>CM062818.1:485950080-490750080 GCA_031772625.1 Pinus tabuliformis
AAAATATGTAACCGGGGTTCTATGGATAAATAAAGTGAATAAAGCCAATCAAGCGCTGTGTGAACTCTTGGGATGTATGGACAAGTAATCAATTTGCAGTAGGGTACAAGCCTAAATATAAAATCCCTAAGGCGGAAGGTAGGGGGCCAGGCACTCCAAGATCCTTTTTCGAACCTGCTCTGCTCCCATGTGAGGAGATGGATAAAGACATCCCATCCGTTGCACTAATCCAAGGGTTGTTCGTAGTGGGGGGGTCGAAGAACAAGGAGTTATTTTTATTTACACCAAGCATTCTTCTATTCTTATGACTAGACCCAATCTACTGGGCCCTATGGAAAATGAATTGATAGAATTTGATTTCACGTTATTCCTTTAGGGAATAATGAGGAGATCCTATTAGTTGCTGTTTCCTACGGACCTCCAAAGCATGAAAAGGCTCGAATGGTATGATCCCTCCGTCACCCAACCTAGAATGAAAAGGGTGATCCCGTAGTTCTTGGTCTGTGAAGATGCGTTGTTAGGTGCTCTATTTTCCACATCTAGGCTGAACTTCAACCTGTGCCCGAGAGATAGCCATCCATACACTGATAAGGGATTATGGATTCTCGAGAAGAGAGGATCCGAGGTGGATAACCACCGGCACTCCTGGACCGCCTAGATCCATAAATGAATAGAAAGTTGGATCTGTATTCGATCTCACCTGAATCGCCCCATCTATCCTCCTGAGGATAAGTTCAGTTCCAAACCCCGGTTCGAACAAACAGGAGGAGTACGCCATGCTAATGTGCCTTGGATGATCCACATCTCCGGGTCAGGCGCTGATGAGCACATTAAACTATCCATGTGACTGAGAGCCTTCACAGCCCAGGCACAACGACGCGATTATCAGGGGCGCGCTCTACCGCTGAGCTAATAGCCCATCGTGCAGGCCTCTGGGTATGGAGACCTGCCCCTACACCAACACCAATATATTGGAAGAACCACTGATTAGAATATAAGGGGGTATTTCTTTTTCTTTTTATAAGCCCACCCGATCAATTTCGCAGTCACTGTTGTATAGGGAAAAAGGGCCGATTTCCAACTATCTGAGAAGCACTGGACCGATAGCCCGGGACAAATTTCTAAGTGACAGGTACAAACCTAAGAATCTAGGCGTAGCAGAGAGCTTAGATCGGAAGGTACGGTCTTGATGATTTTAGGAATGGCTGGTCAAAGATGGGACTTTTGATTCAACTTCTCTTCACCCATCTAGGCTTTAGTCTAAATTTCATCAAGTTGGTAATGAGTTGGTTATAATCTGTCTCTTTTGCAGTTCTTATAAGTGGAGCAACTTCCCATTTTTTCCATGCCCAAAGGGGGTTGTGTCAGGGTTTCCCTTTGTCACCTCTTATTTTCCTTCTGGTGGCATAAGGTCCTAGTCGTCTCTTGAATGAGTCAAAAAGGGTGGGAACTTTCCATGGTTCTCTTATCACGATTGCGTTGGCCATCGCACACCTTCTTTTTGTTGATGACATTCTTATATTTTGTAATGGTGATGCAAGGGAGATTTTTGTACTTGCAGAGATTATGTCTATCTTTGGTTGAGCCATGGGAATGCCTATCAATTCCTCTATTTCTACTATTTCCCACCATAACCTCTTAGAAATAGAGATACAACATATCTCCCAGGTTCTCCCTTATGAGGCTCAACCGATGGAGAATGGATTGAAATATTTGGGCTTTCACTCGTAGCCAAATTGTTATGGTAAAGAAGATGGGTTCTAGCTCATAACTAAGGTGGAAAAACATTTGATCATCTAGTGTCATAGATGGTTGTCTTGTGCATGTTGTTTGGTACTGATAAAATTTGTGTTGGAAGTTATCTTGATTTATTGGGCATCTCTGGCATGGATTCCTAAATGTGTTTTGGAGAAAATTTGGAAACTTTTGCTCAAATTTTCTATGGGCATGGAAAAAAGAGTTGGGGGCTTTTCCATGGGTAAATGGGAAACTATTTCTCTTCCTAAATCATTGGGAGGTTGATACCTAAAGAAATTATTTCTTTTCTCAAAAGCCTTGGCAACAAAATGTGGATGGAGATTGATTTCTACTCATAGTTTGTGGACGATTGTGGTCTTTCATAAGTACATTGCTCCCAGATCTTTGGAATTCTGGATTAGAAGTCCAGACAATCCCAGATCAAACATTTTTTTATCTGGATGGTTGTAATAAATACATTTTATATCACTGGAAATGGTCTAGCCTAGCTAAAGGGTGAGCTTGGGGGACACGTTTCAACTTAGCATTGATCCTTGCCCCAGTTCTAGTTTGAGACATATTTTTCCAAATGAAATTACTCATATGATTAGAGATAGAGGTATTTTTAAACTTGCTCATATTGTTGACCATGATTCTACTTCTATCTGGAGGCAGGGATGGCTCTTTGTTGAGGCTCTAGGTTTGGTAGGTGTTTATCGGGGTTTATGGTAGGGTTATATTCAAGCCCTATTTGATGGGAACATCGGGATAATTAAAATGCCTGACGAAGTCATATGGAACATTTCCCCTATTGGATCCTATTCTCCAAGCATGTGCTACCTTTTCCTATTGGGGGATAGGGTAAAGGTGGTGCAAACATGGTGGTGGAAGGCGACATGGAAAGCAAAATGTCCTCCTAAATCTAAATAGTTTATGTGGTATCTAATGTAAAAAAAGGTACCTACATGGCATGCTCTACAAAGAAGGTTCATGATAGGGTTGAGCTGGTGCACTTTATGGTAAAAGGAGGAGAAAGTTCTAACCACTTATTCATGGCATGTCCTTTCGTTATTCAAGTATGGAATATTTGTAGAGCTGCTTTGATACACTCAATATTGTGGGAAGGGAGGGATCTAGATGATGCGAGGCTTTTATGGC
Organism: Pinus tabuliformis; assembly: GCA_031772625.1. NCBI lineage: Eukaryota > Viridiplantae > Streptophyta > Pinopsida > Pinales > Pinaceae > Pinus > Pinus tabuliformis. The sequence continues at coordinate 485,952,976 of CM062818.1, forward strand.
ATTCCAATCCCTGTTGTCAGCCTTTCAAAGATTTTCTTTTGGGGGTATGATTGGTTAGAAATAAAATGATATTTTAGGATAAGATCTATGTCCCCAATCATATTGAAGATGAGATTCTTGCTATCCTTAGCCACTACCCACATGATAAAGGAATTGTGGCGCCCATAGTGATTATCCCTGAATGTATTGCCACATCAAAGTCGTAGGCTTACTTTGATGGGGCCTCTTCTAACAATGGAAAAAACAATGGTGGATGATTTATATTATACCTTTCTACAGAGCACAAGTTTAATGTCAAAATGGGTTTGGGCTCCAGGACCAATAATCAAGTGGAACTTTTGACATGTTTTTTCTCTTGTTTGCACTTGAAAATGGATGCACTCACATTCATATTTTTGGGATGCTATGCTTTATATTAATTGGATTAATAGAATTATCTCATGCAAGAACATTCTACTACTACCTATTCTTGAGGAGATTATGAGAAAGATGATACATTTATGTCTTTTTCACGATCACATGTCTACAGGGAAAGGAACCACATGGTAGACCTCTTATCAAAAGGGGGTCTCCATATGGAAAAGGATGTTTGGAATGTAATAGAACATAAAAATGATCAATTTTTTTAGGTCTTCCACCAACCCTTTAGGGACAGTTTCAGATCTACACTGACAATTTAAGGGTAGTCTCCACACAGTTTCCTCATATTTTTGTGTGTTGGTTTTTGTTTCATGCTGCAACACAAATAATGCGTAGACATTTTCTTACAATTCCATTCCTTGGACAAATTATGTAAATTTCACTTATGATAGATTTTTGGTTGGACAAAGCAAGTATACTGCTAAGGTGGTGCTAATTTTATTATCCCATGAGGATTTGCACATGGTTAGTTAATGCATAAGACAAGGTTCTCTTTCTAGCATATGGTCAACCACTTATATGCTCGAGACAATTTTTTACATAGTGTTTGTATTGATATTTTTCTCTTGCACATGAACAATTTCTATCACTGTTTATATGTTGTAAGCACAAACTTTCTAGTTTTTGAATTGTTTGAAAAATTTGTAAGGACTTTATCTCTTTAGATAGTTTATTCCCTAATATGCTTCACATATATCAATGATGGGATTTATTTGAATACACTCTTGAAGTGTATAATCATAACGTAAGTTCACTCATTTTCTGTGAATGGAATTACATGTCTTTTTCTCTGGAAAAAACTATCATTGCTATTGAGCATCTATTATATTCTTTAATATAAGCATCTACTAAATTACTTTACTATGATAGGTAAACAAAATTTGCATGATAATAAATATTGTTGCTAAACTAGATTGTGTTTTTTGATGCCTATATTAAAGAAAATGATAGATGCTCAATAGAGTCTCTTTAAATCTTCGTGCATATTATGCAGTGTATTTGTCTTACTATGTTGCACTTTACTATGAATAGTTTCCTCCTTTCTAAATTACAGAGTGAATAAATGTAACTATGTCATTGTCTTTTGTTATAATTTTAAGAAGAAAAGAGATTTTAAAGTGCTAGAAACTATTCATAACATATTCAACCTTGTAAGTCATAGACAATGAGGCAAAGTCTCACTGTTCTATGTTTTTTCCCTTTTCGTTGGAATTCAACAACACAATTCTTGTTGAGATAATTGATTTTTGTATCTTGAATTGCATTTTGAATGCATAAATGGATTTAGAGCCTTAAAAACTTGTTGAGGCACTCAACCTGTACATATTTAAAAACTCAAATATATCATTACAATAATTTTTGGCCTGATTTTGGCAAAAATCATCATAAATATACTTGGGAAATGGAAAAACTGTAGAACGTTTAGACTATAATATAGAAATGAAGTTACATTAAGGAATATCAACGATGATTGATAGAGAATTTTTAAATTTGTGTTTATTATAAAGTGTGAATGCACATTAGCATGTGTGACTTACTATTATATGTTTTCTTTCTACACTATATTCATGTAATTGCTAATATTGTATATATTTTGATTTACAGAGTGAGAGGAGATGTTATTTTAAAGTGGAGATGAGAGCATTGTGATTTTAAGAGGAGAGAGAGAGGAGGAGATTTTAGAGTGGTAGAAATTATTCATAATTTATTTGCTTATCTAAGCCATTGAAACTATTACAAGATGCCAAACACATGGATTGTGACTATTTATATCAAACAAACACACATCCTTTTATTGCTATGTTTTGCAAAATGAGATAGAGGAAAGGAGAAAAACCTATTACAAAATGCCAAACACGTCATATTCAAATGTTTATTATCACACACACATACATCCATCATGTTAAAAGATAAATGTGTGAAATTGACACTCTCTAGTTTAATTTACACTAGAAGAAAGAGAGAAGAGGAAAGCAAAGTATTTCATGATGTCAAATACAAATAAAGTTGCAAAAATCATTCAAAGATGCCAAACATAAATGTATCTCACAATTTATTATATTTTTATTATCTAAACCACTATTTGATCTAATTTTAAGAGAACAAAGGAAAGGAGAAACAACTATGCCAAGATGTTGGAACATAATTTGAAGTCATAGATATTTTCCAAGACGTCAAACACAATGTGTCCAAGTTTCCAAGTTTGCATTATCCATTGTTTATTATTACTACCACCCACACCTTTACACAACATGTCTCATAGAAGAGGGAGAGGTTGAGTAAGTATGAATATTTATCCCACAACTAATCAACCATTATACTAATATGAGAGCCACTAACTTGATGAACACTAGTATTGGTGGAAAGATGAAAATTGGACATTGGTATTGATGGAAAGATGAAAATTTGTTGGAATGTATGTAATTAGATTCACAACCAATATATAATAACAAACAAGAAGATTATACAATTTTACAACTATACATAATTTAACTCATCATGTTTATTTTAATGTTCATGTATATGTGTATTGTATATTTCCATTAGCATGACACTTAATATAAGTAAACTCAATATAATATTAAAAAAAATACAACAATGACAATATGATATAATAAAGATAAGATTTGGATTCCTACTTGTAAATCCAAACATAGAAACATCTCAAAAAGAAACAATGCAAAGCATGAAGTAAGTGAATAAGCATTTTACAACTACTTAGGAGGGAATAGTAAATATTGTGGTCAAAATTCACTTGACATTTGGCATAAGTCATCTCATTATATTTATGTATTTTACGAGGAAAACATATACCAAACTATTTATGTATTTTATGAGGAAAACATATACCAAACTAACCAAACCGTGTAAACAATTAGTTATGAATTTAGAATATATATACACATTATTAGATTTGTTTAACCATCTAGAGATTTGTATAGTTAAAATATATATGCACTAATAATGATGTGATAGTTAAAGTGTTGAATCTCATATGAATTTAGAATATATATACATATTATTAGATCTTTTTAAACATTTAGAGATTTTAAATCCAGATAGATCAACTCGAAGGTATCTACTTGCCAACCAAACATCTAGAGATTTGTATAATTAAAATATATATGCATTAAATGCTTTGAGATTCATGTAGGACATTTCAACTTTCTAAATGCTAATTGAAGTGTTTGAATGCTTTGAGATTCACGTACGACTTTTCAACTTTCTCAATTAATTAAAATAGTCACAATATAAGTGTTTAAATGCTTTGAGATTCATATATGCACTAATAATGATGTGCTAATTGAAGTGGTTGAATGCTTTGAGATTCATGTAGTTGAATGCTTTGAGATTCATGTACGACTTTTCAACTTTCTAAATACTAATTGAAGTGGTTGAATGCTTTGAGTTTCAAGTATGCTTTTCAACCTTCTCAACTAATTAAAATAGTCAAAGCATAAGTGTTTAAATACTTTAAAATTAACGACTTTTCAAGTTACAAAAATATTATTAACAAAGTTACTCTAATTATTATATATGAATTAAAATTATAATAAGTAAATATCTATAATTACCAAAAATATATAAATTAATAATTACAATTATATAATAAATTTAAAATATTTATAATTCCAAAAAATTCTATAATTCCCAATAAAATATATTGATAATTATAATTGTATATATGAAATTTATTAAACAGGAATGAGAAACTTGAGATGGTATTTAGTACCAACACCAAGTTACTCTCCTTTTGCTTTCATTCCCAAGTAGGTACTTTGTGGTCATAGATGGCTGCCCGGTCAAAAATTACCAGCAAAGCCACCCTGGAAACTCATCCACGACTTATTCCATCACAGTGCAATTCTTGTTATCCTCCAGCTTTGCACTCTTGCATTCCCTAGAGGCTTCCCATTCAATCTCAACGACCCCACCACACATGAGAGACAAGGACTAAACGACAAAGGCGCTGCAAAAAAACTTACTCACGGTGAAAACAAGGGAGGCGTAAAACATAAAATGCTTGGGATAAAAAAAGGGAAAGAGTGGAAAATCCACCAAACGCCGGTTGAAAGCGACGTAAACCCCAGGAACGTAACCATGGTTGAGCCCGAAGTACCCCCTGGTACGTGCGGCGGCTACTATTTCACCAGTCCGCTCTTTTATCTTGCATGGTGATGCTGTCATCCATGGTCATGGGGGCATCGTATGACTGGCATAGCCATGGAGCATTGAATGCAGATGGACGGATGAGATGGGTCGGAGTTCGCGAATCGAGGGCCCTAAATGCCCACACGTTTCTCCAAGTATTTAATGGGGATTCGGTGTGACCTATCTATCTGCACCCTGTTCGTCCTCGTTGGGGCTTGCGATTTGTAAGTTGGAAGGAGGAAGACGTCACCGGCAAAGCTGCCCGCCGGAGAAGAAGCAGCAGCAACAGCGCACGTGCGACTAAGGAATCCCCAATACCCATTTGCCCATGCCCATTCTTCCTACAAACAGAGGCATAGCACGCCGGACTCTCGTCTCGTCTCCATCTGGTTATTAGTGGGTTCAGCTTTAAGCGTGGTATGAACTCGCGCGGGGCAGCAGGCCAAGGGCGAGAGGACGAGAGCTGCGATTTTGGAGACAGAGCTGAGGCCTTAACTTATTCCCTTCTTTTTCTCTCAGCAGCAGCAGACCACACCGAGGTTCGAGGTTCGATTCCCCCCCTAACAACGCGCGCTTAGCCGTTATTGTCTTTTGAATAATTGCTTCGCCGACACACAGGCCGCCCGGTGTTCGAATCCCATGCAGGAGCAGTTGTTTAGCCTGGTAGTTGAGACGAAACGGACCGGGGAGTGAGACTGCCTGCCTGCCTGCTGCCTGCCTGCTTGCCTCGTATTCTCTGCCTTATTAGACAGAGATATCTGGGAGTCACTTTCGGGGGTTTGCGTGGATCAATAGGATTCGTATTCGATTCCGCTAGTGTAGGAACTTGCGAAGACCGTGCGATTCGGAGGTTGTAGCGGGGGAGAGGGGGCTATGAAGAATGAATGGCGAATAAAATAGATGAACAGGTTACCGCGGCTGCATCTTACGTTAGAAGTGTTAGTCTCGGCATGCAGAGCTTCGTCCCTCCGCTGGTCTCTCACACAATGTACTGTTCGTTCTTCATCTTCTGTTTTTTTTTTTTTCGGGTCAAAATTTCTAAACCCCTTCCCAATAAAAGTTCTAGTTTTTATGAAAAAGGGATTTGTTAATGATGTTGCCTAAACAAAAAAACCTCAGCTGTAATCTTTGGAGAGTGGAAACCCTCTAAATATGCTTGATTCTGTCAGAAATTTATTTTAAATGGCGTCTGTTGAAGGGTTTAGATCAGTACCACTTTTCAAATTTTGCGATTTCTGGGAAATCAATTTGACTGCTATAAGTCTAGTCATCATTTCAAGGGTAAGCTAATCGACTTGGTAATGCCTGCCCGTAAATGCTTGCCTGGTACACTTATTGACATTTGTATTTTGCAAATGAAATAAGAGAGCTAAAGACCAGGAACGCGTTTGCTTTGTTTTAATGAATACTTTATTAGCATATCTTATGTATGGTTGACTAATGGTTTATCGTAAAATTACCGAGTTGCTTCGAAATTGTAAGCTAACCTAAGTAAGGATTTTTCTTGCATCTTTTAGCGGCACGTTTGGAACAGAAGCCAGCAAGGGCTATTTTGGAGAACTTGAGCAGACTGTGGGTTTTCATCAGGATGATGTAGCCGGTCTTGCTGGCAGGAGTATGTTTCTTTAACTTCTTTCTTTAACTGTAGACATGCTGCAAATGAAGCTCTTTTATTTTTTGGTTCTTTCATTTGGAGATTTTAGAAACAGAATGCGACGAACAGTACCTACTATGTCTCCTCATTGACTCTGTTTCTTCATTGACAGTAGCAAGCAGAGAATATTTCTTGATCTGTAGGAGAAGGCATATGTTTTGACTCATCATTTCCTGCCTTGTGTTAAGGTTCCGCTGTGAATTCTAGACCAGCCGTCAACATTAATCATTCTGGGGCATTACAGATTGCTGGCTTGGCCAAGGTGAGGAACGATTTGTGTATTTTATGCAATTTAAAAGGGGGTTCTCTGGGCATCGATATTTTTCCCTCTGTTGTTGGTCAATGAAATAGGCATGTGATTAATTGCTTCTGAATTTATTGTTTGTGTTGAGAATCAGGTACAGCAGGCCCCCGATTTTACCCCTCCTTCCGTAAACAGTGTGGAATCACGACATCATTCTTCTCACCGAGGAGGTGCCCAATCGGGAGGTTTTGTATCTACATCGGGCAATCGGATAGACCCTTGGGAAGATTCGCTTATGGCTGACACAAGCCCCCGGACTGATGACACTTCTACGGATGTCGATACTGATGAGAAAGTGAATCAGCAGGTGAAGATCCATTCTTTATTACGACATGAGAGTCTACAATTACAGGAATTGATTCAGACGAATTTTTATGTTGCCATTTGGAGACTCGCAATATCCCTCAATGTTTCGATTTCAAAGATGATGATGCTACTCTCTTTCTGCTCATGTTTTCCCTGAGAGTAGCATTCAGAGGCCGGAGATGGGTGCTTTAGTTTTTCTTTGATTATCTTGGTGATTGGATTGGAGCAGCGAACTAATGAGCTAAAAATTATAGAAGTCTGCAAATCAAGTGCTAAATGTTATGGCTGGGTCATGATTTTGCAAAAGATACAAGGTTGCTTCAGACTGATAGATAAAGAGCTAAGTTTAAATAACATAGCAGTTAGTATTAAAATTTGCTATTCTGAACTGAAGATGAAGTTTGTCAATAAGGCCATGTATGAATTAGCTTGACCAAATTCAACTAAGTGTTTCATGAACATAAAAGGTGAATACCTATTACATTAATCAACATAAAAGGCCGAAACTTAATTTTCTAGAAAGTAGCTAATCAAAGTCACCTAAAGTATCAGTGATGGCAAAATGACTCTAATTCAATAAAAATGGTTTTTTTAATGAAAAATCTATGATAAGAAATTTGAGAATTTAGCTTACAATGGGAGAAGATGTAGAAAACCACTACTCTGTCCATGCTCACAATTTCCGGATATTCTCAAGCTACATTTCAATTGCTATTATATGAACTGTTTTAGGGTCTAGTCAGTTTTTTACTGTTATATTTTTGCTTGTAAGATTCGTAAATTGATTTATCTTATCAAATAATGTAAAAACTTTGTATTTTCTTTCTCTTTTGGCTTTAATTGTGTATTCAGATGGACCTTGTTCGGCATGGGGGTGACTCTTCTGATAGAACAAAGGACAAAAATGGGGATCAGAAGGTCATGACTTTGCCATCTCATCTCTTGTACTTCTTTTGCAGGTTTATCAGAGAAACTGAGATGTGGAAAATAAGTATTTACTTTCTTTTTGTTTATTTCTTTTTTGGATGCAGACACTTCGCCGGCTTGCTCAGAATCGTGAGGCTGCAAGAAAAAGTCGTTTGAGAAAAAAAGTGAGTATATACTGTGTTTAATCTTCACAGTGTCTTATTTCAGCATCAAAATGTTTCTTAGGGCACATTTACAATGTTAACAAAATTGTCGCATATATGAGTATGAATAAGAGCCAATAAAGTTAAAACAACACTTGTATTGTGTCGAAATTATTTTTATTGATTCATTATCTCATTAGCACTGTAGATCTTACAGTTGAGCATAAACCCCCTTTTCCTTTGGAAATGTAGACATGCTGCTAGATATTTGGTGGAAGAGAACAGAGTCCTATCCAACTCTCTACTTGCTTAACAACATTAGAAATCTCTGTTGAATTCTAGCAACATAATGTTCCTGGGATTATTTCACATGACCTAAAAATATGTAATAGCCATATCTACATAATTGTTAAAAGATCTAACTAGAATGCTCCCCAAAATTCAGCCAAATATAAAATAGATCATTTGTCAAACTTAAACTGCAGTATTCATTGTGGTTTACTGTTGGATTTCCAAACCTTTGCCAAAAGTAGTGGCACCAGGAGAAGCAAGGTGATCTTACACAAGAGACGTGTCATGTATGTATGCTAGGTGAAGGAGATGTGCCACTTATGCATGCCCAGGTGGAAGAGTTGTTACACCTCTATATCTGTAACATGGGTGAGAGGTTTCTACCTGGGCTTTTTAAATCTCTCTCAGGGACTAATATATCTGGTGTTAAGACGGGTCTATGCTAGTTCAAATCTGTGCTAAGGAGACATGCATTATAATTTTTAAAAATTTTAAATGCTACTGGTCAATTGCAGCAATTTCATCTGTGTGGTCTTGCGAAGGGAAATCTTAGCTAAGGAGCTGCAACTGGGGGAACATAATCTGTAGCCTGCCAAATGTGCGTTGGGATTGGACCTGGCCCCATCAACATGAAACAGCTCCCTACAGAGCCAACTGCCTCAATGAGGGGCAAGCATGACATTAGTGAGAGTTGAACCCAGGTGGAGCAGATATCATCACCTTGATTTAATTCTGATAATCCAAGTATAGGCTGATGTCGTTTTGTGAGACAGAGAGGTCTGCATGCAACTATAAACCAATTCTGATGTAGTCTTTGTTATAAGCCTTAGTGTAGGTCCTTAGGAAGTAGATAGATATGTTGTTCTCCAAGCTATAGCATGGAACCAAGAGAACTGCCATGACCAAAAACATTGGACAATGGACCAAGCTATTGGCTTATTATGCAGACCTAACATTCTATTCCTTATTGATGGCCGGTTATACTAAGAGCAAGGGAGGAATGATATTTCTAACTAATTAATTCCTTTGTTAGTTCATGTGACAATGGATCATCCGGGTAAAGTACAGAGAGTAATTTCAGCATGTTACTTGGTTTTGTGGGAAATTCAAAAGTTGAGTCTGCATTGTACACTTTGTTGATATTCTTACTCAACTAGAAATCAGTATTTTACAAAGATATGTAATTAGCTAAACAAGGCCACAAATGTTAGCGAAGGAAAGCATTATTTGAATTTCCCTTTGAAGGATAAGAGCATCTAAGAAAGTGAAGCTTGGATTTTAAAAAGTGAATCTTGGATTATAAAAAGTTTTAACCAAGAAAGTAAAGTGAATCTTGTATTAGGAAGTCAAAGTTCAAGAACACTCTGGTTTCTATATAAAGTGTTTTTTTTGTTTAAGTTTGCAATTGTTGGCATATGGTTGAGATTATTAGTCTGATGAATTCACTAGTATCTATGGAAGTTGAATGCAATTAGATTTTGGTGGATTGATAAATTGACTCTAAATCCAGAAAGTAATTTATTAAATATTTCGTTGTGAACTAGAGGTATCATTGACTTGTTTCTGGTTTTGGACAGGCATATGTTCAACAGCTGGAAAGTAGTCGACTAAAGCTGACTCAGCTGGAGCAGGAGCTTCAACGTGCAAGGCAACAGGTGTGAAGCTTCATTTTTTAAAATAGTTTTGGTTTTATAGACACCAGTGGTTCAACCTTTTGGAAATTTAATGTTTCTGGAAAGTTTGCGTATTAAAAAGCATTATAGAAACAAATGACATGTATTTACATATATTGTTTTCTTTATGCAGGGAATTTTCATTGGAGGAAGTTGTGTTGGGGATCAAAGTCATTCAATGAGTGGAAATGGTATCCCTTGTTTCTAAACTAATGATTTTGAAAGGAAAACTAAATTATTTTGGGATGGCTGTTACTAATTGGAATAATTTTTTAATGAAGTTTTTACTCTCCTATTTGTATGAAGTTTGAACTATTAAGAGAGAATTTACTGGTATACTCTAGGTGTGGAGAAAAATGAGATATAGCTTTTCCACACTTATTGTGTGACACCATAATTTTGCACATATATACACTTGTACTAAAATAAAGTTGTCTCCTAAATTTTATTCTAGCATTCCTTTGACATCTGTTTGGCAACAGTGGTGACTTTTCATAGATCATAGGAACCTTTTGATTCTCGTGACTTCGAGAAGTAAATGACAGAGGAGATGCTAGATTTGATGAAGACAGATTTTCAATGAATCCTTCTTGTTTTACCTGATATCGACACCAGAACCTTTAATAACCATAAGTATATAGGAGAGCTTAACATCATGCCTGTTGAAGAAGGCAGTCTATTTAATAACCTTGCATTCTAATGGAACTGCATTCCATGGGATTCATTGGTTTGGGGCACCCAATTTTATTTAAAAATATGACATATCAAATTGCTGTTTGCTTAAAATCTAAAAATGAAAGTCACTATGTTAAAGAGGCTAATAGAGTTATTGTCATGTACATTTCTTCTGTTTTATGCAGTCAAATGAAATGATTTGGCACAGCACAGGCTTTAATGTGACAGGCACTTGTCGGTGTATTGTTTTTTTCCAACTAAATCCTCAAGAAGAAACCCAAGGAATGCTTCCCTGCATTTGTGGATGGCATCACTAGTAAGCAAGTTGATGTAGACTAGTCTGCCTAACCTGAAGGGATTCAAACTGGGCACTTGTTAGCATGGAATTGGCTGAATACCCAAAAACATTGGTGACTATCCATTGAGCTAACTTCTTAGTGGCTTAAATATTTTGAAACATCTTGTTACACCCTTAAGCACTTAAGCAAGAGTGAGATTGCTGTTACATTGCCTGCACAAATTGGCCTACAAGGGACAAACATGTCACAAGCAGGATTTGAACGAGGGTGGAGAGGTTAACTTCTTGTATTAATCACACAAGTAGACCCCAATTGACAGCCCTGTCTGTCTTTTTAGCATGCATGTGTTAATTGTTTTGGGAATCTGGCAGTACTAAGTTTGGTAACATTCTGACATAAAAAATGTACAGTTGTTAAAGGATTTTTCTTGTGGCTGCAATTTTTTTTCCATCCTGAATGAATGTTGTAGTTTTGCGGACAGACACAAGTGAGTTTTGTCTTTTGCATTATACCATGTCTTCTGATGACATGATAATCACAAATTTTGTGCAACTAAGTTTATGATTTATTTCAACGTTCTCAGGAGCTCTAGCGTTTGATATGGAGTATGCTCGTTGGTTGGATGAGCATCATCGACAGATAAATGATCTGAGGTCGGCAGTGAACTCACATGTAGGGGACAATGAGCTGCGTGTTCTGGTTGAAGGTGTCATGGGACATTACGATGAAATTTTTCGTCTGAAGAGTGTAGCTGCAAAAGCTGATGTCTTTCATCTGGTCTCAGGCATGTGGAAGACGCCTGCAGAAAGATGCTTCATGTGGATGGGAGGATTCCGTCCTTCTGAACTTCTGAAGGTATGTTCTGAAACTATAAACTAAAGGCAATCTGTTTACAACTAATGGGTGCTTTTTACAAGCATTCCCTGATTGCATTTGTATACAAGGCATGTTTGAAGTCTCTGAATCAGGGATCTTATTAGAGGATACATAAGTTATAACCATTAATCTTTCTGAAGGCTGGATGCATGTGCGCAAGAGAAGGATATTACATTGCTCCAATCAAGTTTTCATTGTGTATATGCAGATACTTGTCACTCATCTGGAACCATTAACAGAGCACCAGTTTATGGGCATTAACAATTTGCAACATTCATCACAACAGGCAGAAGATGCCTTATCACAGGGGATGGATGCCCTGCAACAATCTCTAGCAGAAACTCTTGCTTCTGGGTCCCTTGGTCCGCCTGGCACTTCTGGAAATGTAGCGAACTATATGGGACAAATGGCAATGGCAATGGGAAAATTAGGTACCCTTGAAGGTTTTGTTCACCAGGTACTTTGGCAAACATCTTCCTACAAATCAGATAATTTTCTATGCGAAAGACTATCTTCTATTCTTTTTGCTTCACTCTGACCAGTTTTTTAAATTTTCAGTTGTGACAGTGTAACTGTTTACTTATTTCTTGATATGTGGTTTTGTAAGATTAACTAAATTCTCTCGTATTAACTTATTTTGTTATTTAACAGGCTGACAATTTGCGGCAACAGACACTACAGCAAATGCATAGGATTTTGACGACTCGCCAAGCAGCGCGTGCGCTTCTTGCTATCAGTGATTACTTTTCTCGTCTGCGTGCCCTTAGCTCTCTATGGCTTGCACGCCCCAGAGATTAAATTATTAGGAATCACATGCTTTGATCTGTACCACATTGCAGCCCTAGGCAATGGGCATAGCCACATCTATGAGCAATCCTGAAAGAGCTTCTCCATCTCTGACAGGATGGAGTTGATGAGGGGTTGCGAGGGTGGATGTATTGAAGATGAAATACAGAATACATGCTTCGAACCATGCAGAGGTTTGGCTTTGCCCCTTGGTATTTTGAAATAACTCTTGTACAATGATTGAAATCTTGTTAAATCATTGTTGTGGGAGGAAGTCTGAAATCACCCTTTGAGAATCCAGTTGTGTCTTGGGATAATTCTCAGCCTTTCATATTGAAGAAATTAAGCTAACTGTTCCCTTGACATCCAAGATAGGATTTTCAAAGCTGAGTAGGCTTTATTTCTTTGAATTAGCTAGATAGGAATGTAAAGTATTTAGAAGTAATTATCCAGTATAATCACACAAGGTTGGGTCTCAGTGAACAAGAAACTTTTTTCTGTGGTTTCAAATGTAACATATTAACCAGGTCGACAGTTTTTTGTCTATTAGCGTAAATCATTTGTTTGGCTGCAGTAATCAAGTAATCTTTCGATCTCTTATCCAGGGAAGCCATACTTCCCTTGTTTGTGAGATGTGAGAAAAATCTCGATCCCCCCTTGTTTAATGATGAATACGACATGATATTGAGCTACTCTTTGTATTTTTATTCATTGAATTTCGCACTGTTGGGACATTAGTATGACATTAATTGGCAATGGTTTGGGAGATGTTGTTTTGTTGAGTAAACCTGGATACCAGGTTTACAATTTGAAGTTCTACTGTGTGCTCTTCAAGAAAAATGCATTTGATGGCTAAAAACCTAAAAGTTCATTTATTTTACAGTTATAAGAATGTCAGGACCTTTCCTTTGCTTAGGTAAGATTAGGCCCTTACCTACATTCAGGTAAGATCAGGATCATACTTTTGCTATGCATACTCAGGTAAGTGAGCTTGTTTTGTCATGTGTATAATTCGAGGGATAACCTTTTGAACTGCATGGTAATAAAAACTTATACCAACAAACTTGACCTACCTTTGATGGCAAAACTACTGTGAATTTTTAAGGCAACTTTATACTGTAGTTCATGTCCAAAAGAGAGTTTGTGATTAAGTTTCCAGAAATTAAAAACCGTGTATCTTCGAGAGAACGTGTACGATGTGTTTAACCTTACAGTCTGATATAAAATTCTATCTTGACGGAAATTAGAGAAGAAAAATGGCATTTGTGAGACGAGTTTCATATTCTAGAGAAGTTTCTGCTATCCTGGGTGTAAGAAAACCTAAGCACGCATTTATAATAATATCTGACATGGAGAAATATCATACTGCCACAAATGACCTCTAGAGAATCACACATTTTGAGTGACACGGTTTTTCTGTATTGTTATCTGCTTGATTGAAGCAGTGGATTTACTCTTAGTTTAAAGCAGAAATTGTTCCGTGGATACAACTTTTCTTGGAAATGGGAAGTGCACAATTGAAGATAGTAGTTAATACTTGATGTAATTACTTTAGTGGATTGATTGCACGTCAGTTGCCACATACACATACACACACCCGAGGTTGCAGAGATTATATGGGATGATCGTATACGAGGTTATGGGACTGCTGGATTTAAATGTAAAGGAAGTTTTATCCTTTCACCAACGGCCCAAGCTGCTGGATACACATTGCGTGTGCCTCGCTGCAGGCCAGGGCAGATTGCATAGTAACTATTAACTATTAGATTATTGCTTGAACCTTGTAGATGATTGACTTTCCATGAACTATTAACTGCTATTTTCAATTCCTTTGACAAGGACCACTGCGCAACCCTTTGGTTGGGTGCATGTGTAGTAAAAAGACGAAAACAAAAATTTGTTTGAACTATAAAACTTCACTATCTCAACTAATATAGATTCGAAGGAAAAGTTCAGACATTAAAATACAAACTACTATATGTAGACATCTCTTTCCAATGTTGCGGTTGATTCAAGTTGAATTTGGACTTATTTGTACTCTCATAACCTTGATATCCCTGCATATTGTGCATTTTGAGTAGTGTTATTTTTATTTGAAATTTTTTGTTAAAGATTCTCCGTGGAAAATGATAATTTGTATTTGGCCCCTTGCGAAAAAATATCTGAATGTCAATATTACTGTTAACATCAAGTATTTAATTAAATCTGTATAGGGTTCCTTAACAACAAAATAAATAAATAAATAAGTTGTTATGTGGAAATAAAGTTATTTGGAAATGGCAAGCCCAGAGAAATGAACTGCATTGTTTTTTAGGTTAATATTATGCTGTGGTATATATTGTGTGTTCTCAGCATATTCTTATTTCTCTGGTGAAGATATTAATAAGAGATTTGGTTGAAGGGATATTAACATTATAAAATGTACTAATATAAAGGTGTCTGTTAACATTATATAGTATGATATAAAAATTTGATGAATACAAAAGTATTCATGGTTCTTTATGTTTTGAGAAATTTCTGTGAAAAGTGTTCGGAATTTCATCTCCCCAATGAAGTCGGGGGCTCGTAAGGCTAGTGTGAAAAGATAATACAAGATAGGAGTTTTTGATGGAGGTTAAGTATTTTAATTTTTTTACAACTATATTTAAAAAAATATTAGTATAAAGTTAAAATATTATTATAACTTTATATGTAATGCATAAATTAATAAATTTACATCATTTTTATTTATTGTATCAATTTAAAGGTGATATTGTTTCGAAAGAACAGATTTTTAACTATTTTTAAGAACAGATACTTACTTTTTAACCATTTTAAAGAACTTTAAACTTATTTTTTAACCATTCTGAAGAACAGATACTTATTTTTTAACTATTTAGAAAATCTTAATTTTTCTTTTAACTATTTTGAAAAACGGATATTTTTTAACCTAAGTTAAAGAACAAAGACTTCTATATTTTATGTGTCACATTTATTTTATAATTATTTAATATTTAACATGTAGGTTAATTTTTTCTATGTTTTATGTGCCACATTTATTTTATAACTTTTTTTTAATATTTAACAGGTAGGTTTGTATACAGTGAAATAAGGAGTTAGTATTTAACATATAATTTTGTATGCAATGGAATGAAGGATTATATTTGTTGTATACAATTGTATGCAATGGAATGAGGGATTATATTTGTTGTTTTTGTATACAGTGAATGTAGAATTATATTTGTTGTTACTGTGAAATGCGGAGCTAGATCTGTGGATGTTTATTTCAAGATTTTTTTCTTTAATTTAATGAAAAAATTAATATAATATAATGGTACTATTAATATGGTATTAAAATTAAAATTAATGTTTTTATAATAAATATATATTACTTCATTCATATTTCAATACATACTTAATTTTAGATAATAAAAATATTTTTATATTAACTTGTATTTTTTCTACCTTATATTTTTTTCAAATTAGTTTATTTATTTTATATAAATAGAGGATAAACTAATAAAAATATTTTTATAATAACCTGTATTTTCCATATGTTTTAATCCTTTAACAATTTTTTTCAAATGCTATTTTTATAAATATATTATTACCTGGTTTTCATAAATATATATAATAATATATTTTAATATAAAATCAATATCATTAGCTGGTTTTCATAAATATATAATAAAATATATACTTTATATATTTTAATATAAGATCAATATCATGCTTTTTGATTTTCTAATATTTTATTGCTTTTCAAGTGGCATATTATAATTATGATTTTTTAATATATATATATATATATATATCTATATATATATATATATATCTATATATATGAGAGGAATCTAAGAGTTTTTCTAACACTTCAAATGGCATATTATAATTATGATTTTTTAATATATATATAAGAGGAATCTCAGAGTTTTTCTTTCGGATCTTTCCCTTTCACATTACTATGATAGCTAATTAAGATGCTCTCGAGACAATATAAACTATAATATTAAATCTAATAATTATATTTTAAATTTTATATTAATTATAAATATTATAATAATATTTAATTATTTATTAAATAAACAAATAATATTATATTTTAAATTTTATATCAACTAAATATTTTAATAATATTTATTCATTTATTAAATAAACAAATAATATATTTTAATGTCAAATATTTTATGCTTTTTCAATTTTAGTACTTTATTGTATTTTATAATTATGTCTATTTGCTTAAAATCTAATAACTATGCTTAATTTAATTTTAAGTCACTATTTATGCTTATGAATGTGTAAATTTTATTATTTTGTTTAAAACTATAGAAAGCAATATGTTAGGTGACTTTTTGATTTTTTAAATTTTTTTATATTAAAAATTTATATTTTTGAGTTAATGATTAATATTTTGGGTAGGTTTTGTATTCAAGTTTAAACAATGAAAGTTTTAGATATTGGAATTAGTTTGAAATTTATTCAACCAAATTGGGTGAGAAGATTTTAGATTATGGAAAAATATATTTTAAAAGATTGTGATGAGTGATGTATAATAAGTTAGAAGAGGAGATAAGTTTTAAGGAGTTTTTATTTTAGAAAATATATCTAGAATTTTAATTTAATTATCCATAATTATTAAGTGGATGGTAGAGATTTAACTTGCACATAATATTTTAGATTATTCATGGTACACACAAATCAAATATTAATCCCTTTTAAATTTGATTAGTTAAAAAAATGTCATATGAACAAGTGTCATATGAAGTGAGCTATGGTTTTTCGGCATGTGGTATTGGCCCATGGTATTATAACAAAGTGTATTTATAGATTAAAAAATATCCATTGTAATTCCTTGAACTGATTTGAATACTAAACGATCAACCCATATGTTATCACTAGGCTTGTGTGAGGCTCAATTAAGTTTGGATGCCCCTTGGGATAGTTTAATTCATTAAAAATATCCACGGTAATTCCTTGAATTGATTTGAATACTAAACTGTCAATCCACAATGATATGTTATCACTAGGCTTGTGTGAGGCTCCATTAAGCTTGGATGCTCCTTGGGATAGTTTAATTCTCCCAGAGTGGCTTCCATCCCAACCCCCCCCATGAGGTTTTAACTCGACCACTCGGCGGGGACTAAACCTCATTCAAACCAATTGGTCTACACCACATGGGTTAGAATTTTAATTTAATTATCAATAATTATTAGATCTATAGTAGGGATTTAACCTCTACATATTATTCCAGAATATTTTTAGTAGTATTCACAAATCAAGATTGAGATTTATCTAAAATGTAATTATGCTCTTCCTACCCTTTTAATTAAATTGATTAACTAAAAAAATGTTATATGAATGTGCCATATGAACACAAAATTACAGTTTTTTGAGCATGTGATATTAGTAAGTTATGATATTGGTCCATGGTATTCTAACAAAGTCTATTTACAGGTTAAGAATCTCCATGGTAAAGTGGGGACGAATCTCCATGGTTAAGAATCTTATTACATATTTTTTTAAATGCATACATGCTTAAGTCATATATTAATTTTTTTTGTCTGTTTGGGATAGCTCAATTGGCAATGACTATGGAAATGAAGTCTCACTGAACTGGAAGTCTTGGGTATCCCCTCGATCGGGGTGAGAAGTTGGACATTATGAAGATGTAGTCCTACCAAGCTTACTATATATATATATATTATTTTTGTAGATAATAATAATAATAATAATAATTTAAAATAAACTTATAATTTAGTTAATTTTTATGATATTTTATAAATTTTGGCGATGCGAGATGTATTATTAGTAACTGTTTTGATGCCCATTGGTATTTACTAGCTATTCAATTTATATAGTTGCACTAGTGTAATGCATACATAAATTCTTAATAAATAAAAACATAAAACAATGACAAAAACATATTACACGAATTTATTTTGGAAACTCAAATAAGGGAAATTGGATAACCATTTAGAGTTGCATTTCTATTTTTTTTTATCATCAATCAACTTCATTGTCAACAATGCAATATATATGATCTTGCAACATCCAAAACCCTTAATCTTGGATTAGATTACAACCAAAATCCTTTAACTGGAATTATAAAACCATGGGGCTAAACGACCATGTGCAACATAAGTGTTAAAAAAACCACTGTGTTCTGAAAATCGTACCAAAAAAGATGCAAAAATTTGTTTTTTTTTTTTTGAGAGAGTTATACTTCCCTTGTAACCCTTGATGTTGCACTCAATGCATATGAATTGCAGGTGTGGTTAGTTGTGGAAAGACTATAACACACACCAACGTTCTCCTATTTGTCCTATTCTTTGCATATACGAGGTCACATGAATACACAATCATTAATCTAGAGCAATGATGCCCATTGCTTTTCAACACCAAGAGAACTTCTCAGTGTTCATAGACTTTATTAATGAATCTACAACATTTTTTAGAGTGTCTACCTTTATTAGTCACAACTTTTCTCTTCAATTATGTCACTTACAAAGTGATACTAACCTCCAGTATGCTTTGTCTTAGAATGATAAATAGGGTTTTTTGTAGAAAGATTGCACTATGACTATCACAATTTAACCCTACAATTTCATGCACAAATTCAATATTTCAACAAAATGTTTGTAACTATACAACTTCCTTAGTTGCATGAGCAGTTTCCATGTATTCAACTTTTGTGTTTCAGAGTTCCACTACAGAGTATTTTTTTCTCATCCAACTGATTGCTCCTCCGAATAGGTTGAGCACATATTCTCTTGTAGATATTCAGCATCACGAAAGCTATGTATGTCCAACACTATCCAATCCTAGTCTTCCTTGGTAGCACAATCCATAACCAATAGTACCACACAAATACCTAAAAATCCTATTTATTGTTATCCAATTCTCCTTCCTTGGTTTTGATTGATATATATATATATATATATATATATATATATATATATATATATATGCTCAAAATTCCCACTGCATGTGTAATGTTCGGTCTAATACAAACCATTGCATACATCAAACTACCAATTGTAATATCACATGAAACATGAGACACATCTTCTTCTTCTTCCTATGTCTTGGGATATTGATTTGTAGATAACTTTACACTTACATGAATACGGACCTTTACTGGTTTACATTTATGTATATTCAACTTCTACAATATTGTCTTGACATATTTCCTTTGATTTAACCAAAGTTTATTGTTTTCCCAATCTCCCTTATTTTTCATACCCAAAATGAAATTTACAGCATAAGATTTTTCATGCCCAATTTAGAAGACAATTGAGTTTTCACTTGATGATTTCCATGTTTCCAATCAATGACATATGATTCACCTACAAGACCACATAAATAAAATGATCACCTACTAATTTGAAAGGAACAGAGTGATCAACTTTTACTCTTTTGGGCACTTTCTAACTATTTAATCATATTATGTAAACATTAAACAATCAACAACACCATTTGATAATATATAACATCACAAACAACACACGATATTTTTTAGGTGGAAACCCTTTTGAGAGAAAAACCACTAAACGTTTTTTAATATATGTCTTAAAGTTTATATCAACAATAAGCTCCAACTTCCAATATTATCTAGCAATGACTGGAAAGAGGCTCCAACCCCCTGGTTTTATCAACTCCAACTGAAAGAATGTGCCAACAACCTGATTTTACCAGCTCTAACTGGAATAATGCTCCAACACCCTAGTTTTATCAGCTCCAACTGAAAGGATGCTCCAACACCTTGCAAAATACAACTTGTAGTAGCACCACTTTGCCACTCTGAAGAGTTGTCAGGCTCCAACATGAAGGAGACTTCAATCTCCACCTTGCATCACCCAACCACCCTGAAGATGAAGATCATTGAATAAGATATGTTTCTCTTTCTGTCATTGCATCAACCTGCAATCATCACTGCCTATGCCATACAATCAATGCTCTAATCAATGTCCAATGAATGCTATTAGGGCTTCTCAACACTGCCCTTGAAGCAATAATCATACCCTAGCAAAAACACACCCCAACCATACAAATTCTCAGAGAACAACAATATGCATACAATAATGACAATATGAAATCTCTCTCTATTCACCAATACATACTCATAGCAACAATAGTATAGACATTTGTCCTCTCAGCTAAACCAACTCAACAGTTGCAAACATTATTTCATTGGAAACCCATCATTCGGCACACTCTCAATATCAACAACATATATTCTTTCATTATCAAACACATAGCTCAAGACACACAAGGCAACAACTCAAGCACATATACATCAATAGTTTCATGCACTAATCATGACATAACCAACACTCTCAAGTCTCATCAGTTTATATTAACAATGAAAACATAAGACATTAAAAAAAAAACTCATTTGCAATACCACATGTACAAGTCTCATGCCTGAAACCCTAACATCATTCCAATGTCCACACTTCTTTAATAATGTCACTCTCTTACAGTGGTGAAAATATTATAGAAGCAATGCAACTTGCAAAATCAATAACACACGCCTCCTAGCATTATGACAACTACCAATACTCTTCTATAGGTGTTTTCATAGGTGTATACAAATGCACAATAGATTGTTCTTAGATATCACTTGTAGAAGATGTCTAGCTATCACTTCATTTGCCACACGTTTTCTTAAGGACCTACCTCATAGTTTTATAAGTGCAAATAATTCAAACAACTCTTGAATTCATGTATAAACTTCCTTTCGATTCTGATTTGACGTTAGCCATTAATCTGCCCCTTTTTATAGATGGATATTGTGGTCTGAACAAACTTTTATTTAGGTCCAAATATGGCCCCTTTCTTGTATATTATTCAACCTCAAACTAGCCCATATGCCAATGTCCCAAGTAGGACTAATGTGGCCTTCCTCTTATGACTTAAACATATTAAATTAAGCCCCTATGCCTGCAACCAAATTACTTCTTTTACTGCCTTTAGAACATAATTGGTGTGGTTTCCTTCTCGACCGTATTTTGAGGCTAAGGATGGTCTAATTTAGCCCTACAACTGGCCTCACACAAAAAATAGAAAGAGTCCTAATTCATGAATCAAGAACCTCAAACAAATTTTCAAACATACTTCAGTGTTATCTTAAATAGCCTCATACATTGTCTTAACACTTCCTTAGAAGGGGTCCTAAATTGGCCCCAGGAAATCTGATTTTTGCGCCTTAGGGAGGCCAAATTCAAGCCTCAAGAAATGTTCACAAATTAACTTGGATTTTTCCTTAGGAGGGTTGAAACTCAATAGGATGTAATTTTTTCTCAAGAATGATGCTTTTGATAAAACCTAGGGAGGGACGAAAAATTGGATCAGAGGTATCCTCAAATACCTGCTCTTTCAATCCTAAAAGAATCCTTAACTAGCTTTGTCTAGTTCAATGAAAACACCTAAGAAAGACAAAACAATGAAATCCTCAATCCTTAGGAACTCGACCACTTCCTTCAGATAGGCATGACTATCCTGGCCTCGGAAAATCTTAGACGAATTTGCTAATGATCATGAGTGAGAATGATACCTTTAGGAGGGAAACAAATGCCCTAGAAATATAGAATGAAGGGGGTCAGTAGGGGCGACGGGGGAGGGTGGGGCTGGGTGCTGAAATGCCCTTAAAACTTTGAGCCGACATGACCAATAAACAAAAATTAAATTCAATTTCTATAGGCCAACCTTAATCCATTTTTGAAGCTGATTTCACAACGAAAATTTTTCTCGTTTTAAGGACGATTTGATCAACGCAAGACCAACACATATTAATCAAAATTTTCTCGAATTGTTAATGCGAAAATTTGACCAATCATAAAGCTGCTCTATATCATCCATTTGGGCACCATAACCACACTTTTGAAGCTTCATTATTGAGAAGGCATATCTCCTCAACCATGAGGAGTTATGTGGCATGCCACCTATTGTTGGAAATGGCATGACAAGTACTATCATCCTATGATGGTGTCACTTGAAAATTCATTGATATTCCTATCCAATTTCCTCATCAAAGGTGGGGCATCATGACCACACCATAAGGGTTGGGATTCCTTCTCTTCATTCGAGGGCTTATTGTCCATTGGATCTTACAATTAATGCAATCCACTTATGTATATTAAGAGCATTCAAAGACTGATGTTGGCATCAATGACAACACCATTCAACATAATTCAAGTAAAGATCCCATCCTTCCTTGGAGGAGGTCTTATCTTCTTTGGAGGGTCCATCATAAGATTCCTTCTCTCTCTCACTGCTTTTGAATCTACAATTCTTCTTGAAATGTCCTTCTTTTCCACATTTCCAATATATATTTACAAATTTTCCCTGAGATTGAGATCTACCTCTAGGTTTAGATGTCCCATTTAAAGACTTATCCTTATTTCTATGTTGTGGACATTCTCTTACATGTAAGATATATGTACTCTAACTTTCTATGTTTTTCTACCTCATTTCCTTTGACAACATGGATGCGACTGTTATAAAATTAGAAAGGAAGTAAATATTTTCTTGTTATTGATAATTACTTGTGATGTTTCTTATTATTACGATTCTTTATGTCTTCTTTCTTTAGTTCACTAAGAAATTACCAAAAGCAGTAGCACATAAAACAATAGACACCAGATGTAGGCACATGCCAGGGAAAAACCCCCCTTAAGGGGAAAGCTCATTTAAGATAATTCTTCCTTTCAATAATATTCTTCGAGACTCTTCACCCTAGACCAAAATCAAACCTTCCCTCCACACCAAGTCAGCCTCCCAGAATTTGGACCTCTTCCCAGCAACTTCGATTATGCAACAACTTATGACAATAGTGAAACTTGGAAGACTTTGATCTCCCAATATAGGGAACAAAACAGAGAGAGATACACCAAATTTTTGATTTTCCTTGTCTCCTTAGACTTCCCCAAACTTGCATTTACTTTGGTTTCCTGGAAACAAACTTAACACCTTTTCCTAGCTACAAGAGAACTTCGCAATTATGCCCAACAACAAGATATTTTTTCACTTCTTTCAGCTACAAGAGAATTTGAACTTGATGAAATAATGATACTCCAAATGAATTCGATGAGATTCCTTTTATAGGCTTCTTGTGGGCTCGAATAGAGTCCTTACGTCAACTTGATCTTCTTCTAGGCTGACATGGTGTGGAGGTTACATAATTCATATTTGACTCAATACTTAACTTTTTACATGATTCAAAAGCCCAAGAAGGGTCTCTTTAAATGTATAATAACTCTATAGACTCAAAATAAATCCTAGAAGTCCTCAATGGGGACTTTGAACTAAAACATGGTGACCCAAGCATGAAACCCATGCTTTAATAAGTCACAATAATAATAATAAAATTCTTTTCTTTATTAATTTGACAAGTACATTACATAATGACTCAAGTACATTAATGAAGACCGAACATAGTTACATTTTCACCACTACCTCTTAACTAGGGAGGTATTCATAATGTAAAAATACAATGGAAGATCTCAAACAATATGAACCACAATGCCATGGACTAGATTACTGTCCAGGGCAATCTATCTAAACAGTCACTCAATAGTTTAGGCACTGTAAAGCCATGGACTAGATTCCTGACCAGGACAATCTATCTAGGTGGGACTAAGATGGACTCAAGTTTTCAACCCATTTAGGTACCTTCAGGCTTACTTTATAACCATCAACCCAAAAATCCAGGTGTGTATCCAAAACAGACAGAGCTCAATAACCAACACCATCTTTCCAACTTCGGGACTCAGACATCAACACAAAGTGTCAGCGAGATGTCTTCCAGGAAATGATTCACTCACAAAGCCTCAACACCCCTTGATCCAACAGATCAATAATGACCAATCTCTCCCAATCAAACCAATTGGTTACCGACATGATATCGAATCCTTCGAGAGATTCACCTGTACAAACACAACCCAAATCAATGATGTGCTTTCACATAAACATAATCAAATACAAATTTCCAGGGTCTTTCAGACAACTGGATGTTGCTTCTCAAATTTCCATAATAGGACTATCAACCGAATCTTTGACAAAAGATTCCTCAATCATATGCTTTCCTTCTTACTACTCATGCAACAAAATATCCTCTGAAATTCATTTTTCAATTAATATCAAGCTATGCCCTCCCTTTCAACCAGGAAACACCTTTTTCATTCAAACTCCCTCTTAATCTTAGAGATATATCTTCTATTTAGGGTTCCTCTTAATTCAGGGAGATCAAATTCTTATTTTCATCATCAGAGAATCTTTGGTTTGGCTTCTAACCATTTCATCAGAATTATTATTAACCTCATCATGCTTATCACATCAACGAACATCTTCACCAAGTTGAAGATTGTGTACCTGCGCAACTTAAATAACAAGTACAACCAAAACTATAGAAGCATGATGTTAGCCATATCAAAATCACAAAAGAATTTCATCTTT
Organism: Pinus tabuliformis; assembly: GCA_031772625.1. Taxonomy (NCBI): domain Eukaryota; kingdom Viridiplantae; phylum Streptophyta; class Pinopsida; order Pinales; family Pinaceae; genus Pinus; species Pinus tabuliformis. Next base: position 485,977,917 of record CM062818.1, read on the forward strand.
ATACATATCAGATACCCAAACTCAATTATAAACAAGAGACATATACTCTTCAACATCTTGCTAGGGACTTTTTGTCACACCCTAGGCTACTTCAGAACACTTCTCATTCCATTTGGGTTTCAATGTTTCTTCCAAAGATATAACATACCTTTATTCAACATATAGAAAACCCTAGAAACAATTCAAAACAGATATAGATTTACAAAGCATCTAAAAATTGTTCAAAATACATATGTTAGACTTCTCACTAGGGATTCATACAAAAGAATCAATCAAATTCAATCACATCTTTATCATTAACCTGACCAACTTCCACTAGGGTTATTTCCAAACCCCTATATTTTTAATCAACCATTAATCAATCACTAACATGATCGACTATCACTAGGGTTAGTTTCAAACCCTAGATTTTAGATCAACCATCAATCTCAACCAAAAATTCAAATTTTCAACAATACTTCACAAATATCAAATTATCATATAGTCATGAAATATCAGAGAATCCTACTTTGACTAAGGTTTAACTCCAAAACCCTAGAATTCCAATTTTACAATCCCAACAATCTTACATAGATCTCAAATCATCATATTTCATAGATTTTACTTTGACTAAGGTTTAAATCCAAAAACCTTAGAATTCTATTTTCACAATCTCAAAAATCATTAAATACATAGATCTCAGATTGTTACATTTCACACTAGACAAAGTAACTACTAGGATTTAACTACAAAGCCATAAATTTTCATTTTCAACAATCATCTAATAGATTTCATATTGCTATATCACACATACTAGACAATTTTAACTTCACTAGGGTTTAGTTATAACACCCTAGATTTCCAGATATCATCATCCTAAAATCTTAAACAAGGACTTCCTAAAACTCATGACCATCAATGACTGGGTCAACACATATCTAGGAATTCATAACCATATATATGCATATCATATGTCCAACAACATTAATACATATGACCTAGACCAACCTAGGATTTCAACCAAAAGGACATATCCATACAAGCCTAGACTTCATCATCATGCAAATGCATTTCATATCATGTGTTAATCAAACCCAACTTCACAAATATCAATACGAGTTAAACACACAACCATCTAGATTACACTAGGGTTTGATCAGACAAACACACACATACCAAGTAAATCAATTCTAAGACAATATAAAGGTTTTTCTCATACATTCCACCAAACCCTAATGATCTAGGGTTCTAATGTAGAAACATAGGAAACCCAACATTACCAAAACTTCAAAGGTTATGAGATTTTAGACCTTATCATTTCATCCTAACAAGCTAGGTTTTCCCGTTCATATTAGAATCCCAAACATGACATTATCAATAAGAACTTCAAATAGTATTTCACAATCACCCTAAGTAGCTTAGGATTTCAGACATTCACATTAGCATACCCTTCAGTTAGGATTTTCTAGAACCTCTCCATGGTTCTACAAAAATCAGTTAAGAGTGGGGTGGGTAGATTTATCAAGAGATGAATCACCCAAAAAAGAATCACTAAGATTCAATACAACTAGTCATAACAAAGTTAGTAATAAATCATCAAATGAATAATTCTTTCAATCAATGTATTTAAAGCATACCTTTGTTTCTTAACTAACATTGTCTTAAGAGATCCTCCTTCTTGCAGATGTTTTTCCTAATCAAGACAATAGAGGGAGAAATGTGATTAGTATTTGATATAATCAAAACTAAATGAGTACATGAACCCAAAATTGAAAAGACATGAAAAACTTATCTTTGGGAGTTGTTGGGGACTCCCTTTAAAGCTTGAGGGATACCTACAAACTTATAAAAAAAATACAAAAATGTCTTTTCCAAAATATGTTAAAAACCTATAAATTCTAAAACATATAAAACAAGATATATAAAGCTACAAGCAAAGGACTTAATAGTGTAAGTTCCTAATGTCGGGTTATTCGGGCTTGACTTTCTTTGAGGCTCCTTCTATATCAAGGTTGGCTTGGTCCCTTCCTCTCTTCTTATTCTTTGGATTCTCAGGATAGTCACTATTGTAGTGACCCTTCTTATGACAATGATAACACTCTATCTTGGACATGTAAACTTTATTCCTCGGTCCCTTTGATCTATTTCCTTTATGAGTGAGAAACATAAGAATTTGATACTCCTTCAGGATTGACAACCATTGAGATCCTTAATTCTTCTTGACTATAGGCAGTCCATAATTCTTCAAAGGTGGGAGATACCTTCCAATTGTTGAGACCTGCAACAAATGCACCCCAAGAGGGTGGCAATCCTAATAGAGAAGTGATCACGAGTTCTTTATCTGGAACAATCTCATTGATGACCGAGAGATCATCCCTAAGTCTAGCTATCTTCACACAGAAGGTTGCCACAATATCTTCTTTAGTCATCTTCATAGTCCTTAACTCATTCTTCAAACTTGGTACTTGACCAATGTTATTAATAGTGAACAACTTCGATAAGGCTTCATACATATCCTGAGCATAATCAATGTCAGCTATGAATGGGACAATATTGTATTTTATCCCTTCTACCATCAGACTCATGGCCACTAATTCTAAATCCCTGAATTTCGCTTTGTCGGCATCACTGGATTCTTCTGTAGGCTTCTTTACATTTCCTTTTACCAAGTCCAACACCTTGTTCTTCTCGAGGATTAGGTCAATCCTCTTCTTCTAGGATCTGAAGTTAGATGCTCCTTCAAGTTTGTTCTCTCCCATGATTGATTTAGACATCTTCCTTGAATATAATAGACTCCTTCCCTGATAGTACCTATGAATGGATCGAGTGCTTGAGACCGCCTTTTTCTTCCCGCTTCACCAAAGCTCTGATACCATGTTAGAAAATAAAAAAGGTAGTAAATATTTTCTTATTCATGATAATTACTTGTGATGTTTCTTATTATTATGATTCTTTATATCTTCTTTCTTTACTTCATCAAACAACTACCAAAAGCAAAAACACATAAAACAATAGACACCAGATGTAGGCACATGCCAGGGCACAACCCTCCTCGAGGGGAAAACCCAATCAAGATAATTATTCCTTTCAATAGTATTATTTGAGTCTCTTCACCCTAGACCAAGACTAGAACTTCCCTCCATACCAAGTCACCCTCCCAAAATTTCGACCTCTGCCCAGAAACTTAGACTATGTAGCAACTTACACAAATGGTAGCTTCGAACAACAGTGAAAATTGGAAGACTTCGATCTCCCAATCTAGGGCATGAAACAGAGAGAGTGAGACACCAAAATTTCAATTGTCCTTGTCTCCTTAGACTTCCCTAAACTCACATTCACTTCGGCTTCCCTGCAGTAGACTTCACACCTTTTCCCAACTACAAGAGAACTTCACACTTCTTCCTAACAACAAGAGATTTTTGTACTTCTTCCACCTACAAGATAATTCGAACTTGATGAAAGAATGATACTCCAAATTAACTTGATGATATTCCTTTTATAGGCTTCTTGTGGGGTCGAATAGGGTCTTTAGGCTGACTTGATCTTCTTCTAGGCCGACATGTTGTGAAGGTTACATAATTCATATTTGACTCAATACTTAACCCTTTTACATGATTCAAAGGCCCAAGAAGGGTCTCTTTAAATGTAGAATAACTCTATAGACTCAAAATAAATCCTAGAAGTCCTCAATGGGGACTTTGACCTAAAACATGGTGACCCAAGCATGAAACCCATGCTTTAATAAGTCACAATAATAATAATAATAATAATTTTCTTTATTATTTTGACAAGGACATTACATAATGACTCAAGTACATTAATGAAGATCGAACATAGTTACATTTTTCAACAGGGACCACATCATAAAAACTTAAAGTAGTTCCATTACTACCTATGGCTACATCCAAACTATTCCATGACCTTGGTAAAGAGTACACTAAATTGAAACATTTATCTTAATTAGGATTTTTAATATCAACAAACATTAATTGAATTACCACAGTATTGAAGGCATTCAGATGGTTCATCACCAAGTCTCCACCATTCATCCTTAGGTTGGACATCTTTTTCTATAGGAATAATTTTTTCACCAGAGACTTGAACTAAAACAAAGACCCTAACTTGTTCCATAATTCCTTCACTGTATCTTCCCTTGAAACATTTAGTAATTCTGAATCTAAGAGAAACACTCATTTAATGCTCTTTTCTTTTTCACCCAACTTGATCTAGTCTTCTATGTCAGTGCAATACTTGGATCCACAATGCTCCATTGATATTTACATATCAAAATATATTCCATCTTGAGCTTCCAAAGCTCAAAAATATGGCTAATAAATATCCCGAGCTATATTCTTAAACTATTTTCCATTCTTTTCCAACATAAAAATCACCATCGCGGAGCTCCCACTGAAACAAGGTTTATCACAGATCCAAGATAACTTGACCCTTAGCCACAAAGGCACCCCCCTAAAGACTATAACTATTCTGATACCAAATATAAGTTTTAAACCTTATACGTAAATTCAATGCATTCACAAATTATTAATAAGAAAAAAAGTAAAGCAACAAACATATATTACATAGATATTACCCTAGAAACCCAAAGTAGGAAAACTAGAGAACCACTTAGAATCACATATCTAATTTTTTTATCATCAATCAACTTAATTGTTTACAATAAAATATATATGACCTTGCAACATCCAAAACTATTAATCCATTAACTCAGATTAGATTAAAACCATAAATCCTTAACATTAATTATAAAATTATGTGTTAAACCACCATGCATCAGAAAACCGCTAAAAGGGAAACTGTGTGCCTAAAATGACAAAAAATAGATGTAAAAAATCACTATATATATATATATATATATATATATATATATATATATATATATATATATTGGTGGGTGGTGTTTCCACCCCCTCTGTGACCAACCATTGCACTCCATGCATGTAAATCATGTGAACAACTATATATATTGGCGGGTGGGGTTTCCACCCCCTCTGTGACCACCCAATGCACTCCATGCATGTAAATCATGTGAACAACTAGTAATGCAAAGAATATAAGATACACCTAACAAAAATTTTGGTAAATTTGAATTTAAGTTTAAAAATTAACAATTTTGACTATTAATATTAATTTGTGACGTATTTAGTAAATTCATTACTATCCAACATAGCAAAATAAATCTTATATTTACCAAAAACTATACTCTAAATAATTATATATACCAAGCTACACATACCTCTAATTAAAAAAAACAAAACCAAATTTTAAAAAGAAAAGAAAAGAAAACATAATATTTTTTATAATACATATTTATGGTCTTTAAGTTTTGTTTTAGCACCATATAATTGGGTCAATCCCCCACACACATAAATAAGTATAATTTATATATATATATTAATAATTTATATTTGGTTATAAATATAATTTTATATTAACTTTTGAATACTTATATACTTTTAAATATTTTTTTTTGGTAGGTAAGCAACCACGAGGTATTTGAACCAGTGACCTATTGCAAGGAGTGCCTTAACAGTGCACCCATTCACCGTCAATCCAAAGCCCCGTGGGCTAGAACTTATATACTTTTAAATATTATTAATTATTATTTATCGAAATTAATTTTTAAAAATTTAAAATTTATTTATTTAAATTATAAAATAATAAAATATATTTATTTATTTTTTCTAAACAAAACACTTTTTTCGAAGAAAAAATTGTAATTTTTATTAAGGAAAATAAAAATTACATTCTATATGTGCATATAAATGCACTCAAAATTAGCTTGAACAACCATCATCCAAAAGTCTATAACCATATAACAAATCAATACAAATCAATATTCTGACCAAAATCAGAACTATCATTTGGGCTCAATCCAAACAACATGCTATCAAATAGTCATTTCACCAACCAAAAGAGGCGATATAAATAATCCATGGTGTATAACGTCATCAACGATTAAAAAAACTAATAAAAAAACAAACAGTCAGCCTCTATTCCAGCCCTCTATAAATATTTTGTGATAGTATTCAGATGTGATCCCATCTAATTGCTCATATACTTTCTATAATCATATAGCTTGCGTAGCACTAGCCTTAGAAAGCGCGTTTGCTGTGTAGTTTTGTTCCCTATAAATATGTCGGCATGAAATATGATCAAATGAGTGTTTTAGTTGTAAGACTTGATTAAGAATGGGTATCAATGTGTGCATGTGGCATATTTGAATCTCATTGAACCAATTAATAATAATCATAGAGTCACCAAAAATTTGCAAAGAATGGCATTATTTTTCGATAGCAAAAAGAATAAGTAACTTGAGACTTAGGAGTTCAACACAGTTGTTTACTCCTCTTCTCAGACCACTTTGTAGCTTGTAAAGATCATTTTCATGTATATTTAAAAGAGCCCCCCTTTTGTAATATCCACCAGTTAAAGAAGCACCATCAAAAAATTCCCAAGGGATGGATGTGTCAACTTCTTCATCAACTATGTTCTGAGGGATATTCAAAATCAACAACAACTTTAACAACCACCCTATTAGGTATAGCTGATTTATCTTGAAATATCACTCTATTTCTATCATTCTCGATACCCCAAAAGATAAGAGGTGGAATATTTCTATTCTTCTTAGGAGATACCTAAACATCACATTTTCCAAGTTTCCGTAAAAGATGATCCATGCCAATTTAGAGAAAAGCCAATTCTGTTTCTGTTAGAATTCCAAACTTCCGCCAAGAAAGGACAACGTATGAAAAGGTTCTCCAATGTTTTTACCACATTTTTGCACAACGCACACTAGATGGGGCCACTCATATAACACCTTTGAAGATTGTCCCAAGTTAGGAATTTATTTTCTAGCAAACACCATAGGAACAACCAAGTCTTGGAGGGACTCTTAAGCTTCCACAACCTCTTCCACCATCAAGCCGATTCATCCAACTTTATATCATTACACAAGTACAAATAACCCGATTTAGGGGTGTATATCCCAAACGGTGAGTGTACCCAACATAGTGTCACATCCTCCACCTTAAGACACATATGAGAAATATTTAAATTAATAGTATAATTGTTCAAGTGGTCATGGTACTCATTTAGAAAATTGAGCTAAAAGGCATGGACCCAACCATGTGCCCGATGTACGAGTTTGATCAACAACTTATTTAAAGTGTTCCTTCCATTATCATTTAAAATGTGCACCAATTCATGGGGTAGACGATATTTTTCTCCGCAACCAACCCACAGATCCAACCCTATTCTCAAATTTTCACCATTCCCTAATTTCCATGCAAGGCCATCTTCAACCATTGAAAAAGAGGACAATATTTCTTCCCATATAATTGAATTTTTTGGTTGTTTCTTGTCTAAAGACTGAAGCTAGTCCTCAAGAGATCTGGGGTAGATGTTTTTTCTGTGGGATACTGCTATCCATAAACTATCGATATAGAGAAACATGTAGCCCACTTTAGCAGCTAGGGCCTTGGAAAAAGAGGGAAGGGTTTTAAAACCCCATCCTCCCCAAACCTTAGGAAATATTATTCTGTCCCATCTTACCCATGGAATGACCCTTCCATATTTTGTCCCCAACCATAAAAACCGATAGAAAATATTTCGAATAGTGTTCAACACACCAAATGGGATCCAGGACAAAGACATCCAAAAAATGAGTATAGCTTCCAACACGGATTTGATAAGCACTAGTCTACCCTCTACAGATATCCATTTGAAACTCCAAATATTATGTCTTTTTTCAATCTTATCTATTAACCAATTCCAATTAATATTTTTGTAATCATTTGGTTTTAGGTGAAACCCCAAATAATTTAATCCTTCATCAAAATTGTATGTTTGGAAAGGGAACATATTTTGAGCATTAATAGATTCATCCCTTGAAAAATAAATAGGGGAAAAAGAAGATTTATTAACGTTAACAAGCATACCTGTAGCTTTCTAAAAGAGACACAATACCTCCTTGATAGTTGCAGTAATTCTATGGGACCCGTGAAAAAATAGTAATAAATCATCTACAAACAGTTGATGGGTAATGGTAATATCTTTAGCCACAAATCCCCCCATAAGATCACCCCTTCTTTTGGCCTCAGAAAGTAGCCTGCTAAGGCCCTTTACAACCAATAGGAATAATAGGGAGGAAAGAGGGAAAACTTGCATAAGACCCCTCTATGCATGAAAGAAGGTCTATGCAAGTCCATTTATGAGAACTGCAAATGAGATTTCATGGTTAACCAACTAATCACCCAATTGATGAAAGGAACTTCAAATCCCAAATGAGTGAGAAGTAATCTAATATACTCCAGATGACATAATGGTATACTTTTGAAAGATATATCTTAATTTCTAGGCCCTTAATCATTTAGTTTTCTTAGGCTATGCAATACTTCCTAAGCAACCCCAATCACTTCATGGATATGGCAACCCTTTAGAAATGCAAATTACTCCCTGGATATTTTTCTGATATAATAGGTTTCAACCCGTTTGCAATAATTTTGGCAATTAATTTATATATACAATTGCAAAGAGAAATTGGTCTGAAATAATCAAATGACTGAGGATCATAAATTTTTGGTATGAGTTAAGTGAAGGTGGATTTGAAGGAAGCAAAAATATGCCTAATAATAAAGAATCATCAATCACCCTTTTATCCTTTTGGAAGTTATGGAGCAATTTTTGTAGCTCGATTTCAAACAAAGGCTCCATTAGCTCCTAGTTTTCATCCTCCTCTGCGAAGCTGGGGAACACTTGGGCGACCTGAATGATCTTAGCAATGGAAACTTCTAGAGGTCCCTTGTACAAATTACTAAAATGATTCTTAGCAAGCTTAGTCAGATCCACAAAAGAGGAGGCTCTACCCCCTTCAGAGTTATCTAGAGCCAAAATGGTATTGTGAACTTTTCAACCTGTTGCAAAGTTTGGATTTTTTTTATTTATTACCATCACCACTATGGAGCCAAATAAATTTACATTTTTGTCTCCACATCTCCTCCCTTTCACCCAAAATTATCCTTCTTTTTGCCTCCATATGGAAAGCCCTTTGCTTAGCTTTCTCAAATAGATATACCCCTTCTTCGAGATCTTCTAGGATTTCTATTTCATCCTCCACCACTTTGAGAAATTCCTCATCATTTTTTTTTTTGGATAGACCACACAATAGTAGTTTTTTCACCCTTTTTAGATTTGCGGAAAACTGTTCTTCTGTCGACTCTTCCAAGTCAGGATTATAGGGAGACGAGTTCTCTCATACTAACTCATGGAAGGATTCATATTTTAGCCATGCTACATTAAATTTGAATGGGATGACAGGTTTTTTTGATCCCCCCTAGTTCCAAAATTATAGGGTGATGGTATGATGCTCCGCCAACTCCTATCAACAAAAAAGAGGGGTCCTTTCCGTCAGGAATTTAGCCATTAAGAAGTGATCAATCCTTTGAGAAACCATGGATTCTCCAACTCTCCTATTTATCCATGTTGGATTACTTCTTATCAGGTCCACATCACATAAATTATGCTCCTCCAAGAGATGTTTGAAATACTTATCTTGTGAATCCACATGAGCATGGGCACAACAAATTTTAGAAGCCCCCATTAAAAAAAATAGGTCACACCCCATAACAAGATTTTCTTCTTTGATATAAGATATCCTCATCAGCGCATCCCAAAATGAAATCCTTTCTTGACATGGGATATAGATGTTTATTTCCTTGAGTTCCTTCCCCAAACGATAAAGAAAATATCAGCTCCTAAAATCATGTTGGATCCTCAGGAGCCTAAAACCTTGATAGTTTTTTGATTTAGGCTAATGGCCAACCCCCCCAACCTACCTTTTACATAAGAGGAAATAAACCACCATCTAGGAAATAAATATTCTAGAACCCTCATGATCATCTTCCCCTCCCCCAAAGTCTCTTGTAAGAAAATAATATCCATATTTAGATAATTTAATAGTCTCCTCAAGGCCAAATTTTTTGATAGTCTTCCATACCCTGATAGTTGAAAGGGATAAAAATCATGAGGAAACATGGTTAGGGGCTTGCACTGCTCTAAGTGCCCCAACAATAGATATTTTTTTTCTAGTGGAAAGATCTTGGTTGGCTTTGTAATTTTCCTTAGACATAAAATATTTCCTACCACTCATGTGCCCACTATTCTTTGTTGAGGAAAAATTGTCAAGACCTATAATGCATCCAAAGCATCCCCCTTTGCATTGTGGGATTGAAGATTATAAGGAGAGGTAGAAGCTGAGGGCATCATCATAGCTAGAGAGGGCATCATCATAGCCAGAGAAGGAAAGGGTTTATGGGAGGAACAACAAGGAAAATATGGGGGGATTCAGGATGAAGCCTATGCTACAGTGTGTGGAGGCGAGGAAACTGAAGATTTAATAATAGAGTGTGCTAAAAACCAAAATCCCATATCCAACAATCCAAAAGAATTAATCATTTTTTTTACTAATTACGGGGGAGAGAAGTTACCTATAATGGAGATTACCAAATTGGATGGAGAACCATCATGGTTCCCCTGTAGCCCTAGGTTCACCAAAGTTCCAATTTTCATGCCTCCTTCTTCGACCCTTGATCCAGGTTCTGATGTATTCATTGGGATATGCACTAATGATATCTCCTTAGTATGACATCCTTTTTTAGTATGAGTAACCCCAAAATTCCCCCGCGCCCACTGATTCCTTCACCCAGATTTTCCTATATAGGGGATAGGATAGTCCTGCAAGATATACACAGGTTTGTGGTGCCTACAAAATCTGAAAGGGATGCCTTCTTAGTCTAGTGTTTGACAATGTGTGTCATTAGAGAAATTTTGAGGTAAAAAATGGGCCTCAAAACAAAAATGTTGAACAAAAATTAAATTTATAAGAACCAATAGGATTCAATATGATGATGTCAACCATGGGGATGATTCACCATTTTTGGAGTAAAAGGGTAAATAGATAAAAAAATACTTTTTAAACTTGTATTTTTCAACTTATTTCCCTATAATATTAGTCCAAGTTCGAGCGGGATCACTCGTTGGATGCATAATTTATTTTTTCATCCATGGAGTACCCATGTTGCATACTTTCAATGGACCCTACTACATGAAAAATGTGAAATACATGAAAAACGTGATTGTGATCATGTTTTTTTTTTAATGTATTTCACAATTTTCATGTAGTAGGGTCCATAAAAAGTATGCAATGCGGGTACTCCTTGGATGAAAAATTAAATTATGCATCCAACAAGTGCTCTTGCTTGAAATTTGAGTAAAATTATAGGGAGATAAGTTGAAAATACAAGTTGAAAAAGTTGTTTCCCTTCAAAATTTGATGCGGTAATTTAATCTTATTTTACTATTTCCACTATTGTTTTATAATATTCTGTATGAGTCCCATTTTAGACCTCAAAATTTCTATAATGAACCCCTATAGGTCATATTCATCTCATCAAATAATCCTTGTCTTAGGTTTAGGTTCACCAATACCTTCACCATTGCCTTTTTACCATTGGCGATGAAAGATATATCTGCCTCTAGGAAAGAGCCAAATTTGTTTCCAATGCTTCTGAAGACATCTAGATACCACAATTGCGGTGGAAGGCCCAATAAACTTACCTAGAATGGGTTTATATCCACCCTCCCTTGGATGGCATCAAACAAGTGGTTCCATCGCTTCATTAACATTGGAGTGGAATCAATACTCTAGTTTTTTGCTAGAACCCAGATTACCACTTCTACCTACTTTAATTCGAACATAAACAAACCATGAGTGAGTGTACTAACCTTTGAATAAATTCTAGGATACCTCCCCATTCTTTCTCACTCCATTCTCACATATAATCAATTGAGAACTGTCGACCTCTAGCTCTGACCACCACTACCTTCTCATACATATCCATCACTTCGTCTAGCTGCATATCCACCTCATGTACAAGGTTTTTGTTGTTAGCCTTGACCTTGGTATATTTTCCTTTCTTTATTTTTCTTTCCATTCAAGGATGTCCCTCAGGATCAACCGACTCACCTAGGGTTTCCATCAGACAATTGTTGCCTGCTCCCTTTTTTGTTGTTCTAATTGTTTGTGCCACTAAAATGGTCTTTTGGGTATTCATTCCCTAGAATACCCCCAACAATACTTGAGAGGAGCATGGTATTGACCCTCTAGGTAGCCTTCTCACCATATCTTTGCATAACCCTCCCCTATCCTCACCCTAAACAAAAATCCCCATAAATAATTGAGAGGTTCTTACAACTGTGCCTCTGGTATGAAAATATAAGTTACAATAATTTTTTTATCCTATATTTCATTGAGTTTCTTATTGGAGAATGTTGATTTGTTGGTTTAAGTTGAGCTTATCAAAGCTCTCAATTCAGGATTTCACTGTATGAATGTTTAGGATGTATTGCTAGTGCTAGTGTGTCATTATATTGCTACATCAAATTATTATTCAAAGTTATTAATGTTGCCGATCATAGGGGTTTACTACTGAAGCTATTAAGTTTGATAATGTTAAGCATATTTTCTTGTAGATTTAGCTAATTTTCCAGGGATTATATTTCTGATATACATGAACTAGGGATTAATACTTGTTGTGTTACAACTAGAGTATTGAGTGCTATTGGATTGTACAATTAGGGTTTGGATTGATGATTTTTGTTGAGTAGGATTGTTTTGTTACAACTAGAGTATTGAGTGCTATTGGATTGTACAGTTAGGGTTTGGCTTGATGATTTTTGTTGAGTAGGGTTGATTGTTGACTTATCTTTGAGGGTTGATAAGGTTGAAGCAAAAGATAGGATTTTCATTTATATGCTAAATGGATAACAAACTTTTTTGGATCTACCTTTTGGATAATGAAATTTTTTGGGCTAGCCTTTGGATAGTAAACCTTTTTGAGTAACAAATTTCTTGAATAGGTAAATAAGATTGTGGATAAAATAAATAAGGTTTTTTAAGGTTTAAGATTAGAGTTTTTTTCAAATTTTTCATTTAATGAAAATTTCTATTGTCCACTTTCTTCTCCATGATTGTATTTTTTTTTTAAAGTATAAAAATTTCGTTTCGAAATTATATTTCTTAATATAATTTTTCATTAAATTTTTAAAAATATATATAGATTTAATTATCATGGGGAATAAAAGAAATTGCAAGAGAAAGTATGATTGAGTTAGAGACATTGAGGTTCGTAGAGAATACTTGAGAAACTACTATAAAAAAAGAAGGAAGAAAGTTTAAATATTGAAAGGGAAAATCAATCTCAATAAAGAGAAGTTGAACCAGGTATGTAAATGTACATATAGTAAATGATATTTAAAATTTAATAGTGTAATGTGCAATTTAATTTTTATTTGATGAACTAATTTGAAAAGTATTTCGCAATGAAAACAAAGAGAGATTTGCCTCATAACATTGATGATAAGATTGAAAATGTTGAAAGATAAAGTGAAGAAGAAAATGAACCAGTAATTGATGAAGTTGTTGAGGATGTTGAAATATATTCAAGTGAATAATAAGTTGAACCACCCATAGGTATGCATATATATTCCTTGTATTATTGAAATTATACATATTTACTAGTTTCAATTTCATCCTCTATTTTTTAATTTAATTATTTAATGTATATTTATACTCATTTACATTAAATTATCATATGTATAGGTGAAATCAATATTGATGATGAGATGCTTTTGATGTAGACATTGACACATATGGAGATAAAAACGCTGACCATGTTATACGACATCATGTTAAACTGATTATTGATAAGTTCCTCAAAGATAAAAATGAGCTCAAATTTTGAGAGGTCCCTTAACATCGAAGAAATCTAAAGAAGTTACAACACTATTGGGCATTCACAACTCAACAAAAGATAAAAAAGTGAAGGAGAATGTGATTGAAAACATAAGTAGTGCTCTACAATCAATTGGAAGATCTAGAAATAAAATCAATCTATATGCACATAGAGCAATACAAACAACAATGATTTCATCAACTACTCAAGAAAATAATTTGATAAAATATATGGTAGAAGAATTAGGGACCTCACGAAAAACATTACACAAGCATAGGAAATTTCGATTGCAAATAGATGCAAATGATGAGCTTGCTTTTTGGACAATCGTTTGTTGGCAACCATAGAAAGATAGACTTGGAGAAAATGTTAAAAATATGATATGAAAATATTGGATGAAAAATTCATGTGTTTCACCAAAAGAAAGGGATGTGATGTGACGAATAATAGCACATAATCAATATTAAGAACATCTAAAACATATCTTCGACAACACTTAGATAGAGTTGTTCAAGAAGATCAAAGAAGAGAATTGTGGAATTAATGTCCCAATCAATAATTTTGTGCAACAAAAACCATGGTATGTTAAGCCTATCACTACACGTGACACGTGTTGTTGTTGTTATTATCATATGGAATTTCAATTATATTATGAAACCTTCCTTGATTTTGGTAAATTTGTTTGGAGAAATTCACCTCCTCCTTCCACTCTCCATGATTTTATATCCTAGATTTTATATGGAAGAAAAAATCATGAATTATTTTACGAAAAGAAATGTGTTGGTGGTAAAAAATGTGATCATTGTGGAAATTTGATTGTTTTTTACAAAAAATATCCTATTGATATGAATGATTAATCACTGTCCAACATAAAAGTGGAATGGAAGAGATATGAATATATCCATACACCGATTGGAGCAAGTAGTAGTACAAGTGTTAGAAGGATTGATTTACAAGAAGAGGAAATTTTTGTGATAGAATTTTTGAAGAAGTTTGAAACATAAATTTATATATACACCAAGGGTTCTCATAGAGCTCAATGGTAGGACATGCAATTCAAAAAAATATGGTGAAATTTTTCCACTAGAGACAATTTTGTCGATAGTTGATCTTATAGAAAATTACACATTTGTTGCAAAAAATGAAATACACAGTGAGTATTATCATTTTGATCAAGTCTCTATGCTTTTCCATGTTCTATATAGACATGCTAAACAAAATATTAATCATATAGAAAGAACCAATGCCAATCGACATGTTATTAAGGAATATCATTTTTATATCATCGATGATCGTACATATGATACACATTTGTACAACATTGTTTCGATAAGATTTATGATTCATTGAAAGCCCATGTATAAAATTCAATGAACATTGGATATGGTCAGATGGATGTGCAAGTCAATTCAAATCTTCATGATCATTCTTCTAGTTGTGACGTCTTCATATGAAAACCAACATTAAACATTGTTGAAATTTCTTTGAGACTGGTCATGGAAAAGGAGAACATGATGGTGTAGGGGCATGTATAACACGATCACTTCGAATATATCAGATGGACCACTCTGCCAACTGACTTGTCTTAGTTGATTAAGTTTTTCAATTGTGCACTTCTGCACTAAGCCATGAGACTAACCCATCAAGGGAGGTACACAAGTATGTATATATAGGAACTTGTATATATATTTTTAATATGATAATTTTTATTAATTTTTAAATTTTTAAAAATTTAAAAATTATAGATTAAATAAATGATCGATGATTGTCTTTGATATATTAATTCTATTTTAAATAACTTATTTATATTCTTGTTTGAATTTATTACAATTTATTTTAGCATATTGGAGTCCAAGATGTAGACAAATCGATTCTATATGAAGCTGAAATAGTAAAAGGGACTCAAAAATTGCGTTCAATTAAAATAAAAGAGTGACAAAATGCATTTGTATTTGATAAAAGAAATAATCTTGTTTTTTTCATGTTTGTATAGAGGACACAAAATTCAATGATGCTTGCGAAAACAATATGTAGGTGAAATCTTGAAAACATACTGTTGGGTCCCTATAATACTAGTGATTACCCCATTACTATTGTAGTTGTATCCCTTATTAATATTGATGTGCCCCTATTATACCCATATTTTTATTACTGTGCCCCATAGAATCCCTCTATTGTTATTTTTGTGGCTTTATATTATTATTGTTAGGTCGGCTGGGTTATATTGTGACTCCTTATACTCCTATATATAGAAAGGAGGTTTTGTCATTTGAATCATCCAAGAAGTGTTCATTTATGTAATGTAAGGGAGGTTTCCCCCTCAAAGAGGCTGAATTCTAAGGCGTTGATCTATCTTTTCTATCTTTTTTCTTGAGCTGGTTTCATAACATTTGGTATCAGAGGTTTGGATTCTAGGGTTTCGCTGCTCCAAACAGGTCATCGTGGCATTTTCGAGAAGCTAAAAAAAAAACACATTTGAGAAGACGTCGCACTAAATCTCGGGTCCAAATTTCAGAGCTTTTCGTGCTATATTTGCGGAGATATGATCTGAGAAGTTGGTATTTTTGCAGACTCCTGAATTAGATTCCAAATAGGTGACGTGCAGAAAACCGTCATAACTTTCTCTCTGAGCATCGGATTGAAATTTCGTAAGAAGATACAGAAAGAGGACGGACTGTAGTTTCTTGTATATCTTTTTTAGAGCCAAAGGTCGAAACAGGGAGACGTGGCATGTCGTACAAGTTTGATCTACTGAACTAGTCTATAATCAGGTCACTGTGGGAGATTTGACATAACTCTTCCTTGGAGAATCCAATTGGGATCAGACTGGTGGCATTGGAAAGAGGACATAGAGGGCTACTACAGGTCGCAATTTCAGAACTAGATGATCAGAAATTACAAAGATACATCAGAGGCAATATCGAGCTCCTACAAAGTGAAAAAAGGTGTGTAGATTTTTTTAAATTTTTGCTTAAGCTTGGTTTGAAAAATTATTTTGAAGGAATTCAAAGGGCATAGTAGAGCATTGTTATCGGTAACTGATGCCTAGAGGAAAGAAAATGCAAACACCTAGTAAGAAACCTGAAAGCAGTAGCATGACTCATGAAGAAGAGGAAGAAATGTTACATGATATATCAAAATTACAAGACCAAGTGCAACAAATGTCAGTCTCACAAAAGCTAACAGAAGCTAAGATAAATGGCATGGAATCTAAGATAAAGGGCGTGGAAGCTAAGATGAATGGCATGGAAGCTAAGATGGACGATTGGAAGACAGATTTGAAGACAGACATGGAAGAATTGAAGATAAATATGAATAAGTTGCTACAAGAAATGGTCACTAATGGTGAAAGGGTAGTAAATGAAACTCATGATGAGAAAAAAAGAAATGTTAATCATGATTCCATAGACCCTAATGTTGGATCGAAGACCCACCATATTCCAAAAATCGATATGAGGAAGTTTGATGGCAAGGATCCCGCAACATGGATATTACAGATGGAGCAATTTTTTGATCTCAATAATGTGCAAAACACACAAAAGGTACGTATTGCAACTTTATATTTGGAACCAAATCAGTTTGTATGGTATCAATGGCTTTGCTCTCGTAAACAAATTATCACTTGGGCAATTTTTATGGAAGAATTGACAGCACATTATGAGGATACAAAAAGCAACAATTTTTTTAGCCAATTGATAAGTCTCAAACAAAAAGGTTCAATAATGGAGCACATTGAGGAGTTCCAAAAATTGAACATAAGGGTAAAAAATATTCCAGAGGAGCATAGGATTGATGTGTTCATAGGGACTTTAAAGGATAATATCCAACATGATGTTCGCCTTTGGGAACCTGATTCATTAGAGAAGGCATTCAGGTTAGCAAGAAAAATGGAAAGCAAAATTATGGCAACCAGGAAGCACACCACTCACAACTATAAAGATGGAAGTGTTGTTGCCCCTAGTCTTCCACAACCTATAAAGTTGACACCACAACAATTGGAAGAAAAAAGAGCAAAAGGGCTTTGTTACAGTTGTGATAGCAAATACACTAAAGGTCATAAGTGTGCTGAGAAGAAATTATTCTACATAGATTGTGAAGAGGAAGAAGAAAAGGAGCAAGAAAGGTCAAAAGAAGAGGATATACTCCAGGAAAAAAGCCTAGATAAAGAAGAAATGAATCCGACCATATATTGTAATGCATTGGCGGGAATTACCACTCCTCAAACCATCAAGATAGAAGGACAAATCAAGAAGAAAAAGGTAATAGTGTTGATTGATTCAGGAAGTACCCACAATTTTATTCATTGTAAGGTAGCAAAAGAATTGAATTGCTTCTTATATCCAGCACCAGAGTGTCAAGTGATGGTTGCAAATGGAGGAACAATAAATTTCTCAGGAAAGTGCCATAATATCAAGCTATCCATGGGAGAATATGTATTGACTAGCCCAATGCTTTCCATTCCAATGGGAGGTGCTGATGTTGTACTAGGAGTCCAATGGCTACAATCCTTGGGTACAATAGCTTTTAATTTTCAAGAACTTTTCATGAAATTTTCTGTGAAGGAAAGGAAGTTGAATTAAGGGGTATTGCAGGGAAACCGAGAAAGATAATCAGCTCTAACGGTATGACAAAGCTTCTAAAAAAGGAACAAAGAGGTGTAATTTCACAATTATGTTCGCTAGATGTTTCCACATTGGAATCATCTATTTCTCCAGATCTCCAAAAAGTCTTGGACAATCATTCCAAGGTATTTGAGACTCCCAAAGGTCTCCCACCTATTCGTGATCATGATCATGCTATTCATCTGATTCCAGGAAGTGTTCCTCCAAACATCAGGCCGTACAGATATCCCTATGCCCAAAAGAGTGAAATTGAACGTATGGTTGTAGAAATGCTAGAGGCTGGTATAATTCAACCAAGTCAAAGTTCTTTCTCTACTCCAATAGTATTGGTGCACAAGAAGGATGGATCATGGCGCATGTGTCCGGATTATAGGGAGCTCAACAAGCTCACTATTAAAGATAAGTTTCCCATTCCTGTCATTGATGAATTACTGGATGAATTGCATGGATCAATTTACTTCACCAAGTTGGATCTTCGTTCAGGATATCATCAAATTAGAATGAAGACTGAAGACATTCCGAAAAAAACATTTAGAACTCATGAGGGTCATTATGAATTTTTGGTCATGCCTTTTGGCCTTACCAATGCACCTTCAACATTTCAAGGTTTGATGAATTCAATTTTCAAACCATTCCTTAGAAAATTTGTGTTAGTATTTTTTGATGATATACTAATCTACAGCAAGTCTTGGAAGGATCATGTTGAACATGTTGACAGGGTGCTACAACTATTGGAGGAGAAACAATTATATGCAAAAAGATCCAAATGTTTCTTTGGAGTACAAGAGGTGGAATATCTGGGTCATATTGTATCTCATGAAGGAGTTAAGGTAGACCCTAGCAAAATTAAAGCCATTAAGGAATGGAAAATTCCCACATCCATAAAGCATCTGCGAGGATTTCTCGGGTTGACAGGGTATTATCGCAAGTTTGTTAAGAATTATGGGAGAATAGCAGCACCTCTAACAACATTATTGAAGAAAGATGCATTTTCATGGACTCCAGAAGCAACAAAGGCATTCAAACATCTTAAAGAGGCAATGTGCCAAGCACCGGTCTTAGCTACACCGGACTTCACAAAAACCTTTATTGTGGAATGTGATGCTTCAGGAAATGGAATTGGTGCTGTTTTAAAGCAAGATGAAAGACCCATTGCTTTTGAAAGTTGTCCAATCAAGGGAAAGTTTTTACATAAAGCTATTTATGAGAAGGAAATGTTGGCAATACTCCATGCACTTAAGAAATGGTGACCCTACCTAATGGGAAGACACTTCAAGGTAAAAACAGATCATGATAGCCTTAAATACTTTTTAGAACAAAGATTATCCTCTGAAGAGCAACAAAAGTGGGTCACAAAGATGTTGGGTTATGACTTTGAAATCATCTACAGAAAAGGGAAGCAAAATGTGGTGGCAGATGCACTCTCAAGAAAGGATGAGGATGTGGAAGCATTGTTGTGCGCCATTTCTATTATCCAACTAGATTGGATAAATGAAGCAAGGGAGGAATGGAAGAATGACGAAGAAGTGTGGGCACTTATTCGAAAGTTACAACAAGATTCCAGTATGTCTGATACATTTAGCTGGAAAAATGATTCGTTATGGTACAAAGATCGCTTATACCTCTGTAAGAATTCCCAGCTAAAACAAAAGATTCTTATGGAATTGCACACTTCTCCCTTAGGAGGGCACTCAGGATTTTTAAAAACTTACCACAGGGTTAAGAAGGAATTTTTTTGGGATGGCCTTAAATCAGATATTCAAAAGTTTGTGGCAGAATGTTTGGTTTGCCAACAAAATAAAGTTGAAACAATTAATACACCGGGTCTATTACAACCTTTATCCATTCCAAGCCAACGTTGGGAGGAGGTTTCAATGGATTTTATCACAGGTTTACCCAAGTCTGAGGGAAAGAGTGTCATCATGGTGGTAGTTGACAGACTTACCAAGTATGCACACTTTTGTGCATTATCACATCCATTTAAAGCCAGTACAGTTTCTACTGCATTTATGGAAACAATTCAAAAGCTACATGGAAACCCAAAGATTATTGTAAGTGACAGAGATCCCATTTTCACTGGAAATTTTTGGACAAAATTATTTTCTTGTCTTGGTACTCAGTTAGCTCATAGATCATCTTATCATCCTCAATCTGATGGGAAAATTGAGATAGTAAACAAATGTTTGGAAGGATATCTTCGTTGCTTTGTATCTGATAAACAGACACAATGGGTCAAATGGTTGCCTCTGGCTGAATGGTGGTATAACACTTCCTTCCATACAGCAACAAAAATGACCCCATTTATGGCACTTTATGGGTATCAGCCACCATCCATCACATCATATTTAAGAGAAAATTCTAAGGTTCAAGCAGTGGAACATCACATCAAACATCAACAACAAGTCCTCCAACTCTTAAAGGATAACCTCATGTTGGCACATAATAGAATGAAACAACAGGCATATCAACATCGTAGCTAAAGAAGTTTTGATGTAGGTGATTGGGTATTCCTACGACTACAACCATATAAGCAAATGTCCCTCAAGCAAGCTAAGAAGGATAATAAATTATCACCGAAGTATTATGGTCCATACAAGGTGTTGCAAAAGATTGGTACTATGGCATACAAATTGGAGCTTCCTGCAGCTTCTCAATTGCACCCAGTTTTCCATGTTTCATGTTTAAAGAAGGTTATAGGCGACAAGCTCCTAGTTCAAACAATATTGCCAGAACTTGATGAGGAAGGAAAAATTATATTGGAACCGGAAGCAGTCACAGAAACAAGAACTCGACAGCTACGAAATCGATCAATTTCAGAGTATCTTATCAAGTGGAAGAACTTATCTGCTGAAGATTCCACATGGGAGGATGAGAATTTTATACAGAAGCATCCAGAACTTCTCAAGCATTGAGGACAACAATTTTTTGAAGGAGAGGGGCATGTTGGGTCCCTATAATACTAGTGATTACCCCATTACTATTGTAGTTGTACCCCTTATTAATATTGATGTGCCCCTATTATACCCATATTGTTATTACTGTGCCCCATAGAATCCCTCTATTGTTATTTTTGTGGCTTTATATTATTATTGTTAGGTCGGCTGGGTTATATTGTGACTCCTTATACTCCTATATATAGAAAGGAGGTTTTGTCATTTGAATCATCCAAGAAGTGTTCATTTATGTAATGTAAGGGAGGTTGCCCCCTCGAAGAGGCTGAATTCTAAGGTGTTGATCTATCTTTTCTATCTTTTTCTTGAGCTGGTTTCATAACACATACAAAACTTAATACAAAGGGAAAAATGACGCTTGCAAGATTGGAAGAGATGGAATCAGAGGAGACTATAATGTCATCCAAAGGAGATAAAGTTTACGATCTTTTTAGAGAAGGTAACATTTCAATTTATTTAAAGGATATGTGTGTGTGTGTGTGTGTGTTTTATGAATTTAATCATTGTGTATAAGTATAGATAATAGTTAAAATATATCTAGATCTAATAAAATTATACATGTTGTTAACTAATTTCTTGGTAATGATTACATTGTTCTTTATTGTGCAGGAGATGTTTTTGCTATAGATGCACCCATTAACAACATAGAAAATGTTAAGTGTTATTTGATGTGGTGCATTGAATGAAAGACAAAGTTATTGGAGGACTATGATGATAATGTTTTTATATATGAAAGAGAGTCTATTATACTGAAAGAATATTTTTTCTAAGAAACTCATCAAACCAAGATTCATGTTTACTTTCAAGACTATCAACTCGATGCCATAAGTTGTCAATATAGTAACTTGGTGTGTGTATCACACATAAAGTTGATAAAAGTTCAATCAAGAAAAAAATCGAAATTTAAAAAATTGAGAATGCCAAAAGCCAACCATGGATGAATCATTGAGGATGGCATTATATTAGAATCTTTTTAGTTGAACCAACCAATAATATATTCTCCTTGTATTCATCCTTAGAAAGAGTTCAAGTAGATTGTTAGCTTTCCATGACCTTTGGCTTTCCATTTTTCAACAATGTTCTTTAGACTTCATTGAATAATAATATTACAAATTTATATGTGTTTTGGCATGTTTCTATTTTGTCTTCAAGTGGATTTATCATCATCTCTTTTTTTTTCATTTAATTTTATCAAGTTTCTTCTTTCCATTATTTTTTTAACCTTTTAATGTATCAAATAATTGAGTATGTTATTATATCCAATTATGTTCATGCTTGATATTTCATGTTGTATAGTTCTGATTGAGGGAAACTTTTAGAAAGCATATCTTTGTTATTCTCATGCCACATTAGATGTTGAATGTAAGATTTAGGTTAAATGCCTTCTAATGATATTCAATGAGATTTGATGGTCTCTCAAATGTTAAAATAAATTCCTCAAATATGATGAGTAAATGTCAATTAATGATTGAACTTGATAGAGCATCATACAAAATAATTTTTTTGGATCCTTATAATGAGGTATATTCATAATGCCTATTAAGGATAAATTATTTTATTCATCTTTATCATGAAATTTATCTAGACATCTATTGAAATTAATAAGATTTGTGTTTTTATCAGTGTACTTATGAGTGCTATAACAACTCATAGTTTGATTGTGGATCTTATTTGAGAGCTTAGTGCTTGGGCAAGATATTTATGTCGACCAACCCAAGTTGAAATCTTAATAATTGGTAATGTATCAATTACTCTTGATGTCATTTGTCTATTTGTTATCATTTCTTTTTTATTGCATGTCTTACATGAACATTGTATTTTGGTGTTATTATGAAGATTTATTTTCTTATTAATATATTATGTTGAGATATTTTCGTACACTCTTAAGCTCTCCATTCTAGCTACTACTAGGTATTACAAAATTGTTTTCATTAATGTGGTTCCTTTGTTTTTAAGTTAAAAGGAAATTCAAAGATCCCAAATACTACTATAATGTAAGGATGTGGCATCACAATCTTCTTGTTTGTTGTTGATCATTCTTATATCATGTTTGTGATGCATTTTTCTTCTTTATGTCATCTTTGTGTATTTTCAAATATTTTTAGTGCTATCTTAATGACATTATTTACTTGATTAAAGTCTCAAATTACCATTAATTTCAAATGTTTTGCATCTCTTGTACATATTGATAGAATCAAATTAGTGCCCTAAACATGTCAGAAAAATGCATTTTATTGTGTTTGTCCTATACATGTAGTGCATACACCATCTATATATTCGTTGCATAATCTCCATTATATGAACCTATTAACTAACAAAGGATGCTCCAAACAGTATATAATATTTGAAAAATTCGTTTGCTAAGACAAAAGTTAGCCCACATTGAGATTAATGCAACTTCATTTGATTCAACATTTCAATATTTAATTCCCAATCTCTATGCTTTCTCAAATTTCATGAAAAATACAATAGTAACAGACTTTAAGACAAATAAGGTACTTTAACTTTATAATGTATGTATTTAACAAGCTTGATGGAATGTCCTTTTGTACAAACACATATCTCATATATATGTACCATAAATCTCATAAAAAGAGGGAGAAAGTGCAATGGTCTATTATATATGGGGCACTTACTACTCCAAATCTTCTTATAAAACATAAGTTCATGAGGCTATAATAAAATTTATTCTAGATCTACTATGGAAATAACTCAAAACTAACCTAACAATTTGCAACAATTTAAGGCCTACCATCAAACAATCAAGATTGTTCATGTCTAACCTTTGGGTTTAAGCCATTATTGGTCTTTCTTTCAATCACAAAACTCTGGTTTTCAAAAATTTTCTAGTCCTAGGCTGAAAAAAACGTTTCATACACCCACATGCAAATAGACTAGATCAATATAACATTACCTCTAACATAAGGAGGAGTATAATGGGTATTTACAAGGGGTTTACATTAAATAGGTGGGATGGATAGGAGATCAGTATATTAGGATGGTGCATACTTCCAATGACGTCAATCTCGGGATTGAGATTTAGATCAAGGATGAATATAAATGGAATGAATATGATTGGGGCATAACTTGCTTTCCAAAAATTGCATATGAAATTTAAGCAAAGACAATGATTAAAGTCACAAAGTATAACTTGAAACCTAACACCAAACAAAGAGTTGGAAATTAACTAGAACAACCAAGCAAATATTGATAAATGAAAACTTTGGTGGGTAATAATGGCACCCAAAATGTGACTTATATGTGACTACATTTCTTCACAATTTTGATGCATCTACTTATCCACATTTTAACTATGAATTCTACTTATCACTTGATGCATTCTACTTATCATTTAACTTCAATAATACATCACTCAAATTTGGTACGGGGAAACTATAAATATTATAAAGGGTATCAAAAGTCGGGTTCTAAAACTCTACATATGTGAGCCATACAAAGTATCAACTAAATGAAAATTTACTTTCATTGCTTCATATCCATGAATTTAAACTAAAACCTTTAAGTATCAAACCGTGCATCATGAAAAATGTACCATGTTTTATAATTTAATTTTATAATATGTTTTCTTTGAACAAATTTATTTTAAAACTTAAGTATTAACCGACATCCATAGTAGCTCTTCTAGACAAGATGATAATATATTCATGAATACAACATGTAAACCATGTTTTATAATGCAATTTTAAGTTATGATTGCTTTCAATATTCATCAAAGAATTGATAAAACCCAACTATCAACCCACATCCATAGTAGCTCTAGACTTCTACAACATGTACTTGATTCAAGAATGTAAAATGATTGCTTTGAATATTCATTGAACATGATAAAACATAAATATCAACCAACATCCATAGTATATTTTCTACAACATTATAATATTCATCATGCAAAATGTGTACCACAATTTATTTGATGTAAATTTACTTTCATTGCTTCAAATTCCTGAAAAAATTAAATATAAAACCTTTAAGTATAAAACCATTCATCATGCACAATGTACCATGTCTTATAATGAAATTTTGTAGTATGTTGGTTTTGTACAACTTGATTTTAAAACTTAAGTATCAATCCACATCCATAGTAGCTCTTCTATACAAGATGATAATCTATTCATGAATTCAAAATGTACACCATGTTTTATAATGCAATTTTAAGTTATGATTTCTTTATACTTCTACACCATGATAACATTCATGAATGCAAAATGTACCATGTTTTATAATATCAATTTTAATATATATATATATATATATATATATATATATATATATATATATATATATATATATATATATTATCTTCTACAACATTATAAGATTCACCATGCAAAATGTATCAACTTGATACTTTTTATATTAAACATCAATTCATAATAAAGAGTTCTATGAAAAATATGTACAAAAATTAAATCATGATAAAAGTTTGTAATGAAAATATTATCAAACACAAATATATCAAGGACAACCTCACTCGTAGCTACGATCTCTCATTGTCCTCATGGGTTCCTTGCACAACATGTGTAATATGCATATATACATAATATTGTGTATTTTAAAATTAAATTTTAATGTATTAATATTAAATAAGAATTATATCATATTTTTTTTTAATTATTAAGGGTTTCAAATTCCATGCAATACCTCTAGAGTGCCTGTCATCAAAATATCCTCCTAGGCACCTTGAAAAACACGCTTTATCATCATCCTCATGGGTGCCCTACACAACATGTGTAATATGCATATCTACATAAGATTGTGTAATTTTAAATTAAATTTTAATGTATTGAAATTAAATGAGAATTTTATCATAAAAAAAAAATTAAAAAAGGTTTCAAATTCCACACAATACCCCTAGAGTGTCTGTCTTCAAAACATGCTTGTGAAACATCTTCTTGGGTGCCGTGTCCTTGTGGATGCTTCGTAAAACATGTGTACATGTATATATAAATTTATATAAATTTAAGTTTATAAAAAAATAAAATTTCACATGAAAATCCCTGAAATCATAATATTAAAAAGTTTGAAACAACTTTTTCAAATTGTCTAGATGATCCAATCCCCATATTTGAATCCATAACTAATGTCCCTGGAGAAGGAAAAATGGCTTCACAAACGTACAGTTTGAAATTTAAAAATTGTAAGATAGATCTCATTTTTTATTTTTAAATTTATAAAGTTTACAACTTTCTTTAAAGAGTTAAATGAATTGCTTCAATTTATAATGAAACAAAGTTGAAATATTCAATACTTGTGACAAGCCAATCTCTGGCACATCTTCTAATATGGAGGAAGAGAGTCACACAACAGATACCGATCCCATGTCCTCTTCCTCATGTGCAATTAGTTCTTGCCAACCATCATGAAAAGAATTTTCATACACCCTAACCCCTTTAATATTCATGTTATCTATTTCCACATTTGATTTAAATACATAATTAGCACATGTATGAGCTCGTGCTCTTTGTCAATTTAAACTGACATCAATTCCAGTCAATGAAATTTGTGTGTTGTCTAGAATAACATCCCTTTCTTCTCGACCAATATGAGAAGCGACATCCATCTCTGATTGTAGAATTACCAGATGTGGTGGTTGACATACCAAAGGAGGCGGAGGACGAGGCAAAGAAATATCCCTAAATGCACCTTTCCGATCATATGTATGATCTTTACCAGCACCATAATATTTGGATGGAAGGTTAGTATAATAAGGTTTCATACCCTTGAAAAACTCCACATAAAATAACCAGGAAAAATAATGTGGAATCTCATCATTCCATGGCAACTTACCATACACTGCAAGGAATTTGTCATACAAATGGTGGGCTATTTCAAGGTGCTTGAAATATTGCACCTTCAACATCTTTCTTTTGGCCCTTCTTTAAAATTAAACATAGATCTGGCTTATTGTTTTGTGACCCTCCTATCCACCTGATCCCATTTATTAGGACCCATCACTGTTTCCTTACGACACCTCATCATATCAACAAAGCCATCAGTTTTTGGCCCAAGCTTCTTATAAATATTAATAAATTTATTTAGAGAGCCCAAAACTATTTCTAAGTTTTGCCGCCTCTCTTTAGGGAGCTCCAAATTCCCAAGATATTTATTCAATTTTGAATAATGAGATGTACACCTATGTAACATACACTGTTGGACATTTGTCTCCCAAGAAAACTCATTAGGAACATCTGGTAGATCGATGCTTAATGGTGTATAGTCTTCTTGAAACACCATCCTTTTCCTACCTTGACTTTCTTCTACATTTTCACCCCCCGCTTCAATATAATTACATAAATATTAAAACATTTCAATGTATTTATATACATGAAAAATAGACATACAATTTATTTAGGTACAAAAATTTGTAAATTTAACATAAATACATTTAAACTATATAGCTTACCAGATAGAGATACATGATCCGATTTAGATTCACAACCACTCAGATATGGTTGATCACTTTCACATTCATGTACATGGGTTCATTGAGTTTTTTGAACACTGAGATAAGGTCAAGCACACTCACACGGTGACCTAGTGAGACATGCTTTTAAAAAACATAGAATTTATAAATTAATAAAGTTAAATTGACATAAATCAATTCAATATGTATGTACATATGATTCTATCAATTTATCATTTGAGTTAGAACACACACACACACACATATATATGCCATGATGGTGATGTAATGAAAAATGGTCCTCCATTCATTCATCAAATACTCTCCTCGACCTAGTGAGAGATGCTTCTAAAAAAGGTGGAATTTATAAATTAATAAAGTTAAATTGACAAAAATCAATTCAACATGTATGTTCATATGATTCTACCAATTTATCATTTAAGTAACTTTTCACATAAACATATATATACCACAATGATGATGTAACAAACCATGGTCCTCCATTCATTCCTCTGATACTCTCCTTGACCTAGTGAGAGATGCTTCTAAAATAGGTGAATTTATAAATTATTAAAGTTAAATTGACAAAAATGAATTCAATATGTATGTACATATGATTCTACCAATATCATTTAAGTAAGTTTGCACACACACACACACACACACACACACAGATATATATATCCTTGATTCATATGATACTCTCCTCAATTCACAACCAATCTCACCATCATGCATATAAGTTCGCGTTCGAGTCGATGCTAAAAACTCAATTGATGCCCTATATCATTTACATCTCAAAGAAAATAGTGATGACCACTCATGTGATGATGTCCCCTTGATCCACATATATATATATATATATATATATATATATATATATATATAATATTTCAAAAAACCCAAGTTACCTCATGCATTTAAAAATCTTTTGTCAGGCCAGGTTAACTCTAGAAATTAATAAGTGCAAGAAGAACTGATGATTTTATTCATTAGCCAACTATTATTTATATACATACATAAAACAGATCAGTTCATCTTCTAGATGACTGTCCAGTTCACCCATCCGTTTCGGATTAGGTGTCAACATTCCCCCCCTTAATCTGAAGGGATGTTGGTGAGTCCAAGCATCGTTCTGAATCTTTCAAGCTTTTCTCTTCCAAGCGCTTTGGTGAAGATGTCTGCAATTTGCTCGTTTGTGGAACAATGACGGAGATGGATTGTTTTGGCCTCAACATGATGTCGGATCAGATGATATTTAGTATTGATGTGCTTAGTACGATCATGGAACTTTGGGTTCTTGGCCAACTTTATTGCAGAGGTGTTATCAATCATGAGTGGAGTTGATTGTATTTGTTTTACCTGCAAATCTTCAAGAATTTTCCTGAGCCACACAATTTCTTTCGTTGCTTCAGCTGTTGCCACATATTCTGCTTCTATTGTGGAATCTGCTGGTACTGATTGTTTGCGTGATCTCCAGGAGACATCTCCTGATCCAAGACTCATAGCATATCCTGAAGTAGATACCCCAGTTTCTTTGTCTCCATCGAAGTCTGAATCAGAGTATCCAATCAAGTTGAAGTCGTCCACCTGTGTATACTTGATTCCAAGGTCTTGAGTTCCCTTCAAGTACCTTAGAACTCTTTTTGCAGCAGACCAATGTCCCTCACAAGGCTTTTGCATAAACCTGGAGAGGATTCCAACAGCAAATGAAATGTCTGGTCTGGTAGTAGTGAGGTAGATGAGACTTCCTACAAGCTGTCTATACTTTGTTGCATCCTCAAATTCCTTTCCTTCAATAGATGTGAGCTTCAAGTTTTGTTACATTGGAGTAGAAAGGGGATTGCACCCTGTCATGCCAAATCTATTCAACAAATCTCCAATGTATTTCTTTTGAGAAAGAAATATGGACTTTGGATGTTGGGTTACTTCAATGCCAAGATAGTAATGAACATAGCCCAAATCAGTCATTTCAAATTTTTTTCCTAATTCTTTCTTTATGGATGCAATATAGCTTTCATTGTTCCCTGTCATTAAAAGATCATCTACATATACCACAAGATATACAATTGTTTTGCCAACTTTCTTGACAAATAAATTTGCACCATCAAGATCAAAATGTTTGAAGTTGAGTTTCAGAAGATGCTCAGTTAGTTTTTCATACCAGGCTCGTGGTGCTTTTTTGAGGCCATACAAGGACTTCACAAGTTTGCATACTTTGTGTTCATGTCCTTTCACAGCAAATCCTTCAGGCTGGGACATAAAAACATTCTCTTTTAGATCTCCATTCAAGAATGCAATTTTTACATCCATTTGATGGACTTTCCAACCGTTCTGAGCAGCTAGTGCAAAGAGTGTCCGGATGGTGGCCCATTTTGCTGTGGGAGCAAAAGTTTCCTCATAATCGACCCCTTCCTTCTGTGCAAAACATTTTGCCACAAGCCTAGCTTTGTGCTTGTCAAGTGAGCCATCAGCTTTGTACTTGTTCTTGTAGACCCACCTGCAGCCAATTGGTTTGGTTCCAAATGGAGGATCAACCAGCTTCCAAGTGCCATTCTTTATGAGGGCATCATAGTCCTTCTGCATCGCTTCTTTCCATTCATCATGAGAAGCAGCTTCTTTGAAGGAAGTTGGTTCAAAATCTGTAGACAAGTTCAATTCACAATCATAAGTAACATCCATATCAACAGGTGAATTAGAGTTATCTACATCACCTCCATCTTGTCGGTTTGTATTTCTGGTTCCTGTTTTTCCAATTTCATCAGGATGAACACTTTCAAGTGTCTTTGGCAGCCACTTTGGGGGACCTTTCTGAGATGGTCCAGGCTGTTCTGTTGATTGAGTTGGGACTGAATCAAGATTAAGTCTCCCAATTCTATCAATTACATCACTTAAAGCATCATCCGTTGTTGGAGTGTCATGCAGGGGAGATTGTTCTTCAGAAGGAGATTCCACATGTTGATCTAGTATAGGAATCCCCCCTTCAAGATGTGGAATCTGATTATCAAACTCTTGGAATGATTTCAGTTTTGTGAATCTATCCAAGCGATCAAGTTTCCGCTCAACAACACTGTCAGATTTGGATGATTCAAGAAAAAAAATGACATCTCTAGATAAAACAAACTTTTTATTTTCTTCAGCATAGAGGCGGTATGCTTTAGATGTGTTTGAATACCCCAGGAAGATACACTTACGACTTCTAGCACCAAGTTTGTTTCTATGTACCTTTGGTATTAAAGCATAACAGGTGGAACCAAAAATCCTGAGATGTTTTACCGAAGGAACATGTCCATACCACAATTCATAAGGAGTCTTGTTTCTTATAGCACTAGATGGAAATCTATTCTTTATATATGCAGAACATAGAACAACATCAGCCCAAAACATTGTCTTTACATTTTTGAAGAAAAGCATGGATCGTACCATATTCAAAATTGTTCTGTTCATTCTTTCAGCTACACCATTATGTTGAGGATTATAAGGCACAGTTGTTTGATGTTTAATCCCATGTTGGCGAAGATAATGTTCAAATTCATTTGATGTATATTCTTTTCCATTATCAGTGCGAATAGACCCAATATGAGATTGTGCACCATTTTCAATCCATTTATGAAAATCCTTGAATGTTTGAAAAGCATCAGATTTGTTCTTCAAAAAATAAACCCAACACATTCTGGTGTAATCATCAATAAATGTCATGATATATTTATTTCCATTTGCAGAAGAAACAGGCATTGGACCACATAAATCTGAATGAATAAGTTCAAGCTTCCTATGTGCTCTTGAATGTGAATCATGAAAAGACTGTTTGCTGTGCTTTCCTAGAATGCAAGCATCACATTGTTTATGTTTTCTAGGAATTGTAGGCAAACCAACAACACCATTTTTCTTCAACAAGCGGAGACTATCATAGTTTAAATGTCCAAATCTAGCATGCCATAATAAACTCGATGGAAGTGCACCATCTTCATGATGAGAAATATATGAGAAATGTTGTGCATGAGCAGAGGTTCCTTGCAGTTTAAGAAGTCTTTCTTCTTCTATACCCCTCATGACAAGTGAGTGGTCAGATGCCTTTCTTACCTCAAGCTTGCCATCAAACATGTGAATGGAGTGACCTTGCTGGCGGATGTGGACCAGGGACAACAAGTTTCTCTTGAGTTGTGGGAGATATAGAACATGATCCAGAAGAAAGTCTGGAAGACCAGGCAGTTTAAGCCTGATTGTGCCAAGCCCTGATGGCTTGATTTTTGACTGATCTGCAAAGTATACTGCTCCATCAACATTGTCAGTGAAATCTTCAAAGAAATCTTTCCTATGAGTCATATGACAGGTTGCTCCTGAATCAAGCAACCAGTCATTTTTCGAAGAAGCAAGTGAAGCATTAAACAAATCTTCATTTACTCCAATGTTACATTGTGCCTCAATATAGTGAGCGGATTCAGGTGCTTTACCTTTGTCTGTGTCATCAGTTTTACCTTTCTGCTGGTTTCTTCTCTGCTCAACCTTGTCCCATGGTAGCTTGCATGTAGAAGCATCATGTGATCCATTTCGTTTGCAGCGAATGCAATGCAAATCTGCCTTTTCTGCTTGAGGATGTCTGCCCCCCTGCCTCTGAAGTATCTTCCTCTTCCTCTTCGTCCACCTCTTCCTCTTGTAGAATCTTGAGCAGGATGCTTTTCTTTATGAGCAAGGCAAACAGTCTCTTTAGAAGATTCAGGGACTGTTTTCTTTCCAAAGGCTTTCTCTCTTTCAGCAAACTTTTTCACAAGAGTGTCAAAGGTTATATCTTTAAGATTTCCATTTGCTTGTAAAGACTCAAGATAATTAGAGTAGGTAGGATAGAGTGCTTTGAGAAAGGCAATAAGAGAGATATCCAGCTCAACCTTAGTGGATTTAATATCATGCATTATAGACTTTATATCAGATGCAAGAGCAAGAGGATCATTATTTTTCAGTTCAAGAGTGAAGAGTTTAATCATAAGCTGAACAACTTCAAGTGCAGAATGTGTATCATAGAGTTCTTTCAGCTTTTGTAAAGCTTCAAAGGCATTGGAATAGGATGAAATATGACGACTTACTTCCTCATTTACAGATGTTGCGATCAATGCATAGGCTTTGTTGTTCTTGTTTTCCCAAATAACAAGTTCTTTATCTGATGTAGGCTGCACAGAGTCTTTGTCTTCTTCTCCGACACACACTCCTTTCCACAACTCATTGTAGATGAGGGTGTGTTTTACCATCCGAGACCATTCTGAATACCTCTCCTTGCCAGTGAGAACTATTCCTACCATAGAAATGATTGAATGCATTCTGTAAAAAAAAATATCTCTGCCAAAAAACTTCTGTTGAGAGAGAAAAAAAATCCTTATATGATAGCCTTATGCATTTTATTTTTCTTCTAACATTTCATCAGCATATCATCAACATTTCTTATATCACCATTTCTTTATATCACTTCCACAATATTATGTTTTGAGAAAAAAAGGAGGGCGCTCAAGGTATCTCTTCAACATATATCACTGCTACAATGTTTTGAAAAAAGAGGGCGCTCAAGATATCTCATATATCACTGCTACAATATTATGTTTTGAAAAAAGAGGGCGCTCATATATCACTGCTACAATATATATCAATGCAATTGAAAAAAAAGGCGCAAGGATCACTTCACTATATCAGTTCACTTCACTGTATTATTATTTCAATTCCCGCAATTTCAAAGGCCACTGACAGCAAAATCTCAAACGCACCATACACAGTCTTTGAAGTCACATACAGTTCAAACACATGTAGCAGTTTAAAATGCACCAGGTCACGACCTTAAAAGACATTCAACGCAGAACATATAACATTCAAAGTGAATATTATTGGCTTAACTCAAACCGCAACTCCATCCCATACCTCACTGCTAGAACTCGTGGACTCATAGCCATGGCATTGCCGCAGATAGGCTCGATTCTGAAAGAGACCAATTGTATTGTTTTTGAAATAATAAAAAAATTGCGATGGCAGCAATACCAAGTTTAAATCCCTCAAACCCAGAGAATTGTCATCAGAGAACTAAACTCAGGTTCAATTTAGGCTTGAAACAATGGCAGTCATCGGAGAAATGGACACCGAATCCTTCGTTTCTCTGCTCCGAAAGATCATCGGAGAGAGCAAATATGTTCAAAATAATCCGCCTGATCTTGTTCCAGAGGAAGACAGAGTAGGCAGACATGTATTGGAAGCTCTACAACCTTATGGCGTCGAAAATGGCGGTCCTTTGATCATTCAGCATGTAAGCTATCTGAAGGGACGAGGGAATATAATTGTCGAGTATCCCGGTACAGTGGACGGAATGGCAGTGTAAATCCCTCAAACCCAAAAATTATTGAAAGAAAATTTCACTTGAAGGCGGCACCAAAATGCAAGTAAACATTTCAGAGCCGAAAGATTCTGGAAAAAAAATCACACGGTTTAAACGCCTCGGACTCAGGCCAGGCCAGGGTAACGGCTCTCTGTCTGGAGATGCATTCAATTAGAAACGCATCAACGCTTATGCGCATTCAATATCAATCACTGAGAACAACGCACATTCAGCAGCATAATTATGGATAGTGCGCAGTCTTCAGGACAGAGGCGCAGTCTCTGGCAGTCAGAGAGCGCAGGGCATTCAGTAAAAATCAGAAACGTATTGCAGTCAGGGAATCGCTCAGGATGAGGCAGCGCTCAGCAGGAGTTACACTATTTTGGGACCTGTGCTCTGATACCATGTCAGGCCAGGTTAACTCCAGAAATTAATGAGCGCAAGAAAGAATTGATGATTTTATTCATTAGCCAACTATTATTTATATACATACATAAAACGGATCAGTTCATCTTCTAGATGACTGTCCAGTTCACCCATCCGTTTCAGATTAGGTGTCAACATCTTCAAAATTGTTATTTAAAAGATCAAGAATTCAAAAAATTAATAATACATACAAATGTAACTATTTAAGAGATTATTCAAAATTATTTGGTGTATAGTTCTCTTCGGCCCAAGATAAATATAAACAAAAAGTAAATACTCAATATTTAAATGTTCAATTCAAATATACTCAAGGCTAAAAACAAAAATGCTAAAGTGCACATCTGGAGAATTAAATACAAAATTTTCTTAAATTTGTGACACCAATAATTACTAGGTAGTGATTACATAGTGGGGGCACACTTAATATAATATTGAAAGAACCACATGATCATTAAAGAAACCACATTTATAATTAAAAAGCACACACATATCAGAGATATCTTACAATGTCCATCAATAAAGTGGTTCTTGATACCAATTCATGTTTCACACACAAATCTTGAGGTACCATTGCCCCATACAATAAATCACTAGATATCCTATTAACATTTGAACAATGACTTATGGTAAATGATTGAAATTGAATAGCAATAATTTTTTCTTCTCTATGTAGCTGTTTTAACTTCTCCTTTTTGATTTGGTACATGCTATTCATCTGGTTGCACACAAGTTTATAATAGGTAAAGAGTACAATGCTATTGGATCCATAGTCCCTAGCTATTCCTAAGCTTTATCTAAGTGCAATATAATATTCTTCATTTTTTGTTGTCTTTCCAAGCACATCCCTTTTCCTTTGGAGGGCTTTGTTCGTCACAATATTGTATAACACATATGTAATCACTGCTCGTCTTCGATTGGGGTAACAAGAAACTTCAATGAATAATGTCCATTTTTCAACCATGTTTAATGTGTTTTCTGATCCATCTAATTTTTTTTCTTCAATAAAATGAATAATATATTTCTTTTTGCATATTCCTTTGCCATAAAAAGTTTACAGAGGACGTTGTTCGATCAAGAACTTTAGGGAAAAATGATGAAAAATAAGTATCTAAAATTAAATTCTATCATGGAATGCATTCTAGGTACTGGACAAATGGTTATTATGGAATGGGGAGAGGCTCTTGGTTTGATTGGGGAAGATTCCTAGATCCAAGGAGAGGAGATTTACTTTCTCTCTACAAATCTGAAACATCATAAAGGAGATTGTTACCAGCTTAGAGTTTGGTTTATTCTTGTATTGAGACATATGAGAAAGTAGTCAAACTTTAACAGGGAGGAGTCCAATTTTACTTCCATTATCATCTTTATTTCTGATTGTTTGTTTCAAGTGGAGCGATCGAACTCGTCAATTTTTAGTACTGTAAAGTTCAAATTTAGTTTTTTTTTTTTTAATAACCATGCACAAAACCAATCGATAAAATCCCACAATTTTTAGTTTTTGTCCTCAACATTCTATTTCAATAAAACCCCTCAATTTTGTTTTTTTAACTGAAGAATTTTTAGTTTTTTTCCTTGACATTCTATTTCAATAAAACCCATCAGTTTTAGTTTTTTAACCGAACATTCGATTTCGAACCAACTTATTTCCCAACATTTTAGAATCTTCATACCATTATTTTAATACAATGTTGAAAATAAAACCACATATTTTAGGTTTTATCTTTTACATTATATTAGTGGAATGAAGATTCCAAAATGGTGAGAAAGAAGCTCCTTCAAAATTGAATATTCCTCAATTAAAAGCCAAAATTTTGGAGTTTTAACAATTAGTTATTTGTATTATTGTAAAATTTATACTAAAACCCATTTTTTTAGTGTTGGGTAATTTAATTGATAGTTAAATTACGCCATTAAATTTTCAAACCAAGGTTCATGTACTTGTGAAGTGTTCGTGCACTATATATATTAGGATGTTTATTTTTGATAAAGAAATTAAATTATAGTCTAAATTAAGTTCAAATGCAAGTTGCAAATTTAATCTATTCAAGACCTTCCCCTATCAAGTATGCACACATGTTCTTTCTATAAAACTTGTTTAAATCAAAAGACAATGAATTAAAAACTTAATCTAAGAACAATAATTGTAAATCTATTTTATCTTGTAGAATGAAAATATTATGCTACTGAAATGAATTGAAAGACTAATTTAATTGACAGAATGGAAAACTAATTCTAGGAAACCAAATAAAAAGTCTATGCTACTTGACTTGAAATAAATCTATTCTACTCTTGAATTGAAATGGAACTATTCTAAATGCTTTTGAAATCAATTATATTATGAAAAATTAATGAATAAATCTAACTAGAAAGCATAAATAAAAATGAATTTGAAAGAAATGATTCAATTTAAACTCTAAGTCTTGTAGATTACTAATGTGCACCTTCTACGATTAGAGAGAATCTGAACATTATCTTTCAATATAAGGCTAAGCCGAAATCACAGAGCAATAAACTAATCAAGGAAATATTTTTGTATTTTTATCTTTTAAATGAGCGCTTGTCCTTTGAAAACAAACCAATAGTAAGTGAACAAAACTTAAAGCAAAACATTAACAAGTTGCAAGACAATTGAAAAATAAAATGGAAACAACTTCTAAAAAGGAACATAACTAAATAACTGAGCTATCTTATGACTCTTCAAGGGGCCCTCCTGTCGAGTGTAAGGATCAAATAACTCAACTCAACAAACAAGTCACCAATGCACCAAAACATAAAAATACCAGAGTATTTGCAATTATAGGAATAAAGTTTTGATGGCAATAATTAAAAACTTAAAGGGGAGGCTCGAGTGGGAGGGGTCTCTTTTTTCCCTGATGGAAAAGTATGGAAAAAATTTCTTGGGAATTGGGAATAGCCACAAACAATCAGGTGGAAGCATATGGATTATGGCAAGGGCTGAGATTGGCAATAGTTGAAGGAATAACCCAATTATATGTTTTTGATGACTCCCTTATTACCATCCAAAAATGTATATATTGGGCCAAAAACAAGGACCAAGATCTAAGTCATATTTTGCAAAGATTTTTTTTAATGTTGAATAAGTTTGAATTCATACAATTATTCCATATAAGGAGGGAAAATAATAGGCCCACAAATGATCAAGCAAATCAGGTTGTCACCCTGGAGCAAGGTGACCTTAGGATGGATGAGGGAACACTAACAATATGTCACATCCCATAGAGTTATTTAATTGGAGATACTTGATTGGCAGGAAGAAATCAAAGAAGAGCGAATTAACTAACGGGATGATTAAATGCTTAATTTATATTTTGTTACATTTTATTTGTAGAGGAAGGACCAGAGATTTGCTGGACCCTTCATCCTCCAGATGGAAATTTATGGATAAATGTGACAGGGCGAAGGACAACTGGAAGGTCATCGACCGAGATTTAATGTAAAGAGGAAGTGAAGGAATGGTGCCTCTA
The DNA here is from genome assembly GCA_031772625.1 of Pinus tabuliformis. NCBI lineage: Eukaryota > Viridiplantae > Streptophyta > Pinopsida > Pinales > Pinaceae > Pinus > Pinus tabuliformis. The sequence goes on from CM062818.1 coordinate 486,015,964, forward strand.
AGTTCGAGGAGGATTGTTGCAGATCATTCGTGTGGGAATTTTTCTTGAAGAAAGAAGCATTGTAATTAAATCTATTTATAGGAAGAACATTAATTAAGAGCATTGATAAAAAAGCGATCTCTAACGTTGTTAATTTGGAATTGGTCCTGGCTATAAAGAGATGGTTAGGGAGAGCATATACATTGTGGATAAAATCTCACCCTCTCTGTGATAAGGCCATGGCTTCTCCATCTGGGAATGAAGTGAGAGACTCCCCTGAGAATTCTGAGGCTTTCAGGAATGAAGTGGAAGAAATAATATCACAAATTAGAGGGAAAATATTAATCGAATATAGGTCACATATTTCCCTTGTGATGGGTTAGTTAGAAGGTATGAGGAAGGACATGGAAATTGTCTAGGAATATTCGTAGGTAATCATGATGAAGATTGAGAACTTGGACCAAAAGGTGGAGATGGAAATTACGGTAGTTTCAGTCATAAAGCAAGCATTTGGTATAGGGGAAGGCGATGAAAATGAGCAAGCTAGGGGTGACCAGGGAGCTCCTTCTCCAGAAATTCAACATGTGGCTATGAAGAGTGGTCTCGAGGATGTAGGACAACAAGAGGAAGTCGAAGCGGTAGAGATGGAAGAAGCAGGACAACTGTTGAGTTGCCTTTTTGTCTAGATTTTTACGATTTTTATCAAATAATTCTATGCTTGTGACTAGTGTTTTTAATCATTATTATCTTATTAAGCTGATAGTTAGAGGCATTTAGAGGAAATAGCTATTAAATTATGAATTCTTCTTGTTGATTAATTTGAAGAATGTTTTGTGTAAATGTCAATAATAATATGCCTTCTTGGTGGCAGATGAATAAGTCATGTACTAGCAGTTTTCATACCAGCAGTGCAGGAATGCTTCCTAAAACACATTTGAGTACGGATTCATCTCATGAACAAAAGAAGCAGCTTGAATTCAATGACAAATATTGAGAACTACATTCTGCACCTTTTGCCGAGTCTCAAGATGAGATTCTGTGCAGAGATTGCGGAACAACACCCACGCAATGTCATTTTTATGGTTTAAAAAATTGTCTTCTGCTGCTCTTACTATTGCTTTACCAGTTACATGCACATTGGGCCTCCTTGCATCACTCACATCATCGACTATGGTTGAAAAATCATATTTTTGGGTATATGTTTCAATTCAATGTGCACTCGTACTCCTCTTCACACATGCATTCTACTTGGTGCTCCATGTGGAGCTTGTTCTAGCAATACTCCTTTCATCATTTGATGGCTTTGGGATTGCAACAAGTGGAAATTCATTACTTTTGGAATACTTAATATGGAAAGAAGGGGTGCCCAGATGAGTCGCCACATTGTTCATGGTCGTCTTCTACTTCCTAAGAGTGTATTATGTGAAGGGTTATGGGTTGGGGATTTATCTTCTGAATTTGTTGATTGACTTCTTGTCCCCAGGTAGATCCTGAGATTGAAGACCCCGAATTTACCACCAAGGGTAACGACGAATTCAAACCCTTCATCAGATGTTTGCCCGACTTCAAGCTTGCACATGATCCCAATCTTGCGATCCAGAGATTCGACCAGTACTTGTGTGATGGAATCATTCTCTTTGCCCCCTCTGTTGACAATCTGGGGGGCTCCTTGGATTTGTCTGCAATTTTGGACTTTTTTGACTCTAGCCATGATTTGATTCTTGCTGCTGACACTACCACCTCTGATCTCATTTGTGATATTGCCGCTGACTGTGGGGTTGATTTGTTTCCATTAAGGAGTGGGAAGAGGATTTAATATAGATAAACATGGAGGATCCGAAGGAGAGGGAGTGGAAGCATATATGTACACCATGAAGGAAGAATGCAAGGAGAACTGAAGGTAACGAGCCTCCCTATGTGCCCTTACGGCTTCTGGACATTCGATAAGAAGAATATCCACCTCTACTGGGCAATGTAGATGAGTCAACGCTCTGGCCGCTTTGATCCATATGAAAACATCTTTTCTGATTCTGATGACAACCCCAACACTAATGGAATTCATGTTGCCTCTTCTAATGTCCACATTAGAATAGGAGACGATTGAGCCTGCCAGCAAAAAGGTGAAGTTAAATTACTTCTAGAAGCCAGATTCACACCAATTCGAACTCAATTTGAAATAAATCTCGATGTAATCTTAACTAATTTGTATTAATTCTAAATTTATACACCATGTAACAACCAATTCGTTTAATTAGGGGTAGCGTTTCTGCTATAAAATGGAGAGTTATGTATTGATAGAAAAATGCCACAAGGTGTGGGATTACAAAAGAATGCTAGGCTCTGAAAACCTATACATTGCATTATTTCTAGAGACTGGATTTTAATTGTGCCATGAGAAGAGTTTGAGCCCATAGGAATGATCCCTAGAGGGGACCACTGGAGCCCATCATTTACTTGTTTCTCATTTCTGTAATTTGATTTCAGTAATAATATGATTCTGCATTCAATTTACAATTATAAACTATTTCAAATTTCTGAGATGGTGTGTTGATTTATTTTTTATAGTGAGGTCGAGCTGGTTGTTCGGGCCCATCAGCCAGTTCGTTACCTAGACTACTTAGGATTTATTTATTCTATTACATTTTATTTCCTGCTAGTGTGATTTACTTCACTGCATTTTATTACATGCTTGTGTAATTCATTTGACTGCGTTTCATTTCTTGAATTGTGTGGTGTGCTTTAAACTCTGTTATGCCATTTCATGATTTCCTTTATGTTTTATATTTAATTGCACAGGTTTGATTAGTAAATTTAATGATATCGTTAATTTATTTCTGTTCTGGTAACTAGAATAAAAATAGAGTAGAGATAACAAGTGCTTCTTTTCTCATTTTCACTATTGCCCTGTTCAATTTATTTTATAACGAAACAAATTTTGAGTTGCAGGGATTCAAGATGGGGATAATAATGGTATGAGATCAACAAGGTTTTAATTTAGTTCATTATTCTTATTATTGGGCACTTATTAATTGATTTTGGAATTGTAAGCCAATGACATTTATTTAAATACCAAGATTAGTTTGAATACATTTTTAACATAAGTAAAGTGTTGAGCAACTTGAAGATATCCTCGTTCAATAATTTAAATTCTGGATTGAATATTGCTATACCCTTATGATTCCTTTTTAGCATCATTCAAAAGAAGCATTCTAAGTACATATTTTAAAATAGTTTGAAATTGAATTCATTTCATGCTTTCATATTTGCAATGCAACTGTAGTTTTTAAAGAAGCTTTGCATTATTTAATTGTTGTAGTGTGTTTACTTTGGAATGTCTTTTCTTGACTGATTTCCTTATTGATTTTTTTTAGGATTTTGATTTTACAAATCCCCGAGGTCGTATTCTGGCATATATTGTGCTACGTCTCTAAATCTTACGACCCCGGATTGAAAATTTAAATGTGGGTGTAAATCTAGCCTTTATACCTCCCAACATTTTGGCACCATTGCTGGGGAGGCGTTGTAGGATAAGGCCTCATGATTTTTTATTCTTTTTCTTCGTAATTGAATTTTTAGATTAATGAGATTCCCCTTGCTTGCTGAAGCATACTGGATGGTATTGCCAGAAAGCTCACAGGCCAAGTTTTCTTTACTGGAAATGAGTGATTTTATTTACTACAAAGTGTGGTTGTTTTCTTTACTACAATTGAGATTAATTGATTTATTTTTTCCTGCTTTTACCATCATAGGGAAACTAGAGGGCGGAGATGATGGTAAGATGTGAGTGAAGAGCCACACATTCACTTTTGTTTGGGTCACTCCAAAGTTTGGTTGTCCGAGTAAACAAAGATTTCAAGTTTGGTGCTAACAAGACTTTCCAGCTAGCAAGAAAATGTCAGGAAGTGTGATGCTATTCCAAGAATTATCTCAAATTCTAGCAGAAGCTGGGGTCTCTGCTTCATAGAAAGATCACATTTTGGCATCAATCAGAGAAAGGTCTATTCCTATAAAAGAGAAGATTCATTAAGATTCGAAAGATCTTCCTATGGAGACCATGAAGCTATGGAGCATGCATGATGAGGAGAAGCCATCAGAAGCATAACATCTATCTGATATGACTTGCACTTTACAGGATAAACAAGGAAATGTGGAGGATTTTCACGATGCGTTGGATGTTTCCCATGAATCAAGTAACCAAGAGTATATGGATCCCATAGAATCATGGTTCCAAATGACTGTCAGTATCCACTCCTCCTTTATCATTCGACAATTTGTAGCATCACATCAGTTAGTGCAACTGGTACCTCATGTTCTGGTATTTTCTCGTATATACTTTTCAAATTTGAACATGAGTATAATTGTCCTTCTGTTGTGCACGTGGATGCATTGGAAGTACTCCTATACTTAAAAAGGAGTCTTCTTCTTTTTAGGGTAGAGTAGGGTAGGAGAATAAATTAATTCCATGAATAAAAGATGTTACAATAATACTATTAGGGTTTTGATTTTTAAAGTATAGCCACTGAAACTACTTTTGATCCACATTAGTTGTTAACACACACATCTGTGACGAATATTGTTGAGTACGATTCACTCTAATACCTCATGATTTTGCAAAAGTAACCAGGATTAACCACTCTAATAAGTTGTCATCTGAGATATATATTTTCAGTTTCCCTTAGAGGTACTATTGAAGAACCCCCTATGGTGGACCACTCTTGTAAATATCATAATGAGCTATTCATGAGAACACTAGCATTATTAACTCAAGGAATCTTTCAGTCATTATTTGGGGTATTTTCAATAAGTCTTTAGGGTAGAGGAACTAGCCAATAATGATTATTTATTAAAAACTTTTCACACCATCCCATACTCTTAAGGAGTATATGTGGATCCCCACTTATTAAGTAGCCTTTAAGGTTAATCATAATCATAGTTTACAAAAGATTTAGGGGAGGATAGGATGTCTTGTGATGAGCCGACCTACCATGATCATGGGACCTAACATGCATGACATTATTGCTGCTGGTCAACGAGCCAGAGTAATGGATTTTAGCCAAAAAGCTGGAAGTTAGGAGGTCTCATCATGAGCCAGCCTGTTCATCCATGATACTTCTTGTGAGTGGCATTGCCATCAACTGGTTACCAAGCCAGGATAGTGGCCTTCATCTAAAAATCAAATAAGCTAACTCTGAATCTATATCTAGTAAGTGGAACACAGGCATTTCAATCAGTTAAAAGACATCCCAGCCAAGGTTATAGACACCTGCGGGCAGTAGGGCCATGTCTGTGGTATTAATGTTAATTGCATAAAAAGATGTAATCAGTTATCCTTCTCTTTCCCTGAAACTCATCATTTTAATTCTTGGACAATGGTTTTAAGACAATTTGAACATGATTCTTTGAGTTCTATCTTTCAAAAATCAAGAATCTTTAATGATGTGGTACCATTAGTGAAGATAATTCTTTGTACTGATTAAGGAGAAATTCAGTTTTGCATCTAGAAGACAATGAAATTTAGAATGTTCAATAAAGAGGTCGCTAATTGGTCTAGGAAAGTATCATCATGCTCAATTTTTATTTCCCTTTTTTTGGTATCATAACTCACTTTAATTTTCATGGTAATTAGAGTGATGAATTACTTAATGATGAATACTCACAAGGTGTTGATTGACAACCATGTGTATTGATTGTGGTTGCCTCTAAATACGTGCTACATAGTCTAGGTACAAGATTTCTATAGTAGGTGCGGAATCTTGTGGTAGTCTTCTTGAAATTGCACCTTTTTAGCAAAAACTTGATTTTTATCATAAGACTCTGGGCAGAAACAAAACAGGGAGTTCATTTGGAACAAGACAACAGGTATGTGCAATACTCTTTTCTCCATAATGTCTACTTTCTGTACCTGATCTTGTTTTATCATTCCTACTTTCGATAAGAGCTGTAACATGGTTTTAGTGGGCATTGTAATAGTTATGTTGCAGGCTAATGAGTGCTTTAAAATACCAGGCATCTTCATATTTACTTGCTGAAATTTTTGTTGACACTCTTATCGAAAGCATAGTTTGATCTTTAAACATTTCCCCTGCCTTCTTTCATGGTTTGTCTTGCACGAGGACGTGCAAGAAGATCAGCGTGGGGGGATGTTGAGCTGCCTTTTTGTCTAGATTTTTACGATTTTTATCAAATAATTCTATGCTTGTGACTAGTGCTTTTAATCATTATTATCTTATTAAGCTGATAGTTAGAGGCATTCAGAGGAAATAGCTATTAAATTATGAATTCTTCTTGTTGTTTAATTTTAAGAATGTTTTGTGTAAATGTCAATAATAATATTCCTTCTTGGTGGCAGATGAATAAGTCATGTACTAGCATTTTTCATACCAGCAGTGCAAGAAACGATGATGGACTCCGTAACTTACTTGAACCCCTGAAGAGTATGCTGAAGCAGAACTTCCTCACATCAACTTGAGATATACGCGGACACACGCGACCCTTTCGCTTCCTCAACATGCTTTACAATCTCCTACTTTGAGTTGATCTTGGAACAAACTGTCCTTAGACAAGCGGCCTAGCAGGCTTCAGTATTAATTCAAGCAAAATATTACATACCAAGTTAAGCTTCAAGAGTAGAGCTTTCTAGTCTCTGGTCTCTTAGAGCTCAGAATACAACACTCTTGCACTCACACACACACTCTCAACACACCATGCCTAACTACTCACACAAAACCACTATATATAGAATAAAAAGCATATGAGAATAATTGAGGGTCCTTGTCTGACATTGCTTAGCCGAGACGGTGTCTACCCAATCTTCTCGCGTACAATAAAAAGAAACGCACTAAAAATAAGATGCTACCAAGGTCCTTTTGGACTTCGGTCACTGTCATAATCTGATCCTGGATCATGATCTTAAGATGATTGAGATGGAAGCCTTTGCTTTGCCCATGAGGTATTCAGCCACTTCAAATATTCGTCCTCCCATGTGGGGTCATTCTGTACTTGAGCATCTTGGTACATATCTACGAATACTGTTTCTTTTTCCTCAGATACCTTCTCTTTACCTTTTGAGTTGGCCATGAATGTGGAAGATTTGCCTTTGAGTGGTGCTCGTGAAGTTTGTCCCGTGTCAAACTTTATTGTATCTGTCGTGACATAAAGATTCTTTTGAGGGAAAACATATTCATTGTCAGCTTTAGTCCATCTGTTAACATAGGCAAGTGGATCGATTTCTATGTGAAGGAAAGAATCTTTTTTACTTTTACGAAACTCGGGCATTGTTTGAACTGACAACTCCACTCCATCTAATAATTCCCACTTGAAGATTTGGAACATACTGACAGATCGTTCGATGGCATATTGGACCCATAGCTTGCAATTATGACTGATATTTTCTTGCTGCTGCCACCCTAGTTCAAAAATCATAGAGGAACATGTTGAAGTTGATAATAACAAATTGATCAGGCAAACTACATCATCAGTCCAATTTCCAGACATTACACTGATCGTAATAAAAGTCTTTTGATTAATTATCAGTTTAATAACACCAAATTTTCCTTGAAGCGTCTCCAATTTTCTGATTAATGACAATTTTTATGGTAGCTTCAGGGTGTGGAATTCTTTGAGCCATAACGTAATTTTCTTAACTTCTTCTTGATTATTAGCAATCATGGAAGCTTCAGCTTTGTGCGAACCATATACCTGTGCAAAAGGATTTGGCACTATAGGAGTTCTGAATTCCATGCTTTGATAATCCCATGGTGCAGAAAAAGTTCTCAAATATTGTAGTGATCTTTCTACACATTGAGAAGCTCTTGTTTGCATCTTCTTTTGACATAGGCCATTTCAGATTTCCCAATCTGCAAAGGGTGCAAAATTTCATACTGGGGAAATGAATCTGTACCTATAAAATTCTCATCAGTGCTTTGTAGGAATGCAGCTTCCAATTCTTCAAAAAGATCAGGAATTCTTAAAGATTTCAAAAATCTTTCAACCTTCTCATTCATATTGATTTCTTCTAAATCTAACATCTTGGCAGTAGTATATACAACAAAAGCAAAATCAACTCCTCCAATTATCTGATAGTAATTCAAGATCTGCAAAACTCTGATCATTTCATCAGTATAACTTTTGGTCCAGTAATCATCAAGAGTCTTGAAAAATAGCTTTACTTTCATATTGGGTAAAGGATATACCTTCACCAAATCTTCATCTAGGCCTAAAAGAATACCAACATTTTTAGTCTGCCATGCTTGGCATTGCTGTATCCACTGGTTTCTTCTAAGTCTCAGACCAACGACCTTTTTGATTTCTTTAACAACATCATTAAGAACAAAATCAAGAAGTTGGAATCTTTTAACAAAGGTTTCAAAGCTGTCATCCAAAGGAGTCTTACCAGGAAGATCAAAAATATCTCTGTGAACATGAGCTTTGTTCATTTCTCTGGTAAGAGCATCAGCTAAATAATTGGAGTTACCAGGAACCCATTCAATATCAAAATCATACATCTGAAACCACATTTTCCATGCCAAGAGTCGTCCTCGTGCAAGCTGTTTAGAAATCTTGGCTGTCAAGAAATATTTAAAATTCATAGAATCTGTTCTGATTAAAAATCTGGCTGGAGCTAAGTAAAGCTCGAATTTCTGTATACCATTGAATATGGCAAGGGTTTCTTTTTCAGCTGGAAAATAATTCTTCTGGTGAATTAAAAATTCGCCAGAGGCATATGCACATAATACTTCTTCTTTTTCTTCTCCTTCTCCCTTTCGTTCAAAAAGGACTGCTGCCCAAAAATTATCAGAGGCATCAGTCTGCAATATGAGAAAACCATTACCTGGTGGTTTGAGCTCAGGGAGATTCTGACATTCAACTTTTAACATTTGGACTGCCTTTGTGGCCTCAGGTGACCAACCAGAATGTAGATGTTTACGAATCGGGGCAGTTTTTTCAGAGAGTCTAGGAATATATTTATGTACATAATTCAAAATTCCTAGAAAACGCTGAATCATCTTAACATCATGCAATTGATCAGGGAATTCAGACAATTTAGTTAGGACATGGGGCTGCATCTGAATTTTCCCATGGCTAACATGAATACCTAAAAAATCAATACTATCTTGAAAGAGAAGCATCTTCTTTTCTGACAAAACAAGACCATGTTGTTTTGCTTCCTCAAGAAAGATCTGTAAGTGCTTCATATGTGTTTCAAGATCAGGACTATGAACCAAAATATCATCAATATATACAACAATGAAATCATATTTACCAAAGATATGATCCATTCGTCTTTGGAAGAAGGCTGGAGCATTCTTCAATCCAAATGGAACAACTCTCCATTGATAAAAACCGGCGGGACATGTGAACGCAGTCTTATGACGATCTTCTTCTTTGATTTGAATCTGATAATAACCAGATTTCATGTCGAACTTGCTAAAGACCTTGTTGTTCTGAATTTTCTGCATTATTGTTTCTTGTCTGGGCAGAGGATAATTAAAACTTTTAGTTATAGCATTCAGAGGCTTATAATTGATGACCATTCTATCTTTACCTCTAACAATTTCAGAATGATTTCTGACCAAAAATGCAGAACAAGAATAATGCGAAGCACTAGGTTCAATCAACTGGAGATGCAACAATTCTTCAATCTGTTTTCTAATTTCTTTTTCATCTGCTGGAGTACAGGGTATTAATTTTCCAGTTACCCCGTTGTCATGGAGAGTAATTATGTCTTGTTGAGGACTCTCTATACTCCAGAATGCTTTTGGATTCTCAGAACAACATTTTAACAATTCATCACAAAGATTCATTTGTTCTGGAGACCACTCAGGATTTCTATTGGCTTTTTGCTTTGGCTGACTCCTTTTTTCATATATCTGCAACACTTCTTGCCAGTCATGAGATCCATTTTTGTTTTTATTGATGCCTGCTTTCCTTTGACTATTTTCTTTTCTAGCTTCAGAATTAGCTAGGGTCAATCTTGGGACTGCTATTGCCTTTTTCTTGATATTACAAATAATTTTGTCCTCACTAATAGTCACAGGCAGAACATAATTGATAAATGGCATTCCAAGGAATAGACTTGCAGAGGCATCATAGTGTTGAATTGCAGACATTTTGACAATACTCCCCCCAATTTTTAAAGAAACATTATCAACATAATGAGTGAGATTTACAGAGCCACCAATGGTCTCAGAAACTAAAATATTCTGTAAAGGTTTCCACAAACCTTTGAATAATGAGGGTTGGGCCAAGTTATTGGAACCACCTGTATCAATGAAAGCATCAACAGAAATCCAATCTCCTTTAACAAGAACTTCAACAAGAATATAGAGGAGATTATTAGATTTAACAATATTTTTTCAGAAAAGAGCTTTCTTCTTGGCTAACAGGGGTAGCAATAGGCAATGATGAAGATGACGAACCAATTGTCTTTGGATAAGGACAAAAAGAATTCAAAGGGGATTGTGAAGGTGGAGAAATGAAAACGGAGCTTGAATTCTCAGGGCATTGAGATGTAGAAGGGACAGTGGCATCTGAAAAATCTTTTGAAGTTTCATCAGTGTATTCATCTGAACTGTATTCATCACTGTAATGCAGTTCTTGTTCATCTTCTGATTCAGAGAAATCATTATAATAACAAATATTCATTTTTTGACTGACATCTGGGACAGACTCAGTATCTGAAAGGGAAGCATCAGTTAAAATATATACATCTGACACTTCATCTTGGGAATCAACAATAGACCAGTTATCTACAAAATCTTCGGTTTCAATACATGCTTTCAATTTTCTTGAAGAACTTTTGGGACATTTACGGGCAAAGTGACCTTCTTGTTTGCATATAAAACATGCATTGTCTCTCTTTGGCTGTCTTCGCTTTTTCAAATATTTGAATTTTCTGAAAGGTCTTCTAGGATTAGCAACTCTCTTGGGTCTATACTTACCGTATCTCTTGGATTTTCTCTTTTTAAAAGGCATCCATGGCAACACAGAACGACAGATATTTAAACCAGGAGAAAAATCTTGGGCTTGCTTCTGCCAACAAAGATATTTGACTTTTTCTTGGCATCTAAACAAGAGATCTATCCAGTAAGTCTGATCAATCTTTTTGCCTTGGACTTCCAAATCTTTCATTATCATATCACCTAAATTTCCAGGAAATTTAGACAGAAAAGGGATCTTTTGAGTTGCATCATTAGTGAGTTTAGCCTTATAGATTTTTGCCATGTAGTCATTTCCAAATTGATCTAAAAACTTTAGATCTTTTAGTTCCATTCTTGTTAGATCAGTAATGAGTTGTTTCTTCTCATCAGCTGGTTTAGGAACAAACTGGGTTAGAAGGAGCACTTCTAATGTGGCTAGACCTTCCGCGGCTACACTCAGTATTTCTTCTTTGGATGGCCCCATCCACCAATCATGAACAATGTCGGCCATTCGTTTTTCTGCTAAAAGAAATATAGACATATTATCTAATTTTGAGACAACTTGCATCTGATAAAGGGCACCAATCCATATTCTAATAGATTCTGCTGGATTTGTAGATTTGTCTAGATCAAGCACATATCCCGATGAATTGGCAGCAAACAAATCTTCTTCTACCCTTGGGTATTTTTTGACATCACTAAAAACATTGGCTTTTTGGAGAGAAGGGTGTATAAATGAAGGGAATTTAGAAGCAACATTCTCTAGAGTGGCTACTTCACTTTTAGCCTTTAGGAATTTATTTGGCTTTGCTGATTCTATTCTCTGTTCGGCTTGAGCACTTGACTCAGCTTCACTTCCTTCTTGGATTTCATCTTTATCCCAATATTTTGGACTATCCATAGATCTGGAAAATTTTGGTGCTTGGGATTCTCTCGTTTTCTTTTCTCGTTTCCTTTTTTCTTTGGCTTCTCTTTTGTTTTTATCTACTTGTTGTTCATCTTGCAACAACTGGAGATTAGCCAATATCAATTCACTCTGGCAACCTAAATCATCTAGGACTTCTTCTGCATGTGCACACCATGTTCTCAGATAGTTACCAATTTGGTATGTCTGATCTAAATCGGTTGTATTTTGTGCATTATGCTCAATGAGAGGGGCACGATCAGCTCTTGTAGCTGGCTGCTTAGAGGATGAAGAAGTTGTACAGAACTTGGTTTTAGGAGGCCATTTACCACCCTTGACAAAACGATGATTGGCATATTTCCATTCTTCAACAGGAGGATATTTACTATGAGAAATATGATGCATTTTATTTACAGATAAAAAAGGCTTGGACTCAGGTATATACAGATCAGTTGGAGACAACTGTGGTTCAACAGAATTATTTTCTTCAATTGTGGGTAAAACATTACTGCTAGAAGAGGCTTCAGTTGGAGCTATTGGAAACACATAGCGACGAGGCCTGGTAATTGGTTTAGGAATTCTGGGTTTAGCAGGAATAAGATTTACTTGACCATTATCAATTGAGACTCGTTTAAGCTTAGACTCAGGCGATTTTTCGTCAGCTAGTGATTTATACTGGAAATACCAGTTGTTTGGTAATTCAGAAGGATCATAGAGAACACCTTCAACCTGAGCATTTGACAAACCAACTGTAACACAATCTTTCAGAACAGGCTGTTTCAGCTTTGGATGAGCAGTATTAGTTAACTGGAATGACGCTTGAACTATAGTAGAAAGATATTCACTATCTTCTATCATATTGAGACCTTGAACTCCAGTTAAAAGTTTCCAACAGTCTTTCAGATGAGCATCATTCAAACTGATAGAATAATCAGGAAATATGGTTCCATATTGACATTCAGTGGACAAATTTCCCATGATAGTTCCTATACGTGCACTATCATATGTTTGATGACGTGTATCGAATAATTCAACAATACAGGGAGTGTTTATTCCATGTCGGAATAACGGAGCTAGACCAATTCTGATTCCACCAAAATGGAGATAGGAATACTTGCCATCTTTAACATACTGTCTAAACTTTTTAATTTCATCATCAGAGAACATGTTTAGAGCAGTGATTTGAACAGAGGGACCAGAAATTTTTATAGTTACTTCTACCTCTTTCAAAAAAGATTTTCTTTTAAAAACAAACGTCATAGGCAGCTTATAGACATCAGTAACATGAAGGGCAGGAGGATTCCAATTTTCAGGAGTTTCAACAACTTCATGACTTTTAGTAGTTATGACTTCAGTTTCATGAGAGCGAGCAGAGACTCCAGTTACAATTTTATGATCAATAGCAGAGAAAGAACGTAAGAGATTGGCCATGTTTTACAAACTAGACCAGAGATTGACTAAAGAAGCGTTTATCTACTCAGCAGTTGTAGAACAAAAGCTTTTCGAAGGCTACCTGGCTTGCTTTAGACTCTATCTGTAGTTTATAAACTCAGGACTAGAACAGGGCTCTGATACCAATTAAAAGATGATGGACTCCGTAACTTACTTGAACCCCTGAAGAGTATGCTGAAGCAGAACTTCCCGATTCCTAAAAAACATTTGAGTACGAATTCATCTCATGAACAGAGGCAACAACTTGAATTCAATGACAAAGATTGAGAACTACATTCTGCATATTTTGTCGAGTCTCAAGATGAGATTGTGTGCAGAGATTGCTAAACAACACCCACACAATGTCATTTTTATGGTTAGAAAATTGGGTTCTGCTGCTCTTACTATTGCTTTATCGATTGCATGCATATTAGGCCTCCTTGCATCACTCACATCATCGACTATGGTTGACAAACCGTATATTTGGGTATATGTTTCAGTTCAATGTGCACTCGTACTCCTCTTTGTGCATGTGTTCTACTTGGTGCTCCATGTGGAGCCTGTTTTGGAAATACTCCTTTCATCATTTTTTGGCTTTGGGATTACAACGAGTGGAAATTCGTTACTTTTGGAATACTTAATATGGAAATAGGGGGTGCCTAGAAGGTTCGCCACACTGTTCATGGTCATCCTCTACTACCTAAGAGTGTATTATGTGAACGGTAATGTGTTGGGGATTTATCTTTTAAATTTGTTGATTGGCTTCTTGTCCCTACAGGCAGATCTGGAGACCAAAGGCCCCACATTTCCCACCAATGGTAACGATGAATTCAAACCCTTGATCAGATGTCTACTTGACTTCAAGCTCACACATGATCCCAAGCTCACGCTCCAGAGATTCAACCAGTACTTGTATGATGGACTCATTCTCTTTGTCTCCTCTGTTGACAATTTGGGGGGCTCATTGGATTTGTCTGCGATTTTGGACTTTGTTGACTCCGACCATGATTTGAATCTTGATGTTGACACTACCACCTCTGATCTCATTCGAGATATTGCTGCTGATTGTGGGATTGCTTTGTTTCCATCAAGGAGTGGGCAAAGGATTTAATATGGAGAAACATGGAGGATCCGAAGGAGAGGGAGTGGAAGCATATTTGTATGCCGTGAAGGAGAGATGTAAGGAGAGACTGAAGGTAATGAGCCTCCCATGGAGGATCCAAAGGAGAGGGAGTGGAAGCATATCTGTATGCCGTGAAGGAGAGATGTAAGGAGAGACTGAAGGTAACGAGCCTCTCGATGCACCCTTATGGCTTCTGGACATTCGATAGGCAAAATATCCACCTCTACTGGGAAATGCAGATGAGTCACTACCCTGGCCGCTCTTATCCATATGACAACATCTCCACCGATCCCAGTGACATCCCCAACACCGATGGGATTCACGTTGCCTCTTCTAACATCCATATTTGAAATTTCCACATCAGAACAAGAGATGATTGAGCCTGCCAGCAAAACGATGAAGTTAAATTACTTCTAGAAGCCAGATTCGCACCAATTCGAACCCAATTTGAAATAAATCTTCTCGATGTAATATTAACCAATTTGTATTAATTCTAAATTTATACACCATGTAACAATCAATCTGGTTAATTAGGGGTAGCGCTGCTACTATAAAATGGAGAGTTGTGTACTGATAGAAAAATGGCACAAGGTGTGGGATTGCAGAAGAATGCTAGGCTATGGAAACCTGTACATTGCATTATTTGCAGAGACTGGATTTCAATTGCGCCATGAGAGGAGTCTGAGCCTAGTGGAATGATCCTTGGAGGGGACCACTGGAGCCCAAAATTTAATTGTTTCACATTTCTATAATTTGATTTCAGTAGTAATATGATTCTACATTCAATTTACATTTACAGGCTATTTCGAATTTCTGAGATGGTGTGTTGATTTAATTTTTACAGTGAGATCGAGCTGGTTGTTTGGGCCCATCAACCAGTTTGTTACCTAGACTGCTTAGGATTTATTTATTCTATTACATTTTATTTCCTGCTAGTGTGATTTACTTCACTACATTTTATTACATGCTTGTGTAATTCATTTGACCGTGTTTCATTTCCTGAATTATGTGGTGTGCTTTAAACTCTGTTCTTCCATTTCATGATTTCCTTTATGTTTTATATTTAATTTCACATGTTTGATTAGTAAATTTAACGATATCATTAATTTATTTATGTTCTAGTAACTAGACCAAAAATAGAGTAGAGATAACAAGTGCTTCTTTTCTCATTTTCACTATTGCCTTGTTTAATTTATTTTATAATGAAACATATTTTGAGTTGTTGGGATTCAAGATAGGGATAATAACGGTATGAGATAAACAAGGTTTTCATTTAATTCATTATTCATATTATTGGGCACTTATGAATTTATTTTGGAATTGTAATACAACAACATTTATTTAAATACCAAGATTAGTTTGAATACATTTTTAACATAGGTAAAGTTTCCAATAACTTGAAGATATCCTTGCCCAATAATTTAAATTCTGGATTGAATATTTCCATACCCTTATGATTCCTTTCCAACATCATTCGAAAGAAGAATTTTAAGTACATATTTTAAAATAGTTTGAAATTGAATTTGTTTCATGCTTTCATATTTGCAGTGTAGCTGTAGTTTTTTAAAAAGCTTTGCATTCTTTATTTGTTGCAGTTTGTTTACTTTGGAATGTCTTTTCTTGAATGATTTCATTTTCTAGTTGTTTTTAGGATTTTGATTTTACAAATGATCCAGGTGGATGTTGGTGGCCACCCACCTATCCCACTTGGACCCCCACAACTGTCTCTTTTAGTTTTTCAGTTTCCTTAATTGTAGCACAATTTACTATTTTTGGCAGTTTTTTGGGTCCTGAACTTTCGGAGTTGTTTTGAGGCCCTAAACGACGTTTTTTTGGGAAAAATAGGAGCAATTTTAATCATACACCAATCTTTTGCACCCAAAAATTGTAGTCCTCTAATAGATATTTCTAACGAGGTATTGTGCGCATTAAACGGAGATCGTATGCCAAAGTTACGACTTCGGGAAGTTGATGTACCAATTTACCCAAACGGGGCCCATAGTTTGGCGCTTCATCTCCTAGGGTTAGGTTTTTGGATGTTTAGAGTTTTCCATTGTTTCTCAACAATAAATAGGCCTTCGAGCCTCATTGTAACACAGTTCAGAGGCATGTAGCCACCACATCTCTTCTCAGAGATAAGCTACCATCGCCCTAGCTGGTTTATTTCCATTTCTGTTTGTAAGCATATTTCAATATTTTACATTAATGAAATGAAGGATTATTTCTGCTGCATATCTGTATTTATGGTTATATTTGTAATTTGTTGCGTTCCTGTTTAAATTTGGATTAGTGGTATTAGAGAAGTCTGCTTTTTCTTTGTTTTTCTTTGCATGTCCCTAATAAGGTCGGGATATAAGGAGTTAGGGATTGAACTGGTCGAACCTTTGCACGACCAACCTTGAAAATCCTGACGTTCTCCCATGGCGGATGAAAATAAAGACGAAGGGGCAGGAGATCCTATCAAAATATTGCTCGAAGAAGCCCTCGAGCGACAAAGGAACACGATGATGGAAAGCTTTTCTCAGATCCTTCAGTGGCTACCTAGGGGCAATGCATCTGCTTCCAACAGCTACTTTGGAAATGCCACACCCTTTAAAATTAACTTTGAAATATCCATATTCGAGGGTCAGATAGATGTAGATACCATAGATAAATGGTTAAATCTGCTAGAAGGTTATTTTTCTGTTCATGATTTTTCCAGCCAAGAAAAGATTACTTTCACTCTTCTCAAAGCATCCCCCCATGTAAAGGACTGGTGGGAAACCTATAGCGAGAAAAAGGATGAAAGTACATGCTCACTATTTTCAGTCGCACCCACTTGAAATTCATTCTAGGATGCCATCAAAGAGTACTACTACCCTGTCAAAATATATGAGGACAAATACATAAAGTGGACCACGTTGCAGTAGGGAAGGGACCAAGATGTGCCGGAGTTCACAAATATTTTTCATACCCTTCGCAAAAGGTTGGGTATCAAGGATTCTGAGTTGCATTTGGTACTAAAATATCGCGAATGCCTACACAGGTACATCCAGGACGAGATGGATTTCTTGAACATCTCCTCACTTGGCACGACATACCGATACATTTTCAAGATTGAGTAGAAGTTTAAACAAAATAAACAAGACTTTGGATCTGCGAATCCAAAGAACAAAGGACAAAGCCAAGGTGGGGTGACCCAAGATAACCCGTCGAAGCTGCAAGAAAAAAACAACACCACAAAGTCAAAGAAGGACACAGGAAAGTGGTGTGAGTTCCATAAGATCCCCACTCACAACACAAGAGAGTGTCAGACCAAGCAGTCGCTGATGGCCGAGTCGAAGGCTTTAGAATCAGATGCATGTTCTGACCCTGAGTTAGAACCCAAAAAGAGGAATGACAAAGGGAAGCATATCATTTATGCGGAGCCTAGCGTCACTGTTGCCACCGCCAAGATCCAAAAGAATGAGCCTGACAATCCAGAGGAGGGGGAGCATCTTTTCCACTTACAAATGTGGGCGAAGGGTTCACTGCTGCAATTTATTTTCGACAATGGTAGCCAAAAGAACCTCATTTCAATAGAAGTTGTGAAGTGTTTGGGATTACCGACCATACCACACCTGCAGCTGTACAACATTGAGTGGCTTCACCAAAGATGAGATCTCTGAGTCCGCCATTAGTGTCACCTTCCTTACAACATCAAGCCGTTCGTAGACGAGGTATTATGTGATGTTGCACCTCTTGATGTTTGTGATGTATTATTAGGCCAACCATGCTTGTGGAAGCAACATGCTGTGTATGAGTCAAGGTCTCGCGCTATTATTATTTCTTTATGTAATACATTATACAGGGTATCAGAGGTAGCCCCACCTACCACCACTTCTTTGATCTCTGCTAAGAAAGACAATAAGATCATCTCCCAAACTAGGAAATTTATTTTCTGTCTGGTTTTCTCTCAAAGTAAGGGGAAGATCATAGCCACATCCATGGCCCCTGGGAAGGGTTCCTCCGCATAGCAGAAGCAGGTGGATATGGTCATGAAAGAAGACAGGGACATCTTCTCCTCACCCACAGGGGTATTGTTGCACTATCAGGTCAAACATTTGTCCGATCAGACTTCTGGAGCACCTCTACCCAACAGGTCGATTTATCGTCACTCCATTCTGGAAAATGCCAAGTACAAGAAACAACATGATCAACATCAGGTACCACACAAGTTTCAAGTGGGCAACAAAGTCTAGTTGCATCTGCAGAAAGAGCGCCTTACAAGAGCCCATCAGAAGCTCAGACCAATTCAATATGGTCCTTACACCATTACCAAGGCTATGGGAAAGAATGCTTTGGAGCTCAACATTCCCCCATTCCTTCGCTTGCACCGAGTGTTCAATGTGGAGTGCCCTTGACCATGCTTCCCACCATTATTGGACACATCAGAGATTGTAGAACAACTCACTAGGGACCAAGTTCAGCAAAAATTTCCACATCTCATGGAGGCACTTAATGCAATGGGGACCATTACTTCCTAAGGGGGGAGGAATGATCCAGGTGGATGTTGGTGGCCACCCACCTATCCCACTTGGACCCCCACAACTGTTTCTTTCAGTTTTTCAGTTTCCTTAATTGTAGCACAATTTACTATTTTTGGCAGTTTTTTGGGTCCTAAACTTCCAGAGCCGTTTTGAGGCCCTAAATGACGTTGTTTGGGAAAACCAGGAGAAACTTGGGTCATATGTTGATGTTTCCCACTCAAAAGTTGTAGTCCTTGGATAGATATTTATAACAAGGTATTGTGCACCTCAAACAGAGATCGTATGCCAAAGTTACGACCTCGACAAGTTGATGTACCAATTTACCCAAATGGGGCCCATAGTTTGGCGCTTCATCTCCTAGGGTTAGGTTTTTGAATGTCTAGGGTTTTCCATTGTTTCTCAACAATAAATAGGCCTTCAAGCCTCATTGTAACATAGTTCAGAGGCATGTAGCGGCCACATCTCTTCTCAGAGATAAGCTACCATCGCCCTAGCTGGTTTATTTCCATTTCTATCTGTAAGCATATTTCAGTATTTTACATTATGAAATGAAGGATTATTTCTGTTGCATCTCTGTATTTATGGTTATATCTGTAATTTGTTGCGTTCTTGTTTAAATTCAGATCAACAAATCCCCGAGGTCATATTCTGGCATATATTGTGGTACATCTAAAAATATTACGACCCCATATTGACAATTTAAATGTGGGTGTAAATCTATCCTTTATACCTCCCAACAACAACACGCACCAAAAGAAGATGTTAGTTAGTCTATATATGTAGTAGTTAGGCTATATATGTAGTTTTTTGATGTTTTTCAAATATGTAAAGTTTAATGGTGTTTTTTGGCGATCATATAAGCTAAATGTTGTAAAATAACTGAGATAGAATCCTATGAAAACTCTATGCCTCTATCCAGAGCTATTTTGGAGGAATTTAGAAATGAAACTGCTACTGAAAGTATTGGTTTTGCCTAGATTCTAGCTTATTCAATAGAAATATAACCATTTTTTAAAAAAGAAAAGAAAAGAAATTACAAACTTAAAGTTCTTGATGATCGTCCTTGTCTTCCATATCGAGGCTATATTTATACTATCTCTAATTCTTAACAACTAGAGAAATTAATGCTGAAAGGTGAGTTCACTAAGTGACATCTAGGTTCTTGAATTAAAATAGAAGTCAACTTTATCATGATTTTCTCTATATGTAGCAAATCATGAGAGGATCTTTGTCTACACATCAGATAATTGAAATCATATGCTCGTTCAATTGATGCCATGCTTTTCCACACTCGCTTGTTGTTGAAAATAATTTCCTCAAAACCCTGCATGCGAACATACGAGAGTTGAGTTGTACTTTGACCAATCACATCCTCAAGCTTTATGATCTTTTGAATAAGCCTAATAGGTGGATTTCCTTGTCTTCAACATTTTGCATTTATCCATGTCTTTTTATCTTCTTCAAAGTCTCTGGAACCTATCTAACCATGGACTAAGTTGTATAATTTATCATTGGCTACGAAAATTTCACAATTCAGTAGCCATAGAAATATTTAAGTAATTTTCATAAGGAAAATATAGATTATGAGCTACAAATGTTCGATACCTTATTTTATAGCTGATAATGACCCAAATGACCTTATAATATGTAAAGATGTCAAAAAAAAAAAAAATGGAATAGATGAAAATAAGGGAGAATATGTCAAAATCGAGGATAATTCAAGGCTTTAACATTCCCCACACTGAGGATGTTTCATGCCCTCATGCACAAAAACTTAAAATTGAAGAATTATCCTTACTATTGTGATACTTCTGAGGCTTGAATTAACACATCCATATTGTTTGGAATCCCTGTACTTTTCACATTAATAGGCCATCTAGGTTTTATCATGAGAAGTTTTCCTTATAGCCCTTTGACCTTATTTCTAAGCACTTTGTTGTTTGGTTTGAAATTTTTGTTCTTATTATACCAGTAATACATTCTTAACAACATAGTGTAATTTTATGTCTTAAGAAGTTCATTCTGTGCCTTGACCATTTCATTTTCTTCTCGGATATGCTTGTTTAATACTTCTAACTCATAAATGTTCTGTTTGAGAGTATGAAAAATATATCGTTCTCCTTGAGAAGTAGTTGTATGAGTCTTGGAGTTAACTATAGGAACATCATTGTATGCAATTTCTTCTTGATTTTCCTCATGATATTTTACCTTCTTCTGCGCTCTATGTTCCAAACTATCCAAGCATTCATAGATTTTTTGTTAGGCTGGATCATTTTTGGGAGTTCTTCTTGTTGGAATTTAATAGAATGAAGACTCTATTGCTGCTCCTATGTCAACACCATCTTCTTCCTCAAGATTGAAAATTTCTAGAGGGTTTTGTTGTGTTGGCTCATTTGATCGCTTGAAAAGTCGCTTGCTTCTCCTTAAATTTTACTCTGGCTCTACTACCTCCTATGTAGCCTTCCTTTTATTCCTTGTTTCTTCTTGTTTGCTGTCTTTGTCTCCTTCATTATTTCTGGTTGCTTGAGATTTTGGCTGGATTTATTTCTTCTAACGTTTTATTTGTCTCTTTTCTATTTAAATTTCTCAAAAAACCATCTAAGGGGAGTGTCGTCCTCTATTTCTTCTGGTATAATTTCCTTCTTTGTTGGTTCACTAACAATCAAACCCTATTCTTCGATAATAGGTTCAGGATTAGGGTTTTGAACTATTTTTCTTCAACTCTTCTTAGCTTTTGGTCTCTTTTCTTCTTCTGAAACCTTTATGAAATGATTCCTTACTAGAAAGTCTTGCCAATTATCACCAGTAGCTTTCAAGTGGTATTGAACAAGAATTTTCTCTAAACTATGGTGATATAAAGTCCTATCAATATTTTTAGAGTCCCTCTATATATTGAAATCCATTTTCTTTAAGCTCCACATCAAGTAATAAGGAAAATTTAATTCTTTTCCTTTAGCAAAGTGCATTGATAACCTTGCATGGTAGAAGAGTAAGGTCCCAAACCTATCTTCACAAGTGATAACATTCTGGAGTATAAGAAACATGTTTCTCCATTTGGGTTTGAGCATTGTGACCAGAATTCCCTTCTTCAAGGTTGATGTGCCCATGTGTGGATCATGTAGAAATGTTTTCCAATACTCATCTTTAAGTCTTTAGACTCATGAACTAGCTTTCACCATGGTGAGGGAGTTTTGTAGCTCTCTTATGAAGGACTCCATAATTTTTAGCCTTATGTTTCCTATCTCGACCTCTACGCCGTCAAATTATTTGGAAAACAACCTTATGACTTCTACTTCATATCCATCAAAATTTTGAAAGAATTGAAGCCATTTTACCTTCTGTAGCTGGTCTTTGACTCTCGGGTAATCTCTGAGGAAATTGAATCCATGTGGTTCAAACTTGACAATAGCACCCATTGTGATAGAGAAGTCGTGCCTTCGAATTGCCTCTTTTTACAGGGATGGGTGAAAACAAATGAAGAGGTGAGTGGTGAGATAGATGGATTGTGGTAGGGTATGAATGAAATAGAAAGGCAACTGAATTTGAATATAATTTTTCTTCTTGAGACAATATCCCATGAGTTGATTTGATTCGTTATTTTAGGACCGTTAGGATTTATGAGGTTTTTAATGATGACAATTTTAATTATAGATAGGTGATGGAAGGAATTCATAATAATGAAGTGAGTTCTGGCATGGATAATGGGTTAGAATTATAATTTAGGTCATCATTTCAAAAGGTGTATCAAAACCTTTATGTGAAATCATAAATCTATCATTTCTTTAATGAAAATTAACTTAATACTCTATGTGCATACCTTTTTATGTAACCATTTGATTGCTTTTGCAGGTCCATGATGCTTACTGTTCAAATTATAGTGCAAGTCTGTCACTAGCTGCAAAATTTAAATTGAGCTATGAAATATTGACAATTGTGCAACTACTTCCTCAATTTCTTTGTTTGTTTTAAAAACTTGTTGTTGTTGATATGGCTAAGCTTTATTGACACTGAAAATTTTTGAGGGTGATGCAAATTATTGGAGATTTCTCTTTAAAAGAGAAATAGGTCATCAAAAAATTAATTTCAAAGAAAAATTATGATAAAAGAAATGGTAAAAATAAAGGGAGATATGAAAATATAATCTGCCAAGGACCCCTTAGTTTTCAACAAAGATTTTCTGCATAAAAATTCCATCAATCCTAGTTTTCATACCTATGCTTTATTAGTAATTTTTTTAATTTTAATTTATTTTATTAGATCTATATATATATATATATATATATATATATATATATATAAATATATATATATTAATTAGAAGAAAAAGAAATTACATTTCTTTCAGTGATAAGGAAGAAAAAACTCCCTTTCTTACTAACTTCAAATCAAAATTCTCTTGCAAATATTTGACAAATTCTTCTATTGTCAAGGGCTTATGATATAACCTTAACCTATACCCATTACCATGAAAGGTAATCTTTTCTTCATCAATAGTCTTGAGTCTAACTGCTCCATTATAAACAACAATATCTATTTCATAGGGACCAAGCCAATGTCTCTGAAATTTTCCTTGAGCATCCTTAAATTTAGAATTAAAATGAAGAGCCTAGTTACTTAGCTTGACTTTTTTGACTTTCATGCATTTTTCAAGCCACTTGGTTCTTTGTTGCTGGATTATGTTTGTTCTTTGTATAAATTCTTGTGGGATCTCATCTAGCTCGTTCAATTGTGCAAATATTTGTTTTTGAGCTTTAGATATATGAAGTCCAAACTTTGTTGTTGTTCTAAAAGTCTCCACCTGGAATTCAATTAGAAGAAAGAATTGCTTCCCATAGACAGGCTCATGAGGAGTATGTCCAATAATGTTTCTTCATGTGTTATGGTATGACTAAAGTGCCTCCAAAAGTATTTCTTCCCAATCTCTTCTCTGTGTAAGGGTATAATATTGGTCAGGATTATTTCAAATACATTGTTTGTAGATTCCACTTTCCCATTGGCTTGTGGATGATATGGAGTGGATTTCCAATGTTTGATTTGATATTGCTCCACAATTTTCTACAGCACTTGGAGGTGAATTCAATACCTTGCTCTGTCACAATTTACCTTGAGACACTGAAATGAGTAAAAATATCCTCAAAAAGAAATGTAACTACAACATTTTAAGTAGCAAAAGGAAGTTGCTTAGGTTCTAACCATTTTGTAACATAGTATGTACAAACAAAAATGTACCTTTTCTATTTAGATGGAGGGTCGATTTGACCAACAAAATATAGAGCCCATTTTTCAAAAGGATCTACAAGTACTTAAGGTTGTAGAGGCATCTCATCCAATGGAAGGAGTTTTCCCATTCTTTAGTAGATATCACATCTTTTGACATATTCCTTGGCATCTCTAAAAATATAAGGCTAGTAATATCCCGAAATAAGTACCTTGTATGCATTTCTTTTATTAGTGAAATGTATTCCACATGGTTTACCATGGAAAACTTTTAATACCTATGGCACTTCATATTCTAATTTTATTTATTTATTTATGGATAATTAGATCATGTCGATTATGATATAATTCTCCCTCTATCCATGAATAAGGTGCACTGGTTTTGATAACTTTCTATCTTTCTTTGGTTGATAATTATGGGGGAAACATTCCCGTAGCCAAATAATTAGTAATATATGCAAACCAAGGAGTTTTAATAGACACTGCAAGTAGATATTCATTAGGAAAATTATCCTTTATAGGGGTATCAATATTATCATTTTTCATCGTGGAAAGGAAATCAACCACAATGTTTTCCTTTCTTGGCCTATCTAGAATGGTAATACTTAATTCCTATAATAATAACAACCATCTAGTAATCCTACCATTAGTAATTGGTTTATTCATTAGATATCTAATAGTAGAATGATCTGTATGAATAAAATTTTCATAGCTGGTAATATAATGCCGAAACTTATTGATGGCTTGAACAACAACTACGAAATCCTTTTCTGTTACTATATAATTTAACTTTGTAGGAGTCAAATTTTTACTTGTATAATAAATAACATAAGTAGTCAAGTATTTCCATCCCAATACAAATCCTAAGGACGTATCTGAAGCATCTGTTGAAATATGAAAAGGGAGAGACCATTTAGGCCCTCTTAAGATTGGTTCTTCAATAATTTTTTATTTCAATGATTCAAATGCCTTATGGCAGTTAGAATTCCAAATAAAATCACAATATTTTGTAAGAAGTTTAAAGAGTGGAGAATCTATTTTTGTGAAGTTTTTTTTATGAATATTCTATAATATACTATAAAACCAAGAAAACTTCTAACACCTCTTTAACAAGTAAGAACTGAAATTTTAGAGATTACCTCTACCTTAGATGCATCCACCTTGATTCCATCACCTGAAATATGGTGACCCAAAACAATTCCCTCATTAAACATCATAAAACATTTTTCATGACTCAATGAAAGATTTGCTTCTTTGCATCTAATGAGATTTTTTTCTAATTTTTCGAGAGTTTCTTCAAAAGTGTTTCCATAGATAGTAAAATCATCCATGTAAACCTCTACACAATCATGAATCAAGTCAGAAAAGATATCTAAAACTATTCTTTGGAATGTTGCAGGTGCATTACATAACCCAAAAGGAAGTACCCTATAAGCATATGTACCCCATGGACATGTAAAAGTTGTTTTATTTTTATCTTTTAGTGCTAATTGAATATGGTCATATCCATTGAAGGCATCAAGAAATGAAAAATATTTCTTCCCTGCTAAAGTATCTAAGACTTGATCAATGAATGGTAGCGGAAAATGATATTTTAAAGTAGCCTTATTCAGTTCTGTATAATAGATACACACTCTCTACTTTCCATTCTTCCTAGGAACTATAATTCCTCCTCCCACATTTACCCAAATTCATAAGCTCACCAGGGAAAACGTGAGAAAAGTGTCACTATGTCATGAACCGACCTCCAAGTTCTAGTGAAGGAAGTGATTCATATAAACTGAACACTTATTGACATCCCACAAGGACTACATATCACTTAGAAGCTGGACAACCACCCGAGGTGATCACTCCATGAGATGTAACCTTTTTTCTTTGACCTAGCTCCATAACCGCACCCTTGACACAACATACATGCACTTGAAAGCCTATAACCACACTCACATGCTTGCTTCCTTGTGATTATGACCCAAATCCTCCAGTTCTGTGTATGCGGTTCCGAGATCTAAGCAACTTTTCTAGGTTAACATCGAGAACACTGCCCAAAACTGCCTGTAACTGGTGAGCTCTAGTATTATAGCAATCATGCTGCAACTCCTGGGACTCCCTACTTTACTTTTAGCAACCCAGTAGTTCGTAACAAACTTGGAAGTGATGGAGTTGTATGCACAAATACTAGCTCTTACTGCAGGCTGTCACTTGATCAGCTGGCACAAGTTCGCTAAGAGCTTAAGCCAAATTCTATGAGTTCTTAGAATAAGCTTTTAACTGTGATGGAAGAAAGCTAACTTGCAAGAGGCTAGTCTAATTGCAAAAAGAAGATGAAAATTGAAAGGAAACGTAAGCCCTAGCAAAGCATAATTTTACCCACTAACCCTACTTTTGCAAGAAAATAGATGAAACTACTGAAATGGATGCCATTGACTACTGAAAAGGTAAAATGCATGTATTCAAGCTACTTCTAAAGGAGAATATGGAAAAATCATCTTTTTGTACTTTTGAGTAATTTTATGCAGAATTATTATGCTTGTGTTTTAACTATTTGTAACTGTGCAGAGGTTTGGTGGTGAAGGAAGATGGAGTTAGATTTTTCAGGAGGTTGGGAAGGTGTGGAGAGGACTTAAGGAGTCCCTAGTACCCTTCTGGAGACTTCCACTGCGATTAGACTTCGAAAAATCATTCGCATGAACTTCTACAGGAGGCTGCAGGGGATCTACAGGAAGTTTTACAGGAGGTTCTATAGGAGGAGGTCGAAAGTGGTTTTTGGAGGTTTGAAGGTGGAAAAACGGTGGGAAAAGGGAAATGAAGGCTGGATGGAGGTTTTAAAGGGTCTAGGACTCTGTCAATGAAGATCAGACATGAAAGAGATGGTTGGATTTGTTCAAAGGTCAAGGAAGCAATTTTGCACAAGAACATAGAAATTAGGGTAGTTTGGAAAAGTATGGCGAATGAGTGGAGGACTGGAGCAGGTTGTGTGATGGAAGAATGATAAGTTGGAGTGTTCTACAAGTGAGCTACACACTTACTTTTCAAAACTGTCCCAAGAAAGAACTAAAAAACAGAGTTTTACCCATTTTAACCTAATTCTGACCTAAAAACCAGAAAAGTGCTAAACAGAACTTTAAGGACAGGAAGGTATGCAAGAAAGCCATGAAAACTGAACAAGAATAGATCTAAGCATGTAAATACAACTGATATCAACTTCTCCAACTCGAAATCTCACACTAGCAATTGCATTGGAAAGCAAAAACAGTGTTTTGGTGGCAGCAAGAGTGCCTTGGTCTCAATTCATGGTCCCAAGGAGGGAGAAAGGAGATCAAGGCCTGCTTGGTAGCCTTTTTTTGGATCTTTTTCTGTTATTGCAGCAAACTATATAATCAACCTGAAGCAAGAACAACTATTCTAATCATAAAAAACAACCTAAGTAACAAAGCAAGATTTAACCTAAACAACAGAAATTATTTCATGAATGCAAGAAAAAAACATATAAATACACAAAGGAGGTGCTGGGCACTTGGGTTGGGCCCAACCCCAAGAGCTACAACCCCCTAAGAAAGATCAGTGCTGGTTCAAAGCTGGATTCATCTTCATTGATAAAAAAATAATAGTTACATCACAAAACTGTCTGCAAAAAGAGCTCAAAAAATGAGCTGAGTACAAGGTTGCACTAAAGTGCGAAAATAGAATATCAAAATGGCTAACCTACTGAGGTTTGAAGCCTTCTTATTTGTGCAAGTTAGGACTCCCAAAAATCCTCCTAAACTTTAGGAACTCGGCTGCATAAAACTGCAGATAACAACAACTTCACTATACCTACTCGGCTGCCCCTTGGAATCATCATTTGTGGGCTATTGTACTCCGAGCTGTTGATGGAGAACAATGCAGGAGACACCCCTCCTATAAGTCCTCAGCCCTATTTCTTGGAGTTTGACTGCCAATCTGCTCATAAATGCCTGGTCTTGGTCCAAAAATGTCCAAAAATATGCAATAAACACTCATTAGACTTTGTGGTAAAGTGACTATCCCCATTCACTCAATTGACATAAATATATTCAAAAACATGCACAAAACTATGGATAATGGTGGATTAAATGAAAATAATAGGCAGAATGAGCCCATATAGTTACCCATTTCTGGGGCTCATCATCACCCCCTGCTGAATGTGTTTCTCATCCTCTGAGAAACTAATCCAGTTCTTCATCTTTGATAGCTTTAATAGCTTCCCTGACATCCCAGGGCTCTGAGGTGATGTCCTCTTCTCTGTCATGAAAACCTACTTTTCTGTCCACTTCCTCCCATTGTTTTTGTTCCTCCTCCTCTTTAACCCCTTCCAACAATCCTAGCAATAGTGGAGGACTGAACTTAAGACCAATCCAGTTGGCTTTCAAGTTTTGGATTGATTGTTTGTATAGGGGTGCTCTCCTCATAGCTTCCCTCATTCTGGTTAGGGAGTGATACTCCCTTATCTTTAGGCTATGGGATAATGTATTCCATATTCTCGTGCAAGCATGAAGGAAATTATCACCAAATAGTAACTCCATATCTTCAAAGTGAGCAATAGCTTGTACTTGCCTTTCAACATAGTCAGGTGCAATTTGAGGGTTGTTTGCAAGGTGCTGGTGGGAATATATGAGAGTTGAGGGATCTTCTAGTTCTTCCCTTATCATGAGGGGCTCACTTAGCTCCCTGGTCATAATCTTTTGAATTTCTACTACTCCCTTTTCCTCATGGCTCAAACAAGAAGCCATAGCCATGAATTTTAGGTCTCCTAATGCAACATTTGGATCCCATAGATTCATGTTAGGAAGTGCCAGGTTCTATAAATAGAATTTTTCTAACTTGGCTTTATCTTTAGCTGAGCTACTATCACATAAATGCATAAACTGATTATAATTATGGAATGGGATTGTGCCCCTTTGGGCCAATGTTTTGATTTGGAATTGGAGCCATTGGTCTTTAAGATACAATGCATAGGATCTAGTTGGTTGTCTACATTGCAAGGCTTCCATTGCCCAGCTGGCCATGCAAGCCATTTGGGATTCTTTTTCCTGCAACTGTTGTTTCAAAATCTGCACTTCATTTGCAGCCTGAGACTATTTTTCTTGCAGCTGTTTCATTAGCATTTCAACATCAGCCTGTGGCTCTCCCCCTTGCTACTATTTCTATGTTACTTCATTATCTGTTAGGGGACCTTTTTGCTGTTGCTTCTCTCCCAAGATGGAAAAACTATCTCCCTTATGAATTTCCTATTGTTGTAACTGCTTTTTCAGCAATTCATTTTCTTCTTGTAGTTGGGCTCTTTTATTGCTCTCTATGTGCCTTACCATGGCCAACTACCCTCTCAATTCCTTCAGCTTGTCCTCCATGTGTCCTATGTCTTCAACTCCTTTAGATTTAGCAATTTGCATCTAGGTGTGGTTTCTAACCCTTTCTTTTTCTAATTCAAAGAATAGAGGCACAACGAATTTTTGTGGGATGATCTTCCCACCTTCTAGCAGATTGTAATAGGAGCCTAAATTAGGCTGAGGGCTTGGTTCAGGTATTTCTTTGGCCTTGCCTTCCCCTTGTGACTGTTCTGCTGCCTTCTCTTCTAATTTTTCAGTTTCTTTCAGCTTGGCTAGTGTTTCCTATAGAGATGTTTCAGCTTCCTGTAGAACTGCTTTTGAGTCCATCAACTTGATTTTTTCCTTCCAAGTGGATGTTTTGGGACTTCCTCTCTCATAGGTGATAGAGATCTTGGAGGGAGATTCTGCCTTGTTTTCAGTAGGTGTATCCTCAATGACAATTGGTTCCTTTGATGGTGGTTGGGGCTTGCCCACTTTAATCCTGGTGCTCCTTCTGGCTTTAAAATACATAGAGGTTTGCCTTTTTCTTTTTCCTTTTTGTTTTGCTGGAGTGCTTAATGCAGCAAGCACAACTGCTGCTTCCCTTGCCAATGTTTCAGGGGATGTTTCTTTCTGCTGTTCTTTTCCTTCATCTCTTGCAGCCTTTCCTTTGTCTACTATTTTTGCTTATGTCTCTGCTATCTCTAGTGGTGTCTTCTCTTTTTCTTGCTGGGTCCCTGCCTTGCCTGTGGCAGTCTTCTTTTGGGATTTCTTGGGATTTTTCTTCTCAGCGTTTGTCCTTTTTCTCTTCTTTGTTTTTGAGGTTGTCTTCTTTTCTACCTTAGGCTCAGCAGTAGTTTTGTCAAATTTCTCCTCTTCTTTCTGTTTCTCCTCTGTTTTTCCTTTTGTTTGAATGTCTTGTGCTTCCTCATTACTGTTCTTCTCAAGTTCCTCGGTTTGCTCCTCCTCTTCACTGCTGGATGGGCTAATGTCCTTAGTCAAATTTTTGATGTCATCATTTTTGGACATATTCCTGAAACTTTCCCAAGCTATGAGGATGGTATATGTGTGTAAGGCATCTTCTACCAACAGTTTGATGAGCCCATGGTGGGCCAGCTAGTCTGGGACCCCTGCATTTAGCTTGGTGCCACATTCTATCAAAGACTGGAGGAGGAAATATGGGAGATTGAGTTTTCTAGCTAGAGGTAGGTCCATCCCATATCTCAATTCATGCAACAACCTGAAGTGATAACCATAAATTATGCTGAACCTCCCTTCACATGTGATATACTTCATTATTTGGTAGCTGAATTCACTACATGGAGGAGGCAAGCTTGTCTTTCTGACCCCATTTTTATCCTCTACAAGATGCTCCTCAGGTTGAAAAAATGTCTTCTCAGCAACCTGTCCCAATGTTTTCTCCTGCTTACTCAAAGGGAGCCCGAGTGGGAGACCTGTGATTGTGCTGATGAAATCAGGTGTAAGCTCTAGGGTCAGACCCCTAAAAGTGACAATAGCATGTGTTTTCGAATGGGGTCTTGGGGACATAAAAAATTCTTCGGTCACCTCCTCATCATATCCATGAATTCTTTCAAAGAAGGGTATCTAGTTTTTCCTGGTGAAGAGGGCTACCACCTTAGGGTGCTCATACAATTTGCTGGATTTTAAAGGTTTTTTTCTCATGAAACCTCCTGGCATGGTGTTGAGTGTTTTTTTTTTTTAAATGCTCAGGTGAGAAAGCAAGCAAAACTAAAAACAGAGGGATAGTTGAATTTTGTCTTTTTCTGAAACCAAATAAGGAATTTCCCATGTGCTTTCTCCTTACAACATCAAATTGCAATATTTCCCCTGTTTCAAACTGCTTTTATCCTGAATTTGGTTCTCTGCTTTTGGAAAGAATTTTTTTTTTGACAGAATAGAGGATAAATAACACAGGGTTTTTTTCAGAGAGTAGACAAATGTGCAAATTCGGTTTCTTTTCACACAAGCTAGTTACTACGGTTGCATGTGTTTTCTTTATAGTAGAATGTGAGAAAGAAGAAGATAGACTTCGAATGCAAAGAAGAAAACAAAGAACTGTGTAGAACTCAGAGAAAATATGCAGACAAAATTTTAAGCTTTACTCTTCTTTTTTTCAACTCAATGCTGTGTTTTTAGTACACCACCTTATACAAATAAGTCATATGCAGAGAGGTTTCCAGAGCCTACCTCATTTCAAGCTCGAATTTTGACAAAAATCTCGGGTTTTCCTTTTGCAGAGCTATTCTCTGCCATTCATGTAGAAATATTCTTGTAGAAATCTTCTGGCTCCTGTAGAATGCGGTAATGCTCCTGTAGAGCCCGATAGGCGGGAGGGTTTTGAAAAACTGGCAGAAAACTAGCGGAGGACAACTGGTTTTCTGTTTTGGAAGTGGTAGGTGAGTACTGCTGTCGAGAACGTCGTGAATGAAGAATGAAACAAAGGTTGGCGGAGGCTTCAACCGCACTGCCCTTTAATTGTTGGCGTAATCCGTGGTGAGGAGGTGAGGTGGCCGGATGGGTACATTATCCCCATCTGGACCATTGGTCCTACGTCACGGTCATAATGGTTCTGCATGCCGCCTGACCACCATCACCTCCCTTACTCCCGTTATACGCCGCCACCACTACCAGTCCCAAATGTTTTTTCCCGAATTGACATACCAGTTAGTTGGCCACCGATTCCATTTAATCATGACCATTCCCACAGTTCATGCAGTTTTGAAATATTATTCATGCAATCGAGGAATAGGTTTAGGCACTTACCTGCTTAGTCGCTGCTGTGCTATGCATGCTTCGGACTTTGGCACTTCATTTCCTTGTTGCTATTGTTGCTGGTGCTTTGCATGCTCGGCCTTGGGCTTATGCTGATGATCTCTCGTTCAAACATTGTTCCTTGCATGGTTATACGTCCTGCTGCGCTGACCCTGTCTTTGGAGTATGTTTTTCAAAGGGATCAGCTACTACAGGAATCCTGTAGGATTTCCTGTAGCTGTTTCTCCTTTTGAACTTCAAGCTAATATTTGAGTAGGGCTAAAACGGCTAAAGAATGTCTCGACTGAAAAGAAATCACAGCTGGAAGGTATCAGGTAGGAATGAGTAAAAATGCCGCTACTTTTATTTGTCATCATTTTTTTGGTTTGCAGAATGAAAGAAACAGAATTTCTATATGTGGCTGTGCAGGGACACAAAAAACGAGTGGAAATGTAGGTTTACAGGGATGGAATGGTGAAATAGGAAGATGGATGGTGGTAGGGAGGTTCACAGGCCTCATAGACAAATTTCCAGCCGTCGAGTCCTTCTTTGAGATTGATTTTGGCCTTTCTGTAGTTTCTACAGGATCCTCTTGTAGAATACACAGAGTTTCCTGTAGGATGCGAAATTTTAGAACAGATGAGACCAAAACTTGGGAAAGGATAACGGTGATGGGGGGATGGATTGTGAAGCGTGCATGCAGCTTGGCCATGTCTTTTTCCTCTTGTGCGACTCTCCTACAACCTGCAATTTATTCAAAAGAAGTTAGGTTTTCCTTTTCTTTTTTCTCTTTTTTTTGAGACAGCTAGGGCGCCTCCAGGAGGTTTTCACTCTCACTGCCTGCCCTGTGCGCCTCCAAGAGGTTTTCACCCAGGGATATTTTATTCCATTTTCTTTTTTTCCTCTATTTTTTTTGTTTTTTTTGCTCAAGGTGTGGGTGGAGTGGAGACAGGGACCTGCTCCACTACCAACACTGATTTACCCAGAGTCTCAATGAACTCCTGCTTGGAAAGGGGCTTCCTGTAGATCTTTAATCGATGCCCATTGATGAGCATGGGGATGGCTTCTTCATCAATGGTCCGGATAAGGAATGAACCATTGCCATCACATTTTTTCTACTGTATATGGTCCCAGCCATCTTGTCCTCAGCTTGCTCTTGAAATATTTGTATCTCGAATCATACATCAGCGCCCAATCTCCCGGCTGAAATTGTTTCTTTTTGAGGTGTCGATCATGCCATATTTTTCTTTGAAGTTGGACTACCTCTGAGTGGAGAAGGGCCTGCATTCTCTGTTCATCTAATCCATTTAGCTGAAGCAATATTTCCTTTTGTGCATGGCTGAGATCTAGGTCCAGTTGAGCTGCCATACTTAATATGTTATATTCAAATTCTATGGACAACAAAGCCTTCTTCCCATAGACCAGCTCATAGGGTGTGAAACTTGTGGTGGTTTTCCAAGTAGTGTTATAGGCCCAGGTGACCTCAACTAATCGGTCTGCCCAATCTTTTCTACTCTGCTCACTACCTTAGTCAAAATCCCTTCCAAAGTTCTGTTAGTGACTTCCACCTTTCCATTTTCTTGTGGATGACAAGGGGTGGAAGTTCTGTGCTTAATCTTGTGATGTGTGAGCAGGTCTTCAATCATATTGGAGGTAAACTGACTTCCTTGATCTGTGACTAATTATCTTGGATAGCCAAACTTGTAGAAGATATTTTCCCTCAAAAACTCAGCTACTTTTTCTTCTGTTGCTGCTTTGATTAACTTTGTTTCTGCCCACTTTGTCAGGTAATCCGTGCACACAATGATGTAAGACTTTTGTTTTGAAGGAGGGTTGATAGGACCCACAAAGTCCATGCCCCACTTCTCAAATGGCTCGAAATTCACTTGAGGCTGTAGGCGAATCTCATCCTTTGGAGTAGGTTTTCCCATCCTTTGACATCGGTCACATTGGCTGATGTATCTCCTGACATCTTGATGAAGAGTTGGCCAATAGTAACCTACTTGCAGAATTTTGAAGGCAGTTCTCTTTGTTGCAAAGTGGCCCCCACAGGGCCCATCATGACAGGTTAGGAGGATGTCAAAAACTTCCCCCTCCCTGACACATCGCCTCAAAATCTGATCTGGGCCAAGTTTAAAAAGATTGCCCCCAATCCAAGTGAATGGGGCACTTTTCCTCACGATCTTGCTATTCTGTTTTGAGGATAGGTGTGCCGGAAACTGTGCTGAAACCAAATAATTTTCTTTATCAGCAAACCATGGAGAGAGTACTGAAATAGAAAATAGGTGTTCATATGGAATTTTATCATCCACCATTCCTTCTTCACCTGCAGGCAGATCTATTCTAGACAGAAAATCAACAACAACATTTTCCTTACTTGGCTTATCAACAATGGTCAAATCAAATTTTTGCAGTAAAAGTAACCATCTAATGATATGAGCATTTACATTAGGTTTATTCATCAAATACCTAATTGCAGCATGATCAGTATGTATGAATGTTTGATAGCCAATGACGTAGTGTCTGAACTTGTTTAGGGAATGGACTACAGCTAGGAGATCTTTTTCGGTTATAGTGTAGTTTAATTATGCCTTGGACAGGTTTTTACTGACAAAATATATGGCATACGGTAGCTTCTCTTCAACTTATCCTAAGGCTGCTCCTATAGCTTTGTTTGAGGCATCTGTGTGAATATGGAAAGGTAGGGCCCAGTTTGGACCTGTCAATATTGGGGCAGTGATCAGCTTACCTTTCAAGGCATCCAAAGCCTATTGAGCGTTGTTAGTCCATATGAACTCAACATATTTTCCAAAAAGACCAAAAAGTGGAGAGGCCAGCTTACTAAAATTCTTAATGAATATTCTATAATACCCTGCTAAGCCTAGAAAACTCTGAACATCTATTACCTCTTGAGGAGGTGGGACCCTTTGGATGGTAGCAATCTTGTTGGGATCCACCTGTAATCCTTGCTGAGAAATTGTATGACCTGGCACGGTCCCTTCAGTCATTAGGAATTCAAATTTATCAGGACTGAGGGATAGGTTCATTTCAATACACTTGGCTAAAACTTTCCTGAGGTTAGTCAAAGCTTCTTGGAAGTTAGAAACATAAGGGGTAAAGTCATCCATATAGATTTCGACTGAATCATGTACCATCTCAACAAATATGCTCAGTACTACTCTCTGGAAAGTGGCAGGAGCATTGCACAAGCCAAAGGGGAGGACCTGGTAGACAAAGGTACCCCATGGACAAGTGAAAGTGGTCTTATCTTGGTCTTCCGGGCTGATTTGGATCTGGTTGTACCCGCTAAACCCATCTAGGAAGGAAAAGAACTTCTTCCCTGCCATGCTGTCTAACACTTGATCTATGAAAGGCAAAGGGAAATGGTTCTTCTTTGTGGCCTTGTTAAGTTCTCGATAATCTACACAGATTCTTCACTTCCCGTTTTTCTTTGGCACTAGCACCAGAGGAGTAACCCATTTGCTGTCAGAGATGGGGTAGATGAATCCTGCATCCAACAACTTTTGCATTTCTTCTTTGACAATGTCCTTAAGGGCCGGTGTTATCGGGAAAAGTAGTGTCCATTCAGAGCTGCTAGTCCCACTAAGATGGGTAGCTATCTTAGAAACAAACAAAC
This sequence comes from Pinus tabuliformis, assembly GCA_031772625.1. NCBI lineage: Eukaryota > Viridiplantae > Streptophyta > Pinopsida > Pinales > Pinaceae > Pinus > Pinus tabuliformis. The sequence continues at coordinate 486,051,778 of CM062818.1, forward strand.
TAAAGTTACTTGTGTTTTCCTTTATGAGAGATAGATGAGAGAGAAGCAAAGAGTACCAACCTCGGTCTTTCGCTAGTCTCCTTACTTGTTTCCTCTCTCCTTTGATAGAGATTTCGCCACTCCTTTCTCACTTGTCCCACTTCAAAGAACACCTGTAGAGTCAAAGTAGAAAAATACCATCAAAGCATAGAGATCTATAACCATAAACAATATAGGATCAGATGTACATTAACCATACAAATTCATATACAAATACAAGATTTAGAGATATACAAGTATATGGAGGAAAACTCAAATAGCTTTATTGATAAAAGTAGTAGAAGAGAGGATTACAACCAAATGTATGATCCAGCATCATCCTCCCAGCATGAAAGCCCTCTTCACCTCATACAAAGCAAGATCACCCAACAATACAATGTCTCAAAGAGAAACCAACAACACTTCCTTACAAATTACAAAATTGAGGGATCCATATATAGATGTTTGCAGGAGAGTGAGTTATCTTTTGGGATTTTGATTAGTGTCATTTCACTGATAGTTCTTAGTTCCACTTGGAGAATTCATGATCTCTTACTCATCCCTGGGCGAATTCAGAGAGGCAAGTGTCATATGAGCAGCTTCTAGAAGATTCTTTGAGTTTCCACCTAGAAAACTGCTTCTGCCATTTGTATGCTCTCTCTCATCACACCCTACAGAAGGGATTTTCAATATGCATTGCACCCTTTGTGTGTAGCAGGTGAGATGTGTCGCACCCTCAGCATTGAGCAATCTGTATGATCCAGTTTTGACCAATTCTCAACAGTTTTTCAGGGAGAACTTCTGGGAAATGATGTAATTAGTTGACCTTGATCCTTTAGGGTTTGAAACAACACTTTTAAGGGTTTAGAAGCCCTTGGTTTATGGAAATATGTGATTGGGTTGCAGTGCCCAAATATGTCTATAACAGTTGCCCCCTAAATCATGAGGTCGTAAATCTTCTGATGTCGGGTGAAATGCTTTATCATGAGGATCCGAGGATTTCCGAATTGGAAGGTGACCTGTAATAAGATACAATACAATACATTATCTTCATAATATTTTCATGATCTAGCTGAGGCGGGCATTCCCATGCTCAGCTTTATAAATTCATTTTCATGTACACAGGACAGACAATTGTCTGTGTGGCAGACTGATGATTCTGGTAGAGCCATCATCCCTTAGCTTGGATGATTATCTATGTAGCAATGATGTACATTTGATGTCTTTATTTTCCTAAATATATCACAGCTTGGATGGATGAAACTAGATCCGGGGTCTTCAAACTCGTCCAATCTTCGCCCGAAGGACAAGTCAATCCATGTGAAAAGATGTTCTGATGTAAAACATGGAAAGACATCACCTGATTACCAGCCAATGATGTAAGATGTTAACATGCACAAGAGGAATCACGGATAATGATGATTACTCTCAAGGTACTGCAGTACAATTCACGTGGTGTGAATACATGAGTCGAAGTTGAACACCACGCAAAATCTTTCAGTCGAAGGCCATTGATGTAAACCTATCGCCGAAAGTGAGAAACTTGCCATTGAGGCATGCAAGCTTCAAAGTACTGAAAGGGTTGTTCCTAAGTCAAATTCTTGGATAATGAGCTGATGTCGACAAGAAGTGACCCATCATAGGAGGGCCCTAATGAATCCCACATCTACGACACAGAACAGAGTAAATGATTTTGTGGAGGTGAAAACGATTTGATGATACAAGGTTCAGGGTGGCGGTCAAGAAAAATGGAGAGTGAAGGTATTGCAACAGATGAGGCGTCAGCTGGGTTGGTGAATTCTCTGAGCGACTTCTCTTGAAAATATCAACGACACTGGAATGGATTGGTAGCGTTAACCCCAAAATGGATGGTACAGAGGACCAATGGTGATATGACCGGTGAACGGAATAACTCAACCCGACTCAATCATGGTGATGGAGTGAAAGTGTCATGTTCAAGAGAGACCTGCTACCAATGAAGTTATTCAAGTTTTGTTCCCTTTTTCCCCAGTCATTGCTGACCAGTACCTCTTTATTTTTGTCAAGCTTGAGGAGGATAACATATGCTTGTTCTATAATTTGCCCTTCGGGCAAACCTGTCGCTATGTTTTAGCAAGCCTAGCGACAATGAAACTCGCTCTTGTCTGCATGGACAAGTTTGTCGCTATTGTTTTAACGAGTTTAATGACAAAGAAGTCTCAGTCCTTTTCAATTTTAGAGAGTCTAAAAAGAGACGGAAAGGAAACTCCAGTAGTCCTTTTTCATAATATAATCCCTTAAGTCCAAAAAGTATAAAATAATACGAAAGGGATGACTTTTCGATAGTTTTAACGATCCGAACAAGACAAATGCTCGATATTTTTGTGTAACGATCCCTTAGGTCCAAAAAGATTAAAATATAGAGGAGGGATGGCACTTCCAATCACTTTAATGAACTAGAGAGGCCAATTTCTCAACAATGTTTTCATATTTTATGAGTCGGATGAAAAGAGCTTAAAGGAGACTCGTTTTTTGAGGAACGAGTGATGTTTTTGGATAGCAACTGGTTCTAGGTAAGGTTTGGAACTTTTCAATCACGACAGTGTAAAGAAGGTGGCTAATAGAATCACTTGTCGCAACTGTTCCTCAAAAGGGTAAACAATCAAATGGAAGCATATGATCGGCTAAAAAAGAGTGGAGGTGATGGTAAGAACACGACTAAGTTTCAATGGCTGATAACTATGCGATCACAATGGTTATTTACCGAAGGTGGGTTCATTTTTTAATGACCTTGAACTTTGGGGGAACATATGCTCATTGCTAGGTCTATTTTTTAACGAGCTTGAACTTCGCGTAAACCTGCTCATGCCAGTCGCATAATAAGGATGTCTCTCATTGGTAGGTTCATTTTTTAGGTAGCTTGCCCCATGCAAAGCTTTGCTCTGGAGCCTTTTGTATGCAAGCTAGAAACGACCAACCTACGAGGTTAAAGGGTTGAGAGCCGACAAACTAAGAAAATAAAACCCCAGGTATAAAGAAGAGTAAAGTTTCTAGGTTACCATACGAAAGTTCCTGCATTAGCAAGATTGTTTCGTCTAGGTAGCAGACAAAACACTTCCTTGGCTTTGTCCATCAAAATGGAAAAAGGTGAATGTTGTCAGTTCCAATCACATAACCTTCGACGAGGAAATGATATTTCCATACTGATCCATTTTCCTAAACGGACAGGGGTGTCAAGCTAGTCATATATCCTTTGCAGAAACCTACCTTATATCTGGGGTTTTCCTGCCAAAGTAGACTAGGGCGCATGCCCCCTGGGTTTAGTCACAATCACCGAATCACTCGCGCTCATTAGGTGGACGGATTGGAGGTTGATGAGATATTCCTTGTGAAAAAAGACCAGTTAGGGATGGCATTTGACTAGTAGCCGTGTTTGAACCAAGGAATGAAAGCTGGTCAACTAGCTGGACCACTCTGCCTTCATGCGGAAAACACATCACTCGAAAGAGTGAGGAAACAATAGCTCCCATGCTATAAATGTAGTCACGCCCAAGGAGTAGATTGTAATCTAGAGGCCCTTGGACTACCATCATGTTTAGACGAACGATTTTCCTTCTCAAAGTAATAGGCACATTTGGAAGGATCCCTAAAGGTCGACTGGTTCCTTTGTTGAAGCCTGACAGATTTCGAATCTCAGGAAAAAGTGATGGCAAACCAAGCGCTTTCTAAGAAGTTGAGGAAGAATACTCACAAAGGCCCCTTTATCTATGATAGTACCAGCCATGATCATTTTGTAAGCTTATACTATGATTCGGATGGGTACATTAGATGGTAAGTGGGGTCTTCGTAGTAGATTCCAATCGAAGGAAACGACTAGATTGCTTGGAGGAGGGACCAAATAAACAACCAGATGAATCTCTGACGAACTTCCTTCCTACAGTAAAGGGACGGGTAGATTGCCCCCATGTTCATCGGATTCTGTGTTGACAAAAAGAATTTGAATGGTGTCGTTCTCATTCTCTTTGGTGACTATATCATCTGAAGGTGGACCTTTTGAAGACAAGACTGGGTCGACTGTCGTCTCGACCTGTTGACTTTGGTATGGTGTGGACTCAGATGGTTTATCTTCAATGATAGGTGTTTCGACCAACAAAAAAGGTGTGTCAGTCAGATTTTCAACTAGCGATGAACTAGACAAGGGTTTCTTGTATCCAGGAGGAAGTTGCTCCGGTGAAGCAGGACGGTTATCCAAGACTCTTTTAGCTTCGTCTAGTAAAGGACAATGATGGAGGGCATGATCGCCTTCACACAATATACAAGGAAATTTAGATCTTCCTTTTTGTCCATTGACTTCATTTTCACTAGTTGATGGTGTGCTCTCAACATGATTGTCAGAGGTTGAAGAAAACGGATTGTGCAAGTGGGGAGACCAGTCCTTCAGGATCCGTGGGATGCAGGGAAAATCTCGATGATAGTGGTCTCCCTTGCAAATGACACATGGATATTTAGGTTTGGATGGTGCAGTGTGTGTATTTTCACTAGAAGATGCATGGTTGCCTCCTTTCGCCATTGGCTTCTTCTTCTTCTTCTCCTTCCCTTTCTTCTTCTTCTCAGTTACTTGGTTTTTAGCGTTACTAGCTTCACCAAGCAAAGAGGGAGAAGGAGAGGGAGAAACAAACGAAGTAGAAGGTGGGGGAGTGACTTCAGTATCATCTAGTTGTTGATTTGATTGCTAAGGAATTACGGCGTTTTGAACGACAGAGGTCGCGAAAAGCCATACTGGCAGGCCAATTGTGAGTCCTGGAAGGGACAATGTAGCCATGTGTGGAGCACCAACATCTCCCCAAGAGGAGGAAGGACTAGGATTTCCCCCAAGGGGAAATCCTTGATTGGTAGACTCCATTTTCTCAACCTAAGACCAACGAGGGAACAATGATGTTATTTCGATTAAAATAAATTTTATGACGCTTTGGCACAACTTGCTTTTTCAATTTTTAAGAGTCGAGAAAAAGCTAAAGATGACTCTAGTCGCCTTCAATTTTTAATGAGCCTAAAGTGACAAGTGCTCAGAAGGACCTTTTCTTTTAAGGAGTCTGAAAAGGAATGAAAGTGACTACTCTGGAAATCTAGACAGAGGGATTACCAAACCAATAGAAAAACTGTAGAATACTTGTTACGGTACGACAATCAATCTTCCCGAATGTTGTGTTCAGTGCATTGCGATCGATAGGGCGACAAACACGACTTCCTAAGGATAAAGGATATAGCCTATTGTGGTCTCCCAATATATACTCGATGGTATGTGGGAGCACAAGTTCGTACTGGAACTTGTCGTATCAAAGAGGAGGAATCACCCAACCTACGATGAAAACGATAGTTACCAGGCTTTACGATGTCGGAATACATATCTAACCTAGGCTTCTAAATGTTGTATGTTAGGTTCCAAAGCGTTTTCATGTTCATTGAGGTTTATTTTATAGTTGATCTTTCTTAAGAAGTTTTCCTTTAAGGTTCACCGCGTGATGTAGATGTACAATTCCTAAATATGCAATCTAAGATGATAAACAGTCGTTTACTTTCTTTCAACAATGAAAATCCTAGCTACCAAGGAAAGAGAAATGAAATTCTTTTAGCATAGAGCAGAGAGCACACACTAGATGCACTTTTCCTAAATCAATTATCACATGCAGTCTAAATGCAAATGCACATGTATGTATTTGTTTTTCAGTTTCCTTAATGTGAGAATGACAAAAAGAAAAATAAGTACAAATTTGAACTATTTTATTTCAAAGCAACAATACTGACAATTTTTTCTTCAAAAAACGGAAGGAAGACTAAGACGACACTTTGCGATTTCGAATTTAAAATTGTTTTCGACACTTGAAATACTATTAATTCAAATAAAATACAATGGAAAAAGTATAATTGACTATCTAAAAGAGGAAGACTTTACGACACTCTTTTTCTTGACTGAAAACGACACTTGCGACACTTTCAAATCAAAAGACGACAATTCGATTAAGCTACTATTTGCAAAGGAGAGATGTAAATGATGAAAAATACATAAAAAAATTCAAAATTATTTATCAATGGAGGATGAATAATGCAAAGGAAGAAGGTTTCAAAAATGATATAATGATCGCAGATAGCAAAATTACTGAATAAAGCTGAAGACAATGAAGGAAAAACCAAAATCTGGAGGCAGAAATAGTCTTACTCAATCATCACACTTGTAACACAGGGAAACAAGGATGCATCTCACCTGCAACACACGGGAGGTGCGATGCATCCAGATTGCCAATGAGAGACAGTGCAATGCTCTAGGGACGAGACTGAGTTTGGTTTTCACTCACAGTTTGCAGCTAAGTTCAGGGATTTAGGCCGAGCTAATGATAGACAGTAAACACAAAGTATAAGGGCTGATATAATGAGGTTATTTGAGCTACCACCAGGGCACTTAGAATGTTTGCAAGTCAGATGTTTAGTTCATAAACTAACTTGGAGATTGACTGAAGCAGCGTTGATCTACTTTGCAGTTGCATAGCAAAAGCAGTTCGAAGGCTAGCTGGCTTAACTTCAGGCTGCATTTATAGTTTATAAAGCAAAAAAAAATAACAAAACAAACAAACTATTCGCTCCCCAATGGAGTTGCCAATTTTTTATTTGGAAAACTAGTGTCCACTCAGAGCTGCAAGCCCCACTAAGACGGTTAGCTATCTTAGAAACAAACAAACTAAAGTTACTTGTGTTTTCCTTTATGAGAGATAGATAAGAGAGAAGCAAAGAGTACCAACCTCAGTCTTTTGCTAGTCTCCTTACTTGTTTCCTCTCTCCTTTGATAGAGATTTCACCACTCCTTTCTCACTTGTCCCGCTTCAAAGAAAACCTATAGAGTCAAAGCAACAAAATACCATCAAAGCATAAAGATCTATAACCATAAACAATATAGGATTAGATGTACATTAACCATACAATTGCATATACAAATATAAGATTCATAGATATACAAGTATATGGAGGAAAACTCAATTAGCTTTATTGATAGAAGTAGTAGAAGAGAGGATTACAACCAAGCTGTTTGATCCAACATCATCCTCCCAGAATGAAAGCCCTCTTCACCTCATACAAAGAAAGATCACCCAACAGTACAATGTCTCAAAGAGAAACCAACACACTTCCTTACAAATTACAAAATTCCAGCCTCTTGGATCTCTAGGATGAGGGATCCATATATAGATGTTTGTAGGAGAGTGAGTCAGCTTCTGGAATTTTTATTAGTGTCATTTCACTGATAGTTCTTGGTTCCACTTGGAGATTTCATGATCTCTTACTCATCCCTGGGCGAATTCAGAGAGGCAAGTGTCATATGAGCAACTTCTAGAATATTCTTTGAGTTTCCACCTAGCAAACTGCTTCTGCCATTTGTTTGCTCTCGCTCATCACACCCTACAGAAGGGATTTTTAGTATGCATTGCACCCTTTGTGTGTAGCAGGTGAGATGCATCGCACCCTAAACATGGAGTAGTCTGTATGGTCCAATTTTGACCAGTTCTGAGCAGTTTTTCAGGGAGAACTTCTAGGAAATGATGTAATTAGTTGACCTTGATCCTTTAGGGTTTGAAACAACACTTTTAGGGGTTTAGAAGCCCTTGGTTTATGGACATATGTGATTGGGGTTACAGTGCCCAAATATGTCTATAACAGCTGGATTCATCGTCCTTTGAAGCTGCCTGACTGGTTTACAATCCTCTTTAATGTGAATGTGATGAGTATAGACTGAAGGGTGGAATCCCTTCATCTCCTTATAGCTCCAAGAAAAAACATCCAAATGGCTGTTCAATAAGCTACACAACTCTTTCTCCTTAGAGGTGGATAGGGATGAGTTGATCTTCAAGGTTCTTTCTGGGCCAAATTCCACATTAACTCGGAGAGAGGTCGGATCAGCCACACAGAGATCAACTAAAGCATTGGCTTGGGTTTCTTCCACCAAATCTTCTAATGGCAACACACTGGGGGGTGGATTTTGAATCAAATTCTCAATAAGATCATATTTAGTTTGAGGACCCCCCTTAGTAGCTTCCACTGTGCATAATGGTGCAGAGTAGACTTCATCCTCGTCTTCCTCCTCCAACCAGAGAGGTAAGTCATGTTCTAGCAGAGGTCCCAACTCGACAACTGATGTAAGCATCTGTAGTAGCTAACCAAGGCCTTCCCAGGATGAGAGGATACCCAGTGAGCTTTTCCTTTGGCTGAAGAACCAAGAAGTCAGGAGGGTACTCCCAAGAATCAATGGAGACCATGACATCTTCCACAATCCCCTCAGGAGTCACAGTGGAGCGGTCTGCCAACTACAATACTGTTGAGGTCTTTCTTAGGGAAGCCTAAAGGTTGAGTTTGAGCATAGTGTCCCTGGTCATTACATTAATGGCAGCCCCTATATCAATCAAGGTGTGGGGGATTATGGTGCCATTGATGTGGACATCGACTATAGGACTTCTAGGGTCCAGGTATTTTGGATAGATTACCTGTCCCAACATCAGGTCGGACAGTTGTCCTATGACATCGATAGTTGGGGCATCTGTCTTGCGCCTGCTTGGGTGCCTGAAACACTTCTCTTTGATAAAATTGTTGTAGATTGGTACATCTTTTATGGCCTGGAGAAGTGTTATTTTTACACATAACTATTTTAGTTCTCCCAAAATTTCAGTTTCTTCTGGGGTCGGTTGTGTGGTTCCAGTTAGTCTCTCAGGAAAGGGTGGAATGGGTTTTGGTTCACTTTTATGTTTCTCTTCCTCCTCCTTAGGAGGAGGTTGGGTATCTAGGAGGACCTTCCCAGATCATAGGTTGATCTACTGAATCTCCACAGCATAGGTAGGACATGTTGTTTCTCCAGTATATACCTGTTGGGCCTGTTTTTTATTGGGGTTCGGGTTCGGTTGAGCAAGTATTTGGGGTTGTCTTGGAGGAGCAGGAGGTAATGGTTGTGGTTGAGCAGGTGGTGGAGGCAAAAGAGCAGGAGGAGATTTGTATTGGGGCCTCCACCCCTGATGAGGTTTATTCCATCGAGGTTGTGGCTGAGCGTCAGAATGAAATGAATGAGCAGCTGGTTGAGTATGGTGTTGAGATGGATACGACCAAGGAGGGGGTGTGGACCAGGAAGGATGAGTATGGGGACCCAAAGAAGGCATGGGAGTGGCTTGATTGGGGATGTAATAAGTCTAGTATGTCCCTTGCATTCCCTGTTGGTAAGGTCTAGGTCCATGTGGCCTCCTTTGGTTCATGAAGTAGAGTGGTTCAGTGGCTTCTTCAACCCCTTGGTACATAGATTTAAATCCATGTAAGGAAGGGCACTAATTTGTAGGATGGTATTCTTCACAAACAAAACACACTTCTACAGAGTACACTGGACATTCGTTCCTAGGATGCTTCCTAGTGCACGTGGGAGAAAAGATGGCCAAAGCCCTCTCGGCTTCCTCTTGCTTCTTTTGGATTCACAAGGTATCCATTTGCATGGCAATAGTCTGTCTCATATTGATTTTGAAATCTTCCATATGATTTGAAAATTCTTTTTAAAGGAATGAACTAGATAAGGGGGTACTGGCTAAAGGTTGACTTCCCCTACCTCTTTTTTTGGCTACCCTAGAATGGTTTATAAACACAATATTTATGTCATCATAAGGTAGCTGGTAGATGTCTCCCCCAGCCAGCAAATGGAGGGTATCTAGAAGGTCTTCAGGGGCTCTTCTGAGTAGAACCAACTTCAGAGATTCATGGTCAAGTGTGCACCTGGCCCTTTTATAACTGAGTTGAAATCTCTCTTCATAGTCTTCTAAAGATGCACCACTTCCCATGGTCATTCGAAAGATTTATTCATTTGTATCCTTTGACCTACAGTAGTCCAAGTATTTATTATTAAAGGCTTGTTGCATCTGAGCCCAAGTTGTGATATTGTTTCCAGGTAACCCCATGAACTAGTGTAGTGCTACATCCTTGAGGGTAGAGGGAAAGAGTTTCAAATTTTGCTTGTCTTCTTCATAGTCATAGGTTCGAAAAAGGAAAACAAACTCAAATAAGAAGGTATCAGGGTCTTCACTAGTCAATCCATGGAAGTGAGGTAAGGCTGAGGGACTTATGTTTTTCATCTTTGTGTCCCCATTGGTCTCTCGAATGGGAAAGGCACCTTCTATTCTCTCCCCATTTCCTCTAACATTTCTGTTTTTAGCCATGGTCTCAGAAGGAATGGTTTCTTGCTCTTCTTATGTTATAGGATTTTCATATAACTCTGGAGGTTCACCTATAGGTTCTTCTGGATCACGGCCACCAAAGAAGAGAGAAGGGTGACTTAGTGATGTGGTGGGGGTGTTGGGTAGGAATTTTCCTGAATTGTCTCTGTTCCTACGAGGCATGAAAGGAAATCTCCTTTTGGGTAATTTTTTTGTTTCTTTTTCTGCTTGTACCTGCAAAAACTAAAATGTATTGAACAACAAATTACAACTAACTAAAACCTATCTTGCTGAAATGAAAATGCAGAATTGAAATGAAAGCAAGAAAGGACTAATCTATTTTGCTAAAATGAAATTGCAGAATAGAAATGAAAGCAAGAAATAACTAATCTACGCTCGCTGAAATGAAATTGCAGAATTGAAATGAAAGCAGGAAATGTCTAATCTACGCTTTCTAAAATGTAATTACGGAATTGAAATTGCAGAATTGAAATGAAACAACTAGTCTACTCTTGCTGAAATAAAGTACTTAGCAGAAGGTTGCAGTGGAAAATAGAAGAAAAGCAGTAATCACAAAATACTCTGACGCTTCCTTGGCAACAACGCCAAAAAGATGGTGAGCTACAGTATTGCAGCAATGATGATGCAACTCTTGGGACTCCCTACTTTACTTTTATCAACCCGGTAGTTCATAACAAACTTGGAAGCAATGGTGCTGTATGCACAAGTATTAGCTCTTATTGCAGGCTGTCACTTGATTAGCTGGCACAAGTTCGCTAGAAGCTTAAGCCAACTTCTATGAGTTCTCAGAAGAAGCTTTTAACTGTGATGGAAGAAATCTAACTCGAAAGAGGCTAGTCTATTTGCAGAAAGAAGATGAAAACTGAAAGGAAATGCAAACCCTAGCAAACCCTAATTTTACCCACTAACCCTACTTTTGCAAGAAAAGAGATGAAACTACTGAAATGGATGCCATTGACTACTGAAAAGGTAAAATGCATGTATTCAAGCTACTTCTAAAGGAGAATATGGAAAAATCATCTTTTTGTACTTTTGAGCAATTTTATGCAGAATTATTATGCTTGTGTTTTTAACTATGTGACTGCGTAGAGGTTTGGTGGTGAAGGGAGATGGAGTTGGCTTTTGTAAGAGGTTGGGAAGGTGTGGAGAGGACCTAAGGAGTCCCTAGTACCCTTCTGGAGACTTCCACTATGATCAGACTTCGAAAATCACTCGCATGAACTTCTACAGGAGGTTGCAGGGGATCTACAGGAAATTCTACAGGAGGAGGCCGAAAGTGGTTTTTAGAGGTTTGAAGGTGGAAAAATGGTGGGAAAATGGAAATGAAAGCTAGATGGGGGTTTCAAAGGGTCTAGGACTCTATCAATGAAGATCAGACATGAAAGAGATGGTTGGATTTGTTCAAAGGTCAAGGAAGTAATTTTGCACAAGAACGTAGAAATTAGGGCAGTTTGGAAAAGTATGGCGAATGAGTGGAGGAAATCTTGAGAGATGGACTAGCGCAGGCGTGATGGAAGAATGATAAGCTGGAGTGTTCTAGAAGTGAGCTGCACACTTACTTTTCAACACTGTCCTAAGCAAGAACCTAAAAATAGAGTTTTACCTATTTTAACCTAATTCTAACCTAAAAACCAAAAAAGTGTTGAACAGAACTTTATGGACAGGAAGGTATGCAAGAAATCCATGGAAACTAAACAAGAATAGATCTAAGCATGTAAATACAATTGATATCAACTTCTCCAACTCGAAATCTCACACTAGCAATTGCATTGGAAAGCAAAAACAATGTTTTGGTGGCAGCAAGAGTGCCTTGGTCTCAATTCATGGTCCCAAGGAGGGAGAAAGGAGATCAAGGCCTGCTTGGTAACCTTTTTGTGGATATTCTTCTATTATTGCAACAAACTATCTAATAAACCTGAAGCAAGAACAACTATTCTAATCATAAAAAACAACCTAAGTAACAAAGCAAGATTTAACCTAAACAACAGAAATTATTTCATGAATGCAAGAAAAAAACATATAAATACACAAAGGAGGTTCTAGGCACTTGGGTTGGACCCAACCCCAAGAGCTACAGCCCCCTAGGAAAGATCAGTGCAGGTTCAAAGCTGGATTCATCTTCATTTATAAAAAATAATAGTTACATCACAAAACTGTCTGCAAAAAGAGCTCGAAAAATGAGCTGAGTACAAGGCTGCACTAAAGTGCAAAAATAGACTATCAAAATGACTAACCTACTAAGGCTTGAAGCCTTCTTATTTGTACAAGTGAGGACTCCCAACAGTCCTCCTAAAATTTAGGAACTCGGTTGCCTAAAACTGTAGATAACAACAACATCACTAGACTTGCTCCGCTGCCCCTTGGAATCATCATTTGTGGGCTATTGTACTCCGAGCTGTAGATGGAGAACTCGAGGAAGGGGTCATTTAATGTAGGAGACACCCCTCCTATAAGTCCTTAGCCCTATTTCTTCGAGTTTGGCTACCAATCTGCTCATAAATGCCTGGTCTGGGTCCAAAAATGTCCAAAAATCTACAATAAACACTCATTAGACTTTGTGGTAAAGTGACTATCCCCATTCACTCAATTGACATAAATATATTCAAAAAAATGCACAAAACTATGGATAATGATGGATTAAATGAAAACAATAGGCATAATGAGCCCATACAGTTACCCATTTTTTGGGCTCATCAATAACATTCTAGAATCATAAACAATATGCCAACAATGCTAACCATTTAGAACTTGAACAAGATCTTGAACTAGACATGCCTAATCCATGATATACATTTCGTCAAACATATGATAAACATGTAAGCTATAGTTTATGAATGCATATCTATTCATAGGGATCTGAACTTCATCTGAGAATCACCAAGAAGGCTCTATGCCCTCTTTAGCAAGCTACAATAGCACTTGTTAGCCCATGCATTCATCAACCATTCAATAACTTATTAAAAAATGTCAAGGGACATAGATATAATACATCATATAGCCAACATATAACCAACAAATAAACATAGTATAAACCATGGAAATCAACCATAATGTCAACATGATAACCAGTATAAGTGCTCATAGATCAAAATAGGAAAATAACTCTTATTAACATATGAAAAGTTCAAACAAGTCAGGGAATTCCATGTACCACCCAACCATATACTAGTCTTAGCCAAATCTCTATTTCAACCAATCATTCCCATGGCATATTCCAAGCATGAATGTGGGATCTCATGGGATAAATTAAAAAAAAAAAACCAAACTAGGGCTTCTAGAGGCCAAACTACCTCAACCCTCAACTATAGTGATTCCACTTCTATGGTCCATAAATCACTAACATCAACCATATTAGTCTCTACCAAAGCTATCCAGGGCTCTAAGAGCTAGTGACTCAACCCACAACCTTCTATGGCTCTAGAGCGTTTGTTCCAACTATGGCTACAAGAAATAATAATTCAACCCACTAAGGGATATAAAGCGTTTGTCACAACCTATGGCTCCAAGAACTAGTAAATCAAACCAAACTGTTCTAGGGCTTCCAAAGCATTTGTTCCAACCCACAATGATAGGTAACCTGAGCACCAATCAGAAAAAAAAACAAGTGGGAAACACACAACACCATGAATATCTAGTAAATGGAAAGGCAAGGTTGAAACTACTTTCAATCCAGGAAAATTTCCATTCCTATGAAAAAAAATAACCAAGGAATCACATGCATATACCATGCATCCAAAATCAACAAGGAAATCACACATGCAACCTGTTACCTGCCAAGTATCCCCGCCATAGTTTCTAATCCAACTATTCCCTTGTGGTCCCTTGCTTTCATTTTCTTTCTTTCCCCAATCCATGTGAATGCTAGAGTGCTCCAAGCATGCTCCAATATTTCTCTAAGTGTGCAAGGGTATGAGGGAATGAGAGAATGAAAGGAGAGCTCCACTCAAAACTGTCAAAATCTAGAAACTTATTCTCTGGTTCCCTTTTATCATTGAGGCCTCTATTTTCTTAATTTTTCCTATAATTTCCCTTGCATGCAAATTTGTGTCTATTCACCTTCCTTTTATCCCATTTTCCTTTATTTTCATAATTAAAATGCCAATGATTGCCTCTTGCCTTTTCCAATCCCTTTGTGAATTTTCATAACCATTATTAATCTGCAAGTGATTCCCACTATAGTGTTTTCCCAACATTCAACTTGAAATACATGTCTGATGACCTTGGTCACATTTTATTTACATGGAAAATCAACCTGTGGTTATTACAAACCCCTCTCCCTTGGGGGGACATTATCCTCGATATTCAATGATGCTTATAAATAAAACAACATATTTCCCATGGGGCTTTATAACATAGCTCTATGAAACATTTACATCATACCAACTGCTGAAACCATGAACACCATACTGCTTATTGGAAGCTTTATAGAATAACTCGATGCAATATTTACAACATACTACTTATTGGATCTTCATAACACAACTCATTGCAGTATTTACAATACACATATGAATATATAAAAATAAACCAAAACACATATACCAAACACATATGCTCAGCTAGAAAATAAATAAGGATACAAAGCCCACATTTGATCATCCATCTCCCATGTAGCTTCATCGAGCCCAAAGTGATTCCATATAAACTTAACTTGCTTGATTACTCTATTGTAGAGCATGAGTTTTTTTCACTGCAATATGCATTGTGGTTCTAGCTGGAATTCTCCCTTTGGCTCCACATATAATACAAACCAATCAATCACATGATCAACATCCTGCACATATCTCTAAGAAATGAAACATGGAAAAAATCATGGAATTTCACTGGTTGCGATAGTGCAATTCTGTAGGCCACTGGTCCAATCCTCTCAAGGATCTCGAAAGGCCCAAAATACCAAGGTGCTAACTTGGCACTGGATCCAACCCTCAATGAGCTCCTCTTGGGCTTGATGCATAAATACAAACACTCCCCAACCTGAAACTCCTTGAATGCTCTATGCTGATCTGCATAAATTTTCTGCCTATCCTGTTCTACCTTTAAATTCCTTTTAATAACCTGCATCTCCTACTCTATCTCAACCAAGATATCTGGTCCAATCATCACCTTATTCACTAAATCACTCTAGCTGATAGGAGTATTACAACTCCGCCCATAGAGAGCCTCAAATATACTCATCTTCAAGGAATTTCGATACTAATTTTTGTATGAAAACTCCACTAGTGTAAGATACTCCTCCCACTTCCTCTACTGATGCATAACTTACATCCTCAACATGTACTCAAGAATCCTGTTAACCCTCTCTGTCTGTCCATTTTCCTATGAATGATAAGTTGTACTCAAAGCCAACTCTGTCCCCAAACCAACGAACTACAAATTCCAAAACCTAGAAGTGAACTTGGCATCTCTGTTTGATATGATCTTCTTGGGAACACCATGCAATCTCACTATCTCCTTGATGAATATTTGAGCTACCTCACTAGATGAATTTGTAGACTTTACCAACAATGAAGTGAGTTACCTTGCTCAAACTATCAACCAAAACCATGATGGAATCATGATGCTTCGATTCCCTTGGAAAAACTGTAATGAAGTCCATGGAAATTACCTCCAATTTCCATTCAGGAATCGAAATAGGCTGCAACAAAACAGCTAGATGTTTACACTTTGCTTGTGACCTGCTAATAGTCCAAACATCTTGTAACAAACTCATCCACCTCTTTCTTCAAGCTCAGACAATCATAGAAATTCTTAATTGTTGTAAGAGCCTTATGATATCTTGGCTCACCTAAATATGGATTTACATGAAACTCCCTCAAGATAAGCTTCTTGAGCTCACTACTAATCAACACATAAATCCTATTCTTGAATCTGACCAAGCCATCTACCATGAGGTGATAATACTCATCCCTATCACCTTCACCCTACTGTTGCAACCTCTTCCTTCACCCTACTTGCCATCATGCTGCCATGCCTGCAAGATATGCTCCTGCAAACCTGTCTTATAAGAATTCACTACTGCAACATGATTCACCTACGCTCTCCTACTAAGAGCATCTGCAACTTGGTTCTCCTTGACCTTAATGTATCTGATCTCGATGTAAAACTCGATGAGAGTATCCAACCTTCTATCTTTCCTGACATTTAGATTAGGTTGGTCAAATAGATACCTCAGTCAACTATGATCACTCATCAAGACAAACCTCCTTCCAAAAAGATAATTCCTCCACATCTTCAATGCATGAATGATAGCTGCCAACTCAAGATTGTGAGTCACATAGTTCTGCTCATGCTCATTCAAATTCCTTGAATCATATCATACCACAACTGTCCTTCCTGAATCATGACTCCACAAAATACCTTATTACAAGCATATGTACATACCATGAACTCTTTATCTGGATATGCAATATTCAAGATTGGAGCATTTGTACAAATGCTTCAACTGCTCAAAACTAGCTGCACACTCCTCATTCCATTCAAACTCCTTTACTTTCCTTTTCAAATATGTAATAGGATAGGAAATCCATGAGAAGTTCTTGATGAACCTCGTAAAGTAACTTGATAGTCCCATGAATGATTTGACCTCATCCACATTCCTAGGAGATGGCCACTCGAGGATAGCTCTAATCTTTTTTGGATCGACTACTATACCTTCCTTTGAAACAACATGTCCCAAGTAATGAACTTTGGTTTGAAAGAAGATGCACTTGCTGAGCTTAGCACACAACTGATGTTCTCTCAACAATCTAAATACTGCTTCCAGGTGCTTTGCATGCTCTTCCTTGTTCTTATAATATATCAATATGTCATCAATGAATACTATCACAAACTTGTCCAGATAAGGGCGCAACACAATATTTATCAAACACATGAAAGTAGCTAGAGAATTAGTAAGACCAAAATGAACCACCACAAACTCACAATTCCCATACCTAATACGGAATGCGATATTGTAAATATCTTCTTCTTTGATGCACACTTAATGATATCTTGATCTCAAATCAATCTTTGAGAACACTTCTGCACCCTTCAACTGATAAAACAAGTTATAAATCTACAAAAATGGATACATGTTCTTGATGGTCACCTTGTTCTACTGCCTATAATCAATCCACAACCTAAGAGTATCATCCTTATTTTTTACAAACAACACTGGTGCACCCCAAGGTGACACACTTGGCATTATGTATCCTTGATCAAGCATCTCATTAAGCTACAATTTCAATTCTACTAACTCTAGAGTGATCATCTTGTAGGGTGGATTTGATGCTAGTGTTAGTCCTGGTAACAACTCAATAGAGAAATGCACATCCCTTTCAGGTGGTAACTCTAAAATATCTGGTGGAAAAAAATCCTGAAACTATTGCAAAACAAGATACGTATTTAGAAATTCATCATCCTCAACATCCTTCCCTTTGTCACTGGAAATATGAACTGCAAATAGTACACATCCTTTCTTGCAATTGCGCTTTTCCTGCATAGCTATAACCATTCTCAATGATGTAGGATTCTTCCTTCCCTGCAATACTCTTCTTTTCTCATCATCATCTAGGCATTCAATATACTTATCATAGCAGTCCACTTTAGTCCTGTGAATGAACAACCAATCCATGCCCAAAAGCATACTATATGACCCAAAATGAAGAACATTTGGATGTGATGATGTAGGCATGCCATTTAGCTCAAATGTAGAATCTCTCATCTAATGATGAACTCTTTTCTTGGTCCTTGTAGCCAACTGCACCAACCAAGAATTTTCATGCACTTCTTTATTCAAGCCACACTTATCCACCACGTTAGGACTAACATAACTATAACTAGATCCAGGATCAATCAAAATGGAAACAACTCTATTAATGAGCTTACCTTCCATATCAATAATGGGTGCATGATGATCTTCTTGCCTGTTATCAAGTGCTACATAGATTCGAGGAATACTCTGCACAATATATCCAACTGTCTATGCCTCTTGAGAATTGTAAATATGAGGTCTGCCATCTTGGTGATTTGGACAATCTCTAATGCAATTCTATCCTCCACAAGTCCAACACTGCAAGGGCTTATTGCTATTTCCTTTTTTCTTCTCCTTAGACTGAAATACATGTCCTATGCCAACTACATTGAACTTATTATAAGGTGCCAAGTTTTCATTATCAACTACATCCCTAGGTATTCCTCGCTTCTTAACCCACTTTCCTTTAGTCTTCTCATTACCTTTCCAATCTCGTTTAGGCTCAGAATTACATTTATATTATTCATAACAATGCTTCAACTTCCTAATTAATTCCTCCAATGATCGAGGCTCATCATACTCAATTCGATATTTAAATGCTAAAGGAAATCCACTAATGAACCTTTGTACCTTTGTCTACTCATCGTTAAGATACGACACATACCTCAACAACTCAAGAAACTTGGTTGTATACTATTCATTTGTCATAGGTCCCATCTTAAGCTCATAGAAATATTTAGCCTTTCCATCATAATACCTCTTAGACAATTACTTATTTAAGAAGAGTCTTTTAAACTCATTCCAACTCAACTCTTCTACCTTGACACCTCTGACACACTTTACATCTTTCCTGTGACTCAGTTATCCTGTCATTATCTTCCTTTGCAAATCAAAATTTCTGCCTTCAAACTGTTGGATTTTAGGTTGGGCTGACACAGGTTCGATTCTTTTACTATGCACCAAAAAAACCCTTAATCACTGGCCCTTTCGGCAACGACTTGCATGAAGATCACAGTCTCACTCGAAGTGACTATGGGAGGATATAGAACCAGGTTTCTATAGCCTTGAGGGATGATGTGATGTAGTATTTTTGTGTTCTTTTATCTTTAATATTCATAAATTACTTCACGTTCATATATTACTTCACCACAATACATTCATTACTTAAAACATCTCATATACATCCATAAACTTCGTTATACTGAAGCAATATGCAATTGTAATAAACTGTGATGCTACAACAGATATCAAGCAAATAAACACATGAAGACACATATTTTACCGTGGTTCATCCCAATGTGGGACTACGTCAACAAGAACTGTTTCTTATAAAGATAATTTTTACAAAAAACAATTCTTGTCCTGCACACTCAACTGTAGGCAGTCTGCACACTCAGCTGCTGACTTAGACCTATGTGCACTCACCTACAAAGCCTCTTCTTAACCACAAACTACAGATCACAATAATTCAACCATAAACGTAGATCTTGATCATAAGATGATATAATGATTCTTCTCTTTATTATTTGACCCTATTATATACTATTACATCTAGGGTCCATCCTTACAATAGCATGGTCCACATACCATGGTCTCCGCAAAACAAGTAGCTAAAACCATTACATTTTACAAAATAATATTCTTTTACAAAAAGGGAGGGGTTTCGACTTGCTTTGAAGCCTATATACTACGTGAGATATCTACTATGTGGTCCTCTTTGGCACTATGCTGCTCTGCTGCTCCACTCCATGGTCCACTTCGCACTCCAGTGCATCCTTTACTTCGCACTCTACTCCCCAAAATGTGGTGTCTTCATCAAAAGCAAGGCCAAGTTGGGCTGTGCCCAATAGACCCCCAACACTCACATGTGACTCGTCCCGAGTTACTCAGCTACTTTGTCTCTGATTTTTGTTGCGATGCTATTGTAGGCCTAGTTGAACTATTGTAGAGCTTCTATCACCTTCTTTTCCTTGCTATGTGCTTCCTCCAACAGTGCCTCTGTCACATGTTCTACGGCCTTTTGTACAGATAATGTTTCCCTTTGTCAAATCTCCTGAAGCTTCTCATCTATAATCTATGATAACTTGAGGGCCTCACCCTACTAAGGCTGAGTCCTTTCTATTAAAATATTCTCCTCCTTCTTTAGTTCCTCAATGCTCTTCTAGAGGGCCTTACTCTCATTGATTTTCATGAGCCTCTATTAGATTGGTAAGGTCTTCGCAGATGCCTAAATCTCTTCTAACTGCTGCTTCTTTTGCTACATTTCTTCCTACAGTTTCTATACATTTTTGCCTTCTTGTAGTGAAGTCAAAATTTGTAAACTTTCATCTAACAAATTCACATAGTCTACCAACGCTGCGGAGATGCTCGCTATTACAGTCTTTAGGTCAGTCTCCCTTTGATCCCTCACTTCCTATGGCGTAGTTGGCTGCAGCTTCATTTGCAGCTCACTAATATGCATTTCATACTTAAATTGCACTTCAGAATTTTTTTCCTTATACCCCTTTACTACAAGGCCGAGCTTTGTGACCTTTTCTTCTATTGGATCTTCCTCTCAGACATCAAGGTACGAAATCTCTTTGCATGTGGCTTTGACCACCTCCTTGATCTTCTTGCGTTCCTCTTCCATTTGATCCTTTTCTTTCATCATCGGCTCGAGCTTTTTCCACAACGCAATGCACTCTTTCTCTACCTATATATTTAGTTGCAATGTATGTTGTTACCTCAGCTTCAGTTCTTCAATTATCTCCATGTTCATCTTATGTATTCTTGGCAACAACACTGCTGTGATGTTGTTATAGACATATTTGGGCACTGCAACCCCAATCACATATGTCCATAAACCAAGGGCTTCTAAGTCCCTAAAAGTGTTGTTTCATACCCTAAAGGAGCAAGGTTAGCTGATTACATCATCTCCCAGAAGTTCTTCGTGAAAAGCTACTCAGAACTGGTCAAAGAAGGACCATACAGACTGCCCAGTGCTAAAGGTGTGATGCATCTCACTTGCCACATGCAAAAAGTGCGATGCATACTAGAAATCCCTTCTATAGGGTGCGATGAGCGAGAGCAGACAAATGGCACAAGAAGTTGGCTAGGTGGAAACCCAAAGAATCTTCTAGAAACTGCTCATTTGACACTTGCCTCTCTGAGTTCGACCAGGGATGAGTAAGAGATCTAAAATCTCCAAGTGGAACCAAGAACTATCAGAGAGATGACACTAATCAAAATCCCAGAAGCTGACTCACCCACCTGCAAATATCTTTAAATTGTTCCCTCATCCAAGAGATCTAGAGGTTGGAATTTGGTAATTTGCAAATAGGTGCTGCTGGTTTCTCTTTGAAGACATTGTTGGGTGATCTTGTTTTGTGTGAGGTGAAGAGGGCTTTCAAGTTGGGAGGATGGCACTGGGTCAGGCCAAGTGCTTGCAATCCTCTCTTCTATGACTTTTACTAATAAAGCTATTTGAGTTTTCCTCCATATTCTTGTGTATCTCTGAATACTGTGTTTGTTATATGCCTTTGTATGGTCAATATATATCTGATCCTATATTGTTTACAGTGAAAGATCTCTATGCTTTGATGGTATTATGCTGCTGTGAATCTACAGGTGCTTTTTGAAGCTAGACAAGTAAAGAAGCAGTGCCGAAATTCTATCAAAGGGGAAAGGAAACAAGCAAGGAGCCGAGCGGAAGACTAAGGTTGGTACTCTATGCTTCTTTCTCATCTCTCTCTCGTAAAGGAAAAACAAGTGACTTAAATATGCTTGTTTCTAAGATAGCTACCCGTCTTAGTGGGACTAGCAGTTCTGAATAGACACTAGATTTCCCGGTAACAAAATGACGACTCTGCTGGGGAGCGATTAGTTTGATGGCTTGTCTCTATTTGTTTGATTCATAAACCACAGATGGAGCCTGAAGTCAACCCAACTAGCCTTCGAACTGCATTTTCTATGCAAGTGAAAAGTAGATCAACGTTGCTTCAGTCAATCTCCGGGTTTGTTTATGAACTGAACAATTGATTTGAAAACATCCTAAGTGCCCTAGAGGTAGCTTGAGTAACCTCATTAGATCAGCCCTATACTTTGTAGTTACTGACTATCATTTGCTCGGCCTAAATCCCTGGACTAAACTACAAAATGTGACCAAAAACCAAGTTAATTTTTGGTTCCTTGACCATCACACCCTCTCCTTTAGGAAATCTAGTTGCATCGCACCTCCCGTGTGCAGTGGGTGGGATGCATCCCTGTTTCCCTGTGTTACAGGTGCAATGATCAGACTAGATCTGCCTCCAGATTTTGGTTTTTTCTTCACTGTCTTCAATTTTATTTAGGAGTTTTGCTATCTGTGATCAATAGACCACTGTTGAAACCCCCTTCTTTGCATCATCCAACCTCTATTGTACAAAGAATTGTGAATTTTTTTATGTATTGTGCGCCATTTACAGTTCTCTTTTACAAAACAGTAGCTTAATTGAACTGTCGTCTTTTGATTTGAAAGTGTCGCAAGTGTCGTTTTCAATCAAATAAAAGAATACTTCTCTTTTTGATAGTCGATTACACTGTTACTCTTGTATTTGATATGAATTTATAAGTATTTCAAGTGTCGAAAGAAGTTTTCAATTCAAAATCGCAAAGTGTCATCTTGCCTTCTTGTCGTTTTTTGAAAAGGAAATCGTTAGTACTATCGCTTTGAAAGAAGATATAATTCAGATTTGTTCTCAACATTCTTTTTGTCATTCACACATTAAGAAAGCAAAACAAAAACATGCATGTGCATTTGCATTTAGACTACTTGTTGATTTTCATTTAGGACAGTGCATCTAGTGTGTGCTCTCCGCTCTATGTTGAAAGGATTTCATTTCTCTTTCCTTAGTAGCTAGGATTTTCATTGCAAAAAGAAGATTAAATGACTGTTTATCATCTTAGATTGCATTTTAGGAATTGTATATCTACATCATGTGGTGAACTTGAAAGGCAAACTTCTTAAGAAATATCAACTATAAAATAAATTCAATGAACATAAAAATGCTTTGGAACCTAACGCACAACATCTAGAAGTCTAGGCTAGAGACGTATTCCGACGTTGTAAAGCTTGGTAACTGTCACTTTCATCGTAGGTTGGGTGATTCCTCATCTTTGAGACGATAAGTGCCAGTACGAACTTGTGCTCCCACGTACCGTCGAGTATATATTGGGAGACAACTATAGGCTATATCCTTTATCCTTAGGAATCCGTGTCTGCCGCCCTATCGATCGCAATGCACTGAACACAACATTTGGGAAGATTGACTGCCATACCGTAAAAAGTATTTTGTAGTTTTGCGATTGGTTTGGTAATCCCTCTGTCTAGATTTCCAGAGTAGTCCCTTTTGTTCCTTTTCAGACTCCTTAAAGGAAAAGGTCCGTCTGAGCACTTGTCACTTTAGGCTCATTAAAAATCGAAGGCAACTAGAGTCATATTTAGCTTTTTATCGACTCTTAAAAATTGAAAAAGCAAGTTGTGTCAAAGCTTCTAAAATTTATTTTAATCGGAATAACGTCACTGTTCCCTCGTTGGTCTTAGGTTGAGAAAATGGAGTCCACCAACCAAGGATTTCCCCTTGGGGGAAATCCTAGTCCTTTCTCCTCTTGGGGGGATGTTGGTGCACCTCATATGGCCACATTGTCCCTTCCAGGACTGACAATTGGCCTGCCGGTATCGCTTTTCGCGACGTCTGTCATTCAAAGCATCGTAATTCCTGAAAAATCAAATCAACTACTAGATGATACCAGAGTTTCCCCCCAACCTTCTACTTCATTTGTCTCTCCCTCTCCTTCTTCCTCTTTGCTTGGTAAATATGGTAAGACTAAAAATGAAGTAACTGAGAAGAAGAAGAAGGGAAGATGGTAAAACCAAAAATGAAGTAACTGAGAAGAAGAAGAAGGGGAAGGAGAAGAAGAAGGAGCCAACGAAAAAAAGGGGCAATTGTGCATCGTCTAGCGAAAATCCACACACTGCACCGTCCAAACCTATATCTCCATGTGTCATCTGCAAAGGAGACCACTATCACCAAGATTGTCCTTGCATCCCATGGATCCTAAGGGACTGGTCTCCCCGCTTGCACAATCCGGTGTCGTCAACCTTTGATGATCATGTTGAAAGTACACCGTCAACTAGTGAAAGTAAAGTCACCGGACAAAAGGGAAAATCTAAATTTCCATGCAGACTGTGTGAAGGCGATCATGCCCTCCACCGTTGTCCCTTCCTGGATGAAGCTAAAAGAGTCTTGGATAATCGTCTTGTATCACCGCAGCGACTCCCTCCTAGGTACAAGAAACTCTTGCCGAATCCATTGCTAGTTGAAAATCTGACTGACCCACCGTTGGAGTCGGTCGAAGCACCTATCATTGAAGATAAACCCTTTGAGTCCACATAAGACCAAAGTCAACAGGTCGAGACGGAAGTCGACCCCATCCTAGCTTTAGAAGATTTACCTTCAGATGATACAGTCACCAAAGAGACAAAAATCAGCCTTGAATTTTAATATTACCAAAGGTATTTCTCAACCTTCTTTAAATAGCCGCATGAATCCCAAACAATTTGTCAGCATGTTCCAAACCGGTAAATATCGCAAATTCTCCTCGAGGTTCTTCCGCGTACTATTTTTCCACCATTATTTTCTAGACCCAGATCTGTAAAAAGGCTGCATTGATCTCATCAGGCACTATAAACCCGTCGCATCAAAGAATCCCTTTGAAGCCAATATCTAGCTTCGATACCAGTTGTTAAGAATTTTATTGCGTAACATAAATAATTACTGAGAGGAATATATCTATATATATATATATATATATATAAGAAAATAACCAGCAATAACCATAAACACATAAACACAAATGTTTATCCGGGAAAACCCCAAATCCGGGGAAAAACCCAACCTAATAAGATCTTATTAGCATTGGCCAAATCCTTGGCCAATCCAACCAAGTGAGCCTTCACTGCTCACCTCCAGGTCTTGTGTTACAATGAAGTCCTTCCAGCCTTTTATAAGCTCCATTACATATAATACCACGGGCAGAATACTATGGGTGCACAATACCATGTGCCCCAAAACCATCACTGTTTAACCTAGTCAACTTTGACTCTATCCCGAGTCAAGTTTACCTAACATTTCCATTGTGCACCAACATGAGCAATTTACTTACACACAATGTGCTCCCGACACTTTTGCCGAAGTGTGACACGTTCAACATATTTAACAGTCATGACTAACCAACCTGTTTGCCTATTGCTATGGCTCTAACCTCATCACTTCCCTGTCTGGGTAGTGCACCTATTTCAAATATCAGTCTGGTGTGAACTGAGGGTACTTCTTCCTGTCATTAAAATCATAATCCACAAACTTGAGCTACGAAATTTTTCCTAAAACTTCTCCTTTAAAGGGTATTGCTTCCAGCAACAAGGGTGTAAATGTGCCATACTTCGCATCTTTTGATTCTTTTACAGGTTTGGCATTTGGTTTCCTCGGCGGGATGTATGGTGGTAGGGGTGATAAAAATATTACGTTGCCTTCCTCCGCCTGTATCTCCTCCACTTATTTGTCACTATCTTTGACTAGATTAGGTTTTTGCTAAGGTTTAGCAGGTTTCTTATATTGTTTCTTGTTTCTTCTCACTTCCTTAGCTATATTCTTCCTTGGGGATCTCCTCTGTTTCTATGGTGATGGTGATGCTATTGTTGGCATATGAGTTGATGCTTTGGGTGTACTAGTGGTTGCTGTGGTGGCTGCTTCCATGACTCCTTCTATGCTGCTTTCATCGAATATACACACAAATTCTTCAATTGATAGAATGTTCATGCATAAATTATCTGCAATTTTTTCGCACTATGAACACTCGAGCTCTTAATTCAGAAAAGTTCTTAATCTAGACTAGAGGCGGCTTATTTATAATAATTATGCACTTTGAACCTGTTGTGCCCTACAACAACCCCCCATTTCATAACATTTTTATCACAAACAATTTACATATGAAATGGGTCCCTTTTAAAATTTTTAATTGGCATTAATAAACTTGTTCAGTTAAGGTATGATAATCAAATGAATTTGTGCATAAAACCCTTGTTGAACAAATAATGAGCAATTTTTGAGGTTAAGTCCGAAAAAAGGCAATCGCAAGATTGGCTGCCATCTTGGTTTTTCCCGATGTGATATCGCTATTGGTCATCGGCGATAACCAATGCACATAAAGAAAAAGCACATACCTTTTTCCCGATGCGACACGATATCGGCGATCGGCTATCGGCACGACACTATGTCTTGTGAAAAATGTTTTAACGCTCCGACCCGATGCGATATCGCTATCGGCAATCAGTAGAATCCTACGCAGTTTCATAAGACGTTCATATCTTTTCCCCGATGCGATATCGCTATCGGCATTCGGTAAATCAATTGGGAATTGTTTTCGCGCGCTGATACAATGTCGCAATCGGCGTTCGCTAAAGATCCTTCCCAAATGATAATGTCATTTACACTCCCGATGCGATTTGATGACGCTTAATGATGACCTCAGTTTCCAAAAGATGATTATTTCAAAACATTAAAGTTATATTTAATCCGATTTGACAACAACACAGATCTCAAGATACTGTTAAGTAAAGGGATAAGGTAATGCATGCGTATTTAAAGCTTTGCCCCTTCGAATTAACGAGCAATTACGATTAGACCTTTGAAAAAATCTATTACACGCTTTAAGAGGTCATTCGGTTTAATAACTTAAGTAATGGTCATTTATGAAGCTGCAGGCCGTAAAATCCCCATCATTGCATCTACGATGCCTTTTCGAATCATTAGATCCGCAGCCTCTTTTAGGAATAATCTCGCCACGCTTCAAATCATATATTTATCCCGTTATGGATTGACATTGTTATTTCTTTGTTACGATTTCTCTTGCACCTGTGTAGAATTCAACTACCGAGAGAAGTCTGAATATGATGGGAAAGAAGTTCAAGAAGGTGGCAGGTTCTACTGCGACACCTGCCTCAGGCCAAGCTGCTACAGCTTCAAGGAAAGGCTTAATCTCAGATACTACATGCACTGGTCTTACTGGTACTACATGGCAAGGGACATACAATTTGCTAGAAGGAGAACAACCAGAAGCAACAGTAACGGAGGCAAGTGTGGATGAACTAAGAAAGTCTGAGGCAACTCTTAAAGATTTGGCTGACTCCTTTCTGCACAGAATAGCAGCCAGGGAACAAGTCTTGCCTTATACTGATGTGGTAAGTTGGGCAATTGAAGAAATTCCTCTCACTAATAGAACCTTCCTTACTAAGGATGGAAGGATTTTCGGCTCCTTCAAGCCTGACGACTTGAGACGAATGTATCATTTGCCCAATCCCGAGCAAGTCTATAACAGAGCATTTGTGGAGAAATTCGCCAGAGAAAATGAATCACCAGCCGAACCTCTCCGAGATTGGAGGCAAAATCCAGCAAAACACAAGCAGGATATGTCGGGTAAGTACTCCAATGCTTCTTTGGCTTCACCTTAATGCTATGCTGGAATTATGATGTGTAGATTGTGGGGATTTCATGATTCTGCAAATATCCATGTTGATATGGTTCCCTTAATGGAAGCGGCCGTCAATAGTATAATTATGGATTGGGCCACTATCCTGTCTGATAAGTTGGTCTTAGCTATTCGTGAGTTTAGAGCCAAAACCAGAGTCACTGAGAGAAAAATCCCACCTTTCTATTACTCTGCCTACATTATGGATGCCCTTTGTTTTAATTATGAGTTTCCTGTCCTTGGTTGGAGATGGACAACCCATGACCCAACACCTATTCATTTGTATCATCGTAAATTGTGGAAACCCTCTCACAAAGACCATTTGTACCAAATCTGCAATGGTTTTATGGTTCCCATTCACTATTCTATTTTTGACAGACCTATCCCTAGGATTTCCTATGAAGCCTCTTTTGACCTACCAGCCGTAGCCCATTGGTTCGGTGAAGAATGTTTTTCTTATATCAGAGTTTTTGGAAGCAAAGCCAGGCCACATGTTCTCCCCTTATACATGCCAGACAAATTGTTAGCCCGAGAAATCTCCTATCAGATCATGTCTGAAGGTGTCACCCAAACTCTCAAAGAGGAGAAGAAGAGAGGATGGCCATCTTTTCCTTTAAGAATTGGAGTTTATACGCTGCTAAATTATAAGCATGCAGAAAAGGAAGCAGCAAAGCTCCAAATGCTATCTCTAGTTTCTATTCCCAACAGACTCTATGACCCGAAAAAGACAGCTTTCATTGCCTTAGAACAGGCTAAGCTGACAAAGGTTGTTCATCAAGAAGACCAGTTCGACGACCTGTTCATGGGTGCTGATTCAATAAGCCAAGTCAGACAACTTGCTGCGATGAGATATGAAGATGTGGAACTAACTGAATTTAATAAACTTAGAAAGCAAAGGTTGCAAACTTTGCCTCTAAAGTTATTATCCACAACCCCAACTTCATCCTCAAGCGAGCCTGATCAGCCAGAAATAAATTCACCTCCCGTTACAATTAGAGAACAGGAGGAAAGTCAAAGAAAGCTGCAGGCAGAAAGGCACAGAAGAGAACAAATAGAAAGGCAGCAAAAAGCACAAATTGAACAAGAGAAAAGAAGGCAAAGGGAGCAAGAAGAGCAAAGGAGACAAAGGGAGATAGAAGAACAGAGGAAAAAAGAGGAAGAAGAAAAAGTAAAGAAAGAACTGGAAGATAGGCAGAAAAAGGAATTGGAGGAACAGCAACGAAGAGCACAAGAGGATCAACAGCGGGAGGCATTCGAAGAACAGCAGAGGATAGAAAAAGAGAAAGAACAGAGTAAGCAGATCTCTGTTGATACTGAATTGATTAAAGAATGGAACCAATTTGATTCCATTATAAGTGGTAAAGAAGCCTCCAAAGACTCAGATGCCTTAAAGACTCCCGATACTACTCTTTCTCCGGTTCTTGAAGGAACCAGCGGCCCACCCATGGTACAAAGTGTTGAGGAAATTACTCAAAGCCCAGCCGATCAAATTGATCTTCAGGTAGAGGAAATTCCTCCCCTAGACATTTTCTACAGCCCTAAGCATAGAGCCGTTGTAAGACGCTCAAGGAAGAGACGAAGGATTGATCAACCTTCTGTTTTAAATGAGCAAACAGTCACGGGCAATGTCCTCTGGAAGGGAGAATTAAGTCCCTCTGAAGATCTGACAAAGCTGTCGCAATTTGCGGGAGCTTATTCAGCGGCAACCATTGACAAAGCATCCGAAGTGAGTCTTCTTTTGAAGACTAAAGAGCATGAGGTCTACGCATTGCAAGCAGAAGTGATAGAAGCAAGGAATAAGGCAGCACAGGCAGAAGAACAATTGCTGGTCCAACAACAAGAAAATCATTTGTTAACCCAGCAAATTGAAAAACTGAAGATAGATCAGAGTGACATTCAAAAGGCACAAGAATTGTCAGAAGCACTATCCCAGTTGGAGGCAGCGAATGAGCTGTTATTGAAATCTAAAGAGGAGCAGATAATTCAGCTGTCAGCACAGCTTGAAAGTATCAAAAGTGCCAAGAGTATTGATGATTTCAAAATAGAGGCAATTCTAATAAACGGCGCATTGATATCTCAGACCAGACTCTTGTGTCAACAACTAGTCGAAGCTGAGATACTCTGTGACACATCTACAGCAGTATGTGAGCAAATCGAGAAAGCCAAGAGTAACTTGGATCAGGCCGAGGAAGATATAACAGATTATATTGAATGGCAAGACACTCCAAAAGGTAAAGCGTCAAATTTTTCCCGAATCTGTGTAACATATAAAGACATACTTTTTATGGAATGGAACACACAGGTAATGAAGGCGGAAAGGGCAGCATCCAGGTGCAAAACAATTTCCAAAAACATGATCAATCTAGTCAATGATACATTGTATCTGGCTAACATGATTTCACAATGCACACCTGGAAACATAACAACCGCGAATATGCTGAAGCACAAGAATTATCCTCAGCTGGAAGAACAAGGGCGGTTAATTGCTGGAGTGAATACCTTAACCGCCGACGCATACTGGCTTTTCCTGATTAAACCGCATTCTCAAAGGTCGGCTCTTAACTGCTTAACCGACGCTCTCCGATACCTGATTGCCGATTTCCAAGATGCCACATACGATGCACAGCTGACTTCGCGCCTCAATACTCCACTAGAAGTAGAGCCAATGCTAGCGATATGTCAGCGAAGGAGTAAAGGCAAAGAGACCTCTGCCTAAAGCATCATCGCCGACTGCCGAATCATCCAAATGGACAATGATATTTGTTAATGCCGATTTAGTTGTTTTTCAGTTTTAGATATTTAGATATTTTTAGATTAGTATAGTATTTATAGACCCTTTCATTGTTTTGGAAAGGGTCGTAAAATTTTGTAAAAGACTAAAAGGCTGAAGTTTGCACTATTGTGCTTCAGTCTATATTCTTTTTGAAACTCGACCACTGGTCCTTAATTTTACTTGGAATGCTGTTTTAAGTAAATTGTGCACTATTGTCGTTTGCTTGGGATGCTTTCTGGTTGGAAGGAAGGACCGCGACATAGCGATTAATATATTGGATTGATCAAACAGCTTGCATGGTACTATTATCTGTATCTGTTCTCCTTTCTGTTATATAAATTGCTGTGTTATTACTCTGCTATTATTGATTACATGTATGCGATATAACAACAAATTTACATTTCATATCACTATTGAATGTTTTGTGATTTGTTATCTCTTTCACTCATGTATGTAACAATGATATAAATGAATAAGTGCAATAATTCGCTATTATCGCTCTGCATAACTATTTATGCAGAGCAATCTTAAATGGTTTAAACATTTATGCTTACTGTTAGTGACATCTATATGCTTGCCATTAAGCATAGATTATCAAACGCTGCATTGTCTGAATCGATAAGTCTCGGGATTAGCTTATAGTTATTATATTTCTTTCATAGTTTAGTTATTTGTTTATTATCACTTCATATCCTAAAATCATCCATCCATCCCGTTTACTTATAAATCTTTGGGAAACTGGTCCCATTATCCCCAGTCGGAGCCACTATTCCAAACGGAAAAGGAGCTGCACTAAGTTCCGGACCGGGTGGTTTCCCCGATGTTGTTGCAACGAATTTCGGGGCATCAACATTTTTGGCGCTAGAAGGAGGGCCATCAACTGTGAATGGCAAGTAGGTCCAAGTCCACAAACCATTCTAAGAGTAATTCCCCCTCCAAACCCTCTTCTCCTTCTCAATCACATGCTGGTTCTCCAGCACATGATCAAGAAAAAGAAGAGTCAACCACCACTGCTCACGCCCATAATATTTCAGAACATTTAAGTCTTGAATCCCCTGAAGTTCAGTCTCTTATCCATAAACTTCAGAGCTTCTCGATTTCACCTCAGAAATCTGAAGTATCACAAAGCAGTGTGACCTCGCAGTTAAACTTATCTCATCCACTTACCAGACTTCAGAGCGAAAAACTTGGTATTGAACCTACTGAGTTCCCTTTACCCAAAAAGAAAAGGGCTAAGAAGATCACTGAAGTATCTGATAGTGAAGATCTTTCTTCCATATCTTCCATCTCAACTCCTCCTCTGCGAAGTCAACCATCCACTCCTCCATTACACATTGTTGTTCATCAGGGAATAAGTACTACAACATCTCAAGCTACTCTCTCTCTAACAACTTCTTCTCCTCAGTCATCTGGAATACCAATAGTAGTAACAACTAATATCACCAGCATAATGGCAGATCCATGGACTCAGCCAGGTGCAGTCAATATGCCCGGGCCATTACATGATCTACCTGATGCTCCCGAAAAATGGTTGCCTAAATTTAATCCAGATAACGGAACACAAGCTGAAGAACATATTAACAATTTCATGTTAGCAATTAACTTGAAAGGAGTGACAGAACAAGATGTTGTTGTAAGACTTTTTCCTTATACTCTGCAAGGATCGGCAGGATCCTGGTACTTCTCCTTACCCTCTGGTTCTATTACCAGCTGGACTACATGCCAAGAGCAGTTCCTTACCAAATATGGAGATGATAGGTCTCTGGCTACTTTAATAAATGACCTCTCCAATTTGAGAATAGAACATAGGGAACCAATAAAGGAGTTTAATGCTCGTTTCAACAAACTCCTAAATAAAATCCCCACCGCTTCGAAGCCAAGTGAACAAATCAGGAGCGAATGGTATATTACTGCCCTACCTTCCAACATAGCCATTTTTGTTGACAGGGCTGGCAAACCTACCTTAGCCGAGAACATGAAGGAAGCACTTGCCGTTGAAAAGCGTGTTAATGCTTTAGAGAAAAAAGCAGCCTTAGAAGATAGAAAATCCACAAAAGTTTCATTTAAAGAAGATTCTAAGAAAAAGACCCCAAAAGATCCATATGACATGGAAGGTTTACAAAAGGTCCTTAAAACATTGTCTAATGAAATGGTTGAGATAAAAAAACAGGTGGCTGAAACTTCAAACAAGAGACCATTTAGAACTTTCAAGAAAACTGAAACAAAGCCACCCAATGTTATATCTAATGCAGACTCTGAACAAGAAGATGAAGAAGAAGAATCAACCTCTCAAGAAGATGAAGAAGAAGAAGTAGTTGAGTGTCATGGTATGTGGGATTTCATACTCCCAAACTCTGACACCGAGAATCAAGAAGAAGCATTTCCTGTTACTACAAGGAGCAAAATCGCTTCTGAACCCACTCAAACAACTACGAAAAAGAGGAGTGCAGGTGCTGCCACACCAAAAGAAAAAGTTCTTCCAAAGAAATCTCCGGTAGCAGCCCCTCAAAACCAGCCTCCCATTTCTAACTCTCCTTCAACATCCAAGACACTAGTATTATCTGACTCCATGGAATACAATATTGTTGATGATATGAAAAAGACTAAGGCAAACATAACCATGTTTGAACTAAGTAAGTTAAAACATCAGCAGAAATTGCTCCTAAGAGAATATAACGCTGTCCCCTCTTCCCCTCTTCCTAGTTCAAAAGCTGCTAATGATTCAGGACAACCCCCTCCAGATATGGTCGAAGCTACCGATTCGGTTCTGATCGGAGATAGATCCAATTCACATACTCCACCTTTCTTGCTCACCTATGAAATCTATAATCGAAACCTGCATAACTGTTTAATTGATTCAGGGGCTTCATCCAATATTATGCCAGCTTCAGTTTGTTCCAAACTGAACATAGAACCCCAGAAGTCCGCAATTCACATTGTACAGTTAGACAGAACCAAAGTGCAGGTTATAGGAGAAATTAATTCCGTGACTATCAGGTTGTCTGCAGATCCCAGAATAGTCCAAAGAATATACATTTTGATAGCCGACATACCTGAATTCTACGGTTTGATTTTGAGCAGGGATTGGTCTGAGAAACTGCATGGATATATTTCCACGGATTGGTCACATATGTGGCTCCCCTACAAGGGTAAGCCAAATCAAATAAGGATCGACCGTGAGAAACACATGACTCACACAGTAACCGATTTCGAACAAGAAAACCAGCCTGTGGCCTTCAACAACAACATTTTGGGAAATTATTCTTCAGAATCATTCTTTGGCAACTTTGTTGCCCAATCTTCCCCTTTTTCAGTAAACCATTGTACATCTCAAGTAGAAAATTTTTCACAATCAAATTTATCCAAATGCTTCAATGAAAATCAAAAGGATGTAAATATTTTTGTTGATTCTCCTTTATTTTGGTCTTTATATTTTGATGGCTCTAAGTCCAGTGAGGGCTCAGGAGCAGGTTGCATTTTGGTTAGTCCGCAAGGCGAAAGAACAATGCTATCCTGTCGATTAGAATTTGAATGCACCAATAACACGGCTGAATACGAAGCTTTAGTGCAGGGACTATATAAGGCAATTGACCTTAAAGTCCAATATATAAAGGTATTCGGCGATAGTGAGATCATTGTTAAACAGGTAAGGAATACAATTCATTGCCTGTCAAGTCACCTTAAGCATTATCAAACGCTAGTGCAAGATCTTACTTCACATTTCTCAGCATTCAACATTTCTTCAATCCCAAGATCACAAAATTCAGCAGCTGATTTACTAGCCAACGTGGCTTCCAAACTTCTCCCTTCCGAAGACTATAGTCTTGATAGATTTTCTATAGAATTAATTTTTAGACCTTCAGTTCCTGATAACATCACTAACTGGAGGGTTTTCAACCATGACGAGGACATCTTGCAATTCTTAACCTCTGAAAAGTCCTATGACAATCAAATCATTGAAGAACATGACCATGATTCTCAAATGAAAGAAACATCTCAAGATAACGCGATTCCTAAGCCTGTAGTAAAGCTCGAAGACCTTTATGACATTAAAGATAGGTTCAAGCCTGTAATTAATGCAAAACTCCAAAGCTCTACTCTTAGGTTTGAATTGATCAATTTGGGAACAGATCAAGCTCCTCAAAATATTAATTTAGGACTAGGACTTTCTATAGAAGAAAAGGAAGCATTCATCAAACTTTTAAGAAAAAACAAACAAGTTTTTGCTTGGAAGTATGACGACCTTAAGACATATGATACATCTATCATACAACACACTATTCCAATGCTTCCCGATCAAAAACCGATCCAGCAGAAGTTAAGAAAAATACATCCAAATTTGGAGAGCCAGATAAAGTCGGAACTTAATAAGCTCTTAAAAGCTAAGATTATCTTCCCTGTCCGACACTCAAACTGGGTCTCCAATATGGTACCAGTCAGGAAGAAAAACGGCGACATTCGAATCTGTATTGATTTCAGAAACTTGAATAAGGCAAGCTTGAAAGATAACTTCCCTCTGCCTACCATGGAGCAAATCCTTCAATCGGTAGCAGGATCTGAATTAATGTCTTTTCTTGATGGCTTCTCAGGATATAATCAAGTGTTGGTTCATCCTGATGACCAATTAAAAACTACATTCAGAACAAAATGGGGAACTTACGCATACCAAAAGATGCCTTTTGGACTCATAAATGCAGGAGCGACATTCCAAAGAGCTATGGATACAGCCTTTAGAGGGTTAATTAACCGTACAGTAGTCGTCTACCTTGATGATATTACTGTGTATTCTAAAAAGAGATATAACCACTTGCATGATTTAAATCAGATTTTTCAACGATGTAAAACATATGGTATCTCTCTTAACCCGAAAAAGTCTTTCTTCGCCCTTAATCAAGGTAAGCTCTTAGGGTTTATTGTTTCTAAAGATGGCATTTATGTAGATCCTGATCGAATTAAAGAAATTTCTGAGATTCCTTTTCCACATAACAAAAAATCGATGCAGTCGTTTTTAGGACAAATTAATTTCGTTAAGCGATTTGTTCCAGATTTTTCACAGATTGTACTACCACTGCAAACGATGATTAAAAAGAATTCAACCTTCAGATGGGGACTAGAAGAAAAGCAAGCTTTTCATGATATTAAGCAATCCATAATCAATGTCCCAGCTCTGAATACTCCAAATCTTTCTAATCATTTTACATTATACACTATTGCATCCGACTTATCTTACGCAGCAGTACTAACTCAGTTGAATGATGACAATTTGGAAGCGCCCATTTCGTTCTTCAGTTCAAACTTTCAAGGCGCCGAATTGAATTATTCCGAAATTGAGAAACAAGCTTTTGCTGTCTTTAAAGCAGTCAAACATTATCGACCCTTTCTTCTGAAAACCCATACTAAAGTAATAGTTCCTTTCTCAGCAGTTAGGCAATTATTAATCCAAAAAGAATTGGGAGAAAAGAGGGCAAACTGGGTCGCAGCCCTCCAAGAATATGACCTAGAAATAAAGCCAGCAAAGTTTGTTAAAGGTCAAGGTTTTTGCAGGACATTAGCAGGAGCATCAAACATTCCTGAATCAAGTGATACAGAGCAAACCCAAGAAGTTAATCAGCTAAGTATATCGGATTCCGAATCTCAATATTCAGATCTGATCTTTTATTTAAAGAATGGTTATGCACCTACCAATTTGTCCTACAAGAACAAAAGGGCCATTAGATTGAAAGCTAAGAATTTTTCCCTTATTAATGATGTGCTCTTCAGGAGAAACTATGATTCTGTCCTATTAAGATGCCTTGAGAAACCTGAAGCTCAAAAGGTTTTGCAGGAGCTACACGATGGACCGGCAGGAGGACATTTTGGAGCTGATACAACAGCTCATAAAGTCATCCATGCTGGATATTATTGGCCTACTTTGTTTAAAGACGCTCATGAATATGTTAGGAAGTGCATCAAATGCCAAACTGCCAGTGGAAGACAACAAAAGCCAGCTTTCCCTTTGCAACCAATCAACATTGAACAACCTTTTGAACAATGGGGATTGGACATCATTGGGGAAATAAATCCTTCTTCTTCCAAGCAACACAAGTATATCCTTACAGCTACTGATTACTTTACAAAGTGGGTAGAAGCAATTCCGTTAAAGACAACAAACTCTGAGGCAATCATCGAATTTATAGATCAGTTCATCATTACCAGGTTTGGTGTTCCAAACGCTCTTGTCTTTGATAATGCTTCTTATTTCTCAGGCAATGCAATGATTGATTTCGCTATCAAAAGAGGATTTAAATTAAAGTATTCTGCTAACTACTACCCCCAGGGCAACGGCCTAGCAGAATCAACTAATAAAAATCTAATCAAAATCATTAAGCGAACAATTGAAGAGAATCATAAGAACTGGCATAAATCCTTAGTATTTGCATTATGGGCCGACAGGATAACACAGAAAGCTTCCATAGGGACCTCTCCGTTTAATCTTGTATACGGAAAAGAAGCAGTCGTACCAACCAACCTTCTTCTTCCATCTCTAGCCTTAGTGCAATTTATCGATGAAACTCCTTCTTCTTCTATACAGTTTAGATATGATCAAATTCTCAAACTTGAAGAAGAAAGGGATAAAGCCAAGGTTACACATGCGAAACATCAACAAGTCATTAAAGCAGCTTTTGATCTAGCCTCATCCAGCCCTAGACAATTTCAAGTCGGAGATCTAGTCCTGAAATGGGACAAAGCCCATGAAGACAAAGGTAAACATTCCAAATTCCAAAAACTGTGGCTAGGACCATTTCAGATCTGTGAAAAAGTAGGCCATTCCACGTTCATACTTCAAAATCTATCAGGGGTGAGAGATTCTCTCCCTGTCAATGGTCTAATCTTGAAGAAATTCTTTAATTGAGGAGGTAACCCCTTCTCTTTGTAGCTTGATAGTTTTTATATAGTTTGTAGGATTTGTAGAAATAAGAATGTGGGACATTTTCCATTGACCTTTCGCTGTAATTAAAAGCTGTCTCGCCATGACAATATTAGTATTTACTTTTGGATAATAGCGTCTTAAACCAAGAGAGATCATTTCTAGGAAATTAGATATCTTTTTATTCTGAACATCACAGTCTAACCTTTGTAAAACTTCACTCTGAACAAAGTTCTATGAGTCATCTTGAGTGTTCGAAATTAGTCCCCAAAGGTTATCCATATGAAAATAAGAGCTAATTCATCTTCAGCATCTTTAACTCTTAAACCTGTCATCCATTTATTCTCAAGAAGATAGTTGTTCATCCCATTCACCGAAAGTTTATGATTACTCAGAGTGTAATTCTAAAATATAAAAGATTAAAGATAAGAGGTCTTATTACAAGCCTGCTTACCATGTTCATAGGAAAATAATTTAACTGACATTACCAAAACTGCATATCAAACAGGGTAATGGCTTGTAAGTTCAAGACAAGGGGTCTCATCACGAGCCAGCTTGTTCAGTTTAAATTACTACCCGTGAATGGCATTGTCATTTATCTGGCCACCAAACCAGGACAATGGCTTTTATCTTAAGTAAAAAGGAAAATGAAATTCAAAAAAAAAAAAAAAAAAAATATACAAAATTATTTTTTGAATTCATTCTGTTTAGTCACACTCAAAGGTAAATGGAACAATGGACAACAACATGGTTAAAAGGTAACCCTGCCGAGACTATGAATGTTTGCTGGCAGCAGAGGCTCTACCTGTGACAGAGGAGTTTATTTTAAAAGCTGATATGGAAAAGTTTTCTATTTTTACTTTTACAAACCAATAAGGACTTAGTTTGATACTCGAAGTGCATTTATAAAAAGAGGAAGTCAAATGAAGAAACCTGTTTTATTCAGAATCAATTGATATCTAGTTATATTAGAAATTTCCTTTCCTTTATAAAGATTCTATTTGAAAAGATGTAAGTATATTTATTAGTCCAGAGATAACTGGTTCTGCCAGCGAATCGCCAATTGTTGTGCCCTACAACAACCCCCCATTTCATAACATTTTTATCACAAACAATTTACATATGAAATGGGTCCCTTTTAAAATTTTTAATTGGCATTAATAAACTTGTTCAGTTAAGGTATGATAATCAAATGAATTTGTGCATAAAACCCTTGTTGAACAAATAATGAGCAATTTTTGAGGTTAAGTCCGAAAAAAGGCAATCGCAAGATTGGTTGCCATCTTGGTTTTTCCCGATGCGATATCGCTATCGGTCATCGGCGATAACCAATGCACATAAAGAAAAAGCACATACCTTTTTCCCGATGCGACACGATATCGGCGATCGGCTATCGGCACGACACTATGTCTTGTGAAAAATGTTTTAACGCTCCGACCCGATGCGATATCGCTATCGGCAGTCGGTAGAATCCTACGCAGTTTCATAAGACGTTCATATCTTTTCCCCGATGCGATATCGCTATCGGCATTCGGTAAATCAATTGGGAATTGTTTTCGCGCGCTGATACAATGTCGCAATCGGCGTTCGCTAAAGATCCTTCCCAAATGATAATGTCATTTACACTCCCGATGCGATTTGATGACGCTTAATGATGACCTCAGTTTCCAAAAGGTGATTATTTCAAAACATTAAAGTTATATTTAAATCCGATTTGACAACAACACAGATCTCAAGATACCGTTAAGTAAAGGGATAAGGTAATGCATGCGTATTTAAAGCTTTGCCCCTTCGAATTAACGAGCAATTACGATTAGACCTTTGAAAAAATCTATTACACGCTTTAAGGGGTCATTCGGTTTAATAACTTAAGTAATGGTCATTTATGAAGCTGCAGGCCGTAAAATCACCATCATTGCATCTACGATGCCTTCTCAAATCATTAGATCCGCAGCCTCTTTTAGGAATAATCTCGCCACGCTTCAAATCATATATTTATCCCGTTATGGATTGTCATTGTTATTTCTTTGTTACGATTTCTCTTGCACTTGTGTAGAATTCAACTACCGAGAGAAGTCTGAATATGATGGGAAAGAAGTTCAAGAAGGTGGCAGGTTCTACTGCGACACCTGCCTCAGGCCAAGCTGCTACAGCTTCAAGGAAAGGCTTAATCTCAGATACTACATGCACTGGTCTTACTGGTACTACATGGCAAGGGACATACAATTTGCTAGAAGGAGAACAACCAGAAGCGACAGTAACGGAGGCAAGTGTGGATGAACTAAGAAAGTCTGAGGCAACTCTTAAAGATTTGGCTGACTCCTTTCTGCACAGAATAGCAGCCAGGGAACAAGTCTTGCCTTATACTGATGTGGTACGTTGGGCAATTGAAGAAATTCCTCTCACTAATAGAACCTTCCTTACTAAGGATGGAAGGATTTTCGGCTCCTTCAAGCCTGACGACTTGAGACGAATGTATCATTTGCCCAATCCCGAGCAAGTCTATAACAGAGCATTTGTGGAGAAATTCGCCAGAGAGAATGAATCACCAGCCGAACCTCTCCGAGATTGGAGGCAAAATCCAGCAAAACACAAGCAGGATATGTCGGGTAAGTACTCCAATGCTTCTTTGGCTTCACCTTACTGCTATGCTGGAATTATGATGTGTAGATTGTGGGGATTTCATGATTCTGCAAATATCCATGTTGATATGGTTCCCTTAATGGAAGCGGCCGTCAATAGTATAATTATGGATTGGGCCACTATCCTGTCTGATAAGTTGGTCTTAGCTATTCGTGAGTTTAGGGCCAAAACCAGAGTCACTGAGAGAAAAATCCCACCTTTCTATTACTCTGCCTACATTATGGATGCCCTTTGTTTTAATTCTGAGTTTCCTGTCCTTGGTTGGAGATGGACAACCCATGACCCAACACCTATTCATTTGTATCATCGTAAATTGTGGAAACCCTCTCACAAAGACCATTTATACCAAATCTGCAATGGTTTTATGGTTCCCATTCACTATTCT
Organism: Pinus tabuliformis; assembly: GCA_031772625.1. NCBI lineage: Eukaryota > Viridiplantae > Streptophyta > Pinopsida > Pinales > Pinaceae > Pinus > Pinus tabuliformis. The sequence continues at coordinate 486,092,002 of CM062818.1, forward strand.
ATTTTTGACAGACCTATCCCTAGGATTTCCTATGAAGCCTCTTTTGACCTACCAGCCGTAGCCCATTGGTTCGGTGAAGAATGTTTTTCTTATATCAGAGTTTTTGGAAGCAAAGCCAGGCCACATGTTCTCCCCTTATACATGCCAGACAAATTGTTAGCCCGAGAAATCTCCTATCAGATCATGTCTGAAGGTGTCACCCAAACTCTCAAAGAGGAGAAGAAGAGAGGATGGCCATCTTTTCCTTTAAGAATTGGAGTTTATACGCTGCTAAATTATAAGCATGCAGAAAAGGAAGCAGCAAAGCTCCAAATGCTATCTCTAGTTTCTATTCCCAACAGACTCTATGACCCGAAAAAGACAGCTTTCATTGCCTTAGAACAGGCTAAGCTGACAAAGGTTGTTCATCAAGAAGACCAGTTCGACGACCTGTTCATGGGTGCTGATTCAATAAGCCAAGTCAGACAACTTGCTGCGATGAGATATGAAGATGTGGAACTAACTGAATTTAATAAACTTAGAAAGCAAAGGTTGCAAACTTTGCCTCTAAAGTTATTATCCACAACCCCAACTTCATCCTCAAGCGAGCCTGATCAGCCAGAAATAAATTCACCTCCCGTTACAATTAGAGAACAGGAGGAAAGTCAAAGAAAGCTGCAGGCAGAAAGGCACAGAAGAGAACAAATAGAAAGGCAGCAAAAAGCACAAATTGAACAAGAGCAAAGAAGGCAAAGGGAGCAAGAAGAGCAAAGGAGACAAAGGGAGATAGAAGAACAGAGGAAAAAAGAGGAAGAAGAAAAAGTAAAGAAAGAACTGGAAGATAGGCAGAAAAAGGAATTGGAGGAACAGCAACGAAGAGCACAAGAGGATCAACAGCGGGAGGCATTCGAAGAACAGCAGAGGATAGAAAAAGAGAAAGAACAGAGTAAGCAAATCTCTGTTGATACTGAATTGATTAAAGAATGGAATCAATTTGATTCCATTATAAGTGGTAAAGAAGCCTCCAAAGACTCAGATGCCTTAAAGACTCCCGATACTACTCTTTCTCCGGTTCTTGAAGGAACCAGCGGCCCACCCATGGTACAAAGTGTTGAGGAAATTACTCAAAGCCCAGCCGATCAAATTGATCTTCAGGTAGAGGAAATTCCTCCCCTAGACATTTTCTACAGCCCTAAGCATAGAGCCGTTGTAAGACGCTCAAGGAAGAGACGAAGGATTGATCAACCTTCTGTTTCAAATGAGCAAACAGTCACGGGCAATGTCGTCTGGAAGGGAGAATTAAGTCCCTCTGAAGATCTGACAAAGCTGTCGCAATTTGCGGGAGCTTATTCAGCGGCAACCATTGACAAAGCATCCGAAGTGAGTCTTCTTTTGAAGACTAAAGAGCATGAGGTCTACGCATTGCAAGCAGAAGTGATAGAAGCAAGGAATAAGGCAGCACAGGCAGAAGAACAATTGCTGGTCCAACAACAAGAAAATCATTTGTTAACCCAGCAAATTGAAAAACTGAAGATAGATCAGAGTGACATTCAAAAGGCACAAGAATTGTCAGAAGCACTATCCCAGTTGGAGGCAGCGAATGAGCTGTTATTGAAATCTAAAGAGGAGCAGATAATTCAGCTGTCAGCACAGCTTGAAAGTATCAAAAGTGCCAAGAGTATTGATGATTTCAAAACAGAGGCAATTCTAATAAACGGCGCATTGATATCTCAGACCAGACTCTTGTGTCAACAACTAGTCGAAGCTGAGATACTCTGTGACACATCTACAGCAGTATGTGAGCAAATCGAGAAAGCCAAGAGTAACTTGGATCAGGCCGAGGAAGATATAACAGATTATATTGAATGGCAAGACACTCCAGAAGGTAAAGCGTCAAATTTTTCCCGAATCTGTGTAACATATAAAGACATACTTTTTATGGAATGGAACACACAGGTAATGAAGGCGGAAAGGGCAGCATCCAGGTGCAAAACAATTTCCAAAAACATGATCAATCTAGTCAATGATACATTGTATCTGGCTAACATGATTTCACAATGCACACCTGGAAACATAACAACCGCGAATATGCTGGAGCACAAGAATTATCCTCAGCTGGAAGAACAAGGGCGGTTAATTGCTGGAGTGAATACCTTGACCGCCGACGCATACTGGCTTTTCCTGATTAAACCGCATTCTCAAAGGTCGGCTCTTAACTGCTTAACCGACGCTCTCCGATACCTGATTGCCGATTTCCAAGATGCCACATACGATGCACAGCTGACTTCGCGCCTCAATACTCCACCAGAAGTAGAGCCAATGCTGGCGATATGTCAGCGAAGGAGTAAAGGCAAAGAGACCTCTGCCTAAAGCATCATCGCCGACTGCCGAATCATCCAAATGGACAATGATATTTGTTAATGCCGATTTAGTTGTTTTTCAGTTTTAGATATTTAGATATTTTTAGATTAGTATAGTATTTATAGACCCTTTCATTGTTTTGGAAAGGGTCGTAAAATTTTGTAAAAGACTAAAAGGCTGAAGTTTGCACTATTGTGCTTCAGTCTATATTCTTTTTGAAACTCGACCACTGGTCCTTAATTTTACTTGGAATGCTGTTTTAAGTAAATTGTGCACTATTGTCGTTTGCTTGGGATGCTTTCTGGTTGGAAGGAAGGACCGCGACATAGCGATTAATATATTGGATTGATCAAACAGCTTGCATGGTACTATTATCTGTATCTGTTCTCTTTTCTGTTATATAAATTGCTGTGTTATTACTCTGCTATTATTGATTACATGTATGCGATATAACAACAAATTTACATTTCATATCACTATTGAATGTTTTGTGATTTGTTATCTCTTTCACTCATGTATGTAACAATGATATAAATGAATAAGTGCAGTAATTCGCTATTATCGCTCTGCATAACTATTTATGCAGAGCAATCTTAAATGGTTTAAACATTTATGCTTACTGTTAGTGACATCTATATGCCTGCCATTAAGCATAGATTATCAAACGCTGCATTGTCTGAATCGATAAGTCCCGGGATTAGCTTATAGTTATTATATTTCTTTCATAGTTTAGTTATTTGTTTATTATCACTTCATATCCTAAAATCATCCATCCATCCCGTTTACTTATAAATCTTTGGGAAACTGGTCCCATTATCCCCAGTCGGAGCCACTATTCCAAACGGAAAAGGAGCTGCACTAAGTTCCGGACCGGGTGGTTTCCCCGATGTTGTTGCAACGAATTTCGGGGCATCAACATTTTTGGCGCTAGAAGGAGGGCCATCAACTGTGAATGGCAAGTAGGTCCAAGTCCACAAACCATTCTAAGAGTAATTCCCCCTCCAAACCCTCTTCTCCTTCTCAATCACATGCTGGTTCTCCAGCACATGATCAAGAAAAAGAAGAATCAACCACCACTGCTCACGCCCATAATATTTCAGAACATTTAAGTCTTGAATCCCCTGAAGTTCAGTCTCTTATCCATAAACTTCAGAGCTTCTCGATTTCACCTCAGAAATCTGAAGTATCACAAAGCAGTGTGACCTCGCAGTTAAACTTATCTCATCCACTTACCAGACTTCAGAGCGAAAAACTTGGTATTGAACCTACTGAGTTCCCTTTACCCAAAAAGAAAAGGGCTAAGAAGATCACTGAAGTATCTGATAGTGAAGATCTTTCTTCCATATCTTCCATCTCAACTCCTCCTCTGCGAAGTCAACCATCCACTCCTCCATTACACATTGTTGTTCATCAGGGAATAAGTACTACAGCATCTCAAGCTACTCTCTCTCTAACAACTTCTTCTCCTCAGTCATCTGGAATACCAATAGTAGTAACAACTAATATCACCAGCATAATGGCAGATCCATGGACTCAGCCAGGTGCAGTCAATATGCCCGGGCCATTACATGATCTACCTGATGCTCCCGAAAAATGGTTGCCTAAATTTAATCCAGATAACGGAACACAAGCTGAAGAACATATTAACAATTTCATGTTAGCAATTAACTTGAAAGGAGTGACAGAACAAGATGTTGTTGTAAGACTTTTTCCTTATACTCTGCAAGGATCGGCAGGATCCTGGTACTTCTCCTTACCCTCTGGTTCTATTACCAGCTGGACTACATGCCAAGAGCAGTTCCTTACCAAATATGGAGATGATAGGTCTCTGGCTACTTTAATAAATGACCTCTCCAATTTGAGAATAGAACATAGGGAACCAATAAAGGAGTTTAATGCTCGATTCAACAAACTCCTAAATAAAATCCCCACCGCTTCGAAGCCAAGTGAACAAATCAGGAGCGAATGGTATATTACTGCCCTCCCTTCCAACATAGCCATTTTTGTTGACAGGGCTGGCAAACCTACCTTAGCCGAGAACATGAAGGAAGCACTTGCCGTTGAAAAGCGTGTTAATGCTTTAGAGAAAAAAGCAGCCTTAGAAGATAGAAAATCCAAAAAAGTTTCATTTAAAGAAGATTCTAAGAAAAAGACCCCAAAAGATCCATATGACATGGAAGGTTTACAAAAGGTCCTTAAAACATTGTCTAATGAAATGGTTGAGATAAAAAAACAGGTGGCTGAAACTTCAAACAAGAGACCATTTAGAACTTTCAAGAAAACTGAAACAAAGCCACCCAATGTTATATCTAATGCAGACTCTGAACAAGAAGATGAAGAAGAAGAATCAACCTCTCAAGAAGATGAAGAAGAAGAAGTAGTTGAGTGTCACGGTATGTGGGATTTTATACTCCCAAATTCTGACACTGAGAATCAAGAAGAAGCATTTCCTGTTACCACGAGAAGCAAAATTGTTTCTGAACCTACTCAAACAACTACAAAAAAGAGGAGCGCAGGTGCTGCCACACCAAAAGAAAAAATTCTTCCAAAGAAATCTCCGGTAGCAGCCCCTCAAAACCAACCTCCCATTTCTAACTCTCCTTCAACATCCAAGACACTAGTATTATCTGACTCCATGGAATACAATATTGTTGATGATATGAAAAAGACTAAGGCAAACATAACCATGTTTGAACTAAGTAAGTTAAAACATCAGCAGAAATTGCTCCTAAGAGAATATAACGCTGTCCCCTCTTCCCCTCTTCCTAGTTCAAAAGCTGCTAATGATTCAGGACAACCCCCTCCAGATATGGTCGAAGCTACCGATTCGGTTCTGATCGGAGATAGATCCAATTCACATACTCCACCTTTCTTGCTCACCTATGAAATCTATAATCGAAATCTGCATAACTGTTTAATTGATTCAGGGGCTTCATCTAATATTATGCCAGCTTCAGTTTGTTCCAAACTGAACATAGAACCTCAGAAGTCCGCAATTCATATTGTACAGTTAGACAGAACCAAAGTGCAGGTTATAGGAGAAATTAATTCCGTGACTATCAGGTTGTCTGCAGATCCCAGAATAGTCCAAAGAATAGACATTTTGATAGCCGACATACCTGAATTCTACGGTTTGATTTTGAGCAGGGATTGGTCTGAGAAACTGCATGGATATATTTCCACGGATTGGTCACATATGTGGCTCCCCTACAAGGGTAAGCCAAATCAAATAAGGATCGACCGTGAGAAACACATGACTCACACAGTAACCGATTTCGAACAAGAAAACCAGCCTGTGGCCTTCAACAACAACATTTTGGGAAATTATTCTTCAGAATCATTCTTTGGCAACTTTGTTGCCCAATCTTCCCCTTTTTCAGTAAACCATTGTACATCTCAAGTAGAAAATTTTTCACAATCAAATTTATCCAAATGCTTCAATGAAAATCAAAAGGATGTAAATATTTTTGTTGATTCTCCTTTATTTTGGTCTTTATATTTTGATGGCTCTAAGTCCAGTGAGGGCTCAGGAGCAGGTTGCATTTTGGTTAGTCCGCAAGGCGAAAGAACAATGCTATCCTGTCGATTAGAATTTGAATGCACCAATAACACGGCTGAATACGAAGCTTTAGTGCAGGGACTATATAAGGCAATTGACCTTAAAGTCCAATATATAAAGGTATTCGGCGATAGTGAGATCATTGTTAAACAGGTAAGGAATACAATTCATTGCCTGTCAAGTCACCTTAAGCATTATCAAACGCTAGTGCAAGATCTTACTTCACATTTCTCAGCATTCAACATTTCTTCAATCCCAAGATCACAAAATTCAGCAGCTGATTTACTAGCCAACGTGGCTTCCAAACTCCTCCCTTCCGAAGACTATAGTCTTGATAGATTTTCTATAGAATTAATTTTTAGACCTTCAGTTCCTGATAACATCACTAACTGGAGGGTTTTCAACCATGACGAGGACATCTTGCAATTCTTAACCTCTGAAAAGTCCTATGACAATCAAATCATTGAAGAACATGACCATGATTCTCAAATGAAAGAAACATCTCAAGATAACGCGATTCCTAAGCCTGTAGTAAAGCTCGAAGACCTTTATGACATTAAAGATAGGTTCAAGCCTGTAATTAATGCAAAACTCCAAAGCTCTACTCTTAGGTTTGAATTGATCAATTTGGGAACAGATCAAGCTCCTCAAAATATTAATTTAGGACTAGGACTTTCTATAGAAGAAAAGGAAGCATTCATCAAACTTTTAAGAAAAAACAAACAAGTTTTTGCTTGGAAGTATGACGACCTTAAGACATATGATACATCTATCATACAACACACTATTCCAATGCTTCCCGATCAAAAACCGATCCAGCAGAAGTTAAGAAAAATACATCCAAATTTGGAGAGCCAGATAAAGTCGGAACTTAATAAGCTCTTAAAAGCTAAGATTATCTTCCCTGTCCGACACTCAAACTGGGTCTCCAATATGGTACCAGTCAGGAAGAAAAACGGCGACATTCGAATCTGTATTGATTTCAGAAACTTGAATAAGGCAAGCTTGAAAGATAACTTCCCTCTGCCTACCATGGAGCAAATCCTTCAATCGGTAGCAGGATCTGAATTAATGTCTTTTCTTGATGGCTTCTCAGGATATAATCAAGTGTTGGTTCATCCTGATGACCAATTAAAAACTACATTCAGAACAAAATGGGGAACTTACGCATACCAAAAGATGCCTTTTGGACTCATAAATGCAGGAGCGACATTCCAAAGAGCTATGGATACAGCCTTTAGAGGGTTAATTAACCGTACAGTAGTCGTCTACCTTGATGATATTACTGTGTATTCTAAAAAGAGATATAACCACTTGCATGATTTAAATCAGATTTTTCAACGATGTAAAACATATGGTATCTCTCTTAACCCGAAAAAGTCTTTCTTCGCCCTTAATCAAGGTAAGCTCTTAGGATTTATTGTTTCTAAAGATGGCATTTATGTAGATCCTGATCGAATTAAAGAAATTTCTGAGATTCCTTTTCCACATAACAAAAAATCGATGCAGTCGTTTTTAGGACAAATTAATTTCGTTAAGCGATTTGTTCCAGATTTTTCACAGATTGTACTACCACTGCAAACGATGATTAAAAAGAATTCAACCTTCAGATGGGGACTAGAAGAAAAGCAAGCTTTTCATGATATTAAGCAATCCATAATCAATGTCCCAGCTCTGAATACTCCAAATCTTTCTAATCATTTTACATTATACACTATTGCATCCGACTTATCTTACGCAGCAGTACTAACTCAGTTGAATGATGACAATTTGGAAGCGCCCATTTCGTTCTTCAGTTCAAACTTTCAAGGCGCCGAATTGAATTATTCCGAAATTGAGAAACAAGCTTTTGCTGTCTTTAAAGCAGTCAAACATTATCGACCCTTTCTTCTGAAAACCCATACTAAAGTAATAGTTCCTTTCTCAGCAGTTAGGCAATTATTAATCCAAAAAGAATTGGGAGAAAAGAGGGCAAACTGGGTCGCAGCCCTCCAAGAATATGACCTAGAAATAAAGCCAGCAAAGTTTGTTAAAGGTCAAGGTTTTTGCAGGACATTAGCAGGAGCATCAAACATTCCTGAATCAAGTGATACAGAGCAAACCCAAGAAGTTAATCAGCTAAGTATATCGGATTCCGAATCTCAATATTCAGATCTGATCTTTTATTTAAAGAATGGTTATGCACCTACCAATTTGTCCTACAAGAACAAAAGGGCCATTAGATTGAAAGCTAAGAATTTTTCCCTTATTAATGATGTGCTCTTCAGGAGAAACTATGATTCTGTCCTATTAAGATGCCTTGAGAAACCTGAAGCTCAAAAGGTTTTGCAGGAGCTACACGATGGACCGGCAGGAGGACATTTTGGAGCTGATACAACAGCTCATAAAGTCATCCATGCTGGATATTATTGGCCTACTTTGTTTAAAGACGCTCATGAATATGTTAGGAAGTGCATCAAATGCCAAACTGCCAGTGGAAGACAACAAAAGCCAGCTTTCCCTTTGCAACCAATCAACATTGAACAACCTTTTGAACAATGGGGATTGGACATCATTGGGGAAATAAATCCTTCTTCTTCCAAGCAACACAAGTATATCCTTACAGCTACTGATTACTTTACAAAGTGGGTAGAAGCAATTCTGTTAAAGACAACAAACTCTGAGGCAATCATCGAATTTATAGATCAGTTCATCATTACCAGGTTTGGTGTTCCAAACGCTCTTGTCTTTGATAATGCTTCTTATTTCTCAGGCAATGCAATGATTGATTTCGCTATCAAAAGAGGATTTAAATTAAAGTATTCTGCTAACTACTACCCCCAGGGCAACGGCCTAGCAGAATCAACTAATAAAAATCTAATCAAAATCATTAAGCGGACAATTGAAGAGAATCATAAGAACTGGCATAAATCCTTAGTATTTGCATTATGGGCCGACAGGATAACACAGAAAGCTTCCATAGGGACCTCTCCGTTTAATCTTGTATACGGAAAAGAAGCAGTCGTACCAACCAACCTTCTTCTTCCATCTCTAGCCTTAGTGCAATTTATCGATGAAACTCCTTCTTCTTCTATACAGTTTAGACATGATCAAATTCTCAAACTTGAAGAAGAAAGGGATAAAGCCCAGGTTACACATGCGAAACATCAACAAGTCATTAAAGCAGCTTTCGATCAAGCCTCATCCAGCCCTAGACAATTTCAAGTCGGAGATCTAGTCCTGAAATGGGACAAAGCCCATGAAGACAAAGGTAAACATTCCAAATTCCAAAAACTGTGGCTAGGACCATTTCAGATCTGTGAAAAGGTAGGCCATTCCACATTCATACTTCAAAATCTATCAGGGGTGAGAGATTCTCTCCCTGTCAATGGTCTAATCTTGAAGAAATTCTTTAATTGAGGAGGTAACCCCTTCTCTTTGTAGCTTGATAGTTTTTATATAGTTTGTAGGATTTGTAGAAATAAGAATGTGGGACATTTTCCATTGACCTTTCGCTGTAATTAAAAGCTGTCTCGCCATGACAATATTAGTATTTACTTTTGGATAATAGCGTCTTAAACCAAGAGAGATCATTTCTAGGAAATTAGATATCTTTTTATTCTGAACATCACAGTCTAACCTTTGTAAAACTTCACTCTGAACAAAGTTCTATGAGTCATCTTGAGTGTTCGAAATTAGTCCCCAAAGGTTATCCATATGAAAATAAGAGCTAATTCATCTTCAGCATCTTTAACTCTTAAACCTGTCATCCATTTATTCTCAAGAAGATAGTTGTTCATCCCATTCACCGAAAGTTTATGATTACTCAGAGTGTAATTCTAAAATATAAAAGATTAAAGATAAGAGGTCTTATTACAAGCCTGCTTACCATGTTCATAGGAAAATAATTTAACTGACATTACCAAAACTGCATATCAAACAGGGTAATGGCTTGTAAGTTCAAGACAAGGGGTCTCATCACGAGCCAGCTTGTTCAGTTTAAATTACTACCCGTGAATGGCATTGTCATTTATCTGGCCACCAAACCAGGACAATGGCTTTTATCTTAAGTAAAAGGAAAATGAAATTCAAAAAAAAAATAAAAATAAATAAAAAAAATATAAAATTATTTTTTGAATTCATTCTGTTTAGTCACACTCAAAGGTGAATGGAACAATGGACAACAACATGGTTAAAAGGTAACCCTGCCGAAACTATGAATGTTTGCTGGCAGCAGAGGCTCTACCTGTGACAGAGGAGTTTATTTTAAAAGCTGATATGGAAAAGTTTTCTATTTTTACTTTTACAAACCAATAAGGACTTAGTTTGATACTCGAAGTGCATTTATAAAAAGAGGAAGTCAAATGAAGAAACCTGTTTTATTCAGAATCAATTGATATCTAGTTATATTAGAAATTTCCTTTCCTTTATAAAGATTCTATTTGAAAAGATGTAAGTATATTTATTAGTCCAGAGATAACTGGTTCTGCCAGCGAATCGCCAATTGTTGTGCCCTACAACAACCCCCCATTTCATAACATTTTTATCACAAACAATTTACATATGAAATGGGTCCCTTTTAAAATTTTTAATTGGCATTAATAAACTTGTTTAGTTAAGGTATGATAATCAAATGAATTTGTGCATAAAACCCTTGTTGAACAAATAATGAGCAATTTTTGAGGTTAAGTCCGAAAAAAGGCAATCGCAAGATTGGCTGCCATCTTGGTTTTTCCCGATGTGATATCGCTATCGGTCATCGGCGATAACCAATGCACATAAAGAAAAAGCACATACCTTTTTCCCGATGCGACACGATATCGGCGATCGGCTATCGGCACGACACTATGTCTTGTGAAAAATGTTTTAACGCTCCGACCCGATGCGATATCGCTATCGGCAATCGGTAGAATCCTACGCAGTTTCATAAGACGTTCATATCTTTTCCCCGATGCGATATCGCTATCGGCATTCGGTAAATCAATTGGGAATTGTTTTCGCGCGCTGATACAATGTCGCAATCGGCGTTCGCTAAAGATCCTTCCCAAATGATAATGTCATTTACACTCCCGATGCGATTTGATGACGCTTAATGATGACCTCAGTTTCCAAAAGGTGATTATTTCAAAACATTAAAGTTATATTTAATCCGATTTGACAACAACACAGATCTCAAGATATCGTTAAGTAAAGGGATAAGGTAATGCATGCGTATTTAAAGCTTTGCCCCTTCGAATTAACGAGCAATTACGATTAGACCTTTGAAAAAATCTATTACACGCTTTAAGAGGTCATTCGGTTTAATAACTTAAGTAATGGTCATTTATGAAGCTGCAGGCCGTAAAATCCCCATCATTGCATCTACGATGCCTTTTCGAATCATTAGATCCGCAGCCTCTTTTAGGAATAATCTCGCCACGCTTCAAATCATATATTTATCCCGTTATGGATTGACATTGTTATTTCTTTGTTACGATTTCTCTTGCACCTTTGTAGAATTCAACTACCGAGAGAAGTCTGAATATGATGGGAAAGAAGTTCAAGAAGGTGGCAGGTTCTACTGCGACACCTGCCTCAGGCCAAGCTGCTACAGCTTCAAGGAAAGGCTTAATCTCAGATACTACATGCACTGGTCTTACTGGTACTACATGGCAAGGGACATACAATTTGCTAGAAGGAGAACAACCAGAAGCAACAGTAACGGAGGCAAGTGTGGATGAACTAAGAAAGTCTGAGGCAACTCTTAAAGATTTGGCTGACTCCTTTCTGCACAGAATAGCAGCCAGGGAACAAGTCTTGCCTTATACTGATGTGGTACGTTGGGCAATTGAAGAAATTCCTCTCACTAATAGAACCTTCCTTACTAAGGATGGAAGGATTTTCGGCTCCTTCAAGCCTGACGACTTGAGACGAATGTATCATTTGCCCAATCCCGAGCAAGTCTATAACAGAGCATTTGTGGAGAAATTCGCCAGAGAAAATGAATCACCAGCCGAACCTCTCCGAGATTGGAGGCAAAATCCAGCAAAACACAAGCAGGATATGTCGGGTAAGTACTCCAATGCTTCTTTGGCTTCACCTTACTGCTATGCTGGAATTATGATGTGTAGATTGTGGGGATTTCATGATTCTGCAAATATCCATGTTGATATGGTTCCCTTAATGGAAGCGGCCGTCAATAGTATAATTATGGATTGGGCCACTATCCTGTCTGATAAGTTGGTCTTAGCTATTCGTGAGTTTAGAGCCAAAACCAGAGTCACTGAGAGAAAAATCCCACCTTTCTATTACTCTGCCTACATTATGGATGCCCTTTGTTTTAATTCTGAGTTTCCTGTCCTTGGTTGGAGATGGACAACCCATGACCCAACACCTATTCATTTGTATCATCGTAAATTGTGGAAACCCTCTCACAAAGACCATTTGTACCAAATCTGCAATGGTTTTATGGTTCCCATTCACTATTCTATTTTTGACAGACCTATCCCTAGGATTTCCTATGAAGCCTCTTTTGACCTACCAGCCATAGCCCATTGGTTCGGTGAAGAATGTTTTTCTTATATCAGAGTTTTTGGAAGCAAAGCCAGGCCACATGTTCTCCCCTTATACATGCCAGACAAATTGTTAGCCCGAGAAATCTCCTATCAGATCATGTCTGAAGGTGTCACCCAAACTCTCAAAGAGGAGAAGAAGAGAGGATGGCCATCTTTTCCTTTAAGAATTGGAGTTTATACGCTGCTAAATTATAAGCATGCAGAAAAGGAAGCAGCAAAGCTCCAAATGCTATCTCTAGTTTCTATTCCCAACAGACTCTATGACCCGAAAAAGACAGCTTTCATTGCCTTAGAACAGGCTAAGCTGACAAAGGTTGTTCATCAAGAAGACCAGTTCGACGACCTGTTCATGGGTGCTGATTCAATAAGCCAAGTCAGACAACTTGCTGCGATGAGATATGAAGATGTGGAACTAACTGAATTTAATAAACTTAGAAAGCAAAGGTTGCAAACTTTGCCTCTAAAGTTATTATCCACAACCCCAACTTCATCCTCAAGCGAGCCTGATCAGCCAGAAATAAATTCACCTCCCGTTACAATTAGAGAACAGGAGGAAAGTCAAAGAAAGCTGCAGGCAGAAAGGCACAGAAGAGAACAAATAGAAAGGCAGCAAAAAGCACAAATTGAACAAGAGCAAAGAAGGCAAAGGGAGCAAGAAGAGCAAAGGAGACAAAGGGAGATAGAAGAACAGAGGAAAAAAGAGGAAGAAGAAAAAGTAAAGAAAGAACTGGAAGATAGGCAGAAAAAGGAATTGGAGGAACAGCAACGAAGAGCACAAGAGGATCAACAGCGGGAGGCATTCGAAGAACAACAGAGGATAGAAAAAGAGAAAGAACAGAGTAAGCAGATCTCTGTTGATACTGAATTGATTAAAGAATGGAACCAATTTGATTCCATTATAAGTGGTAAAGAAGCCTCCAAAGACTCAGATGCCTTAAAGACTCCCGATACTACTCTTTCTCCGGTTCTTGAAGGAACCAGCGGCCCACCCATGGTACAAAGTGTTGAGGAAATTACTCAAAGCCCAGCCGATCAAATTGATCTTCAGGTAGAGGAAATTCCTCCCCTAGACATTTTCTACAGCCCTAAGCATAGAGCCGTTGTAAGACGCTCAAGGAAGAGACGAAGGATTGATCAACCTTCTGTTTTAAATGAGCAAACAGTCACGCGCAATGTCGTCTGGAAGGGAGAATTAAGTCCCTCTGAAGATCTGACAAAGCTGTCGCAATTTGCGGGAGCTTATTCAGCGGCAACCATTGACAAAGCATCCGAAGTGAGTCTTCTTTTGAAGACTAAAGAGCATGAGGTCTACGCATTGCAAGAAGAAGTGATAGAAGCAAGGAATAAGGCAGCACAGGTAGAAGAACAATTGCTGGTCCAACAACAAGAAAATCATTTGTTAACCCAGCAAATTGAAAAACTGAAGATAGATCAGAGTGACATTCAAAAGGCACAAGAATTGTCAGAAGCACTATCCCAGTTGGAGGCAGCGAATGAGCTGTTATTGAAATCTAAAGAGGAGCAGATAATTCAGCTGTCAGCACAGCTTGAAAGTATCAAAAGTGCCAAGAGTATTGATGATTTCAAAATAGAGGCAATTCTAATAAACGGCACATTGATATCTCAGACCAGACTCTTGTGTCAACAACTAGTCGAAGCTGAGATACTCTGTGACACATCTACAGCAGTATGTGAGCAAATCGAGAAAGCCAAGAGTAACTTGGATCAGGCCGAGGAAGATATAACAGATTATATTGAATGGCAAGACACTCCAGAAGGTAAAGCGTCAAATTTTTCCCGAATCTGTGTAACATATAAAGACATACTTTTTATGGAATGGAACACACAGGTAATGAAGGCGGAAAGGGCAGCATCCAGGTGCAAAACAATTTCCAAAAACATGATCAATCTAGTCAATGATACATTGTATCTGGCTAACATGATTTCACAATGCACACCTGGAAACATAACAACCGCGAATATGCTGGAGCACAAGAATTATCCTCAGCTGGAAGAACAAGGGCGGTTAATTGCTGGAGTGAATACCTTGACCGCCGACGCATACTGGCTTTTCCTGATTAAACCGCATTCTCAAAGGTCGGCTCTTAACTGCTTAACCAACGCTCTCCGATACCTGATTGCCGATTTCCAAGATGCCACATACGATGCACAGCTGACTTCGCGCCTCAATACTCCACCAGAAGTAGAGCCAATGCTGGCGATATGTCAGCGAAGGAGTAAAGGCAAAGAGACCTCTGCCTAAAGCATCATCGCCGACTGCCGAATCATCCAAATGGACAATGATATTTGTTAATGCCGATTTAGTTGTTTTTCAGTTTTAGATATTTAGATATTTTTAGATTAGTATAGTATTTATAGACCCTTTCATTGTTTTGGAAAGGGTCGTAAAATTTTGTAAAAGACTAAAAGGCTGAAGTTTGCACTATTGTGCTTCAGTCTATATTCTTTTTGAAACTCGACCACTGGTCCTTAATTTTACTTGGAATGCTGTTTTAAGTAAATTGTGCACTATTGTCGTTTGCTTGGGATGCTTTCTGGTTGGAAGGAAGGACCGCGACATAGCGATTAATATATTGGATTGATCAAACAGCTTGCATGGTACTATTATCTGTATCTGTTCTCCTTTCTGTTATATAAATTGCTGTGTTATTACTCTGCTATTATTGATTACATGTATGCGATATAACAACAAATTTACATTTCATATCACTATTGAATGTTTTGTGATTTGTTATCTCTTTCACTCATGTATGTAACAATGATATAAATGAATAAGTGCAGTAATTCGCTATTATCGCTCTGCATAACTATTTATGCAGAGCAATCTTAAATGGTTTAAACATTTATGCTTACTGTTAGTGACATCTATATGCCTGCCATTAAGCATAGATTATCAAACGCTGCATTGTCTGAATCGATAAGTCCCGGGATTAGCTTATAGTTATTATATTTCTTTCATAGTTTAGTTATTTGTTTATTATCACTTCATATCCTAAAATCATCCATCCATCCCGTTTACTTATAAATCTTTGGGAAACTGGTCCCATTATCCCCAGTCGGAGCCACTATTCCAAACGGAAAAGGAGCTGCACTAAGTTCCGGACCGGGTGGTTTCCCCGATGTTGTTGCAACGAATTTCGGGGCATCAATAGAACCCCATCATTAGATTTTATTTTGTCCAGATTTCATTCATATTTACTCATTAATTGCATATCTATCCTTAGATCTTGCCAATCTGTCCTCATGAATGCAAGTTTCAACGTATTTTTCCATTTTAACAATCATATGTATTTTTTATTTTTCATTTATTTTTATTTTTATTTTTATTTATTTATTTATTTATTTTATTTTTATTTATTTTTATTTTATTTTATTTTAATTTTAATTTTTATTTTCTGGTGAACTTCGATGCATTCCACACTGTAGCCCACATCTCATCTTCTGTTGCATCTCCTTCGAACTTCAACATACCCTAGAATATAGCGAAGTAACCTCCTACGTTGAATCTCTCTGCAACATAGTTTATAGTCCAATGCCCACTTTCAACTACATGTGGCACTAAGACTTTTCTTCTTTCTTCCTCAAGGTGAATATGTAGGGAGAAGGCTGCCCCTATACAACTTTAATCGACTACCATTTACTCTTCCCTAAATCACTTCTCCATTTAACTTTGCTAACTGAACTACGCCTCCATCAGTAATATACTTGATAACATATGGGCCTAACCAATGCATTTTAGTTTTCCCTGGAACCTCACAAATTTACTGTCATATAGGAGAACAAGGTCTCCTACCTAGAACTTCTTCTCATTAATATGTCTATCATGCCAAGCCTTTTCTCTTGCTTTTTGTACTTGCTAATGGAATCCTGCTATAAATCTGTGTTCTTCCAAAGCAATCAACTACAACATTCTTTCCTCCATTATGTCAGGATATGCCATATTTGTAAAGGCTTCAATCCTTAGGCTATGCACAATGTATTCCATGGGCATCATAGCTTCTTTCCCATAAACTAATCTAAAGGGTGCTTGACCTATCAACTTCTTGCATGTAGTTATATAAGCCCATAACACTGCTGAAATTCTAATATCCCAGTCATCTTTGTTTACATTGCATACCTTAGTCAATGCATTCTCCAAAATCTTATTGAATTATTCCACAGTTCCATTGGCCCGATGATGATAAGGAGTAATTTTTTGGTGATAAACTTGAAATTCCTTAGTCAATGCTTCAATAGTATTGTTCAGAAAATTTGAACCTTGGTCACTCATCAAGATCTTTGGACACCCAAATCTAGACAGTATGTATTAAAAAATGAACTTCGCAGCAATATCTGTGCTACAATCACTTACTGGTTGTGATTCAGCCCATCTTTTCAAATAATGAGCTGCAATAATTATGTACCTCGCATCAGTCCTCTTTCCAAGTGGATTGATAGGTCCAACAAAATCAATAGCCCATTTATCAAAATCCTGTAATGTAACTTGTGGTACCAGTGGCATCTCATCTCTTCTTGAAGGTTTTCCTATTCTTTGGCACACATCACAAGCTCTGCAATACTCCTTTGCATCTCTATGTAGTGTAGGCCACCACAATCCTGCTCTCAAAATATTTTGCGCAATAGCTTTTCCTACATAATGTCCACCAGCTGTGCCTTCATGAGCCTCTGTTAGAATTATTTTCCTTTCATGTTCAGGAACATACCTATGTAGTATCTCATCTAGTCCCATCTTATATAAGTGTCCTGCTATCAATGAAAAATCAACTGCCTTCACTACTAATTCTTTCTTCTGCTTCGTAGTATATTCTGAAGGAGCCATTCCTGTGTTTAAAAACTAAATAATGTCTGCAAAATGATCATCTTCAACTCTGATTGCAAATAGTTGCGCATCAGGGAGATTATCTTCTATGCTAGTTGGTTATTCACCTATTTCCAATCTTGACAAATGGTTAGGTACTGCATTCAGTGTTCCTGGCTTAAAAATAATTTCAAAGTGATACTTTTGGAACAACAATAAACACCTGCAAATTTCCCCTCCTAAAATAGGCTTATTAACCAAATACTTTAACGCAAAATGATTTGTAAACATCTTGAAATGTGACCCCAAAAAATAATGTCTAAACTTCTGCAAGGCATATACCATTGCCAATCCTTCTCTTTCTATAGTTGTGTAATTCTTCTCAGCTTTATATAGTTTCCTACTTGCAAAAGCTATAGGATGATCAATTTCTCCTACACCAGGCTATGCTAGTACCACTCCCAAAGCTATACAAGAAGCATCCACATGTACATGAAATTCCTTATTCCAATAAGGGAATACTAGTATAGGAGTAGCTACCATCTTTTCCTTCAATATGTCAAGGCTCTTTTGACATTCTTCATCCCATTGAAAAGTGACATCTTTCTTCAACAATTTTTCCATAGGCGCAATAATCTAAGCATATCCTTTGATAAAATTTCTGTAATATCTTGTATGTCCCAATGTAGTGCGAAGCTGTCTTACTGTCTTTGGTGGAGGTAAGTTCACAATGATAGCAATTTTCGTGGGGTCCACCATCAATCCTTTCTTGCAAACAATATGTCCCAAAAATATACCAAAAGGTACACAAAACATGCACTTCTTCAAGTTCAAGGATATCTGATACTATCTACATGTATCAAGCATAAGTCTTAAACTTCAAGTACATTTTCTTAACAACCCAAATATTGCCCAATCATTAAAGTATACCTTTAGAAACTTGTGGATATATTCTTTGAAAGTTTCGACCACCACTATTGAAAATATAGTAGGGGAATTCTTCAATCTAAAAGGAATCAATGTGTATTGGTATGAACCCCATTATGTAGCGAAGGTGGTCTTATGTTGATATTCAGGTGATATTATAATCTGATGATATCCTGAAAATCCATCTATAAATGAATAAACTTCCTTACCTCCTACATTGTCTAACACTTCATCTGTGAAAGGAGTAGGAAAAGGATCATGTAGGCATGCATAATTCAACTTCCTCAAATCAACACAGATCTTGATGTCTTCTTGAGTTTTATTTTCTTGTACCACCATAAGACTTACCCATTCTAATTCTTCCACATGTTCAATGAATCCTTCTGATATCATCTTATCCAACTCAACTTTTAATTTTTCCTTATACTTCAGATTCAATATGTATGGTCTTTGCTTGACTGGCTTTGCTGATCCAAATCTTGGGGGGAGGCCCCCAAGATCTAAAAAATTGAAATGGATCTTGGGGGGAGAGGCCCCCAAGATTTGAAAAATTGAAATGCCAGAAGAAAAGAGGAAAACACAATAAAAAAACCACAAAGAAACTTTTTTTTTTTAATTAAAACAGATAATAACTATAGAGGCTACATTATGGTGGAAAATCTGTCCTTTTACAAAATGTGACTTGTTACTTATAGCCTTTTTTGGTTACCTTACCATAGGGAGATTCCATGGGTGGGTAAATACCATGGGTGAATGCATACCATGGGTTGATGTCACATACAATACCATGGGTTGATGCCACTTACAATACCATGGGTAAATTCCATGGGTGGATGAATACCATGGGTAGATTCCATTTTTCATTCAGATCATTCCTCCCTCCTTAAGAAGTAATGGTCCCCATTGCATGAATTTCCTTCCTGAGAAGCCTATGTTGAATATGAAGAGCCACTAAAGAAAAGGGTTTTGTGTGGTTAACCCATAACAATGATGAATGAAGATCTGAGGATAGATATACCCTGTAATGCTTGTGACCAACTATGATACTGACAATGTGAAACCTAGCAAATGAAATCCGATGAAGTGTGGGTTTGTGGATGACCCATAACCATGAAAAACAAATATTTGAGGATAAAGATACCCTGTAATGCTTGTGAGCAATTGTGATACTGACAATGTGTGACCTAGAAAATGGACTTTGATGAAGTGTGGATTTGTGGATGACCCATAACCATTAAAAACAATGATCCAAGGATAGAGATACATTGTAATGCTTGTGACCAACTGTGATACTAATAGTGTGTGGTCTAGCAAATGGGCTTCGATGACAAGGATTTTGGGTGGTTGACCCATAATTGTGATGTTGACTGTTGATGAAGTAACAGGTGCCTACATAGCCTAGGGTGGGAGGGAACGTCTCCAAAGAACCCAAGCTGGATGCTACTATGCTGAGACTGATGAATGTAAAGTAGGTGCCTACTAAAGTGAGGTGGGAGGGCATGTCTCCAAAGGGAACCCACTTCGAATGTTGCTCCAAATTTAAAATGGACATAACTTGGTCAATATAACTCAGAATATTTATTATAAACTATTTCTGGAAACAAAATGACCATTATGCATCTTGTTGTGTGTTGGAGATCCTTATCTGGACACTCTGGAATCTCATATTTGGGTTGCAACTATTCTACCGTCACAAAAGTTTCGAAAAAATAACTGATTTTAAATCAGTGATATCTCCCACATCTGAACTTCAATTCGACCCATTTTTTTTGAAATTGGGTGATTTTTCAAGAGGAGATTAGATCTACGATATTGTTTATGAAATTATGCACAAAAACTGCAAAAAATGATAGGATATTCGCCGTCCACGAATTTCCATTAGAATAATTTCTGCAACACAACTGATTTTAAACCAATGATATCTCCCTCATCTGGACTCTGATTTGGCCGATTTGTTTTTTGAATTTGAGTATTTTTTCACAAGGAATCTAGATATTTTATTTGTTTTTGTAATTTTTTCACCAAAAGTTTTAGATCTGATATGCAAACTCATCGCCCAAAAAATTCTTGCAAAAAAAAAATGAGAAAAAGAAAATTCTTCCTACTTTGCCCAAGAAAGTGCTCTGTGGAGGTTGTAGCATGTGCATGAATATTGTTGAATATTTATGAAAAATTTTGAAAATAAAATATGCATCAAACCCTCATTCCCATGGAGTCATAACTTGAATCTGATACCATTGATCTGGATCTGGGAGGGATGTCCCCAAGATCTAAAAAATTGAAATGGATCTTGGGGGGAGAGGCCCCCAAGATCTGAAAAATTGAAATGATAGAAGAAAAGAGGTGTTGGACACAAGATCCCCTAAGGGCATTTTTGGGGCTAAAAGCCCATATTTTGGTCAAATTTTGTAATCCAAGTGTAAAGACTCCACATTTTGTGGTCGCGAAGCACGTAGATTTTAAAGAGTCATAGGGTTGTTCGCCCTTATTTTGGAAATGTAATGTCGATTGTAAAAGATCTACCCATGGTCCACAGACCATGGGATTGTATAAATAGAGCTAAGCTCTAAGTAGTTAGAGGAATAAATCAATGAAGCAATGAAGATATGATGTATGAGAGATAGATCTGAAGTAGTAGTCTAAGTCTTGGGTCGTATCTTAGGTAGAGACTCTGCAACTGAGTGCATAGAGGCCTAGAAGTTCGCAACTGAGTGCACAGGGCGGGTTGAGTCTGTAATCATCCGGAATTATCAATAAAGAGAAATATTCCATAATTTCTGCATCTTTATTTCCTGTTTATACATCTGTTATATTGGGTATGAATTTCACTTATAATTCTTATATGATGTGCAAATGTATGTATATGTATTGGTTAAGTGAACGCAAGTAAGAAAATTTGTTTACGCAAAGCTAACTAAGATTGATTAATAAGATAAGTAAGACACTTAGCCTAGTTTGGGAGATATTGCAGTTCACTGCCCTAGTAGCGCGAAAGTCCCTAAGCCGTAGGTGAGGGCCGTACGAAAGCCAATTGTACCCTTTTGTGAAGATACTGAAGGGTGGAATAGAGGCTAAGCAACCTGTGTGAAGGCGGGTATAGCCGGAATAAACTGACATCACATCCATCTTAAGGGTGCAGAAACTTGGTTCCAACTTCCCCCCATACTGCTTCGAGTGAGACTTCAGTTCGCGCTTCCTAGGCTGATGCAGAAAGGGCCAATAGTGTAGGGATTTGTTTGGCTAACTAATGCTGAACCTGGGTCAGGCCCCCTCAAGCCAACAAATGGTTCCATTGCCGGGACTAGAATCTGCATAAGAGAAGTGTGATGTCGTACCACTGGAATCTAACTAAGAAAGAAATCGAAGGTTGGTTGGATAGAAGGATTCACGAGTTCACGGCACAGGAGAACAAAAACCCGCAACTATCAAAAGAATAGTGGTTGGACCGATACCTGTATATGGAGATCCACAAAATCTTTTTCGCTTCCTTCCCTACTAAGCTATATGAGTGGATCGCGAAGCTAGTAGATAACCAACGAAGGTGGAAACTTGACGGTCCTATTGTGTGGACTCCAGAGCTAGTGCGAAGGTTGGAAGCATCAGAGGATAAGATCGCTTGCGCTGTCAATCATTGGCTTGATCACATCATAGGAGGATTTGTTACTGAATTCGCGGTCGACACCTCAGTCAGCTATGGTGAGGTAGAGCAACGCTTTTTCAAACGACCATGAGGTAAGTACGTAAAATATTTCAATACTTGGATTAAAATGTTGTTGTGCGAAAAACGGGTTATGCAACTACCTTGATGTTTGGGACTACGCAAAGCAGAAAAAGTTACAGAAATGAAGGAAATAAGGGTCTGGAGTATAGCCCCTTGATTTCACCTCTGCGAAGAGATGAAGAAGGAATAGCGAATGTTTCTCTGCGAAACACTATTCAGTTGATAAGACAAGGATTCCAGTGAATACCACCTCCGCCCACACCACCTCCATCTTCACCACCGTCACCACCAACTTCACACGTACCATCTCCAGCTTCACTACGATTTAGTATGGAAAACACAGTGAAGTTGCCTTTGTTCAAAGGCTTGGGAAATGAGGATCTGGACCAATTCTGGTTCGTTATGAGGGCTGTATGGGAAGCTCAAAGTGTTACAGATGATCATATAAATAAGGAAACATTGGTTAGTTCTCTACAAGATCACGTGCTAACCTAGTATATTAAGTACTCTAACGATAACCCGAATGCTAGAGTAGCAGACATCCAAGTAGCACTAAATAGGGAATTTAGCAGTTCTAAATCCAAGGAGTAGTCGATTGTGGGCTTCAAAGAGATCATGATGCGACCAGGCGAGACACCGTGGGAATTGGATCAAAGATTGAAGTGTCAAATCTGCGAAGCCAATATTAATTTGATAAATGGACAACATCGCGAGTGGTTTGTGGCTTTACTACTACCCCACTTAAGGAGCACGCTGTCGCAGCAAAAGATAACAACTCAGGTAGAGGCTTTGGAGATTTCCATGAGACTACATAAGACTCTGATGCAAGATCCTAATCTAGGAGTTCAGCAGATCCACACCCAGCTGCAGAATCTGTGCCTTGAGATGCAAAGTCTGAAGCAGAACAGGATGGTTTGATTAGAGGTACGCGAGTAGGTACGGTGTTTGAAATGCAAGATTCAAGGTCATGAAAAAGACCACTACTCGGTATTTGCAAATTACCTTGCAGGAGGAGGACCGATGCCTTTAAGGCTGGAAGCTCAAGCAGGACCTAGTGTGGCGCCTAGTTTATGGTGCAATATTTGTCAAGTAGCTAGAAAACATGTCGTAGATAACTGCCACTTGTTACAAAAGTACGTGCAAGCACCGCAATAGTTGTTCTGTAACTTTTGTAGGTCAGTAGGGCATGATGAGCGTACTTTCAAGAGCTATGAATTGATAATGGATAGAACTTCCACCTACAAGGTTCAGGATGAAACACAACCCCTTGACTAGAATGCATGGATGGCGCAGACAAGATTTCAAGGGTGCGTACAAGGCCGAGGCAGAGAAGGAATTGGTAGAGGTTGACGACAGTTGATTTACTACAATTGCGGAGGGTCAGGACACTATTACCGTGATTGCACTAATCCAACGGGCCCGTCCTGCAAGTATTTCATGTTGTTCGAACATGAAATAAAAGATTATCCTACGCCGATAGCTAGGATACGTGACAAAGGGGCGTTACCACCTCCCCCGACTCAGAACCCGCAGATGATGAAGTTTGAGCCACGCGAGGAAGATATGAATGTAAATATAATGCTTAGGAGTGGGATCGCGACATGGGATGACAAGGGAAAATAGCCAGAAGATAGTACATGGGTTTGCAAAGCCCTGATGAAAGAGGATGAGTTTGATTTGGAGCGCACTCATGAAGCATTCATGGAAGCTAAGAAGAGCTTCATTGAGGTCTCCACTTTAGGAAGCAAGGATAAACCAAAGCCGGAGATGGACCCCTCTGTGCTCACAAATTTCCTGGAATCCTGTATGAAGTTAATGCACAACAGTAATGCTATGAAAGGGTTACAAGAACTCATCAATAGATGCGCTAGGACTGTGCCAGGTGAACCGCGCGTAGTCCGAAAGATCGGTAAGCATAAGACAAGGATGGGGCGTGAAATGAGACTCACTGCGCAGATCAGAGAATACAAAATGGATCAAGTCATTTTGGATTTGGGATCAGATGTGAATGTTCTACCGAAACAGAAATGGGAGCGAATGGGGAGACCTGTGATGCAATGGTCTCCGATTCAGCTAAGGATGGCAAATAAACATAAAATCATACCCATGGGGCGGCTGCAGGGACTGATCATGGATATTGAGGGAGCGAGCACGCTGGCAGATTTTGAAGTAATAGAGATTGTTGATGATAGAATTCCCTACCCTGTGCTCCTGGGAATTGACTGGCTACTGATATGAACGGGGTAATATTTTTGAAGAAGCGAAAAATGATCTTTGAGAAGAAAACTCTGCGTGTAATAATACCCCTGGATCCTGCTGAAGGATCATGCTATACGAAACCAGTCCACGATTATGAGAGTGATGATGATCTAGACTATATCTATAAGATAACAACACAAGACCAAGACTGGGTGAATCCCACCGTGGATGGATAGATTACATGGGAGTGCGAGAGTTCCTGCACTTCAGATTCAATGAAGAAATAGAACGTTGACAGGATTGGTTACATGAAGTAACTACATTGAATTGCAACATGATGACCTGGTCACTGCGCTGTGTGTCATCAGAGGTAAGAAATCTTCCTATTTATGGTGGTCTAAATGAGGTAGATACCTTTTTGGATGCATTTGAAAGGGAGGTGCCAGAAAAGTAACGCTTCTAGGCCTTGGACTGGGCACTGTGCGCTACGCCCGCAAGATGGTGGGGTACGCACAAGGGAAGTCTTGATGATTGGCATAAATGTAGGAGGATGATGAGAGCATGGTTTGGGAAGCCTAAGATGTAACTGATAGACAAGTATGATGGATAGAATGATCCACGCGCGCATCTAGCCAAATGGACACAGGCTTATGGAGAAAAGTCCCAACTTGAGTGGGTGCACCTATTTTTCCATACCCTGGATGTTATCCCAATGAAATGGTATATAGAAACAAAGCTCCACCATGGGATAGGTGAATGGGATATCTTGCACGCAGGATTCATGATGACATTTAGTTTTGAGGACGGGTTTGACGGTATTGATGAAGCGCTACAAGAGGTGAAAGCAACCATCTTTAGGATATTGCAAGATCCTTTAGACTTGAGTCGTGCGCTTAAATGTTATAATATAACTGCTGAAGAGGAGGACGAGGATTCACGGAAGATTAACATTCCAGAGACAGAAGGCCACCGTGAGGTTCAAGGATCACAGATTGAGAACCCTGATATAACCGCGTTGGTGAGAAATAAACAAGTGAACATTGGTACGGAGGCAGAACCCAAATTCGTGAAGATTGGAGACTACTGGGGCGACACGACAGTGCGTAAGGTCACTGAATTACTCCACGAATATCATGACTTATTCTCTACTAAGTTTATGGATTTTAAAGGGATAATCAGAGATCTAGGAGTGATCAACCTGATGCGAAGCCAGTTAAGTAGAGGCCTTACCACCTAAATATGAAATATAAGGAAAAGGTCTGCTTAGATCTAGATAAGATGTTAACGGCCGATATCATTGAGCCCATGGAAGAGTCTGATTGGGTAAGCCCAATGGTGGTGCAAGAGAAAAAGGAGAAGGATGAGATAAGGATATGCGTGGATCTCAGGAAACTGAATGACGCTTGTGTGCACGATCATTTCCCAACTTCATTCACGGATGAAGTGTTGGACAATGTAGGTGGCTAGGAAGCATACTCCTTCACTGATGGGTTATTTCGGTATCACCAAATCAAAATTGCAGTGGAGGATAGGAGCAAGAAAACCTTTGCGACTGAGTGGGGTTGCTTTCAATATATTGTAATTCCATTTGGGTTGAAGAATATGCTTGCTATATTTTCACACGTGGTTGTTGTGGCATTTAAGGAATTTATTCATAAGTTCCTGGAGGTATACTTTGATGATTGGATTGTATTTGGGCTGGTTAAGTGCCGTGTGGCGAGCTTGCACTTGATGCTGGATACCTGTCGAAGATACGAGATTATGCTCAACCTCAAGAACTGTATGTTTTGCTTTCCTTTTGGGAACCTATTGGGGCATGTGGTTTGCAGACAAGGACTGATGGTAGACCTCGCAAAGATCGCGGTGATACTGAACTTGGAAGCACCAAGGAGTGTGAAACAATTGCGCGCTACTCTGGGACATACGGGATATTACAGAAAGTTTATCAAAGGCTATGCCCAGATCACCGCGCCGATGAAAAAATTATTGAAGAAGGATGTCTCGTTATGCTAGAACGATGATTGTAAGAAAATCCTGGATATATTGAAAGAAAATATGGTTACTGCGCCGATTCTAGTCTTCCCGAACTAGAAGAAAGAGTTTCATGTACATGTCGACGCATCATGTATAGCGCTGGGGACAGTACTAACACATGATGGCAGAGAAGGCTTGGACCACCTTATGGCGTTTGCAAGCCGCAGATTATCCAAAGCAGAGAATAAATATTCCACCACTGAGCGTGAGGGGCTAGCTATGGTGTATGCACTCCGAGAGTACCAACACTACTTGCAAGGAGGCCACTTTAAGATGTATATGGATCAATTCACGCTAAAGTACCTGTTCAATAAGCCTGCATTGGGGGGACGAATCTGCAGATGGCTCTTATTGTTCTAAGAGTATGATTTTGAACTTTTTGTGAAGCCTAGACGATTGAACGTGGGACTAGACCATTTGTCACGCATCGAAATAGGGGAGGAACCTTCTAACTTGGGAGAAGGATTGCCTGACTCATAGCTCTTTGCTGTGTGCATCGTGAATGGACATTTTGAGGATATAATACACTTCCTAACAATGAGAATTGCATCAGAAGGGTACTCTGTCCAAAAAAAGAAGGAATTAGTGGTGCGCGCGATAGATTTCTCTATCATTGTTGGGCATCTATACAATATGGGGACTGATGAACCAGCATCCTCGTGGATGCTCATGGGGGCACCGCAGGAGGACATTATGTAGGAAGAGCAACCACGTAGAGGATTCTACGTGTAGGGTTGTGGTGGCCAACCCTTCATCAAGATTCAAAAGCATATTGAAAGGCATGTGATGTATGTCAAAGAACAGGTAGGCCATCGCGGAGGGATGAAATGCCTTTGAATCCACAAATGACATTGCAAATTTCGAGATGTGGGCAATCAATTTTGTAGGACCCATTCAGCCTCAAGGGAAGACAGGAGCGAGGTACATTATCACTGTGATGGAGTACTTGACTCCTTAGGCAGAAGTGGAGCTAGTGAAGGATTGCACGGGCGTGATGGCCGTGAAGTTCCTATTTGAGCATGTATTAACGCAATTTGGATATCCAAAGATTTTGATGAGTGATCCGGGTACGCACTTCCTGAATGAGACGATTAGCGCACTAACGGAGGAATTTAAGGTGTATCACCAAAAGAGCACACTTTATCACCCACAGGCTAACGGGACAGCGGAGGCGTTCAACAAAGTACTAGAGACCACACTGACCAAGGTTTACAACACTCAACAAAATGATTGGGACCTACACATACCTGCAGTATTGTGGGCTTATCAGACAACATGCAAAAAGATAACGGGACAGACACCCTTTAGGTTGGTATACGGGGTTGAATCAGTGATGCCTATGGAATACATCGTGCTAGTCTGCGCATAGTTGCACTCATAGGTATGATGGATCGCGGAGCCTTGGAAGAGAGGCTTGTGCAGTTGGATGAGCTTGAATAAGAGCAATTTTTGGCTGGATTTCACCAGCAGGTCCATAAGCAACATGAAAAAGTATGGCATAACCGAAATATTAAGTTGCGCACCTTTAAGGTGAATGACTTGGTGCTGTTGTATGCTAGTAAGTTTGACAAATTTCTAGGCAAATTCAAAATGCATTGGTTAGGGCCCTATGTTATTAAGGAGATTACTGATGGTCTTGTGGTCCAGTTGGTTAAGTTGAATGGAGATCCCTTCCCAGGAAAGGTGAATGGCAGTAAATTGAAGCCATACACAGGTGGCCTGGCCATCTGACAAATTTTGCAACTTGTCCAACATTTCTTTTGTAGACTCATAGTTCTTTCCATAAAAATTATTATATCTTGAAATTCCATGCATAATAGTCTCTTTAGCTTTGTCATTAAGTTCATCTCTAACTCCGTATTCTACTGACAACAATTTGTTTCATCAAGAGATAAAAAATATGAATCCAAATTTTCTCTCCAAGTTGTAAATTTACCTTTATGAAGTACTGGAATACCTTTATGATCCAATTTGGAAAATTTTCAAAAGTCAGCCAAAACTCTAAGATCCACTCTCTAACGATCAAGCTGCACCCAAGAGCCCTTCTTTGAAACCAATTGCTATAAAATAGATCACTACCTGGGGGGGGGTGTGAATCAATAATGATGGCAAATTTTTTTTTTTTGGTCAAATATTATTCTTTTAAACCATGCACAAACTAAAGCACATAAACAAATATTAGAGCATCAAACACAAGTAAAACCACAAAATAAATCACACAAAAGACAAAACTGTTTCTGGTGGAAAACCATCCTCTACGGTAAAAAACCACCCTTGTTGTTGTTGCGTTGCTTAATATATTTTATTAATTTGTTGAATTTGTTTTACATTGATTGACTTACTCCCATAAGTCAGAAGATTTGACTTCTTTCACAGTATGTTGGCATCTATCAGAGAGGAAATCTGTTTCTCTCACAGATCTATGGACTACCATCCGCTGAAGGCCACCATGATCAACGATCCTCACCCAACTACCATTAGAATATCCAACTTTGATTGGATGGACAAATTTGTTCCTTCTACTGAATCCACCAAATCACTATCTACCCCGAAGCTTCTGTGCCTCCACTTCCTCCATGTGAGCCTCGTTTCAGAATATTTCACACTGGACTCCCAATTCACTCAACATGAACATCACAACAACACCATCGTTATGAATCAAAAGCTCCAACAAAAACTGAAGAATAAAATAGGAGAACACAATCTCCAAATACTTCACTAGCTATCACACAATCTCACCAAAATAATCTCCAATCCATACTTCAACACCTCACTCACTGCATAAATATGATGGTTGAAACATACTTCAACTATTTTATGCTACAACTGGAAACTACTTCAGAAAATATGCAATACAACTCACACAACTTGCACACTCTTCTTCAAACTCACACTCACTCAACACATAACTCATCCAACCAAACGATCATTGTGCTATCTCCAATATAAAAATGAACTAAGGTGCTCACTCAGTAATTAGAAAGAATTACTGGGGTCTACAAATATGCTCATATGCTTGATTTGATCCTGATTCAGTTCATTGACTCTATCAAACCACTAACTTGACTTAATGAGAGATATTCTTCACTTTAACCATCTTCTAGAAGTTAGTTAAAATTTTCCGACCTTTACATGGAAAAACTCGACAAAGACAAGCCAACAAAACCATTAATTAACTAAGTAGTGCGAGGAATGTGTGGAAAAGTCACTCGCATAATGTATATGCTACTCCTGTGAGGGAAAAATGCATATGTACATTTTTCCTATGAAGGAAACTAGCATATACCCTCAAAAACCAAGTTTTCCAACTTGTTCAAGCCACCACTTGGAGTATAGTTGCAGGAGGGTGTGTGGGACACCATGAAAAATCTCCAAATATCTGTAACAAGTCTTCAACTAGTGATATAGATCAAGAACATATGCAACAAGTCAATGACATGCAGTCCATAGTGTGCCAAACTCCTCATCACTGCTAACACCTCCAGCTCCTCAAGCAACAACAACAACACGTACAAACAACTCCAGTACCTGTAGCAGCATCTCCAACTCCTGCAGCAGCAACATCATGTCATCCAACTACCTCCAACACTGGTTGAAGCATCGCCAACATATGTAAAAACATATCTAATGCTTCCAGGACATGTAGAAGCATATGCAACACCCATAGCAACACTCCAACTTCCTGCAACAACAACATCTCCAACATATGTGGCAAGTCAATCATTAACCTATGCCAAGCCATCATATCATACCTTGCAACCATCTACACCGAACCTCTTATTCCTGAACCAGGTCATGTCATAAGCAAGTTGACATAAATTCGAACCAATAGGACCATCAAGCCAAACATTACAACAACCAAACACTCATCACACATCATGAGGTAGACATAGGCATATGATGAACAACACCATGACCTTGTTGACATCATTGTCAATGCTACAATGCCAACATTAATGAATATTAAATGTTATAAAAACACTCACCAAAAGCAGGAACAAACATAACCAAAAACATAATTGAAATAGAAAATTTATATAATTTTTCCTGTAAAGGTAATTTACCCAAGAAATTCTGACTATTCCATCAAATACCAGGCGCCTTCCTCTGTGTTCGATATGATTTTTTCCAACCTCAAAGATATGAGTTGGGCCAAGTTTCAATGAAGGCCCATAGAAATGATATGTTTGTTAGTAGCAAGATGCATGCACTTGTGGAGTATGAGACTGTTGAACAAGTTGAGAAAGTTGTTCATGGTCTAAATGATGGAGGAAACTAGAGAAGTGGTTTTCGAGTGCAACTGCTCTTAAAGCAGATGGGTAAGTATGGACACCAAACAAAGGGATTACAATTGGATAATGTTGATGTACATGGTGAAGAGGAAGATGCGAACAATACATCTGATACATGAAATAATAAGCAATCTTAAGTTACTGCACAACATTTAGACTGACATGATGAGGTTGAGGTAGATGCACATCACCCAAATGAAAGAAATGGAGGCTAACCCCAACTGTAGACACCACACCAATACATGCACATATCCATGTGGTGTACCAATAAGAAATAACATAGAAACAAATAAAGAAAAACCAAACATTTAATGTCTATTGACTAGCATTAGCATTAGTTCCCATTTCGAAAATACTAATCAAGAAAACCCATTGAATCCAGAAACTATATGAACAATATAGTATCATATAGCCTCTTTGCCTTGGGAAGAGGCCAAATAAGATGAGAAAACATCCGATTTGTTTATCAAATCATTACATCAATTTGATACATTGAGCAATGATACGTTATGAGGCAAGGATAAAAATTTAGGTTAGTTTGAACACTAACTAATGCTAGGAACTAAAACCGAATATTAATAGTCCCATGCGGCAGGAGGTAAGGACTAATAAGTAAATTCTAATTTAAATATTTTGAAAAACATAACACTATGGTAATGTAATTATTTAAATCACTGTATGAATTTTTTCATCTTGTCCTTATGTACATAAATATCTAAACTAAACATGAAATATCCATCTTAAATAATGGACCGATGATGTGATGACGTAAATGATAATATAAAGGGAGAAAATAAAGTAAATGATGTTAACTTTAGCTTGCCAAGCTACATTAGGCTATTTGAATCCGATCACTACAATGACGATTTACTTTAATTTTGCATTCCCTATGTGAAATCGATAACTATTCATCCCTCTCATCCCTGCAAGCGTATCAGTTTGCATTAGAGGCATTCGATTGAAATGCATTAGTTGAACATCATAACTGAGCCCTACAACATAAACTCGACTCTGTTTAATTTTTCCAATGTAGCCTTAATGTTCAGAACTCCACCTTGACAACCATCTAGTGCAATCAAAATGGATTAATGTCCCAACCACCATGAAATTGTAATGTAAAACAAAAAATGAATTGAATTCATAATGTGACCACCTTGGGGGAGGTGAAAGGTCACCCTCTGCATCAATACAACACTCCTTGCATATAAAGTAGGGCAACCTGCGTATTACAATTATGTTTCTTTGCTTCTTTCCTTCTCTAATTTTGGTTACCAGTACTACGAGTCAATTTGGAGAATCATTCAATTAGTTTTAGATGGATGCAATGGCACAAAGTGAGAAGGTTTGTGGAGAATTGGCATCCAGTATTGAATGTTATACGAGAGAGCATCTTCATGGATGTAGAGAGGAAGAGGTCCTGAATCACATTGAAGGTCTCTTGGATGCCGCATTTAAGGACTTGGGCATGTACACGTATGGAGATACAATCTCCTCTCCCAATATTCAAGAAACCATCGATTATGTTAAGGAATATTTCATTCAACCTCTGCCATTCCAATGGCGAAGCTGGAGAGCCATAAAGAGGCACACATAATTAATAGGAGTAGATAGACTAAGATGTTTAATTGAAATTTTATTTCAAATCAACTCATTTAATATCCAACATAGTTGCTCATAAATGAGACACTCAAGTTTTCTATGAAAATAAATGATTTTATTACTTAATTCGTATTTTTTTTATTAATTAATTTAAGTTTCCAACCTTTATGATAGCATATGAAGAATTCAAAAGAATAAATTATATGTTTAAAAGTGTTTTAGATGTCTTGATATTAAAACAAGACATTTATATTTTAGTGCTTAAGAATAGATAATTTTGATATTAGAAAAAAATATTCTTAGTGTTATATATATATATATATATATATATATATATATATATATATGGCTTGGAAATGGTAGATAAGAGAACACATTTAGCTGGATAAGTTCCTCTTTTCTTAAACATTTATGTATAAATATGTTGCGAAGCTTTAAATGGGAAATTACCGCACTTGTAGAAAGCCTCGGTGCTTGGTGATGCCATAAAGTATGTGAAGCAGTTGAAGGATACAATCAAAGAACTTGAAGATGAGGCTTCCAAAACATTGTTCAGTCAGTGGTGTATCTAAAGAAGGAGGAACTTTGTAATGATATCCACCTATCAGCGTATGTCAGTATGAAAATTCTTAGCAAGTGTACCAAAAATACTTCACTTAAGTCACTAGTGACAAGTGACCCTAACAACAATATGTGGCTACTTATGCTTCATATATGTAATAATAAAACAAAGAAAACCCCATCGTAAAAAGATATATGCGATCTAAAATAGTAAACAAAAATAGATATCCAATGTAATAACACAATATGGAAAGCTTTTTAAAATCAATAATTTTTATTAACAACACCTAGTGAAGGAGATTTACAAAAAAAGGTCTACAAATCCCCGATGGGTCCTTTGATGTCCTTGTGCTTCAATGATCTATTCTTTCTCTCAATATGTGAGAAAACCCAAAACAAATAATGGAACTCAAGTGGAAGTTCAAATGTGAGAAGACGATAATGGTGATGCTGATAATGATCATGGTGAAGAATGAACGGAAAACTCTCTTATTTATAACAAAGTATTGGATTTATCTCGAAAATGGAAAATAATAAAAGAATATTGGCCAAATCAAGATCTAATAGTTAGGAATACTTTATTATATTTTTGGAGATGGAAAAAATATTCAAAATGATAAAATATATTTATTTAGAAATAATTAACAAATAAAATGATTTATTAATTATTTTGCGAGGATTAAAAATTGTGTGAAATTGAAATAATTATTAAATAGTGATTTAACAATTATTCAAAAAATAGAATTAAAGAATAATAAATAAATAGTGATTTATTTAATTATTCTTACGTGATGTAGTCAAATGTGATAATGAATAATGATCAAATAATCATTTAATAATTAATCCTAGAGAAAAATAATGATTTATTAAATTATTCTCATCGGATTTTTTAATTAATAAAAAATAATTTAATAAAGGTTTACTAAATTATTTCCTATGGTGAAAGTGATTTTATTATGGTAAAGTTAACCCTACATAGTGTATTTTGATCCACCTAATTAGAAATGGTTAGATGATCATTTTTTTGATGATAGCAACATATATCAACCACATTTACTAATGTGGTTGTGCTAGTCATGCTTGATGGTCTGATGTTTTTTAAATTGGAAGATTTTGAAAGATTTTCCTTAGATGGTAAGGAAGTATGCAGTCTATTTTTTTTTTTCAATATATATATGTATATATTTTCTTAAGTTATTTTTTTATAGATTTAGATAGCTTATTGAAATAATAAGTTGTGAACATTCTTACAAATCCAAGTACCTCATATCGTTCGGTCTACTTAAAATTTTTCCTCCCACTCCTTTATATTATATCTAACCCTTCAATAACTTTAATGGCAAAGATTTTTACAAATTAATCTTTTATCTTCCCCTTCTTGTTGTTCTTAGGTCAATTTCTTCTTTCACTTTATTTTCTTTCATTTTGTTTCAATCTTTTTATTAATTGCTCTCTCCCTAACATTTCGTAAATTCAATTAACATGTATTTTTATTTTATTAATCTCCACCCATCCTATCATTTAATTCTATATTATTCAAAACGCCCTCCCTAGTTCATCATCCTTATTCCTTCATATTTCATTTATTTTAAATAATTATTAATTGATTATTTTTAAATTATTTAATTGTTGCTTATTATTTAATAATTTTTATTTTTATTTTTAGTTTATATGAATTTAAGATATTTAAAATATTTAATTTTTCAAATTATTTTCCATTTTTTTTTTAAATAATCATTTTTATTGACCGGTTTAACTTTTATCTATTTAATTCTAAAGTTCATTTTTAACCTAGAAAATCTAACGTTCATCTCTCTTTCTTCGCATCCTATTTGCACTTTTTTCTAATTATTATATTTTCTTTGGTCTCTAAAAATGAGTGGTGTCCATTTAAAAAGTTGGACACTATCCTCTCTCCAAATACACAATTTAAAATGATAAAAAACTAATATTACTACTATTATGGACTAAAAACATTACTATGATTATGTACTAGGATTATGAACTAATAACATTACTATGATTATGTACTATAGAAATCTACATTCTCTTATAATAAATTATTATTATGAAAATTATAATTTTAAATATTTAAATATTTTTAAAAATATTAACTCAATTTATAAATTTATAAATATAATTTAAATAATAAAATAATTTGCATCCATATAACTACATTTCGACCATAATTTTTCATTAAAATGAAAAACTTGTATAAATTCTCTGCCATCATTGTAGTTATGTTTTCCTACTTATTTTTTTCCAATTAAACTGATTGCCAAAAATACAACAAAATGACTTTTGTATACCTTGCCAGAGAGAAGCCAGAATTAGGTAAGCTTATGTTACCTGGATTGTAGGACTACATGACATTCTATATTAATCAGTGGGACCTTCCACCATGGATACTTTCGATGTTAAATTAAGGAATTGTGATACACATGCTAAAGAAAACGAGGAATATCGAGATACTTTCATTGGATAGATACCGTGCCCATAAAATAATCTCAGATGTTGGCAAAAGATTGGACTTTCCCTCTGAGTTAAATTGTCAGTGAATCTTGATTTTGATTTTGATTTTCCAGATCTCCACAAAAGGAAGGGAAGATTTTCAATTTCAATAAAGAAATTATCACCAACAAAAGCATCTCTGCAATCCTGATTCTATTAAATTGTTAGTGAATCTTGATTTTCTACATCTCTGCAAAAGGAAGAGAAAATTTTCAAAGTTCAAGAAAGAAATTTCACGTGTCATCCTTGAAAAGGATTTTAAAAAACTATACCCAAAAAATAAGCAATTTGGCAGTAACTACGTCAAAGTAAATGATTAATCTTCAGATTGTTACACAAACAATTGAAATTTTTTTGTCTGGTAATAATTTATTTCGAGTAAGACTAATTAATAATCGTCGTTATTATTATTATGATTAGTCAAGGAAAGTTGCTGTTATTATTTTCGATGGTTATCAATTATGAAACAAGTTATTTTTAATGTAATTTTTTAAAATTAGGGAGGAATTTATTGAAATCACAAGTTTGCTGGGTAATCTGTGCATGATAGAAGTGCTTAAAGGGTTTTTAAGGGTGCTGAATTTATATATACAATCAAAAACCAGTTTAAATAACACAAATCAAGATGGTTTTCGAGAAGTGGTGTTCTAGTGTAACTGCGCTTAAAGCAGATGGGTAAGTATGGACACCAAACAAATGGATGACAATTGGATAATGTTGATGTACATGGTGAAGAGGAAGATGCGACCAATGCATCTGATACATAAAATAATAAGCAATCTTAAGTTACCGCACAACATTCAAACCGACATGATGAGGTTGAGGTAGACACACATCACCCAAGTGAAAGAAATGGAGGCTAACCCAAACTGTAGACACCACACCAATACATGCACATAGCCATGTGGTGTGGTGTGTCGTGTGGTGTAGCAATAAGAAATAACATAGAAACAAACAAAGAAAAACCAAACATTTAATGTCTATTGACTAGCATTAGCATTAGTGCCCATTTCGAAAATACTAATCAAGCAAACCCATTGAATCCAGAAACTATATGAACAATATAGTATCATATAGCCTCTTTGCCTCAAGAAAAGGCCAAATAAAATGAGAAAACATTCGATTGGTTTATCAAATCATTACATCAATTTAAACATAATTTCCTCAAATTTAAGTGAATTTAAACACTAACTAATGCTAAGAACTAAAACCAATTACTAAGAACTAAAACCAATTACTAGTGAATTTAAATATTTTGAAAAACATAACACTATGGTAATGTAATGATTTAAATCACTGTATGAATTTTTTCATCTTGTCCTTATGTACATAAACCTCTAAACTAAACATGAAATATCCATCTTAAATAATTGACGGATGATGTGACGAGGTAAATGAAAATAAAGTAAATCATGTTAACTTTAGCTTTCCAAGCTACGTTAGGCTATTTGAATTCGATCACTACAATGACGATTTACCTTAATTTTGCATTCCCTATGTGAAATCGATAACTATTCATCCCTCTCATCCCTACAAGCGCATCAGTTTGCATTAAAGGCATCCGATTGAAATGCATTGGTTGAACGTCATAACTGAGCCCTACAACATAAACT
This sequence comes from Pinus tabuliformis, assembly GCA_031772625.1. Taxonomy (NCBI): domain Eukaryota; kingdom Viridiplantae; phylum Streptophyta; class Pinopsida; order Pinales; family Pinaceae; genus Pinus; species Pinus tabuliformis. The sequence goes on from CM062818.1 coordinate 486,128,710, forward strand.
CGGCTTTGTTTAATTTTTCCAATGTAATCTTAATGTTTAGAACTCCACTTTGACAGCCATCCAGTGCAATCAAAATGGGTTAATGTCCTGACCACCATGAAATTGTAATGTAAAACAACAAATGAATTGAATTCATAATGTGGCCACCTTGGGGGAGGTGAAAGGCCACCCTCTGCGTCAATACAACACTCGCATATAAAGTAGGGCAACCTACGTATTACAATTCTGTTTCTTTGCTTCTTTCCTTATCTAGTTTTGGTTACCGGTACTACGACTCGATTTGGAGAATCATTCAATTAGTTTTTGATGGATGCAATGGCATAGAGTGAGAAGGTTCGTGGAGAATTGGCATCCCGTATTGAATGTTATATGAGAGAGCACCTTCATGGATGTAGAGAGGAAGAGGTCCTGATTCGAAGGTCTCTTGGATGCCGCATTTAAGGACTTGGGCATGTACACATATGGAGATACAATCTTCTCTCCCAATATCCAAGAAACCATCGATTATGTTAAGGAATATTTCATTCAACCTCTGCCATTCCAATGGCGAAGTCGGAGAGCCATAAACAGGCACACATAATTAATAGGAATAGATGGACTAAGATGTTTAATTGAAATTTTATTTCAAATCAACTTATTTAATATCCAACATAGTTGCTCATAGATGAGACACTCAAGTTTTCTATGAAAATAAATAATTTTATTACTTAATTCGTATTTTGTTTATTAATTAATTTAAGTTTCCAGCCTTTATGATAGCATATGAAGAATTCAAAAGAATAAATTATATGTTTCAAAATGTTTTAGATGTCTTGATATTAAAACAACTCATTTATATTTTATTGCTTAAGAATTGATAATTTTGATATAAGGAAAAAATATCCTTTGTTATATATATATATAGCTTTGACATGGTAGATAAGAGAATACATTTGGTAGGTAATTTCCTTTTTTTTAAACATTTATGTATAAATATGTTGGGAAGCTTTAAATGGGAAATTACTGCATTTGGTTCGTGATTCCATAAAGTATGTGAAGCAGTTGTAGGATACAATCAAATAACTTGAAGATGAGGCTTCCAAAACATTGTTCAGTCAGTTGTGTATATAAAAAAGGAAGAACTTTGTAATGATATCCACGTATCGATGTATGTTAGTATGAAAATTCTTAGCAAGTGTACCAAAAATATTTCACTAAAGTCACTAGTGACTAGTGGCCTAACAACAATATGTGGCTACTTATGCTTCATATATGTAATAATAAATCAAGAAAACCCCATCGTAAAAAGATATATGCGATTTAAAAAAGTAAACAAAAATAGATATCCAATGTAATAACTCAATATGGAAAGCTTTTTAAAATCAATAATTTTTATTAACAACACCTAGTGAAGGAGATCTACAAAAAAAGGTCTACAAATCCCTCTCTGGGGGATGAGTTCTTTTATGTCCTTGTGCTTCAATGATCTATTCTCTCTCTCAATATGTGAGAAAACCCAAAACAAATAATCGAACTCAATTGGGAGCTCAAATGTGAGAAGATGATAATGGTGATGCCGATAATGATCATGGTGAAGAATGAATGAAAAACTCTCTTATTTATAACAAAGTATTGTATTTATCTTGAAAATGGAAAATAATAAAAGAATATTGACCAAATCAAGATCTAACCGTTAGGAATACTTTATTATATTTTTGGAGAGGGAAAAAATATTCAAAATGGTAAAATATATTTATTAAAAAATAATTAACAAACAAAATGATTTATTAATTATTTTGTGAGGATTAAAAATTGTGTGAAAATGAAATAATTATTAAATAATGATTTAACAATTATTCAAAAACTAGAATTAAAGAATAATAAATAAATAGTGATTTATTTAATTATTCTTACGTGATTTAGTCAAATGTGACAATGAATAATGATCAAATAATCATTTAATAATTATTCCTAGAGAAAAATAATGATTTATTAAATTATTCTCATCGAATTTTTTAATTTGAATAAAAATTATTTAATAAAGGTTTACTAAATTATTTCCCATGGTGAAAGTGATTTTACTATGGTAAAGTTAATTCCACATGGTGTATTTTGATCCACCTAATTAGAAATGGTTAGGTGATTATTTTTTGATGATAACACCATATATCAACCACATTTACTAATGTGGGTGTGCTAGTCATGCTATGTGGTCTGATGTTTTTTTAAATTGGAAGATTTTCCTTAGATGGTAAGGGAGTGTGCAGTATATTTTTTTTAGTTAATTTTTTTTAAAATTTAGATAGCTTATTGAAATAATAAATTGTGAACATTCTTACAAATCCAAGTACCTCACATCATTTGGTCCACTTAAAATTTTTGCTCCCACTCCTTTATATTATATCTAACCCTTCAATAAATTTAATGGCGAAGATGTTTACAAATTAATCTTTTATCTTCCCCTTCCCATTGTTCTTAGGTCAATTTCTTCTTTCGTTTTATTTTCTTTCATTTTGTTTCAATCTTTTTATTAATTTCTCTCCCTAACATTTCATAAATTCAATTAACATGTATTTATATTTATTAATCTCCACCCATCCTATCATTTAATTCTATATTATTCAAAACACCCCCTAGTTCATCATCCATATTCTTTAATATTTCATTTATTTTAAATAATTATTAATTGATTATTTTTAAATTATTTAATTGTTGCTTATTATTTAATAATTTTTATTTTTTATTTTTATTTTTAAACTATATGAATTTAAGATATTTATTTTTTTAAATTATTTTCATTTTTTTAAATAATCATTTTTATTGACCGGTTTAACCTTTATCTATTTAATTCTAAATTTCCTTTTTAACCTAGAAAATCTAGGGTTCATCTCTCTTTCTTCGCATTCTATTTGCACTTTTTTCTAATTATTTCCTGGCATCCTATTTGCACTTTTTTCTAATTATTATATTTTCTTTGGTCTCTAAAAATGAGTGGAGTGTCCATTCAAAAAATTGGACACTATTCTCTCTCCACATACACAATTTAAAATAATCAAAAACTAATATTACTACGATTATGGACTAATAACATTACTATAATTATGTACTATAGAAATCTACATTCTCTTATAATAAATTATTATTATGAAAATTATAATTTTAAATATTTAAATATTTTTAAAAATATTAAATCAATTTATAAATTTATAAATATAATTCCAATACTAAAATAATTTGCATCCATATAACTACATTTCGACCATAATTTTTCCTTAAAATAAAAAACTTATATAAATTCTCTGGCATCATTGTAGTTATGTTTTCCTACTTATTTTTTTTTTCAATTAAACTGATTGCCAAGAAAACAACAAAATGACTTTTGCATACCTTGCCACAGAGAAGCCAGAATTAGGTAACCTTATGTTACCTGGATTCCAGGACTACATGATATTCTATATTAATCAGTGGGACCTTCCACCATGGATACTTTCGATGTTAAATTAAGGAATTGAGATACACATGCTAAAGAAAACGAGGAATATCGAGATACTTTCATTGGATAGATACCATACCCATAAAATAATCTCAGTTGTGGGCAAAAGATTGGACTTTACCTCTGAGTTAAATTGTCAGTGAATCTTGATTTTGATTTTGATTTTCGAGATCTCCACAAAAGGAAGGGAAGATTTTCAATTTCAATAAAGAAATTGTCACCAACAAAAGCATCTCTGCAATCCTGATTCTATTAAATTGTCAGTGAATCTTGATTTTCTACATGTCTGCAAAAGGAACAGAAAATTTTCAAAGTTCGAGAAAGAAATTTCACGTGTCGCCCTTAAAAGAATTTTAAAAAGGTCATACTTGTTCCTTAGAAAAAAGCCCACCCTATGCTAAAAAAATAAGCAATTTGGCAGTACCTACGTAATTTGGCAGTACCTACGTCGAAGTAAATGATTAATCTTCAGATTGTTACAGAAAGAACTGAAATTTTTTTGTCATGTAATAATTTATTTGGAGAAAATATTGTAAGACTAATTGATAATCGTCATTACTATTAGTCAGGGAAAGTTGCTGTTATTACTCTCGATGGCTATCAATTATGAAACGAGTTGTTTTTAATGTAATTTTTTTAAAATTAAGAGGAATTTATTGAAATCATAAATTTAATAAGTAATTTGTGTATAATGAAAGTGTTTGAGAGTTTTAAGGATGTTGAATTTATATACAATAAAAATCAATTTAAATAACACAAATCAAGATTTCATCTAAATTTTTTTCGATATCAAAAAATCTAACTCCATTAACGCCTATTTTTTTACAAAATGTAAAATTAAGAATGTGATGAGGAATGAAAAGACTTGAAAATAAAGATAAAGTTCAAAGATCAGTGAGACCTTCCAACGTGAATGCTTTCAATGCTAAGCATTCTTATTAGAAATTAAAGAATCAACACACTGTTGGATTTAGAGGCGTCTAATTACAAATATTAAGTTGGACATACGTGCATTGTGATTATAATGTCAAATACTGTCAGCGAGATTACATTTATGTAATGATTAAAATATGCCAAATAATGTGATTAATTAAATCATGGCATTATACGTATTTAAATAAGGATTTGGATACAAATACATATAGAATAATATTAAACAATTATAATTGTTAATGGACCGATTATAATTGATTAAAATAATAGCAGTAATAAATTTGAGCTGAATAAGGAAATCAGAATCTATTCTGATTGATTGATTGATTGATTTCAAAATCTGAAATTTCAGATTTCTTGACAGACTTGTTTAAGCTAAATTTCAGCTGCCCTAGGATTGGGGTTTTGCACTGTTATAAAAGGGCTGAGTCTCCAAGGCTTGCAATCATCTCAGAAAAATTGTCTGCTCCATTGAAGACTAGATACTCTGTCATTTGGGATAGCTAGAGAAAAGGATTGCAAGTTCTTGGAAGGATTCAAGAGCCAATAACTCAAGTCAAGACCAGGAGCCTTTGAGGATGGAAAGTAAGTTCCGCTGTGCATTAATTTCAATTTCTTACAAAGGAGTAGATCTTGGTTGGGGTTTAAAGTAATTAGGAAAACTCACAAATTAAATCTAACAATTGGTATCAGAGCTCCCTTATGTAAGAATCCGTGCTTGATTTTTGGAGATTAGCTGATTTTGTTTCATATGTGAAGTTGTGAACTCTCATAACAATTTTAATCCAAATGCTCACGCAGAAGAGGATCGAATATGCAGACATATAACTGGAGAAATTAGATGGTTTATGTTTCAGCTCTTATTTCTCCTTTCACTTATGGTTTTCGATTTCTTGCATCTCGTTTTATATATGGCCAGTGCGAAATTGAAGTTGGAATTCGAATCTTGCATAACACGATATTGTTCAGAGATTTATTTTTCGATTCCTTCTCTACCCTTGTTTTAATTGTAGGTTAATTTCAAATCTCCCTTCATTTAAAGAGAATTTGGTTCACCAGTTTGTGTTTCGGTTGAGATGTATTGTAAATTTACAGTGGTTGGGATTGACTATTTTGGTTTCTCCGAACTATAATTTTTGTTAATAATTTCACCAATACAAATATATTGTTGAAAATTAGTCTCCCAAACAATGAACCTACTTTAAGCAATCTGTTGTATAAAATGTTGCCTTCTGGTTGGTAGTCAGTTGGAAGAAATAGAAAAATAGTCACGGGATTGTTTTAAAGATGAGCTAGGGAATGGCATGAAAAACATGTTGTTCCTAATTTGTTGAACAGTTAATAAGCAACTTTATGATTTTGATTCTAAGTTGGTATGGTTCCGCATTCAAAGGAAACCCTCCAGAATTGCTGTAGATGCCTGTTGCTCTAACTTGGCTCGGGGCGTCTTTGCTAGCAGCCAAGGTTCTAATAACCTGTGGAGTCTTTAAATTGCTGTCAAACACATTTATCTAATTTAGTGCATGTATGTCTATCAGTGTTTACAAACAATAAAAACCCACCAGCGCCCTGTAAGGTTGGCTCTATCCATATGTGCATCAACTCTGGCCATTTTTATGTCTGAATTTTATTCAAATAGAATGTACATGTATATTTCTGTTTATTGGAATAAATTCTTATCATCGAGAAGAGTAATTGTAAGTAATTGTAAGTGATTGTAATTTAGGTTATAATAATTATAATTACTATAATTACTATAATTACTATATGCTATATTTAGGCTAATTATTAGGATTTAGATATTATTTAAAATTGGTATTAACACCAATTAAAGGGTATAATACTGAATTCTAAATTGATCACAATAATGCTAATTATGGCATAAAAATTTGTATTAACGTTAATTACTGATATAATACCAAATTCAGATTTTATCACAATAATGCTAATTATGGCATAAAATTTGTATTAACGTTAATTATTGATATAATACTAAATTCGGATTTGATCACAATGATGCTAATCATGGCAACCATAAAATTATTTAGTATTCTCTAAATAAATTATTTAGTATTCTCTAAATAAATTATTGAAGCATTTCTAAAAGGTAATCATTGTAGAAACTGCTAAAGTTTTACTAAAATCTAATAATTATTTTGATGAATATAGTTGACATATTAAATTTAAAAGTGTTAGAAGATACTGTATTCTATATAGGACGAGTAGATTCTATAGGTACGTCCTAGATTAGGTTTTAGAAATAATTTTGGAATCTAACTAAAGACGGTGTTTGGTATACATGTGTTGTTTTCGCATGAGTCAAGCATTGATGTTCGCAAACGAACCGCTCTCTGTAAGACAATTGCAAGGATGACTCATGACAAGTTGAAGTAACGTGCTGGCAATGGACGTGGGTGTTAGCTTTCCCAAAGGAGGGTTGGCGCCTGCTAAGTTGTTTGGTGCATAAGGGTTGCCTGAAGGTAATGATTGCACCCAAAGGTGTTTCATTACTGAATGGTGTTTTTGGCTAAAGTTTTAATGGAGCAAATAGTTTTACACATGCCTTTAGATAGATTTTAGAATTATGATTAAGGATCAAATCGTGACACATCGTATCTAAATTATTTCCTTGTTCTTGAATTTTTCAGATCCAAACATAATGTCAAGTCTGAGTCAGATTAAGCCCCTCATGGGGAACAATTTCAAACAGTGGGAGGAAAAGCTGAAATTAGTCTTAGGGATCATGCAATTGGACACAGCACTGAGATTTGATCGCCCCAAGCCTAATAAAGAGAGTGAGGTAACTCCTAAGAGAAGGCTGATATTGCTAGATGGGAGCATTCAGATCGCATGTGCATAATGGTGATGAAGCAAACGATCCATGAGACCTTTCGAGGCATCATACCTGATACAGAGACAGGCGCTGTTGCATACCTTAAGGCCCTTGAAGAAAAATTCACAAAGAGTAAAAAGACTGATGTTAGTACACTCTTTGTGAAGTTGGCAACAATAAAATACAAGGGAAAAGAAGGGGTTAGAGAGCATGTTATTGAGATGACAAGACTTCAACGTGCCTTGAAAGGGCATAATTATGACATCTCTGATGAGGTTCTCATTGAATTCATTTTTCTGTCTCTCCCGTCTAACTTTAGTCAATTCAAGATGACTTATAATTGTCAAAAAGAGACGTGGACATTACCTGAGTTTGAGGCTCGGTTGGTGCAGGAGGAAGAGAGACAGAAAATGACTAAGGGAGAAAGTGCTCATGTAGTAACATCTAATCCTAAGGGTAAAGGCAAGAAGCGCAAGTTTACTGCCAAGGAAAAGGGACCTACCAAGGTAGCTGCAAACAATGCCGCGCAGAAAAGCAAGAAGGAAGATACTTCTGCGAAAGCAGGAGAAAGGAACTATTTTTTCTGCAAAGCGCCAGGACATACAAAGAAATTCTGCACCAACTATCATGCATGGTTGGAAAAGAAAGGTATGTCTCTTGCTTTGGTTTGTTCTGAAGTTAATTTAAGTTCTGTATCTAGATATACTTGGTGGATAGAATCAGGTGCAACGACTAACATCAGTATGTCGATGCAGGGTTGCCTAAGCCATCGCAAGCCAAGTGAGGCAGAGCGCTACGTTTATGTAGGAAATGGCAATAAAGTAGAAGTGGAAAGCATAGGAAAATTTAGATTATTATGTAAGACAGGATTTTATTTAAGTTTTGATGCTTTAGTGGTTCCATCTTTCAGAAGGAACCTAATTTCTATATCTTATTTGGACAAAATTGGTTATGTATGTTCATTTGGTAATGGAAATTTCAGTTTGTGTCAAGATTCTAAGCTTCTTGCTTCTGGTATCCTATCTTCTTATGATAATCTTTATTTTCTAGATATAGACACTTCACATTCAGAGGCACTGCATATAGATAATAGAAAACGTAAATTAACTTGTGAGAAATCTGCAACATTATGGCACAAGCGATTAGGACATATCTCTATGAAAAGGATAGAACGTCTTGTGTCTAATGATATTCTCCAACCTTTAGATTTTACAAACTTAAGTGATTGTGTAAATTGTATAAAGGGAAAACAAACTAATAAACGTAAGTATGATGCAAAAAGGTGTAATGATGTCTTAGAATTAATTCATACGGATATCTGTGGTCCTTTTCCAAAGGCTACAAGAAATGGTGACCGTTACTTTATCACATTCATAGATGATTATTCAAGATATGGTCATATTTACTTAATAAAAGAAAAGGCGGAAGCATTAGACATGTTCATAAAGTTCAAAACGGAAGTTGAGTTACAACTTAACAAACGTATAAAGTCCATTCGTTCTGATCGTGGTGGTGAATACTACGGTCGTTATGATGGATCAGGAGAACAGCGTCAAGGTCCCTTTGCAAAATACTTAGAGGAATGCGGAATTGTGCCTCAGTATACGTTGCCAGGTTCGCCTGCAATGAATGGTGTTGTTGAGCGACGAAATCGCACCCTTAAAGACATGGTGAGAAGTATGATTGCTCGTACAACTCTACCTGAGAATTTGTGGGGAGAAGCCTTAAAGACTGCAGCATACATACTTAACAGAGTGCCTACTAAAGCAGCTAACAAGACCCCTTACGAGTTATGGGTTGGGTGCAAGCCTAGCTTGAATCATTTGAGAGTTTGGGGATGTCCATGTGAAGCTAGGCCTTACAAGCCAAGCAAAAAGAAACTGGACGAAAGAACCGTTAGTTGTTACTTTATAGGCTATTCTGAACGATCTAGGGGGTTCAAATTATATAATCCAACAGAACATACAGTTTTCGAGTCAGGAAGTGCAAAATTTTTTGAGGATAATGAGTTTGTGGGGGGAGATATGACAAAAGATAGTATTTTTGAAGAAGAAGAGACGAATGCGAATGAGACTATGGACCAAAGTCCTAGTTTTGTTCAAATTCCGATTGCGTTTAGAAATACATCTTTTGACAATGTGCAAACTTCATCATCCCAAACAACTCAGTTAGAAACTCAACAGGGAATAGAGAACACAAATGGATCTGAACCCAACCCAAACCCTCACATTGACATGACAAATGTTGATGGCCTAGGGCCTGTGGGAGATTCAGAAGTTGGTAATGATGTTCTTCCTCCTGTTGAAGATCAAGTTGTAAATGAACCTCAAGAAAATCTAGAGCCTGTGCCAATTAGGAGATCTACTAGAGAGAAAAGATCTACACAATCAAAGGATTATGCATATCTTCAAGAACATGAGTTTGACATTGGCATGTTTGAAAATGATCATGTTAATATCAAACAAGCTGTGGAAAGCTCTAACTCTCAAATGTGGATTAATGCCATGAATGAAGAGATGAAATCTATGTATGACAATGACGTTTGGGATATCGTTCCGTTGCCTAAAGACAAGAAACCCGTTGGTTGCAAATGGATATTTAAGACTAAGCGGGATTCTAAAGGCAATGTTGAAAAATACAAGGCACGTCTTGTTGCGAAAGGTTTCACACAGAAAGAAGGCATTGATTATAAAGAGACTTTCTCTCCAGTTTCATCGAAATACTCTTTAAGGATTATATTGGCGCTTGTAGCACATTATGATTTAGAACTTCATCAGATGGATGTAAAGACGACGTTTCTCAATGGTGACATTGATGAAACGATCTATATGAAGCAGCCAGAAAACTTTGTATCAGGTGATGCAGGGTCTATGGTTTGCAGACTTAAGAAATCTATCTATGGGCTAAAACAAGCATCTCGACAATGGTATTATAAGTTTCACCAAGTTATTAGCTCATTTGGTTTTGAGTCTAACATAGTAGATGAATGTATATACCTTAAGTTCTGTGGGAGTAAATTTATTTTCTTGGTTTTATATGTAGATGACATATTGCTTGCCAGTAACGATAAGGACATGTTGCATCAAACTAAGAATTTTTTATTTAAGAACTTTGAAATGAAAGATCTTGGTGATGCATCATTTGTTCTAGGGATTGAAATACTTAGAGATAGATCTCAAGGTATTCTGAGGTTATCCCAGAGGAACTATATCGATAAGATTCTAACAAGATTTGGCATGCAAAACAACAAACCAGGAGATACCCCTATATCAAAAGGAGATAAGTTTAGTCTGAAACAATGTCCCCAAACTGACTTAGATAAAAACCTCATGAAAGATATTCCCTATGCCTCAGCCGTGGGTAGCATCATGTATGCACAAGTATGCACGCGTCCGGATATTGCGTTCATTACCGGAATGCTAGGGAGATATTTGAGTAACCCAGGTATGGAACACTGGAAGGCAGCCAAGCGAGTGTTGAGATACCTAAAGAGAACAAGGGACTATATGCTCACGTATCGGAGATCAAAACAGCTCGAGGTCATTGGATACACCGATTCTGATTTTGGAGGATGTGTCGACAGCATGAAGTCAACATCAGGATACATCTTTATGATGGCAGGTGGTGCTGTGTCATGGAAGAGCGCTAAACAGTCATTGGTAGCCTCCTCCACTATGGCAGCTGAATTTGTTGCATGTTTTGAAGCATCTAATCATGGCGTATGGCTGAAGAACTTCGTCACAAGTCTGAAAATTGTGGATTCTATTGAGAAACCACTCAAATTATTATGTGACAACAATTCAACAGTGTTATACGCAACCAACAACCGAAGTTCGTCAAAGTCGAAGTACATTGACATTAAGTTTTTGGTTGTAAAAGAGAGAGTGCAGAATAATGAATTATGTATAAAACACATAGGTACAGACTCCATGATTGCGGATCCTCTTACTAAAGGATTACCACCCAAGAAGTTTCACCAACATGTTGCTTGTATGGGTGTAATATCTGTTTAGGATAATTAGAAAAATGTGGGAGTCTGAATATGTTTTAAGTTCTGTTTTTGATGTTCTATGTAATGCAATTGTAAACAATTTTGATGATATATACAAGTTGCATTCAGTTTCAGTTTCATTATTTCTTTCTTTAAAGTTTAAATTTTTTGGCCTCATAAAGTAAAGTAAAGGTGACTCAATTAGAAATAGGCACGTCTAATCACACTTGCGTGAAATTTCTAAACTATATGTCCAAATCAGATTCATGTCATTCAGTTATGTTGGCAGCGTGATTTATGTCAGTTTAGTTGCGAATAAATGTGACAAATGCCGCTTAAGTCCTTTGTTAGCATAATTGATGGACGGAATTGTTTAAGAAATACGATAAGTAAAGACAGAAAAGTTGCATGCAATAAAGTTAAGGATATATAATCAAAAGGTTGCACTTGTCCATGTGGAAGATTGTTGGATTTAGAGACGTCTAATTACAAATATTAAGTTGGACATACGTGCATTGTGATTATAATGTCAAATACTATCAGCGAGATTACATTTATGTAATGATTAAAATATGCCAAATAATGTGATTAATTAAATCATGGCATTATACGTATTTAAATAAGGATTTGGATACAAATACATATAGAATAATATTAAACAATTATAATTGTTAATGGACCGATTATAATTGATTAAAATAATAGCAGTAATAAATTTGAGCTGAATAAGGAAATCAGAATCTATTCTGATTGATTGATTGATTGATTGATTTCAAAATCTGAAATTTCAGATTTCTTGACAGACTTGTTTCAGCTAAATTTCAGCTGCCCTAGGATTGGGGTTTTGCACTGCTATAAAAGGGCTGAGTCTCCAAGGCTTGCAATCATCTCAGAAAAATTGTCTGCTCCATTGAAGACTAGATACTCTGTCATTTGGGATAGCTAGAGAAAAGGATTGCAAGTTCTTGGAAGGATTCGAGAGCCAATAACTCAAGTCAAGACCAGGAGCCTTTGAGGATGGAAAGTAAGTTCCGCTGTGCATTAATTTCAATTTCTTACAAAGGAGTAGATCTTGGTTGGGGTTTAAAGTAATTAGGAAAACTCACAAATTAAATCTAACACACACATGCTTAAAAAGCGAAGAATATGAAGGTACTTTCGTTGGGTAGAATAATCTCACAGGTTGGCAAAGAATAACGACTGTGTTTCTGAATCAATTTGTCTTTGAATCTTGATTTTCTACAACTCTGCCAATGAAACAAAGAACTTCCAAGTTCAAAGAGAGAAATTCTGGGTCCCCTGGTCAAAGCATTTGAAAACTGTATAGCCAAAAAAGAAGAGAAATTTCAAGTTCAAGAGAGAAATTCTGTGTGTTTGTGTACCTTGGTCAAAGCATTTGAAAACTGTATAGCCAAAAAACTAATTCTTGCTTATCCGAAAGCAATTTGGTGATAATGCATCAAAGGAAATAATTTTCAAATTGTTATCCGAGGGGATTCTCAAATTAATGTTATTAATAAGAATCATAGAAAAAAGAGTGATTAAATTATTATATCTGAAAAATATGCTATAAAAATATTTGACATATTTTAAAACTTAGTGAGTACACTTTTTTAAATTATATTTATAATCTATACTATTTTGTGATTTTAATGAAAACATTTTATATAATAATATGTTATTAACTTGAGAGGTTTATTTTACAACCAATATGATGTATAAAGATGTGTCTTTTTCATCAAATTTGAAATTTTATACATGTCGGCCAAAATAAACAATTTAAAAAATCTAAAAATAAAAATAAATAAATAAATAAATAACTGTATAAATATTTAAATAATGTAGACTAATATAAAAATTTACACGTCAAAAAATTGGATCTTTTTCAGGTCATGTTAGATCCGTATATGACTGGGATAATTACACCAAATGTATTCTTTCTATAGAATTGGTTGAGCAAGCAATGTTAATGTCAGCCAATCCCAACATCCTATTTTTGTCCTCCTCCATCGAATGAAAAAAATTACATGTGGAAAAGATATATGTCCTATAAAAACAATGGTTATCAAATTATACATTAAACATGGAAATACTAAAAACATGAGTTGCTCTAAAAAGGTAAAAGCAATACCAAATTTATTAAAATATGTATCCCACAGGCCAACCAATATTTCCAGATCTATTGAATTATAAATGCAGGGGTAAAATATGCCCACAATTAAATCAAAACAAATACATTATCCAATTATAAACCATTCTTAATAGCTCAATAAAAATAATAAATATAGGTTGCCATCCCATGCACTGGCTCCAAAACAAATACATTATCCAACTATAAACCGTTCTTAATAATTCAATAAAAATAATAAATATAGGTTGCCATCCCACAAACTGGCTCCTCTCCTGGCTTTGATTGCACACTCGTACTGCAAAACAACATTCCATTTAATAATGCACATGGGTGGAGGGATGCCTCTACCATTGACATTGGGTGACTTAAGAGACGCTTAAGATTTCCTTCTGCGCCCTTGATTTCAACGTAGGTATAGTGAGGTCATGAGTATAAATATGATATCATAGAATTTCAAATTGGAGTTTCACTGCATAGGCAAATTGTCAATTATCATTTATGTCAAAGAGTTTCAAGTATAGGAGGAATATTCAGGGATGACAGAGGAAGAACGATAAGGGTATATGCGATGGACTGTGGAAATGCATCAAATAATGAGGTAGAATTCCACGCACTAAATAGGGGGATAGAAATAACTATCCGAGAGGGGTATCAAAAACTCCAGATAGAAGGAGATTCGAAGCTCGTGATAGACATACTCAAACAATTACAACACGGAGCATCAACAGTGAAGCTGAGTGTAGCTGGCAGACCACATGGATAATCAAAGAAATAAACCAACAGTTGAAAAGGATAGCTTACATACTACCTTCTCATGTGAGACGAAAAGGGAATGCACCTACTGACTTCCTAGTGAACTGAGGATGTAGGAAGGGAGACCAGCAACTAGACGCAAGCAGGGCAGAACTGAACCAAAAGGTGGACATGGTGCAACTGATACAACTTGTACAACAAGATAGGAATATGAACGATCATCTAGAGAATTTGACGGGAAAAGACTAGAGGGGAGAGGGAAAAGGACAAACGTAGGATAGGACAGGGGAAGTTCGGTGATCGGCAAGATGACGAAGGAGGGAAGAGGAAGGAAAAACCCCGAGAGTATGGGGGATGAGCCAGAAAGGAATGCCAGAGGAGAGGGCAGGACAGAGAAATTGAAGAGGGGCAGCGGAATTAAGACAAGTGGCAGAGCAGAGTCAGAAATCCTACAACAAGAGTAGCTGGGAGAGGGAAGCAGTTAATGTAGGACAACGGTGGATAGGACATGAGGGCAGCATCCCAAGGAAGGAGGGAAGGGATGCGTGCCAAGGAAAAAATAGGACAGCTTGTGGTAAAGACAAGAGCCGGGAATGAAAAAGAAATAAAGCTTAAGTAAAAGTGGAAAGAGGCATTATGCATGCAGACGAGAATGAAGAAACGTGATGAGAAAGGAAGAGGAGGCAGCGAGAAGACGCAAAAGACGAAAGAAAGGCAAAGCTTGGTAAGTGGGTATGTAATACCTTTGGCCCTAAATCCTGAAAGCTTAAATTGTTTGAGAAGTAATCTAGGATTGTGGTATGGTAAGCAAACCTAGTATTGTTATTTCAATTACGCTAGTAATCTTAGTGGAATGGAAGAAAATAGACCCGAAGAGATCTCGTCTGATCTGGACAGAGAGAAGGAGAGGAGAGGGGAAGAACCTAATAAGAACGAGGGAATTCCTGAACAAAATTTCAACAATTACAACCTTAGAATATGGGTCCTGGCAAGACTCATCGGAGGGAAAGGCAGAATGCCTGCATCCCCTAGAGAAGTAAGTTGGGAAAGGAAAACCCAGAGCTCCTGGGAGATGGTAGTGCATCCTAGGGGGAGGGTAGAGGAAAAAGCTAGCAGAAACCTTGCTATCAAGCCTGAGAAAACTGGGTTAAGGGGAGGCCTTTTCTACCTAAATCTAACCAAGGGCAAGGGCCCAAGAGAGAAGAGGCAAAAAAAACAGGAGTGGAATTCTCACGTGGGCTAGGAAAATAAATGTAACCACTATTACACCATGACACGAAGATTTAAAAAAGTTGGAGCCAAATTCAGTGGGGGAGGAAACCAGACATTGGGAAACACAAGAAGGAGGGTTGTTGCACTGAAAATTATCACCTTGACATTCTGCTATCTGTGTGAGTTCATTACCACTCATACTTTCCTCCTTTGCAAGTCTAAAACATCAGTTCCTCATATCAAGCCTTGAAAATAAGAGAAAAGCTCTCAAAAGTTTGTAAAACTCTGGTTCCGCACTTTCTCTTAGTATTACCTGCGGTCCCGCACCTAATGGTCATGTCTCCAGTGCACCTGACTGCACTGTCTCTGTGTTAAAGGTGCAGACCCCTGTAAAAGTTAAAAAGGCACAAGTATATTCTGAAAAACTCACTTTCAGTTATTTCTAGAAGCTTCTGGAAGGAATCTTGAGGTGGCAAGTTCGCTCTTTTAAGGTTCATGTATCCCATACCTTAAGGAGCTAACCCCTTGATGTGAGGAGCTTATTCCTTTGAAGGAGGATTCTATCCCTTCATAGGTGGACCTGTAACCTCCTCCTCTGCACTATAAAAAGAAGCATTTGGTGGGTTAACAAGGAGAGAAGCTTACTATTTTTTGAGGGAAAATGTTGTTGGAACTTAGTCTTCTTTAGTTGAGTTTTTATGAGGAGAGATTACATACCTCTATGAATCTCATTTGGAAGAGTGCAAGACTTGTCAAAGTAAAGGAAATTCCTGTTTCGGACCCTAGGAAGAACTTGTTCAACATCAAGGCTAAAAAGGTTGTAAGGTTCTTCTACTATTCAAAGTTAATACAAATATATTTGTTTTTCTCAATAAGCTGTCAATTCATGGTTTATTTTATGGATTCCTTGATCACCATAGTAGGCATGATTTATAATATCTGCTATGCAGGTGCTATTTAATGTTTTCTTGTTTGTGATTGCAGGTCTTCAAAGATAACTCTTTCGAACGACTGGAGGATGACTACTACGAATAAGCACTGGATCTAAGGTAGGATCTTAACACCTTTGTAGTATTTACTTATAAATCGTACATGTCTAGAGAAAGATAGGCTTGTTTGTCTGTTTGTTGCTAGACTATCTTCTGATACTAGGGAGATCGGTCTTGTCTGCAAGATCGATTTATCCGGCCAACAAGGGTGGGGGGAAAACCCAGGGAAAATGATATAAACCTATATAATATTGCTGACAAATGCTTTGATTCTGTGATAGGTCTAGCAACAGAACAGGGAAAGCACGTGGAACAGGTCAAGGAGAAAAAGCTTAAAGGTTGCAACCGCCAACCTGAAAACAGAATGGCTCCTAGGAGAAGCAAGAGGACAGTTAAGAAAGATGAAGGAACAAGCAGCCAGGGAAAGAAAAGAGGCAGGAAGCAAGACAAAGACCACATAAAGATGATCATTGATTCCTACATTGAAGGAAACCCGAAGGAAGTTAGGGACCAGATTAATAGTTGGGAGCGGGATCTAAGAGACAATCTTAGATACAGAGACATACCCATGGAGGAATGGGAAAGAATGGTGCAAGACCCCGAGACAATGAATGGAAGATAATCCCTGCTGAAAAAGACCCTGCACCAGTACTGGATCATGAAAAATGTTGTGGCACAGGCCATGACCCTTCACCATGAGCACATGTAAGGAGAAGTATTTGACAAATAGGAAGACAAAAAGGAGAAGGACCCTATCCGAGCTGAACTTCTCAAGGAAATAGGGACCATACAGATACAGACTTACCAAAACAATCTTTCCCTAGGAAGGATTGAACAGACCCTGACAGCGATAAAGTGGAAACTGGAACAAAGATGCGAGATGCCAGGGTCCAGTGCAAATGCACCATCTCCGATAGTATCCTCAGATGAGAATTAATCAAGTGAAACAACATGTTTTGATTTTTTAATTTTGAATTTGATGAAGAAAACAAGCATGTTTATTTTGATCTTTAGAGATAGCAGCACAGACAGTCAACATAGAAACAGTGGATGGATTGTTATGAACTTATTCAAATTTTGGACTGGTTTCAAAGCTGTCCGGTGGTCACCTGGTTTCCTTCGGGCAGGTGAATACTTGGAGCAAATGGATGTAAAAAAACTTTTGAAAATAGTTAATACATAGAGACCTATCAAGTTTACAAAAAAAAAAGAGTTTCGAGTGATCTCAGGAAATTATCTCTGCACCAAATTTTCGGACACTGTGTGAATGCAATCCCGTAGTTGGTCCACTTTCAGAAAAATGTCATGATTACTCAAAAGAGTTTTGAAATTTTTATTCTTGTAATTTTTAAATATTTCTTTGAAATTTTCAATTTTTATGGAACAGTTGTTATATATCTTTACAAATTCTTAGATGTGAGTTTTGTTTTAATTTTCATAAATATATAATTTTTAATAAATACTTATTTATATATTAAATGATTTTTATTTTATAAAAAAATTGTTTTTAATAGATTTATAGAAATTTTAATTTAATTATTGGCAATTATTAGGCGGAGAGTAGAGATTTAATCTTCATAGAATATATTTGAATATTCATAATAGTATGCACAAATCAAGGGTAAGATTTGTTTTCAAATTAGTTATATATTTTTTAATTATTTTACAAACACATTATATTGGACATGTGGTATTGATAAACCATGGTATTGGGCCCGAAATATTGTAACAAAAATTATTTACAAATTAAAAAATTTCATAGTAAAGTGGACATGAATCTCCATAGTTAAGAATATTGTTATATCTATTTAAAACACATAGATGCTTAGCTAATATATTAATTCTTTTTATAAATAATAATAAAATAATTTAAAATAAAAATATAATTTAGTTCATTTTTATGAGTAATGTGAAAATGTATTATAGATTAAATGTTTTGATATATGTCATAGATTACATAAATATTATATAAAAGTAATGCACATATCAAGAGCAATGGATCTTAAGCAACCATATAAATATTTTGTTGTCTGTTGTTTTAAGTAATGGTGATTTAGATTTAATTACAAAAGAAGTTGTATTTTGTATTTGTTAATTGTTCATTGGTAGATATAGTAGTTGTTACTACTTATTAATAGTTAATGCCAATTTCCTTTTTTTTATAGCTAATGTTAATTGACTCAAATCACTCGTCACTTTGTATAGTTCATGTTCATTGACAAGAAGGAGTTGAATAAATTTTGTATACTTTGTAAATGGGAAAGAGTTGCCCACATATAAAATGTGGAATAAAACATAAACTTATTTGAGATTAAAGAAGAATATATTAATGTTAGACAAATAATCTAAACTACATAAAAGGAACACATGGATATCATAATGGTAGACAAGCACCCAGGAAAAATTACCAATCTTGATCTCCTCAAGTTGTGGAGGCCTTGGTTTCTCCGGAAAGGTGCAATGGCTCATGCCATAGCGAGTGTTGTTGTTCTTAGGTGTGTGCTGAATTGCGACACTGAACATTTTTTATAATGTTTGTAGGCGACAAACATCATGGATGGCATGACATGTGTGTCTATAAGCTATACTAGATATCTATAATAGGTACATTTTATATCATATTTGTATGATGATGTCGATAACAAAAATTAAGCGTTTTCTCTCGTGACTCCAGAAATAATAAATTATAAATTGATGCAACCTTTATGGGAAACTAGAGTAAGAAGGTGGCAATGTCTTAAATTGATGGAACCTTTATTAGAAACTAGAGTAAGCAGGTGTCATTGTCTTTGCTCTATTTTTATTAATTTATATGAATTTATTAATCATAAAGGTTAGATTTAATGGTGAAAAATGAGGAGTTTCTTTAGTATTGGACAAGGTTAAATTATTGTAAAGGTTGTTTATTCTAAAAGGTATGAGATGCCTTAAGATAATGATTGAATGTGTGGTTACATCCAAAGAGATTATATTAATGGTCTTTTGACCCATACACACATAAGTGGATCAAAGTCCATCATCATGTCCTTTTAAAACATCAAGGGTTCATATCTCGAGTGGTAGGGTGGATGATTTGTTCTCCCCCACTCAAATTCAATTCCCACAAATTACATGTTGGTTTATTGTGATAAAGTTAGAAGGGTAGATACCCCTTGTGAGTGAGATCCCCCTTGTAGGTGTGTTTATAGATGTCTTAACTCTTGCAAAGTCATAAGTTCCCCGCTACACTTTGACTTATGAACTATTGGCACAAGTCTAAGAGTTATAGTTACAACTAGTTGGATTTGAACCTAAACTTAGCCCAAATAACCTTATTATATTACCAATTTCTTATCTTCTATTTCTTCGGTTTATCTTTACACATTTAAAGACAATTTCTAGTAACATGTCAAAGTCTCATAGTGGTAAAAGTGGTAAAAGAGAACCATTTGGTTCTTTTAGAAAAAATTATAAATTTCAAATAGTTAATGTAATTCAAAATTGAATTTTCAACTTTTATATTAATTAAGTCATTCGTCTACTAATTCAGTTCTACTTATTTTTTAAAGATATTTTTTAAGTTATTAAACCATATTATTTTAAAAATTTCATGTGAATTTTATATATTTATAAGAAATTACTCTTAAATAATTATAGAAACCTATTGATTTATTGTAGAATTTATTTAATGGTGAGAAGAACATGTAATACTATCATGTATTTTTTTTTTTAATAGAAACTTATTGATTCACCATTAAATTTTAATGGTGAGAAGAACATGTAAGACCTTCATGTATTTTTTATTAGTTTCATTGCTATCCTTGCTTGTGGATTTTAACATGGTATCGGAATAGGCTTTAATCTCTTCGCATAGTGGAAATCATACCAGCGAAACAAACCAGAGAAGGAGAAGATGATTTAAACAAACCAGAGAAGGAGAAGATGCCTTTTTTGGGAAGGAAAATGCCATTCTTCGCAAAGTAGGCAAACACACCGGAACCTTTGCCATTTGTAGTGCCACTGGTTATTTACCTACCTACCGTCAGAAAAAGGATCTACTGCCATTTTAAGCTAGAAGAATTGATGTAAGTCCGCGTTGTGGTCGCTGACATTTTAACTAGCCCTAACTGTTGCATCTCAATTCCATTCAGTCTAGACATCATTTTCATTCATGCCCAACAATACGGGATCAAAAAAAACCCCATAACCCTTCCGGAAAAGCTTTGTTTGAGAAACTTTTATTAAAGTCAAAGTTTTTACACTTGCTATTTGGTAAAGATTTGAATTTTTTTTAATTAAAAAAACCATTGAGGTTATAACTTCTAATAATCGACATTTTGAAAGAAGATTAGATTAATTGGCCAGAGGTATTGGGAAAATTATTTTGGATAAATATTTGCTTAAGTTGATTTAAAGCCTATTATATATATATGAAAGTTTGGGTATTTATATTCATATGTTTGTCTATTGAGTGGATGGAAGAAGTTGTCTGGAAGAAATTTAAATTAATTTATTATTAGATTGATTTTTTTTTTCTTGAAAAATGTTTTGTTTTATTTTTTTGGGAGTAAAATTTGTATTACTTTCTAAACAAGAGATTACATGAAAGAGTTAAATATTTTAGACAGTGATGGGAAACTTGACTATATTAAAAAATGTACTTTCTTAAGAGAGATAGAAGATAAAGCGCTGCTTAAGAATTCAAAATATACCAAACTTATACTAATATACGGGCCTTTGAGGCCATAAGAACAAAATAAGTAAATAAGAAACTATGAAACCAATGACATAACAAGAGTAAATAGGCTAGAAAGAGGAGTCTAAATCTATTGTTGCAACCTTGATTGGCTCCTTGTTGCTTCCCAGTGAGCAACCAATAGTAGGAGGAATGCCAAGGTGCTTCTCAATGCGCTTCATTCGCTAATCTAGGTCCATCATTGTTATAGACATATTTGGGCACTGCAACCCCAATCACATATGTCCATAAACCAAGGGCTTCTAAGTCCCTAAAAGTGTTGTTTCATACCCGAAAGGAGCAAGGTCAGCTGATTACATCATCTCCCAAAAGTTCTCCATGAAAAACCACTCAGAACTGGTCAAAGCAGGACCATACAGACTGCGCAGTGCTAAGGGTGCGATGCATCGCACCTGCCACATGCAAAAAGTGCGATGCATACTGGAAAGCCCTTCTGTAGGGTGCAATGAGCGAGAGCAGACAAATGGCACAAGCAATTTGCTAGGTGGAAACCCTGAGAATCTTCTAGAAGCTGCTCATTTGACACTTGCCTCCCTGAATTTGCCCAGGGATGAGTAAGAGATCATGAAATCTCCAAGTGGAACCAAGAACTATCAGAGACATGACACTAATCAAAATCCCAGAAGCTGACTCACCCCCCTGCAAATATCTATATATGGATCCCTCACCCCAGAGATCCAGAGGTTGGAATTGGTAATTTGCAAAGAAGTGCTGTTGGTTTCTCTTTGAAGACATTGTTGGGTGATCTTGCTTTGTATGAGGTGAAGAGGGCTTTCAAGCTGGGAGGATGGCGCTAGGTCAGACCAAGTGGTTGTAATCCTCTCTTCTACTACTTTTATCAATAAAGCTATTTGAGTTTTCCTCCATATTCTTGTGTATCTATGAAT
This sequence comes from Pinus tabuliformis, assembly GCA_031772625.1. NCBI lineage: Eukaryota > Viridiplantae > Streptophyta > Pinopsida > Pinales > Pinaceae > Pinus > Pinus tabuliformis. Next base: position 486,150,646 of record CM062818.1, read on the forward strand.
ATTGTGTTGATATATGCATTTGTATGGTCAATATATATCTGATCCTATATTGTTTACAGTGATAGATCTCTATGCTTTGATGGTATTATGCTACTGTGGTTCTACAGGTGTTCTTTGAAGCGGGACAAGTAAGGAAGCAGTGGCGAGATTCTGTCGAAGGGGAAAGGAAACAAGCAAGGAGCCAAGCGAAAGACTGAGGTTGGTACTCTCTGCTTCTTTCTCATCTATCTCTCGTAAAGGAAAGCACAAGTCACTTTAGTTTGTTTGTTTCTAAGATAGCTACCCGTCTTAGTGGGACTAGCAGTTCTGAATAGACACTAGTTTTCCCGGTAACAAAATGGCAACTCCACTGGGGACGAATTAGTTTGATTGCTTGTCTCTATTTGTTTGATTCATAAACCACAGACGGAGCCTGAAGTTAAGCCGACTAGCCTTCAAACTGCATTTGCTATGCAAGTGAAAAGTAGATCAACGCTGCTTTAGTCAATCTCCGGGTTTTTTTATGAACTGAACAATTGACTTGCAAAAATCCTAAGTGCCCTAGAGGTAGCTCAAGTAACCTCATTAGATCAGCCCCTATACTTTGTATTTACTGACTATCATTAGCTTGGCCTAAATCCCTGAACTAAGCTGCAAATTGTGACCAAAAACCAAGTTAAAGTCTCGTCCCTGGACCATCGCACCTTCTCTTCTTGGCAATTTGGATGCATCGCACCTCCCATGTGTAGTAGGTGAGATGAATCCCTGTTTCCCTGTGTTACAGGTGCGATGATCAGATAAGACTGTTTCTGCCTCCAGATTTTGGTTTTTTCTTCACTGTCTTCAGCGTTATTCAGGAGTTTTACTGTTTGTGATTAGTAGACCACTGTTGAAACTCCCTTCCTTTGCATCATCCAGCCTCCATTTTACAAAGATTTGTGAATGTTTTTTTTTATGTATTTTTCGCCATTCACAGTTCTCATTTACAAAATGGTAGCTTAATCGGATTGTCGTCTTTTGATTTGAAAGTGTAGGAAGTGTCCTTCTCTTTTTGATAGTCAATTACATTGTTAGTCTTGTATTTGATCTGAATTAATACTATTTCAAGTGTCGAAAGCAATTTTCAATTCAAAATCGCAAAGTGTCGTCTTGTCTCCTTTTCGTTTTTTGAAAAGAAAATCATTAGTACTGTCTCTTTGAAAGAAGATATAATTCAGATTTGTACTTAGCATTCTTTTTTTCATTCACACATTAAGAAAGCGGAAAACAAATACATGCATGTGCATTTGCATTTAGACTGCTTGTTGATTTTGATTTAGGACAATGCATCTAGTGTGTGCTCTCTGCTCTATGTTGAAAGGATTTCGCTTCTCTTTCCTTAGTAGCTAGGATTTTCATTGCAAAAAGAAGAGTAAATGACTGTTTATCATCTTAGGCTGCATATTTATGAATTGTATATCTACATCACGCGGTGAACCTTAAAGGCAAACTTCTTAAGAAAGATCAAATGTAAAATAAATTCAATGAACATAAAAATGCTTTGGAACCTAACGCACAACATCTAGAAGTCTAGGCTAGAGACGTATTCCGGCGTCATAAAGCCTGGTAATTGTCGCTTTCATCACAGGTTGGGTGAGTCCTCCTCTTTGAGACGACAAGTGCCAGTACGGACTTGTGCTCCCACGTACCGTCGAGTATATATTTGGATACCACAATAGGCTATATCCTTTATCCTTAGGAAGCCGTGTCTGCCGCTCTATCGATCGCGATGCACTGAGCACAACATTCGGGAAGATTGACTACCGTATCGTAAAAAGTATTCTGCAGTTTTGTGATTGGTTTGGTAATCGCTCTGTCTAGATTTTCAGAGTAGTCTCTTTCGTTCCTTTTCAGACTCCTTAAAGGAAAAGGTCCATCTGAGCACTTGTCACTTTAGGCTCATTAAAAATCGAAGGCGACTAGAGTCATCTTTAGCTTTTTCTCGACTCTTAAAAATTGAAAAACCAAGTTGTGTCAAAGCGTCTAAAATTGATTTAATTCGGAATAACATTTTCCCCTCTTATTTTGAGTTGATCAAATAAACTGCAATCGTGGAAGAAAGTCAATCAAAACCCTATCGTTCGCGGAGGCTGACGAGTCAGCCATCTTTGACTCTAGAAACGAAACCATTCTGGGCCAATCGAACTTGTTTAACTGGGTCAAAGTCTCCTGGTTTGTTTGAAACTTGTGTTTCAACACCCTCTGAGACCCCAGTTACTCCAACCATTTCTGGTATCCTTGCCTCTACAGAAGAAGTTCCGCAGTTACAAGAGGACATTAGAACTGATCCTAGTGTAACAGTAAACAGTTTTATTCCTGAACCAGCTCCATCTAGGGTTGATTTTGAAGGTGTTACCCCTCCATCATCTGTCGCTGTAGAATCTATACCTTCTTCGGCACCAGAAATATTTTACGGACCTGATGGTATACCTCTTCCACCTAGATTGATTGCTATAGAAGAGATTACGGAGGATCTTCCATCCAGTACTCCATCGCATTTTGGAACTGGGATCCACCTATATCCTTCCATGTCAGAAGTTAATACCCATTCATTGCAAGTTCCTGTAGAATCGCTAGGAAGTCTTTTGGATAGACTCGATATGTCTGGACAACCATCGACATCTAGGAATGTGTCATCGGATACGGCGGTAGCAGAACCTCCTGCCACCACTTCGACGATGTTTGCTGGCATACCATCTATCCCAACTAGCTCTCAACCGCTAGAGGGAGTCCATCAGGGGACTGTTTCGACAGTATGGTCTGTTCCCATTTGTTTTTCCGGAATGATATCTGGAATTTCTTATGTTGAGTCTCAGCAAATTGATCCTTCACGACAGTATCAATTTGGGCAGTCCAGTCTCCAAAGGCCAATCTTTCTAGTGAGCACTGGATTGCCGGACTATGGGGGGCAGTATGCCCTTTCATTGTTCCCTCTAGGAGAACAACCATATGAGACTTCTCAACTGAATTTGGGTAAAAATGGAATCACATCCAGTGGTTGGGTGCCAATACTACCTAAACAACCAAGAGTTGTATACTCAATGCAACCGAGTCTACATGTGTCGAATATCCCCACTACACCAGCTATTGTGACAGTGTCGCAAGTACAAGCGTTGCCTATTGTATGCCAGCCTCAAGTTTCCCAGGTCGTAATACAACAACCTCTTGTTTCCACGACGCAACCACAATTGCCGGTTAGTGGCTCCTTCACTGGAGCGACTCAGGCTCAAACGGGTACTATTACCCCTCATCTTGGTCAAACATCCAGTATTGGGCAACAACAAATGGTTTCACAACCGTGGCTGGTGCAACATCAACAACCGTAATTCCAGCGAGTGTACCAAGAACCTGAGCAACAAAACTTTGCAAGTAATGGGCGGCCGCATATTCAAAACGGTTATCATCATTCATCCCAAATTGGTTATGGCTAGCAACCCTATCAAAGTTATCAGCATCAAATGCATTATGCTTGTATGCAAGGACCCACTGCTCAGGCAATCCCATCTTATCCTGAGTATGCTTCGCTGAACTTGAATCAACAGTTTCCCTTCGTGGCAACTTTAGAGTTACCAGATCTAAATCGGCTAACAAACGATCCAATTGCTTATGCCCCTTGGTGGCCAGCGATTCCTCATAAACTTTCGTCAGATATTCCTAAATTTAATGGAAATCTGGGTGAAGATCTGTCGAATCATGTGATGACCTTTCATCTATGGTGTTCTTCCAACACTCTAAATGATGATTCGATTAGGCTTCACCTTTTTCAGCAAACGTTAATTGGCCCGGAAGCAAAATGGTACATCAAATTGCCTATAGCTTTGTTTGATAACTTCGGTGCCCTTGCCACCACCTTTTTAACCCATTTTCAGTTACCAATAAGGTACGAAACAAGAACAGAGCTTCTGACCAATTTCAAGCAGACGATGGCCACTCACATATCTGATCATATTCATCAGTGGCGATGTCATCATAGAATGGTAAATCTTGATCAACTACTAGCTGAATGGTTTATTAAGTCATTATTACCTTATATTACAGCAGATGTGGCAAAAGGAGGAGTCATCACCGAAGAGCAAGTCATTGCTTGTGCGCAATATCTAGACTCGATCTATACTTAGTCTGGCACGCTCTATGACAAGATCCCTGATGCTCCCAGACCAAAATTTTCCATTCCTCCTCCTCCTAAATCAAACAAGAACTCTCATGCTGGCGATGGCATGATGGGTACGAGAAGCACTAAATCATCAAAGGCTACATTTAAGAAAGCCCATAAGGTTTCTGGTCAAAATGAAAATGAAGAACTTCCAGCCTTGGAGGTTAATGCTGTGTCGACCGACAAAGGCAAAGAACCGAAGCAACCAGGAGGTAAGAATAAAGGGAAGAGCAAAAAGAAGAAACATGAAGATTCGTCTCCTGAAAAACCTTCTACAAACCCTTATGGGCAAAAGAAACCTAGTCAGCCATGCCTCATATGTGATGAGGACCATTGGAAGAGAGATTGTCCATATAAAGCGGAAGTTAAGAAAATATTTAAAAATTCAAGAACTTCAGCAGTATTGACTGACCCATTTTCAAACCCAGGAACCAATTTGGTAGCTAGTGACAATGCTTCCCCATGCCAAGTGCTTATGTTGTCCATTTCAAAATAGCAAAATGATGCTTTGATGTCGACAAGGAATAAAGATTACAGGAATCCACAGCTGTCGAACAACAAGGCTAGCGATCAACCTAGTAGTTCGACAACAACTTCGACCGAAGTTGTGCCACCCATCATTCTTGAGATAACGATAAAGCCGCCAAAGGGAGTAGTACACAAATTGACATTTAATCCTTGTGCTAGAGTAGCACAAAATTATAATATAATAGAGGACCTGGCCCAATCGCCGTCCGCTATGTCGACACTTAAAGTACTGCAAAATTGCCCCTCCCAAAAGAAGGCTCTATTTCAGCGACATGTGGGATTGACCCAGCGGATTCCAACCTTGTGGCCTTTAATCATAAAGGATATGAACCTCAGTTACCAGCTCAACTCGCTTTCCTCATTCAAGTGAAAGCCCTCAAAAAACTATTCATCGAACAATTATTGATGAGGGGGCATCTACATGTATTATGTCAATGAGTTGTTGGAAAACTTTAGGCTCACCACCCTTGTCGCGATTGTCAATGACGTTAAAAGCATTTGATGGATAGACATACACTCCATACAGAATTTTAAGTAACGTACAAGTTAAACGGGGGGGTAAAACAATAGAAATTGATGTTGAAGTTATCGATGGAAACCTTGACTACAACATCCTACTTGGAAGGCCCCCCATTTATGCTATGGCCGCTGTTGTGTCGACATACTTCAGAAAGTTTGAATTTCCTTTTCAAGGAGGAATTACAATTGTCGACCAACAAACCTTTCTCCCCAACAGTTCACAAGTTACGGGAAGCATCCCGATGATCCATGGAAGCTCTCATTCGCTTCAAAATATCGGAGTAGGCCTACTAAAAGACCGTACATTGATGGGTACTTTTCCCTACCGCCTCAGAGTAATCTAGCGGAAGTGGCCATGGTGGAAACCTACAATATGATATCTTCTATATCTAAAATATTCAGAAGATTCCTGAACGTTTTGTCAGCATGGATCATCGCTATTTTAGAAATATTGTAGCAATTAATTTTCTTGGCCTGGGGGGCAAACCCAAATCAACGTTCATCGAGTGTTTGGATAGATACGTCTAAGGAATATGGCACCTCTTCAGATCCTTGGTTGCATGTACATTCTACAGACGAAGGAATCATTTAGTCAATGATGATAAGAGAGGCACCATGGGAAGATCACCACCATCGTTCCCATCTTCCGGATCACCACGAAGATTATTCTAGCAACCTTAATCATCCTTCAGTTTTTGATTTTCTATCAAATACTGTAAATACGATGGATTATGAGGATAGTTCTTTTACTGTGTCAACCTCATTAAAAATTGAAACAACTCCCTTTCCAAATCGAGTCTTTGATTACGATCTCGTAAAATCCAAGTCGAGTCTTTCAAAGATCTCGAAGGTAAACCTTCATTCCAACCACCTCGTTGAATGCAATGAAGCTTGGGGGGCATGCATCTCGATTTGCATCACTATGCTGGGGGCATGCGAACTTATAACAAGCATAGTTTCTCGTTTCAAGCTTGTGTAAACATGAAACCGAATCTGAGCATATGTTGTCGCATGGTTCAAGCTCATTAAAAAATGAACCAGGCCACGAGCAGTGTTACCGCAGGGTTCAAGCTCGTTAAAAAAATAAACCCGCCATGAGCAGTTTTACACGAAGTTCAAGCTCGTTAAAAAATAAACCTAATAACGAGCAGTTTTACGCAAAGTTCAAGCTCATTAAAAAATAAACCTAGCAATGAGCATATGTTCCACCAGAGTTTAAGCTCATTAAAAAATGAACCCACCTTTGGTAAATAACCAGTGCGATCACATTATTATCAGCTTTTGAGCCTTGGTCGTGTTCTTACCATCACCTCCACTCTTTTTTTAGCCGATCATATGCCTCCGTTTGATTGTTTACCCCTTTTGAGGAACAACTACGACGAGTGATCCTATTAGCCATCTTCTTTACACTGTCGTGCTTGAAAATTTCCAAACATTACCTGGAACCAGCTGCTATCCGAAAACATCACTCGTTCCTCAAAAAACGAGTCTCCTTTAAGATCTTTTCATCTGACTCGTAAAATATGAAAAGATTGTCAAGAAATTTTCCTCTCCAGCTCATTAAAGTGATTAGAAGTGCCATCCTTCCTCTAGATTTTAATCTTTTTGGACCTGAGGGATTATTACACAAAAATATCGGGTGTTTGTCTTGTTCGGCTCATTAAAACTATCGAAAAGTCATCCCTTTTGCATTATTTTATACTTTTTCGTACTTAAGGGATTATACTACGAAAAAGGAATATTGGAGTTTCCTTTTCGTCTCTTTTCAGACTCTCTAAAATTGAAAAGGACCGAGTTATCCTTGTCGTCAAACTCGTTAAAAAAATAGCAAAAAACTTGTCCATTCAGACATGAGCGAGTTTCACTGTCGCTAGGCTCATTAAAACATAGCGACGGGTTTGCCCGAAGGGAAAATTATAGAACAAACATATGTTATCCTCCTTAAGCTTAACAAAAATAAAGAGGTACTAGTCAGAAATGACTGGGGAAAATTGGGAAGAAAACTTGAAGAAACTTTATTGGTAGCGGGTCGCTCTTGAACATGACACTTTAACTCCATCACCATGATTGAGTCGGGTTGGGTTATTCCATTCACCGGTCATATCACCATTGGTCCACCGTACCATCCACTTTTGGGGTTAATGCTACCAATCCATTTCAGTATTGTAGATATGTTCAAGAGAAGTTGCTCAGAGAATTCACTTACCCAGCTTGTGTCTCATCCACTGCAATACCTTCACGCTTCATTCTTTCATGACCGCCACCCTGAACCTTGTATCATCAGATCGTTTTCACCTCTAAAAAATCATTTGCTTCATTCCATGTCGTAGATGTGGGATCCATCAATGCCCTACTACGACGGGTCACTTCTTGTCGACATCAGCTCATTATCCAAGAAGCCGACCTGGGAAAAACCCTTTTAGTACTTTGAAGCTTGCATGCCTCAATGCCAAGTTTCTCAATACCGGCGACAGGTCTACATTAATGGCCTTCGACTGAACGATTTTGCGTGGTGTTCGATATCGACTCATGTATTCATGCCACGTGAATTGTACTGCAGTACCTTGAGGGTCATCATCATCATCGATGATTCCTCTCATGCCTGTTAATAGCTTACATCATCGGCTGGTAATCAGGCGATGTACTTCCATGTTCGACATCAGAACATCTTTTCACGTGGATCGACTTGTACTTTCGGGCGAAGATTGAACGAGTTTTGAAGACCCCGGATCTAGTTTCATCCATCCGGGCTGCAATATATTCAGGAAATTAAAGACATCAAATGTACATCATTGCTGCACAGATAATCATCCAAACTAAGGGATGATGTCTCTACCAGAATCATCAGTCTGCACACAGACGGTTGTCTGTCCTATGTACATGAAAATGAGTTTATCAAGCCGAGCATGGGAATGCCCCCCTCAGCTAGATCATGAAAATATTATGAAGATAATGTATTGTATTGTATCTTATTACAAGTAACCTTCCAGTTCAAAAAACCTCGGATCCTCATTATAAAGCATTTCACCTGACATCAAAAGATTCACAACCTCATGCTTTAGGGGGAAACTGTTATAGACATATTTGGGCACTGCAACCCCAATCACATATGTCCATAAAAAAAGTGCTTCTAAGTGCCTAAAAGTGTTGTTTCATACCCTAAAGGAGCAAGGTCAGCTGATTACATCATCTCCTAGAAGTTCTCCATGAAAAACCACTCAGAACTGGTCAAAGTAGAACCATACAGACTGCGCAGTGCTAAGGGTGCGATGCATCTCACCTGCCACATGCAAAAAGTGCTATGCATACTGGAAAGCCCTTCTGTAGGGTGCGATGAGCGAGAGTAGACAAATGGCACAAGCAATTTTCTGGGTGGAAACCATGAGAATCTTCTAGAAGTTGCTCATTTGACACTTGCCTCCCTGAATTCGCCCAGGGATGAGTAAGAGATCATGAAATCTCCAAGTGGAACCAGGAACTATCAGAGAGATGACACTAATCAAAATCCTAGAAGCTGACTCACTCCCCTGCAAATATCTATATATGGATCCCTCATCCCAGAGATCCAGAGGTTGGAATTGGTAATTTGCAAAGAAGTGCTGTTGGTTTCTCTTTGAAGACATTGTTGGGTGATCTTGCTTTGTATGAGGTGAAGAGGGCTTTCAAGCTGGGAGGATGGTGCTGGGTCAGACCAAGTGGTTGTAATCCTCTCTTCTACTACTTTTATCAATAAATCTATTTGAGTTTTCCTCCATATTCTTGTGTATCTTTGAATATTGTGTTGATATATGCATTTGTATGGTTAATATATATTTGATCATATATTGTTTACAGTGATATATCTCTATGTTTTGATGGTATTGTGTTGCTGTGGTTCTACAGGTGTTATTTGAAGCGGGAAAAGTAAGGAAGCAGTGGCGATATTCTGTCGAAGGGGAAAGGAAACAAGCAAGGAGCCAAGCAAAAGACTGAAGTTGGTACTCTCTGCTTCTTTCTCATAAAGGAAAGCACAAGTCACTTTAGTTTGTTTGTTTCTAAGATAGCTACCCGTCTTAGTGGAACTAGCAGTTCTGAATAGACACTAGTTTTCCCGGTAACAATCATGTGTCAATGTAGATGCTCATGGAGAGGAGGAGGTCCTCTCTATTCTCATGTCAATCCAGGAGAAACTTGCTCAGTAGGAATTACATGTGTCAGTAAAGGTACACTGTGTGCATATATTAATTGAAGCATCCACATGTATGCCCTGTATCAGGAACCCAATCAACCAACTCTACTGTTGTAGTGTTTTCCTCTCAAAGATGTACGAAAAGAAAACACTTAAGACTATGCTAAATATTGCAGATCTGCAATAGCTGATAGAAACAAAACCTGCCAAAGTCCTGATCTATGCCACAATCATAGTTAAACAACAAAAATAAACAATAATAACTCCAATCATCCAATGGAAATTAGGTATACAAAGAATAGATTTTATTATAACACATGTGAAGGGAACAAATAAATGTTAGCAGTCCCCCTCTATGGGCTAGGTTCTTGGCTATCCTCAAACGTCTTTAGCTTTTTGACAGATTCTCTCTCCTCTATTTCCTTCTATAATGGGAATATCGGGTGGGATCTATGGTAGGTGAAGTGTAAGGAAGATGCTTTCACATATTGACATTAGAATAGGGTCTAGTTTTTAATGTACCATATTTTGTACCCTAATTACGGAGGATGAATAGGGTGAGGATAAATGGGGGGGATAATCGACTGACTAATGTGTTGGGGCAATTTTGGGGGCTATAGTGAGTTATTACTACTTGATAACAAAAGCGAGGACCAAAAATAACTAAGTGAAATGAAACCACCTATTTTAGAGAAGTAAATAGATACATGGATAGATATACACATAATTCAGATATATTTAGTTGGTTAGTTCCATTCATATATAGGCTTAGGTTTTAAATCCCACCCATGATGGATATTATAATAAATTAAGCAATAGGATTTTATATGTTAATCTTATCTAGATATGGATTCCACTACTAATACTAGGGTGTAAGTATAAACTAGAAATATGTTAATTTTTCTTAGGGAAATCTTGTTATTTGATTTGATAATTGCATTTATTCATTAACACATTACATTCAATCCATAACATCATAACATTTTTCAGATTTACACAATTATTCAGCAACATATGAAACTATATAGAAAGAAAAATATCATTATCATCAATGCAGCGGAACATAAAGGAACAATAGAAGAAAAGCATTCACACATAGAGACACTAGGATTGGTTGGAGACTAGGGAAAAACCCACTATGGGGGAAACCCTTTCAAATTTTTCTTCTTAGTAGATTGTCATCAAATGATTCATAAAAAGAGAGTACAATGATCCATATCTTCATCTATGTAACTAAGCAACAAAAACAACTATAACATCCATAAATTAACCCAATAAAGCATATACTCAAAAATTTGATTATGAAGTCTATAATGAATTGTCAATGTCTACAGTCATTTGCCGAAATCTGTGGTCAATGAGAGAAAAATTCGGAAGATTGAGATTTCATATAGGTTTTGATCTCATGGAGGAGGAGTTATGTGAGCGAATATAGATGCCCAGTCACTCCCTTAAGCCTAGAATGAAAGCGACTAGGGTCAGATATGGACTGCAGAAATCCTAATTCCTAGTCGTATGGATGGAGAGTTGTTTGTGTGACTGGAAGGCTCTAGTCTCACAAATGAGCTTTTGTGCGAGTGAATATGGTCAACTTATTCCTATGATATTCTTGCGACTGAGGCCTAAAACCCTAAATCAGAGATGCAAGCTTCAGACCCTACAATTTCACCTCAGAGTGAACCTAATCCTCTATGGACAAGCCTAATCCTCTATGGACAAGCCTCAGACCTGTGCGAGACAAAAACCAAGATATAAGAGTGTCTTATCATAGTTTCTAAATGAGGCATAGGGAACTTGTATTTATAGCCTTTCAAGATGGACATTTTTCTTTAGGGCCGAACTTATCAAATATGCACACGTGGGAGTTTCTTCATAAGTACACTTTCCCTTATCTGATTTGAGTGATCTATAGGTCAATTTTCATCCTCTAAAAAATATGAATTCAATGCAATCATTATCTCCATTAAGTGAGTTTTCCAAAGTGTAATTTTACCTCATTTCCATATTTTTAACACTCCGTCTCAACTAGGGAGAATTCCACCTACCGATATTTGACCATCGATTAAAATGTCATCCTCTCATCATATCCTATCCAATATCAAGTATCTAATCATCTCGTATCATCACTACTCATATCAATTCATCTCTTTCTTATTCATGCTTATCTCTTGATTGTCCCTACTCATGCTGAACATTCTCGAATCTAAAAGAAGAAGAATTTATTATCGAAGGGGAGCCTAAGATACCACCCTCTATCCATAGGGCTACTACTCGGAATTTCTTCTTGCGGGCTACTACCCAGAAACATCAGCGGGGAGTGAGATCTACAACCCACATCATCATCAAATATCACATCAGTAGGGACCATGTCTCAACCTGGTATGGGAAATATCATGGGGGAGATATACATCTACAACCCCATATCTAGCAATATGATATCCAAAAAAAATGGGAGCACATCTCAACCTTGGAATCACATAGGGGAGCTCATTCTCAACCCAGAACCGCATAGGGTTATCTCAACCCAATCCTATTACATGTTGATCTTCCCATTGATGACTCTAATAAGTCATGTGGTAGAACACCTGCATCATAATAGACTTGGGTTTACACCCCAAGTACACTATCAACCTATTGGCCAAATGAAGAGCAGTATTTCCAACAAGCCCTGCTTGTTGGTATGATTCCAACTGCGGTATAATCTGCATAAACCAAATAGGGGAGAAGCATTTCCAACCCTATGAAGATAGGGGAGAAACATAAACCTTATGGGTAACAGATAGGGGTGATACCCTATTTACAGAGTTCCCTCAACCCCAAGATCCCTTCTATCTCAATTCCTCACCCTTAGACTTTAGACATGGGGGAAGATTGGCTCAATGTCCTCGATCGGCGATGCTCCCATCATACTCATGTCTAATATCATATTGATCATCATGTTGCAATAGAAATGATATCTAGTTCATATAGGTAATAAAATCAAATATCATATTAGAACATAAATAATCATATATATCATAGAAATGATACCATAATCATTGTTCCTCTCAAGAGGTTCCAAACACAAGCCTAATCTTGTCTCATACATTAGAATTGTCTCAATATATGAAGGTATCTCCGTCCCAACTATATGTCAGTTTATTTACCAATTAGTTCCCAGTCTTTATCATCATAATGTATCCATGTCTTATCCAGATCCTGATCAGATGAATCTCTAAGGAGCTTCTTCATCCCACCTCACATTTAGCCATGCTAGAAACATCGAACTCAATCTCGTTCATGCTACAAACCTATCATCCAAGATATCATGACAGATCTCTTACCAAGGAAACATCCAAATGTGCTCATCTCATTAATAACGATCATAATCATCATCAGTACATCTAAGTAGCCACATATCATAGAATTAATATCTCAGATCAAAAGTTTATCATCCCATGTAAGTATCTCAAAGGATTCTCGGTCGAAATTCAATGTATATGAAGTGGCTGAATCATGAATTCATCCAGGTTCTATGCATACACACACACACACACACGCACACACACACACACACACACACACACACACACACACACACACACATATATATAGATGTTCAAAACAGAACATCAATGCTTCAATCAACTATCGGTTGCCAAGTCAAGTTCAACAATATCTCTTCAAAACTTCTTGAAATTCAATCAGAATGTCCAAGTATTTGCATTTCCACTTCTTCAAAAAAATTCAATAGTTTCAAAATATAGATTTTCTTTTCCAAACTTCAGAAATCGATTCATCATGTCATGATTCATCATTTCGATCTTTATAAGCCATATCCCTCTTACTTAGATCATTATAGGCTCATTACCTATCAATAATAGACCATCAATATATAAAACCAAAACCAAAATCAAATTCATACCTTGGAACACTTTTGATGTAGAGGTTTGGATCAACACATCATCCTGTCTTCACAAGATAACTGTTAATACAGAAACATTGAGATTGAAGAGCTTGCTTCATACCATACTCTTTGCAAGTATAACAATTTTCCAAACCAATATTCTCAATATTATACAATCAAATCAACTAAGTTAGTTTATCAAAGTTTAGATGCCAGATTAGAACCAATATCAAAATCATCACAGTATCAATTCTTTAGACCAAGTGACAGGTAGAGCTCTCATCAAGTCATGAATTCTTCTATTTTTATGCCAACAAGTTTTCATTTGCTAAGAAATATCAACCCAAACTTCATCAAGTCATCCTCATGATCATAATATAAGTTACTACATACATCAAGAATAAGTTATACAGGTTCCATCCATTCATTGTCATATTACTTCACATTGAATCATAGTTGTCAATACTTCAAACCATTGTGCTAGGAACAAGGAGACCAATACAAAACCATTATCGGATACCCATACTGGAGGTCGCTATGCCCACATATCATAAATCATCAATGATCAAATCAAATCATTATATATCAGGTCAAATCCAAATTTGTTATCATAGAGAGATCTATAGCCCCAAAACATTTTTCAACATCAAGTCAAAGTTTTAAGTCATCATCATGTCAGAACTCCAAACAATTCTTATCTACATTAAGCAACTAAATCATGTCAAACTATTGTAGCACAAACTTCAAACATAATAACATATCGGTATGCATGTCTCGGTCACCTAAAAATACAAGTTTAGTCTATATATTCATATTATAGTAAGCATTCAAACTTTCCTTCTCATAGAACTTTCTGTTGTCTGCTTCATGTTTGTAGTACTAGCATATTTTAGGTAAACATTTGATTTCATGCACAAAACTTTATGTTTGTGTCCTGCAGGCATAGTGACACCCCTAGGCCTTCCTCTATGCAATTGGGAGAGTATAGTCGCACCCTTCAAGATGTTATGTGAGTGACTGTGGCTTCCTAATCACTCTCTGATGCATAGCAAGTGATCGATTGTAGCTTCCCAGTCGCTCTCTGAAGCATAGTAAGTGAGAAACTATGGTTGGATATACCCAGAGCTATCTCAGTGCCTCGTTCACACCCTTGATATTACTTCTATGCATCTACAAGGCTACAGTCACACCCATAGGATTTCTTCCATATGACTGAGGCTTAGAGTACGAGAAAACTCTCTTACATTACATTAGAACTTTTTTGCAGATCAAAAATGCCATATATCTATCTATTCATGCCCATAAATCAATAGTAAAGAGTATATAATGAAAATGATAATAGGAGAAGGGATATTATGGATAGGTTGTCCCTCTTAATGGGAATCCACTTCAGTCATCTTCATTCATGCCATCAACCTTTCTATAATGATATCATGCATCAACAGATCTGTTAGATCATAAAGTCAAACCATATCACATATTCATCATGTTATATTAAGTTATCATCAATTACTTCATCATGAAATCAATCTTTCCTCAAGGGTTAGAGTCAAAGATCTAAAGGAGTAGGCTTCAAGAATCATGGTCACAAGCATTAATTCTTTGTCACATAACTTAATCCATCAACTCAGGGTATTAAATTTTACCATATTCCATAATCACTAAACACATCAAAACATAACCATGGTCAACAAAATATCATGAGTATTAATCTCATTGTTGTACTTCTATCATCATGGCTGCCATGCTTTTAAAAAAAAGTAGTGTCAAGTTACCATCTACTAGAATCAAGGTTCTAACCTTATTCATGGGATCAAGATATCCAAAATGATAGATGTTAGCCAAACATCAAGTATACCACTATATCAAAGAACAAAATTAAGTAGCCTCATAGAATCAAGAAGTTCATCATGATAAAGAAGTAAGATACTTGTTCAATACCAAGTGCACCATTTCATCATAACCATGAATCAAAATGTTATGAAACCAGCTCACAAAAAGATAGAAAAGAGAGATCCACGCCTTAGAATTCAGCCTCTTCGAGGGGGCAACCTCCTTTACATTACATAAATGAACAATTCTTGGATGATACAAATGACAAAACCTCCTTTCTATATATAGGAGTCTAAGGAGTCACAATATAATCCAGCCGACCTAACAATAATAATATAAAGCCACACAAATAACAATAGGGGGCTTCTATGGGGCACAAAAATAACAATATGGGGGGTAATTGGGGCACAACAATATAAATAAGGGGTATAACTACAATATTAATGGGGTAATCACTAGTATTATAGGGACCCAACATGCCCCTCTCCTTCAAAAAAGTGTTGTCCTCAACGCTTGAGTAGTTCTGGATACTTCTGCATAAAATTCTCATCCTCCCATGTGGAATCTTCAGTGGATAAGTTCTTCCACTTGATAAGATACTCTGAAATTGATCAATTTCGTAGCTGTCGAGTTCTTGTTTCTATGACTGCTTCCGGTTCCAATATAATTTTTCCTTCCTCATCAAGTTCTGGCAATATTGTTTGAATTGGGAGCTTGTCACCTATAACCTTCTTTAAACATGAAACATGGAAGACTGGGTGCAATCGAGAAGCTGCAGGAAGCTCCAATTTGTATGCCATAGTACCAATCTTTTACAACACCTTGTACGGACCATAATACTTTGGTGATAATTTATTATCCTTCTTAGCTTGCTTTAGGGACATTTGCTTATATGGTTGTAGCCGTAGGAATACCCAATCACCTACATCAAAACTTCTTTCACTGCGATGTTGATCTGCCTGTTGTTTCATTCTATTTTGTGCCAACACGAGGTTATCCTTTAAGAGTTGGAGGACTTGTTGTTGATGTTCGATGTGATGTTCCACTGCCTGAACCTTAGAATTTTCTCTTAAATATGATGTGATGGATGGTGGTTGATACCCATAAAGTGCCATAAATGGGGTCATTTTTGTTGCTGTATGGAAGGAAGTGTTATACCACCCTTCAGCCAGAGGCAACCATTTGACCCATTGTGTCTGCTTATCAGATACAAAGCAACGAAGATATCCTTCCAAACATTTGTTTACTATCTCAGTTTGCCCATCAGATTGAGGATGATAAGATGAGCTATGAGCTAACTGAGTACCAAGACAAGAAAATAATTCTGTCCAAAAATTTCCAGTGAAAATGGGATCTCTGTCACTTACAATAATCTTTGGGTTTCCATGTAGCTTTTGAACTGTTTCCATAAATGCAGTAGAAACTGTACTGGCTTTAAATGGATGTGATAATGCACAAAAGTGTGCATACTTGGTAAGTCTGTCAACTACCACCATGATGACACTCTTTCCCTCAGACTTGGGTAAACCTGTGATAAAATCCATTGAAACCTCCTCCCAACGTTGGCTTGGAATGGATAAAGGTTGTAATAGACCCGGTGTCTTAATTGTTTCAACTTTATTTTGCTGGCAAACCAAACATTCCGCCACAAACTTTTGAATATCTGATTTAAGGCCATCCCAAAAAAATTCCTTCTTAACCCTATGGTAAGTTTTTAAAAATCCTGAGTGCCCTCCTAAGGGAGAGGTGTGCAATTCCATAAGAATCTTTTGTTTTAGCTGGGAATTCTTACAGAGGTATAAGCGATCTTTGTACCATAACGAATCATTTTTCCAGCTAAATGTATCAGAAGTACTGGAATCTTGTTGTAGCTTTCGAATAAGTGCCCACACTTCTTCGTCATTCTTCCATTCCTCCCTTGCTTCGCTTATCCAATCTGGTTGGATAATAGAAATGGCACACAACAATGCTTCCACATCCTCATCCTTTCTTGAGAGTGCATCTGCCACCACATTTTGCTTCCCTTTTTTGTAGATGATTTCAAAGTCATAACCCAACATCTTTGTGACCCACTTTTGTTGCTCTTCAAAGGATAATCTTTGTTCTAAAAAGTATTTAAGGCTATCATGATCCGTTTTTACCTTGAAGTGTCTTCCCATTAGGTAGGGTCACCATTTCTTAAGTGCATGGAGTATTGCCAACATTTCCTTCTCATAAATAGCTTTGCTTAAAAACTTTCCCTTGATTGGACGACTTTCAAAAGCAATGGGTCTTTCATCTTGCATTAGAACAACACCAATTCCATTTCCTGAAGCATCACATTCCACAATAAAGGTTTTTGTGAAGTCCAGTGTAGCTAAGACCGGTGCTTGGCACATTGCCTCTTTAAGATGTTCAAAGGCCTTTGTTGCTTCCGGAGTCCATGAAAATGAATCTTTCTTCAATAATGTTGTTAGAGGTGCTGCTATTCTCCCATAATTCTTAACAAACTTGCGATAATACCCTGTCAACCCAAGAAATCCTCGCAGATGCTTTATGGATGTGGGGATTTTCCATTCCTTAATGGCTTTAATTTTGCTAGGGTCTACCTTAACTCCTTCATGAGATACAATATGACCCAAATATTCCACCTCCTGGACTCCAAAGAAACATTTGGATCTTTTTGCATATAATTGTTTCTCCTCCAATAGTTGTAGCACCCTGTCAACATGTTCAACATGATCCTTCCAAGACTTGCTGTAGATTAGTATATCATCAAAAAATACTAACACAAATTTTCTAAGGAATGGTTTGAAAATTGAATTCATCAAACCTTGAAATGTTGAAGGTGCATTGGTAAGGCCAAAAGGCATGACCAAAAATTCATAATGACCCTCATGAGTTCTAAATGCCGTTTTTGGAATGTCTTCAATCTTCATTCTGATTTGATGATATCCCGAACGAAGATCCAACTTGGTGAAGTAAATTGATCCATGCAATTCATCCAGTAATTCATCAATAACAGGAATGGGGAACTTATCTTTAATAGTGAGCTTGTTGAGCTCCCTATAATCTGGACACATGCGCCATGATCCATCCTTCTTGTGCACCAATACTACTGGAGCTGAGAAAGAACTTTGACTCGGTTGAATTATACCAGCCTCTAGCATTTCTGCAACCATACGTTCAATTTCACTTTTTTGGACATAGGGATATCTGTACGGCCTGATGTTTGGAGGAACACTTCCTGGAATCAGATGAATAGCATGATCATGATCACGCATAGGTGGGAGACCCTTGGGAGTCTCAAATACCTTGGAATGATTGTCCAAGACTTTTTGGAGATCTGGAGAAATAGATGATTCCAATGTGGAAACATCTAGCGAAGCATAATTGTGCAATTACACCTCTTTGCTCCTTTCTTAGAAGCTTTGTCATACCATGAGAGCTGATTATCTTTCCTGGTTTCCCTGCAATACCCCTTAATTCAACTTCCTTTCCTTCCGAAGAAAATTTGATGAAAAGTTCTTGAAAATTAAAAGCTATTGTACCCAAGGATTGTAGCCATTGGACTCCTAGTACAACATCCGCACCTCCCATTGGAATGGAAAGCATTGGGCTAGTCAATACATATTCTCCCATGGATAGCTTGATATTATGGCACTTTCCAGAGCAATTTATTGTTCCTCCATTTGCAATCATCACTTGACACTCTGGTGCTGGATATAGGAAGCAATTCAATTCTTTTGCTACCCTACAATGAATAAAATTGTGGGTGCTTCCTGAATCAATCAACACTATTACCTTTTTC
Organism: Pinus tabuliformis; assembly: GCA_031772625.1. Lineage (NCBI taxonomy): Eukaryota > Viridiplantae > Streptophyta > Pinopsida > Pinales > Pinaceae > Pinus > Pinus tabuliformis. The sequence continues at coordinate 486,169,541 of CM062818.1, forward strand.
TTCTTGATTTGTCCTTCTATCTTGATGGTTTGAGGAGTGGTAATTCCCGCCAATGCATTACAAGATATGGTCGGATTTATTTGTTCTTCATCTAGGCTTTGTTCCTGGAATATATCCTCTTCTTTTGACCTTTCTTGCTCCTTTTCTTCTTCCTCTTCACAATCTATGTAGAATAATTTCTTCTCAGCACACTTATGACCTTTTGTATATTTGCTATCACAATTGTAACAAAGCCCTTTTGCTCTTTTTTCTTCCAATTGTTGTGGTGTCAACCTTGTAGGTTGTGGAAGACTATGGGCAACAACACTTCCATCTTTATAGTTGTGAGTGGTATGCTTCCTAGTTGCCATAATTTTGCTTTCCATTTTTCTTGCTAACCTGAATGCCTTCTCTAATGAATCAGGTTCCCAAAGGCGCACATCATGTTGGATATTATCCTTTAAAGACCCTATGAACACATCAATCCTATGCTCCTCTGGAATATCTTTCACCCTTATGTTCAATTTTTGGAACTCCTCAATGTGCTCCATTATTGAACCCTTTTGTTTGAGACTTATCAATTGGCTAAAAAAAGTGTTGCTTTTTGTATCCTCATAATGTGCTATCAATTCTTCCGTAAAAATTGCCCAAGTGATAAATTGTTTACGAGAACAAAGCCATTGATACCATACAAACTGATTTGGTTCCAAATATAAAGTTGCCATACGTACCTTTTGTGTGTTTTGCACATTATTGAGATCGAAGAATTGCTCCATCTGTAATATCCATGTGGCGGGATCCTTGCCATCAAACTTCCTCATATCGATTTTTGGAACATGGTGAGTCTTCGATCCAACATTAGAGTCTATGGAATCATGATTAACATTTCTTTTGTTCTCATCATGAGTTTCCTTTACTACCTTTTCACCATTAGTGACCCTTTCTTGTAGCAAGTTCTTCAATTCTTCCATGTCTGTCTTCAAATCTATCTTCAAATTTACCATCGAATCCTCCACCTTAGTTTCCATGCCCTTTATCTTAGATTCCACACCATTTATCTTATATTCCACTCCATTTATCTTAGGTTCCACGCCATTTATCTTAGATTCCACGCCACTTATCTTAGCTTCTGTTAGCTTTTGTGAGCGTGACATTTGTTGCACTTGTTCTTGTAATTTTGATATATCATGTAGCATTTCTTCCTCTTCTTCATGAGTCATGCTAGAGCTTTCAGGTTCCTTACTAGGTGTTTGCATTTTCTTTCCTCGGGGCATTAGTTACCGATAATAATGCTTTACTATGCCCTTTGAATTCCGTTAAACCAAGCTTACATAAAAATAAAAAAAAAAAAACTACACACCTTTTTTCACTTTATAGAAGCCTGATATTGAATCTGATGTATCTCTGTAATTTCGGATCATCCAGTTCTGAAATTGCTACCTGTAGTAGCCTTCTGCGTCCTCTTTCCAATGCCACAAGTCTGAGCCAAATTGGATTCTCCAAGTAAGAGTTATGTGAAATCTCCCACAGTGACTTGCTTTTAGACTGGTTCAGTAGAGAGAACTTGTACGACGTGCCACGAGTCACTGTTTCAACCTTTGAATCTGAAACACACATACAAGAAACTAAAGTCCGTCCTCTTTCTGTACCTTTTTATGAAATTTCAATCCGATCCTCAGAGAGATAGTTATGACGATTTTCCCCAGGTCACCTGTTTTGAATGTAATTCAGGAGTCTGCAGAAAGGCCAACTTCCTCAGATCATATCTCCGAAAATATCACGCGAAAAGCTCTGAAATTCGGACCCAAGGTTCAAAACCAATTCTTCTCAAATGGGTTTTTTTTGAGACTTCTGAAACGTCACAGAAAAAAAGTTATAGCGAAAATGCCACGATGACCTGTTTGGAGCAGCGAAACCCTAGAATCCAAAGCTCTGATACCAAATGTTATGAAACCAGCTCACAAAAAGATAGAAAAGAGAGATCCACGCCTTAGAATTCAGCTTCTTCGAGGGGGCAACCTCCTTTACATTACATAAATGAACAATTCTTGGATGATACAAATGACAAAACCTCCTTTCTATATATAGGAGTCTAAGGAGTCACAATATAATCCAGCCGACCTAACAATAATAATATAAAGCCACACAAATAACAATAGGGGGCTTCTATGGGGCACAGAAATAACAATATGGGGGGTAATTGGGACACAACAATATAAATAAGGGGTATAACTACAATATTAATGGGGTAATCACTAGTATTATAGGGACCCAACACAAAATCACTTTCATATGTATGAGATATTTTTGAAAGAGACATTCTCATGCTTAACTTTCCATCCAATTTTGCAGCTGAAACATACCACCATACACACTTTGTAGTGTTTATATACCTATGCACCTTCTTATTTTACATAGGCAACTTGTAGCACTTTGTCACCTTTTCATCATGAGCTCTTTTATGAAGCTAGATCATATCTCATCAAGAAGTTAGGAGAATATAAATACTCATATATATATATATATATATATATATATGCAGGATGTATAATCAAAACAATAATCAGATCCATAAGTCAAAAATAAAGACATAAAGGAGCATCATAAATCAAAAATTTCTTATCTTCAATGAGAGTTGATCATCTCCCTCTTGAACCAACCTTTAAGAGCCATCACTGTCCATTGTTGACTTGTTGCCTTCAATATATATTCATTAATTTTATTAGTAACCAGGAAAAATACAAACTATCCCATCTAGGGCTTCATCAAATATGACACAAGTGCTTGTGCATAGTAACATTGGCCCTACTAAGGTTTCTAGATTTCATATCTCCAGTGTTTGCCACAAAACAAGGTTTATCTCAAAAGTACATAACCTCATAATATCCATCAAACCAAAATAACCAAATTTCCTGGGGTTTCCTTCAAACCTTAGATTTATTTTAGGTCTCCTTCATCCTCACTTTCTTGCATCAATGGTGTCATCATAAGGGTGATACCCATGACTTTTCTTTAACCAGCTCTAATACCATGTTAATTTTTCTTACGAATATATTGTTCTTTGATTTCATAATTTCATTTCTTAATTAACACATTAGATTCACCCCATAACATTATAAAATTATTCAGATTTACATCATTATTCAACAACATATGCAACTATATAGAAAGAAAAATGTAATCATCATCAATGCAGTATAACATAAAGGAACAATAGAAGAGAAGCATTCACACGTAGAGACACCATGATTGTCAGAGACTAGGGTGAAACCCACTATGGGGAAAAACCTTTCAAATTATTCTTCTTAGTAGATTTTCATCAAATGATTTAGAAAAAGAAAGTACAATGATCCATATATTAAAAAAAATAGTTACAACATCCATAAATGAACCCAACAAAGCATATACTCAAAAATCTGATTTTGAAGTCTCTAATGAACTGCCACTTTCTATAGTCAACTGCTGAATTCTGTGGTCAACGAGCAGAAACTCAGAAGACTAAGATTTCATATTTTAGGTTTTGGTCACATGGAAGAGGATTTATGTGAGTGACTCTAGCTTCTAAGTTTCTCCCTTAAGCCTAGCATGCGAGCGACTGGGGTCAAGTATGGATTACGGAAACCCTAATTCCTAGTTGCATGGATTGAGTGTTGTCCATGTGACTCGAAGGCTCCAGTCGCACGGATGAGATTTTGTGTGAGTGACTACGAATGACTTCTTCCTATGATGTGCCTGCGACTGAGGTCCAAAACCCTAAATCAAATATGCGAGCTTCAAACCCTGCAATTTCGCCTTAGAGCGAACCGAATCCTTCGCGGATGAGCCTCAGACCTGTGCGAGCCAAACACAAAGATATAAGAGTCTTATCATAGTGTCTAAATTAGGTAGAGGGAACTTGTATTTATATCCTTTCAAGGTGTTCTACTTTTCTTTAGGGTTGACCTTATCAAATATGTACATATGGGATTTTCTTCATAAGTACACTTTCTCTTATCCGATTTGAGTGATATTTAGGTTGATTTTGGTCATCTTGAAAAGAGGAATCCAATGAAATCATTATTTACATCAAGTGAGATGTTCAAAGTTTAATTTGACTGTAGTTTTATATTAACAAAAGAGAGGATGGATCCACCTATTCAATGAAGTAAGGACCATTGGCCCGTTGATTCAGAAATTAGATGAAACTAGTTTGATAGTATAGTATAGTAGCATGTACACTAAGAAAATTAATAATTCTCAGCCCAAGTCCCATTTATAGTCGTGCACCCACCTAAAATAGTTTAGTCTCAGGGATACTCTATGAAACAAAATAAATGAAAATTTTCATATACTGAAATGCATCCCGATATGACCCACATATCACAGTTCCAAAATTCTACCTATCCATATTTTCCAAGTTTTGATTTCATCAATAGGTGAGAAAACTCCCCAATCATTTCAAGATCAAATTCTTCAACATAAATCCATCACATAGATTCCCAGTCAGCTTATAGGTGTTGAAGTAGGGGGAAGACATGCACACCCATGTTAGTGGATAACATACATGGAAAGGAGTATCCAAGTGGAGCATAAGGATTGGAGGTTCTATTCCCTCCTTGACTAAGTGAGCTATGCATAAAGGATATGTAGGATATAGAAAAGGTGGTGTGTCTAGCTCCTAGTCAAACCATGTATGGTATCATTTTAATCCGATCTAAACAAGGTAAAGGGTGTTAAATTGAGGAGAGAAATAAAGAAAAAATAGAGGAATCTAAATCAAACCTAAAATTAATGTAAAATCTACTCAACAATGATTTTTACTAGTAATTCACTCTATTATTTATTTCATTTCATCTAGTTTCTCATTATACTTCTTATCAACCAAGCAAGTTGCATTGATAAAAATCACCAACCAACATAACTGGAAGAGGGAAGTAAAAATGGTGGAACCTACATTATTTATCTCTTACTTTTCTCCTATCTAGCATCAATGGAGAGACCTAGCTCAAGTGAAATGAAGTCTCATGGGTGGTAGGGAAATCAACCCAAACATGCTAACTCGACCTTCGTTAAGAAAAGAGTAGTTCATTTAAGAGTAGTTTTTCATCTTTACAGAAATTAATTATTTATATAATGCTACTACTAAACCATTATCAATGAACTCGCTCATCTATCTCCCTTAAGGTAAGGGGGTTTGAAGATCTAAACCTGTCATTTTGACTAGGTTATCGCTATAGAAAGGTGGATGAATATTGGCCAAGTTTGTTGAGTATATTTGAAAGGGTAATTTCTCCAACCGTTTTCCATTACTATATTAAGGTCCTTTGGGCATAATTTTTTCATTAAGTTGGAGAGAAAAATAATTAGCAAACAATTGGGTTTTGACCCTATTCCCCCAATGTTGGTTTTTTTAGTAGGTTTTCCCTTCAAGCTTGGGATCAAGTGGGACATTAGAAGCTAAGAAAGGTGAAATGAACCTAAAGGTTTGAATTGAACTCATTAGCATAACATAAAAATGCATTATTTTCATGGCCCTACTTTCTTATATATCCATGATATAGCTTAGTTTGCATAGAAGGATTGGTTGGGGTGGAAGGGTGTGTCCCATTTTTAATCCCAACTTGCATTGATCAAGAAAAGGGATAAATGAAAAAATATTATTAGTGTTGTTTTTTGGTTGTTTTTTATAGGGGAAGGATCAAATTAAAACATGTTATTGGTGTTGTATAATACTTCAAACTTGATTTGTGATGAGCTTTGGTATTGCAATAAGAACGCTGCAACTCCCAAGGCTACCAACTTTAAATATCAACCTGGGGTTCGTACAAACTTAAGAGGTATCGACACTATATGTGCAACATACAATGTGTCCTTCCTTTTTTGAAATGATGTAATGGAGTGCATGTATTGAAGTCAAATCCTAAACTAATTGCATAAGATGAAATTTTTGAAATGGAACCTTAACCTATGGTAAGAAAGAAAGTTCAAGGAAAGAGAATGAAATCAAATGCTAAAACAAACCATTTTCTAACTAACTCCTAAGAGGTTTTGCTACAAAAGAATGCTAAGTTAACATGTATGAAATCCTACTGTCCTAAGCATGTAGATTCAAACCATCAAACCTTCTATTTTTGTGCATGTAAATGAATAAAATAGCTTTGTTTTTCTTTTTTTCGTTTTTCCTTAATGAAAATGAGGTGGTAGGCTATAATTCGACTATGGTTTAGCTTTGTAACCAATCAGCGTGCACAAACTGACTCTGTATGTGGATTTTCACCCATAGGTTCCCACTTATCTGACTTTATCAAGCACTTCAATCCTCGCCGTTGATCTCACTTCGCCAGATCCAACGGATATCGCATTTCTCAACTCTTTGATGTTATGACCAGATCCCAAATAAATTTAATCCTATTCAAAACTTTATCGCATTTGAAATCTAGATTAAATCATGTGCATATTCTGATGTAATTACCGTCAGATCTCATCCTTTCATAACAAACAACTATGATCGATCCAAAATTCAACTGGATTAAATCAAAGTCTAGAAAACATTTCGTTCGAAATCTAGATTAAATTGCGTCAAGTTTTTGACGCGATTACCATCGAATCTGACCCATTCGATCCAACGGCTATTATGCAACCCACTTGCCAACTATTAAGGTTGATCTGCACTGTCGATGCGACCTTTCCAATCGAACGGTTGTCGCATAATCTCACGCGAAATCTTGCACGACCGTTAATACTCCGAAAGCATGCGAGAAAAGCTGTTTTCTTATTCTACATGTCGTCCACTAAGGGTAATCGCATGAAATTTCTGAATACTACTTCCCACATTTAGGGTGCGCGAGATACCACTTACCATCCTTGGAAAACCGCCCACGTGCTCAATACGGAACTTAAGGAAAATATGTTTAACTAAGGGTTTAGCGCTTAATCTCAAGGTTAACTCTTAACTCTAATCGATACGAAACTTAAAGAAAGATTCTTAACCAAGGGTTTAATGCTAACTCTCAGTGTTAACTCTTAACGCTAATCAATACGAAACCTAAGGAAAGACATTTAACCAAGGGTTTAGCGCTAAATCTCAATGTTAACTCGTAACGCAAATCGACTGTGATTTTACCAATAAAACACATAAACAGAGAAAAACACCTGATTAAGGTCTAGAACGTCGATACACAGAGACAAATGAATTCGTGCACCAGAACAATGTGTCCACACCACACTTCAATCACTTATTCAACAAAATGGAAATTACAGAGTCTTGGCCCTCTCGGCTCGATTACAACAATTTCTCTGACCGTTGTTTCAATCTCAAACCCTATCTCTATGACATCTCTCACTTACTCACTCTATTCTCGATAATCTAAGCTCTCTGTCGTTACATTCTTTCCTCTTTTATGAATCAAATCCTATCCTAACTGCATTGACAACTCAATCTCTATTTTTATCACTTAACCATTAAATAAATCCTACAACAAGAAACTAAATGCAGAAATAGAAAGGCATAAGAGCTAGAGATGCACGTGAATAAGCAATAAAAAGAAGGAAAGACAATGATACAAAAAGGGCTCTCAGGTTCCTGGGATGGCCAAGCCGAAGGAAAATCAGAGACCTATGGGGGAGAACAAGATCTAGAAGTTGAACATGACACCAATATTCATTGTTTTCATCAAAAGAATTACATATCTGCCATAAATACAAAGGAGCTGCAAAACTACAAGCTCTCTACATCATAACACTAATCAAAATCTAAAAGTCTGAAGATCCAAAAAAGTCCCCTAGAGGCAAATTCGACATGGTACTTATACAAAATGATTAGGAATCATTCCCCATGAATGGAGGAAGCTTTCCCCACCAAAATCCCTTGATTAGTTGATCTAGTCCCTTTGATTGGTCGATCTCCTCCCTTGATTAGTGGAACACATTCCTAGATTTTCTCAACCATTGGAGTTCCACCATTTGTGCCATAATTCCATAATATCTTGTTGACTTATTTTTTATTATTGATCCTCCAGTAGTAGGGAATGAGTACCTAGATGATCTCCTCTTCTAACTCTTCATCATCTACCCAATATTCTCATAGTATTCCACAAAAAGAAGTAATATTAGGCACAAATATCCAATTATTCATAAACCTTCCTAATGAATATATTAAAGTTAAAAATAAATTACCTAATGAAAAAAGAGAGGTTTAATGTGCTGAAGGATGGTCATAAGCCTTAAGTTATTGTTTAATTTAGAGGCATGGGCCTTAATTTATGTCTAATTTACAGGCCCATCATAACCCCCTACTGAAAGGGTTTCTCATCCTCTGAGCAACTTAGTGTCCTCATTGTGCCTCCTCCATGGCCTTGGTGGCCTCTCTCTTGTGCATTAAGAATATTGGCTGCAAGTTCTGCAAGGACAAGCCCAAAAATAAATGTGTGTAAAGAAAAATTATTATTTTTTCTTGAGACCATTAGCTTGCTTTCTTCTCCTTATTCAAGATTGATCTGGAATATTTTTCAATTTGTCAAGGTCTTCCACACCTTTATCAACCTTTTGCTACCTTGTTCTACCATTTGAACACCTCTAACATCACTGCAATTTGATTCATATTTTGCTGGTGATTTTTGTTTCCTTCTTCTTCTCCTTGTGGCCTAGATGATTGCCTAATGGCCTTGGAGTTCTCCATTTTGACTAGATCTCTCTTAGGCACTGTCATTTTGGGGTTTTAGCACAATTTTATTTTCTTCCTTCTTGTAGCAACATTCTGCCTTCCTGTAGTAGTCATTCCTTCTTCCTTCAAAGTCTTCTAACTATATGGGAGAGATGAGAAATGATGAAGAGGGATTGGATGATGATGCTATGGCTCAAAGGGAGTAGTGTAGGTTTGTGAAAATGGAGAGGATGCTCTTGTCTGCTTTTTTCAAGATTGAAATGGGATGGATGAATGATGAATAGATAGTGAATATGAAGTGGATGAAGGGCTTAGAGTGCTGTGGTGAATTGACCTTTGCAAAATTTATTCTTTTAGCTGCTGTCCTCATTCTTTGAAATCATCACCCTTTTGACTTTTCAACATTGCATGAGTGAAGGAGTGAGCTGCATCAACTAGTTGAAGGTGACTAAGACTTCTGACCCATCCTTAGCTTATAAAACCTCATCTCTCATGCATTGACAACAAATTTATAACTACAATATGCTTAAGAGAAGAGGTCAAGAATATTGCATACCTGTACCTACCTGATGGTTGTTGGAGAGACATGCATGCTGCTGCTGAGTTGATGTTGATGTGCAGGTGTTGGATGGTGATGCTAATGACCCTAATGCTATTTATAAGCTCTGGAGGAGCTTCTTTGACCTCTGGATCTCCTTTAAAAATTCTCACTACCAATTCTATAGGTGTTGTTCTGTATCCTGTAGGTTTATAGGACAATGACTTGTTTTGTCCATATCTCCCAAATGGTAGACTGGATTGAACTGAAACTTTTTGAGCATGTTTCCATCATCCTTATGCACCTCCCCATATAAAATTTTTGGTCAATGGATACACAGATCTCGAGAAAATGCAAAAATGGCTAAAGGTGATGGAGGCCAATTTTTTGGAAATCGTGCACTGGAATTTGCTGAAATTGCTTGGGAATGTTACTATCATCCATATGCATCTCCCCTTGAAACAACTTGGAAAATTGATGTATGGTTTTCAAGTTATGAGAAAAAAAATTTATGCTCCATGTATTTTTGTATCCTGTAGTTTTTTCGGGCATCAAGCAAACTGAATGGTAGAAGCTTGATAATGATGGGTGGATGGTGAAAATAGATGAGGGTGATGGATTGTCATGGCCTTGGCCTTCTTGGATCATTTGAGCAAAGGAGGAGAAAGTCAAAATTTGACCTCTTTTGACTAGGCTTGACCAACTTGTTCTTGTTGCTTGTAGATGTTGGAGAGTACATGCATTTATCAAAGAGATGCATGGAGAAAGGATTTCTTTTATTCTTTTTTTCTAAGCCTACTAGCTACCTCAATGAGGTTTTCAACTAGTAGGTCTACCTAGGCACCTCAAAGGATGTTTTCACCTAGGATCTTTTCTTTTTTCGCAACCCATTGAACGCCTCATGGAGGTTTTCAATCAATGAGCCAATCAGAGGCACCTCAAAGGAGGTTTTCACCTAAGATTTTTGTTTTTCTCTTATTTTCATTTTTTCCACTTTTCTTTTTCTTTTTTTTCTACCCTACCATACATGAAAAAAAATCACTTTCAAGTATAAGAATACTTCCAATGGAGTCATTTTCACATCAAGATCACAGACAAAATGATGTGGAGGTTTGAAATGTATGCTTTGACATGTACCTAGATTTCAGAGACCAAGTGATTTGAATTTGAAAGGATCAAGCATAGTTGAGGAAGAGAGTGATGCTACAACTTAGTGACTGTCTGGAACCATATTTCAATGTAGTTGTGATATCCCTGGTCCATTTGTTGATTTGGATCATCTTGGATGTCTTCTTCTTTCATGACCTTCAAATATTCCTCTTTTTGCTGATTGTTCTCTTGAAAACATGGAGGGTTTGATGATAACCATGAGGGAGCTTTCTCATTCTTTGATTTTGATGTCTGCTCTTCATCAAATGCAGCCCATGCATAGAAAATTTTAGGGGCGAATGTTTGCCCTTTGGCGAAATTAAGGGGTTTTAAATTTTTAGTGGGCGAATATTTTGTATCATAGTACATTTTTACAAATCACCTCAAATAGCCCACCTTATTTTAAGGGAGAGGGTAAAAAAGGTAAATTTAGCCCTTGAAATTAGGAGTTACAACCTTCCATTTGCCCATTTTCAAGAATAGGTTTTATGTAAGTGAATCCATTTGCCCATTTTCAAGAATAGGTTTTATTTAAGTGAATCCTATGGGCTAAAGACCCAAATACCATATTTATAAAAGAGGTATGGTAAATTAATAAAAATATAAATAAATGAGAGGTATGGTAAAAAAATAAAACATTTTTTATATTTACTCCATAAGTCACCTTATATACATGCAAGGGTGTAAATAAATAAAAATATAAGTAAAGTGGAGGTATGGTAAATAAATAAAACGTATTTTTATACTTAATCAAAAGGTATGGTAAATAAATAAAAATATAAATAAACTAGACGCATGGTAAATAAATAAAACCTCTTTTTATATTTAGTCCATAACCCTAGTTCTATTTATGAAGGCTCAAGAAAGAGGTTTTATTTAAGTGAATCCTATGGGCCAAATACCATATTTGTAAAAGAGGTATGGTAAATTAATAAAAATGTAAATAAACGAGAGGTATGGTAAACAAATAAAACATTTTTTTATATTTACTCCATAAGTCACCTTATATTTACGAACACTTTAAAAATGCGTTATATTTAGGTGAAACCTATGGGCAAAATACTATGGGACAAATACCATGGACTAGATTGTTATTAATACCATGCAAAAAAAAATTATTAACCCTAATATTAGTATTAATAAAAATAAAAATGGCACATGGTATTCACCCATGGTATTCACCAAAATGGCACATGGTATTGACCCATGGTATTCACCTGGAATGTAGTGTATTTAAATGGGCGAATTATCAAATATCGTGATATGCAAACTAGCATAGAGTGAAAAAATATTTGATCCAATCAAGAGTAAAAATGGATGTTGTAATTTAATGTATGTTAAACATTTTGGCCTAGTTAAAATAAAAAATAAAATAAAAATCAACTATTAATTTTATTAATTTTTATAAATTACTAATAGTAATTTTTAAACTCCAGGTTTATGATAACCCATGGTATTGACCCATGGTAATACCATGGTATTCATGTGAGCATAGACTATTTAAAGGGGAAATCATATCATCTTAGATCCATCTTAATTCTGGGTCTACCAAGTGCTCTGAGGGATAAATAGATTTCATCCCCCCTAAGAGTGGTTGAGTTAAGATGGATATAGGTTGGTTTTTATGATAATGAAGATATTAAATAGACTTAGGAAATTATATTGTAAAAACATCTTAAGGTGAATGGTTAAAGCATAGACATTGGACATACTTCTGTTTTAAACTGAAACAAATCCAAGGCTAAAAGGAATGGATTGATTGCACTAGTCATCCTTCTATAACTTTCCAACATATGTTGGAGTAAGCTGATTGTAATTTGGGTGATTTTCTAATTGCAAATAGGAACATACTTATGTATTGGCAGGGTGGTTATGAGGTCCCTAGAAGTGATGAATTTGAATTTTTCTTGGTTTTATATATAGTATTAGGTTTTTTCTCATGCTTTCTGTGAATGGCACAGGTGAATTTTATCCTACACCCACTAGGTTATCGATATGTAATTTCGGTAATTTTGATTTCAAAAGATATTTTAAAGAAATGCAATGATTTCATTTGTGTATTCAATAAACACAAGATTTTATAATTGAGTAGAATATTCGCCATGCCTGGTGAGAGATTCGCTAAAAAATTATATATACATATCATATTATTGACAAAATCGCCTTCCATTTTTCCTATATACCTTGGAGATTCGCCCATTTATTATACATGTAAATTTAGGGGGGGTTCTTAAAATTTTCCCTGAGCCCATGGTTCTTTGATCTTCTCTTTTGAATCTTCTTCTTTTGCATGTTGTCCTTCAAGGATATCAAGAGAATCTCTTTTTTGAAATACTCTTCCTAAGTTATGGTGAATACCATTGATCTCAAGAGGAGATGTTTGGAAGTGTTGTATCTCAACACTGTAAGTGGGCTGAGCTACTTCAATGTATGGGTTTGGAAATGGTGGTACAGGTAGTTGAGTGGGAGTGTATATTTGAGATGGATGTGGATGGGGTTGTGGTTGTGGTGGAGGTGAATGGTAAGTTTAACATGGAGTTTGGTATGGAGGATATTGAACAAAATACTGAGGATATTGAGGATATTGTGGATGGTTCCCATAAGTTCCTTTCCAAGATTGGTTTTGAGGTTGAGATGGCCAATGTTTCCAAGGAAAAGGTGTGTTCCAATTACTTTGAGGTGGATATGCATAACCTTGAAATTGGGAATTAGAATCTTGCATCATATCAAGGTGAATATGATTCCATGGTCCTCTTGGAGCTATATAACATTGTTGCATTGGTGATTGACTTGCTCCATTGTTCTCTTGGTGAACTTTCTTCAACCTTGGTAATGATGTACAATGTTTAACATCCTTGGATTTTGCAACACAAATATTAGCATTTTCTTTTCCTTCATATTGTATTCTTAACATTTCTACTTGTTTTGTTAGATTGTTAAGAATTTATATTTTAAAATCATCAAACAAATTTCCAGGTTTAGCTTGACTTACCGATATTGACACTGATTTGCCTACTCTTGCTTTTCCTCTTTATATGTGTTTGCATGTTTCACAAATTTCCTCAAATGACAATTGATATACATCACCTCTACTCATGAGATTAATGAGATCAATCCATTCATCCTAATTGTTCTAATTAAGAGGGTTTTTAGTGTGTCAGATCCTAAATGGTGTAGCTTTTCCCTCTTAACATTATACATGAACCTCTCTACTAGATCTTCTAGAGTCTCATCTTCTCTTTGATTCATTCTAAAGGTTTCTTCTTTAAGATCACGATCTTTATATTTTTCTAGGAATATCTTTTGCATATCATTCCATGATCTTATTGAATTAGTCCCTAAACTCATGAACCATGTAAGAGATCTATTCTTCAAAGTTGCTGGAAACAATCTTAGTTTTTGAGCTTTTAATAAGTAACCATAAGATCTACAAACAATCTCAAATTCAAAGAGAAAGGTTTCCCGATCCTTTGACCTTAGACCATGAAATTTTGGAAGAAAAGAGGGAGGGATGTTCTTCATGTGTACACTTCCATCAGTATCTTGAATAGGAAATCCAATAGGATTTTCCTCATTGTCATCATTGCCATCAATTTCTTCTCCATTCTTTGTCATCATCTTCTTCTTCTACTTGCAAAAGTGGATGGTGATATGGCTCTTACTGCACCATGTGATCAAATGGGGGGGTGGGTTGTTGTTGGAGATTTTTTTTTTTGTTTTTTTTTTTATGATTGAATGAAGACTATAATGCAATGCAATTTTCTACTATTGAAATTAAATATGCCTAATGCAACTAATTTTTTTTTTTTGTTTTTTCAAAAAGTAAAAAGAAATGAATCAATTAGGGAAGAAAACAATGCATACTTTGACACCTCCCCAGCAATGGCACCAAAAAATGATGAACCTTAGTATTGCAATAAGAATGTTGCAACTCCAAGGCTACCAACTTTAAATATCAACCCGGGGTTTGTACAAAATTAAGAGGTATCGATACTATATGTGCAACATACAATGTGTACTTCCGTTTATGTCATGATGTAATGGAGTGCATGTACTGAAGTCAAATCCTAAACTAATTGCATAATATGAAATGCTTGAAATGGAACCTTAACCTATTGCAAGAAAGAAAGTACAAGGAAAGAGAATGAATTAAAATGCTAAAGCACACCATTTTCTAACTAACTCCTAAGAGGATTTGCTGCAAAAGAATGCTAAGTTAACATGTATGCAATCCTACTGTCCTAAGCATGTAGATTCAAACCATCAAACCTTCTACTGCTGTGCATGTAAATGAACAAAATAACTTTTTTTTTCTTTTTTTCCTTTTGTCTTGACAAAAATGAGGTGGTAGGTTGTAATTCGACTACGATTTAGCTTTGTAAGCATGCATAAACAACCTCTGTACATGGATTTTCACCTAGAGGGTCCCGCTTATCTGACTTTATCAAGCGCTTCAATCATCGCTGTTGATCTCACTTCGCCAAATCCAATAGATATCGTGTTTCTCAACTCTTTGACATTATGACCATATCACAAATAAATTTCCTATTCAAAACTTTATATTGTCTGAAATCTAGATTAAATCATGTGCATCTTCCGACGTGATTATCATCAGATCTCATCCTTTCATAACAAACGGCTATGATCGATTTAGAATTCAACTGGATTAAATCAAAGTCCATAACACATCGCGTCCCAAATCTAGATTAAATCACATGTAGCTTCTGACACAATTACCATTGGATCTAACCCATCTATCCAATGGCTGTCACGCAACCCACTCGCCAACTAGCAAGGTTGATCTACACCGTCATTGTGACCCATCTAATCGAACGACTGTCGCGCAATCTCGTGCGAAATCTTGCACGACTGTTAATACTCCGAAAGCACACGAGGAAAGTTGTTTTCTTATGCTACGTGTCCCCACTAAGTGTAATCACGTGAAATTTCTAAATACTGCTTCCCACCTTTAGGGCGCGTGAGATATCACTTACCATCCTTGGAAAACTGCCCACATGCTCAGTACAAAACTTAAGGAAAAGACATTTAAATAAGGGTTTATCGCTTAATCTCACCATTAACTCTTAATGCTAATCGATACGAAACTTAAAGAAATATGCTTAACCAAGGGTTTAACGCTAACTCGCAGTGTTAACTCTTAATGCTAATCGATACAGAACTTAAGGAAAGACGTTTAACCAAGGGCTTATCGCTAAATCTCAGTGTTAACTCTTAATGATAATCGACTATGATTTTACCAATAAAACACATAAATAGAGAAAAGCACCCGATTAAGGTCTAGAACGCCGATACATAGAGACAAATGAATTCCTGCACCAAAACAGTGCATCCACACCACACTTCAATCAATTATTCAACAAAATGGAAATTACAGAGTCTTGGCCCTCTCAACTCAATTACAACAGTTTGTCTGACCTCTGTTTCAATCTCAAACCCTATCTCTGTCACACCTCTCGCTTACTCACTCTATTCTCGATCATCTAAGCTCTCTGTCATTACATTCTTTCCTCTTTTATGAATCAAATCCTATCCTAACTGCATTGACAACTCAATCTCTATTTTTATCACTTAACCATTAAATCAATCCTACAACAAGAAACTAAATGCAGAAATAGAAAGACATAAGAACTAGAGATGCATGTGAATAAGCAATAAAAAGAAGGAAAGACAATGATACAAAAAGGGCTCTGAGGTTCCTAGGATGGCCAAGCCCAAGGAAACTCAGAGACCTATGGAGGAGAACAAGATCTAGAAGTTGAACATGACACCAATCTTCATTATTTTCATCAAAAGAATTACATCTCTGCCAGAAAATACAATGGAGCTGCAAAACTACAAGCTCTCTACATCATAACACTAATCAAAATCTAAAAGTCTGAAGATCCAAAAAAGTCCCCTAGAGGCAAATTCGACTTGGTACTTATACAAAATGATTAGGAATCATTCCCCATGAATGGAGGAAGCTTTCCCCACCAAAATCCCTTGATTAGTGGATCTAGTCCCTTTGATTGGTGGATCTACTCCCTTGATTAGTGGAACACATTCCTAGATTTTCTCAATCATTGGAGTTCCACCATTTGTGCCATAATTCCATAATATCTTGTTGACTTATTGTTTATTATTGATCCTTTAGTAGTAGGTAACGAGTCCATAGATGATCTCCTCCTCTAACCCTTCATCATCTGCCTAATATTCTCATAATATTCCACAAAAAGAAGTAATATTAGGCACAAATATCCAATTATTCATAAACCTTCCTAATGAATATATTAAAGTTAAAAATAAATTATCTAATGAAAAAAGAGAGGTTTAATGTGCTGAAGGATGGTCATAGGCCTTAAGTTATTGTTTCATTTAGAGACATGGGCCTTAATTTATGTCTAATTTAGAGGCCCATCAATTTGTCAATGGGCTTGGGTTAATTGTTGGTTTTTTTGAAAGGGTTGAAAATTTTTATGCCTAATAAGGTTTCACTTGGGTTATTTTTGAAATAGACTACCCCATTTGAAATTTTATTAATTATTTTGAGTACACTTTTTAAATTAGTATCATCTTTCTCCACTAGTTTTGTCAACACTAGAGATGACTTCCCACTAGCCTTGGGATCCTCCTTATGTGTGTTTCATGCCAAAGATGACATTTCCTTCTCCAACTTTATGGATTGTTCAAAGGTACTTGCAAGAGTTTTCTTATCTACCCTTTTAACAAATATGGATAAAGAAGCACTGCAGGCTAGGGTGTGGTATTTTATGGCCAAAGGATAGAAAAGCTAGGAGTATTCAAGCAACTTATTCAATAGAGTACTGAAACATTGATTTAAGCCCTTGACTTTTTCGTTCTTCTCTATCTTGATTCCATTTCCTTCTTTTTCTTCTAAGCATCTCATTTTAGCATGGCCAAATATTTCTACGAACAGCATTGGTGGAGTCATGTAAGTCTCCTTCTTATGAAGCTTGGATTTTGTCTTCTCCACTCAATCTATAGACTAAACATAAACCTCCTCATACCATTTTTGCTAGAAGAAAATTTCTTTGCCAATTCTATGAAATAAACAATTATATGGATAATGTTATTATTTCCATTCATAATTTTTTAGTAATCTTTGGGAATTTTCTTCTTGGCTTAGACTGTCCTTCCAACAACTCTGTTAGCAAATAATGGGAATGATTATTTCTAGTCCCTTCATGACAAGTTTTCTTTCCTTACACAAAGCATATGGATGAGTGTACAAACTCTTATCGTTGCAAGTGGTTCTCTCCTTGTTGATTGTGCATGGTGGGTAGCTCATCTCTTCTTCATGCAATGATGGAAAAATATGTGAACGCTACTCTCCTCATGTCCCTAGGCCCTCCTGTGAGGGATTCATGTCCAAACCTACCTTAATACCATGTTAAGAAAGATGGCGAGTAGACCTTATTAAATACAAAAAACTATGTTGAGTGTTTTCATTAAGCATATGATAGTACAAATATAAAAACAAAAACATTCTCTATCTTGAGAAAACATTTTTGTATTTATATTTGTATTATATTTTATTAATGAAAATGTTTAGCATAGTTTTGGTGTGTAATAAGGAAAATAGTTTGTTTCTCTTTTTAGTTTTATTTCTTAGTTGCAATCTTTCGTAGTTAACAATATTCATCATTTTCCTTATGTCTAGAGCTTGACGGGCCCTGTTTCTAGGACTTATCTGTAGGAATTTACAGGGTAAGTTCCTCAGACAGAACACCAAAGGACACTGTGCACAAACAGATCGCAGATCAATACACCAGTACTTTTGACGTGGTTAAAACCCTCAAAGAGGGAAACAGTCCACGGCCTGAGCCAACGCGGCCACTTCAGGAAATTTACTAATAAAATAATGAAAATTTACATAAGCTTCTCTCATGAACGGTTAACCTACAAATGACCCTCCATGCTCTTTAAATAGAGATCATGGACCAATCGGGTGTTAAGCCATGGATCAAGTGTCGGTAATACCGAGGAGAGAATGAACCGTCGGATCACTACATATCGTGACCATCGGATTGTAAGTTAAAAAATGTACATAGTAAAGAAACACACTTTACCTAACTCTATACCTAACTCTATACTAGACCAAGTTGTACTTAACTATTTCCTATGTGTCGGAATATCCTAACATCCCCCCTTAAGAACAACTTGGGATAGGATTGAAGGATTTACAAATATGACACAATAGGAGAAGGAAGGAGGCATTAGAGCCTATCCCCCCTTAGTGACAACTTCCTGAACTCCAACCATAAATCGAAGTTTAGTGAACTTCGCCTCTGTGAGAGCCTTTGTAAAGATGTCTGCAACTTGATCATCTGTTGAACAATATTGCACTTCAAGAACATGGTCATGAATGAGCTTTCCGATGAAGTGCATGTGTAGTTCAATGTGTTTTCTGCGTTGATGTTGGACTGGATCTTTGCATAGTTGAATGACACTTTGATTATCACACCAAAGTGTAGTCGGATGCTGCTGCTGAAAGCCAAACTCTGACAGTATCTGACGAAGCCACAAGGCTTCCTTACTAGCTTCTACGACACCACGATACTCTACTTCTGCTGAAGAAAGAGAAATGGCACCTTGTTTCTTTCAAGCCCATGTAATAGGTCCTGAACCAAGAGTGAACACATAACCTACAGTAGACTTCTGATCGTCAGGGTCACTAGCCCAATCGGAATCAGTGAAACCAACCAATAGAGGAGATGCTTCGGCACTGTAATGAATCCCAAACTGAACTGTACCTCGAACATAACGAAGTATTCTTTTAGCTGCTTTCCAATGACTGTCACGTGGTTTATAAGGTTGGGATCACTACCAGTAGGATAAGATCATCAACATAAAGAACAAGAATGATAAGAGACTTGCCCACTTTCTTGGTGTAGACAGTATTGTCAGAATGACACCTCGAAAAGCCATTTTCTAAAAGAATGTTATCCATTTTGGCATACCAAGCTCGAGGAGCTTGCTTGAGACCATAAAGGGATTTCTTAAGCCGACATACAAGGCTGGAGTCTGTTTGTATAAAGCCAATAGGTTGTTCCATATAGATTTCTTCATGCAAGTCCCCATGCAAGAAGGCGGATTTAACATCGTAGATCAATACACCAGTACTTTTGACGTGGTTAAAACCCTCAAAGAGGGAAACAGTCCACGGCCTGAGCCAACGCAGCCACTTCAGGCAATTTATTAATAAAAGAATGAAAATTTACATAAGCTTCTCTCATGAACGGTTAACCTACAAATGACCCCCCATGCTCTTTAAATAGAGATCATGGACCAATCGGGTGTTAAGCCACGGATCAAGTGTCGGTAATACCGAGGAGAGAATGAATCGTCAGATCACTACATATTGTGACCGTCGGATTGTAAGTTACAAAATGTACATAGTAAAGAAACAAACTTTACCTAACTCTATACCTAACTCTATACTAGACCAAGTTGTACTTAACTATTTCTTATGTGTCGGAATATCCTAACACTATCTCCCCACTTCATTGAAATAAATATAGTTGGGATTGTTCCAAGTTAGTTGACGAGGGTCGACTCTGGCCAGGAACTAACCCATACACATATAGGCTATTCTTACACATACACAATAGAATAGAAGTTTCCTCAGTCACTAGATAGACTCATATGAAATGTAAACCTGCATAATGCCATTTTTCAATATCTACCAACAACATAATCATGTAATATACAATAGAGAGAAAATAATTACTTAGAACAGTAAATTCCACTTATCTTTTTTGTTCATGTTTTGAATGGATTAGCCGACAACAAAATCACAGGGCACAAAATGCTCCTCCCAACCTATGAGAATCAATACCTCTATTGAAACTCCCCCAAGTCAACTTCATATCTAGAACAATTTCAAAACAAGAACCTCAATAGGTTCAACCTAAGACTTCCTAATCTCAAACAACTTTAGTTGAGGGCCTTTAATCTTAGCACTTAAGATTCAAATAGAATTCCACTCGCCAACCAGCTCAAGAACTCTTTATTTGGCTCCTGCCTCCCTCTAGAACGTCGTGTTAGAACGTCGTTAGTCTTATACATTTTTATAACTCCTTTCTTGGCTTCCTTTTCCCAATTGAGATAGTTTACATCTAGGGAGAGGAGTTTGGGTAGGCAACTGCCTCTACCCATAACTGTGTTTCAATTATTCTGGAATATGAAACTCTCTTATAGTTATGAAACTCTCTTATAACATTACTTTCCCTGTAACTTTATGGTTGACTATTATTTTATTTTTATAACTCTCTTATAACATTACTTTCCCTGTAACTTTATGGTTGACTATTATTTTATTTTTATTAATAAAATTAAAATATTCATGTTCATAATTTATTCACATCAAAGCTTTTAACATGGTGCATAATTTACCAAATAACTAAATAAAATAACTCAAATATTTACACATTTACCGATAAATATTACATGTCCCTTTTCCAATATTTCACAATAAATAATTAGCTTGTGAGTGATTTCTAAATATAGCTATGTGAATATTTTATTAAAATAATGTGTTTTCTTTGAATTAGGTGCGAAAGCATAGTACAGAATGAGAAAAACCAAAAGCTTTAAACGTACAAATATTTCTTATATTACTCGTTCACACGAGCAAAACAGATATACCAATGGAAACAAAAAGCATTGCATGGTTTATAATATCATGCAGGAGGTTAAACCAATAATGTCATTTTAGAAGGTCTTATATAATGCAGCTGAACCTGATGTGAGAGCAGGTTAATCTTTTCAATTTTTTTTTCTATCTCAAAACTCTACAAATGATTCATTTGAACGTGGAAATATCCGTTGCCCGTGCACAAGTGCTGTATTTTAATTGATCAAACTTTTTTACATTTAATTATTGTACCCTCGATATCGATGTTTTCAGTATTTCCATAAAGCGCATGATATATATTTGATTAAACATCACTTCATATATATATATATATTTCAAAATCCATATTATGTAATAACCAATAATATTCATGGTAGTTTCAAATAAGGGTCTTGCTTCATTGAACAGAGTTGAAATGATTCCAAGGTTTTCCTCGAGATCTAAAAAGTCGCAAAGTATCCAAAATGATAATACGCAAGTTATTTCATTCTACTCCTTTCATTATCAACTACAAAGATATCACCACTGCAATAGCGAACATTTCTGCAGGGTGACTTATTTGCAGAGTTCAATATCTTATATGCTAAAGAGGTAGTGTTAATTTCAATAGAAAGTAGTTGTAACCAATTGAATTTACGTTAATTTCATTGTCAAGGATGTATTAAAATATCATAAACAAAAGTTAGATCAAACAATTGAACTTGTTTTTATTTTATTCATCAAATTTTGAAATATTTTATAAATCTACCATTCAAATAAATTGAAGTGTACAACATCTCATTTGCTAAATAAGCAGCGCTAATGATAATAAAAAGCAGTTAAAACCCGGTTAAAAAACGAGGTAAAGTGCTATTTAAATCATTAAAATATTTGTGGCCTTATTTGTTTGATATTATTTGACAACAAAAACTGCAATTTTATAATGTCTTTGGATGGGTTACACCAGGAAAATCAACTAATTGATTAATTATATATATATTTTTTGAAAATATAATTTTTAATAAAATAGTTGTTTAAAATAAATTTTGAATATACAAATAAGTTTAGATTTTACAATATTATAAATTATTATTTTATTTTCCATTAAAATTTGAAAATATAATTATTTTATTTTCCATTAAACTTTGAAAATATAATTTCTAGTAAAATTATTATTTTTAATATTTAGAATATATTTTTATATAATTTAAATTTAGATATAGATTTCGATATATCCAATCTATATAAATTTAATCATTTAAATATATCATTTAAAATAGTTTTAATTAAATTTTAAATAAAATTCTCTCTCTCATATATATATATATATATATAACTAAAATCAAATAACCTTTCTATATATAATTATATAGGAGATAAATATTTAGAAAATTTTAATATTCAGTGAATCTATTTATGTTAATAAATACAATAAAAGAAAACATCAATATGAAAACTAAGCACTGTGTAAACATTACTTATTTGGAAAAAGGTATATATCCATTTTGCAACTAGATCTATCAAGCTTCCAAATTGGTTAACTTTTACATATACAAACACTTTTCTAAAAGAGGTTTGTATCTAGCTTGGAAAAATATTAATCTTGCTACAATTGGTCCATTATGGCATCAATCTAGAGAGAGGGTACCTCTTCTTGAGTGTAAGTGTAATTTTGTTTAATGCTTTGTATGAATACACATTGACCAAGTTTCATCTTTCTTTGGAAACATTATGATGGGTGGCAAAATGGTGAGGTACTTGGTCAAATAATAGCTTGCCCTAGTAGCTAATGTAATTGTGTCTTCACATCGTTTTCTTGTATAATGGACTACCTATAGAGCTCAACTCAATGTTTGGTATTGAAGAATTTAGCATTATTTGGATTTCATGTAGGACATCCTTTTTGGGTGACAACCATATATGAATGGAATTTGAGGTCTAAAATGGGCATCTTGAGGAAAATAATAGATGAACACAAACTACCATTTTATTGAACTTTTTACTTCTTTCTTTGTAGGTTTATTTAAATAAAAGCAAAATTTAACAACTCACCTCCAACAAGTATCTACTCTACAGAGTTTTAAATAGACTCACAAAAAAATACATGAAAATAATATATAAGTTTACCTATAATTTTTTTTAATCATAAAATATAAAATTTAAATTTTTTGAGGAAGTAAATATTTTAATATTTATAATAAATTTATGTTTATGAATATTTAACCATTTAATTTATATAATTTTAATTTTTAAAATTAAAAATTAACTTCATTAACAAAATTTAATTTTTCCGCAAATTAATAACCAATTAAATTTTATTTGTTTTATAATTAATAATAAAGAATTTTTTTCTCCATTTTCATGATGGTTCATTGTCACTCCTCGTGAGTCACTTGTATATTAGCTAATAGGTTATAATTCATTGGCTAATAGGCTATAAATCCCAATACCAGCACGAGATACGTTAAAAAAAAATAGTTAAAAAATTTAAAACTTTAAACTTTATCGTTGTATGTGTGAGCGATGCAAATGTGTCAGGGTTATTTGTGTGTTTTATACAATTTATTCACATAAATGAGTTATTCATTCTATGTATATGTTGGACAGCTAGGTCATAATACACAGATTCAATTCAATGTATAATGATTATATATATTATATATATGCACATTGCAATTTATATTCATAGTAATTTATTATTAATTTTTTTAAATATATTTTTCAAATTTATCACTGATGTAAATGTAAAGGTTATTTGTGTGTTTTATACCATTTATTTATATAACTCAATTCACATAAATAAGTTATTAGTCCCTGGTGCAGGTTAGGCAAATTGATATGATGCTCACTAATATTAATTGAGTTGTTTAAGATTCTTAATAATTAAAGTTTTAAGACTCCCGACATATTTTTCACAACGAAATCTTTTTCGCTATCTTATTTGGTCTCTTCTTGAGGCAGGGAGCGCTATCTTATTTGGTCACTTCTTGAGGTAGGGAGGCCATAGTAATCGATATGATGTTCACTAATGTTAATTGAGTTGTTTAAGATTCTCAATAAGTTTTAAGACTCACAACATATTTTTCATAGTGAAATCTTTTTGCCATCTTATTATGGCCTCTTCCCCAGGAAGGAGGCGAAAACCATATGTTATTTTCATGTTTTTTTTATGTGTTTCCTTCCCATTTTCAATTGTGAAACTACTGCTCGCATTAACTCATTTCGATTAAATGTTTGGGATGAAAACCATATGTTATTTTCATGTGTTTCCTTCCCATTTTCAATTGTGAAACTACTGCTCGCATTAACTCATTTCGATTAAATGATTGGGATATTTAGATATATTAGTAATATATATGTTAGGCGCACACTGCATGCAACCAGACTAAATACCACATGGCTACTACATATACTGCCCATGTGTCTGTGATACCAGTTAACGGTTCTTCAAGTGTGGTCCTTGTCCTTCATTGAAAGGTACCTCATACCTCTTTTGTCGGCTTTACTTCTTTTGCTACCTTTTGTCGTTGTAGACTACGATGTGGGATATTCGTAGAGACATTTGTAGGCTATGATGTGGGATATTCCCAAAGACCGGTAGCGGAAGATGGGCGAG
This sequence comes from Pinus tabuliformis, assembly GCA_031772625.1. Lineage (NCBI taxonomy): Eukaryota > Viridiplantae > Streptophyta > Pinopsida > Pinales > Pinaceae > Pinus > Pinus tabuliformis. Next base: position 486,194,100 of record CM062818.1, read on the forward strand.
AAATTGAAAGGTATCTCATACTTCTTTTGCTGGCTTTTGTTGTTGCTAGATTTTGCTAGCTATGATGCATTTGCTAGCTATGATGTGGGATATTCACAGAGATCGGTAGCGGAATATGGGTGAGAAAGGACGGGGGAGAGGTTATTGTAGCCCCGCATAGATTCATTCATTCGTCGGTCAAGAAGGCAATGTTGGGTATACGACCAAAGTCCCACATTGACTAGAAGTGGGGAGAATCATGGGTATATAAGGATGGACAAATATAATATCTCCATTGGTATGAGGCCTTTTGGGGTAAAGCCCAAAAAAAAAATCCATGAGGGCTGAGGCCCAAAGTGGACAATATCATACCATTCTGGAGATATGTGGTGTCCAGATTCCTTACAAGTGGTATCAGAGCCATGCCCTGAAGTTACTCAAGTGGATGAATCCTCGGAATGCCGAACGAAGGTGGTGGGCCCCAGTAATATCACGATGGGATCCATGGATGAGCTCGGTTAGACAGGCGGTGTGCTCCGGATTCTTCATGGACGTGTCCTGGTCCCAACATGGTGAAGAGGAGTTGACCTGGGATAGAGCAAGCTCTCGAGGCAGGTGGTGCTTCCATGTAAGGCGTGTGCTTCCAATGCATTGGAGCGGAGAATCTTGGTTGGTAGAGAGTGGACGGATGGATAATCGTTTGAGGGGAGGCTCGATGGTCCTTTGTTCGAGGGGAGGATTGTTGGGTATACGACCAAAGTCCCACATTGACTAGAAGTGGGGAGGATCATGGGTATATAAGGATGGACAAATATAATATCTCCATTGGTATGAGGCCTTTTGGGGTAAAGCCCAAAAAAAAAATCCATGAGGGCTGAGGCCCAAAGTGGACAATATCATACCATTGTGGAGATATGTGGTGTCCAGATTCCTTACAGGTTTCTTAGTAACCCCATCCAATGCCTTGTGCAACCCTTGTTGCACAAGCAGATCCTTAACCTTCAGTTTCCAAAGAGCAAAATTGCTCTTTCCGGTGAATTTCTCCACCTCGAATCTTGCATTCGACATCTTGGCCATTTTTCCTCCTTCCTAGGGTTTCAGTCTTTCCAAAAAAAAAACTTCCCCAAATCAAACAGAAAAAACCAATTTCAAATCCTTTGTTTCCTTTCACCCTTTAAATTTCTGTGAATTTCTGGGAAAAATAATTCTTGCTTTCCTCCAAATTAAAAATTCTTGAGTTTTTTTTGGGAAAAAATAATTCTTGTTTTCCTCCAAATTCAAATTTCTGAGTTTCTGGGAAAAATAATTCTTGCTTTCCTCCAAGTTAAAATTTCTGAGTTTCTGGGAAAAATAATTCTTGCTTTCCTCCAAATTAAAATTTCTGAGAAAAATTCTCAATAAAGGAAAAATTTACCCGGTTCCACACGCCAGCAAGCAGGCTCCTCCTCTCCTTCACGCAGGATACACGCCAGGCTTCTGGCAGCAAGCATGCTCCTCCTCTCCTTCACGCAGGACACACGCCAGGTTTCGGGCAACAAGCAAGCTCCTCCTCTCCTTCACGCAGGATACACGCCAGGCTGCGGGCAGCATTCCTCTGCGTCCCAGCTACACAGCAGATACAATCCACCACGCAGGGTCCAGACTTCACAAACGCAGAGTCATCAAATTCCTCTGCGTCCCAGTTACACAGCCACCACGCAGGTTCTTCAACAGGCAGACTTCACGCAGGCAGAGTCATCAAATTCCTCTGCGTCCCAGTTACACAGCCACCACGCACCACGCAGGTTCTTCAACAGGCAGACTTCACGCCCAATTGCTCGGCCTCTGCGTCTAGACGTCACGCCCAATCGCTCGGCTTCGATACCAATTGTTGTACAAATGAAGGAAAGAAACAAAGAAACAACAAGACAAGAAACCGAATGCTAAACTAAATTTTGGACCGGACTGTTTTTATTTAACAATGAGTTTCACTGCATTTCATTTCATGGGTAAATGCATGTTTTAACCTACAACCATGACGACTTCAGACTGGGAGGTCTTGGATGCCCAAGCTCTCAGTACCATCCGGTTATGTCTAGTGGATGAAGTTCTCTTCAACATCGTTGAAGAGACTACGGCGTCAGGTTTGTGGGAAAAACTTGAAAACCTTTATATGACAAAATCATTAACCAACAGAATTTATCTGAAACGACAGTTATACAGTCTTCGAATGAAAGAAGGTTCAAGCGTTGCAGAACATTTGAATGTTTTTAATACACTAATTTGTCAATTAACAGATATGGAAGTCAAAATACAGGAAGAAGATAAAGCCATAACCTTGCTGTGTTCTCTGCCTGAATCATGGGATCTCTTCGTAACCTCAATCAGCTTCAGCTCTGCTGATTCTTTGAAGTTTGAATCAGTCATGGGAGCTCTTCTGTCTGAAGAAGTACGAAGGAAATCCAGCACTGATACAACTGCATCAGAAGCCATGGTCGCTAGAGGACGCTCAAAGGAAAGAGGAGACAAACCAAGGGGGTCTTCCAGGTCGAAATCGAAGGGCAAGAAGTGTAAGGAAAAATGTTGGAACTGCGGTAAAGTTGGACACTTGAAGAAGGATTGTTGGAAACGGAAGGAATCCGAAAACATGAAGAACGAAGCGAATCAGGCTGATTCAGGTATGGTAGACGAAGTTTTATCTGCTGAAGAATTATGTATGATAGATGAAACTTCACCTGAATGTAATGTCTCTCAGAGTTTTGATAGCTGGCTGTTAGACTCTGGTGCTTCGCATCATATGTGCCCACATAGAAGTTGGTTTACTTCGTATGAAAATGTAAACGGTAGTTTTGTGTTTATGGGTAACAATATGTCATGTCAGACTGTTGGGATGGGAGATATCAGGATTAAGATGTATGATAACACAGTTAGAACATTAACTAGTGTTAGAAATGTACCTGATTTGAAGAAAAATTTAATCTCTTTGGGAGTGTTGGATTCAGATGGTTATAAGTTTACAGGTCAGGATGGCGTCTTGAAAGTCTTCAAAGGTGCCCTTGTGGTTATGAAGGCAGAAAAGGTCAGAAATCTTTATAGGTTAAAAGGAAGTACTCAGGTCGGTGAAGCAACGGTTGCGTCAGAAAAGGAAGAAGCAGGTACTCGTCTGTGGCATCAGCGTTTGGGTCATATGAGCGAGAAAGGTCTTCACATACTGATGAAACGTAAATCTCTTCCCGATCTGAAATCCTTGAATTAGATTTCTGTAAACATTGTGTGTATGGAAAACAGTGTAAACAGAGATTTAAAGTTGGCAATCATAATAGTAAAGATGTTTTAGACTACATTCATTCTGATCTGTGGGGACCTTCCCCTGTTATGTCATATGGAGGTGCATTGTATTTTTTAACGTTCAATTGATGATTACTCTCGTAGAGTTTGGGTCTATATGCTAAAAAGGAAAGCTGATGTATTCAATGTCTTTAAACAATTTAAAGTAATGGTAGAGAAAAGAACAAACAAATCTATTAAATGTCTAAGAACTGACAATGGTGGTGAGTTCATTTATGTTGAATTTGAACAATACTCTAAGGATGAGGGCATTGTTAGACACAAAAATACTGTCTATACTCCTCAGCAAAATGGTGTTGCTGAGCGTATGAATCAGACTCTTATGAAAAGAGCTAGAAGCATGATCAGCAATGCTAACTTGCAAAAGGAGTTGTGGGCAGAAGCAGTATCTAGTGCTTGTTATTTAGTTAACAGATCACCTTCAGTAGCAATTGATTGTAAAATTCCTGAAGAAGTTTGGACAGGTCAGTCTTGTGACTATTCTCATTTGAGGATATTTGGCTGTGATGCTTATTCTCTTATTCCGAAAAATCAGCGTTCAAAATTAGATCCAAAGTCGAAATGATATGTCTTTGTTGGGTATGACTATGCAGTGAAAGGATATAGGTTGTGGGATTCTACATTGCCGAAGATAGTCATTAGTAGATATGTAACATTTGATGAATCCTCTTTGTTAAAATCAAATGTTGAAAGAATTGAACAGGAACATGTATCATCGAGTCAACGAGTTCAGTTGGAGGCTAGATCTTTCGGTGACAGTCGAAAGGAAGGAGAGACTTCTGGAGATAAAGGTGTTGAAGACACAAAGGAAGCCGTTGAAGCTTCTGAACCAGTGCAAGTTTCTGAACCAGTTCAACAACCAGTCGCTCTGAGAAGGTCTACAAGGGAAAGGAAAACTCCCAAAAGGTATGAAGATTCTGCTTCATCTGTTGCTTTGGTTACTGAAGATGAGGAACCTTCTTGTTATCAGGAAGCAGTAGATGATATAGATAGCAAGAAATGGAAAATGGCTATGGAAGAAGAAATGGACTCCTTAGCCAAGAACAATACCTGGGATCTTGTAGAGCTTCCTGAAGGGAGAAGTGTTGTTGGATGTAAATGGGTCTTCAAGCTGAAACAGAAAGTTGATGGTAGTATTGAAAGGTATAAGGCGCGACTAGTAGCGAAATGGTATTCTCAGGTTGAAGGTATAGACTTTCATGAGATTTTTTCTCCAGTTGTAAAACTTGTTTCTATACGTACTGTGTTGGCACTAACTGCGTTGCTTAATCTTGAGTTAGAACAGTTAGATGTTAAAACAACTTTTCTACATGGTGATTTGAACGAAGAGATATATATGGAACAACCAGAAGGTTTTGTACGAGGTCGCAGCAGAAGATTAGTTTGCAAGCTCAGGAAATCATTGTATGGTCTGAGGCAGTCTCCCAGACAATGGTACAAGAAGTTTGATTCCTTCATGGTGAGCGAGAACTTTATAAGAAGTGAGTATGATCATTGTGTGTACTTCAAAAGTTTCAATGACATGTTCATTATCTTAGCTTTGTATGTTGACGATATGCTTATTGCAAGCAAAAGCATGGAAGAGATCAACAGGTTAAAGGCTCAACTCTCTAGGACGTTTGATATGAAGGATATTGGAGCAGCAAAACATATCTTGGGCATGGAGATATACAGAGACAGGAAAAATGTTGGAGTTGTCAGCAGGTTCATGGCAAATCCAGGTAAAGAACATTGGCAAGCAGTGAAATGGGTGCTTCGATATCTAAGAGGCACAAGTGACCATTGCATCGTCTTTAATGGTAGTGAAGGATCAGTTTGCAGATATGTAGACGCTGACTATGCAGGTGATTTGGACAAAAGAAGATCTACTACAGGTTATGTCTTTACTCTTGCAGGTGGAGCAATTAGTTGGATGTCAAAGCTTCAAGAAACAGTTGTGTTATCCACTACCGAAGCTGAATATATAGCTGCTTCAGATGCCAGTAAAGAAGCAATCTGGTTAAAGGGTTTTCTCAATGAGATCGGAAGGACGCAAGAGAAAGTGAATGTACTTTGTGACAGTCAAAGCGCTATTCACTTGGCTCAAACCCTGCCTATCATAGTAGAACCAAGCACATTGATGTAAGGTATCATTTTCTGAGACATGTGATCGATGGTGGAAAAGTAGCTCTTAAAAAGGTCCATACACGAGAAAATTGTGCAGACATATTCACAAAGCCAGTTACAGTAGAGAAGCTGCGGTGGTGTTTAGCTTCTCTTGGCTTGCAGGAAAGATGATGAATGGGAAAATTGTTGTCAAGGTGGAGTTTGTTAGTTTGACAACGATTTAGTCGGTTTAGTAAATTTAGGTATAGACAGTTCCTTGTAACGGTTAATTAGTTATGTAACTATAAAACATGCATTTGCCCATGAAATGAAATGCAGTGAAACTCATTGTTAAATAAAAACAGTCCAGTCCAAAATTCAGTTTAGCATTCGGTTTCTTGTCTTGTTGTTTCTTTGTTTCTTTCCTTCATTTGTACAACAGGAAAGAACTGTTTCATTCATTCGTCGGTCAAGAAGGCAAGCACTGTTAGAAATTCGAACTCTTGTTTGTGTTCTGGGAAGAAAAGAACTAATTTCCTTTGCATATTTCAAGTCTCTGCTTGTGCGGTGCCACAATTTGTAACCAATAACATCTTGTGATGACTTTAGATCAATTTCTTTCAACAAAACAACAAGAGATGTTGATGAAATTCCTTCAAACTTTATTCTTCAAGCAGCGGGTAAGGAATCCTCTGCTCTCAATGTTAAATCCTTTTCCGAAGAAGATACAATTGAAGCTAAAGATTCTGTTTTCTCAATAGCAAGCGCACAAAGTTTTTGCACTTCATTGCCAGAGGAAAGCACACTCACAATGCCACATTACCCTTCTCATAAGAGCATTGGTCAGGACCTTGCTTTCACCCTTTACTTACTGCCTCTTCACCCAACGGAGTCTAGTCCTTACTTTCGTTGAAGCTAGTAATAGCAGTGGCGTAGGCACTATCGCTATGAACCTTTCACCCCTTCCTTCCATTTCTTTCTTGGACCAACCAGGGGTAATTCTCCCAGCCTTCCAGTACCGAAAAGCAAGTAAAAGTGAGCAAGCAGACGCTCAGCCTAAAAGCCATTGATCCCATCAAGTTGTAGTAGCCAACCCAGACCATCAATCCCAGCAATCGTAGCTTTTTTATCCTCCCTAGCTGCCTATGTGAAACGTCTTCAAAAGCCATTCTGAAAAGGGAAAAAGTGACTTTCATTGTGAAGTTGGGGTTCCACATATCAGGTCAAAAAGGTGCGTTTACAACGTGCTCAAATGGCTATAGAACCAGTTTATATCTAATTTGGTGCACCATCAGTCAAGGTCAAAATTGTGACTTTTGTGAACGCAGGTGGGTTGTATGGGTAACAGTTAAGGCGAATAAGAAGGGGCATAGTGGCACGTGAGCCTTAGTGGCCAGGTTTGAGATAGCTATTACGCTCCACGACAACACTAGCACCATCTCTCGTTTCCCACGCCTCGATACGAGGTTGAGACAAATCCTAAAGTGTGGAGAGGTGATACGTGGGCTGCATGCAAGCCTTGCATGCCCACGTCCAAGTTTCCTTTCCTATATTTAATTTAATTTATATCTGTTTTTTAAATAATTTTTCTATATCAATGGCTCTGCAAATTTAATATAAAACATTATACCACATTTTCATGCAACATGTTTATGCGTTCACATATGTATACACTATATCATCTTGGTCTTCATTATGCTGAAGTTCACATATGTATACACTATATCATCTTGGCCTTCATTACACTCAAACTCTGAATCAAGGCCACCATCAAGGTACGAGCTGGGTGAATTACGCTAAAACTGTGAATCAAGGCCACCATTAAGGTAAAGGCCATCATCAAGATAAGCGCTGGGTGAATTAGAGAAGCTTTTTTCATTTTATAAAAGTGTTTTCTAACTAAGAAGCCTATATGAGCTTTCACAGGGATGTCTGTTGGTCATGGGACCTAGAGAGAAAGAAGCCTCGACTCCCTGTGATGGGTAACTGTGCATGCTAGGTGCTAGGACTGCTTATTTGAAGGTTATCAACAGGTTCAAATAAGTCCTTCTAGTAGAAGCCTCATTAGATGGGCCATCCCTGTCACTAGTTCAAATAGGTCTTTCCAAAAGAAGCCTTATTATATGGGTCATCGCTGTCCATGCAAAGGAAAGCTGGTTCATCGAAAGAATCAACCGCTTCAACAACTTGCTAAGCTAGGACATCATGTTTTGGGCAGTGGTGATCAAGCTTCTAATCACTGTATTTTTTCAATTCTTCTTGAAGCTAGCGTAATTAGTGTATATGTCCAAATCTTCCTGAGCGAAAGACTATGCGATGGGTAGATGGATGCCGAAGCCGGCGTCATGGCCAAGTGGGAGTTTTTTTTTTCCATTGAGGTCCTGTCCTTGAGCTCCTTAGCCATGGAAACTCTTATGGGTCTTCCTCATTGAAGCCAAAAATATATGCATTATGCCTGTTTCTTCTTTTGGGGTTTCAGTTAAATTGTGGGTTTTGCAGAAAATGTATCAGTTGGACAACCTCGCGAACAAGATTTTAAAAGAATTTTCATGGGAGCCATAATGCGCCTGATAGCCGAAAACCCTTCTTTCCACTTGCATCCTCATGCAGCGAACCTGTTTTCACCTACACGGGCCACTTGTGGATGCAAGCCAGTTGTTTTTGTTTTCATGCTTGCCACTTGTTAATGAATTTTCATGCTCACCACTCGTTAATGAAATATAGGGATATACATATCTTAATGATATCTTAGAGATTAAATGCTTAATAAGCAATGCTAACTTTATGCTTACAATCTGTGAGTTCTTTTTTTCTTTTATGATGCGGATATGCTGGGAGTTCATGTTGTTGTTATTATACTGGTAGGAGTGTGTATAAACTATCCATAAATAATCCTCACACTTGGTTTCATTGCTTAGTTAGGGCCATGGTCTACTAATAAATGGATTGAACATGAAAGGCTTATTAATTAGAAAACATTGATCCATCTCGGGCCTGCTTAGAACAATGGGGTTCCCCGTCTTTGACCTCTGATGAAACTTGTTTCAATTACTATGCTCTTCAGAAGGTTTAAAGCTCCGGCATCGTAGTAGTATACTGGAGCCTGAGACTTACTGTAGTGACTTTTTCACTAACCAAGACACTTCGTTCAAAGCTTTTTCGCTAACCAAGACACTAGTATGCTATGTTCAAGCTGCCTACACCTCCTTTGCTGCTGGTTGTGCAGCTCCTTTCATCGTTGCCGTAGGGTGGGGAAACAAGCTGGCACTGGGACTGGTGGGTTGATAGAAAGAAAGATACCTGCATCCAACTATCCCCACGCAAGGTGAAATTGTGCACGCAAGAGCTATGGATTCTTCGAGGAATAGGGGTGAGGTAACATTACGGGCCATCAATGAATTATGGTTAAACCTTTGCTACTCGCTCTGTTGCTATAGCATCTGAAACCATAGAATCTGCTTACTTCGTTGGTTCTGCATCTAGATTGGAAATGAAAAGGACTGAAACCTATACTTCTAGGTAAACTCAGTCCACGCCTTACGCGTTTAAGTCCATTATATGCATAGTAAATGTCAATGGTGCTTTTTCCACCTTGGCTATGCTTGCCTTTATTGGTGGTGGATCAACTACCTCTGCCCCTGCCCTTTGGATTGGTGTTGCTAATGATGCCCGGGCAATAGGATCTGGAGAACGATCTAGGGAACGAACTTAACCTAAAAGAAACTACGTGACTACCATGAATGGAAACTACAAGATCAACGTGAATGAAACTAGATGACCTGCATTAAAGAAACAATCTAAGTAGCGTGAAAGAAACTACTCGAGCAACGTGAATGCTACCTGACCACTTCTTGGGTAGATGATAAGACAACAGGAAAGGACTAGGAAAATGGTGAGCTCAGGGTAGAAGATTTCAAGTTAGAGCCGATGGTGTTTATCCTTCTATTCACCTAAGAGAGACATACATTTATGCTGGTGCTATGGTAAGCAGGTTGCTCTATGGTGAACCAGATGCCACGCATGTGAAGGAAGCCAAGGTCCCTTTAATATACATTGTTTTAAAGCAAGGATCACTTTGAAACTGGGAAGCAATCCTCTCACACACAATGAAACAGGCAATACTCAGAGCCAAGGAGCATAGCCCAGATTCCCCTCCAACCTTTTATATGGCTTCGTATTTCTTAGATATCATATGTGCTAATCACCCTTTTCCAGGCATGGGATGGGCATGGAGCATCTCCAACATCCCTGTATAGGTATACTGTAAGGATCTATGGGAGAACAAGTACAAAATACATTATGAAAATATTTGTTATCATTTCTTTGCACAGGCCTTTGAGCTAATATGAGGTAAGCCAACACCGAGACTATCTGATGAAGCCATGCAAGTGTGCTCAGCAATATAGGAGACTGGTACATTGAAAATGACTTGATGAAGCCATGCAAGTGTGCTCAGCAATATAGGAGACTGATACATTGAAAATGACTTGACCTATATAAGAATCTATGGAGCAACAATAACCCTACACTTACTTCCCAAGTTTGTGCTTGACATGATGGTGCTAAGGGAAATGGCATACCAGACTATATTGCATGGATTCAATACCATAGTATATCAGTAGTTTTAAATTCATTAAATGCTATTCACATCAGTAATATTATGGATTATAAAGCTACTAATTACTTTCACTAATTATGGAGGTCTTCATGTCTTTTGCAAAATCATGATATGATTTTGTTGCGCATAATTTGAATTTTTATAAAAGTCACTTACTTTTCATGCCAATATCTAAAGTCCATTTCTTATTTTCATATTTATTTATTAGTTCACTAATTATGGAAGTCTTCATGTCACTTGGAAAATCATGATACTCTTTATGCTGTGCCTAATTTGAATTTTTATAGAAGTCATTTTCTTTTCATGCCAATATCTACAGTCCATTTCTTATTTTCACTTTTATTTATCAGGTTATGCTAGCGATGATCAACCTATGGATACTGCAAAGCACGGTCTCTTCATCTATGCAATATTAATGTTCGTTTCTCACATGAAAGTACATTGATGGACTGGTCACAATATCTTGAGGTACATTTGAGCACTGTTTCAAGATACTTAATGAAGAAACTCCAGGGTTTTGAGCCACTTCAATGGTCTTAACAATTAGCTTTAAGTGGAGATAGTTCGTGGCATTATTTGTTCTTCAAGACTTCGTCTAAGTTCTGTCCCGAGCATTTTAACCTCACCTCCACCCCTACTACCTTCCCTATTGGTGCCACTCATTCATGCCTCTTCAACAGAGGTTGCTTAACTCCTATTTGGCTTGGGTGCCACTCACTCATGCCTCTTCAACAGAGGTTGCTTAACTCCTATTTGGCTTTTGCATTCTCTTTCTGGTCACACCAAAGACAGGAAATTTATGTTCCTGTCGTGTGGCTGATTCTAACAGCTTGCTATCTGAATGCAAGAGATGATAAGCTTCTTCTAGCTATCTGAATGCAAGAGATGATAAGCTTCTTCTAATACGATCATTTTATTTGCTGGGCCATGGATGGGAGCCCTCTCTACACGGTGCACCAAATCCTGCTTATAGCCTTTTATATTAACTTCGAAGTCAACCTTCTCAATAATCTGCTCTCTTCGAAGTCAACCTTCTCAATAATCTGCTCTCCGCGCCTCCCCCTCCTCCCTCAATAATCTGCTCTCTTCGAAGTCAACCTTCTCAATAATCTGCTCTCTGCGCCTCCCCCTCCTCCTGGTCAAGGCATGGACTAGCTACCATGCAACCCTCCTTATTCATTCTATATATATGTTGCTCCCCTCCTTATTCATTCTATATATATGTTGCTCCTCCTGGTCAAGGCATGGTCCTTATTCATTCTATATATATGTTGCTCCTCCTGGTCAAGGCATGGACTAGCTACCATTCAACCCTCCTTATTCATTCTATATATATATGTTGCTCCTCCTGGTCAAGGCATGGCATTCTATATATATATGTTGCTCCTCCTGGTCAAGGCATGGACTAGCTACCATGCAACCCTCCTTATTCATTCTATATATATATGTTGGACAACTTGGTCATAATACAATGTATAATAACTATATATATATAAATATTGCAATTTATTTTGATAAATAATTTATTATTAATTTTTCAAAATATATTTTTGAAATAATTGTGTCCGGTGATGGCCTAGTTGTCTGTAGGAATATACACAACTGGGTCATAAGACATAGCGTCAATGTATATGATTATACATTGCAATTTATTTGTATAGATAATTTATTATTAATTTTTTTAAATACATTTTGAAAATAAGTGTGTGTTGATGGCCTAGTTGTCTATAAGAATATACACAGTTGGGTCATAATACACCGCTTCCATGTATAATGATTATACATATACATTTTGCAATTTATTTTTATCGATAATTTATTTTTATTATTTTTAATATAATTAACTTGCTAAGTGTATCTATTTTAGGGTTTGGATGTGACTTTGGTGATTCTACAATCCAATATGTTATCAAAGTTAAAATTTAAAAAATCTAAAAAAAATCTACATAAAACATTTGAAAGTGAAGAATTTGAATCCTTCTAAGCTCATCTTAAATCAGTATTTAAGATAAATTTACTTTGATTTCTAAAATAGTAATGAGAGTGCTCATATATAACTGCAGCTATATATATAACTGCAGCTATATATATGCACTGTAAGATTTAAACAAATATAAATCTAAAGATAAACATATACCGTCCTACCAATTTAAACAAATATAAATCTAACGATAAACATATACCACCCTACGGCATTAATGGGTCTATGGCCAATTACATATTAGTTACCATCGAAAACCAGTGACATGTTATAAATTCAATTCCCCTCCACGCAGTTTGCTAAGAATTTCTCCATCTATCCATTTCAATCCATTCACACGTCTGTCGTTTGAGCAACCGGGTGCAGATACAAAACAATTCCTCTCATGTGGGGGGGCGGATGCCTCTGGTCATGAGGATCGTCTGCAGTCTGCGATGTCCTAGAATCTTCATTGATCACCTGCTCGAGTGGTTTCAGATGATTTGATGTTATGAGGGAGTTTCAGATCTAATGGACGAATTGTTACAAATGTTGTTTAACATACGGCATATGGGACCTGTTCTATCAGTCAAGGTAGAATCACCTTTGTTATATAACCTGATATTCCTAATGAGCGACCTTAAAATTTTCGTTGATTAAAACTAAAAGCTTGTATTTGCATGGTTAAAAATTCTACAAATTAACACAGAAATATGTATTGGCATTGCCACAAGATTAAAAGTCTGTATTATAAATATTTTTGCAGATGCATGCAGTAGTGACTAAGTGTAAATGCCTCTGTTATAAACATTTCCATCAACTCCATGATTTATCGACTTATAAACATTTCCATCAACTCCATGATTTATCGACTTAGGAAGAACTTCATTACCTACCGATTAATTAATTACCATCTATCTCGCAAAAATCTTCCTGATTACGCACATCATCACTTGTCCTGTTACGCATGCATTGGAATCACTCCTTGAAAGTGTATCTCCGATAAACAAATTCACCCTCCACGTCATTGCTTTCAGGAAGTTTGATGCCGTATTTTTTAAGAAGCGACGATCACTAATTATGCATCAAAAACTTATTTCTCTCCCGCAAACGTTTACCGTGTCAAATCGTGGTGAAACATTGAAAGGTTTTGTTGTTATCACATACTTATGCACACTTTCATTCACCACTTCTAAAATACGGCGTGGACTGAGCAGACGTGAAAGTTTTAATAGTAGTAGTTGGTTTTGCGGGCATAATCATACAACGGTGTCAGAGAAATTGTGGAGGACATTTTGTTCATCATAAAACGAATGGATAGTATGTATATTTTCATTATTAAATAAAGTATTTTTTATAGTTTTTATTTTATCACAATGCACCCACAATGTCAAAGGAATCCTTAAATCGGTAAGGAGTGAAAGGAATATGAAAAATAATAATCAACCAAAATATATGGACAATGAAATATAATTTAAATTTGAGTTTTTATATATCTTCTAAAAAAATGTAGTAAGAGGTTAAATTTAAGAAGAAAGTTACACTAACTTAAAAGTCTCAAAACAATGGAAATTCTTGCAAACATAAGGCACACAGCATAGTAGAGGAGTTCAATTTGTTTAGGGTTTTTTAAAATGCCATGAAATATATTTTGAACGCAGAAATTATGAGATATCTATAAGTTGTGAAGATGAACAAAAATCAGATCACAGATAGAATTGTTGTATCAAAGAATGTTGTGAAAGTACTTCTCAAAATCTCTATGATTGGAACAACTCACATGGGTGTGTATTTTAGGAAAGCTTAGGTTAGTATTACTATGAAATGATTGTTGGATGAATATGCCATTTATATACAATAGTCCTTTGCAAAAGGATTGAAATATTGGTTGGGATGGCTCTAGTGAAATCCAAATTGTTCATCACCTTAAAAAGTAAAAAAATAAGGCACTTAGTCAATTAAATTGAAAGTACTTCTGAAAATCTCTATGATTGGGACAACTCAATTGGGTGTGTCTTTAGGAAAGCTTAGGTTAATATCACTATGAAATGGTTGTTGGATGAATATGTCATTTATATACAATAGTGGTTTGCAAAAGGCTTGAAATATTTGTTGGGATGACTCTCCTAAAATCCAAATTGTTCATCATCTTAAAAAGTAAAAAATAAGGCACTTAGTCAATCAAATTGATCTCCAAGCATCATTGTGACCATTATTCTATTTTGTACTCTAGTTTGAAGAAACAATTTTGTGGCATAGCTCCTTATGTCATTTATGTTGTCTTTATGAATTTTTGAGATACAATAAGCAATTTTTGATACATATATCTGCCTACTTCAATATAATAAAATGCTTTGTAATATTTTGAGTATGTGTGATGTTCTTTGTTCATGTAAACATAATCTTCACAAGAAAATGCATGGAAGTTGTGAGAAAAGAAAATTAACAAATTTGGAATTTGGAAGTAATAGTAGAACCATACCAATATTAATACTCATAAACCATATGTATGTTAATATGTGGAAGTATGCAATTATATTTGACATCCTGGCTTCAACAACAAAAAGAAAAGTTGTTTTTTAAATGTCACTTGCACTCATTGTGAATAAAAATGTAGTTTCGTTGTTTATGAAACTCCTCTACAACAATTATGATTTAACTTAGGAAGATTTTCCCAATACACAATAAATTATCCTTTCATTCATTATAAAATATACCACAAGACATACCTAATTTATTAATGATAACTAATAATGTTGGATCAGATCCTAGCTATCTTGAGCCTTAAACTCTTGTCTGGAGTTACAATATTGACCTTTCTAGAGTCTTCTTCATAATGTTCACATGGATAATACATATTGCACGAGTAATGGGGTTAATGTAGCATCCTTTCAAATCATGGTGGTCAAAACATGAAGGTCAACTTCCAGATAGCATAACTTTTGCATAAGGAGTTTGTTTGAGGTCTTTCTTTGCCTTTGGAAAGGTAGCTAAGTGTATAAAAAATTAGGAGTTCTTGCAAATGAGAGTTTTTGGGCCCCAAATTTGTTTTAGGAAATTCCTCAAATTACCTCTAGAAGGTTTAAAATCCTAGTTTGCAAAATTGGGACCCACCAATAAAAATGGTCCTATGTGTTGATTCCTCCCATTTTTCCACTATGAAAACATCAAAATGGATGAAAAATAACATAATAATCCAATATAATCACACAATAAGTGAATTATGATTGAAAATGAAACATATAAATCACAAAATAAAGTCATGATCAACCCACCTTCTAATATGGAAGTCACTCGAATCAAATTTTGCTAAACATAATAAACTTATAAGTCTTCTAATTAATTTATAACTGATCTTATTACTAAAATTGAGTCAATAAATTGAAAGTTAATGATAACTCATTCTACAATTTCCCCACAAGTTTGACTTTACAATGTTATGTCTTTCCTATTATATCGTCTTAATTAGCTCATTGTGGCTCGATTTTTTGTGCACTTATTCATATTTTGATACTACCATATTCAAGTTTTGATAATGATTCTTTATTATTGGCAAACCCACTTTAGATATGAACATGCTAGATCTTTTACAAAATTGTCATCACTTTACGTATGAACCTGCTAGAACTTTTACAAAATTGTCATCTGATGTTTGATGGGTTGAGACTATTATTGATGGAACCATCTATAGAAGCAAATAGAGAGAAATGCTACAAAGATTATTTGTCAACTATTGTTGTAAAATATTATAAATACTAAAACAATAGTGAATCAATGATACTTTATGGGTTAAGCCTATTGTTGATATCACCGTCTCTGGAAGAAAATAGAGGGGAATGCCAAAAAGTTTATATCTCAATTGTCGTTGTACAATATTCTAAATAGCAGAGATTTGGTGTTGCTCTCCCGCATGTGACTTGGGAGAATGTTTTTAAGTACAAATTTTCTGGAAATATGTCATCATTCAATGCATTTCCTCGATCACAATCAACATTTTCCTCCTCCCATACATATCCTAATACTTTTTAATAGTGGCAAGTTATGTTATAGATAAAATTCAGATAAAATTCACAAAAGTTTATACAGTGAATTATCAGCATTCTTTCCACGACTATTTCTTCTTTGTAAATTATTAAGAACACGAGTTGCTTCAACAATATGAGAGTGGTCTAAATGCAGCAATGCATAGATAAGAATCGAATTTAAAAGGTGTCTTGTCAAGAGATCATATACCAGTTGGCATTCTGAGTGCTGCATGTTGGGTGTGGAGGCTGATTATCTTCTATAGTACCGGCATTTTGGACCCCAGTTCAAAATGGGGCGGCAACGCCGCCCGTAAAATGATCGCTGCCGTGGGGGGTCCAGGGGGGGCGGCAGCGACTTTATGGAGCCCCCCTGGCGGGGGGTTTCGGGGGCAGCGCCCCCGAAGCTAAAAACATCTGTAAAATTGCCTTGTAAAAGTATAGTAATTTCTAGTCAATCTGGGCCATTCATTAGGCGGATGATCTGACGGTAGAACTTATGTTTAATTTATGGTTTTTTGCCCTAGAAGGCAACCCCTCTTTTTATATGAGGGCATTGTATTTGAGGCTGTGATATATGTGTATTCGGTGAGCGAGAAACATAGAGGTGAGACTGTGAGAGAAAACAGAGGATATTACAGCGGTTTTGCTGTAGGTTGTATCTCTTCATTTTGATGGATAATAGAAAGGAAGGATTGGCTGTTCGGGGTGGACGTAGCCCAAACTGGGTGAACCACGTATATTTGTGTCTCTCTTGTTTTGTGCGTTTTCTGTGTTTATATTTCTGCAATATTTTATGTGTTCCATTGCTCCGTAATATATAATTTTCTAACGCTGCAACCTGCTCCACGAGCAATCAAAATTTGCATGTCAGATATAATTTGAACATTTAATCATAAATGCAATCTTTTTTAGTTTTAAACAAGAAAAGACTAAAATGCTGCAAGTTTGATCAGGATCTGGAAATAAACAATTCACCTATAAACACTGAATGTTGCTGCCACAAGCAACATTGTGGAGAGGTGTACTACATGCATCTCTCATGTTGAAAAAGACATAAAATTGCATTTTAAAAAATTTACTGAAAATTTCCAATTGTATGCCATGATCCATCTATTTTTCATATAAAAAGGACAAGTATGCAATGTCTCTTGGTTAAATCAAAGACATGTTTGTTAAAATCTGTGTACCATGGTGAAAATGGGCATCCTTATCTCGATTGCCCATTGCCGGAATATTCGGCAATCGGAATGACACTGGCTCAGGGAATCGGCAATCGGGATAAGCTCAGCGGTGAAATTTATCTACAGCAGAAAGAACAACACCAGAGAGGAATTGTCTAAACAAGTTACTTTATTAATTAACTATGAGGTCAACTGTTGATCCATCTTGAATTGTCACAGCGGATATATTGGCCCCAAAATCTAGGAGTAACTATACAGACTCTGCATGCCCATTCAGTGTTGCCATGTGAAGGGCAGTAATACCTCCATCTGCTGGTTTGTTTGCAATCGTAGAGCAAGCACTGCAATAAAACCATGCATATGTTAGTAATAGATGGAAACTCAGATATTCAAAGATCAAGAGCAAGCACTGCAATAAAACCATGCATATGTTAGTAATAGAGCAAGCACTGCAATAAAACCATTTTCCTGAGATCAAAGCTAATTAATGATTCTTCTTGTCCTTGGTCTTCTCTTAAGCTATTCTAGAAACCATGTACACTGGGTACAACATCAACAAAAATAAGTCTCGCACATCAAGAATGGCCATTTATGGTTACAAAATGAAGAGCAGTTCGACCATTACGGTAGTCTTCTCTGTTGACTTGCAAAGCCAGGTGAAGTTTGAACTGTTGAATTAAACTTCCTTAGAGATTGGTTAAGACGTCTAGCAGAAATAAACATTGCGAGACTCCAAACATGGTTGAAGTTATCTTACGTTTTCCCTATACAACACAAGTGTCTGAGCCACCACCCAGTGACCATATCTACAAGCTTGCATCAAGGTTGTCTGTGGCATTTTAAAGAATTTAAAATCTTAATGAAGCTAAAAATTACCTATTAGTTGAGTAACACAAAAAAATGCACTAATACATATCTGGAACTAAGTGAAATAAAGTTAGTTGCATGAACTAAACAGAAATAAGTTGTATTAAATATCTTAGGTACTTTTGGTAGAGGATCAAAATGTGTATAATTTAGTCAAACATTAGATAACTTAACCTTAACTGAAAACCATAGCAGAACTTAGTAAAAAGTACCAATTCCTAGAACATAACTTATGGAGCAGTTAGAAATGGTCGTGAGGTTGTTTAATACCATGGCTAAATAGGAAATGAAATGAAGCAATGTATTGAATCAATAATTATTTTGCTAATTAACTTTGAGGTAAACCATTTCATAATGTCCATGGTTCTGGGAAAATTTGTCCTTAAACAAAAAAAAGTCCTCAATTATGTATTCACCACAGCTTGGAGACCATGTTGCGTATGCAAATCCCAAAAAAATACAGAATGTCAAATAACCACTCTGCAATTCCATTAATTGGATTTATCTCGGTGGTTGGGAAAAATATTTATTATCCTCCCGACCTTTATTTCTCATTAAAAAAAATATCACTAAGTTACAACTATCATTAAGAACCCAAACATCCACAAGATCTGACTGAACTACTGGCAGATAAGTTACAAGTCATTAAACAAGACATAATCCACTTCCTACCACTATGCAATTCCCAAACATTGCAATTCCCAAACATCTACAGGATTTGACAAAACCATTGGCAAACAAGTCGCAACTCATTAACTAAGATTGAACCGACTTGCTTGACTTGGTTGGGAATGAAATACTGTCCAAATATGATAAAGTCACCTCCAAAAAATTGAAAGTTTTTTATACCTGCCTGACCAATGGTTCAAGGTATTTACATCAACCCCATATTCAAGCAAGAGAGACCATATGTAGAGATAAATCTTGTTAAAATACGTTAGAAATTGTAATTATTCTCGTATGCAAGAGTCAATTGAACTTAGGAGAGTCAGTTAACTGAATCAAGTTTAGTTAGTTTGGGTTATGTTATATTTTGGGAAAAGTTGAATTTAGAGTGTGTCACTACTACACCAAGGGCACTTTTAAGACATTTTTTTTAAGAATAAAGAAATCTTTTGTCTTAAAAAATCACTTTTTATTTTAGTTATTTTACATTAAAATTTAATATCAATTGAGTTGTCTTAAATATAAATTTTAAGACAAAAATAGTTTGAGACAAATATTTTAAGACAA
Organism: Pinus tabuliformis; assembly: GCA_031772625.1. Lineage (NCBI taxonomy): Eukaryota > Viridiplantae > Streptophyta > Pinopsida > Pinales > Pinaceae > Pinus > Pinus tabuliformis. Next base: position 486,213,375 of record CM062818.1, read on the forward strand.
AACTTTATGTTTAAGACAAAAATAGTTTAAGACAAAAGCACTTTGAGACAAAAATATTTTAAAACAAAACTTTATATTTAAGACAAACAATTTAAGACAAAAATATTTTGAAACAAAATTTTATATTTAAGACAAAAATAGTTTGAGACAAACATTTAAAGACAAAACTTTATATTTAAGACAAAAACAATTTAAGACAATTATTTTAAGACAAAACTTTATATTTAAGACAAAAATATTTTGAGACAAAAATATTTTAAGACAAAACTTTATATTTAAGACAATGGCCACTTTAGATGAAACCTATTTAAGACTAAGACACAAACATATCAATTTAAGACAATATTATCTAACAACTGCAAAATTGACTTTGATAGTGCGTCCTAAGTCTGCCATCTTCCAGGCAACTACTCTCTTGCGCCTATACTGAGGTTGTTATTTTACTTACCATTCACGTTATTTTATATAAAGACAACGATTTGTTGGGCTCCTTGTTTTTTGGGGGGTAGTTGACTAAGAAGAACACGACAACTTTTACTGACAAGATTTATCGGACATCAATTCCTCTTTTGTCCCTTTCATATCTACTGATACGATTAGAGACAACTTGTCTATTGTTGCATTCGGCACTGCTACACGGAGGGGGATTTTAAGACAATTTTTTAAGAGAAAAGAAATATTTTGTCTTCAAATTTTCAATATGAGGCACTAGTAAAAAAAGGTAAAGGTAAAGGATTAGGGGTCTGTCTTTACATTGTTGATGGGTTCTTCAGGAAGTGGAGTGATGGAGGTCGAAAAAAAATGATGGGATTTAGGGTGATGGAGGCCGACAACAGAGGTGTGCTTCATGAGAGGAGTGATGGAGGAACTTTTGCTGAACATGGATAAGCAGTATCATAGTTGGAGTACTTTTCGGGGTCTCCATCAATTTTGTTTTAATATGTGTTTTTTGACTATTTCATTTATTTTGAATGCTACTTCTATCTGTTGGTTGCTATTATCAACACATTATTGTGCTAGAACTCTTGACTGTCATCGACAACATGGATTAGATTCACCTGAAGGATTGTTGAAAAATGCAGCAATAAATTCTTAATTTGATTTTTCCTTCATTAAATTGAGAAAAAATGAATTTCCACATCAGCATACAACTTGGATGCAATTAACTTGTGTGACATGCCTTGTGTCACCCAGTTTACTGAGTAAATTCGAGTTAGAGGAGTTAGAGTTTAGTTAAGCATTTGTGATTGCTAATTTGTATCAATCAAAGTCAGTTATCTCAAGTTGTATTCAAGTAAACTAGTTCTAATTGTTGGAGGAACTTGTGGAAGGTCAGTTGTGCAGTGGGACTTCAGTCAAACTCAATGATCATCTAGTTAACTAATCAATCATCCCAAAATAACTAGTGCATGAAAAGAATTTGAGTTCCCCAACTGTGGTGGAGATTCCAAGGTAGTGTAACATCAGTTGTAGACTAGTCTTGAGTGTATAAGTGTTGCATGCAATCAAATGATCAACCTTGGGAATTGCACAATCCATTTTGGAAATTTTCCTAAATAATAGGGGAATAATTTCTTGAGGAATTGCGCAAGGAAATAGGGGCTCAAGAAAAGGCATAAATTGACTAAGTTTGGGTCAGAGCTTCTTAATGAGTAGAGAGAGAGGTTATTCACTTGCAGGTTGTGCTAGTTGAGAAAAGCAATTGTAATACATCTATGTTCATCATATTAATGCAAGCATACATTGGGGTTTTTACCAGATTTCTTTCCCCAAGAAAGATATTGTGTGCATGTGTGTTATTTCTTATTTCATGTTTGAAATTTTTGTTCTAAGTTGGGAATTAACTTCCATAGTGTAGTAGACTAGGTTTTTGTCTTGTAATTTTGATTAAAACTTCATGAGCAATTGAAAATCTACACCATAATTTCTACATGGTATTACAAAAGGATTCACATTAGAGCAAGAATTTTGAAGTTGTTTCTCAGGAGGTTCAAATTTGCAGTTCAGTGTAGCAGGATCTCTTCAGAGCTGAGAAGATGACCTTCAATGGGTTGAGGCTAGAGTATGCCTTGGAATGCAAATCTAATTTCATCACATGGAAGGATCACATAGAGGATGTATTCAATGACAATAGATTTCTAGAATACATCAAGGGAGATGTTGCAAAACCAGCGAAATATGATGCCAAAAACCTTGCTCAATGGAAGAGAGATGTAACCAAGGTGAGGAGAATAATATTCGAGGGATTATGAGACCTATTGGAGGGAGTACGAGACCATATGTCACCAATCTCCATGGGAAAGAAAATACTTATGAAATGTGGTAAACACTGACAAATCTATTCCAGAATAGTAGTGACCATAAGAAGTTGGAGCTCAAGGATAAACTTTGAAATATCAAGATGTAGAAGGATGACACTATCCTGTAGTATCTAAATAGGTTCACACAGTTTTGTTATGAGCTTGCAATAGTTGGTGTTATTATTTCAGAGGATGACTTGGTAAGCCTAGCCCTTTTGGGCCTTCCTAAGAGCTGGCATAACTATCAAGATTCAGTGAATGGAAGGGAGAAACTACCGAATTGGGAACACTTATGGTCTGATTTGGTACAGGAGGAAATAAGGTGGAATACCAGAGATGGGACCTCATCCAAGGGCGAGGATAAAGAAAAATTTGGATTGGTTTGAAAGGGAAAGAAGGGAAAAGGGAATAAATCTCAAACCAAACCAGAATCCAGTCAAGGGCGAAAGAAGAAATATCTGTCAAAAATAAATGCTTGCATTGTCATGAATGTGGGCACTATGCCATGAAGTGTCCACACAAAAATGCAAGCAAGAAGACCTTAGGAGGAGAAACATGTTAAACCTTGGCTTCATAGTTCAAGCTTGACTTTACCCTTATCATATGCATGTCCAGCACAATGATGGGGAGCGTGTGGTACTTGGACTCAAGTGCATCGTTCCACATGACAAGGTGTAAATATTTTTTCAGTGACTTGGAGGAGAAAGATCTCTAGATGCACATTAAACTAAGGGTGAAAAAAGGTACAATGTGACTGGTATTGGTACAGTCACCTTTCAGAGGGAGTCAGGCTCCCCTCTCAAGCTCAAGGATGTCATGTTTGTTCTAGGCCTAAAGAAAAATCTCATCTTTGTTGTAGTTTTGGAAGACCATGGTTGTGAAGTGATATTCATCAAAGGAAAAGCATTCCTGAGACACATAGCCATGGGATAGGTGAAGCATATCAGGGTTCATGTGAAGAACCTATATAATCTAGATGTGGAAGATTTTGATGAATTAAGCACTAAGGCGGAGAAAGTGCAGGTCGCGATGTCGATGAACTTTGGCACAAAATACTTGGCCATTTTCATCATGGTACCTTGAATATTATACAACAAATAACCACTATCCTCCCTAAAGGAGAACTTAAGTAGTAGGATGTATGGAAAGGATGTACGTTGCGGAAGTACATAAAATCCACATTCCATGATCGGGACAACAAAGCACATGCATCCCTAGAAAGTATCCACTATCATGTTTATGGACCTTTCTCGACAACCTCCACTATCAAACACAAATATTTTGTCATTTTTATTAATGACTTCTCATGGAAGTGTTGGATCTTCTTCACGTGGAAGAAAGACGAGACATTCCCCAAGTTCGTAGAATTCAAGACATTGGTTAAAAAGAAGCTAGCAAGAAGGTAGAGCTCTAATCAAGTCACGAATTTTTCTATTTTCATGCCAAAAATATTTAATTTGCTAAGAAATATCAACCCAAACTTCATCAAGTCATCCTCATGATCATAATATAAGTTACTACATACACCAAGAATAAGCTATGCAGGTTCCATCCATTCATTGTCATATTACTTCACATTGAACCATAGTTGTCAATACTTCAACTCATTGTGCTAGGAACAAGGAGACCAATACAAAACCATTATTGGATACCCATATTAGTCACTGAAGGTCACTATTCCCACATAACATAAATCATCATTCTTCAAATCAAATCAATAGGTATCAAGGCAAATCCAAATTTGTTATCATAGAGAAATCTATAGCCCCAAAACATTTTTCAAAATCAAGTCAAAGTTTTAAGTCACCATCATGTCATAACTCCAAACACTTATTATCTATATTAAACAGCTAAATCATGTCAAACTATTGTATCAAAAACTTCAAACATAATGAAATATCAATATGCACATCTCAATCACCTACAAATACAATTTTAGTCTAATATTATAGTAAGCATTCGAACTTTCCTTCTCATAGAACTTTCTGTTGTTTGCTTCATGTTTATATTATTGATATATTTTAGGTGAACATTTGATTTCATGCACAAAACTTTATGTTTGTGTCTTGTAGGCATAGTCACACCCATAGGCCTTCCTGTGTGTAGTTGGGAGATTACAGTCGCACCCTTCAAGATGTTATGTGAGCAACTATGGCTTCCCAGTCGCTCTCTGAAGCAAAGTGAGTGATTGTAGCTTCCCAGGTCACTCTCTAAAGCATAGTAAGTGAGAAACTATGGTTGGATATGCCCAGAACTATCTCAATGCCTCGTTTGCACCCTTGATCTTACTTCTATGCAGCTAAGAGGCTAAAGTCACTCCTGTAGGATTTCTTCCATGCGAATGAGGCTTAGAGTAAGAGAAAACTCTCTCACCTCACATCAGAACTTTTCTACAGATTAATAATGTCATATGTTTGTCTATTCACGCCCATAAATCAATAGTAAAGAGTATATAATGAAAATGATAATAGGAGAAGGGATATTATGGAGAGCCTATCCATCTTAATGGGAACCACTTCAGTCATCTTCATTCATGCCATCAACCTTTCTATAATGGTACCATGCATCAACAGATTTGTTAGATCATAAAGTCAGACCATATCACATATTCATCATGTTATATTAAGTTATCATGGGTTACTTCATCACGACATCATTCTATCCTCAAGTGTTAGAATAAAAGATCTAATAGGAGTAGGCTTCAAGAATCATGATCACAAGCATTAATCCTTTTTCACATAACTTAATCCATCAAGTCAGGGTACTAAATTTCACCATATTCCATAATCATTAAACACATCAAAACATAACCATGGTCAACAAAATATCATGAGTATTAATCTCATTGTTATACTTTTATCATAATGGCTGCCATGCTTTTCACAAAAAGTAGTGTCAAGTTACCATCTATTAGAATCAAGGTTCTAACCTTATTCATGGGATCAAGATATCCAAAATGATAGATGTTAGCCAAACATCAAGTATGCCACTATATCAAAGAACAATATTAAGTAGCCTCATATAATCAAGAAGTTCATCATGATAAAGAAGTAAGATACTTGTTCAATAACAAGGGAACCATTTCATCATAACCATGAAGCAAAATCACTTTCATATGTATGAGCTATTTTTAAAAGAGACATTCTCATGCTTACCTTTCCATCCAATTTTGCAGCTGAAACATACCACCATACACACTTCGTAGTTTTTAGATACCTATGCACCTTCTTATTTTACATAGGCAACTTGTAGAACTTTGTCACCTTTTCATCATGAACCTCTTTTCCAAAGTTAGATCATATCTCATCAAGAAGTTAGGAGCATATAAATATTCAAATATATACATGTAGGATGCATAATCAAAACAATAATCAGATCCATAAGTCAAAAGTAAAGACATAAAGGAGCATAATATATCGAAAATTGCTTATCTTCAATGAGAGTTGATCGTCTCCCTCTTGAACCAGCCTTTAAGGGGCATCACTGTCCATTGTCCACTTGTTGCCTTCAATATATATTCATCAATTTTATCAATAACTAGGAAAAATAGAGACTATCCCATCTAGGGCTTCATCAAATCTGACACAAGTGCTCGTGCATATTCACATTGACCCTGCTATGGTTTCTAGATTTCATATCTCCAATGTTTTCCACAAAAAAAGGTTTATCTCAAAACAAAATCTTATAATATCCATCAAACCCTAATAACCAAATTTCCTAGGGTTTCCTAGATTTATTTTAGGCCTCGTTCATCCTCACTTTCTTCCATCAATGGTGTCATCATAGGGGTGATCTCCATGAATTTTCTTTAACCAGCTCTGATACCATGTTAACTTTTCTAAGGGATATATTGTTCTTTGATTTCATAATTGCATTTCTTCATTAACACATTACATTCACCCCATAACATCATAACATTATTCAGATTTACATCATTATTCAACAACATATGCAACTATATAGAAAGAAAAAAATAATCATCATCAATGCAGTAGAACATAAAGGAACAATAGAAGAGAAGCGTTCACATATAAAGACACCATGATTGGTTCGCGATTAGGGCGAAACCCACTATGGGGAAAAAACTTTCAAATTATTATTCTTAGTAGATTTTCATCAAATGATTTAGAAAAAGAGTGTACAATGATCCATATATTCAAACCAAATAGCTACAACATCCATAAATGAACCCAACAAAGCATATACTCAAAAATCTCATTTTGAAGTCTATAATGAACTACCGCTTTCTACAATCAACTGCAGAATTCTGCGGTCAACGAGCGAAAACTTCGGAAGACTGAGATTTCATATTTTTGGTTTTGGTCACATAGAAGAGGAGTTATGTGAGCAACTCTAGCTGCTACGTTGCTCCCTTAAGCATAACATGTGAGCAACTGGGGTCAAATATGGACTACAGAAACCCTAATTCCCAGTCGCATGGATTAAGTGTTGTCCACGTGATTGGAATGCTCTAGTCGCATAGATGATATTTTGTGTGAGTGAATATGGTTGAATTCTTCCTATGATGTGCCTACGACTAAGATCCAAAACCCTAAATCAAAGATGCAAGCTTCGGACCCTTCAATTTCACCTCAGATTGAACCAAATCCTACGCGGATGAGCCTGAGACCTGTGCGAGCCAAATGCAAAGATATAAGAGTCTCATAATAGTGTCTAAATGAGGTATAGGGAACTTGTATTTATAGCCTTTCAAGGTGTTCTACTTTTATTTAGGGTCGACCTTATCAAATATGAACATGTGGGATTTTCTTCAAAAGTACACTTTCTCTTATCAGATTTGAGTGATATTTAGGTCGATTTTGGTCCTCTTGAAAAGAGGGATTCAATGCAATCATTATCTCCATCAATTGAGATGTCCGAAGTGTAATTTGACCGTAGTTTCATATTAACAAAAGAGAGGATGGGTCCACCTATTCAATGAAGCAAGGACCATTGGGTCGTCGATTCAGAAATTAGATGAAAATAGTTTGATAGTCTAGTATAGTAGCATGTACACTAAGAAAATTAACGATTCTCTGCCCAAGTCCCATTTATAGTCGTGCACCCACCTAAGTAGTTTAGTCTCAGGGATATTATACAAATCAAAATAAATGAAAATTTTCATATACTGAAATGCATCCCGATATGACCTACATATCACAGTTCCAAACTTCTCCCTATCCATATTTTCCAAGTTTTGATTTTTCCGATAGGCGAGAAAACTCCCCAATCATTCCAAGATCAAATTCTTCAAAATAAATCCATCACATAGATTTTGAGTCAATTTATAGGTGTTGAAGTAGGGGGAAGACATGCACACCCATGTTATTGGATAACATACATGGAAAGGAGTATCCAAGTGGAGCATAAGGATTGGAGGATCTAGTCCCTCCTTGAATGAGTGCGTTATGCACAAATGAAATGTAGGATATAGAAAAGGTGGCATGTTTAGCCCCTAGTCAAACCATGTATGGTATCACTTTAATCCTACCTGAATAAGGTAAAGGGTGTTAGATTGAGGAGAGAAATAAAGAAACAATAGAGGAATCTAAATCAAATCTAGAATTAATGTAAAAGCTACTCAACAATGAGTTTTACTAGTAATTCACTCCTTTACTATTTATTTCATTTCCTCTAGTTTCTCATTTCTACTCCTTATCAACCAAGCAAGTTGCATCCATAAAAATCATCAACCAACATAACTGGAAGAGGGAAGTAAAAATGGTGGAACCTACATTATTTATCTCTTATTTTTCTCCTATCTATCATCAATGGAGAGACCTAGATCAAGTGAAATGAAGTCTTATGGGTGGTAGAGAAATCAACCCAAACATGATAACTCTACCTTCGTTAAGAAAAGAGTAGTGCATTTAAGAACGATTTTTCATCTTTACGGAAATAAATTATTTATATAATGCTACTACTAAACCCTTATCAATGAACTCACTCATCTATCTCCCTTAAGGTAAGGGGGACTGAAGATATGAACTTGTCATTTCGACTAGGTTATCGCTATAGAAAGGTAGATGAATAATGGCCAGGTTTGTTGAGTATGTTTGAAAGGATCATTTCTCCAACCTTTTTCCATTACTATATTAAGGTCCTTTGGACATAATTTTTTCACTAAGTTGAAGAGAAAAATAATTAGCAAACAATTGGGTTTTGACCCTATTCCCCCAACCTTGTTTTTTTTAGTAGGTTTTCCCTTCAATCTCAGGATCAAGTGGGATATTAGAAGTTAAGAAAGGTGAAATGGATGTAAAGGCTTGAATTGAACTCATTAGCACAACATAAAAATGCATTATTTTCATAGCCACTAATTTCTTATATATCAACGATATATCTTAGTTTGCATAAAAGGCTTGGTTGGGGTAGAAGGGTTTGTCCCATTTTTAATCCCAACTTGCATTGATCAAGAAAAGGGATAAATGAAAAAATATGATTAGTGTTGTTGTTTGGTTGTTTTATGTAGCGGAAGGATCAAATTAAAACATGTTATTGGTGTTGTATAATACTTCAAACTTGAATTGTCAATGGGTTTGGGTCAATTGTTGGTTTTATTCTAAAAGGGTTGAAAAGGTTTATGCCCTAATAAGGTTTCACTTGGGTTATTTTTCAAATAGACTACCACATTTGAAATTTTATTAATTAGTTTGCATACACTTTTTAAATTAATATCATCTTTCTCCACTAGTTTTGTAAACATTAGAGATTACTTCCCACTAGCCTTGGGATCCTCCTTATGTGTGTTTCTTGCTAGAGATGACATTTCCTTCTCCAACTTTATGGATTGTTCAAAGGTACTTGTTAAAGTGTTCTTATCTGCCCTTTTAAAAAATATGGATAAAGAAGCACTATAGGTTAAGGTGTGGTATTTTGTGGCCAAAGGATAAAAAAGATAGGAGTATTCAAGCAACTTATTCAATAGAGTACTGAAACATTGATTTAAGCCCTTGACTTTTTCCTTCTTCTCTATCTTGATTCCTTTTTCGTTATTTTCCTTCTAAGAATCTTATTTTATCATGGCCAAATATTTCTACGATCAACATTGAAGGAGTCATGTAAGTCTCCTTCTTATGAAGCTTGGATTTTGTCTTCTCCACTCAATCTATAGACTAAACACAAACCTCCTCATACCATTTTTTCTCGAAGAAAATTTCTGTGGCAATTCTATGAAATCAACAATTATATGGATAATGTTATTATTTCCATTCATAATTTTTTAGTAATCTTTGGGAATTTCCTTCTTGGCTTAGACTGTCCTTCCAACAACTTTGCTAGCAATTAATGGGAATGATTATTTCCACTCCCTTCACGACAAGTTTTCTTTCCTCACACGAAGCATATGGATGAGTGTACAAGCTCTTATCGTCACAAGTGGTTCTCTCCTTGTTGATTGTGCATGGTGGGTAGCTCATCTCTTCTTCATGAAATGATGGAAAAATATGCGAACACTACTCTCCCCATGTCCCTAGGTCCTCCTGTGAGGGAGTCATGTCCAAACCTACCTTAATACCATGTTAAGAAGGATGGCGAGTAGACCTCATTAAATACAAAAAACTATGTTGAGTGTTTTCATTAAGCATATGATAGTACAAATATAAAAACAAAAACATTCTCTATCTTGAGAAAACATTTTTGTATCTATATTTGTATTATATTTTATTAATGAGAATGTTTAGCATAGTTTTGGTGTGTAATAAGGAAAATAGTTTGTTTCTCTTTTTAGTTTTATTTCTTAGTTTCACTCTTTCATAGTTAACAATATTCATCATTTTCCTTATGTCTAGAGCTTGATGGGACCTATTTCTAGGACTTATCTCCCCACTTCATTGAAATAAATATAGTTGGGATTGTTCCAAGCTAGTTGACGAGGGTCAACTTTGGCCAGTAACTAACCCATACACATAATTTATTCTTACACATACACAACAGAATAGAAGTTTCCTCAGTCACTCTATAGACTCATATGGAATGTAAACCTACATAATGCCATTTTTCAATATCTACCAACTGTATAATCATGTAATATAAAACAGAGAGAAAATAATTACTTAGAACAGTAAATTCCACTTATCTTTTTTGTTCATGTTTTGAATGGATTAGCTGACAAAAAAATCACAGGGCACAAAATGCTCCTCCCAACCTATGAGAATCAATACCTCTATTGAAACTCCCCCAAGTCAACTTCATATCCAGAACAATTTCAAAACAAGAACCTCAATAGGTTCAACCTAAGACTTCCTAATCTCAAACAACTTTAGTCAAGGGCCTTTAATCTTAGCACTTAAGCTTCAAATAGAATTCCACTGGCCAGCCAACTCAAGAACTTAGCCAGCTCAAGAACTCTTTGTTTGGCTCCCACCTCCCTCTAGAACGCTGTGTTAGAGATTTTTAGTCTTATATATTTTTATAACTCCTTTGTTGGATTCCTTTTCCCAACTGAGATAGTTTACCTCTAGGGAGAGGAGTTTGGGTAGGCCACTGCCTCTACCCGTAACTGTGTTTCATTTGTTCTGAAATATGAAACTCTCTTATAACATTACTTTTCCCGTAACTTTATGGTTGACTATTAATTTTTTTTTATTAATAAAATTAAAATATTCATGTTCATAATTTATAGACATCAGAGCTTTTAACATGGTCCATAGTTTACCAAATAAATAAACAAAATAACTCAAATATTTACACATTTACCGATAAGTATTACATGTTTGTCCCATCTTTGTCCCTTTTCCAAAATTTCACATTAAATAATTAGCTTGTAAGTGATTTCTAAATATAACTATATGAATATTTTATTAAAATAATGTGTTTTCTTTGAATTAGATGCGAAAGGCTAGTCTACAATGAGAAAAACCAAAAGCTTTAAACATACAAATATTTCTTATATTACTCGTTCACACGAGCAATACAGATTTACCAATGGAGACGAAAAGCATTGCATGGTTTATAATTTCATGCAGGAGGTTTATAATTGCGTGGTTTATAATTTTATAAACCAATATTGTCATTTTGGAATGTCTTATATGATGCACCTGAACCTGATGTGAGAGTAGATTAATCTTTTCAATTTTTTTTCTATCTCAAAACTCTACAAATGAACTGAAGGTGGAAATTCCCGTTGCTCGTGCACAAGTGCTGTATTTTAATTGACCAAAGTTTTTTACATTTAATTATTGTACCCTCGATATCGATGTTTTCACTATTTCCATAAATCGCATGATATATATTTGATTAAACATCACTTCATATATATATATTTTTCAAAATCCATATTATGTAATAACCAATAATATTCATGGTAGTTTCAAATAAGGGTCTTACTTCATTGATCAGAGTTGAAATGATTGCAACGTTTTCCTCGAGATCTAAAAAGTCGTAAAGTATCCAAAATGATTATGCGCAAGTTATTTCAATCTACTCTTATCAAAGACATCACCACTGCAATAGCGAACATTTCTGCAGGGTGACTTATCTGCAGAGTTCAGTATCTTATATGCTACATAGGTGGTGTTAATTTCAATAGAAAGTAGTTGTAACCAATTGAATTTACGTTAATTGCATTGTCAAGCTAAACAAAAGTTAGATCAAATAATTGAACTTGTTTTTATTTTATTCATCAAATTTTCAAATATTTTATTAATCTACATATAAATTGAAGTGTACAACATCTCATATGCTAAATCAGAAATATTTTGTAAATCTACCATTCAAACAAATTGAAGTGTACAACATCTCATATGCTGAATAAATAAGGAGCGCTAATGATAATAAAAAGCAGTTAAAACCCGGTTAAAAAACGAGGTAAAGTGCTATTTAAATCATTAAAATATTCGTGGCCTTATTTGTTTGATATGATTTGACAACAAAACCTGCAATTTTATAATGTCTTTGGATGGGTTACACCAGGAAAATCAACTAAATAATTTTTTTATTTTTTATTTTGATTTTTTTTGTTAATTTGAAAATATAATTTTTAATAAAATAATTATTTAAAATAAATTTTGAATATACAAATAAATTTAAATTTTACAGTATAATTTTTAATAAATTATTATTTTATTTTCAATTAAAATTGTTATTTTTAATATTTAGAATAAATTTTTATATATTTTAAATTTATATATAAATTTCGAAATATCCAATCTATATAAATTTAATCATTTAAATATATCATTTAAAATAGTTTTAATTAAATTTTAAATAAAATTCATAACATACATATACATATACATATATATATATATAACTAAAATCAAATAACCTTTCTATATATAATTATATTAGAGATAAATATTTAGAAAATTTTAATATTCAATGAATCTGTTTATGTTAATAAATACAATAAAAGAAAACATCAATATGAAAGCTAAACATTGTGTGAACATTATCTATTTGGAAAAAGGCATATATCCATTTTGCAACTAAATCTATCAAGCTTTCAAATTAGTTAAACTTTTACATATGCAAACACTTTTCTAAAAGAGGTTTGTATCTAGTTTGGAAAATTATTTATCTTGCTACAATTGGTCCAATGTGGTATCAATCTAGACAGAGGGTACCTCTGCTTGAGTGTAATTTTGTTTAATGCTTTGTATGAATACACATTGACCAAGTTACATCTTTCTTTGGAAACATTATGATGGGTGGCAAAATGGTGAGGTACTTGGTGAAATAACACCTTGCCTTAGTAGCTAATGTAATTGTGTCTTCACATCATTTTCTTCTATAATGGACTACCTATAGAGCTCAACTCAATGTTTGGTATGGTAGAATTTAACATTATTTGGATTTCATGTAAGACATCCTTTTTGGGTGGAAACCATATATGAATGGAATTTGAAGTCTAAAATGGGCATCCTGAGGAAAATAATAGATGAACACAAACTACCATTTTATTGATTTTTTTACTTCTTTCTTTGTAGGTTTATTGAAATGAATGCAAAATTTAACAACTCACCTCCAACAAGTATCTACTCTATAGACTTTTAAATAGACCCACATAAAAAAAATACATGAAAATTGTATATATGTTTACCTATAATTTTTTTTAATCATAAAATATAAGATTTAAAATTTGTGAGAAAGTAAATATTTTAATATTTATAATAAATTTATGTTTATGAATATTTAACTATTTAATATATATAATTTTAATAACAATTTTAATTTTTAAAATTGAAAAATTAGCTTGCATTAACAAAATTTAATTTTTCCACAAATTAATAACCAATTAAATTTTATTTGTTTTATAATTAATAATAAAGAATTTTTCCTTTTCTTTTTCATGATGGTTCATTGTCACTCCTCATGAGTCAGTTGTATATTAGCTAATAGGTTATAAATTATTAGCTATAAATCCCAATACCCTCACGAGATACGTTAAAAAAAATTAGTTAAAAAATTTCAAACTTTAAAATTTATCGCTGTATGTGTGAGTGATTCAAATGTATCAGAATTATTTGTGCGATTTATAAAATTTATTCACATAAATGAGTTATTCATTCTCTGTATATGTTGGACAGCTTGGTCATAATACACAGATTCAATTCTATATATATATATATATGTGCATATTGCAATTTATTTTGATAAATAATTTATTATTAATTTTTTAAAATATATTTTTAAAATTTATTGCGGTATGTGTGAGTGATGCAAATGTATCAAAGTTATTTGTGTGCTTTATGTAATTTATTCACATAATTCAATTTACATAAATGAGATATTAGTCCTTGCTACAGGATAGCCAGGGACTATAGTAATCGATATGATGTTCACTAATATTAATTGAGCTGTTTAAGATTTTTAATAACCAAAGTTTTAAGACTCACGACATATTTTTCATAGCGAAATCTTTTTCGCCATATTATTTGGCTTCTTCCCGAAGTAGGGAGGCCATAGTAACCAACATGATGCTCACTAATATTAATTGAGTTGTTTAAGATTCTCAATAAGTTTTAAGACTCGCGACATATTTTTCATAGCGAAATCTTTTTCACCATCTTATTTGGCATCTTCCCGAGGCAGGGAGGCCAGAACCATATGTTATTTTCATATTTATTTGATGTGTTTCCTTCGAATTTTCAATCGTGAAACTAATGCTGGCATTAACTCATTTCGATTAAATGTTTGGGTTATTTAGATATGTTAGTAATATATATGTTAGGGGACACGCACACTGCATGCAAGTAGACCATATACCACATAGCTACTGCATGTACTGCCCATGTGTCTGTGATACCATATACCACATGGCTACTGCATGTACTGCCCATGTGTCTGTGATACTAGTTAACGGTTCTTCAAGTGTGGTCCTTTTCTTTCATTGAAAGGTACCTCATACTTCTTTTGCTGTCTTTTGATGTTGCTGGCTTTTGCTGGCTATGATGTAGGATATTCGTAGAGACCTTTGTAGGCTATGATGTGGGATATTCGTAGAAACACGTAGCGGAATATGGGAGAGAAATAGAAAGTGAAATATGGGCGAGAAATTGAAAGGTACCTCATACTTATTTTGTTGGCTTTTGTTGTTGTTGGATTTTGCTAGCTATGATGTGGGATATTTGCAGAAACCATTAGTAGAAGATGGGCGAGAAAGGACGGGGGAGAGGTTGTCGTAGCTTGGATAGATTCATTCATTCGTCAGTCAAGAACGCAAGCACTGTTAGAAATTCGAACTCTTGTTTGTGTTCTGGGAAGAACACAACTAATTTCCTTTGGATATTTCAAGTCTCTACTTGTGCGGTGCCACGGTTTGTAACCAATAACATCTTGTGATGACTTTGGATCAATTTCTATCAACAAAACAACAAGAGATGTTGATGAAATTCCTTCAAAATCTATTCTGCAAGCAACGGGTAAGGAATCCTCTACTCTCAACGTCAAATCCTTTCCCAGTGAAGCCAAAGATTCCATTTTCTCAATAGCCAGTGCACAAAGTTTTTGCACTTCGTTGCCAGAGGAAAGCCTACCGACAATGCCGCATTACCCTTCTCTTAAAAGCACTGGCCGGGACCTTGCTTTCACCCTTTACTTACTGCCTCTTCACCCAACGGAGTCTAGCCATTACTATCGTTGAAGCCAGGAATAGTAGTAGCGTAGGCACTATCGCCGTGAACCTGTCACCCCTGCCTTCCATTTCTTTCTTGAACCAATTGGGGGTAATTCTCCCAGCCTTCAAGTAACAAAAAGCAAGTAAAAGTGAGCAAGCAGGTGCTCAACCTAAAAGCCATTGATCCCATCAAGCTATAGCAGCCAACCCAGACCATCAATCTGGGCAATCGTGGTTTTTTAATCCTCCCTAGCTGCTTGTGTGAAACGTTTTCAAAAGCCATTCTTAAAAGGGAAAAAATGAATTACATTGTGAAGTTGGGGTTCCACATATCAGGTCAAAAAGGTGTATTTACAACGTTCTCAAATGGCTATAGAACCAGTTTATATCTAATCTGGTGCACCATCAGTCAAGGTCAAAGTTGTAGCTTTTGTGAAGGCAAGTGGGTTGCACGGGTAACAGTTAACGCGAATAAGAAGGGGCGTAGCAGCACATGAGCCTTAGTGGCTAGGTTTGAGATAGCTATTATGCTCCACGACAACACTAGCACCGTCTCTCGTTTCCCACATCTCGATACGAGGTTGAGACCAGTCCCAGAGTGTGGAGAGGCGATACATGGGTTACATCCAAGTCCTAGAGTGTGGAGAGGCGATACGTGGGCTACATGCAAGCCTTGCATGCCCACGTCCAAGTTTCCTTTCCTATATTTAATTTAGTTTATATCTATTTTTTAAATAATTTTTCTATATCAATGGCTCTGCAAATTTAATATAAAACATTGTACCACCTTTTCATGCAACATGTTTATGCGTTCACATATGTATAAACTATATCATCTTGGTCTTCATTACGCTGAAACTCTGAATCAAGGCCACCATCAAGGTATGAGCTGGGTGAATTACACTAAAACTATGAATCAAGGCCACCATCAAGATAAGCATTGGGTGAATTAGAGAAGCTTTTTTCATTTTATAAAGGTGTTTTCTAGGTAAGAATCCTATATGAGCTTTCGCAAGGATATTTGTTGCTCATGGGACCTAGAGAGAAAGAAGCCCCGACTCCCTGTGATGGGTAACTGTGCATACTAGGTGCTAGGATTGCTTATTTGAAGGTTATCAACTGGTTCAAATAGGTCCTTCTAGAAGAAGCTTGGTTAGATGGGCCATCCATGTCATTGATTCAAATAGGTCTTTCCAAAGAAGCCTTATTATATGGGCCATCCTTGTCCATGCAAAGGAAAGCTGGTTCATTGAAAGAATCATCTGCTTCAACAACTTGCTAAGCTAGGACATCATCTTTTGGCAATGGTGATCAAGCTTCTAATCACTGTATTTTTTCAAATCTTCGTGAAGCTAGCATAATTATTGTATATGTCCAAATCTTCCTGAGCGAGAGCCTATGCGATGGGTAGATAAATGCCGAAGCTGGCGTTATGTCTGAGTGGGAGCTTTTTTTTCCCGCGTTGAGGTCATGTCCTTGAGCTCCTTAGCCATGGAATCTCTTATGGGTCTTCCTCATTGAAGCCAAAAATATATACATTATTCCCATTTCTTCTTTTGGGGTGTCACATAAATTGTGGGGTTTTGTAGAAATTGTATCAGTTGGACAACCTTGACAACAAGATTTTCAAAGAATTTTCATGGGAGCCACAATGCGCCTGATAGCCGAAACCTCTGCTTGCCACTTGCATCCTCATGCAACGCACCTGTTTTCACCTACACGGGCCACTTGTGGATGCAAGCCACTTGTTTTTGTTTTCATTCTCGCCACTTGTTAATGAAATTTTCATGCTCACCACTCGTTAATGAAATATAGGGATATATTTGTCTTAATGATATCTTAGACATTAAATGCTTAATAACTAATGCTAACATTGTGCTGAAAATCTGAGTTCTTTTTCTCTTGTATTTTGCGGATATGCTGGGAGTTCATGTTGTTGTTATTATACTGGCAGGAGTGTGTATAAACTATCCATAAATAATCCTCATTGCTGAAGACACTCAGTTTCATTGCTTAGTTAGCACCATGGTCTACTAAGAAATAGATTGAACATGAAAGGCTTATTAATCAGAAAACACTAATCCATCTCAGGCCTGCTTAGAACAATGGGGTTCCCCCTCTTTGACATCTGATGAAACTTTTTTCAATTACTATGATCTTCAGAAGGTTTAAAGCTACGACATCGTAGTAGTATACTAGAGTCGGAGACCTATTGCAATGGCTTTTTCACTAACCAAGACACTTCATTCAAAGATTTTTCGCTAACCAAGACACTAGTATGCTATGTTCAACCTGCCTACACCTCCATTGCTACTGGTTGTGCAACTGCTTTCATCGTTGCCGCAGGGCGGGGAAACAGGCTGGCACTGGGATTAGTGGGTTGATAGAAAGACAGATACCCACATCCAACTATCCCCATGCAAGGTGAAACTGTGCATGCAAGAGCTATGGATTCTTCTAGGAATAGGGGGGAGGTAGCATTATAGGTCATCAATGAATTATGGTTAAACCTTTTCTACTCGCTCTGTTGCTATAGGATCTGAAACCATAGAATTTGATTACTTCGTTGGTTCTACATCTGCGTCGGAAATGAAAAGGATAAAAACCTATTCTTTTAGGTAAACTTAGTCCACGCCTTACACGGTTAAGTCCATTATATGTCCAGTGAATGTCAATGGTGCTTTTTCCACCTTGGCTATACTTGCCTTTGCCGGTGGTGTATCAACTGGCTTTGCCCCTGCCCTTTTGATTGGTGTTGCTAATGATGCTCGGGCAACAGGATCTAGAGAACGATCTAGGGAATGAACTTAACCTGAAAGAAACTACCTGACTAACATGAATGGAAACTACAAGATCAATGTGAATGAAACTAGCTGACCTGCATTAAAGAAACAATCTGAGTAGCGTGAAAGAAACTACTCGAGCAACGTGAATGCTACCTGACCACTTCCTGTGTAGATGAATTCAACAGGGATAAAGACAGTAGGAAAAGAATAGGAAAATGGTGGGCTGAGGGTAGAATATTTCAAGTTAGATTCGATGGTGTTTATCCTTCTATTCACCTAAGAGAGCCATACATTTATGATGTTGCTATGGTAAGCAGGCTACTCTATGGTGAACCAGATGCCATGCATGTGAAGGAAGACGAGGTCCCATTAATATACATTGTTTTAAAGCAAGGATCACTTTGAAACTAGGCAACAATCCTCTCACACACAATGAAACAGGCAATACTCAAAGCCAAGGAGCATAGCCCAGATCCCCCTCCAACATTTTATATGGTTTCATATTTCTTAAATATCATATGTGCTAATCACCCTTTTCCAGGCATGGGATGGGCATGGAGCATCTCCAACGTCCTTGTACAGGTATATTGTAAGGTTTTTTGGGAGAACAAGTACAAAAGACAGTATGCAAACATTTGTTATCATTTCTTTGCACATGCCTTTGAGCTCATATTAGGTAAGCCAACACCAAGACTATCTGATGAAGCCATGCAAGTGCTTAGCAATATAGGAGACCAGTACATTGAAAATGACTTGACATATATAAGAATCTATGGAGCAACAAAAACCCTACACTTACTTCCCAAGTTTGTGTTTGACAAGAGGATGCTAAGAGAAATGGCATACCAGACTATATTGCATGGATTCAATACCAGAGTATATCAGTAGTTTTAACTTCACTAAATGCTACTGACATCAGTAATATTATGCATTATAAATCTACTACTTACCTTCACTAATTTTGGAGGTCTTCATGTCACTTGCAAAATCATGATATGCTTTGGTTGCGCATAATTTGAATTTTTATAAGTCACTTTCTTTTCATGCGAATATCTACAGTAAATTTCTTATTTTCATTTTTATTTATCAATTCACTAATTGTGGAAGTCTTCATGTCACGTGCAAAATCATGATATGCTTTTGCTGTGCATAATTTGAATTTTTATAAATGTCACTTTCTTTTCATGCCAATATCTAAAGTCCATTTCTTATTTTCATTTTTATTTATCATGTTATGCTAGGGATGATTAACCTATGGATACTGCCAGCCATGGTCTCTTCATCTGTGCAATATTAATGTCCGTTTCTCACATGAAAGTACATTGATGGACTGGTCACAATATCTTGAGGTACAATGGAGAACTGATTCAAGATACTTAATGAAGAAACTCCACGGTTTTTAGGCACTTCAGTGGTATTAACAATTAACTTTAACTGGATATAGTTCTTGGATTTTTCATTCTTCAAGAATTCCTCTAAGTTCTGTCCCGAGCATTTTAACATCACCTTTGCCCCTACTACCTTCCCTATGGGTGCCACTCCCTGTGGTACTGGAGTAAAATCGAAAAATCACATCATTTAAACTTAATCCACTGGTGCCTGTAAAATAAAAAAATCACATCATTTAAATTTAATCCACTGGTGCCTCTTCAACAGAGGTTGCTTAACTCCTTCTATAGTTGCAGAAGCAAGCACAAAACTTTGGCTTCTGTATTCTCTTTCTAGTTAAACCAAAGATGAGAAATTTATGTTCCTGTCATGTGGCTGATTCTAACAACTTGCTATCATAATGCAAGCGCTGATAAGCTTCTTCTAATACAATCATTGTACTTGTTGGGCCATGGATGGGAGCCCTCTCTACCAACTGCACAAAATCCTGCTCATAGCCCTTTGCCTTAACTTCAAAGTCAACCTGCTCAACAACCCGCTTCTTGCTTCTCCCCCTCCTCCCGCTCCTCCCCCTCAAGGCAGGGACTAGCTACCGTGCAACCCTCCTTGTTCATTCTATGTATATGTTGGATAGTTTGGTCATAATACACAGATTCAATTCAATGTATAATGATTATACATATACATTTTGCAATTTATTTTTATAGATAATTTATTATTATTATTTTTAAGATAATTAAGTGGATAGTTGTATCTATTTTAGGGTTTGGAGAATTTTAAATTTTTTTATGAATGAAAGCATCAAATTAAATGATAAGTAAGTATTTTTCGTCATATATTTTTAGTCATATAATTTTATCTAAGAGGGTGTGTCTTGTGGGTTATAATATAACTAGCATTTGCACCAAATGCTGCAAAGGAAATGTCATAAGCCGGTAGCACATATGAATGAAGAGCATAAATGAAAAAAAATTGATATGTTAGGTGATCTAACTATAGCCAAATTTGAATGAAAAAATAAATTTTAATGTTGTCTTAAATTAATTGATGGATGCTCATGAGCACACGTTGAACTTGATATTTTAGTCTTAACAAAAACTCTAGACTATGAAATAATTAGTAACAAATCAGGAACCACAGAAAGCCAGGGATCTTTATATGTTTCTCCCAATACAAAATTATCATTCCCTGTTCTGTCCCTATGTATAATCCATGCAAAAAGTGAGAAATTTTTGAGCATCTATAAAAGCTAGCTAGTCCTGACTCCTCACACAAAAGCCAATGCACGTCATGACTATATTTGACATATTTCATATCATTTTATCACTTCCAGTCAATGCATGCAAGCAACACTTTTCAACACTTGACATTACAATGAAGCAGATACATCTCACAACTCGAGGAAGCTACCCTTTTGCTAAGATGTTGCAACTGGGCAGGTATCCTAATAAACCAAATTTCACCTTGGTGGGGGGCATAACAATGCCCCCACTTTACCAACCAACCAAGCAACCAAATTGTATATTTTGGATTATGTTTTAATGGTAGACAGGTGGGGATGTTTTCATTTTATTAGCATACTCTTTAGTTAACTATTTTGATAATTTGATATGTTACCAAAGGAGGAGTTGTCAATTTGTTCTTTAAAATGCATATTTAATTGCCACTGGAGGACACAGATAATACTTAGTGAAAATCATCTCACCCATTTTATATCTTAGCCTTTAGAAGAGCAAAGCGACTATGAAGTGTCTGCCCATGACATTTGTGCACAAACAATATACAAAATATATTGAAAGGCATGCAAATATAGGCTTAAGTTCACACATATTTAATTGCCACTGGAGTATATAGGTTATACTCAGTGAAAATGTTCTCACCTAAATTGTATCTTAGCCTTTAGAAGAGCAAAGGGGTTATGAAATGTCTGCCCATGCTATTATTGCACCAATAGTAAGAGAAATAATATCAATAGGTGTAAAGGTCTGTCTAGGCCTAGTTATATGGACATGCTGTCCTATTGGGGATTCAAGTTTGAGAAATTTGAGATCCATGTTTGGATCATAATTGAAAACTCTTAACATGTTTTATCTTCAAAAGAAAATTCGCGTTTTATATCTATATTCACTATAAGCTGTAATGAGATTTTCAAATGGCCCATATTGTAATGGAGGTATTGAGTGGATAATTTTGATGTGGTCTTTGTCCTCCTACACTGAAACAGAATTGTGGCTCAGTTAGCCAATTACACGCCATGCAAACAATCCAAACTGTAGATATCGCAAAAGCAGTAAGTCCCTCAACCCCGATTAGAATGAGTTAAATCACTTAAATCAATTTCCTTGAGCCAAATGCTAAGAACATCCATCCAAACACAAATGTCCTGACAGTTGAAACTTTTGACAAGAGTTCATCAAACTTGTAATGGAAACAATCAAGTTGTAGTAAAATAATCCAGTTCTAAAATGCAGGGACTAATAATGATTACGTCTGCTTCTGTTTCGTATTTTCCCTTTCTTTATGCCTGAGATATGCCTAAGTCTAATAATATTTTGTTTACATATATATATATATATATATATATATATATATATATATATATATATATATATATATATATATATATATATATATATATATATATATATATATATATATATATATATTTATTTATGTTTTTCAATTTTTAATTAGATTTACACTAAAAATTGAGTTTAATCATTTTTAAGATTCGAGTTAGTGGGCATTCAATCAGTTTTAAGATTCTAGTTAGTGGGAATTTGAAAGCATTGACTAACAACGCCATGACTGCATGTTTACTTCATATGTACTGTAATTCATAATTAATTTTCAAAGTTAAATAGATTGTTCTATCCAATTATTAGACTTCAACCATGTGTTGTGTTGCTTTTCCATTGACGGATGGATAGATCGAGCTCTCTGTGTAGATTCCTTTTTCTCCATGTTATTTTGAATATCGAGGATTTTGTGAGGAATTTGAATGGTTTAGTGAACAATTTGTTTTTCCAATTGTATCTAGAAAATTATTTTGTAACTAAAACTTATATTGTAACTGAAATAGTACATTGCGAGGAATCTGAATAGTTTGGTAAACAATTTGTTTTTCTAATTACATCTAAAAATTCATATTGTAACTAAAATAATTAAATCTAGTGTTGTGACTCATAAAATAGTTAAATCTAATGTCGAGCTGAGTTTCCACCCACAGGTTATTAGCATTAGAAGAGCTTGTTACAATGTAATGGAAATAGTAAGTGAGCATAAAATGAATACTGAAGATCTGGAGAAGCCAACAACGTTTGACGAAGTGACTATGAATGATCGGCTTGTGTTGTTAGATGAGTTAGCATTTATAGTTATAAACTAACCAAGAAAGGAATATAACTGACAGGAAAACTGAATACAAACACACAAGTAATAACTCAGGATTTACGTGGTAAAACCCTGACAGAGTGTCAAGGAAACATCCACAGGGCAAGGGATTGGAATCTCTATTCAATCAATAAAATGATTCTCCATACAATAGTTTAGGCATTCATCAATTTTATATGAGCCTCCTCAATTACATAACCGATGTTTCTGTATAAAGCTAACTTGTTAATCACTAATACATTTTACCCAAATTTACATAATTTGTTGTCAACTACCAACAAACTCCACCTTGACAACAAATTTCCTAATCCCTTACCCATGCCCATTCATCATCTTTTCTACAAGCCAAGAGAAGCTAAACACCATCGCAACTTCTCTACTGTAACTGGCTTTGTGAATATGATACTTTTCCGCCATCGATCACATGTCTCAGAAAATGATACCTTACATCAATGTGCTTGGTTCTGCTGTGATAAGCAGGATTTGTAGCCAAATGAATAGCACTTTGACTGTCACAAAGTACATTCACTTTCTCTTGCGTCCTTCCAATCTCATTAAGTAAACCCTTTAACCAGATTGCTTCTTTACTAGCATCTGAAGCAACTATATATTTTTCTTCAGTAGTGGACAATGCAACTGTTTCTTGAAGCTTTTACATCCAACTAGTTGCTCCACCTGCAAGAGTAAAGACATAACCTGTAGTAGATCTTCTTTTGTCCAAATCACCTGCATAATCAGCATCTACATATCCGAATACTAATCCTTCACTACCATTAAAGATGATGCAATGGTCACTTGTGCCTCTTAGATATCGAAGCACCCATTTCACTGCTTGCCAATGTTCTTCACCTGGATTTGCCATGAACCTGTTGACAACTCCAATTGCATGTGAAATGTCAGGCCTTGTAGATACCATCGCATACATTAAGTTGCCTACAACATTTGTATATGGTACATGAGACATATACTGCTTTTCTTCATTAGTTCTAGGACTCAAAACCGAAGAAAGATTAAAATGAGAAGCTAATGGAACATTAACAGGTTTCACATTGTTCATACAGAACTTTTCAAGTACTTTCTCCACATACTTCTGCTGTGATAACCAAAGCTTACCATTTTTCTTGTCTCTATGTATCTCCATGCCCAAGATATGTTTTGCTGCTCCACGATCCTTCATATCAAACGTCCTAGAGAGCTGATCCTTTAACCTATTGATCTCTTCCATGCTTTTGCTTGCAATAAGCATATTTTCAACATATAAAGACAAGATAATGAATATGCCATTGAAACTTTTGAAGTATACACAATGATCATACTCACTTCTAATAAAGTTCTGACTCACCATGAAGGAGTCAAACTTCTTGTACCATTGTCTGGGAGACTACCTCAGACCATACAATGATTTCCTGAGCTTGCAAACTAATCTTCTGCTGCAACCTTGTACAAAACCTTCTGGTTGTTCCATATATAACTCTTCATTCAAATCACCATGTAGAAAAGTTGTTTTAACATCTAACTGTTCTAACTCAAGGTTAAGTAATGCAGTTAGTGCCAACACAATATGAATAGAAACAAGTTTTACAAATAATGAAAAAATCTCATGAAAGTTGATACCTTTAACCTGAGAATATCCTTTTGCTACCAGTATCGCCTTATACCTTTCAATACTTCCATCAACTTTCCATTTCAGTTTGAAGACCCACTTGCATCCAACAACACTTCTCCCTTCAGGAAGTTCTACAAGATCCCAGGTATTGTTCTTGGCTAAGGAATCCATTTCTTCTTCCATAGCCATTTTCCATTTTTCGCTATCTGTATCATCTACTGCTTCCTGATAACAAGAAGGTTCCCCATCTTTAGTAATCAAAGCAAAAGATGAAGCAGAATCTTCATACCTTTTGGGAGTTTTTCTTTCGCTTGTAGACCTTCTTAGATTGATTGGTTGCTGAACTGGTTCAGAAACTTTAACTGGTTCAGAAGCTTCAATAACTTCCTTTGTATCTTCAACACCTTTTTCTCTAGAAGTCTCTTCTTCCTTTTGACTATCACTGAAAGGTCTAGCCTCCAACTGAACTTGTTGATTTGGTGATACTTGTTCCTGTTCAATTCTTTCAACAGTTGATTTTAAAAGAGAAGATTCATGAAATGTTACATCCCTACTAATGACTATCTTCCATGATGTAGGATCCCACAACCTGTATCCTTTCACTGCATAGTCATACCCAGCAAAGACATAACATTTGGATTTTGGATATAATTTTGAATGCTAATTTTTAGGAATAACAAAATAAGCATCACAACCAAATATCCTTAAATGTGAATAATCACAAGACTGACTTGTACAAACTTCTTCAGGAATTTTAAAGCTAATTGCTACTGAAGGTGATCTATTAACTAAATAACAAGCAGTGGATACTGCTTGTGCCCACAACTCCTTTTGCAAGTTAGCGTTGCTAATCATGCTTTTGGCTCTTTCCATAAGAGTCTGATTCATACGTTCAGCAACACCATTTTACTGAGGAGTATAAACAGTATTTTTGTGTCTAACAATTCCTTCATTCTTACAGTATTGTCCAAATTCTATTGAATTGAATTCACCACCATTGTCAGTTATTAAACATTTAATTGATTTGCCTGTTCTTTTCTCTACCATTTCTTTAAATTATTTAAAGACATTGAATACAACAAATTTCTTTTTTAGCATAAAGACCCAAACTTTATGGGAGAAATCATCAATAAACGTTAAAAAATATAGAGCACCTCCATATGATACAACAGGAGATGGTCCCCACAGATCAGAATGAATATAGTCTAAAATATCTTTACTATTATGATTTCTAGTTTTAAATATTTGTTTACATTGTTTTCCATACACAAAATGTTTACATAAATCCAACTTCAAATATTTCAGATCGGGAAGAGATTTATGTTTCATCAGTATCTGAAGACCTTTCTTGCTCATGTGACCCAATCGCTGATGCCATAAGCGAGTACCTGCTTCTTCTTTTTCCAACACAATCGCTGCTTCACAAATCTGAGTACTTCCTTTGAGTCTGTAAATATTTTTGACCTTTTCTGCTTTCATAACAACTAGGGCGCCTTTAAAGACATTCAACACGCCATTCTGACTTGTAAACTTATAACCATCCGAATCCAACACTCCCAAAGAAATCAATTTTTTCTTCAAATCAGGTACATGTCTAACACTAGTTAATGTTTTGACTGTGTTATCATACATTCTAATCCTGATATTTCCCATCCCAACAGTCTGACATGATACATTATTACCCATAAACATAGAACTACCATTTACATTTTCATACGAAGTAAACCAATTTCTATGTGGACACATGTGATGAGAAGCACCAGAGTCTAACAAAAAGATTTTTAAACCCTGAGAGACATTACATACAAGTGAAGTTTCATCTATCATACATAACTCTTTAGCAGATAAAACTTCATCTATCATACCTGAATCAACTTGATTTACTTCCTTCTTCGGGTTATTAGATTCTTTTCGTTTCCAACAATCTTTCTTCAGGTGTCCAATTTTATTATAGTGCCAACATTTTTCCTTACACTTCTTGCCCTTTGATTGAGATCTGGAAGGCCCCCTTGTTTTTTCTCCTCTTTCTTCTGACCGTCCTCTAGCTAACATTGCTTCTGATGTAGCTGTTTCAATACTGAACTTCCTTCGTACTTCTTCAGACAAGAGAGCTCCCCAACTGATTCAAATTTCAAAGAATCAACGATGCTCAAGCTGATTGAAGTTACGAAGTGATCCCATGATTTGGGCAGAGAACACAACAAGGTTATAGCTTTGTCTTCTTCCTGAATTTTAACTTCCATATCTGTTAATTGGCATATAAGTTTATTAAAAACATTCAAATGTTTTGCAACTTTTGAACCCTCCTTCATTCGAATACTGTACAGTTGTCTTTTTAGATAAATTCTATTGGTTAACGACTTTGACATATATAGTTTTTTTAGTTTTTCCCATAAACCTGAAGATGTACTCTCTTCAACAATGTTGAAGAGAAGTTCATCCGCCAGGCATAACCTGATGGTACTGAGAGCTCGGGCATCCAAGTCCTCCTAGTCCAAATCAGTCATGGTTGCAGTTTTCTTATTTTCCCCATCCAATGCCTTGTGTGACCCTTGTCGCACCAGCAAATCCCTAACTTCCAGTTTCCAAAGAGAAAAATTGCTCTTGCCAGTGAATTTCTCCACTTCGAATTTTCATTCGACATCTTGGCCATTTTTTTTCTCCTAGGGTTTCAGCGTTTCAAATAGGGTTTATTTTTTTTTGTTTCCCTTTTCTTAAAAAAAAAAAATTTGGAAAAAAAATCCTTTTTTTTTCAAACAAAGAAACCCTTCAACAAATTTAAAAAAAGAAAAGTTCTTTCCTTCAAATTAACGAAAATCCTTTGTTTTTCTTTCCTTCAAATTTTAATGAAAAACCCTTTGATTTTCTTTCCTCCAAATTTGAACAAATCTCTTTGTTTTTCTTTCCTCCAAATTTGAACAAATCTCTTTGTTTTTATTTCCTCCAAATTTGAACAAATTTCTGAAAAAAATTCTTTGATAAAAAATTTCTCTCAAATTATTTAAAAAAAAAAAAATACCCGGATCCATATCTACTGATCGAATTCCTCTGGTGACAAGCAAGCCAGGCTTTGAAGCCCCTCTTCGACTTCTCTGACAGCACGTAGAGGCAACACACTTCCTTGTAAGCTCTGGCATAGTCCACGCAGAGACAATCGGTACACTTCCTGGTAGCACACACTTCAACAGTTCTTCCTCTCTGCTCTAGCATGCAGAGGTTTCAATGGCTCTTGCACGCAGAGGTATTCTCCAGCAGGCAGCCCTCCAAGCCAACAACAACTCCATGACTTCCTCCTCACGGTTTACAAACCAAAATGGTGACAATATTCTCCAGCATGCAAATGGCTCTGGTATTCACGGCCTCCCCTCCTCACATAGAGAATACACGCAGAGGGCACACAGATGGTCTCCAACATAATGGCTCTGGTCTTCACGGCCTCCCCTCCTCACGCAGAGAATACATGCAGATGGCAGGGGGTTTGGTCTTCACACATATGGTATTACTTGACCAACACGCAACCCTCTTTGACCAGCACACAGAGAGCAAAGTGATAACCCGCATCAACGCAATGTCTTCGAGGCCAGTTTTCACGCTTCACACAACTATGATGCATGTCTCCTCTTTCACCAGTGCCTCCTTAACTCTACTCAATTCAACTTTCCTCTGATACCATTTGTTGTTAGATGAGTTAGCATTTACAGTTATAAACTAACCAAGAAAGGAATATAACTGACAAGAAAACTGAATACAAACACACAAGTAATGACTCGGGATTTACATGGTAAAACCCTGACAGAGTGTCAAGGAAACATCCACGGGGCAAGGGATTGGAATCTCTATTCAATCAATAAAATGATTCTCCATACAATAGTTCAGGCATTCATCAATTTTATATGAGCCTCCTCAGTTACATAATCGATGTTTCAGTATAAGACTAACTTGTTAATCACTAATACATTTTACCCAAATTTACATAATTAGTTGTCAACTACCAACAACTTGTTGATGAGAGCAAGACTGGTGGATTGAGGAACGCAATGAAGGATTTTTTGTTCCTCGATCCATTTCAACGATATAGGAATCAGTCAAGGAGGTGTAAATATATTATTGGTCTTCATTATACATTCCCCATCCTTGAATGGTTGCCCACATATTCTTTTGGTCTCTTTAAATCCGATATTATCTATCGCATTACCATTGCCAGCCTTGCCATTCCACAGGTCATTAATCATATAGATTATTGCATTCATGTTATATATATATATATATATCTATATATATATATATATATATATATATATATATATATATATATATATATATATATATATAGATATATGGGGTAGGGGAGGGGGCGATGTGGGGGTATATTTCTATTTTTTGATCACATTGTATGATTGATGCAGGGTATAAGCTACCCAATGTTTTGGGTTCTCTACTTTGGTACGAGAGATACATATGTCCTGAAGGAATTATAGTCTATTCACATTCTCTCAGACCATGTTATATGTTTCTTAATGTTTTTTATTCATCTGATCTCGGCTTCAAATGAAAATGGTAAACAACTCATAATACATACTAAATCAATGGGATGATACTGCATAGAATTTATAGAAATAAACTGTAAATCTCATTCAAACTCTAGCTTTTTACCGCATGTTAAAAACTCTTCCTCTACAATTAACTAGAGATCTGGCTTGAAACGCATTGGAATAAAACTCAGTTACATTACTATCCACATGTAATCTCTGATTGTACTTCTAGCTACCAGAGAGCTAGAGAAACCATCCACTCCGAAACAGGCAAAAGATTGAGTAAGACTTTCATGAACCTTGCCACTTCTAATCCTTGTTTGAATCATCTTCTTTGGGTCATGTGATCTTCCAGGGCATATAAATCCACAACAATTCTCTAGATTAGTTATCTTTAGACCTGAAAGATGCGATCAACGTCTTTGTCTAATCACCTTCGCTTGCATTTCAGAATACATTGTATCTCACTTTGCATACATAGATTTCTGCACTGACTGCTATAGATTTTAAAAGGAAGGAATTGCAGTAGGATGGAGTTCACATCTCTAGAGTAAGTCTTCCTCTTATCAAACTTGTAATGGAAACAGGCAGGTTAACAATTTTTAAAGAGTGTATCTGCTTTCATGTTATGTTTACCTTTGCATATAGAGTGGGTTTTCCGCTGCTTCTGTTAAATCTGTGGCTAATCAACTAAGAGTCTATCTTGTTGTACCAAGACCTTGGACAAACATAAATAATCAAAATATTTTTGTTTCAACCTTGTTGTGCCAGGCTCTTGCTAATGGCCTCTACCACTAGCCCTTAACTGTGAGAGTTTTGTTCTAGCATATCTCCTTGATCTGAACTTGAATTGTCATCTCATTAGAAGTTGGCTCTCTTATTTATACCCTACTTTCATTGTTCCTTTCTCTGCCTCTGCTCAATGGGACTATATAGTAGAGTACAAATTTTGATCAAACCAGTTGGAGTTGTTAATATCTTGATGTTTCATAGCAAATTCCATATTTGAACACAGAGGGAATCCACAAATGCTCTAGCAGTTAATCCCTTGCCATGGCAAGTCAATTATCTTAATGTTGCACAACAAAATCCATATTTGAAACGTAACAGAGAATCTACAAAGACACTAGGAATTAATCCCCTGCCATAGCAAGTTAATTACAACATAATGTCAAGAGTAAATCATAGCAAAATTCATTCTGAATTGTATAATCTGTGGAGCCATTAAAGCTATGAATTGTATGTATTTTTATATGTTGTTGGCACATCTATAAAAAAAAAAAGGATAGATATTAATAATTCTATCATATATAGAGCCAAGTACACAAGGATCAGTAACACCATGAAAAAAAGATGAATCATCATCATACTGTGTCTCCAAGACAATACGTTTAGATTAAGATCTCAACAAATATCAAAGTCTCTGAATAGTCCTCAGTTGATATAAGAAAATCTTGTTGAAATTAACTAGAGTGTAAAAGAGATCATGTTACTAAATGACCTTAATAAACTAGGATTATTTAAAATGTCAAGGTTGCTCCTTTAGATTTCTCCATAATTGTTGTGCCAGCAGTTGCACGTTAACAATTTTTAAAGAGTGTATCTGCTTTCTTGCAAATTGGATAGAGTTCTTAAATGAAGAATAATGTAGTGTATCCAATTTCAATGAGCTGCTCAAGAGTGTCTCAGGTTTGCTTTAGTTCGAAAACCTCTGTTACAGCCTTTAGAACTAGTGATCATGCAGGGATCCCAAAAGCTCATCTTTGGAAAGCCCTTCTAGGTTATTTGACTTTTCAATGAAAATTACTAAAACATCAAATATGATTTGCAACCTCCTCAAAACCTTCTCACAATCTTATGGTCTAAATATTTGCCATACGTTCTTAATTTGTTCACTACATTCATTCTCAGAGTCATAAACTGATTAACATACTCAAATCCACAATGAACGTTGGCCAATACACAGGTTGTGCTATTTATTTCTAATATGTAGAGCCTATGTCCCCTGGATTTTTCAATCAGCAAGAAACAGATCCTTGCATACTCTATTTCGAATAAAAGCTATTAACCTCCTAGAGTTTTTTTGTGGAGTATCTCCTTTTTTTGACCTTGAATGCCAATCTCTTTCTGAGTTGGATCTGTTATCTCTACCCCATTACTGTAGTTCCTTTTTCTACCTCTATCTACATATGCTTGTGATTCGAAGGAGTTCTTCCAAGGAGTCATCATCTCTGTTCATACTTGTCGTAGGGGATAACAGGGATCCCATTAGGTCATTTATGCAAAGCTATGCTAGATTCTTTGTTTTTTCAATGACAACAAATAAAACAACAAATTTGATCGGTAGCCTCTTTTAAACCTGGTCAACAATATTGTAGTCAATTATGTCTTCACCATGTGTTTTTGATTGGTTTACTTTATTCATTATTGGAGTCATAAATTGATCAACACACTCAAAATCCTTCACAGTTAAATTCCTAAAACTCCTCCTATAAGTATGCAACTTTGTTGTTTCTACTTTTCCTAACCTTGGTAAGCAATATCTAAAGTGCCCCATGCTTTCCTGGTATAATTTGCTAATACAAATTTTGGAAATGTTGGCTCTTTTAGTTCGTGCTAAATAATCCATAGTACTTTTGAATACAAACATTTAGAACTTGCCTTTACAGATTTACCTTTGCATATAGAGTGGGTTTTCTGTTGCTTCTGTTAAATATGTGGCTAATCAAGTAAAAGTCTATCTTGCTTTACCAAGCCCTTGGACAAATATAAATAATCGAAAACGTTTTAACCTTGTTGTACCAGGATCTTGTTGATGGCCTCTATCAGTAGCCCTTAATTGCCAGAGTTTTTTTCTAGCGTATCTCCTTGATCTGAACTTGATTTGTCATCTTCTTGTAAGTTGGCTCTCTTATTCCTACCCCCACTTTTTTTATTCCTTTCTCTACCTCTGCTCAATGGGACTAGATAGTAGACTACAAATTTTGATCAATCTAGCTGGAGTAATTAATATCTTGACGTTGCACAACAAATTCCATATTTGAACACAGAGGGAATCCACAAAGGCTCTACCAGTTAATCCCCAGCCATGACAAGTCAATTATCTTAATGTTGCACAACAAACTCCATATTTGAAACATAATAGAGAATCTACAAAGACACTAGCAATTAATCCCCTGCCATAGCAAGTTAATTACAACATAATGTGAGGAGTAAATCATAGAAAAATTTGTTCTGAATTGTATAATCCATGGAGCCATTAAAGCTCTGAATTGTATGTATTTTTATATGTTGTTGGAATATCTATTAAAAAACAAATAGATATATATTAATACTTCTATCAACAAAACCTTATGAAAGATTGTTCAGTAAACCAAGAGTCCACAAAACCTATTGACAAAGCGATGACCCAAAACTTAATTACCAATCAAAAGCACAAAAAGTTCAACAAACAAACAAATATAACATCTCCATTAGAGGAGAAAGAAGCCACTGGAATTGTGTCACTATATACAGGACTGGACAACATAAACCCGATATCCCAACTCATTCATTTCATTATACCAACTGATTCATCTCATGATAAAATGAGAAAATATGAACATCTATTAACGAATATAACACCTCAATTAGAGGACAAAGCAGTCACTGGCATTCTGTCACTATATCCAGGACTACTGAAACCATGATTGAAGACACAAAAGAATGATCAAACAAAATAGATGCCAACTTATAAGACAAAACACAACATGGATTGTCTAGCTCACGATGAAGGAAAATGGAAATCATAGTGCAGAATGCCAACCCAAATGGTCATAATTGAAGCCAAGAGTAGCACAAAAACCCATTCATAGATATAGCATGCACGCCAGGAGCTATGATAGTCCAATGATCGGAGAGGTTGAGAGCATGGGAAAATCAACCCTCAAGAAGCCAGAACTAACTTTATAAAATATAAAAAATAAAACCTGCATGCCGCCTTCTTCCTTCTTCATCTCAAAGAAAGGACGAGTAAGACATTTGGAGAAATCTGCTGAATCATAGAAGGCGCCATGAAATCATCGCCTTATACGCCAAGACTCTCATGGTCACAAACATATTTGTGTGCCTGTTGTGGATTCTTCCCCATTTTGCATCGATGGTCTAGTAGAAGTGTTCCACATTTGTGTGGTTTTGCAGACCCAGCTGCTGAAATCATCACCCTATACCCCCAAGACTCTCATGGCCACAAAGAGATTTGTGTGCAAAGTCTGCAACAATGGTTTTCAGAGAGAACAAAACCTACAACTGAACACAGGGGGCATAAATGAAAACCTGCAACTGCACGGGAGGGGCATAAAGGAGGGGGCATAATCTCCCCATTTTGCGTATAATCCATGGAGCCATGAAAGCTCTGAATTGTATATATTTAAATATGCTGTTGGCATCTCTATAAAAAAAAAATAGATAGATATTAATAATTCTGTCAACAAAACCTTATGGAAGGACTGGAAAACATAAACCCGATATCCCAACTCATTCATTTCATTATACCAACTAATTCATCTCATAATAAAATGAGAAAATATGAACATCTATTAACAAATACAACACCTCAATTAGAGGAGAAAGGAGCCGTTGGCATTGTGTCACTATATCCAGCACTACTGAAACCATGATCGAAGACACAAAATAATAATCAAACAGAACATATGCCAACTTATAAGACAAAACATAGCATGGACTGTGTAGCTCACGATGAAGGAAAATGGAAATCAGAGTGTAGAAAGCCAACCCAAATGGTCATAATCGAAGCCAAGAGTAGCACAAAAACCCATTCATAGATATAGCATGCACGCCAGGAGCTATGATAGTCCAATGATAAGAGAGGCTGAAAGCATGGGAAAATCAACTCTCAAGAAGTCAGAACTAAATTCGCAATAAAATATAAGAAACAAACCCTGCATGCCGCCTTCTTCCTTATTCATTTCACAAAAAGGGCGAGTAAGACATTCAAACAAATTTGCTGAATCATAGAAGGCGGCCCTGAAATCATCGCCTTATACCCCAAGACTCTCATGGCCACAAACAGATTTGTGTGCCTATTGTGGCTTCTTCCCCATTTTGCATTGGTGGTCTAGTAGAAGCATTCCACACCTGTATGGTTTTGCAGACCCAACTACTGAAATCATCACCCTATACCCCAAGACTCTCATGGCCACAAATAGATTTGTGTGTGAAATTTGCAACAAAGGTTTTCAGAGAGAACAAAACCTGCAACTGCACAGGAGGGGCATAAAGCAGGGGGCATAATCTCCCATGGAAGCTTAGGCAGAGAACCACCAGAGAAATCAGGAGGGCTTATTTGTGTCCAGATTCCACTTGTCTCCACCATGTACAGAACCCACCTGTCTCCACCACCTCCTGGGGACCTCACCGATATAAAGAAAAGGAATACGAACAGTGCCCTAAGCCATGTCTGATGGAGTAGGACCTTATCGTATAAAGAGAAGGAACATGAAAAATGACCTCAAGAAGGAGCAGGAACAGTGCCGTAAGTCATGGCCTAGGGGAGCAGTTATCAACCATCGTCCCCATATCTGCACTATGGCTTCTTCCCCAATTTTGTATGGGTTGTATGGTAGAAGTGTTCCACATGATCAATAAGACTACCTACTCCAAAGTGTTAAAATTTGTAACTAATTTAATATTGGTCAATTAATATGATGGTTCAAATTGTTTTAATCGTCTAACATCTAAATCAAGGGCATATAAATGTACACGTAAGTTAAGAGGAGAGAGGTTTTTAGAGGGGAACGCCTTAGGCATAATTATTTTTTAATTGAGCCCCTGGGCTTATTCTACAACCCAATATGTCATCAAAGTTGAAATTTAAAAAATATAAAAAAAAACTATACAAAACATTTAAATAATATCCACTCATAAAAAAATTTGAAAGTGAAGAAATTGGATCTCTCTAGGCTCATGTTAGATCAATATTTAAAATGAATCTACGTTGGTTTCTAAACTCATATATAGCTGCAGCTCTTCCATTCTGAGATGGTTAGATCATGGTTTCAAGAGAACTACACTTATTTCCCAATCTATACACCCATTAATGCCATCAAGCTATATATACACATGATCAAATAGACAAATATAAATCTAAAATAAGCATGTGCTACCCTACCACATTAATGGGCTATGGCCAATTACATATTAGTTACCATCGAAAACCAGTGACATGTTATAAATTCAATTCCCCTCGACGCAGTTTGCTAAGAATTTCCCCATCTATCCATTTCAATCCATTCACTCGTATGTCGTTTGAGCAATTGGGTGCAGATACAAAACAATTCCTCTCATGTGGGGGGCGGATGCCTCTAGTCATGAGCGTACTCTGCAGTCTGCGATGTCCAAGAATCTTTATTGATCACCTGCTCGAGTGGTTTCAGATGACTTGATGTTATGACAGAGTTTCAGATCTAATGGACGAATTATTACAAATGTTGTTTAACATATGGCATATGGGACCTGTTCTATCAGTTAAGGTAGAATTACCATTATTATGTAACGTGATATTCCTAATGAGCGACCTTAAAATTTTCATTGATTAAAACTAAAAGCTTGTATTTGCATGGTTAAAAATTCTATAAATTAACACAGAAATATGTATTGGCATTGCCACAAGATTAAAGGTCCGTATTATAAATATTTTTGCAAATGCATGCAGTTGTGACTAAGTGTAAATGCCTCTGTTATAAACATTTTCATCAACTCCATGATTTATCGACTTATATAAAAATTAGAAATTTATTTCAAAAACATCTTGTCACACACATCATGACCAAGTAAAGGAGTAAGAAATATAAATCCATGCATTAGAAACAACTTCATTACCGACCGACTAATTAATTACAATCTATCTTGCAAAAATCTTCTTGATTACGCACATCATCACTTGTCCTGTTATGCATGCATTGGAATAATTGGTTGAAAATGTCATCTCCGATAAACAAATTCACCTCCACGTCATTGCTTTCACGAAGTTCATGTTGTATTTTTTTAAGAAGTGACCCTCACTAATTATGCATCAAAAAAGCATTTCTCTCCAACAAACGTTTACCGTGTCAAATAGTGGTGAAACATTGAAAAGTTTTGTTGTTATCACATACTTATGCACACTCTCATTAACATTTCTTAAAATACAGCGTGGATTGAAAAAATGTGAAAGTTTTAATGGGAGTAGTTGGTTTTGCGGGCATAATCAACAACTATTTAAGTGTTTTAATAAACAATGGTGTCATAGAGATATTGAGGACATTTGGTTCATCATACAACGAATGGATAGTAAGTATATTTTCATTATTAAATAAAGTATTTTTTATGGTTTTTATTTTATAAATTAAATTAGTAATTGCACGAGGGTCAAAAGAATCTCCAAGGAGTGGAAGGAATATGAAAAGAAATAATCAAGCAAAATATATGGACAATGAACTACAATCTAAATTTGAGTTTTTATGTATTTTCTAAAAAAGCTAGTGTTAGGGTCCTATAATAATAGGATTCATAATTTTGAATTGTCTATGGTTAGTCTTGTAATATTATACATACTTTAGCTTTCTGCAAAATCTTTTCCATATTAAAAATTAAAAAATG
Source organism: Pinus tabuliformis (assembly GCA_031772625.1). Lineage (NCBI taxonomy): Eukaryota > Viridiplantae > Streptophyta > Pinopsida > Pinales > Pinaceae > Pinus > Pinus tabuliformis. The sequence goes on from CM062818.1 coordinate 486,250,076, forward strand.
TAAAGAGGGTATGTCCTAAAAGAATAATCAAAGGACAAAAAGAAAGATAGAAGGATAAAAAAGGTGAAAAATATGAACCCCAAAATAAAACCGATCATGAAAGTGTGCAAATTCAGGTGCCACTACTTTTTACTTTACTATGAAAAATAATGCTGTGTGCAGCTTGTTAGAAATGCCACAATCCATGATGGTCAAACAACTTAATCTTGACTCATTCATGTTTTAAATTTATGTTGATAGATAGAGAATAAAGATTTAGCCACACTGTTTAACCTTGGCAGACCAGTAGTTAGGTAGAGAATAAAAATGTGCTCATAAGTGTAATCTGAGCCATTGAAAGTTATAAGGTTAGAATTAGATAGTTTGCTTGTCAAAAGAAACGGAAATAAAGGGTCCGCAAGCTCAAATGCTCCCAATAAAGTGAAGAAAAATTGTTAGGATAAATAATGGGTATGTAGAAGAAAGGTTGCAAATGTACAAAGTTTCTCAGTCAAAAACACATTTATCATACTTAATCCTATGTTTCATGTGCAGGAGCCTTTATGAGAGTGAAAAAATGTTCACAAGGTTGTTTGATTAACTTCCCTTCATCTCATTTCACCCCTACATACATACTAATTTCCCAATTATCTCATCATTTATTATTAAATACAATTTTTCCCTTCATTTTGACCCTTACTCCTTGGTTTCACACATTTTCATAGTAAATTACCTTGGAAAACTCACCCCCTTACCCAAAACCCCTTTTCCCTAGTGTTAAACCCTTTCCCCCATTGCAAATATTACCATCCCCCTTATTAATTTCCCTACCCCTCAAAACCCATAAAACCCCTTATCCTAAGTTTTTATCCCCCCACATTATTTAATTAATTCCTCGATCAATATTTCCCTGACAAAAACCTTTTAATCCACCAACCCTTGGTGTGATTAAGAAACCGTGCCACAATAAACCTTGGTCCCACTTTATTAAACCTAACCTTATATTTAGTCCCTACTTTACTCATTAATTAATTACAATCATTTGTAATTAACCCCCTGGGCCCCACAAATCTCTATTCTGATTCCCTCTATGCATCTTAACTACGCGACAGTCGTCCGGTCTCCCACCCTCGGATTCGACAGTGCGCATCCATATCGCGCTCGATCATTGTTCGACTATTACCAACCCGAGAGTATGCAAGATTCACAGTTTTGCTCGAGCACTATTCTGCTACGTTCCAGCCCCACGCTAGATTGTGTTGTCGCAGGGAAATACTGCTTTGCCTCCAAAAGTGGTGCGATGGCCCATGAAACCGCCTCCCCACAAAGACCAAAACCATCCACTGTTCATTTGTAAATTCCACGCCAAAATGTAACCGTTTCCAGTTAAAAGGCTGGAGAAGCCCCATTTCAACTCTTTTCGCTCGTTTGCACTCTGAATGCTACTCAAGCCTTTCTACGTCACCCTGAGTCTTTGCGACCAAAATTGACCACTGTCTACCACCCGAAGAAGATCCAGACACCCAATTTGAGCATCCAGTTCATAGCTAGAGCAACCGTACCCTCTGCAGCCACCATTCAAACTAGTTTGCAAGCCATACCACCAAATTCCAGGTATTCTTGAGAAAAACCAGAACAACCCTCTCAATTTGAAAACGTACAGTCAATTAAAAGCTTAATTAATTGAAATTAATTAAATTTTCCCTAAATTAAAGAATATTTCAATTCAATACCCAAAGCCCTTCTTGTTGCAAACTGTAATTACCCTTCGCTGTACCAAAGATTCCAAAACCTTACATCTGTAGTAGCCACAAACCTAATCCCTATCCATAAACTCAGTCATTGTTTCTGGGAAAACAAGTATTCCTAGAGAATGCTAGCCCTCTAGGTTTGGCAGCTACCCTAGAAACAATAGTTTAAAGTAATTCAAAGATTTCTTCTATGTGTAACAGATAAGAGAAAGATAATGGAACCAACCTGGAACTTCCGCTTAATCCCTTGCTTGATCTCTCTCTCCTTTGGAAGATCTTGCAACTCCTCCCCATACTTAACACACTTGGAGAGTACCTGCACAAGTACAACAACAAAGAACTATCAAAGCATCGTGATCTATTACAACATAAACATTACAGAATCAGATATATAATGAACAAATGATAGCATTCACAAATGATAACATTCACAATTGCACAATCATATGGGAGAAAAATTGAAGAGCTTTATTAATAGAATGGAGAATCACAACCCAGTTGTATGATCCAGCATCATCCTCCTAGCTTCAATCCTTCTTCACCTCATGAAATAGCAAGATCACACCAACAAGAATACAATACTCTCTTCTCAATTACAAACTATCAGCACTTCCTTGCAATTCACAATATTCCAGCCTTTTGATCTCTTAGATTAGAGATCCATTTATAGATGTTTGCAAGGGTGTGAGTCATCTATGGGGTTTGATTAGTGTCATTCCAGTTGTTACAATTGGTTCCACAAGAGAAGGGATTGGAGATGATTTCCTAGATCCCTTATTCATCCTTGGGCAAATTCAGAGAGGCAAGTGGCTCAGGAGAAGTTTCTAGAAGATTCCATGAGCAAACAATTGACACATGTCCTGGACATTTGTCCATCCACACCCATCGCACCCTATAGAAGGCCTAAATAGTATGCATCGCACCTTGGTAGTGTACCACCTAGTATGCATCACACTTTGCCAGTGGAGCAGTCAGTATGGTTCAATTTAGGCAATTTCTGGATGGTTTCTCAGATGGAATTTTTGGGGAATGATGTATTGAGATGACTATGTTCCTTTAGGGTATGAAACAACTCTTTTAGGGGTTGATGAGACCTAATACATCGACATATAAGTTTGGGGTTGATGTGCCCAAATATGTCTATAACAGTTGCCCCCTAAAGCATGAGGTCGTAAATATTCATGTCGGGTGAAATGCTTTATCATGAGGATCCGAAGTTTCAAAATGGAAGGTGACCTGCATAAGTTACAATACAATACATCATCATAATATGATTTTCATGATCCAACTGAGGAAGGAATTCCCATGCTTAGCTTTATAAATTTCATTTCATGTACATAGATCAGATAGTCGTCTGCAGATACAGACTCGTGATTCTACAGATATAGAGTCACGATCCTTGATTAGGATGACCATCTGCGTAGAGTCTTTGTACATTTGATGTTTTTATATCCCTAAATATATCGCAACCCGGATGGATGAAACTAGATCCGGGGTCTTCAAAATAATTGAATCTTTGCCCGATGTACAAGTCAAACCATATGAAGAGATGTTCTGAAGTCGAACATGGAAAGACATCACCTGATTACCAGCCAATGATGTGAGCTGTTAACAAACACGAGAGGGATCACCAATAATGATAATGATCCTCAAGGTACTAAAATACAATCCATGTGGTGTGAATACATGATCCGATGTCGAACACCACGCAAAATCTTTCGATCGAAGGCCATTGATGTCAAATTTTCGCCGGAAGTAAGAAACTTGCCATTGATGTATGCAAGCTTCAAAGCACTGAAAGGGTTGTTTCTAAGTCAACTTCTTGGATAATGTGATGATGTCGACAAGAAGGGACTCGTCATAGGAGGGACTTGATGTATCCCACATCTACGACACGAAACAAAGCAAATGATTTCTGGAGGTGAAAAATGAACTGACGACACAAGGTTCAGGAATGGCGGTCATGAAAAAATGAAGGTTGGAGGTATTACAGTGTATGAGACATTATATGGATGGTGATTTCTCAACTGAATGACCTCTCTTGAACATGTTGGCGACACTGAGATGAATTGGTAGCATTAACTCCAAAAGATGGATGGTATGAAAGACCAATGTATGATGACCAGTGAACGAAATAACCCAACCCAACTCAATAATGGAGATGAGGCGAAAGTGTCATGTTCAAAGCGACTTGCTACCATAAATTCTTCAAGTTTTTTTCCCTTTTTCCCCAGTCATTGCTGACTAGTACCTCTTTATTTTTGTCAAGCTTGAGGAGGATAACATATGCTTATTCTATAATTCGCCCTTCGGGCAAACCTGTCGCTATTTAATGTTTTAACGAGTCTAGCAACAGTGAAACTCGGTCTCGTCTAGATGGACGAGTTTGTCGCTATTATTTTAACGAGTTTAACGACAAGGATAACTAAGTCCTTCTCATTTTCAGAGAGTTTGAAAAGGGACAAAAAGAAAACTCCATAAGTTCTTTTTCATAAAGTAATCCCTCAGGTTCAAAAAAGGGTAAAATAATACAGGAGGGATGAAATTTCCAATACTTTAACGAGCTGGAAAAGACAAGCGCTCGACAATCTTTTCATATTTAACAAGTTTGAAAAGGTTTTAAAGAGGACTTTATAGTTTTATTTTCATTTTTGAATCAAAGCTTGAAAAGAAGAGAAAAAGTTTGCTTGGTGGCCAAATATGTTCAATTCACTGTTTAGCACATCAGATTCCTTGTTTCATTTTTTAACTAGCTTGACACAAGACACGGAATTATGCTCGTAAGAGCTGTTTCATTTTTACATGAGGTTGACACAGTAAAAGAACTATCCTCATACTCCTTGGTTTCATTTTTTAACAAGGTTGACACAAGGCAAGGAACTATCCTCGAGCTCCCCAATCACAACTCGTAAGAGGTCATGAAGGAGAAATCTGGTTCCAATGCCCCCAGTACATGATGTACAATATCACTGAATTGATCGCTAGTTGATGTAGGTATGGAATAGGTTGCCACATAATTAACTCGTGGCGGGGATGATACCATTGATATAAATGGACCATTTAGGGACGATGATTGACTTGGAGCTATATTTGGACCAGGAAATGAAAGCTGGTCTATGGTGGCAATCTTGCCTTCATGCGGGAAACACATCACTCGGAAAAGTGTTGAAACAATAGCTTCCATGTTGTAAACATAGTCACACCCAAGAAGTAAATTGTAGTATAAAGGTCCTGGGACTACCATCACGTTTAGATAAACGGTCTTTCCTCCCAAAGTAATAGGTAACTTAGGAAAGATCCCTAACAGTCGACTAGTTCCTCTATTAAAACCCAACAAATTCTATGTAACAGGCACAAGCAGTGGCGAACCAAGCACTTTCCAAGCAGTTGAAGAAAGGATACTCACTAATGCACCTTCATCTATAATAGTGTCAGATAAAATCATTTTACAAACTTGTACCATGATCTGGAAAGGCACATAAGAAGGAAGGCGGGATCCCACCATTCGATTCCAATCAAAGGAAGTGACTAGACTACTTGGACAGGGTACCATAGAAACGGGAGAATTAACCCCTTGAGTTACGAGAACTGGAGGATTTTCCTCCTGTCTTGATGGAATAGGTGGATTGCCCCCAAACTCATTAGAATCCGAAGTAACAAAAAGAACTTGAACGATATCATTTTCACTTTCTTCGGGAAAGGTACGATTAGCTGAAGGTGAAATCAGGTCAACTGTTACCTCAACTTGTTGATTTTGGTCGGGTATAGACTCATAGGATTCACTTTCAGAGAGAGTGGTTTCGACCGACGGTTGATTTTGGTCAGTCGGTTCATCAACTAGTGAAGGATTTAGGGAGAGTTTCCTGTAACCAGATGGGAGTCGCTGCGGTGAAGCAGGATTGTTATCTAACACTCTTTTGGCTTCATCCAAAAAGGGAAAAAGGTGAAAGGGGTGATTCCTTTCACATAACCTACATGGAAGCTTGACTTTTCCCTTCTGTCCATGAACTTTACTATCACTAGTTCATGATGTGTTACTAACATGATCTACAGAGGTTGATGACACGGGATGGTGTGAACGGGAAGACCATTCTTTCAATATTCGAGGAAAGTAAGGACAATTTCGATGAAAATGGTCTTCCGCACAAATTATGCATGGATATTTGACTTTATGAGGCTTGATGGATGGATTTTCATTAGATGTTTCATTCAGATCAATGGTTGTTCGGTTGCCCCCTTGCTGAATTGGCTTCTTCTTCTTCTTATGCCCTTTCTTCTTCTTCTTAGCCACCTGGTTACTAGTATCAATACTTTCACTAAGCGAAGAGGAAGAAGGGGAGGAAGAAACAAATGAGGAAGAAGGAAAAGGGTCAACTTCAAGATCAACTGGAGGTTGATTTTGTCTAGTTGAAGGTGTACTCGATTGTGGAGAAATCATGACATTTTGAACCAAAGAGGTTGAAAACAACCATACTGGTATGCCAATGGTAAATCCCGGAAGGGATAATGTAGCCATATAAGGAGCACCAATATTTCCGAAAGAAGGAAAAGGACTATGATTCCCATCAAAAGGGATTCCTTGATCAGTGGAGTCCGTATTTGTCGCCATATGTCTCAACCTAAGATCAACTAAGGAATAGGGATGTTATTCGCAGTCAATTAATTTTAACGACACTTGGACACAACTTTGGTTTTTCAATTTTTAAGAGTTGAGAAAAATCTAAAGATGAATCTAGTCTCCTTCGATTTTCAATGAGCCTAAAAGGAAAAGTGCTCAGATGGACCTTTTCTTTTAAAGAGTCGAAAAGGAATGAAAGTGACTACTCTGGAAAATCTAGACAAAGGGATTACCAAACCAATCGCAAAACTGCAATATACACCTTGGTGATAAATTAAAAAGAAATTACCAAAGACTTATGTACGGCAGTCAATCTTCCCGAATGCTGTGTTCAGTGCATTGTGATCAAGAAGGCGACAGACTCAATTTCCTATGGATAAAGGATTTAATCCTATTGTGGTCTCCCAATATATATGCGACGGTATGGGGAGCACAAATCCGCGCTAGCACTAATCGTATCAAGGAGGAGGAATCGCCCAACCTTCAATGAAAATGATAGCCACTAGTTTTAACGACGCCGGAACACGTCACTAGCCTAGACCTCTAGATATGTTGCGTTAAGTTCCAAAGCATTGTCAGGTTCATTGAAATTCATTTTAAAGTTGATCTTATTTAGAGTTTTCCTTTCAATGGTTCACTGCATGATGATGATCTGAAATTCCTAAGATGCAATCTACAATGATAAACAATCTTTGTTTATTTGAGCAATGAAAATCCTAGCTACTATGGAAAGAAGATAACAGTGCTTTTAAGTAAAGAGCAAAGATCACACACTAGTGCATTTACCTAAATCATCTTTTCGCACACAAATCAAAAAATTCTAAATGCAAATTCATGTATTTGTTTTTGCTCTCCTTAATGTGAAAGATGACAAAAGGAAAACTAAATGCAGCAAAGATCTGCAATATTTCACTCAAAACGACATTTTCGACAATTTATTCTTCAAAAGAGAAAGGAAGACTCAAAAAGCGACACTTTCAATTTTGAACAAAAATGCTTTCGACACTTTAAATGTACACAAATCAAATCAAATGCATGAAGAAAAGTTCAATCGATTATCAAGGGAAGGAAGAATTTACGACACTTCTCTTTTTGACAAAAAACAACAATTACGACACTTTTTGTACCAAAGCGACAAATCGACTAAAACAACATTTTGACAAAGGATTGTAAATGAGGAAAAAATATAGAAAAACATTCACTAATCCTAATGTAATTGAGACTAATCTAAGTGACGCAAGTAAGCTTTAGTAAAGAGGCACTGTTCATTTGCAGCAAAACAACCAAACAAAACTGAAAACAGGTCAAAAACCCTCAATTTCTAGATGGAAAATGAGTTCAGTCAATCATTGCACCTAGGGTTCACAGAAATTGAGATGCATCGCACTTACTACACTCGGGAGGTGCTATGCATATTGAGTCATAGTGGAAGACAGTGTGATGGTCCAGGGAGCGCAACTGAAATGGGTTTTGGGTCAAATGTGGAGCTGTTTTCAATGAATTAAGCTGGGTTTTGATGAAAAATGATGAGAAAAGTATGATGGAATGTCTTTAGAGGTTACTGAGCTACCAAAAAGGAATTTAGATGTGCTTGCAAGTAAAATGTTTAATTCATAAACTAAACAAGAGATTGACTGAAGAAACATTCATCTACTGTGCAATTTCAGAGCAAGAGCAGTTCGAAGGCTACCTGGCTGACTTTAGACTCTATCTATAATTTATCAAATTGAACATAGAACAAAAAATAACAACAAAAAAACATCTGGTTTTCCCCAGCAGAGTCGCCAATTTGTTTCTGGGAAAAACTAGTATTCCTAAAGAATGTTTGCCCTCTAGGTTTGGCAGCTACCCTAGAAACAACAGTTTAAAGCAATTCAATGATTTCTTCTACGTTTAACAGATAAGAGAAAGATAATGGAACCAACCTGGAACTTCCGCTTAATCCCTTTCTTTATCTCTCTCTCTCCTTTGGGAGATCCTGCAACTCCTCCCCGTACTTAACACGCATGGAGAGTACCTGCACAAGTATAACAACAAAGAACCGTCAAAGCATCGTGATCTATTACAACATAAAAATCACAGAATCAGATATATAATGAACAAACGATAGCATTCACAAATGATAACATTCACAATTGCACAATCACATGGGAGAAAACTTGAAGAGATTTATTAATAGAAAGGAGAATTACAACCCAGTTGTTTGATCCAGCATCATCCTCCCATCTTCAATCCTTCTTCACCTCATGAAATAGCAAGATCACACCAACAAGAATACAATACTCTCTCCTCAATTATAAACTATCAGCACTTCCTTGCAATTCACAATATTCCAGCCTTTCGATCTCTTGGATTGGAGAGCCATTTATAGATCTTTGCAAGGGTGTGAGTCATCTATGGGGTTTGATCAGTGCCATTCCACTTATTACAATTGGTTCCACAAGAGAAGGGATTGGAGATGATTTCCTAGATCCCTTATTCATCCTTGGGCGAATTCAGAGAGGCAAGTGGCTCAAGAGCAGTTTCTAGAAGATTCCATGAGCAACCAAATGAAAAATGTCCTGGAAATTTGTCCATCCTTGCCCATCACACCCTATAGAAGGCATAAATAGTATGCATCGCACTTTTCCAGTGGAGCCGTCAGTATGGTTCAATTTAGGCAATTTCTGGATGGTTTCTCAGATGGAACTTTTGGGGAATGATGTATTGAGATGACTATGTTCCTTTAGGGTATGAAACAACTCTTTTAGGGGTTGATGAGACCTAATACATCAACAAATAAGTTGGGGTTGATGTGCCTAAATATGTCTATAAAAATCATGGCTTCTCAAACCTCTCTGGATGTGAGACCCGTGTCAACCCCTCACCTGGACATCGACCATTTGGCACTAGCAGATATGGATTTCCAGATAAAAGATACTACCTCACTAGCCTACCTTATGAAGCTCCACTGCTGGAGTAAGGATATATTCCTGAACCATATCGACGACATCCATCTGCGGGAATCCAATTTACCCAAGTATTTATTCCCATAAGTGCACCCATTCCCTGATATCATACACTTTTGTCATCCTTGCTATTTCCCTTGTTAAAGGGCTATTGTTGACCCCAATCAGCAGTTGTTGTTCACAATCACTCCAAAGCTTATTAACCAAATGTTGCAAGTCCAACCTAGACCTAATGAGACCCCACTATCCATTGGAGACCTTTTGGACCTATATATCACACTAGACTTGGTTAAAATAAGACAAATCTTCTAGACCTTCATCGTATAAGACCGCCACACTCCCACTGATAGTCCACCTTATGCTGCCACCATTTTTTCAGAGACAGGCAGACATATAATCACCATGCTCTCTTGCATCCTAAGATACACCACAAATGAGCATGTGGATGAGGTTATCCTGGCCTTCCTGTCTATTTTTAGCTCAGGCAAGCCTCCTGCTGTCATATACAACTATGCTCAGTTCATTGCAGACAGGATGCATGAACAATTTACCAGACTGCTAACTAAAATGCTTTTCAAGTACTCTTCAGTGTTATTTCACATGTTTTTGTATTACCAAGCATATAAATTCCCTGTAAGCATCCAGAAGTTGGATACCAAGGGGAAAGAAAGATCAGTTGTTTACTGGACACCCTTAATCATGAAATACTCCACAACATTTACCTATAAAGATTTCATAGATTCATTTGTCTACCCAGTCATGAACATGCTGACTAGTAACACTCAACCTAGAATCAGCCAAGAAATAAAAAGGGTGCTACAGTTGGCCACGAACAATAAAGTGGGAGACTGGTATCTTTACAAGAACCACACTAAAATTAGAGTTTATGGCTACCAACTAGCCCATTATAAGCTACCCAAATACCTCCCTATGAGGATATTTTCACTTGAGTATTTTAGGCAAACCATCAATTCAGATGAGGTCAACTTCCTAGAAGCTAGGAAGAAAACCCAATTTAAAATAAAGAACCAATTGGGCCCCTTCATATGTAATAACAGAGAAGTTGGGCCTAAGGCACAAAAGATATTGCAACATATGAAATTTAGAAACAGCTTCATGTGGCAGTGTGGCCCTCATGGGGTCATAAACAAATTGGGAATCAAGGTCAAATTGGGACCTTTCATCCACCATCCAAGACATGATATTGAGCAGTTTTCCAACCAATCTGAGTGGTTGGAAAATACATTGATTGACATGCATAACATAGTAGTGGATGTTGAAAACACACTAATTGATGTTGAAAAGAAAATTGACCAGAGTTCTTTCCCACAAGTTCCAGAACTAGGGGAACCAATGAGTAATCCTCCTATTTTACAAACCCCAGCCAATGAGGACAAGAATCCAAAAAGAAACAGGGAGGAGGGTTCTAGTTCTGCCATGGAGACTACAGATGAATACTTTGAACTCAGGAAAAGGCCCAAGTTGAATCCTGTGTCTGAACAGGAGGAGAAAATTTAATCAATGGAAATAACTAACATTGAAACAATGGGGAAAAGAAGCAAAGACACAACTGATTCAGGAGAGACTCGACAACCATCAACCTCTAACACTCAAATGATTGAAAGACAGCTAAGTGTTGAGGTTTCCTCTTTCAATAGGCCAACTGACATAGAAAAGGACATCAAAGACAGGTATAAGGAAATAAAGATGAGCAATGAAAAGTTAAAGGTTGAGACATGTGCCCACTACTTCAAGCATACACCAACCAACCCGAGCAAGTTGATGTCAGCTTTTGACATCAAAGCAGGAAAGATGCAGGTCTCATTTATGCAACCCACTGTTTAGCAACCAGAGACCTCAGTGGATTATAGTAAGACTTTTTGAGGTATTGGCCAGGGATGTTCATCTCATTAACTAGATAAAGTTTCATAAATAGGTTGGAGAGATGATTTACTCCACCCTTATAGGAAAGGCCATGGCTACACACAGGATGTAGGGTTCACTGGATAACGTCACAACCCAATATAGATTGGAGAAGGCCTCCTCATAGGCCAATGACAATAGGATCAAGTCATTGGAGGACTTGGTTATTGACCTAGGCCATGATCCGACTAACATTAAGGCTGTTGAGAAGTTGATCAAAAAGAAGAATGATGATATAACAGCTATCAAGAAACAACTAAAGATGCCTCATTTAGAACACCCACAGACAAAAGAGGTCATGGAGAGCCAAAAAAATCATGAGGAGATGATGGACCCAGTGCTACAACTAAATGATCAACTAAAGGAGATGGAAAAAGAATTGGATAGCTTGATTCAACAAAAACATGCTAGTTTAGAGAATGCCCCTGCCACTGTTATTCCAACAGTAACCACTATAGTACCTTCCACTTTGGAAACATCCTTAGCTCCCGCAGCTCCAATGGCCACAACACTGCCATCATCTACATCATCTACATCAACAACAGGGTCTACAGGTGATGAAGCAAGCAGATTGGTCAAGGAAATGGAAGACATGTCAATTCAGACCAATGAAATGAGCAAGCTTAAGGAGAAGGTGACCAGTCTAGAAAATGACTACAAGCTTGCCAAAATCATGCACAAAGAAGAAGTGCAGAAAGAAACCAGGACGAATGAAAGAATAAAAATCCTGGAGAAGGAACTTACATTGATGGAACCCCTTGGACAGGCCAAAGAAAAATTGTGGGCCAATATCATTGACTCTATCAATGATATTTTTCCATCCATCCAAGCTATTTTTGAGCAAATTGATTTGATAAAGCAGGCAACAGAAGCCATACATAGAGTAAAAGCAGAACTTGGAGACATGCCAGAGGAAGATACACGGATCATTCACTTCCTCAACTCTAAGAACAACTATGAGCTGCAGGAATTAGAGATACCTGGAAAAATAGGTACAATTTTGGAAGTGAAAAGGGTCCTCACCAAGAGGAATTTAATGTTAAACCTAGAAGACAAGTGCCAAACCATGCAGCTGGCCATTGACAGATTCATGGTCAAATTTGAAATTTTGAGGCAAAAAGGTTTACCGAATCCCTTGGTAATAAATGATAAGTTGATGACACAGGAGGACTACAATAGAAAAATTAGAGAAGTAGCCAGAGATCAAGTGAATACTTCATCCATGAAGGGCATACCTACTGGCAAGGTCTTGTACCAAACTTTTGAGAATTTGTTTTACCTCCAGCATGAGGTAAAACACCTTTTTGTCAATAAGCCTACTTTTGCCAAGTATACAGAGGCAGATGAGATTTTCAGGAAAATGATCAATATCCAATTACTAGATGCCGAAACATGGGAGAAATTAAATGACTTACTGTAGAAAGTCAAAAGGTGAAAATGTACAGTAAGAGTAAAAAGGCACAGTAAAAGGATAATGACAACTCAGCCAGGTGAAAGTGTATCAGTTGAAAGGTCAGAGTAAATAGAACATCTAGCGTGAAGACTAAACAACAAAGCAGAGATTAAAAGGCAAAATATCAAAGATTCAAGACAACACAACCTAATAAACAAGGACAACAAACAACAGTTCAATAGTTGTCTCTATATTCTTGCATGAAGATTTTTATTTCTCCTAGATTAGTTCCCAAGACAGTTTAGGATATTTTTTAAATCATTTTTGTATAAATACTTCATAATTCGAAGTATTGAGGGTGGATTTCTATACATTTGTAGAGTTATTTTGATCATAAACCTGAGGGTCATTGTACCAATTTTCAAGTCAACATACTAGAGCAAGTAATAAAGAGATTGCATTACAGGATTCATGTGTAGAGCTATTATAGTGAAGTGTTTTCTTTCTCAATTTGTTATTCTCTTATGTTTTCACAAACTTAAATGTTATCTAAAGTTGAATGAATTAACTGGAAATTTATCTCAGAATTTGTTTAAGTAAACTCCATTTTCCACTGTTAATCATTTACATGTTTTCTTCTGATATCCAGATCTGAGAATCCTTAATCGTTCTCCCATCTCAGTTGACCTCTTTCACTTTCTTTATAATCCGGCCTAAGGAACACTTAATTTCTCTTTGGATCCGATTGAAAACCACTTCACCATCTCGCCTTGAGATCTAAAGTAACTCTGCTATCTTGCCCTGTAGACACCATTTTTAGAACTTGATCCAGTCGTATTTGTCTGACATTTGACCCCATAGCCCAATGGTAAAAGACACCCCTCTTTCATCTAAGTAAGTGATCCCACCACCAAATCTAAATCAAAACCCAAGCACAATCATGACTAGCCTAAAATCAAATAAGTAAACAAAGTTAAATAAAAAAGAGAGAGCCCTCTCTGAGAATTAGGAAGGCTAGATCCTGATCTCCAAAGTTGGTTTGTGGTTACCTCTAATCATTTCTTTCTCCAACACTCTAAAGAAATATTGGAGTGATAACAGGTAGTAAGAGGTTAAATTTAAGAATAAAGTTACACTAACTTAAAAATCTCATAACAATGGAAATTCTTGCAGAACATAAGGCACATAGCAGAGGAGTTCAATTTGTTTAGGGTTTTTTAAAATGCCATGAAATATATTATGAACATAGAAATTATGAGATATCTATAAGTTGTGAAGATGAACAAAAATCAGATTATAGATAAAATTGTTGTATCAAAGAATGTTGTGAGAGTACTTCTCAAAAGCTCTATGATTGGGACAACTCAGTTGGGTGTGTATTTTAGGAAAGCTTAGGTTAGTATCACTATGAAATGGTTGTTGGATGAATATGTCATTTATATACAATAATCCTTTGCAAAAGGCTTGAAATATTGGTTGGGATGGCTCTCCTGAAATCCAAATTGTTCAATACCTTAAAAAGTAAAAAAATAAGGCACTTAATAAATTAAATTGAAAGTACTTATGAAAATCTCTATGATTGGGACAACTCAGTTGGGCGTGTATTTCAGGAAGGCTTAGGTTAGTATCACTATAAAATGGTTGTTGTATGAATATGTCATTTATATACACAAGTCCTTTGCAAAAGGATTGAAATATTTGTTGTGATGGCTCTCCTAAAATCCAAATTGTTGATCACCTTAAAAAGTAAAAATTAAGGCATTTAATCAATTAAATTGATCTCCAAGCATCATTGTGACCACTATTCTATTTTGTACACTTGTTTGAAGAAAAAATTTTGTGGCATAGCTCCTTGTGTCATTTATGTTGTTTGTATGAATTTTTGAGATAAAATAAGCAATTTTTGATACATGTATCTCCCTACTTCAATATAATGAAAAGATTTGCAATATTTTGAGTATGTGTGATGTTCCTTGTTCATGTAAACATAATCTTCACAACAAAATGCATGGAAATCATTGGAAAGAAAATTAACAAATTTGGAATTTGGAAGTAATAGTAGAACCATACCTATATTAATATTCAGAAACCATATGTATGTTAATATTTGTAAGCATGTAACTATATTTAACATCCGGACTTCAACAACAAACAAAAAGGTTTTCTTTTTAAAATGTCACTTGCACTCATTGTGAATAAAAATGTAGTTTCGTTGTTTATGAAACTCCTCTACAACAATTATGATTTAACTTAGGAAGATTTTCCCAATACACAATAAATTATCCTTTCATTCATTATAAAATATACCACAAGACATACCTAATTTATTAATGATAACTAATAATGATGGTTCAAATTTATTAATGATAACTAATAAAGATGGATCAAATCCTAGCTATATTGAGCCTTCAACTCTTGACCGGAGTTACAATATTGACCTTGCTAGAGTCTTCTTCATAATAATCACATGGATAATACATATTGCACGAGTAATGGGGCTAATGTAGCATCCTTTCAAATCATGGTGGTCAAAACATGAAGGTCAACTTTGAGATAGCATAACTTTTGCATAAGGAGTTTGTTTGAGGTCTTTCTTTTTCCTTTGGAAAGGTAGCTAAGTGTATACAAAATTAGGAGTTCTTGCAAATGAGAGTTTTTGGGCCCCCAAATTTGTTTTAGGAAATGCCTCAAATTACCTCTAGAAGGTTTAAAACCCTAGTTTGCAAAATTGGGACCCACTAATAAAAATGGTCCTATGTGTTGATTCCTCCCATTTTTCCACTATGAAAACATCAAAATGGATGAAAAATAACATAATAATCAAATATGATCACACAATAAGTGAATTATAATTGAAAATGAAATCTGTGAATCACAAAATAAAGTCATGATCAACCCATCTTCTAATATGGAAGTCACTTGAATCAAATTTTGCTAAACAAAATAAACATAGAAATCTTCTAATTAATTTATAACTGATCTTATTACTAAAGTTGAGTCAATAAATTGAAAGTTAATGATGTCTCATTCTACAATTTCCCCATAAGTTTCTATTCTTAATAGTTGCAAATTGACTTTACTATGTTATGTATTTCCTATTATATCGTCTTAATTAGCTCATTGTGGCTAGATTTAGTGTGCCCTTATTCATATTTTGATACTACCATATTCAAGTTTTGATAATGATTCATTATTATTGGCAAACTCACTTTAGATATGAACATGCTAGATCTTTTACAAAATTGCCATCACTTTACGTGTGAACATGCTACAACTTTTACAAAATTGTCATCTGATGTTTGATGGGTTGAGCCTATTATTGATGGAACCATCTATAGAAGCAAATAGAGAGAAATGCTACAAAGATTATTTGTCAACGATTGTTGTAAAATATTATAAATAGTGAAACAATGATACTTGATGGGTTAAGTCCATTGTTGATATCACCATCTCTCGAAGAAAATAGAGGGGAGTGCCAAAAAGTTTATATCTCAATTGTCATTGTGCAATATTCTAAATAGCAGAGATTTGGTGTTTCTCTCCCACATGTGACTTGGGAGAATGTTTTTAAGTACAAATTTCTGGAAATATGTCATCATTCAATGCTTTTCCTCAATCACAATTAACATTTTCCTCCTCCCATACATGTCCTGATACTTTTTAATAGTGGCAAGTTATGCTATAGATAAAATTCACAAAAGTTTATAGAGTGAATTGTCAACATTCTTTCCACTACTATTTCTTCTTTGTAAATTATTAAGAACCCAAGTTGCTTAAACAATATCAGAGTGGTCTAAATCCAGCAATGCATGGATTAGAATCGACTACAACTTGCTCCACGAGCAATCAAAATTTGCATGTCAGATGTATAATTTGAACATTAATCATAAATGCAATCTTTTTTAGTTTTAAACAAGAAAAGACTAAAATGCTGCAAGTTTGATCAGGATCTGGAAATAAACAATTCACCTATCAACACTGAATGTTTCCACCACAAGCAACATAGTGGAGAGGTGTACTACCTGCACCTCTCATCTTGAAAAATACCATAAAATTGCATTTTAAAGAATTTAAAATGAAAACTTCCAATTGTATGCGATGATCCATCTATTTTTCATATAAAAACTACAAGTATGCAATGTCTCTTAGTTAAATCAAAGACATGTTTGTTAAAATCAGTGTACCATGGTGAAAATTATCCACAATAGAAAGAACAGCACCAGAGAGGAATTGTCTAAACAAGTTACTTTATTAATTAACTATGAGGTCAATTGTTGATCCATCTTGAATTGTCACAGTGGATATATTGGCCCCAAAATCTAGGAGTAACTATACAGACTCTGCATGCCCATTCAGTGTTGCCATGTGAAAAGCAGTAATACCTCCATCCGCTGGTTTGTTCGCAATCGTAGAGCAAGCACGGCAATAAAACCATGCATATGTCAGTAATAGATGGAAACTCAGATATTCAGATCAAAACCATTTCATGCATCAATATTTTCCTGAGATCAAAGCTAACTAATGATTCTTCTTGTCCTTGGTCTTCCCTTAAGCTATTCTAGAAATCATGTACACTGGGTAAAACATCAACAAAAATAAGTCTCGTACATCAAAAATGACCATTTATGGTTACAAAATCAAGAGCCGTTTGACCATTACAGTAGTTTTCTCTGTTGACTTGCAAAGCCAGGTGAAGCTTGAACTGTTGAATTAAACTTCCTTAGAGATTCTTTAAGACGTCTAGCAGAAATAATCATTTGGAGACTCCAAACATGGTTGAAATTATCTTACGTTTTCCCTATACAACACAAATGTCTGAGCCACCTCCCAGTGACCATATCTACAAGCTTGCATCAAGGTTGTCTGTGGCACTTCAAAGAATTTAAAATGTTAATTAAGCTAAAAATTACCTATCGATTGAGTAACACAAAAATTTGCACTAATACATATCTGGAACTAAGTGAAATAAAGGTAGTTGCATGAACTAAACTGATGTAAGTTGTATTAAATATCTTAGGTACTTTTGGTAGAGGATGAAAATGTGTATAATTTAGTCAAACATTAGATAACTTAACCTTAACTGAAAACCATAACAAAACTTAGTCAAAAGCACCAATTCCTAGAACATAACTTATGGAGCAGTCAGAAATGGTCGTGAGGTTGTTTAATACCACGGCTAAATAGGAAAATGAATTGAACCAGTGTATTGAATCAATAATTATTTTTCTAATTAACTTTGAGGTAAACCATTTCATAATGTCCATGGTTCTGTGAAAATTTCTCTTTAAACCAAAAAAACTCTCACATTCACATTTCTGCATTCTAGAAGGTCCCCAGTTATGCATTCACCATAGCTGGGAGAACATGTTGTGTATGCAAATTCCAAGAAAATACAAGATGTCACATAACCACTTTGCAATTCCATTAATTGGATTTATTTGGATGGTTGGCAAGAATATTTATTATCCTTCCCACCTTTATTTCTCATTAAAAAAAAATATCATTAAATTACAACCATCATTAAGAACCCAAACATCCACAAGATGTGACTGAACTACTGGCATATAAGTTACAAGTCATTAAACAAGACATAATCCACTTCCGACCACTATGAAATTCCGAAACATCTATAGGATTTGACAGAATCATTGGCAAACAAGTCGCAACTCATTAACTAAGATTGAACCGACTTGCTTGACTTGGTTGGGAATGAAATATTGTCCAAATATGATAAAGACCCTCTCAAAAAATTGAAAGCTTTTTATACCCGCGTGACGACAATGGTTCAAGGTATTTACATCAACCCCAAGGTATTTACATCAACCCCAGATTCAAGAAAGAGAGACAATAGGTAGAGATAAATCTTGTTAAAATATGTTAGAAATTGTAATTATTTTAGCATGCAAGACTTAATTAAATTTAGGAGAGTTGGTTAACTGAGTCAAGTCTAGTTAGTTTGAGTTATGTTATATTTTGGGAAAATTTGAATTTAGAGTGTATCACTATACACCAAAAGACAATAGGTAGAGATAAATCTTGTTAAAATATGTTAGAAATTGTAATTATTCTAGCATGCAAGAGTTAATTAAATTTAGGAGAGTTGGTTAACTGAGTCAAGTCTAGTTAGTTTGAGTTATGTTATATTTTGGGAAAATTTGAATTTAGAGTGTATCACTATACACCAAAAGCACTTTTAAGATATTTTTTTAAGACAAAAGAAATCTTTTGTGTTAAAAAATCACTTTTTATTTTAGTTATTTTACATTAAAATTTAATATCAATTGAATTGTCTTAAATATAAACTTTAAGACAAAGAAATATTTTAGTTATTTTACATTAAAATATAATATCAATTGAATTGTCTTAAATATAAACTTTAAGACAAAATTTTATATTTAAGACAAAAATAGTTTAAGACAAAAATATTTTAAGACAAAAGAACTTTGAGACAAAATTGTTTTAAGACAAAAATTTATATTTAAGACAAAAACAACTTAAGACAAAATTATTTTAAGACAAAAACAATTTAAGACAAAAATATTTTAAGACAAAACTTTATATTTAAGACAAAAACAGTTTGAGATAAAAAATATTTTAAGACAAAACTTTATATTTAAGACAATGATCACTTTAGATGAAACCTATTTAAGACAAAAAACAATTAAGACACAAACATATCAATTTGAGACAATATTATCTAACAACTGCAAATTGACGTTGAGAGTGCGCCCTAAGTCTGCCATCTTCTAGGCAACTACTCTCTTGCGCCTATACTGAGGTTTTTATTTTACTTACCATTCACGTTCTCTTATATAAAGACAACGATTTTTTGGGCTCCTTGCTTTGTGGGGGTAGTCGACTAAGAAGAAAACGCAAAATTTTACTGACAAAATTTATCGGACATCAATACCTCTTTTGTCCCTTTCATATATACTGATATGATTAGAGACAACTTGTCTATCGTTGCATTCGACACTACTACACAGAGGGGGATTTTAAGACAATTTTTTAAGAGAAAAGAAATATTTTGTCTTCAAATTTTCAATATGAGGCACTAGTAAAAAAAGGTAAAGGTAAAGGATTAGGAGTCCATCTTTATGTTGTTGATGGGTTCTTCAGGAAGTGGAGTGATGGAGGTCGACAAAAACTTATGGGATTTAGGGCGATGAAGGCTGAAAACAGAGGTGTGCTTCATGAGAGGAGTGACGGAGGAACTTTTGCTGAACATGGATAAGCAGTATCATAGTTGGAGTAATTTTCATGATCTCCATCAATTTTGTTTTAATATGTGTTTTTTTACTATTTCATTTATTTTTAATGCTACTTCTATTTGTTGGTTTCTATTATCAACATATTATTGTGGTAGAACTCTTGACTGTGATTGACAACATGGATTAGATTCACCTGATGGATTGTTGAAAAATGCAACAATAAATTCTTAATTTGATTTTTCCTTCATTAAATTGAGAAAAAATGAATTTCGACATCAACATACAACTTGGATGCAATTAACTTGTGTGACGTGCTTTGTGTCACCCAGTTTACTGAGTAAATTCAAGTTAGAGGATTTAGAGTTTAGTTAAGAATTTGTGATTGCTAATTTGTATCAATCAAAGTCATTTATCTCAAGTTTTATTGAAGTAAACTAGTTCTAATTGTTGGAGGAACTCGTGGAAGGTCAGTTGTGCAGTGAGACTTTAGTCAAACCCAATGATCATCTAGTTAACTCATCAATCATCCCAAAATAGCTAGTACATGAAAATAATTTGAGTTCCCCAACTGTGGTGAAGATTCCAAGGTAGTGTAACATCAGCTGTAGACTAGTCTTGAGTGTACAAGTGTTGCATGCAATCAAATGATCAACCTTGGAAATTGCACAATTCATTTTGGAAAATTTCATAAATAATAGGGGAATAATTTCTCGAGGAATTGCGCAAGGAAATAGGGGCTCAAGAAAATGCAAAAATTGACTAAGTCTGGGTCAGAGCTTCTCAATGAGTAGAGAGAGAGGTTATTCACTTGCAGGTTGTGCTAGTTGAGCAAAGCAATTGTAATACATCTATGTTCATCATATTAATGCAAGCATACATTGGGATTTTTACCAATTTTCTTTCCCCAAGAAAGATATTATGTTCATGTGTGTTATTTTTGATTGCACGTCTAAAACTTTTGTTCTAAGTTGGGAATTAACTTCCATAGTGTAGTAGACTAGGTTTTTATTTTGTAATTTTGTTTAAAACTTCATGAGGAGTTGAAAATATACACCATAATATCTACATGGTATTACAAAAGGATTCACATTAGAGCAGGAATTTTGAAGTTGTTTCTCATGAGGTTCAAATTTGCAGTTCAGTGTAGCAGGATCTCTTCAGAGCTGAGAAGATAACCTTCAATGGGTTGAAGATAGAGTATGCCTTGGAATGCAATTCTAATTTCATCACATCGAAGGATCACATGGAGGATGTATTCGATGACAATGGATTTCTAGAATACGTCAAGGGAGATGTTGCAAAACCAACGGAATATGATGCCGAAAACCTTGCTTAGTGGAAGAGAGATGTAACCAAGGTGAGGAGAATAATATTGGAGGGAGTACGAGACCACATGCCACCAATATCCATGGGAAAGAAAATACTTATGAAATGTGGTAGACACTAACAAATCTATTCCAGAATAGTAGTGACCACAGGAAGCTAGAGCTCAAGGATAAACTTTGAAATATCAAGATGTAGAAGGATGACACTATCCCGTAGTATCTAAGTAGGTTCACACAAGTTCATTACGAGCTTGCAATAGTTGGTGTTATTGTTTCAGAGGATGACTTGGTAAACCTAGCCCTTCTGGGCCTTCCCAAGAGCTGGCATAACTATCAAGTTTCAGTGGATGGAAGGAAGAAACTACTGAATTGGGAAAACTTATGGTCTAATTTGGTACAATAGGAAATAAGGCAGAATACGAGAGATGGGACCTCATCTAAGGGCGAGGATAAAGAAAAATTTAGATTGGTTTGAAAGGGAAAGAAGGAAAAAGGGAATAAATCTCAAACCAAACCAGAATCCAGTCAAGGGGGAAAGAAGAAATATCTGTCAAAAATTAAATGCTTGCATTGTCATGAATGTGGGCACTATTCCATGAAGTGTCGAAACAAAAATGCAAGCAAGAAGACCTTAGGAGTAACAAGATGTTAAACATTGGATTCGTAGTTCGAGTTTGAATTTACCCTTATCGTATACATGTCCAAGATAATGATGGGGAGTGTTTGGTACTTGGACTCAAGTGCATTGTTCCACATGACAAGGTGTAAATATTTTTTCAGTGACTTGGAGGAGAAAGATCTCTAGATGCACATTAAGCTAGGGGGTAAAAAAAGGTACAATGTGACTGGTATTGGTACATTCACCTTTCAAAGGGAGTCAGGCTCCCCTCTCAGGATCAAGGATGACATGTTTGTTCTAGGCCTAAAGAAAAATCTCATCTTTGTTGCAGTTTGGAAGACCATGGTTATGAAGTGACATTCATAAAAGGAAAAGAATTCCTGAGACACATAGCCACGGGACGGGTTAAGCATATCGGGGTTCGTGTGAAGAAACTGCATAATCTAGATGTGGAAGATTGTGTTGCATTAAGCACTAAGGCAGAGAAAGTGTAGGTCGTGATGTTTGTCAAGCGATAAAAAGGTGTCTTTTTAACTCCTAATTACCTTCACATTAATTATCAACCCAGGGACGAATTTTTATTTCAAGAGTGTACTCAGTCTGAGGCGGCTATTTACTCAAGAGTAATGTTGTGAAAGATGCAGTACAATGCTCAAAATACAAGAGTAAATGAATGCTTGAAATAAAATCTAACTACAACAACAAAAACTCAAATGCTCTGAAATCCAACTATTCACTCAAACAAACATCAATCGAGGATACAATAGCAATAACTCATTCCTCTAGAGATTGATACAACTGAAAAGGCACTCAAAAGAAAGATCATCAAACTAGTAACTAGACAGCATATGTCAATGTTTACTACAGTCTCAGACCTTCTGCACACCAAAGAAAAGATAATGTGAATAACAAGAAATGGAACAGTAGCTAGGAAATGTAACGACAACTAATTCTTATAAACAACACCACCTTAATCTACAAAAATAAATGCAACAATCATGTCCTACAGAAATCAAATAGGAATCTTCTATCTTGAAGGATGAATCAAATGGCACACGAAAATAGAACAACATTAGTTAATGATGAAATACGGAAGAATGCTTGAAAGCCAAATACAAATGCATAAAACTCAACACACGGCATACCTTAATAGTAATCAGATCTGGTAATCTAATTATCAATCTTAGTTATAAAGAATATGATTGTATTTTATAATGGAACAACAACACCAATAGATTCAACAATCGCAAGGAAATGTAATCTCTAAGATGAATTCAGTAATACCAATTAATAAGTGTTACAACACAGATACGCTACAATTGAATAGCAATAACATTCTGTAAGGATCAGAAATGTTATATCAATCATTAAAAGAAAAACAATGCGTTACCAAGTCAAGATGAATCAATACGACATTCCTGTCATAGAGAATGATATTACTCAATTGAACATAAATCAGATATAACAGAACCGTGATGTAAAATAATAGAACATACCAGATTACCGAATAAAGCTTATAAGAAAAACCATGCATAAACCAAAGAGATGATATACAACAGCAGCACAATCCACCAGAGGCTGGGCCCTTAGCTGCCAGTGGATGCTACTGGGCTACTTCAGATCAAGTGAATGAACAACAACTCCCAACTCATATATTAATAATCAAATTGTGAAATCATTACAGCAGCAAAAGCTCTAAGAATTACAACATGCAACAATCCCTATCCTATCATGAATAATCCACCATCATTCTTGAATCTCCAATTCTAAATCCTCAATTCTCCTTCATTTTTCCATCATCTTTCCATCATTTTTCCCTCCCTTTTTCTATCATTTTTCCCATCCCCATCTCTGATATCTTTTTTCATTTAAATAGAGAGAGATCAGAGAGAAGTTACAATAAAGATAAGTACAACATGATTTTTTTTACAAAATTGGTTTGCTTCTAACCAATTGATCAACAAGAGCAAGGCGAATTTGGCTTTGTAGCTGAGATTTGGAGGATGGCTGCAACAAAAAATCTGAGAAAATCATGCTCAAAGAAGCCTACGTTTCTCTCAATACAAGCCAAATTTAGGCAAACCATTCTTTAGGAAAGTTAATTTGGTCCATTCTGGACAAAACCCATGTTCCGGATTTTCCAGATTCTTCTTCATTTGCTCAGACTCTCAACCGAAAAACTGTCACTTCTTATTCCAACGAATTTCTAAGTTGGCACTTTTAATGATTAAATCTTCAATCTGGAAATTATCTTGAAGGCTAAAAATGGTGAATAATGTCACAACCAATTTATTAAAACTATCATTGATAAAATCATGCATAATCATCAATTTATTAGAAATAAAGGAGAATAAATAATATTCATCCATAAGAGCACAAATCATTATAAAATGCATTTACATAGTAAATTATAATAAATGACATGATAAAGAAAAACAAAAATGGATGAAATAAGTGTTCAAAAGTGATAATAATAATGGCATATTAACGGCCCAACAATGTCGATGAACTTTGGCATAAAATAGCCATTTGCATCATGGTACCTCGAATACTATACAACAAATAACCACTGGCCTCCCTAAAGGAGCAATTAAGTAGTAGGATGTATACAAAGGATGTACATTGTGGAAGTACATAAAATCCACATTCCATGTTTGAGACAACAAAGCACATGCAATCCTAGAAAGGATCCACTATCATGTTTATGGACCTTTCTCGACAACCTCCACTGTCAGACACAAATATTTTGTCATTTTTATTTTTGACCTCTCACGGAAGTGTTGGATCTTCTTCATGTGGAAGAAATATGAAACATTCTCCAAGTTCGTAGAATTCAAGGCACTGGTTAAAAAAGAAGCTAGCAAGAAGGTGAAGGCTCTATTGTAGTAGCTACAACACCCTCCAAAATTTTGTCCTGCACTTAAATATTGGAGCCTACTATGGATATTGTGATCGATCGTTCCTTAGTCACTTATTGGTAATTTGATGATCTCAAGCTCCCCTTTTTGATCTTAAGAGTCATTCATGCTTTTATATTTACATAGAATGTGTCATCTTTGGGCATGGGGGTTATCGCTTGTCATGCAAAGGGAGGTCTGTTTTTCTTCAAGGGGAAATGTTTATGAGAATGGGTTGTCCTCATGACATAGACATGTTTCACACTCATTTCACACACTCTTACACATGTGTTGCCTTTATCCTCATTAAGTCTATCATCAGAGCTGCACTTGCCATAAGCTGCCACAAAGGTTGTTGCATTAAGTGAAGTATGTGTTATATGTTCTGGATGGTCTATGTTGTATTGCTAACTTTTCAAGTGTGTGATTGTAGTCAAGTTTTATCATTGTTCACATCAGTTTTATCAATCCCACACTTATCCAAATTTCAAAGTTTCCTGAGCAACCTAGCCTCATCCAATTTTCCTAAACTCTACACTTCACATATGTAACCCTCAAGATTTTCCCTTGCCTATTGGAACTGTGACATGCGTAGAAATCCAAACCTCCCTTAGCATTCAAAACTGCGCAGTGGCTTCCTCCAATCTCCTTCCCTCAATCGGAACCCAGTGTCTCCAGAAACTGTGCAGTTTTGTCCCTTGACTGCCCAGTCTTCCTTACATCCTGAAACTGCGTAGATGTGTCCTCCTAGGGCCTCATCCCATAGCAATGCCTTGCATCCTAAAACTATTTAAATGTGTCCTCCCATGGCCTCATCCCGCAACAGTCACTACCTACTGAAACTACACAATTATGTCTCTCAGGGGCCACGAAGAAGGATGCCATGTTAGATGACTCTCAAGGAGTTGAGGAGAAAAATAAGCAGAACAAGGAATCCAAAGTATGATAGAATATCAATGTCGCTTGAAGAATCCATCTGATGCATAACCCTTTGGAGGCTAGGTATGGAAAACAAAGCACATCTTTTGAAATACACCTCTTAGTGTAGCTTAAAATATTTCTTATCATTGTCGTATCATTTTATCTTCAATGGCATGCATGGTTGCAAGAACTAAAAGTCATTCCATGTGTTTCCTCTACATGTGTTGCTCCCTTTAACTTGTTTATTTCATAGCTTAGAAGATGAAAAGTATTACCACTTGTTAATTTAAGCTACGAAGGTTGTGACCAACATGATCTTATGACTAACCAGGCATGACGCAAGACATCCTAAGTGGGATGAAAGATGTTTGATGATATGTATATAGTCAGTACACTCCTTTTCATTACTCCTTTGCATTAATCCTTGCTTTGTATCTTGCATGCACCCTCACTACTTGTTAGATTTGGCTACCCGCTGCTAGTAGTCTCTTAGCTTTTTCCTGACAAAGCAGGGGAAGGAATTTCCTTCAAACTGATTTATTCAAGGCTATTCATATAAAGTATAGAGCTAAGAGAAGGAGATGTGGAATCTCACTATCAAACTCTTGAAAATAATTTGCATGTTTGAATCTATCCAAACAATAATGATGCCACTCAACAACATTGTCAATCTTGGAAGACTCAAGAAAGATTACATCCCTAGATATAATAAACTTCTTATTCACTTCATTGTAGAGATGGTATTCTTTGGAGGTATGAGTACCCAAATAAGATACATTTTTGACTCCTTGCACTGAGATTTTTAATTTGTTCCTTAGGTATGAAGGCATAATAGGAGGAACTAAAAACCCTGAGATGCCTCACCGAAGGAATGTGGTCATACCACATTTCATAGGGAGTGTTGTTTCTAATAGCATGAGATGGACACCTATTCTTTATATACACAACACATAGAACCACATCAACTCAAAACCTTATGAACTTAACATGTGAACTGTTATCATTTAGATTTTTTCCCTAGAAGTTATCAGAAGAAGGAAAAGACCTAGGTAACCACAAACCAATCTTTTAAGTATAGGTTCTAGCCAACCTATGACTCAAAGAGGGCTCTCTCTTTATAATTTAACTTTGTTTGCTGAGATTTTAGGCTAGTTCTTAAAGTTCATGGGGTCTTCGATTTGTATTGGAAGTTGGATGGTGGAATCCTTGAACAGATAGATAGGATGATGTCTCTGGCTATTGGGCTAGGAGTCAAAGAAGGGTAGCATAACTGGGATTAAGTCATTAAAGGGAGTTTTCAATGGGAAACCTAGTAGAGTGAAGCACATGTTTTAGGTCGAATGGGTGAAATGATCTTAACCAGGGTGAGAGAGCACTTAAGAATCCTAAAACCGGGATTAAAAGGAGGAATAGAGGATGATCATGAGCAAAGGGAAGTTAAGAATCCTTTACCATAAACCGGAGGGAAACTACCTGAACTAAGGAGCAATAAAGAATTCCTTAACTTAGATAATTTAGCAGAAAACATAAAAAATGCATAATAGTCAAAACAAAGTGCAGTGAAGCAAGTTTTGAGATATCATTCCATATTATAGCATTTAGATTTCATAAACATTCAAGATGATGGAAAAACATTTAACGAAAAGTAACAACACAATAGAAGATACTTGTCTGTATTTCACACTACACATGAATCCAGTGAAATATCTTTGATTTATTCAATAATCCAACTTGTTGGTCCAACAGTGATACAATAGCTTACAGTCTTTGATCAAGAAAACTATAGAAATGTTTAAGAATCCACCCAATATACTTCGAATTTTGAAGTATTTATACAAAATTATTACAAAATATCTCAAAACAACTTGAGATTTAATCTAGTAAATACACATATCTTATTGCAAGAAGATAGAGATAGCTAATGAAGTATTTCATGCTGTCCCTTTTATTATGGTTGTGCTAGCCTTTATTGTTGAAGTGTTAGCCTTTTAATCTGGCTTGCAGTTGCAAAGTTTCATGCTGGAGTCTTCTTTACTTTCATCTTTCAACTGATACTCTTTAACCTTGATAATCTTTGACCTTGATACCCTGTTTTCACCTGTTTTACCTGGCTGCTTTGTTTTTACTGTGCAGTAATTTTGTGTTGTAAATTTATCACAGTAAATCTGTTATTTTCTCCCACCATTCTAGATCTGGTAACTTCACATTCATCATTCTCCTGTATATTTCATCAGCTTTAGTATATTTGGAAAAATTTGGCTTGGTGAATAACAAATGTTTTACCTCATGCTCTAGGAAAAACAAGTTTTCAAATGTGTCATATGACACTTTGCCTGTTGGTAGGGATTTTATGGATGAATAACTAGCTTGTTCCTTAGCCAATTTTCTGAGTCTATCACCATAGTCCAACTGTGTCATGAGCTTGTCATTGATGACCATAGGACTGGGCAGACCTTTCTCCCTCAAAATTTACAACTTAGCCATGAACCTATCAATGGCTACCTACATATTGTGGCACTTTTCTTCCAAATTAAGCGTAAGGTTCCTTTTGGAAAGGACCTTCCTTATTTCTAAAATGGTAGCAGTCCTATCTTCTATATTTAGCTCCTGGAGCTCATATCTGTTCTTGCTGTTGAGGAAGTGGATGAGTCTATTTGCATCCTCTGGCTTATCTCCCAACTCCTCCTTCACCTTTTGGATAGATTTTGTAGCTATATTTACCAACTCTGTTTGTTGAAAAATAACTTCGGTTGATGGCCAAATATCATTGACAGATTCAATGACATTGGCCCATAGCATTCCCTTGGTTTGTCTAAGTGATTTATCCATTGTTAAATCCTTCTCTAGGATTTTGATTCTATCACTTATTCTTTGGGCCTTTTGTGATTCTTCTTTCTACTTCAATTGGGCAAGTTTGTAGTCTATTTCCAAACTTGCAACCTTTTCTCTTAATTTGTTCATTTCAGTAGCCTGGATAGACATTTCTTTCACGGTTTTGACTAGTTGTGTTGCTTTCTCTCCTGATGCACCTGCTGCTAATGTAGACTCTGTTGTTGCTGGCAACGCTGTTGCAAATGGAGTTGTAGGTGCCAAAGATGTTTCTAGTGTGGATGGCACTACTGTAAAGACTACGAGGATAATATTTGTTGAAGAAGTGGCAACATCTACCTGTTTTAATTGGATTAGAGCATCCAATTCCTTTTCTGTCTCCTTAAGTTGATCATTCAGCTTCAGGACCAAGTTCATCAACTCTTCATGTCTGGTTTGGTTCTCTATGACTTATAGAGTTTTAGGATGTTGCAACTAGGGTATTTTTTAATTGCCTCTTAAGTGCAACAATATCATCATTTTTCTTCTTAATAAGCTACTCTGTAGCTTTAATATCCTTGGGATCATGTCCCAATTCAATCACTAAGTCCTCTAAGGACTTGATCCTGGTATCCTTTTCCTGTGAGGAGGCCTTCTCTAACTAGAATTGAATTGAGATGTTGTTCAGAAAGCTCTGTAGCTGATGGGTAGTTATGGCTTTACTTGTTAGGGTGGAGTATATCATCTCTCCAACCTCTTTGTGTAGTTCAAACTGGCCTATGGGAAGAATATCCCTTGCCAACACTTCAAAATCTACCCTTTTGAAATCTGATGTTGTCTTTGGTTGCTGGGCTGTAGGCTTCACAAAAGTCATCTGCAAATTTCCCTCCTTAATGTCAAAGGCTGACGTTAGCCTTGTTTGATTGGTGGGAGTCAACTTTAGCTGCTGAGCATATGTTTGGGCCTTTAGCCTCTCATTTCTAGCCTTGATTTCTTTATATCTCTCCTTGATATCTTGATCTTTATCAGCGGGCATTCTGAAGGAAGATACTTTAACACTAAGCTGCCTTTCCAACATATGAGTTTGTGATGTGGATGGCTCTTGCATGCCTCGTGGTAGGCCTACTTCTTTCTGCTCCTATATTTGTGAGCTCAGCTGAGTCTTCAATATACTCTTGCTCAGAGGATGGATTTAGCCTTTGCCTCTTGTTTGATTCTTGTTGTAAATCAAAGGTGGCCATTCCTAAAGTGGAAGCCCCTTCTCTATTTCTTTTTGGGATCTTCTCCTCATTCTGAGGAGTCTGCATAACTAGAGGGGTACTCATGGTTCTTTCTGGTTCTTCTGGTACTTGCATAAAAGAGTTGTCTTCAAGTTGCTTTTCTAAATCAATTAGATCATTCTCTACGTCTACTCTGGTGTTGTCTTGGTCTACTAGGGTACCCTCCACCCATTCTGTCTGATTTGCATATGCTTCTATTTCAGGTATGGGATGGTGAATGAAAGGTCCTAGCTTGGCCTTTTGTCTCTTCTTTGAGATGAATTCCAGAGGATCATATCTCTAGACAAAACTTCTTTGGAACTTCATATTTTGTAATATCAAATCTGCCTCTTTTCCAGCCTCTCTAGAGTTGCATATGAAGGGGCCTAGTTGGTCTTTTATTTTGAAATTGGCCTTCTTCTTGGAATTGACGAAGTTTACTTTATCTGCGTTGATAATTTTCTGATAGTGTTCTAATGCAAACAACCTCAATTGGAGGTATCTTGGTAGCTTGTATGGTGCCATCATGCAACCATAAATGTTGATTTCTGTATGGTTCTGGTAAAGTTACCAGTCACCAACTTTGGTTTTCTTAGACAATTGAAGGACTCTCTTTATTTCTGAACTGATTCTAGGAGGAGGGTTTCCAATCAACATTGTCATAACTGGATGTACAAATAAATCAATGAAATCAACGTAAGAGTATGGAGACTGGTATTGGTGGATCAATGGGGTCCAAAAGATGACTGACCTAGGCCGACCCTTGGTGTCAAGCTTTTGAAGGGTGAATGGGAACTTCTTTGATTGATAATATAAGAACATATGGTATAAAACTGAGTGTTTGAAAACTCTTTCATTGTTCATTCTAAGGAATTGGTCATGCATCCTATCAGTTATAAATTGGGCATAGTCATAAATGACAGCAGGAGGATGGACATGAAGGCAAGGATTATTTCATTAATGTACTCACTGGTGGAGTAACCCAAAACAGAAGATATCATGGCCACAATATTCTGGCCGCATGGAGAGAAAATGACTAATACATATGGAGGGGAGTCCTTAGGGATGTGTTTCTCTTCTCTGATGAAGGTTTGGAACAGTTGGGCCAACTTTGCAGAACTAAGTTTGGGATATAAGTCCAACAAGTCTCCAATTGAGAGTGGTTAGACTTGGTCCTGGTTGAAGCTGCAACATTTCATTTATAGACTCAACAGTGATGGTGAAAAGGACCTTCTAGTCATGAGACATGACAATTTTGTGACTGGGGACGTAGCAAGCATATCACATATGCACAATTTCAGGAAAAATGTGGACATGGGGGAACTGGTACTTTGGAAAATTTGACTCCCAAAGGCCAATTTCATCAGCATGGTTCAGGAACTTGTCCCTACTTTGGCAATGTACTTTGAGCAATGTACATATCTCATTGCCCTGATGATGGACTCACCTAGCTAGTCTAAAACGTTGGTTTCATAAATTGCTCACAGGTTTCTCCATTAGCATAAAAAGTGGTATCTTTTATTTGGAAATCTTTATCCGCCAACGGAAGGTGGTCTAGATATAAATGAGGTGTAGTTATGGGCATTACAGCCATAGCAAATGGGGAAACCATACTCAGTTGTTGTGTATTTGAATGTGGGGAGGTGATTCAGAGTTTTTAGAGCAATGGAGGTTTTGCAATTGTTTATGGCTCACAGTGTTAAAAAATAAGTAAATTAGATCTTTTTTACTTAACTAACAGTGCCATGAGGGTGAATTGACTTGGAATTTGAAAATGGAGTTGGAATTCTAGGGTTAAATACCTGGAATTGGGCGGAATTGACTATGAATGGTGGTTGAAGGCGGCTGTAGAGGTTCATACAATACTGGTACTGACTGATGAATGAGCTGGGCTGTTTGCAGCATCTGTGGAGCAATGGAAAAGGTTTGTGATCAATTATGTAGTTTGTAGTGGTTGCAATGACTTTCTGAGCTCTCCAAGGAAAAATGCACGAAATGAGTGAAAAGAGGGGTAAACAAGCTATTATAGAAAAAACAGTTAATTTTGGCGGGTTTCACTAATTGATGAACAATGACGGTTTTCGGTTGGAAAGGGGAAGTGGTTTGGGAGGTCCAATGCACCACTTCTGTGATGCGGGCGGCATTCAGGAGGGGTCACCCGATTCCATTTAGTGCTTGACACATAGCGTCAAGGCCAGGGGGAAAACGCCTTATCGGGCGGGTAAAGGGCGGATGTCATGCGGACCCGATATGCTTATCAGGCATTGGATGTGGAGGAGGGACAATCGACGATGATCGAGAGATGGGAGTTGTGCGGGGGTGAATGATGTGATTTAATGGGGGTCTCGGGGATTTAATTAAGGTGGTTTCAGGATTAGTTTGAGGGCTAATCCAGGTTTAGGGGATTGGGCTAGACTGTAATGAGGGATTAGGGATTGAGGGCGAGGTCTAATGTTTTTTAGGATATGGGGTAGTAATATAATTTATAAGTAAACTAAGGGGTGGGGTTAATTTATATAAAGAAGTTAAATATATATGGGGTAGTGGGTTTTTGGTAACTTTATATATTTAATTAAAAAGTTAATATGAAGTGAAATGAGCGGAAGGGGTATTGTTCTTAGGTACATGGAATGTTGTGTGTTTTCCATATACCTAGTACTTAGGATAAATGTATTTAGTGGGTTTTCTACATAAAACATGTTTATAAAGGGGTTTTCCTAGGTAAGAGAACTTATCCTTAGGAAAAGGGGTTTTGTGAGGGGGATGGATGAATTATAAGGGAATACCTTTCCTTCTTAAGTCATCAAGCTAAGGGTCCGATCCCACCAGAAGTTAGAGAAATGCTCTATGCCATTTTGACTTAAAAACTATAGGTATTAATATTTTTATTATGGAAAGGAAGTTAGTGAGTGTCATAGGGGTTAAAATGAATGAAGGGATGTTAAGTAAATCACATTGTGAACCATTGCTTTTGTTTTGTTTACCACTTATGCATATTTAAATGATGCATTTAGAATAATGGCATAAGTGCCTTTTGTATCAAATAACATGATATTTCTGCAACCATTCTACTACTTACCGACTTACTCATCCTACCATTTTTTCTTCGCTTTATTTGGGTGCATTTAGGCTAGCAAACCCTTATCAATCTTTTTCTTTTCTTTACAAAATAAACTATCTAAGTCTAACCTTATATCCTCCAAGGGCTCAAATTAAACTGATGAGCTCATTTTATTCACTCTACCTATCTAATGATCTGCCAAGATTACACTGTTTGGTCAGATTTATTCACTACCTATCAACATAAAATTCAAAGCATGAAATAGGCAAGTTTAAACATTTTGACTATCATGGATTGTGGCATAAGTAACAAGCTTCACACAATAATTTATTATGCTTTAAAAGTAAATAGTAGTGGCATTTTGACTTGCACACTTTCATGGTCTCTTTTTGTCTTTTGGGGTTCATATATTTCATTTTTTGACCTATTTTCATTCTTTTTGTCCTTTGATTATTCTTTTAGGACATACCCTATTTACATTTTTAAATTTTATAGTATGGAAAACATTTGCAAAAAGAAAAGGTATGCACAATATTACAAGGCTTATCCTCAGTCAATCCAAATTATGACTCCCATTGGTATAGGAACCTAACATGAACTATGCCAAGTTAATAATGAAAGTAATACATTCTAGTGAACTATGTGTTGAAAAATGCAGCAAGAAATTCTCAGTTTGATTTTTCCTTGATTAAATTGAAAAAAATTGAATTTCCATATCAACAGACAACTTGGATGATGTTAGCTTGTGTGACATGGCTTGTGTCACCTAGTTTACTCAGTAAATTCGAGTTGGAGGAGTTAGAGTTCAGTTCTTCATATGTGATTGCTTATTTGTAGCAATAAAGGTCAATTATCTCATGTTGTTGTCAGTTAAACTAGTTCTAACTTTTGGAGGAACTAGTGGAAGGTCATTTAAATAGTGGGACTTCAGTCAAACTTAGTGATCATCCAGTTAACTGATCAATCTACCAAAAATAGGTAGGGCATGCAGAGAAGTTGAGTTTCCTAAGGTTGGTGGAGATTCAAAGGCAGTTTTAATTTCTTGTAGCTCACACAGTTGCAAGAACTTACTATAACCATAGCGGAGGAGGTAGCTTGAGTAAGAGCTTCTTAGGAAATTGGAGAGGGATGATTGTTGGTAGCATTAATAGCCTACCAACAATTTTTTTTGCACCACACTTCAATGTTTTGGGCAGGGTTTTTGAGGGTGGATATTTTTTTTCTGATGATTTTTGGTCATGCACGTCCTCACTAACTATCTTGGGAGGTCTGTAATAGTTCCTTGCATGCAAATCCTCACTAAATATGTTTTGGCATGTCTGTACTAGTTCCTTGCAAATTCCTATTTGTCAAGGTTTAACTACTTATGATCTTAGGTGCTCACGATAGTTTGACAGCTTATGACACTCCCCAAATCACCATTCCTGAAAGGATCCAACAAAATGACTTGAAAGGAAGATGAGAAGGGCACACTATTATTAGAACTAGCCTAGAACTAGTGGAATTGGCTGGTCCCAATGGTTTTAGAGTTGTACTAGTCTAATTTGGTGGTTCAGATTGGATAAGGTTGGTCTTTTATTGAACTGACCTTAAAACACCAAAGTGACTAGTTCTCTACTAAACTGACCAATTCTGAAGAATGTAGTGCAACATAGAATGTACTTGTGCATATTAATCGAAACTTTTTATGAACTTTATCGTGTTCATAAAATGACCATCGTTATTAACCTACCAATTTATCAATCTAACTTTGAGGACCAATAAGATAATTGATGGTCTTATTTGGCCTCTTCCAATGGTGGACAAACCATATCATTGATATTATTCATACAATATCTCTTTTCCATTCATTTATTTGATTCGTATTAGCTAGCATTAGTTTATAAACATTAAATGCTACCTATAACCATGAAAACACTGATTATAACCATGGAAACATTGAAGAGGTCCAGATGGTTATGTGCATGTTGGTGTGGTGTATAAGGAACAAGCCACTTGTTATTCTTTTTATTCTTCTCCTGAGAAAAATAAACGACTACCTTCAAATTTACTTGCAACTTCAGACTTCTTCACAGGGTGCACAACCTCTCCTCTGCTTTAGCTTGACAACCCAAATTCAACTGAGTATGCTGAGAAAAATGTCATATTTTGATTCTTATAACACTTATCCATTAAGTAGAGCACTCACTAGAACAAAATACCATTATAGGGATATTCCATTCTAGTTCAACAAGTTATATGATGTGGAATTGTCCAACTAGAGCGAACGACGCCTTTTTCACACTTATCAACTCTCCAATTTTATTAACCCTTCAAGATTGTCTTCATGTAATCAAACTATAAAACAAAAGTAAACCTAATCCAATTTCATAAGGAATCATAGCCTATATGAAAATCTATAGACCCACCCCATTGGAGGTGTCAATCATGATTTCATGCATTTTTTGGACTCAGGACTAGCTCACATATTGATTAGTCCACTGATATATCGAACTTATCCTCATGAAAGCAATTTGGAATAGACTGGAGGTCATGAAATTTTTTAAATGAAGGTGTCTTGGATGGTGGATTCCATGCACCAATACTATCTCATGTTGTTGTTTTTGGTACTTGCAGTATAATTTTAATGAAACGAAACATTAACCTTCAAATAATCAAAATAACCATTTGTTATGCCAACCTTGTCAATGTTATAACTTCATTTGTACTCTTATCACATGCTTATGTCTCTTCTTCATTGTTGTAATGCAATCAATTTATATTTAGTTACAAGTCATCACCATAGCAAAAACCATACCAACTTTTAACCTTTAAGCCTAATTATTTCCCACACTAGGGTATTGTTGTAATATGATCTAATATCATCTATAACAAACGCAACACTTTGAGTGTTATCCAAGTGATAGGGTCAACTTTTTGGAAACACATAATGGGAGAGAGAGATATTATCACTTTAAAAGTTAAGTTCCTTACGATAATGGCTACGGGTATGACTTGAGATGAACCCAACACCTTGAGTGTCATCCAAGCGATTGGGTCAACTTATCTCAAAACACACAAAGAGAGAGAGAGAGATATTATCACTTTAAAAGTCAACTTCCCTGCAATGGCTACATGTATCACTTGAAGTGTCATTTATGCAGTGATGTAGGGTATAGTGTGACATAGACCAAGTGATGTAGGGTAGGGTTGAAAGGCCAGGTTAACTCAAGGGTTGGGTGTTGAGAGTGGTGGATTGGCTCCTGGGGGTCCTATAGCACCTGAGGAAGGTCTGTAAAGTGTTGGTTAGTTGGTTCCACTTCCTTAATTGCACTTAGGGATTTTAATCATATCATAGTAACTCTTCATCACATGCTTACCTCAGTGGACCGATTATCATGGTTAAATGAGGGAGGAGGGCGTTACATAATATAAATTCTTTATTCAAGCAAAACCTTGTGTATTTATTTGTCTTGTGTTTGCATGCTTATATTTTCCTCTAACTAACAAGAACTTATCTCCACTTTGTCATGTAAGAAAATTGTGTCCCGACTTGTGCAATGACCCACCCAATCATGCTAGACATTGGGTCATGACTTGTCTTATGGATGCTTGTTTACAAAGGGAGACCCCACTTGACTCCTTTAATGCAATTTATACTCACAAGTATGCAAAATATATTGGATGACTATCAAATTATTGCAATAGATTAGCTTGATTGTGTGGATATTTGTCTTCCACGCTATGTTATTTGTCTTTACTGGACATATTATTTATATGCAAGATGAATCTTTTATTTCCTCATGGTATGTTGGTTTCTCTTCGATGTACTTTCAATGGTAGTTTTGGTGCCATTGACAAAAAGTGTGGTCCTTGGTGCTCCTCCAATTGACCAACATACTTCACTAGTTCCTTCTTTCAGACTTCAACCAAAAGACCCAATTACCAGGTTGTGGAATGATGTTGGTATTGGTACTATATTGTTCACTAAAATAACCTTTATTGGTACTATATCGCTGCAATTTTTTTACTCTTGGCTAATTCAATTTCTTTATTTCCTCTTGCCCCAAGTTAGATACATATGTGTCAAGTTTTCTTGTGAGATTTCAATTATGAGATGAAGTAATAAACATAAATATTTGTGAACACTAGGAAATCTACTGCATTTTGAAACTTTTTAGGTTGCAATTGTGATCGAAAAATGTTGTGTCCCAACTTTATTTAATTTTCCCAAGATATCATATGCATTATTTAAAGTAAAAACGTATAGAGAAACTAACTATGATATTCTAATATACTGTCAAATGTTCTGTGATGGTTTGTCTCCAGGGTTGGTGAATAGTTTGAATGTTAAACATGCAACTTCAACAGTGGTTGAACTTCTTTTATAGTTTTTTACACTTGAATTTAATTGGTGGTGAGGATGGACATGGATTGCAAAGGCTTCATTTTGAATGTGTGAACTAGATTTAATTGGATGTGATCTAATGGCGAGGAATTTGTTTTTTGTTGATCCGTGTGCTTTGATCTGTTTTAATGGGATATAGAATGGATTGGGTGTCATTTAGTGAAGTGATTGAGTTGGGTGTCATTTATTGAACATAGTGGGTTTAAATGTTATTGGGTTGGGTGTAATTTATTAAAAACAATGAGTTTAAATGTTGAACAACACAACAATTACGGTTGACATAAATTCACTTTTATTATGTGCAGGTAGGATATTTATTCAAGATACATAGCTTTAATTCTGATGAGTGGGGGTTGAAGTGGCTGCTACTTTGTATTTCTAGAATAGACCATTTTGGAAGGATTTATGGTTTTATCTCTTTTCTAGTTGGGTCAATATGATTTGTACTCTTAAGTATAAAGATACTATTTATGGAGAGTTGTGGGCTATATGCACTTAATGTTATTTACTTTTGTTTAACTATTGGTTGCACAAGTCATAACTTCTGGTGGTTTGGTGGGACTAGTACTATATCAATTATTGGTCCTTGCACAACATTAGACGTCTCTCCCATAGATGTAGGATACAACATGGTTTTTCGTGTGAAAAGAAAAACACTATGCTAGCCTACCAGATACATGTGTTCATGTGAAAAGAAAAACACTATGCTAGCCTACTGGATACCCGTGTTGATGTGTCACGTTGTTGATCATGTGGACATATGGGCACTGCGTTGTTTCATTGTTGAAGATGCAAAGGGTGCATATTTTCCACATTATATGTAAATGTATAAAACATGTATTTAAATTTGTTATATTCAAATGCTAAATTTTGGTATGTTAGTATCTATCTATCATTTTAATAATGTTTTCCCATTAAAAATTTGGAAAATTCTATTTATACATTTTTTTTTAAAAGTACAAATTCCTAGTGCCGCTACGAAGTAACTAATACCAAACATGTTTCTGAATTTACAATATATTTTTACATGTTTCATTTGGTGATGCATTCGTTACCCGTGATGAGAGACCTCAAAATTTTCAGCGAAATCCCTGGCCATCTGCCCCTTTTTCCATTGATACCTAATCCCTAGCCATCATGATTTTTCAGCCAAATCCCTAGCCATCATGATTTTTCAGCCAAATCCCTAGCCATCATGCCCCATTTTCCATTGATACCTAATTATTCCATTTCTCTCTGACTTAGGAGTAATTATACCAGCATAGATCCATCTTAACCACATATCTAACTTGAGCAGAGAAGGATCAAATTTCATATGACTAATTATACCAGCATAGATCCATCTTAACCACAGATCTAACTTGAGCAGAGAAGGATCAAATTTCATAATGTGTAAAATTATTTGAGAGTGCAAAAAACAACCTAACTCATCTTTCGTTATTGATATATTTCTAAATATATGTCAATATTAATTCATATTAAATATTTTATTCGTAACCCACATTAGGTATTTCATTCTACAACATTAAAATGTTTTCTTTTAACAATTTTTTTTCTATATATAGATATATATGACGCTGATATCATGTATTAAATATATATATTTTTTGTACTTCTAATTACTTTACATGAAATTATATTAGGTTATATGGACGATTAATTAAATGTGCATAACATTTTTATTTTTATTTTTATTATAGTTGACATTGTTTTTCTATCTAGAGATGGATATACTTATACATTGCCTTCACATTGGACATTGGACTATAGAATGAGCATATCCGCTCAACAATTTTTTTATTTATTAAATATTAAATATTATGAATTTCAAAGAGAAAATTATATATATAAGTTTGAATTTCCACACTAATATTTTAACTTTTTATCCTTTTGGTTTATTAATTGTTTCTTTTTCATGATAATTATTCTTCTTCTCGTGGTTTTTTTGAAGGTCATAAATAAATATTAATATCATTTTTTTATTCAAGTATTGAGGGTCTTTCATTAATCTTTCTTCTCACAATAATAAATAAATAATATTTTTTAAGTATTCTTTTGCTCATAATAATAAATAAATAATATTTTTGAAGTATTATTTTGCTAAGGCTTACAATTTTTAAATTATTATTTTCCCCATGTTTCGTTTTTTAAAACATCTTAAATAAATACTAATACCATTTCTTTAATTATCCTTTTTGTCATGTTTCTTTTTAAAAACATCATGAATAAATACTAATACTATTTCTTTAAATTTGGTCTGCATCATGTCTTTAAATAAGCATGCAATTACTTTAGCACAAGAAACTCCACCTCAAAAATGTTAAATTAGCACATGATAACAACAACATAAAGTTCTATACACTCACATGTCGTATCTGATCCAAGTTCTACCATCAACTCAAACCCCATTATAACATCCACTTGCAATACCATAAAAAAATAATTAACACAAAATTACATATTCCAATATTCCGTAAGCACTACTATAGGTTAATAATTATTATATCAAGTAGATGGAATTGATTAAGTGATGTGAATTCCTCCTACCACAAGTTAATAATTATTATATCAAGTACTTGGATTTGATTGATGTGAATTCCTCCCTAAGGTCTCGATCCTGGTGATATTGAATGCATAGCCTTATAACTTGACAATTTGTAACTTTGTGTTTGGAAATTGGATTAATTTTGTGTTTGGAACTTGGGTTAATTTTTCGTGTTGTTGATCCATGTCTTGCCAACCCAACTTGGATCTAATTAATTTACATAATAGTATGTGTGGGTGTACCATTACCCATTCTCAATTTTTCTGGAACCAAGGTGACCTAAAACCCTTCCACCTAGTCACGATCATTGTTGTTTATTTCCATACCCTTGATCAGACAACTTGGGTGCATGGGAGGGGAGTTAGGGTAACCAACTACCCCATTCCCCACTATAATGAGTCATTTGCACTCCATCTGTTCATAGGAGGAGGTTCCACTATCGAGGGTTTCAGGTTTCTTGGTTTTTACACAAAACGTTATGCAATTGGTCACTTAGGTATATTTCTTTGGGCTTGCTATCTCCTTTACATTGAGTCGAATGGAAGAGGCACAATGTTTCTGCAAGAAATTTAGTAGAATGGGTTCCAGTTTGGTTACAGGAATAACCCAATTCCTTCTCATATGTTCTTCCCAGATTTGAGTTTGGGCTAAGCTCAGTTGGAACGATGGAACCTGAAAAGTGCTTCCTCGGCTATGACGACATACTCAACTCCCCTCAAGTAAATCCTTTACTGTGATACAATTTTTCTGCTTTCCTCCATGATTTCGCACATATACCTCCTTTAACAATTCCTTACTCATTTTATTGTCATTCCTTTGAATTGCAGGTTCTCTTGGATTGAGTTTGGTGGGACTGGGAGGAGGCAGGGTTCGATGCTACTATTTCAGCCCCCGAGTATTTCCTATTCTTACCTGTTCGGCCACACTCTGGTGTTTGTAATGCCAAATATTGTTAAATTCCACCGAGGCTACATATTAGGGTTTCCTCTTGCTCTTACGGTTTTATTTTTATTTTCCTCCTTTGTTCTTTTGTCTGAGTACAAGGAATCCCTTAATATCTACGGCTGGTGTTATTAACGTATATTTTAAGTTGATTAGATCTTTATAGAGAAGTTTGGCTCCTTGAATGTGTTGCATGGCACATTCTAGCTTGTTTTGGTGTAACAATTTTATCTACAAATTTTTATTTTTTATTTTTTATTTTTTATTTTATTATTTTTATTTTTTTTATTTTTATTTTTTTCAACCGAATTTTTATATATATTTTGCATAATCGGTTCTATTTTCTTTTGTTTGTGTGAATTACAAGTTTCTTTGCTCAAGACCCCATGTATATGGAATTACCGAGTTATTCCGTGGTTGTATTTTCTTTCTTTCAGTTATAGGATACAAGGAGGGAAAGCTTATGTTTTGATAACCCATATTTTCTATTTGAAATTAATTTATCATAAAGAAATAAACCACAGAAAAATGTGTTTTTTCAATTCTCAAGTTAATCATTTTGAAGGCTTCAACGCATCTTCATTTTGGCTTTAACAACTAATAGTTTCCTTTTTCCATCCTTCCTCCATAAATAAGTGATTCATCTATGTTTCTTTTCCCCTGTCTCAGGATTGTTCCTCCGGCTGTCAGTAACTGACCTGGATTGATGACTAATTTGGTGTAAATTACCCACAGGTAATTTTTTTCTGGTCATCAACATTTATCCAATGCACTTTGTGTGTTTATGGTACTATAGAGGCTTACTTGTGGGGAGTCTACCAACTTCGTTGTTTCAACACAACTTTTGGATATTTGTTGTTTACAGTCTTCCATAAACCCCTTTCCTTGGGTACTCGGTGCCCCTACATATCATTCCTAAGTATGATAATTTTTTGACTAAATGAATTTAAAATACCATCAATCATAGATAAATATTTTTTCAAGAAAATAACACATAATAACATTTTAACTAGTTAAACTTCTGGAAAAATTAACTAGATTCCCATCCTTTGACATATTGAGCTTCTATCCTATTGAATTTTGTAGCAAAGAATCATTTTTAAGAACTCGTGATGAAATTATTGTTTCCTATACAAGTTAAGGAGCTCATGGCCTATAGGCTGATGCATTATGTGAGCTCCTCTACATCACTTTGACTAACAATGGCAACAAGTAGAACTTTTTCTTATGTAGTTCTGGATCCCATTCTAGAAAAGGTTTTTGTTGGTTGTGAATATTTGTAGTTTGTTTGAACTATATTACTATCTTCTTCAATTAATACAAATATTATTGTTTTCTTACAGCTGAATATAATACACATATTTTAGGCTTCATGGATACATGGTAATGTGCTGGTTACTTTCTTCCACAAGTCATTTATCTTGTAACCAATCTTTCTAATTGTCTTTGTTTTTGGTTTTTAGTTTTGTAAAGTATGATTAAGAGAATGCTTGCATTCTTGAAAAGGGATTGTTTCTATTCACATAATTTCTATTTTTGGCTAAAGCATATTAATTGGCTATGTAATTGTTAGGTATGGCCGATTTCGACCTTGGAATCAATATATTTTGGCTAGAACTGGTGTTGGCTGACAAAGAATGTGGTGGCGGTATGTTATAAATGCAATCCTGACTAATGTGCGTGGAAAGTTGCGATGCACTTCTTGGATTTACTTTGAATCACGTCTGTATGGATCAAGAAACTCATATTTTGTTCTACTTATGGAAGTTGTTTGTTTGAAACTCAGTGGTGTTGGTGGCTTATTTTGATTTCTACAATGACACATTTTATGTGCTATACTTATTGTTTGGATATGCTTCTTCTATTAATCTAAACACAGAGGCTAAAATTATCAGAAAGAATAACCAAACTGTGTTGACCACAAGGTTGCAAAATTTTAGAATACTTATTGACTGATATGTGGTGAATTACTACTCATAGACACACTTATCATCATCTGGCTATCAGGTTATTCCTGATTTTGCATGTCTAGATTTTAAATGATAATCATGTTTATTCTATTCCATTCTTTCATGTGTCTGTTGTTAGATTTCTCCATTATATTATACCATTTCTAAGGAAATTGTTAAGTTTCCTTTCTTATCAGAATTCTGGAGCACTGAGAATGACTATGGAGATCGTTCTAATTTTAATTTCCTATCATTTTCTTTGATTGTAGCATTGAGTTTGACAATGGCTTATCTAAGTACAAGAATGCTCAAAGAAAATACATTAAACTATATAGACTGAAGTTGGAGCATCTACAATAGTATCAGGTCAGTTGAAATGGAGGTTATACTGAGAATATATATATATATATATATATATTTCTAATTTTTTATATTTTTATTTTTTTTAGTAATTCTAAGCTTTAGAAAGATGTTGGTGAGTATCTGATGAGTTTGACTATCTTGATAAAATTCACACCAATTGTAAGTAATTATGTGGTATCTGATTTCAAACCTCTTTCATGTGT
This sequence comes from Pinus tabuliformis, assembly GCA_031772625.1. Lineage (NCBI taxonomy): Eukaryota > Viridiplantae > Streptophyta > Pinopsida > Pinales > Pinaceae > Pinus > Pinus tabuliformis. The sequence goes on from CM062818.1 coordinate 486,293,178, forward strand.
GTGGTGAAAAATGGCGTGGCTTACTACTGAAACTCCAGTGTAACCATAGTGGCCAATTCAGTAAAACTAAAACCCAAAAACCAAATTTGAAGATTTTAATGTTTCTACATGTTTTGATCAGGGATATTATTTTTTCTAAGCTATGAAACTTGCAACCTTTTTTTTTTAATTTATATTTGTTATTATTATTTATTTAAAATACCAGCAGTGATAGATAAACATTTCTTTTCAAGAAAAGAACACAAAAAAACATTTCAGCTAGTTAGACTTCTCAAAAATTTAACTAGATTTTCAATCTTTTGGAAAGTTTGTTGTTCTAAAAATTATCTCAAGTACATAGACATAATAAATTTCCTCAAGAAATATTTAATCTATCAAGTACATAGACATAAGAAATTTCCTCAAGAAATATTTAATCTATCTTCATGTGAGAAAATATTCACATATATTTTATCTGATGATATTTTTTGTTATCTGCTGTTACCTTGACCACAAATTTATAGAAAGGACCACTCCACCCTTCCAACAAGAAACTACCTATTACGCCCAGTCTTCTCCCCCATTCTCCACAGTTCTAGAGTAGTCATAGAGTCAACAATTTTCACAATAATTCACTTGCTTGAGGACTCTTGGTCCAACCCTAAATTATTCACAAAATATTTCTGCATTTTACTTTATAGATTTCCACTAGTCTCTCCATCTCAATAAATCTATTTCCTTCCCCCCTTTTTGACAGTGTCCTATCTTTTTTTTTTCTTTTCCAAAAGAAACAGGTAGGGATAACTGTCTTAACTGTCAACATTCCGATAAAAGAAAATTATCGAGGTTGCTTATGTAAACATTCCGATAAAACAAAATTATCAGGGTTGCTTATGTAAATTCAAGGACTCCACTAAATTCCAAAAACAACTAAGTTAATTATTTTTTACTAATCCCCTTACTAGTTAGCTGATTTACAAATTCTACCACCCTCATAGTAGTGTCAGTATCCATCACTAGTTTTAAAATTCATAACAAATATAAATATAAAATATATTTTGGTTTAGTTTACTATTTTTTTTTAATTGTTATTATTATTATTATTATTATTATTATTATTATTATTATTATTATTATTAATTATAGTTGATTAATTTATTATGCGTTAGACGCTGAGGCAACTACTTTTAAAATTCATAACAGATATAAATATAAAATATATTTTGGTTTAGTTTAGTTAATTTTTTTTTTTTGTAGTTGATTAATTTATTAGGCCTTAGTGTAATTTATTAGGCTTTATTGTATTTTCCTATAGGTTTTTTTTTTTTTTTTTTGGCATATTTGTTTTTAGTTTTTTCTGGCATATTTGATTGGTTTAATTTGTTTAGACTTTAATAGAAATTTATTAAAATCACAGGTTTGAGTTGTGAACTCTCTAAAATTCAAGTGCTCTTGCAATTTAGAAGATTTTCTAAAATATAAATCCATATATATATAATTATAAACTAATTCTACATAACAAAAATCAAAATTTAACAAAAAAATAAAATTAATCAACCCAAAAGTCCAGAGACAAAGCCATTCGTTAGATTCATGTTATATTACTTAAATTTTAACAAGTTACATTAAATTTCATAATATCTAATTAATAGTTTTGGTGCCTTAATAGGATTTGATTTTAATATTATTAAAAGATTAGTTATTTCACATTTACAATTAAAAAAATAATCAAATCATTTGTATGAAAAATTTCATAGAAATTATGTAAAAATGGTTTATTGCACCACAAAAATTCTCCACTGCACATAGACACACTTATCTCTCTCTCTCTCTCTCTCTCTCTATATATATATATATATATATATATCTATATATATATATATAGATATAGATATAGATATAGATATAGATAAGTGTATCTATATCTATATCTATATATATATATATATATATATATATATATATATACACTCTAATTCAAAAAAAAAAAAATTTCGATTTCAACTTCTAGCTCCTTCCTACTCACCAAGTCTTTTCCCAACCAGAGCCAAAAAATTGTAATCTGTGCTGAAATTAATAAAATGTTGTTTCAAAAATTTGTAATCTCTGCTGAAATTAATAAAGATGTTTCACAATATTTGAGTATTTCCTCTATCTTGAGCTATACATAGTAAGTGGGAAGTGGTAAGTGTTGTAGGGAAAAGTATCCGACTCGGATGACCCTATCCCACTCTAAGGGTGACAGTTCCTTAGCAACAACTGTAAAACAAACTACTTAAGGTTTACTTCTTTATGAAAGCAAAAGAGAATGGAGAAATGCACTAACCGTTGCCTTGCGCTTAATGTCGAATCCAAACTCTTCTCTTTGGCCGCTTGCTCCTAGCTCCTTGTTCTTTTGCTTGCCCAGCTACAATGAGATCCTGCAAAATAACAAAGAAGGAAACTACAAGAGGCATGCAATCATAACTGGTTCATGGATTAGTGTAAACCAAACATGCAATCATCACAATATATTATTGAAACAAGAGCACATAGAAGAACCTCAATAGCTTTTATTAATGAAGAAATAAAGGTTCTGAGAGTATTACAACCATTGAAGGCTCCAACCCAGCAACACCTCCCAGCAGAAAGAATTGCTCTTCTTCACCTCTCTCAAACAATCACCCAATAGTTCAATAGTGAAACCAACAGCATATCATTACTTTGCACAAAATTCTAGCCCCCTGAGCTCATAGGAGAGAGCTCAATATATAGATGAATTGAGAAAGGATGAGTCAGCTTGCAACTGATGTGTAGCTGCCTTGTGTCCTCTCTCTCTTCAGTTAATCTTTAGTTGATCTTCAGTTCTTGAGTCCACTTGGAGAACTTTGCTTCCACTTGGAGAAACAGAGCCTCTGACTCATCACAAGGCGAAATACATGATCCAAGTGTCATTTTTGGAAGATTCCAAAGCAATGACTCACTGTGCCACTTGTCCCTTCTCGCTCAGCGCAGGTGGCCTTTGTCCCACTTGCTTTGCAACGCAGGTACACCATGGAGCAACTGAGTTTCAGCGCAGAAACCTAGTGGAGCACCTGCTTTGATTTCAGGATTGCTTGTTTTTGAGTGTTTTCAGGTGGAGAACTGATCTGAGAGCTATTGGTTTGCTGACCTTGTTCCTCTAGGGGTAGGAACATCATGTTTAGGGAACTTTGGATCCCTTGGATTATTGACAATTCATGCTTGTTGCTGTAAGGCACAAAATTGTCTATAACAGATGCCCCCTAAAGTATGAGGTCGTTTATCGGGTGAAATGCTTTATTGAGAGGATCCGAAGTTCATTCAATCTGCTGAGAAGTGTCCTGTAATAAGATACAATACAATACATTATTTTTCATACATTTTTCATGATCTAGCTGAGGCGGGCATTCCCATGCTCAGCTTTATAAATACATTTTGGTACATAGAACAGACGATCGTCTGATTGTAGACTGATAATTCTCTGCTGAAATTATCATCCTTTGAGAAGGATGATCATCTGCTGTAATGATGTACATATCAAATGTCTTTATGTCCTGAATATATATCGCAGCCCGGATGGATGAAACTAGATCCGGGGTCTTCAGTCTCTTCCGATCTTCACTCGATGTACAATTCGATCCATGTGAGAATTTCTTGAAGTCGAACATGGAAAGACATCGCTTGATTACCGGTCAATGATGTAAACCGTTAACAAGCGCGAGAGGAGTCACCGATAAGGATGATGACCCTCAAGGTACGGCAGTACAATCCACATGGTGGGAATAAAGGACTTGGCGTCGACCACCATGCAAAATCTTCTGGTCGAAGGTCATTGATGTATACCTGTCGCCGGAAGTGAGAAACTTGCCATTGAGGCATGCAAGCTTCAAAGTACTGAAGGGGGTGTTCCTAGATCAACTCCTTGGATAATGAGCTGATGTCGACAAGGAGCGATCCGTCAAAGGAGGGCCTTAATGAATCCCACATCAGTGACACGGAACGGAGCTAGTGATTGTGATGAGGTGAAAACAAACTGTGATGTATGATTCAGGGTGGCGGTCATGAAGTGGATGAAGGATAATGTATGGTAGTGGGTGGAACACGGCTGACTCTTTACAGAACCACATCTCTTGAACATATAACGACACTGATGTGATGGATTTGTAGCATTACCCCAATTGTGGATGGTGTGGCGAGGACCATGGTTATGGTGAATGAAACAACCCAACCCGATGTGATACGGAGGACAAAGTGTCATGTTCAAGAGCGACTTGCTACCATTAATGCTGTGAGGTTCTCCCAATTTTTCCCCAGTCATTGCTGACCAGTACCTCTTTATTTTTGTCAAGCTTGAGGAGGATAACATATGCTTGTTCTATAACCTACCCTTCGGGCAAGCCCATCGCTATGTTTTAACGAGCCTAGCGATAGGGAAACTCGTTCTCGTCTAAAGACAAGTTTGTCGCTATTTAATCATTTTAACGAGTCTAACGACAAAGAAAACTCAGTCCTTTTCATTTTTAGAGAGTTTGAAAAGGTACGAAAAGTTAACTCCAAAATTCCTTTTTCGTCTTCTAATCCCTTAAGTCCAAAAAAGTATAAAACAATACAGAAGGGATGAATTTTCAATTTCTTTAACGAGCCGAACAAAACAAGCGCTCGATCTTTTTGTGTAATAATCCCTCAGGTCCAAAAAGATTAAAATCTAGAGGAGGGATAGCTCTTCTTGTCCTTTAACGAGCTGGAAGGCCAAAACTCGGCAAACTTTTCATATTTTACGAGTCAGTGAAAAGAGCTCAAAGAAGACTCGTCTTTTGAGGAACGAGTGATGAACAGGGATAGCAGCAGATTCCAGGTGCAGGTTGGAATTCTCCAATCACGGCAGTGTCACAAGGATGGCTAAGTGAAATCACTCTTCGCAGCTGTTCCTCAAAATGGGTAAACACACATATGGAGGTGAACGATTGGCCAAATGAACGGATGGAGGTGAAAACACGACCAAGGGCTTTTAAAACGGCTTTCAAAGGTTACATTTCTCTAGGTTATTTACCGGTTCATTTTTTCTGGATGAGCTTGAACTGCTAGGGAAAGATTGCTCACAACTTGTGTTTATTTTTTAACGAGCATGAACTCTGTACAAAACTGCTCGATCCTTGCGTTTATTTTTTAACGAGCATGAACATTGCCAAAACTGCTCGATGATATGTTTGCATGCCCCCAGCATAATAACGCAAATCGAGGTGCATGCCCCCCAAGCTTCATTGCATTCAACTTTGTTGGTTGGAATGAAGGTTTACCATTGAGATCTGGAAAGGGGATCGTTTCATTTTTTAATGAGGTTGACATAGTGAAAGAACTATCCTCATTGCCCACTGTATTTACAGTACTCGATAGAAAATCGAAAACTGAAGGATGATAAAGGTTATTTTGAGTATCTTCCCCACAACCCGGGAGAAGGGAACGATGGTGGGAATCATTCCATGGTGCCCCGTCAATCACCATTGATTGGACTATTCCTTTGTCGGTTCCATGCACTCGCGACCAAGGACTTAAAGGGGTGCCATATTCTCTAGACCTATCTATCCAAACGCTTGATGAGCGTTGATTTGGGGTTGCCCCCCAGGCCAAGAAAATTGATTGCTACAATATTTCCATTGGGCTTGGGGACCAAACCTTTGCATGATCCATGCTGATATCGTTTCCTGACATCTTTTGTGCGGAAGATATCACATTGCAGGTTCCTACTATCGCCACTTCTCCCACAATGAATGTTGGCGGAAGGGTGAAAGTTCCCATTAATGTAGGATCTTTTAGTAGGCCTACTCCAATATTTTGAAACGAATGGTCGCTTCTATGGATCAGAGGAACGCTTCCTGTAACTTGTGAACCATTAGGGAGGAAATTTTGTTGGTCAATGATCGTAATCTCTCCTTGAAAGGGGAATGCGATTTTCCTAAAATAGGTCGACACAACAGCTTCCATGGCATAAATCCATGGTCTTCCCAGTAGGATGTTATAGTCAAGATTGCCATCGATGACTTCAACATCTATTTCTACTGTTTTGCCCCCTAGTTCAACTTTCAAGTTACTAAGGATACCGTAAGGGGTATATGTCCTTCCGTCAAATGCTTTTAATGTTGTCGATGATCGTGACAAGGTTCGAGATCCTAAAGTTCTCCAGCAACTCATCGACATAATACATGTCGATGCCCCCTCATCAATAATTGTTCGATGAACAGTTTTGTTGAGGGCTTTCACTTGGACGAGGAAAGCTAGTTGAGCTGGTAACTGAGGATCATATCCTTTGTGATCAAAGGATACAAGATTGGAATCTTTAGGATCCACCCCACCAATTGCTGATAACAATGCCTGCCTTTGGGATGGGCAATTTTGTAGTACTTCAAGAGTCGACATAGCAGACGGCGATTGTGCCAAATCTTCCACTATGTTATAATGTTGTGCCGCTCTGGCACGAGGATTAAAGGTCGACTTGTGTACTACTCCCTTTGGCGGTTTTATCGTTAATTCATGTGTGATGGGGGGTACAACTTCTGCCGAAGTTGTTGTCGAACTGCTAGGTTGATCTTTACCTTTATCGTTCGACACCTGTGGATTCCCGTAATCTTTGTTCCTTGTCGAAATCAAAGCATCATTTTGCTGCTTCGATATCGATAACATAAGCACTTGCGACGGTGAAGCATTTCCACTACCAACCAGATTTTTTCCTCGATCGGGAAACGGATCAGTTAACACAGCTGGAGTTTGCGAACTCTTTAAGAATCTTTTTAGATCAGCTTTGTATGGACATTCTCTCGTCCAGTGATCCTCATCACATATCTGACACCCATAAGGTGGTTTCCTATCTCGAGGAGGGCTTGAAGAAGTTTTTCGAGGAGATGACTCTCCTTGTTTCTTCTTCTTCCCTTTGTTTTGATTTTTCTTGCTTCCTGGTTGATTGGTTTCTTTGCCCTTATCTGTCGATACGACATTTACTTCCGAAGCAAGAACTTCTTCATGCGCATTTTGATTCGAATCCTTACGGGCCTTCTTTTGATTGGTCCTTTTCGGATTCGTGTTTGCCGTGCCAATCACGCCATCGCCGGCATGAGAGTCACTATTTGATTTAGGAGGAGGAGGGATTGAAAACTCTGGTCTAGGGGCGTCTGGTATTTTGTCATAGAGCGTGCCGGACTGAGTATATACTAAGTCCAAATATTGTGCACGAGCAATAACCTGCTCTTCTGTTACGACTCCTCCCTTTGCCACATCTTCCGTTATGGCCGGAAGTAATGACTTTATAAACCACTCAGCTAAAAGCTGATCAGGAACGTATGTTTTAACCATTCTTCGTCGACGTCGCCACTCATGTATATGATCTGATATATGAGTTGCGGTTGTCTGTTTGAAGTTGGTCAATATTTCTGTTCCCGTTTCATACCTTATTGGTAATTGAAAGTGGGTCAAGAATGTCGTGGCAAGGGAGCCAAAATTGTCGAACGAAGCTCTAGGCAATTCTATATACCATTTTGCTGCTGGACCTGTCAATGTCCTCTGAAAGAGGCGAAGCCTTATCGAATCGTCATTTAAAGTGTTCGACGAACACCATAGATGAAACGTCATCACATGATTCGACGGATCTTCACCTGGATTTCCATTGAATTTAGGAATGTCGGATGGAAGTTTGTGTGGAATCACTGGCCACCAAGGGGCATAAGCAATTGGATCGTTGGTTAACCGATGTAAATCAGGCAACTCTAAAGTCGCCACGAATGGTAACTGCTGGTTCAAGTTAGGTGAAGCGTAACCAGGATACGATGGAATCGCCTGAACAGTCGGTCTTTGCATACCAGCATAATGGAGTTGATGTTGGTATGATGAATATGGTTGATGGACTTGACCACTATAAAGTGGTTGATTTTGACCATTTTGAATATATGGTTGTCCAGTATTCGCAAATATTTGTTGTTCAGAACCTTGGTACACTTGTTGGAATTGCGGCTGTTGGTATTGCACTATCCACGGTTGTGACACCATGGGTTGTTGCGCTACACTAACCACTGGACCAAGATGTGGGGTAGTTGTACCCAACTGTACTTGTGTTGCCCCACCAGTAGGTGATTGTGGTTGGGTCGCAGGGTCAAGGGGCTGTTGCATGAGAACCTGAGAAATCTGAGGTTGACATACAACAGGCATTGTTTGAACTTGCGACACGGTCACAATAGCCGGTGTAGTTGGGATGTTTGTCACAGGTACACACTGTTGCATAGAATATACAACTCTCGGTGGCTGGGATATCATAGGTACCCAACTACTTGTTGCAATTCCGCCATAACTTGAGTAAGGTTGAGAACTCCCGTATGGGTACCCTCCCGGAGGGGGTAATGAAAGGGCATACTGCCCCCCATACGGTAGCAATCCAGAACTCAAGGCAATTGATTGTCCTGGAGGACTGGATGGCCTGATTAGATTCCCAAAAGGGTCAATTTGATGAGTCTCACCATGAGAGTTACCAGACATTACTCCGGAACAAACAGGAACAGACCATACTGTCGAGATAGTCTCTTGGTGGACTCCTTCTAGCGATTGAGAGCTAGTTGGGACAGATGGTATGCCGGCGAACATTGTTGGATTTGCAGCAGGTAATTCTGCCGTCGCCGTGTCATTTGACACAGTCCTAGATGTTGACGGTTGTTCAGACATTTTTAGTCTATCCAATTGATCGCCTAGTGATTCTACAGGAACTTCCACTGGTGATGGACAAACTTTTGTTGTAGCAGGAAATAGAGTGACCCCTACTCCAAACTGAATTGGAGTGGATACTTGCGGTTCCTCTATAATTTCCTCTATCGCAATCAGACCAGGTGGAAGAGGAAGACCGTCAGGTCCGTAAAAGATTTCCGGTGCCGAAGAAGGGGTTGTATCAAAAGCGACAGATGTTTGAGGAACAAAACTCTCTGGACCAGTTACAGATGGAACTGGTTCAGTCATACAAGTATTTGCCCCCAGACTAGGATCAATATTACTGTCCCTCTGTGGCGGTTGAACTTCTTCTATGGAGGCAGGGTTTCCGGAAATGTTTGGAGTGACCAGAATCTCAGATGTTGTTGGAACACTTGTTCTAACTTTTAAAGGAGATTTTGAACTGGTTCGACGAGTTCGCTTTGCCCGGATTGTTTTCGATTCCGGAGACAAAGATGGTTGACTCGCAAGCCTCCGAGAACGACGAATATTCAATTGACTTTCTTCCACGATTGCGGATTACTCGATCAACTAAAATATAAAGGGGAAAATTTGTGTTTCCGATTTGAATGAATTTTATTAGACGCTTTTAAACATAACTTTGCTTTTTCATGTTTTAAGAGTCGAGAAAAAGCTAAAGATGACTCTAGTCTCCTTCGATGTATTAACGAGCCCGAAGTGACAAATGCTCGGTTGGACCTTTTCAGTTAAAGAGTTTGAAAAGGGTCAAAAGAAACTGCTCTGGAGATCTAGGCAGAGGGTGTGCTAAACCTTTCGCGAAACCACAGAATACGTTTTACGGTACGGGTGGTCGATCTTCGTGAATGCTGTGTTCACTGCATCGCGATCAGTAGGGCGGCCGACACGGCTTCCTATGGACAAAGGATAATTGCCTATAGGGGTCTCCCAATATATACTCGACGGTACGTGGGAGCACAAGTCCGTAGTAGTGCCACCGACTCTCAGGAGGAATCACCCACCTTCGTAGAGATCGACAGTCACTATGTTTAACGACGCCGGAACACGTCTCTACCTAGACCTCTAGATGTTTGCGTTATGTTTCAAATGCGTTGTTAGGTTCATTCAGTATATTTTAAGTTGATCTTTTTAAAGTTTGCCTTTCAAGGTTCACCACGAGATGTATATGACAAATTCCTAAATGCAGCCTAAGATGAGAAGCAAGCTTTTTCAAATCTTTTTGACTGATGAAAATCTTAACTACTGAGGGAGAAGAAAGGAAAATTCTTTTCACACAGTTCATACAGCACAAACTAATGCACTTTCTCCTAAATCATCATGCAAACGTTTTCAAATGCAAAATGCACAATGCATGTATTTTCTTTTCCCTTTCTTAATGTGGATGGATTACAAAAAGAAAGTGGTTATATAACTTTGATTTCGATTTAAAGCGAAAGTAAACAAGTTTGTCCAAAATCAAAAGACACCTTAAGATTCACTTGCTTAATCACTGGAAATACATGAAATCAAACCATACTAACGAAAGTAAAATGACTAATCAGCTATGGACAACAAACAAGCTAACTCTTTAGACCAGCAAAATGCCTAACACAGGTTCAGATCTAAGAGGCCAAAAGCATGACTAGTTTACTTTTCGTTATGGGAAATTGTAAATGAGTAAGAAATACAAAGAACAAGTACAATTTCGTTATATAACAGAGGCAGAATGATGGCAAGTAATATTGGTTTCAAAACAGGCACAAGACTGACACCTAGCAGCAAAACTAAGTGAAAACAGGCAAGAGAAAGGAGGAAACCCCAAATGCACTAGGCAAATTTGGGCCAACGCAGGCTCTGCACAGCCAAACTGGCTCTCATCGCAGGTATCCCCTTCGGGACCTGCATTGCAAAGCAGGTAGCCTGTGTACTACCTGCTTTGGAAAACGAAAATTGCGTTTTCACAGTTTCCGGGTCATAATTTTCTCAAAAATGCACGGTTTTTGCTCAAATCAGAAGCAATCAGTCAAGCACACTCAAAGGGATGATTAAGAAGGTGCAAATCTATCACTAAGATCTTACAAGGATCCTTGTAGATCAGCTCTTCAAATCATGAATTTGCTCAGAAAATGAGCAAGAGTAGCTGCCCTCTACTTCGCTTTTGATATAGTCAAAAGCTTTTCGATTTGGTACTCTTTTGTTCAGGAAATGAATAGCAAAATACTACAAACACAATCAAACGGATACGATCCCCAGTATGGTCGCCAGTTTGTTGTAGGGAAAAGTATCCGACTCGGATGACCCTATCCCACTCTAAGGGTGACAGTTCCTTAGCAACAACTGTAAAACAAACTACTTAAGGTTTACTTCTTTATGAAAGCAAAAGAGAATGGAGAAATGCACTAACCATTGCCTTGCGCTTAATGTCGAATCCAAACTCTTCTCTTTGGCCGCTTACTCCTAGCTCCTTGTTCTTTTGCTTGCCCAGCTACAATGAGATCCTGCAAAATAACAAAGAAGGAAACTACAAGAGGCATGCAATCATAACTGGTTCATGGATTAGTGTAAACCAAACATGCAATCATCACAATATATTATTGAAACAAGAGCACATAGAAGAACCTCAATAGCTTTTATTAATGAAGAAATAAAGGTTCTGAGAGTATTACAACCATTGAAGGCTCCAACCCAGCAACACCTCCCAGCAGAAAGAATTGCTCTTCTTCACCTCTCTCAAACAATCACCCAATAGCTCAATAGTGAAACCAACAGCATATCATTACTTTGCACAAAATTCTAGCCCCCTGAGCTCATAGGAGAGAGCTCAATATATAGATGAATTGAGAAAGGATGAGTCAGCTTGCAACTGATGTGTAGCTGCCTTGTGTCCTCTCTCTCTTTAGTTAATCTTTAGTTGATCTTCAGATCTTGAGTCCACTTGGAGAACTTTGCTTCCACTTGGAGAAACAGAGCCTCTGACTCATCACAAGGCGAAATACCTGATCCAAGTGTCATTTTTGGAAGATTCCAAAGCAATGACTCACTGTGCCACTTGTCCCTTCTCGCTCAGCGCAGGTGGCCTTTGTCCCACTTGCTTTGCAACGCAGGTACACCATGGAGCAACTGAGTTTCAGCGCAGAAACCTAGTGGAGCACCTGCTTTGATTTCAGGATTGCTTGTTTTTGAGTGTTTTCAGGTGGAGAACTGATCTGAGAGCTGTTGGTTTGCTGACCTTGTTCCTCTAGGGGTAGGAACATCATGTTTAGGGAACTTTGGATACCTTGGATTATTGACAATTCATGCTTGTTGCTGTAAGGCACAAAATTGTCTATAACAGTAAGAAGCTAGTAGAAGTGATTGTTGAATCTGCTGCCGAGCTGTGTCTTTGCAATGAATCATTACCACATTGAAGCCAAGAGGGTGTGTGGAGCTGCTTAATCCCTTTCCCTTGGTTTTATTTTTCTTTCCTACAAGCATTTTTTATCTTGCTTGCCTACATACTGCATAGTAAAAGTCTGCAATAGAAATATGGAATTTTGAAGGAATTTTTCTGAGTCTTTTTAGTGAGGATGTTAAACAAAAGAAATGAACATAGATTCGTAAATTCTGCATAGTAAAAGTATACAGTAGAAATATGGAATTTTGAAGGTTTGACAAAGAAGGAGAGCCATCTCAGTTGGCTAGTGATGAAAATTTTGTCAGTGCACTGGACCTTTTAAAGGAACCTCCTCTTGTCATAGAAAATATTGTTCTATCTATCCTTTTCATGGATTATCCGAGCGATAAAGTTTCATGATATGTTTATGATGATGGAGCAACACTGTTTACTTTTGAAACCCTTTCAGAAACTTCAAAATTTGCAAGGAAGTGGGTGCCATTTTGCAAAAAATATAGTATCGAGCATAGGGCTCCAAAATTCTACTTTTCCCAGAAGATTAATTATTTGAAGGATAAAGTAGAACCTTCCTTTGTTAAAGAGCGGAGAGAAATGAAGGCAAGTGCACAGTAAATTATCCAAAAGTAAGAGCTACTTCTATTGGTTTATTGGTTTTTATTGCCCTTGACATCTTCCATCTTTGTGTCAATATCAGAGGGAATATGAAGAGTACAAGATCTAGATTAATGCTCTTGTGGAAAAAGCACAAAAAGTTCCAGGAGAGGGATGGACCATGCAAGATGGAACTCCATGGCCAGGCAACAATGCTCGAGACCACCCTGGGATGATCCAAGTATCAAATACTCATCTTTCAACCCAGATTATTATCTTTCCTTTGTAGTCTATATGCGTATCATATTTTTCTCTCCCTTTTGTTAACATGCTTATAAATATGTTGCAAGTAACTAAAATTAGTACTATTGATTTTTTCACTTTCAGTGGGGAAGTTGACAATGATGGCAATGAATTGCCACAGTTAGTTTATGTATCCCATGAAAATAGGCCTGGTTTCCAACACCACAAGAAAGCCGGTGCAATGAATGTATTGGTATATTCCTAGCTATGTACACATCCCTCTTTTTTTGTTGATTTCATCATACGAAATTCATTAATTATTATGTTGACGGTGATGATTGTTATCCATTGCTCCACTTAGGTCCGAGTGTCTGCTATCCTCACAAATGGCCTCTTTCTATTGAACCTTGATTTTGATCATTATATAAACAACAACAAAGCTATTCATGAGGCAATGTGTTTTCTAATGGATCGAGTTCTTGGGAAGAAAACTTGTTATGTAAAGTTTCCTTAGAGGTTTGATGGCATTGATCGACATGATCGATATGCTAATCATAACACGTTCTTTGATGTAAGAATTGATGAACACCCAAAATGTTTTCTTATATGTAATTATGCAATTTTCATATAATTTCAGCGTGGCATATTAATTTTGAAATCTTTGTAGATCAACTTGAGAAGTTTCGATGGTATCCAAGGGCCTATTTATGTGGGTACAGGGTGTTGTTTTAATAGACAAGAACTCTATGGTTTTTATCCTTTTCTCACTAAGAAGGATCTTGAACCATCATTTTTTCTGAGATGTTTGCTGGGGATCTAGAAAGAAGAGAGAAAAAAAACAGAAGGTATGATGATGATAAGAAAAGAACCAAGAGAATTGAATCTACTATACCCATATTTAGTTTGGAGGGCATAGAAGAGGGTGTTGAAGGTGGGTCTAAGTCCAAACAGTGATTTGTTTTTTTTTGACAACTCATTTACCCTTAAACATTGTTCGCCCTCACCCTTCTTTGAACTTACGTAATGTAGGGTTTGATGATGAGAAATCATTGCTCATGTCCCAAAGGAGCTTAGAGAAAATATTTGGTCAATCACCAGTGTTTATTCAATCTACCGTCATGGAAAATGGTGATCTTCCACAATGTGCGAATCATGCTTCTTTATTGAAAGAAGCCATTCATGTTATCAATTATGAATATGAAGAAAAGTCAGAATGGGGAAAAGAGGTATGAGTAGAGGTGGATCTACATCTATTTGATGATGTTGTTGACTTTTTTTAGTTCATTGAATTAGTTTTTTCTATAGTGAAGTTGTATAAACATTTTTCTTGAATGTGCATAAATTCTCTTCAGAATAAGGCAACATTTTATTTAGGCAACCAAGCACCAAGAAAATATTCTTGAAAAAAATATCTAATATGATTGGGTTCTCATATTTTGTGCAGATTGGGTGGATTTATGGTTCTGTCACAAAAGATATTTTGGCTAGGTTTGAAATGCATGCTCCAGGTTTGATTTCAATATACTACATGCCTGCACGTCCTACATTCAAGGGATCTACACCAATAAATATTTCATATCATTTGAATCAAGTGCTTTGATGGGCCCTTGGTTCTGTTGAAATTTTACTGAGTCGACATTATCAAATTTGGTATGGCTACACCAATTGTAGAGGCTGGCATACATCAATACCATAGTTTATCCTCTCACATCCCTCCCACTGGTTGCATATTGTACCCTGCCAGCTATTTGTCTTCTTACAGAGAAGTTTATCATTCCTGAGGTAAGATTGTCAACCCTTAATGACCTTCATCTTGTTGAGCTTTACTCATTCTCATACAATGCTTCACATTTTTCCCCTGATATTTATATTTATTTTGATCTGCAGATTAGAAACTTTGCAAGTGTGTTCTTCATATTATATTTTATTTCTATTTTTACAACTGCTATTCTAGAGCTACGCTGGAGTACAATTGGCATTGATGAATGGTGGAGGAATGAGGAATTTTGAGTTATTGGAGGTGTATCAGCACATTTGTTTGTTGTCGTTCAAGGGTTACTGAAAGTTTTAGCGGGGATTGACACAAACTTTACTGTCACATCAAAGTCTTCAAATAAAGATGGTAAATTTGCCGAGCTTTATGTTTTTAAATGGATCAGTCTTCTCATCCCTCCAACTACATTTCTTGTGGTAAATCTTGTTGGTGTATTAGCAGGTGTTTCCCAAACTATTAATAGTGGTTATCAATCTTGGGGTCCATTTTTTGGAAAACTATTTTTCTCTCTATGGGTGATTGTTCATCTTTATCCATTCCTCAAGGGATTAATGGGTTTCCAAAAGCAGACACCAATAATAGTTATTGTTTGGTCAATTCTTCTTATGTCCATATTCTCCCTACTTTGGGTGAGGATAAATCTTTTCACAGCAAACACAAGATCATCATGAAATACATAGCAATGTGGTGTAAATTGCTAAAACCCCCATTAGTGTTCATTAGCAGCAAATAAGGAGGAACTAAGAACACATCTAAGGGCCAAGAATATCTCAAATTTGTTTGTATCATCTGTAGATAATAATATTTTAGAGGGAGGGGCTTTAAGCATATTTCTTTCTAGCTAGTTCCAGCATAGGGACTAAACCTTGCACTTTGTATTTGATTGATAGTTAAGATTGTACAGTGCAGTTGGCTCTCTATTTCACCCAAGATAGCTAAGGTTTACGTGGAGTCATGTCTGTTCCATAACTGATATGATGCCACAAAATAGTGGGAAATGGATTATATGGTTTGATATTGAAGAATGCATTTTTCAAAATATTTTTTCATTTTTAAGTGACATTCCTATCATGGACAAAATTATGGCATGTCTTAATTGAATATCATATGTTTCAAAATGTGAAGTGGTCAATATCAAATAATTGTGTCATGTAGGAGTAGTGGCAGTTATTAATATTTTAGGCATAAAAGTGCCTATGAAAATTGTAAATGTATGTTGTTTGTTCATTTCATAAAATACAATTATAAGTGCCTAATAGTAAATATACATTGTTCATTTTTTTCATAAATTACAATTATAACTATGTTCAAAAATCATTGACCCCATATTTGATGACTCCATTGCATCCAAAATGTTAGTTCTACAGTGCGTTAAATAACATGATTGTTTTGACCTAACCCTGAATCATCTAAATTTGCGATTTTTTTTAGAAGTCTTTGTTCTAGGTTTCTATTTAAATTTCAGTGAATGGAAGTTTTAACTTTGTTAAACGTTTTTATCAGAGAACTTTCTTAGCACACGATTCTTCATCTTGATTTTGATACATTTAGTTGTCCGGTAATACTTCTCTGATTGTATAAAGAGAACATTACTGTTGGATGCTCAAGATCTTCTTCTTAGACAATGTTAAAGAGACAGTGTCTCAGCCCCTTGTTGCAAAAGTTCCATTGGAAAGGAATTTTGATTATTAACAGGTGTAATCTATCTCACCAAGAGAAGAATCTCTTTTGTGCGATATTTGTAGATTGCCAGAATCTACTCGATCAAACACGATTTGTGTTTTCAATTACTACTAGGTAATCTTGCTATTCCTTCCTCTATTTTATTTTTATCTCTCTATTTACTGTAGTATTGTTACAATGGATTATAGTGGGTATTTTAAAATTTTCATGTCAACATTATCTTGTAGGTAGCAGTTCACCAAGATTACTATGGTATTTTAAGGAATTCTTTTGGAGGATGGTATTGTCAGCCATGTGAAGCTTTAAACTCACAATACCAAATCCAAGGCATGAGGTGTCCAAACGTAGCTAGCCATGGTATGCCTGGTTGTGGTATGAACTATGCTCTATGTGGTGGTTTTAAGAGGACTACTGATGGCCAATGGGTTCATGTATTTTGTGCTGAGGTAAAAGTCACTGATTGAATGGTGTTCACTTCAGAAGAATACAAGAAATTAATTATGCAAAATTGTATTGTTGATTTTATCTTGTGTGTTAATGATTTGGTGAGGAGTAATATATTTTTCTCCCTTATGGTATCTTCATTTCCTTTTTGAACTTGGAGTGGATGTTGGAGAATACGTCCAGGAGGGGTCAAATGGAGCTTGTTAAAGGGTTGGTATGTTTAAATTGAGATGTTGCTTCACTACTAGTGATGCATATAAGTTTGAGCATGCTGAACTGTTTTGTTTTACTTGTCTTGTGCATGATTTTTGCATCGAGATTCTTTCTAGTGAGATGATGTTAGAGACTTCTATTAGAATCCCCAAATCCCAACCAGTCTTTCTAAGAAGACACGGGTAATGCAAAATTGTATTTGCTTGGTAGTGTCAGCCTTAGTGTTGGCAAGCACTATTGTGATCTAGTTTCATGCCCCACTGTTCTCTTTTATTTCTAGTATCTTGTTACCTGGAGATGGAGGACACAATTACCATTATAGAAGATAGTTTTTCCTAAATTTTGTTTCTTTGCTTCTATTTGTTGAACACAAAAGAAAAGAGCAACAAGATTTGTTGTATCTAGATACAATCTTAGGAAGGTATTTAACTTTTGCAAGATTGGATACCTGCTTGAAGAAAGATCACAAAATGGTGCTAGATGTTGATGGGATGCAAGGAATGGATTGAGTGTTAGGTCAAGCCTTTCATACCCTTGTAAGATCACTGGGCTAGTTCAAGAAATTTTCCACCAAAAAGAGCTCCTAAAAGCTGGCCACTTTTGCTGTGTACAAAACATGCATTGATATATAGACCATTTTAGTCGCTGAAATGAGTGATGAATGCCAATTTAAAGGTAACTTGCAATCTCCACCTCATTATTTGAATTTTAGATATTCTTTGGAGAAAATATTGAAGTATTATTACCTCTAATAAAGGTGTTGGAGAATGGACAGTCAGACTTAGAAACTTCACTTGTAAAAGATTTTCATTATTTCCCTTACGTAAGTTATCCATATGATATCAAATTTTAGGATATGTATTGTAATTTACCCAAATTCCAACTTTGTAGATGGCTCAAATTTAACACACTTGTTGATTCAATAGTTTATGAAAGGTACTAATTTTTACTCGGACATTTTGGAAAAGGATCAAGAGTAGTTGTTAGAAAGGAAAAATGAGGGTTTCATTTTGGCCAAGATGAATCCCCTACTTGGCTGAATCATAAATGAAAGCTTATGAATCTTGGGGAGACTATTTCTTATTTGGGAAGGTCCTTTAGTAAATAGTGTTTTAGTTGTAGTTTTTCAGAGTTTGGTTGTTGGAGATGGATAATAGCCAAGTTTTAAAAAGGAAAATTTCAAGCTTGGAGTAATATTGACCTACTTCCTTCCAAGAAGATTGCAATTGTTGATAAATTTATAGCTACGGGTCACATTGGTTTTTGTGTATTTTTTTTTTTTTTTTTCTTTTCAAGCCTATAAAATGTTGGAATAGGTACTCTAAAACTTTTATTGGGTAAGCAAGGTGGGGTAAAATGGATTGATATGGTTTCTTTGACTTTCTTGTAATTGCACTTTCCATATATTTCACTTGTGTATTGGCTTCCACATTCCCACTTCTATCAACGTTCCTTTGCACCTCTCGGTGCTATTGCGAGTTTTAAAATCAATGCATATATATGCAATTTCACATTCCCACTTTTATCGGCATTCCTTTGCACTTCTCGGTGCAATTTCTAGTTTTAAAATCAATGCCTATATATGCAATTTCAAGGACTACCATAATTCTCACATAATTCTTTAAAGGGTTCTAGCTCAATGGTAGACCACCTTCTTTAGAAGTATGAGGTTAGTGGTTTGATTCCACTGTGTCCTAATATGAATTAATCAATGATTGTAGTTTATTTTTAATTAAATACTTTTAATATTTGTTTATTTCAATGGTGAGATATTTTTCTAGATTCATTATTTTATATTGTCTCTAAAGAGACAAAAGTGATGATGTATTATCTTTGAATGTAATTTTTTATTGTCTCTCGAGAGACAATAGTTAAGATCAAAGACATTGTCTGTTTAAAGACAATATGCCTTTAATTCCAACTATTTTCTCTAGAGAGACAAAAATGAAATTGCCTTTGGAGAGACAAAAATGAAATTGTCTCTAGAGAGACAAAAATCCTTGTGTTATATATTGTCTTTATAGAGACAATATTTTAAGACAATTTAATTTTAGACACACACTTAAAGACAATATTTAAGGCAATAGAAAAGTTTTCTTTTGTCTAAAGTTAAGACAATTTTCCCAAAATATTGTCTTAAAACCTCCCTTTGTGTTGTAGTGAGTGCATGTTGAATTATTTTGGATGAGTAGCTAGTCCAAAAGGTATGTTCATTGTAATAATCATGTTTTTGTGTGATCAATATAAAAACCAAAACTCTTGTTTGTTTTGTGTGTTTCTCCTCTCTACCTCTCCAACAAACATACATTTAATAATCACTTATCATCTCTCGACAGTGCAATAAAGAAAAAAAGTTCTCCTATACCTCACTATGTTCTTGATATGTTGGAGAATTCAAAGGAGAACCAAAGGTTGAATCATTTTCAAGACATGGGTTGCAATCCAATGAAGTCTTCACTTCTTGCAAATCTCTGTCTTTAGCAACAGAAACTAGTAGTTCTCTAGAAGAAGTACATCCAAAGGAATTTCCCATGAAATTTAATATTCTCATTTTGTTTAATAGGGCTTCACATGAGTTACAAAAATGGATGGCTCCAAAGATTCCAATATACATAACGATGTGCAAAATAATGATGAAAGTCACTCATAATGGTTGACAATCATTACCTCCTGCTTTTGGAAAGTGTTTTTAATAAAAGAATGCAAATTCCTCTGCAGAAACAAAGAGAAATAAAACTATAGAAGAAACACTATAATTATGCATCTTTGTTTGTTATGAGAAAACATGGGTTGATAAAATACAAATTGCACATCTTAGGGTCATGTACTCTAGTTTTTATAACAATTACTTTTCTAGGGGATAGATCCCATCTTACTGGAATTATGTTTAGTTGGTTTGGTGAGAGCCCCTATCTTAATTATGTTTAGGGGGTCTCACCAAACCTGTTGAACATAATTTCAGTGAGATTTTCTTTATAGCTTGGTAAATTTATAACCTATTAGGTCGAGTGTTGGTGTTTTCCCTAGGACTGGAAGTAGGGATATTAGTACCATTGAACTCGTGTTTTCCTCAAGGATGGAAAGTGGAGCTATAATAATGGGGTCATTATTTTATGAATCATTCTACCATAGAATTGTTATAGATTGAGAGAGAAGAGAGGAGTGAGAGAGGTGGAAGTATCATCCTCACACAAGGTTGGTTACGAGGTACAATAAATATTTCTTTTGATTCAATTATAATTTAGCTTAATCTAATTCTTTTGATTCAAATCTGATTCAATTCAATTTAGTTTAGTGAAGTCATGAAAAAATTAGAAGGAACAATTCAATTTAGTTTAATGAAACAATGAAAAAATGAAATAGACTATAGATATCCTATCAAAGTATGAGCAATATGAGAAATATTTTCATGGAGTTGGCACTAATACAAATAACTCTTCAACTTGTGTATATAGGCACATAAATAGCTAGTTACCTACATAACAGAATTAGGTTACTTATGCTTCTTGTCATTGTTAAACTGAGAAGCTATGGACCTAGACTTGTGTCAATTCATAGAATATATATGTGGAGAGTTGGATATTGTTTTGTACAGAGTGGATCTAAAACCACTACATTTTATCTGATCACATTCACGCATTCAAAGACACATCAACATGCTCGACTGATATTTTAGTTTAACTATGGATTACTACTATGAATACCCAAGGCCCCATTTTCAATTACAGGTATCCTCCATACCTATTGCCCCAATAATCTGCTTTATTTAACAGAAAACACGCAACACAATTTGCATAGCAATGAGAATCCTAATCTTCGGTTACCACTCCCTTTTTCCCAACATTTGGCAAATCTTACTGGCATGGATGAAATTTTCATTTGCCATTGGATTGTTCTCCTTGATTTCCCTTAGCGAAGGCAACATCAAATTATCGAAACCCCAAAACCAGAACCTTAATGAAAAAATTATAGAAATTATAGAGAAAAGGCCAAGCAATCAAATGAAGTCCTACTATTGGTTGGGGTGATAAGTGTTTTCCCACTCCAACCCCGCAGAAAAACTTTTATCAGTGTAATTAAACTATACTATTTTGATATCAAATTAAAATATATTATTTTGAAATTTTGGTTTGCTAAAAAATCAAGGCTAAAGTATCTTATTTTTTATTTTTTAATTTAAATATCATTTTAAATAATAAAATGCATTTTTCTTTTTAAATTTGTTGAGTATTAAGATTTTGTATCTTACACTCATATATAATTTATAAGTAAAATGATGCTCCAATATTAATTATTAAAAGATGTTTGGAGGACCAAACCTTTTAATAATTAGATTATATTTTTAATCATTATTTTCATTATTATTATTATTATTTTTGAATTTAAGCAATATAAATTTAATCTTTATTTAAATTATTAAACATAAAAAGCAAATCATATATTTATATTATAATTTTCCATTCATTAAAAAAAATATTGGAATGAAATGGATATTATTTATTCTATTTTATTTATCTACTTATTTCAAAATTTAATAAAAATTATGTGTTATAATTTCATTTTATTTTACTTATAAAATTTAAAATTTTATTTTTTAGCTTTTTAATTCTGGTTAAAATGGTTAGAATTTAAAAAAAAAAATTATTTAAAACAAAATAAAATACTTTAGTTTTAATATAGTATAATATAGGTTAAGTTTAATTTTGAGTTTATGTTTTAATATAATATATGTGATTTTAGGTTTTTTATATTTATTATTATTAGATTTATTTTAACATTTCCTCCTTATGTTTATTAGGTTTATTTTAATATAACATATGTGCTTAGTTTTTTTTGCGTTTATATCTTTTGGTTTTATTATTGATGGTTAATAATAATATTTTAACATTAAATTTTAATAATATTAAACTTAACACGTATATAATATTAATAAAAATTATATAACACTAATATTAATTATTAGTAATATTTTTTAAAAAATATTGTTTAAATTAATATAATATTATTAATAGCTAGAATAATGTTGCATTAATACTTTATTACTTTAACAATATTATATTAATTTTTATATAAGAATATTATTAATATAACAATAATATTTATTGATATTAATATTGATGTTGTTAATAACATTATTAATAACATTTAATAATGGTTTATTAATAATGATCAAACATTGTGAATATTTAAAGTATGGTCAATTAGTCATTAATGGTCAACCTTACTCTTAATATTGTGATGTCACAATGGTACAAAAATATTACCAATGTTGTATTATGACAAACATTGTTGCAATGTTATATCACATACTTTATATTAATATTGATGTTATTAATAACATTATTACTAACATTTAATATGTGGTGCTATTGAAAACATGAGATAATTTCTAATATAATGTTAATATTAACATTTGTATTGATATTATTTAAAACATAATATCGTCAAGCATGGTAAACCATAATCAACTATGCTCAACCAAGGTCAACCAAGGTCAACCATGATTAACAAGGTTCAACGATCAAACATGGTTAGAACAATTTACCATGGTCACCAAGGAGAAACCATGGTAAATCATAATCACCATGGTCAACCATAGTAAATCAAGATCATCATGGTTAAGATGGTCAAACATGCTCAACCTTGTTCAACCACAGTTAACCATGATCGGTGATAATGACCAACCATGGTCAGCCATAAAAAGCTATAATCGTTAATCAAGATCACGATTAACCAAGGTCATCAAATATCAACATGGATAGAATGGTCAACCAAATTCATCCATGGTTGACCATGATCGACCACAGTTTACCATGATTAATGATAGTCAACCATTATTAGCCATGGTCTACCAAGCTCAACCAAGATCAACCATGGATTTTTTTTGTTTTTTTATCGAAATTGTTTCTTTCATTTGAAATGGTATGGTAGAGCATCCCCAGTTCAATCAATAATTTTTCAGTTACAAATAATTCCTACTAATCTTCAATAACAGAGATTAAAACAAGTAACAATATTTATAAGGGCGTGTGTATTGCATTGTTCTCAAAAACCTTTCAATTCTCAATGAAAGTGTAAGGTAGGAACCACAACTCAATCAACATAGCCACTAAAGATTCTTAGATAGGGAAACATGATCTTCATGGAAGGTGGGAACTTGCACAACTCGAGAAATAAAGACACTAAAGATTCTTAGACATCCAAAGAGGATTTTCATGGAATTGATTCAAATAAAGATAGACATGACTACAAAAGCTTAAATTTCATGTTAAAAATTACCATTTAATTTAATATCAAAATTTTAATGAAAAGAATGATTGTCGATTTAATTCTAGAGAATATATGGTCAACCATAGTCAACATGGGCATTATAGTCAACAATAATGAACATGACTACCATGGTGAACCATAGTTACCTCATGAATGATGGTTTATCTATAAGTGAGCTATAGTGAACCATAGTGGATGGCCATGGTTGACCATGGAGGCTTATAGTTGATGGCTACGGTTAACAATATTAATCATCAGGTTTATAATATTAATCATAATGTTTATAATCCCATTCTTTAATATATTTAATTTAGGGTTTATAATCCTATAGTTTATTATAATAATAATCTTAACATTATTATATTGTGTTTTATAATGTTAGGGTTTTGTATTAGGGTTTAATGTTGTCACATTGAAATGGTACAAAAATCTATCCAATGTTACATTGTGACAAACGTTATCTC
Source organism: Pinus tabuliformis (assembly GCA_031772625.1). Taxonomy (NCBI): domain Eukaryota; kingdom Viridiplantae; phylum Streptophyta; class Pinopsida; order Pinales; family Pinaceae; genus Pinus; species Pinus tabuliformis. Next base: position 486,316,930 of record CM062818.1, read on the forward strand.
AATGCGACAATTAATCATTATCAAAATATTACATTACATTGCAATTTATTCAATGTTGCATTATGAATTACAAGATTGGGGTTTAATATTAGCATTTATAACATTAGGGTTTTTAATATTGGGTTTATAATTTAAAATAATGGAGTTGAATAGTAAGGTTTGTAATATCAATCTTGGTGTTTTTTATATTGAGTTTTATAATGTTAGGGTTTTATACCAGGGTTTAATACTATGACGTTGGAATGATACAAAAATCACATCGCATTGTGTCAATACACCAATTAATCTCACACTCATTGTCACATGTTACATTACATTGCAATTTATTCAATGTTGCATGTTACATTACAAAATTTATATTTAATACTAGGTTTTTAATATTGGGTTTATAATGTTAAGGTTTAATACTCGGTTTATAATTTATAATATTGGGGTTTATAATATTGATCATAGCGTTTATAATATTTATCCTAGGGTTTATAATACTAATCCCTTGGGTTTTGAATATAAATTTCTTGAGTTTATAATATGAATCCCTTAGATTCATTATTGGTTGACCATGGAAATTTATAGTGAATGGCTAGGGTTAACAATATTAATCCTAGGATAATAATAATCTTAGGGATTATTATATTGTATTTTTTAATTTAGGGTTTTGTATTAGAATTTAATGTAGTGACATTGGAATGGTCCAAAAAATTATCCAATGTTGCATTGGGTCAGACATTATCTTAATGCCACAATCAAGCATTGTCACAAAGTTACATTACATTGCAATTTATTCAAAATCACATTGCGACATTACAAAATTGGGGTGTAATATTAAGTTTTATAACATTAGGGTTTTTAATATTGGGTTTATAATTATTACAAAAATAATATTAGGTTTTTTAATATTGAGTTATATTATTACAAAAATGTCTCCAACGTTATATTGCAACAAACATGGTCTCAATGTGATAATGTTTCGTTATCACAATGTTACATTGCATTGCAATTTATTGAACATCACAATGCGATATAACAAAATTGGAGTTTAATATTAGTGTTTATAACATTAGGGTTTTTAATATTTGGTTTATAATATTAGAGTTTAATATTGAGTTTATAATTTATAATAATGTGGTTTGATATTAAGGTTTATAATATTAATCTTGGTATTTTGTATTAGGGCTTAATGTTGTGACATTAGAATGGTACAAAAATGTATCAAACGTCACATTGCGACAAATATTGTCTCATTACGACAATTAATCATTGTCGCAATGTTACATTACATTGCAATTTTGAACATCGTATTGTGAAATAACAAAATTGGAGTTTAACATTAGGGTTATTAATATTGAGTTTATAATATTAAGGTTTAATATTGGGTTTATAATTTCTAATTGTGTGGTTTAATTTTAGGGTTTATTATATTAATATTAGGGTATTTTATATTGGGTTTTATAATGTTAGTGTTTTATATTATGGTTTAATACTATGATGTTGGAATGGTACAAAAATGTATCCAACATCACATTACGACAAATAGTTTATCAATATGAAAATCAATCTAATAATCATTGCTGCAATGTTACATTACATTGCAATTTATTTAATGTCACATTGTTACACTACAAAAGTGGGATTTAATACTAGATTTACAATATTAGGGTCTTTTAATATTGGGCTTATAATATTAAAGTTTAATATTGATTTTACAATTTATAATAATGTGGTTTAATATTAGGGTTTATAATATTAATCTTGGAGTTTTGTATTAGGGTTTAATATTATGACATTGGAATGGTAAAAAAATGTATCGAATGTCCAATTATGACAACATTGTCTCAATGTAACAATCAATCATTGTCACAATGTTACATGACATTGTAATTTATTAAACATCACAATGTGACGTAACAAAATTCGGTATTAATATTAGGGTTTATAACATTAGGGTTATTAATATTGGGTTATAATATTAGGGTTTAATATTGAGTTTATAATTTATAACTGTGTGGTTAATACTAGTGTTTATAATATTGATCTTAGAGTATTTTATACTGGTTTTTATAATGTTAGGGATTTATATTAGGGTTTAATATTGTGACATTGGAATGGTGCAAAAACGTATCCAACATCACATTGTGACAAACATTGTCTCAATATGAAAATCAATCTAACAATCATTGTTGTGATGTTACATTACATTGCAATTTATTCAATATCAAATTGTTACATTACAATACTTGGTTTTAATACTAGGTTTATAATCTTAGGGCCTTTTAATATTGGGTTTATAATATTAAAGTTTAATATTGGGTTTCTAATTTATAATATTACGGCTTATAACATTAATCTTAGGGTTTAATATTAAACCTTTGGGTTTACAATCCCTTGGGTTTTTAATATTAATCCATTAGGTTTATAATATTAATAATCACTTGGGTTTATCATTCCCTTGGGTTTATTAAACTCTTGGATTTATAGTATTAATCCCTTGGGTTTATAATATTAATCCTAAGGTTTATCATATTAATCTTAGGGATTATATTCCCACAGTTTAATGTTATTCCCTTATGTTTATAATCCCTTAGGTTTTTAATATTAATCCAATGGGCATTAATCTCTTGGGTTTATAATATTGATCCTATTATGTATAGTAATAATCATAGGGTTTAATATTAAGACTATGGATTATAATATTAATCTTAGGGTTTAATATAAGTACCTTCAGTTTATAATCCCTTGGGTTTATAATATTAATCACTTGGGTTTATTAATCTTAGAGTTTATATTCATGTGGTTTAACATTAATCTTAAGGTTTAATGTTATTTATTTGGGTTTATAATCCTTTGGGGTTTTAATATTAATCCCTTAAGTTTATTAATCCATTGGGTTTATAATATTAATCACTTAGGTTTAATATTATTTCATTGAGCTTATAATCCATTGGGATTTTAGTATTAATCCATCGGGTTTATTAGTCCCTTAGGTTTATAATATCAATCCCTTAAGTTTATTAATCCAAGGGTTCATATTCCTACGGTATAATATTATTCATAGGGTTTATAATATTAATCTTAGAGTTTAATATAAATCCCCTAGGTTTATAATCCATTGGATTTATAATATAAATTCCTTGGGCTTATAATATTAATAGTCACTTACATTTATAATTTTAATCCCAAGGGTTTATAATAGTAATCTCTTGGGTTTTCAATATTAATCGCTTGGGTTTTCAATATTAATCCTTTAAGTTTATCAATCACTTAGGTTTATAGTATAAATCAGTTGGGTTTAATATTATTTCCTTGAGTTTATAATGCCTTGGATTCATAATATTAATAATCCATTTGGTTACCAATATCAATAATCCATTGGATTATTATATTATTGATAGTATCAATAATGTTAGATTTTAGGTTTTTGTGATCCATAATCTAGTAAGCATGTCTTTTGGATTAACCATATCAATATTATTTGGTTGACATTTCAAACTAACTAATGTGGTCATCCTTAGGACAAAGCTGAAAAAAATCTATAAATCCTAATGAATAAATAACACAAAAGCAGAGTTCAGAATTAGCCGTTAGGAAATTAGTTATTTAATTAATTAATTAAAGTATTTTTAATTTTTAAATTCCAACTAAAAACTAGTTGTTATGAACTAGCCGTTAATTGTATATATATATATATATATATATATATATATATATATTATTTTTATTTATAATATTAAAATTATTAGACATATTAATTATTATAATATCAAATAAGAACTTATTTATTAATAGTATTAAATTATTATATATGTACTATTGATTATATTAACCAATTTTTATTTATAACATGTCGAATAAAGAAAATGCAAACTAACCCTATTTCTATTTCATAAATAACTAAATAGATTAATAAAATAGAATAATTTATTAATAATATTAATTTTCTTTTTTGTAAGCTAATGTAGGACCTTTACTATTATATTCACACAAATTTAACTATATACAAACACTCGGTGACCTCAACCCGCCCCGGGGGGAAACCGGGTCTGTTGGTCACCACAAGTCTATAAGAGCCACCCCATATCATAAGTACTGAGTCTGCAAAAACATGACTGAAACGCTACTCTACCATAAACTATGCTAGTATCCTATCAGTTTTAACAATTCAGAACATTTCAAAAGGAGAACTGTTTCTCAAAAAACTTAACGAAAAGAACACTTGTAAAAACTAGAAGACTCAGTCTACCATTGTTTCAAGCATGGTCTCCTTGTCGCGCGGCCCTGTGGTGATTTTCTTCAGAAGAACTTGGATTTCCTCCAGTCTACTATCCTACATCAGAAGGGTGAGTTGAAGGTTTTTTAATTCCCTTCTTAGATTTGGAATTCCTTGAGCCATTTTTGTCATCTCCTCAGCTACTTTCTCCATAGCCTTAGCTAATAGGGATTTCACCACCTAGTAGACATGCAGAGACTGTTTGTAAAGGGATAGACGTCCCCTTGTATTTCCTGGGTCCGACAGAAGGTAGACCCAGTCCTCCATTTCCGGGTCTGAATCCTCCTGCATTACATTATTTTCTAGCTCTTGAATAATTCTTCTTATGTCTTCATTGGTTCCTTCGTCAAACAACCTCTCTGCTTCCCGAATCATCTGCTTCCTGGTCTTCCTTCCTCGTTTCTGTCCAGTTGAAGAAGGTGCCTTGGCCTCCTGACTCTATTTTTGCCTTGCTCTCCCATGGCCCCTGCGTCTTCTCCCTCTGCCTGTGTTGGTTAGTCCTCCCATGGTGATACCATGGCTTCCTTGGCCAACCTCAAACGACACCTTCTTCATACAATATTTCCTGCCTGGCTCCATTTCTTCCTTGTTTCAACTACCTTCTTCTCCTGACTGCTCTTCCTCCAACATGCGTTCCCTCACCGGTTTTCCTTTAATGCGAACCTGTTCTGTAATTCCCCGAGGTCTGTCTTCCTCCCAGCTCTTCTGCTCATCTATCTCACTCTGGCGCTGATCCATAACCATCTGGACTCTCTTCTTATCCTTATCTTGTCTTGTCCGCCTCCCTTCCTCATCTACATTTTCTCCATCTTTCCTTCTTCTCTCAGCCATTGTCTTCTGCCCCTTTCTGCGATGGTTGTCAAGTACTCTCTGCCAAATGTTCTCTGCCCTCGTCACCTTTATTAACCTCAGACTGTCTATTTCTATGTCTTTACATGTTCTTTTAAGATTACTGACACCTATCCTGCGCTTCGTTGTCTGTGCGCCTCCATTCTTTACCCTAACCTTCTCCATTATTCTTCCATCACCTCACCTTGGATTTCGTCCCTGCCTGCGAGCTGACTCTACATCCTAGGTTATGATTATCTTAGGAGGTGGCTTGTGTTTCCATCTTCTGACTTCCATCATTATTTCTTCTAGCGTCCTCTTTCCCACCATTTTTATTTATAAAATGACAAGAGACAACTCCAAAACTAATTAATAATGCAGACTACCCCCATTTATATTCCATAAATAAGTAAATCAATAAATTGATTAATAAAAATATAATATAATATTTACTCATTATTTCAAAAATAAAAATATAAAAATATAGGGAAATAATCAAGATAAAAGAGCTGGAATCCAACTCTTACTTAATTTCCACCCATCATCCTATTGAGATTGATAGCATGTTTCTCAATCTCAATTGCCTCTCATAGCTTCCTATGGTGGAAATGATCAACCCTTACAATGATTTTCACATCCTCAATGCAAACATGGTGCTTATATTTCTCTACATGTTTTGCAAGAGCTGATGAGCGAGATCGGTTGTGCCTGATGTCTGCAGCATGCTCTTGGATTCTCTATTTAATAGAGCGGTGGATCTCCCCAATGTAGGGAACCCCACAAGAACATTGGATGAGTAAACTACTTTCATGTCCTTGGGGTCAATAGGGTCTTTATCAAATCTAAGATAATTTCTAATGGTATTAAGGGGCTTGAAAGAAGAGGAGACATTATTCTTCTTCAAAATATGGGCAATCCTATTAGTGGTCCCCTCGATAAACGGGAACTGCACCTTAGATATTGGGCCATCACTTGAGTCTTAACCCCTCTTTATGGGCTCTTTGGAAAGCCTTGAGATTTTCTATAGCCATTATTTAAAAACTTTAAGAAGATGAGACTTTTCCTCTTTTAGGTACATCTCATCCGAAATATTTTAAGCACGAATGGCTAGAGTACAGATGGTAAGTTACTCTTCATTAAAAATGGAAAATGGCATGTCTAGTGCTCTCTAGTGAGTGGCCGAAGGTAGCTCTATTGAAAAAAGTCCTTGTTTTGAAGATCTTAAAAAAAGAAGCAAATGGCAAAATTTGGCAGGCTACAAGGCGTCCTCTCTCCGATCGCAAGTAGATGAACCTCTTCGGATCAATGAGGAGCAGGTTTTTGCCCTTAACACACAGGTTGAAAAACAGGTTTCAATTTCTTCTCCTATTTCTTCTGTCGTGTCGTATGTTTTTGATTCCAATTTGTTTCTTTATCCCTCAGATTCTGACAAGGATTCTGTGTCCAGCGTTTCAGATACTTCCTGAGGGTTTCTGTGCAATAAATCCCATCTTCAAACTGGAGAAGAGGTAATGATTTAATGGATTTGTCTCCTAATCGGCTAGACAGTAATGAGATTCATTTCTCCTCTTACTTGAAGTCCTCTCCAGATATGACATCCGCAGCTTTGGTTTCTGATGAACCGCGTCTCCTTTCCAGAGCTCGTCCGCATTCCTCCTCTAACAAATCTGGTTCCTGCACTTTACTGTCTTCTCTTCTATCTTCACCGTTAAACCTTCCTTCCCTTTCTCATCATCGGTGTCTGAAGTCTTTGTGTTGCGACCTTAATTCATATCCAAATACCTGCGTTAATCCTTCATTCAATGTTGATCCTAATCTTCTTTATTCTAAAGTCTTCTCCCTTTCATTTTAACGACAATTGTAATAAATGGCTTAATGATAATAATTTAAGTATTAATGATTTAAAATATAGGTTTTGGTAATGAAATTCATTTTAACGACAACTCCAATAAATGGCTAAATGATAATAATAAGTTAAGTATTAACGATTTAGATAATATAGGTTTTGGTAATGAAAATTTGAAGACTGCATTTCATAATATGAATGGTATAAATGATTCTAAGGTTATTAATATTCTCAACCACCAGACTAACAACTATATTAACACCAATAATAATAATAATTTTCTAAATAATTCTAAGTGTTTTCATATTCTCAACCACCATATTAATAACTATATTAACATTAAGGATAATATTAATACTAAAACATAATAATAATAATAATAATAATAATAATAATAATAATAATAATAATAATAATAATAATAATAATAATAATAATAATAATAATAATAATAATAATAATAATAATAATAATAATAACAACAACAAAAATTCTTCTTCTCTTTTTAAAAATGTTATCAATCTCTCTAGTAAATATTTTGGTCCTTCTATTTTTAATATTTTATATAAGGGTCTTAAATTTTCCCTCGCCCGCAATAAGATTCCCATTAATGAAATTATCTGTAACATTGAATTTGGAATTTAGGACCTTCCTGATAATGTTAAAGAGGTTATAAGGCAGGATTGTGCTATCGTTCTTAGGAAAGCTAAACCTCCCAAAAGAAACATTAGCAAAGATGAATTCCTTGCCCTTAAAACTTTAAAGGATAACCCCGACATTGTCATCATTAAAGTTGACAAAGGTAGAGCAGTTGCCATTCTTGATAAATCAAACTATTCGAAAAAAATGATTGACCATCTCTATAATAGTGGTAGTTACATCAAGCTTAATAAGAATCCTAGTAAAAAAGTTAACAAAGAAATATTTACCACTATTAACTCCATTAATTCCCTTAAACCTCTTTGTAAGAAGCTTATTGAAAGCAATCCCTTTGCCCCAAGATTTATGGCCTTCCCAAGGTTCATAAGGCGGAGTCCCCCTTAGACCTATTGTTAACACAATAGGTGGGTCTCCTTATCTTCTCGCTAAATTCTTAGCTTAGAGACTCACGCATATTGTTGGTCGCACTGATTCTTTTGTTAAGGAATCTGCTTCCTTTATTAAAGAATTGAAGGATATTACACTAGAACCTGGTGATTTGTTAGAAAGTTTTGATGTTGTTTCCCTTTATACCTGTATTCCTATTCAAGAGGCCATTGATGTCATAAATAGAATCACTGACAATGACACTACCAAATTAGTTGGCCTTTGCCTCACCTCTACATTCTTTAGTTTTCAAGTTGAGTTCTTTGAACAAACTTGTGGGGGTGGCGATGGATTCTCCTATTTCCCCTATAGTTGCTACCTTATTCATGGAGGATTTTGAAGCTAAGGCCTTAGCCTCATCTCCGTTTCACCCTAAAAATGGAAGAAGTTTGCTGATGATACCTATGTCATTTAGCCTTATGGTCGAGAAAAATTGGATTTGTTTCTTAACCATCTTAATTTTCAATCAAACTCCATCAAATTCACAATGGAAGTTGAGGTGAATGGGTGTCTTCCTTTCTTAGACATCTTTTTCTCTACAATGAGTGATGGTTCTATTACTCACTGAGTCTTTCGCAAGAAAAATCACATAGAGCAATATCTTCACTCTAGTTCTCATCATTTTCCAGCGCAAAAATTTAGGGTTCTAAGTACTCTAGCCACCCATGCTTTAAGAATTTAGGATGAGATCTAAATAGAAGAGGAAAAGTCTCATTTTCTTAAAGTTTTTAAAAATAATGACTATAGCAGATCTCAAGGCCTCAACGCTTTCCGAAGAGCCCATAAAGAGTTGAGGGTTAAGCCTTTGAGTGATGGCCTAATCTCTAAGGTGCAACTTCACTTTATCCAAGGGACCATTGACAAGATTGCCAATATTGTGAAGAAGAATAATGTCTCCTCTTCTTTCAAGCCACTTAATACCATTAGAAATTCTCTTAGATTCGTTAAAGATCCTATTGACCTGAAGGATATGAAAGGAGTCTACTCGATCCCATGTTCCTGTGGGTTTCCCTACATTGGGGGACCCACCACTCTATTAAACAGAGAATCCAAGAGCATGTTGCAGACATCAAACGTGACCAATCTCGCTCATAAGCTCTTGCAGAATATGCAGAGAAATATAAGCACCATGTTTGCATTTGAGGATGCAAAGTTCATTGCAAGTGTTGATCATTTCCAACATAGGAAGCTAAGAGAGGCTATTGAAATTGAGAAACATGTTAGCAATCGCAATACAGATGATGTGTGGAAATTAAATAAGAGCTAGATTCTAGCTCTTCTATCTTGATTATTCCCCTAATTTTTTATTTTTATTTTTAAATAATGAGTAAATATTATATTATATTTTTATTATTCTATTTATTGATTTACTTATTTATGGAAAAGAAATAGAGTTGTTTTTGCACTATTAATTCATTTTGGAGTTGTCTCTCGTCATTTTATAAATAAAAATGGTTATTAAAATCGATAATTCTTATATATTTTTTTAATATTATTAATAAATAATTTAATATCATTAATAAATAATTTTTTATCTCGTCATTATATATATATATATATATATATATAATATAAATATAATATTATTAATAAATTATTCTATTTTATTAATCTATTTAGTTATTTATAAAAGAGAAATAGGTTTTGTTTGTATTATTTATATGTTTTTTATTCGACATGTTATAAATAAAAATTGGTTAATATAATCCATAATACATATAATATAATAATTCAATACTATTAATAAATAAGTTCTTATTTGATATTATAATAATTAATATATGTATAATAATTTTAATATTATAGATAAATAATTAAATATTTATATAAACAATTAAGGGCTAGTTTATAACAGGTAGTTTTTAATTGGAATTTAAAAATTAAAAATACATTAATTTATTAATTAAATAACTAATTTCCTAACTGTTAGTTTTTAATGGCTAATTCTGACTCTGATGCTTACTTGCTATTTATTCATTAGGATCTATAGATTTTTTTCACCTTTGTCCTGAGGGTGAACCACATTACCTAGTTTAAAACATCGACCAAATAATACTCATGTGATTAATTCGAAAGACATAGTTATTAAGTATCAATAATATTATCATATTATTAGAATATAATAATAATTATTATAAATTCTCATTATAATTTTTATAATTATTGTCATAATTATAATATAATAATAATATTTTATAATATAAGTATTATTATTTTATTAATATTATAATTATATATTTATTAATTTTAATATCCATATTAATTACGCTGTAAGACGTTCCCTCTGAAAAAGATATCCCTAAAATACCACGTGCGTGATCCTGAGCCATTGATTCTATGTTAGATGATTAGGGTGTTTTCAGCCATTGATTTAATATTTCATATGTAAAATTATCACTGAACCTTCCCCCAGACATACGAACAGTTTGTTCTTCCATGGCTCGCCAACTAGCCAAGATTATAGGTAATTTTGTTTTATTTTTCTAAACTTTCTTTCAAATATTTAGAGGATTTATTTTCATTTTGGTTCACTTATTTCTGTGGTTTTCATCCAAGTGGTGGTGCTCTTCCATGGCTCGCCAAATTACAGGTAATATTATTTTATTTTTTTTAACTTTATTTCAAATTTTCTGAGGATTTTTATCCTTTTCTGTTCGCTTATTTTTGTGGTTTTCATCCAAGTTGTGGTGTTCTTCCATGGCTCGTGAAGATTACATGTATTTTTATTTTGTTTTTTTTTTTTTACTTTCTTTCAAATCTTCAGAGGAATTTTTTCCATTTAAGTTCTTTACCAGAAATTTTGCAACTAGGGTATTGTTTTTTTTTAACATTTGTATTAGTTCCTGTGTGCTTTTACAGGTATTTACATTAAATATTTTACCAGTGTAGGATTCATTTGGTTATTAGACAAGGGTTTCGTTTTTAAGTTTCTCGCGCCCTTTCCCAAACCTTCCACAAGCGATACAAAGAAAACCATGCTCCGCTAGGGTTTGTTCTAATTTGTTTCTATGGTCTTCTTCCAAATTGTAGATATCATAATTGTTCCTTGGACGAGCTTCCCTATGTTCATTTAATTTTATGCAAGAACTATGGATTTAGAACTGTATAAGCATATGAGCCGTTGGTTAGAAATTGGAATTGATATAATAAATTTATTTATTTCTATGAAGTTATATTGGTAAAATTTGATATGTTAATTTTAACTCACACATGTATCACCAAGATTTCTTCTATATAAACTATTTGAAATTGTAAGTTGATTGAGTGCTATTACTTTGAGTAATTATTTCCAACACTTCTTTTAATTATGACTACTAATGACTATTAGTCTAAGCCTTTTGGTAGGTTGGCAACACCTAAATTTTGTCTATGAAATTCAAATACACCTCTCGTCAATGAATATGAGAATATATTAGCCAATTATGTTTTTGATTTACAAGATTCTAAGTAGATTTCTCCATTGTTCTTTTGATTTACAAGATTCCAAGTAGATTTCTCCATTGTTTACAAGTTTTCTAGTGAAGTGATATCTAATACCAATTTGTTGTTTTTTTGATGAAAAACATGGTTATTTAACAAGGCTACTATTGTCACAATACATTGTAGTTGGCCCCTCTTGCTTTTGTTGTAGAACACACAATACTTTGCATAACCAAATTGTTTCACAAGTTGTTGTTGCTACTACATATTTTACTTCAAGATGAGATTGTTACAATGGGCTTCTTTTTGGATGCCCATGAAATCACATATGAACCAATATGAAAAACATATTTGAAAGTATGCTTCTATCATCCATGCTACTTGCAAATTCATTTTTAGTGTATCCAACTAAATGATCACTATTAGTACTCGAGTGTAATATGTTATATCCTATTGTTCCATCAATATATCTCAAAATTATTTTCCATTCTCGTCAATGTGAGTCTTTTAGAGACTCCATGAACTTGTAAATCAAGCTAACAACATACATAATGTCTGGTCTAGTGGTAGTAAGATACATAGACTACCAACCAATCTCTTGAAAAGAGTTGGATCTAAATTGGATCTTATATCTGCTTTGTTGAGATTTGTTCCTATTTCAATTGAAATTTGTACTTGTTCACAATTCATCATCCTAAACCTCTTTAACACATCCATGACATACCTTGCTTGAAACAAAAAAAGTACTTGAATCTTATTTATTGACTTCAATGCCAAGAAAGAATCTCATCAACCCCAAATCAGTCATTTTAAACCCTTTCTCCATAGTTGATTTAAACTTGCCCACTGATAGATTCACTATGAATATCATATCATAATCATACATATAAACAATTAGAATTTGACCTTGTTCCTTCACCTTTGTATATAATATAGGTTCACTGTTGCTTCTACTAAATCCATTGTTCATTAGATATGAATCAATCATGGTATACCAAGCTCTAGGAGCTTTCTTAAGTCCTTAGAGAGCTTTCTTCAACTTGTATACCTTACTTTTATGACCTTTTATCTTATATCCTGGTGGCTACTCCACATATACTTCTTCTAAAATGTCATTCAAGAATGTTGATTTTACCTCTATTGGTAAGACTTCCCCCTATTTTGAGTTGCTATGGCTAAGATAGATGTAACTATGAGCACCAACGCAGTGATTTTGTGGGCTCCAACAGTAGATTCATGGGATCCAATCATTAGGAAAACCCAATCCACTAGCTGAGCACCGACTCAACTTCAAGTTGTGGTTTGGATTTGTTTTCAATTACTTCTTTAGTTAATCATCATCAACCATGCAATCTTGAAGTTTTTTTATTTGAACCTAATCACAGTTATTCTTTCACAGGGATGTCCAGTGTTGCAAGGGAATAATTAGGAGTACTAGCAGACTTACACAACTAGACTAAAAATGAGCCATGTTTGACTTAAGGAAGTCTTTCCTATGCTACTGCCTTACGGTGTTTCCTTTGCAACATGTGGTGCAATTGCTAGTATTTAATCTATTCAATTAATATTTATTGATCTATATTAACCATATTTATTAATATGATTGTGTATATGTTTGAGATATATTTATTAACATATATAAATCACATTTATTAATATAATTGTGCTAATTATATATGTGTACTAATTATATATATATATATATGTTAATGATCTTTCAATTTATTAAAATAAATAAAATACAATACAACCTATAATAGAATCATAAATATGAATTACCCAATATTACAGATAAAGTCCTAACACAGATCTGAGCAATGGAGCTTTGCAGCCCTATACCTGCTCTCATCGATGACCCTAGATAATCCCAAGCAATAACCGTAGTGGTCAACCCGACAACTCTCAGCACCGGTCCTTGCCTACACCTGTCATTTTCCGCGGTTAACCATGGACGATATGGACCTTGATGTTGTTGATTACTCAATGGATCCATTTTTCGATCAAGTCATTTTTCGAAACCCTGCTCAAAACGTGACCACCGCTACAACTACCCCATGTAGGCACCGATTGTCTCCTTGCTAGGGCATATTGACAACTCTCCCTACCTCGGAACCCTCTCCATAAACTCTCCCGGTCTGGACTATCCACCCCTGTCACCCTCTACCCTTAATGTCCTTGCCTCCTGCACATCCCCGCCCTTCGACCCCACACCACCCATCGATATCTGCTATCAACATAACCCTGACCCTACCTTCCGTCCAATTACAAACACAGCCACATGCTTGCAGTAAGTAGTTAATACTCCTGGAGCTGGCAGCACACCTTAGGAATCTGTGTACCTTTCGAGATGTTTTGACACACCTGTGGTTAGGGTAAGAACAGAGGATACATCTGCAGCGACAAAAACCCTAGTAGATCATCTGCACTCACACCCAACTATGCTGCAGACAAGGAAGAATAAAACCAAGTGTATCAAAGCCTCTAGGAAAGATTACACTATAACATTCGGCGAAGGCCTCACCATGGGGGATATTGTAGAAAATGCTAGCAATGTTTTGGTCGGAAGGGTTCACGGCTGAACCTACACTGTGGAGCATTTAGGGCTTTAGGTAAAGGAGAATTGGGGGCAATCCTTCCAGCAATTGCCAAAGGTCCAATCCCTGGCCCACGGATGGTTTGCACTCTGTTTTGCACATGAAGAATACACAAATTTGGCTCTGGCACATTGAAATGACACATGTCTTACTCAAGTGATGGAGTCCTCTCTTCGACCCTGAGAGAGAGCGGATTGGAGCAGGGCCACTATGGGTGAGGCTGCCAGGGTTACCCTTGCAATACTAGTTAGAAGAGGTGTTTATAAAAATTGGTAACACCCTTAGCACATTCCTGGACTACGAAAAAACCATTGTACAATCCAAAAATCACTCATTAGCTCGTATATTGGTGCACTTGGACACGAGGGAGGGATTAGAAGAAAGGATTACGTTACAGTGGAGGAATTTCACCCGGGTACAGATCCTGGATTATGAGGGAGTGCCATTTCATTGTCGTAGATGCCACAAGGTTGGGCATATCTTCAAAGAATGCCCACTGGTAATAAAACCACAGGAGTTAGTAGCAGTGCAACGCATGACCAAAGATAAAGGTACTCTAGTCCACAATAGGAAGATCTTAGAAGTAGGCCTTGATCCTCCTCACAAGGCGACTCCATCCAAGCCAGTGAACCATGTAGCTAATAAATCCTCTGGTCCTCCATCTCCACCACTGACTCGAGCACGAGCAATGGTGGAAGTGGCTTGATCAGTGGGTACTCCTCTTCCCTCATGTCCATCACTTTCTTATGTTACTCTATCTACTGCACTACATCAATCTGCATATCATCCTCATAACAGCTTCATTTTAGGATCCATTTTTTGACCATCTCCCTCCCACCATCTGGTCAACTCCAGCACCCCCCCTCCATCTACCTTGTGACTCTCCCTCACCCGCTCCATCTACCCTGTGACTCTCCCTCGGCCCCCCATCTCCTTTAGAACCCTCTCACTCCTACAATCTCATAACAAGGACTCCATCTCAGGTTACACCACCCCTCTCAAGACTGGGTCCGATTCCCTCCACTTCCTCAGCCAGATCACCTAGAGGTCACAAATCATACCTCACCCATGCTATCTTTCATGTTGGGGCAAAGGTCCTCTTGGGTAGACAATCATCTATTGAAAGGGTTCTTAGAGCAAAGCCAACCCCTGTTATGGTTCCCCCATGAAATGCCTCTCTTTCAATTGTAGGGGACTAGCTAGTTCTCCCAAAAAAACTAGCCCTTCGCAAACTATTCTCTGTGGAACCAGTTGACATAATCCTACTCCAAGAAACCCTGGGTGAAGCTCAGCATGTCTCTAAAACGCTACACTCTATCTGCCCTGGATGGAATTTCATTTCTCTTGATGCCACGTGATGTTCTGGGGGTCTGGCTATTGGATATAATCCCCGCTCTATTAGACCCCTAGCAACCTAGGGCAGTAAGATTTATATGGGAATAAATCTATACTCTGCTGATTTAGGCATGGAGCTCAAGGTCTTGAATGTTTGTGGGCCATGCCATGGAAGAGAGGCCTTCTGGAAAAACCTCCTTAATCTATCTCTGTCCTCAGTCGACAATCTTATATTAGGAGGGGATCTCAACTTCTCAATTGGATACAATGAGTCATGGGGCTCTGCAGCTCAAGTTGATCCCCTCTCAGAAGTTATGGAAACCCTTCTTGATCAGGCACAACTTCTGGATGTTCCTATGAACAAAACCCTGCCTACTTGGAGGAATAGACAAGTTGGGGAGGTAGCCCTAGCTAAGAGACTTGATAGGTTTGTCATTAAGGCCCATTTACACCAGCTCCTATCACATTATAGGCAATGGATTGGGTCTGGAGGCATATCTAATCACTCTCCTATCTACCCGGAAGTCACTGATCCTCCCATCAAACCTTGGGCACCCTTCAAATTCAACTTTGTTTGGTTAAAGGACCCGGGATACATTGAGATGGTAGAGAATCACTGGGCACATAACCCACCCTCTCAACACCATTCCAAGGTGGACGGCTTATGCCAAAAGCTTCTACAACTTAAGAAGCTCACCATCAAGTGGGCCAAAGATAAAAATATGAAGGATAACCAGACCCTCTTAGCTTTGGAAGCTACCCTTGCTGGCCTTAATGATGACGATAATAGGGGATATTTGAGTCTTGAAGACAAAGCCCACTTGATTGAACTAGAGAACAAAAGAGCTAAGATCTTAAAGGAATGGGAGGAAACATGGAGGCTAAAGAGATAGGCCATTTGGCTCAAAGCTGGAGATGACAACACTAAGTGCTTCCAAAATTTCACCAAAGGAAGGAAAGCTACCAACACCACCTAGCAAATGCCCACTCCGGAGGGAGACACTGCTCATACCTTCCAACAGCTCTCATAGATGGGCATTGCACATTTTCAACACCTATTCAAAGAACCTCTTGGATGTAATTTGACAGAGATCATCTGTGTTGCAGGGCACTTCCCCTAATTTGTAGATCAAGATACTGCAGATGAGATCACATTCTCTGTCTCTCTCAAAGAGTTGGAAGGAACACTCAAGTGGTTACAAAAGGACAAGATCCCTGAGCTGGATGGATGACCTATTGAAGTTTATCTTGCCTTCTTTGACACAATTGGAAATGACCTCCTTAGTGTTTTTGAAGAGTGCAGACAATCAGGAAGAATGTATGAGGCCATCAACACCACTTTCATTTCTCTTATCCCGAAATTGAACTCCCCAAGCTCCTTCAATTATTTTCAGCCTATATCCCTCTGCAATACTCTATACAAAATCATTGCCAAAATAATAGCTAATCAGCTCCACCCCATCCTATCCCATCACATCTCCCCTGAACAGTTTTCCTTCCTCCATAAAAGGCATATTCATGAAGCTATAGGAACAACTCAGGAAGCCATCCACTCCATAAAATCAAAAGCCCTGTAATGCATTATTCTCAAGAGTGCCCTTGCAAAATCTTTTAATCGTGTATCTTGGCTCTTCATTAAGATGATCCTCATTCACTTAGGCTTTCCTATAGAATTCATTAACTGGATCATCTGTTGTATAAACACCACCACCTATAGCATTCTAACTAATGGATCAACATCACACTTCTTTCATGCTGAGTGAGGACCGAGGCAGGGCTATCCTCTATCTCCTCTCTTATTCCTCTTGGTGATGGAGGGCCTCAGTAGACTCATGGACTTGGCAAAGAGAGGGGGCATATTAAAGGGCCTCAAAATGACTGATCTCTTATACCTCACCCACCTACTCTTCGTTGACGATGTTCTGATATTCTTAGATGGCAGTATCAGGGACTCAACCGCTTTCCAAGAGATCCTCAACCTATTTGAAATAGCAACTAGTATGATTGTGAATTAATCCAAGTCCACTATCACTTTATCTCTCACCTTTCCTCTTGAAGCTAGATCAGCCAATCTTCATTTTCAGTACTCCACCCACAATCTCTCAGATGGACTCAAATATTTGGGCTTCCGGATCAAACCAAACAACTATAGGATTGTTGACTGGATCTAGCTAGTAGTCAAATTGAGAAAGAGAATAAAAAGCTGGAATCACAGGCTGCTCTGAAGAGCAAGGCGACTTGTCCTGATCAAATCGTTCTGGAAGCCACCCCGGTATACTGGATGTCCCTTGCTTGGATCCCCCAGGGCATACTCAGTCAATTAAAATAGCTCTAAGGCCGATACCTTTGGAATGAGCACAAGGAAGGTAAAATATTTGCTTCGGTGTCCTGGAAGAACGTTCGTTACCCAAGAAATGGGGGGGTTGGGGGATTAAAGAGTTGCCTTACTTCGAAAAAGCATTAGCAGCAAAGATGAGTTGGACTCTCCTCACTGCTAGCAACCTCTAGACAACTGTATCGTTTCATAAGTACATCTAGCTACTCTAGATCATGGACTGGGATCGGCAAAAAACCTGGCCTAGTGGAGGAATTTCCATTGTTTGGAAATCCATTTTACAAACAATGCCTTTCATCAGAGCAGATCTGGCTTGGCGTATTAACAATGGTCTTTCAGTAAGAATTGGTATTGACCCATGGATAGGGGGGTGCAATCGATACAATATTCCACTGGAGCTCATTCAATTCCTTAATCACAGAGTGGTCAAGATGATAGCCCACATAGCATATCAAGACTTTCGAACCTATCTCAGACAGAACTGGAAAATAGTACATGATCTGGATATCCCTGCACAGTGGTAACAATCATGGGATTTATACGTAAGAGCTCTACAAGAGGCACATATCATCCTAAATCAAGAACTTGATACCCTCGTTTGGACCCCTGCTAAGCATGGGATATACATCCCTAAGCTTGGATACTTGCACCTTATGCGGGCCCGGAAGCCCCGTCATCCCCATAACTGGTGGCAGCAACTATGTAGGCTTAAAGCTCCCCCTTGAACCCCGTTATTCATGTGGTCTGTCCTAAATAGTAAAACCCCCAAGGGAGAGGCACTCATGCATAGATTTGTATATGGGCCGAGCATGTGCGCCCTCTGCCATCAAGCATCCGAATCAAAGGAACATCTGTTCCTGCACTTTACACAAGTCTCTCATTTCTGGCAAGCCATCACTCAGCAGCTCTCTATCAAGAACACATGGCAGGGACCTTCTCTTATTCAAGCCCAGAATAGCTGGACCTCTGCCCATCAAAAGAAAAAAGAACAGAGACTCCCTCTTATACTCTGTTGGACTATTTGGCTTGGGTGCAACCAATACATCTTCAAAAACCAGCCGGTCAATTGGCAATTGCTCTCTATTCAAGCATTGTCCGCCTTCCATGATGTTCCTGGGGACGTGCCTCCTCGTACTCGCACTATATCAAGCCCTGGAAATATTGATAAATCCCAGCCATGGGCCTTCCTCGATGGGGCAGCACAACCTCACGGATGTCTGTGGGATTCTGCCTATATATTAACGAACAACACTACTTCAATGTCAAGCTAGACCTGGGCGAAGGAACTAACAATTTTGCTGAGCTCCTTACACTCAGAGACCTATTGCATTTCACCCTTGCGCATAACTACATTTCTGTTCAAGTCTTTGGAGACTCACAAATCATCATAAACTGGTTCAATGCAATAAATCAATGCCATGTCGTTTCTCTTCAAAATATACTAAATGACGTGCTTAATCTCAAATCAGGTTTTAATTTGATCTCTTGTCAACATATTCACAGGGAATACAATGAGGATGTTGTTAGGCTTTCCAAGGAGGGCTCGTTACTTCCCAAAGGCATGTGGATGATCAGTGAACAGGTGGACATAGTGGTCTATCAATAGCACCACAGACCGTACATAGATCAGGACTATCACAGGGTGGATCGACCACAGACTACTATGTAGATACAACCGATGTTTTTTGTTATTATATATAGAAACTAAACATATATATTTATTTTTTTGCCATGACAAAATAGACAATATTTTTTCTGAAAATGACTTGTAGGGTCAAGCTTTTGCTAACGCAAAATATGTAAAAGCACTAAACTGATTATATAGTTAACGCATATGCCACAAGCATCTACTACATGTAATTTTTTTCACTTAATTAAAAAATTACAATTTTTCTAAAAAAATAAAATAATAAATATTTACTTTTGTTTTATATATATAGATATAAATATATAATTTTATGAATTAAACTACGTCACAAATGTTTATATACGATAAGGAAAAATTAAAATATAAAATTTATAAGTTAAATATAAAATTTATAAATTATATTTTCATTGTCTTACAATGCAGTAATAATTTTACTTTTCAATCCAATCGAACCCTTCCTACCAAAGTTCAATCGATGACACGGGCTTAACAGTAAGGATGGAAAGGAACATTGAGCTAAAAATTGATGACAAAGAGTAACTTTGAATAGTGCGTTTTACTTGAATGGGAGATTTATATTAAATTTGAAAACGTAAGATTGTACTTATTTATTTTATTTCTTTGTATGAAAAAAAGTTTGATGATTATATGTAATATTTATATGTTTTTGTTGGTGTTTGTATGCCGCGTGTATAGATATATTCAGTAAGGAAATTTATGATTTGTATTCTCTAAAATATATAACTTATTAAATATTATATATATGTGTTTATTTTCAAATATAATTTGAAATATTTTAATTTAATTATTAATAATTATAAAATGGATGATAAGAATTTAGTTTTTATGAAATATTTTAAATAATTTACATAAATAGAAATTAAGATTTATCTTAGTTATGATTTTATTAATTTTTTTTATTAAATTAATTAATTAAAAAAATTATAATATAAAATATGTTTTTCAAATGTAATATTCATAAACCAAAATATTGACTTATAATATTGTAATAAATAAAATTAAAAATATATTGACTTATAATATTGTAATAAATAAAATTAAAAATATTCATTATAAAATAGCTATAGATCTTTAATTAAAAATCTTATTTTATATTCTAAATATATATTGCACTTTTATAATAATTCTTTTTATAATAATAATAATATTACTATTATTATAAAAATACATCATAAATTAATGTTTTTATGGTTTATTATAAATATAACATTTATCTATTATTTAATTATATAAATTATGAAGATTTTTTTGATTCATTATAAAAATGAAAAGATACTTAGTGGTTACTTAGATACAACCCTAACTATAAAATTTCTATTAAAACACCATTTAAAAAAAATAGTCATAAAAAGATCTTCTCGTTGGGAAAAGTGATTGTCAAATTTGTATTTGAATCGTCACGGCGCTCAATATACGTTAGGCGGCTGTTAGCAGCGGAGATCCGTTGTGCTTTGGAACACAAATTCCCCGTTCACGGAGTTCATTTGAAGGCTACGGTTGTGCCCCATGAATTCCTTTCGTGGCGCATATGCTCCGCCAGGAATGAACGTAAACCGCTGATGTCGCGGATTTCCAAAATATTTCAAAAGTGGATTTGTCAAATAATTGTTTTTTTTTCATGTTTATTTTATTTTGGAATGGTAATTAAAAATTTATTTTACAGTAGAGTATGATATGTATTTTTTTATTTATTAAAATTGAATTTAAATGGTGTTCATGAAAATTAAAAATAAATAAATAAATAAATATTTATATAAAATATTAAAGAATATCTTTAATTATATTTATTTATTTTTAATTAAATATGTTATAAGATATTATTAATTTTAGTTTTAAATATTTTCTTAGTTTCATTAATTGATATTACATTTTAGTTTAAATGTTTTCTTAGTTTTATCGATTGATATTTATATTCTTACTAGAATGATCGATTGATATTATATTTTAGTTTAAATGTTTTTTTAGTTTTATGGATCGATATTACATTTTATACTTTTATTAGAATGAATAATTGATATTATTACTAAAATGTGTAAATTTTTTTGGGTTAGTGTTAATTGATTGATATTATTATTGAAATGTGTTTTTTTTTTGTTAGTGTTGATATATGGTATTTAAAAAAAAAAAAAATTTAATATATAGACAAAATAGTTTTTTTTATCTAAATTTACCATAATACAATAATATGATTTCAAAATATTTTATTATTTAAAATATATTTTGGAATGTATAAATAAATTCAGCATCATGAAAAATCCTTTCCCACTAAAATTATGCAAATTAAAAATTTTAATAAAAGACTTATTTCCGGAAACTATACCCCCATGAAATATTAATGGTCAATAATAACATAAATGAAATGTGTAACTGATAACGGAGACACCCAACTCAAGACCCCAGTTCACCTGAGTGTTGATGACTAGAACAGACCGAACCGTTTTCTAGCCAGCCATGCCGCCATGAGGGAAGTTTAGCCCCTAATATACAAACCAAGGCTGCAGATGAAGAGAACCTTATGAAACCTTGTCCAAAGAGTGGCGTATTCTCTGTTGAGCTAACAAAGAGATCATAAATTTACCGATAGTCTCGGCGCCAAGCAATTTCAGCTGCAATCTTGGGTTAGTGTTTGAAAGGGAACAGAGCAGTGTCGACCAAATGAAACAACGTGAATGAGCTGGAAGTCTGCCACTAGCTCGGCGTAGTTACCCATCTAATCCCAAAGTCAGGATGTTTGTTAGATTAGCCCGATAATTTGTAACTAGGTGTCTTGGGCAGAGTGTGTCAGGTACCATGGAATACTCCAGAGAAACAGAGAATAGGTATGTCTTTAAGACATGAAATCAATATATTTCTACTCGAATTGGCAGCGCAGGTAAAAGGGTTGGTAACTCCGTCCTTTATGCATAAATAAATGTGGATGCATAAATAAATGTGGGTATATAAACTCAGTAAATTTGGTAGGATTTTTGTAAATTTAAGTTATAATTGTCAAATTTTAAAATTTTAGGTGTTTTATAAATTTTTATGATGCAAATCTATTTTCATCATCAAAATATGATTCAAAATTTATTACTGCAATAATTTTTTAAATATTTTCACTGAAATTTCAACCACTTTTTACCATCCAAATAAACTAGGGTAATTACACAATCGGCCAATAAAACTTCTACATTTTGATAATGTGCTCTTGACCATACCGATATAAACTCAGATAATATGAATTACTGCTACCCCGTGTATATAAGCTTGTGCTCTCATTATTGTCATAGCCAAAATTATGATGATTATTAAGCCAACAACCTATGTCACGCAGCACCATATACATATCTTATAGTCATGATGGCACACGTTGGAATTATGACAAGAACATATGCATATAACACTTGATTATCCTTATGTAGCCTCAGATTAATGCCAGGATTTTTTTAAACAACAACAACCCTATGATAAAGTTTGGAAAGGAAGAAGAACTATATTTACCTTTACTCATATTATGGCTAATACTATATTTACCTTTATTCATATTATGGCTAATACTTCATTTACGAGTTATATAAAGGTTAATAATTAAGATAACAAAAAAATTTAGGGAGATGTTACAAGGTATTAGAGTTGAAGCATTCTGGTCTATGAGCTGGACTATAGCTAAATAGCATATTACATCTTCTTATGAGATTAGGAAGCAAATAAACTTGAATTTTACCTGGATGGTCTCCCTCCTGACAACAAGCATCCATACCATGAACTTTTGGTAGCACAAATCCAATGATAATGGCCCCACCATCTTTGTCACACCCCTACACCTGCGGTAGTCTTCCAACCGCTTGTAGCAAGGTGCAGCACCACCGAACGTGTTCTTTTCACCAATACTAACATTCGTGGACTACGCCTAGTTTCACATTAACATACTTAGCTTGTGTTTCACAACTAAGTAAAAGCAATTATCCTTTATACTTAATGAAGCCCATACTCATTCATTATCATCATGCAATTATACCGAGAACAACAACAATTGCAACAAGTATAAAGGGGAGGGGCAACTCCCCGTAATGTGAGTCTGCCCGACAATTTTATTAAGAATATCAGATTACAATACAAGTGTGTCTTGGCCGAACCAAGTCTCACACTTAACCGAATATTACAACAGAGAGGCAAACCTGCCTTTACAACATCTTGTGCATCTCTTGCACAAAGGACGGTGCTCACCCGAGCCACCAAGAATCCTTGCCAAGTCTTACACCAAGAACCGCACCATAGAAATTCACCCGGGCACACCTTGCCCAATCCACAACCGGTTACGAGAGATATTCCAAACGCTCCTTTAAGACCTGCGCATGAGGTATGCGCATTACCTCTTAAACCTGCGCACTTTACCTCTCTCCTTTTTGCGTACTTCTTCAAGTGCGAAGTTCATGTCTCCAAATGACTCCACGCAAGTGTATATATATGCAAGTTAACATGTTTTACATATGTGGTCCCTTATGTGGGTGTTAGCCCCTTGGCCGACCCCCAAACTGCACTCACATGCCCACAAGTCACTTCTTCAAGTCGGCTTGCAAGCATCTTTGCCATCGTATAAACTTCGTTCAACACTTAGTCGCATTTTCTAAGTGGCACCAACATTTTCTGTTTCGTTGCATTTATCGTCGCATATTGTCGCACCTCCCGTCGCACATTTTGTCCGCGCGCCCGTGCGCCCGCTCTTGTGCACGACTCGCCAGTGCCCGTCGCAACCGCAACTCGAAGGCCTTACAATCTTCGCCAGACTCCAGCAGTCTTGGCCGACTTAATTGACCTCGCCTTATACCAAACCTCTCTTTCCACGTTGCTACCTCTTCAAAATCTTTATGTAGCTATTGGTTCATTAATAAAGCTAAGGGAAGCCATGGACATGCAGCCCATGCCATGGGCAAGCAACCATTTTAAACCTAGGGCGTTTGCAGGGGCAAGGTTGTTCCTGTTACCTTTTACCATTGTGGGAATACTTATTACACTCATAACAGATTAACTTTCCATACACTTCTCATCCATATCTTGTCAGGTTGTTCCTGTTACCTTTTACCATTGTGGAAATACTTATTACACTCATAACAGATTAACTTTCCATACACTTCTCATCCATATCTTGTCATCTCAGAGTGAAAGGACTCCATTATTGAATTTATCATGCCCAGATTTATGTCTTTTGTTATTTAATAATTAATATAGTTATTTTTGTTATTTCATATTTAATATAGTAATTTTTAAATAGAATTACGAAAATGTGAAATAGATGGGGTTTAGAAAGGTAAAATAAACTAATATTGACATTCTATTATTAATATAAATAAATTATCGTAATACACACCTCCTTTGATGCAGGATTATAAAATATATTTTGCCACATTTCTTTTCATTGCGACAACACCTTCTCCCTTCCACAACCTCACCCGTCATAGGTTTTCCCACTGTTTACCTATCAATTCGAATAGAAGATCAAATCGAATATAAAGACAAACTACTATGCAGGATAATATATTCGTATTCTGACGTATAATCGATGGGTAGGGTTTATGGAAAATTGAAAGTGGTGGTTTTCACACGCGAACTTATAATACAATTCGAGATTGATTAAAATGTTCTGTGGATCCGCAAATAAATTTTTATATTTATGGGTAAATAGCTATCCGCTTAAAATATTTGAAAGTGATATTCCAGCAACTGAATGTGGGAATAAAAGATTTGGTCACAAATTTGAGAGTTTAATTTTTATATATCAAAGACTTTTTTAATATTAGATAATACTTTTCCAATGTTTTCCAATTACATTAAGAAGTACCCTTTACAATATAATGTAATATTAGGGAACTAAAAAGTATGTTTTATAATACGATATAATATAATGTTGGGGAAATTTGTAATTTTTTTATATATTAAAAATGTTTTTAAAATAAAATAAAATAAATATACATTTTAATTAATTATATATATAAAATTTTAATTAAATATATTATAAGATATTATTAATTTTATGTTCAAATTTTTTCTTAATTTCATTGATTGATAGTGCATTTTATAGATATTATTACTAAACCGTGTAATCAAAAATATTATAAAATATCATTAATCTTATTCCCCAATGTTCTCTTAGTTTCATTTCATTGATTGATGGTTAATTTTTGATAGATATTATTACTAAAATGCTTAATTTTTTTTTATTAGAGTTAACCTACTGTATATTTAAAAAATATATATATCTATATTAATAACATAAGACATAAAAGTAATGCTTTTAACTATGATGGAAATGTAATTTTATATCTGTTAAAAATACTTAAATATAACCTTATATAAAATATTTAAGTATTTATGTAAAACAAAAAAGGACTATAAATAAATTATTTTGAAGGAAAACCGTAATTTAAAGGAAAAAATTTCAATTAATTTTTAACAAGGGAGAGATGTATAATTAATTTAATTTTTAATATGAAGTTGATATGTAGCATTTTAAAAAGTTATTAATAAAAAAAATTGATGCAATAAGATATTTCAATATCATATAGAGACACATTCCAATCTAAAAGAGATAGATTAAGCAATAGAAAAAAATTACATGGTTAAAACATTTAGATTAGTGTAACTATGTTTTGTTTTGGTCTTCTTCCAAGTATATTCTTTAACCAATTTTCTTTCAAAATCTAATAAATATTTGTAATTAGAATTGGAAGTATAATTTTTATAGTTGAAGCACACTTAAGGATATTTTCAAGGCCTTGAATCTATCTATGCATTAAAAAAATGCAATAAAAATAACAAAAAATTACAATTTCAAGGAGAATAGTATTGCAAGAACATTTTATTGGTGGGTTACTCAAAATGAAGAAATAGTGTAATTTTGAAATTTATAAAATTTTCCTAAATTTATCTTAATATGAATCTATAAAATCTTAATAAGATAAAATTTGTTGCTATGTAAGTTATTCTAATTTACATGTCAAGGTATTTGTTCCACTTTACTACTAAGTAGATTCGATGTTAAAATTGGTTTGTGCTAGTAGTATCAAAATGACCTTACAAAGGCCTTCTTGATTTTTTTCTTTTTTAATTAAAGGGAAAGTTATAAGTTATGCAAATCCAAATCCAGCTCATTTCTATTATGTGTAAAAGGCAAGGTAAATAAACATGGACAACACCAAGAAATAACCTACAAGCCATGAAGGGAAAAACCAACAATTGAGGTTGACTAGTCATATGACCATTAGCTATAGACTATTGTTCCCGAGTCAAGTTTAATCCTACAAATCCCCAGTTAAACTTGACTATAGAATTGCTATGGATCTAAACCCCTTCAAGATTTGGGTACTTGAATCCTGTATGCCTTGTATCACTCTAGATTTTGAGGTATGCATGTTTGCTAGGTATTACAACAATATGCCCAATTACATCATCTCCAATATAATTAATATTTTTCTTGGTTAATATTAGTACTTCATTGCTTATTACACTCTTGCCTTTCCTTTCTCCATGCACTACACATGTGACATTTATGTAACCACTACCTATCTACCAAATTAAATGAATCACTAACTGTCATAACCCCAATTCTCTAGGAATTCTCTTCAAATAAATAATTTATCAAATCTATTAATTCTAACTGTTATAACCCCCAATTCTCTAGAAATTCTCTTTAGATACATATTTCATCAAACTATTAATTCACACACAATTTTCAATCGCTAGATACAAGTAGCTGCCTGGCTATCAAATTCATCTATACTTTGTCACTGTAACGTTTTCACACATACTACACTTCTTGTCACAACTGCATGCCTCACAAAAATATCTAGATCACATGAAGTATCCTCAATCTCCCAAGTCCATCTCGCCACCAAACTCGCACTCTACACTAGAACTTGCTCTAACCACATTTGGATATAGTATTTTCTATCTCTACCATTGAAACTCTTTGTAATGTCTGTTTGTGAAGAGGGCTCTTGGTTTCGCTTTGCTCCGTCCAGCACTACATTGCACTGGCACTCCTGCCATGAGGTACTCTTAAAATTCTTGCTCAACCTTCGACCCGTGCGCTGCCATAGATTCAAAGTCTTGTTAAAAAAAACACACACAATTCTCCTCAACCACTGACCGCTCCTCAAGGGTTCGATCCTTTAATATTTGCGTAGTTGTGGGTCTGATTTAATCAATTTGAAAAAGGCAATTTTGACATTATTCGCACCAATTTTTTGGTGCCAGGGTCTTTCCTCACCACCGCTAAATAAAATAACATGCCACTATGCGTACTTCTTACACATTTTCTCACCGTTAGTGCTTCCTGGCCTTCAACCTTCCACAAAACTATGTGCCCAACACTATTAGGTTTATCTTAACAATGTGTAGGTAAAATAGAAATAAGTCATCTTGTCCAAATTGTGTTTGTCTCATGGCTCCAATAATTTCTTCGTAATTTTTTTATTTGCAACTCGTACAATTATTTTCATATTTTCTGACCAAAATCCCAGGCTAAGTGGTAGGACTTGGCCACAACTTCTATGCGGGTTTCAATGCAGATGTGCACTTTGTATCAGATCCACACCTACTACATTTTAGATTTGCAAAAACAATATGTTGGCATCAACGTTGTTCCTTTCACCAGTGCTAATGCCACTTACTTACCAGTAGCTCGGTCTATTAATTTTGAATTAGATCCTATGGTCTTAGATCAATGTTTCTCTCCTCTGAACCGGAGGCATTCAAGGTTTCTAGCATCATTCATTTTCGGTAGCTCTAGGTTTGCTGACATCCACTGGTGTTTCACCTCCATTAATAAGATCACATAGAAGAAGGCAACGTAAACATTTTCTTTTCTTTTAGCTGAACCAAGGATTCTTTAAAGGTATAGTTATCATTTTTTGCCTATAGGCGGCTCTATATTAACCCCATATGGATGTATCGTTGTTGACTTATTTTTTATTAGCATATGGGCATCTCTATATTAACCCGAGATGGTTGTTGACTTGTATTTTATTAGCTAATGAGAGTCTCTATATTAACCCCCAGATGGATGTATGACCCTTGACTTATATTTTAAACATGATTTTTTAAATTATCGTGACTGCTATTTAGCCTAGCAAATGTGCTTCCCCTGAGTGCCATATCAACAGCTAGGTAGGCGGGGAGGGTGAAGCGTTACAACCTAGGAAAGACAAGTGGCATGGTGTCCTTGCGTATCTTCTTTTCAATAAGAAACTGTACAAACTCGCAGATTGTGGATAAGTTATGTGTAAAGAGTGGAGTTTCAAATTACGAGATTTGTTTCAATTTATAGCTTCGTTTCCTTTCAATAATGACACTTTTTCGTTTTGAGTGGACCACCATTCCTTTCTTCCAAAGGAAGATTTCCGGAGACTGCAATCTTGCAACGCAACAATAGTGACGATACTATAAATGATAAATAAATGATCTATTTCGGATAAACTTGGAGTTTTCAATCTGTTTTATAATTTTCATGGAGTATATGTGTTTGGATAAATAGTAATTCCAACCAACTAACCTTCCGCATTAACTATGTTAGGTAGGGAGTTTTGTCAAGAGTTCAAGAGATTGTCTCGAGGCTTCTAGAGACTTTAGATATCTTCCTGAAGAAGCCACTATCACCGAAAACCAGAATCGAGAAACTTTATCAACCATGTATAAAAGTCATTTGATGGCAATGTAAAGTTCAAGTTGTGTTGTGTTCATCTATGTGTTCTCCGATTTGGTATCAAAGCTCAAGTGAGTTGTGAGGAGATAGAGCTCAAGTGAGGGGCACATTGTTGTGGCTTAAAAAGTTATGTTTGGCCAAAGTTGCGAGGGATTGGTGGCTAGAGTCGTGACGACTCTATGTTGTGAAGGGCATGTGGAGTTTGCCCTATAGTTGGCATTGTTGGAGCACATTGTTTAAGAGTTGTGAGAGAGTCTGCTATGTGGAGAGCTTGCTATGCAGAAAGCATGAGCTCTGAGGTAGATGTTGTTGTTGTTGTGGGAAAGCAACATAGAAGATTGCTTGCTGGAGTGAACTAATTGCTGTGTGAGTGGATTGTTGTTGTGTGAGTCATCACTAGGGCACGATAATTGAACATGACCCACTGTACTCCAAAGTGGCATGAATGTTAAAGAGCTAAACTCATTACGTGTTTGGTTATAAAGTCAAAAAGTGTGTTTGAACATGTGGTCTAAGTTTTTTTCTTTAAAAAAGGGTTTAAGTCATTGTTGTAGCAGCTACAGCCGCCCTCCAAATTTTTTCCTTAGCTTCATTTTGGAGCCTCTCTACCAACCTTTCACAGTAGCACGTCTTGCTCCATCAAGTACACAAGCTTCAGTGATTTTCTTGCAGAATGATAGCTTTTCCATCAGAGCTTATTGCATTCCCCTCACAGGTTCTTCTTCTGGACTTGGTCTAGCTTCAGGCTGAGAATCTCCCTCAAGAAATTGCGCAATTCTGGAGGGAAACTAATCTTCCCTCCAGAAATTGTGCAATTCTGTCTCGCAGCCTACTGGGCTCCAAAATTGCGCAAATTTTCCAGTTAAGCTTCACTAAGAAAATTGTGCAATTCTTCCCAATAAGGCTGCTCAGCCTAGGAATTATGCAATCCTGGGCAGCAGTCAGCTACTCTACCTATAAATTGCGCAAACCTCCTAGGCAGCCAACCCATTTCCCTCCCAAAAATGTGCATTTTCTCCCAATAGTTGAGCACGGTTTTGCATGTGCATTTGAGTTGATTGATTCCCTCTGCGACTTAGCAAAACTAATTTGCATGCATGGGCTGCTCCTCCCAAGGTAGCATGCAAAGGCATCCCTTGATTAAGGGATCTATTTTTAGCAGTTGGAGGTTACATGCAAGGATCATCTCAGAAACCTCCCACCAAGTGTCACTTTTCTTAGATTTGTGGCATACACGTCACAACCTCGATCTTATCAAAACTCATCAACTGGGCACTGAAGAGCTCATTCCTCACATCGACCTTGCAGCTCTGGCATCCCACATTACATCTAGAAGTCGTCAGCACATTCAACTCAATTGTCATGGGGTAAGCTTGTTGTTCATGACTTGCGCTGCGTTTCTGTCGCTTTTTGTGTTTCACTTTGTGTGAGTGTTGTATGCTCGATTTCAGTGAGCGTTTGTTGTTGTTTACATGCATATCGGCTTATACTAGCACTGTTTCAGTTTTCGTTTGCATCTCACTATTGTCGCATGCATGGAATTGTTTTTGCATAGAGGGTCGCCGCTGCAGTGACTCGCTTCACACACTTGCATGCTTTATCATTTCCTAAATCCTTCACCTGTTGTTTGCATGAATGATCATTCACTCTTGTTTGCACTCATCTCCTCATGCATTCACACTTCTCATATTTTCAGTCGCCCATCAGCCGGACTGGGCTGCCTTGGCCCAGAACGTGCCTTTCCCGGCTAGCACTACGTATTTCTGGAAGTGAAGGCTCTTCCTTCCCTCTAGAAATTGCGTAAATATAGCTAGGCACTAACCTCCAGTCTTGCATTACGCAATTCTTGGAGGAAATTTCCTATTGGGCCCAAAAACTATGAATGCAGTTTGCTAGTTGCATGTCACTGTTGACTGAAATTGTGCATTGCATAGTTTCAGTCCTCAGTAGGCTAGGCTAGACTGTGCATTGTGCAATTCCAGCAGGTAGTCAGCCTCTTGACAGCCCAAACTATGCCTTGCGCATTTTTGGCAGTTAGTCTCCTGACCTCCCGACGAAAATTATGCAACCTTTATGTTCAGTCACACAAGTATGTTGCAAGTCAGTTCTCATGTTCGTTTTGGTTTTCAACTAACATATTGCTTGCCATGAGTGTTTCCATGTCTCTAGGTATCGCAGGTGTTCATCTCTCTCAACAGCACAGGTGCAATGGCTTCCAGGAGAGCAGAGTAGAAGACATGTTAAGAGCACACTTGGGGATGCAGTCGATCATGTGTCTATGAACTTTCGTATCCATGAAGACATCAAGTTGTTCATAGACAAGGAAATCAAGATATGACAGCATCAGCAGCACCATCAACGTCAACTAAAGGTAGCATACCGGATGCAACGAACACAAAAGGAAGGTTGTTGACAACACAGAGGTGGAACAAAGTTGCAAGCTCAAGCAGATCCACTTGTGATGAAAGAAACTTTGGAGACTTGGGCTATGAGCCGATGACATGACATGAAAATCCCGTGAAGGTAGATAACAAAAAGAAGAAGGAGTTGCATGTGTTGAAGCAACAACTCAAGGAAGAAACACATATTTCATTAAATTTGGAAGTATTTAGTAGATCTAGAATATATAACTTTAACTAGATTAAGTTTTTTCAAAATGGGGAATTAGAAATTCACTTAGTTTACTAATTTTAATGTAGACATTCATCATTTTTTGTGAAAAAATTATCATGATAAACTTTATTAAAAAAATTCATATAAACTTGGAAAAGCAAATCTTTCACATCTTAATCTTGGATTCCTTACATTATCTATTTTAATATTTTTATGGTTTGTATTAAAATATAAGTTGGTTAAGGTTGTTTTATGAAAAGAATGATTTGTATTTTGCTATTATTAACCCATTTAATTATAATCCAATATAGTAAATATCATGTATGTGTTAAGTTACAATTATTACTAAGACAATGTTGGCACAATTTAAAAGTCTATCATCTTTGAAACACCAATAATACCGTTTACGATTTAAAAAATCTCATAGATCATCGAGTTTATACTCATATTGGACTTAAATTTCAAAATACTTGTGATGCTACCAACCTTCTTAATCTTTTAACTAAACAAAATTATGATGAGATTGAAACACTTCTTTTAATTCTTTTTTATCATAACAATAAAATTCGAAATAATTTTGGGTAATACCTTTTTCCCTTCTTATATACCATATTTGGTCTTAGTGTATGATAATCATCATTATCACCATCATCATTTCATTCTATTGTAGGAAATTTACACCATTTTAGAGTTGTGGAGAAAATATTTTTTTAGGATCAAATTAAATGTTGAATGTGAGTAGTAGCATAATTTATTTTTATTTATTATTTGTACTTTTGTGTTAAAAACTAAGTTGATTGAGGCTTACTTAATGAATAATAGATTAATATGCAAGATACATATTAAGTACAAACTTATTTAATGACAAATGATCATAGTAATGTGTCCAATATATACCAACATAGATCCATCTTAAGTACAAATGTAGGGATCAAATTTCTTCATGTGCAAACACTTTTAGAGTGCAAAATACAATGTGTTATTTTTCATTGATGAGACTGTATTTTGAATGCTAAATAGAGTATACATAAGACCAATAGAAAATTTAACCATATAAACTTTATATATATATATATATATATATATATAGATATATATGAAGTTGATATTGACATAAATTATTTAACATAGATCTTCAAATAGTTTATTTGAATCTCCAGTTGAAATTTTTTGAAAAGTATAATATTTAAACATCTATTTCACACATTTTTTTCTTCTAATTACTTTACAACATATTCATTTTTTTTTAATTTTTCCATTTAGAACATAATTTTTATTTTAAAGGGGCACAAACAGACAGAAAAACTTACACATATCCTCATACTGGGTTTTAGGATGAGCCTCTCGACTCAATTAATAATCATTTTAATGATTAAAATCAATCACGAATTAGAGTAGTAACAAAGTAGTACAATTTGATTATTTTCAAATACGTGAGGAAAGAGAGAAAATTGACTAAACTACTTATTACAAATGTTTAGTTTTTATTCCTATAGTGTTCAAGGACATTGTATTTAAAAGAACATATTAGCATTCATCTAAAACATAGATTCCTTACATCATTTCTATTGTCATTAATATTTATATTTATGTATTAAATTTGACACATGAATAATATATTTTGTAAAAAATGTCTTACCTATAAAGTTTTTTAACAATATATTAATATTGTTTTTCTTACTATTATTGACCATTTTAAATTGACAATAACTACTTTTCCTAAGTTGAGTACAAATTTATTATAATAGTACAATGTTGGCACCACTTCAAAATCTATAAGAGGAAATATTTTATAAGTCTAGTTGTGTTGTTCAATGATCAAAATATTTTTTTTACAAATTAGAGTGCAACAAAATAGAAAATTTGATTTATATCAATTATAATAAGGAATATTAAGGAAAACTCACTTCAAACATTATTACAAGTGTCTAGCATCTATTCATTAAGTGTTAAATGATTTATATTAAATAGAATACTAATTAGGTACCCCACTATTGTTTTAATAGACCAAGTTTAGAAGATGTTTTTAAGTGTATTATTGAATTTGATTATGCATATTTTATATGGTGAGAAGTCATGTTGGTCAAATAAAGCTTTAAAAACTTAAATATTTTATGGCAATGTCATGTAATTTGTATCAACACATGATTACATTGAAATACTAAATAATATAAAACTCCAAAAATAATATGAAGGCAATATTTTATATGCAAAAAATATTGAAAAGTGTATCTGAATGTATATTAATAGATCCTTCAAAAAAAAAATTGCATTCATGAATCATATAAACCTAATCTTAAGATATTTGTTCTTGCAGTGTTCTTTCTTTGGCATCCATGCCCACACTATGGTATTAATTCTAATAGAACCAAGTTCTGTGTCATCAAGATTTGGTATCCAATATTGCTCTAAAAACTTTCCATTGTATTTCCCTGACATAGGCTTCTACTAGTCAACATTTACATGAAGATTCTCAATTTCATTATCCCTAAAGATATCTGAGATGGATTTTTCCATCCAAATCATCTCTCATGCATCCTCATTTCCTGATCTAACTAGCAACATCCTTCCTTTCTCAACATCAATCATCTGATTGAATGTTGGCTTTGATTTGTTTCATTTGGATCCAACATATATTGGTTCATCTATCGCATTATTAAAATCTCCATCCATAATACTTGAGATTACATGGAGTGCATTACAATCAACATCAATGCTTTGCCTTCTCTTGGACCAAAAATCCCCAAAAGATGAATCACTTCCATCTATTATTCTATGATCATTATAGATTCCATCTAATGTATCAAGAACTCTTTCCCAATACACTACTTTATTTTTCCATTCCTATGTAACAGTTGGTGAATCCTCATTCTCGATAGTGTCTTTCGACATTTTTATGTATGATGTTATCCCTTCGTTTAGTTCTTTTAAATAGACATCATTCTGTTTGGAAGCTCAAAAAGATGTCTTCCCTATGGGAATTATAGGTCAACCTTCATCATCTCCATAACTCAACTTGTTCTGACCACTTAGTTTCTCTAATTGATTCTTTGTACCTTAGTATTGAAACATCATTGAGTACAAGAAATTGGAAGTATTGGACATTAAGATGTCCAACTAGTGCATTTTTTCCCTCCTTGGTGTATCCATTAAGGAAACTTTTGAAGTCATAGACCTTGTCAATAAGTATAGGTGGAAACACTCGATTTTCTTCAATTATGCGATATGTATCCATCATTTTAGGTTAAGAATATATATCTTTACTTTTTAGTTGGATGACATTCTTCTATAGGTTCCATCTATGTATTCATGAGTGTGCCCCACAGGCAAGAACCCAACCTCAATAGTGATGAAGACACCAAGTGCAGTTAAAAGTGATAGAAACATGAAAAGATAGCGATTCTTATAATCACTTGCTGCATTGTC
Organism: Pinus tabuliformis; assembly: GCA_031772625.1. Taxonomy (NCBI): domain Eukaryota; kingdom Viridiplantae; phylum Streptophyta; class Pinopsida; order Pinales; family Pinaceae; genus Pinus; species Pinus tabuliformis. Next base: position 486,352,025 of record CM062818.1, read on the forward strand.
CAACTGTAACAACAAATGTCGAGGAAGAGGTTTAAAATCAACATTTTGACTTTTTGATCTTCCATGAGATATAAAATCATCCTTGTACACTTGAAATTTTGAGTAAATAGAGGTATCAAGTAATGCATTTGTAAGTGGGTTTCTTGAACTTCCACTTTCATAAAGTAGAGGACCATACATATCCATTTGTGGGTCTTCAAGTTCCCTTAAGCACTTTGCAAGGGATGTAATAGTAAATTGTGATCCCATATGTACAAATGGTAAAGAGAAATGACCAAAACCTCTTGTCTTATGCCCATGTGTAAGCATACCTGTCAATGACAAACCTAAATTTGTTCCTACAATAGATTTTGATTTGACATGTAGCCTTGGGATTGAAGTCTTTGTTTCGTCCATTTTATCATGGATAATGTTCAAATACTCCTTCGGAAATGGCTCTAACATAATTATGTGGGCATAGTAGCATTATCTTCCACACATAACAATCTTGTTATGTTTGTTTAACCTACCTTGTGCCTTTTCTTCCAACTCTTTTGTAGTTTCTGAGTTCATTTGTGCTTTCAACGCAATACATTTACTGCATTTACTGAAGTTGATGTTCTTTGAAAATGCCACATCTCGAAACTTAGTATTCCAAATCTTGCTCATTGTTGATTGTGATATTGATGGGTAATTGAGCTTTTGAAGAGCCTCATTGATCTCTTTTAACAAAGAATTTTGTGTGTAAGTTGAAGGAAGCAATCTTAAAGGAGAATATGTTACATATTCTTCAACTTGATGTGTTTGGTTTGGTGAAAATTTTGAATTATCCATTAGAATTTTGTGCAATATTTCTATGGCTGCCTTTGTGTGAGCTCGTGCTTTGCATGTGTTGGTGTTACCATGAATAGCTTTTATCTATCCATTTTTGAAATCATGTTGGTAGTTATAAAATGTTCTTTGAGGAATCTTATGTATCTTATACCAGGCTTTCCTACAAATAATATTCCCATTAAATCTCATGTCTGTTACATTTCTAGCAATAGGTGGTAGGCCATGGCCATGGCTCTTTCACATGACTGTGTTTGACATGAGTGAATTTAAGACAAATTCCCTAATACCATTTTTATTTATTTATCTCATACCCCTCCTAGCACCTGCAATGGCCTTCCTATCCACATGTTGAAGACAATCTTTTCTACAACATACACCTGCTGCCAAAAGTTGAATTGCTTTCACTTCATCTACTTTTGTTTGGCATTTTGCAATTTTTGTTGTAGCCATAACTCGTGTAATCCTTTTATATGGCCTTGTTACATGAATATCAATTGAGTTTGTTTATTTTTCATTACAAAGATATCCATCCCATTTGTTTAAGGGATTTGTGTCCTCTATAACATCCCATATCACCATTTCCTTAGGTGGCTCCTTGAACTTTTCCTTGAACCTTAATATCACACCTTTTTTGTCCACCAATTTATTTATTGGCCATATAACCAAACAGTATATAGAATTATCCCCAATTCTTTATATCTCACAATTTCCATCTATCTCTTCCAAAAAACACCAAATTCCATTTCACCTAGTGTTTCACCTTCAACAATGTGCTCCTCGCAAACATTAACTAGCATTCCTTTGGCAATGCACATACTTGTTCCCATGCATTCATGTGTAAGAGAAACCTTTGTACATATGAATCTAACCCTATCTTGGGGAATATTTATGGCATGATCATGACAGTGAGGCTCCAAATCTGATTCTAGCCAAATCTCATAAGATTCCAATGCACCCCCTAATCTATGCTCAAATCCTATTGGATGTGGTAGAGGAGCATCATGTTTTAACACCTTCTCAATTTTAACCACTATGCATCCTTTATTTACCATATTTCTATGCACTTTATGCCCAAGCTTTGTACTGAATATGGAGCCCTCGCCCAACTTCAATCCATGTTGTAGAAGATCTACCTTGTCTCCAATAGAAAATGTAGAAGAAACATTTGCACCTATAAATGAATGTAAATAAGGTTAGTATTTACTCAATAAAACATTTACTATACTATCAATAATATTTAACACATGCCTCAATATTTTGATTTACCTATGATGTGTCTCAAATCTATGACCTTCCATGGATGTATGTCCCCTTCATTAACATCCTCATCAATCAAATGTGGTTGAGTGATACCAAATATCAAAATTGTAACATAATCTGCATTAACCTTTTCTCTAACATAATAAGTTCTAGACTCTACAGATTCGACCCCTCCTAGTCCAATGACTTGATCATTAATAAGGAGATCAACATAGTCCCCTTTTGCCAAAATTATATTTTCCATTGTAGCTTGTATCAATTATGTAACAAAAATTAAATCGTAACATGTAATTAAAAGGTTGAACCATGTAAAGTGTGACTTTATATTTTCACAAAAACACAACTTACAAAAAAGTAATATAGATGCAATAATTTAAATACTATGGTAGTCATATTGTATGTAATCAAACATTGTTTCCCACCATCTAGTGCCTACTGCCAAAAAAGACTTTACATAAAAATTACACAAAAAATATATATATGAAGACCAGGCAATTAGAGATGTATATAGTATCATAGAATGAAAAATATAACCTTATATCAAACCACCAAGTTCCTATTTAACTTTAGAAATGACACTTGTAGTCTTGATGCATGTGTATGAATAATGATCATAAGAAATTTGTAGAAGTTGAATAACCAAAACATTGTCCTTTGGAAAATATAAGAAATTCCAAGATCGATGCTACATAAGATGTCTAATATCCCCATGAGAAGGAGAAATTATATTTATATTTCACTTAGTGAATATGTTTGATGTTTGAACTTGATAATCGAAAGCCAAACTAGAGGTTTTCTTCCAAAGAAAAGTTTTGTTACTGTAAATACTAGATAATTCTCATTTTTATTCTAAAAGCAAAGAAATTGCATTGGAAGAAAAATATAGTATACCTTAATAATACATTTATTCATAAACTTCAAAATTATACTAAGATTAGATTATTCTCCATGGATCAAATAATTATGATTGGATTATTGTATTTGTGCCAAAAGGAAAGCTATACCGTTATCTTTCCTTCCAACTCAAGCACAAATGTAGTGCCAACAATAACATATATTTATATGCGATTATTTTGCACTATCATTGATCATCATAAATTGTTCGAAATTCAATAAAAAGGCACATAAAAAGCTATAACTGTAACCATTGTGATTATTTAAACAATGTCACTCCTAGTGCATTGGTTGCATAAGTGTAATGGTGTCTAGAAGAAAGTTAGTAATCACTAGGTATCCTTCTTGCATAATCAGAAATGCACTGCCAAGACCAATATCAGAGCACTAACCTTAGTGAGGGTGGAATCTTGATAGTTTTTCTTTTGGCACAAGAAGAAAGATCTAGTGCATTCTATAATTCCTTCTAACACAAATACAAGCACATTTCCAACAATAATTTTGCATTGTGAAAAAAAATTAATGCATGCAAGATTTACTTCTATCACAAACACAAACACATTTTCATCTGCAAGATGAAGGAAATTTAACACATTCTAACCTTCCTTCTAGCATAATGACAAACATATTTCTAATAACAACATTGAATTATGAAGGAAATATAATGTGCTAGCTTTCCCTCTATCACAAGTAGAAGCCCATTTCGAACAACAACATTGCACTTCAAATGAAAGCTAACAATCAATATCATTCCTTCTACTACAAACATAAGCATATTGCTAGAAGCAAAATTACGTGGTCAAATAAATCTAGCACATGCTAGATTTCCTTCTAGCACAAACACAAGCACATTGCCAATAACAATATTATAAGGTGAATGAAATCCACCACACGCTAAATTTCCTTATAATGTAAATAGAAGCATATTACTCACAAAAGCATTGTAAAGTAAAAGAAATATTACACATTCTAGAGTTTCTTCTAGCAAAAACACAATGACATTGTCAAAAACAACATTGTAGGGTGGAAGATATCTAGCATACGCTTGATTTACTTCTAGCATAAACAAAATCACATTGCCAACAATAACATTGTAGGGCAAACACAATCCAACGCATGATAGAATTCCTTCTAGCACAAACACAAGTACATTTCCAACAATATTGCATTGAAAAGGAAATCCAATGCAAGTTATATTTCATTCTAGCACAAATACAAGCACGTTGCCAACAACAATATTGCATTGCAAAAGAAATCTATTGCATACTAGATTTTATTCTAGTACAAACACTAGTATGTTTCTAACACCAATAGTGCATTGCAACATAAATTTAGTGCATGTTAGAATGCCTTCCACCATACACAAACATATTTCCAACACCAATATTGTAGGGTGAAATAAAGTTATCTCATGCTATATTTTATTCTATCACAAACATGAGCATATTTCAAATAACAATATAGCAAGGTGAATTAGATCTAACATGCTATTTGTACTTATATCTGAAACACAAACATGTCACCAATAACAACATTGCAAGGTGAATGAAATCTAACACATGCTAGATTTCCTTCTCTTGCAAACACAAGCACATAACAATATTGTAGGGTGAAAGAAACATACAACATATTAGATTTACTTCTAGCTCAAACAAGCATATTGCCAAAAACACCATTGCAAGACAAAAGAAATCCGGTGTGTGATAGATTTCCTTCTAGCACAAACACAAACACATAACTTTGTAGGGCTAAAGAATCTAGCACATGCTAGATTTTGTTATAGCAAGAACACAAACATATTACTAACAAAATTCTAGGGCAGAAGAAATCTAACACATACTAGATTTCCTTTTAGCACAATCACAAGCACATTGCCAATAACATCATTGTAAGGTGAGGGAAATGTGACACATACTAGATTTCCTTCGAGCACAAACAATTGAATTGCAAACAACAACATTGCAATGTGAAAGAAATCTAGTGCACACTAGATTTCCTTCTAATGCATATACAACCACATTGTCAATAAAGTCATAGAAGGGTGAAAGGAAGCTAATGTATGCTAGATTTCCTTCTAGCACAAACACAACCACATTATAACATTTATACATAAAAGAAATAGCACATGGTAATATTTACTTCTAGCACAAACAAAAGCATATTGCCAACAACCACATTGTAGTGAAAAAAAATCTAATGCATGCTAGATTGCTTCGAGCCAAAATAGAAGCATGTTGTCAATAACAACATTGCAAGGTGAAGAAAATCTAACATGTGTTAGACGCATAGCACAAACACAACCAAACAACAAATTTTTTTCCAAACAAGTAGTTCAACAAGACGTGAGTAAAAAGGCCTTATAACTCCCTTTATCAGACATTGCCACTCAACATCTGGATTTTTCGAAGTACTCATAAAACCTTCAATAGATGAAAGTTGATTAGGAGATAGTATTTTAGGCTTCCCGTGGCCAAAATGAATAAACTTTATCAGTAGATATTTGCAAGATCCCACTCACAACTTGAGCAACAAATAAGTCCACACATGAAGTTAAAGGATCCTTCCTAAGTCTTTGAAATTCCACCATTAATTCCACATAGGAATCGTGAACAAAAGCCATCAATTCCTTATTCCAAGAGGCAATAAGTTGATTGTGTGTGTCATGTTTATTTCCTAAAGCAGTTACGAAGGCTTCATTTTCAAATAGATATCATCCCACATTGTGGCATATAAGAAAACATACAATGATCGTCACTAGCATGTTGACTGAGAAATTCAATGGAAGGGGGGATAAGATGCAATTATCTAAACAAACCCTCATAGTTTTTCCATTCTAGGACACATTTGTAGCAACACCAGCAATTTGAGCCAAGTTGTAAGACAAATACCTCCTGCCCAATGCCACACTTGTCTGTCTAGAGCCAAGGGTAATGGCAACAAGCCATTTGTCAGTAACTTCACTCCCATCTTCAACTATGCATACATCTATAGTATGAAATTTTGTCGCAACACTTGAGATACTAAATAGATTTGATATTTGAAAATTTCTCCACTTTTTTTCAGGAAATAAACTCCTTAGAATGGAAAATATGGGACCCACAGAGACGACATATTTCTGTCATGGAAATGATAATATTGTTTCCCGCGTTGACAATAACACCTGTTCAACTAACATAAAAACCAACAATACAACAAAACCATGATATTTAAATTTGTTAAATAATCATTTGATTATCTGATCACCACTTTCAACAACGTCTTTTGTAGAGTTAGAATTCGAAAGCAAATAATTGTAGAATCAGATCAGCCCCAAGAAAGAGTTTTGCTAACAAAAAATTGGAACCTCCCAAGCAAATTTTTACCTCGTAAATAATACATTTTTGCACTTGGTGATCTTGAAGGTATAAAATTACCAGGGTTCAAAGACGTATTAAGGACCAAACCCAAATGATCAAATAAATAAAGAAATCCATCATAAACTATCAATGGAAGGTCACATAGCAGGTAACAACTCAGTAAGCCTGAGCCATAGCTAAGGGTTTGACCTCGAAGTTTCCATGGAGGATTAAGATGGAGAATGCATATTTCCTCCATACTTAGCACAATCTCTTCAAAAGTAATTATGAGAGTAGGCCCCTCGAATTCACCTAGATTAGGTTGAAGTAAAGATTGTCATGGGTGATCCCACTTATCATATATAATGTGTAATTTCTTTGCTTGGCATTGGTCTGCTATCTCTGATAGGTCAAACAATATAAGGTCGTCATTCCCATATCTCTGAAACAATTCAGTTATTCTAGTATGATCCATACAAAGAAAATCTTTTGACATTTCTTGATCTATAAATGACATATATCATAGTGACTTTGCACCAATTCACTCAACCAAATCATTGCTTAAAAATCAACAAAGTGTAATGGTGATTCTCTATTGTGAAGACCCATATGAAAAGTGGTGTAACGGTGATAAGACCAATGCAATTACTACTAGGATACCCAATCACCTTTCCCTTTATCCTACAAAACACTCCCAAGTGTGAAATATTTTTTTTGCCAAGGGTTTGCTTGCAAAAAGGGAAAGTAATGAATAATTTAAATTGGCAGAATAACTTTCTTTGGGGAAAACAAGATGGAAAACATGAAGCCTCATCTCCTTACCAAGCAAGTAAGGCTAACTAGGCTTGATTGATATCCATGACCGAGGAACTATATTAATGGTAAAATTTGTTGTTTTCACTATGATTGGTGATGAACGTTGAAAGACACGTGTGCTATCATCTTCAAAATGTTAACAGTTACACATCCATGGCATCTCTGGTTCTTCCAACTTCTATGACATAATCAGTGTAGCTAAAGCCATGGAGATTTCTGGATCCAGTGTTCTTAGAAGAATGTGGCAGGGTTAGAAGTTGGTGTCCAAGCAGTTACTTACCTCTATGACAAGCAGACCAACTGGTTTTCCTATTCTATATTACTCTCAATATCTACTTACATGCCACAAACAAAAGAAGGTATTGTAAAAACAATCTCTCTCTATTTCTAAAGGAAAACAATCTCTATGAAATTACCAAAGATAATTTTTTGTTATTTTTGTAACAGTTTCCTTGAGAACATTGTGGGAGAACTCATAATCCATTGCAACATTTGGAAATGACACAGGGAAAATTCTCAAGCATTTCTTGTTTGTTAGAATGAACTAGGTCCTATAAAAGGTAAGTCTGTCAACCCAAAATTTCCTTGCACAACTGGAGGGTTAATCTAGCTAGACTCCATCATGTTCGTTTGTCAAAATTGGTAAATAGGGCTAAATTCCACTTTGGATAGCTCCTATGGGAAATATTATTGCAACATTAAATTCCTCTTTTTGATAAGACCAAAATCAATCTAAAGATCACCAAATTTGGATAAGGAAAATGGGTTTTTGAATTTATGTTCTCAAGTAAATTTATAAGGTCGGCCTCATCCTTAATATTAGGGTTTATAACATTAGGGCTTTTAATATTGGGTTTATAATATTAGATTTTGATATTGAGTTTATAATTTATAATAATGTGGTTTGATATTAGGGTTCATAATATTAATCTTAGTATTTTGTATTAGGGTTTAATGTTGTGACATTAGAATGGTACAACAATGTATCAAACGTCGCATTATGACAAACATTGTCTCATTGTGACAATTAATCATTGTCACAATATTACGTTACATTGCAATTTATTGAACATTGTATTGCGTCATAACAAAATTGGGGTTTAACATTAGGGTTATTAATATTGATTTTATAATATTAAGGTTTAATATTGGTTTTATAATTTATAATAGTGTGGTTTAATTTTAGGATTTATTATATTAATCTTAGGGTATTTTATATTGGGTTTTATAATGTTAGTGTTTTATATTATGGTTTAATACTATGATGTTGGAATGGTACAAAAATGCATCCAGCGTCACATTATGACAAACAATTTCTCAATATGAAAATCAATCTAAATCATTGCCGTAAAGTTACATTACATTGCAATTTTATTTAATGTCATATTGTTACACTACAAAGTGGGGTTTAATACTAGATTTACAATATTAGGGTCTTTTAATATTGGGATTATAATATTAAAGTTAATATTGATTTTACAATTTATAATAATGTGGTTTAATATTAGGGTTTATAATATTAATCTTGGGGTTTTGTATTAGGGTTTAATATTATGATATTGGAATGGTACAAAAATGTATCAAATGTCCAATTGTGACAACATTGTCTCAATGCAACAATCAATCATTGTCGTAATGTTACATTACATTGTAATTTATTAAACGTCACAAGGTGACGTAACAAAATTTGTAATTAATATTAGGGTTTATAACATTAGGGTTATTAATATTGGGTTTATAATATTAGGGTTTAATATTGAGTTTATATTATAACCGTGTGGTTAATATTAGTGTTTATAATATTAATCTTAGAGTATTTTATATTGGTTTTTATAATGTTAGGGATTTATATTAGGGTTTAATATTGTGACATTGGAACGGTGCAAAATGTATCCAACATCACATTGTGAAAACATTGTCTCAATATGAAAATCAATCTAACAATCATTGTCGTAATGTTATATTGCATTGCAATTTATTCAATGTCAAATTGTTACATTACAAAACTTGGGTTTAATACTAGGTTTACAATATTAGGGCCTTTTAGTATTGGGTTTATAATGTTAAAGTTTAATATTGGGTTTCTAATTTATAATATTACAGTTTATAACATTAATCTTAGGGTTTAATATTAAACCTTTGGGTTTACAATCCCTTGGGTTTTTAATGTTAAGCGGTTGGGTTTATAATATTAATAATCGCTTGGGTTTATCATTCCCTTGGGTTTATTAATCTCTCTTATTTATAGTATTAATCCCTTGAGTTTATAATATTAATCCTAAGGTTTATAATATTAATATTAGGGATTATATTCTAAGGGTTTAATGTTATTCCCTTAGGTTTATAATCCCTCGGGTTTTTAATATTAATCTAATGGGTTTATTAATCTCATGGGTTTATAATATTGATCCTATTATTTATAGTAATAATCATAGGGTTTTTATTCCTAGGTTTTAATATTAAAAATATGGTTTATAATATTTGATGCAAACAGAATTCCAGTTTCCCGAATTTCCGACACTTTCTCACCAATCTCCCCTTTGGAAGCTCAACAAGCTCTGTCCTTTTAGTGTTCTTTGGTTGTTAACCCTTCCTTTCTCTCTCGTGGGTCAACAGTCCTCCCTTGCCTAAGGGTCATGGCCCTTTTTATAACTCTCGGAACCAATAATCCACACTTCACTCTTTGATCAATTCCTCTTCTCATTGGAACTTTATGCACCTCTCATGTCGGTACCCTTTACAACCCTTCCATTAACCCTCGTTAACTTTATACAGCACACACACACACACACACACACACACACACACATATATAGCCCCACTCTTTATGCCTTGATCCTTTGGAATAATTCACAACCCCATCTATCGAGATTTATTTCATTTTAAACCGCTTATAATAGAAATCCTTCATAAACTACCCTTTTGGCTTTTCCTCCGCCTTCACACTTTTCCCAAGACTCCACTTTATCGCAATCAGGCTTCTAGAGTTCCACGGGCTCTTAATAATTCACCCTTTCGCATCTATTGATGCAATTAACATATCGGATTCCAGTATAATATAAACTGCATCAATATTCTATCAAGTCCTCTCCATATCGCATGTTGCACTTTTCTATGCCAAGGGTCTTGCACCTCTCCTATAGAACATTTGCTATGCAATCGTTGATCGCATCGGACTTCGCACGTCACACATCTCTATGGCCCAAACGTCATTCCTCTCCGGTGAAACATAGCGATGAATCCTCCACTGTTTATCTATGCATTTGATCCAATGGTTAGCGCTACATCGCACTTCGTTATTCCCTTTGGTTGGTTCGTTCGCACCTAACCGCTCAAAAAGCGGTTTCCTCTCTCCTCCTCACTGTTACGTGTCCTCTACTAAGTGGAATCAAGTGTCAACATGAATTACCACTTACCACTTGTGACCTCGTCCGAAATACCACCTTCTATTACGAAACCACTTCTCTCGATAGTTAATGTCCTCACATCTATCTCATGTGATGACGATTGATTTCTTCCATTGAACAGTTTGCATGGTTCCTTCAGGTTCCTCTGTACTTTGATCTGGGTCATTGATCTATGCATTCAATCCAATGGTTAGCACTACATCGCACTTCACTATTCCCTCTCGTTGGTTTGTCCACACCGGGGATAAGTTGCATTGTGATGCTCCCTTGCAATTTAATCCCATCTGTCGATCTTCCAGATCTAACGACTCCTTTGTATCGACGCCTTACTTCTCCACTCTTCTATTCACTTGAGTTTTACGCTATTTCTTTACTTCGGCTATGGTTGTGGGTTTCTCCAATGGTTCTTGTCCTTCCACTGTTCCATTGTGCAACTCTCTCCTGAGCTTCACTTCCTGAGTTCTTTGATCACAATTACTCCAACATTACTTTGGTTCTTTAAATGGTTTCAAGGACTCTCCACGATCGTCTGTCTCATTCTCTCCTTTGTTTTCTGCTTAGACTCTGCCTCGGCCCAACTCGCCTCGCTGTTCCTCTAGAACAGTCCTCAATTTCTCCATTGGTCTAACGAACCAGTTCTCCTCTTGATTCCTCAATTCTTCAATAGGAATCCACACAATATCCTCTATGTTCTTTATCTCAGAGTCTTCTACTTTGTTTAGGCCATCTCCTCCTCTATATTCCTCGGCTCTGTCTGTGCTCTTATTGGACCTGCACATACATTTGTTAGACTCACATAGAATATCATCAATGTCCTTTTATGGATCACTCAGCGCATAAAAGGAAATACACAGTCACAGTCATTCAGCTACTCATTTTATTAATAATGCACAGATATAATTGACTTCAACCTGATTTACATTCAGTTGGCCCTCATGCTCCTCTTGGAGACTCTCTCTATAGGCCTCTACGTCTCTCATCTATCTCTAATGTCTCCTCCCTATCTACTTTCTTACTTAGAGGCTCACAATTTATACATCTGGCAACAGCTACTTAACTGACTCTTGAACTCTCAACTGACCCCTAATTTCATTCATGTTCTCCTTTATTTCAGGAAAAGTTACAAAACCTTACCATGACTAATCAATGTCTATTATACTAACTCAAAGCCTAAATTTTACATTATTTCCTACTCAGGGACCTATTTTTTTGAAAACACAAGGGCCCCTATGTCTACTAAATTATATTGATTTTCTTGGGTTCAATGCTCCTGCATTAGACTCCCAAGCTTGAAAACATTCATGATCCCCTGATCATGTGTTCTCATATGGTAATAGGAAACCTCCAAGGTCCCAAACTTCAGTTTGTAGATGTCCAAATGCTTTGCTCCTTTGCTGCTGCCACATGTTTGTTGTCTTCTGTTTCATTCTCCTTTCTTTTCTTCCCTTCTCAATCAGCTTCACCTTCTGATTGATCACTCCTTCTGTCATCAGCTTCCTCCATCTGAGCTGCTTCATCATTAGCTTCCACAGTTCTTCTATCTCCAAGTCCAACACATCTTTGGTCTGGTACACATCTTCTCTTTCTCTGGTCTTCAGATTATTGTTGCTTTCCTCCAACTTCTGCATCTTCATGCTTTTCTCTTCTGTGGCTTCTTCTTCTTGCATCAAATCTTCCTCAACATCTACAACAAAATCTTCATTCACAAACCAATTATTAAATTATGAAACATAAGGCCTTGGTGCCTCTTCTCTCCTTGGCAACAATTCAACTTGTTGCTCAGTTCTCTCCCCTTCTCTTAGCACATCAGTATGTTGTTTCGAATTCTCAACATAATTCATGAGATTGTCAATTAGCCTTTCCTCCACATCATCTATTTCAATGATGCCTCCCTGCTTTTGTTCACGGTAGTGAACTTCTTCTTTCCTAGCCTGTTGCTGGTTAAATCTTCTTTGAAATTGTTTAATTCTTACTGCCTCCCTTTCATCCTTACCCTCTTTTTCTTTAAGAACCTCCATATCATCTTCAAACAATCTCTGTCCTTGCCCAAAGACATTCTTGGATCATTTATTTGGGACAACATTTCTTCAGTCTTCATTGGAATAAGACTACCATCTTCCTCCTCTATGACAGCTCTAACATTCTTCTACCTACTCCCAGGTGACTCTTCTCTCTCATTCTAGTTCTAAGATCTTTCCATCTCAGTCTTGATCTGAACAGATTTCAGATTCTGCTCCTTCTCTCTGAAAAACTCTAAAGTTTGTTCATCCTCCTATGATGTACATGCAATCATCCACAAATTATTAATTTTAAAATCATAAGACCTGGTGGTCTTACCCGACTCTGTAGTCATCACATTTCCTTGTTGCTCTGAATCTTCTACGCGATTCAGCTCCTTAGGCTCAACTTCATCTCCTTCCTTCACAAGAAATGGTTCTTGTCTTGTAAGAGCTCCAACTATTAATTTGTCAATGAGTTCTTTCTGCTGTAACAACTCAATGCTTTCCTCATTTGAGAGGTCTTCTTAATCATACTCTACTCTAGAGTACCTTTTATCCCCTAAAACACATTACTCCTCATACTTCAGTTCAAGAGCATTCATCTTCACTTTAGAGTATTCATCTTCTGTAAGATACTCCTCCATGCTTTCGACAACTTCACAAGACTGTCTATCCTCTCCTATGCATCCTGTAAGCACACCAAAATTATTAGGTTCAAAAACACAAGGCTTGATGGCCTTATACATCAGCTCTTCATCTTCAGTCAGCATCTCCTCATGTTGTTTTGAACTATCTCAATAGTCCATGAGATCTTCACTTGATCTCCATTCTTTATCTTTAGTGTAGTCTTCACTTTCTCCCATAATTTCTTCTTGTTCTGGTTTAGAAATGGACTCTTCCATTTCCAACTCAACTTCCTTGAGTTTTTCCCTTAGCCACTTTACTTTCTTTTGTTGTAGCCTTCTCTACATCTCATGCCACTCCACTAGCTTCTTCCTTAATACCCAACCTTGTCTCTCATTTTCTTCTAGTTGCATTGTTAACACATCAACTTATTTTCTTATCTCAGCCAACTCCCTGTCAATCTCCTCTTGACTTAGTCTCCTTCTATCTACTTTGGCATTCTTCTTCTCATATCTTCTACTGTGGCTTCTCTCTGAACCACTGCTATGACTATCAATAGTCATCTTCTTCTCCTCTTTCCTCATGAGCTCCTCACTCATCTGCAACAAGCCTCTGCAACAACTAGTCCTCCTTGCTGCAATCTTACTTCACTAAGCTCTCCTCACTCAGTCTTTTGGTAAGCACGGTCCTCTGTTTGGAACCTCCTCTTGAGCAACACCTTTGCTCCTTCTAGGCTTCTGCAATCTCTCACTCTCTCTTGAGAACACTTCAGATGTCCTCTCTATCCAACCTCTTGTTGGACTCTTTAGGTTCACTTCCACTTCTCCTTCAAATTGTTTTCCTTACTCTACCTTCAAGAACACATCTGGTTCTCCTCTCACAACTTCTCTTGTTGTCCTTTGCTGAGATGCTTCATCTTCAACCACAATCTTCAATTTCAATTTGAAACAAAACACGCTATCTTACCTCCAAGATCTATGTATGATCTTGTTCTCCCATTCTTTTGCACTTTGAATGGATTGTCATCTGTTTGGTCTCCAAGTCCTCTTTCCTTCAGAACTTGTACTAAGCAATCTTGCTCTCACTTTTCTTCAAGGAATCCTCTGTTCCTGTCTACTCCAAGCCTCTTCTGGAATTGTTACAATCTCCCAGGAACTTCAAAAGTTCCCCCTAAAATCTTCTGTTGTAGTCTCTATCATTAATTTACTGTTGTAACTCCCATGCCCCTGTGCTCCCTCACTTTGCTTCAATCTGCAAAATATCATTCATCAATTAACTTATGCACATTACCTTCTTCTGTGTGCAAACTCCTTTTCGCAGGAAATTATTCCCCGCTCTGATACCACTTGATGCAGACAAAAATCTGGTTTCCTAAATTTCTGACACTTTCTCACCTATCTCCCCTTTGGAAGCTCAACAAGCTTTGTCCTCTTAGTGTTCTATGGTTGTTAACCCTTCCTTTCTCTTTGGTGGGTCAACAATCCTCCCTTGACTAAGTGTCACGACCCTTTTTATAACTCTCGGAACTAATAATCCACACTTCACCCTTTGATCAATTCCTCTTTGCATCGGAACTTTACGCACCTCTCATGTCAGCGCCCATTACAACCCTTCCGTTAACCCTCATTAACTTTATACCACGCACACACACACACACACACATATAGCCCCACTCTTTATGCCCTGATCCTTTGGAATAATTCACAACCCCATCTATTGAGCTTTATTTCATTATAAACCACTTATTTCATTAGACTTTGCACGTCGCACATCCCTATGTCCCAAAGCTTATTCCTCTCTGGTGAAACATAGTGATATATCCTCCACCGTTGATCTATGCATTTGATCCGATGGTCAGCACTACATCGCACTTCGCTATTCCCTTTCGTTGGCTCGTCTACACCTAATCGCCCAAAAAGCAGTTCCCTCTCTCCTCCTCGCTACTACATGTCCTCCGCTAAGTGGAATCGGGTGCCAACCCAAATTACCACTTACCACTTGCGTCCTCACCCGAAGTACCACCTTCTATTGCGAAACCACTTCTATAGCGAATTAACGCCCTCACATCTATGCCATGCGATGATCGTTGATTTCTTCCATCGAATGGTTCTGATGGTTCCTTCGCGTTCCTCTGTACGTTGATCTGGGCCGTTGTTCTATGCATTCGATCCAACGGTCAGCAGTACATCGCACTTCGCTATTCCCTTTGGCTAGTTCGTCCGCACCGGGGATAAGTTGTGATGCGATGCTCCCTTGCGATTTAATCATGTCTGTCGATCTTCCAGATTTGATGGCTCCTATGTATTGATGCCTTACTTATCCACTCTTCTATTCACTTGAGTTTTACACTATTTCTTTACTTCAACTGTGGTTTTGGGTTTCTCCAATGGTTCTCGTCCTTCCGTTGTTCCGTTATGCGACTCTCTCGTGAGCTTCACTTCGTGAGTTCTTTGATCACGATTACTCCAACATTACTCTGGTTCTTTAAATGCTTTCGAGGACTCTCCATGATCCTCTGTCTCGTTATCTCCTCTGTGTTCCACTTGGACTCTGCCTCGGCCCAACTTGCCTCACTGTTCCTCTAAAACAGTCCTCAATTTCTCCATTGGTATAACGAACCAGTTCTCCTCTTGATTTCTCAATTCTTCAATAGGAATCCACACAGTCTCCTCTATGTCCTTTCTCTTAGAGTCTTCTACTCTGTTCATGCCGTCTCCTCCTCTATATTCCTCAGCTCTGTCTATGCTCTTATTTAACCTGCACATACATCTGTTAGACTCACACAGAATATCATCAATGTCCTTCTATGGATCACTCAGCGCATAAAAGGAAATACACAGTCACAATCATGCAGCGACTCATTTTATTAATAATGTACAGATACAATTGACTTCAGCCTGATTTACATTCAGTCGGCCCTCATGCTCCTCTTGGAGACTCTCTCTATAGGCCTCTTCGGCTCTCCTCTATCTCTAATGTCTCCTCCCTATCTACTTTCTTACTTAGAGGCTCACAATTTATACATCTCGCAACAGTTAATTCACTCTTGAACTCTCAACTGACCCCTAATTTCACTCATGTTCTCCTTTATTTCGGGAACAATTACAACACCTCACCATGACTAATCAATGTCTATTCTAATCACTCAAAGCCTAAATATTTACATTATTTCCTACTTAGAGACCTATTTTCTTGAAAACACAAGACCCCCCATGTCTACTAAATTACATTGATTTTATTGAGTCATCACTTGGAGTCTTAACCCTCGATTCTTTAGGGGCTCTTTAGAAAACCTTGGAGCCTTGAGATTTGCTATAGCCATTATTTTTAAAAACTTTAAAAAGATAAGACTTTTCCTCTTTTAGATGCATCTCATGCGAAATTGCGAAATTCTTAAAACACCGGTGGGTGGCTAGAGTACAGGTGGCAAGTTACTCTTCATTTAGATATGGAAAATGACATGTTTGGTGCTCTCTAGGGGGTGGTTGAAGGTAACTCTGTTGCAAAAGCTCCTCGTTTTGAAGAACATAAAAAAAACAGAAGCAAATGGCAAAATTTGGCAGGCTACAAGGCGTCCTCTCTCCGATCGCAAGTAGACGAACCTCTTATCATCTAGCATTAAGTCGGATCAATGAGGAGCAGGTTTCTGCCATTTAACACATGGGTTGAAAACCAGGTTTCAATTTCTTCTCCTATTTCTTCAGTCGTGTCTTATGTTTCTGATTCCAATTTGTTTCTTTATCCCTCAAATTCTGGCAAGGATTTTGTGTCCAGCATTTCAGATACTTCCCGAGGGTTTCTATGCAATAAATCGCCATCTTCAAACTGGAGAAGAGGTATTGATCTAACGGATTTGTCTCCTAATCGGCTAGACAGTAATGAGATTCATTTCGCCTCTTGCTTGAAGTCCTCTCCAGATATGACCTCCGCAGGTTTGGTTTCTGATGAACCACGTCTCCTTTCCAGAGCCCGTCTGCGTTCCTCCTCTAACAAATCTGGTTCCATTGATCTAACGGATTTGTCTCCTAATCGGCTAGACAGTAATGAAATTCATTTCGCCTCTTACTTGAAGTCCTCTCCAGATATGACCTCCGCAGGTTTGGTTTCTGATGAACCACGTCTCCTTTCCAGAGCCCGTCTGCGTTCCTCCTCTAACAAATCTGGTTCCTGCACTTTATTGTCTTCTCTTCTATCTTCACCGTTAAACCTTCCTGCCCTTTCTCATCTTCGGTGTCTGAAGTCTTCGTGCTGTGACCTTAGTTCATCTCCACGTACCTGCATTAATCCTTCGTTCAACGTTGATCATAATCTTCTTTATCCGAAAAAGTCTTCTCCCTTTCATTTTAACAAGAACTCTAATAAATGGCTAAATGATAATAATTTAAGTGTTAATGACTTAAATAATGTAGGTTTTGGTAATGATATTCATTTTAACAACAACTCTAATAAATGGCTAAATTAATAATTTAAGTATTAACGATTTAGATAATATAGGTTTTGGTAATGAAAATTCGAAGACTGCATTTGGTAATATGAATGTAATAAAAAATTCGAAGGTTATTAATATTGTGCACCACCCTAATCACAACTATATTAACAATAATAATAATAATAATGGTTTAAATAATTCTAAGGTTTTTAATATTCTCACCCAGCATATTAATAACTATATTAATACTAATGATAATATTAATACTAATTACAATAATAATAAGTTTGGTAACAACAACAATAACAAAATAATAGAATGAAGAATAATAATAACAACAATAACTCTTTTTCTCTTTTTAAAAATGTTATTAATCTCTCTAGTAAACATTTTTGTTCTTTTATTTTTAATATTTTAAATAAGGGTCTTAATTTTTCCCTCGCCCCCAATAAGATTCCCATTAATGAAATTATATGCAACATTGAATTTGGTATTAAGGACCTTCCTGATAATGTTAAAGAGGTTATAAGGCAAGATTGTGCTATCGTTCTTAGGAAGTCTAAGCCTCCCAAAAGAAACATTAGCAAAGATGAATTCCTTGCCCTTAAAACTTTAAAGGATAACCCTCATCCTTAAAGATGACAAAGGCAAAGCAGTTGTCATTCTTCATAAATTAGACTATATGAAAAAAAATGATTAACTATCTCTATAATAGTGGTAGTTACATCAAGCTTAATAAGAATCCTATTAAAAAAGTTAACAAAGAAATATTTACCACCATTAACTCCATTAATTCCCTTAAACCTCTTTGTAAGAAGCTTATTGAAAGAAATCCCCTCACCCCAATATTTATGGCCTTCCCAAGATTCATAAGACGTAGTCCCTCTTAGACCTGTTGTTAACACAATAGGTGGGCTATGTATATTCTCGCTAAATTCTTAGTTCAGAGACTCAAGCCTCTTATTGGTCGCATTGATTCCTTTGTTAAGGACTCTGCTTCCTTTGATAAATAATTGAAGGATATTAAACTAGAACCTGGTGATTTGTTAGTAAGTTTTGATGTTTTTTCCTTTTATACATGTATTCCTATTCAAGAGGCCATTGATGTCATAAATAGAATCACTGACAATGACACTACCAAATTAGTTGGCCTTTGCCTCACCTCTACTTTCTATAGTTTTCGAGGTAAGTTCTTTGAACAAACTTGTGGGGTGGCGATGGGTTCTCCTCTTTCCCCTATAGTTTCTAACTTATTCATGGAGGATTTTGAAGTTAATGCCTTAGCCTCATCTCCATTTCTCCCTAAAAAAATGGAAGAGGTTTATTGATGATACGTATGTCATTTAGCTTCATGGTCGAGAAAAATTGGATTTGTTTCTTAGCCATCTTAATTTTCAATCGAACCGCATCAAATTCACAATGGAGGTTGAGGTGAATGGGTGTATTCCTTTCTTAGACATCCTTTTCTCCACAATGAGTGATGGTTCTGTTACTCACTGAGTCTTTCGCAAGAAAAGTCACACAGAACAATATCTTCATTCCAGTTCTCATTATTTTGCGGTGCAAAAATTCAAGGTTCTAAGTACTCTAGCCACCTATGCTTTAAGAATTTCGAACGAGATGCACCTAGAAGAGGAAAAGTCTTATGTTCTTAAAGTTTTAAAAATAATGGCTATAGCAGATCTCAAGGCCTCAAGGCTTTCCAAAGAGCCCATAAAGAGTTGCGGGTTAAGCCTCTGAGTGATGGCACAATCTGTAAGGTGCAACTGCCCTTTATCCAGGGGACCGCTAACAAGACTGCCCATATTGTGAAGAAGAATAATGTCTCCTCTTCTTTCAAGCCCCTTAATACCATTATAAATTCTCTTAGATCTGTTGAAGACCCTATTGACCCCAAGGATATGAAAGGAGTCTACTCTATCCCATGTTCTTGTGGGGTTACCTACATTGGGGGACCATTGCTCTATTAAACAGAGAATCCAAGAGCATGTTGCAGACATGAGGCACAACCGATCTTGCTCATCAACTCTTGCACTCATCAACTCTTGCAGAACATGCAGTGAAATATAAGCACCATGTTTACATTAAGAATGCGAAGTTCATTGCAAGTGTTGATCATTTCCAGCATAGGAAGCTAAGAGAGGCTATTGAGATTGAGAAAGATGCTATCAATCTCAATAGAGATGATGTGTGGAAATCAAGTAAGAGCTAGATTCCAACGCTTCTATCTTGATTATTCCCTTAATTTTTTATTTTTATGTTTGAAATAATGAGTAAATATTATATTATATTTTTATTATTCTATTTATTGATTTACTTATTTATGGAATAGAAATAGTGTTTGTCTATATTATTAATTCATTTTGGAGTTGTCTCTCATCATTTTATAAATAAAAATGATTATTAAAATCAATAATTCTTATATAAATTTTTAATATTATTAATAAATAATTTAATATCATTAATAAATAATTTCTTATCTCGTCATTATATATATATATATATATATATATATATATATATATATATAATAATTAATAATATTATTAATAAATTATTCTATTTTATTAATCTATTTAGTTATTTATGAAATAGAAATAGGGTTAGTTTGTATTATTTATATGTTTTTTATTTGACCTGTTATAAACAAAAATTGGTTAATATAATCAATAGTACATATAATATAATAATTCAATATTATTAATAAATAAGTTCTTATGTGATATTATAAGAATGAATATATGTATACTAATATTAATATTATAAATAAATAATTAAATATCTATATAAAAATTTAAGGGCTAGTTTATAACAGGTAGTTTTTAATTGGAATTTAAAAATTAAAATTACATTAACTTATTAATTAAATAACTAATTTTCTAACTGTTAGTTTATAATGGCTAATTAATGGCTAATTCTCACTCTGATGCTTCCTTCCTATTTATTCATTAGGATCTATAGATTTTTTTCACCTTTGGCTTGAGGATGAACCACATTAGCTGGTTTAAATCATGTACCAAATAATAATGTAATTAATGCGAAAGACATACTTCCTAAGTATCAATAATATTATCATACTATTAAAATATAATAATTATTATTATAAATTCTTATTATAATGGTTATAATTATTATCATAATTATAATATAATAATAATAATTTATAATATAAGTATTATTATTTTATTAATATTATAATTATATATTTATTAATTTCAATATCCATATTAACATTCAATTAATGTTTATTAATCTATATTAACCATATTTATTAATATGATTGTGTATGTGTTTGACTTATATTTATTAACATATATAAATCATATTTATTAATATAATTGTGTTAATTATATATGTATACTAATTACATATATATGTTAATAATCTTTTAATTTATTAAAATAAATGAAATACAATAAAACCTATAATAGAATCATTCATATATAATGATTGCCCTACTATCTCATACTATCTCATAAATGTTTATCTACGATAAGGACAAATTAAAATATAAAACTTATAAGTTATATTTTTATGGTCTTACAATGCAGTAATAATTTTACTTTTCAATCCAATCGAACCCTTCCTCCCAAAGTTCAATAGATGACACGGGCTTAACTGTAAGGATGGAAAGGGACATTGAGCTAAAAATTGATGACAAAGAGTTACTTTGAATAGTACGTTTTACTTGATGGAAGATTTATAAATTTGAAAACGTAAGAATGTACTTATTTATTTTATTTCTTTCTATGGAAAAGAGCTTGATGATTATATGCAATATTTATATGTTTTTGTTGGTGTTTGTATGTCGTGTGTATACATATATATATTCAGTAAGAAAAAATATAATTTGTATTTTCTAAAATATATAATTTAGTAAATATTTTATTTTCAATTTGATATTTGTGATAATAGGTATGTTTATTTTGAAATATAATTTGTAATATTTTAATTTAATTATTGATAATTATAAGATGGATGATAAAATTTTATTTTTTATAAAATATTTTTAATAATCTATGTAATAAGTTAAGATTTATCTTAGTTATACTTTTATTATTTTTCGATTTAAATTAATTAATTATAATATAAAATATATTTTTTTAATGTAATATTCATAAACAATAATATTGACTTATAATATTATAATAAAATAAAAAATATGTTAAAAATTTTATTTTATATTTTCCTAAATATATATTACACTTATCTAATAATTCTTTTTATAATAATAATAATATTTTAATTATAATATAAAAAATACATATTAATGGTTTATTATAAATATGACATTTATCCATTATTTAATTTATTTAATTATATAAATTATGAACATTTTTTGATTCATTATAAAAACGAAAAGATACTTAGTGGTTTTACTTGGATACAAAACTTACTATAGAATTTCTAATAGAACACCATTTAAAAAAAAATATATATGCTTTCCTTTCGTGGCGCATTTGCTTCGCCAGGAATGAACGTAAACCGCTGATGTCGCGGATTTCCAAAATGTTTCAAAAGTGGATTCGTCGAATAATTGTTTTTTAATGTTTATTTTATTTTTGGAATAGTAATTAAAGGTTGATTTTATAGCCCAGTATGATATGCAACAGTCCAATATAATATGTCAAGTTTTTTTTTATTAAAATTAAATTTAAATTTTGTTCATATTTCCAAAATAAAAATGATGAAAATTAAAATTAAATAAATAAATAAATATTTATATAAAACATTTAAATAATATTTGTTCATTAAAAAAATTTACAAGTGACTAAATTAGAGTTTTCGTTACTCATATTAAATCCGTATTTAAAATAAATCTATACTAACTACAGAAAAGCAAGGAAAAAAATAGAAAAGAAAGAATTCTGAGGCTTGTGAAGGTAGTGGAATTCAGGGGAGGCTCCAGGGTTGGAATTTCAAAATAGATTCACCGGTCAAATTTGACGGTTTTCGCACATTTTTGGCCTGTTTCCACAATTTCAACAAAAAACCTTGAAAGGAAAAAATTCTAAAGCTCGTGAAGGTACTGGAATTTAGAGGAAGCTCTAGAGTTAGAATTTCAAAATAGATTCACCTGTCAAATTTGACAGTTTTCACACATTTCCGACCTATTTCTACAGTTTCTAAAAAAATCCTTGACCATCTTGTAAAATTCCAAGCTATATTTAACGATCAAATCAACCCATGACTAATAATAATTTGCACGTCAAATTTCATCCTGAGGGGAGCACTGCTTTGTCCAGCATCATTAGCTTTTTTAGGTTTTCTTTGGGAGAAGTGGTTTGTTTCGGTATTTTCTAATACATTTCGTTTATTTAATGATTTTAATTACTTGTATTTTCCATTAGTCATAGCGATTTTTAGTTCATACTCGGTTTCTCTAATTTTTATATATCGAAGACTTTCTTATATACAATAATAATATTAGATACTTTTCTAATGTTTTTCCAATTACATTAAGAAGTATATTTTACAATATAATGTAATATTAAGGAATGAAAAGAAAATGTAATATTGGGAGATTTGTAATACCTTTTATATTTAACTTAAGAATGTTTGTGTGAATGAAAGTAATTTTTATTTAAAATTAAATATATATATTTAATTATATTTATACCATTTTAATTAAATATATTATAAAATATTATTAATTTTGGTTTTAAATATTTTCTTAATTTCATTACATTTTAGTTAACAAGGTTTTTTTAGTTTTATTGATTGATATTACATTTTCATTAGAATGATTAATTGATATTATTATTAAAATGTTTAATTTTTTGGGTTAGAGCTTATTGATTGATATTATTACTGAAATGTGTAAATTATTTTTGTTAGAGTTAATATATGGTATTTAAAAAAAGTTTAGTTTAACATATAAACTAAATAGCTTTTTCATTTGAATTCATCAAATAGTAATATAATTTCAAAATCTTTTATTGTTTAAAATAATTTTCAAAATCTTTTATTGTTTAAAATAATTTTTAAGTGTATAAATAGATTAGTACCATCAAAAATCTTTTAACACTCTAATTTGTTTAAAAACTTTAACACTCTAATTATACACATTAAAAACTTTAACAATAAACTTGTTTCCTGCTCATACTTGAAAATACTTAATTTTTAATGATCAGTAATAACATAAGTGAAATGTGTAACTGATAACGGAGACACCAACTCAAGAACCCAGTTCACCTTAATGTTGATGACTATAACGCACCGCACCATTTTCTAGCAAGCCATGCCGCCACGAGAGAAGTTTAGACCTCAATATACAAGCCAACGCTGCAGATAAAGAGAACCTTATGAAACCTTGTCCAAAGAGGGGTATTCTCTGTTTAGCTAACAAAGAGATCATAAATTTACCCATAGTCTCGGCGCCAAGAAATTTCAGCTGCAATCTTGGGTTAGGGTTTGAAGGGGAATAGAGTAGGGTCGACCAAATGAAACAACGTGAATGAGCTGGAGGTCTGCCACTAGCTCGGCGTAGTTACCCATCTAATCCCAAAGTAAGGATGTTTGTTAGATTAGCCCGATAATTTGTAACTAGGTCTCTTGGGCAATGTGTCAGGTACCATGGAATACTCCAGAGGAACATAGAATAGGTAGGTCTTTAAGGCATGAAATCAATATATCTCAACTCGAGTTGACAGCGCAGGTACATGGGTTGGTAACTCCGTCCTTCATGCATAAATGTGCACACATAAACGCTGTAGTATTCTAACTCGATTGTTTTCTGTCTTCAATATTTTTGTAAATTTAAGTAACAATTTTCAAATTTTAAGATTTTAAGTGTTTTATAAGTTTTTATGGTGCTAATCTATTTTTATCTGATTCAAAATTTGTTACTATAAAATTTTTTGAAATATTTTCACCCAAATTCCAACCATTTTTACTGTCCTAATAAATCCTAAACCTCAATCAACAATATCTATGGTAATTACACAAATTTTACCTAAAGCAGATAAAACTTCTACCTTTTGATAGTGCACTTTTGATAGTGCACTCTTGACCATACCAATATGAACTGAGATAATATGAATTACTACTACCCCATGTATATAAGCTTTTGCTCTCATTATTGTCATAGCCAAAGTTATGATGATTATTAAGCCAAGAACCTATCTCACCCAGCACCATATACATATCTTATAGTCATGATGGCACACGTTGGAATTATGACCAGAACATATGCATATAACACTTGATTATCCTTATATAGCCTCAGATTAATGCCAGGATCTTTTTAAACAACAACAACCCTATGATAAAGTATGGAAAGGAACACGAACTATATTTTCCTTTATTCATATGGCTAATACTATATTTACCTTATTTCCTTACTGAAAAATATTTACCTTATTTCATATTCTGGCTAATACTATATTTACGAGTCAATAATTAAGATAACAAAAAAAATAGGGAGATGTGAGAAGGGGTATTAGAGTTGAAGGATTCAAAACTCTGGCCTATGAGCTCGACTATAGCTAAATAGCATATTACATCTTCTTAACAGACCAGGAAGCAAATATCATCCAGGAAGGATGGTCTCCCTCCTGACAACAAGCACCCACACCACGAACCTCTGGTAGCAAAAATCGAATGATAATGGCCCCACCATGTTCGCCAGACTCCAGCAATCTTGGCGGACTTCGTTGACCTCGCCTTGTACCAAACCTCTCTTTCCACGTTGCTGCCTCTTCAAAATATTTACGTAGCTATTGGTTCATTAATGCAGCTAAGAGAAGCCATGGCCGCCATGCAACCCATGCCATGGGCAAGTAACCTTTCCGACCATCGCCGACTAGCTGGGAATTGGCGGAAAGTTCAAAATTTTAAATTTTAAATTAGGTTGGCTTTCTACTCACGTGGGTTGTGGACATTTTAAACCTAGGGCGTTTGCAGGGGCAAGGTTGTTCCTGTTATCTTTTACCATTGCGCGAATACTTATTACACTTATAACAGATGGAACTTTCCATACACTTCTCATCAATATCATGTCATCTCAAGGTGAAAGTACTCCATTATTGAATTTCTCATGCCCAGATTTATGCCTTTTGTTATTTAGTAATTAATAGAATTATGAAAATGTGAAAAGGATAAGGTTTAGAAATGTGCGACGTATCACGTTCTTTCAGAACTTAATAAATCAGATTTCGTTTCAGCATATTCCCCGTTCCAGGAACGCCCAGGTTGATATCCTCTCAAAGGATGGTCTTCGCATGCTACTAGGTCTGTGCTCATTATTAGTCATGCATGAAGGAACCTCTTTCCTCATTCAATATTTCAGTATCAATGGGATGTGACTTTTATCCATGGCAAGGCTTGCCAGCTCACTGAGCTTCTGTTCTTTATGAATGTGTATTATCTTGCAATCCTTAGTTGTTTTTGTTACTTCTGCTGCTGAATGTTTCTGTATCAAATCTGATAAGTAGATATAGTTATGTTTCTGCTTTAGATTTTGATGAACTGGAAAAATCTGTCCCTTTATATAGTATCTGTTTCTGGGCACCTCATTACCCCAAAAATAGGCACCTCATTATCCCCAAAAATTGTTATGTATTGCAGATCTTTATATTTTCTTAATATAAATTTATGATGGATTTTTCCCTCTGAAACAAAAAAAAAATTAGAAATGTAAAATAAGTTAACATTGACATTCCATTATTAACGTAAATAAATTATCGCAATACATACCTTCTTTGATACAGGATTATAAAATATATTTTGCCATATTTATTTTCATCGCGACAACACCTTCTCCCTTTCACAACCTTACCCGCGATAGGTTTTCCCACTGTTTACCTATCAATTCAAATAGAAGATGAATTTTCTAGATTAAGAATTTTAAAGATGGTTGTAACTCTTTTTTTTAATAAATTCATATAACTGAATGTATTGTCAAATTGAATATAAAGATAAACTACTATGCAGGATAATAGATGAGTATTCTGACGTTTTATGGAAAATTGAAAAGAGGAATG
The DNA here is from genome assembly GCA_031772625.1 of Pinus tabuliformis. NCBI lineage: Eukaryota > Viridiplantae > Streptophyta > Pinopsida > Pinales > Pinaceae > Pinus > Pinus tabuliformis. The sequence continues at coordinate 486,378,587 of CM062818.1, forward strand.
GAAATCGGTTTTCCTCGCGCGAAATTAGAATACAATTGGGGATTGATTAAAATGGTTCTGTGGAAGCCAAGTAGCAATGGCGAGGTTATTGTTTATAATTTGTGTTTGTCATACTATGCTTTAAACAGGCCATGGATTCAGCGTCAAAGGTTTACCGAGGGTTTGGTGGTTTTGACTTTTGATGCACAGTCCATGCTGACCACTTGGCTTCCAGTGTCCTCTATAACGATTGACTAGCTATATCTCTATAATTAATTGGTTAATCTTTTAACTGGTTTTAACTATGTCTCCTCGTTAGATGGTGTTAACACGGTCGCTATTTCTGTGATTTTCGTTGTAATTGCAATATTTGGTTTTTTAGACTGGTGTTTTAGTTACTTTCACGGTTTTTCTTACGTGGATGTATATCATTGTCATCCTGAAGGGGCGTTTTGCGTCTGCCAGAGCTTTCGTCTAATATCACCAGTTTAATTCGTGTTTTTCTTTTCGGTGGAGGTATATCGATTGTCATCTAGAAGGGGTGTTACGTCTGCAAAGTGCACTCGTCTAATATTATCAGGTATGCCTCCACTGCATTATAAACATGTTGACATGGTGAATTTTCGCTATGCCAACAAGGGGAACTAACCCAATCGCAAGCCCCAATTAGACATGCTTTTGTTTGGAATGGCTAGTTCCTACAGGTTTTAAGGGACCCCGTAAATGAGTTGAAAGATTGCTTCTGGGAAGAAGGCTTCAATTACATCAACAAAATAAAACAGCTAAACACTACCTATTGAATCCTATCTACACTTCTTCTAACTACTCTAGTCTATGTCCTAACTATCCTAATCTATCGTGCAAGAGTGTGACAAAGAGAGGTTAAACATCATATATGAATTCCAAGTCTAAATGAATCAATTATTGGTTCACATAAGAACAAGGTTACATTAATTCTTAATTGCAATCCAAACATTCATACATGAATACACATTCCACTTTACGGAAGAAAAGCTTGCAACTGATGTCCAACATAGTTACGAATCAGGGACTGCTTACGAACTAACTATGATGAAGAATTACATTCAGAGAAAGAAGGCTAATTATAAGTTGTATGGTTATCAAATTTCACAAAAACAAAACACATTTTCATTTATGCCATCAATCAACATCCTCGCTCAAAACACATGAAAGCAAAGAATTTTAAATCTGAAACAAAAGGCTCCTCATTGAACCAAAACAATCCCCTTTATTCATAACAAATCAAAGTTGTTTCCTGCCAAACAAAAAACCCCACTCTCCTATCTGGAGGTAATATTTATGCCTCAGGCCATAACCCTTCATCTACCCTTGTTCTTTTCAATATACCAATCCAAATACACAGGTGTAGAGCCATCGGTGTCACTGCTGACAGGTAGAAGACGTTTCCTGTCACTGGAGTGCTTCATCTCCTGGGGAAATGAATAGATGTTGATTAGAAGAGGATGACTGTGTGTCATCTCTTCATGATGAAACCTGGGACAACCTCTCTTTCGGAATATACAGGCGACGCATGGAAACCGACTGAGAATGCCAAAGGCTGCCTCTTTAAATGGAACACATCCGCTCATACATCTTTCATCTGGAGCCATACTTGATGCCTATGCACCTGTCTTTCGACCTCGCTTGCCTTCTCTTGGTCTTTGCCTGCAAAGATAACCGACATCAGTCATACTCATACAAAATATGATAAAAATGCTTAAAAAACACCAATCTTTCCTTCATGAAGCATTTATAACATCAAGAGTAACAATCGTGAAAGAATCAACCCCTGGTCTTTAATCCATGCATTGATTTGGTCTTGCAGGTGAAAATCCGATTTACACTGAAAATCCTCGCAAAACACAAAGCTAAACCCAAAACCCGGACTTGAAATACTATAGGCGGGAACCTATACCCTATCAGGTCTGCCATATCGCATCGCATCGTGCCATGTGTTTGGGCTTAGAGCTATGCCAATTGTGCCTTTCGATTGGCCGAACCCGACATACATATATATTGTGGTTCATAATTCCTTCGGGTCCGTCACACAAGACTTGTCTTTATAAACCCCAGACCCCAGCATATTATTGCAAATACAGGGGAAAACACGGAAAAACCTGTGGTCGGCCATAAGGCCGAACTTCAAATATTCTATGTCCGGGCATATAATCATCGTTGGGTCTGGTCATCACCCCTCCACTAACTGCATAACCCCCGGGCTCTACCGATTGCGATAAGTGATCAGGGTAGGCGGACCCGAAATATATGTATATGGCACTTAATAGTTCTAGCGGGTCTGCAATGTATGATTTGCTTTTGAAAAGCCCCGACTTCAATTTTTTCGAAAACACGAGAATATATGGGAAAACCCTGTGTCCGACCATAAGGCCAGACTTGAACATTTATATGCCTGGCTCTATAATCATTGGCGGGTCCGGGTGATTACAATGCGCCATATATATAGACCCTGGACCCTGTCGATAGCGATAAGCGATGGGGTTCTGAACCCTAAACATATATGTCGTGTTTAATAAAACCATTGTGTCTGGTAAACAGTGGCGTGCCTTTATATATAAGAGTTGGGCCTGGCTGATAGCGATATGCGATATAGCTCTGGACTCGATATACATATAATATGGTTAATAATGGCGTCGGGTCCGAAGTATAGTGGCGCGCCATATATATATAAGCCCCGGGACCCCACCAATTGCGATATGCGATATGGCTCCAGACCTGAAATGTATGAATTTGGGTTAATAATGCCGTCGGGTCCGGAAGATAACAGTGAACACTAAGTCTTAGTGTTGATTGCGATAGGCAGAAAAGGGAATGTATGCATGTTTTTGAGCATTTCCACTATAAAAAACTATGACGGGAATAATGATGCGATGGAAGGTTTTGTGGGTTAAATAAATCTCGATGGGCATATGAATGAAGGGCTTAAAAAAGGTTATAGATGAATCATGCAAGGGATTTATTAAGGGGGCTTTAACCATTTGTGAATTGAAGATTTGACTCCCCAGAGAGCTAAATCCCTCAGGTAAAACAGATCATTCAGAGATATGCAAAAATCAACTTCTAGGGGAACCATTCAAAATTGTTACCAAGGCAAGTTTTGATAGGGTGGTGGTTGTGGCCACAACAAATGGTGAACCGCTGGGCGAACCAATTATCTCTGTTTCCAAGTAAACCTTGGATGAATAGAACATCAGGGTGTTAAGATAAACTTGAAATGCAAACTGTATAGATGGACAAGCATGGGTTCCACTTCAACATTAATTGCTTTAGGTGGGATAGAGACAAATAACTTCTACTTACTAATAGGGTTTTGACAGGAATTCTCCAATGGAAGTGTTATGGGGTTTATTGACCTTCCTTTACCTATTTCCAACTTTCAAAAATCCTTTTGGGGCCATCACTGGTCTGTCAATACCTGTTTAGGTGTGTGCCTTAGCTCTTTATTGTTCATCAAACTTGATGTAGCTATGTTTATCTTCACTCTATACAAGAATTTCAGTGCTATATTTTCATATGATTGAATGGGGCGCAATCATGGATCTTGCCATATTTTTAAACCACTTAAGCCAAGTTGGGCTTGCTGTGTCAACTGGTACTCTGAGCCCAGCAATAGTCCCTACTCTAGCTCTCTTCCCAAACAACCTGTCCTTCCAGATTGGTATAAGGACTTAGCATTTCATTTTCTTTTAAATAAGTCCTTCTAGTTTCACGCACAAGGACTAGAGCACAATTGGATTTGCAACAAGATATATGACAGTGAGCTTAGCCCATGAAAGGAGGTTTACTTGTAGATAACAGGGATTGGACAATTTAGTGTGGTGGATGGGACCAATGGAGAATGACTGTAAACATTACAGGCAAGTATAGGCTAGGTCTGAGTGGGATTTATTTAAAATGTAATGTTCCTCCATGCCAGTCCAGTTGTAGTTACACATTTTTTGTTTTATAAAGATGCCCCCACATGCTCCAGACATCCAAGTTATCAACAGATTCACCTGGTTCCCAACAGATGCCAATGAGTGGCTTCGGTTTGAATTCCACTTCTGATTTACAAGTTCTCATGGGCTCATTGAAAATTTGTTTGATTTGCAAGGTAATGATGGATTTAGAATCAGCAGACTCACTAGTAGGATAATGAGGAAAGTAAATGCTGATGGTGGTGAATGAGTGCAACCTGAAAAGGTAAAGGCGAGACTAGAAAACCGAAATCAGTTGGCTGAAAAGAACTGTAATTCAAAACAGAAGGAAAATGAACTTTGCAAAAAAATGAGAAAGGAAAAGGTGGAAATGTGACTAAACTAACAGCAAAATAAAATAAACCCTAACCTACTCAGGAGGTAACTACCATGCGGTGGCTACTGGAAGTATCTTTTGAGATGTTGGCCATTAACAGGGAGTTTTTTAGTTTCTACCTGTAAAGTTCCCTGACCAATGTTTTCCACAACTTGGAATGGGCCCAGCCATAAATGTTGGAATTTCGTGTGTTTACCTTTTGGCTCACTCAGCTTGTCCCATTTCAGGACTAGCTCCCCTACTTGGAAATCTTTATCTCTTGCCAGATGATGATCAAACCATTTTTTCACAATCATTTGGTGATTTTTAAATTTATTTATGGCTTTATCTCTCAATTCCTCCAACCTCATTAGTTGATTGATCCTCTCTTGAAGCAAGGTTGAAGGGGTTCCTCTTGAAGCTTGGGATAGCTGTAGAGAGGGGAGGGTAACGATGGGAGGCAGGATGGCTCCCTGTCCATAGACAAGGAAGTATGGGGAGTTTCCTAAGGCCACTTTCGGGGTGACCCTATTGGCCCAAAGGGAATTTCTTAGAGCATCGTGCCAATTCCTCTGGTTGTCAGCGACGAACTTACGGATTATGTGTATGAGGTTCTTATTTGAGGACTCTGCAACTCCATTTCTCTGGGGCTAATAGTTTGATGCATACTGTGTGTGAATTGATTTATCAATAGCAAATTCTGTAAGTTTCAGTGATGAAAAGTAAGAAGCATTATCAAATATGAGAGCATCAGGGATGCCATACTTGTTGACAATGAATTTCTCAATAAATGATATTACCTCGTCTTCATTTACCTTCCGAAGCGAGATGGCTTCGGTCCATCTAATGAAGTATTCAGTTGCTGTGAGTATATACTTATGCTGCTACGAAGAGTTTGGCATGATCTCGCCTATGACATCTAGGCCCCATTGCTGGAATGGGCGACAAATCATAACGGGCTTGAGGGAAACAATAGGCTTTCTTTCTCGTCCTACGGCGGTTTGACACACCTTGCATTTGCGAGCATATGCATGCGAGTCTCTGAACATTATGGGCCAATAATATCTGACTCTTAATATTTTGTGAGCAATGGTCTCTCTGCCATAGTGACCACCTGTTGGGTCGTCATGCATTTCTTTCAAGACATGGTCGGAATCATCCTTTTCCAAACACCTCAGCCAGATTCCATCATAATTTATTCTGTATAATATGTTATTGGCCAAATGATATTGATTAGATTTCAATCTGAGTGCTCTCCTTTATGATGCATCCATGTGTTCAAGAGATGATCCCCGTATTAGATAGAAGCGTATGTCATAATACCACGACTCAAGATCCAAAAAGGCTTTCAACGTTTTTTGCTCATAGATCAACACTTCATTAATCCATAAGGGCTCCTCCCTGAATTCCATTTGTGCATACAGCATGCTCTGCATTTCTGGTTCTTCGAATGCCCCTTCTTTATCCACCAAGGCTTCTGCTGCTAGCCTGCAAAGTCCTTGCCCTCAAACTATCTGTGTTGGCTTAATCTCGAGGTCGAACTCTTGAAGGGTGGTAATCCAATTCCCTCTCCATTCACCCATTTCCTTCTGCACGAAGAGGGCTCTTACAGCAGGATGGGAAATGATTACTTTGGTCCTAGCATTCAGTAAATGAGGGCGGAAATGTTTTACGGCCTTGAAAACCGCAAAGCCCTGTTTCTCCACGTCTTGGTAGTTGAGTTCTTCCCCTTGGAGATTAGAGCTCATATAAGAAATAGGGACTTCATTGCCTTCGTTATTTTTCTGAGTGAGTATTGTCGCATATGAAACATCATAAGAAAAAGTGTACAAGAAGAATTCCTTGCCGAAATCGGGGCTGACCAATGGAGGAGCTTCAATGATGGCTTCCTTGATTCGTTGAAATGCTTTCTTGGCTTCATCGCTCCACTTATACACAACGTCGTTTTTCATCATTAGCTACATGGGACACACTATTTTGGCGAAACCTGAGAGAAATTTCCTAACGAAATTGATCTTCCCAAAGAAATATTGCATTGCTCTTTAATTTGTAGGGGGTTGTATTCTCATGATAGTCTATATTATTTGAGGATCAATAACAATCCCTTCTTTAGAGAGGATATGACCCAGTAGTTTCCCCTCTATGACTACAAATATGCTCTTCCTGGGATTCAACGATATTCCATACCTTTGACATGTTTCGAAAATCTGTCTTAGGTGATAAATATGATCCCTTCTGTGATATGAGTACACAGTGATGTCATCCATGTAAACCACTACTGACCTGTTAATCAACCCTCTAAAAGCTATGTCCATAGCTCTAGGAAATGTGGCACCTGCATTAATAAACCCAAAAGGCATTTTACGATATGCGTAAGTGCCCCATTTAGTGTTGAAGGTTGTCTTAAGCTGATCCCCATTAGATACCAACACTTGATTATATCCTGAGAACCCATCTAACAGGGACAAAATTTTAGACCCAGAAACGCACTAAAGAATGTGTTCCATAGAAGGGCCAGGATAGTTATCCTTTTGCGATGCTTTGTTCAAGTTTATGAAATCAATACACAACCTGATGTCTCCATTTTTATTTCTCACTAGCATGAGATTGGCTACCCAGCGTGTGTGTCTGATAGGAAAGATGATTTTAGCATCCAACATTTTGTTTAATTCTTTCTTCACCAATGGTTCTAGGCTTGGATGCATCTTACGAAGTTGTTGTTTGTAGGGCCTAGCCTCCTTTTCCAAAGGAATTACATGCTGCATAACGCTGGTATCAAAGGTTTTTAAGTCTCCATATGTCCATGCAAAGACGTCCTTGTATTCTTTAAATAGCTTGACAAATGCAGCCTTTTCTTGTGGAGAACACCCCAAGCCCAGATTGACGTTTTTTGGGTCTTCTTTGGTTCCCAAGTTGACCGATTCATACTTCATAGATGAGCTATGCATTTTGTAGTTAGTCAGCTTCTTGAATTTATAATGCAAGTCATACAAGTGCTCCATCTTAACAACTGACTTGGGAATCACATTGGGCTGATCCTTTTCCTCATCTTCCTTCTCATTGATAAGCCTGTTGTGCACCTTTTCATTAATGACTGCATTCTTGAATGTCTTTTCACAGTGCAAGAACTCAAGGATTTGCTCGTCATATTCGAACACCTACCAATTTCAAATGTTATCAGCCATGGATGGTCTGAAGATCAATTCAACAGAACACTTATTTTTCTTCAACCTAAAATCAAGGAAAACTTTAGCAGCCATACTAGCCATCATATCAGCATCTTGTTTTTTCCCTCAGGGTATGTATGTGATATTAAACGAATCAAAACTGTCAATTAAGCTCCATACCTCATGCTGGTACCTTAACAGGTGCGGTGAATTGCAATGTATCCTTTTCCTTACCTGATCCACGATTATCTGTGAGTCACCAAAAAATTTAAGATTTCTTACCTTCATATCAATGGCTTTCTTCAGGCCCTGTAGCAAGCCTTCATATTCTGCTGTATTTTTGGTGCATGCAAACTCCAACCGGCTGGCCATCAAATGTTAGCTCCCTTGCGGGTCAATGAGAATGCTCCCAGCACCTGCACCTTCAAGGCAGTTAGAGCCATCAAAAGAGAGTGTCCAAAATATAGAATCTAATGTTACATCAGTTGAACTACTATCTATGAAATTAGTCCTATCATCTACTATAATACAGGATAGTTCATCAGTTGGATTATGGGAGGGAGTTTCCAACTATGTGTATGTCAAAGTTTCTTCAACTGTTTCTGCATGGAATTCTCCAAAATAGGTTTCTATAGCATAAACATTGAAACTATAGTTCCCGAGCATGGAGTTGGTAAACATTACAGGTTCATTGGGACCATTCAGTTCCGTTACCACATACTTCATGTATCTTTCTCGATCAACTCTCAGCATATCACCTTTTCCCTTCTGAGGCAGCAAGAGATGGGATCAATCAATTGAGAAATATCCATTGAGTTCTGCTGACCAATCCCTACTAAGCATCATTCCATAAGTCTCGGGTATATCGACTACCACTATATCAATGACTTGTGTGTGCTGTAGTTTAGCAGCCATCCAAATCAACACATCTTTCAGTTCCCTAATCACTTTCACAGTTGTCCTGTCTAATTACATAATTCGAGTCCCAGTTTTCTCGGGTATCGCATGTAGTCTATTGGCAACAACATAAGGCATCATAGTGGATGAGGCACCAGAATCTACCAGGAAATTGTGTACGTTCATGTTGAGGATCTCAAATGTGATAAGGAAAGGTGGAGTCATGGATTTTGATTTCCTTCCTACCATGGCTGCACTGACATCTTGGGTTTTTTTATTCATTTTAGACAAAGTGGCTTCCATAGCTGATGGTATTTGGAGCGTAATGGAAGTATAGGCAGGTCTGGATACTGACTTCTTGGTTTGGCTACTTGGCATGGTGGGAGCTTTGCAGTTCTGCTCATTCATAGCTTTTAGGAACAGATCTCTTTGCTGCGTTAATTTAAGCAAATCAAAGTATGTGATATTAGCCCTAAATTTCTTAAGATCATCCATAATGTTGTAATCAATGTTATAAATAGGATAGGGCAGAGTAAACATACCAGTGTTGCTGTTCTTAGGTGGGAGTTTACAATTTTGAGTCGCCTTCGTTATAGTGGGAGATTTATTATCTTTCTTTGGATGGTTTATAACTAGGGTATTATTGGATTGACTAGTAGGCCTACCCTTCTCAACAGGGACTTTGGGAGTGGGTGCATTCAAAGGGTGAACATCTTTCTTTGTCTAGTCTACAGGCTTCATCACACCTACTGGTGGCCCCTTACTTCATGTGTGGATTTAATTAGTGTGGATTTCTGCCATACTATCTCCCTCATCATCATCATTTTCATTTGTGTAGAAATCCCACAGTACATTTATTTGAGACTCCTCATCCAAGGGCTCTTCCACTTGGTATTCTTCCTCATTTTCTTGTTCTGGCTCCAGCTCCACTATAGGTTCGTCTTTATTAAGGAGTGACCCAATAAGAGCCAACTCTTCCATATTTAGATTCCCTTCATTGGGAGGAGCAGGCAACACAAGTTGACCATGACCACCTTCTATCTTCTTGCAAAATAAATGTTTGAAGGGTTTTCTGTTGTTATACTCTCCTCTACTCTCTCCAGAATTCCTTTTCATATCTATGACTGTGTTTGTCAATTTCTTAATGATCCAATGCAAACCTTCCACATCTGTGTTGTCCCTTTCTTTGCCCTCAACCACTTTGTTATCATTCCCACTACTCTTCTTGGATGATTGACAAGCTTTCTTACCTTCGCTCGTATGGTGGCATGTCGTGAGACTGATCATTTCATTCTTAACTTTTATTGCTTCATCAATAGCACCTTGTAAGGTTTGTTCATTACTTCTCTTGACCCACATCGCAGTAGGGATAGGGAGAGCAGAGATGTAGAATTCCATGAGCACCTCATCAGTAGGTCTAGCGATAGCCAGGATTCTGTTAAACAAAGTGTTGAGTCGGATGTTAAAATCCTTGACCCTTTCTTTGGTGTCCATTTTCAAATGGGATAGCTCTAAAACTAAGGCCGCAGGCATTTTGTCATCATCGAACTTGTCTAAGAAAGCCTGCTGAAAGGCAGCCCATGGGGTGATCGATCCTATTGTCAAGCTAAAGTACCATGTGGAAGCCAAACCAATCAGCGTAAAAGGAAACAAGCGACATACCACATCCTCATCGGCCACCCTCAACATGCGTACGGCTAGGAAGAAAGAATCAATGTGGTTATCAGCCGTATCTCCCCACTCAGGGTCGAGTTTAGGAAATACTCTTTCTGCATTCTTGGGTAAGGGATGCTACTTCCCAGGTACCACTACAGAATCCTGTGCAAGCCAGGGAGGGAGTGCTCTTGGAGGAGGTGGAGGCTAATTCCCACCTGAAGGGGGAAGTAGAGGTTGATTCCCACCCGGAGGAGGAACATTAGCCATGTTATGGATATGGAGGTTCTGGTTGAGGGTTTCTTCGTTAAGATTTTCCAAATTAGGCCAGGGATTTCCTTCAGAAAGGGAGTCCTCAGGAATTTCTTTCCAAGGAGTGTCGATACTCTACAAAGAGTCAAGCACAATATCTTAAAAGAGAAGGGGCTGCAGATGTCTCTTCGTTTATGTGATAGAACCTTGGCTTTCTTTTTGTTGTTGGAGGTAAAGATCGAAAGATAGGGAGCTGCGATAGGGAACGAGCGTAAGCCTGAGTAAGTCTTCTGACTGATATTTCCTGAGTGACAGGGTACTCCCACAGTCTCTCTTCCTTGGGTGACCCAGAAACAGGACTTATAAGGGTCTCTTTTTCTTCGAAATGAGGCTCTTTCAAATGGGTGGAATGGTCTTTTCGGCCTGTACAATCCATACATTAATCCTTTTGAGTCCATGCCTGGCACTTATAGATGAAATCTTTAAAAGATGTGGACAACGGTTCAGGCCCTCCTTCTAATGCCAATTTGTTGACATGGCAAATTTTTGCTATGCCAACAAGGGGAACTAACTCAATTGCAAGCCCCAATTATTCCTGCTTTCATTTGGAATGGCTAGTTCCAACTAGTTTTAAGGGACCCCGTAAACTGTTAAATGTGGTGAAAGATTGCTTCTGGGAAGAAGGCTTCAATTACATCAACAAAATATAACAACTAACCACTACGTATTGAATCCTATCTACACTTCTTCTAACTACTCTAGTCTATGTCCTAACTATCCTAATCTATCCTGCATGAGTGTCACAAAGAGAGGTTAAACATCATATATGAATTCCAAGTCTAAATGAATCAATTACTCGTTCACATAAGAACAAGGCTACATTAATTCTTAATTAGAATCCAAACATTCATACAGGAATACACATTCCATTTTACGAAAGAAAATCTTACAATTGATGTCCAACATAGTTCCAAATCAGGGACTGCTTATGAACTAACTACAATGAAGAATTACATTTAGACAAACAAGGCTAATTATAAGTTGTATGGTTATCAAAGTGCACAAAAAGAAAACACATTTGCATTTATGCCATCAATCAACATCATGTGTCAAAACACATGAAAGCAAAGAATCTTAAATCTGAAACAAAAGGCTCCTCCTTGAACCAAAACAGTCCCCTTTATTCATAATAAATCAAAGTTTTTTCCTGCCAAACAAAAAGCCCCACTCTCCTATCTAGAGGTAATATTTATGCCTTAGGCCATGACCCTTCTAATTCCCCTGTTATTTTCAATATACCGATCCGAATACACAGGTGTAGAGCCATCACTGTCACCGCTGATAGGTAGAAGACATTTCCTGTCACTGGAGCACTTCATCTCCTGGGAAAATGAGTAGATGTTGATCAGAAGAGGATAACTATGTGTCATCTCTTCATGATGAAACTTGGGACAACCTATATTTTGGAATATACAGGAGACGCATGGAAATCAATTGAGCATGCCAAAGGCTGCCTCTTTAAATGGAACACATCTGCTCATACATCTTTCATCTGGAGCCATACTTGATGCCTATGCACTTGTCCTTCGACCTCGCTTGCCTTCTCTTGGTCTTCGCCTGCAGAGATAACCGACATCAGTCAAACTCATACAAAATATGATAAAAATGCTTTAAAAACACCAATATTGCCTTCATGAAGCGTTTATAACATCAAGAGTAACAATTGTGAAGAAAAGGGGCCCTGGTCTTTAATCCATGCATTGATTTGGTCTTACAGGCGAAAATCCAATTTGCATTGAAATCCTCGTAAAAAATAGAGTCGAACCCAAAACCCAGACTTGAAATACTATAGGCGGGTACCTATACCCTATCGGGTCCGCCATATCGCATCGCATCGTGCCATGTGTCTGGGCTTAGAGCTATGCCAATTCTGCCTTTCGAATGGCCGGACCCGACATGCATATATATCATGGTTCATAATTCCTTCAGGTCAGCGGCACAAGACTTCCCTTTGTAAACCCCAGACCCTAGCGTATTATCGCAAATACAAGGGAAAGCACGGAAAAACCTGTGGCTGACTGTAAGGCCAGACTTCAAATATTATATACCCCGGCATATAATCATCGCTGGGTCTGGTCATCACCCCTCCGCTAACTGCATAACCCCCGGGCTCCGCCGATTGCGATAAGCGATCACGGTAGGCGGACCCAAAGTATATGTATATGGCACTTAATAGTTATGGCGGGTCCGCAACATATGATTTGCCTTTGAAAAGCCCCGACTTCAATGTTTTCAAAGACATGAGAATATATGGGAAAACCCCGTGTCCGTCCATAAGGCCGGACTTGAAAATTTATATGCCTGGCTCTATAATCATCAGCGGGTCCGGGTGATTATGGTGTGTCATATATATAGAACCCAGACCTTGTCGATAGCGATAAGCGATGGGGTCCCGAACCCGAAACATATATATCATGTTTAATAAAACCATCGAGTCTAGTAAACAGTGGCACGCCTTTATATATATAAGATTTGGGCCTAGCCGATAGCGATATGCGATATAGCTCCGGACCCGATATACATAGAATACGGTTAATAATGCCGTCAGGTCTGGAGTATAGTGGCACGCCATATGTATATAAGCCCCGGGACCTCGCCGATTGCAATATGCGATATGGCTCCAGACCCGAAATGTATGAATTTGGGTTAGTAATGCCATCGAGTCCAAAAGATAATGGTGAACACCAAGTCTTAGTGTTGATTGTGATAGGCGGAAAAGGGGATTTATGCATGTTTTTGAGCATTTCCGCTATAAAGAGATATGACGGGAATAATGATACGATGGAAGGTTTTGTGGGTTAAATAAATCTCGATGGGCATATGAATGAAGGGCTTAAAAAATTATATAGATGAATCATGCAAGGGATTTATGAAGGTGGCTTTAACCATTTGTGAATTGAAGATTTAACTCCCTAGAGAGCTAAATCTCTCGGGTAAAACAGATCATTTGGAGAGATGCAAGATCAACTTCTAGGGGACCCATTCAAAATTGTTACCAAGGCAAGTTTATATAGGCTAGTGGTTATGGCCACAACAAAACACACCATAATTTGAAATCTATTATCTGCCATATTTTCTTACTGGGTAAATATTCTCTATATTTTCTAGGTAAATTCTCATAGCGCTTGTTATTTTTATGTCCCTGAATTAAGTCATAAACTGGTCCTATCCTCCATTTAAGTCCACACTCACTTCCTTATGCCGAGGAGTTTTGAAGCCATTAGGGAATTTTACTCAGTTTTTTCCATCTTCAAACTTGCTACCATCCAGGTCAATACTCAAATCCCAACGTGGCTCAATTTAACAAACCAGATAGTCATCTCTAGACCCTGAAAGCAGTGCAAGGTTTGATTTTGCAATATTTGGTTAAATTGCAGAGGGTGTCACTGTTGTTGCTGTGACTTTGGGTTCTAAAAACATTTTCAGGTCACATTACACCTGATTGCACTCACTAATTTTTTCTTCCATATTTCCGAGTCCATTGGCCATGGTTTGTTTATCGAACACCTCCCCTCCTCGTCTATTCGGCTCATGTATTCCTTTGTCTCTATGAATTTTTGTTGGATGCTTGGATGAACCTCCCACATTGTCTGGTTTTTTCTTTAGGGCTCGTCACCTTCGACGTATCAACTTGTTCTTTGGGCTTTCATTTTTTGTCATCCAGTTTATCTTTCTAGGTGATTGTTTAAAATTCCCAATTTTTTTGGCTAGCCTTGCATTATCTAACACCTGCATGTTTTTATAAAATAACACGTCATCTGGACACTTTTCCATGTGACCATTTATTTTCACATCATTCTAGATCAGGATTAAAATTTCCTTTGTTAGTATCTCATTACATTTTGGACTGTCCACTTGACGGCGTCCGACCTCTCGGTTCATCTTTTAATATTCCCCACGCTCACTATCTCCTCATTCTTTGTGGATTAGTGATCCCAAAGCTGGGAGGGCCCCGTTTTTCATGTTTGACATACCTTTTCCCCATCAACTGTCCTACCTACCTTTATTACCTTGTCAGGAGCTGCAAACTTTTACTCCACTTTTCCTTCGAACTTCTATCCCATGGCGGATTATGCCTTTGACATGTCTGTCAGCTCGACACTTATCCGTGCCACCATGGAAGCTAAATCACAACGTATTGGTTTCACTGACTACATCTGCCAAAGTAGCCCTCAGTCTCTTGATGCATGGCATACTATTGTTGGAGATGACAGAGTGCCAGATGTCACTCATGCACCTCATGAGCAACAAGGTGGCGGGCATGCACTCCACCATCATCGTTCTAAACACCACTCTAAAAAAACCGCTCCACCACCTCCATCTCTAGCCTTGGCCAATGATACTCTGGTGGATCGTATTAACAGTCTCCAAAAACGCGCCCTCATTGGCAGGTGGTATTTCTCAGAGATGGAGGATTTTGAGATGTGTAAATGGATTGACAAGAAGTGGAAGACTATGCTCAGGTATTTGCCAACGGTTGTGAGACTATTGAAGGGATGGTACAACTTTCATTTTCTCAGTCAGGAGCACTTGGAGAAAATCAAATCCATTCCATGGATTCATGGAAAAATCTTCCTCGCCCTTCATAAATGGTACATAGGGTACAATCCTCTGCACAATACGCCTTCAAACAAACTGGTCTAGGTGAAATTACGAGGCCTGCCACTTGAATTATGGAGCAAACATGCGCTTACTGATATTGACAATGCCATCGACAAATTTATCTATGTTGACCCACATTGTCTGGGGGCACAAGACAAGAGAGTTGCCTGGATTCTCATTGAGAAAGATTATCGCGGTGGGTTTCCTGATCACATTGAACTTCATTGGGGCGACACCTATCTCCAACAAAGGTTGGACTATTGGGGGGTTACTTTCAGATGTTCTTTCTGCCACCGAATGGGTCATCTGTGAGTTTAGTGCCCCCTTCAATCGAGTGGATGATTTCATGGTAGAATATGCTACAATGGTACCACAGTGTCCCGCTCTGACATGGGTCGACTAAGCCACAATGGTCATCGAGCTGCACCACATAATCAACATTTGTAGCATCCAGGTATGCCACTGGACATAAATTTCAATCATCCACATGCTTTTGGTTCCATCGTTTCATCACCCATCACAATTCCATCTTCCCTGAACGTCTCTCCAAAATTGGACTTCCCACTTTCTAACAGTCCCCCCCCTTTCATATGTCATCCGTCACCCGAACCTACCCCTAGTCAGGACATCCCTACCCCTTTCTCCACTCCACATCCATATCATGACATACCCTCCAACTCGAACGTAGCATATGTATCTCCCCTGACACCACCCCATCGTCAGTCAAAGGACAAAGGTCCTTGCCTCAACATTACACCCCCAAACTTGGCTATTGCATTGCCTACAAATTTTGTCAGGAGTGATATGGACTTCCTAATACAAAGGAAGACTTCAGACATTTGTACCCTTACTATCCATAAGCCAGGGTGTCAATAATCTCCCCACATCAGCCCTACCTCGGTGGGCAAAATTAGTGTGTGAAGGAAACATAACCGAGGTAGTCGTCATTTTCAAGGACACTCCAAGGCAAACCCTTTTTCCTCCCCAATAGACTGCTTTCTGGTTGACATTCCCATTGCTGACATTTCCCCCTCATGAGCCCTTAGAGCAAGGATGCCCTAGAAATATCTCCCATGATGTGCATTATTTCCCTAAATATCTAGGGTCTAGGGGCTGCCCCTAAATACTTCGCCCCCAAATATCTTTTAATGTCTTTACAACTCTTCATTATCTTCATTCAAGAAACTATGCATAATGTTCCTCGCACTGCCCAATGCTTTCGGAAAATGTTTCCGAACTGGTATATATTTTTCACTGTTGCTACAGGTCTCTTTGGTGGACTGGTGGCATTATGGGACCCTAACTAGATCAATATAAAGGACTATAAGTGTTTTGCCGATATATTGCTGGAAGGCAGCATTCATGGCTTGCCTGGCTGTGTGCACATCCTCAACATATATGCACCATAAAAAGATAGAGGAAACTTATGGGATCGTTTCTTATCATCCAGCATGATGGACCTGGAGTCACTCATCATCGCGGGGGATCTAAATTGCACTATCAGTCTGGATGAAGTTTGGGGATGCTTCAGGAAAGTAGACCCACTAGCTGGGAAAATACAAGATGCTATTCTCATGCACAACTTTGTGGATATTTGCCCCACCAAAATTGTCCCTACCTAGGACAATGGACGTACTGGCATGACATATGTTGCAAAGGGACTGGATCACTTTCTGATCCATTAACAGTTTCTTGGCCGTCTAGGGGATGTCCAGGCAAACATCATCAACAACTATATATCGGATCATAGACCTATCACTCTTCAATGGAGGAAAATGGAATTTTGCATGGACATCCCCTTCAAATTCAACAGATCTGTATTGGAGGATCCTGATTTTAACAAACTTGTGCTAGATACTTGGGATCGACTTTGTTTAACAGGGAACTCCCCCATGTTCAACATTCTTGATAAAACTGACTCCCCCTGGGGGAACGTCAAACGTTGGCAGAAATAGAAGACCAAGGATAATAGAATGGAGCTCATTGATATACAAAATAAATTGGATTCCATTCTGCCCACCATGTCTACTCATTATGTTTCTGCTGAAATTCGGTCTCGTATTCATTCACTAGAACTCAGGAAGAAGAAACTCCTTTCTACTGAGGAATTCACATGGAGATTAAAGAGCAAGGCGATATGGTTGAAGGAAGGTGACCACAACACCAAATTTTTTCACTGATATGCTAACCATCATCGCAATATAAACACCATATGGGAGATTGTGGACGCTGATAGACACATTCACTGGTCTCAAGCTGGGATCAACGATGCTGCTGTTCAATACTTCCAAATGGCATATGGAAACAATGATAATATTTATGCTAAAGACCTTGTGTGGGGCGCTGATCCTTACCCGATTATGTATGATGTTGAGAAAAATGAAGATTTCTTTATGAAAGTCACTGAAGAAGAACTATTGGGCATTCTCATGTCATTTAAGGGAGACAAAAGCCCTGGCCCTAATGGATGGACAATTTAACTTTTCACCCATTTTTTTGATACCCTCAAAGGTGATCTTCTGGGCATGGTTAAGGAATCCGGGACCTCGGGCTTTATCCATCACCATATCACTTCCACATATATCGCCCACATTCCTGAAAACAACACTACAAAGGGATTCTCTGACTACAGGCCTATTTCTTTGTGCAACGTCATCTACAAAATTATATCAAAGACTATTGTTAGCCGCATGCACAGAACTCTCTCTCGCTATAACACCCCTGAACAACATGGATTTCTCCCAGATAGACTCATCCATGATGTCATGGCAAATGCACAGGGAGGAATGCACTTGATTCACGCCAGGCATCTTGATGCTGCTATTCTATAGATTGATCTTCAAAAGGCATATGAATGCCTAGATTGGGGTTTTCTCCAACTTGTCCTTATCAAGATTGGATTGGAACCCAGATGTGCTAACTAGATTATGGCTTGTATAGATAATGTCAACTATGCTGTCATCATTAATGGTTATCCAACAAAGTTCTTCCAGGCTAATAGGGGTCTTTGAAAGGGATGCTCATTATCTCCTCTTTTATTCGTCCTTGTTATGGATTTTTTAAGCTTGCATATTAAAAAAGCGGTCTTGGAGGACCAATTTCAGCCACTAAATATGGGAAATAACATCAACATTTCACAAAAAACACATATTTCATTAAATTTGGAAGTATTCTATTACAAGGCCTTCAACAACATTCATTTTTTTGTAAATTGCCATATCAACTTGATTCAACATTAAAATAATTTGCAAGTAATTTCTAACCAATTAGAGATCATGAATAGGTCAAACATGGGGTTGTTATATATAATAGTATCTATACGCAATAGGAGTGTGAAATCAACCTCTTAGAAGAAATTGATTTAAGTTAAATCATATTAGTATGTCAAACATCCAATAAAGATATTATAGTTATGGATAACATGCTAGATTTATCCATGTTTAAATTTTAAGTCTCGCAACTCTAACCCCCTTTCGCCCAACCTGCAGGGGATTTGTTGATTCAATGATGGTGATATGAGGATCTTATTGTAAATGACAAGGATAGGTGTCCCTTGCATTGCAATGAAAATATTCTATTAAAACCTTAGTAAAATGTTCTTGTGCTCAATTTCCTACGGCCCCTTTATGCCTTTATGAAGCACTAATGAGGGGGTCATCATTCATCTTCATAGAATGCAGGCATCCACTATAAAAGTTATACATTGTTGATCTAGGTATTTCAAGAAGGTTAGGCACCAGTGGCATATCTCCACTCAAATCCAAGTACATCAAATGAGAGTTCTTACATGGGTATTCAAGTCATTCCATTATGATGGACAGTGTCACAAATTGAAGTAAACAAGAAACTTTAGTGGTGAATTCTTGTGAGTAGTGGAGGCAAGGGTTTTCAAATATTAGAATAGTTGATGGTAGTGTGGATATTGATCTCTCCTTGTAAACATTGTCAAAACCAATAATAGTCTCAATGTAAATTTAGTGTCAACCAATCGTATGGAAAACCATGATTGACCATTACTTTCACTAAGAAGGGAAATTGATAAGCATTTTTAATGGTGAAGAAATAAATGTGAAACATAACTCATGTATTTTAGTTGAAATTTATATAAGTCCCTGTGTTCTTTAATTATTAAATACTTAATGTAAATACTCTTAAATTATCATTAAGATATTGATTTTGAAGATTAAATGTGTATTAAAAGGCATTCATCTATGACATTTGATTTTTCATGTAGCCTGAAAACCACTTAAAGCTAATTATCAATTAATCCTAAATAGTTTTGTATAAGATATATATTTACTTGCATTAATAGCTTTATTTCAAAAATAAATTACATTTATAAACTTATATGAATACATATAACTAAATAACATTCAATAAATAACTTCCGAGTCTTGTTGGATTCTATGAGATTATTTTAATTACAAATAGTTTATTTAAGATTTGAAATTTACAAAATGTTAATATTGATGGTAAAAGCATGTCATATGGTGTAAAAAGTTTCAAGGCATCCATTTATGGCCCATCTCTAGAACGAGCTTAAATAGTCTACTTAATGCTCATGGTGAATTCATTAATCCATGTTTTATTAGAAAATTCATTTTCTTTACATGGTTTTTTATTCTAGAAATAACAATTTCACATTTATACATTCATATTAAACCACATGATAGTTAAATAAAAATCAATTAATGCTTTCTTGACTTATTGACTTATATGACATGATTACATATAGGAATAATTGATTTAATAATGCATAGTTAGAAAAAGATTTCAACTCAAAATAGAATAAACCAGTTAGAACTCATAAATAATTGGTTTTAAATTATTAATTTTCTAAAAATATATATATTTTAATTACATTAAGATATTTATTTCAAAAATAAATTCCATTTATACATACATACATTCTAAATATAATTTAATACATACTTGTCTTCTTGGTTTCTATGAGATTATTTCAATTACAAATAATTTATTTAAGAATTGAAATTTACCAAATGTTAATAAAGGCGGGAAAATCAAATGCCATATGTTGTATGAAGTTTAAATACATTTATTTATGACCCATACCTTGAAATAACTTTAACAATCTACTTAACATTCATTACCAATTAATTATTCCATGTGTTGTTAGGAAAAACATTTCATATTACATGGAGTTTTATTTAAAAAAAAGTGTCACATTTACACACTTAGATTAAACCTCATGATATGAAAATAAAAGTCGATAAATGGCTTTATATAGACCACTTAAAACTCATTACATTTAATTATAATTTGTTTATATATATATATATATATATATATATATATATATATATATATATATTTTCCACTGGAAAAATCCGTAACTTTCATTATATAGAAAATTACATATTGAAGATGCTATGCGCATATGCCTGAGGTCGCTTTACACAGTGTGCCTGTTAGTTACAAAAAGGATTCTGTTCATATATATCGGATCGGATATACCTCGCAGGGTCATCTTCCAATATTCTATAAAATACCTGTTTACAAAAATGCCTTCCGGCTTTCCTAGCTGTTCAAAACATGATTAAATATTACAAAAAACTGTTTCTGACATGTACAAAAATTCATCAGATAATTTGTTGCTCAGGTGCATGTTGATATCTCGGATCATTGTATGGACGATGGTAGTATTTGTACTCATGTTGGCCTTGAACCTCTGTGATCTCCCATACTCCTCTGTCCATCATCGAGGCCTCCTTGGATAGTTTGTCAGCACTCTCGTTATGTTCCCTGTAGATGTGTGAACATGTGATGTTGTTAAAAGCTGCTTTGAGTTCAATAACTTCATTCAATACAATGCTGAGTGTGTGAATGTGACAAATAGATATGTTGTTGAACCAATTTATGATGATTTTTGAATCCCCGAAGATGTTAATGCAAGAGATATGATGACTCAAAGCAAAATGAAGTAAATGATGGAGGGTAATGAGCTCTGCATAATTGTTTGTTCCCATTCCCAGGCCTGCTTTTATTTTGTAATAATGTTGCTCGGATTTGAAAATGATGAATCCGCCCCCACAACTCTGCTGGTTTGCGGCCCCATCAAAATATGCCCAAGGTGTGTTTTGGTCTATTCGGGGAGGTGGGTGAGGGTGACGCACGGGGGCGGGGGGTCTGGTAGTTCTCTATAAGCTGCGATAATGCTGGCCTCCACCATTTTCCAGAAAATAGGTTGGTCATTGAAGATGATTCGGTTTCGTGCTTTCCAAATGTGCCAATTTACAAGAATAGGAAGGTTAACAATCTTTGTGCCTTTGTGCCGTGACGCCCAGTCTATCCAAGCCTCAGATAGATCAGTGCCCTCCCAATTGCCAGAGTAAGAAATGGTGTTTTTGATAGTGGACCACAGTTCTTGTATCAACTTGCATCGCAAGAAGAGATGTTTTGTGGTTTCGGTTGCTTCTTTGCATATTGCACACCAGGTAGGTCCGTGTTAAGCTCTGTGCGATAGATTTTCTCCAGTGGGCACCTTGTTCCTTAGGACACACCAGAAGAAGAGCTTGGATCGCGGGGATGCTGTGAGCTTCCAGATACTGTGCCACTAGTTCGCAATAACCTCTGGCTTTTTGTGTCTAACAAGAAGGGCGTAACCAGCCTTTGGAGTGTAAAAACCGCTCTCAGACTGGCTCCAAATTAGTTCATCCGGCCCCCCAATGTTTCTGATGTGAGATTCAATCAGGGCCTCCCTGTAAGTCTGCCATGCCTGATGCCATCTAGGAGGGAGGTTTAGTTGATGTGCTGTCCTCCAGGCCTGATGAAAGATATCAGAGGTTTCCCTGTCTGCAATCTGGGCAATCACTTTGATATTGCGAGCAAGTAAGTGTTCAACCAAGTCTTGTGGCAGAGTGTGCCTACCTCCACTGCCAGCCCATGGGTCGATGCCAATCCTAGCCAGGGTCCCGTCTCTGATTTTCCAGGCCAAGTTGTCTCTGATCATAGGCATTGAGTGTAGTAGTGCTTTCCATATAGATGATATACCAGATCTGTTCCAATTAGGGAGTCTGATCCAATCCAGTGTGCCAAGGGGCCATATATATTTGTGGTAAGAGAGGCGGGTCCATAATTTCTAGCTATTTATCAATGCCCAACTCATTTTTGCTGCCAATGCTTGTGCGAATAGTGGAAGGTCTTTTAGACCCCATCCTCCCCACTTCTTTGGGAGAGCGATCTTCTGCCAGCCTATCCAAGCAAAAATGCATTTGTCTTGGCTTCCTGCCCAGAGATATCTGTTGCAGATTTGCTGGAGGCGTGCCAGTGTGTGTCTAGGTATCCATGCTAGAGCCATCCAGAAAACCGGGGTTGCTTCCAGCACTGATTTGATGAGGATTAATCGGCCTGCCCTGGAGAGGTATCTGTGGCTCCAACAGGAGAGCCTTTTTTCCAATTTAGATACCAGCCAAGTCCAATCTGCAATCTTCTGGCAAGTGGGCTTTAACCAGAAACCTAGATACTTTAGACCCCTGTCCAATGGATGTATGATGTAAGGGAAAGCCTGCAGAGCAGATTGAGATTCATTGACTGTGGTACGGGCCAGTGATATGGTAGATTTCTCTCTGTTTACCTGCATACCCGTGGCCTGTGAGAAGAGTTGAAGTATGCGAGAAAAAGTTAGTGAGTCTCTGATGCTACCATCCAATAGGATGAGTACATCATCCACGAACAACAGGTGTGTGAGGAAGCATTCTTCCGTGATCTTGAGGCCTTTTAGAGACCCTTCCCTTGTAGCAGAGATGATTAAGCGGCTCAGTCCTTCCATGACCAATAGAAATAGAAGAGGTGATAGGGGACAGCTGTTGTGGGGAAAAGTATCCGATGCGGATGACCCTATCCCTACTCTAAAGATGACAGTCTTTAGCAACAACTGAAAGTAAAGTTTTGATGTTCCACTTTATGAAAATACAGAGAGAATGAAAAGAAGGTCAACCAACCTGGTGTCTTTCGCTTAGTCGATCCATGTCCTTCTCTCTTTGTATCTCGTTCCCAGCTTCTTGCTCTCTTAGCCGGCCCAGCTACACACAGATCCTGCACAAAACAAGAGAGCAAACTACAAGATACATGTACTCATAACTGAAGCATGGATTAGGGTGCATCAAATATACATGTAAACACAAAACATCTATGTAATACAAGTATATAGGAGAACATGCAAAACTTTATTGATAGAAGTAACAGGGTTCTGAGAAGGTTACAACCAATGATGGCTCCAATCCAGCAACACCTCCCCAGCAGCAAGAACTCTCCTCTTCACCTCTAGTAAAACAATCACCCAATAGCTCTAACTGTAATCCAACAGCACCTCCTTGCTTAACACAAAATTCCAGCCTCTTTAGACCTCATAGAAGAGCTCTATATATAGGAGAGAAGAAGAGAGGATGAGTCAGCTTGAGACTGACATGAAGCTGCCTTATGTCCTCTCCCTCTTCAGTTTATCTTCAGTTCTTGAGTCCACTTGGAGATCCTTGGTTACACATGGTGATCAAGTACCTCTTACTCATCACAGGGCGAATCTTATGAACCAAGTGTCAGTTTGGAAGCTTCCTGGGCAATTGACACCTTGCAGGATGACTGTGCCACTTGGCCAATCTCGCCCAGCGCAGGTAGCCTTCATTAATTTTGACTCCCAGCACATGTACAAAGAGGGACAGTTGCATTCCAGCGCAGAAGCTCAGTGGAGCAGCTGACATGATCCAAAATAAGCCTGTTTTGAAGTGTTTTCAGGTGGAGAACTGATTGGAAGTGTTGTTGTTTGATGACCTTGTTCTTTTAGGGGTAAGAACAACATGTTTAGGGACTGAGGATCCCTGTAATTATCGACATTTCATGCTCCATGCTGCGAGGCACAAAAATGTCTATAACAACAGCCCTGCCGAAGCCCCCTTTCAGAGTGAAAGAAGTGGGAGGCTGATCCATTGATCAGGATGCTGAACGTAGGGGTGGTGATACAGGCCATGATCCAGTTTATGAAAGGAAGAGGGAAGCCTAGGTGAATAAGGAGCATCTTAATGTAAAGCCAGCTGACCCGGTCGAAGGCTTTAGATAGATCGATTTTCAAGAGGGTACATTTGAGATGTTTAGACCAGATGGAGTGCAGGGCTTCTTGGGCGGATCCAATTGCTTCATGAATCTGCCTATCCTCAAGGAATGCAAATTGCTGGGGAGCAATGTGAGTTGATAGGATAGGTTTAAGCCGGTTAGCAATTATCTTAGATATGATCTTATAGAGTACATAGAGTGAGATGGGGCGGAAATCATCAAATGAAGATGGGGAGTCAGACTTGGGAATGGGAGCAATGAAAGTAGAGTTTATAGCATGATATAAACACCCAGATGATATGCTTTCCTCTATCACACTGAGCAGGTCCTGTCCCAACAGGTCATAGAAGGCTAAGTAGAATTCGATGGTCCAACCGTCAGGGCCGGGGATTTTGTCTCTCTTGAACCACTTGAGTGTGCTTTCCAGTTCCTCCAATGTTACCGGGGCCGTGAGTTCAGCCGAGTCATCCTCATTTACAAATCTTGGGAAATGTGAGGCCACATCAATGATCTCTGCCAAGTTTGTACCAGGAGGGCTTCTGTACAAGCTTCTAAAGTGTGAAGAACCCAGCTGGGAGAGTTTATTGAAAGTATCTGCAAGGCCCCCTTCTGGTAGAGGGAGATTCCAGATAGTGTTGGCCACTTTCCTTCCCTTAGCATAGTTGTGGAAAAATCTAGAGTTTTCGTCCCCTGCTTTCAGCCAAATAGCTCTGCTACGTAATCTGAGGGATTCCTCCCTTTGTCTAAGCAAAGTAGACCGCTGATTTTCCAGCTCAATCAGTCGAGTCTTGTCCACGGCCGAGGTGAATCCTAGGTTTCGCTCATCTAGCAGGGTTCTCAACTCTTCTTCAACAGATGTGAGCTGGGCAGATTCCTTTCTGTTCTTCTCCTTGGCCCAATTTATGACAATATGCTTTAGCTCCGAGAGGTTCTTACAGAAACCCTTTGACAATGAAGCTTCTCTGTTTATGGGATGAGCCTTCCAGTAATCAGAGACCAATTTTATGAAGTCTTGATCTTGGAGCCAGATATGGTTGAATTTGAAAGGGGCTTTTGGCTTATGGTGAGGCCCTAGGATTTCCAGAAAGATGGGGGAGTGATCTGATAAACCCCCAGATCCAACCCATTGTTTGTAGTGGTGAAGTTGCTGAATCAGGGGTCCTTTAAGAAGGAATCTGTCCAGTCTTCGAGCCAAAGCAGCAGCTCCCACCCTTCTGTTCCTCCACGTAGGCATAGGCTTCTGCATGGGGATATCAACAAAATCTGTCTGATCTAGGGTATTCCTCATGAAATCTGTGATGGAATCCACTTGTGCCATGGAACCCCAAGATTCTCGGAAGCCCAGAGAAAAATTTAGGTCGCCCCCCAGGATGGTATGGTCCGCTGCTAATAAGGTAAGATTTAGCAGGTGCCTCCAGAATGGCTCCCTGAGGTGGCAAGGACCATATACATTCACAATACGGAATGCTTGTCCAAGATCTGCAGCGAAAATGTCCACTCCCATGAATCCTTGTCCACCCCAGGATGAATCGATCCTGATTGACCTAGGGTTATATCCGAGCGCCAGTCCCCCCGATCGACCCGAGGCATCCGTGGCCAAGAACTTCCATCTCGGTGCCAGTGTGTTTAAGCAATGAGAGATGTCCTCTGCCGGGCCCAGAGTCTCTTGGAGGAGGATAATGTCGGGTTGCTCAATCTCAAAGAGTCTCTAGATGGCTAGTTTTTTGGGGGCACTAGCCAAGCCCCTGCTATTGAATGATAAGCACTTCATGGAGGACCGCCCCGGGGGGTAGTGGCTGCTCTAAGGACCCCGTCTATAGTGGACTGCCGGCCTGATGCGACCTCCGCACCGGCCCTCCAGATGGCTTTGGAGAGATCAGATTTTCTACCTCTGGATGTCAGAGGTCCCATACCTAGAGGGATAATGCCCAGGCCTCCCTGAGAGCCCGGTAGCTGAGGACGAGGGCGAAGAGAATATGGGTGGGAGGATGTCTGCGAGGAGGATGACAGAGATGATGAGGAGGGGAAGGGAGGCACGGATGGAGGAGCAGTAGAGGCACACAGAGGAGGAGTCGATAGCGGGCAATGAGCCATAGTGCAAGGTGCAGATGATGAAACAAATGCAGATGAGCTACCAAGAGATAAGGAGGAAGGGATTAGAACAGTACCCGAGGCCTGTGCGGCTGCTACAGCGGCCCGAGCCCTAGTCATAGGGGGCGATGACGGTCCTGGCCCCTTCGTCCCAGTCTTCACTAGCGAGCCCTGTACAGATGCCTCCCCCTGAGATGGGCGAAAGATGATCGGGGATGCCTCTCGAGCTGAAATGGGAGAGATCTTTGGGGATGCCTCTGGACTCTTGTTCAGCGGACAGTCCTTAAATAGGTGTCCCACTTGATGACAGCGGTTGTAGCGGAATGGAACTCCTTCGTAGTCGAGAATTTGTGTCCTGCTGTATTTTCCCCATTGCAGGGTGATCTTCTCCTCTAATCCTTCACGCGTGTCCAGATGAACCAACGCACGATCTAGGGTTCGCTTCTTGGATTCAACATACGTGTGATCATGATCCAGATACGTGCCCAGTGCATTTCCTATCTTGATGAGTGCTTCCTCGCTCCAATACTGTAATGGTAATCCGGGCAATCATACCCACAGGGGGCCTGCACCGATCTGTTCACATTCTGGGTCAAAGAGGGGACTCCACCTATTTAATAGGACAGGTGTAGTTTCAATGTGCCAATATTTTGCCAAAACTAAATCCGTGTAGTCCTCTTTAGTGAAATGGAGGGAGAACCACCCACGGGGGAGAACATGTACCTCCGGGAGTTCTTTGAGCAGGGCCCTCCAGATTTCCTTAACCCATTGTGTCAGTTGGCTTGCTGTGTAGGCGCATCCCCGCACATGTCCTACCAAAACCGTTCGAGCCATGGGCACCGCTTCCCCGAGAGCCGATGGATCGCCAAAGGAGTTAGTGATATCTTTGGTCGTCGCTTTGATACACCTGGATTTCCTCTTCTTTGTGCGAGGTGAAGAAGGGTGGTCGACAAAGGGGTTTGTTACACCTTCAAGGGGGATGGGCTTCGACGGTTTAACATTTATCGTCGGGGTGCTAAAACATCCGGAGGGCCGAATCCCAGAGGTGGGAAGGGTTTGAGGTCCCGTAACCGGGGAGTCCACGGCAGGAGTCGGAAGATCCGAGGGTAGAAACGGGGGCTGATCGAAAGACAGGATCTGTGGTGAGAGTGTAGCGAGGAGCTGTTCCGTACCGGGCGATAGAGGAGGGGCTTCAAGGCCAGGGGGTGAAACCGGGGTGAATTCAGGGATGGAGCGGTAAGTGAGCAAACTTGAGTGCACGACCACAGGTGAGGTATCCGGTGAGCAGAGAGCAGAGGCGGTTTGAGAGGCTATAACCGGCGCGGTGAAATTAGGGTTTTCGAAGATGATGCGGTCTTCAAATGGATCCGCGGAATAATCCACAAGGTCCGTCTCCATGTGGCCTTCCATGACGGTAACAGGCGAGACAGACAGTAAAGCGGCTGTGGAAATGGCGAAGGACGACTCCGTTGGGCCGGTTGAGAAACGGGTGTCCGGAGACCGCGACTGCCTGCGGCTGCCAGCAAACCCTAGTGAGCTAACCTAGACCCGCGCGCTCCTGTAGCTCCATCCTTTCCCTTCCCTTCTAGCGTTAATACCTCTATATATATATATATAGATATATATATATACTTACATTAAGAGTTACATTTAAAAATTGCATGACATTTATGAACTTCTATCAATGCATATAGCCAAATAGAATTCTTCAAGTCATATTGGATTCTATGAAATTATTTAAACCAGAAATAAACTATTTAAGAATTGTAAATGACAAAATGCTAATATGGATTGGAAAATCAATGTCTTATGGTGCAAAAAGTTTAAATACAACCATTTTTTACCCATCTCTTTAATGAGTCTAGATGGTCCACTTAACAGATTGTTAATTAATTATTCCATGTTTTATTAAGAAGAGAATTTTATTTTTCATAGAGTTTTGTTTCAAAACAATACAATATGAGATTAATATAGTCTTAATAGATTACATGATAGACAAATAAAAGTCAATAAATGGATTCCTTATTAAATTAAATGAGATGAGATTATTGCATATACAAATAGTTGATTCAAGAATATATGAAAACAAAATATGGTTTAAAAATTGAATGCCCTACAATTTAACGAGTAGTATTCACTTATGAGTCATAACCCGTTAGCCTAAATAGTCCACTTAATACTTATTATCAAGAAATTAAAAGACTTATTTTTCGAAAAAATGCATCATAGTATATGGCTATTACAAATCACATT
This sequence comes from Pinus tabuliformis, assembly GCA_031772625.1. NCBI lineage: Eukaryota > Viridiplantae > Streptophyta > Pinopsida > Pinales > Pinaceae > Pinus > Pinus tabuliformis. The sequence goes on from CM062818.1 coordinate 486,406,918, forward strand.
TATACACTCATATTAATGGACATAACTAAGTACAATTCAATAATATAATTACAGCTAAAGTGATATAATTTCAGTTTATTTAAAAGACAAATTTACAAAAAAATGACTTTAAATAATGAAATTAGATGCCTTGCAGTTCAAAAAGTTCAATGACTTAATTCATCCATGATAGTATCTAATCAAACCTTGATAATCCACTTATCAATCATTATCCTCATATATATGTTTTTTTAAGAAATGCAAAATTATTTACAATATATTTTTATCTAAAAAATTACATATCACATTTATGCACTCATATTAGTGCATTTTATATGTAAACAATGAATAACTAACTTTGTGCCTTGTTGATTTTCAATATGATATGATTGTAGTTACAACCATTAATTGATTTAAGCATATAAATTTATGGAAACTATCAATTGAGAAATCACATATCTTATGCTTCAAAAATATCAAATCATTTACCTATGACACATCTCTCATTGGTCTAAATAGTGAATAATGCATTGTGAATAGTGAATAATGCACATAACATTTATCAAGTAAATTATTATAATTTCTTTAGTAAGAATAGCACCTTTGTTTGCAAGGAGTTCGATTTCAAAACTTATATTTCACATTTATATATGATTATTGATACATATAATTAAACATAAGTCATTAAAACTAACATGCTTCGATCGTTCATATAAGATAATTTGAATGGAAAACAATTCATTTAAGAACACACGCGCGCGCACACACACATCTTAGAAGAAAATCGATACAACAGTGATTGCAAAAAAAATTATAAATAATAATAAATATACATATTAATATAATTGGATATTCCCATATATTTCAAAAAATATAAAATCATACAAATTGATTCAACAAAAACTATGTCCAAAATGTATTGAAAATTTGGAATGTACTTTTCAACAAATTTATAAAAGAAATTATCTCCATGAACTACAATGAAGTACATGTTCTATTGAACATTTGAATGTACTCATGTTTTTGTTTGATACGATGAAGTGTCTTAAGAAAGGGGAATAAAACTTGCATAAGCCACGTATCTTTCTCTTTTCCTGTATACGATTTTATCAAGATGTGGTTTGATCGATATCCCATGAATTGAGAAGTATGATTTTCTAAATCTATTAGCAATGCATTTTATTCTTCATAATTATCTCCATATTGGGACCACACATCAATCAACTTTTTCTCATAAAATTGTCTTGTTCTCCCTGCTTCCAATTTTGTTTGCAAACGACAATGAGATTTGTCCCATGCAAATTTAAAGTCCTCTATATCAATATTTGATTTTTCAAGTACTTTTTGGATGTACTTGTTAGTGACATTAATGTCCATATTGCGACATCATAATTTCTCAAGCAATATTTTAATACTTCTGAATGAAAAGGCCTTAAAAAATAGGACCTATCACCAAACTGCCAGTCTAGTTCTCTTTGAATATGAAAATATTGTTCATCTTTGGTGTATGATTGGAAGAATACTCCTTCCATTTCGAATATCAACAACACCTTTTGACTTGTAGTAATTCCCATCTCCATTTGCACTACAACCACATGTATGATATTAACATATCTCCACTTTAACACTTCATTGCTTAAGGACATAAAAACCTATCATTTTAAAAATGATGTTAATATTTATTATGAACAATTTCCATTTGTACGCAAAGGTAATTTTACAATGAGTTCAAAGTATCACAAAATACAAATACAATTGCCCCATTAAAATGAACAAACAAATAATATGTTTACTTTATACATACAACCTAATACCTTTATTTAATTTGTATGGAATAAAAGTATTATAAGAATGCATTGACCCGCCATTTAAATCATTAATTTTAAGACTTATAATGATTTATGTAATTTTAATTGACAAATATAATTACAATGGTCTAGCGCAACTAAACAAACTAATTTTTTTTTATTAATTTTCACATACAATATAACACAATTTTTAAATTTCAAACCTAATTAATTACATGTTAATTTATAGAGTTTCTACCTTAGTTTTTTTTTGTGCTTCTTTTAGTGCAAATTGTATGTTTATTGTTGGTGCGACATACAACTTAATATAATTTCTCAACTTATATGGAATAAAAAGGGTTATAAGAATGCAATGGGTCATCATTCACATTACTAATTTTTAAGAGGTATAACGATAACTTTAACCACATTTAAAGCAAATAATTGTAATGATCTAATTAAAACAAATAGACCAGTTACCTATTAATTTTACATACAATGTAATCCATTGTAAAAAAATATATATAGCATGGGAAATTTTGATATGAAAACATTGAATGACCATTCATCTCACCAAAAATAAAGAAAATAAAAATATTTTAATTTTAGTAATGACAAACCAAATCAACAATTCTTTTATTAGGCTGTGAAATAAAAGCAATAAATCTTGATGTCATACATATAACATCATGATATAGACATATGTAATCTTAAGGTACTTCTAAATGTAATTGAACATCCTTCAAAATAGCTCACACATCCGTAGCCTTGTTGAGTTTATTCAATATTCTCCATAGCTCATTGATCAACCAATTATCCCCTTGATTTGCTCCAATGAATGGAGGGGCAAGAATCACATTTTCTTTTGGATTATCTTTCACTCTCTCAATTAAACAATCAACTATAATAGTATTGGTTGCATCATATTGGGTATGCATTTCCCACACTTTTTTCAATGATTTAGTGTGTATAACTTTCGTTGAATTGTCAATGACCTTATGTCCCTTTTGTGGCTTACAGTCTAAAGCAGTCCACTTAAACACAAATTTATCTTGTAATGTTTCTGAAACCAACTTTTTTAGAAATCTTGTTGTGCTTTGTTTCAAAGTTATTGTCCAAATTGCAATGTCAAGAGATTCATTTTTGAAACACATTTCAAAAAATGATTTTGCATGTGGATGAATCCAAAATAATTTTTTCTCTATTGTGTAATCAACATCAGCTCCCATTTTCTCAATATGCCCTTTGTTTGTTGCTTCATCATCAATGCTATGATAAAAAATGTCCTTTAGTTCAAAAATAACTAGTTTCTTTTGAGTTATTTTGGCTGCAACACAATGGAAAATAATATAGTCAAACCATTTTATTCATGTTACAAAAATTACTTAAAAAATTGTTGAAACGATACACTTACCTTGAGTGGTTTTTTCAATATTTATAGATGACACAATAAGTTCTTTTATCATCTGGACAAGACCTGGAGTAAACATATTAAACCTTCAATCAAATACCAATTGTACTTCTTATTAAACCTTCAATCAAATACCAATACCAAGAAAAACATTAGTAATGAAACCTTTAAAAAGGAACACACACACACACACCTTAAACATTATTTTGATTGTTAATTTTATCCTTTTTATTTGTTCTTATAATAAAAATATACAACATTATGGTAGTTACAAGTATTTGAGTTTGAAGAATAATAAGATAAACAAGAAGACAAGTTATAAGTATCTGATATGACATTGTCTTCTTGGTTAAATTTATTTGTTTCCAAATTAAACATATAAAATATTTTGAATTGTGAAAATGAATAGAATCATTAAATAACAAGGAAAACAAGTGGACAAATTATAAGTACCTGATGTTATATTTTGTTCTTGATTGTAGTTTTGTGGGACAATACCTTGGTCATTATATTCATTCTCTTTATTTCCAACTATAATCAACATATGAAATGGATATGAATCACAATAAAAAATATAATAATTTAGAATAATAATAAAATAAAAAAAGATAGAGATACAACGATTAATACCCATTTCTATCTCCATCATTCCATGGTCATTGTCTTGATTAATTTTATTCATCTCATAATTCCCTATAATAGTCATCCAAAAATGTCATGAATATGGAAATTAAATAAATTGAAAAATTATCAAGAGAAAAAACCAAACAAATTATGTAACTGTTATGATAACTTCTTCATGTCCTCCTCCTCCTGTTTCCATCTCCATACTTTTTTCAACAACATAAGCAGTATGTTGATTAATTTGTTTCTTCCCACTTTCATCATTCTCTGTTTTAGAATCTCCATCATTAGTTATTTTAGTAAACACTTTGACAATTAAGAAATATGAAAAAAATAGTATCCAATGTATTATAAGAAAATAAATAAATGAATTGTAGTACCTGAATTTTCCAAGAAGTTAATGGATACTGGATTTGATAGTTGAAAAGATTTGTAATTATTTAACATGGTTGTCCTTTGTGACTCTGTTTGCACAACACATGAAATTCTTCTTCCATATTTACAACAGGCCTTGATAAAAATTTTCCCAGCATAAAGAGAAATAACCACTTTTGCATCACTACATTGTTGGTGTTTTTCCACTAAATCCATCCAAAATCGTAATCTCTCTCATTTTCATCAAATGTGTCTTCAAATGTGTGAGAGTATTTTATAGCCTCCAAAATTTTTAATTCTGAGGTATATAAATGTATAGTAAGAACTATATCATAACTATAATTGTTTTGGGACTTATATTCATAAATGCCACTAGTCATTTTATAGTTGAACTTGGAGTTCTTTATGGAAATTTCAAAGGCTGGCATACATCATTACAAAACCAAAGTTCTGCTAAGAGAACTGTAGTAAAGTCATTCAACTCATTTTTTTCGATAAGAAATCGAAAAAATTCAATGTAATATCCCTTGTTGAATTGTTCTTTTTTCAAAGCCAGTGTATCCAAAACAACAAGGTCAGTATGTAAAACTGGTTGCAACTGACATGGAAAAGAGTGCAAAAGTGTTGACAAAAGATCAGGGCCCCCAAAATGACAACCAAATTCAAAATTGTTATCAATCTGTTGAACACTTGTTGATCCATTTATCATTTTGTCAAGGACTTCACATGCTTGCTGAGAAAGGGACTCTATCTTTGTATTACATGTTCCTTTGACATAAGTAGACCCCTCCACCGTGTTGCAAAAATTGGTAAATATGATATCATTAATTTCATAATGCTCAAGAATGTTGAATGTGGTAAGATTCATCTCATTCAAGTTCTGATCATGACTTTGACAATATGTAACCATTGCATCCAATATTGATCTATTGGTTTTCAATTTAGAACAATAATCTTTTAATTTTATGGCATTTGTTGTATGATTAATTGGAATAGAAAACCAAATGGTTCCATCCAATAGCTTATCTGCTACGGAAGCAATTTCTTCCATGGTTAATCCCTGAAGGGGCCAAAGAGTAGCTGTTGTCAAACTGTGTAGACTATTTTTCTTGTAGTTCTCAAAATCAAGTTGGATTGGAGAACAATTTAATGTGCCTAGTTGGTAATAGTTAAAAAAAGTGTCCCATTTATCCCAAATAGGTTCATCAAGATATAAGAGAATTTTTTTATCAGAAAAATTTGTAATTGGACAATCGAAGAATGAGCACAACATTTCATCATCAACCTGATAAAAAAATAAATATAAACTAATAAGAATCCAATGTAAAAATGAAACTAAATAAGGTGTTATAATCTAATGAGAAATCATCATAAATATTAGAAAATATGACTTATATTATCGGCTTTAGTCATTTATCTACAATAAAAGTAGATACAATAATAAAATTTTAAATGTAAAAATAATTAAAATTACATACCTTGTCTTCAGCCGTCTTAGAGCATCCAATCCTCCTTTTCTTTAGTTTGTCATTGGCAATTAAGAAATGTCTTGCCGAGCGCACACAATCAATAAATGGAGTTTTGTATAATACCTTATTTGCAGAATTTAATTGACAACAAATGCGGATCAACTCAGTGGGTTCAACTAATGGATGCAAGAATCGAGCATTACGATTTTTATATTTTTTTTCGCTTCTGTCAATACATTATATTTAGGATTTGTTAAAATTTCCTTTACTACTTGAATGGTATGTTGACCATCAACTATCCAAAAATTGGTATTCTCAGAATCTAGATCTGTCTCATTTATAATTTTGATAGAGTTGATCAATGGATCAGGCTCATTGATGTCAAATGGAATCAGAAGAACATCAGGTAATGAGGTGTGAAATTTTTCTAGGAATGGTTTCACTAATACTTGAACATTTAAATCATCTCGTGATCTTAATTTGAACACTTTAGGGGCTTCTTTACATCTTTCAACAACCACTTTTCTATTAAAGGAGTTTGAAAATAGATAGCAATGCTTGAAAGCTTCATGAATCTCATCACATTGATTTGCAAGGTTAGTTGTCTCAAATTCAACTTTCCTAGTTTTTTGAAATTCTGTAGTGGGCTTGAAATCACTTTCTTTTATGTTCTCCTCCAAATCAGATAAATATACTCTTCTCAAAGCAAGTAATTGAGAATCAATTTTATCATCTAGTAGTTTATCAAAAAATTTACCCTTTTGTTGTAAATGAAGAAGTACAAATGATGTTTTTTACTTCTTACATAGCGATATCTCATAACAGTGGTGATGCGTTTTAAAAGATCTGGACAACTATTTAGTCCAGATTTAGAAAAGCTCTCAAAGTTATCCAACTTGAACATTGAATTTTTTATCATATTTGTTGAATCAGTACTTGAAGCTTCAATCAAATCTGGTCTAAAATTTGTATACTCCACTTGACATGAAATTAATTTTACCTCATTTTCATTAATCATTTCCACTTGAAAGTCAATGTCATTTTCATTGCAAGCATAGCAATTAATTATTATTCCTAATATCTCTGGTTCGTTTCCATATATTGATCCAAATAGGGACATATCAAGAAACATATTCATGGGAGTTTCTATTTGGATGTACCAATCTTGCAGGAACTCATATTTATTATTTGTATTGTATTTTTTAATCATTTCAAAAGTAGAAGTAGAAGGTGTTATTAATACTGCATTTTGAGTTGAATAACTTTTCTTTTTCTTAAGTGATGGTTGTAACATTTCATTTTCGTTTGGGCCAACCAATTCTGCAAATAATAGCAAAAAAATATTTGCATTAATCAAAATGAAAATATAATTTCAAATATTGTCACATAATGTTCTTATAAATACTGAAAAACCACCTAATCTAACCATTTCCAAGATAGTGTACATAAAATATAAAACCACCATACCAGTTGAAGGAGGCAATGTTTGTACATCACTTTTTTTTGTCTTTTCTTCACTACTTTACTTTGAATTTCAGGCACACCAGATTCCGCAGTTTCTAGAAAAAAAAATTATGGAATACATGAAATACTAAATATTATTAAACAACCTTATAATACACGATTTCCATTTACATGCACAATAATAAATGAGTACATATGCTATGCAAGTTTACTATATGACTCCAAAAGTTATCCCCTGGGTAAAACTGATAAGAAAAGATACCACCTAATCCAACCATTTCTAAAAGAGTACATAAAATATAAAACCACCATACCAGTTGAAGGAGGCATCATTTGTGTATCACTTGTTTTTCTTTTTGTCTTTGCTACTTTACTTTGAATTTCACGCCCACCAGTTTCCACGGTTTCTAGAAAGAAAAATTTAATGGAAGACATGAAATAACAAATAGTATTCAACAACGTTATAATACACAATTTCCATTTACACGCACAATAATAAATGAGTAAATATGTTATGCAAGTTTAGTATATGACACCAAAAGTTATCACATATTTAAAATTTCTTGGAAAAACAATACCCATGTTAGTATGGTTTGTCCTCATTAAAACCCCAATCCTAAGGCTATTTCCATGGGTTTTATTAATCAACAACCAATTATTAACATAATGTATAACAATTTTAACAAAGTATAAACTAAAATTTTCATACCATTTAAAGAATTTGGTGTCGTGTTTCTTGAACTTCCTTTTTCCTTGGGTGCTTCCTTTGAATTCTCACTAGCTTCATAGTCCATGGTATCTGAAAATAAAGTAAAAAATTATTATCACAATTTCGAATTATTGAAGAAAATATGAATTTATAAATACTATAACTATTCGTATAATTATGTGTAACAAAATGAACAAGAACAATAACAAGTGTATAACTCACAATAATAGGTAATCAAGGTTAGAAAAAGGGCACCCCCAAATAATTTTTTTTGTTCTTTTAATCGTGAATATAGGAAAGCAAATATCTACTAGGTTTCCTTCTAGCACAAGCATAAGAACATTTCCAAAAGACATTACATTGTGAATAAACAAAAACAATTGTATAGAAAAAAATAACAACATATATACACAAAATTTAACTCTTATAGTCATGTATATTCTTAGTTTGCTTTAGATAAAATAATAGCAAAACACAATGAAATAACATTAACTATGGCGATCATTATATTTTCTTCTAGATCCTCGTCTGGAACAAAGAAAAACACATAGCAACTTTGCAAGGTGAAATAAATATAGAATGTGATATAATTACTTCTAACATGAACAAAAGCATATTTCCAACAAGAATCTTGCAAAGCAAAAGAAATATTCGCATCCTAGATTTAATTCTATTAAAAACGCATGGATATTGTCAAGAAAAACATTGTAAGGTGAAATAAATCTAGCATGTGCTAGAATTATTTTTAGCACGAACACATTCATATTTCCAAGAAAAACATTGCAAAACAAAATAATTATAGCACAAGCTAGATTTCCTTCTACCACAAACACAAACATATTGTCATTAAAATATTGCAAGGCAAAGGAAATGTAACCCATGCTAGACTATATTCTATTGCATACAAGAATATTGCCAACAACAACATTGTGTTGTAAAGCAAAAACATAAACACAATGTCAATAAAATCATTGCAATAATAATATTTCCTGGGACATTTGACCTAGCCTTTTAGAGACAATGAGGTTTTAGTCCATGCCTTCATAGACTATTGTTACAATATAAAAAATGTTAAACCCTGAAATGATTAGAAGGCCCTTCATATGGAATATGTGGTCTAAGAATGGGATAGTGTACAAAGATTTCCTCCTATAAAAAACACAAGAACATTGAAAATATCAACATTACAAAGTGAAAGAAACATAATTCATACTATATTTCCTTCTAATGCGAAATTAATCACATAACAACATTGTAGGGCGAAAAAAATTTACTCAGAATTACATTTACTTATAACAAACATATAAATATTTCCAATAACAACACTACACGACAAAAAAAATCTAGCACAAGCTAGATTTTCTTTTAGCCTAAACAGAAACATGTTAACATTAACAACATTGCAATGTAAAATAAAATCCAACATGTGTTAGATTTCATTTTAGTGCAAACTCGAGCACATAGAAACATTGTAGAGTGAGAAGTCTATCAAGTGCTAGATTTATGTCTACCACAAATACAAGCACGTTGCCAACAACAACGTTGTAGAGTATAAGAATTCTAGATTGTGTTAAATTTTCTTCCAACACAAACACAAACACATTTTGATTTGAAAGAAATTTAACACATGTTATATTTCCTTTAAATGCAAACACAAGAACATAACAACATTGTAAAACTAAACAAGTTTATTGTGTGGTAGATTAAGAACATTGCAATTTAAAATAAAATCTAACATGTGTTAGATTTTCTTTTAACGCAAACTTGAGCACATAGAAACATTGTAGAGTGAGAAATATAGCAAGTGCTAGATTTATGTCTACCACAAATAAAAGCACGTTGCCGACAACAACATTGTAGAGTATAAGAAATCTAGCTTGTGTTAAATTTTCTTCCAACACAAACACAAGCACATTTAAATTTGAAAGAAATCTAACACATGCTATATTTCCTTCTAGCACAAACACAAGAACATAACAACATTTTAGGACTAAATAAGTATAATGTGTGCTAGATTAACAACATTGCAATGTAAAAGAAAATCTAACATGTGTTATATTTACTTTGAGAGCAAACTCAAGAACATAGAAACATTGTAGAGTGAGAAATCTAGCAAGTGCTAGATTTATGTCTACCACAAATACAAGCACGTTTCCAACAACAACATTGTAGAGTATAAGAAATATGGCTTCTGCTAAATTTTCTTCCATCACAAAACAAGCAAAATTAAATTTGAAAGGAATATAACACATGTTATATTTCCTTCTAGCACATACACAAGAACATAACAACATCTTAGGACTAAATAAGTATAATGTGTGCCAGATTACCATCATTGCAATGTAAAAGAAAATCTAACATGTGTTAGATTTCCTTTTAGTGCAAACTCAAGCACATAGAACATTGTAGAGTGAGAAATCTAGCAACTGCTAGATTTATGTCTACCACAAATACAAGCACATTGCGAACAACAAGATTGTAGAGTATAAGAAATCCGGCTTGTGTTAAATTTTCTTCCAACTCAAACACAAGCAAAATTAAACTTGAAAGAAATATAAACACAAGAACATAACAACATTTTAGGACTAAATAAGTCTAATGTGTGCTAGATTAACAACATTGCAATGTAAAAGAAATTCTAACATGTGTTGGATTTCCTTTTAACGCAAACTCAAGCACATAGAAACATTCAAGAGTGAGAAATTTAGCAACTGCTAGATTTATGTCTACCACAAATAGAAGCACGTTGCCAACAAAAAAATTGTAGAGTATAAGAAATCTGACTTGTGTTAAATTTTCTTCCAACACAAAAAAAAACACATTTAAATTTGAATGAAATCTAACACATGCTATATTTCCTTCTAGCACAAACACAAGAACATAACAACATTTTAGGACTAAATAAGTATAATGTGTGCTAGTTTAACAACATTGCAATGTAAAATAAAATCTAACATGTGTTAGATTTCCTTTTAGCACAAACTCAAGCACATACATACATTGTAGAGTGAGAAGTCTATCAAGTGTTAGATTTATGTCTACCAAAAATACAAGCGCGTTGCCAACAACAACATTGTAGGGTTTAAGAATTCTAGATTGTGATAAATTTTCTTGCAACACAAACACAAGCACATTTCAATTTGAAAGAAATTTAACACATGTTATATTTCCTTTGAGTGCAAACAGAAGAACATAACAACATTGTATGACTAAATAAGTTTAATGTGTGCTAGATTAACAACATTGCAATTTAAAATAAAATTTAACATGTGATAGATTTCCTTTTAGCGCAAACTTGAGGACATAGAAACATTCAAGAGTGAGAAATCTAACAACTGCTAGATTTATGTCCACCACAAATACAAGCACGTTGCCAACAACCACATTGTGGAGTATAAGAAATCTAGCTTGTGTTAAATTTTCTTCCAACATAAACACAAGCACATTTAAATATGAAAGAAATCTAACACCTGCTATATTTCCTTCTAGCACAAACACAAGAACATAACAACATTTTAGGACTACATAATTTTAATGTGTGCTAGATTAACAACATTGCAGTGTAAAGGAAATTCTAACATGCGTTAGATTTACTTTTAGCGCAAACTCAAGGACATAGAAACATTGTAGAGTGAAAAATCTAGAAAGTGCTAGATTTATGTCTACAACAAATACAAGTACATTGCCAACAACAACATTGTAGAGTATAAGAAATCCGGCTTGTGTTAAATTTTCTTCCAACACAAACACAAGCAAAATTAAACTTGAAATAAATATAATACATGTTATATTTCCTTCTAGCACAAACAAAAGAACATAACAACATTTTATGACTAAATAAGTCTAATGTGTGCTAGTTTAACAACATTGCAATGTAAAATAAAATCTAACATGTGTTAGATTTCCTTTTAGTGAAAACTCAAGCACATAGAAACATTCAATAATGAGAAATCTAGCAACTGCTAGATTGATGTCTACCACAAATACAAGCACGTTGCCAACAACAACATTGTACAATATAAGAGTTATGGAATTGTGTTAAATTTTCTTCCAACACAAACACAAGCACATTTTAATTTGAAAGAAATCTAACACATGTTATATTTCCTTCTAGCACAAACACAAGAACTTAACAATTTTGTAGAACTAAATAAGTCTAATGTGTGCTAGATTAACAACACTGCAATGTAAAATAAAATCTAACATGTGTTAGATTTCCTTTTAGCGCAAAGTCAAGCACATAGAAACATTGTAGATTGTGAATTCTAGCAAGTGCTAGATTTATGTCTACCAAAAATACAACACGTTGCCAACAACAACATTGTAGAGTATAATAAATCTAACTTGTGTTAAATATTCTTGAAGCTCAAAAACAAGCACATTAAAATTTGAAAGAAATGCAACACGTGCTGTATTTCCTTCTAGCACAAACACAAGAACATAACAACATTTTAGGACTAAATAAGTCTAATGTGTGCTAGTTTAACAACATTGGAATGTAAAATAAATTCTAACATTTTTTAGATTTCGTCTTAGTGCAAACTCGAGCAGATAGAAACATTGTAGAGTGAGAAATCTAGCAAGTGCTAGATTTATGTCTACCACAAATATAAGCACGTTGTCAACAACAACATTGTAGAGTATATGAAATCAAGCTTGTGTTAAATTTTCTTCCAACACAAACGCAAGCACATTTTAATTTGAAATAATATAACTCATGTTATATTTCCTTCTAGCACAAACACAATAACATAACAAAATTTTAGGACTAAATAAGTCTAATGTGTGCTAGATTAACAACATTGCAATGTAAAATAAAATCTAACATGTGTTAGATTTCCTCTTAGCACAAACCTAAGCACATAGAAACATTGTAGAGTGAGAAATTTAACAAGTGCTAGATTTATGTCTACCACAAATACAAGCACGTTTCCAATAAAAACATTGTATAGTATAAGAATGCTAGATTGTGTTAAATTTTCTTCCAACACAAACACAAGCACAATTTAATTTGAAAGAAATCTAATGCATGCTATATTTCCTTCTAGGACAAACACAAGAACATAACAACATTTTAGGACTAAATAAGTCTAATGTGTGCTATTTTAACAACATTGCAATGTAAAATAAAATCTAACATGTGTTAGATTTCCTTTTAGTGCAAACTCGAGCACATAGAAACATTGTAGAGTGATAAATCTAGCAAGTGCTAGGTTTATGTCTACCACAAATATAAGCATGTTGCCAACAATAACATTGTAGGGTATAAGAAATCTATCTTGTGTTAAATTTTCTTCCAACATAAACACAAGCACATTTTAATTTGAAAGAATCTAACACATTGTATATTTCCTTCTAGCACAAACACAAGAACATAACAACATTTTAGGACTAAATAAGTCTAATATGTGCTAGTTTAACAACATTACAATGTAAAATAAAATCTAACATGTGTTAGATTTCCTTTTAGTGCAAACCCGAGCACATAGAAACATTGTAGAGTGAGAAATCTAGCAAGTGCTAGATTTATGTCTACCACAAATATAAGCATGTTGCCAACAACAACATTGTAGAGTATAAGAAATCTAGCTTGTGTTCAATTTTCCTCCAACACAAACACAAGAACATTGTAATTTGAAAGAATCTAACACATGCTATATTTCCTTTTAGCACAAACACAATAACATAACAATATTTTAGGACTAAATAAGTCTAATGTGTGCTAGATTAACAACATTGCAATGTAAAATAAAATCTAACGTGTTAGATTTCCTTTTAGCACAAACTTGAGCAGATAGAAACATTGTGGAGTGAGAAATATAACACACTCTATATTTCTTTCAACCACAAATACAAGCACGTTGCCAATAACAACATAGTATAGTATAAGAATACTAGATACAATTTGGTTTGAAAGAAATCTAACACATGTTATATTTCCTTCAAGCACAGACACAAGAACATAACAACATTGTAGGACTAAATAAGCCTGATGTGTGCTATATTAACAACATTGCAATGTAAAATGGAATCTAAAATGTGTTAGATTTCATTTGAGCGCAAACTCGAGCACATAGAAACATTGTAGAGTGAGAAATCTAGCAAGTGCTAGATTTATGTCTACCACAAATACAAGCATGTTGCCAACAACAACATTGTAGAGTATAAGAATTCTAGCTTGTGTTAAATTTTCTTCCAACACAAACACAAGCACATTTAAATTTGAAAGACTTCTAACAAATGCTAAATTTCCTTCTAGCACAAACACAAGAACATAACAACATTGTAGGACTAAATAAGTCTATAATGTGTGCTAGATTAACAACATTGCAATGTAAAATAAAATATAACATGTGTTAGATTTCCTTTTAGCACAAACTCGCACAAATAGAAGCATTGTAGAGCGAGAAATCTAGCAAGTGCTAGATTTATGTCCAGCACAAATACAAGAACGTTGCCAACAACAGAATTGTAGAGTATAATAAATCTAGCTTGTGTTAAATTTTCTTCCAACACAAACATAAGCAAATTTAAATTTGAAAGAATTCTAACACATGCTATATTTCCTTCTAGCACAAACACAAGAACATAACAACATATTAGGACTAAATAAGTCTAATGTGTTCTAGATTAACAACATTGCAGTGTAAAAGAAAATCAAACATGTGTTAGATTTCCTTTTAGCACAAACTCAAGCACATAGAAACAATGTAGAGTGAGAAATATAGCAAGTGCTAGATTTATGTCTACCACAAATAAAAGCACGTTGCCAACAACAACCTTGTAGAGTATAAGAAATCTCGCTTGTGTTGAATTTTCTTCCAACACAAACACAAGCAAATTTAAATTTGAAAGAAATATAAGACATGTTATATTTCCTTCTAGCACAAACACAAGAACATAACAACATTTTAGGACTAAATAAGTCTAATGTGTGCTATATTAACAACATTGCAATGTATAAGAAAATCTAACATGTGTTAGATTTCCTTTTAGCGCAAACTCAAGCACATAGAAACATTCTAGAGTGAGAAATCTAGCAACTGCTAGATTTATGTCTAACACAAATGCAAGCATGTTGCCAACAACAACATTGTAGAGCGAGAAATATAACATGTGCTACATTTATGTCTAGCACAAATACAAGAACGTTGCCAACAACAACATTGTAGAGTATAAGAATTCTAGATTGTGTTAAATTTTCTTCCAACACAAACCCAAGCACAATTTAATTTGAAAGAAATCTAACACATGTTATATTTCCTTCAAGCACAAACACAAGAACATAACAACATTGTAGGGATAAATAAGTCTAATGTGTGCTATATTAACAATGTTGCAAAGTAAAAGAAAATCTAACATGTGTTAGATTTCCTTTTAGCGCAAATTCGAGCACATAGAAACATTGTAGAGTGAGAAATCTAGCAAGTGCTAGATTTATGTATACCACAAATACAAGCACGATGCCAACAACAACATTGTAGAGTATAGCCAACGGGGCTTTGGATTAACGGTGAATGGGTGCGCTGTTAAGACACTCCTTGCGATAGGTCACCGGTTCAAATCCCCCGATGGTACTTAGGTTAGTCTTAACTAGAAAAAAAAAACATTGTAGAGTATAAGAATTCTAGATTTTGTTAAATTTTCTTCCATCACAAACACAAGCACATTTTATTTTGAAAGAAATTTAACACATGTTATATTTCCTTCGAGCAAAAACACAAGAACATAACAACATTGTAGGGCTAAATAGAAACATTGTAGAGTGAGAAATCTAGCAAGTGCTAGATTTATGTCTACCACAAATACAAGCACGTTGCCAACAACAACATTGTAGAGTATAAGAAATCTAGCTTGTGTTAAATTTTCATCTAACACAAACACAAGCACATCTAAATTTGAAAGAAATCTAACACATGCTATATTTCCTTCTAGCACAAACACAAGAACATAACAACATTTTAGGACTAAATAAGTCTAATTTTTGATAGATTAACAAAATTGCAATGTAAGAGAAAATCTAACATGTGTTAGATTTCCTTTTAGTGCAAACTCAAGCACAAAGAATCATTGTAGAGTGAGAAATCTAACAAGTGCTAGATTTATGTCTAGCACAAATACAAGCACGTTGCTAACAACAACATTGTAGAGTATAAAAATTCTAGTTTTGCTAAATTTTCTTCCAACACAAACACAGGCACATTTTAATTTGAAAGAAATCTAACACATGTTATATTTCCTTCAAGCACAAACACAAGAACATAACAACATTGTAGGACTAAATAAGTCTAATGTGTGCTATATTAACAACATTTCAATGTAAAATAAAATCTAACATGGGTTAGATTTCCTTTTAGCGCAAAATCGAGCACATAGAAACATTGTAGAGTGAGAAATCTAGCAAGTGCTAGATTTATGTCTACCACAAATACACACATGTTGCCAACAACAACATTGTAGAGTATAAGAATTCTAGCTTGTGTTAAATTTTCTTCCAACACAAACAAAAACATATTTAAATTTGAAATAAATCTAACACATTCTGTATTTCCTTCTAGCACAAACACAAGAATATAACAACATTTTAGGACTAAATAAGTCTAATGTGTGCTAGATTATCAACATTACAATGTAAAAGAAAATCTAACAGGTGTTAGATTTCCTTTTAGCACAAACTCAAGCACATAGAAACATTGTAGAGTGAGAAATCTAACAAGTTGTGATTGATTTCTCACACAAAAGAATCTCATACTCATCTCCATATCCCTCCACTTGCTCCTCCCCATCTAGGAGATGCATATACATTTTATAAACCTCATTAAGTAAGTTGTCTCTCTCACTTGTGTGAAATCCTGGGTCTTTGTAAGATTTCCCAAACTATGAAAATAGAACAGACTCTAACATTATCATCAAGAAAAAAATTCCCTCTCTATGCTAACTAAATCTAGAGTTAAGATGGATCTAAAGGAAAAGTTTGCACCTTGAAAAATTTGATCCCTTTGTAGGCTATCTAAATCTAGAGTTAAGATGAATCTAAAATGGTTTAATTATTAATAATTATAATTCTTATTTTATTTTATTTTATATTTATGTAATTTGACTAAATTAACAAGTTTAAATAGAATTACATAACCTTAGAACATCTCATTCACTTTGGGCTAAAGGCTCCCATGTAATCATTCATGTTGGACTAAAGTCTCTCCATGCAATTATTTAAATTTGTAGATATATATATATTTTTATTTTAATCAATAATATTTAATATAAAGTAGAAAATATAAACTTGGAAAAGCCCATAAATATTATAAATATCAAGTGAATTACAATGAAATTTTAACCATTTAAAATTATAATTTTATATTTTTATTATAGAAAAATTTCAAAACAAAAAATGGATAATAATAAAATTTTTTATTAAATATATGGTTATCTTATTTAGTTTTATAAATATTATGTACAATAATACATGAAAAATGTAATATAATTTTAAAAATTGTAATTAATAATTTTAAAATTACTAATAAAAAAATATTAACATACCAAATTATTTATTATTATTAAAATTTGTAGATATTTATTTTCATTTTAATGGATAATATTTAATATATAATGAAAAGTATAAATTTGGAAATGGCTATCATATTATAAATATTAAGTGCATTATAATGTAATTTGAACCACTTAAATTTATGATTTTATTTTTTTAATTTAAAAATAAAAATATAATTAATTAAATTTATGATTTTACATTTCTAATTAAAATAAATTCAAAACATAGAATTAATTTGTTTGATAACTCTACAATTGGGGAAAATGGTTACAATTGTATATTTTCTCCTAACTCTTCACAAAATGAATAACCTAGTGTGAACGCAAATCAAAATTAAAAACTTAAAATAAATTTAAAGAATAATTAAATTCTCCTTAACATTTTAGGAAATATAAGAAATTTCTCATTTTCAAATATTATTGAATTTGACCCATGTTACTATTTTTGGGGAAAAAATTCTTTAACGACGTAAGGTCATGGAAACCAAATGAGCTAAGGAAATGCAAAGACAAATGATGTTTATACTGGTGATATTCACAAAAGAAAGAGGATTGAAAGGGGTGATAGAGGAGACAATAACCCAAGAATAACTATAAAGAAAATGAATGTTCAACAAAAAAAAAAACACTAAATATGCCATCATTTCCTTTGCATCATCAATTTCAGAAACTTAAATCCTCAATGCATCAATTTCAGAAAAATAACTTTTCTTAAACACTTCGTATCATGTTTTAGTTAAGAAGATTTCCATTCTCACAAGTAATTTTGGATGTCCAAGACTTCATATCCATACTTCAAAGTTTTCACATTCCATGCTCATGAACAAATTAGTTAAGAATATTTCCATTCTCACAAGTAATTTAGACATCCTAAGACTTCTTATCCATACTTCAGAGTTTTCATATTCCATGCTCATGAACAAGTTACATCTCTTCACTAACTGACCAAATTTTTTTAATGAAAAATGCCTCGTTGAATGCCTCAATGCATCGAATTCCCACTGTTAAAAAAAGTGTATTCCTCTAAAGTGGGAAACGGAAGCTATCCAGTTAAGAAGATTTCCATTCTCACAAGTAATTTAGACATCCTATGACTTCTTATCCATACGTCAAAGTTTTCACATTCCATGCTCATGAACAAGTTACATCTCTTCACTAACTAACCAATTTTTTTAAAGAAAAATACCTCCTTGCATGCCTCAATGCATC
Organism: Pinus tabuliformis; assembly: GCA_031772625.1. NCBI lineage: Eukaryota > Viridiplantae > Streptophyta > Pinopsida > Pinales > Pinaceae > Pinus > Pinus tabuliformis. Next base: position 486,425,494 of record CM062818.1, read on the forward strand.
GAAATCACACTATCAAATAGAGGGTATTCCTCTAAAGCAGAAACAAAATCTATCCTACCATCTCAGGCTTTGGATAGAAAGTTGGGTAAAAGAGATGGATTTGGTCTGGGATAAGTCTCTCTATAAGGAAAAGAGGTCCTCTGCATGGAGCTGGTAGAAGGGAGTTACTTAAAAATCTATCACGAGTTATCTAGAAACCCCATACGAAAACATCACATGTGTTTTCTTATCAAAGGATGGGCTTCCTCTCATAACCCAATAATTCATTGCTGCCCTGTATCCCTTGCAGAGGCTCTATATTTTGACCCTGTTGTATTAAAGGCTCTTTCACCCAGTTTTGATAATATCGGCGATATTCGAAAATATCGCAATATTTTTGGCAAAACAATATATCGTCGAGAAAATATCGTGATATTTTCTATTTTGAAAATATCGAAATATTTCTAAAATATCGGCAAAATATCATGATATTTTGAAAATATCGGCTATGTTTAAAATTTTGAAAAAAATATTTTTTATGCTTGCCGATATTTTGCTGATATTTTCGCCGATATTGCCGATAAGATGTTTTCTGGACCCTCGCCAATATTTTGCCGATACCGATATTTTCAACACTGCTTTCACCTACCCTGTTGATCATATGCTCCAAGTAAAAACTCAAAATACTATATGGAAGACACATGATCCTCATGCATAGGAGACATAACATATACGTTTTCTTGGAGAGTTTATTTCCTTGTCATTCTTACATTCTTCCTCATGCTAAAAGAACGTATCTCATTCTTACATTCTTCCTCATGCTGAAAGAACGCATGCCTCCATAGATGGAATTCAATAAATCCAACCTAAGAAGCCAACGATCTTGAAATATGTGTGATTTTGTGCCAAGATAGAGGTGTTGTGGCATAAGTGGAAGGAACGAATTTTTTTTAAATTTGAAGACAGAGTATGGTAAGAAACATGAAATCTCATTACGCACTAGTTTAAATCAATGTTCACTGCAAATGAGATAAGGTGTCCTCCAAATCACGTTATAAACTAGTCTGAATCATCACTGCATTGAGCCACTGTATACGAATTGTAAGGATACCCAGAGAGCAGTGGTAGCTAAAATTCTTTATGCCAACACTATGGAACTAGAGGGAATGGATTCAATGGAGATCAAGACCTTGCGTTGTGTTCTTCTAAGTGGAAGAGGTCCCTAGAAATTAAAATTTTCCTAGAGATAGGGACAAGCAACTAATAACAAGCAGAAACACTAACAATGTATCAAGGAATCAGGTTCCTGAAGGACATTGTGCAAAGGGATGTAGTTATTGTTGAGGACTCCAACATAATCACAAGATCACTAAAGCAGATCCCTCCTCCTAAGTCCTGGCATGCATCTATCATAAAATTGTCCTGCTACTCAATGCATTTAAATAAGTCCACTATTTTCAGGTTAGAAAAAGATTCAACTCCCAAGTCAATCAGATGGCTAAGTAAGTAGTTTCAGTTGAGGACTCCAACATAATCACAAGATCACTGAAGTTGGAAAGAGCTCCTTCCTCCTAAGCCTTGGCATGAATCTATCATAAAATGGTCCTGCTACTCAATGTATTTAAATAAGTCCAGTATTTTTAGGTTAGAAAAATATTCAACTCCCAAGTCAATCAAATGGCTAAGCAAGCAGTTTCAGAAGACAAAGGAACCCTCTGAGTATGTATCGAGGGGGAGGAAAATCCCTCTACACCTCAATAACATCATCAATAAAAAGTTCCAAGGAGAGGAAGCATGAAAGGTGGCACTCTCTACCCAAATTGTGATACATGGAAACAAAAGGAGTTTGGCTCACTGAATAAGAAGGCACATGCACATTTTTCTAGTAGAGAGTTTGATAACCGGGACAGTTTGCTAACAGGGACAGTTTGATCATATGTTCCAAGTACAAACTCAAAATACTAATGGAAGACAAGTGATCCTCTTACATTGGATACATAACATATACGTTTTATTGGAGAGGCCCGAGACTGAATCATAGCTTGACATTCTTTTTAATTACATATTTCCTTAACAACACGTTAGCATTTTTTTTACTTGCATAATTCCACAGGCTTGTGGTCCTCCGGAAATTCTTCTGGAGTACTAGCTTCTGGGTTATGATCTTCCACTGATTTTGTTTTTTAATTATTTGTGTTTGTTATCATTATCTTCTCACTGAACGTCTTGGCAGTTAAGTTCTCATATTTGGCTACTCCTAGGATTAATCATTACATCATAGATGTGCGTAGGTTATACATTATAAGATATATACAGTCATGTATATCCCTTATCATTGGGAAGTGAAAATGTCATAATTCAACAGAGCACATGCTGTACTACCGTTAAGGTGCATTACAAAACACGAAGTACAAGTTTGATACATATTTGAAGTCAAGTCCACTAGGAACTAGGAACTATGTCTTATCAACAAGATTTTTGTAGGTCTAACAAATCCACAGTTGTGAATAATTATTCCCTACAAATACATGCCGAGGTGTCCACAAAGTTGCAATGGATCTTGAGCATTTTTTTAGCTGCTTGAGCACTGAAGAGGTGCCTTTTTCATAAATATTAGGGTCTCGGCTGATGATCATCAACTTTGCTACTTGTGCCATCTCAATGTGCAAGACAAGGCTTTGAGTAGTGACAAAGTACGAGTCAGTGAGTGTGAGAAATAAGGGAGAGGTGCTAAGTTTGGCTATGCCACTGACACAACTACATCTAGTAGAGCACACTTTGGATGAAAAGGTATCCTACATCCTCTTGCGATTATCTAATATGTTGTGACCTCAGGATGATGGTAATTAAGGATGGAACTTCCAGTGATAGTTATGTTTCCTAATGTTTTGGGATGGCCTTCAAAGCTAATCAATGATGACCCTCCCCTGTTCTACTAAGGTGCAGGTGTTTAGGTGCCATATCATTTATTGTTCATTGTTTTGTTGATGCGACTCACCCTTCAAGGTTTTAATTATGTTGATGGTTGTTGTGGACTTTGGCCCAAGGGTCTATTTTGTTCATAACCTCATATTTTAGTTTGATCTAGGCATTTAGTGAATAGGGGATTTTTAATGCTTCTCCTATGTTGACATTATGGTGGTGGTCCATCTATTCAAGCCACACATTCACACAATGGGTGGTGGATGATGGATCTACTGGGTAGGTATGGGTTTGTTGGAGGGTTACATGTTTGAGGTGGCATTTAACTGAAGGGAGGAAGATGGATAAAATCAAAATCTGTGACCAAGTTCCTGGTGCAGACAAGGAACCTTGGAGGGGTTTTTAAACCAATCTTTGTACGAGGAAGAAGGGAGTCATCCATGTGCCCCCAACATGGCTGACATAGAGGGGATCAGAATATATGCAGAAAATATAGAAGTCAAAGGCCAAGGAGAAAGCAGATGAACTGAGTAGACTACATCAGATCTTTATAGGGGGTGCTCAGCACAAGCTACTGCACCTGTTCAAGTGAACCCAATCATATTAATTGCAAAATAGGATTTGAATAAAAGAGAAAAGCATCTTTATGTTGGCTGCCTCCAGAAGCAACAAAAGAAAATATTAGAGTGTGATAGGAGAGGGTATTTTCATTTGAGTGCAATGCTTAATAAAACTTAGAAGACCATTTTTTCCTAAAATGCAATAAAGAGAAGCATTAAAACTTACTACACTGGAATTTTTCACAAGAGACACATAAGCTCGAACAGGATAATAGGATAGTGATTAAAACACAGTTAACAGACCTATAAACATTTATCAAATACCATCACACAAATGGCATGGTTAATATCAGCAAAAGGCACAACTATTAGTGCAGCAACGATGAAGCATTTGGCACACGAAGAATACAACAATGTAGTAGCTAGATATAGTATTTGAAAATGAAAAATAGAAGATACTAGAATGCCATAGTTGACATTGTAACATAGTGCTTGGCACAGTTAAGAAAGAAAATAAACATAGTTAGAAAAGGCTATTGATTGCAACAAAGTAGGCACTTGGACATAGCGAATTCAGATGTTCCATTTGTGGTTTGATATTCCTTTTTTTTCTCTGCATAATGAATTTCCGGAGGAAACCCATTGGGTACTTCCCCTCATTCTGAGAATGGTAGCCAGGGTAAATTGGATTCTTCAGGGCTCAAGGCCAGCGCAACTGTCAGCAATTAGCTCATGAAGAGAGCAAGCATGTCACAAAGTGGAATATGAACCCAGATGTAGGAGGATAACTACTTTCCTCTCAACAACTGGAGCTACACCCAATTGACCTGTGGTTTGATGATTGGCTAAATTTGATATATCTTTGTAAGACAGTTCTCTCATGGGGAGTGGGTACAACAGATGGAGAATTACTTTAGATCAAGTTAGAAATGTGAGAGTAAATATCCATGAGAGAAAAATCTATGGGAGAACACGTTTTCGTGTATGTAGATAATGATACTAAGAGCAAGGCTTAATGTGCAAAGGTGGTGGTAGGAAAAACAAATAAAGGAAAAAAAAATATCGAGGGGATAAATAGAAATGTCTCCTCTTGTTTATATATTTTGCTGATTTGAAAAAAAGCTTACTCATTTTCATTCTTCTTCCTTATTTGTTTGTTGTACCATTTTCCACTGCTGTTGAATTCTTTCTCTTTGAAACCAACCCATTTCTTTATCTCTTTATGTCATCATCCATTCTCTTTCAAAATGTTTCGATTAAAGGTTTTCTCCATGAATTTCACATAAACTCATCATCGATATCTATTGATATTCACCATTTGAGTCTCAGCAGGACCATTTTTGTCTCTGATACCTATTGCCATGGTTCTTTCATACCTTCAAAGGAGAAGCAGCTTCAACATGCACAACCATGAGAAAAGCATTGGGAAAAGATGAAGAAGACAATGGAGATGTAGGACAGCAAAAATCTCTCTATTTATAATTGATTAATTGCAAATAAATGATAGTCTCAAATTGTGGTAATTGAAAGGAAAACTGCCTTTAGAGTAAGTTCATTTTTTCCCTTTTTGAATGTAACATGGCATATTAAGGTTTAGGAATCCCCCGATAGGAAAGTATCTTTGAATTTAACACAGCATATTAAGGTTTAAGAATTCCTTGATTGGAAAGTACTACTAATGAACACTTAAAAATGGAATTACCATATGCTGCAATATCCATGATGGTTGGATTACCAAGAAACTAGTACTGTTATGTAGCATGGATGCACTGTTAAATTTGAAGGCAAAGTATGGTTGGATCACCAAGAAACTAGTACTGTTATGCAGCATGGATGGACTGTTAAATTTGAAGACGGAGTATAGTAAGAAACATGAAATCTCATTACGCACTAGTTTAAATCAATGTTCACTGCCAATGGGATAAGGTGTCCTTCAAATCACATTATATACTTGTCTAAATCATCACTGCATTAAGCCACGGTATACGAATTGTAGGGATACCCAAAGAGAAAGCAGTAGCTAAAATTATTTATGCCAACAGTATGGAACTAGAGGGAATGGATTCAATGGAAATCAAGACCTTACGTTGTGTTTTTCTAATTGGAAGATGTCCCTAGAAATTAAAATTTTCCCGGAGATAGGGACAAGTAGCTAATAACAAGCAGACACACTAAAAATGCATCAAGGAGTCAGGTTCCTGAAGGACACCTCGAACTGATGATATATATTAGTATATGTCAAACAAAAAATAAATTCAAACCGCTTCAGTCCAATCCTAAAAAAAATTATTGTAGGCAAACAAATTGCAACTAACCAACCAATGTGAAATGAATTTTCAATGAAATTATCAAATGTACTACACAAATTGATGATATATATACCAAAAACAGAGCATTTATCAACCAAAATTAAGACATCACGTCTGTAAAATGCTAGTCATTGTACAATTGTTCTCCGTTTAAAAAAGTGAATACAATGAGAAGTACCTGTATTTTTCTTGAACTCTAGCTTCCAAAGGAGGAAAATCTGAACCTTGCTTTTAAGTTTGAAGAGTTTTTCTTCTGAAAATCAGACACAATCGTGCATGGAAGTAAGTTTAACAGCTCAATTGTGGTGGGATCAATCCTGGGATCAGAACTGCTCTATTTATACTGAGTGATGAGATTAGATCAGATGATGGGGAGGGGTCAACACTTAGTTTAATATGAGAAACTTTATTCTTACTAACTATTTTCAGTTACTTCAACAACCTACATTTACTCACAAAATCGTGCATGTATTTGTTGACAAAATAGTGCAGTAGATGCATGTTGGTATTTGGAATGGAATTGTAAGTAAAATTTCCATTTGAATGCATAAAAAAACTTTTATTTTTTATTTTATTTTTTTTATTAATATCAAATAAGGAATTTAGAAATTACTAAAAGAAAAAAAATTAGAGATTTTTCCTTATTTCAAATAAGGAACTAGTTCAAATAAAGAATTTATTAGTTATTAAAAAAGCTAAAAGTAGTGTTTTTTTCTTTATTTCAAATAAGGAATTTAAGAATTTATTAATTATTCCCTATCTCTATTTTTCTAGAAATATATACTTGTCTTATATAAAAACTCAAGCAATAGGCTTGGTAACACCCCCCAAGTAATATTTTCTCTCATTTATTAAATATTTTGTATTTTCACTTCTCAACTTGAGTCACAAAGAAATAATAAATCTAGTTAATATGCTAATATCGAGGACAAGTTTGACATGTAATCTAGGTTAGTTGGGGATTTTTGCACAATTAGGTGATGGGGAGCACTATTTGCCATCATTATAAACCATAGGTATATAGATGTTGTATGGGTGTTAATGTGAGGATAATTTTTCCCCACAAGGATGGCTTTGTTTGGGGCCTTGGACATCATCTAAGGAGAAACACCATTATCAAGCCAGGGCGTAAGAGTGATTTTGGTTGGTTCAATAATAATACAGACTATGCACATGACACAAAACCACCTCCCAGTGCCTCTAAGGTGAATGGTTGGCCTAGTGGTTCTCATCACCAACTTCAAGGTTTCTTGTTGGTGGCTAGTGTCCTACTTACTAATGTCTACTACCCAATATTGTGACATTTTGATAGGTCGATGTACCAACTAATACATTGCATTAGTGTTGGTTGACCTTGAGGTGTCCTTGATATAGTTAGCCCAAAATTTGACCTCTTGATGGACTATAGTCCCCAACCATGGAGTGAGAGTCCTTGAACCCTCTATCTCCATGAGCTAATGGATAATGTAGGATGATATGCTAATATTGAGGACAAGTTTGACATGGCATCTAGGTTAGTTGGGGCTTTTTGCACAATTAGGTGATGGGGAGCACTATTTTCCATCATTATAAACCATAGATATATAGATGTTGTATGGGTGTTAATGTGAGGATAATTTTGCCCCACAAGGATGGCTTTGTTTGGGGCCTTAGACATCATCTAAGGAGAAACACCATTATCATCCTAGGGCCTATGACTGGTTTTGGTTGGTTTAGTAATAATACTGACTATGCACATCGTACAAAACCACCTCCAAGTGCCTCTAAGGTGAATGGTTGGCCTAGTGGTGCTCATCACCAACATCGAGGTTTCTTGTTGGTGGCTAGTGTCCTACTTACTAATGTCTACTACCCAATATTGTGACATTTTGATAGGTCAATGTACCAACAACTAATACATTGCATTAGTGTAGGTTGACCTTGTCAAGGTGTCCTTCATACAGTTAACCTGAAATTTGACCTCTCGATGGACTGTAGTCCTCAACCATGGAGTGAGAGTCCTTGAACCCTCTATCTCCATGAGCTAAATTATGGATAATGTAGGATGATATGCTAATATTGAGGACATGTTTGACATTTTGATAGGTCGATTTACCAACAACTAATACATTGCATTAGTGTTGATTGACCTTGAGGCGTCCTTGATACAGTTCGCTCGAAATTTGACCTAGACTTTATGGACTATAGTCCCCAGCCATGGAGTGATATTCCTTGATCCCTCTATCTCCATGAGCTAATGGATAATGTAGGATGATATGCTAATATCGAGGACAAGTTTGACATGGCATGTAGGTTAGTTGGGGCTTTTTTCACAATAAGGTGATGGGGCGCACTATTTGCCAGCATTATAAACCATAGGTATATAGATGTTGTATGGGTGTTAATGTGAGGATAATTTTGCCCCACAAGGATGGCTTTGTTTGGGGCCTTGGACTTCATCTAAGGAGAAACACCATTATCATCCCAGGGTGTACGAGTGGTTTTGGTTGGTTCAGTAATAATACAGACTATGCACATGGTATAAAACCACCTCCCAGTGCCGCTAAGGTGAATGGTTGGCCTAGTGGTTCTCATCACCAACATCAACGTTTCTTGTTGGTGGCTAGTGTCCTACTTACTAATGTCTATTACCAAATACTGTGAAATTGATAGGTCGATGTATCAACAACTAATACATTGCATTAGTGTTGGTTGACCTTGAGCTGTCCTTGATAAAGTCAGCCCGAAATTTGACCTAGACTTGATGGACTATAGTCCCCAACCATGGAGTGAGAGTCCTTGAACCCCTATCTAGATGAGCTAATGGATAATGTAGGATGATATGCTAATATTGAGGACAAGTTTGACATGGCATGTAGGTTAGTTCGGACGTTTTGCACAATTAGGTGATGGGGAGCACTATTTGCCATCATTATAAACCAAAGGAATATAGATGTTGTATGGGTGTTAATGTGAGGATAATTTTGCCCCTGGACAAGGATGGCTTTGTTTGGGGCCTTGGACATCATCTAAGGACAAACACCATTATCATCCTAGGGCGTACGAGTGGTTTTGGTTGGTTTACTAATAATACAAACTGTGCACATGGTACAAAACCACCTCCCAGTGCCTCTAAGGTGAACGGCTGGCCTAGTGGTGCTCATCGCCAACATCAAGGTTTCTTGTTGGTGGCTAGTGTCCTACCTACTAATGTCTACTACCCAATTTGTGACATTTTGATAGGTCGATGTACCAACAACTAATACATTGGATTAGTGTTGGTTGACCTTGAGGTGTCCTTGATACAGTTAGCCTGAAATTTGACCTAGAATTGATGGACTATAGTCCCCAACCATGGAGTGAGATTCCTTGACCCCCTATCTAGATGAGCTAATGGATAATGTAGGATGATATGCTAATATCAAGGACAAGTTTGACATGGCATGTAGGTTAGTTGGGGATTTTTGCACAATTAGGTGATGGGGAGCACTATTTTCCATCATTATAAACCAAAGGAATATAGATGTTGTATGGGTGTTAATGTGAGGATAATTTTTCCCCTAGACAAGGATGGCTTTGTTTGGGGCCTTGGACATCATCTAAGGAGAACCACCATTATCATCCCAGGGTGTATGAGTGGTTTTGGTTGGTTTAGTAATAATACAGACTATGTACATGGTACAAAACCACCTCCCAATGCCTCTAAGGTGAATGGTTGGCATAGTGGTGCTCATCGCCAACATCAAGGTTTCTTGTTTGTGGCTAGTGTCCTACTTACTAATGTCTACTACCCAATATTGGGACATTTTGATAGTTCGATGTACCAATAACTAATACATTGCATTAGTGTTGGTTGACCTTGAGGTGTCCTTGATACAGTTAGCTCGAAATTTGACCTAGACTTGATGGACTATAGTCCCCAACCATGGAGTGAGAGTCCTTGAACCCCCTATCTAGATGAGCTAATGGATAACGTAGGATGATATTCTAATATCGAGGACAAGTTTGACATGGTATGTAGGTTAGTTGGGGCTTTTTGTACAATTAGGTGATGGGGAGCACTATTTGCCATCATTATAAACCAAAGGAATATAGATGTTGTATGGGTGTCAATGTGAGGATACTTTGCCCCTGGACAAGGATGGCTTTGTTTGGGGCCTTGGACATCATCTAAGGAGAAACACCATTATCATCCCAGGGCGTACGAGTGGTTTTGTTTGGTTTACTAATAATACAGACTGTGCACATGGTACAAAACCACCTCCCAGTGCCTCTAAGGTGAACAGTTGGCCTAGTGGTGCTCATCGCCAACATCAAGGTTTCTTCTTGGTGGCTAGTGTCCTACTTACTAATGTCTACTACCCAATTTGTGACATTTTAATAGGTCGATGTACCAACAACTAATACATTGAATTAGTGTTGGTTGATCTTGAGGTGTCCTTGATACAGTTAGCCCGAAATTTGACCTAGACTTGATGGACTATAGTCCCCATGGAGTGAGATTCCTTGAACCCCCTATCGAGATGAGCTAATGGATAATGTAGGATGATATGCTAATATCGAGGACAAGTTTGACATGGCATGTAGGTTAGTTAGGGCTTTTTGCACAATTAGGTGATGGGTAGCACTATTTGCCATCATTATAAACCAAAGGAATATAGATGTTGTATGGGTGTTAATGTGAGGATAATTCTGCCCCTGGACAAGGATGGGTTTGTTTGGGGCCTTGGACATCATCTAAGGAGAAACACCATTATCATCCTAGGGCATACAAGTGGTTTTGGTTGGTTTAGTAATAATACAGACTGTGCACATGGAACAAAACCAACTCCCAGTGCCTCTAAGGTGAATGGTTGGCCTAGTGGTACTCATCGCCAACATTAAGGTTTCTTGTTGGTGGCTAGTGTCCTACTTACTAGTGTCTACTACTCAATATTGTGACATTTTGATAGGTCGATGTACCAACAACTAATACATAGCATTAATGTTGGTTGACCTTGAGGTATCCTTGATAAAATTAGCCCGAAATTTGACCTAGACTTGATGGACTATAGTCCCCAGCCATGGAGTGAGAGTCCTTGATCCCTCTATGTCAATGAGCTAATGGATAATGTAGGATGATATGCTAATATCAAGGACAAGTTTGACATGGCATGTAGGTTAGTTGGGGATTTTTGCACAATTAGGTGATGGGGAGCACTATTTGCCATCATTATAAACCATAGGTATATAGATGTTGTATGGGTGTTAATGTGAGGATAATTTTGTTGCTGGACAAGGATGGCTTTGTTTGGGGCCTTGGACATCATGTAAGGAGAAACACCATTAGCATCCGAAGGCCTACGAGTGGTTTGGTTGGTTTAGTAATAATACAGATTATGCACATGGTACAAAACCACCTCCAAGTGCCTCTAAGGTGAATGGTTGGCCTAGTGGTGCTCATCGCCAACATCAAAGTTCGTGTTGGTGGCTAGTGTCCTACTTACTAATGTCTACTACCAATTTTGTGACATTTGGATAGGTTTATGTACCAACAACTAATACATTGCGTTAGTGTTGGTTGACCTTGAGGTGTCCTTGATACAGTTAGCCCAAAATTAGACCTAGACTTGATGGACTATAGTCCCCAACCATGGAGTGAGACTCCTTGAACCCCCTATCTAGATGAGCTAATGGATAATGTAGGATGATATGTTAATATCGAAGACAAGTTTGACATGGCATGTAGGTTAGTTGGGGCTTTTTGCACAATTAGGTGATGGGGAGCACTATTTGCCATCATTATAAACCAAAGGAATATAGATGTTGTATGGGTGTTAATGTGAGGATAATTTTGCCCCTGGACAAGGATGGCTTTGTTTGGGGCCTTGTACATCATCTAAGGAGAAACACCATTATCATCCCAGGGCGTACGAGTGGTTTTGCTTGGTTTAGTAATAATACAGACTGTGCACATGGTACAAAACCAACTCCCAGTGCCTCTATGGTGAATGGTTGGCCTAGTGGTGCTCACGTCAACATAAAGGTTTCTTGTTGGTGGATAGTGTCCTACTTACTAATGTATACTACCCAATATTGTGACATTTTGATAGGTCGATGTACCAACAACTAATACATTGCATTAGTGTTGGTTGACCTTGAGGTGTCCTTGATACAATTAGCCCGAAATTTGACCTAAACTTGATGGACTATAGTCCTCAACCATGGAGTGAGAGTCCTTGATCCGTCTATGTTGATGAGCTAATGGATAATGTAGGATGATATGCTAATATCGAGGACAAGTTTGACACGGCATGTAGGTTATTTGGGGCTTTTTGCACAATTAGGTGATGGGGAGAACTATTTTCCATCATTATAAACCATAGGTATATAGATGTTGTATGGGTGTTAATGTGAGGATGATTTTGCCCCTGGACAAGGATGGCTTTGTTTTGGGCCTTGGAAATCATCTAAGGAGAAACACCATTATCATCCCAAGGCCTACGAGTGGTTTTGGTTGGCTTAGTAATAATACAGACTATGCACATGGTACAAAACCACCTCCGAGTGCCTCTAAGGTGAATGGTTGGCCTAGTGGTGCTCATCGCCAACATCAAAGTTTCTTGTTGTTGGCTAGTGTCCTACTTACTAATATCTACTACCCAATATTGTGACATTTTGATAGGTCGATGTACCAAAAACTCATACATTGCATTAGTGTTGGTTGACCTTGAGGTGTCCTTGATACAGTTAGCTTTAAATTTGACCTAGACTTGATGAACTATAGTCCCCAAACATGGAGTGAGAGTCCTTGAACACCCTATCTAGATGAGCTAATGGATAATGTAGGATGATATGCTAATATCGAGGACAAGTTTGACATGGCATGTAGGTTAGTTGGGGCTTTTTGCACAATTAGGTGATTGGGAGCACTATTTGCCATCATTATAAACCAAAGGAATATAGATGTTGTATGGGTGTTAATGTGAGGATACTTTGCCCCTGGACAAGGATGGCTTTGTTTGGGGCCTTGGACATCATCTAAGGAGAAACACCATTATCATCCCAGGCTGTACGAGTGGTTTTGTTTGGTTTACTAATAATACAGATTGTGCACATGGTACAAAACCACTTCCCAGTGCCTCTAAGGTGAACAGTTGGCCTAGTGGTGCTCATCGCCAACATCAAGGTTTCTTGTTGGTCTCTAGTGTCCTACTTACTAATGTCTACTACCCAATTTGTGATATTTTGATAGGTTGATGTACCAACAACTAATACATTGAATTAGTGTTGGTTGATCTTGAGGTGTCCTTGATACAGTTAACTCGAAATTTGACCTAGACTTGATGGACTATAGTCCCCAACCATGGAGTGAGAGTCCTTGAACCCCCTATCGAGATGAGCTAATGGATAATGTAGGATGATATGCTAATATCAAGGACAAGTTTGACATGGCATGTAGGTTAGTTGGGGCTTTTTGCACAATTAGGTTATGGGGAGCACTATTTGCCATCATTATAAACCAAAGGAATATAGATGTTGTATGGGTGTTAATGTGAGGATAATTCTACCCCTGGACAAGGATGGCTTTGTTTGGGGCCTTGGACATCATCTAAGGAGAAACACCATTATCATCCCAGGGCATACGAGTGGTTTTGGTTGGTTTCGTAATAATACAGACTATGCACATGGTACAAAACCAACTCCCAGTTCCTCTAAGGTGAATGGTTGGCCTAGTGGTGCTCATCACCAACATTAAGGTTTCTTGTTGGTGGCTAGTGTCCTACTTACTAGTGTATACTACCCAATATTGTGACATTTTGATAGGTCGATGTACCAACAACTAATACATAGCATTAGTGTTGGTTGACCTTGAGGTATCCTTGATAAAATTAGCCCGAAATTTGACCTAGACTTGATGGACTATAGTCCCCAACCATGGAGTGAGAGTCCTTGATCCCTCTATGTCGATGAGCTAATGGATAATGTAGGATGATATGCTAATATCGAGGACAAGTTTGACATGGCATCTAGGTTAGTTGGGGATTTTTGCACAATTAGGTGATGGGGAGCACTATTTGCCATCATTATAAACCATAGGCATATAGATGTTGTATGGGTGTTAATGTCAGGATAATTTTGCAGCTGGACAAGGATGGCTTTGTTTGGGACCTTGGACAACATTTACGGAGAAACACCATTAGCATCCGAAGGCCTACGAGTGGTTTGGTTGGTTTAGTAATAATACAGATTATGCACACAGTACAAAACCAACTCCCAGTTCCTCTAAGGTGAATGGTTGGCCTAGTGGTGCTCATCGCCAACATCAAAGTTTCGTGTTGGTGGCTAGTGTCCTACTTACTAATGTCTACTACCCAATTTGTGACATTTTGATAGGTCGATGTACCAACAACTAATACATTGCATTTAGTGTTGGTTGACCTTGAGGTGTCCCTGATATAGTTAGCCCAAAATTTGACCTAGACTTGATGGACTATAGTCCCCAACCATGGAGTGAGAGTCTTTGAACCCCCTATCTAGATTAGCTAATGGATAATGTAGGATGATATGTTAATACCGAAGACAAGTTTGACATTGCGTGTAGGTTAGTTGGGGCTTTTTGCACAATTAGGTGATGGGGAGCACTATTTGCCATCATTATAAACCAAAGGAATATAAATGTTGTATGGGTGTTAATGTGAGGATAATTTTGCCCCTGGACAAGGATTTCTTTGTTTGGGGCCTTGGACATCATCTAAGGAGAAATACCATTATCATCCCAGGGCGTACGAGTGGTTTTGGTTGGTTTAGTAATAATACAGAGTGTGCACATGGTACAAAACCAACTCCCAGTGCCTCTAAGGTGAATGGTTGGCCTAGTGGTGCTCATCGCTAACATAAAGGTTTCTTTTTTGTGGCTAGTGTCCAACTTACTAATGTCTACTACCCAATATTGTGACATTTTGATAGGTCAATGTACCAACAACTAATACATTTCATTAGTGTTGGTTGACCTTGAGGTGTCCTTGATACAATTAGCTTGAAATTTGACCTAGACTTGATGGACTATAGTCCTCAACCATGGAGTGAGAGTCCTTGATCCCTCTATGTCGATGAGCTAACGGATAATGTAGGATGATATGCTAATATCGAGGACAATTTTGACATGGCATGTAGGTTAGTTGGGGCTTTTTGCAAAATTAGGTGATGGGGAGTGTTGGTCAGGTAAATCCCCTCTGCGGACAGAGGCGATCCAACTAGCCTATAATAGAACTAGCCACAATCAAACCACACTGCTACGCAAGTTCCTAGTTATGCATCAAAGGTGAATCAAGAAGACCAACCTGGAGTGCAACGCTATGATTGAAGCAGAGTTGATATCCCCGCTCCCTCGCTCCAACAGATCATAAACGAACACCTGCACATGCAAAGGAAGAGACAGATACCAACATAAAAACTACCAAGGCACAACTATATTTCAGTCAGAAAGGAAATAAATCAACACATCACCATGATAGACAATGAGATTGGAACTATAATAGCAGTCACTCATCAATTAATAATAAACAGGAAAAGTTACAACCATTGTTCTGACGTTGACCCTTCTCCTGGCTGGGCGAGTAACTATATGTGTCTTGCAATGCATCTCCTCTCTGGCAGCATAACCTCTCTAGCACTCACTAGCATTCCTCCAAGAACTCAAGAACTCAACATCTAACACTCCATGACTAACGATTATCACTACTATCACTCAATCACTAAGTCACTAGCACTAGCTTGTCCAATGCATAATGACAAGCTTATATAGATGAAGAAGGGAGGAGGATACGATGAACCGGGACACCTTTTGTGGATTAGGATTATCCTCGAAAGCCATTAGAGATGGATATAGGATAAATCTCGACAAAAGACTGATTTTTTATCTTCAGAAAAGCTCCATGTAATGAAGGAAACAACAGTCGGACGTGCGTTAAGGCAAAAAGCACGACTAAATTTGGTTGGCACGACTGTTGCTCTAAGACAGAGCGCCAATGGTCGCGCCCTCTTTTGAGGATCTCCATCATTGGTGTGGGTAGGATACTGTGGACTTGCGCCAATGGAAAAAGAGCACTTTTCAGGGATGATCTGCAGAAGGTGTCTTCAGGGAACATGGAGTACATACTCAGGGGAACATAATGCAAGTGTTTTTAGACTTTGTCACTTCTTATAACTCCCGGGATGGGTCCTCCAAGGTATGACAAGAGGAGTAACAGGGATGGTGACAAATTACTGTCTAACATATGCCCCCTAAAGCATGAAGTCCGAGAGGTGGAGAGGGGTGAAATGCTTTACAAGAACACACATAAGAACACATAAGGGCACATATAGTTACCACCGCCGAGGAGCTGTATTAAGAGACATGACTGATAGTTTAATTACATGATGTACATGGTATGGTCGCAGCCATCCATAAGAGAGTACATAAATAATCTGGATCCATAGTATGGACGCAGCCATCTGGTTAGGATCAATGAATTGACTCAGGTATGGTCGCAGCCATCCAGTGAATGAGTCAAGTATCAAGAATCACGCCTGGATTACAACAGACACAATCCAGGGTCTTGCGCTCCATCTCGACCCGAACAGGAGTACAAGTTCAAGCATGTGAATATATGAGCTGAAGTCGAACATGCATGAACATCGTCTGATTACCAATCAATAGTGGAAACGGTTAACAGACGCGAGAGGTACCACCAATAATGACAATGGCCCTCAAGGTACTATAGGTACAATCTACGGCGTGTGAATCAATGATCTGAAGTCGAACACCCGTAGAATCATTCGATCGAAGGCCAATGATGAAAACCTCACGTCGAACACGAAGAACCTACCATTGAGGCATGCAGGCTCCAAGGCACCGGAAAGGAGTCTCTAGATCAACTCCCTAGATAATGAGTTGATGTCGACAGGGAGTGACCTTGATCGAAGGTGGGCCATAATGTTTCCCACATCATCGACACGAGACAGAGAGATGATGTTGTGAATCAAGATTGTGCGAACTATCAGAGGGAGGTTGCTTTGCAGAGGTCAACTTCTCTTGAACATATCGGCGGCACATTAACGGAATTGGCAATATTTGACATCAATGTATCAAAGGTCATGATGACGAGGCAATGAGTGGATGAGAGGTCAAATAGGGTACCCAGGTCCATGGAATCAAGTGAAAGATATGAGATGAAATATCCCCAACCGGACACGAAAGCAAAAAGTGCCATGTTCAAGAGCGACATACTGCCGTTACGGTAATAATTATGGTTCAAAAATTTTCTTTTCCCCCCGCCATTTCTGGCGAGTACCCCAGTTATTTTTAACAAGCTTGATGGGGATAGCATATGCTTGTGTTGTGACAAAATCTGATGTCATTAAGTTTTAACGAGTCTGACAAAGGAAAAACTCGGCGTCTTTTCATGTTTAGAGAGTTTGAAAAGACAGCAGAAAAGGAAACTCCAGGGATGTCCTTTTCGTAAAGTTGTGTCTCTCGGGCCCGAAAAAGTATAAAATAATACCCGAAAGAACCGCCCGATCATTACGATCGAGGAGTACTTTTCATGATTAGTGACTTCGACCTGAAAAAGTAAAAAAGCGGTCAAAATCACGTCGTTTCGTAACCACTAATGAGTTTGAAACGACAAAAATCCGGTAATCTTTTTATGTTTTAACGGTCGACAAAAAGAACTTAAAACGACCGCCCCTCATTACCATTTAACGAGTCAAGAGGAGTGACTCGGCAATCTTTTCCTCTTTAAATGGTCAGAAAAGAGCTGAAAGTGGACCTCCATTTTTATTTTCTTTAACGAGTCAAAAAGGGAAAAATACTCGACAATCTTTTCATATTTTACGAGTCAGAAAAGCGCGTAAAGGCGACTCGTCCTGAAGGAATGAGTGGTATAAGGGATAGCAACTGGTTCCGGTAATGGTGGAACTCACTCGAAACATGTAAAGGTTAAGAGGCTGGCTAATAAAACCACTCATCGTTGCGGTTCCTCAGGAAAGGAGAAACAACCAAGTGAAAGCATATGATCGGCCAAAAAGATGGTGGCGATGGAATGAAACAACCAAGGCTCATCTAGCATGATTTAGCGGATAAAAGGCAATCACGGGATGTAAATGGGTTCATTTTTACACAAGCTTGAACCATGGAGAACTTTGCTTGTAAAAAAAAAAAAAATTGTTGCATGCCCCCAGCATGATCATACAAATCGAGGTGCATGATCATACAAATCGAGGTACATGCCCCCCAAGCTTCATGGCATTCACGGAGTGGATGGAATGAAGGTTTACTTGGAAAGACTCGATTTTGAAGGAGGATGCATGCCCCCTGGGCTTCAGTCACGCGCCCGGGTGAGCTGCCGTCATCAGAATGACGGGGTGGGTGCTGGGGTATTTCCTGTGGAAAGAAGACCATTTAGGAATGGCAGATGACTATATGTGAAGGGTGAACCGGGGAATGAAATTTGGTCTACGACTTTGATCGTTCTTCCTTCATGTAGAAAACACATCACTCTGAAGAGTGAGGACACAATAGCACGTATGCGATAAATATAGTCTCGTCCAAGGAGTAAATTGTAATCTAACGGACCTTGGACTACCATGAGACCCATTTGGATAGTCTTCCCTTCTAACGTGATAGGTACATTGGGAAGAATTCCTAAAGGTCGAGTGATTTCTCGATGGAAACCTATAAGGTTTCTCATCTCAGGCAGAAGCAGCGGGGAACCAAGTGCTTCCCAAGCTGTTGAAGAAAGGATACTCACAGGAGATCCCTCATCAATACTTGTACCAACCATAACCATGCGATAGACTTGGACTATAATTCGAAATGGTATGGAGGCTGGTAACCGAGGATTGACTAGTTGATCCCAATTAAAGGAAACAACTAGGTTGCTTGGAGGTGGGACTAGATAGACAGCCGGATATGATTCTAATGGACTTTCTTCCTGGTGTGAAGGAATGAGAGGGACGCTCACTTGATCATTAACGTCTATGTCAATGAATAGAATTTGGACGGTGGGTTCTTCATTCTTGGCAGTGATAACATCATCTGAGGAGGTAACTTCTGAAGGCAAAACCGGGTCACTTGTAATCCGGACCGTTTGACTGTTGTCTGGTTTGGATTCAGATGTAGGATCATCTAGGGCTGGAAGTTCTGAAAGCAAAACCGGGTCACTTGTAAGCCGGACCTTTTGACTTTTGTCTGGTTTGGATTCAGGTGTAAGAGCATCTAGTGCTGGAAGTTCTGAAAGCAAAACCGGGTCACTTGTAAGCCGAACCTTTTGACTTTTGTCTGGTTTGGATTCAGGTGTAAGAGCATCTAAGGATGGAACTTCTGTAGGCAAAACCAGGTCACTTGTAAGCTGGACCTTTCGAAAGACCGGCTCACTTGTAAGCTGGAACTGTGGACTTTTGTTTGGTTTGGACGTAGGTGGTTCATCTTTGATGATCAAGTGGTGCGTAGATGATGAATATAAATCAACACTCGTTCCGACCAGGGACTGGTCTGGAGCAGGCGGAGCACAGGTAGGTTCAGGAAGAGAAAGCTGGACCAAAGAGGAATCATGTTTGATCACTTGGTTAGTGGAGAGATGCTCTGCAGTTGTAAAAAGACACTGATATCCAGTGGGTAGTTGGGGTAAGGGATCTGACAGACTTGCCAAAAGATGGGAAGCTTCATCCATAAGTGGACAAAGGCGAAGGAGATGATTACCTTCACAAAGTCGAAAAGGGAAACGAACCTTCCCTTTTCTGTTACCAACTAGTAAGGTATCGTCGATTTGCGACAGCAAGGGGCGAGTCGGGTCACGAGACCATATATCTAGGATCCTGGGAATGCCAGGACAATCAGAAAGAAAATGGTCCCCTTTGCATAATCGACAAGGAGACCGAAGCTTCCGCGGAGGAGCAGAAGGTGGTTCCACTTCTGATAGCTTCGTGGTAGATACGACTTTTCCCTTACGAGACTTCTTCTTTTTGGTCTTCTTCTTCTTCTTCTTAGCCACCTGGTTAGTGAAATCCAAGGTTTCACCAGGCGAAGTAGAAGATGAGGACGCAGCAATAGGCGAAGAAGGGAAGGGGCCCACCTTAGAATCAACATGGTGTTGTTCGGGTGGAGGAGGTGGTGGCGGGACAGGAGTCATCACACTTGAGACCACCGAGTTTGAAAACAACCATACGGGTAAACCAATGGTCAACCCAGGCAAAGACAATGTTGCGATATACTGAACACCAACATTTCCAACAGAAGGAAATGGGCGAGGGTTCCCATCTGTAGGAACACCTTGGCCGGTGGGCACCGGAAAGGCTGCCATTGAATGAGAAATAACCCTACTCAAGCTAACGCAAACAAAATCTAATTGGGTAATGTTATCGTGGCCAATAAATTTTAAGACACTGAACTTAACCTTTTCATTTTTTAAGAGTCGAGAAAAGGATAAAAGATGACTCTAGTCTCCTTTGAATATTTAATGAGCACGAAGTGACAAGACGCTCACAGGCACCTTTTCGTTTAGGGAGTCCGAAAAGGATCAAAAGTGACTGCTCTGGAATTCTAGGTAGAGGGTGTGCCAAACTTTTCGCAAAACCACAGAATACTTTTTAGGGTACGGGTGGTCAATCTTCGTGAATGCTGTGTTCACTGCATTGCGAATCGTAGGGTGGATGACACGGCTTCCTATGGATAAAGGCTTTATTCCTATAGGGGTCTCCCAATATATACTCGACGGTACGTGGGAGCACAGTCCGTATTGGCACCTATCGTTTCACCGTGGAGGAATCACCCAACCACTCGACGATAAACTACCAGGTTTAAAGACGCCGGGACACGTCTCTAACCTAGACCTCTAGAGTGTTTGCGTTATGTTCCAATGCGTTGTTATGTTCATTGAGTTCATTTTAAAGTTTATCTTTGATTATGTTTCAGTTTTTTGGTCCTACCGTATGTGATATCTCAAAAACTTCTTACATGCAAACTATATGCCAAAATTAAATCATTTGATTCGATGAATTCTATCTACAGGAGGGTTGAGATTTTTACACAAACGAAGTGATCACCCAACAAACAACAAAGACCCTAATGCAGCTAATAACAAGAAATGAAATTTTTTCTTTTTCTTTTTAATAGCAACAAATAACAATAAATGCTAACTACAGTGATGCAAGAGATTTTTGTTTTTCTTTCCTTTAAGATGGCATGATGCATGTAAGCAAATCCTAAGAGATATGCACAATCCAAGTTCAGTCAATGAAATAGAACCAATTCTGAAACACCAAAATGAACCATGCAAGCAAGGAAAAACACAAAGACTAGTGAACTCCAAAGAGGCTAGAAGGGAAGTATTCAGAGTATAGAAGATCAAACATTAAAAAAGCACTGGATAGGTGTAGAACACAACCAACAAGCTGACTGGATAATCAAGAGATCGAAACTTCCCACAGAAGGCTAGACATGCAAAGTCACTAGATATCCTAGGGCTGAGACAAAAATCAATAGAAATGAGCAAACAGCTGAGGGATACAGGCTAAGACCAGTCAAGCAGAGGTTCAACACAGTTCCAGAGGCTGAAAGAGATATAAAAAGAGATTGAAAGAGCTTTCCACCCACACACAGGCAAAATTTACAGAGATGGCGCGACTGTTAGCCTGCAACTTGCGCTACCACAGGATTGGCGCGAGTTGCTTTTGAGCAACATGCGCCAACTGGCGCGACTGTCAGAGAAATAACTGCGCCAATTAAGCTTGCCAACTAAAAAATAAATGATACGACCTCAGGTCGGGTTGACAGTGCTCAGATGGGTCAAACAGTAAAGAATAAACTCAAAACTGACTCAGGAAGCTCATTCACTCAAGCAAGCAGAAGAAAATTAACATGCAAGACAAAAATCAAATAGTTACTCCCCAGTGGAGTCACCAATTTGTTGGTCAGGTAAATACCCTCTACGGACAGAGGCGATCCCACTAGCCTATAACAGAACTAGCCACAATCAAACCACGCTGCTACGCAAGTTCCTAGTTATGCATCAAAGGTGAATCAAGAAGACCAACCTGGAGTCCAACGCTATGATTGAAGCAGAGTTGATATCCCCGCTCCCTCGCTCCAACAGATCATAAACGAACACCTGCACATGCAAAGGAAGAGACAGATACCAACATAAAAACTACCAAGGCACAACTATATTTCAGTCAGAAAGGAAATAAATCAACACATCACCATGATAGACAATGAGATTGGAACTATAATAGCAGTCGCTCATCAATTAATAATAAACAGGAAAAGTTACAACCATTGTTCTGACGTTGACCCTTCTCCTAGCTGGGCGAGTAACTATATGTGTCTTGCAATGCATCTCCTCTCCGGCAGCATAACCTCTCTAGCACTCACTAGCATTCCTCCAAGAACTCAAGAACTCAACATCTAACACTCCATGACTAACGATTATCACTACTATCACTCAATCACTAAGTCACTAGCACTAGCTTGTCCAATGCATAATGACAAGCTTATATAGATGAAGAAGGGAGGAGGATACGATGAACCGGGACACCTTTTGTGGATTAGGATTATCCTCGAAAGCCATTAAAGATGGATATAGGATAAAGCTCGACAAAAGACTGATTTTTTATCTTCAGAAAAGCTCCATGTAATGAAGGAAACAACAGTCGGACGTGCGTTAAGGCACAAAGCACGAATAAATTTGGTTGGCGCAACTGTTGCTCTAAGACAGAGCGCCAATGGTCGCGCCCTCTTTTGAGGATCTCCATCATTGGCGCGGGTAGGATACTGTGGACTTGCACCAATGGAAAAAGAGCACTTTTCAGGGATGATCTGCAGAAGGTGTCTTCAGGGAACATGGAGTACATACTCAGGGGAACATAATGCAAGTGTTTTTAGACTTTGTCACTTCTTATAACTCCCGGGATGGGTCCTCCAAGGTACGACAAGAGGAGTAACAGGGATGGTGACAAATTATTGTATAACAGGGAGCACTATTTTCCATGATTATAAACCATAGGTATATAGATGTTGCATGGGTGTTAATGTGAGGATGATTTTGCCCCTGGACAAGAATGGCTTTTTTTCGGGCCTTGGAAATCATCTAAGGAGAAACAAAATTATCATCCCAAGGCCTACAAGTGGTTTTGGTTGGCTTAGTAATAATACGGACTATGCACATGGTACAAAACCACCTCCGAGTGCCTCTAAGGTGAATGGTTGGCCTAGTGGTGCTCATCGCCAACATCAAAGTTTCTTGTTGTTGGCTAGTGTCCTACTTACTAATATCTACTACCCAATATTGTGACATTTTGATAGGTCAATGTAAGAACAACTCATACATTGCATTAGTGTTGGTTGACCTTGAGGTGTCCTTGATACAGTTAGCCCGAAATTTGACCTAGACTTGATGGACTATAGTCCCCAGCCATGGAGTGAGATTCCTTGATCCCTCTATCTCGACGAGCTAATGGATAATGTAGGATTATATACTAATATCGAGGACAAGTTTGACATGGCATGTAGGTTAGTTGGGGTTTTTTTCACAATTAGGTGATGGGGAGCACTATTTGCCAGCATTATAAACCATAGGTATATAGATGTTGTATGGGTGTTAATGTGAGGATTTTTTGCCCCACAAGGATGGCTTTGTTTGGGGCCTTCGATTTCATCTAAGGAGAAACACCATTATCATCCTAGGGTGTACGAGTGGTTTTGGTTGATTCATTAATAATACAGACTATGCACATGGTACAAAACCACCTCCCAGTGCCTCTAAGGTGAATGGTTGGCCTAGTGGTGCTCATTGCCAACATCAAGGTTTCTTGTTGGTGGCTAGTGTCCTACTTACTAATGTCTAGTACCCAATATTGTGACATTTTGATAGGTCGATGTACCAACAACTAATAAATTGCATTAACGTTGGTTGACCTTGAGGTGTCCTTGATACAATTAGCCCGAAATTTGACCTAGGCTTGATGGACTATATCCCCAATGATTGAGTGAGAGTGCTTGATCCCTCTATCTCGATGAGCTAATGGATAATGTAGGATGATATTCTGATATCAAGGACAGGTTTGACATGGCATGTATTTTATTTGGGGCTTTTTTCACAATTAGGTGATGGGGAGCACTATTTCCCATCATTATAAACCATAGGTATATAGATGTTGTATGGGTGTTAATGTGAGGATAATTTTGCCCCACAAGGATGGCTTTGTTTGGGGCCTTGGACATCATCTAAGGAGAAACACCATTATCATCCCAAGGCGTACGAGTGGTTTTGGTTGGTTCAGTAATAAACCCAACATGACTTCCTAAGAATAGTAAATCCTCCTTACTACTGCTGCGTGGTGATCCAGGAAAATGATTTGGGTTTTTATTGCTTTTTGGAGGGAAAGCATTCCTCCACTCAAGAGGATTTCCTCCTATCCACTTGTACAAACAATAGGCTTGAGTAGGATAAGAAGATTAGAAGAAAATCATAAGAAAACATGTGAATAATACGAGAGGTTTAGATTGCAAGAATTTTTTGTAACTTTGTCATGTACAAAGTTACAAACAACATGTTTGTTAATCGAAAGTGATATTTGATTTCAGCTCTTAGTTTAGCTTTTTTCTAGGGTTTTTAAGTTTCCTTGTGTTGACTTGGCCCATTGACCTAGGTGGTCAATATCCCTCTTGTATCATTTATGTTCACACATTTGTTTATGAGCAATTTTTTCTTACAGCTTATCTTAACATTTGTTGATGATAGTTGTAGCACTCTTACATTAGTTATATATAATTTTTACTTTGAATTTAGTTCATTTCCATTACTATTTTTAATTTTTTGTTCATTATGTGTTATTCATTGTTACTTACACTCTACTCCATTTTTCAATTACACTCTACTCTATTGTGCAACTACAAGAAACACTACAACCTTGCATTTTGGTAGATTAACCCTACCACAAGTTGTTTTAATGCATTGGATATGTTCACTTTCCAATTTTCCAACTTCTCATTAGCATCATTTCCATCTAATATCACATTTAGCATATTCACCTTCACATTAGACTATTTCTTGCAGAAAAATAAGGACACCTATAGTAGTTTGCAACCTGACTTCTAAGCTTGCCCAAATTCACACGAAACACGTGATAATCCGTGATTCAATGATTTGGGAAACTTTTGAATAGACAGATAATTAGTGATCCATGTGCTTTGATAATCCGTGATCCGTGTGCTTTGAGGAGCGGATGCACACATTATCTCCAATATGGTCGAGGAGTATCCTGTAGCATTAACAGGTGAGGTGCATCTGTCAACAACCCTTTCGGACGACCAAGATAGCTTTACAAGCTCTGCATTTAATACCATTTTCTAATTTTTTTTCTGTGAGGCCGATCTTCCATAATTTTTTCCTAAAATAGGTATGTGTCTAGGATTTCTGTTTGTTTTATTAAAAATTAGCTCTTTGAATAAATTATTATCATATCCTGTTGCCTCTTCAGATTGTTGGGGCTACCTTTAGATTATGTCCTTTTGATTGTACAAACTTTAAACACATATCTAACCCATTTCCTTGTAAGCTCTACTTGGCATAGGATGATAATACGTTGCATTTTCTTGGATCGGATTCCATCTTAGTTATTTCCTCTGCTTTTGGGCATATGTAAAGTTAAGTGCATTTTGATTGCTTGTTTCTTTGTGTTAAGATATTTGCAAATTTCCTTGGTGACACTCTGACATCAATGTAAGTTCATCCATATGGCACCAATAGGATGCTCATCAAACTTAGTCGAACATGGTCAACCCTTGACCCAATACAGCCCCCAAAAACACTGATAAATGCTTGCTGCACTAGCTGTAACTACTTTATGAGATATCGCATCAACATTCAATCCTCTTCCTTCACATAGTTACCAATCCATGACTTAGAGGTGCAGCTCCACCATTGTCACGCTTTCAAGTCAATAACTTTGCTGCTAGCTATGGCCTGTGGTCTAGCCTAGCAACAAGTCTGGCCTCTAATCTTCAGTCAAAAAATAATATCAATGCAGTAGTATAAGTCGTACAAGGACTTGACTCAATCTGAGTGTACTGATTTGAACTTTGGTCTAGGAGAGATTTCATTAATATAATATGACTGTAGGTTACCAACCTTATAAACAGTCCTCAAGAATAGTTTCAATCACATTGTTGTCATCATCATGTTGCCACTGAAATATTAAGACGTGCTAGGTCTCCTTATTTGAACAACACCTAAAAAGCATCCTTTAGGATTGTGTGTTGAGTCTCTTTCTTATTGTGGATTAGGGGTTCATTTAGGCTCCCTTTGATTGCATCTTAGCTGTGAATAGAGGATTGTAAATAGGGCTCTTTTGGAGCTTCCTTTGACAACGTATGGAAGCCTCCTTGCTGTGATGAAGAACCTTCTATTGGGACAACAAATGAGCCTCTCTTCACTGTGATTTAATCCATGTGAGTGTACCTTTTCCAAGCCCCAAAATTGTCCCTCAACATTGATTGCATGTGGATTTGTTAGAGGTTTGTTGTCTACATTTCCTTTTAAAAATATAGTGCATGAATGATTGTCCACGTGTTCATGGAGATGAGAACATATTTGCATTGGATGTGGTCCAGAGAGAAATTTTTTATTTGGTCAAGCCTGTATTCTTAATCAATGGTTTTCTTGACATCATTTTCATTATCAGCACTGTAGTTGTATATGTCATTGAGGGTTTCATTATAGGTTTAATCAATATTCTAGGGCTGTCTAACTTTGTTATTGTCAACAATAGAGCTATCTATAGGTGGAAATGGATTTGTATGACTTAAAGCTTTAATAATAGTGTGTTTATAACATACTATTTGTTTTTCTACCAAGGAATATCCATCACATATGTCAATAAATTTGTCTTCCAGATGAGTATTGACAGTAAAAGGATGAGACTTCCTTATCCCATCTGGCTTGAGGAATAAATTCAAATCGTAGGCATAAAAAATAGCAGGACTATCAAATTCCATGATATAGGATCTTTTAGGATGGAACTATAAAATCTTTTAGGATTGAACTAGAAAATCTTCCCGCAATCGTATTTAGGCAATGCTAACCAAATCCATTTGAGTAGTGAATTTCCTTTAAAGCAGTCAAATTAGTGATTGTATCGTGATTCAAATAGTTGAAAGACATTTATTTATCATAAGATGTGAATGGAAATGCCTCAGAAATCACTGAAATAACACTAGTATTCATGCTATCATAAAGGTGAATCCAATTTACCTCATTGGCCAAGAAAATAATTGTTCTTCTGACAACTAAGTTGAGCCATCTTCACCCAAGCTTGTAAGGGCACAATCTATGGATTCCTATACTTACAACCATGACATGAGCTTTGCATGAATCTACACAATGAGAAGCAGGAGAGCCAACCAATCAAAGCACAGCCAGTTACAAGTTACAACCATGACATGAGATTTTCATGAATATGCACAATGAGAAGCAGGAGAGCCAACCATTCAGAGCACAGACAGTTACGACCATGAGATGAGCTTTGCATGAATCTGCACAATGATAACACAATGTATTAAGAGCACTTTTTTGCAATCCAAGTTATATGTTAGGAATAAAATAAATGTACAAGATTGAAAAATACAAGCTACTTGACATATCATTCTGATAGGAATAAAATAAATGTACATTTTGTTGTTTCCATATCCTCGTCCTCTTTAAGATTGTTCCAGCTACTTGACATCATTTTGTATTTTCTTGAAGTTCTTTGAAGTACATTGATAAGCAGAAAAACCTTTATCGCTTCTGAAACATCTTCACCATGCACTTTCTGGGTAGAAATGTTAGGACGTCTTATTATTTTCAATCGCATATTACCACAAGAACGCTTGAGATGAGGGATACCCAGATTACGTCCAGAAAAGATACAAATTGGTGTATTTTAAATGGCATATTACAAAAAGTCTTATTATTTTCAATGGCATATTACCACAAGAATGCTTGAGATGAGAGATACCCAGATTACGTCCAGAAAAGATACAAATTGGTGGTTCTTTCAGTGACCTATCCCTAGCCATTTTCTCAACAATAACTTTCACCTTTTTCTCTGGAAGGCTAATTTGAGAGGCTTCCATCTTTATACGAAACCCTCCTCTTTCCTTTTCATGAATAAAAGATTTTGATATCATTGGGCATGGACTATCTGTTGTAACAAGTCCCAACATAAGTTGTCAAAATGGTCATAGATTTTGTTCAATAGCACAATGCCTAACCTACAAAACATAAACCTCGTTTGTTAGTAACATCTGGAGCATTAAAAAACACATTTTCCTTCACAACGAAGCAACATATAAACCCTCAAAATTGAAAATATCCATGCTTATAAGTAGTGGAAAGACTGAACTGTAAGTCCCACCATAAGTCGTCAAAATGGTCATATATTTTGTTCAAGAGCATAATGCCTGACCTGCAAAACATAAACCCCATTTGTTAAAAACATCTGGAGCATTAAGAAAAACATTTTCCTTCACAATGAAGCAACATATAAACCCTCAAAATTGAAAATATCCATGCTTACAAGTAGTGGAAAGAATGAACTGTAAGTCCCATCATAAGTCGTCAAAATGGTCATAGATTTTGTTCAATAGCATAATGCCTGACCTGCAAATCATAAACCCCATTTGTTAATAACATCTGTAGCATTAAAAAACACACTTTCCAACCCTCAAAATTGAAAATATCCATGTTTACAAGTAGTGGAAAGACTGAACTGTAAGTTGAAATTCAGTCCAATCATTCTTGGGAGGGCCATCATAATAGCATTTTTATCGACATCATGTTGAAATTGGGGTAGGGCTCACTGCGAAATTATTGTTGCATTCTGACTTGCAAAAGTCATATTGATCATGTGAATGTATTGACTTTGAATTATGAAGGCTTTTGTTAAGAAATTTCAGGCCCCGTCCCCTGGTTTCTTTCAAACAGTGTCTTTGTCAGTTCCACTGTTCATAGTTTGTCTCTATGACCATTGTAGCTATCATGAGATAGAAAAAGCTCAGCATCTGAGATACCCTTACTACCCTAGTTCTCCACACAAACTGCATTTCCATCTACAAATCGAGACATAAGAATGGAATGAAAGAATTCACTGTGTGTTTGTTGTGAAGGTTTATTCAACCATAAGTCCAACATTTTGTTCTTGATGACCTGTTTAGTTGAGGCCACATAGCTTAGGACAAAACTAACTAGTATTTTCGGCAATTGGACTAGACGATGTTATTGATATAGAACAAAAATCCCCACAGTTTTTGTTTGGAATACTCGTATGGTCTGACTGATCAGAAAATAGAATGTTATTTTTTGTTGAACATGTTTGTCTTGTAAGACTCTCTTTGAAGGCTATCATAGCTAATTCTAGGTGTCCATGTAGTAGTTGCATGAATAGTTATATGATAGGAATAAAATAAATGTACAAGATTGAAAAATATCCATGCTTACAAGTAGTGGAAAGACTGAACTGTAAGTCCCATCACAAGTCGTCAAAATGGTCATATATTTTGTTCAATAGCACAATGCTTGACCTGCAAAAGATAAACCCCATTTGTTAGTAACATCTGGAGCATTAAAAAACACATTTTCCAACCCTCAAAATTGAAAATATACATGTTTACAAGTAGTGGAAAGACTGAGCTATAAGTTGAAATTCAGTCCAATCATTCTTGGGAGGCCCATCGTAATAGCATTTTTATCGACATCATGTTGAAATTGGGGTAGGGCTCACTGTGAAATTATTGTTGCATTATGACTTGCAAAAGTCATCTTGATCATGTGAATGCATTGACTTTGAATTATGAAGGCTTTTGTCAAGAAATTTCAGGCCCCGTCCCTTGGTTTCTTTCAAACAGTGTCTTTGTCAATCCCACTGTTCATAGTTTGTCTCTATGATCATTGTAGCTATCATGAGATAGACAAAGCTCGACATCTGAGATACCCTTACTACCCTAGTTCTCCACACAAACTGCATCTCTCTCTACAAATCGAGACATAAGACTGGAATGAAAGAATTCACTGTGTCTTTTTTGTGAAGGTTGATTCAACCATAAGTCCAACATTTTGTTCTTGATGACCTGTTTAGTTGAGGCCACATAGCTTAGGAAAAAGCTAGTTAGTATTTTCGGCAATTGGACTAGACAATGTTATTGATATAGAACAAAAATCCCCATAGTTTTTGTTTGGGATACTCATATGATCTGATTGATCAAGAAATAGAAAGTTATTTTCTATCGAACATGTTTGTCTTGTAGGACTCTCGTTGAAGGCTATCATAGCTAATTCTAGGTGCCCATGCAGTAGTTGCATGAATAGTTAAATAATTCCTCTTCCTCTTTGATCTGCTCGCTATTGGCAGTCCATGAAAGAACGATGCTGATCATTTAATTACTGCAAGGTGGAAGAAACAAAATACCAAACCCAGGTAGTGGAATTACTTCCTTGCCATTCTAATTTTTTTCTTGGAGGCCTTTGAGAGATGACATGGTTCCTTTATTGAGACTACTGAATGTAGAAGAGGTAGACTCTTCTTGACATCATTAACAACATGTGCTATCTATTTTCTAGAGTGTAAGTTATCATAGACATTCTCCTGTCTCCCCTCTACCTCTTGGCCAAAAGATTTTTTTGCTTCTCATAACGAGACATACACATATAACTAGATAGACAGATAGTTCGAACAGAAACTGCCTTAATGTATTTTGTAAAGTTTAAAGTGAGTTTTCCCATATCTAGGTTTAGTTTTTACTAGAGATGCATGAAGCATTATATAAACACAATGCAATGTTTTGGGAAGTCCATTCAAATGTGGAACATTGTTATGGAAGAAACAAAATCCCATAGAAATTTAGGAAGAAACAAAATCCATAGCAATTTGGGAAGAAACAAAATCCAATCTAAATCCCATCTTGCAAATTTAGGGTGCATCTTTATGTGAATTTGTGGCTTCTTCAGTACAAGTGTACAACACAGAGATGATTCAGTTTTGTGCTTGCATTGAGGTGAGAAATGGCATTTTATGAACAATGCTGCTCAGTGTTCCTTGAACAGAGTTTATATTGTTATAATCCTTGTGCAATTCAGTACTAGTTTGGAGAATTGATGGCTATTTCATATTTGTATAGGTCATGTTCGGAGGCTATTTTTCTTTGAAAAGAGTTGAATATCCAGATACAGATTTATTGCATCCATTTCCATTTGGAATCAATAAACCATTATAAAGTTTTTTCACGGCCTTCGGAAGTAATAAATACCCTATTGATATTCATTTGTATCTCTAGTATATCAGCATTATTTATGGAGGAACAGAAAAAAGGACTAATGTAGTATGGTCGGATGTGTGCTAGCATTTGCTTAATTATAATTTATCATTTATATTCCCAGAATGACAGTCTGCAACTTGGTAAAGCCCTGAAGTTGGATCTCTGAACTAATTAGGCTGGTGAATTAGGGTCTCTAAATTATTTTTGTTGTCTTCGGAAGAAATTAGCAATCTATTTATTTCGATATTTATCTCTGTTATATGAACATCGTATATAGAAAGACAGAAAAATGGGACCTGTCTAATATGTTCATGGCAATTTTCAGTTATAATTTAGTTTTCAGCATGGCACTACTACTGTGTGTAATTCAGTACTAGTTTGGAGAATTGATGGCTTGGACTTCCTTGATTGGATATTCTATGCCAATAGAAATTTGGCATCTTCTATGATGATTAAGGCTATATGTAATAATTATCAATTAACCCTATTTCATGCCAAGCAAATCTTCCCACAATCATATTTAGGGAGGGCTAACCAAATCCATTTGAGTAGTGAATTTCCTTTAAAGCAGTCAAGGTAGTGATTGTACCGTGATTCAAATAGTTGAAAGACATTTATTTATCATAAGATGTGAATGGAAATGCCTCAGAAATCACTGAGATAATACTAGTATTCATTCTATCATAAAGGTGAATCCAATTTACCTCATTGGCCAAGAAAATAATTGTTCTTCTGAAAACTAAGTTGAGCCATCTTCACCCGAGCTTGCAAGGGCACAGTCTATGGATTCCTATCATAGCTAATGCTAGGTGCCCATGCAATAGTTGCATGAATAGTTAAAGAATTCCTCTTCCTCTTTGATCTGCTCCCTATTGACAGTCCATGAAACAATGATGCTGATCATTTAATTACTGCAAGGTGGAAGAAACAAAATACCAAACCCAAGTAGTGGAATTACTTCCTTGCCATTCTCATTTTTTTCTTGGAGGCCTTTGAGAGATGACATGGTTCCTTTATTGAGTCTATTGAATGCAGAAGAGGTAGACTCTCCTTGACATCATTAACAACATGTGCTATCTATTTTCTACCCTGTAAGTTATCATAGACATTCTCCTATCTCCCCTCTACCTCCTGGCCAAAAGGTTTTCTTACTTCTCATAAAGAGACATACACATATAACTAGATAGACAGATAGTTCGAACAGAAACTGCCTTAATGTATTTTGTAGAGTTTAAAGCGAGTTTTCCCATATCTAGCCTTTAGTTTTTACTAGAGATGCATGAAGCATTATATAAACACAATGAAATGTTTTGGGAAGTCCATTCAGATGTGGAACATTGTTATGGAAGCCAAGTTAATCATTGATTTTAGATCTTGCATGCACATTTCATGGATTGTTGTAGTAGTGACATAAAAATAGACTAGGTTAGTTATATCATATATGTCCAAGATAGTTTAACTCAAAGAATGAAACTACCATTTAAGCTATAAACCTGACTAAATGGTCCAAACCTGAAACTGTGACCCTTCCTTGCAAATTGTATGTGCTGCCAATTAATCATAGTTAAATGGTTTTAGATTCAATACGAGAGTAATCATATGGAGGAGCTATTGGGTTTGGAGAGTCACCACAGAACAAAGGCTAGTGGGTTAATCTCCTAAAACAAGGTGTTAAAATAGTCTGCTGAGATGTACATTTTACATCAGGATATCCCCTAGACTGATATATTTTTATGAGGAAGCAAAAACATGGAAAATGTTTGGTTAGGTAGGAATACAACTTGTCAATTTGGTCTAGCTTGAGTGATTAAAAGAGGAGGTTGTCAGGCTCTCCACGATTTCATGGATTGATATAGAGATGACACAAAGGAGGCTCTCTCTTGAGAATATATGAAATACACCAATCTTATCTATGCATTCATAAGCACCATCTGACAAACACATTTGGCATCTAGTCTTTAGTTTTCACTAGAGATGCATGAAGCATTATATAAACACAATGCAATGTTTTGGGAAGTCCATTCAAATGTGGAACATTACTATGGAAGCCAAGTTAAGCATTGATTTTAGACCTTACATGCACATTTCAAGGATTGTTGTAGTAGTGACATAAAAATAGACTAGGTCAGTTATATCATATATGTCAAAGATAGTTTAACTCAAAGAATGAAACTACCATTTAAGCTATAAACCTTACTAAATGGTCCAAACCTGAAACTGTGACCCTTCCTTGCAAATTGTATGTGCTACCAATTAATCATAGTTAAATTGTTTTAGATTCAATACGAGAGTAATCTTATGGAGGAGCTATTGGGTTTGGAAAGTCACCATAGAAGAAAGGTCAGTGGGTTAATCTCCTAAAACAAGGTGTTAAAATAGTCTGCTGAGATGTACATTTTGCATCAAGATATCCCCTAGATTGATATCTTTTTATGAGGAATAAAAAACATGGAAAATGTTTGGTTAGGTAGGAATACAACTTGTCAATTTGGTCTAGCTTGAGTGATTAAAAGAGAAAGTTGTTAGGCTCTCCACCATTTCATGGATTGACATAGAGATGAGACAAAAGAGGCTCTCTCTTGAGAATATATGAAATAAACCAATCTTATCTATGCATTCATAAGCAACATTTGACAAACACATTTGGCATCTAACCTTTAGTTTTCACTAGAGATGCATGAAGCATTATATAAACACAATGCAATGTTTTGGGAAGTCCATTCAAATGTGGAACATTATTATGGAAGCCAAGTTAAGCATTGATTTTAGACCTTGCATGCACATTTCATGGATTGTTTTAGTAGTGACATAAAAACAGACTAGGTCAGTCATATCACATATGTCAAAGATAGTTGAACTCAAAGAATGAAACTGCCATTTAAGCTATAAACCTAACTAAATGGTCCAAACCTGAAACTGTGACCCTTCCTTGCAAATTGTATGTGCTACCAATTAATCATAGTTAAATGGTTTTAGATTCAATACGAAAGTAATCTTATGGAGGAGCTATTGGGGTTGGAAAGTCATCACAGAACAAAGGCCAGTGGGTTAATCTCCTAAAACAAGGTGTTAAAATAGTCTGCTGAGATGTACATTTTGCATCAGGATATCCCCTAGACTGATATCCTTTTATGAGGAAGAAAAAACATGGAAAATGTTTGGTTAGGTAGGAATACAGCGTGTCAATTTGGTCTAGCTTGAGTGATTAAAAGAGAAGGTTGTTAAGCTCTCCACCATTTCATGGATTGATATAGAGATGAGACAAAAGAGGCTCTCTCTTGAGACTTGACTAGGTTATTCATAACATTTGTGTGTTGGTGCCTTAACTTAGCCAGAAAATGCCAAAAATCTATTGATGAACAAAATTTATTACTAAATCTACCTCAAAGTATTCCATAGCCACTAAATATGGCATGCATGGTTTTACCAAGGAGGCCCTAAACTTTTAAACAATGAAACTTTACATTGGTATGGTCAACCTACATGGGGAGAAATGAAACTTTTTTTAATAAGAGGCTAGCAAAACTTGGACACTGCTGTGTGGGATTATTGCTTGGTACCTACAGATTGTGCAACGACCTTTGTTGGTTGAGCCAACAAGAATTGATTTCTTCAGGTGGATCTTCTTGGTAAAAATGTTCCTTTACTTGTAAGACCTTCATAGGGGTTTATAGATTCTTGTCAATAGAATGCATATTTGTCTATATAGTTATTTATTACATAATCATCTAAAGGAAAACTGTTTACATGAATATGGGTTAGGCTGCCTCATAACTGTATAGTTGTTGAGGCTCATTGTGATTACGTGATCTTGGAAGATTTTGAGAGTATATAAGCTCTTCATGTATTATGATTTCTCTGGAAATGTTCTCAAGGCAACTGTTCCAAAAATAACAAAAAAATATCTTTTTTCACTAAACAGAGATTGTCTTTACAATACCTTCTTTTGTTTGTGGCATGTAAGGAGATCTTGAGAGTAATCTAGAATAGGAAAACTAGTTGGTCAACTTGTGATAAAGGTGAGTAACTACTTGGACACTAAATTTTGAGCCTACCACATTCTTCTAAGAACATTGGATCTAGAAATCTTGAAGTCTTCAACTACAATTGATTATGTCATAGAAGTTGGAAGAACCAGAGATGTCAAGGATGTGTAACTGTTAACATTATGAAGATGATAACACGCGTGTCTTTCAAGGTACATTACCAATCATAGTGCAAACAAATTTTTTTACCACTAATATAGTTCATCGATGTTAATTTAGGTATGTTCTATGCTTAGAGCAATTTATTTCAATTTTCACAGTTAGCTCAATATCTTTTCCAGATTAGCAATCACATCAGCATTAAAGTAAACTGTAGATAGAACATAAACATAAATCGCAGAAGACAAGCCAAGACAAGAGGACACAAGATGTGGTGCTAGCCAGTGACAAACCCCAATATGGCGAAACCCTTGATCAATTCTTCTTATATGTTCTTCAATAGTTCAGCAGAGAGAGAGAAATAGTATGTTTACAAAAAGTCAACATTTTGACTTATCTAGATAAGTGCATAGATCATCTCTAAGAAGATGATACATGAGATCCGTTGAAGACATGTTGCTTCAACTTATCTACAAGGTGACTCCTTCACCTATCGTTGTGTTGCATTTTGTCATCATGTTGCACCTCGCCGTGCTGCACCATGTTGCACCCATCATGACTATGCTGCATCTCATCATGATTCATTAATCATGACTGTACCCATCACTGTACTGCATTATGTGCCATTGTTGCACCATGTTGCTATACTGACCTATGTGCTGGCTACATCTTGCTTGTTTGTTGTCTCTAGCTTTCTTGTTGTCCTTAGCATGCTTGTTGTTGCATGCTAGCTATCCCTTGCATGCTAGTTGTAACATTGTATGCTTGGTGTATTTTCTTTTAAGTACCATACAACTGTCCCAATGTTAGTTCGTTGTCCCTTGCATGTTGCTCTCCTTCAGAGATAGATGCTCTGGCTGTTCCAGCAGTTCCTGACAGTTCCAACAGTTCTTGGCAGTCCTGACAGTTTCAACTATTCCTGGCAGTTCTGGCAATTCCGGCTATTCCCAACAGTCCCAGCAGTTTCGACAATTTTGGTTGCTCCCGACATTTCCCAGCAGTTCTGGCAGTTTTGGCAATTTCGGCTGTTCCCGGTAGTTCCGGCAATTCCGGCTATTCCCGGCAGTTCTAACATTTCCAGCTTTTCCCAGCAGTTCCGACTTCTACCCTATGCGTTAGCTTCCCGACTGTTTTGGCAGTTCCAACTCTTCCTGGCCGTTTCGACTATTCACGACAGTTTTTGTACTTCCAACTATTCACGTCAGTTTCAATAGTTCCAAATTTTTTGGCTATTCCTAGTAGTTCTGGTAATTCCTGATAATTCCAGCAGTTCTGGCAGTTCCTACAGTTTTGACAATTCTAGCTATTTCCAGCAGTTCTGCAGTTACAACCTTTCCGGCTTTTCCCGAGAGTTCCGACAATTCCGGCTTCTGTCGTCTGCATCAGCTTCCCGGCTGTTCCAACAGTTCCGACTGTTCTCGATAGTTTCGACTATTCCCGGCAGTTTTGACAGTTCCGGCTATTCCCGACTGTTTCGGCTATTCCTGCAATTCTGACAATTTTGGCTATTCGCGGCAATTTTGATTGTTCTTGACAGTTCTGACTATTCCTAGCAGTTCCGACAATTCCAGCAATTCTGGCTATTCCTGGTTGTTTCGGCAGTTCCGGCTATTTCCAACAGCTCCAGCAGTTCCGACTATTCCCGTCAGTTTCGACAGTTCCGACTTTTCTAGCTATTCCTGGCAATTCTGGCAATTCTTGACAATTCCAGAAGTTCTGGCAGTTCCGGCAGTTCTGACACTTCTAGCTATTTCCGGCAGTTTCGGCAGTTCCGACCTTTCTGACTTTTCCGGCTTTTCCCGACAGTTCCGGCAGTTCCTGGCAGTTCTAGCTTCTGTCCTCTAC
Source organism: Pinus tabuliformis (assembly GCA_031772625.1). Classification (NCBI taxonomy): domain Eukaryota; kingdom Viridiplantae; phylum Streptophyta; class Pinopsida; order Pinales; family Pinaceae; genus Pinus; species Pinus tabuliformis. Next base: position 486,462,545 of record CM062818.1, read on the forward strand.
GTCAGCTTCCCAGCTGTTCTGGCAGTTCCGACTGTTCTTGACAGTTCTGACTATTCCCAACAGTTCTGATAGTTCCAGCAATTCCGGATATTCCTGGCAGTTACGGCTTTTTCGGCTATTCCCGACAGTTCCAGTAGTTCCCGACAGTTCTGGCTTCTGCCCTCTGGATTAGGGCAACATTCTCCTTTAGGATCTCTCCTCCTACTAAAACCCAAAGACAAGTAGAGAGGAAGAGATCCCAAGTGTGTTAAAATGATTTGAAGGTCACCTCTATTTATACTAAAACGTTGAGCACAAGTGGGGTTTATTTGGTTACTGGCTGACCTTGACGAATTGTCCCATAACACAAATAAATTCATATCTCCATGAATACTTATCGAAATCGGATGATCTTTATATTAATCCTACACCTCTCGATGAGAGGAATCCAACAAAAATATCATCTCCTAGAAATTCCAGCAATTCCGGCAATTCTGGCTGTTCTCGACAGTTCTGACAATTTTGGTTGTTCTCGGCAGTTCCGGCAATTCCGGCTTCTACCCTCTACGTTAACTTTCCCACATGGTTAGGCAGTTCCTTGCAGTTTCGGCAATTTTGGCTATTCCCAGCAGTTCCAACCACTCCGACTATTCCTGGCAGTTTCGGCAGTTCCAGCAGTTCCGGCTTTTCCTAAGAGTTTCGGCTTCTGCCATCTGTGTCAGCTTCCTGGCTGTTCTAGTAGTTCCCACTAGTGATCAAATTTGAACACGCCAGAGCCCTTCAAAGGGCCTCTGGCACGACACAGAAGTAGGAAGAAAATTTTGCTATTAAAAAAAAAAAAAAAAATTGAATTTTTCCATTTAAAAAAAATTAGAATAATATTATAAATTTTTTTAAGAAGGGTTGTTAAGTTGTCAACCTGTCCAATTTATTTTTTTTTAATTTCATTTTTTTCTAAAATCCAAATTTTGGGAATTCCAAATTCCAAATTGTGAGTGCATTGTGGGTCTATCATAAATTACAATGGTTGAACTTGTGAATTTCCTTTCTCAACTGATGTTAAATCCCATTTCAGAAACAACAGTTTCCAAATTCAGAGTTGCCCATTTCAAAAACAACAATTTCCTTTTGATTCGCTTTTTCTAATTGTAACTTGTTCATATGATGCAAGTCAGCGGTTGTGTCTACAGGCTGCCCGTAAAGCAAGGTTTGACGACAATTGGAGAGGATTGTAGATTCATCATTTAGCAGACGCATGTCAAGCAAGGTTTAAGCATGATTTATGCTTGGAGAGGAGCGCATTCGAGCAACTTCATAAGTTCATAGCATACTGGATTTCACAGAACTTCACATTATGCTTCAATATATACATCTGGGTCTTGTTGTTTATGCGATGTGAAGGAGAAAGACTGAATACAAATAGATATGTAAGTTACTCATTCCTCTTTGATATCTATATTTTTCACTTGCCTCTACAAATATGCAATTCAAACATCAAGACAAAAATTAAATTTAATGCCTTAATAGCTATGAATGAATCAAATAGTAATAAAAATAGATTCTGCTGTCTCACCAATTCAATTTACAGTTCAATTGAATCAAATAGTAATAAGAATAAATTACACTATCTCACCAATATAGTTTACAGTTCAATTGAATCAAATAGTAATAACAATAAATTAAATTCCACTGTCTCTCCAATACAGTTTACAGTTCAATTGAGCTCTCATCATTAGAAACACCATCCAAATCAAAATCCTAACCAAAGCACCTTCAACTATTCCCTTGTTAGGCCTAATTCATTAAGTCCCAACTATTTAATATCAAATGATAAAAAATTAACGAAATATATGAGTAGCATAAGTCATAATTCATAATGTCCCAACAACCTAAATTATAAAAGGAAAGAAGCCAAAGTCCTCCCAAGTTATCAAGATAAGCAGGAATTGCTGAATACTAAAGTTCACTCCCACTGCTACAAATTAAAGCATTGAATTCAAGAGGCAATATATTGCCAGACTTCAACATCCCCAGAGTTTCATCAACTATTAATGCAGTTGATATAGTAAAAGACCAAAAAATCTTGTTGTTGTTGCATCAGAACGCACAGCTTTGATTATCTCTTGAATTATTTCCAACATATGGGGATATACATTGCCACTGTAATCATAGCAGTCCATAGCTATAACAAAAAGCTTCTTCTTATTTCTCAGTGAAGGATACTTGTTTGAGAGAATCAGGTTATTCGTTGGAGGCCTTGGCTTAGGTTCAGTTTCTTCAATGCTAAAAGATAGCGATGCCATTTTCAGTTTATCCAAAATAAGTTCTGGGTTGCCCTTTGGTGCTAGAAGTTTGTCAACTTCGGTAGAATTATCCAGAGAGCCATTGATGGAATATTTCTCACCATCGATAGAAAGCCGAAGAGACATGTCTTTCAGGGAATCACCCATCGATTCCTCCCCCATAGTAGTATCCATTACAGTGATAGTATGCCATTGAGGATGCCTCATCCCGCATACAGTTACCCGAGACAAATATTTTCTGCAATGTTTAGGCCATGCGAAAAGGTGAATGTTTCTCAACCCATTATAGTGGCATTCATTCCATGGGTTTTTAGCTCTAGAAATACATTTTCTATGGCCTTCTGATCATGGGATTCGACTAATAGTCCATTGTTCAAAGTCTGCAAAATTTTCAGAAACAGAGAATTTTTTAGAGCTTTGATTTTTTTTCCACATGCTTAAACATCAGATTTGAAACTGAATAAATTTCTTGGAAACTCAGTTTACCCGTCAAAATTATTGCCATAACCTAATTAACACAAGGTGGAAACTCATAATATTGGTGGAAATTCAAACTAGTTCTTTTTTGGATGTTCTTACACCAACCTCTGCTTAATATGACAGTAATTCAAGGAAAAAGACAGAAAACATGACATTTGGTGAACATAAATGCTATGAACACAGTTGGCTTGTCACTTGTCAGTTACAATGTGTATGAATTGTATGATAAATATTGGACTTGCAGCTGTGTTGGAAGGGATTATGGTTCTTGATAAACTGAGGAATATCTTGTAGCTTGCAACATTGTAAAGACATCGACAACGAATAGTATGTTGTCTTGGAACTCACAACATTAGTTCCAACCAAAAAGTTACTGATTCACTATGTGTTAAAAAAAAAAAATTGAAAATAATTTACTGTTGTCAGTTGAATTTCATTTTTTTTTGTGATTTTCATTATAGAAGGGTGACCTCAATGTCTTCCCTTCTAATAAAATTAAGACCTGCCCTTCAAATTTGATCACTGGTTCTTGTTGTTCCCAATAGTTCTGACGATTCCTGACTGTTCCGGCTATTCCCGACATTTCCAGATTTTCTGACAGTTTCGACAGTTCACGACAATTCTGCCAATTCCGACTATTCTCGGCAGTTCCGACAATTCCGACAATTTCGGCTATTCCCGACAGTTCTGACTTTTTCATCTTTTCCAGCTATTCCCGCTAGTTCTGACAGTCAGTGAGTTCCAACTTTTCTCGACAGTTTCGCCTTCTGCCCTCTACATCAGCTTCCCTACTGTTCTGACTATTCCCGACAGTTCCGGAAATTCTGGCTATTCCCGACAGTTCTAGATTTTCCAGCTATTCCTGGTAGTTCCAGTAGTTCCCGGTAGTTCCAGCTTCTGCCCTCAGGATTAGGGCAGCGTTATCCCTTAGGATCTCTCCTCCTACTAAAACCCAAATACAAGTGGAGAGGAAGAGATCCCAAGTATGTTAAAATGACTTGAAGGCCACCTCTATTTATACTAAAACGTTGAGCACAAGTGGGGTTTATTTGGTTGCTTACTGACCTTGATGAATTTTCCTATAACAAAAATAAATTCATATCTCCATGAATACTTATCGGAATCAGATGACCTTTAGATCAATCCTACACCTCTCGATGAGAGGGATCCAAGAAAAATATCATCTTCCATTAATAAGGTGACCCACATGGGTACTGTGATGTGTGGTTTGACAGTAAGTCTACTTGGGCGAAGCCCAGGAGACCGCAATTCAAATCTCATTGAGTACACTGACCTACTGTGGTGGCGGCTCAAGGAGCAGATTCCCCACCCCTTCCTTGGCAGCACAAGAGTCTTGTTCTTGCTAAAATCATAGGATCTTAGTATATCCACTTGCAGGTAGTTGGATGTACTACTAGTGTTATAGAGGCAGCTACAAAGATTGATCCTGGGTCTCCCATAGATTAGGACTGGCAGTTACTGATTCACCATGTAGTTAAAAAAAAAATATATGACCCACATGGAGTTTGGCCCTAGTTGCCAATTTTAACAATCAGGCATGGATATCAATCAAGCCTAGTTAGCCTTACTTTCTTGGTAAGGAGATGAGGCTTCATGTTTTCCACCGTGTTTTCCCCAAAGAAATTTATTCTAGCAGGAAGAATTATTCATTACTTTCCCCTCTTACAAGCAAACACTCGGCAAAAAAAGGATTTCACACCTGGGAGTTTTTTGCAGGATAAAGGGAAAGGTGAGTGGGTATCCTGTAGTAGCTGCATTGGTCTTATCAGCATTATGCCACTTTTCATATGGGTCTTCACAACAGAGAATCACCATTACACTTTTTTGATTTGTTTTAAAAATAAACATAACACACAATAGATTTCTTTTGGGGTGCAATGTTGTTGTTGTTAGTATGATTGTATTTGTGCCACATGTAAAGCTAATATGCGTTAAATTTCTTTCACCTTGCAATATTTTTATTGGAAATGCGCTTGTGTTTGGGCTAGAGACTATGCTAGATTTCTTTTGCTTTGCAATAGTGTTGTTGTCAATTTGGTTGTTTATGATAAAAGGAAATCTAGCAAGTGTTATATTTCCATCACTTTGGCAATGTTATTGGAAATGTTGTGCTTGTGTTTGGGCTAGAAGTTGTGCTAGATTTCTTTTGCTATGCAATATTGTTGTTTTCAACTTGGTTGTTTATTATATAAGGAAATCTAACATGTGTTAGATGTCCTTCCCCTTGGTAATGTGCTTTTGTTTGTGTTAGAAGGAAATATAGCATGCACTAGATTTCTTCTGGCATGAAATGTTGTTATTGGTAGTATGCTTGTATTTATGCTACATGTAAAGTTAGCATGCGTTAAATTTATTTTACCTTGCGACATTGTTATTAGAAATGTGATTGTGTTTGTGATAGAAGTTGTTGGATTTTGTTTGCCCTACAATGCTATTGTTGGCAATGTGCTTTTGTTTGTGCTAGAAGTAAATCAAGCATATGCTAGATATCTTCTACACTACAATGTTATTTTTGGCAATGTGATTGTGTTTATGCTACAATAAACTCTAGAATGTGTAAGATTTCTTTTACTTTGAGATGTTTTTCTGAATAATATGCTTCTATTTATGTTAGAAGAACATTTAGCATGTGGTGGATTTCCTTCACCTTAGAATATTGTTATTGGAAATGTGTTTGTGTTTGTGCTAGAAGGAAACCTAGCATGTGCTAGATTTATTTAACCATGTAATGTTGCTTCTAGCAGTATGCTTATGTTTGTAGTAGAAGGAATGATATTGATTGTTAGCTTTCATTTGAGGAAACAATGTTTCATTACATGCAACATGACTACCATACTATTTTTATTTTTGCATCTATATTACTTTTTCGTAAGTTGTGTGTTTTTGGGAAAATATAAAGTCACACTTTACATGGTTCATTCTTTTAATTACAAGTTACGATGTAATTGTTGTTACAGAATTGATGCAAGCTACAATGGAAAATATAATTTTCGAAAAAGGGGACTATGTTGATCTCCTTATTAATGATCAAGTCATTGGGCTAGCGAGGGTTGAATCTGCAGAGTCTGGAACTTATTATGTTGGAGAAAGGGTTAATGTTGGTTATGTTGCAATTTTGATAATTGATGTCATTCAACCACATTTGATTGATGATGATGTTAATGAATGGGACATACATCCATGGAAGATTGTGGATTTGAGACACCACATAGGTAAATCAAAATATTGAAGCATGTGTTATATATTATTGATACTATAATAAATGTTTTTTTTGAGTAAATACTAACATTATTTACATTTGTTTATAGGTACAAATGTTTCTTCTACATTTTCTATTGGAGACAAGGTAAATCTTTTGCAACATGGAGTGCATGGAAAGATGGTAAAGAAAGGATGCATAGTGGTTAAAATTGAAAAGGTGTTAAAACATAATGCTCCTCTACCACATCCAACAGGATTTGAGCATACACTTGGAGGTGCATTAGAATCTTATGAAATTTGGCCAGAATCAGATTTGGAGCCTCACTGTCATGATCATGCCATAAATATTCCCCAAGATAGTGTTAAATTCATATGTACAAAGGTTTCTCTTACACATGAATGCATGGGAACAAGCATGTGCATTGCCAAAGGAATGCTAGTTAATGTCCAAGAGGATGACATTATTGAGGGTGAAACACTAGGTGAAATGGATTTTGGTGTTTTTCTAGAAGAGATAGGTGGAAATTGTGAGATATGCAAAATTGGTGATAAGTCTATACACTATTTGTTTAGATGTCCAACAAATAAGTTGGTGGATAACAAAGGTGTGATATTAAGGGTCAAGGAAATGTTCAAGGAACCACCCAAAGAAATGGTGATATGGGATGTTATAGAGGACACAAATCCCTTAAACAAATGGGATGGATACCTTTGTAATGAAAAAGATAGAAACTCTATTAATATGAATGTAATGAGGCCATATAAAAGGATTAAACGAGTTATAGCTACAAAAAAAATTGCAAAATGTCAAACAAAAATAGATGAAGAGAAAGAAATTCGACTTTTGGCAGCAGATGTATGTTGTAGAAACAATTGTCTTCAACATGTGGATAGGAAGGCCATTGTAGGTGCTAGAAGGGGTACGAGACAAATAAATACAAATGGTATTATAGAATTTGTCTTGAATTCACTCATGTCAAACACAGTCATGTCAAGTGGCCATGGCCTACCACCTATTGCTAGAAATGTAAAGGACATGAGATTTAATGGGAATATTATTTGTAAGAAAGCATGGTATAAGATACATAAAATTCCTCAAAGCACATTCTATAACTACCAGCATTATTTCCAACATGGATAGATCAAAGCTATTCGTGGTAACACCAACACATGCAAAGCACGAGCTCACACAGTGGCAGCCATAGAAATATTGCACAAAATTGTAATGTATAATTCATATTTTTCACCAAACCAAACACGTCAAGTTGAAGAAGATGGAACATCTATTCCTTTAAGACTGCCTCCTTTGACTTACACACAAAATTATTTGTTAAAAGAGATCAATGAAGCTCTTCAAAAGCTTAATTACCCATCAATATCACAGCCAACAATGAGCAAGATCTGGAATACTAAGTTTCGAGATGTGGCATTTTCAAAGAACACCAACTTTAGTAAATGCAGTGAATTTATTTTGTTGAAAGCACAAATGAAGTCACCAACTACAAAAGAGTTGGAAGAAAAGGCACGAGGTAGGCTGACGAAACATAACAAGATTGTTATGTGTGGAAGATATTGCTACTATGCCCATAGAATTATGTCAGAGTAGTTTCCAAAGGAGTATTTGAGCATTATCCATGATAAAATGGACAAAACAAAGACTTCAATCCCAAGGCTACGTGTCAAATCAAAATCTATTGTAGGAACAAATTTGGGTTTGTCATTGACAGGTATGCTTACACATGGGCATAAGGCGGGAGGTTTGGTCATTTCTCCTTACCATTTGTCCATATCATATCACAATTTACTATTACAACCCTTGTAAAGTGCTTAAGGGACCTTGAAGACCCACAAATGGATATGTATGATGATCTACTTTATGAAAGTGGAATTTCAAGAAACCCACTTATAAATGCATTACTTGACACCTCTATTTACTCAAAATGTCAAGGGTACAAGGATGATTTTATATCTCATGGAAGTTCAAAAAGTCAAAATGTTGATTTTAAACCTCTTTCTCCACATTTGTTGCTACAGTTGGACAATGCAGCAAGTGATAATAAGAATCACTATCTTTTCATGTTTCTATCACTTTTAACTACACTTGGTGTCTTCATCACTATTGAGGTTGGGTTCTTTCCTATGGGGCACACCCATGAAGACATAGATGGAACCTATGGAAGAATGTCTTCCAACCTAAAAAGTAAAGATATTTATTCTTTACCTGAAATGATGGATACATATCGCATAATTGAAGAAAATAGAGTGTTTCCACCTACACTTATTGACAAGGTCTATGACTTCAAAAGTTTCCTTAATGGATACATTAATAAGGGAAAAAATGCACTAGTTGGACGTCTTGATGTCCAATACTTCCAATTTCTTATACTCAATGATGTTCCAGTACTAAGGTATAAAGAATCAATTAGAGATATTGAGTGGTCAGAACCAGTTGAGTTATGGAATATAGATGATGAAGGTCGACCTATAATTCCCATAGGGAAGCCATCTTTCTTAGCTTCCAAACAGAATGATGTTTATTTAAAATAACTAAAGGAAGGGATAACATCATACATAAAAATGTGTAAAGACACTATTAGGAATGAGGATTCACCAATTGTTACAGAGGAATGGAAAAATAAAGTAGTGTATTGGGAAAAATTTCTTTATACATTAGATGGAATCTATAAAGATCATAGAATAATAGATGGAAGTGATTCATATTATGAGGATTTCTGGCCCAAGAAAAGGCACATTGTTGATGTTGATCATAATGCACTCCAAGTAATCTCAAGTATTATGGATGGAGATTTTGATAATGCGATAGATGAACAAATATATGTTGGACCCAAATGCAACAAGCCAAAGCCAACATTCAATATGATGATTGATGTTGAGAAAGGAAGGATGTTGCTAGTTAGATCAAGAAATGAGGATGCAGGTGAGATGATTTGGATGGAAAAATCCATCTCAGATATCTTCAGGGATATTGAAAGTGAGAATCTTCATCTAAAGGTTGACTGGTGGAAGCCTATGTCAGGGACATACAATGGAAAAATTTTAGAGCAATATTGGGTACCAAATCCTGATGACAAAGAACTTGGCTCTATTCCAATTAATGCCATAGTGTGGGCATGGATGCCAAAGAAAGAACATTGCAAGAAGACCAAGATAAATAAATATGGTGTAGAAGCCATTCTTGATATACTTGAGCGAATATCTTAAGAGTAGGTTTATATGATACATGAATGTAATTTTTTTTTGGAGAATCTATTAATATACATTCAGACACACTTTTCCATATTTGTTGTATAAATATTCTCTTCATAATTTTTTTGAAGGAGTTTTATATTATTTAATATTTCAATGTAATCATGTGTTATACAAATTACATGACAATGCCATAAAATATTTAAGTTTTCAAAGGTTTATTTGACCAACATGACTTCTCACCATATCAAATATACATAATCAAATTCAATAATGCACCTAAAAACATCTTCTAAACTTGGTATATTAAAACAACAGTGGAGTACCTAATTAGTATTCTATTTAATATAAACCATTTAGACACTTAATGAATAAATGCTAGACACTTCATATAATGTTTGAGGTGAGTTTTCCTTAATTTTCCTTATTATAATTGATATAAATCAAATTCCCTATTTTGTTGCACTCTAATTTATAAAAAAAAAAAAAAAAAATTGATCGTTGAACAACACAACTAGAATTATAAAATATTTCCTCTTATAAGATTTTGAAGTGGTGCCAACATTATACTAGTATAATTAATTTGTACTCAACTTAGGAAAAGTAGTTAGTGTCAATTTAAAATGGTCAATAATAGTAAGAAAAAAAATATTAATATATTGTTAAATAACTTTATAGGTAAGATTTTTTTTACACAATCTAGTATTCACAAGTCAAATTTAATACATAATTATAAATGTTACTGATAATAGAAATAATGTAAGGAATCTAAGTTTTAGATGAATGTTATATGTTCTTTTCAATATAATATCCTTAAACATTACAGGGATAAAAACTAAACATTTGTAATAAATATCTTAATCATTTTTCTCTCTTTCTTGTTGTATTTGAAAATAATCAAATTGTACTACTTTGTTACTATTCTAATTCATGATTGATTATGATAATTAAAATGATTAGTAATTGAGATGAGAGGCTCATTTCACAGCCCAATATGGGGGGATGTGTAAGTTTGTCTATCCGTCTGTGCCCCTTTAAAATAAAATTTATGTTCTAAAAAGAAAAATATTAAAAAAAAAGAATATTTTGTAAAGTAATTAAAAGTAAAAACTGTGTGAATTAGATGTTTAAATCTTATACTTTTCAAAAGTAACTATTTTCAAAAGTAACTATTTGAAGATTTATGTTAACTATATATATATATATATATATATATATATATATATATATATATATATATATATATATATATATATATATAAGTTTTTTTATGATTAAAATTATTATTTGTTCGCTATATACTCTATTTAGCATTCAAAAATATAGTTTCAACAATTAAAAATAACACATTGTATCTTTCACTCTAAAAATGTTTGCACTTGAAGAAATTTGATCCCTACATCTGCACTTAAAATGGATCTATGATGGTATATATTGGACACATTACTATGATCATTTGTCATTGAATAACTTTATACTTAATATATAGCTTACATATTAATCTACTATTCAATAAGTAAGCCTCAACCAACTTCGTTTTTTACATAAAAGTACAAATAATAAATAAAAATAAATTATATTCAACATTTAATTTTATCCTAAGAAAATATTTTCTCCTTAACTCTAAAATGGTGCAAACTTCCTACAATAGTATGTAATGATGATGGTGATAATGATGATTATCATCCACTAAGACCAAATATGGTATATAAGAAGGTAAAAAGATATTACTAAAAGTTATTTTGAATTTTATTGTTATGCTAAAAAAGCATTAAAAGAAGTGTTTCAAGATCATCATAATTTTGTTTACATAAACAATCAAGAAGGTTGATAGCCTCACAAATATTTTGAAATTTAATTCTAATATTTTAAATTGTGCCAACATTGTCTTATTAATAATCGTAACTTAACATATACATGATATTTACTATATCGGATTATAATTAAATCGGTTAATAATAGTTACACACACATCATTATTTTCATAAAATAACATTAACAAACTTATCTTTTTAATATAAACCATAAAAATATTAAAATAGATAATGTAAGGAATCCAAGATTAATATGTGAAATATTTTATTTTTCAAGTCTATATAAATTTGTTCTATAAAGTTTATCATGATAATTTTTACACAAAAAATGGTGAATATCTATATAAAAATTAGTGAACTAAGTGACTTTCTAATTCCTCATTTTGAAAAAATATAATCTAGGTAAAGTTCTAAATAATGGTATATATTGGACACATTACTAAAAATTTCATTCGTCATTAAATAACTTTATACTTAATATATATCTTGCATATTAATCTATTATTCATAAAGCAAGCCACAATCAACTTTATTAACATAAACGTACAACTAATAAATAAAAACAAATTATGCTACTACTCACATTCAACATTTAATTTGATCCTAAATTTATTTTTCTCCTCAACTCTAAAATGGTGCAAACATTCTACAATAGTATGTAATTATGATGGTGATAATGATGATTATCATCCACTAAGACCAACTATGGTAAATAAGAAGATAAAAAGATATTATTAAAAGTTATTTTGAATTTTATTGTTATGCTGAAAAAACATTAAAAGAAGCGTTTCAAGATCATCATAATTTTTTTTAGTTAAACAATCAAGAAGGTTGGTAGCGTCACAAATATTTTGAAATTTAATTCCAATACAAGTATAAACTCGATGATATTTGAGAGTTTTTTAATCTTCAACGACAATATAACTAGTGTTGCAAAGGTGATAAACTTTTAAATTGTGCCAACACTACCTTAGTAATAATCGTGGCTTAACACATACATGATCTTTGAGAGTTTTTTTAATCTTCAACGATAATATAACTAGTGTTGCAAAGGTGATAGACTTTTAAATTGTGCCAACACTACCTTAGTAATAACTGTGACTTAACACATACATGATATTTAATATATCGGATTATAATTAAATGGATTAATAATAGTAACATACACATCATTATTTTCATAAAATAACCTTAACAAACTTATCTTTTACTATAAATGATAAAAAATATTAACATGGATAATGTAAGGAATCCAAGATTAAAATGTGAAAGATTTTCTTTAGCAAGTTTATATAAATTTGTTTTATAAAGTTTATCATGATAATTTTTACACAAAAATGGTGAATATCTACATTAAAATTAGTGAACTAAGTGACTTTCTAATTCCTCATTTTGGAAAAACTTAATCTAGTTAAAGTTCTAAATTCTAGATCTACTGAATACTTTCATATTTAATGAGATATGTGTTATAACCTCTTTGTCGATGACATTCTCATCATGGGTATGCTCTGTGATTTTCCTTGGTTATGTCTCTTTCACATTTTCAGTAGATTTGCTAATGCATCTGGTTTACACATGAATGTTAATAAAATTGTTCTATATCATGGACAATCTGACTTGGAGATTGTTGCATATATCAAAGATTTATTTGGTATTGAGGCAATGCCAATTCAAAATGGGTTGAAATATCTTGGTTATCGTATCAAACCCTCTTGATACAGAATTGTTGATTGTCAATGGCTTGTTGATCGTTTCTTCAAAAAGATCTCTGGGTGGGAGTTTAGATGTCTGTATTTAGGGGGGTAGGTTATTCTCACCCAAGCTGTTTTGTCACAAATAGGGGTTTATTGGGCTCATATATTCCATATCCCTGCATCCATTATAAACAATCTTAACAGCCTAATGGAAAACTTCATCTGGGGGGTAAGTCGCAATGGCAAAAAATGCCACTTGACCAAATTATCCAACATCACTTCCCCTAAGGGTATGGGGGGAATCATGGAGCTTCGTCATTTTGGCAGATCACTGCTGATAAAATCTCTTTGGAGGGGCTTATTTGGACCTGGCACTTAGAGCAAGATCATTCAACACAAGTATCTCAAGGATAAAGATTTCCGTTTTTGGTACAGGAATGGCACCATTGGCATCAAATAGGGATCGACTATCTGGCTAAGCTTCCTAAAAGTTGAAAAAATATTCATCCACCATCTTACATGGATGTTTCAATCGGGTAACTGTATTCTCATCAACATTGACCCAATCTGGGGTGCTGGAATGGAATTCACCATCTCTGAGAGGATTATCCACCATCTTAATGGACACGGCATATTCTTCTAGGGACATGATCCAGATTTAAGCAGGAACGCAACAAATTACAGAGATAACCATATACACAAAGATGCAGCGGAAATAATACTTCATTTCATTAATGGAAAATACTGACATATGCTTACAAACAGAAATGGCAATAAACTAGCTAGGGCGATGGTAGCTTATCTCTGAGAAGAGATGTGATGGCTACATGCCTCTGAACTGTTCTGAACTGTATTACAATGAGGCTCGAAGGCCTATTTATTGTTGAGAAACAATGGAAAACCCTTCACCTACTGAAACCTAACCCTAGAAGATGAAACGCAAAATTGTGGGCCCCGTTTGGGTAAATTGGTACATCAATTTCCCGGGGTCGTAACTTTGGCATACGATCTCCGTTTGACGCGTACGATAGCTCGTTAGAAAGATCTATCCGAGTACTACCACTTTGGGAGGCAACATTGGGCTTGATCACCCCAGAATTCCAAAAAAACGTCGTTTAGGGCCTCAAAACGGCTCCGGAAGTTCACGACCCGAAAAAATGCTAAAAATAGTAAACTGTGCTACAATTAAGGAAACTGAAAATGCTGAGAAAGACAATGGTGGGGGTCCAGGTGGACCTGGCAGGTGGCCACCAATATCCACCTGGATCATTCCTCCCCCCTTAGGAAGCAATGGTCCCCATTGCGTTGAGCTCCTCCATGAGATGAGGAAACCTCTGCTGAACTTGTTCCCTGGTGAGCCACTTGCCCTGCTGAAGGAGTTGGCCTGCTTTGACAACTCGATACAGTTGGATATGCTGTTGGCGAGTGTTCTTGATCTGTGTGTCCATGATCCGATCAGTTGCAGCTTGTTCCATGCAATCTGGATTTAATTCTGTGGTTTTGAGCTGTTCTGCAATGTCGGATGTGTCTAGCAATGGTGGAAAGTATGGCCGAAGGCGGTCCACATTGAACACTGGGTGCAGGCCAAGGAATGGGGGAATGCTGAGCTCAAATGCATTGTCTCCCATAGCCTTAGTAATGGTGTAAGGACCATATCGAAGTGGTCTCAATTTCCGATAGGCTCCAGTAAGGCGTTCCTTTTGCAAATGCAACCAGACTTTGTCGCCCACCTGAAACTTGTGTGGCACCCGGTGTTGATCATGTCGCTGCTTGTACTTGGCATTTGATTTCTCAAGAATGTCATGGACCTGCTGGCGAATATGTTGGATGCGCTCAATGAAGCTGGTGGCCTTATCTGTTTCGGACTGGACATGAGCTGAATTCATGTGAGTAGCTGCAAGTGGCATGGCCACATCAATGGGGCATAGTGGCTGGAATCCTAAACCCACCTGAAAAGGGCTATGGCCAGTGGAGCTGTGAAGAGCTCGGTTGTAGCTGTGCTGAACATAGGGGAGGCTCTCGTCCCATGTGCGTGGATGCTTTGAGTTATACATGCGCAGAATGTGCACAATCATCCTGTTGACAACCTCTGTCTGGCCATCAGTTTGAGGATGGAAGGCTGTGGACTTCGTGAGTTTGGTGTCCAGCATTGACCAGAGACTGGACCAAAATGTGCTGAGAAACCGACTGTCCCGATCTGAGATGATAGACTGTGGGATCCCAAAGTGCACCCACACTCGTTCAAAGAAGAGTTTAGCAGTGGCTTCTGCTGTGATATTCTTCTTGCAGGCCATCATAATGGCCATCTTTGAGAACCTGTCGACGACCACAAAAACACAGTCATTTCCATGCTTAGTGGAAGGAAGGCCTGACATGTAATCCATGGAGATGGATTCCCAAGGTCGACTAGGGGTAGGCAACGGGGTATAGAGGCCTTGCTTCTTAATGGTCGGTTTGGCAATGGCACAGGCAGTACATGATCGGATGTACTTCCCAACATCCTGTCGAAGATTCGGCCAATAGAAATAGTTTTGCAGTACTGCCACTGTTTTCTCGACCCCGAAATGCCCAGCAGCCCGACTGTAGTGTGCTTCCCAAATCATCTTGGCACGCTCGCTTGAAGGAACACAAAGGTGACCGAGGTGGCATAATAGGGCATCCTGGAGGTGAAAATCTGCAACCTGCCGACCCTCCAAGAGTGTCTGGTATGTGTGGCCGAATTCTGGGTCGCTTTTGTAGAGAAGTGGCCAATCAGAAGTCTCGTACCCGCAAGAGTTGAGCACGGTGGTTAGCGCCATGATCGGTGGTCGACTGAGGCAATCTGCAACATTATTGGTGCTGCCCTTTTTATACTTGATATTCAAGTGAAACTGTTGCAGGTATGTAGACCACTTCTGATGGCGATCATTCTGCAATTTCCCTTGGGTCTGTATGAATTGTAGAGGTCGGTGGTCTGTGTGGATGACCGTTTCCTTCCCCAAAATGTAATGCTTCCATTGTCGGCAGGCCTGTACAATGGAATACATCTCTTTATCATAAGTGGGGTACTTCCGGACTGTGTCTGAAAGTGTTTCACTGTGATATGCCACTGGATGTCCATGTTGAGTAAGGACTGCCCCAATAGCATAGTCAGAGGCATCTGTCTCGACCTCAAATGGTTGTTGTAAATCTGGTAACGCGAGCACTGGTGCCGTGCAGAGGCGATCCTTCAACTCCCTGAATGCCTTCTGTTGAGATTCAGACCAAAAGAATTTTGCTTTCGCCCCGCCCTTGGTGACTTGACTCAAGGGCCAAGAAATATGAGAAAATCCCAACACAAACCTGCGGTAGAAGTTGGCAAGACCTAGAAAGCTGCGGAGCTCTGTTAGAGTGGTTGGAGAGGGCCAATCCCGAATGACTTGGACCTTGGCTGGATCGACATGCACCCCCTGTTCATCAATGATGTATCCCAGATACTGGACCTCGGTCATGCCAAAAGTGCATTTCTCCAAATTGGCACATAGCTTGTGTTGCCGCAGTGTTTGGAGAACCTGTCGGATGTGGTGGAGGTGCTCTTCCCAACTCTGGCTGAAGATCAGAATGTCATCCAAGTATACTAATACAAAGGAGTTGGTGAATGGCCGCAAGATGTCATCCATTAGCCTCATAAAGGTTGCAGGAGCATTCGTCAATCCGAAAGGCATGACCAACCATTCGAAGAGGCCCTCCTTGGATTTGAAGGCAGTCTTCCACACATCTGAGGGTTCAATTGGTACCTGGTGATATCCTGACTTCAGATCGATCTTGCTGAAATATTTCGCCCCCTTTAGTTGGTCTAGGAGGTCATCAATCCGCGGGATCGGGTACCTATTACGGACAGTGATCTTGTTCAGCGCCCGATAGTCAATACAGAGTCTCCACGTCCCATCCTTCTTCTGTACCAACACTATCGGGCTCCCACAGGGCGAAGAACTCGGACGGATGTGACCTTTCTGTAGGAGCTCCTGAATCTGCCTCTTGATTTCATTGTTCTCCAGAACGGAGCGCCGATAAATTGGTCCATTGGGTAGCGGCGCACCTGGGGTCAGATCAATGGAGTGCTTGACTTGACAGTGCAGAGGAACCCCTGCCGGGGAGGTGAAGATGTCTTTGTACTCCTCCACAATCTTGTCCATTTGTAGCTGCCGTGCAGAGGGACCTCGTTTGGAGGCCGCGGCCACTGTCTTCTTCTTCCCTTGAGGGCGTATCATCAGGAAAACAAATTTCCTGGTTTTGGAAATGATCTTACTGCATTGTTTTGCAGTAATCAAAGAGATGGCGGCAGGTGGTGGTACCTCTGGTATCCTGAACAACTTATTTCCCAATGTAATAATAACAGCACGGGGCCTTGATTCATACACAGCATGTCGCTTCCACAAGTATGGTTGTCCTAGTAATACATCACAAACTTCAAGGGGAGCAATGTCACACAATACCTCATCCGTGAAGGGCTTGATGTTGTATGGAAGGCGACACTGCTGGCTCACGCGAAGATCTCGCCCTTGGTAAAGCCACCCAATGGTGTATGGTTGTGGATGTGCTGTGGTCGGTAAGCCCAACCGCTTCATGACCTCTGCCGAAAGTAGGTTCTTTTGACTCCCGCTATCAACAATGAACTGTATCGGGGAGCCCTTGACCCACATCTGGGAGTGGAAGAGACGCTCCTCCTCCTCTGGATCTTCGGGTTCATTTTTCTGGATCTTTGCGGTAGCAACAGTGGCGCTGGGATCCGCATCAATGATCTGCTTCCCTTTTTCATACCCCTTATCGGGTTCTGACTCAGAGTCGGAACATGCATCTGATTCTGAAACCTTTAGCTCAGCCACCAGTGACTGTTTGGCCCGACACTCACTTGTGTTGTGAGTGGAGCTCTTATGGAACTCGCACCATTTTCCAGTGTCCTTTCTCGGCTTCGCGGCGTTTCTCTTTGCTTGCAGCTTCAGCTGGTTGTCTTGGGCTGTCCCGCCTTGGCTTTGTCCTTTGTTCTGTGGTTTAGGGGCACCTTTCCCCTGCTTTGGATTCGCAGATCCAAAGTCTCGCTTCTTTTGTTTAAACTTCTGCTCGACTTTGACGGCATACCGGTATGCTGCGCCGAGCGAGGGGATGTTTAGGAACTGTATTTCTTCCTGGATGTACTTGTGCAGGCAGCCACGGTATTTGAGTATCAAATGTTGCTCCGAAGCCTTGATACCCAACTTTGTGCGAAGGGTATGGAAAAGATTGGTGAACTCCGGCACATCTTGGTCCCTTCCCTGCCGCAGCGTGGTCCACTTTATGTATTCATCCTCATAGCTTCCGACAGGGTAGTACTGCTCCTTGATGGCATCCCGGAACGAATCCCAGGTGGGTGCGGCTGAAAATAGTGAGCCACTACTTTCATCCTTCTGCTCGCAGTAGGTTTCCCACCAGTCCTTGACATGGGGGGCTGCTTTGAGAAGAGAAAAAACAATCTTTTCCCGACTCGAAAATTCATGAACAGAAAAATAACCCTCTAGCAGATTTAACCATTTATCTACGGCATCGGCGTCTATCTGACCCTCGAATATGGGGATTTCAAAATTAACTTGTACCTTAAAGGGTGTGGCGTTTCCAGAGGAGCTGCTGGAAGCCGATGCGCCGCTTCTGGGTAGCCGCTGAAGGATCTGCGCAAAGCTGTCCATCATCGCGTTCCGTTGTCGCTCGAGCGCTTCTTCGAGCAAGATTTTGATGGGATCTCCTGCCCCCTCGTCTTTCTTCTCGTCCGCCATGGGAGGCCGTCGGGATTTGCGAGGCTGGTCTTGCAAAGGTTCAACCAGTTCAAGCCCTAACTCCTTATATCCCAACCTTGTTGGGGACATGCAAAGAAAAACAGAGAAAAAGCAGACCGCTCTGATACCACTGATCCAGATTTAAGCAGGAACGCAACAAATTACAGAGATAACCATATACACAAAGATGCAGCGGAAATAATACTTCATTTCATTAATGGAAAATACTGACATATGCTTACAAACAGAAATGGCAATAAACTAGCTAGGGCGATGGTAGCTTATCTCTGAGAAGAGATGTGATGGCTACATGCCTCTGAACTGTTCTGAACTATATTACAATGAGGCTCGAAGGCCTATTTATTGTTGAGAAACAATGGAAAACCCTTCACATACCGAAACCTAACCCTAGAAGATGAAACGCCAAATTGTGGGCCCCGTTTGGGTAAATTGGTACATCAATTTCCCGGGGTCGTAACTTTGGCATACGATCTCCGTTTGACGCGTACGATAGCTCGTTAGAAAGATCTATCCGAGTACTACCACTCTGGGAGGTAACATTGGGCTCGATCACCCCAGAATTCCAAAAAAACGTCGTTTAGGGCCTCAAAACGGCTCCGGAAGTTCACGACCCGAAAAAATGCTAAAAATAGTAAACTGTGCTACAATTAAGGAAACTGAAAATGCTGAGAAAGACAATGGTGGGGGTCCAGGTGGACCTGGCAGGTGGCCACCAATATCCACCTGGATCAGGACAAGTCATAAATGGTTGGCAAGGACCGCTCCCTATATGGAAAAAAGCCCAGGAATTGGGGTTTTTTGTCTAATGGAATGGGAGTGGAATCTTATTATATTTGTAATGAAGCATCTCAACATTTTCTGCATTGGATCATAGGACAAAATCATATGGTCGGGAAAGATGGCAACTAATAACATCATAGTTGTTGACACATACTCTACTCTTTCTAACATGGCCGCTAGAAAAGGGGAGCACATACTTCTAGATCCACTGAATACTTCCATATTTAATGAGATATGTGTTATAACCTCTTTGTCGATGACATTCTCATCATGGGTATGCTCTGTGATTTTTCTTGGTTATGTCTCTTTCACATTTTCAGTAGATTTGCTAATGCATCTGGTTTACACATGAATGTTAATAAAACTGTTCTATATCATGGACAATTTGACTTGGAGATTGTTGCATATATCAAAGATTTATTTGGTATTGAGGCAATGCCAATTCAAAATGGGTTGAAATATCTTGGTTATCGTATCAAACCCTCTTGATACAGAATTGTTGATTGGCAATGGCTTGTTGATCGTTTCTTCAAAAAGATCTCTGGGTGGGAGTTTAGATGTCTGTATTTAGGGGGGCAGGTTATTCTCACCCAAGCTGTTTTGTCACAAATAGTGGTTTATTGGGCTCATATATTCCATATCCCTGCACCCATTATAAACAATCTTAACAGCCTAATGGAAAACTTCATCTGGGGGGGAAGTCGCAATGGCAAAAAATACCACTTGACCAAATTATCCAACATCACTTTCCCTAAGGGTATGGGGGGAATCATGGAGCTTCGTCGTTTTGGCGGATCACTGCTGATAAAATCCCTTTGGAGGGGCTTATTTGGACCTGGCACTTAGAGAAAGATCATTCAACACAAGTATCTCAAGGATAAAGATTTCAGTTTTTGGTACAGGAATGGAACCATTGGCATCAAATAGGGATCGACTATCTGGCTAAGCTTCCTAAAAGTTGAAAAAATATTCATCCACCATCTTGCATGGAAGTTTCAATCGAGTAACTGTATTCTCATTAGCATTGACCCAATCTGGGGTGCTGGAATGGAATTCACCATCTCTGAGAGGATTATCCACCATCTTAATGGAAACGGCATATTCTTCTAGGGACAAGTCATAAATGGTTGGCAAGGACCGCTCCCTATATGGAAAAAAGCCCAGGAATTGGGGTTTTTTGGTCTAATGGAACAGGAGTGGAATCTTATTATATTTGCAATGAAGCATCTCAGCATTTTCTGCATTGGATCATAGGACAAAATCATATGGTCGGGAAAGATGGCAACTAATAACATCATAGTTGTTGACACATACTCTACTCTTTCTAACATGGCCGCTAGACAAGGGGAGCACATACTTCTAGATCCACTGAATACTTCCATATTTAATGAGATATGTGTTATAACCTCTTTGTCGATGACATTCTCATCATGGGTATGCTCTGTGATTTTTCTTGGTTATGTCTCTTTCACATTTTCAGTAGATTTGCTAATGCATCTGGTTTACACATGAATGTTAATAAAACTGTTCTATATCATGGACAATTTGACTTGGAGATTGTTGCATATATCAAAGATTTATTTGGTATTGAGGCAATGCCAATTCAAAATGGGTTGAAATATCTTGGTTATCGTATCAAACCCTCTTGATACAGAATTGTTGATTGGCAATGGCTTGTTGATCGTTTCTTCAAAAAGATCTCTGGGTGGGAGTTTAGATGTCTGTATTTAGGGGGGCAGGTTATTCTCACCCAAGCTGTTTTGTCACAAATAGTGGTTTATTGGGCTCATATATTCCATATCCCTGCACCCATTATAAACAATCTTAACAGCCTAATGGAAAACTTCATCTGGGGGGGAAGTCGCAATGGCAAAAAATACCACTTGACCAAATTATCCAACATCACTTTCCCTAAGGGTATGGGGGGAATCATGGAGCTTCGTCGTTTTGGCGGATCACTGCTGATAAAATCCCTTTGGAGGGGCTTATTTGAACCTGGCACTTAGAGCAAGATCATTCAACACAAGTATCTCAAGGATAAAGATTTCAGTTTTTGGTACAGGAATGGAACCATTGGCATCAAATAGGGATCGACTATCTGGCTAAGCTTCCTGAAAGTTGAAAAAATATTTATCCACCATCTTGCATGGAAGTTTCAATCGGGTAACTGTATTCTCATCGGCATTGACCCAATCTTGGGTGCTGGAATGGAATTCACCATCTCTGAGAGGATTATCCACCATCTTAATGGACACGGCATATTCTTCTAGGGACAAGTCATAAATGGTTGGCAAGGACCGCTCCCTATATGGAAAAAAGCCCAGGAATTGGGGTTTTTTGGTCTAATGGAACGGGAGTGGAATCTTATTATATTTGCAATGAAGCATCTCAGCATTTTCTGCATTGGATCATAGGACAAAATCATATGGTCGGGAAAGATGGCAACTAATAACATCATAGTTGCTGACACATACTCTACTCTTTCTAACATGGCCGCTAGACAAGGGGAGCAGCAAATTTTATATGGCTTTTGGAAAACTAAAGTTCCAATTAAAGTGAAACTCTTCACATGGCTTGTCTATCATAACAGAGATTTTGTATGGGAGAATCTGCAGAAAAGGTATTGGCATGGTCCTCGTATATGCATTGTTTGCAAAAATGATGCTGAGGATAACGACCACATCTTTCTTCACTGCCAATATACTATTCAGGTATGGAAAAAGATAGCTTCCCTCATTGGCTTCCCGTACATTCACCATAACTACATCAGGGACTCATTAAAATGGTGGAGTGCACAAAAATCTGCCTGGAGAGCCATTCCCCTTTTCCTCTTCTGGACCATCTAGAACTGGAGAAACATATACATCTTTCATAACTCTCTGGAAGATTTCTTTTTGGTTGTTGAAAGAATCACCACTAATCTTTCAATATATTCTACTCAATCCCCATGCACTAATATCAGTCCACAAAAGCATATAAATATACAATTCATGTACCTGATGGGGTTTTTTGATGGGGCAGCTCAAAGGAACTCCTGTGCATGTGGCTTTTGGATAGCTATGACTGTTGATTTGTCATACAGGGTCTACTGGAATGGTGGTTGCGGTACCAATACCAAAGCAAAAGCATTAGCTCTCTAGGGACTCCTATGGTTCAACAATTTCCTTGGAAACCCCATTTTGCATATTTATGGAGATTCAAAGATTATTATTGATCAGGTCATGGAGAGGACCTCCATCAATAACCCCATGCTTCAAGGATGACTAGAAAGGATTGAAATTCTATGGAAACTCCACGGCTGCTCCACAATCCAGCATATTCGAAGGAATTTGAACAAAGAAGCAAACAGATTATCCAAGCAAGGCTTACTGGGGTCGACTGGAAAATGGTACATGGAGATCGCTTGGGAACAATACATTTTTTATATGGGCGACTTCCCAATTCCAAGTTAAATCATTAGCTTTCCTATTCTCACTCTTTTTGTAAATTTTGTTGTATATGTCTATTAACTAGTTTTTCTGCTGCCCATTGAGGGAATGTGGCATATAGACAGGGCTGTTATGTTTTGATAATATAGTTTCTTCTAGGTGTATTAGATATTTTGAATACAATGTCTCTCAACTGAATTGATCATATTTCCTAAGCTTTTGATAGCCATTTAGATCACACCTCATCCTCCTAATCTTCTGATTGGAAGATGATATATATTCTATTCAATATTCACGATATATAGCTGTCATATAATTTATTTGATAATATTCTTACTAAAATTGGTCACAAATTTGAATCTTGATTTGGTCATCTATTATCCTGCATAGTAGTTTATCTTTATATTCAATTTGACAATACATTCAGTGATATGAATGGATTTAGAAAAAAAGCAGTTACAATGATCTTTAAATTTCTTAATCTAGAAAAGTGATGTTTTATTTGAATTGATAGGCAAACAATGGGAAAACCTATCACGGGTGAGGTTGTGAAAGGGAGGTGGTGTTGTCGTAATGAAAAGAAATGTGTGGTAAAATATATTTGTAGTTGAGAAAGAAAGAATATCGTAGTTGATTCCTCAACAGAACACCATGCTGGGAATTTGGAGAGGCCCAGGTATCTCTGATTTTTAAGTGGAGTGTAGATTTCTAAAATATTCTAGTATTCTAGAAATATGTTTATGGATGGGCTATTTCTTAAATGTTTCAATATTATGGAGACAGGTTAAATAATTAACTTTACTTAGGTTTATTTTGGGCATTTTTTTTATCTAGATTATGGATTTTCTAAATATTTGACAATTAATTTTGGGTAATTTTTTTATAGATTTTCTAAATATTTGACAATTAATTCTGGGTAATTTTTTTATCGAAATTATCAATTTTCTATACATGTCGGGTTGCTGTTCACAACGATTGTAAAGAATATGCTAGGTTGTTGCTGTCCGTTGACGCAACATTTATACAAATATTATATCATGTTATAATATAATGCTTCTTCCATGAAGATTATTCCCCTTTAAAAAAAATATTTGACAATTATATAAATAAGAGAAGTCAAATTTTTGACTCAGCCTATATCTTTCCGACCCATATCCGTCCAATTACCGAATATTAGGAGAATCGACAATCAAAATAAGCTAAGGGTCCATCGTATTCCTGGAATAATAACCACATCGCTGCAGGATACTACGTGGTAGGAAAGTGAGAGAGATAGATCGAATGGAGGGGATTCGAGGGCTTGTGAGCGCAGTGGAATTCAGCGGAGCGCTGCGTGTGTCCAGCATCATTAGTTTTTTGTTGGGGGAGGAGTGGTTTGTTTCGGTATTTTCTAATACATTTCGTTTTGTAATGATTTTATTTAGTTGTATTTTCCATTCGTCATACCGAGTTTTAAGTTCATACTGGTTTTCTCGAATTTATATATATCAAAGACTCTTTTTATATTAGATACAATAATATTATCAGATACGTTTCCAATGTTTTCCAATTACGTTAAGAAGTATATTTTACAATGTAATGTAATATTAGGGAATTAAAAAGTATGTTTATGTTTTATAATATAATGTAATGTTGGGAAATGTGTAATTTTTTTTATATATTAAAATATTTTTAAAATAAAAAAAAAATATTTAAAAATAAAAATAAATAAAAATATATATTTTAATTATATATATTTAATTTTAATTAAATATATTATAAAACATTATTAATTTTATTTTCAAATGTTTTTTTAATTTCATTGATTGACAGTGCATTCTATAGATATTATTACTAAACCTGTAATTAAATATATTATAAAATATTATTAATCTTATTTTCAAATGTTCTCTTAATTTCATTTCATTGATTGATAGTACATTTTTGATAAATATTATTACTAAAATGCTTAATTTTTTGTATTAGAGTTAATATATGGTATTTAAAAATATATATATGCATAAAAAAATTTATTATATTTTTAAACCAAAAATAAAATATTTAAATATCTATATTAATAACATAAGATATAAAAGTAATGCTTTTAACTATGATCGAAATGTGTAATTTATATTTCTTAGAATAATTTAATATAACCTTGTATAAAATATTTAAGTATGTATGTAAAACAAGAAAGGACTATAAATAAATAAATTATTTTGAAGGAAAACCGTAATTCAAAAGAAAAAATTCCAATTAATTTTTAACAAGGAAGAGATGTGTAATTCATTTAATTTTTAATATGAAGTTGATATGTAGCATTTTAAAGAGGTATTAATAAAAAAAAATTGATGCAATAAAATATTTCAATATCATATAGAGACACATTCCAATCCAAAAGAGATAGATTAACCAATAGAAAAAATATATATATATATGGTTAAAACATTTAGATTAGTGTAACTATGTTATGTTTTGGTCTTCTTCCAAGTATATTTTTTAACCAACTTTCCTTCAAAATCTAATAATTATTTGTAATTACAATTGGAAGTATAATTTTTATAGTAGAAGCACACTTTGAGTGTTTAAGGATATTTTCAAGGCCTTGAATCTATCTATGCATTAAAAAAGTGCAATAAAAATAATGCAAAATTACAATTTCAAGGAGAATAGTTTTGCAAGAATATTTTATTGGTGGGTTACTCAAAATGAAAAAAAATGTCATTTTGAAATTTATAAAATTTGTCTAAATTTATCGTAATATGAATCTATAGAATCTTAATAAGATAAAATTTATTGCTACATAAGTTATTCTAATTTACAAGTCAAGGTATTTGGTCCACTTTACTACTAAACAGATTCGATGTTAAAATTGGTTTGTGCTATAGTATCAAAATGACCTTACAAAGGCCTTCTTGATTTTTTTATTTTTTACTTAGAGGGAAAGTGATAAGTTTTGCAAATCCAAATCCAACTCATGTCTATTATGTGTAAAAGGCAAGGTAAATAAACATGAACAACACCAAGAAATAACCTACAAGCCATGAAGGGAAAAAGCAACAATTAAGGTTGACTAGTCATATGACCACTAGCTATAGACTATTATTCCTGAGTCAAGTTTAATCCTAAAAATCCCGAGTTAAACTTGACTATAGAATTGCTATGGGTCTAAACCCCTTTGATATT
This sequence comes from Pinus tabuliformis, assembly GCA_031772625.1. Classification (NCBI taxonomy): domain Eukaryota; kingdom Viridiplantae; phylum Streptophyta; class Pinopsida; order Pinales; family Pinaceae; genus Pinus; species Pinus tabuliformis. The sequence goes on from CM062818.1 coordinate 486,488,403, forward strand.
TGGGTACTTGAATCATGTATGCCCCGTATCCCTCTAGACTTTGAGGTATGCATGTTTGCTAGGTATTACAACAGTTTGCCCAATTACATCATCTCCATTATAATTAATATTTTTGTTGGTTAATATTAGTACTTCATTGCTTCTTACACTCTTGCCTTTCCTTTCTCCATGCACTACACATGTGACATTTATGTAACCGCTACCTATCAAATTAAATGAATCACTAACTATTATAACCTTGAATTCTCTAGGAATTCTCTTCAGATAAATAATTTGTCAATCTATTAATTCTAACTGTTATAACCCCCAATTCTCTAGGATTTCTCTTCAGATACATAGTTCATCAATCTATTAATTCACACACAATTCTCAATCGCTAAATACAAGCGGTTGCCTAGCTATCAAATTCATCTCTACTTTGTCACTGTAATGTTTTCACACATACTACACTTGTAATGTTTTCACACATTCTACACTTCTTGTCACAATTGCATGCCTCACAAACATATCCAGATCACATGAAGTATCCTCAATCTTCCAAGTCCATCTCGCCACCAAACTGGTGTAGAACTTTCTCTAACCACATTTGGATACAGTATTTTCTATCTCTACCATTGAAACTCTTTCTAAAGTCTGTTTTCGAAGAGGGCTCTTGGTTTCACTTTGCTCCGTCTAGCACTACATTGGATTGGCAGTCCTGCCATGAGCTACTATTAAAATTCTTGCTCAACCTTCCACACGTGCGCTGCCATAGATTCAAAGTCTTGTAAAAAAAGCACACATGATTCTCCTCCTCAGCCACTGACCACTACTTCAGGGTTCGATCCTTTAATATTAGCGTAGTTGTGGGTCGAATTTAATCAATTTGAAAAAGGTAATTTTGATATTATTCGCACCAATTTTTTGGTGTTAGGGTCTTTCCTCACCACTTCTAAATAAACTAACATGCCACTATGTGTACTTCTTACCCATTTTCTCACCGTCAGTGCTTCCTGGCCTTCAACCTTCCACAAAACTATGTGCCCAACACTCTTAGGTTTATCCTAACAATGTGTAGGTAAAATAGAAATAAGTCATCATGTCCGAATTGTGTTTATCTCATGGCTCCAATAATTTCTTCATAAATTTTTTATTTGCAACTCGTACAATTATTTTCATACTGTTCAACCAAAATCTCAGGGTAAGTGGTAGGACTCGGCCACAAATGCTATGCGAGTATCAATGCAGACGTGCACTTTGTCTCAGATCCACACCTACTACATTTTAGATTTGCAAAAACAATTTGTTGGCATCAACGTTGTTCCTTTCACTAGCGCTAATGCCACTTACTTACCGGTCGCTCAGTCTATTAAATTTGAATTAGATCATATGGTCTTAGATCAATGTTTCTCTCCTCCGAACCGGAGGCATTCAAGGTTTCTGGCATCATTCGTTTTTGGTAGCTCTAGGTTTGCTGACATCCACTGGTGTTTCACCTCCATTAATAAGATCACGTAGAAGAAGGCAGTGTAAACCTTTGCTTTTCATTTAGCTGAACCAGGGATTATTTAAAGGTGTAGTTATCATTTTTTGCCTATAGGCATCTCTATATTAACCCCATATGGATGTACCATTGTTGACTATTTTTTATTAGCATATGGGCGTCTCTATATTAACCCGAGATGGTTGTTGACTTATATTTTATTAGCTAATGAGAGTCTCTATATTAACCCCCAGATGGATGGACGACCCTTCACTTATATTTTAAACTTGATTTTTTTCATTATCGTGGCTGCTATTTAGCCTAGCAAATATGATTCCCCTGAGTGCCATATCGTCAGCTAGGTAGACAGGGAGGGTGAAGCGTTAAAACTTAGAAAAGATAGTGGCATGATGTCCTTGCGTCTCCTCTTTTCAATAACGAACTGTACAAATGGCTGATTGTGGACAAGTTATGTGTAAAGAGTGGAGTTTCAAATTACCAGATTCGTTTCAATTTACAACTTCGTTTCCATTCAATAATGACACTTTTTCGTTTTGTGTGGACCACCATTCCTTTCTTCTAAAGGAAGATTTCCTCAGACTACAATCTTACAACGCAACATTAGTGACGATACTATAAGTCATAAATAAACAATCTATTTTGGATAAACTTGGAGTTTTCAATCTGGTTTATAATTTTCATGAAGTATATGTGTTGGATAAATAGTAATTCGAACCAACCAACCTTTCGCATTAACTATGTTAGGTAGGGAGTTTTGTCAAGAGTTGAGATTATCTTGAGTTTTCTAGAGATTTCGAATAGCTTCTTGAAGAAGCCATTATCACCGAAAACCAGAATCAAGAAACCTCATCAAGCATGTATAAAAGTCATTCGATGGAAATGTAAAGTTCAAGTTGTGTTGTCTTCAGTTCTGTGTTCTCTAATTTGGTATCAAAGCTCAGGTGAGCTATGAGGAGATAGAACTCAGGTGAGGGGCACATTGTTGTGGCTTGAAGAGCTGTGTTTGGCTAGAGCTGCGAGGGATTGGTGGCTAGAGTCGTGACAACTTTGTGTTGTGAAGGGCATGTGGAGTTTACCCTGTAATTGGTGTTGTTGGAGCAAATTTTTTAAGAGTTGTGAGAGAGCTCGCTATGTGGAGAGCTTGCTATGTAGAAAGCGTGAGCTCTGAGGTAGATGTTGTTGTTGTTGTGGGGAAGAAACATAGAATATTGCTTGCTGGAGTGAACCAATTGCCATGTGAGTGGATTGTTGTTGCGTGAGTCAACACTAGGGCAGGGGAATTGAACTTGACCCACTGTACCCCAAAGTGGCATGAATGTTAAAGAGCCAAGCTCATTACGTGTTTGGTTCTAAAGTCAAAAAGTGTGTTCGAACATGTGGTATAAGTTTTTTTCTTTAAAAAAGGGTTTAAGTCATTGTTGTAGCGGCTACAACCACCCTCCAAAATTTTTCCTTAGCTTCGTTTTGGAGCCTCCCTACCAACCTTTCACAGTAGCATGTCTTGCTTCGTCAAGTACACAAGCTTCAATTATTTTCTTGCAGAATGATAGTCTGTCCATCAGGGCTTGTTGCATTCCCCTCATGGGTTGTTCTTTTGGACTTGGTTTACCTACATTCTGAGCATCTCCCTCAAGAAATTGTTCAATTCTAGAGGAAAACCAACCTTCCCTCCAGAAATTGTGCAATTCTATCTCGTAGCCTGCTGGTCTTGAAAATTGTGCAAATCTGTTAGTCAAGCTTCACTGATAAAATTGCGCAATTCTTCCTAGTACGGCTTATCAACCTAGGAATTGTGCAATCCTGGGCAGCAGTCAGCTGCTCTTCCCATAAATTGTGCAAACCTCCTAGGTAGGCAACCCATATCCCTCCCAAAAATGTGCATTTTCTCCCAGTAGTTGAGCAGGGTTTTGCATGTGCATTTGAGTTGACCGTTTCCCTTCGGGACGGAGCAAAAATGATTTGCATGTATGGGCTACTCCTCCCAAGGAAACATGCAAAGGAATCCCTTGATTTAGGGATCTATTTTTAGCAGCTAGAGGTTACATGCAATGATCATCTCAGAAACCTCCCGCCAAGTGTCACTTTTCCTAGATTTGTGGCATGTGCGTCACAACCTCGATCTTATAAAAAATTATCAACTGGGCGCTAAAGAACTCATTCCTCACATAGACATTGCAGCTTTGGCATCCCACATTGCATCTAGGAGTCGTCAGCAAATTTAGCTCAATTTTCATGGGGTAGGGTAAGCTCGATGTTCATGACTTGCGATGCGTTTTTGTCGCTTTTTGTGTTTCTCTTTGTGTGAGTGTTGTCTGCTCAATTTCAGTGAGCTCTTTATGTTTTTTACATGCATACCAGCTTGTACTAGCACCATTTTAGTTTTCGTTTTCATCTCACAGCTGTCGCATGCATGAAATTGTTTTTGCAAAGAGGGTCACTGCTATGGCGACTCACTTCACACACTTGCATGCTTTCCCATTTCCCGAATCCTTCACTTGTTGTTTGCATGAATGGTCATTCACTCTTGTTTGCACTCATCTCCTCATGCACTCACACTTCTCATATTTTTAGTCACCCATCGGCCAGACTGGGCTGCCTTGGCCTGGATCGTGCCATTCCTAGCTAGCACTACGTATTTATGGAAACAAAGGCTCTGCCTTCCCTCTATAAATTGCGTAAATCTAGCCACGTATTGCCCTTGAGGCTTGCATTACGCAATTATTGGAGGCAGTGTCTTGTTGGCCCCAGAAATTGTACAATGCAGTTTGCTGGTTGCATGTCACTGTTGACCGAAATTGTGCATTGCGCAGTTTCAATCCTCAGTAGGCTAGGATGGGTTGTGCATTACACAGTTCCAGAAGTCAGTCAACATCCTGATAGCCTGGATTGTGCCTTGTGCATTTTTGTTAGTTAGTCTCCCGACCTCCCGATGGAAATTGTGCATCCTTCATGTTTTATCATACAGGTATGTTGCAAGTCAGTTCTCAAGTTCATTTTGGTTTTCAACTAATAGATTGCTTGCCATCATTGTTGCCATGTCTTCAGGTATTGGAGTTGTTCATCTATCTCTCAGCAGCACATGTATAATGGCTTCCAGGAAATCATAGTAGAAGACACCGTTCAGAGCACACTTAGGGATGTAGTGGATCATGTGTCTATGAACTTGCCTACCCATGAAGACATCAAGTTGTTCATAGACAAGGACATCAAGATATGACGACATCAAAATCACATCAAGCAGCACCATCAACAACAACTGAAGTCAGCATACCGGATGTAACGAAGACAAAAGGAAGGTTGTTAACAACACAGAGTTGGAACAAAGTTGCAAGCTCAAGCAGATCCACTTGTTATGAAAGAAACTTTGGAGACTTGGGCTATGAGGTGATGACGCGACATAAAGATTGCGTGAAGGCAGATAAAAAACAAAGAAGGAATTGCATGTGCTGAAGCAACAACTCAAGGAAGAACAAGAGCTGCATAGACAAGAGAATGAGTTGCAGTAGGAACATGTATAGCAAGGGGTGCAACATGCACTCATAGATGAAATTGCACTCGTGTAAGTTATAGATCCATCCTAGCAGCTGGCACGGAGAAGACAAGGTGAGCAGTGTTGTTGATCGCATGCAAGGGAATGCAGTAGCATGCATGTCATTGTGCGCAAACATGCGATCCCACCAATTTGGCACACTTACTGAGGTGAAGACAAGAAGTAAGTCTGACTGGAGCTGAACATGTACCTTGACAAGTTGATGTGCATAATCACTAGCACATGCTTAGAGAGCATCATAGAAACTATCCATCAACAAGTTGCTAGTCCGGTCACAATAAGATGACCATGCGCATGCTCTTAGACGAGTTTGACAAAGGATCCATATCAGTGCACCCAAATGCAATGAAGGCAAGAGTTTGCTTCAGCGAGATGTCACCATTGAGTGCACGGACACCATCACGGACAAGCAAGCTTGGCATAAGCTCATCACCTTCGACCGTCACAAGCATGTCAAAGAGTTGGTCCCACCACAACGGTCTGAGTGTCAATGATGTCTTGCATGGCTTGCTCAAGCCATTTTGTCTCACATGGGCACATGTGCATTGTAATGTAACGTCTTGTCACGTGGAAGTTCAAGTGTCAATAGTTGAATGTAATAGTCATAGAGTAGTTGAAGAGTCATGAGCGTAGATGAATGGTCTCAAAGTGGAATGTCAAGGGTCACCCCACCCTTTGCTATAAATAGCACTTCATAACTCATTGTATAGGATTTTAGTCATCCAAACTTCTGATAGGACTATCCTAGAGAAAGCTTAGATAGTATTGTAACGAGCCTTAGCTTCTCCACTACGCAGAGCTAGTACATCTCTTTGGAGGAGCAGGCAGTTGTGGATGTAACATTTCTCTGTCATAACTAGTGGTTGGACATGGATGTATTGTATGACTAGAACTTACACTTGTTAATATAACAGAACCAACATGTTTCATGCATATGTCATATTGTATTCAAGCTATCTTGTTTACTCTAATTGGTATATGTGTATGTTTTCTTACACATGCATGTATGGACTATTCTGTATAAGCATGTATGAATCTTAATTAAACATGTTGATTGGTTTAACCATCACTTTGGATTGTTAACTAACTTTCTTTCTAGTGTATGATGCATCTTCGCTCATGTGTTCCCTTCCAAGCCGCGTGCTCCCACATGTTTCCAAGGGGCACACTCACCCAACTATCTGTGTGTTAGAACTGTTCATGCACCTTCCTTGTCTTACTACAACTGTCACACCCTTGCTACCAACAGAGTTATCTACTTTCCTCTATGTGAAATAATGGTCAAGGCATTACCGTATGACCCACTGTTAGGACTCCTACACCAAACGGTCTGAGGTCTAATTGGGACATCTTACCAGGGAGATCCCCTGACACGTTGGCAGGTCCAAAACCATCAATAGTCATTAAATTAAGGTATTGGGCCATCGTTTATTTTTTTGGAGTAAGGTATTGGGCCATTATTTCGAGTAAGAATCGTTTATGTATTTGGAGTAAGGTATTGGGCCATTATCTAGAGTAATAATTGTTGCAATATCTATTGTGCATAGAGTTTGGAGGCATGGTGTAGGCAAAGGATGTGAGTGGAGGTGGTGAGGCCTTCTACTGAGTGAAATTGTGTGTGGCACCATCTATGCATGTGAAGATCTAGAATCAGATTACTGTGGAGAGTCGAATGTGAAGAGTAAGCCGATTATTGAATTTTTTATGTTGGTGCTGAGTGCTGAGCCTGTCGAGAGTTGTGTGGAAATTATGTTATAAGTATGTGTTGAATGTAAGATTTGAAAGGACTCTCATGTTGAATGTCGCAGGGGTGCAGTGCCTGCTAAGGAGTCACCTTGTGTGAAGAAGAGAAGCTTGGAGGAGACTCACTATATTTGGGGGCGATGAACTTAACCCAGTTTGAGCGTTATTCTATGATAAGTGTTTTTTTATTAAGCTGTAGATCAGAGGGGTTGAATTGGTGTATGTTTGTATCTTCATTCTATTACAAAGGAGTTGCAAAAGAAGCTGCCAACGTTGAGTGTGAGTAAGCTTAGTTGCTGGAGTTTTCTAGCTAGAGTTATGAGCTTGTGGTGATGGGAGAGAGTTATTTTTCAGAGTCTGTTTGCTGTGAGCCGCGACCTGGAATGTGTAAATCTGTGGATTTTGACCCTATTATCTTGTGGATGCCTGCACTATGGAGATTTTTTAGGGGTCATTGAAGGTTTGAGTAGTGTGTGGAGGGCATAAGAGTGTCAAGGAAGAGAGCTGAGGAGGGTGTGACGGTCAGAGCCTGAAGTTATTTGTTGCCCACAGATGATTTTGTGGTGAATGGTTTTTTGTTGTGACACTGGTGGAGCTAAGCTTGACACAGTGTTATTGCAAGAGAGATGTTGTCGATATGTGTGTGAAGAGCCTAGTTTCTATGTTGGATGAGGAATATTGCAGCCTATGGATGTGTATTAGGAAGTTTGTAAATGAGTGGAATAATGTTTGATAGTCATCTTTTTCATGATGTTTTTTTAGAGAGTCCATTTGGAAGTATTTTGATGTCGGGTAATATTTTTTATTCCGGTAGTATTTTTGAGTCAGAAGAATTATTCAATAAACAGAATGGTTTTATCGATGAACATGAATATCAGGAGGTGTAGTCTATTCCACATGTTCTTGCAATCACTAAGGGAAGTACTTGCTTCTCTCGGAACCCAATTGTTAGAAATTTGATTGGATCCGCTTCTAAGATGGTTGCGACAATGGAGGGTACAACCATGGAAGTTGTTCAGAGGTCGCACATGTTCGAAGATGAGTGTATTTTGGTGGATGAAGAGGAACTTGGTAGCATACTTTACAAGGCTCCTTGTGATGAAAATTGGGGAGAACATGAATTGGATTACCTTGTTTTCATTCTTCAGGATGTTGCCTTGCATCCCAGTCTAGAAGAGGTTGTTAAGAACGTAAGAAATAGCAGTTGAAGGAGCTCATAAGGAAAGAAAGAAAGGTGAAGATGAAACTGCATCAACAAATGAACAAGCATGGACCTCTTAGCAAGAAGGAAAAAATGAAGGATGTGTTATCGAGTTGTGTGTTGTAGAAAATCTAGATTATTTTATAAGCCTAGTTGAGACTTAGACCAGCCTACATGTCAATTAAGAATATTTATGTGTCTTATGCATTGTGCTATAGTGTATTTTGTGTGTTTATATTATGGTTGGAATTAAAGGGGAGTGTTGGATAAACAGTAATTTCAACCAACCAACCTTCCGCATTAACTATGTTAGGTAGAGAGTCTTCTTGAGAGTTCAAGAGATTGTCTCCAGGCTTCTGGAGACTTTAGATAGCTTCATGTAGAAGCCACTATCACTGACAACCAGAATCAAGAAACTTCATCAAGCATGTACAAAATTCATTCGATGGAAATGTAAAGTTTAAGTTGTGCTGTGTCCAGTTCTACATTCTATGATTATATGTTATTTTGTGGCTCGGTAGTTAAATTAATGTCCCATTTCATTTTTACATCGTTATAAAGATTTTCCGAGAGGTGGAAAAATGCAGAAATTTGGTTTGGGACTGTCTTCAGAGAACACATTTTTGCAAGAATGCCGCATAATTATCGTGATCTGAACAAAGAGTTTAATTTCATCGATGATTTTCGGTAGTGAACAAAGCGGGGTAAGATAAATCCTCTTGTAGTAGTATTGTGAATTGAGTGCATTGAATATAAATTTTAACATACAAGTAATGTGAAATGTGTAGTTTATTGGAAATTCCAGTTGAACAAAGCACTAATTGTTGAAGATTGGAAGCATTGCTAGGGAGGAGAGTCGATTCTTGAATAATGGAAGTGATCCGGATTTAAACAGGAACGCAACAAATTACAGAGATAACCATATACACAAAGATGCAGCGGAAATAATACGTCATTTCATTAATGGAAAATACTGAAATATGCTTACAACCAGAAATGGAAATAAACCAGCTAGGGCGATGGTAGCTTATCTCTGAGAAGAGATGTGGTGGCTACATGCCTCTGAACTGTATTACAATGAGGCTCGAAGGCCTATTTATTGTTGAGAAACAATGGAAAACCCTTAACATTCCAAAACCTAACCCTAGGAGATGAAATGCCAAACTGTGGGCCCCGTTTGGGGTAAATTGGTACATCAACTTCCCAGGGTCGTAACTTTGGCATATGATCTCCGTTTGACGCGTACAATAGCTCATTAAAAAGATCTATCAGAGCACTATCATTGTTGGAACAAGCAACATCGGTCCATTCCATGGACCCATGTTGCCCCCGAATTCCCCAAAAAACGCCGTTTAGGGCCTCAAAACGGCTCCAGAAGTTCAGGACCCGAAAAACTGCTAAAAATAGTAAGTTGTGCTACAATTAAGGAAACTGAAAATGCTAAGAAAGACAATGGTGGGGGTCCAAGTGGACTTGGCAGGTGGCCACCGATATCCACCTGGATCATTCCTCCCCCCTTAGGAAGCAATGGTCCCCATTGCGTTGAGCTCCTCCATGAGATGAGGAAACTTCTGCTGAATTTGTTCCCTGGTGAGCCACTTGCCCTGCTGAAGGAGTTGGCCTGCTTTGACAACTCGATACAGTTGGATATTCTGTTGGCAAGTGTTCTTGATCTGTGTGTGCATGATCCAATCAGTTGCAGCTTGTTCCATGCAATCTGGATTTAATTCTGTGGGTTTGAGCTGTTCTGCAATGTCGGATGTGTCTAGCAATGGTGGAAAGTATGGCCGAAGGCGGTCCACATTGAATACTGGGTGCAGGCCGAGGAATGGGGGAATGTTGAGCTCAAATGCATTGTCTCCCATAGCCTTAGTAATGGTGTAAGGACCATATCGGAGTGGTCTCAATTTCCGATAGGCTCCAGTAAGGCGTTCCTTTTGCAAATGCAACCAGACTTTGTTGCCAACCTGAAACTTGTGTGGCACCCGATGTTGATCATGTCGCTGCTTGTACTTGGCATTTGATTTCTCAAGAATGTCATGGACCTGCTGGTGAATATGTTGGATGCGCTCGATGAAGCTGGTGGCCTTATCTGTTTCGGACTGGACATGAGCTGAATTCATGTGAGTAACTGCAAGTGGCATGGCCATATCAATGGGGCATAGTGGCCGGAATCCCAAACCCACCTGAAAAGGGCTATGGACAGTGGAGCTGTAAAGAGCTCGGTTGTAGCTGTGCTGAACATAGGGGAGGCTCTCGCCCCATGTGCGTGGATGCTTTGAGTTATACATGCGCAGAATGTGCACAATCATCCTATTGACAACCTCTGTCTGGCCATCAGTTTGAGGATGGAAGGCTGTGGACTTCGTGAGTTTGGTGTCCAGCATTGACCAGAGACTGGACCAAAATGTGTTGAGAAACCGACTGTCCCGATCTGAGATGATAGACTGTGGGATCCCAAAGTGCACCCACACTCGTTCAAAGAAGAGTTTAGCAGTGGCTTCTGCTGTGATATTCTTCTTACAGGCCACCATAATGGCCATCTTCGAGAACCTGTCGACGACCACAAAAACACAGTCATTTCCATGCTTAGTGGAAGCAAGGCCTGACATGTAATCCATGGAGATGGATTCCCAAGGTCGACTAGGGGTAGGCAACGTGGTATAGAGGCCGTGCTTCTTAATGGTCGGTTTGGCAATGGCACAGGAAGTACATGATTGGATGTACTTTCCAACATCCTGTCGAAGATTCGGCCAATAGAAATAATTTTGCAGTACTGCCACTGTTTTCTCGACCCCGAAATGCCCAGCAACCCGACTGTAGTGTGCTTCCCAAATCATCTTGGCACGCTCGCTTGAAGGAACACAAAGGTGACCGAGGTGGCATAATAGGGCATCCTGGAGGTGAAAATCTGCAACATGCCGACCCTCCAAGAGTGCCTGGTATGTGTGGCCGAATTCTGGGTCGCTTTTGTAGAGAAGTGGCCAATCAAAAGTCTCATGCCCACAAGAGTTGAGCACGGTGGTCACCGCCATGATCGATGGTCGACTGAGGCAATCTGCAACATTATTGGTGCTACCCTTTTTATACTTGATATTCAAGTGAAACTGTTGCAGGTATGTAGACCACTTCTGATGGCGATCATTCTGCAATTTCCCTTGGGTTTGTATGAACTACAGGGGTCGGTGGTCTGTGTGGATGACCGTTTCCTTCCCCAAAATGTAATGCTTCCATTGTCGGCAGGCCTGTACAATGGAATACATCTCTTTATCATAAGTGGGGTACTTCCGGACTGTGTCTGAAAGTGTTTCACTGTGATATGCCACTGGATGTCCATGTTGAGTAAGGACTGCCCCAATAGCATAGTTAGAAGCATTTGTCTCGACCTCAAATGGTTGTTGTAAATCTGGTAATGCGAGCACTGGTGCCGTGCAGAGGCGATCCTTCAACTCCCTGAATGCCTTCTGTTGAGATTCAGACCAAAAGAATTTTGCTTTCACCCCTCCCTTGGTGACTTGACTCAAGGGCCAAGAAATATGAGAAAACCCCAACACAAACCTGCGGTAGAAGTTGGCAAGACCTAGAAAGCTGCGGAGCTCTGTTAGAGTGGTTGGAGAGGGCCAATCCCGAATGACTTGGACCTTGGCTGGATCGACATGCACCCCCTGTTCATCAATGATGTATCCCAGATACTGAACCTGGGTCATGCCAAAAGTGCATTTCTCCAAATTGGCACATAGCTTGTGTTGCCGCAGTGTTTGGAGAACCTGTCGGATGTGGTGGAGGTGCTCTTCCCAACTCTGGCTGAAGATCAGAATGTCATCCAAGTATACTACTACAAAGGAGTTGGTGAATGGCCGCAAGATGTCATCCATTAGCCTCATAAAGGTTGCAGGAGCATTCGTCAATCCGAAAGGCATGACCAACCATTCGAAGAGGCCCTCCTTGGATTTGAAGGCAGTCTTCCACACATCTGAGGGTTCGATTGGTACCTGGTGATATCCTGACTTTAGATCGATCTTGCTGAAATATTTCGCCCCCTTTAGTTTGTCTAGGAGGTCATCAATCCGCGGGATCGGGTACCTATTACGGACAGTGATCTTGTTCAGCTCCCGATAGTCAATACAGAGTCTCCACGTCCCATCCTTCTTCTGTACCAACACGATCGGGCTCCCACAGGGGGATGAACTCGGACGGATGTGACCTTTCTGCAGGAGCTCCTGAATCTGCCTCTTGATTTCATTGTTCTCTAGAATGGAGCACCAATAAATTGGTCCATTGGGTAGCGGTGCACCTGGGGTCAGATCGATGGAGTGCTTAACTTGACAGTGCAGAGGAACCCCTGCCGGGGAGGTGAAGATGTCCTCATACTCCTCCACAATCTTGTCCATCTGTAGTTGTCGTGCAGAGGGACCCCGTTTGGAGGCCACGGCCACTGTCTTCTTCTTTCCTTGAGGGCGTATCATCAGGAAAACAAATTTCCTGGTTTTGGAAATGATCTTACTGCATTGTTTTGCAGTAATCAAAGAGATGGCGGCAGGTGGTGCTACCTCTGGTATCCTGAACAACTTATTTCCCAGTGTAATAATAACAGCACGGGGCCTTGATTCATACACAGCATGTCGCTTCCAAAAGTATGGTTGTCCTAGTAATAGATCACAAACTTCAAGGGGAGCAATGTCACACAATACCTCATCCGTGAAGGGCTTCATGTTGTATGGAAGGCGACACTGCTGGCTCACGCGAAGATCTCGTCCTTGGTGAAGCCACCCAATGGTGTATGGTTGTGGATGTGCTGTGGTCGGTAAGCCCAACCGCTTCACGACCTCTGCCGAAATGAGGTTCTTTTGACTCCCGCTATCAACAATGAACTGTATCGGGGAGCCCTTTACCCACATCTGGGAGTGGAAGAGACGCTCCTCCTCCTCTGGATCTTCGGGTTCATTTTTCTGGATCTTTGCGGTAGCAACAGTGGCGCTGGGATCCGCATCAATGATCTGCTTCCCCTTTTCATACCCCTTATCGGGTTCTGACTCAGAGTCGGAACATGCATCTGATTCTGAAACCTTTAGTTCAGCCACCAGTGACTGCTTGGCCCAACACTCACTTTTGTTGTGAGTGGAGCTCTTATGGAACTCGCACCATTTTCCAGTGTCCTTTCTCGGCTTTGCGGCATTGTTCTTTGCTTGCAGCTTTGGCAGGTTGTCTTGGGCTGTCCCGCCTTGGCTTTGTCCTCTGTTCTGTGGTTTAGGAGCACATTTCCCCTGCTTTGGATTCGCAGATCCAAAGTCTCGCTTCTTTTGTTTAAACTTCTGCTCGACCTTGACGGCATATCGGTATGCTGCGCCGAGCGAGGGGATGTTTAGGAATTGTATTTCTTCCTGGATGTACTTGTGCAGGCAGCCACAGTATTTGAGTATCAAATGTTGCTCCGAATCCTTGATACCCAACTTTGTGCGAAGGGTATGGAAAAGATTGGTGAACTCCGGCACGTCTTGGTCCCTTCCCTGCCGCAGCGTGGTCCACTTTATGTATTCATCCTCATAGCTTCCGACAGGGTAGTACTGCTCCTTGATGGCATCCCGGAATGAATCCTAGGTGGGTGTGGCTGAAAATAGTGAGCCAGTACTTTCATCCTTCTGCTCGCAGTAGGTTTCCCACCAGTCCTTGACGTGGGGGGTTGCTTTGAGAAGAGCAAAAACAATTTTTTCCCGACTCGAAAATTCATGAACAGAAAAATAACCCTCTAGCAGATTTAACCATTTATCTACAACATCTGCGTCTATCTGACCCTCGAATATGGGTATTTCAAAATTAACTTGTACCTTAAAGGGTGTCGCGTTTCCAGAGTAGCTGCTGGAAGCCGATGCGTTGCTTCTGGGTAGCCGCTGAAGGATCTGGGCAAAGTTGTCCATCATCGCGTTCCGTTGTCACTCGAGGGCTTCTTCGAGCAAGATTTTGATGGGATCTCCTGCCCCCTCGTCTTTCTTCTCATCCGCCATGGGAGGCCGTCGGGATTTGCGAGGCTGGTATTGCAAAGGTTCAACCAGTTCAAGCCCTAACTCCTTATATCCCGACCTTGTTGGGGACATGCAAAGAAAAACAGAGAAAAAGCAGACCGCTCTGATACCACTGATCCGGATTTAAACAGGAACCCAACAAATTACAGAGATAACCATATACACAAAGATGCAACGGAAATAATACTTCATTTCATTAATGGAAAATACTGAAATATGCTTACAACCAGAAATGGAAATAAACCAGCTAGGGCGATGGTAGCTTATCTCTGAGAAGAGATGTGGTGGCTACATGCCTCTGAACTGTGTTACAATGAGGCTCGAAGGCCTATTTATTGTTGAGAAACAATGGAAAACCCTTAACATTCCAAAACCTAACCCTAGGAGATGAAACGCCAAACTGTGGGCCCCGTTTGGGGTAAATTGGTACATCAACTTCCCGGGGTCGTAACTTTGGCATATGATCTCCGTTTGACGCGTACAATAGCTCATTAGAAAGATCTATCCAAGCACTATCATTGTTGGAACGGGCAACATCGGTCCATTCCATGGACCCATGTTGCCCTTGGATTCCCCAAAAAACGTCGTTTAGGGCCTCAAAACGGCTCCGGAAGTTCAGGACCCGAAAAACTGCTAAAAAAAGTAAGTTGTGCTACAATTAAGGAAACTGAAAATGCTGAGAAAGACAATGGTGGGGGTCCAAGGTGGACTTGGCAGGTGGCCACCAATATCCACCTGGATCAGGAAGTGTTGTTGGGAGGAGAGAGGGGAACGAGCACCAAATCATCGTTTATCTTTAATTTTAATATAATACATCATCAAATTTATTAAATCAAAATCAATTGCCACAAGAAATCTAATAAAGAAATTTATTAAAGAGGTTGAGATGAATGAATCTATGACTTATGGTTGGGATAGACTGGTACATACTTTGAAGGTCATGTATTTGGTGCGAATGAAGAAGATGACATGAAGAGTGCAATGGAGAAAAAACCCTAGTGTTGAATGGAGAAAAAACCTTAGTGTTGTTTATTTTCCGTCAATAGTGGATTGGGGCAAGGAGGATCAAAATGTTTGGAGCCATAATGTTACATGGAGTGGCTTATTGATTATATGTTTGCGGGGAGCGCAGTGGTATCATCAATGGCATGCTTATTTATCTTATATTTGTCGCTAATCAATTTATGGTTATGCTAAACTTTATTTCTTTCCTTCAATTATTAAATGTACTATTATGCCTTCCTACCATATGCATAGAAGAAAGGGAGAAGAGCGTGCAGACATCTAGCCAAGAAGGAGATTTCATGTCGAATTCAAGATTATCATCTTCAGTCCAGTCCATTCTATTGAAATGATTTTTTAATTGGAAGTGTATTTAGTGATCCCATGGGGTTATGCAACTTTCTCTGTTTTGCAATTGGGCTTCTGATGATTCAAAGTCTTTTTTCTTATCAGTAGAAAAAAATGCTACTCTTTAGTATTAAAGGTAGTACATACATCAAATTCAAATATCATTCCTTCCATCATTGGTTTACAAAAAATGACAATGTTTTAGTTACTGATAGCTTTGTCTCTAAAAAATTCTTAATACCATCCTACACCCTTTGTTACACACATAAAATGTACAAAATTATGTTACTCAATCAACCTTGTTATCCTTCTTCTATTGCCTAGAAAACATTACAATCCTATTGTTATGAAACTAGTTCACAAAATAGAAGAAGAGATAGATCAACGAATTCAAAATAAGCGTCTTAGAGGGGGGAACCTCCTTTACATTACACAAATGAACAATTCTTGGATGATACAAATGACAAGACCTCCTTTCTATATAAAGGAGTCTAAGGGGTCACAATATAATTAGAGCCGACATAACAATAATAATGTAAGGGAACAACAATAACAATTGCAGTGTTCTATGGGGCACAATAATAACAATATGATGACTACATGGGCACAAAAATATAATAAAGAGGTTGAACTAATAACAATAAGGGGCTAGACTAGTAGTATAGGGACCTAACATGCTCCTCTCATTCAAAAAAGTGTTGTCCTCAACACTTGAGTAGTTATGGATGCTTCTATATAAAATTCTCATCCTCCCATGTGAATCATTAGTGGTTAAGTTTTTCCACTTGATAAGATACTCTAAAATTGATTGATTTCGTATTTGGCCGGTTCTTGATTTTGTGATTGCTTTAGGTTCCAATATGATTTTTCCTTCCTTGTCAAGTTCCAATAATATTGTTTGAACTCGGAGCTTGTCACCTATAACCTTCTTTAAGCATGAAACATAGAGAACTCGGTGCACTGGGGAAGATGCAGGAAGCTCCAATTTGTATGCCATAGTACCAATATTTTGGAGCACCTTGTAAGGACCATAGTACTTTGGTGATAATTTATCCTTCCGGAGGGATATTTGTGTGTATGTGTTATGAAACTGGCTCACAAAAAGATAGAAAATATAGATCAACGCCTTAAGACTCAGCCTCTTCGAGGGGGCAACCTCCTTTACATTACACAAATGAACAATTCTTGGATGATACAAATGACAAGGCCTCCTTTCTATATATAGGAGTCTAAGGGGTCATAATATAATCAAAGCCGACATAACAATAATAATGTAAGGGCACAACAATAACATTAGTGGGATTTTATGGGGCACAATAATAACAATATGGGGACTACATGGGCACAACAATATAGTAAGAGCGTTTTACTAATAACAATAAGGGGTTACACTAGTAGTATAGGGACCTAACATGCCCCTCTCCTTCAAAAAGTGTTGTCCTCAATACTTGAGTAGTTTTTGATGTTTCTGTATAAAATCCTTTTCCTCCCATGTGGAATCTTCAATGGGTAAGGTCTTCCACTTAATGAGATACTCTGAAATTGATCGATTACGTAGCTGCCGAGTTCTTGTTTCCGTGACTGCTTTAGGTTCCAATATGATTTTTCCTTCCTCGTCAAGTTATGGCAATATTATTTGAACTGAGATCTTCTGCAACTTTTGAATGAATGGCCACACTTCTTCATCCTTCTTTCATTCATCCCTTGCTTCATTTATCCAATCTGGTTGGACAATAGAAATAGCAAAAAACAATGCTTCCACATCCTCATCCTTTCTTGAGAGTGCACCTGCAACAACATTTTGCTTCCATTTTTTGTAGATGATTTCAAAGTCATAACCCAACATATTTGTGACCCATTTTTCCTATTCTTCTGAAGATAATATTTGTTCTAAAAAGTATTTAGGACTACCATGATCCATTTTTACCTTGAAGTGCCTTCCCCTTAAGTAGGGTCGCCATTTATTAAGTGCATGTAGTATTGTCGACATTTCCTTCTCATAAATAGCTTGCTTGAGATGTAGCCGTAAAAATACCCAATCACCTACATCAAAACTTATTTCACTGTGATTTTGATTTTCTTGTTGTTTCATTTTTTTTTTTCTAGTTAAGACTAACCTAAGTACCCACGGGGGATTTGAACCGGTGACCTATCGCAAGGAGTGCCTTAACAGCGCACCCATTCACCATCAATCCAAAGCCCCGTGGGCCCTGTTGTTTCATTTGATTCTGCACCAAAGTGGCATTATCTTTTAAAAGTTGGAGAACTTGTTGTTGATGCTTGATGTGATCTTTTACTAATTGAATCTTTTTCTTCTTGATATGTCCTTTTATCTGAGAGTTTGAGGAGTGGTAATTTTTTCCAATGCATTACAAGACATGGATAGATTCATTTCTTCTTTCTTGATGTCATCTTTAACTTCTTGAACCTTTTTCTTCTTGATACGTCCTTCTATCTTGAGAGTTTGAGGAGTGGTAATTATTGCCAATGTTTTACAACATATGATCGATTCATTTCTTCTTTCTCTGGGGTTGGTTCCTGGTGTATATCCTCTTCCTTTGATGTTTCTTGATCCTTTTCTTCCTCCTTTTCATAATCTATGTAAAATAATTTCTTCTCAACACACTTATGAATTTTAGTGTATTTTCTATCACAATTGTAACAAATCCCTTTTTCTCCTTTTTCTTCCAATTGTTGTGGTGTAAACTTTGTAGGTTGTGGAAGGCTAGGAGAAAAAAATCTTCCATAATTATAGTCATGAGTGGTGGGATTCCTTGTTTCCATAATTTCGCTTTCAATGTTTCTTGCCAACCTGAATTCTTTCTCCAATGAATCAGGTTCCCAAAGACGAACCTCATGTTGAATGTTATCCTTTAAAGTCCCTATGAAGACATCAATCATTTGCTTCTTTGGAATATCATTTACACTTATATTCAATTTTTGGAAGTCCTCAATGTGCTTTGCCATTGAACCCTTTTTTTTGAGATTTATCAATTGGCTAAAGAAGGTGTTTCTCTTTGTATCCTTATAATGTGCTATCATTTCCTCTGTGAAAATTGACCATGTAACAAGTGGTTTATGAGAACAAAGTCCTTTATACCATAAAAATTGATCCGGTTCTAAAAATGAAGATGCAATACATACCTTTCGTAACAGTTGCACCTCATGTAGATCAAAATATTTCTCCATCTGTAGTATCCAACTTACTGGATCCTTGCCATCAAACATCCTCATATTGCCTTTTCTTGATTTTAGGAGCTCGATCTTGAAACGAATGTAACTATGTAATTTCGGATCTACCAGTTCTGAAATCACGACTTGCAGTATCCCTCTATCTCCTCTTTCTAACCCCGCAATTCTTATCAAGATTGGATTCTGAAAGGAAGAGTTAGGTAAAATCTCCCACAATGACCTGATTATAGACTAGTTCAGTAAAGGGAACTTGTACGAAGTGCCACGTGTCACTATTTTAACCTTATGACCTACAATTGATACAAAAAAAACTGCAGTCCGTCCTCTTTCTATAACTTCTTACAAAATTTCAATATGATGTTCAAGGAGAATGTTATGACGATTTTCCCAAGATCACCTATTTGGGATGTAATTTCGGAGCCTGCAGAAACCCTAAATGTGTTGGATTGTATCTCCAAAAATATAGCAAAAAAAGATCTTAAATTCAGGCTCGAGCTTCACCACATTTTCATCTCAAATGAGTAATTTTTTTAGCTTCTGAAATGTCGCAGAAAAAAAGTTATAGCGAAAATTCCATGATGACCTGTTTGAGATGAAATTCTAGAGCTTGCAAAAACCATAATTCCTTAGATCATATCTTTGAAAATATAGCGAGACAAGATCTGAAATTTAAACTCAAGATTTAGAATGATCTCAGCGAAAATGGTTTTATTTTTCTTTTGAAACTTCGTAGTGAAACAATTATAACGAAAATTCTATGATGACCTGTTTGGAGCAGCGAAACCCTAGAATCCAAAGCTCTGATACCAAATGTTAAGAAACCAGCGCACAAAAAGATAGAAAAGATAGATCAATGCCTTAAGACTTAGCGTATTCGAGGGGACAACATCCTTTACATTACACAAATGAACAATTCTTGGTTGATACAAATGACAAGGCCTCCTTTCTATATATAGGAGTCTAAGGGGTCATAATATAATCAAAACCAACATAACAATAATAATGTAAGGGCACAATAATAACAATAGTGGGATTTTATGGGGCACAATAATAACAATATAGGGACTACATGGACACAAAATATAGCTAGGTGGTTGTACTAATAATAATAACGAGTTACACTAGTAGTATAGGGACCTAACAGTATGGTTGTAGCCGTAAAAATACCCAATCACCTATATCAAAACTTCTTTTGCTGTGATGTTGATTTTCATGTTGTTTCATTCAATTCTGGACCAAAGTGAGGTTATTCTTTAAGAGTTGGGGAACTTGTTGTTGGTGCTTGATGTCATCTGCTTGAACCTCACAATGTTCTCTTAAAGATGATGTGATGGATGGTGGATGATATCCATAAAGTGTCAATGCATTACGAGATATAGTCAAATTCATTTCTTCTTTCTCTCGGGTTGGTTCCTGGTGTATATCATCTTATTTTAACATTTTTTATCATTTTCTTCCACTTCTTCACAATTTACGTAAATTAGTTTCTTCTCAACACACTTATGACCTTTAGTGTATTTTCTATCACAGTTGTAACAAAGCCCTTCTGATTTTTTTCTTCCAATTGTTTTGGTGCCAACCTTGTAGGTTGTGGAAGACTATGAGCAACAACACTTCCATCATTATAGTGATGAGTGGTAGACTTCCTTGTTGCCATAATTTTTCATTCAGCTTTTCTTGCTACCCTGAATGCCTTCTCCAATGAATCAAGTTTCCAATGCAAACCTCATGTTGGATGTTATCTTTTAAATTGCCTAGGAAGACACCAATCTTGTGCTCCTCAGGAATGTCGATTACCCTAATATGCACTTTTTGGAAGTCCTCAACATGCTCTTCCATTGAACCCTTTTGGTTGAGATTTATCAATTGGCTAAACAAGGTGTTGATATTTGTATCCTCATAATGTGCTATCATTTCCTCCATAAAAATGGACCAAGTGACCATTTTTTTACGAGATAAAAGTGATCAAGACCATGAAAACTGACTGGGTTCTAAATATAAAGTTGCAATACGTACCTTTTGTGTTTTTTACACATTATGGAGATCAAAATATTTTTCCATTTGTAGTGTCCATGTTACAGGATCCTTATTATCAAAGTTCCTCGTATCAATCTTTGGAATATGGTGGGTCTTCAATCCAATGTTAGATTCTATGAAATCATGATTAACGTTTCTTTTATTCTCATCATGAGTTTCATCTACCACCTTTTTACCTTTAGGAGGCCTTTCTTGTAGCAACTTTGTCCCACCTTCCTTGAAACCTTCCTTGCCTTTCTTAAAATCTACTTCCATACCATCGATATTAGCTTCCATGGAATAGATAAAACTATTTATCTTACCTTCGGTCGCATTCTTCAAATCATCCATCCAATTTTGCTTACTAGGTGTTTCTATTTTCTTGATTCGAGTCATTATTTTTCTTGTTTTTATGAGCTCGTTATTTAAACGACTGTATGTCTGTAGTTTCGAATCTCCGAGTTCTAAAGTTTCTGCTTGTGGTAGCCCTATAATTCCTCTTTCCATCCCCACAATTTTTATCACGATTAGATTCTCCAAGAAATCGTTATGCCCAATCTCCCACAATGACTTAATTATAGACTTGTTCAGTAGAGCGAATTTGTATGACATGCCACATGTCACTGTTTCAACCTTCAACCCTAAAAAGGATACCCAACAAATTAGAATATGTTCTCTTTATGTCACTTTTTATGAAATTTGAATTTGATTCTCAGAGAGAAATTTATGACAATTTTCCCAAGGTCACCTATTTGAGATGTTATTCGGGAGCCTGCAAAACCCCTAAATTCCTCAGTTCATATCTCTAACAATATGGCGATACAAGATCTGAAATTAGGTCACAAGGTTTATCATAATTTCGGCTCAAATGGATTTTAATTTCATCTTCTGAATTTTCGTAGAAAAAATGTTATAGTGAAAATGCCACGATGGCCTGTTTGAAGTAGCGAAATCCTAGAATTCAAAGCTCTGGTACCAAATGTTATGAAACCAGTTCACAAAATAGAAGAAGAGATAGATCAATGACTTCAAAATAAGCTTCTTCGAAGGGACAACCTCCTTTACATTACACAAATGAACAATTGTTGGATGATACAAATGACAAGACCTCTTTTCTATATATAGTAATCTAAGGGGTCACAATATAATCAGAGCCAATATAACAATAATAATGTAAGGGCACAACAATAACCATATGGGGACTACATGGGCACAAAAATATAATAAGGGGGTTGTACTAATAACAATAAGGGGCTACACTAGTAGTATATGGACCTAACATCTATCTATTCCTACGCAGAACAAAACACAAAAAGTCTCGTTTGTCATTGTGAATGGTTGATAGTACCTACATTATCCATGACTCCCTGAACAAAGGAAGAAAAATAAAATTTACTTGTTTCCCTTCTTATACCTCTCTTTCAAAGTAAATTTGCATCCCAGTTCTGTTCTTTATAGATGTGGTCAAATTTTACGTGTTAAAAGGTCTTTTCCAAGGTTTTGATATGATTCATCCAGTTAATTAAAATTGGCGGATTGAAATGATTTTGGACATTGACCCATTCTATAATGCCCATGGCATCTCCATAGATCTATTATTGATTAATCCATAACCATTTTACCGTGATCAATGCACCCCATAACGCAATGATTTCTGCCCTACTATTGGTTATTTTCCACGCTCCCACAAGAAATGATACACTGTATCAGTGTTGATGTAAATAACAACTCCACATACACATGGTTTGTTAGCACATGCCCCATCAAAAAATCCCACCGAATATGAAAGACATGTTTCTCTAATCTTAATGTTCCTGCCGCCTTTGTTTCTTTGTATCTGTCCAATTTCATTGAAATAGGTTATAGTCTTATTAATATCATCTTGTACCTCCAATATTTTTTGTTCAAAGATAATGGAATTACGCCTACTCCAATTAGTCCATATGATATATAAAGGTAGCACCCTTTACTATCTCTCTTTGATCCAAATTCCAATACTTGATGACATTTTCTGTGTAACTCGTTTTGATGCGATTTTAAAAATTCCCATTACTCCGTTCCATATTGCCTTTCGATACAGACACTATATGAAGATATGATTATTATACTCCTCACCCTCCTAACATATATGGCAAATTCCCAGACCCTAAAACCCTCTCCTTTGAAAATTCTGCCATGTCAATATCCTATGATGACATTTTATTTTATTCGGAATGGCCCATTTCCATATGAACTGACAAATAAGTGGAAATCCATATCTCTCCTCATTTAGCATACTCTTATATATGTCTTTTACCACCGGGGTTCCTTTCTTAAGTGTTCTCGTGATTCGGAGAATGTTCATTCGTTTGGAGCGACTCGCTCATTTGGCAGACGAAATCGCTTTACTCGTCCAATCTGCACTACGGAGCTCTTCATTCCCTTCATTTACTAAAAGCTAAGCTTCCAAAATCTGTGCTATAGTTCGTACTATATATCGTCATTTCTTCAACCCACTATCCATACATATTACTAGTCCCTTTCCAAATAGTAGAGAGACAAAATCATGGTGTGAGAAAAAGTTTCTGAATCATCATGATATGATATCGCTACTATGGACTTGTTAATAGTGAATGCGTTTTGTATGGTTTCTGTTTTCTAAATATCTAGTTTGAAAAGTAATTGATAAAACAGGGTATATGAAATATATTGGTTGGTTTCTATTAGATTTAGGTTTATTATATTATACAGTCAACTTGATGAACACTTAAAAAAAAAAAAAATATTAGTATAACTTTTACTTTGTCTCTTCCGTCTCTTCTAATCCAATATCTCATGTTTTCACAGAATTCTTTTGTGCTTCTATAAAATAACAGAGGCAAAATCATAATGGGTGAAAACACTTTTGAATCATCATGATACGGTTGTTGCTGTGATGAACCTGTTAACATGGAACGCTCTTGGATAGGGTTAAATATATATGTTTCCAGTCCGATAAATAATTGATGAAATAAGTATTTGAGCTACAAATCTATTGATTTATATAAATTTTAGTCGGATTATGTTACATGTTTAAATTTGATGTTTAAATGTGATGAAATAGGGTTGAGTTGAAAATCAAAGGTGAAGACTTAAAAATCCAAAAAAAACTGAAATATCCTATAATCCTACTACCACTATGTTACAATTATACAAATGATTTTTGTATCCAATTACCAGCATCAATGGTTTTTCTATCCAATATTCAAACTGATCCAATATTGAAACTAGGGTCACCTATACTCAGCCTAAGCGAAAAAAAATAATGAATCAATGTCGCGTTCAATTTTTGTCAATGGCAGAGTGGATAGTGGATGAAATAATTGAGCAAAAAAGCATCGATCGTATGATATGAAGAATATTTGACTTCTTAATAAGTACCTTTATCTTTTTAAAGATGAGTGAAATGAGAGACTTCTTTCTCATTTTTAAAAAGGCATATGAATGGGGTCGAAATCATGCGTACAAATTAGTGCGTTTCATATTCTGTTTATACTTTCACATATGATGCGTTTTATCTATCTTTTGGACCATGCATTTTATTGGTATTTCTCCACCGTGCCTACAATTATTAATTAATTATAATAATTAATAATAATAAATCAGTTAATTAATGGTGATAAATTAGTTAAATATTAAATGATGAATTATTATAAATTAATTAATTAATTATTAAATAATTAAAATTTATTATTAATTATATTAATTAATAATATTTTTTCTATTAATATTAATTGCTTAAGTTTATTGATACAATATTTACTTAATACACTATTAATATATGAATATTTAGTGTTTAATATATCATTAATATTTTATTATATTAATATAATATAATATCAACAAATGTAAAAAACATTATTGAAACATTTAAATAGATTTAATAAAAGTTTATTATAATATTAATGGTATATTAATAATATATTATTCTATATATTTATAATATCCTATCGATGAATTAATCTATCAATTACAATATGTTAATTATGGTTGAGTATTGTTGACATAGTCAACTATGGTCAACATGGGCCTCATAGTCAATTATAGTCAACGTGACTACCATAGTGAACCATAGTTACCACAGACATCATCGCCTATGACTAGGTGACTTATTGTCAACAATAGTGAATTATATTGAACTATGGTGTGAATTATATTGAACTATGGTGGATGATCATTGTTGAACATGGACACCTATAGTGGATGGTCAAAGGTAGCCATAATCAAACCCTGGTTGAGCATCAACAACCACCATTTAAATGGTAACCATAATAAAACAATGGTCAACTATTAAGACACCATAGTCAAAATATGGTCAAGCACACTGAAACCATATTCAAACCATGGTTAGCTATAGTGAATTGTGTTTAACTATGGTTGACAATAGTCAATGTTTAGGTTTAAGTTTAATTGAACTTAAATATTATGCATAGTCAAGATTTATTCTATACAAAGGCTCAACGATGGTCAAGAATGGTTCAACGTCACATTGTCACAAAGATTGTCTCAATATGAAAATTTTTCATGGTCAACTATTGTCAACCATCGTCAACCATGTTCAATCATGGTCAACCATGGTCCAACATTACAGTGTGACAAAGATTGTCTCAATATGAAAATCAACCATCGTCAACCATGTTTAATCATGGTCAACCATGGTTAACCTTGGTCAAGCATGGTTAACCTTGGTCTAACGTCGCATGTCTCAATATGAAAATCAAACATGGTCAACCATTGTCCAACGTAGTATTGTGACAAAGATTGTCTCAATATGTAAATCAGCCATGTTTATTTTAGTGTTTATAATATTTATCATAGCATTTATATACCTTTCTTTATAATATTTATCATAGTGTTTGTCATAGGATTTTCTCGATATGAAAATAAATCATGGTCAACCATGGTCCAACATTTCATTGAGACAAAGATTGTCTCAATATGAAAATCAACCACGGTCAGCCATTGTCTACCATGTTTATTTTAGGGTTTATAATATCTATCTTAGGGTTTATATACCTTGGGTTTATAATATTAACCTATTAGGTTTAATACTATTCCCTTAGGTTTATAATCCATTAGGTTTTTAGTATTAATCTATTCGGTTTATTATTCCTTTGGATTTATAATATCAATCCCTTAGGTTTATTAATCCAAGGGTTCATATTCATAGGGTATATAATATTAATCCTAGGATTTAATATAAATCCCTTAGGTTTAAAATCATGGTGAACCATGGTCCAACATTGGATTATGACAATCATGGTCAACCATGGTTCAATGTTATTCCCTTTAGTATATAATTGCTTGGGGTTTTAATATTAATTCCTCTGATTTATAATATTAATGTTAAGGTTTGGTCAACCACAGTCAACCAATTTTATTTTAAGTTTTATAATATTTATCTTTGTGTTCATATACCTTGCATTTATAATATTAATCCCTTGTGTTTAATATTACTCCCTTGGGTTTATAGTAACTTTTGGTTTTAGAATTAATCCCTTGGGTTTATTAATCTAAGGGTTCATATTCCTAGAGTATAATATTACTCATAGGGTATTTAATATTAATCCTAGGTTTTGATATAAATCCCTTGGGCGTAGAATAATGGTCAATCATAGTTAACAGTGGTCCAATGTCACATTGTGTCAAATATTATTTTGATATGAAAATCAACCATGGTCCAACATCGCAAAGTATGAAAATCAACAATGGTAACTCATGGTCAATCGTGATTATTTTAGGATTTAAAATATTTATCTTAGGGTTTATGTACCTTGGGTTTATAATATCTATCCCTTGGGTTTAATATTATTCCATTGGGTTTATTAATCTAAGGGTTCATATTTCTAGGGTATAATATTATTCATATGGTTCATAATATTAATATTTGGGTTTAATATAATTCCACTGGGTTTATAATCATGGCCAACCATGATCCAACATCACTTTGTAACAAAAATTATCTCAATATGAAAACCAACCAATGTCGCACTATGACATGGATTGTCTCAATATGAAAATAAACCATGGCCAACCATGTTCGAACGTCGCATTGTGTGAAAGATTGTTCCGATATGTAAATCAACCATGGTCAATCATGCTCAATAACCATGGTCACATTGTGAGAAATATTGTCTCTTGGTCTAATGTCACATTGTGACAACCATGGTCATCTATGGTCAACTATGGTCTAACGTCACATTGTGATAAATATCATCTCAATATGAAACTCAAACATGGTCAACCATGACCAACCATTGTCTATTGTTGCATTGTGTCAAATGTTGTCTCAATATGAAAATCAATCATGGTCAACCATAGTAAAACATCACATTGTGACAAAGATTGTGTTAATATGAAATAAATCATGGTAAAACATGGTCAAACATGGTCGAACGCTTTATTCTTGCAAATATTGTCTTGATATGAAAATCAACCATGGTTAACCATGGTCATCCATGGTCTAACGTCGCATTGTGACAAGGATTATTTCAATAAAAAAATCAACCATCATCAACCATGGTTATTTTGGTGTTTATAATATTTATCTTAGGGTTTATATACATTGGGTTTATAATATTAGTCCCTTGGGTTCATAATCCCTTGGGATTTTAGTATTAGTCCCTCGGATTTATTGTTCCCTTGGGTTTATAATATCAAGTGTTTATTATTCCCATGGGATTATAATATCAATCATGATCAACCATGGTCAACCAAGGTCAACCATCGTCAAATGTCGCATTGTGACAAAGATTGTCTCAATATGACAATCAACCATGGTCAACGATGGTCCAACTTTGTATTGTGACAAAGATTGTCTTGATATGAAAATCAATATTTGTCAAGCATAGTCAACTGTGGTCCGACGTCACATTATGAGAAGGATTATCTAAATATGAACATCAATCATGGTCTACCATAGTCAAGCATGTTTATTTTAGGGTTTATAATATTTATCTTAGGGTTTAATTACATTCAATATATAATTTTTATCACTTGGGTTTATTATTCGCTTGGGGTTATAAAATCAATCCCTTGGGTTTATTAATCGAATGGTTCATATTCCTAGGGTTTCATATTATTCCCTTATGTTCATGGTTGTCTCAATATGAAAATCAATAATTTTCTCAATAATGGTCCAACGTCATATTATGACAAAGATTGTCTCAATATTATAATCATGGTCAACCATAATCAACAATGGTGAATCATGATCAACCTTTTTAAAAAATGGTCAACCATGTTTTATAAAATAAAACATGGTTGTCCATGGTCAATCATGACCATCCATAGTGGAACATCACATTGTGACAAAAATTGTCTTGATATGGAATTCAATCATGGTTAAGCATGGTCAACGATGGTCCAACGTCGCATTGTGACAAGGATTGCCTCAATATGAAAAATAACTATGATCAACCATGTTTATTTTAGTGTTTATAATATTTATCTTAGGGTTTATATACCATGGATTTATAATATTAGTGCCTTAGGTTTAATATCATTCCTGTGGGTTCATAATCTCTTGGGGTTTTAGTATTAATATCTTGAGCTTATTATTTCCTTCGGTTTATTATTCCCTTGGTCTTATAATATCAATCATGGTAAACTATGGTCAATCATAGCGAACCATGGCCAACCATGGTTAAATGTTGCATTGTGGCAAGTATAGTCTCAATATGAAAATCAGCCATGGTCCAATGTCGCATTGTAACAATGATTGTCTTGATATGAAAATCAATCCTAGTCAAGCATGGTCAACCATGGTCCAACATCGAATTGTGACAAGGATTGTCTCAATATGGAAATCAATCATGGTCAACCATATTTATTTTAGAGCTTAAAATATTTATCTTAGGATTTATATACATTGGATTTATTGTTCCATTAGCCTGAAATTTCTTTTGTATAAATATATAATAATAATATTTAAAAATAAATATCATTATAAATAAATAAATTAATAATAATTATTTATTTATTTTTTATAAGAAATAAAAATTAATTAATTTATTTATTATTAAGAAATAATGAATTTTAATATGGTTAATATAAATATTTTTATTTATATTAAATATTTTTATTTAATATTAATATTAATATTAATATTAATTATAATTATTAATTAATTACAATTAACAATTATTATTGATTATCATTATTTATTAACAATTATTAATTGTTAACAATTATTAATAAATATTATTATTAATAAATGTGGTTGATATATGTTTATCAATGTTTATCAACCACATTTATTCGGTGTGTTAGTTTTTATATATTTGTATGTATACTTGTTTTTTCTTATTATTAAAGCTTTTTTTCGAAAAAATACTAAAATTGTGAAATTTAATTGTTATTTTATTTTTAAATTAAATGATACAATTTAAAAAAAAAATTATAATTTTTTTATTATTTAAAAATGTATTTTTAAATATATAAATAAGTTCTAAGGTCGTGGAGGCGGCGTAGTGGTAAAGTCGGCCTCGTCATGACGGACCGGTCTTGTGTTCGATCCCGAGCAAGGTCGTAGCTCGTCGTGCGAGTAGTAACCGAACCGGGCCAAGCCCACTACCTTTAGTAATATTGTTTTCGCCTGCGGACTTCAGAGCTCGGCCCGCAGCTAGGGTTCTGACCCCGCCGCCCTGTGCTGGCTGCTGCGCCTCAGCGCACAGCTCCCCCCCTCCCTCTGCAATCAGATGGAGGCCCCTGAGGGCCCTTCTCCCCCCCCGGATCCGCCCCCTGAAGTTTCAGCTTTCAAGAATCTGATAGCGAACGGATCTCTTCGGCAACCTTCACTGACCCAGCAAAAATTCATTAAAAGGTTGGAATCGATCCCTTCTGTTGCCCTGCCAGAGGAGGATACCTGCAAAGCCGCTCTGAATCTGTCTGAAAAAGGCCTCATTGGCCAGTTTACAGGCCTATGGCCCTCTCCCAAATCTGTGGAGGATTGGACCCAAAGAAACTGGCAACCTCTCATAAAAAATGGAGTGAAGAGTTACTTCGTGGGCAAAGGGTACTTCGTCTTTGTCTTTGAATGCTCAGAAGACAGAAGCCTAATATTCAGAAACGGCCCCTACTTCATGGGGCCGCAGGGACTCTATCTAAATCAATGGAATCCAGATTTTGATCCCACTCAAGATGTTCCATCCGCGGTACCGGTGTGGGTTAGACTTCCCCATCTGCCCCTTCACTGCTGGAACCAAAAGTCGTTCCAGACCATTGGGAACGCTCTAGGCAAGTATATAGATCAGGCAGTAAGAAGAGATCAATACTCCTGTGCGCGCATCTGCGTCGAAGTGGATCTCGAAGAAGGATTGCCGGAAGCGATCAAGCTCACGGTGGCAGGTTGGTCTCACATTCAAGAGCTTGATTACGAACAGCTCCCATTTAAATGCAGACACTGTCATGGCTATGGCCACTTCGCCAAGAACTGTAAGAAGAAAGCAGAGGAACAGGTTGAGAAACAGAATGGAGAACAATGGACATTAGTCCAAAGATCAGTCCAAGCAAAGAAAAACTCAGGAAAAAGCGCTCCAACAAGTGACAGGAACAATGATACCCCAGCTCAGGAAACGGGAGACAACGAAAAAGGATCTGAGGAGGCGCAACCAGATCTGCCGACCAAAGCTCAGGCTAATGAGAATCCTGAGGAAACCCCATCAAAAAGCAAAGAGGCAAGAGGTGAAATCCACATTGAAGCCAACCAAGGCAGCCCTTCAAGTCCCACGTATGCTGACATGGCGAAGAAAAAGCCAGCTATAAGCTCTGAGTCTTCAGAAGAAGAACTCTATGAGAGGCCTTTAAAAAGACCAGGAAGGAAATCCCGTAAAGAAAAAAGAGAAGAAGAAGCAGAAAGGTTCAAAACCCAAGGGAGCCAATCCACGATAGAAATGACAATCGGGAGAAGTAACAGGCCCAGGACTTCCAAGGGCGGTTCCACCCCAAGCATAGGTAAATAATGAAATTAGTCTCTTGGAATTGCAGAGGATTGGGGAGCCCCGCAAAAGTCGAAGCAGTAAAAGACCTTCTAAAATCGGAACCTGCAGATATCCTCATGCTCCAAGAGACTAAGATAGCAGGACAAGCCCTGCTAGAAACCGGAAACTCAAAATGGAAGAAGAATTCAGGCATAGCTGTCAGCGCTCGGGGAACCTCGGGAGGCCTGGCAACGCTCTGGAATGGAGACCTATACCAGCTGATTAGCACTCATGAGACCTTGCACTGGATCTACACAGAACTCATCCACACTTCAAGTAAGTTAACTATCTCTTTGGTCAATCTTTATGTTCCAGTTAACTATTCAGAAAAAAGAGACTGTTGGAAGTCTTTGGCAGATTTCCTCGAACAGGAAGCCCCTAACAACATCATCCTCGCGGGTGATCTCAATATTGTCCTGAAAGCCAAAGAAAAAAGAGGAGGCACTGATCACAAGGACCCTATGGTGGGCGTAGTGGAGGAAATCGCTCAGACTTGGGATCTACATGACATTAATCCAATACACGGTTTATATACCTGGTCAAATAATAGATCTGGAGCAGACCACATCTCTGCCCGGCTTGATCGTTTTCTAGTACAATCTCTCCTCATGAACAAGAAAATCATATCATCAAAAATCCTGCCCAAATTGTCCTCGGATCACAAGCCAGTTCAGCTCTGCCTAGAAGACGAAGAAGACTTGGGCCCCATTCCCTTTCGATTCTCTCCTCAGTGGATTGAAAGAGAAGGCTTTATGGACACGGTGAAAATATCCTGGAACACCCCCATTGCAGGATCCCCAAGCTTTGTTTGGGAGCAAAAACTGAAGCTCACTAAAAAAGCTTTGAAAGAATGGATCAAGAAGCCAGCGCCCAATCCCACCTCTCTAAGAGTTGCAGCTGTCCAGGACCTGCATTCCCTGCAAAATAATATGGAAAACAAAATTATTAATGAAAACCTCTTGGAAAAGGAAATTAGAGCGCAGAGAGCAGCCTATAAATCTTTCAGAAACGAGGAAGAATATTGGAGACTAAAATCAAGGAGCCTGTGGCTAAAAGGAGGGGACCGCAACACCTCCTTTTTCCACCGGCAGTACAGGGCAAGATTGTCTAGGAATCACATAACAGAAATAAAGACCATGACGGGCCAAATCTGCAAGGGCAATCAACAAGTTAAAGAAGCTGCAGAACAACACTTTCAGAATCTCTTCAGCTCGGATGACCAAGGTGAAGAAATGGAGGAAGCAAAATTTCTCAATCACATACCCTCCTTAATTTCGCCTGAGGACAATGCAGAGTTATGTAAACCTGTCACAGAGGAAGAAATTATCAATACCATCTGGTCCATGGACTCTGACAAGGCCCCCGGACCGGACGGCTTTTCCATTCACTTCTACAAAGTCTGCTGGGACATAATAAAATATGACCTCCAAAGGATGGTAAGGGGATTCATGTCAAAAGCCAAAGTAGGTGGTAGTACCAACTCAACCTACTTAGCTCTGATCCCCAAGGAATCTAACCCGGAAACTTTTGCCAGATTCAGGCCAATTTCCTTATGTAATGCTTCCTATAAGATCTTGGCAAAGCTGATGGCCAATAGAATGAAGCCCTTGCTCCCTAGAATCATCTCAACATCACAAGGAGGTTTTGTGAAGGGTAGACACATCCTCGACAACGTCATCCAAGTTCAAGAGACCATCCACTCAAGCCAACAGAGAAAGGAGAAAGGCATGTTAATAAAGCTAGATATGGCAAACGCGTTCGACAGAGTTAACAGAGAATTTCTCAGCAAAGTCTTGCTGTCCTTTGGCTTCTCCATTCAGTTTGTTAATCTTCTAAAAGCCTGCATGAACAATCCTTGGATAGCTCCTCTCATAAATGGCAGACCTGCAAACTTCTTTAAAGCGAAGAGAGGCATCAGACAGGGATGCCCTCTCTCTCCCTATCTTTACATCATAATGGCAGAAGCATTGAGCAGAAAACTCGAAGATGAAAGACTGTCAGGCTCCATCCCGGGCCTCAAAATCACCAGTAGATTAAGCCCCATAAACCATGCTTTATTTGCAGATGATTCGATTCTTCTGGGGGGTGCCTCAATCAGAATTGCAAAAGCCTGTGGCAAGGTCATTAGGAGCTACTGCAAAGTCTCAGGAGCATTGGTAAATGAAAGCAAAAGTGAAGTCTACAGCTGGAATACAAACCACCAGGAACTCATTAACATAGCCAACACTCTTGGATTTAAAGGGCATTCTCAATGGGAGAGCATCAGATATCTCGGCCTCCCTATAATCTCAGGAATGAACAAAAGATCGCTGTGGAGTGACATAATCTGCAAATTCAAAGCCAAAATCTCGAAATGGGGAGGCCATTGGCTGACAAAAGGAGGTAAGGTTGTTTTAATCAAATCACAGCTCTCCTCTTTAATAATTTACCAAGCTGCATTTCTGCTTGCTCCCAGAAATATCATGGACCAAATCTCTTCTCTTCTTAGGAATTTCCTCTGGCAAGGGGGCAGGGGCAACGACAAGAAACTGCACCTGGTCAACTGGGAAACAGTCAAGAAGCCTCTCGATGAAGGAGGTCTCCAAATCAAAGATCCCTCCCTGGTTAATCTTGCTCTAGGCAGTAAGATCCTGTGGAAATTGTATAAAGAGCCAAGTCACCCTGTCAGCGCCACTCTTCGCTCAAAATACACTACCAGCGGTGAGCTAAGAAACCTTCGACTGGACCACACAGCCAACAGCACTCTTTTGTGGAAACTCTGTCTCAAGAGCAGCAAAATTTTCAATAGTAAAATCTACAGAATACCGGGGAATGGCAAGAAAACCAGCATCTGGAATGATAGGATAATGGGGCGAGATGCCATAAAGGATAACGAAGAAATCGCAGGCTTAATAGAGTGGTTAACCTCTTCCGGGAAGACAAGTCTCTACGACATATCTGAATGGGACCAGCAAGGCGATTGGACAGGTTGGGCAATCCCTGCACCACCAGCCCATCTACTGCATCAACTGAACATCTTCATGGAGCAACTCGAAGAGATCGCCCCGATCCACAGAGCAATGACAGATCGATGGGGCTGGGGCCATTCTGGCGATTACTCTGCTGCGGAAGGATACAAAGCATATCAAATAAAAGGAAACAGCAAGCACAGTCCAGCGCTTTGGAAAAACATATGGGCTCCCACTGCGCTTCCGAAAATCAATTTTTTTGTCTGGACCCTGATCCATAATAAGATCCTAACAGGTGATAACCTTGCAAAAAGAAGTTTTGCCGGCCCTCATTGGTGCGCCCTCTGTAGAAGCCACGCCGAGACTGTGCAACACCTTTTTATCGACTGTCAATTTGCAAAGGCAGTTTGGGAACATACGCTGCAAGATCTACATATAACCTCCCCGGCTCACATAACAATTCCGGATCTCTTTTCTGAATGGAGCCGCCGGTACCCTCGACACATACAGCAAAAATCGATTTGGAATAAAATTTGGAATGCGCTGCCCAAGTTCGTCTGCTGGAAAATCTGGTTGGCCCGCAATCAGAAGGTTTTCAAGGAACATCAGTTAACTTCTTTGCAGGTAGCAGCCAAGGCTAGATCGCTTCTCCTAGAGACGGTGCAGCAACAGTACTATAAAGAAGATGAAACTCTACAACAGGTTGAGAAGCGTTGGATTGGAAAGCTTACATTGCAAAACAGGAAAACTCTCTTTGCACCTAATCTAGAGCACCCAACCTGGAAGAAAAGAGATGCAGATGACACATTCCAGAAGTGGTGGAGAGCTCAAAACATTCATACAATATTCTTTGACGGGGCTTCTAAAGGTAACCCTGGCCCCTCGGGCGCCGGTGGGATCATCTTCTCTCCTGAAGGGCGCTCCAGAGATTTTTTCTACTGGGGCCTCGGCGTGAAGACCAACAATCAAGCAGAACTTCTCAGCCTCCTTAAAGCCTGCCAAATTGCCAGAGCAAAAGGGGTCAAGGATATCCAGATCTTTGGAGACTCGGAGATTCTAATAAAGAAGTTGAGGGATGGAGAGTTATTCCGAAATGTAGGCCTCAACAGAACTCTGGAAAGACTAAAAAGAACTCTTTCATACTTTACAACCACCAAATTATATCATATTCTCAGAACTTCCAACAGTGAAGCGGACTTGATGGCAAACAAAGGAAGCGCACTGGTCAGAGGGCGGCTCTTCATCAATGAGGATAGCTTCATAGAAACTCCTCCATAATAGATTGTTTCAGCAGCTGTATTAGAAGCACAAGCAAGTTGTAAGCAGGGCTGCCTCGGCAAAGCCCCTCTCCTTTTCCACCAGATTCAATAAAATTCCATAACCGTTTCAGTTAAAAAAAATATATATATAAATAAGTTCTAACCATTAAATTTTTTTAAGAGATTAATATTATGCAAAATCATATCAATACTAGTTAAACTTCGAAATGAGATAATCGGGAAAAAGACAAATTTTTAGAATGTGTGACCTTTTTTTTAACCATTTAAAAATATATAATTCTTTTTTATTTATTAAATTTTGTGTGAGGTATTTTTTTGTGTTTTAGTTTTTCCGCTTTTCCACTTTATAAAAATTTGTACTTAGTGTGTTAACGAGTGTTATTGATGTGATATTACTATTCTTTAGACGCTGAAAGATTCGCGTTGCCCTGGATCTTCATTATTATGATAAGTGCCTTATTATGCGGTGATTTACTTATTAAATATAATTTAAAATTTTACAAAATAGTTAATATTTTTTTTTGAAATTGTGAAGATAGGTCAGGGAGGGTGACTTTCAAATTTGTTTAAATAAGTTTATTTTTGAAATTTAAATTTTGGTAAAGAACATTTATGAGAAAGGCCAACCACATCGAAATAGATCAATTATTAGAAAATAGATTAGGAGAGATTACACAGCACAAATAACACTTAATTTTTTTTATTTATCATAACAATTATATATCTCGAAGATATAAGTTATTTATTCGGATATTTCTAAATTCTAAGAAAATAGATATATCACTCCATATTTAGAAAACAATATTGTCTAGATTGACACTTCATAACTTACACTAACACTTTATAAATCATATGACATAAAAACATTACTTCCCACATCAACTTGGATGCGTTGCATTAAGATAAAAATTTCACAAGTGAGTCAGATTCAACATATTGATGGAGACAGAAAGGAACAACAATATGAGGACAAAATGAAAGATAGAGTTGCAGTGACCGTAGCAAATCTGAAACACTGTAACTCTGTGTCAGTTTTGCAAATCTGAAACGCTAATTAAATTTTACTACAACTGTGTTAGTTTTGCAATTCTGAAATAATCTTTTCCGTATCAAATTTAATAATTTTAACCAAGAATGTTAAGAATTATGGAAAATAGATTTAATTTATTTCATAGACAAATAACTGTCATTCGATCCCGTGACACATGACGCAGAGTATGTGATGGGCGTATACGAAAGCAGTGAGCTTGGCTTTCGTAGGTTTTAGGTTGGAAGTGGTGGGCTGCCTCAAAAATATGTGATCACGTGAAGGCACGAGTGAGCGATACGATGAGATTACATCTTATTTCTATGTCAATTCGCGTACTTCCTAAACATCGGGCCACCAAACAAAATTTTCAACTTGTCGGCATATTTTGACACAAAAATGTGTCACTGCTCGCCAGAAATTTGTATTCACTCATTAAAAAAATTATAATTTTTATTTTATATATAATTAGGTTATTTCTTTTGGATTAGTCTCATTCTTTCGAAAAGGGCTCTCTCATTCTCAACAGTTTTGGAATTTTAAATTTGGTTAGCTTGTGTGATAACGTGACACGCTAGCTAAACAATGTTCCCTGGTGCATTGTTGGCATTGACATCAGCGGTCCTGTCCTCACAATGTTCCCTGGTGCATTGTTGGCATTGACATCAGCTGTCTTGTCCTCATCAAACGATGTGCATTGCAGCTGTGCACCCCTTGTCACTCTCCTGCCACTTCTCCTTGTATGAGTAGTATAACTTCTTTTGCTACAAGGAAAAAATACTTCTGCTTTATTACAGGAAATTATCAACATGTATTTTACAGGAAATCGAATTGCATTACTTTGTAGTCTCTCATTGCAAATTACTCTGTAGTCTCTCAATTGCCTGCTTGTTCAACAGTTTAACAACTTTTATATGGATATCTGCTAATGGGCTTCAAGAAGGATTCTATGATAGAAGTTGCAGTGCAGTTGAGGGCATTATTTAACAATCAGTTTCCAAGGCTTTTGCTCAGAATTCCCTTATAGCAAGCTGGGCTTATAAGGATGCATTTCCATGACTGGTTCGTTAATGTAAGGATAGGAACTAGCATACAGCCATGTATATCCAAGTTGCATGTTTCTAGTTATAAATGCACCCAAAGTACTGTCTAAATTTAATGCATTGCTGCTAAAAAATCAAGTTGTCAGTATCTACTTTATAAATGGATCCAAATATTGTCTCTTTTAATGCATTATTGTATATAGTTGATAGTGAACACTATCCACTCAGTTACACAGCATTGAATGCTATTGTTAGTGGTGTATGGAGTCTTCAGATCTACCATCTATTCAAATTAGACAGTTTACAGACCACTCTCATAGTGTTCAATTAGAAAGTTTACAGACCACTCTCATAGTGTTCAATTTTGCTTAGCGAGATGGATAGTGTTTAATTAGAATTGATAAACTCATCCAAGTTGTAAAAGGTATCAAATAGTGTTCCTGTAGAATTGGTAAACTCACCCACGCTGTAGAAGGTATCTTGATAGTTGATGCTTTTTAGTTGGCCTTTAGTAATAGAATTACTCTTCTTTTAAGGTTATATCTGTTGTGATGTGCTTTAGGCTTAGAATTACTCTCTTGGTAAGATCATTTGTGTGGTGATTGTTTTTTTAAGAGTATGATAGATCAAGAATTTTGACATTTAATTAGCATTTTTAATAAAAACCTGCTATTTTAAATTAAGGTTGGTAGTAGTCCATACGCTGACATTCCATTTCCATCAGTTTTCTTGTTGGTATGCTTTCCATCTGCAAAAATACTGAAAACTCACAATGTTTTAGCTAAGGCA
The DNA here is from genome assembly GCA_031772625.1 of Pinus tabuliformis. Taxonomy (NCBI): domain Eukaryota; kingdom Viridiplantae; phylum Streptophyta; class Pinopsida; order Pinales; family Pinaceae; genus Pinus; species Pinus tabuliformis. The sequence goes on from CM062818.1 coordinate 486,526,043, forward strand.
TAAGCAAGTGAAATGTGCACATATATATTTTTTTCAAATATCATTTTCCATTTTTTTGCTATTTGGCATTGCCAAAAATGTCTCAGTACTGCAACTTCTCCATTGCAGTCCATGGCCACCATTCCAGGCATAGTAATTAGTTTGGAGACTCAAACAAAATATGGTCATATGCTTCAGAAGAGTGCTATGCCTGTCATAATCACAGTGAGGGTGGGCATAAATTCTATGTTGGGAACAACTTGCAGCTGTGATCAGCCTTGGAATGGACTTATCATCATTTTCAACATTATACAAAACAATATCTTTTAAACTACCACGTTATATCCACAATATTTTAAGTGGCTGATCTAGAAGTATAAGTTTAGATCACCTGATGATCACATTGCTGGAGCTTGCTTTTCCTAACAACATGGAAATTAAGTCAATTTCCTGCCTCTTCATCAGTTTAGCAACTTTTATATGGATATCTGCTAATGGGCTTCAAGTAGGATTCTATGATAGAAGTTGCAGTGCAGTTGAAAGGTTTCGTTCATTCCCATTACGATAGACTTTCACGTAAATCAAAATTCCCGTATTGGACAAAGAAAACTTAACTGAAGACGCGTGAGAAAAGATCTTAGGTTTTTAAAACATTTATCTCATTGAATGGAGAAATTAGAGTTTGAAATAAGAAACTCTATAAAAAGCAGTTGTGTGGTTATATGGCTTCCAATTTTTATTATCAGTCATAAAAAGTTTTAGAAAATTGAACTGAAAAAATTAAGTATGTTGAAGGCATTCATTTTTTTTATTTTAAGGAATGGTTTTAACTTTTCTAAATAGCTGTATTTAGAACCTACTTTTTATTCAATGGTTGTTTGTGAAACCATCCAGCTATCCTTTTAGCAGTTATGGCCAAACAGATCATGTAAGAACTCTGATAAATGAAAACAGAACTGTAAGAAGAATGAGTTGTAATTGATATAACTAACCTGGATATATTGGCAACTGTTTTGTGATGTTGTCTTGAAGTTTGCTAAATAGTTTGAAAGCATAAGATGCAACTTCAACAATGGGTGGACTTCTTTTATAGTTTTCGGCACTTGAATTTAATTGGTGGACATGGACGCACATGGATTGCAATGACTTCATTTTGAATGTGTGGTCTGGATTTAATATGATGTGATCTAATGGTTGGGAATTGGTTATTTGTTGATCCATGTGCTTTGATGTGTTTTAGTGAGAAATAGCTTGAGTTGGGTGTCATTTATTGAACAAAGTGGGTTTAAATGTTATTAGGTTGGGTCACATTTATTGAACATAGGGGGTTTAGTTGTTGAACAACACAACAGTTATGGCTGACATACATTCCATTTTATTATGTGCAGGTAGGGATATTTATTTGGGATACAAAGCTTCAGTTTTGAAGAGTGGGGGTTGAAGTGACTGCTACTTTGTACTTCTGGAATAGACCATTCTGGAAGCATTTATGGTTTTAGCTATTTTCTAGTTGGATCAATATGGTTTGCACTCTTAAGTAGTAAGATACTATTTATGGATAGTTGTGGGCCCAGTCAATATATGGGGAAATTTTGGACATAAATTAATACTTATTTATACTTAATGTTATTTATTTTTGTTTAAATTTTGGTTTCAAAAGTCTCAATCTATGGTGGTTTGGTGGGACCAGTACTATATCAATTACTGGTCCCTACATAACATTAGGAATCTCTAGGTTATTTCTTTTGGAATAGTTTAATTCTCTGGAAAAGTGTTCTCATCCTCCACAGTTCTGGAATTTTAAATTTAGTTCGCTTGTGTGATAATTTGGTGATGGTTTTGTTTTTGGTATTTTGGTGAGAAAACATTAAATTATTTTATTTTATTTGTTATTTTAAATTAGGGAATATTAAATATATATATATATATATATATATATATATATATATATATATATATATATATATATATATATATATATATATATATATAAAAGTGAGATGGAAAGTAATTATTAAGTAAAAATCGTAATGGAACGTGATTATTTTAAAATAATATTAATTTAGTAGTTAAAAATTCATTGATAAAAGTGGTTCGTTGTTATTAAAAATGTCATGTGATTTCAAAATTCAAATCCTTTTGATCAAACTAAAAAAAGTGATTCAAATCCTTTTGATCAAACTAAAAAAAGTGATTGATAAAGGTGGTTTGTTGTTAACAATTTCATGTGATTTCCATCAAACAGAAGACAATTGAAACTGTTAGTAAGATTGAGTAAAATTGCCACAAATGCAAAAAAAAACACAACAATAAATAAACACTAAAAAAATTTATTTAGATTCATAGAAACAAAGAAAAATATTTATAATAAAGAAAAAAACCAATCATAATCATTGAAAAAATTCAAAAAATAAATTTGCAAATACTTACCTTTGAGATAATGGACATTAGCATAGTCTGCCTGTAAACCTATATTTTAACAAGTCAAAAATTTACAAAAAACTATGATGAGTAACTTAATAGACATTAGCATATTAGTATACTCTGCCTGTAAACCTATATTTTAACAAGTCAAAATTAAAAAAAACTATAATGATTAACTTAATGTTAATCATCACTTTGAATGTTGCAGAAATTTTAATCTCAATCAACTACCTTTAAAAAAATAAAAATACATTCGATACCTATTTCTCAACATTTTTCCATAAAATGTTTACTAAGACATTCGATACCTATTTCTCAACTTTTTTCCATAAAATGTTTACTAAATACCCAACCGTAGAGAAATTAAACAATTTAAATTTGGTAAGTGTCCAACTCTACACAAATTAAGTAATTTGCATCACGTAAATATTATATTCTATAAATTCAAATTTAACATTATATCAGTTTGATGACGGGGACAGACACAAATTAAGTAATTTGCATCACGTAAATATTATATCATATAAATTCAAATTTAACATTTTATCAGTTTGATGAAAGGGACAGGGAGAAGACTCAACTAAACCTATTTTAAATCCAAATCTAACCAGACATAAAATTGTGTCATTTCCATCCGGGGGAAGGGAAGGATTTAATGGCATAACTTTCATGCATGTCATAATATGTCCATTATTTATTGTTAATGTTAAACTTGATTGGATTACTTCCTGCACCTGCTTAGTGCGTTTGATCAGTAACATAACGAAACTACTATGTAAATGTTGCTATATATAAGTAGAAATACTATGTGGGCTTAATTTTCACGTAAGGGCGGGATTATTATTTGAGCTTGATTGAGAGTCTCATTGTCATCTACGAGCTGGATTACTATGCAAGTTTGATTATTATAGATAAACAACATTTGGATGGTGCTTCATATAGCATTGAAGTCTGCTAAGATGGCATGTTGGCAAAATGTGAAATAGTAGGCTGCAAAGTAGTTGTGAAAATATGAATGGATGGAATGTCAAAGTGTAATGGCCATATAGGTTGTGAAGATATGAGTTGATGGAATGTCAAGTGTAATGGCCATATAGGTTGTGAAGATATGAACTGATGGAATGTCAAGTGTAATGGTCATATAAGTTGTGAAGATATGAATTGATGGAATGTCAATTGTAATGGCCATATATTCCAGAAGTGAGGAGTGGAATGTGTATTTGAATGTTGTGGTTGTTTCTTTTTACCAACATTTCAATACAACATCTAAACAAGGGCAACTGCGTAGCGGTAGTCCTTACCGTATTGCCAATAAACACTAAACCATTATAAAATGAGTGCTTAGGAGTTTGGACCAGTTTTGCACTTAGTTTCGCACAATGTCAATTTAGTTTTTATGAAATTGTAGTCATGGGTAATCTAAAGAATGGTTATATTGTGGTTTAAAGTAAACAACAGTGACATTTTACTGATATTTATTATTTATTATGATAATCTAAGGAATGGTTATATTGTGGTTTAAAGCCAAGCTATTGTAGATAATTCCTAGTCTTTTATTTATATGTGAGTAACTCTATTCCTTTATGAAGGACTGATGGATGGACCACATTTTCTTTCAAAAGGCATAGGCACTAACAATGGTGGTCCATCTGATGATGTCTTAAGTTCATTTTTGGTATTCACAATAGTGTCACCCTGTTTGGTGCTGACCCTACTATTATTAGTATCAGTACTATCTGTAAACGCCCCACTGTCAACTATTGATGAGCTCTTGAACTGCTTCAACACAGATGATCTTCCTCTAGCCCTCTCTGTAGCTTTCAATGCTTCCTCTGTGGTCAACTTTATCAGTCTCCAAGCACTAATACTTGTCTTAAGTTGTTTTGGGGATTTATGCAAATTAGATTCCAAATCATGCCTGAGAGATAAGCGTCTTAACTCTATGGAATCTTCCTGTTTCATCCATTCCAAAGCAATAACTATATCTATAAACAGGAAACCGCGTAATTTCCACAAGTGAATTCAACACAAACTAGAGAAGAATGATAACCTTGTAGAGGCATTTGAATCTCGTGAGAAAATTAGACTTTGGTGATGCACTGCCAAAACTTTCTTCTGAGATAGTTGGAGATGAGGGTTCGCTAAGATCGGATTCATCCAAGAAATCTTCCGTGTTGCATTCTTCTCTCATGGCTAGAATGTGAAATCTTCCGTGTTGCATTCTTCTGTCGTGGCTAGAATGTAGTCATATGTTCTGATTCCCTGCCAAATATATGTCAAGTGATTATATTCTAAAATGACCTTTGCAAAATTCAGCAGCTGCTTTTCAACTTAAAATTAAATGAAAATTACTTAAATATATAGTCTTTACACCCTATCTGTGCATTCCATAATCTAGGAATCTCATTATGTAATCTTCACACACATACCTTCTTTATTAGGACTATGTGGAAGAAAAAAAGTTCCCCACCATAATCTAGGAATCTCATTATGTAATCTTCACACACATACCTTCTTTATTAGGACTATGTTGAAGAAAAAAAGTTCCCCAAGGGCTGCACAAGCATACACTGAAACTACAGTAAGGAAAGCCTGCGCCCAGATAAGAGACTTAATTAGTATAAATTTTAATAGTTATTCTATTGCTCAATAAACCAATAAAACTGTTGTCATTCAAACTGAAAGAAAAAGCATCATTAATGAGAAGAATTTTACCAAAATAACTCCTAAAGCCCCTCTCGGGAATCCATTTACAAACCTAAACTCAATTTCATGAATGATGTCTCTTTAAAACTAGTCCTGCACCTCCCTCCAGTATAAGCTGAAAATGGACACCACATACACGATGAAACTTTAATCCAGATAATGAATCAAGGTGCTAAAAGTTTGGCTATCAAGAAAGGGATGTCTAGCATATTCCAAACCTATACTGAATCCACTGAAACCATTCTAACCATGGGCACTCTGCGCATTTGACCTCTGGAAAACCAGATATCCCTGTGTACAACTAGCCCATTTTAGTCAAAAATTCGATAGTTTTTGAGCTATTGGTCTACGGTCATAGCAAAGCTTATTTGAGAATTTTAGGAAGCATGCATGAGGTTTTGAAACACTTTGGAGTCTGAAGTAGCATGTACCATTTTAGGAAAAGAAAGGAAAAACAAAATCCATTTAACCTCATTCATGAAGCAAAAGTTGTTCTAGTACAGTATAATCCAGTTTATCCTAGATCAAGTGCCATTGCATGAATTTCCTTCACTCACCATAATGAGGATTGAAGCCACAAGAAGCATGAAAGTAGTGTAATTCCTCCTTCCAACACAGTTGTTGAGCCACTACAAAACAGAGAACAAAATTCTCATCAAATCCAACGATATATCATGTATTAATACAAAATGTTACAGAACTTATATGAGCTATACAATTCAAGCCAAATACAGCTACACCTAGTACAATTAGAAAATAAGAAAACCCTAACCTTTGTTCTCATTTTCGTATCTCTCAAAACTAACATGACTATATTGAGATCTGAATAGAGTATCGAATTTACCCGGCAATGGAAGTTGTGGTGGACTAAAGAAATCAAAGAAGCTTTCACACCGTCATGGGCTTTTGATTTATGGATCCTTTCTTTGCTTCTCCTTAATCAACTTTTGTGTTATATTTTTTCACGGATAACTTGGGTAGAGTGCATGTAAATATGACATTGGAACTTGGCATGAAGTACTGACATCGAGTGCATCGACACCTTAATCGAATACAGGCAAAGAGCCCTCACTCGGCCCAGAGTATAACACTGAAACATGAGCAAGGTTGTGGAATAGTGGCACTTGGACAAAAAAACAAAGTAACAAATGTAAAGCATGCATCTCTGAGCACATTTTTTATTTTTAAGAATTAGGCATTATTAAATTAAATGAAAGAATTCGTAATCAACTTGCCACTACTCACTCAAATTTGGAAAATAATATTAATAATCAACTTACTAATAGTCATACGAATTTGGAAAATAATATTAATAATCAACTTACTAATAGTCATACGAATTTGGAAAATAATATTAGTAACAAATAAAGTAAGAAATATGATAAATGTAAAACTTTATTCCCAAGCATGTGGGGCAGTGCATGCAAGTGCAGGTGTCCTGGAGATCCAACTACCGTGGACCACCTGCATGCATTACACGTGCTATTGCATAACCGTTTGGATAGTCTCCAAGAGAGCCATGAGCCATCCATACTCATCTTTCTTGTAACAACTGTGTGGCCTGTAAGAAATGTGTCCAAAGAAATGTTTTCACATGTAACAAATGCATCGCCTCATCTTGCTTGTAACAACTACGTGGCCTGTAAGAAATGTGTCCAAAGAAATGTTGTCACATGTAACAAATGCATCACCTGTAAGAACGGAGGAGATATAGCATCATCGCCTAACAAATGAATGAAAATTCATAAGAATAAATGACGAGATATAGCTTCATATGCCACCCTTTGCCAGAGCCTTCCACTTTGAACTAAATAGGTGCATGTAGATGAATGGGTATGGGAATGTGAGAATGTGAAAATATAAGAATGCGGCACTGTGTAATCTAGGAAATGCCACCATGGCTCCTTAGTTTATAGATCAGAGAGGGCATTTTTAAGTAGGAGTAAAATCCATTTAAGAGGAGGATTCTTGCCCTCACAAGAGAAGTAAATTTATTGAACAAAAATAGATTCACAGAGGATCTTGCCTACCTGACAGTGAAGCTTCCTGGACCCTCTACAATGCTCCAAAGGCCTTTTCTTCAGGGACGTCCATGGATTTACAAACTAAAAGTATGTCGTTGCTGCATGCAAACTGAAGATATGCTTTTGCATATATCTTTCCATTTAAACGTTGTTGGATCAGTTTGCTGCTGCTGCAAACAAACTGAAGGCATGCTTTTACATATATTCAGTTTGTTTTTATTATTATAAATTTTAGACATTACATAATTAAAATTAAAAGAGTGACCATTTGGTTCAGCCCATTTTGAATACGAAAGTAGTAATTAGAGAGAGTAATTTAATATTTCTATTTATGATCGATAGAAGCCCTTTTTTATCTCCACAAAGGCCTCCACGAAACACTGGCACAGGGCATTCGCGTCGATGTAGGCCTTTTGAGCCATCACTTCCATCTTAATCGTGTCCATATAGCTCACAATGAACACAGATAGTGACTGCATAAAAAAATTACATATTTACATCTGTTGAAGCGGGAAGAATATGTTTGAATCTCTATCAATCAAATAATGTTCCAAATGATTGAACTTGAAACAATATACCCAAAAATATATAAATCTACAAGCTTTTGTGCTACTGCTTTGATTTCAAGCAAAAATACTAGAATATGGGTAAAGGAACCTGAGGAGTCTATTTACTTACTTGAGGTGCATCGGATACAAAGAAAGAAAATATTTTGATTGTATTCCCATCCATGGCTATCTTCTCCATGGGGCCAATCATATTTGATATCATTATCGTTGTATTGGCAATATTATTGTATAAATATCTATAAATCTCCTGTACCAACCGTATAATGAATGAGAATCCAAAATCGTTGCAAACAATAACGAGTTTTGGGTAATGGGGATGTTACATATACCTGCGGTCCGGTCCTTTTAATCTTGCAAGGCATCTCAGAATTCCAACATTTCGGCTTGTCACATGGACGGGCTTCTACTTCATTTGGAGATTGCAACTACCCTTTCAAGCTTAGCTGCTGGTAGCTGCTTTCTGCGGAGAATTGATAGCCCAAAGCCCATGTTGAACCACTCTTCCGGCCGTACCTCGTTGTCCAACACTGTAAAGAAACTCAGGACACTTACCGCATTTGTAAGTGACACTTGTGGTCCATGAAAATGTGTTGGCATGTCACAATAAAACGTGTTGACGTCTTGCAATATCGGAAAACGTTGGTTAAATGGGTCAGTACGACGTATAATCAATCGGTCGCGGCAATAAGACCTCGAACACAAAACTTTGGATAAAACAAAAAAAACGACGAAATGTTTATTTAAAGCAATTGTTAAATGGTTCGGTACACTTAAATTAATATGAAATGGATCGATATCGATCGCTATAGTCCCATGCTGAGGCAGGGACTAATAAGATAGTAACTATATATATTTTAGAAAAAAATAATAATACTGATAATAATTTAGAAGTTATTTTTTTGGAAATTAAAAAAACACTGGTCATCATGGGTTTTTTTGTTTTTTTTAAAGACAAGAAATATATATTACATTTATTTTTATTTATTTAATTTCATTATCATATTTTGTATTTATATTTACTTAAAAAATTATTTATAAATTTTATAATAAATTGAAACTATAAAATTATTTTAAAACTTTTTAGTAATAAATTATATATTTTTAAATTAAATGAAAAATATTTAGATTTAATATATGTGTGAATATAAAATATGAAAAATATATGTCTTATTATTTATTATTACTAGAGTAAGAATATGTATTTATTCAAATACAATTTGCATTAAATTTATAATTTAAAATTTTCTCTCATATAAAGTCATATTTATTTAACATAAAGAAAATGTTATGGTGCTGAAATAGTCTAATGCACTTTTCATATATATATCATTAAATTTTCTTTAACACACTTTTCATATTATATATAATGAAAAACTCAATTCATGATGAATCATTATTAACGTCCATTGAGATCAATGAAGTTTATTGTACCTTAAGAAAGTAACACATTAAATAAGATTTTTTAATATTTTATTTCTATGATCAAAGAAAAGGGAAAGAAGTGTTCCTAGATCATTATAGTTTTGTTGACTAAACAAGTCAAGAAGGTTGGTAGTGTGGCAAATGTTTTGGAAATGAGAATGTATGTCAGTAAGAGTTGGGCAATACAAGAGAAAGTGTTTTTCATCTTCAACCCTCTTAGTATCACACAATTGACATATTGTTTCATCCCAATGTGTTTTAGGAATAGACCAATGTTTGGTTTCACTTCAAAGCTCATGGGAATTAGTTCTTATCTAAGCAATGCTCATTTTATTCTTAGCACTTTGTTGACGGTGTTATACCTTCCAACATTCAGGGGATCTCCCTGATATGAAGTCTAAATTAAATCTCACATTGTTTGGTGTAGGAGTCTCATCCGGAATATGACCCAGTTGCTAATGAAATGGATTTTAATGATATCCTTTGGTGACTTTGGTTGGAGCAAGTGTGTGACTTTGTGAAAAGTCAGGTGCAATGCATGAAGGTTCTAACACACGAAGGGAAAGTGAGTGATCCCCTTAGAAGCCTATAATAGTACGCACCTTGGAAGGAACACATGAGCATAAAGAAATCACAAGCTAGCTTGCAAAATAGTTCACAAGTTAATCGTGATGGAAAAATACAACAACGCACATTCATCAAGATTCGTACCAATGCAAATGAAATAGTTCATAAGCATAAGCGTAAGTGAAATAACATACATAGCAAACATAACAAAATAGTCCTACTATATTCAAAACATATGCATGAAAGCATGTGATGAGGCTCATCAATAGGTACATTATGAAGGTCATGATGCCATCCTCCTACTTTAGAACTATCTCTTTCTCACATTTGTTTACATTTTTTGTTATATTATGCTTAGTCAGAAGGATAAAACATGTTTGTCATCTCATGTGGCCTAATATAGTTTATTTATAGGAAATGGAGCAATTTTGAGATAATTTCTATACAGGGGCTCAGAGTAGACAAGAAGGCGAGAATCTAGGGGGTTTTCCACCTCCTTAACTCCAAAAATCATCCCAAGATCACAACAATCTCTCTCTCATTAGCTTGAGGTAATTGGCAGCGAAGAAAGTGCAAGTAATGAGGAACAAGATCTACCATTCTCGAGTTGGAGGAGACTAATATTCCTATTTTATATGGATTTGATAGTAGCTACCCTCTTGTATAAATAAGAATGAAGAAGAGCTCACTAGGATTCGTGTTTTGTTTTCAGCTACGTATCTATTGAGCTCAAGTGCTTGGCACTATTATCTTTTACTGCTATGTGATGTATTAAACATTGATTTAATGATCATGGGAAGTTGCTTATTGATTCATCACCAAGTTAGCTCCAGAGGGCTGAGGATCTTAGGTTTGGGCCCAACCCAAGTGGCTTAGGTCCCTCTCGTGTATTTGTACCTATTTTAGTTTCAGAGTACTTCTTAATTTCTTTCATTCTAGTAGAGAATAATCCATCAAAATGTGTGATTGCAGCCTCTGCCTCATCTCTCTCATGGGAGCATGAATAAAAGGATTTACAACCACAACAAAAAATTATTATGTTTATGATTTCTAGGAAGAAGATTTGTGTCTCTCATCTTATTTTTCATGTGCACGTTATAGCTTAGGAGTTGGTTTATTGATTAAATCATAGTTTTGGCATAGATTAGATAACATTTAAATTCAACTAATATTTTCCACTACTAGTTGTTTCATTTTGTCAATGATAAATGGGTATATGCATGTGATGATTGAAGGGATGTTTGGATCTCCAAGCAAGGGAAATTTGACCACCTCCATCTTGGACTTCCTCACCTTCTCTTTTGAACCCCAAATTTTGTCTTAAAATTATTTGCATGAGATCATTTTCCTAGGGCCACCGAGAGCATCCCCCCTAGTGCAAAATAGACCTTCCAAAGGCTCTGATCTTAGCTAGGGGATTTGTCCACCCTTCACTCATTTACCTCAACCTCCATCCACTTTCACATACCCTTAAACCATCATTTCCACCTTTTTAACCTTCTCGATAGCCCTCTTGTAGCATTACAAGCCTTCCTATAACAACTTCATATAGCACACCTGTAACATCTTGTCTCTTCACCAGTTTTGATCCTTGCTGCAATTTCGACTTAGGTTATAAGGATGTTTACCCCTAGCTATGACTTCACGATCAAGGAAAGCTCTTAGGTCACTCCAAACCCTCCTTTTCCTTCACGGAAAAATAGAATAGTGATGTGTTTCCTTATCACAAATTTTGCACAAATAGAACAATGATTTACATGCAAGTGTGAGCTAGTTAGATGGTACATAGAATTTTTTATTATGGTTTGGTAGGGTAGCTTCTTTTCTGCAAATAGATATGATAACTAGATGGATGATTGCAAGATAATGTAGTTTCATTCTGCAAGTAATTTAGCTCTTGCCTTTTCATGAATTTTTTCTATAGCATTAACAAGTTAAAGTAAATATAATTCTCCTTTTCATAGTTAGATATAGCTTCCAAATTGCACCTTCATTATCTAGCTTTCATTCTAATTCAGTAGGAGGAATGGGCTTCGAGCATTATTGATCATATTTCCTAGTTGAGGGTGACATAAGTAGAATTCCATCTATTGTGCATATAGCACTGTCACCTTGAAGTTTGTATGAACCCTGAGATGATAAATAGAGTTGCGGAGCCCTTGAGAGTTGCAACACTCTTGGTGCAATACTAGGGTTCACCAATTTTTGGTGTTGTTACCAGGGAGGTGTCTAATTAGATGTTATTCTTACTTAAGCATTTTTTTATATTTTGCATACTATTTTGAAGAAGTAACATAAAAAAGAAAAAGAAAAAAAAATATTTCATGCCTCATAGGAGTAAATACACTCAAGGAAAATTCTTACCGAAAGCCCCCACACCCTCAAGTAGTCAACCTTCACTCTTCTTCGGTGACTGTCAGCTTCCCTCTCTGACTATAGGGGAGTTAGAAGACTCTCTAGGTGAGCAACCTAAAATCTTTGAAGAACCTATTGTGGAAGAAGAAGAACCCACTTCACCTACCCAACCTATGGTTGAAAACAAGAACAATGAGGTTTTCCTTATCAGAGAAACTAATGGAGTGGCTAGGAATGAAAAATATAAGCCCTACTTCCCTTTCACATTTCCATGGATTAGCCTCCAAGTATCCTGATACCTTCAAGTTTGAATTTTTTGTTGTTTGTAGGACCTATGACTATGTCTATTATGACCAAAAGATGAAGTTATTCCCCTCTATCCTTAAGAATGTAGCCTTACACTGGTTTATGGGTATGCCTGGGGGTAGCATCACTACCTGGCCTCAAATGCAACAAGTCTTTAATGACAAGTACATGGACTACTGTAGGTCCAAAGAAACAAAGGAATAAATATTTAGAATGACTCTTAGACATGATAAATCCTTAGAAGACTATGACGAGAGATTTCAACTTAGTTATAGGAGGGCCAAATGCACCCTTAAGCTTGAATCACTCAAACTAGTTCTTCTCCAGGGGATCAGGGAGGACATGTTGGAGACCCTCAACATGTTGACTTGGGGAGATATCTATCAATTATCCTATGATGACACTAAAATTGTGTTCAATAATCACTCTAGGGATGCTAGAAAGAAGGGTAGGGCTATTCAGGGCTTGGTCAGTTGCTCTTCTTCCACAATTTCCATAAAAAATGTGATTGTGAACATGTAGGTCCTTTCCATGAATTTTCTATCAAAATAGCACATTACATCAACATTTCATATGATTAGGTGGCCTCAACCTGCCCAATGGGAAACCAGGTCTGTTGGCCACCTAACAACATGATAAATCATCTAGTGACAAAAATAATAAGCCTTACTAGCCACAATATATATGCCTAACTGTCTTTGTTCTTCCTACTATCTAGATAACTATAAACATAACTGACAACATTCCTAAAAATTTGACACTACGTCATACAAAAACTAAAACCAGAAATTTTGTTTTTTTTCCAATTCTACTTTATAATATTATTAAATTCAAAAATATACTTTTTAATAAATAACAATTATTTTGTTGTGTTTAAAATAAATTTTGCAGTTCAAATTTTATAATATAATTTTTAATAAAATATTATTTTATTTTTAATTAAAATTTAAAATATAATTTGAAATAAAATTCTTATTTTTAATATTTAAAATATATTTTTTAATTTATAAATAAATTTAAAAATATCCCATCCATATCAATTTAGCCATTTAAATATATCATTTAAAATAGTTTTAATTAAATTTTAAATAAAAGTGATTATATATATATATATATATATATATATATATATATAATCATTATATTAAATTAAAATCAAATAACTCCTCTTTATATATAATTATTGGAAATAAATACTTAAAATTTTTAAGATTGAATGAACTTTTTTATGTTAATAAATACAATAAAAGAAAACCTTAACAGGAAAGTTAAACATTGTGTAAACACTATTTACTTGGAAAAAACAACATATATCAATTTTGCACCTAAATCTATCCAGTTTCCAAAGTGCTCAAACATTACACATTCGAACACTTTTTTGAAAGATGTTTGTATCTAGCTTGGCAATATTTATCTTGCACCTAGATGTATCATGTTTCCAAAGTGCTCAAACATTTACACATGCGAACACTTTTCCAAAAAAAGGTTTATATCTAGCTTGGCAATATTTATCTTGATACAATTGGTCTAATATGGCATCAATGTATATTTGTTGTTGACTATAATTTTGTTGAATGCCTTGTATGGATACCCATTCACCAAGTCTCATTCGTTTTTGGAAACATTATGATGGGTGACTAAAATGTTGAGGTACATGTCAAATAAGATGTCCTAGTAGCTAATGTAATTGTTTTTTAACCTCATTTTCTTTATAATGGGTTACCTATAGAGCTCAGCACAATGTTTGGTATGGAGAATCTAGAAATATTTGGATTTCATGTACCACATCTTTTTTGAGTAGTAGTCCTATATGAATGTAGTGATTCCGATTAATGGAACTTGAAGTTTAAAATAGGATTCTTAAAGAAAATAATAAAATAATAATTTTAAATTTTTAAAAAAGATGAAAATAAATTAGCATTTTATTGTATTTTTTTGCTTTTTTCCTTGTAAACTTATTTAAATGACAAGTGCACAAAATCATTAAATGCAAAATCCAATTCCACATCCAAAAAATATCTACTTCACACATTTGTAAATTATGTCTATAAATACTTAACCATTTAATTTATATAATTATGATAGTAATTCTAATTTTTAAAATTGAAAAATCAACCTTAAATCTTTCTATAAAATAGTAACAAATTAAATTTTAATGGTTTTATAATTGATAATAATAAAAAATTATCTTTTTTCATGATGCGTTCACGGTCACTACTCATGAGTCACTTGTATATTGGCTAATAGGTTATAAATCCCAATACCCGCACGACATACGTTAAAAAAAAATAGTTAAAAAATTTCAAACATTAAAATTTATCCAGGTTATTTGTGTGCTTTATACAATTTATTCACGCAAAGGAATTATTCATTCTATGTATATGTTAGACAGCTTGGTCATAATACACAGATTCAATTCAGTGTATATTGATTATATATATGCATATTGCAATCTATTTTCATTAATAATTTATTAATAATTTTTTTAATATATTTTTAAAATAATTGTGTGTGTGGCCTAGTTGTTTGTAAGAATACACATAGCTTAAGAATACACATAGCTTGGTCATACACAGCGTGGATGTATAATGATTATATATATATTATTTTTATAGATAATTTATTATTATTATTTTTAATATAATTATTTTGACAAGTGTATTTATTTGAGAGTTTGGATGTTGTTTGTTTGTTTTTTTTTTTATATTTTATTTTATTATGAATTTACACACATGATTAAGTGATAAAAAAATAATTTTGGTTGTATAATTTGATCTAAGTTTGCGATTTTTTAGAAAGTTATTAAAGATAATCAATATTTATTAGTTTATCTAGCTATAGGATTGAAGCGGGTACATTATCTAACGATGGGCATATATTGCCCGATGTATATGCCCACCAAAAGATTGAAGCAAGTACATTATCCAATGGTAGGTATATACTGTCGGACGTATTAAGGGCCAGATAGACTGATAAATATGTCTTCTCGGGGTCATATCTTGCCTGGATAGACTGATAAATATGTCTTGCCCGGGTCATATCTTGCCTCTTACAATGTAATTATTTTTTTACGATAGGGCCACATATCTCCCGTTACAATGTAATTATTTTTTTATTTCTAAAATAGTAATGGGAGCGCTCATTTGTATCTAAAGAGCTTCCATTATCTAGTGGTTAGATCATGGCAATCATGGCATTTCATGAGCCAATGCCACGTTAAAATTCAATTACCATCCACCCAATTGGTTAAGAATTTACCCATCTACCTGTTCCAATCCATTCAATCGTTTATCATTTAAGCAATCAAGTGCAGATACAAAACAATTCCTCTCATGCGGGGGTAGATACCTATGGTTACGGGCATCGTCTGGAGTCCACAATGTCCAAGAATATTGATTGATCACCTTCTTGATTAGTTTCAGATGATTTGATGTTATGATGGAGTTTCAGATCTCATGGATGAATTGTTACAAATGTTGTTCAACATACGACATATGGGACCTATTCTATCAGTAAAGGTATAATCACCATTGTTATGTAGCCTGATATTCCTAATGAACAATGTTAAACTTTTCATTGACTAAAATGAAAACCTTGTATTTGCATGGTTAACAATTTCTATAAATTAACACAAAAATATGTATTGGCATTGCTACAAGATTAAAAGTTTGTATTATAAATATTTTTGCAGATGCATGAAGTAGTGACTAAGTGTAAATGCCTCTTTTATAAACATTTTTAGAGGATGCCCTCAGCCTCTCCCTTTTAGTCCATTTGATGTACATGCTCTCATTGATGTTCCCATCACTGGTTCTTCCTCTCCTCGGGCCCTTGGAGCATGGCTGCCTGCACATGATTTTACATGACTTTCATACTTTCATTGAATATTCGGGGTCTGGAGGCTGCTCCTAAATATCTAGCCCTCAAGGAGCTTTTCTTTTCTCTTCGTCCATATAACATTTTTTTACAGGAAACTATGCATGCGACTTCACATGTGATTGAGTACTTCAAGAAGATTCTTTGACACTGACACGTGGTTGCCACTGATGTTGGTTGTCTCTCGAGGGGACTAGTCGCTATATGGGACCCTTGGTAGGTTAAAGTAAGGGCTTATTCATGTTTTTCTGGTATCCTCCTTTCTGGTCATGTACATGGTTTAAAGGGTAGAATTCACATAATAAATGTATATGTCCCTTATAGAGATCGGGTTGTATTATGAGATAACCTAATTGTGTCGGGGATTCTGGAAATTGTTTCACTTGTCATTACAGGGGATCTAAAATGCACAATTGGCTTGGACGAGGTATGGGGAGGATCCAGAAAGGTTGATGTTTTGGAATATCAAATCAAAGATATTATTATGGATCACAATATTATTGATATATTCCCTTCTATGATTATTCCTACTTGGGACAATGGTCGATTAGGGGATGGATACATTGCAAAGAGGCTGGACCGGTTCCTCCTACATGAATAGGTAGTTGAGAGACTTGGGATGGTACATTTTGAGGTGGTGAGTAACCATATCTTGGACCACCAGCCCATTGCCCTTCACAGGAGGAGGGGGGATTTCAAAGGGGGGATGCCTTTTAAGTTCAATCGGGTATCACTGGAAGACCCAGATTTTAACAACATTGTGAGCGAAGTCTACAATTGTGATGGGGTTCGAATAACTACTCCCATGTTGCATATACATGATAAGACTTTTGGCCTTAGGGTGGATGTATAAGCATGGGAAAAGAGAAAACGGAGTCATATGAGCCAAAAGCTAAATGATATTTCAAAAGAACTGGATGTCATTCTCCCAAATATGTGTGTGCATGATCTCACTGTTAATACCAGGAATCACATTCATGCCTTGGTACTAAAAAAGAAACATATTCTTCTTATTAAGGAGTCTACTTGGCAACTAAAGAGCGAGGCCATCTGGATTCGGGAAGGGGACATGAATACATTTTTTTCATAGATTTGCAAATCACAAAAGGAAGCTCAATTCCATATGGGAGATTACTGATGTGGTCGGAAAGAAGGCTCAGACACAACAGGAAATTTGCAAGGTTATTTTTCTCCATTTTCAAAAAGCATACTGTCAAAGGGAAATAGACAACGCTGAGGATCAATTATGGGGGGTGGAAGTATATCCTTCCATGTTCAACAAGACTGCCAACTCAGAGCTATATAAACTGTCTCGGAGGAGGAAATTCTGGGAGTACTTAAATATTTTTTGGGGGATAAGGGTCTAGGACCCGACGGGTGGACGAAGAAACTTTTTACTCACTTCTTTTATATCTTTAATTAGGATCTCATTGACATGGTGGAGGAATCACAGACCAGGGGATATATACACCTGCATATAAACTCTACATATATTGCTCTCATTCCGAAAAGGACTCCCTCTACTACCTTCTTAGAATTCAGACCTATCTCTCTAAGTAATTTTATCTACATCATTATCTCAAAAACTATAGCTAACATGATTAGGCATATACTGTCTAAGTATATATCCCCTGAGTAATTCAAGTTCCTGCAAAATAGACAAATTCATGATGCCATGGCGATCGCCCACGAATGTATGCGCTTGATCCATGATAAAAAATTAAATGTTGCTATTATGAAGGATGATTTACAAAAGGCATATGACTATCTTGATTAGGGCTACCTGAGGTTGGTACTTCACAAAATTGGTGTACAGGCCAGATGTGCTGAGTGGATTATGTCTTGTGTTTTAATTGTCCAATATGTTGTTGTTATTAATGGCTATCCTACAAAAATTTTCAAGGGAGGGAGGGGCCTTACACAAAGTTGTTCACTATATCCTCTATTATTCATTTTGGCAAAGGATGGGCCGAGTTTACATATAAAAAAAGAAGTGTCAGAGGGCTAGTTTCAAGCACTGCACTTGGGGAGAGACATCAGAATTTCTCATAGTTTTTTTGTTGATGATGTGCTCATCATGGGGATACTCAATAGGTACACTTGGTTTACCCTTTTTAATATATTTGCAAAGTTTGGGAATGCTTCAAGATTTCTTATGAATCTTCATAAGTCCATTGTCCTACATGGCATATGTGATATGGAGTTTATTTCTTACATACATAAACTTTTTGGTGTGGCCTCTGATTTTCTGTCGGGGGGTATGAAATATCTTGTATTTCATATTATGCCTTACAATTATAAGGTAAATGATTGGATGTGGCTTGTGCACCATTTCTATAGAAAAAATCTGGGTGAGAATTCATATGTTTATCTATGGGAGGACACATCACTCTGACCCATGCAGTGATCGTGCAATTGGGAACTGGGCACACTTATATCATCTAGCTCTCACCATCATTAAGAGTCTTTATAGGATCATGGCAAAGTTCATCTAGTCAGGTATGATTAATAAGAAAAAATTTCATCTTGTAAAGCTGGACCATATCACACTTCCAAAACGTATGGGTGGATAGGGAATACTGAACCTGAGGAGATTTGGTTGGGCATTGCTGTTGAAATCTATGTGGAGGGGGATATTTGTGAATGGCATTTAGGGCATGATCATTAGACACAAGTATCAAAAGGATCATGACTTTTCTGTATGGATGTGTCGAGGATGTATCGGGACTGCATTGAGCTCAGCCATTTGGCTCAACTTCACAAAAATAAGAAAACATTTTCTGCAAAATCTTGCCTCGAAAATGGGTTCTGGTCACCAGATTGTTATTCGAATGGATCATATACTGGGTACTGATGTAGATTATAGTATATCTGATGATTTTATACACTGTATAAACAGCTGTGGAATCTTTTTTTGGCACCAGGTCATATCGAAATGGCAGGGTAGATGTCCTATTTGGAAAAGGGCATGGGAAATGGGTCTGGATGGGTAGATGGCGTGGGAGTGGGATTTGATTAGAACTGACATGCAACTTTATGAGTCACCCTGTTAGAATTAAGTGAGTGTTTTGAGTCAGTTCATTACTCAACCTCATGGGAACTATTGGCTTGCAGCGAAAGGAGTATTGAGGTATCTGCAAGGAACTTTAGGGTTTGGTATTTCGTATTCTAATTCATTTGATGTTAGCTTGACAGGTTATACAAA
Source organism: Pinus tabuliformis (assembly GCA_031772625.1). Taxonomy (NCBI): domain Eukaryota; kingdom Viridiplantae; phylum Streptophyta; class Pinopsida; order Pinales; family Pinaceae; genus Pinus; species Pinus tabuliformis. The sequence goes on from CM062818.1 coordinate 486,545,476, forward strand.
ATTTGATTGGGCGGGAAATTTAGATGATAGAAGATCAATTATAGGTTACACCTTTAGCATTGGGTCTGGGGTCATCTCTTGGTGCAGCAAGAAGCAACATACTGTAGCCTTATCCTCAGCAGAAGCAGAATATCAAGCTATATGTGCAGCATCATGCGAGGCAGTTTGGTTGCGCAGACTTCTCCAAGATGCAGGGGAAGAACAGAGATAAGCTACGGTTATCAATTGTGATAATCAAAGTTCCATAAAACTGGCTTACAATCCTGTGTTTCATAAAAACACTAAGCACATAGACACTCAATTTCATTTTGTTAGGGAAAAGGTGCAGTCCAAAGAGATTTGTGTTGAATATTGTAATTCTTGTGATAATATGGCTGATATATTTACTAAGCCTCTAGGAAGACTGAAGTTTGAGTTGTTTAGGGACATATTAGGTGTGCTTAAGAACCCTTTCTCCATTAAAGGGGAGTGTTAGAATTAATGGAGAATAGGCTCTTATGGTTACGTAGTTGTGATTTTCCTTTCCTTAGTTATTCAGTTCTTATTATTCAGAGATATGATTTGTTGTCCCTAACAAATTGTATCTATTTATTATTGGAGATTAATGTGAAGCCTGTGTGTTGTTTTGCCTGAAGGAGCTCTTGGTGATCCGCACCTGTGAGCTCCTCTTGTGTTGGTTTGCCATTTCATGTCTTCCCTGTGAAACTCTTGACAAACACGTGGTGGAGGTAGTGGTACTTCCATTACGAGGATAGCTACTCTTCTATGGGATATGTCATACGCTGGTGCTGATGGATTAGTTTCAGAGGTTTATTATGTGACACTGATATATTTTTTTTGTGTTTTTGGTTTTTGTACAACAATCTCACACATTTTAGATGCATGACCGCTGACTAAATCAGAACATTTCAATTGTATGATTGCACTGTATCCATATGTTCATGCCACTGTGCAGAGTGACACCTATCTTGATGTTGTTGGTATATATTATATGTTAGATGATTCGAAATGGGCTTGATAATAGACTGTATCTGATAATTTATAATAGTACTTTTTACAATCCATTCATATGAATATATAATGAGTATAGTTTGGATATTAATATACTATTTTTTTTTATATATATAAAGAGAAACAACTTATTAATATACTATTATTATATACTATCAGAAACAACTTCATTACCTACTAACTAATTAACTACAATTTATCTCGCAAAAATGTTCTTGATCCCGCACATCATCACTTTTGCTGTTACTTATACATTGGCATTACTCGTTGAAAGTGTCATCTCCGATAAACGAATTCACCTTTCACATCATTCCTGTTAGGAAGTTCATGTTATACTTTTTAAGAAGCGACGATCACAAAAAATTATTTCTCTCCGGCAAACATTTACCGAGTCAAATCATGGTCAAACACTGAAATGTTTCATTGTTATCACATACTGATGCACAGTTTCATTTGCCATTTCTAAAATACGGCGTCTACTGAACAAACGTGAAAGTTTTAATGGGAGTAGTTGGTTCTGCGGGCATAATCAACAACTGTTACGTGTTTTAATAAACAATGGTGTCATACATATATCGAGGAAGACAATTTTAATTACTAGTTATATATTTTATGCCTTCTACTTTATCATAATAGATAAGTTAGCAATTGTATCTAGACGTTCAAAAGAATGAGCTAGGAATGTGGAAGGTAGCAATAAAGTAAAATATATAAATAATAAAATACAATCTTTACACATATAAAAAACATAACAAAAGTGAAAGAATTCAATTTGTTTAAAGTTTTTTAAAATACCATAAAATATGTTCTAAACACAGAAATTATGAATTATCTATAAAAAATAATATTACAATTAACTTTTTCCTCCTCCCACCATGCACGTTTTAAGACTTTTTAATAATGGAAAATTATGTTATAGATAAAATTCACAGAAGTTTATAGAGTGAACGTTCAACATTATTTCCACGACCATTTTTCTTCTTAAATTATTAAGAACCCCAGTTGTTTCACCAATATCAGAGTGGTCTAAATCCACCAGTGGATAGATAAGAATCAAATTCAAAAGGTGTGCTATCAAGAGATCATATACCAATTGGCATTCTCGGCGCTGCAAATTGCTCCACAAAAAAATCGAAATTTGCATGTCAGATGTATACTTTGAACATTTAATCATGAATGCAAATCTTTTTATTTTTAAACAAGAAAAGACTAAAATAATACAAATTTGATGAAGATCCGGGAATAACCAATTCACCTATCAACACTAAATGTTGCCACCACAACCAACGTAGTGGAGAGGTGTACTACCTGTACCTCTCAAGTTGAAAAATACATAAAATTTCGTTTTAAAAAATTACTAAAAGTTTCCAATTGTATGGAATGATCCATCCATTTTTCATATAAAAAGTACAAGTATGAAATGTCTCTTGCTTAAATCAAAGGCATGTTTCATAAAATCAGTGAACCATGGTGAAAATTATCTACAACAGAGAGAATAACACCAGAGAGGAATTGTTTAAACAATTTACTTTATTAATTAACTATAAGGTCAACTGTTGATCCATATTGAACTGTCACAGCTGATATATTGGCCCCAAAATCTGGGAGTAGCTATACATACTTTGCATGCCGATTCAGTGCTGCCATGTGAAGGGCGCAGTAATACTTCTATCTGCTGGTTTCCTAGAGCAACCACTACAATAAAACCACGCATATCTCAATAATAGATGGAAACTCAAAAATTGAAATCACAACCATTTCAGGCATCAATAATTGCGTCAGATCAAAGTTGACTAATGATTATTCTTTCCCTCGGTCTTCCCTTAAACTATTCTAGAAATCATGTATATTGGGTACAACATCAACAAAAAGAAGTCTTGCACATAGAGAATGGCCATTTACGGTTACAAAAGCAAGAGCAGTGACCATTATGGTAGTTTTCTCTGTTAACCTGCAAAGCCAGGTGCAGCTTGAACGGTTGAACTAAACTTCCTTAGAGATTGTTTAAGACGTGTAGCAGAAATAAACATTGCAAGCCTCCAAACATGGTTGACATTATCTTACATTTTCCTTATAAAGCACAAGTGTCTAAGCCACCTCCTAATCGCCATATCTACAAGCTTGCATCAGGTTGTCTATGGAATTTTAAAGAATTTAAAATGTCAATTGAGCTAAAAATTACCTATCAGTTGAGTAATGCAAAATTTTGCACTAGTACATATCTTGAACTAAGTGAAATAAGGGTAGTTGCATGAACTAAACTGAAGTAAGTTGTAATAAATCTCTGAGGTAATATTGGTTGAGCATCAAAATGTGTAGAATTTAGTAAAGATTAGATAACTTAACTTTAACTGAAAACCATAACAAAACTTAGTCAAAACTACCATTTCATAGAATATAACTTGTGGATTAGTGAGAAATGGCGCCGAGGTTGTTTAATACCAGGCTAAACAAGAAAGTGACTTGAACCAAGGTATTGAATCAGTAACTATTTTACTAATTAACATTGAAGAAAACCATTTCATAATGTCCATGGTTCTATCAAAATTTGTCACATTTATGCATTGTAGAAGGTCCTCAATTATGCATTCACCACATCTTGGATACCATGTTGAGTATGCAATTCCCCCCCCGCCCCAAAAAAAAAAAATAGAGGATGTCACATAACCACTCTACAATTCCATTAATTGGATTTATTTAGGTGGTTGGGAAGAATATTTGTTATATTTCCCATCATTATTTCTCATTGAAAAGAAAAATCATTAAATTATAACCATCATTAAGTCCATAGACATCCACAAGATGTGACAGTACTACTGCAAAATAAGTTACGTCCAACATCACATTGGGACAAAGATTGTTTCAATATGAAAATAAACCATGGTCAACCATGTTCTACCTCGGTCCAACGTCACATTGTGACAAAGATTGTCTCAATATGAGAATCAAGCATGGTCAACCATGGTCCACCGTAGTATTGTGACAAAGATTGTCTCAATATGTAAATCAACCATGTTTATTTTAGTGTTTATAATATTTATCATAACATTTATATACCTTGTTTTATAATATTTATATTAGTGTTTGTCATAGAATTTTCTCGATATGAAAATCAGGCATGGTCAACCATGGTCAATCATGTCAACCATGGTCCAACATTTCATTGTGACAAAGATTGTCTCAATAAGAAAACCAACCATGGTCCAACGTCACAATGTGACAAATATTGGCTCAATATGAAAATCAACCACAGTATCCCATTGTAACCATGTTTATTTTAGGGTTTATAATATTTATATTAGGGTTTATATACCTTGGTTTTATAATATTAATCCATTGGGTTTAATATTATTCCTTTGGGTTTATAATCCGTTGGGTTTTTAATATTAATCCATTCGATTTATTATTCTCTTTGGATTTATAATATCAATCCCTTAGGTTTATTAATCCAAGGGTTCATATTCATAGGGTATAATATTATTCATGGCGTTTATAATATTAATCCGATGATTTAATATAAATCCTTTAGGTTTAAAAGCATGGCAAACCATGGTCCAACATTGCATTATGACAATCATAGTTAACCATGGTCGAGCTTCACATTGTGACAAAGATTGCCTCAATATGAAAATCAGCCATGGTAAACCATCATCAACCATGGTCAATCATGGTCAACCATGGTTCAATGTTGTTCCCTTTAGTTTATAATTGCTTGGGGTTTTAGTATTAATCCTAAGGTTTATAATATTAATGTCAGGGTTTGGTCAACCATAGTCAACCATTTTATTTTAAGGTTTATAATATTTATCTTAGGGTTCATATACCTTGCATTTATAATATTAATCCCCTTGGTTTAATATTATTCCCTTTGGTTTATAATAACTCGTGGTCTTAGAATTAATCCCTTGGGTTTAATATTATTCCCTTGGGTTTACAATAACTTGTGGTTTTAGAATTAATCTGTTGGGTTTATTAATCTCTTGGGTATAATAATGGTCAACCATGGTCAACAGTGGTTAAATGTCACATTGTGCCAAATACTATTTCAATATGAAAATCAACCATGGTCAACCATGATCAACCATGATCCAACATCGCATTGTGACAAAGGTTGTCTTAGTATGAAAATCAACAATGGTAACTCATGGTCAGCCATGATTATTTTAGGGTTTATAATATTTATTTTAGGGTTTATATACCTTGGGTTTATAATATCTATCCCTTGGTTTTAATATTATTCCATTGGGTTTATAACCCCTTAGGTTTTTAGTATTAATCCCTTCAGTTTATCAATCTAAGGGTTCATATTTCTAGGGTATAATATTATTCATATGGTTCATAATATTAATATTTGGGTTTAATATAATTCCATTGGGCTTATAATCATGGTTAGCCATGATCCAACGTCACTTTATAACAAACATTATGTCAATATTGAAACCAACCAATGTCACATTGTGACAAGGATTGTCTCAATATGAAAATAAAGCATGGTCAACGATGTTCCAACATCGCATTGCGTGAAAGATTGTCTTAATATGTAAATCAACCATGGTCAACCATGCTCAATAACCATGGTCACATTGTGACAAATATTGTCTCTTGGTCCAACGTCACATTGTGACAACCATGGTCATCCATGGTCAACCATGGTCCAAGGTCGCATTGTGACAAATATTATCTCAATATGAAAATCAAACATAGTCAGCCATGACCAAAAATTTTCCAACACCGCATTGTGACAAACATTGTCTCAATATGAAAATCAATCATGGTCAACCACAATTGAACATCGCATTGTGAAAAAGATTGTTTCAATATGAAATCAGTCGTGGTCAATCATGGTCAAACATGGTCGAGTGTCGCATTCTTGCAAAGATTGTCTTGATATGAAAATCAACCATGGTTAAGCATGGTCAACCTTGATCTAACATCACATTATGACAAGGATTGTTTCAATAAGAAAATCAACCATCATCGATTATGTTTATTTTAGTGTTTATAATATTTATCTTAGGGTTTACATACATGGGTTTATAATATCAGTCCCTTGGGTTTAATATCTTTCCCTTGGGTTCATAATTCCTTGGGGTTTTAGTATTATTCCCTTGGGTTTATAATATCAATCTCTTATGTTTATTGTTTCCTTGGATTATAATATCAATCATGGTCAACCATGGTCAATCATAGCTAACCATGGTCAACCAAGGTCAGCCATCATCAAATGTAGCATTGTGAAAAAGATTGTCTCAATATGAAAATCAACCATGGTTAACGATGGTCCAACTTTGTATTGTGACAAAGATTGTCTCGATATGAAAACCAATCTTTATCAAGCATAGTCAACTGTGGTCCAATGTCACATTGTGAGAAGGATTATCTAAATATGGACATCAATCATGGTCAACCACAGTCAAGCATGTTTATTTTAGGGTTTATAATATTTATCTTAGAGTTTAAGTACATTCGACATATAGTTTTTATCTCTTGGGTTTATTATTCCCTTGGGTTTATAATATAAATCCCTTGAGTTTATTAATCAAAGGGTTCATATTCCTAGGGTTTAATATTATTCCCTTAGGTTCATGGTTGTCTCAATATGAAAATTAATCATTTTCTCAATAACGGTCCAACGTCGTATTATGACAAAGATTGTCTCAATATGATAATCATGGTCAACCATGGTTAACAATGGTCAATCATGATCATCCTTTGTAAAAAATGGTCAACCATTTTTTATAAAATCAAACATGGTTGTCCATGGTCAATCATGGTCAACCATGGTTAACAATGGTTAATCATGATCATCCTTTGTCAAAAATGGTCAACCATGTTTTATAAAAACAAACATGGTCGTCCATGGTCAATCATGGTCAATCATGGTCAACCATGGTCAACCATGGTCAAACATCGCATTGTGACAAAGATTGTCTTGATATGGAAATCAATCATGGTTAATCAAGGTCAATGATTGTCCAGTGCTGCATTGTGACAAGGATTGTCTCAATATGAAAAAAAACTATGGTCAACCATGCTTATTTTAGTGTTTATAATATATATCTTAGGTTTTATATACCATGGATTTATAATATTAGTGCCTTGGGTTTAATATCATTCTTGTGGGTTCATAATCTCTTGGGGTTTTAGTATTAATATCTTGGGCTTATTATTCCCTTGGTTTTATAATATCAAACATGGTAAAATATGGTCAATCATAGCAAACCATGGTCAAATGTTGCATTGTGCAAAACATTGTCTCAATATGAAAATCAACCATGGTCTAACATCGCATTCTAACAACGATTGTACTGATATGAAAATCAATCATAGTCAAGCATGGTCCAACATCACATTGCGACAAGGATTGTCTCAATATGGAAATCAATCATGGTCAACCATATCTATTTTAGGGTTTGAAATATTTATCCTAGAATTTATATACCTTAGCTTTATTGTTCCCTTAGCCCAAAATTTCATTTGTATAAATATATAATGATAATATTTAAAAATAAATATATTTAAATAAATATCATTATAAATTAATTAATTAATAATAATAATGATAATTAATTATTTCCTTTCTTTATAATAAATAATAAATTTATTTATTTATTTATTATTAATAAGTAATGATTATTTAATTTATTTATTTATTATTAAGAAGTAATGAATTTTCAATATTGTTAATATAAATATTTTTATTGATATTGAATATTAATATTAATATTAATTATATTCAATTTCTTTTTTTTTTCCGAAGAAAAAAGCCGAGCTTTTCTATTAGTCAAAAATAAAAAAGCTACAAACGAATGAGTGAACATTCAACAAAGATTGCTTGTGCCATAGAGATATTCAAATCTCCTCTGTGGTGTCTTTAAAACCATGACTTTTAACAAGAGACTAAAAAGTTCTCCTGACCGCGGCCTGTACAGCCATATCAAAAAATAATAGTCCAAACTGTCTCAAAGTATCCGGGCCTCCTTTTTTTCAGGAAAACAGCCCAATGCATAATACCAAAAAACAAAAAACAACTGTCTCTCCTGCTTCAGGAGCATTTTCAAGCATGTTCAGAACAGAAAAGAGATATATTATGAGTATGGTGGAAGATCCGACACACAGATCTGATCCTGAAACTGCTCTGTTATCCTCCACGAACCCAGAATCTGCTGTAAACCTGCTTTAGAATACCTGTCTGCCTCTTCATTTTTATCCCTGTAAATATGATCAATGGAGAAAACATTAAAATGAAGCTTTAGATTTTGGATTTCTTCTAACAGAGGCATCAACATATAATTTCTGCATCTAAATTTTCCATTGACCCAGTTTACAACATTTGCAGAGTCTCCAAAAATCTAAACTGTGAGGACATTTCTATGAATGAGCCAGCAAAGGAGAAGTTTTAGGGTTGATAATTCGGCGAAATTGTTTGTGCCTATACCAAGACCCACTGAGGCTTTTAATGAATGTGAGGGACTTAGATGGATTATAATTCCGGCTCCTGTGGAGTTTTTTTGAGCTGCCCCATCAAAGAAGGCCCAGAGGATGCCTTCTCTGATGATGAATTCCTTACGCTGATTTGAAGTTGAAAGACTCTCCGGTTCAGGAATGCTAACTAATATTGCTGAGGCTTGGATTGCAATGACATCTGCAGGGGTGACTTTTTCTTTAAAAATGCATCCATTCCGGGCAATCCAAATACCCCAACAGACAATAGGAGGAAGGTTCCTCAGGTTTTTCTCAGGATAGTGGGACCACCAGAATTCCCAAGCAGCAGATAGATCTTCCCCTTCCCATCTCGCGGTAATGTTCAAAAGTTTTTTTGTTTCCTCCCAGACTTGTCTAGTGAAAGAACACTCAAAAAAAGGTGAGGAATGGATTCAGATTCAACCAGACATAAAGGGCATCTACTCGGCCCCTGCTTGAAGCGAGCTTGTAGAATTTCCCAAGTAGGGATCTTGTTTTTTAAGGCGCACCAGAGAAAGATTCTGGCCTTTTTGGGGCATTTCAGCTTAAACAGAGGCTTCGCCCACCAAACCGGGGGGTCCCATCCCTTTCTTTTCATCAGGAAGTTATATTAATTATATTCAATTATAATTAACAAGTATTATTATTATTTATTATTAATTATTAATTATTAACGATTTTTAACAACTATTAATTATTAACAATTATAATAATTAATTATTAATAGTTATTATTTATTATTTATTATTAACGTTTATTAATAATTATTAATAATAATTTTTATTAATAAATGTGGTTAATATATGTTTATGAGTGTTTATCAATCACATTTATTCATGTGATTGTGCTAGTTTTTATTTATTGGTATGCGTGGTTGTTTTTTTCTAACTATGACTTTTATTATTTTTTTATTTTTTTACTTTTTAAATAAAATATTACAATTATAGCATTTAATTGTTTTTTTTTCTAAATTAGATAATAGAATTTCAAAGAAAATTATAATTTTTTGTTATTTAAAAATATATTAGGGACATTTTCTATTTTAGTTTTTTAAGCTTTTCCATTGTTCCACTTATAAAAATTTGTACTTAGTGTTAATGAGTGTTATTGATGTGATATTACTATTCTTTAGCATGTATAAGAGTCATTTAATGGCAATGTAGGGTTCAAGTTGTGTTGTGTTCAGTTCCGCGTTCTCTGATTTGATATCAGAGCTCAGGTGAGGGGTGCATTGTTGTGGCTTGAAGAGCTATGTTTGGCCAGAGCTGTGAGGGATCAGTGGCAAGAGTCATGACAAATCTATGGTGTGAAGGGTATGTGGAGTCTACCTTGTTGTTGGCATTGTTGGAGTGCATTGTTTAAGAGCTGTGAGAGAGCTCACTATGTGGAAAGCCCACTGTGCAGAAAGTGTGACCTCTTATGTAGATGTTGTTGTTGTTGTGGGAAAGCAAAATAGAAGCTTGCTTGCTAAAGCAAGCTAATCATTGTGTGAGCAGACTATTGTTGTGTTAGTCAACACTGGGGCAGGGGCATTGAACAGACGCACTGTAACCCAAAGTGGTGTGAATATTAAAGAGCCAAGCTCAATACGTGTTTGGTTCTAAAGTCAAAAAGTTTGTTTGAACATGTGATATAATTTTTTTGCTTTAAAAAAGGGTTTAAGGAATTATATTAAGGCATTGGGCCATTATTTGGAGTAAAAATCATTTATGTTTCTGGAGTAAGGTATTAGGCCATTATCTGGAGTAAGAATCGTTTATGCTTTTGGAGTAAAGTATTAGGCCATTATTTGGAGTAAGAATTGTTGCAATATCTACTGTGTGTAGAGCGTGGAGTGGTGCAAGCAAAGGACGTGAGTGGTGGTGGTGAGGCCTTCTATTGAGTGTAATCGTGTGTGGCACCGTCTGTGCATGTGAATATATGGAATTAGATTGTTGTGGAAAGTTGACTATGAAGGTTGAATCTTTTTTTGAATTTTTTATGTGGCTGTTGAGTGTTGCGCCTGTCAAGAGTTGTGTGGAAATTGTGTTACAAGTATGTGTTGAATGTAAAATTTGAAAGCAGTCTCCTGTTGAATGCCATAATGGTGTAGTTCATGTTAAGGAGTTTCCTTGTGTGAAGAAGAGAAGCTTGGAGGAGACTAACTATATTTGGGGGTGGTGAACTTAACCCTGTTTGAGTATTATTCTCTTATATGTGTTTGTTTATTAAGCTACAGATCAGAGGGACTGAATTGGTGTCTGTCCAGATGTTCATTTTAGTGCAAAGGAGCTGCATAAAGAAGCAACCAATCTTGAGTGTGAGTATGTTCAGTTGCTGGAGTTGTGAGCCTGTGGTGACGAGAGAGAGTTATTTTCGGGAGTTTGTTTGTTGTGAGCCGTGACCTAGATTGTGTAAAGTCATGGATCTTGACCCTGTTATCCTATGGATGTCTATAATGTGGAGATTTTCAGGAGTCACTGAGGGTTTGCGCAACGTGTGGAGGGCCGAAGAGTCCTCAGGAAGATAGATGAGGTGGGAGTAACGGTTGTGGATTCCATTTGAGGAGTGTTACTCCTATCAAATTTGAGAACCTGAAGTTGTTTGCTACCCATAGATGATTTTTTGGTGAATGCTCTATTGTTGTGATAGTGGTGGAGCTGAGCCTAACACAGTGTTATTGCAACATAGATGTTTCCAATCTGTGGGTGAAGAGCCTAGTATGTGTATTGGTTGAGGAAGATTGTAGCCCATGGAAGTGTATTAGGAATCATATAAATGAGTGGAATAATGTTTGATAATGATCTTTTTTATGATGGTTTTTTCAGAGAGTCCATTTGGAAGTATTTTTGGGCCGGGTAATATTTTTTATTCCGACAATGTTTTTGAGTCAGAAGAATTATTCAATAAACAAAATGGTTTTATCAATAACCATGAATATGAGGAGGTGCAGTCTATTCCACATGTTCTTGCAATCACTGAGAGCAGTACTTGCTTCTCCCATAACCCAATTGTTAGAAATTTGATTGGATCCATTTCTAAGACGGTTGCGATAGTGGAGGATACGACCATGGATATTGTTTAGAGGCCACACATATTTAAAGATGAGTGCATTTTGGTGAATGAAGAGGAACTTGGTCGCATACTTTACAATGCATCTTGTGATGATAAGTGCGGAGAGAATGAATCAAATTATATTGTTTTCATTATTCGGGATGTTGCCTTGCCTCCCAATCTACAAGAGGTTATTAAGTACATAAGCAAAGAGAAGTTGAATAAGCTCATAAGGAAAGCAAGAAAGGTAAATATGGAACTGCATTAACAAATGAACAAGCATGGACCTTTTAGCAAGAAGTCAAAAATGAAAGATGTGTTATCAAGTCAAGTGTTGTAGAAAATCAAGATTATGTTTTAAGCCTAGTTGAGACTTAGACCACCAGGCATGTAAATTAAGAATATTTTTGTGTCTTATGTATTGCGCTATAGTGTATTTTTTGTGTTTATCTTATGGTTGGAATTAAGGGGGAGTGTTCGATAAGCAACAATTCCAACCAACCAACCTTCCGCATTAACTATGTTAGATAAGGAGTCTTCTCTAGAGTTCAGGAGATTGTCTCAACGCTTCTGGAAAATTCAGATAGCTTCTCGAAGAAGCCACTATCACCGAAAACCAGGATCGAGAAACTTCATCAATGATGTATAAAAGTCATTCGATGGCAATATAAAGTTCAAGTTGTGTTGTGTTCAGTTCTGTGTTCTCTGATTATATGTTATTTTGAGGCTCGGTAGTTTAATTAATGTCCCATTTCATTTTTAGAGTGATTGAAATATTTGATAAGAGGTGGCAGAATGTAGAAATTTGGTTTGGGACTGTCTTCGGAGAACTCATTTTTGAAAGAAAGTTGCATATTAGTCATGATCGCGATAAAGAGTTTAATTTCATTAATGATTTTCCCTCGGGAACAAAGCGAGGTAAGAACAATCCTCTTGTAGTAGTATTGTGAATTGAGTGCATCGAATATAAATTTTAACACACGATCAATGTGCATTGCATTGTTAATTGGAAATTCCAGTTCAACATAGCACGGATTGTTGAAGTTTGGAAGCATTACTAAGGAGGAGCTCCGATTCTTGAATAATGGAAGTGTTGGTGGGAGGAGAGAGGGGAAACGAGCACCAAATCATCATTTATATTTAATTTTAATATAATACATCATTAAATTTATTAAATTAAAATCAATTGTCACAAGAAAAATCTAATAAACAAATTTATTAAAGAGGTTGAGATGAAATAATTTATGACTTAAGGCTGGGATCGACTGGTACATTCTTCGAAGGTCATGTATTTGGTGCAGATGAAGAAGATGATATGAAGAGTGCAATGGAAAAAAAACTCTTATGTTGTTTATTTGCCATCAATAGTGGATTGGGGCAAGGTGGATCAAAATGTTTGGAGCCATAATGTTACAAAGCGGCTCACTAATTATATGTTGGCGGGGATCACGGTGGTATTGACAATGGTAGGCTTTTATTGTTGTACTGATTACATGTTGGTGGACCATGATTGATTTTCATATCAAGAAAATCCTATGATAGGCACTAAGATAAATATTATAAAACAAGGTATATAAATGCTATGATAAATATTACATACACTAAAATAAACATGGATGACCATGTTTGACCATGGTTGATTTTAATATTTAGACAATCTTTGTCACAATACTACGTTGGACCATGGTTGACCATGTTTGATTTTCATATTGAGACAATCTATGTCACAACACAATGTTGGACCAAGTTTAACCATGGTTGACCATGATTAAACATGGTTGACCATCGTTGATTTTCATATTGAGACAATCTTTGTCACAATGTGATGTTGGACCACAGTTGACCATGATTGAACATGGTTGACGATGGTTGACAATCGTTGATCACATGTGGTCAATTTTATATTGAGACAATCTTTGTGACAATGTAACATTGAACCATTGTTGAGCATGGTTGAGCCTTTATATAAAATAAATCTTGACCATGCATAATATTTAAGTTCAATTAAACTTAAACCTAAACTTTGACTATTTTCAACCATAGTTAAACATGATTCACTATCGCCAACCATGGTTTGAATATGGTATGACTATGCTTGGCCATATTTTGACTATGGTGTGTTAATAGTTGACCATGATTTCATTATGGTTACCATAGAATTGGTGGTTGTTGATGCTCAACCATGGTTTGGCTATGGCTAACTTTGACCATCCACTATAGGTGTCCATGGCCAACAACAACCATCCACCATAGTTCAATATAGTTCACTATGGTTGACAATGAGCCACCTACTAATAGGTCATGATGTCCATGGTAACTATGGTTCACCATTGTAGTCATGGTAGTCATGTTGACTATAATTGACTATGATGTCCATGTTGACTATAGTTGACCATGTAATAGATAGATTAATTCATAGGTAAGATATTATAAATGTATGGAATAATATATTATTAATATACCATGAATATTATATTAACTTTTATTAAAACTATTTAAATGTTTTAATAATATTTTCTTCATTTATTGATATTATAATTAAATATTAATGATATATTAAAAACTAAATAAATATTAATGATATATTAAACCCTAAATATCCATCTCTTGATAATATAGTAAATAAATATTGTATGAATACACTTAACAAGGAAAAATATTATTAATTAATATAATTAATAATAAATTAATTAGTTAATTAATGTATAATAAATTAATTAATGTATAATAATTCTTCATTTATAACAATTAATTAATTATTATAATTAATTAATAATTGTAGGCAGGGTGGAGTAATACAATAAGATACATGGTCCAAAAGATAGATAAAACGCACTATATTTTGACCCTATTCATATGCCTTTTAAAAATGAGTAAGAAGTGTCATTTAACTTATCTTTTTAAAGATAAATGCACTTATTAAGAAGTCAAATATTCTTCATATCCTACTATCTATGCCTTTATCTCAATTATTTCATCCACTATCCACTATGCCGTTCACAAAAATTGAATGTGACATTGATTCATTAATTTTTCTCGCTTAGGTTGAGTTGAAGTGGCCCTAGTTTCAATATTGGATCAGTTTGAATATTGGATAGAAAAACCATGTGTTTAATTGCAAGATGCTGGTAACTGGATACAAAAATCATTTGTATAATTGTAAGATAGTGGTAGTAGGCTTATAGGGTATTTCAGTTTTTAGCTTTTCAAGTCTTCACCTTTGATTTTTAACCTCAACCCTTTTTCATCAAAATGAAACATAAAACATAATTTGACTAAAATTTATATAAATCAATAGATTTGTAGCTCAAACACTTATTTCATCAATTATTTATCAAACTGGAAACATATTTATTTAACCCTATCCAAGAGCGTTCCCTGTTAACAGGTTCATCGCAGCAACAACCATATTATGATGATTCAAAAGGTTTTTTCGGCCATTATGATTTTGACTCTGTTATTTTATAGAAGCACAAAAGAATTCTGTGAAAATACGAGAGATTGTATTAGGAGAGACGGAAGAGACAAAAGTAAAACTTATACTAAAACGAATTATGTTCATCAAGTTGACCGTATAATAGAATGATCCAAAATCTAGTTGAAACCAACTCATATATTTCGTATACCTTGTTTTATCCGTTACTTTTCAAACCAGATATTTAGAAAACGGAAACAATACAAAACGCATTCACTATTAACAGGTCCCTAGTAGCGATATCATATCATGATGATTCAGAAACTTTTTCTCCCAACATCATTTTGTCTCTCTATTATTTGGAAAGGGACGAGTAAGATTTATGGAGTGGTGTGAAGAATTGACAATATATAGTACGAACTATAGAAAACAATTAATATTGAAAAGTTTAAGTTGGGGCACAGATTTTGGAAGCTTAGCTTATAATAAATGAAGGGCACGAAGAGCTCGGTAGTGCAGATTGGATGAGTAAAGAGATTTTGTCTGCTAATGAGAGAGTCGCTCCAAATGAATGAACATTTTCAGAATCATCAGAATACTTCAGAAAGGCACGCCGGTGGTAAAAGACATATATAAGAATATGCGAAATGAACGCCGGTGGTAAAAGACATATATAAGAATATGCGAAAGGAGGAGAAGGGATATGGATCCCTACTTATTTTTAAAGTCACATGTAAATGGAACATCCTTAATAAAATAAAATAAAATGTTTTTGCCAGTTAGCCAGTTATAATAGGATATTGACATGGCAGAATCTTCGAAAGAGAAGGTTTCAAGGTCCCTGAATTTGCCGGGAAGATGAGATGATAATAATCTATCTATTTATACAGTGCGTGTCAGTGTGAAAAGACAATATGGAATGGAGCGATGAGATTTTTTAAAATGGCATAAAAAAGAGTTGTACAAAAGTTCATCAAGTATCAAAATTTGGATCAAAGATAGAGAGTGGAGGGCGCTACTTTTATGTATCATATGGACTAGAAGGCGCAATGCCATTATCATTAAATAGAAAGGATTGGAGGTATAAGAGGATACTTATAGCCTATTTCAATGTAATTGGGCAAATACAGAGAAATAGAGGAAACATCGCTTTCATATTTACAAGGTTTCTTTGATGGGGCATGTGCTAACAGAGAGTGTGGATGTGGAGCTGTTATGTACATCAAGGTTGATACAGTCTATCGTTTCTAGTGGGAGGGTGGAAAAGGAACCAATAGTAGGACAAAAATCATTGCATTATGGGGTGTATTGATAGCGGCAAAATGGTTAGGGGTTAATCAGATATAGATCTATGGCAATGCCAAGGGAATTGTAGAATGTGTTAAGGGCTAAAATGATTTCAATATGCCAATTTTATTTTATTTGGATGAATCATATCAAAACTTTGGAAAAAGACCTTTTAGCAGGTAAAATTTGACCATATTTATAGAGAATAGAACAGATTTTCTTTCAAACAGAGGTATAAGAAGGGAAACAAGTAAGTTTTATTTTGCTTCCTTTGTCTAAGGAGTCATGGATAATGCAGGCACTATTAACCATTCATAATGACATATAAGACTTTTTGTGTTTTTTTTTGTGCGTAGGAATAGATAGGATTATACTGTTTTTTGGGCGATAGAAAAACCATAACAAGGTTGTTTGAATAGCACAAGTTTGTACATTTTATGTTGTGTAACAAAGGGTGTAGAACAGTATTAAGACTTTTTTTAGAGACAAAACTATCTATCGCTGAAACATTATCATTTTTCTTTTTTATAAACTAATAATAGAAAAAATGATATTATAATTTGTATATGTACTACCTTTAATACTAAAGAGTAGCTTTTTTTTTCTACTGAAAAAAATAACTCCAAATCATGAGAAGCCCAATCGCAAAACACAAAGAGCTGCATCGCCCTATGGGATCACTAAATAAGCTTCCAAAGAAAACTTCTCTTCAATAGAATGGACTGGATGAAGATAATAATCTTGAATTGGCACGCTTCTCTCCCTTTCTTCTATGCATATTGTGAAAAGGATTGTCTCAATATGAAAAATAACCATGGTCAACCATGTGTATGTTAGTGTTTATAATATTTATCTTAGGGTTTATATACCATGGATTTATAATATTAGTGTCTTAGGTTTAATATCATTCCCGTGGGTTCATAATTTGTTGGGGTTTTAGTATTAATATCTTGGGCTTATTATTCCCTTTGTTTTATAATATCAATCATGGTAAACTATGGTCAATCATAGTGAACCATGGCCAACCATGGTCAAATGTTGCATTGTGGCAAATATTGTCTCAATATGAAAATCAACCATGGTCCAACATCGCATTGTGACAACGATTGTCTTGATATGAAAATCAATGCTAGTCAAGCATGGTCAAGCACGGACCAACGTCGCATTATGACAAGGATTGTCTTAATATAGAAATCAATCATGGTCAATCATGGTTAACCATATTTATTTTAGGATTTGAAATATTTATCTTAGAGTTTATATACCTTGGATTTATTGTTCCCTTAACCCAAAATTTCATTTGTATAAATATATAATAAATATGTTTAAAAATAAATATATGTAAATAAATATCATTTTAAATTAATAATAATAATAATAATAATAATAATAATTTCATTTTTTTATAATAAATAAAAAATTACTTATTTATTTATAAATTAATTAATCATTAATAACAATAATCAATTATTTCATTTTTTATAATAAATAATAAATTTATTTATTTATTTATTATTAAGAAGTAATGAATTTTAATATGGTAGTCTATGGGGCTTTGGATTGATGATGAATGGGTGCATTGTTAAGGCACTCCTTGTGATACGTCACTGGTTCAAATCTCTTGTGGGTACTTACCTAAAAAAAAATTAATATAGTTAATATAAATGTTTTATTTATATTAAATATTAATATTTAATATTCATATTAATTATAATTATAATTATAATTGTATTAAATATTAATATTAATATGAATTATAATTAAGTATAATCATAAATTAATTATAATCAACAATTATTATGATTATATCATTATTATTATTAATTATTAACAACTATAATAATCAATTATTTATAATTATTTTATAATTATTATTTATTATTAACCATTATTAATATTAATAAATGTGGTTAATATATGTTTATGAGAGTTTATCAACTACATTTAATTTTTAATAATTATTACTATTATTAAATGTAGTTGATATATGCTTATCAAGATTTATCAATCACAATTATTAATGAGATTGTGCTAGTTTTTATTTGTTAATATATGTAATTGTTTTTTTCACTAACTATAAAAAAAATTCAAAAAAAAATATTAAAATTATTATTTTTTTAATTAAATAGTAGAATTTTAAAAGAAATTATATATTTTTTGTTTTTATTAAATAGTATAATTTTAGAAAAAATTGTAATTTTTTTATTATTTAAAAATATATTTTTATATTTTTTGTTTTTATTAAATAGTACAATTTTGAAAAAAATTGTAATTTTTTTTATTATTTAAAAATATATTTTTAAATATATAAATAGATTTTAAAATTTAATGAACATTTAAAAAATTTAATATTCTGCAAAATCATACTCATACTAGTTAAACTTCGGAATAAGATTATTGGGAAAATAACAAATTTTTGGAGTGGGTGACCTTTTTCTTTTTTTAACCATTTAAAAATATCAAACTATTTTTTATTTATTAAATTTTGTGGGGCTATTTTTTTCTATTTTAAGTTTTTCCGTTGTTCCACTAATAAAAAAATTGTACTTAGTGTGTTAATGAGTGTTATTGATGTGATATTACTATTTTTTAGATGCTGAAAGATTCGCGTTGCCCTGGATCTTCATTATTATGGGAAGGGATGGAATTGGAGTGCCTTATTAAGGGTGATTTACTTATTAAATATAATTTAAAATTTTACAAAATAGTTAAGATTTAATTTAAAACTTTGCAAAATAGTTAAGATTTAATTTAAAACTTTACAAAATAGTTAAGTTTTTTTTTTTTTTTTTAATTGCGAAGACAAGGAAATTTAAATATATAAGAGAAAGGCTAACAACATCAACATCAATAGATTTTGGTGAAATAGATCAACTATTAGAAAAATAGATTAAAAGAGATTACACACAATACAAATAATACTTAATTTTTTGTATTGATCACAACAATCATATATGTAGAAGATAAAAGCTACTTATTTTTGTATTGATCACAACAATCATATATATAGAAGATAAAAGCTACTTTGATATTTTTAGATCTTTGATATTTTCAGATCTTAAAAAAATAGATATGTCTTTTAGATTAAAGGGAAAAATAGGTATGTCTTTTAGATTAACAGTTCATGATTCAATTTCGGATCTACCAGTTCTGAAATCACGACTTGCAGTATCCCTCTATCTCCTCTTTCTAACCCCGCAATTCTTATCAAGATTGGATTCTGAAAGGAAGAGTTAGGTAAAATCTCCCACAATGACCTGATTATAGACTAGTTCAGTAAAGGGAACTTGTACGAAGTGCCACGTGTCACTATTTTAACCTTATGACCTACAATTGATACAAAAAAAACTGCAGTCCGTCCTCTTTCTATAACTTCTTACAAAATTTCAATATGATGTTCAAGGAGAATGTTATGACGATTTTCCCAAGATCACCTATTTGGGATGTAATTTCGGAGCCTGCAGAAACCCTAAATGTGTTGGATTGTATCTCCAAAAATATAGCAAAAAAAGATCTTAAATTCAGGCTCGAGCTTCACCACATTTTCATCTCAAATGAGTAATTTTTTTAGCTTCTGAAATGTCGCAGAAAAAAAGTTATAGCGAAAATTCCATGATGACCTGTTTGAGATGAAATTCTAGAGCTTGCAAAAACCATAATTCCTTAGATCATATCTTTGAAAATATAGCGAGACAAGATCTGAAATTTAAACTCAAGATTTAGAATGATCTCAGCGAAAATGGTTTTATTTTTCTTTTGAAACTTCGTAGTGAAACAATTATAACGAAAATTCTATGATGACCTGTTTGGAGCAGCGAAACCCTAGAATCCAAAGCTCTGATACCAAATGTTAAGAAACCAGCGCACAAAAAGATAGAAAAGATAGATCAATGCCTTAAGACTTAGCGTATTCGAGGGGACAACATCCTTTACATTACACAAATGAACAATTCTTGGTTGATACAAATGACAAGGCCTCCTTTCTATATATAGGAGTCTAAGGGGTCATAATATAATCAAAACCAACATAACAATAATAATGTAAGGGCACAATAATAACAATAGTGGGATTTTATGGGGCACAATAATAACAATATAGGGACTACATGGACACAAAATATAGCTAGGTGGTTGTACTAATAATAATAACGAGTTACACTAGTAGTATAGGGACCTAACAGTATGGTTGTAGCCGTAAAAATACCCAATCACCTACATCAAAACTTCTTTTGCTGTGATGTTGATTTTCATGTTGTTTCATTCAATTCTGGACCAAAGTGAGGTTATTCTTTAAGAGTTGGGGAACTTGTTGTTGGTGCTTGATGTCATCTGCTTGAACCTCACAATGTTCTCTTAAAGATGATGTGATGGATGGTGGATGATATCCATAAAGTGTCAATGCATTACGAGATATAGTCAAATTCATTTCTTCTTTCTCTCGGGTTGGTTCCTGGTGTATATCATCTTATTTTAACATTTTTTATCATTTTCTTCCACTTCTTCACAATTTACGTAAATTAGTTTCTTCTCAACACACTTATGACCTTTAGTGTATTTTCTATCACAGTTGTAACAAAGCCCTTCTGATTTTTTTCTTCCAATTGTTTTGGTGCCAACCTTGTAGGTTGTGGAAGACTATGAGCAACAACACTTCCATCATTATAGTGATGAGTGGTAGACTTCCTTGTTGCCATAATTTTTCATTCAGCTTTTCTTGCTACCCTGAATGCCTTCTCCAATGAATCAAGTTTCCAATGCAAACCTCATGTTGGATGTTATCTTTTAAATTGCCTAGGAAGACACCAATCTTGTGCTCCTCAGGAATGTCGATTACCCTAATATGCACTTTTTGGAAGTCCTCAACATGCTCTTCCATTGAACCCTTTTGGTTGAGATTTATCAATTGGCTAAACAAGGTGTTGATATTTGTATCCTCATAATGTGCTATCATTTCCTCCATAAAAATGGACCAAGTGACCATTTTTTTACGAGATAAAAGTGATCAAGACCATGAAAACTGACTGGGTTCTAAATATAAAGTTGCAATACGTACCTTTTGTGTTTTTTACACATTATGGAGATCAAAATATTTTTCCATTTGTAGTGTCCATGTTACAGGATCCTTATTATCAAAGTTCCTCGTATCAATCTTTGGAATATGGTGGGTCTTCAATCCAATGTTAGATTCTATGAAATCATGATTAACGTTTCTTTTGTTCTCATCATGAGTTTCATCTACCACCTTTTTACCTTTAGGAGGCCTTTCTTGTAGCAACTTTGTCCCACCTTCCTTGAAACCTTCCTTGCCTTTCTTAAAATCTACTTCCATACCATCGATATTAGCTTCCATGGAATAGATAAAACTATTTATCTTACCTTCGGTCGCATTCTTCAAATCATCCATCCAATTTTGCTTACTAGGTGTTTCTATTTTCTTGATTCGAGTCATTATTTTTCTTGTTTTTATGAGCTCGTTATTTAAACGACTGTATGTCTGTAGTTTCGAATCTCCGAGTTCTAAAGTTTCTGCTTGTGGTAGCCCTATAATTCCTCTTTCCATCCCCACAATTTTTATCACGATTAGATTCTCCAAGAAATCGTTATGCCCAATCTCCCACAATGACTTAATTATAGACTTGTTCAGTAGAGCGAATTTGTATGACATGCCACATGTCACTGTTTCAACCTTCAACCCTAAAAAGGATACCCAACAAATTAGAATATGTTCTCTTTATGTCACTTTTTATGAAATTTGAATTTGATTCTCAGAGAGAAATTTATGACAATTTTCCCAAGGTCACCTATTTGAGATGTTATTCGGGAGCCTGCAAAACCCCTAAATTCCTCAGTTCATATCTCTAACAATATGGCGATACAAGATCTGAAATTAGGTCACAAGGTTTATCATAATTTCGGCTCAAATGGATTTTAATTTCATCTTCTGAATTTTCGTAGAAAAAATGTTATAGTGAAAATGCCACGATGGCCTGTTTGAAGTAGCGAAATCCTAGAATTCAAAGCTCTGGTACCAAATGTTATGAAACCAGTTCACAAAATAGAAGAAGAGATAGATCAATGACTTCAAAATAAGCTTCTTCGAAGGGACAACCTCCTTTACATTACACAAATGAACAATTCTTGGATGATACAAATGACAAGACCTCTTTTCTATATATAGTAATCTAAGGGGTCACAATATAATCAGAGCCAATATAACAATAATAATGTAAGGGCACAACAATAACCATATGGGGACTACATGGGCACAAAAATATAATAAGGGGGTTGTACTAATAACAATAAGGGGCTACACTAGTAGTATATGGACCTAACATCTATCTATTCCTACGCAGAACAAAACACAAAAAGTCTCGTTTGTCATTGTGAATGGTTGATAGTACCTACATTATCCATGACTCCCTGAACAAAGGAAGAAAAATAAAATTTACTTGTTTCCCTTCTTATACCTCTCTTTCAAAGTAAATTTGCATCCCAGTTCTGTTCTTTATAGATGTGGTCAAATTTTACGTGTTAAAAGGTCTTTTCCAAGGTTTTGATATGATTCATCCAGTTAATTAAAATTGGTGGATTGAAATGATTTTGGACATTGACCCATTCTATAATGCCCATGGCATCTCCATAGATCTATTATTGATTAATCCATAACCATTTTACCGTGATCAATGCACCCCATAACGCAATGATTTCTGCCCTACTATTGGTTATTTTCCACGCTCCCACAAGAAATGATACACTGTATCAGTGTTGATCTCCACATACACATGGTTTGTTAGCACATGCCCCATCAAAAAATCCCACCGAATATGAAAGACATGTTTCTCTAATCTTAATGTTCCTGCCGCCTTTGTTTCTTTGTATCTGTCCAATTTCATTGAAATAGGTTATAGTCTTATTAATATCATCTTGTACCTCCAATATTTTTTGTTCAAAGATAATGGAATTACGCCTTCTCCAATTAGTCCATATGATATATAAAGGTAGCACCCTTTACTATCTCTCTTTGATCCAAATTCCAATACTTGATGACATTTTCTGTGTAACTCGTTTTGATGCGATTTTAAAAATTCCCATTACTCCGTTCCATATTGCCTTTCGATACAGACACTATATGAAGATATGATTATTATACTCCTCACCCTCCTAACATATATGGCAAATTCCCAGACCCTAAAACCCTCTCCTTTGAAAATTCTGCCATGTCAATATCCTATGATGACATTTTATTTTATTCGGAATGGCCCATTTCCATATGAACTGACAAATAAGTGGAAATCCATATCTCTCCTCATTTAGCATACTCTTATATATGTCTTTTACCACCGGGGTTCCTTTCTTAAGTGTTCTCGTGATTCGGAGAATGTTCATTCGTTTGGAGCGACTCGCTCATTTGGCAGACGAAATCGCTTTACTCGTCCAATCTGCACTACGGAGCTCTTCATTCCCTTCATTTACTAAAAGCTAAGCTTCCAAAATCTGTGCTATAGTTCGTACTATATATCGTCATTTCTTCAACCCACTATCCATAAATATTACTAGTCCCTTTCCAAATAGTAGAGAGACAAAATCATGGTGTGAGAAAAAGTTTCTGAATCATCATGATATGATATCGCTACTATGGACTTGTTAATAGTGAATGCGTTTTGTATGGTTTCTGTTTTCTAAATATCTAGTTTGAAAAGTAATTGATAAAACAGGGTATATGAAATATATTGGTTGGTTTCTATTAGATTTAGGTTTATTATATTATACAGTCAACTTGATGAAAATAAAAAAAAAAATATTAGTATAACTTTTACTTTGTCTCTTCCGTCTCTTCTAATCCAATATCTCATGTTTTCACAGAATTCTTTTGTGCTTCTATAAAATAACAGAGGCAAAATCATAATGGGTGAAAACACTTTTGAATCATCATGATACGGTTGTTGCTGTGATGAACCTGTTAACATGGAACGCTCTTGGATAGGGTTAAATATATATGTTTCCAGTCCGATAAATAATTGATGAAATAAGTATTTGAGCTACAAATCTATTGATTTATATAAATTTTAGTCGGATTATGTTACATGTTTAAATTTGATGTTTAAATGTGATGAAATAGGGTTGAGTTGAAAATCAAAGGTGAAGACTTAAAAATCCAAAAAAAACTGAAATATCCTATAATCCTACTACCACTATGTTACAATTATACAAATGATTTTTGTATCCAATTACCAGCATCAATGGTTTTTCTATCCAATATTCAAACTGATCCAATATTGAAACTAGGGTCACCTATACTCAGCCTAAGCGAAAAAAAATAATGAATCAATGTCGCGTTCAATTTTTGTCAATGGCAGAGTGGATAGTGGATGAAATAATTGAGCAAAAAAGCATCGATCGTATGATATGAAGAATATTTGACTTCTTAATAAGTACCTTTATCTTTTTAAAGATGAGTGAAATGAGAGACTTCTTTCTCATTTTTAAAAAGGCATATGAATAGGGTCGAAATCATGCGTACAAATTAGTGCGTTTCATATTCTGTTTATACTTTCACATATGATGCGTTTTATCTATCTTTTGGACCATGCATTTTATTGGTATTTCTCCACCGTGCCTACAATTATTAATTAATTATAATAATTAATAATAATAAATCAGTTAATTAATGGTGATAAATTAGTTAAATATTAAATGATGAATTATTATAAATTAATTAATTAATTATTAAATAATTAAAATTTATTATTAATTATATTAATTAATAATATTTTTTCTATTAATATTAATTGCTTAAGTTTATTGATACAATATTTACTTAATACACTATTAATATATGAATATTTAGTGTTTAATATATCATTAATATTTTATTATATTAATATAATATAATATCAACAAATGTAAAAAACATTATTGAAACATTTAAATAGATTTAATAAAAGTTTATTATAATATTAATGGTATATTAATAATATATTATTCTATATATTTATAATATCCTATCGATGAATTAATCTATCAATTACAATATGTTAATTATGGTTGAGTATTGTTGACATAGTCAGCTATGGTCAACATGGGCCTCATAGTCAATTATAGTCAACGTGACTACCATAGTGAACCATAGTTACCACAGACATCATCGCCTATGACTAGGTGACTTATTGTCAACAATAGTGAATTATATTGAACTATGGTGTGAATTATATTGAACTATGGTGGATGATCATTGTTGAACATGGACACCTATAGTGGATGGTCAAAGGTAGCCATAATCAAACCCTGGTTGAGCATCAACAACCACCATTTAAATGGTAACCATAATAAAACAATGGTCAACTATTAAGACACCATAGTCAAAATATGGTCAAGCACACTGAAACCATATTCAAACCATGGTTAGCTATAGTGAATTGTGTTTAACTATGGTTGACAATAGTCAATGTTTAGGTTTAAGTTTAATTGAACTTAAATATTATGCATAGTCAAGATTTATTCTATACAAAGGCTCAACGATGGTCAAGAATGGTTCAACGTCACATTGTCACAAAGATTGTCTCAATATGAAAATTTTTCATGGTCAACTATTGTCAACCATCGTCAACCATGTTCAATCATGGTCAACCATGGTCCAACATTACAGTGTGACAAAGATTGTCTCAATATGAAAATCAACCATCGTCAACCATGTTTAATCATGGTCAACCATGGTTAACCTTGGTCAAGCATGGTTAACCTTGGTCTAACGTCGCATGTCTCAATATGAAAATCAAACATGGTCAACCATTGTCCAACGTAGTATTGTGACAAAGATTGTCTCAATATGTAAATCAGCCATGTTTATTTTAGTGTTTATAATATTTATCATAGCATTTATATACCTTTCTTTATAATATTTATCATAGTGTTTGTCATAGGATTTTCTCGATATGAAAATAAATCATGGTCAACCATGGTCCAACATTTCATTGAGACAAAGATTGTCTCAATATGAAAATCAACCACGGTCAGCCATTGTCTACCATGTTTATTTTAGGGTTTATAATATCTATCTTAGGGTTTATATACCTTGGGTTTATAATATTAACCTATTAGGTTTAATACTATTCCCTTAGGTTTATAATCCATTAGGTTTTTAGTATTAATCTATTCGGTTTATTATTCCTTTGGATTTATAATATCAATCCCTTAGGTTTATTAATCCAAGGGTTCATATTCATAGGGTATATAATATTAATCCTAGGATTTAATATAAATCCCTTAGGTTTAAAATCATGGTGAACCATGGTCCAACATTGGATTATGACAATCATGGTCAACCATGGTTCAATGTTATTCCCTTTAGTATATAATTGCTTGGGGTTTTAATATTAATTCCTCTGATTTATAATATTAATGTTAAGGTTTGGTCAACCACAGTCAACCAATTTTATTTTAAGTTTTATAATATTTATCTTTGTGTTCATATACCTTGCATTTATAATATTAATCCCTTGTGTTTAATATTACTCCCTTGGGTTTATAGTAACTTTTGGTTTTAGAATTAATCCCTTGGGTTTATTAATCTAAGGGTTCATATTCCTAGAGTATAATATTACTCATAGGGTATTTAATATTAATCCTAGGTTTTGATATAAATCCCTTGGGCGTAGAATAATGGTCAATCATAGTTAACAGTGGTCCAATGTCACATTGTGTCAAATATTATTTTGATATGAAAATCAACCATGGTCCAACATCGCAAAGTATGAAAATCAACAATGGTAACTCATGGTCAATCGTGATTATTTTAGGATTTAAAATATTTATCTTAGGGTTTATGTACCTTGGGTTTATAATATCTATCCCTTGGGTTTAATATTATTCCATTGGGTTTATTAATCTAAGGGTTCATATTTCTAGGGTATAATATTATTCATATGGTTCATAATATTAATATTTGGGTTTAATATAATTCCACTGGGTTTATAATCATGGCCAACCATGATCCAACATCACTTTGTAACAAAAATTCTCTCAATATGAAAACCAACCAATGTCGCACTATGACATGGATTGTCTCAATATGAAAATAAACCATGGCCAACCATGTTCGAACGTCGCATTGTGTGAAAGATTGTTCCGATATGTAAATCAACCATGGTCAATCATGCTCAATAACCATGGTCACATTGTGAGAAATATTGTCTCTTGGTCTAATGTCACATTGTGACAACCATGGTCATCTATGGTCAACTATGGTCTAACGTCGCATTGTGATAAATATCATCTCAATATGAAACTCAAACATGGTCAACCATGACCAACCATTGTCTATTGCTGCATTGTGTCAAATGTTGTCTCAATATGAAAATCAATCATGGTCAACCATAGTAAAACATCACATTGTGACAAAGATTGTGTTAATATGAAATAAATCATGGTAAAACATGGTCAAACATGGTCGAACGCTTTATTCTTGCAAATATTGTCTTGATATGAAAATCAACCATGGTTAACCATGGTCATCCATGGTCTAACGTCGCATTGTGACAAGGATTATTTCAATAAAAAAATCAACCATCATCAACCATGGTTATTTTGGTGTTTATAATATTTATCTTAGGGTTTATATACATTGGGTTTATAATATTAGTCCCTTGGGTTCATAATCCCTTGGGATTTTAGTATTAGTCCCTCGGATTTATTGTTCCCTTGGGTTTATAATATCAAGTGTTTATTATTCCCATGGGATTATAATATCAATCATGATCAACCATGGTCAACCAAGGTCAACCATCGTCAAATGTCGCATTGTGACAAAGATTGTCTCAATATGACAATCAACCATGGTCAACGATGGTCCAACTTTGTATTGTGACAAAGATTGTCTTGATATGAAAATCAATATTTGTCAAGCATAGTCAACTGTGGTCCGACGTCACATTATGAGAAGGATTATCTAAATATGAACATCAATCATGGTCTACCATAGTCAAGCATGTTTATTTTAGGGTTTATAATATTTATCTTAGGGTTTAATTACATTCAATATATAATTTTTATCACTTGGGTTTATTATTCGCTTGGGGTTATAAAATCAATCCCTTGGGTTTATTAATCGAATGGTTCATATTCCTAGGGTTTCATATTATTCCCTTATGTTCATGGTTGTCTCAATATGAAAATCAATAATTTTCTCAATAATGGTCCAACGTCATATTATGACAAAGATTGTCTCAATATTATAATCATGGTCAACCATAATCAACAATGGTGAATCATGATCAACCTTTTTAAAAAATGGTCAACCATGTTTTATAAAATAAAACATGGTTGTCCATGGTCAATCATGACCATCCATAGTGGAACATCACATTGTGACAAAAATTGTCTTGATATGGAATTCAATCATGGTTAAGCATGGTCAACGATGGTCCAACGTCGCATTGTGACAAGGATTGCCTCAATATGAAAAATAACTATGATCAACCATGTTTATTTTAGTGTTTATAATATTTATCTTAGGGTTTATATACCATGGATTTATAATATTAGTGCCTTAGGTTTAATATCATTCCTGTGGGTTCATAATCTCTTGGGGTTTTAGTATTAATATCTTGAGCTTATTATTTCCTTCGGTTTATTATTCCCTTGGTCTTATAATATCAATCATGGTAAACTATGGTCAATCATAGCGAACCATGGCCAACCATGGTTAAATGTTGCATTGTGGCAAGTATAGTCTCAATATGAAAATCAGCCATGGTCCAATGTCGCATTGTAACAATGATTGTCTTGATATGAAAATCAATCCTAGTCAAGCATGGTCAACCATGGTCCAACATCGAATTGTGACAAGGATTGTCTCAATATGGAAATCAATCATGGTCAACCATATTTATTTTAGAGCTTAAAATATTTATCTTAGGATTTATATACATTGGATTTATTGTTCCATTAGCCTGAAATTTCTTTTGTATAAATATATAATAATAATATTTAAAAATAAATATCATTATAAATAAATAAATTAATAATAATTATTTATTTATTTTTTATAAGAAATAAAAATTAATTAATTTATTTATTATTAAGAAATAATGAATTTTAATATGGTTAATATAAATATTTTTATTTATATTAAATATTTTTATTTAATATTAATATTAATATTAATATTAATTATAATTATTAATTAATTACAATTAACAATTATTATTGATTATCATTATTTATTAACAATTATTAATTGTTAACAATTATTAATAAATATTATTATTAATAAATGTGGTTGATATATGTTTATCAGTGTTTATCAACCACATTTATTCGGTGTGTTAGTTTTTATATATTTGTATGTATACTTGTTTTTTCTTATTATTAAAGCTTTTTTTCGAAAAAATACTAAAATTGTGAAATTTAATTGTTATTTTATTTTTAAATTAAATGATACAATTTAAAAAAAAAAATTATAATTTTTTTATTATTTAAAAATGTATTTTTAAATATATAAATAAGTTCTAACCATTAAATTTTTTTAAGAGATTAATATTATGCAAAATCATATCAATACTAGTTAAACTTCGAAATGAGATAATCGGGAAAAAGACAAATTTTTAGAATGTGTGACCTTTTTTTTAACCATTTAAAAATATATAATTCTTTTTTATTTATTAAATTTTGTGTGAGGTATTTTTTTGTGTTTTAGTTTTTCCGCTTTTCCACTTTATAAAAATTTGTACTTAGTGTGTTAACGAGTGTTATTGATGTGATATTACTATTCTTTAGACGCTGAAAGATTCGCGTTGCCCTGGATCTTCATTATTATGATAAGTGCCTTATTATGCGGTGATTTACTTATTAAATATAATTTAAAATTTTACAAAATAGTTAATATTTTTTTTTGAAATTGTGAAGATAGGTCAGGGAGGGTGACTTTCAAATTTGTTTAAATAAGTTTATTTTTGAAATTTAAATTTTGGTAAAGAACATTTATGAGAAAGGCCAACCACATCGAAATAGATCAATTATTAGAAAATAGATTAGGAGAGATTACACAGCACAAATAACACTTAATTTTTTTTATTTATCATAACAATTATATATCTCGAAGATATAAGTTATTTATTCGGATATTTCTAAATTCTAAGAAAATAGATATATCACTCCATATTTAGAAAACAATATTGTCTAGATTGACACTTCATAACTTACACTAACACTTTATAAATCATATGACATAAAAACATTACTTCCCACATCAACTTGGATGCGTTGCATTAAGATAAAAATTTCACAAGTGAGTCAGATTCAACATATTGATGGAGACAGAAAGGAACAACAATATGAGGACAAAATGAAAGATAGAGTTGCAGTGACCGTAGCAAATCTGAAACACTGTAACTCTGTGTCAGTTTTGCAAATCTGAAACGCTAATTAAATTTTACTACAACTGTGTTAGTTTTGCAATTCTGAAATAATCTTTTCCGTATCAAATTTAATAATTTTAACCAAGAATGTTAAGAATTATGGAAAATAGATTTAATTTATTTCATAGACAAATAACTGTCATTCGATCCCGTGACACATGACGCAGAGTATGTGATGGGCGTATACGAAAGCAGTGAGCTTGGCTTTCGTAGGTTTTAGGTTGGAAGTGGTG
This sequence comes from Pinus tabuliformis, assembly GCA_031772625.1. Taxonomy (NCBI): domain Eukaryota; kingdom Viridiplantae; phylum Streptophyta; class Pinopsida; order Pinales; family Pinaceae; genus Pinus; species Pinus tabuliformis. Next base: position 486,576,333 of record CM062818.1, read on the forward strand.
GGCTGCCTCAAAAATATGTGATCACGTGAAGGCACGAGTGAGCGATACGATGAGATTACATCTTATTTCTATGTCAATTCGCGTACTTCCTAAACATCGGGCCACCAAACAAAATTTTCAACTTGTCGGCATATTTTGACACAAAAATGTGTCACTGCTCGCCAGAAATTTGTATTCACTCATTAAAAAAATTATAATTTTTATTTTATATATAATTAGGTTATTTCTTTTGGATTAGTCTCATTCTTTCGAAAAGGGCTCTCTCATTCTCAACAGTTTTGGAATTTTAAATTTGGTTAGCTTGTGTGATAACGTGACACGCTAGCTAAACAATGTTCCCTGGTGCATTGTTGGCATTGACATCAGCGGTCCTGTCCTCACAATGTTCCCTGGTGCATTGTTGGCATTGACATCAGCTGTCTTGTCCTCATCAAACGATGTGCATTGCAGCTGTGCACCCCTTGTCACTCTCCTGCCACTTCTCCTTGTATGAGTAGTATAACTTCTTTTGCTACAAGGAAAAAATACTTCTGCTTTATTACAGGAAATTATCAACATGTATTTTACAGGAAATCGAATTGCATTACTTTGTAGTCTCTCATTGCAAATTACTCTGTAGTCTCTCAATTGCCTGCTTGTTCAACAGTTTAACAACTTTTATATGGATATCTGCTAATGGGCTTCAAGAAGGATTCTATGATAGAAGTTGCAGTGCAGTTGAGGGCATTATTTAACAATCAGTTTCCAAGGCTTTTGCTCAGAATTCCCTTATAGCAAGCTGGGCTTATAAGGATGCATTTCCATGACTGGTTCGTTAATGTAAGGATAGGAACTAGCATACAGCCATGTATATCCAAGTTGCATGTTTCTAGTTATAAATGCACCCAAAGTACTGTCTAAATTTAATGCATTGCTGCTAAAAAATCAAGTTGTCAGTATCTACTTTATAAATGGATCCAAATATTGTCTCTTTTAATGCATTATTGTATATAGTTGATAGTGAACACTATCCACTCAGTTACACAGCATTGAATGCTATTGTTAGTGGTGTATGGAGTCTTCAGAGCTACCATCTATTCAAATTAGACAGTTTACAGACCACTCTCATAGTGTTCAATTAGAAAGTTTACAGACCACTCTCATAGTGTTCAATTTTGCTTAGCGAGATGGATAGTGTTTAATTAGAATTGATAAACTCATCCAAGTTGTAAAAGGTATCAAATAGTGTTCCTGTAGAATTGGTAAACTCACCCACGCTGTAGAAGGTATCTTGATAGTTGATGCTTTTTAGTTGGCCTTTAGTAATAGAATTACTCTTCTTTTAAGGTTATATCTGTTGTGATGTGCTTTAGGCTTAGAATTACTCTCTTGGTAAGATCATTTGTGTGGTGATTGTTTTTTTAAGAGTATGATAGATCAAGAATTTTGACATTTAATTAGCATTTTTAATAAAAACCTGCTATTTTAAATTAAGGTTGGTAGTAGTCCATACGCTGACATTCCATTTCCATCAGTTTTCTTGTTGGTATGCTTTCCATCTGCAAAAATACTGAAAACTCACAATGTTTTAGCCAAGGCATAAGCAAGTGAAATGTGCACATATATTTTGTTTCAGATATCATTTTCCATTTTTTTGCTATTTGGCATTGCCAAAAATGTCTCAGTACTGCAACTTCTCCATTGCAGTCCATGGCCACCATTCCAGGCATAGTAATTAGTTTGGAAACTCAAACAAAATATGGTCATATGCTCCAGAAGAGTGCTATGCCTGTCATAATCACAGTAAGGCTGGGCATAAATTCTATGTTGGGAACAACTTGCAGCTGTGATCAGCCTTGGAATGGACTTATCATCACTTTCAACATTATACAAAACAATATCTTTTAAACTACCACGTTATATCCACAATATTTTAAGTGGCTGATCCATAAGTATAAGTTTAGATCACCTGATGATCACATTGCTGGAGCTTGCTTTTCCTAACAACATGGAAATTAAGTCAATTGCCTGCCTGTTCATCAGTTTAGCAACTTTTATATGGATATCTGCTAGTGGGCTTCAAGTAGGATTCTATGATAGAAGTTGCAGTGCAGTTGAAAGGTTTCGTTCATTCCCATTACGATAGACTTTCACGTAAATCAAGATTCCCATATTGGACAAAGAAAACTTAACTGAAGACGCGTGAGAAAAGATCTTAGGTTTTTAAAACATTTATCTCATTGAATGGAGAAATTAGAGTTTGAAATAAGAAACTCTACAAAAACTCTATAAAAAGCAGTTGTGTGGTTATATGGTTTCCAATTTTTATTATCAGTCATAAAAAGTTTTAGAAAATTGAACTGAAAAAATTAATTATGTTGAAGGCATTCATTTTTTTTATTTTAAGGAATGGTTTTAACTTTTCTAAATAGTTGTATTTAGAACCTACTTTTTATTCAATGGTTGTTTGTGAAACCATCCAGCTATCCTTTTAGCAGTTATGGCCAAACAGATCATGTAAGAACTCTGATAAATGAAAACAGAACTGTAAGAAGAATGAGTTGTAATTGATATAACTAACCTGGATATATTGGCAACTGTTTTGTGATGTTGTCTTGAAGTTTGCTAAATAGTTTGAAAGCATAAGATGCAACTTCAACAATGGGTGGACTTCTTTTATAGTTTTCGGCACTTGAATTTAATTGGTGGACATGGACGCACATGGATTGCAATGACTTCATTTTGAATGTGTGGTCTGGATTTAATTTGATGTGATCTAATGGTTGGGAATTGGTTATTTGTTGATCCATGTGCTTTGATGTGTTTTAGTGAGAAATAGCTTGAGTTGGGTGTCATTTATTGAACAAAGTGGGTTTAAATGTTATTAGGTTGGGTCACATTTATTGAACATAGGGGGTTTAGTTGTTGAACAACACAACAGTTATGGCTGACATACATTCCATTTTATTATGTGCAGGTAGGGATATTTATTTGGGATACAAAGCTTCAGTTTTGAAGAGTGGGGGTTGAAGTGACTGCTACTTTGTACTTCTGGAATAGACCATTCTGGAAGCATTTATGGTTTTAGCTATTTTCTAGTTGGATCAATATGGTTTGCACTCTTAAGTAGTAAGATACTATTTATGGATAGTTGTGGGCCCAGTCAATATATGGGGAAATTTTGGACATAAATTAATACTTATTTATACTTAATGTTATTTATTTTTGTTTAAATTTTGGTTTCAAAAGTCTCAATCTATGGTGGTTTGGTGGGACCAGTACTATATCAATTACTGGTCCCTACATAACATTAGGAATCTCTAGGTTATTTCTTTTGGAATAGTTTAATTCTCTGGAAAAGTGTTCTCATCCTCCACAGTTCTGGAATTTTAAATTTAGTTCGCTTGTGTGATAATTTGGTGATGGTTTTGTTTTTGGTATTTTGGTGAGAAAACATTAAATTATTTTATTTTATTTGTTATTTTTTAAATTATATATATATATAATATATATATATATATATATATATATATATAAGTGAGATGGAAAGTAATTATTAAGTAAAAATCGTAATGGAACGTGATTATTTTAAAATAATATTAATTTAGTAGTTAAAAATTCATTGATAAAAGTGGTTCGTTGTTATTAAAAATGTCATGTGATTTCAAAATTCAAATCCTTTTGATCAAACTAAAAAAAGTGATTCAAATCCTTTTGATCAAACTAAAAAAAGTGATTGATAAAGGTGGTTTGTTGTTAACAATTTCATGTGATTTCCATCAAACAGAAGACAATTGAAACTGTTAGTAAGATTGAGTAAAATTGCCACAAATGCAAAAAAAAACACAACAATAAATAAACACTAAAAAAATTTATTTAGATTCATAGAAACAAAGAAAAATATTTATAATAAAGAAAAAAACCAATCATAATCATTGAAAAAATTCAAAAAATAAATTTGCAAATACTTACCTTTGAGATAATGGACATTAGCATAGTCTGCCTGTAAACCTATATTTTAACAAGTCAAAAATTTACAAAAAACTATGATGAGTAACTTAATAGACATTAGCATATTAGTATACTCTGCCTGTAAACCTATATTTTAACAAGTCAAAATTAAAAAAAACTATAATGATTAACTTAAATGTTAATCATCACTTTGAATGTTGCAGAAATTTTAATCTCAATCAACTACCTTTAAAAAAATAAAAATACATTCGATACCTATTTCTCAACTTTTTTCCATAAAATGTTTACTAAGACATTCGATACCTATTTCTCAACTTTTTTCCATAAAATGTTTACTAAATACCCAACCGTAGAGAAATTAAACAATTTAAATTTGGTAAGTGTCCAACTCTACACAAATTAAGTAATTTGCATCACGTAAATATTATATTCTATAAATTCAAATTTAACATTATATCAGTTTGATGACGGGGACAGACACAAATTAAGTAATTTGCATCACGTAAATATTATATCATATAAATTCAAATTTAACATTTTATCAGTTTGATGAAAGGGACAGGAAGAAGACTCAACTAAACCTATTTTAAATCCAAATCTAACCAGACATAAAATTGTGTCATTTCCATCCGGGGGAAGGGAAGGATTTAATGGCATAACTTTCATGCATGTCATAATATGTCCATTATTTATTGTTAATGTTAAACTTGATTGGATTACTTCCTGCACCTGCTTAGTGCGTTTGATCAGTAACATAACGAAACTACTATGTAAATGTTGCTATATATAAGTAGAAATACTATGTGGGCTTAATTTTCACGTAAGGGCGGGATTATTATTTGAGCTTGATTGAGAGTCTCATTGTCATCTACGAGCTGGATTACTATGCAAGTTTGATTATTATAGATAAACAACATTTGGATGGTGCTTCATATAGCATTGAAGTCTGCTAAGATGGCATGTTGGCAAAATGTGAAATAGTAGGCTGCAAAGTAGTTGTGAAAATATGAATGGATGGAATGTCAAAGTGTAATGGCCATATAGGTTGTGAAGATATGAGTTGATGGAATGTCAAGTGTAATGGCCATATAGGTTGTGAAGATATGAACTGATGGAATGTCAAGTGTAATGGTCATATAAGTTGTGAAGATATGAATTGATGGAATGTCAATTGTAATGGCCATATATTCCAGAAGTGAGGAGTGGAATGTGTATTTGAATGTTGTGGTTGTTTCTTTTTACCAACATTTCAATACAACATCTAAACAAGGGCAACTGCGTAGCGGTAGTCCTTACCGTATTGCCAATAAACACTAAACCATTATAAAATGAGTGCTTAGGAGTTTGGACCAGTTTTGCACTTAGTTTCGCACAATGTCAATTTAGTTTTTATGAAATTGTAGTCATGGGTAATCTAAAGAATGGTTATATTGTGGTTTAAAGTAAACAACAGTGACATTTTACTGATATTTATTATTTATTATGATAATCTAAGGAATGGTTATATTGTGGTTTAAAGCCAAGCTATTGTAGATAATTCCTAGTCTTTTATTTATATGTGAGTAACTCTATTCCTTTATGAAGGACTGATGGATGGACCACATTTTCTTTCAAAAGGCATAGGCACTAACAATGGTGGTCCATCTGATGATGTCTTAAGTTCATTTTTGGTATTCACAATAGTGTCACCCTGTTTGGTGCTGACCCTACTATTATTAGTATCAGTACTATCTGTAAACGCCCCACTGTCAACTATTGATGAGCTCTTGAACTGCTTCAACACAGATGATCTTCCTCTAGCCCTCTCTGTAGCTTTCAATGCTTCCTCTGTGGTCAACTTTATCAGTCTCCAAGCACTAATACTTGTCTTAAGTTGTTTTGGGGATTTATGCAAATTAGATTCCAAATCATGCCTGAGAGATAAGCGTCTTAACTCTATGGAATCTTCCTGTTTCATCCATTCCAAAGCAATAACTATATCTATAAACAGGAAACCGCGTAATTTCCACAAGTGAATTCAACACAAACTAGAGAAGAATGATAACCTTGTAGAGGCATTTGAATCTCGTGAGAAAATTAGACTTTGGTGATGCACTGCCAAAACTTTCTTCTGAGATAGTTGGAGATGAGGGTTCGCTAAGATCGGATTCATCCAAGAAATCTTCCGTGTTGCATTCTTCTCTCATGGCTAGAATGTGAAATCTTCCGTGTTGCATTCTTCTGTCGTGGCTAGAATGTAGTCATATGTTCTGATTCCCTGCCAAATATATGTCAAGTGATTATATTCTAAAATGACCTTTGCAAAATTCAGCAGCTGCTTTTCAACTTAAAATTAAATGAAAATTACTTAAATATATAGTCTTTACACCCTATCTGTGCATTCCATAATCTAGGAATCTCATTATGTAATCTTCACACACATACCTTCTTTATTAGGACTATGTGGAAGAAAAAAAGTTCCCCACCATAATCTAGGAATCTCATTATGTAATCTTCACACACATACCTTCTTTATTAGGACTATGTTGAAGAAAAAAAGTTCCCCAAGGGCTGCACAAGCATACACTGAAACTACAGTAAGGAAAGCCTGCGCCCAGATAAGAGACTTAATTAGTATAAATTTTAATAGTTATTCTATTGCTCAATAAACCAATAAAACTGTTGTCATTCAAACTGAAAGAAAAAGCATCATTAATGAGAAGAATTTTACCAAAATAACTCCTAAAGCCCCTCTCGGGAATCCATTTACAAACCTAAACTCAATTTCATGAATGATGTCTCTTTAAAACTAGTCCTGCACCTCCCTCCAGTATAAGCTGAAAATGGACACCACATACACGATGAAACTTTAATCCAGATAATGAATCAAGGTGCTAAAAGTTTGGCTATCAAGAAAGGGATGTCTAGCATATTCCAAACCTATACTGAATCCACTGAAACCATTCTAACCATGGGCACTCTGCGCATTTGACCTCTGGAAAACCAGATATCCCTGTGTACAACTAGCCCATTTTAGTCAAAAATTCGATAGTTTTTGAGCTATTGGTCTACGGTCATAGCAAAGCTTATTTGAGAATTTTAGGAAGCATGCATGAGGTTTTGAAACACTTTGGAGTCTGAAGTAGCATGTACCATTTTAGGAAAAGAAAGGAAAAACAAAATCCATTTAACCTCATTCATGAAGCAAAAGTTGTTCTAGTACAGTATAATCCAGTTTATCCTAGATCAAGTGCCATTGCATGAATTTCCTTCACTCACCATAATGAGGATTGAAGCCACAAGAAGCATGAAAGTAGTGTAATTCCTCCTTCCAACACAGTTGTTGAGCCACTACAAAACAGAGAACAAAATTCTCATCAAATCCAACGATATATCATGTATTAATACAAAATGTTACAGAACTTATATGAGCTATACAATTCAAGCCAAATACAGCTACACCTAGTACAATTAGAAAATAAGAAAACCCTAACCTTTGTTCTCATTTTCGTATCTCTCAAAACTAACATGACTATATTGAGATCTGAATAGAGTATCGAATTTACCCGGCAATGGAAGTTGTGGTGGACTAAAGAAATCAAAGAAGCTTTCACACCGTCATGGGCTTTTGATTTATGGATCCTTTCTTTGCTTCTCCTTAATCAACTTTTGTGTTATATTTTTTCACGGATAACTTGGGTAGAGTGCATGTAAATATGACATTGGAACTTGGCATGAAGTACTGACATCGAGTGCATCGACACCTTAATCGAATACAGGCAAAGAGCCCTCACTCGGCCCAGAGTATAACACTGAAACATGAGCAAGGTTGTGGAATAGTGGCACTTGGACAAAAAAACAAAGTAACAAATGTAAAGCATGCATCTCTGAGCACATTTTTTATTTTTAAGAATTAGGCATTATTAAATTAAATGAAAGAATTCGTAATCAACTTGCCACTACTCACTCAAATTTGGAAAATAATATTAATAATCAACTTACTAATAGTCATACGAATTTGGAAAATAATATTAATAATCAACTTACTAATAGTCATACGAATTTGGAAAATAATATTAGTAACAAATAAAGTAAGAAATATGATAAATGTAAAACTTTATTCCCAAGCATGTGGGGCAGTGCATGCAAGTGCAGGTGTCCTGGAGATCCAACTACCGTGGACCACCTGCATGCATTACACGTGCTATTGCATAACCGTTTGGATAGTCTCCAAGAGAGCCATGAGCCATCCATACTCATCTTTCTTGTAACAACTGTGTGGCCTGTAAGAAATGTGTCCAAAGAAATGTTTTCACATGTAACAAATGCATCGCCTCATCTTGCTTGTAACAACTACGTGGCCTGTAAGAAATGTGTCCAAAGAAATGTTGTCACATGTAACAAATGCATCACCTGTAAGAACGGAGGAGATATAGCATCATCGCCTAACAAATGAATGAAAATTCATAAGAATAAATGACGAGATATAGCTTCATATGCCACCCTTTGCCAGAGCCTTCCACTTTGAACTAAATAGGTGCATGTAGATGAATGGGTATGGGAATGTGAGAATGTGAAAATATAAGAATGCGGCACTGTGTAATCTAGGAAATGCCACCATGGCTCCTTAGTTTATAGATCAGAGAGGGCATTTTTAAGTAGGAGTAAAATCCATTTAAGAGGAGGATTCTTGCCCTCACAAGAGAAGTAAATTTATTGAACAAAAATAGATTCACAGAGGATCTTGCCTACCTGACAGTGAAGCTTCCTGGACCCTCTACAATGCTCCAAAGGCCTTTTCTTCAGGGACGTCCATGGATTTACAAACTAAAAGTATGTCGTTGCTGCATGCAAACTGAAGATATGCTTTTGCATATATCTTTCCATTTAAACGTTGTTGGATCAGTTTGCTGCTGCTGCAAACAAACTGAAGGCATGCTTTTACATATATTCAGTTTGTTTTTATTATTATAAATTTTAGACATTACATAATTAAAATTAAAAGAGTGACCATTTGGTTCAGCCCATTTTGAATACGAAAGTAGTAATTAGAGAGAGTAATTTAATATTTCTATTTATGATCGATAGAAGCCCTTTTTTATCTCCACAAAGGCCTCCACGAAACACTGGCACAGGGCATTCGCGTCGATGTAGGCCTTTTGAGCCATCACTTCCATCTTAATCGTGTCCATATAGCTCACAATGAACACAGATAGTGACTGCATAAAAAAATTACATATTTACATCTGTTGAAGCGGGAAGAATATGTTTGAATCTCTATCAATCAAATAATGTTCCAAATGATTGAACTTGAAACAATATACCCAAAAATATATAAATCTACAAGCTTTTGTGCTACTGCTTTGATTTCAAGCAAAAATACTAGAATATGGGTAAAGGAACCTGAGGAGTCTATTTACTTACTTGAGGTGCATCGGATACAAAGAAAGAAAATATTTTGATTGTATTCCCATCCATGGCTATCTTCTCCATGGGGCCAATCATATTTGATATCATTATCGTTGTATTGGCAATATTATTGTATAAATATCTATAAATCTCCTGTACCAACCGTATAATGAATGAGAATCCAAAATCGTTGCAAACAATAACGAGTTTTGGGTAATGGGGATGTTACATATACCTGCGGTCCGGTCCTTTTAATCTTGCAAGGCATCTCAGAATTCCAACATTTCGGCTTGTCACATGGACGGGCTTCTACTTCATTTGGAGATTGCAACTACCCTTTCAAGCTTAGCTGCTGGTAGCTGCTTTCTGCGGAGAATTGATAGCCCAAAGCCCATGTTGAACCACTCTTCCGGCCGTACCTCGTTGTCCAACACTGTAAAGAAACTCAGGACACTTACCGCATTTGTAAGTGACACTTGTGGTCCATGAAAATGTGTTGGCATGTCACAATAAAACGTGTTGACGTCTTGCAATATCGGAAAACGTTGGTTAAATGGGTCAGTACGACGTATAATCAATCGGTCGCGGCAATAAGACCTCGAACACAAAACTTTGGATAAAACAAAAAAAACGACGAAATGTTTATTTAAAGCAATTGTTAAATGGTTCGGTACACTTAAATTAATATGAAATGGATCGATATCGATCGCTATAGTCCCATGCTGAGGCAGGGACTAATAAGATAGTAACTATATATATTTTAGAAAAAAATAATAATACTGATAATAATTTAGAAGTTATTTTTTTGGAAATTAAAAAAACACTGGTCATCATGGGTTTTTTTGTTTTTTTTAAAGACAAGAAATATATATTACATTTATTTTTATTTATTTAATTTCATTATCATATTTTGTATTTATATTTACTTAAAAAATTATTTATAAATTTTATAATAAATTGAAACTATAAAATTATTTTAAAACTTTTTAGTAATAAATTATATATTTTTAAATTAAATGAAAAATATTTAGATTTAATATATGTGTGAATATAAAATATGAAAAATATATGTCTTATTATTTATTATTACTAGAGTAAGAATATGTATTTATTCAAATACAATTTGCATTAAATTTATAATTTAAAATTTTCTCTCATATAAAGTCATATTTATTTAACATAAAGAAAATGTTATGGTGCTGAAATAGTCTAATGCACTTTTCATATATATATCATTAAATTTTCTTTAACACACTTTTCATATTATATATAATGAAAAACTCAATTCATGATGAATCATTATTAACGTCCATTGAGATCAATGAAGTTTATTGTACCTTAAGAAAGTAACACATTAAATAAGATTTTTTAATATTTTATTTCTATGATCAAAGAAAAGGGAAAGAAGTGTTCCTAGATCATTATAGTTTTGTTGACTAAACAAGTCAAGAAGGTTGGTAGTGTGGCAAATGTTTTGGAAATGAGAATGTATGTCAGTAAGAGTTGGGCAATACAAGAGAAAGTGTTTTTCATCTTCAACCCTCTTAGTATCACACAATTGACATATTGTTTCATCCCAATGTGTTTTAGGAATAGACCAATGTTTGGTTTCACTTCAAAGCTCATGGGAATTAGTTCTTATCTAAGCAATGCTCATTTTATTCTTAGCACTTTGTTGACGGTGTTATACCTTCCAACATTCAGGGGATCTCCCTGATATGAAGTCTAAATTAAATCTCACATTGTTTGGTGTAGGAGTCTCATCCGGAATATGACCCAGTTGCTAATGAAATGGATTTTAATGATATCCTTTGGTGACTTTGGTTGGAGCAAGTGTGTGACTTTGTGAAAAGTCAGGTGCAATGCATGAAGGTTCTAACACACGAAGGGAAAGTGAGTGATCCCCTTAGAAGCCTATAATAGTACGCACCTTGGAAGGAACACATGAGCATAAAGAAATCACAAGCTAGCTTGCAAAATAGTTCACAAGTTAATCGTGATGGAAAAATACAACAACGCACATTCATCAAGATTCGTACCAATGCAAATGAAATAGTTCATAAGCATAAGCGTAAGTGAAATAACATACATAGCAAACATAACAAAATAGTCCTACTATATTCAAAACATATGCATGAAAGCATGTGATGAGGCTCATCAATAGGTACATTATGAAGGTCATGATGCCATCCTCCTACTTTAGAACTATCTCTTTCTCACATTTGTTTACATTTTTTGTTATATTATGCTTAGTCAGAAGGATAAAACATGTTTGTCATCTCATGTGGCCTAATATAGTTTATTTATAGGAAATGGAGCAATTTTGAGATAATTTCTATACAGGGGCTCAGAGTAGACAAGAAGGCGAGAATCTAGGGGGTTTTCCACCTCCTTAACTCCAAAAATCATCCCAAGATCACAACAATCTCTCTCTCATTAGCTTGAGGTAATTGGCAGCGAAGAAAGTGCAAGTAATGAGGAACAAGATCTACCATTCTCGAGTTGGAGGAGACTAATATTCCTATTTTATATGGATTTGATAGTAGCTACCCTCTTGTATAAATAAGAATGAAGAAGAGCTCACTAGGATTCGTGTTTTGTTTTCAGCTACGTATCTATTGAGCTCAAGTGCTTGGCACTATTATCTTTTACTGCTATGTGATGTATTAAACATTGATTTAATGATCATGGGAAGTTGCTTATTGATTCATCACCAAGTTAGCTCCAGAGGGCTGAGGATCTTAGGTTTGGGCCCAACCCAAGTGGCTTAGGTCCCTCTCGTGTATTTGTACCTATTTTAGTTTCAGAGTACTTCTTAATTTCTTTCATTCTAGTAGAGAATAATCCATCAAAATGTGTGATTGCAGCCTCTGCCTCATCTCTCTCATGGGAGCATGAATAAAAGGATTTACAACCACAACAAAAAATTATTATGTTTATGATTTCTAGGAAGAAGATTTGTGTCTCTCATCTTATTTTTCATGTGCACGTTATAGCTTAGGAGTTGGTTTATTGATTAAATCATAGTTTTGGCATAGATTAGATAACATTTAAATTCAACTAATATTTTCCACTACTAGTTGTTTCATTTTGTCAATGATAAATGGGTATATGCATGTGATGATTGAAGGGATGTTTGGATCTCCAAGCAAGGGAAATTTGACCACCTCCATCTTGGACTTCCTCACCTTCTCTTTTGAACCCCAAATTTTGTCTTAAAATTATTTGCATGAGATCATTTTCCTAGGGCCACCGAGAGCATCCCCCCTAGTGCAAAATAGACCTTCCAAAGGCTCTGATCTTAGCTAGGGGATTTGTCCACCCTTCACTCATTTACCTCAACCTCCATCCACTTTCACATACCCTTAAACCATCATTTCCACCTTTTTAACCTTCTCGATAGCCCTCTTGTAGCATTACAAGCCTTCCTATAACAACTTCATATAGCACACCTGTAACATCTTGTCTCTTCACCAGTTTTGATCCTTGCTGCAATTTCGACTTAGGTTATAAGGATGTTTACCCCTAGCTATGACTTCACGATCAAGGAAAGCTCTTAGGTCACTCCAAACCCTCCTTTTCCTTCACGGAAAAATAGAATAGTGATGTGTTTCCTTATCACAAATTTTGCACAAATAGAACAATGATTTACATGCAAGTGTGAGCTAGTTAGATGGTACATAGAATTTTTTATTATGGTTTGGTAGGGTAGCTTCTTTTCTGCAAATAGATATGATAACTAGATGGATGATTGCAAGATAATGTAGTTTCATTCTGCAAGTAATTTAGCTCTTGCCTTTTCATGAATTTTTTCTATAGCATTAACAAGTTAAAGTAAATATAATTCTCCTTTTCATAGTTAGATATAGCTTCCAAATTGCACCTTCATTATCTAGCTTTCATTCTAATTCAGTAGGAGGAATGGGCTTCGAGCATTATTGATCATATTTCCTAGTTGAGGGTGACATAAGTAGAATTCCATCTATTGTGCATATAGCACTGTCACCTTGAAGTTTGTATGAACCCTGAGATGATAAATAGAGTTGCGGAGCCCTTGAGAGTTGCAACACTCTTGGTGCAATACTAGGGTTCACCAATTTTTGGTGTTGTTACCAGGGAGGTGTCTAATTAGATGTTATTCTTACTTAAGCATTTTTTTATATTTTGCATACTATTTTGAAGAAGTAACATAAAAAAGAAAAAGAAAAAAAAATATTTCATGCCTCATAGGAGTAAATACACTCAAGGAAAATTCTTACCGAAAGCCCCCACACCCTCAAGTAGTCAACCTTCACTCTTCTTCGGTGACTGTCAGCTTCCCTCTCTGACTATAGGGGAGTTAGAAGACTCTCTAGGTGAGCAACCTAAAATCTTTGAAGAACCTATTGTGGAAGAAGAAGAACCCACTTCACCTACCCAACCTATGGTTGAAAACAAGAACAATGAGGTTTTCCTTATCAGAGAAACTAATGGAGTGGCTAGGAATGAAAAATATAAGCCCTACTTCCCTTTCACATTTCCATGGATTAGCCTCCAAGTATCCTGATACCTTCAAGTTTGAATTTTTTGTTGTTTGTAGGACCTATGACTATGTCTATTATGACCAAAAGATGAAGTTATTCCCCTCTATCCTTAAGAATGTAGCCTTACACTGGTTTATGGGTATGCCTGGGGGTAGCATCACTACCTGGCCTCAAATGCAACAAGTCTTTAATGACAAGTACATGGACTACTGTAGGTCCAAAGAAACAAAGGAATAAATATTTAGAATGACTCTTAGACATGATAAATCCTTAGAAGACTATGACGAGAGATTTCAACTTAGTTATAGGAGGGCCAAATGCACCCTTAAGCTTGAATCACTCAAACTAGTTCTTCTCCAGGGGATCAGGGAGGACATGTTGGAGACCCTCAACATGTTGACTTGGGGAGATATCTATCAATTATCCTATGATGACACTAAAATTGTGTTCAATAATCACTCTAGGGATGCTAGAAAGAAGGGTAGGGCTATTCAGGGCTTGGTCAGTTGCTCTTCTTCCACAATTTCCATAAAAAATGTGATTGTGAACATGTAGGTCCTTTCCATGAATTTTCTATCAAAATAGCACATTACATCAACATTTCATATGATTAGGTGGCCTCAACCTGCCCAATGGGAAACCAGGTCTGTTGGCCACCTAACAACATGATAAATCATCTAGTGACAAAAATAATAAGCCTTACTAGCCACAATATATATGCCTAACTGTCTTTGTTCTTCCTACTATCTAGATAACTATAAACATAACTGACAACATTCCTAAAAATTTGACACTACGTCATACAAAAACTAAAACCAGAAATTTTGTTTTTTTTCCAATTCTACTTTATAATATTATTAAATTCAAAAATATACTTTTTAATAAATAACAATTATTTTGTTGTGTTTAAAATAAATTTTGCAGTTCAAATTTTATAATATAATTTTTAATAAAATATTATTTTATTTTTAATTAAAATTTAAAATATAATTTGAAATAAAATTCTTATTTTTAATATTTAAAATATATTTTTTAATTTATAAATAAATTTAAAAATATCCCATCCATATCAATTTAGCCATTTAAATATATCATTTAAAATAGTTTTAATTAAATTTTAAATAAAAGTGATATTATATATATATATATATATATATATATATATATATATAATCATTATATTAAATTAAAATCAAATAACTCCTCTTTATATATAATTATTGGAAATAAATACTTAAAATTTTTAAGATTGAATGAACTTTTTTATGTTAATAAATACAATAAAAGAAAACCTTAACAGGAAAGTTAAACATTGTGTAAACACTATTTACTTGGAAAAAACAACATATATCAATTTTGCACCTAAATCTATCCAGTTTCCAAAGTGCTCAAACATTACACATTCGAACACTTTTTTGAAAGATGTTTGTATCTAGCTTGGCAATATTTATCTTGCACCTAGATGTATCATGTTTCCAAAGTGCTCAAACATTTACACATGCGAACACTTTTCCAAAAAAAGGTTTATATCTAGCTTGGCAATATTTATCTTGATACAATTGGTCTAATATGGCATCAATGTATATTTGTTGTTGACTATAATTTTGTTGAATGCCTTGTATGGATACCCATTCACCAAGTCTCATTCGTTTTTGGAAACATTATGATGGGTGACTAAAATGTTGAGGTACATGTCAAATAAGATGTCCTAGTAGCTAATGTAATTGTTTTTTAACCTCATTTTCTTTATAATGGGTTACCTATAGAGCTCAGCACAATGTTTGGTATGGAGAATCTAGAAATATTTGGATTTCATGTACCACATCTTTTTTGAGTAGTAGTACTATATGAATGTAGTGATTCCGATTAATGGAACTTGAAGTTTAAAATAGGATTCTTAAAGAAAATAATAAAATAATAATTTTAAATTTTTAAAAAAGATGAAAATAAATTAGCATTTTATTGTATTTTTTTGCTTTTTTCCTTGTAAACTTATTTAAATGACAAGTGCACAAAATCATTAAATGCAAAATCCAATTCCACATCCAAAAAATATCTACTTCACACATTTGTAAATTATGTCTATCAATACTTAACCATTTAATTTATATAATTATGATAGTAATTCTAATTTTTAAAATTGAAAAATCAACCTTAAATCTTTCTATAAAATAGTAACAAATTAAATTTTAATGGTTTTATAATTGATAATAATAAAAAATTATCTTTTTTCATGATGCGTTCACGGTCACTACTCATGAGTCACTTGTATATTGGCTAATAGGTTATAAATCCCAATACCCGCACGACATACGTTAAAAAAAATAGTTAAAAAATTTCAAACATTAAAATTTATCCGGGTTATTTGTGTGCTTTATACAATTTATTCACGCAAAGGAATTATTCATTCTATGTATATGTTAGACAGCTTGGTCATAATACACAGATTCAATTCAGTGTATATTGATTATATATATGCATATTGCAATCTATTTTCATTAATAATTTATTAATAATTTTTTTAATATATTTTTAAAATAATTGTGTGTGTGGCCTAGTTGTTTGTAAGAATACACATAGCTTAAGAATACACATAGCTTGGTCATACACAGCGTGGATGTATAATGATTATATATATATTATTTTTATAGATAATTTATTATTATTATTTTTAATATAATTATTTTGACAAGTGTATTTATTTGAGAGTTTGGATGTTGTTTGTTTGTTTTTTTTTATATATTTTATTTTATTATGAATTTACACACATGATTAAGTGATAAAAAAATAATTTTGGTTGTATAATTTGATCTAAGTTTGCGATTTTTTAGAAAGTTATTAAAGATAATCAATATTTATTAGTTTATCTAGCTATAGGATTGAAGCGGGTACATTATCTAACGATGGGCATATATTGCCCGATGTATATGCCCACCAAAAGATTGAAGCAAGTACATTATCCAATGGTAGGTATATACTGTCGGACGTATTAAGGGCCAGATAGACTGATAAATATGTCTTCTCGGGGTCATATCTTGCCTGGATAGACTGATAAATATGTCTTGCCCGGGTCATATCTTGCCTCTTACAATGTAATTATTTTTTTACGATAGGGCCACATATCTCCCGTTACAATGTAATTATTTTTTTATTTCTAAAATAGTAATGGGAGCGCTCATTTGTATCTAAAGAGCTTCCATTATCTAGTGGTTAGATCATGGCAATCATGGCATTTCATGAGCCAATGCCACGTTAAAATTCAATTACCATCCACCCAATTGGTTAAGAATTTACCCATCTACCTGTTCCAATCCATTCAATCGTTTATCATTTAAGCAATCAAGTGCAGATACAAAACAATTCCTCTCATGCGGGGGTAGATACCTATGGTTACGGGCATCGTCTGGAGTCCACAATGTCCAAGAATATTGATTGATCACCTTCTTGATTAGTTTCAGATGATTTGATGTTATGATGGAGTTTCAGATCTCATGGATGAATTGTTACAAATGTTGTTCAACATACGACATATGGGACCTATTCTATCAGTAAAGGTATAATCACCATTGTTATGTAGCCTGATATTCCTAATGAACAATGTTAAACTTTTCATTGACTAAAATGAAAACCTTGTATTTGCATGGTTAACAATTTCTATAAATTAACACAAAAATATGTATTGGCATTGCTACAAGATTAAAAGTTTGTATTATAAATATTTTTGCAGATGCATGAAGTAGTGACTAAGTGTAAATGCCTCTTTTATAAACATTTTTAGAGGATGCCCTCAGCCTCTCCCTTTTAGTCCATTTGATGTACATGCTCTCATTGATGTTCCCATCACTGGTTCTTCCTCTCCTCGGGCCCTTGGAGCATGGCTGCCTGCACATGATTTTACATGACTTTCATACTTTCATTGAATATTCGGGGTCTGGAGGCTGCTCCTAAATATCTAGCCCTCAAGGAGCTTTTCTTTTCTCTTCGTCCATATAACATTTTTTTACAGGAAACTATGCATGCGACTTCACATGTGATTGAGTACTTCAAGAAGATTCTTTGACACTGACACGTGGTTGCCACTGATGTTGGTTGTCTCTCGAGGGGACTAGTCGCTATATGGGACCCTTGGTAGGTTAAAGTAAGGGCTTATTCATGTTTTTCTGGTATCCTCCTTTCTGGTCATGTACATGGTTTAAAGGGTAGAATTCACATAATAAATGTATATGTCCCTTATAGAGATCGGGTTGTATTATGAGATAACCTAATTGTGTCGGGGATTCTGGAAATTGTTTCACTTGTCATTACAGGGGATCTAAAATGCACAATTGGCTTGGACGAGGTATGGGGAGGATCCAGAAAGGTTGATGTTTTGGAATATCAAATCAAAGATATTATTATGGATCACAATATTATTGATATATTCCCTTCTATGATTATTCCTACTTGGGACAATGGTCGATTAGGGGATGGATACATTGCAAAGAGGCTGGACCGGTTCCTCCTACATGAATAGGTAGTTGAGAGACTTGGGATGGTACATTTTGAGGTGGTGAGTAACCATATCTTGGACCACCAGCCCATTGCCCTTCACAGGAGGAGGGGGGATTTCAAAGGGGGGATGCCTTTTAAGTTCAATCGGGTATCACTGGAAGACCCAGATTTTAACAACATTGTGAGCGAAGTCTACAATTGTGATGGGGTTCGAATAACTACTCCCATGTTGCATATACATGATAAGACTTTTGGCCTTAGGGTGGATGTATAAGCATGGGAAAAGAGAAAACGGAGTCATATGAGCCAAAAGCTAAATGATATTTCAAAAGAACTGGATGTCATTCTCCCAAATATGTGTGTGCATGATCTCACTGTTAATACCAGGAATCACATTCATGCCTTGGTACTAAAAAAGAAACATATTCTTCTTATTAAGGAGTCTACTTGGCAACTAAAGAGCGAGGCCATCTGGATTCGGGAAGGGGACATGAATACATTTTTTTCATAGATTTGCAAATCACAAAAGGAAGCTCAATTCCATATGGGAGATTACTGATGTGGTCGGAAAGAAGGCTCAGACACAACAGGAAATTTGCAAGGTTATTTTTCTCCATTTTCAAAAAGCATACTGTCAAAGGGAAATAGACAACGCTGAGGATCAATTATGGGGGGTGGAAGTATATCCTTCCATGTTCAACAAGACTGCCAACTCAGAGCTATATAAACTGTCTCGGAGGAGGAAATTCTGGGAGTACTTAAATATTTTTTGGGGGATAAGGGTCTAGGACCCGACGGGTGGACGAAGAAACTTTTTACTCACTTCTTTTATATCTTTAATTAGGATCTCATTGACATGGTGGAGGAATCACAGACCAGGGGATATATACACCTGCATATAAACTCTACATATATTGCTCTCATTCCGAAAAGGACTCCCTCTACTACCTTCTTAGAATTCAGACCTATCTCTCTAAGTAATTTTATCTACATCATTATCTCAAAAACTATAGCTAACATGATTAGGCATATACTGTCTAAGTATATATCCCCTGAGTAATTCAAGTTCCTGCAAAATAGACAAATTCATGATGCCATGGCGATCGCCCACGAATGTATGCGCTTGATCCATGATAAAAAATTAAATGTTGCTATTATGAAGGATGATTTACAAAAGGCATATGACTATCTTGATTAGGGCTACCTGAGGTTGGTACTTCACAAAATTGGTGTACAGGCCAGATGTGCTGAGTGGATTATGTCTTGTGTTTTAATTGTCCAATATGTTGTTGTTATTAATGGCTATCCTACAAAAATTTTCAAGGGAGGGAGGGGCCTTACACAAAGTTGTTCACTATATCCTCTATTATTCATTTTGGCAAAGGATGGGCCGAGTTTACATATAAAAAAAGAAGTGTCAGAGGGCTAGTTTCAAGCACTGCACTTGGGGAGAGACATCAGAATTTCTCATAGTTTTTTTGTTGATGATGTGCTCATCATGGGGATACTCAATAGGTACACTTGGTTTACCCTTTTTAATATATTTGCAAAGTTTGGGAATGCTTCAAGATTTCTTATGAATCTTCATAAGTCCATTGTCCTACATGGCATATGTGATATGGAGTTTATTTCTTACATACATAAACTTTTTGGTGTGGCCTCTGATTTTCTGTCGGGGGGTATGAAATATCTTGTATTTCATATTATGCCTTACAATTATAAGGTAAATGATTGGATGTGGCTTGTGCACCATTTCTATAGAAAAAATCTGGGTGAGAATTCATATGTTTATCTATGGGAGGACACATCACTCTGACCCATGCAGTGATCGTGCAATTGGGAACTGGGCACACTTATATCATCTAGCTCTCACCATCATTAAGAGTCTTTATAGGATCATGGCAAAGTTCATCTAGTCAGGTATGATTAATAAGAAAAAATTTCATCTTGTAAAGCTGGACCATATCACACTTCCAAAACGTATGGGTGGATAGGGAATACTGAACCTGAGGAGATTTGGTTGGGCATTGCTGTTGAAATCTATGTGGAGGGGGATATTTGTGAATGGCATTTAGGGCATGATCATTAGACACAAGTATCAAAAGGATCATGACTTTTCTGTATGGATGTGTCGAGGATGTATCGGGACTGCATTGAGCTCAGCCATTTGGCTCAACTTCACAAAAATAAGAAAACATTTTCTGCAAAATCTTGCCTCGAAAATGGGTTCTGGTCACCAGATTGTTATTCGAATGGATCATATACTGGGTACTGATGTAGATTATAGTATATCTGATGATTTTATACACTGTATAAACAGCTGTGGAATCTTTTTTTGGCACCAGGTCATATCGAAATGGCAGGGTAGATGTCCTATTTGGAAAAGGGCATGGGAAATGGGTCTGGATGGGTAGATGGCGTGGGAGTGGGATTTGATTAGAACTGACATGCAACTTTATGAGTCACCCTGTTAGAATTAAGTGAGTGTTTTGAGTCAGTTCATTACTCAACCTCATGGGAACTATTGGCTTGCAGCGAAAGGAGTATTGAGGTATCTGCAAGGAACTTTAGGGTTTGGTATTTCGTATTCTAATTCATTTGATGTTAGCTTGACAGGTTATACAAAATTTGATTGGGCGGGAAATTTAGATGATAGAAGATCAATTATAGGTTACACCTTTAGCATTGGGTCTGGGGTCATCTCTTGGTGCAGCAAGAAGCAACATACTGTAGCCTTATCCTCAGCAGAAGCAGAATATCAAGCTATGTGTGCAGCAACATGTGAGGCAGTTTGGTTGCGCAGACTTCTCCAAGATGCAGGGGAAGAACAGACAGAAGCTACGGTTATCAATTGTGATAATCAAAGTTCCATCAAACTGGCTTACAATCCTGTGTTTCATAAAAACACTAAGCACATAGACACTCAATTTCATTTTGTTAGGGAAAAGGTGCAGTCCAAAGAGATTTGTGTTGAATATTGTAATTCTTGTGATAATATGGCTGATATATTTACTAAGCCTCTAGGAAGACTGAAGTTTGAGTTGTTTAGGGACATATTAGGTGTGTTTAAGAACCCTTTCTCCATTAAGGGGGAGTGTTAGAATTAATGGAGAATAGGCTCTTATGGTTACGTAGTTGTGATTTTCCTTTTCTTAGTTATTCAGTTCCTATTATTCAGGGATATGATTTGTTGTCCCTAACAAATTGTATCTATTTATTATTGGAGATTAATGTGAAGCCTGTGTGGTGTTTTGCTTGAAGGAGCTCTTGGTGATCCGCACCTGTGAGCTCCTCTTGTGTTGGTTTGCCATTTCATGTCTTCCCTGTGCAACTCTTGACAAACACGTGGTGGAGGTAGTGGTACTTCCATTACGAGGATAGCTACTCTTCTATGGGATATGTCATACGCTGGTGCTGATGGATTAGTTTCAGAGGTTTATTATGTGACACTGATATATTTTTTTTGTGTTTTTGGTTTTTGTACAACAATCTCACACATTTTAGATGCATGACCGCTGACTAAATCAGAACATTTCAATTGTATGATTGCACTGTATCCATATGTTCATGCCACTGTGCAGAGTGACACCTATCTTGATGTTGTTGGTATATATTATATGTTAGATGATTCGAAATGGGCTTGATAATAGACTGTATCTGATAATTTATAATAGTACTTTTTACAATCCATTCATATGAATATATAATGAGTATAGTTTGGATATTAATATACTATTTTTTTTTATATATATAAAGAGAAACAACTTATTAATATACTATTATTATATACTATCAGAAACAACTTCATTACCTACTAACTAATTAACTACAATTTATCTCGCAAAAATGTTCTTGATCCCGCACATCATCACTTTTGCTGTTACTTATACATTGGCATTACTCGTTGAAAGTGTCATCTCCGATAAACGAATTCACCTTTCACATCATTCCTGTTAGGAAGTTCATGTTATACTTTTTAAGAAGCGACGATCACAAAAAATTATTTCTCTCCGGCAAACATTTACCGAGTCAAATCATGGTCAAACACTGAAATGTTTCATTGTTATCACATACTGATGCACAGTTTCATTTGCCATTTCTAAAATACGGCGTCTACTGAACAAACGTGAAAGTTAGCATAATCAACAACTGTTACGTGTTTTAATAAACAATGGTGTCATACATATATCGAGGAAGACAATTTTAATTACTAGTTATATATTTTATGCCTTCTACTTT
This sequence comes from Pinus tabuliformis, assembly GCA_031772625.1. Taxonomy (NCBI): domain Eukaryota; kingdom Viridiplantae; phylum Streptophyta; class Pinopsida; order Pinales; family Pinaceae; genus Pinus; species Pinus tabuliformis. The sequence continues at coordinate 486,598,925 of CM062818.1, forward strand.
ATCATAATAGATAAGTTAGCAATTGTATCTAGACGTTCAAAAGAATGAGCTAGGAATGTGGAAGGTAGCAATAAAGTAAAATATATAAATAATAAAATACAATCTTTACACATATAAAAAACATAACAAAAGTGAAAGAATTCAATTTGTTTAAAGTTTTTTAAAATACCATAAAATATGTTCTAAACACAGAAATTATGAATTATCTATCAAAAAAATAATATTACAATTAACTTTTTCCTCCTCCCACCATGCACGTTCTAAGACTTTTTAATAATGGAAAATTATGTTATAGATAAAATTCACAGAAGTTTATAGAGTGAACGTTCAACATTATTTCCACGACCATTTTTCTTCTTAAATTATTAAGAACCCCAGTTGTTTCACCAATATCAGAGTGGTCTAAATCCACCAGTGGATAGATAAGAATCAAATTCAAAAGGTGTGCTATCAAGAGATCATATACCAATTGGCATTCTCGGCGCTGCAAATTGCTCCACAAAAAAATCGAAATTTGCATGTCAGATGTATACTTTGAACATTTAATCATGAATGCAAATCTTTTTATTTTTAAACAAGAAAAGACTAAAATAATACAAATTTGATGAAGATCCGGGAATAACCAATTCACCTATCAACACTAAATGTTGCCACCACAACCAACGTAGTGGAGAGGTGTACTACCTGTACCTCTCAAGTTGAAAAATACATAAAATTTCGTTTTAAAAAATTACTAAAAGTTTCCAATTGTATGGAATGATCCATCCATTTTTCATATAAAAAGTACAAGTATGAAATGTCTCTTGCTTAAATCAAAGGCATGTTTCATAAAATCAGTGAACCATGGTGAAAATTATCTACAACAGAGAGAATAACACCAGAGAGGAATTGTTTAAACAATTTACTTTATTAATTAACTATAAGGTCAACTGTTGATCCATATTGAACTGTCACAGCTGATATATTGGCCCCAAAATCTGGGAGTAGCTATACATACTTTGCATGCCGATTCAGTGCTGCCATGTGAAGGGCGCAGTAATACTTCTATCTGCTGGTTTCCTAGAGCAACCACTACAATAAAACCACGCATATCTCAATAATAGATGGAAACTCAAAAATTGAAATCACAACCATTTCAGGCATCAATAATTGCGTCAGATCAAAGTTGACTAATGATTATTCTTTCCCTCGGTCTTCCCTTAAACTATTCTAGAAATCATGTATATTGGGTACAACATCAACAAAAAGAAGTCTTGCACATAGAGAATGGCCATTTACGGTTACAAAAGCAAGAGCAGTGACCATTATGGTAGTTTTCTCTGTTAACCTGCAAAGCCAGGTGCAGCTTGAACGGTTGAACTAAACTTCCTTAGAGATTGTTTAAGACGTGTAGCAGAAATAAACATTGCAAGCCTCCAAACATGGTTGACATTATCTTACATTTTCCTTATAAAGCACAAGTGTCTAAGCCACCTCCTAATCGCCATATCTACAAGCTTGCATCAGGTTGTCTATGGAATTTTAAAGAATTTAAAATGTCAATTGAGCTAAAAATTACCTATCAGTTGAGTAATGCAAAATTTTGCACTAGTACATATCTTGAACTAAGTGAAATAAGGGTAGTTGCATGAACTAAACTGAAGTAAGTTGTAATAAATCTCTGAGGTAATATTGGTTGAGCATCAAAATGTGTAGAATTTAGTAAAGATTAGATAACTTAACTTTAACTGAAAACCATAACAAAACTTAGTCAAAACTACCATTTCATAGAATATAACTTGTGGATTAGTGAGAAATGGCGCCGAGGTTGTTTAATACCAGGCTAAACAAGAAAGTGACTTGAACCAAGGTATTGAATCAGTAACTATTTTACTAATTAACATTGAAGAAAACCATTTCATAATGTCCATGGTTCTATCAAAATTTGTCACATTTATGCATTGTAGAAGGTCCTCAATTATGCATTCACCACATCTTGGATACCATGTTGAGTATGCAATTCCCCCCCCGCCCCAAAAAAAAAAAATAGAGGATGTCACATAACCACTCTACAATTCCATTAATTGGATTTATTTAGGTGGTTGGGAAGAATATTTGTTATATTTCCCATCATTATTTCTCATTGAAAAGAAAAATCATTAAATTATAACCATCATTAAGTCCATAGACATCCACAAGATGTGACAGTACTACTGCAAAATAAGTTACGTCCAACATCACATTGGGACAAAGATTGTTTCAATATGAAAATAAACCATGGTCAACCATGTTCTACCTCGGTCCAACGTCACATTGTGACAAAGATTGTCTCAATATGAGAATCAAGCATGGTCAACCATGGTCCACCGTAGTATTGTGACAAAGATTGTCTCAATATGTAAATCAACCATGTTTATTTTAGTGTTTATAATATTTATCATAACATTTATATACCTTGTTTTATAATATTTATATTAGTGTTTGTCATAGAATTTTCTCGATATGAAAATCAGGCATGGTCAACCATGGTCAATCATGTCAACCATGGTCCAACATTTCATTGTGACAAAGATTGTCTCAATAAGAAAACCAACCATGGTCCAACGTCACAATGTGACAAATATTGGCTCAATATGAAAATCAACCACAGTATCCCATTGTAACCATGTTTATTTTAGGGTTTATAATATTTATATTAGGGTTTATATACCTTGGTTTTATAATATTAATCCATTGGGTTTAATATTATTCCTTTGGGTTTATAATCCGTTGGGTTTTTAATATTAATCCATTCGATTTATTATTCTCTTTGGATTTATAATATCAATCCCTTAGGTTTATTAATCCAAGGGTTCATATTCATAGGGTATAATATTATTCATGGCGTTTATAATATTAATCCGATGATTTAATATAAATCCTTTAGGTTTAAAAACATGGCAAACCATGGTCCAACATTGCATTATGACAATCATAGTTAACCATGGTCGAGCTTCACATTGTGACAAAGATTGCCTCAATATGAAAATCAGCCATGGTAAACCATCATCAACCATGGTCAATCATGGTCAACCATGGTTCAATGTTGTTCCCTTTAGTTTATAATTGCTTGGGGTTTTAGTATTAATCCTAAGGTTTATAATATTAATGTCAGGGTTTGGTCAACCATAGTCAACCATTTTATTTTAAGGTTTATAATATTTATCTTAGGGTTCATATACCTTGCATTTATAATATTAATCCCCTTGGTTTAATATTATTCCCTTTGGTTTATAATAACTCGTGGTCTTAGAATTAATCCCTTGGGTTTAATATTATTCCCTTGGGTTTACAATAACTTGTGGTTTTAGAATTAATCTGTTGGGTTTATTAATCTCTTGGGTATAATAATGGTCAACCATGGTCAACAGTGGTTAAATGTCACATTGTGCCAAATACTATTTCAATATGAAAATCAACCATGGTCAACCATGATCAACCATGATCCAACATCGCATTGTGACAAAGATTGTCTTAGTATGAAAATCAACAATGGTAACTCATGGTCAGCCATGATTATTTTAGGGTTTATAATATTTATTTTAGGGTTTATATACCTTGGGTTTATAATATCTATCCCTTGGTTTTAATATTATTCCATTGGGTTTATAACCCCTTAGGTTTTTAGTATTAATCCCTTCAGTTTATCAATCTAAGGGTTCATATTTCTAGGGTATAATATTATTCATATGGTTCATAATATTAATATTTGGGTTTAATATAATTCCATTGGGCTTATAATCATGGTCAGCCATGATCCAACGTCACTTTATAACAAACATTATGTCAATATTGAAACCAACCAATGTCACATTGTGACAAGGATTGTCTCAATATGAAAATAAAGCATGGTCAACGATGTTCCAACATCGCATTGCGTGAAAGATTGTCTTAATATGTAAATCAACCATGGTCAACCATGCTCAATAACCATGGTCACATTGTGACAAATATTGTCTCTTGGTCCAACGTCACATTGTGACAACCATGGTCATCCATGGTCAACCATGGTCCAAGGTCGCATTGTGACAAATATTATCTCAATATGAAAATCAAACATAGTCAGCCATGACCAAAAATTTTCCAACACCGCATTGTGACAAACATTGTCTCAATATGAAAATCAATCATGGTCAACCACAATTGAACATCGCATTGTGAAAAAGATTGTTTCAATATGAAATCAGTCGTGGTCAATCATGGTCAAACATGGTCGAGTGTCGCATTCTTGCAAAGATTGTCTTGATATGAAAATCAACCATGGTTAAGCATGGTCAACCTTGATCTAACATCACATTATGACAAGGATTGTTTCAATAAGAAAATCAACCATCATCGATTATGTTTATTTTAGTGTTTATAATATTTATCTTAGGGTTTACATACATGGGTTTATAATATCAGTCCCTTGGGTTTAATATCTTTCCCTTGGGTTCATAATTCCTTGGGGTTTTAGTATTATTCCCTTGGGTTTATAATATCAATCTCTTATGTTTATTGTTTCCTTGGATTATAATATCAATCATGGTCAACCATGGTCAATCATAGCTAACCATGGTCAACCAAGGTCAGCCATCATCAAATGTAGCATTGTGAAAAAGATTGTCTCAATATGAAAATCAACCATGGTTAACGATGGTCCAACTTTGTATTGTGACAAAGATTGTCTCGATATGAAAACCAATCTTTATCAAGCATAGTCAACTGTGGTCCAATGTCACATTGTGAGAAGGATTATCTAAATATGGACATCAATCATGGTCAACCACAGTCAAGCATGTTTATTTTAGGGTTTATAATATTTATCTTAGAGTTTAAGTACATTCGACATATAGTTTTTATCTCTTGGGTTTATTATTCCCTTGGGTTTATAATATAAATCCCTTGAGTTTATTAATCAAAGGGTTCATATTCCTAGGGTTTAATATTATTCCCTTAGGTTCATGGTTGTCTCAATATGAAAATTAATCATTTTCTCAATAACGGTCCAACGTCGTATTATGACAAAGATTGTCTCAATATGATAATCATGGTCAACCATGGTTAACAATGGTCAATCATGATCATCCTTTGTAAAAAATGGTCAACCATTTTTTATAAAATCAAACATGGTTGTCCATGGTCAATCATGGTCAACCATGGTTAACAATGGTTAATCATGATCATCCTTTGTCAAAAATGGTCAACCATGTTTTATAAAAACAAACATGGTCGTCCATGGTCAATCATGGTCAATCATGGTCAACCATGGTCAACCATGGTCAAACATCGCATTGTGACAAAGATTGTCTTGATATGGAAATCAATCATGGTTAATCAAGGTCAATGATTGTCCAGTGCTGCATTGTGACAAGGATTGTCTCAATATGAAAAAAAACTATGGTCAACCATGCTTATTTTAGTGTTTATAATATATATCTTAGGTTTTATATACCATGGATTTATAATATTAGTGCCTTGGGTTTAATATCATTCTTGTGGGTTCATAATCTCTTGGGGTTTTAGTATTAATATCTTGGGCTTATTATTCCCTTGGTTTTATAATATCAAACATGGTAAAATATGGTCAATCATAGCAAACCATGGTCAAATGTTGCATTGTGCAAAACATTGTCTCAATATGAAAATCAACCATGGTCTAACATCGCATTCTAACAACGATTGTACTGATATGAAAATCAATCATAGTCAAGCATGGTCCAACATCACATTGCGACAAGGATTGTCTCAATATGGAAATCAATCATGGTCAACCATATCTATTTTAGGGTTTGAAATATTTATCCTAGAATTTATATACCTTAGCTTTATTGTTCCCTTAGCCCAAAATTTCATTTGTATAAATATATAATGATAATATTTAAAAATAAATATATTTAAATAAATATCATTATAAATTAATTAATTAATAATAATAATGATAATTAATTATTTCCTTTCTTTATAATAAATAATAAATTTATTTATTTATTTATTATTAATAAGTAATGATTATTTAATTTATTTATTTATTATTAAGAAGTAATGAATTTTCAATATTGTTAATATAAATATTTTTATTGATATTGAATATTAATATTAATTATATTCAATTTCTTTTTTTTTTTCCGAAGAAAAAAGCCGAGCTTTTCTATTAGTCAAAAATAAAAAAGCTACAAACGAATGAGTGAACATTCAACAAAGATTGCTTGTGCCATAGAGATATTCAAATCTCCTCTGTGGTGTCTTTTAAAACCATGACTTTTAACAAGAGACTAAAAAGTTCTCCTGACCGCGGCCTGTACAGCCATATCAAAAAATAATAGTCCAAACTGTCTCAAAGTATCTGGGCCTCCTTTTTTTCAGGAAAACAGCCCAATGCATAATATCAAAAAACAAAAAACAACTGTCTCTCCTGCTTCAGGAGCATTTTCAAGCATGTTCAGAACAGAAAAGAGATATATTATGAGTATGGTGGAAGATCCGACACACGGATCTGATCCTGAAACTGCTCTGTTATCCTCCACGAACCCAGAATCTGCTGTAAACCTGCTTTAGAATACCTGTCTGCCTCTTCATTTTTATCCCTGTAAATATGATCAATGGAGAAAACATTAAAATGAAGTTTTAGATTTTGAATTTCTTCTAACAGTGGCATCAACATATAATTTCTGCATCTAAATTTCCCATTGACCCAGTTTACAACATTTGCAGAGTCTCCAAAAATCTGAACTGTGAGGACATTTCTATGAATGAGCCAGCAAAGGAGAAGTTTTAGGGCTGATAATTCAGCGAAATTGTTTGTGCCCATCCCAAGACCCACTGAGGCTTTTAATGAATGTGAGGGACTTAGATGGATAATAATTCCGGCTCCAGTGGAGTTGTTTTGAGCTGCCCCATCAAAGAAGGCCCAGGGGATGCCTTCTCTGATGATGAATTCCTTTCGCTGATTTGAAGTTGAAAGACTCTCCGGTTCAGGAATGCTAACTAATATTGCTGAGGCTTGGATTGCAATGACATCTGCAGGGGTGACTTTTTATTTAAAAATGCATCCATTCCGGGCAATCCAAATACCCCAACAGACAATAGGAGGAAGGTTCCTCAGGTTTTTCTCAGGATAGTGGGACCACCAGAATTCCCACGCAGCAGATAGATCTTCTCCTTCCCATCTCGCGGTAATGTTCAAAAGTTTTTTTGTTTCCTCCCAGACTTGTCTAGTGAAAGTACAGCTCAAAAAAAGGTGAGGAATGGATTCAGATTCAACCAGACATAATGGGCATCTACTCGGCCCCTGCTTGAAGCGAGCTTGAAGAATTTCCCAAGTAGGGATCTTGTTTTTTAAGGCGCACCAGAGAAAGATTCTGGCCTTTTTGGGGCATTTCAACTTAAAGAGAGGCTTCGCCCACCAAACCGGGGGGTCCCATCCCTTTCTTTTCATCAGGGAGTTATATTAATTATATTCAATTATAATTAACAAGTATTATTATTATTTATTATTAATTATTAATTATTAACGATTTTTAACAACTATTAATTATTAACAATTATAATAATTAATTATTAATAGTTATTATTTATTATTTATTATTAACGTTTATTAATAATTATTAATAATAATTTTTATTAATAAATGTGGTTAATATATGTTTATGAGTGTTTATCAATCACATTTATTCATGTGATTGTGCTAGTTTTTATTTATTGGTATGCGTGGTTGTTTTTTTCTAACTATGACTTTTATTATTTTTTTATTTTTTTACTTTTTAAATAAAATATTACAATTATAGCATTTAATTGTTTTTTTTTCTAAATTAGATAATAGAATTTCAAAGAAAATTATAATTTTTTGTTATTTAAAAATATATTAGGGACATTTTCTATTTTAGTTTTTTAAGCTTTTCCATTGTTCCACTTATAAAAATTTGTACTTAGTGTTAATGAGTGTTATTGATGTGATATTACTATTCTTTAGCATGTATAAGAGTCATTTAATGGCAATGTAGGGTTCAAGTTGTGTTGTGTTCAGTTCCGCGTTCTCTGATTTGATATCAGAGCTCAGGTGAGGGGTGCATTGTTGTGGCTTGAAGAGCTATGTTTGGCCAGAGCTGTGAGGGATCAGTGGCAAGAGTCATGACAAATCTATGGTGTGAAGGGTATGTGGAGTCTACCTTGTTGTTGGCATTGTTGGAGTGCATTGTTTAAGAGCTGTGAGAGAGCTCACTATGTGGAAAGCCCACTGTGCAGAAAGTGTGACCTCTTATGTAGATGTTGTTGTTGTTGTGGGAAAGCAAAATAGAAGCTTGCTTGCTAAAGCAAGCTAATCATTGTGTGAGCAGACTATTGTTGTGTTAGTCAACACTGGGGCAGGGGCATTGAACAGACGCACTGTAACCCAAAGTGGTGTGAATATTAAAGAGCCAAGCTCAATACGTGTTTGGTTCTAAAGTCAAAAAGTTTGTTTGAACATGTGATATAATTTTTTTGCTTTAAAAAAGGGTTTAAGGAATTATATTAAGGCATTGGGCCATTATTTGGAGTAAAAATCATTTATGTTTCTGGAGTAAGGTATTAGGCCATTATCTGGAGTAAGAATCGTTTATGCTTTTGGAGTAAAGTATTAGGCCATTATTTGGAGTAAGAATTGTTGCAATATCTACTGTGTGTAGAGCGTGGAGTGGTGCAAGCAAAGGACGTGAGTGGTGGTGGTGAGGCCTTCTATTGAGTGTAATCGTGTGTGGCACCGTCTGTGCATGTGAATATATGGAATTAGATTGTTGTGGAAAGTTGACTATGAAGGTTGAATCTTTTTTTGAATTTTTTATGTGGCTGTTGAGTGTTGCGCCTGTCAAGAGTTGTGTGGAAATTGTGTTACAAGTATGTGTTGAATGTAAAATTTGAAAGCAGTCTCCTGTTGAATGCCATAATGGTGTAGTTCATGTTAAGGAGTTTCCTTGTGTGAAGAAGAGAAGCTTGGAGGAGACTAACTATATTTGGGGGTGGTGAACTTAACCCTGTTTGAGTATTATTCTCTTATATGTGTTTGTTTATTAAGCTACAGATCAGAGGGACTGAATTGGTGTCTGTCCAGATGTTCATTTTAGTGCAAAGGAGCTGCATAAAGAAGCAACCAATCTTGAGTGTGAGTATGTTCAGTTGCTGGAGTTGTGAGCCTGTGGTGACGAGAGAGAGTTATTTTCGGGAGTTTGTTTGTTGTGAGCCGTGACCTAGATTGTGTAAAGTCATGGATCTTGACCCTGTTATCCTATGGATGTCTATAATGTGGAGATTTTCAGGAGTCACTGAGGGTTTGCGCAACGTGTGGAGGGCCGAAGAGTCCTCAGGAAGATAGATGAGGTGGGAGTAACGGTTGTGGATTCCATTTGAGGAGTGTTACTCCTATCAAATTTGAGAACCTGAAGTTGTTTGCTACCCATAGATGATTTTTTGGTGAATGCTCTATTGTTGTGATAGTGGTGGAGCTGAGCCTAACACAGTGTTATTGCAACATAGATGTTTCCAATCTGTGGGTGAAGAGCCTAGTATGTGTATTGGTTGAGGAAGATTGTAGCCCATGGAAGTGTATTAGGAATCATATAAATGAGTGGAATAATGTTTGATAATGATCTTTTTTATGATGGTTTTTTCAGAGAGTCCATTTGGAAGTATTTTTGGGCCGGGTAATATTTTTTATTCCGACAATGTTTTTGAGTCAGAAGAATTATTCAATAAACAAAATGGTTTTATCAATAACCATGAATATGAGGAGGTGCAGTCTATTCCACATGTTCTTGCAATCACTGAGAGCAGTACTTGCTTCTCCCATAACCCAATTGTTAGAAATTTGATTGGATCCATTTCTAAGACGGTTGCGATAGTGGAGGATACGACCATGGATATTGTTTAGAGGCCACACATATTTAAAGATGAGTGCATTTTGGTGAATGAAGAGGAACTTGGTCGCATACTTTACAATGCATCTTGTGATGATAAGTGCGGAGAGAATGAATCAAATTATATTGTTTTCATTATTCGGGATGTTGCCTTGCCTCCCAATCTACAAGAGGTTATTAAGTACATAAGCAAAGAGAAGTTGAATAAGCTCATAAGGAAAGCAAGAAAGGTAAATATGGAACTGCATTAACAAATGAACAAGCATGGACCTTTTAGCAAGAAGTCAAAAATGAAAGATGTGTTATCAAGTCAAGTGTTGTAGAAAATCAAGATTATGTTTTAAGCCTAGTTGAGACTTAGACCACCAGGCATGTAAATTAAGAATATTTTTGTGTCTTATGTATTGCGCTATAGTGTATTTTTTGTGTTTATCTTATGGTTGGAATTAAGGGGGAGTGTTCGATAAGCAACAATTCCAACCAACCAACCTTCCGCATTAACTATGTTAGATAAGGAGTCTTCTCTAGAGTTCAGGAGATTGTCTCAACGCTTCTGGAAAATTCAGATAGCTTCTCGAAGAAGCCACTATCACCGAAAACCAGGATCGAGAAACTTCATCAATGATGTATAAAAGTCATTCGATGGCAATATAAAGTTCAAGTTGTGTTGTGTTCAGTTCTGTGTTCTCTGATTATATGTTATTTTGAGGCTCGGTAGTTTAATTAATGTCCCATTTCATTTTTAGAGTGATTGAAATATTTGATAAGAGGTGGCAGAATGTAGAAATTTGGTTTGGGACTGTCTTCGGAGAACTCATTTTTGAAAGAAAGTTGCATATTAGTCATGATCGCGATAAAGAGTTTAATTTCATTAATGATTTTCCCTCGGGAACAAAGCGAGGTAAGAACAATCCTCTTGTAGTAGTATTGTGAATTGAGTGCATCGAATATAAATTTTAACACACGATCAATGTGCATTGCATTGTTAATTGGAAATTCCAGTTCAACATAGCACGGATTGTTGAAGTTTGGAAGCATTACTAAGGAGGAGCTCCGATTCTTGAATAATGGAAGTGTTGGTGGGAGGAGAGAGGGGAAACGAGCACCAAATCATCATTTATATTTAATTTTAATATAATACATCATTAAATTTATTAAATTAAAATCAATTGTCACAAGAAAAATCTAATAAACAAATTTATTAAAGAGGTTGAGATGAAATAATTTATGACTTAAGGCTGGGATCGACTGGTACATTCTTCGAAGGTCATGTATTTGGTGCAGATGAAGAAGATGATATGAAGAGTGCAATGGAAAAAAAACACTTATGTTGTTTATTTGCCATCAATAGTGGATTGGGGCAAGGTGGATCAAAATGTTTGGAGCCATAATGTTACAAAGCGGCTCACTAATTATATGTTGGCGGGGAGCACGGTGGTATTGACAATGGTAGGCTTTTATTGTTGTACTGATTACATGTTGGTGGACCATGATTGATTTTCATATCAAGAAAATCCTATGATAGGCACTAAGATAAATATTATAAAACAAGGTATATAAATGCTATGATAAATATTACAGACACTAAAATAAACATGGATGACCATGTTTGACCATGGTTGATTTTAATATTTAGACAATCTTTGTCACAATACTACGTTGGACCATGGTTGACCATGTTTGATTTTCATATTGAGACAATCTATGTCACAACACAATGTTGGACCAAGTTTAACCATGGTTGACCATGATTAAACATGGTTGACCATCGTTGATTTTCATATTGAGACAATCTTTGTCACAATGTGATGTTGGACCACAGTTGACCATGATTGAACATGGTTGACGATGGTTGACAATCGTTGATCACATGTGGTCAATTTTATATTGAGACAATCTTTGTGACAATGTAACATTGAACCATTGTTGAGCATGGTTGAGCCTTTATATAAAATAAATCTTGACCATGCATAATATTTAAGTTCAATTAAACTTAAACCTAAACTTTGACTATTTTCAACCATAGTTAAACATGATTCACTATCGCCAACCATGGTTTGAATATGGTATGACTATGCTTGGCCATATTTTGACTATGGTGTGTTAATAGTTGACCATGATTTCATTATGGTTACCATAGAATTGGTGGTTGTTGATGCTCAACCATGGTTTGGCTATGGCTAACTTTGACCATCCACTATAGGTGTCCATGGCCAACAACAACCATCCACCATAGTTCAATATAGTTCACTATGGTTGACAATGAGCCACCTACTAATAGGTCATGATGTCCATGGTAACTATGGTTCACCATTGTAGTCATGGTAGTCATGTTGACTATAATTGACTATGATGTCCATGTTGACTATAGTTGACCATGTAATAGATAGATTAATTCATAGGTAAGATATTATAAATGTATGGAATAATATATTATTAATATACCATGAATATTATATTAACTTTTATTAAAACTATTTAAATGTTTTAATAATATTTTCTTCATTTATTGATATTATAATTAAATATTAATGATATATTAAAAACTAAATAAATATTAATGATATATTAAACCCTAAATATCCATCTCTTGATAATATAGTAAATAAATATTGTATGAATACACTTAACAAGGAAAAATATTATTAATTAATATAATTAATAATAAATTAATTAGTTAATTAATGTATAATAAATTAATTAATGTATAATAATTCTTCATTTATAACAATTAATTAATTATTATAATTAATTAATAATTGTAGGCAGGGTGGAGTAATACAATAAGATACATGGTCCAAAAGATAGATAAAACGCACTATATTTTGACCCTATTCATATGCCTTTTAAAAATGAGTAAGAAGTGTCATTTAACTTATCTTTTTAAATATAAATGCACTTATTAAGAAGTCAAATATTCTTCATATCCTACTATCTATGCCTTTATCTCAATTATTTCATCCACTATCCACTATGCCGTTCACAAAAATTGAATGTGACATTGATTCATTAATTTTTCTCGCTTAGGTTGAGTTGAAGTGGCCCTAGTTTCAATATTGGATCAGTTTGAATATTGGATAGAAAAACCATGTGTTTAATTGCAAGATGCTGGTAACTGGATACAAAAATCATTTGTATAATTGTAAGATAGTGGTAGTAGGCTTATAGGGTATTTCAGTTTTTAGCTTTTCAAGTCTTCACCTTTGATTTTTAACCTCAACCCTTTTTCATCAAAATGAAACATAAAACATAATTTGACTAAAATTTATATAAATCAATAGATTTGTAGCTCAAACACTTATTTCATCAATTATTTATCAAACTGGAAACATATTTATTTAACCCTATCCAAGAGCGTTCCCTGTTAACAGGTTCATCGCAGCAACAACCATATTATGATGATTCAAAAGGTTTTTTCGGCCATTATGATTTTGACTCTGTTATTTTATAGAAGCACAAAAGAATTCTGTGAAAATACGAGAGATTGTATTAGGAGAGACGGAAGAGACAAAAGTAAAACTTATACTAAAACGAATTATGTTCATCAAGTTGACCGTATAATAGAATGATCCAAAATCTAGTTGAAACCAACTCATATATTTCGTATACCTTGTTTTATCCGTTACTTTTCAAACCAGATATTTAGAAAACGGAAACAATACAAAACGCATTCACTATTAACAGGTCCCTAGTAGCGATATCATATCATGATGATTCAGAAACTTTTTCTCCCAACATCATTTTGTCTCTCTATTATTTGGAAAGGGACGAGTAAGATTTATGGAGTGGTGTGAAGAATTGACAATATATAGTACGAACTATAGAAAACAATTAATATTGAAAAGTTTAAGTTGGGGCACAGATTTTGGAAGCTTAGCTTATAATAAATGAAGGGCACGAAGAGCTCGGTAGTGCAGATTGGATGAGTAAAGAGATTTTGTCTGCTAATGAGAGAGTCGCTCCAAATGAATGAACATTTTCAGAATCATCAGAATACTTCAGAAAGGCACGCCGGTGGTAAAAGACATATATAAGAATATGCGAAATGAACGCCGGTGGTAAAAGACATATATAAGAATATGCGAAAGGAGGAGAAGGGATATGGATCCCTACTTATTTTTAAAGTCACATGTAAATGGAACATCCTTAATAAAATAAAATAAAATGTTTTTGCCAGTTAGCCAGTTATAATAGGATATTGACATGGCAGAATCTTCGAAAGAGAAGGTTTCAAGGTCCCTGAATTTGCCGGGAAGATGAGATGATAATAATCTATCTATTTATACAGTGCGTGTCAGTGTGAAAAGACAATATGGAATGGAGCGATGAGATTTTTTAAAATGGCATAAAAAAGAGTTGTACAAAAGTTCATCAAGTATCAAAATTTGGATCAAAGATAGAGAGTGGAGGGCGCTACTTTTATGTATCATATGGACTAGAAGGCGCAATGCCATTATCATTAAATAGAAAGGATTGGAGGTATAAGAGGATACTTATAGCCTATTTCAATGTAATTGGGCAAATACAGAGAAATAGAGGAAACATCGCTTTCATATTTACAAGGTTTCTTTGATGGGGCATGTGCTAACAGAGAGTGTGGATGTGGAGCTGTTATGTACATCAAGGTTGATACAGTCTATCGTTTCTAGTGGGAGGGTGGAAAAGGAACCAATAGTAGGACAAAAATCATTGCATTATGGGGTGTATTGATAGCGGCAAAATGGTTAGGGGTTAATCAGATATAGATCTATGGCAATGCCAAGGGAATTGTAGAATGTGTTAAGGGCTAAAATGATTTCAATATGCCAATTTTATTTTATTTGGATGAATCATATCAAAACTTTGGAAAAAGACCTTTTAGCAGGTAAAATTTGACCATATTTATAGAGAATAGAACAGATTTTCTTTCAAACAGAGGTATAAGAAGGGAAACAAGTAAGTTTTATTTTGCTTCCTTTGTCTAAGGAGTCATGGATAATGCAGGCACTATTAACCATTCATAATGACATATAAGACTTTTTGTGTTTTTTTTTGTGCGTAGGAATAGATAGGATTATACTGTTTTTTGGGCGATAGAAAAACCATAACAAGGTTGTTTGAATAGCACAAGTTTGTACATTTTATGTTGTGTAACAAAGGGTGTAGAACAGTATTAAGACTTTTTTTAGAGACAAAACTATCTATCGCTGAAACATTATCATTTTTCTTTTTTATAAACTAATAATAGAAAAAATGATATTATAATTTGTATATGTACTACCTTTAATACTAAAGAGTAGCTTTTTTTTTCTACTGAAAAAAATAACTCCAAATCATGAGAAGCCCAATCGCAAAACACAAAGAGCTGCATCGCCCTATGGGATCACTAAATAAGCTTCCAAAGAAAACTTCTCTTCAATAGAATGGACTGGATGAAGATAATAATCTTGAATTGGCACGCTTCTCTCCCTTTCTTCTATGCATATTGTGAAAAGGATTGTCTCAATATGAAAAATAACCATGGTCAACCATGTGTATGTTAGTGTTTATAATATTTATCTTAGGGTTTATATACCATGGATTTATAATATTAGTGTCTTAGGTTTAATATCATTCCCGTGGGTTCATAATTTGTTGGGGTTTTAGTATTAATATCTTGGGCTTATTATTCCCTTTGTTTTATAATATCAATCATGGTAAACTATGGTCAATCATAGTGAACCATGGCCAACCATGGTCAAATGTTGCATTGTGGCAAATATTGTCTCAATATGAAAATCAACCATGGTCCAACATCGCATTGTGACAACGATTGTCTTGATATGAAAATCAATGCTAGTCAAGCATGGTCAAGCACGGACCAACG
Organism: Pinus tabuliformis; assembly: GCA_031772625.1. Taxonomy (NCBI): domain Eukaryota; kingdom Viridiplantae; phylum Streptophyta; class Pinopsida; order Pinales; family Pinaceae; genus Pinus; species Pinus tabuliformis. Next base: position 486,614,657 of record CM062818.1, read on the forward strand.
TCGCATTATGACAAGGATTGTCTTAATATAGAAATCAATCATGGTCAATCATGGTTAACCATATTTATTTTAGGATTTGAAATATTTATCTTAGAGTTTATATACCTTGGATTTATTGTTCCCTTAGCCCAAAATTTCATTTGTATAAATATATAATAAATATGTTTAAAAATAAATATATGTAAATAAATATCATTTTAAATTAATTAATAATAATAATAATAATAATAATAATTTCATTTTTTTATAATAAATAAAAAATTACTTATTTATTTATAAATTAATTAATCATTAATAACAATAATCAATTATTTCATTTTTTATAATAAATAATAAATTTATTTATTTATTTATTATTAAGAAGTAATGAATTTTAATATGGTAGTCTATGGGGCTTTGGATTGATGATGAATGGGTGCATTGTTAAGGCACTCCTTGTGATACGTCACTGGTTCAAATCTCTTGTGGGTACTTACCTACAAAAAAAAATTAATATAGTTAATATAAATGTTTTATTTATATTAAATATTAATATTTAATATTCATATTAATTATAATTATAATTATAATTGTATTAAATATTAATATTAATATGAATTATAATTAAGTATAATCATAAATTAATTATAATCAACAATTATTATGATTATATCATTATTATTATTAATTATTAACAACTATAATAATCAATTATTTATAATTATTATTTATAATTATTATTTATTATTAACCATTATTAATATTAATAAATGTGGTTAATATATGTTTATGAGAGTTTATCAACTACATTTAATTTTTAATAATTATTACTATTATTAAATGTAGTTGATATATGCTTATCAAGATTTATCAATCACAATTATTAATGAGATTGTGCTAGTTTTTATTTGTTAATATATGTAATTGTTTTTTTCACTAACTATAAAAAAAATCAAAAAAAATATTAAAATTATTATTTTTTTAATTAAATAGTAAAATTTTAAAAGAAATTATATATTTTTTGTTTTTATTAAATAGTATAATTTTAGAAAAAATTGTAATTTTTTTATTATTTAAAAATATATTTTTATATTTTTTGTTTTTATTAAATAGTACAATTTTGAAAAAAATTGTAATTTTTTTTATTATTTAAAAATATATTTTTAAATATATAAATAGATTTTAAAATTTAATGAACATTTAAAAAATTTAATATTCTGCAAAATCATACTCATACTAGTTAAACTTCGGAATAAGATTATTGGGAAAATAACAAATTTTTGGAGTGGGTGACCTTTTTCTTTTTTTAAAAATATCAAACTATTTTTTATTTATTAAATTTTGTGGGGCTATTTTTTTCTATTTTAAGTTTTTCCGTTGTTCCACTAATAAAAAATTGTACTTAGTGTGTTAATGAGTGTTATTGATGTGATATTACTATTTTTTAGATGCTGAAAGATTCGCGTTGCCCTGGATCTTCATTATTATGGGAAGGGATGGAATTGGAGTGCCTTATTAAGGGTGATTTACTTATTAAATATAATTTAAAATTTTACAAAATAGTTAAGATTTAATTTAAAACTTTGCAAAATAGTTAAGATTTAATTTAAAACTTTACAAAATAGTTAAGTTTTTTTTTTTTTTTTTTAATTGCGAAGACAAGGAAATTTAAATATATAAGAGAAAGGCTAACAACATCAACATCAATAGATTTTGGTGAAATAGATCAACTATTAGAAAAATAGATTAAAAGAGATTACACACAATACAAATAATACTTAATTTTTTGTATTGATCACAACAATCATATATGTAGAAGATAAAAGCTACTTATTTTTGTATTGATCACAACAATCATATATATAGAAGATAAAAGCTACTTTGATATTTTTAGATCTTTGATATTTTCAGATCTTAAAAAAATAGATATGTCTTTTAGATTAAAGGGAAAAATAGGTATGTCTTTTAGATTAACAGTTCATGATTCAATAATAATTTATAAATCACATTTATAAATCACATGACATAAAAACATTAGTGCCAACATCAATCTGGATAATAAACTCGCGGTGATACGTTGCATTTCGTTAAAAATTTCACAATTGAGTCAGATTGAACGTATCGATGGTTTCAAACTTCTGATCGTTTATTGCATGGAGACGAGAAAGGAACAACAACAACATGAGCACAAAATTAAATTTGATTACGAGCACAAAATTATATTTGAAGTAGTTTAGGTTTTGCAATTCTGAAATACTCTTTTTCCGTATCAAATTTAATCATTTTAACCGAGAATGTTAAGAATTATGAAAAATAAATTTTATTTTATTTCATAGACAAATAACTGTCATTCGATCCCGTGACACATGACGCAGCGTACATGATGATATTTAAATGAAAAAAGTTGCATACGAAAGGAGTGAGCTTGGCTTTCGTACGTTTTGGGTTGGAGGTGGTCGGCCGTCTCAAAAATATGTGATCACGTGAACGCACGAGTGAGCGATACGATGAGATTACATCTTATTTCTATGTCAATTCGCCTACTTCCTGAACATCGGGCCGCCAAACAAATTTTCAACTTGTCGATATATTTTGACACAAAAATGTGTCACTGGTTTTTCTCGCGAGAAATTTGTATTCACTCATAAAAAAGAAATTATAATTTTTATTTTATATATAATTAGGTTATTTCTTTTCGAATAGTTTAATTTTTTCGAAAAGGGCTCTCTTATTCTCAACAGTTTTGGAATTTTAAATTTGGTTAGCTTGTGTGATATCGTGACACGCTAGGTGATTGTAGATGTTTGCTATTTACCTTTTATTATTTATTATTGTGGACTCCTAAATGATAAATTATCGATATTAAATTTATATAAAAGTTATATAGATAAAGTTATTTAATTGAATGTTACGTAACTTAAATGTAAATTAGTTTTAATTATATTTAATTTAAAAGAGTTAATATTAAATCTATATGTAATTAATAGTTAATTAAATTATAGTTTAATATCTATTATTATAAAGTAATGTATTTAATTAATATGAATCAAAATAAATTTATAAAAAAGTAATATAATTAGATATTTAATTTTATTTTAGAATTATATAATTAAGTATCTAGTTAATTGATTGTAAGTTAATTTTAATTTTATTTAATCCAAAATAAGTTAATATTAAATAAACATAGTTAATATTTCCATAACAACTAACTATTATTAAACTCATTATTAGATTTCATTAAGTAAAACTATTAAAGTCAACTTAAACCATAAACTTAAAACTATGTAGATATTATAATAAGAATAAATTATTAAGTTAATAACTTATTAAGATAGTTGATATAGATCACAAAAACCTCAATTTGACAATTAATTAATAATTGTAAGTACAATAGAGAAATACTAATAAAATGCATGGTCCAAAATATAGATAAAGCGCACCATATCTGAAAGTATAAATAGAATATGAAACGCACTAATTTGTACGCACGATTTTGACCCTATTCATATGCCTTTTAAAAATGAGAAAGAAGTCATATGTTGGCGGGGAGTACAGTAATATCATCGATTTATTGTTATGCTAAACATTATTTCTTCCCTTCAATTATTAAATGCACTGTTACGCCCTCCCAGCATATGCATAGAAGAAAGGGAGAGAAGCGTGAGAATTCAAGATTATTATCTTTGGTCCAGTCCATTCTATTGAACTGAAGTTTTAATTGGAAGCTTATTTAGTGATCCCATGGGGTTATGCAGCTCTTTGTGTTTTGCGATTGGGCTTCTAATAATTTTTTATTTTTATTTTTATTTTTTTTATTTTTTTATTTTTTTTTTTTTTTTCAGTAGAAAAAAAAAGCTGCTCTTTAATATTAAAGGTAGTATATATACAAATTATAATATCATTCTTTCCATTATTAGTTTACAAAAAATGATAATGTTTCAGTTATAGACAGCTTTGCATCTAAAAAAAGTTTACACTTTTTGTTACAGAATATAAAATCTACAAACTTATGCTATTCAAACAACTTTGTTATGGTCTTTTTATCACCTAGAAAACATTATAATCCTATTTATTCCTAAGCACAACAAAACACAAAAAGTCTTGTCTATCATTATGAATGGTTGATAGTGCCTGCATTATCCATGACTCCTTAGACAAAGGAAGCAAAATAAAACTTACTTGTTTCCCTTTTTATACCTCTCTTTGAAAGCAAATCTGCATAAGTTCTGTTCTCTATAAATATCGCCAAATTTTACCTACTAAAAGGTCTTCTCCAAGGTTTTGATATGATTCATCCAAATAATTAAAATTGGCGGATTGTAATCATTTTAGCCCTTGACCCATTCTATAATGCCCTTGGCATTGCCATGGATCTGTATCTGATTAATCCCTAACCATTTTGCCGCGATCAACACACCCCATAATGCAATGATTTATGCCCCACTATTGGTTCCTTTTCCACCCTCCCACCAGGAATGATAGACTATATCAGCCTTGATGTAAGTCACTGCTCCATATCGACATGCTCTGTTAGCACATGCCCCATCAAGGAAGCCGAGTGGATATGAAAGCGATGTTGCCTCTGTTTCTCTGTATTTGTCCAATTTCATTGAAATAGGCTATAATCTTATTAATGTCCTCTTGTACTCCAATCCTTTCTGTTCAAAGATAATGGCATTGCGCTTTCTCCAAATAGTCCATATGATATATAAAGGTAGCGCCCTGTACTCTCTATCTTTGATCCAAATTCTGATACTTGATGAACTTTTGTACAACTCTTTTTGATACAATTTTAAAAAGTCTTAACGCTCCATTCCATATTGTCTTTGCACACTGACACTATATGAAGAGATGATTATTATCCTCTCATCCTCCCTACACATAAGGAAAATTCCTCAACCCTCAAACTTTTTCTTTGGAAGATACTGCCATATCAATAATAGGCAATATGCTATTATAAATAGCTAACCAACAAAAAAAAAAAATATTTTATTTTATTTTATTTTATTAAATTAAGAATGTTCCATTTCTATGTGATTTTGAAAAATAATTAAGGATCTATATCCTTTCTCCTCATTTCAGATATTCTTATATATGTCTTTTACCACCGGCATTCATTTTGCATATTCTTATATATGTCTTTTACCACCGGCCTTCCTTTCTGAAGTATTCTAATGATTTTGAAAATGCTCATCCATTTGGAGCGACTCTCTCATTAGCAAACAAAATCTCTTTACTCATCCAATCTGCACTACCGAGCTCTTTGTGCCCTTCATTTATTATAAGCTAAGCTTCCAAAATCTGTGCCCCAACTTAAACTTTTCAATATTAATTGTTTTCTATAGTTCGTACTATATATCTCAAATCAAAGCAATGGAAGATGGTGATATGAAAAATTGGTTAACCAAAGCATTTATGGAGCAGCTCAGAGCCACTTCTTTCAGAAGTTTAGGTAAGAAGCCAGTATTCATTGATGCTTCTTTTGACAGAAATACTATATCTTTTCAGAGACATCAAGAAAAACTAGACAAAGTGCGATCTCTCACCTTGGGGGAAGTGAGTAGAGAAATTCACAACATCAAAAATGAGATCTCTGCTCTAAAAACACAAATTGCAGAAATAAACAAAGGAAAGCAAAAAATGATAGAAAAGGAAGAAGAAGATCCTCATGCTTGGGACACTACTGAGTACACCAGCAATCCAAATATTAATGTTGTTGAAGGGCAAAAGGATCCTATTTATGGGTTCAAGGAAATGAGACTCTTAGCCATATCCTATCAACAACATCATGTAAAGGTTAACATCTGCATCAAAGGAGAAATTTTTGAACTCACAACACTCCTTGATTCAGGAGTTGATGTAAACATCCTTAACAAGAAATTATACCAACAAAATATTGGGTGTCTGCAAAAAGGCATGTGATCGGATTGGGCAATAAAATGCTCAAATATGAAGTTCTTAAGGCCTCAATATGCTTTGAAAATCACTGCATAAATCTTAAATTTGCAGTTGCAAACATTCCAGTTGACTGCATTTTAGGAAACTTTTTCCTAACATTTGTTGACCCACATGGGTCAACAAGATTGAAAGATAATAAAGCTAGTTATTTTATATCTATTCCTACCTCAAAAGGAACAACAAAAAGGATTGAATTGCCACATATATCAAATCCTCGAGTCTATACAATGGTCCAGACTGTCTAAAACCTGGACAAAGCAGAAGCTATATTATCAGATCTAAAGGATGTGAAATCCACTCTCAGAGTTGAAGAACAGCTTACAAATTCTCAGAATAAGAGGAAAATTGAGGATTTGAAGAAGCAAATTGAAGACAAATGCTGCTCAGAAGGACCAAATGCATTCTGGCACAGAAAGCAACATATAGTTGAGCTTCCGTATAAAGAAGGATACACAGGAAACCCTGCAAAAGTAGAGCCATTCATATGAGCAAGGATTACAAAGATCTCTGTGAAAAAGAGATCAAACAGCTCCTAAAAAGAAAGCTTATAAGGAAATCTGACAGTCCATGGAACTGTTACGGATTCTACGTCAATAAAAGGGCCGAACAAATTAGAGGCATTCCAAGGATGGTAATAAATTTTAAACCTCTGAATTTTGTTTTTGCAGATGACATCTATCCTATTCCTCATAAAGGTGATCTGATAAGTAGGATAGCCGGATCTAAAGTTTTTTCAAAGTTTGATTTGGAAGTTCATTAGGGGTTCACCAGAGGATCGAAGGGACGCCAGACCGTTGTTAGGAGAGGTGGCCATGAGTTGAGGTCGTAGAGCGTGAAATATCTGAGTAGGTTCGCACTAATTTCACGACAGGTTCACCAGGAGTTGATTTGTGAAGATAGACGAAGAGACACACCAAGGCCAAGAGTCAAACCAAGCTTGTGATAGAAGCCCCTGCCCTGAAATTGGTATCAGAGTAGGGGCTTCTACCACAATCTTGCTTTGACTCTTGGCCTTGCTGTGCCTCTTCGTCTTCCTTCACAAATCAACTCCTGGTGAACCCGTGGTGAACTTAGTGCGAACCTACTTAGATATTTCATGCTATGTGACCTCAACTCATAGCTACCTCGCCTAACAATGGTTTAGCTTCCCTTCGATCCTTTGGCAAACCACTAAGGAACTTCCAGTGAACTTCGAATGAAGATTGCAAGACAACTACTACCATAGCAGACAATAAAAAAAATGCACACAGGTCAGATGTGGAAATGTATACTCATATTATTTCTCAGGATGGATTCAGATTACAAATCTTATAGAGAGAATTCTTTATCAGAGATGGACTATCGTTGCATTTATCGGACTTTATGTCGTTCACAAAGGAACAAGCATTACTGAAGGCTACCTGGAAACAGATAGGCTCTGCCTTAGAATATACAGACTTGACTCATATATAGACTTGACTTAATTCTAATAGATCTGGCCACTTTAGGTTCTTACTAGTGCGGAGCATACTGATACTCAGGCTTCTCAAATCTCTAGGACTCTCTAAGACTCTAAGACTCTCGAAATGCCAATGCCCCCATGAATGAGCATTACCCTCAATTCATAGGAAATGAGAGGGGACAATCATTCCTGTAGAGCATCAGACAGGTGGAAGGAATCATTGCTTTCGGGTAACACCAAGGTGACATCCGCACAAAGATTCTCGTCCGAAAAAAGTAAATTCTACAGGAAGATATGCTATCTTCATTATATTCTTAGTATATCGATTATTTACACAGTGGATGCTTTTGTACAGCAAATCCCACGAGAAAGCTGGCCACAATTAAGTCCTTGTGACTAGACAACATTATTACAATAATGGATGCTTTTAACAGACAAGCCCATGAGAACCGTCAGGGAAAACAGTGATTTCAGGGAATCTCTTCTTTTTTTACAATAATTTGTCCTAGGTTTTAGTAAAAATCCTTCAAACAATCATTGGTTTTCCCAGAATGATTTGATGCTTTATTTTGGTGAGGATTAACCATTCATAATGACAATTCATGTATTCTTTTAGGGATTTATTGATATCATGAGAAGGTGTCCATTCTTCTCCAACAGTCATTTCTCTGGTAGTTTTATAGATGGTGTGAAAACATTCTGGTATATTATGTTCAAAGCATATATCACAGTGGTTTCGGTAGTATGACTCATGATAGACTGGGTCCATTGCTGATCTATTGACACCATAGTCGACCCACCATTTCTGGAGCCACTCACATTATTGATTTCTCTAAAAGATTCCTGTACAATTGAGTCCTTGTGACTGGACAATACAATAATGGATACTTTTAATGGAAAATCCCATAAGAACTGTCAGAAAATAGTGATTTCAGGGAATCTCTTCTTTTTGTACAATAATTTGTCCCAGGCTTTAGTAAAAATCCTCTCGCCGATCATTGGTTTCCCTAGAATAATTTGATGCTTTATTTTTGTGAGGACTAACCATTCGTAATGACAATTCATGTATTCTTTTAGAGATTTATTGATATCATGAAAAGGTGTCCATTATTCTCCAGTTGTCATTTCTTTAGCAGTTTTATAGATAGTGTGAAAACATTCTGGAATATTATGTTCAAAGCATATATCACAGTGGTTTTGACAATATGAATCATGATAGATTGGGTCCATTGTTGATCTATTGACACCATAGTCAACCCACCATTTCTGGAGCCCTTCACATTGTTGATTCTTTGAAAGATTCTCGTCGTACTGAATTTTAATTTAGTGTAGTGGGTTTCTTCTTTATCATCAACATTAAGGAAGTACCACCATAACTACTTATATCCTGCAAAATCATAAACTGTGTTAGGAAAAATAATTTTTGGATCTCCTTTTGGCCAAAGGGCAGCATGATGTGTTGGCCATGACAATTCTAAATTCTTGGTTCGATGAATGCAAAAATATTTTGCATATATTCCGCTGCGGACCCCGCCATGACACCATATGCCTTATATATCATGAAAATCTTGTTGCAGAGCATCTTCTGCAAATCTGGCTTCTCTTTTTGCTTTTGTATAAATATCATGTATCCATTTATTGCATTTAGGATACACTCTTCTTTCAGGTACAAGATGCTGAATATCAGTATGTGCCTGTAGATTGGCATCTAGTACTTTTGTATTCCTTAATTTCCACGTAGGCTTCCAATTTTTCTTGTATTCTTCCCAATATTTATTATCAGGATAGTGCGCAAGATTTCCTGCTTATGAGATTGATCCCATTCAGTGGCTATGACCATTATGTGATCTTGAGACTTGATATATTCCCTACTAAGGAAATCTAGGAGACAGTTCTCTATTCCTTTTATATGTTCAACCTGAAATTGAAGTTTGCAAAGAGTGCTTGCCACTTGGAAAATTTGGCCTCGCTTGGCTTTTTGATGTCTTTAGTTAAAATTTTCTTAAGAGCTAAAGCATCAGTTTTGAGCAAGAACTGTTTGTTTATCAAGTAGACATCAAACTTGCTAATGCAGTTCCACGCGGCTTTGACTTCTTTTACAATGGTGGAATAATTCCGCTCAGCTGCATTCCAAGTTCCAGATGCATACTGAACAATTTGTTCAGTGTCTCCTATTCTCTGTTTTAGAATTCCTCCCCATCTGATATTACTTGCATCTATTTCTATGATCTTGAATGCATTATCATCTGAAACATATAGTATAGGAAGAGACTTTACCTTGGCTTTGATATATTTAACGGCCTTGGTATGAACTTCTATCCACTATGGGGGACTCTTTTTAAGTCTCTTATTCAGCACACTCTTGTCACTAGCACAATCTTGATAAAAATTGCTGACAAAATTCAAACACCCTAAGAATCGTTGTAACTAATTTTTGTCTATAATATCATCAGGGAATTTGTCAGCAAACTCTAATGCATGCTTCTACAGAGAGATTTGGTCATTCAAGATGTTATGGCCAAGAAACTTAATAGTAGTCTGAAAGACTTCTATCTTCTTTTTACTCAAAACTAGACCATTATGCTTCACCAGTTGCTTGAATGTATATACATGCTTAAAATGGTCTTGGACGTTCTTAGAAAATATCAGAACATCATCTATGTATACTATAAGCCAATCAAAGTATGGCTTCAATATTTTGTCCATTACCTTCTGGAATTTGGATGGTGCATTCTTCAATCCAAAAGGCATGATGTTCCACTCGTAGTGGCCTACTAGAATGCTGAAAGCAATTTTGAATTTGTCTTTTTCTGCAATAGCAACTTGTAAGAAACTTGCTTTCAAATCAAACTTAGAAATTTTTTTAGCTGTAGCTATCCTACTCATCAGATCACCCTTATGAGGAATAGGATAGGTGTCGTCTGCAAGAACAAAATTCAGAGGTTTAAAATTTATTACTAGCCTTGGAATGCCTCTGATTTGTTCGGCCCTTTTATTGACGTAGAATCAGTAACAGTTCCATGGACTGTCAGATTCCCTTATAAGCTTTCTTTCTAGGAGCTGTTTGATCTCTTTTTCACAGAGATCTCTGTAATCCTTGCTCACAAGGATGGCTCTATTTTTGCAAGGCTTTCTTGTGTATCCTTCTTTATACAGAAGCTCAACTGTATGTTGCTTTCTGTGCTAGAATGCATTTGGTTCTTCTGAGCATCATTTGTCTTCAATTTTCTTCTTCAAATCCTCAATTTTTCTCTTACTCTGAAGATCTGTAAGTTGTTCTTCAACTCTGAGTGTGGATTTCAGATCCTTTAGATCTAATAATCTAGCTTCTACTTTTTCCAGGTTTTGGACAGTCTGGACCATTGTAGAGACTCGAGGATTTGATATATATGGCAATTCGACACTTTTTGTTGTTCCTTTTGAAGTAGGAACAGATATGAAATAACTAGCTTTATTATCTTCCAATCTTGTTGACCCATGTGGCTCAACAACCGATAGGAAAATGTTTCCTAAACTGCATTCAACTGGAATGTCTGCAACTGCAAATTTAAGACTTATGCAATGATGTTCAAAGCATATAGAGGCCTTAGGAAACTCATATTTGAGCGTTTTATTGCCCAATTCGATCACATTCGTTTTTGCAGACACCCAATATTTTGCTGGTATAATTTTCTTATTAAGGATGTTTACATCATCTCCTGAATCAAGGAGTTATGTCAGTTCAAACATTTCTCCTTTGATGTATATGTTAACCTTTACATGATGTTTTTGATAGGATATGGCTAAGAGTCTCATTTCCGTGAACCCATAGATAGGATCCTTTTGCCCTTCAACAAATTCAATATTTGGATTGCCGGTGTACTCAGTAGTGTCCCAAGCATGAGGATCTTCTTCTTCTTTTTCTATCATCTCTTGCTTTCCTTTCTTTATTTTTTCAATATGTGTTTTTAGAGCAGAGATCTCATTTTTGATGCTGTGAATTTCTCTACTCACTTCCCCCAAGGTGAGAGATCGCACCTTGTCTGGGTTTTCTTGATGTCTCTGAAAAGATCTAGTATTTATGTCAAAAGAAGCATCAATGAATAATGGCTTCTTACCTGAACTTCTGGAAACTGGCTCTGAGCTGCTCCATAAATGATTTGGTTAACTGATTCTTCATATCACTATCTTCCATTTCTCTAATTTGAGATAAAAAATTTATCTCATCTTCTTCTGTGGTAGCCATTAAGATGTTTTCTTTTCGGGGTCTGAAGTTAACATCTCCAGTACTAGAATCGCTGTATGATGCTGAGTCAAAATCATAATACATCTGGGAAGCACATTCTTCAGATCTTGGGCAAGAACAGGATGAAGCTTTTGAGTCTGAGTATTCTTGCATATGTGTTTGTAATTATTCATGAGATGAAGAACTAAAAGAATCATAAGATGATTCTTCAAGATGTTGTTGCTGGGCTAATTACCTTATTACCACATTCGGGAATCTTTTTGTCCTATGAGAACGGGAACCATATTACATGCATTGTATGGATCCCTGTCCTTCTTGCTTGACTATTTTTCCTTTTTGAAAAGAGGCTTGAGACTTCTTGCCTCAGTTCTGTTTAGACTCTTCTCCTTTTGGACATCTTCAAGATGTATGTCCAATTTTCCCACACAAACAGAAAGTAAGACTATTCCATTTTTCCTACTTAGATGTATGGAGCTAAATATGGAAAGTTCTATAATAATGACTCCTGGGCACATACCTATAATAGCCTTTTCTGGCTTTGGAGGAGCGGCCTTTAGATCTCTGAGGACTCTTCTTTTGATCTTTGTAGCTTTTGAATTTCTACTTATACTCTTTTTTGAATCTTTTCTTTGCCTTTCTCCTCCTAACCAAAGGGTCATCAATTGTAAGTCCATATTTGCTCCAGATGGAATTTTTATCTGGGAGATTTGAAAGGTTCTCCAAAGATTTATTTACCTTGGAGCTTGTGCATAAACTCACCAAAGTTTTTTTAATGTGAGCATAGATCTCACCCCAAGTATAAGATTCAAATGGCAACTAGAAAACTTCTTGCAACCGGATATAGTCAACAAACCTGGATGGGAGTGTAGCCAGATAAACCTGTTTCCACAACAAATTTTTTGAATCTTTTACTTCGTAGATTCTCTGCATCCAGTCTCTCTGAAATTCTTCATACTGTGACATCTTGTGACATTTTAGATTCATAAGAATGACTTCATTCTTATCAGCTATTTCAGTATCACTGCCACACCAGTGTTCAAGAATCATAGATGTCAAAGCAACTATCATGTTGCTTATGGTAGTGCCATCTGGATTATGAATCACATCTCCAGTTTCATCTTTAAGCACTTCCGCTTCCATTTTTTATAGCAATTTTGGAGATGATTCTGTCTCCCACCACCTGAGCAATGTTCCATGTGAAACATTGTATAATAGTCTTGCAGGCTTCAATTTCACTTTTTCCCTTTAAGAACATGAGTTTATATTTTGTGAACATCATGTCTATTAATTGTCTAATCTAGCCAACGCTCAGATTATCAATATTCTACTCTCTATGAGATTCAGGGAAGAAAGTGTGAGCTTTTGGAAGCTTGACTTTACCTTCTAGATCAGGTGCAGGATATTTGTTGAACCTACTCTCAAGTGGTTCATATATAGGAAAGATCTGAGAATCAGATTCTTTATATTCTTCTTCAAATTCCTTAAAAAGGGAAGCAATAGTGACCTTCTTTGTAGCCTTTGGTTGTTCTTCAGAAGATGTGGCTACTTCTTTTGGAAATAATGTCGGGAACCTGTTAATGGGCTTAACAAGATCTTGAATCTTTATATTTCTTTTGTACAAAAAAGAATTAGGAACTGGTCTGTTTGTTTTTTCTACTTATTTTTTCAACTCTCTCAGTCAAACCAGAAATAAGATTTTTAGTAGTATCAAGGTGATCTACTATTTTGTCTTCTACTTGCTCTATCTTTGTGAAAGATTTTTTGGCATAAGAATGAAAAACAAATGAAGTGTATTGTACATCTTTGAGGCTTTTATTTACCTCATTTATTGAAACTTGAACAGTGTCAAACTGTTCCTTTATTTCTGTTGCTTTTGTTGTATTAATCTCGAGGCCCTTAATGGCTATATTGGTCCGGTTTATTTATTCACTGGCTTTTTAGATTCTCCCATCTATGCCTAAGGCATTGTCATTCTTCTGCACCAAAGGAATTGCCTTGGTTGCATTTTGATTTTCTCCAATGGTAATTCCTCTGTATGGAGGAAAGGTAGATGGGGTCTCTACTCTATTGTCATACAAAGCAGTCCAAGCATTTTTGTTAGATGACGAAGAAGATGAACCAGTTAATACATTTTCAGGGGAAACATTTTTCTTCCATTCATAGAAGGAAATCCATGAATTTGTAACTTCCATATAGTGTTTCCAATCTTCAGCTAATTTCTTCTTCTCTTCAATGGTATGGCTTATGCCATACTGTTCTACCTTAGGATTAGTATACAAGTCCCAATTCAACATGACTTTCATCCATTGGGAACTTATTTGTGATTTTATGCAGCTAGACATGAGAGTAAAGAATTTATGCATTTCCATGACTGCAGGAATTTTACAGTCATCAAGAATAGGACCAAATCTACATGTAGGGATTAAACCTTTAGCTTTCTCAAGATAGCCTAAACCATATGTGGGTTTGGCTAGCCTCATGACACTAAAAATCTCTGTCAATCTAGGATCTTCTCCTTCAAGTGTAATAATTTCATGCATCATTAGAACATGCTCAGACTCAGGCTCATGTGGAAACGGTATGTCTAAACATTTTGGGTTTGGGCATGAATTTACTGAAGTGGAAGGAGGAGCTTCTCCCATTCTGGGATGGTGATTTAGATGTATGGCAGATTCAACAAGCGTACATAAATTTACAACAGCTTTACATTCTGGACATGTAACTTCTAAAGGATTGAAGTTAACTATTTGGGAAATCTCGAAAAGAGAAATATGTTTATAAGAAGTAGAGCTAGAACATGTGGTATCAAAAATGGAAGGATCTCTATAATACTTTGAACTTTTACAGGGTTTTTCAATACCTCTGTAATCAATGGTGGATCTTTTGGGAAAAGAAAAGACTATAGAAGACTGGTTTTCTCTGACATCAACAGAGGTTATTCTTTTTGGAACCGGAGGCTTGGGATTATTGACTACCCAGTGTTCGGGAAAGGTGAGGTCTTCCCATCTGATGGTTTGATGTTCTATTTTTTTATTCTTTGAATCTGTGAGAACAACAACACTTTCTTCAGAATCACGACTGGGTGTATGGCGTATAGCTGGCCATAAGGTATTAGTATGCTGAAAACATCCTCTGGATTATATGGCTATGTTATGTCTGTTTTGATGCATGTCAAACCCTGAGGTTTGGATTTGAAACTGCAAGATCTAATCAATGGTCTCCTCGAAGACATAAACTGAAAAATTAGGATAGCAGTCGAAATAGACAGGGCCATGTGACAGAGGGGCAACTATACCTCTGATCAAGGAATCAATATACTTATTATGGGTAAGATCACAGACTATGGCTAACACAAAAGTATTTAACACTTGGTGTGTCAAAGGGTTGATCCCAATTCTGATGCATCCCAAATGCAGATATTTTTTTTTCAATCTCTTAGCCTCAGCCTATCAAACTTTTGGATCCAGTAAAGGGATAGACTGGATATTGTCAGAGTTCTTCTGGATCTGACTAATAGACTCTTTAATACTGATCCTAGTAGTGGCTTTTAAATGAAATATAGATAGGTCATCATAAACTTCAGAGGCAGATATGTTAGGTAATTGCCAGCGAGCAGAGGGCCGCGGTTCTTCATATTCAAGTTCAACTTGATTTAATACTCAACTAGAACATGATGCAAATATGTCCCAAAGAGGGTTCTCTTCTACAGATGACTCTCTGTCTTCTAATTCATGGAAGGAAACAAATTTCCAGAATGAATCCTTTTCTTAGTATGAGTGATGTTTAGAATACCAACCTCTTGAACCAGACGTTATTGGCTCTGATACCAATTTTAGAGCAGGGGCTTCTGTCACAAGCTTGCTTTGACTCTTGGCCTTGCTTACTCTCTTCGTCTGTCTTCACAAATCAACTCTTGGTGAACCTGTGGTGAACTTAGTGCAAACCTACTCAGATCTTTCAAGAGCAGGGGCTTCTGTCACAAGCTTGCTTTGACTCTTGGCCTTGCTATGTCTCTTCATCTGTCTTCTCAAATTGACTCCTGGTGAACCAGTGGTGAACTTAGTGCGAACCTACTCAAATCTTTCACACTCTGCGACCTCAACACATGGCTACCTCGCCTAACAACGGTCTGGCATCCCTTCGATCCTTTGGCGAACACCTAATGAACTTCCTGTGAACTTCGGATGAAGATTGAAAGACAACTATTACCATAACAAATAATGAAAAATGCGCACAAGTATTCAGATGAGTAAATGTATACTCATATTATTTCTCAGAATGGATTCATATTACAAATAATATATGAAAGAGAGGATTCCTTATCAGAGATGGACTATCATTGCTTTTATTAGACTTTATGTTGTCCACAGAGGAACAAGCAATACCAAAGGCTACCTGGAAACAGATAGGCTCTACCTTAGAATTATGTCAGTAATTTTTATCAAGATTGTGCTATTGACAGAAGTGTGTTAAATAAGAGACTTAAAAATAATCCAACAGAAAGGACAGAACTTCATACCAAGGCTGTTTAGAATATTAAAGCCAAGGTAAAGTCTCTTCCTATATTGTATGTTGCAGATGAAAATGCATTCAAAATTGTCGAAACAGATGCTAGTAACATTGGATGGGGAGAAATCCTAAAACAGAGAAAAGGCGAAATTGAAAAAATTGTTCAATATGCATCTGGGACTTGGAATGTAGCCGAGCAGAACTATTCCACCATTGAAAAAGAAGTTAAAGCTGCATGGAATTGCATCAACAAATTTCATGTCTACCTCTTAAACAAATAGTTCCTACCCAAAATAGATGCTTCAACTCCTCAAAAGGTTTTAACTAAAGACATCAAAAACCCAGGTGAGGCTAAGTTCGCCAAGTAGCAAGCTCTCTTTGCAGAATTTGATTTTCAAGTGGAACACATAAAAGGAACGGAGAATTGTCTCCCAGATTTCCTTAACAGAGAATACATCCAGCCTCAAGATCATATAATGGTCCTAATCACTGAATGGGGTCAATCTCAGAAGCAGGAAGTCCTGCGCACTATCCCTGACAATCAAGATTGGGAAGAATACAAGAAAAATTGGAGGCCCACTTGGCAATTAAGAAATACAAAAGTACTAGATGCCAATCTGCAGGTGCATACTGACATTCAGCATCTTGTACCTGAAGGAAGAGTGTATCCTAAAGGTAGTAAATGGATACATGATATGATTTATACAAAAGAAAAAAGAGAAGCCAGATTTGCAAAATAAACTCTGCAACAAGATTTTCATGATATATTAGGCATATGGTGCCAGGGAGGGGTCCGCAGTGGAATATATGCAAAATATTTTTGCATTCATCGTACCAGGAATTTAGAATGGCCATGGCCAACACATAATGCTGCCCTTTGGCCAAAAGGAGATCCAAAAATTATTTTTCCTTAGACAATTTACGATTTTGCAAGATACAAGCAGTTATGGTGGGACTTCCTTAATATTGATGATAAAGAAGAAACCCACTACACTAGAATAAAATTCAATTTAACGGGAATCTTTTAGAGAAATCAACAATGTGAGTGGCTCTAGAAATGGTGGGTCGACTATGGTGTCAACATATCAGCAATGGACCCAATCTATCATGAGTCATACTGTCGAAACCACTGTGATATATGCTTTGAACATAATATACCAGAATGTTTTCACACCATCTATAAAACTGCCAGAGAAATGATAGCTGGAGAAGAATGGACACATTTTCTTGATATCAATAAATCCATAAAAGAATATATGAATTGTCATTATGAATGGTTAATCCTCACCAAAATAAAGCATCAAATCATTCTAGGAAAACAAATGATCGTCTAAAGGATTTTACTAAAGCCTGGGATGAATTATTGTACAAAAAGAAGAGATTCCCCGAAATCACTGTTTTTCCTGACGGTTCTCATGGGCTTGTCCGTTAAAAGCATCCATTATTGTAATAATGGATGTTTTCCATTCACAAGGACTTAATTGTGGCCAACTTTCTCATGGGCTTTGCTGTACAAAAGAATCAACTATGTAAATAATTGATCTACTAAGAATATAATGAAGATAGCATATCTTCCCATGGGATTTACTTTTTCAAACGAGAATCTTTGTGTGGATGTCACCTCAATGTTACCCGAAAGAAATGATTCTTCCACATGTCCGATGTTCTATAGGAATGATTGTCCCCTCTCATTTCCTATAAATTGAGGGTAAGGCTCATTCATGGGGGCATTCGCATTTGGAGAGTCTTATAGTTTTAGTGAGTCTTAGAGATCTAAGAAGCATGTGTATCAGTGTGCTCGGCACTCGTAAGAACCTAAAGTGGCCAGATCTATTAGCAGTCAGTTAAGTCTGTATAGGAGTCAAGTCTGTATATTCTGAGGCAGAGCCTATCTATTGCCAGGTAGCCTTCAGTATTTCTTGTTCCTCTGTGTACAGCATAAAGTCCCATACAAGCAATGATAGTCCATCTCTGATAAGGTATCCTCTCTGTCATATATCATTTGTAATTTGAATCCATTTTGAGAAATAATATGAGTATACATTTCCACATCTAAATACCTGTGCGCATTTTTCATTATCTGTTGTGGTAGTAGTTGTCTTTCAATCTTCATTCGAAGTTCACAGGAAGTTCATTATGGGTTACAAAAAGGATCGAAGGGACGCCAGAACGTTGTTAGGTGGGGTAAACATGTGTTGACGTCGCAGAGCGTGAAAGATCTGAGTAGGTTCGCACTAAGTTCACCATTGGTTCACTAGGAGTCGATTTGAGAAGATAAACGAAGAGACACAGCAAGGCCAAGAGTCAAATCAAGCTTGTGACAGAATCCCCTACTCTAAAATTGGTATCAGAGCCAGTAACGTCTGGTTCAAGAGGTTGGTGTTCTAAACATCGCTCATATTAAAAAATGGATTCATTCCAGAAGTCTGTTTCCTTCCGTGAATTAGAAGACAAAGATTCATCTGCAGAAGAGAACCCTCTTAAGGACATGTTTGCATCAAGTTCTAGTCGAGTCTTAAATCAAGCTAAACTTGAATATGAAGAGCCGCAACCCTCTGCTTGCTGGAAATTACCTAACATATCTGCCCCTGATGTTTATGATGACCTATCTATATTTCATTTAAAAGCCACTACTAGGATCAGTATTAAAGAGTCTATTGGTCAGATCCAGGAGAACTCTGACAATATCAAGTCTATCCCTTTACTGGATCCAAAAGTTTTACAAGTCGAGGCTAATAGATTGAAAACAAAATATCTGCATTTGGGATGCATCAGAATTGGTATCAACCTTTTGACACACAAAGGGTTAAATACTTTTGTGTTAGCCACAATCCGTGATCTTACACACAATAAGTATACTGATTCCATAATCGAAGGTATAGTTGCGCCTCTGTCATGTGGCCCTGACTACTATCCTAATTTTTCAGTTTATATCTTTGATGAGACCATTGATTAGATTTTGCAGTTGCAGATCCAAACCTCGGGGTTTGACATGCATAAGAAGAGACATAACATAGCCATATAATCCAGAGGATGTTTTCGACACACTAATACCTTATGGCCAGCTATACGCCATACACCCAGTCGTGATCCTAAAGCAAGTGTTATTGTTCTCACTGATTCAAAGAATCAGAAAATAGAACATAAAACCATCAGATGGGAAGAACTCACCTTTCCCGAACACTGGGTCATCAATAATCCCAAGCCTCCTGTTCCAAAAAGAATAACCTCTGCTGATGTTAAAGAAAACTAGTCTTCTGCAATTTTGTCTTTTCCAAGAAGATCCACCATTGATTACAGAGGTATTGAAAAAGCCTGTAAAAGTTCAAAGTATTATAGAGATCATTCCATTGTTGATACCGCATGTTCTAGCTTTACTTCTTGTAAACATATTTCTCCTTTCGAGTTTGCCTAAATAGTTAAATTCAATCCTTTAGAAGTTACATGTCCAGAATGTAAAGTTGCTGTAAATTTATGTACGCTTGCTGAATCCGTCATACATATAAGTCACTATCCCAGAATGGGAGAAGCTCCTCCTTCCACTTCAGTAAATCCATGCCCAAACCCAAAATGTTTAGACATACCATTTCCACATGAGCCTGAGTCTGAGCATGTTCTAATGATGCATGAAAATATTACACTTGAAGGAGATGATCCTAGATTGACAAAGATGTTCAATGTCATGAGGTCAGCCAAACCCGGATATGGTTTAAGCTATCTTGAGCAAGCTAAAGGCTTAATCCCTTCCTGTAGATTTGGTCCTGTTCCAGATGACTGCAGAAAGCCTGCAGTCATGGAAATGCATAAATTCTTTACTCTCATGTCTGGCTACCTAAAATCACAAATAAGTTCCCAATGGATGAAAGCCATGTTGAATTGGGATTTGTATACTAATCTTGAAGTAGAACAGTTTGGCATAAGCCATACCATTGAAGAGAAGAAGAAATTAGTTGAATATTGGAAACATTATATGGAAGTTACAAATTCATGGATTTCATTCTATGAATGGAAGAAATATGTTTCCCCTAATAATGTATTAACTGGTTCATCTTCTTCATCATCTAACAAACATGCTTGGACTGCTTTGGATGGCAGTAGAGTAGAGACCCCATCTACCTTTCCTCCACATAGAGGAATTATCATTGGAGAAAATCAAAATGCAGCCAAGGCAATTCCTTTGGTGCGGAAGGATGACAATTCCTTAGGCAAAGATGAGAGAATCTAGAAAGCCAGTGAACAAATAAACCGGACCAATACAACCATTAAGGGCTTGGAGATTAATACAACAAAAGAAACAGAAATAAAGGAACAGTTTGACATTGTTCAAGTTTCAATAAATGAGGTAAATACAAGCCTCAATGATTTATAGTACACTTCATCTGTTGTTTGTTCTTATGCCAAAGAATCTTTGACAAATATAGAGGAAGTAGAAGACAAAATAGTAGATCATCTTGATACTACTAAAAATCTTATTTCTAGTTTGACTGAGAGAGTTGAAAAAATAAGTTTGGCAAAAACAGACAAACTAGTTCGTACTTCTTTTTTGTACAAAAGAAATATAAAGATTCAAGATCCTGTTAATCCTATCAATAGGTTCCCGACATTATTTCCAAAAGAAGTAGCCACATCTTCTGAAGAACAACCAGAGGCTACAAAGAAGGTCACTATTGCTTCCATTTTTAAGAAGTTGAAGAAGAAAAGAAAGAATCTGATTCTCAGATATTTCCTAAATATGAACCACTTGAGAGTAGGTTCAACAAATATCCTGCACCTGATCTAGAAGGTAAAGGCAAGCTTCCAGAAGCTCACACTTTCTTCCCTGAATCTCATAGGGAGTGGAATATTGATAATCTGAGCGTTGGCGAGATTAGACAATTAATAGACATGATGTTCACAAAATATAAACTCATGTGCTTAAGGAGAAAAAGTGAAATTGAAGCCTGCAAGACTATTATACAATGTTTCACGTGAACATTGCTCAAGTGGTGGGAGACATAATCATCTCCAAAATTGCTAGCAAAAATGGAAGCAGAAGTGCTTAAAGATGAAACTGGAGATATGATTCATAATCCAGATGGCACTACCGTAAGCAACATGATAGGTGCTTTGACATCTATGATTCTTAAACACTGGTGTGGCAGTGAGACTGAAATAGCTGATAAGAATGAAGTCATTCTTATGAATCTAAAGTGTCACAAGATGTCACAGTATGAAGATTTTCATAGGGACTGGATGCAGAGAATATACGAAGTAAAAGATTAAAAAAATCTGTTGCGGAAATAGGTTTATCTTGCTGCACTCCCATCCAAGTTTGTTCACTATATCAGGTTGCAAGAAGTTTCCAGTTGCCATTTGAAGCCTATACTTTGGGTGAGATCTATGCTCACATTACAAAAACTTTGGTGAGTTTTTGCACAAGCTACAAGGTAAATAAATCTTTGGAGATGATTTCAAAGCTCCCAGATAAAAAGTCCATCTGCAACAAATATGGACATACAGTTGATGACCCTTTGGTCAGGAGGAGAAAGGCAAAGAAAAGAGTCAAAAAAGAGTATAAGCAGAAATTAAAAAGCTACAAAGATCGAAAGAAGAGTCCTCAGAGATCTAAAGGCCGCTCCTCCAAAACCAGAAAGGGCTATTATAGGTATGTCCCAAGGACTCATTATTACAAACCTTCCGATATTCATCTCCATACATCTAAGCTGGAAAAATGGAATAGTCTTACTTGTTGGTTGTGTGGTAAGACTGGACATACATCCTCAAGATTTCCAGAAGGGGAAGAGTCGAATCAAAATAGAGGCAAGAAGTCTCAAACCTCTATTAAAAAGGGGAAAAATGTCAAACAAGAGGGACAAGGATCTATACAATGCATGAAATGTGGTTCTCGTTCTCACAATACAGAACGTTGCCCTAATGTGGTAATAAGAGAACTAGCTCAATAGCAATAGCTTGAAGAATCATCTTATGATTCTTTTAGCTCCTCATCTCACGAAGAGTTACAAGCACATATGTAAGAATATTCAGATTTCAAACACACGTCCTGTTCTTGTCCAAAATTTGGAGAATGTGCCTGTCAAGTACATTATGATTCTGGTTTAGAATCATACAGTGATTCTAGTTCTGAAGAAATACACTTCAGACCTCAGAAAGAAAATATTTTAATGGCTGCCTCAGAAGAAGATGAGAACAAAATCTTATCTCAAATACGAGCAATGGAAGATGGTGATTGATCCGGATTTAAACAGGAACGCAACAAATTACAGAGATAACCATATACACAAAGATGCAGCGGAAATAATACTTCATTTCATTAATGGAAAATACTGAAATATGTTTACAAACAGAAATGGCAATAAACTAGCTAGGGCGATGGTAGCTTATCTCTGAGAAGAGATGTGATGGCTACATGCCTCTGAACTGTGTTACAATGAGGCTCGAAGGCCTATTTATTGTTGAGAAACAATGGACAACCCTTAACATTCCAAAACCTAACCCTAGGAGATGAAACGCTAAACTGTGGGCCCCGTTTGGGTAAATTGGTACATCAACTTCCCGGGGTCGTAACTTTGGCATACGATCTCCGTTTGACGCGTACAATAGCTCGTTAGAAAGATCTATCCGAGCACTACCACTTTGGGCCCCAGATTTCCCAAAAAACGTCGTTTAGGGCCTCAAAACGGCTCCGGAAGTTCAGGACCCGAAAAACTGCTAAAAATAGTAAGTTGTGCTACAATTAAGGAAACTGAAAATGCTGAGAAAGACAATGGTGGGGGTCTAGGTGGATATTGGTGGCCACCAATATCCACCTGGATCATTCCTCCCCCCTTAGGAAGCAATGGTCCCCATTGCGTTGAGCTCCTCCATGAGATGAGGAAACTTCTGCTGAACTTGTTCCCTAGTGAGCCACTTGCCCTGCTGAAGGAGTTGGCCCGCTTTGACAACTCGATACAGTTGTATATTCTGTTGGCGAGTGTTCTTGATCTGTGTGTCCATGATCCGATCAGTTGCAGCTTGTTCCATGCAATCTGGATTTAATTCTGTGGGTTTGAGCTGTTCTGCAATGTCGGATGTGTCTAGCAATGGTGGAAAGTATGGCCGAAGGCGGTCCACATTAAATACTGGGTGCAGGCCAAGGAATGGGGGAATGCTGAGCTCAAATGCATTGTCTCCCATAGCCTTAGTAATGGTGTAAGGACCATATCGGAGTGGTCTCAATTTCCGATAGGCTCCAGTAAGGCGTTCCTTTTGCAAATGTAACCAGACTTTGTCGCCCACCTGAAACTTGTGTGGCACCCGATGTTGATCATGTCACTGCTTGTACTTGGCATTTGATTTCTCAAGAATGTCATGGACCTGCTGGCGAATATGTTGGATTCGCTCAATGAAGCTGGTGGCCTTATCTGTTTCGGACTGGACATGAGCTGAATGCATGTGAGTAGCTGCAAGTGGCATGGCCACATCAATGGGGCATAGTGGCTGGAATCCCAAACCCACCTGAAAAGGGCTATGGCCAGTGGAGCTGTGAAGAGCTCGGTTGTAGCTGTGCTGAACGTAGGGGAGGCTCTCGTCCCATGTGCGTGGATGCTTTGAGTTATACATGCGCAGAATGTGCACAATCATCCTATTGACAACCTCCGTCTGGCCATCAGTTTGAGGATGGAAGGCTGTGGACTTCGTGAGTTTGGTGTCTAGCATTGACCAGAGACTGGACCAAAAGGTGCTGAGAAACCGACTGTCCCGATCTGAGATGATAGACTGTGGGATCCCAAAGTGCACCCACACTCGTTCAAAGAAGAGTTTAGCAGTGGCTTCTGCTGTGATATTCTTCTTGCAGGCCATCATAATGGCCATCTTTGAGAACCTATCGACGACCACAAAAACACAGTCATTTCCATGCTTAGTGGAAGGAAGGCCTGACATGTAATCCATGGAGATGGATTCCCAAGGTCGACTAGGGGTAGGCAACGGGGTATAGAGGCCTTGCTTCTTAATGGTCGGTTTAGCAATGGCACAGGCAGTACATGATCGGATGTACTTCCCAACATCCTGTCGAAGATTCGGCCAATAGAAATAGTTTTGCAGTACTGCCACTGTTTTCTCGACCCCGAAATGCCCAGCAGCCCGACTGTAGTGTGCTTCCCAAATCATCTTGGCACGCTCGCTTGAAGGAACACAGAGGTGACCGAGGTGGCATAATAGGGCGTCCTGGAGGTGAAAATCTGCAACCTGCCGACCCTCCAAGAGTGTCTGGTATGTGTGGCCGAATTCTGGGTCGCTTTTGTAGAGAAGTGGCCAATCAGAAGTCTCGTGCCCGCAAGAGTTGAGCACGGTGGTTAGCGCCATGATCGATGGTCGACTGAGGCAATCTGCAACATTATTGGTGCTGCCCTTTTTATACTTGATATTCAAGTGAAACTGTTGCAGGTATGTAGACCACTTCTGATGGCGATCATTCTGCAATTTCCCTTGGGTCTGTATGAACTGCAGAGGTCGGTGGTCTGTGTGGATGACCGTTTCCTTCCCCAAAATGTAATGCTTCCATTGTCGGCAGGCCTGTACAATGGAATACATCTCTTTATCATAAGTGGGGTACTTCCGGACTGTGTCTGAAAGTGTTTCACTGTGATATGCCACTGGATGTCCATGTTGAGTAAGGACTGCCCCAATAGCATAGTCAGAGGCATCTGTCTCGACCTCAAATGGTTGTTGTAAATCTGGTAACGCGAGCACTGGTGCCGTGCAGAGGCGATCCTTCAACTCCCTGAATGACTTCTGTTGAGATTCAGACCAAAAGAATTTTTCTTTCGCCCCACCCTTGGTGACTTGACTCAAGGGCCAAGAAATATGAGAAAATCCCAACACAAACCTGCGGTAGAAGTTGGCAAGACCTAGAAAGCTGCGGAGCTCTGTTAGAGTGGTTGGAGAGGGCCAATCCCGAATGACTTGGACCTTGGCTGGATCGACATGCACACCCTGTTCATCAATGATGTATCCCAGATACTGAACCTCGGTCATGCCAAAAGTGCATTTCTCCAAATTGGCACATAGCTTGTGTTGCCGCAGTGTTTGGAGAACCTGTCGGATGTGGTGGAGGTGCTCTTCCCAACTCTGGCTGAAGATCAGAATGTCATCCAAGTATACTACTACAAAGGAGTTGGTGAATGGCCGCAAGATGTCATCCATTAGCCTCATAAAGGTTGCAGGAGCATTCGTCAATCCGAAAGGCATGACCAACCATTCGAAGAGGCCCTCCTTGGATTTGAAGGCAGTCTTCCACACATCTGAGGGTTCAATTGGTACCTGGTGATATCCTGACTTCAGATCGATCTTGCTGAAATATTTCGCCCCCTTTAGTTGGTCTAGGAGGTCATCAATCCGCGGGATTGGGTACCTATTACGGATAGTGATCTTGTTCAGCGCCCGATAGTCAATACAGAGTCTCCACGTCCCATCCTTCTTCTGTACCAACACTATCGGGCTCCCACAGGGCGAAGAACTCGGACGGATGTGACCTTTCTGCAGGAGCTCCTGAATCTGTCTCTTGATTTCATTGTTCTCCAGAACGGAGCGCCGATAAATTGGTCCATTGGGTAGCGGCGCACCTGGGGTCAGATCAATGGAGTGCTTGACTTGACAGTGCAGAGGAACTCCTGTCGGGGAGGTGAAGATGTCTTTGTACTCCTCCACAATCTTGTCCATCTGTAGCTGCCGTGCAGAGGAACCCCGTTTGGAGGCCGCGGCCACTGTCTTCTTCTTCCCTTGAGGGCGTATCATCAGGAAAACAAATTTCCTGGTTTTGGAAATGATCTTACTGCATTGTTTTGCAGTAATCAAAGAGATGGTGGCAGGTGGTGCTACCTCTGGTATCCTGAACAACTTATTCCCCAATGTAATAATAACAGCACGGGGCCTTGATTCATACACAGCATGTCGCTTCCACAAGTATGGTTGTCCTAGTAATACATCACAAACTTCAAGGGGAGCAATGTCACACAATACCTCATCCGTGAAGGGCTTGATGTTGTATGGAAGGCGACACTGCTGGCTCACGCGAAGATCTCGCCCTTGGTGAAGCCACCCAATGGTGTATGGTTGTGGATGTGCTGTGGTCGGTAAGCCCAACCGCTTCACGACCTCTGCCGAAATGAGGTTCTTTTGACTCCCGCTATCAACAATGAACTGTATCGGGGAGCCCTTTACCCACATCTGGGAGTGGAAGAGACGCTCCTCCTCCTCTGGATCTTCGGGTTCATTTTTCTGGATCTTTGCGGTAGCAACAGTGGCGCTGGGATCCGCATCAATGATCTGCTTCCCTTTTTCATACCCCTTATCGGGTTCTGACTCAGAGTTGGAACATGCATCTGATTCTGAAACCTTTAGCTCAGCCACCAGTGACTGCTTGGCCCGACACTCACTTATGTTGTGAGTGGAGCTCTTATGGAACTCGCACCATTTTCCAGTGTCCTTTCTCGGCTTCGCGGCGTTGCTCTTTGCTTGCAGCTTCAGCTGGTTGTCTTGGGCTGTCCCGCCTTGGCTTTGTCCTTTGTTCTGCGGTTTAGGGGCACCTTTCCCCTGCTTTGGATTCGCAGATCCAAAGTCTCGCTTCTTTTGTTTAAACTTTTGCTCGACCTTGACGGCATACCGATATGCTGCGCCGAGCGAGGGGATATTTAAGAACTGTATTTCTTCCTGGATGTACTTGTGCAGGCAGCCACGGTATTTGAGTATCAAATGTTGCTCCGAATCCTTGATACCCAACTTTGTGTGAAGGGTATGGAAAAGATTGGTGAACTCCGGCACGTCTTGGTCCCTTCCCTGCCGCAGCGTGGTCCACTTTATGTATTCATCCTCATAGCTTCCGACAGGGTAGTACTGCTCCTTGATGGCATCCCGGAACGAATCCCAGGTGGGTGCGGCTGAAAATAGTGAGCCAGTACTTTCATCCTTCTGCTCGCAGTAGGTTTCCCACCAGTCCTTGACGTGGGGGGCTGCTTTGAGAAGAGCAAAAACAATCTTTTCCCGACTCGAAAATTCATGAACAGAAAAATAACCCTCTAGCAGATTTAACCATTTATCTACGGCATCGGCGTCTATCTGACCCTCGAATATGGGGATTTCAAAATTAACTTGTACCTTAAAGGGTGTGGCGTTTCCAGAGGAGCTACTGGAAGCCGATGCGCCGCTTCTGGGTAGCCGCTGAAGGATCTGCGCAAAGCTGTCCATCATCGCGTTCCGTTGTCGCTCGAGCGCTTCTTCGAGCAAGATTTTGATGGGATCTCCTGCCCCCTCGTCTTTCTTCTCGTCCGCCATGGGAGGCCGTCGGGATTTGCGAGGCTGGTCTTGCAAAGGTTCAACCAGTTCAAGCCCTAACTCCTTATATCCCGACCTTGTTGGGGACATGCAAAGAAAAACAGAGAAAAAGTAGACCGCTCTGATACCACTGATCCGGATTTAAACAGGAACGCAACAAATTACAGAGATAACCATATACACAAAGATGCAGCGGAAATAATACTTCATTTCATTAATGGAAAATACTGAAATATGTTTACAAACAGAAATGGCAATAAACTAGCTAGGGCGATGGTAGCTTATCTCTGAGAAGAGATGTGATGGCTACATGCCTCTGAACTGTGTTACAATGAGGCTCGAAGGCCTATTTATTGTTGAGAAACAATGGACAACCCTTAACATTCCAAAACCTAACCCTAGGAGATGAAACGCCAAACTGTGGGCCCCGTTTGGGTAAATTGGTACATCAACGTCCCGGGGTCGTAACTTTGGCATACGATCTCCGTTTGACGCGTACAATAGCTCGTTAGAAAGATCTATCCGAGCACTACCACTTTGGGAAGGGCAACATGGGTCCATGGACCCATGTTGCCCCCAGATTTCCCAAAAAACGTCGTTTAGGGCCTCAAAACGGCTCCGGAAGTTCAGGACCCGAAAAACTGCTAAAAATAGTAAGTTGTGCTACAATTAAGGAAACTGAAAATGCTGAGAAAGACAATGGTGGGGGTCCAGGTGGATATTGGTGGCCACCAATATCCACCTGGATCAGTGATATGAAGACTCGGTTGACCGAAGCGTTCATGGATCAATTCAGATCCAATTCTTCCAAAATTTCAGGTATGAAGCCATTATTTGTTGATGCTTCTTTCGATAGAAATACTAG
The DNA here is from genome assembly GCA_031772625.1 of Pinus tabuliformis. Classification (NCBI taxonomy): domain Eukaryota; kingdom Viridiplantae; phylum Streptophyta; class Pinopsida; order Pinales; family Pinaceae; genus Pinus; species Pinus tabuliformis. Next base: position 486,642,944 of record CM062818.1, read on the forward strand.
ATATTTTCAAAGAAATCAAGGGAAACCAGACAAGGTGCATTCACTCACCTTGGGGGAAGTAAGTAGAGAGATTCACAGCATCAAAAATGAGATCTCTCCTTTAAAATCTCAGATTGTAGAAATAAAGAAAGGAAAGAAGGTGGCAGAAAAAGAAGAAGAGGATATTCATTCATGGGATACAACACAATATGACAGGATTCCAAATCCTAATCTTGAGATTATTGAGGGAAAGAAAGACCCTGTCTATGGATTCAAAGAAATGAAACTCTTGATCATCTCCTATCAGCAACATGATGTTAAAGTTGACATCTACATCAAAGAAGAAATTTTTGAACTCATAACACTCCTTGACTCAGGAGCTGATGTGAACATTCTGAATAAGAATATTATACCAGCAAAATATTGGGTCTCTACAAAAAGTAATATAGTCGGATTGGGCAATAAAACGCTCAGATATCAAGTTCCTAAAGCCTCTATCTTTTTTGATCATCACTGCATTAATTTGAAATTCGCAGTAGCAGATATCCTAGTTGATTGCATTTTAGGAAACATTTTCCTTGCAGCTGTTGAGCCACATAGGCCAACAAGGTTAGAGGATAATAAAGCTGGTTATTTTATATATGTTCCTACTTCAAAGGGAACAAACAAAAGGATCGAGTTGCCATACATCTCGAATCCTCGAGTTTCTACAATGGTCTAGACTGCCCAAGACCTGGATAAAACATAAGCTAGATTGATAGATCTAAAGGATCTGAAATCCACACTTAGGGTTGAAGAACAACTTAAAGATCCTTAAATTAAGAAAAAAATTGAGGACTTGAAGAAGCAAGTTGAAGACGAATGCTGCTCAGAAGAAACAAATGCATTTTGGCATAGAAAGTAGCATACAATTGAGCTCCCATATAAACAAGGATACATGGGAAAGCCCTGCAAAAGTAGAGCTATCCCTATGAGCAAGGATTATAAAAATTTCTGTGAAAAAGAGATCAAGCAGCTCTTAGACAGAAGACTCATCAGAGAATCTGACAGTCCATGGAATTGCTATGGATTCTACATCAACAAAAGATCTGAACAAATCAGGGGTATCCCAAGACTGGTAATACACTTTAAACCTCTGAACTCTGTTCTTGCAGATGATACCTATCCTATTCCTCATAAAGGAGATCTGATAATTAGGATAGTTGGAGCTAAAGCTTTTTCTAAGTTTGATTTGAAAGTAGGATTTTGGCAAGTTGCTATTGCAGAAAAAGACAAGTTCAAAACTACTTTCAGTATCCCATCAGGCCACTACGGCTTTGACTCTTGGCCTTGATGTGTCTCTTAGTCTGTCTTCACAAATCAACTCCTAGTGAACCTGTGCTGAACTTAGTGTGAACTGTTGGCATTATGTTTCTGGTATGGCTATATGTTACAGATGTTGTACTTGATGGCAACTCCCGTGGCAAGGATCTCAATTTGTTGAAAATTAAGAAGGACGCACGAAAGAAGTTCAGAAGGTGCGTACTCGCAGGTACACCATGCAGGGACTGTGTCCAGATACGTAGGGTAGCCGTTCAGGAGGTGCGTCCCCCCAGTGCACACATTTCAAGGCAGAGAAAAGCACACATGGGGTTTCTTATGTTTTACTCTTGATATTTAGCCGATGGTATTGGGTTATTATGGTGTCGGCTCGTGGTATTGATCCATGTTTTAAGGAAGAGCTTTCCTATATAAAGCAAAGGAGATCATTTGGCTTGAGTATGTTTTGGGTTGAATATCTTATGTGGGCTAGATCTGGTCTAGATCTAAATAAGGCGAATCTACTGATAGACCAAGATCTCTTCGGCGCATGTTCAGATCTGTAGAGCTGACTGTCTGGGTTACTTCTGAAGTCTTGAAATCATCTATGCCCGGAGGTACGCAGGTGCAGTAAGGGTTCAGGTGCATCGGTACGCAGGCGCAGAAGGGTTCGGGTGCGCCGGGACGCAGTCGCAGAAGGGTTCAGGTGCGTCCGGGACGCAGTGCAGTAACAGGAGATCTGTGTGGGGACGTAGAGCGACTAAGGTTCAGGTGCATCCCTGGAGCAAAAGGACGCGGCGCGATAGCATTTCTCGGTGCGTCCCTGCAGCAAAGTACGCGGCGCGATAGTGTTTCTGAGTGCGTCTCTGCAGCAATAGGACGTCGTGCAGTTCAAGGAATAGTGCGTGGGCACGCAGTGCAGCAGAAGGATACCTGCGGGTGTACGCAGGAAAGCAGAAGGTGAATTGCGTCGCGACGCAGGCCACAGAAGGGAAAACTGCGCCTCTGTCTTAAGATGTTATGTTGATTGAATTTCTCTGTTGATAAGGTGTTCGAGGTTAGTTCTGTTATTGCTGATCTGATAACTGTAGTGGTCCGTAACTGTTATATTCTTGATGATCATTTGATGCTTTATGAAGAGAAGTAGGGGGTTGTAGCTCCCTTCTAGGAGAGACTGGAAAACGAGAGAGAGTTGTAGCTCCCTGCAGGTTGCAGCCTGCGTACTGGTAAAGGACTGCACCAGTACAAAACCATTGTAAAAGGAGTTTCTAATTTGAAAGAAGATAGAGACATATTGCAGCAGGTGGTTTTCACCCACATTGGGTTTCCACCTTACATCTTGTGTTCTTTGGTGTCACTATCAGTTTTCTTTTGTTCATGCTCATTATTTTATGGTACTGACATGCAAAAATAATTCAAAGAACAAATAACGAAGATTTATTAAAATAATTATATAATACTGATTCACCCCCCCTCTCAGTATTATTTCCAACAATTGGTATCAGAGCAGGTTCTTCAGAGAAGCTTGATCGCTTGAAGGTAGATCGTTCATCATGAGCAACTACGAGAGAGAAGCATCAATCAGGCCACCGGTTTTTGATGGGACAAACTTCAATTATTGGAAGGTAAGAGTCACTGCCTATCTTCAATCTCTTGGTACAGAAGTAAGGGACATCGTAGAGACAGGCTACACTTTTCCTTCAGCTACTCCTACAGATGCAGCCAAGAAAAAGAAGTATGAAACAAATGCGAAAGCAGTCAGTACTCTATTAGGATGTATATCTCAATCAGAATTCATGAAGGTAATGCACTATAAATCCGCAAAAGAGATATGGGACAAAATTGTCACAAGCTATGAAGGAGATGAACAGCTAAAGCGTGCTAAACTTCAAACTCTCAGAATTCAGTATGAGACTCTCAAAATGTATAATGATGAAAGTGTGCCTACCTATTTTCTTCGGGTAGATGAGGTTGTTAATTGTATGAAAAATTTGGGTGAAGAAATAAAAGAGGCTATTGTGGTTGAAAAGGTTCTAAGATCATTGTCCCCCAAATTTGAATCTAAAGTATCTGCAATAGAAGAAAAGGAAAATCTACGAATTCTTACTATGTCTCAGCTACATGGAATTCTAACTGCTTATGAAATGAGAAAGGGAGGTCCATCAGACAGAAGAGAAGCTGCTTTCAAGGCATCAGGCAAAGGAGATTATTATGAAGCAAGCCACGTCCCAGAAGAAGAGGAAGAAGAATCAAATTTTGTCAGAAATCTTCAAAGGGGTTCTGGAAGGTTCAGAGGTAAGTTTGTGAACCTACTTTTTATTCAATCGCTGTTTGTGAAACCATCCAGCTATCCTTTTAGCAGTTATGGCCAAACAGATCATGTAAGAACTCTGATAAATGAAAACAGAACTGTAAGAAGAATGAGCTGTAATTGATAGAACTAACCTGGATATATTGGCAACTGTTTTGTGATGTTGTCTTGAAGTTTGCTAAATAGTTTGAAAGCATAAGATGCAACTTCAACAATGGGTGGACTTCTTTTATAGTTTTCGGCACTTGAATTTAATTGGTGGACATGGACGCACATGGATTGCAATGACTTCATTTTGAATGTGTGGTCTGGATTTAATTTGATGTGATCTAATGGTTGGGAATTGGTTATTTGTTGATCCATGTGCTTTAATCTGTTTTAGTGAGAAATAGCTTGAGTTGGGTGTCATTTATTACAGTTATTGGGTTTGGGTGTCATTTATTGAACAAAGTGGGTTTAAATGTTATTAGGTTGGGTCACATTTATTGAACATAGGGGGTTTAGTTGTCGAACAACACAACAGTTATGGCTGACATACATTCCATTTTATTATGTGCAGGTAGGGATATTTATTTGGGATACAAAGCTTCAGTTTTGAAGAGTGGGGGTTGAAGTGACTGCTACTTTGTACTTCTGGAATAGACCATTCTGGAAGCATTTATGGTTTTAGCTGTTTTCTAGTTGGATCAATATGGTTTGCACTCTTAAGTAGTAAGATACTATTTATGGATAGTTGTGGGCCCAGTCAATATATGGGGAAATTTTGGACATAAATTAATACTTATTTATATTTAATGTTATTTATTTTTGTTTAAATATTGGTTTCAAAAGTCTCAATCTATGGTGGTTTGGTGGGACCAGTACTATATCAATTACTGGTCCCTGCATAACATTAGGAATCTCTAGGTTATTTCTTTTGGAATAGTTTAATTCTCTGGAAAAGTGTTCTCATCCTCCACAGTTCTGGAATTTTAAATTTAGTTCGCTTGTGTGATAATTTGGTGATGGTTTTGTTTTTGGTATTTTGGTGAGAAAACATTAAATTATTTTATTTTATTTGTTATTTTAAATTAGGGAATATTAAATTATATATATATATATATATATATATATATATATATAAAAGTGAGATGGAAAGTAATTATTAAGTAAAAATCGTAATGGAACGTGATTATTTTAAAATAATATTAATTTAGTAGTTAAAAATTCATTGATAAAAGTGGTTCGTTGTTATTAAAAATGTCATGTGATTTCAAAATTCAAATCCTTTTGATCAAACTAAAAAAAGTGATTGATAAAGGTGGTTTGTTGTTAACAATTTCATGTGATTTCCATCAAACAGAAGACAATTGAAACTGTTAGTAAGATTGAGTAAAATTGCCACAAATGCAAAAAAAACACAACAATAAATAAACACTAAAAAAAAATATTTAGATTCGTAGAAACAAAGAAAAATATTTATAATAAAGAAAAAAACCAATCATAATCATTGAAAAAATTCAAAAAATAAATTTGCAAATACTTACCTTTGAGATAATGGACATTAGCATAGTCTGCCTGTAAACCTATATTTTAACAAGTCAAAAATTTACAAAAATCTATGATGAGTAACTTAATAGACATTAGCATATTAGTATACTCTACCTGTAAACCTATATTTTAACAAGTCAAAATTAAAAAAAACTATAATGATTAACTTAAATGTTAATCATCACTTTGAATGTTGCAGAAATTTTAATCTCAATCAACTACCTTTAAAAAAATAAAAATACATTCGATACCTATTTCTCAACTTTTTTCCATAAAATGTTTACTAAGACATTCGATACCTATTTCTCAACTTTTTTCCGTAAAATGTTTACTAAATACCCAACCGTAGAGAAATTAAACAATTTAAATTTGGTAAGTGTCCAACTCTACACAAATTAAGTAATTTGCATCACGTAAATATTATATTCTATAAATTCAAATTTAACATTATATCAGTTTGATGACGGGGACAGACACAAATTAAGTAATTTGCATCACGTAAATATTATATCATATAAATTCAAATTTAACATTTTATCAGTTTGATGAAAGGGACAGGAAGAAGACTCAACTAAACCTATTTTAAATCCAAATCTAACCAGACATAAAATTGTGTCATTTCCATCCGGGGGAAGGGAAGGATTTAATGGCATAACTTTCATGCATGTCATAATATGTCCATTATTTATTGTTAATGTTAAACTTGATTGGATTACTTCCTGCACCTGCTTAGTGCGTTTGATCAGTAACATAACGAAACTACTATGTAAATGTTGCTATATATAAGTAGAAATACTATGTGGGCTTAATTTTCACGTAAGGGTGGGATTATTATTTGAGCTTGATTGAGAGTCTCATTGTCATCTACGAGCTGGATTACTATGCAAGTTTGATTATTATAGATAAACAACATTTGGATGGTGCTTCATATAGCATTGAAGTCTGACTAAGATGGCATGTTGGCAAAATGTGAAATAGTAGGCTGCAAAGTAGTTGTGAAAATATGAATGGATGGAATTTCAAAGTGTAATGGCCATATAGGTTGTGAAGATATGAGTTGATGGAATGTCAAGTGTAATGGCCATATAGGTTGTGAAGATATGAATTGATGGAATGTCAAGTGTAATGGTCATATAAGTTGTGAAGATATGAATTGATGGAATGTCAATTGTAATGGCCATATATTCCAGAAGTGAGGAGTGGAATGTGTATTTGAATGTTGTGGTTGTTTCTTTTTACCAACATTTCAATACAACATCTAAACAAGGGCAACTGCGTAGCGGTAGTCCCTACCGTATTGCCAATAAACACTAAACCATTATAAAATGAGTGCTTAGGAGTTTGGACCAGTTTTGCGCTTAGTTTCACACAATGTCAATTTAGTTTTTATGAAATTGTAGTCATGGGTAATCTAAAGAATGGTTATATTGTGGTTTAAAGTAAACAACAGTGACATTTTACTGATATTTATTATTTATTATGATAATCTAAGGAATGGTTATATTGTGGTTTAAAGCCAAGCTATTGTAGATAATTCCTAGTCTTTTATTTATATGTGAGTAACTCTATTCCTTTATGAAGGACTGATGGATGGACCACATTTTCTTTCGAAAGGCATAGGCACTAACAATGGTGGTCCATCTGATGATGTCTTAAGTTCACTTTTGGTATTCACAATAGTGTCACCCTGTTTGGTGCTGACCCTACTATTATTAGTATCAGTACTATCTGTAAACGCCCCACTGTCAACTATTGATGAGCTCTTGAACTGCTTCAACACAGATGATCTTCCTCTAGCCCTCTCTGTAGCTTTCAATGCTTCCTCTGTGGTCAACTTTATCAGTCTCCAAGCACTAATACTTGTCTTAAGTTTTTTTGAGGATTTAGGCAAATTAGATTCCAAATCATGCCTGAGAGATAAGCGTCTTAACTCTATGGAATCTTCTTGTTTCATCCATTCCAAAGCAATAACTATATCTATAAACAGGAAACCGCGTAATTTCCACAAGTGAATTCAACACAAACTAGAGAAGAATGATAACCTTGTAGAGGCATTTGAATCTCGTGAGAAAATTAGACTTTGGTGATGCACTGCCAAAACTTTCTTCTGAGATAGTTGGAGATGAGGGTTCGCTAAGATCAGATTCATCCAAGAAATCTTCCGTGTTGCATTCTTCTCTCATGGCTAGAATGTGAAATCTTCCGTGTTGCATTCTTCTGTCGTGGCTAGAATGTAGTCATATGTTCTGATTCCCTGCCAAATATATGTCAAGTGATTATATTCTAAAATGACCTTTGCAAAATTCAGCAGCTGCTTTTCAACTTAAAATTAAATGAAAATTACTTAAATATATAGTCTTTACACCCTATCTGTGCATTCCATAATCTAGGAATCTCATTATGTAATCTGCACACACATACCTTCTTTATTAGGACTATGTGGAAGAAAAAAAGTTCCCCACCATAATCTAGGAATCTCATTATGTAATCTTCATACACATACCTTCTTTATTAGGACTATGTTGAAGAAAAAAAGTTCCCCAAGGGCTGCACAAGCATACACTGAAACTACAGTAAGGAAAGCCTGCGCCCAGATAAGAGACTTAATTAGTATAAATTTTAATAGTTATTCTATTGCTCAATAAACCAATAAAACTGTTGTCATTCAAACTGAAAGAAAAAGAATCATTAATGAGAAGAATTTTACCAAAATAACTCCTAAAGCCCCTCTTGGGAATCCATTTACAAACCTAAACTCAATTTCATGAATGATGTCTCTTTAAAACTAGTCCTGCACCTCCCTCCAGTATAAGCTGAAAATGGACACCACATACACGATGAAACTTTAATCCAGATAATGAATCAAGGTGCTAAAAGTTTGGCTATCAAGAAAGGGATGTCTAGCATATTCCAAACCTATACTGAATCCACTGAAACCATTCTAACCATGGGCACTCTGCGCGTTTGACCTCTGGAAAACCAGATATCCCTGTGTACAACTAGCCCATTTTAGTCAAAAATTCGATAGTTTTTGAGCTATTGGTCTACGGTCATAGCAAAGCTTATTTGAGAATTTTAGGAAGCATGCATGAGGTTTTGAAACACTTTGGAGTCTGAAGTAGCATGTACCATTTTAGGAAAAGAAAGGAAAAACAAAATCCATTTAACCTCATTCATGAAGCAAAAGTTGTTCTAGTACAGTATAATCCAGTTTATCCTAGATCAAGTGCCATTGCATGAATTTCCTTCACTCACCATAATGAGGATTGAAGCCACAAGAAGCATGAAAGTAGTGTAATTCCTCCTTCCAACACAGTTGTTGAGCCACTACAAAACAGAGAACAAAATTCTCATCAAATCCAACGATATATCATGTATTAATACAAAATGTTACAGAACTTATATGAGCTATACAATTTAAGCCAAATATAGCTACACCTAGTACAATTAGAAAATAAGAAAACCGTAACCTTTGTTCTCATTTTCGTATCTCTCAAAACTAACATGACTATATTGAGATCTGAATAGAGTATCGAATTTACCCGGCAATGGAAGTTGTGGTGGACTAAAGAAATCAAAGAAGCTTTCACACCGTCATGGGCTTTTGATTTATGGATCCTTTCTTTGCTTCTCCTTAATCAACTTTTGTGTTATATTTTTTCACGGATAACTTGGGTAGAGTGCATGTAAATATGACATTGGAACTTGGCATGAAGTACTGACATCGAGTGCATCGACACCTTAATCGAATACAGGCAAAGAGCCCTCACTCGGCCCAGAGTATAACACTAAAACATGAGCAAGGTTGTGGAATAGTGGCACTTGGACAAAAAAACAAAGTAACAAATGTAAAGCATGCATCTCTGAGCACATTTTTTATTTTTAAGAATTAGGCATTATTAAATTAAATGAAAGAATTCGTAATCAACTTGCCACTACTCACTCAAATTTGGAAAATAATATTAATAATCAACTTACTAATAGTCATACAAATTTGGAAAATAATATTAATAATCAACTTACTAATAGTCATACGAATTTGGAAAATAATATTAGTAACAAATAAAGTAAGAAATATGATAAATGTAAAACTTTATTCCCAAGCATGTGGGGCAGTGCATGCAAGTGCAGGTGTCCTGGAGATCCAACTACCGTGGACCACCTTCATGCATTACATGTGCTATTGCATAACCGTTTGGATAGTCTCCAAGAGAGCCATGAGCCATCCATACTCATCTTTCTTGTAACAACTACGTGGCCTGTAAGAAATGTGTCCAAAGAAATGTTTTCACATGTAACAAATGCATCGCCTCATCTTGCTTGTAACAACTACGTGGCCTGTAAGAAATGTGTCCAAAGAAATTTTGTCACATGTAACAAATGCATCACCTATAAGAACGGAGGAGATATAGCATCATCGCCTAACAAATGAATGAAAATTCATAAGAATAAATGACGAGATATAGCTTCATATGCCACCCTTTGCCAGAGCCTTCCACTTTGAACTAAATAGGTGCATGTAGATGAATGGGTATGGGAATGTGAGAATGTGAAAATATAAGAATGCGGCACTGTGGAATCTAGGAAATGCCACCATGGCTCCTTAGTTTATAGATCAGAGAGGGCATTTTTAAGTAGGAGTAAAATTCATTTAAGAGGAGGATTCTTGCCCTCACAAGAGAAGTAAATTTATTGAACAAAAATAGATTCACAGAGGATCTTGCCTACCTGACAGTGAAGCTTCCTGGACCCTCTACAATGCTCCAAAGGCCTTTTCTTCAGGGACGTCCATGGATTTACAAACTAAAAGTATGTCGTTGCTGCATGCAAACTGAAGATATGCTTTTGCATATATCTTTCCATTTAAACGTTGTTGGATCCGTTTGCTACTGCTGCAAACAAACTGAAGGCATGCTTTTACATATATTCAGTTTGTTTTTATTATTATAAATTTTAGACATTACATAATTAAAATAAAAAGAGTGACCATTTGGTTCAGCCCATTTTGAATACGAAAGTAGTAATTAGAGAGAGTAATTTAATATTTCTATTTATGATCGATAGAAGCCCTTTTTTATCTCCACAAAGGCCTCCACGAAACACTGGCACAGGGCATTCGCGTCGATGTAGGCCTTTTGAGCCATCACTTCCATCTTAATCGTGTCCATATAGCTCACAATGAACACAGATAGTGACTGCATAAAAAAATTACATATTTACATCTGTTGAAGCGGGAAGAATATGTTTGAATCTCTATCAATCAAATAATGTTCCAAATGATTGAACTTGAAACAATATACCCAAAAATATATAAATCTACAAGCTTTTGTGCTACTGCTTTGATTTCAAGCAAAAATACTAGAATATGGGTAAAGGAACCTGAGGAGTCTATTTACTTACTTGAGGTGCATCAGATACAAAGAAAGAAAATATTTTGATTGTATTCCCATCCATGGCTATCTTCTCCATGGGGCCAATCATATTTGATATCATTATCATTGTATTGGCAATATTATTGTATAAATATCTATAAATCTCCTGTACCAACCGTATAATGAATGAGAATCCAAAATCGTTGCAAACAATAACGAGTTTTGGGTAACGGGGATGTTACATATACCTGCGGTCCGGTCCTTTTAATCTTGCAAGGCATCTCAGAATTCCAACATTTCGGCTTGTCACATGGATGGGCTTCTACTTCATTTGGAGATTGAAACTACCCTTTCAAGCTTAGCTGCTGGTAGTTGCTTTCTGCGGAGAATTGATAGCCCAAAGCCCATGTTGAACCACTCTTCCGGCCGTACCTCGTCGTCCAACACTGTAAAGAAACTCAGGACACTTACCGCATTTGTAAGTGACACTTGTGGTCCATGAAAATGTGTTGGCATGTCACAATAAAACGTGTTGACGTCTTGCAATATCGGAAAACGTTGGTTAAATGGGTCAGTACGACGTATAATCAATCGGTCGCGGCAATAAGACCTCGAACACAAAACTTTGGATAAAACAAAAAAAACGATGAAATGTTTATTTAAAGCATTGGTTAAATGGTTCGGTACACTTAAATTAATATGAAATGGATCGATATCGATCGCTATAGTCCCATGCTGAGGCAGGGACTAATAAGATAGTAACTATATATATTTTAGAAAAAAATAACAATACTGATAATAATTTAGAAGTTATTTTTTTGGAAATTAAAAAAACACTGGTCATCATGGGTTTTTTTGTTTTTTTAAAGACAAAATATATATATTACATTTATTTTTATTTATTTAATTTCATTATCATATTTTGTATTTATATTTACTTAAAAAATTATTTATAAATTTTATAATAAATTGAAACTATAAAATTATTTTAAAACTTTTTAGTAATAAATTATATATTTTTAAAGTAAATGAAAAATATTTAGATTTAATAAATGTGTGAATATAAAATATGAAAAATATATGTCTTATTATTTATTATTACTAGAGTAAGAATATGTATTTATTCAAATACAATTTGCATTAAATTTATAATTTAAAATTTTCTCTCATATAAAGTCATATTTATTTAACATAAAGAAAATGTTATGGTGCTGAAATAGTCTAATGCACTTTTCATATATATATCATTAAATTTTATTTAACACACTTTTCATATTATATATAATGAAAAACTCAATTCATGATGAATCATTATTAACGTCCATTGAGATCAATGAAGTCTATTGTACCTTAAGAAAGTAACACATTAATTAAGATTTTTTAATATTTTATTTTTATGATCAAAGAAAAGGGAAAGAAGTGTTCCTAGATCATTATAGTTTTGTTGACTAAACAAGTCAAGAAGGTTGGTAGTGTGGCAAATGTTTTGGAAATGAGAATGTATGTCAGTAAGAGTTGGGCAATACAAGAGAAAGTGTTTTTCATCTTCAACCCTCTTAGTATCACACAATTGACATATTGTTTCATCCCAATGTGTTTTAGGAATAGACCAATGTTTGGTTTCACTTCAAAGCTCATGGGAATTAGTTCTTATCTAAGCAATGCTCATTTTATTCTTAGCACTTTGTTGACGGTGTTATACCTTCCAACATTCAGGGGATCTCCCTGATATGAAGTCTAAATTAAATCTCACATTGTTTGGTGTAGGAGTCTCATTCGGAATATGACCCAGTTGCTAATGAAATGGATTTTAATGATATCCTTTGGTGACTTTGGTTGGAGCAAGTGTGTGACTTTGTGAAAAGTCAGGTGCAATGCATGAAGGTTCTAACACACGAAGGGAAAGTGAGTGATCCCCTTAGAAGCCTATAATAGTACGCACCTTGGAAGGAACACATGAGCATAAAGAAATCACAAGCTAGCTTGCAAAATAGTTCACAAGTTAATCGTGATGGAAAAATACAACAACGCACATTCATCAAGATTCGTACCAATGCAAATGAAATAGTTCATAAGCATAAGCGTAAGTGAAATAACATACATAGCAAACATAACAAAATAGTCCTACTATATTCAAAACATATGCATGAAAACATGTGATGAGGCTCATCAATAGGTACATTATGAAGGTCATGATGCCATCCTCCTGCTTTAGAACTATCTCTTTCTCACATTTGTTTACATTTTTTGTTATATTATGCTTAGTCAGAAGGATAAAAGATGTTTGTCATCTCATGTGGCCTAATATAGTTTATTTATAGGAAATGGAGCAATTTTGAGATAATTTCTATACAGGGGCTCAGAGTAGACAAGAAGGCGAGAATCTAGGGGGTTTTCCACCTCCTTAACTCCAAAAATCATCCCAAGATCACAACAATCTCTCTCTCATTAGCTCGAGGTAATTGGCAGCGAAGAAAGTGCAAGTAATGAGGAACAAGATCTACCATTCTCGAGTTGGAGGAGACTAATATTCCTATTTTATATGGATTTGATAGTAGCTACCCTCTTGTATAAATAAGAATGAAGAAGAGCTCACTAGGATTCGTGTTTTGTTTTCAGCTACGTATCTATTGAGCTCGAGTGCTTGGCACTATTATCTTTTACTGCTATGTGATGTATTAAACATTGATTTAATGATCATGGGAAGTTGCTTATTGATTCATCACCAAGTTAGCTCCAGAGGGCTGAGGATCTTAGGTTTGGGCCCAACCCAAGTGGCTTAGGTCCCTCTCGTGTATTTGTACCTATTTTAGTTTCAGAGTACTTCTTAATTTCTTTCATTCTAGTAGAGAATAATCCATCAAAATGTGTGATTGCAGCCTCTGCCTCATCTCTCTCATGGGAGCATGAATAAAAGGATTTACAACCACAACAAAAAATTATTATGTTTATGATTTCTAGGAAGAAGATTTGTGTCTCTCATCTTATTTTTCATGTGCACGTTATAGCTTAGGAGTTGGTTTATTGATTAAATCATAGTTTTGGCATAGATTAGATAGCATTTAAATTCAACTAATATTTTCCACTACTAGTTGTTTCATTTTGTCAATGATAAATGGGTATATGCATGTGATGATTGAAGGGATGTTTGGATCTCCAAGCAAGGGAAATTTGACCACCTCCATCTTGGACTTCCTCACCTTCTCTTTTGAACCCCAAATTTTGTCTTAAAATTATTTGCATGAGATCATTTTCCTAGGGCCACCGAGAGCATCCCCCCTAGTGCAAAATAGACCTTCCAAAGGCTCTGATCTTAGCTAGGGGATTTGTCCACCCTTCACTCATTTACCTCAACCTCCATCCACTTTCACATACCCTTAAACCATCATTTCCACCTTTTTAACCTTCTCGATAGCCCTCTTGTAGCATTACAAGCCTTCCTATAACAACTTCATATAGCACACCTGTAACATCTTGTCTCTTCACCAGTTTTGATCCTTGCTGCAATTTCGACTTAGGTTATAAGGATGTTTACCCCTAGCTATGACTTCATGATCAAGGAAAGCTCTTAGGTCACTCCAAACCCTCCTTTTCCTTCACGGAAAAATAGAATAGTGATTTGTTTCCTTATCACAAATTTTGCACAAATAGAACAATGATTTACATGCAAGTGTGAGCTAGTTAGATGGTACATAGAATTTTTTATTATGGTTTGGTAGGGTAGCTTCTTTTCTGCAAATAGATATGATAACTAGATGGATGATTGCAAGATAATGTAGTTTCATTCTGCAAGTAATTTAGCTCTTGCCTTTTCATGAATTTTTTCTATAGCATTAGCAAGTTAAAGTAAATATAATTCTCCTTTTCATAGTTAGATATAGCTTCCAACTTGCACCTTCATTATCTAGCTTTCATTCTAATTCAGTACGAGGAATGGGCTTCGAGCATTATTGATCATATTTCCTATTTGAGGGTGACATAAGTAGAATTCCATCTATTGTGCATATAGCACTGTCACCTTGAAGTTTGTATGAACCCTGAGATGATAAATAGAGTTGCGGAGCCCTTGAGAGTTGCAACACTCTTGGTGCAATACTAGGGTTCACCAATTTTTGGTGCTGTTACCAGGGAGGTGTCTAATTAGATGTTATTCTTACTTAAGCATTTTTTTATATTTTGCATACTATTTTGAAGAAGTAACATAAAAAAGAAAAAGAAAAAAAAATATTTCATGCCTCATAGGAGTAAATACACTCAAGGAAAATTCTTACCGAAAGCCCCCACACCCTCAAGTAGTCAACCTTCACTCTTCTTCGGTGACTGTCAGCTTCCCTCTCTGACTATAGGGGAGTTAGAAGACTCTCTAGGTGAGCAACCTAAAATCTTTGAAGAACCTATTGTGGAAGAAGAAGAACCCACTTCACCTACCCAACCTATGGTTGAAAACAAGAACAATGAGGTTTTCCTTGTCAGAGAAACTAATGGAGTGGCTAGGAATGAAAAATATAAGCCCTACTTCCCTTTCACATTTCCATGGATTAGCCTCCAAGTATCCTGATACCTTCAAGTTTGAATTTTTTGTTGTTTGTAGGACCTATGACTATGTCTATTATGACCAAAAGATGAAGTTATTCCCCTCTATCCTTAAGAATGTAGCCTTACACTGGTTTATGGGTATGCCTGGGGGTAGCATCACTACCTGGCCTCAAATGCAACAAGTCTTTAATGACAAGTACATGGACTACTGTAGGTCCAAAGAAACAAAGGAATAAATATTTAGAATGACTCTTAGACATGATAAATCCTTAGAAGACTATGACGAGAGATTTCAACTTAGTTATAGGAGGGCCAAATGCACCCTTAAGCTTGAATCACTCAAACTAGTTCTTCTCCAGGGGATCAGGGAGGACATGTTGGAGACCCTCAACATGTTGACTTGGGGAGATATCTATCAATTATCCTATGATGACACTAAAATTGTGTTCAATAATCACTCTAGGGATGCTAGAAAGAAGGGTAGGGTTATTCAGGGTTTGGTCAGTTGCTCTTCTTCCACAATTTCCATAAAAAATGTGATTGTGAACATGTAGGTCCTTTCCATGAATTTTCTATCAAAATAGCACATTACATCAACATTTCATATGATTAGGTGGCCTCAACCTGCCCAATGGGAAACCAGGTCTGTTGGCCACCTAACAACATGATAAGTCATCTAGTGACAAAAATAATAAGCCTTACTAGCCACAATATATATGCCTAACTGTCTTTGTTCTTCCTACTATCTAGATAACTATAAACATAACTGACAACATTCCTAAAAATTTGACACTACGTCATACAAAAACTAAAACCAGAAATTTTGTTTTTTTTCCAATTCTACTTTATAATATTATTAAATTCAAAAATATACTTTTTAATAAATAACAATTATTTTGTTGTGTTTAAAATAAATTTTGCAGTTCAAATTTTATAATATAATTTTTAATAAAATATTATTTTATTTTTAATTAAAATTTAAAATATAATTTGAAATCAAATTCTTATTTTTAATATTTAAAATATATTTTTTAATTTATAAATAAATTTAAAGATATCCCATCCATATCAATTTAGCCATTTAAATATATCATTTAAAATAGTTTTAATTAAATTTTAAATAAAAGTGATATATATATATATATATATATATATAATCATTATATTAAATTAAAATCAAATAACTCCTCTTTATATATAATTATTGGAAATAAATACTTAAAATTTTTAAGATTGAATGAACTTTTTTATGTTAATAAATACAATAAAAGAAAACCTTAACAGGAAAGTTAAACATTGTGTAAACACTATTTACTTGGAAAAAACAACATATATCAATTTTGCACCTAAATCTATCCAGTTTCCAAAGTGCTCAAACATTACACATTCGAACACTTTTTTGAAAGATGTTTGTATCTAGCTTGGCAATATTTATCTTGCACCTAGATGTATCATGTTTCCAAAGTGCTCAAACATTTACACATGCGAACACTTTTCCAAAAAAAGGTTTATATCTAGCTTGGCAATATTTATCTTGATACAATTGGTCTAATATGGCATCAATGTATATTTGTTGTTGACTATAATTTTGTTGAATGCCTTGTATGGATACCCATTCACCAAGTCTCATTCGTTTTTGGAAACATTATGATGGGTGACTAAAATGTTGAGGTACATGTCAAATAAGATGTCCTAGTAGCTAATGTAATTGTTTTTTAACCTCATTTTCTTTATAATGGGTTACTTATAGAGCTCAGCACAATGTTTGGTATGGAGAATCTAGAAATATTTGGATTTCATGTACCACATCTTTTTTGAGTAGTAGTCCTATATGAATGTAGTGATTCCGATTAATGGAATTTGAAGTTTAAAATGGGCTTCTTAAAGAAAATAATAAAATAATAATTTTAAATTTTTAAAAAAGATGAAAATAAATTAGCATTTTATTGTATTTTTTTGCTTTTTTCCTTGTAAACTTATTTAAATGACAAGTGCACAAAATCATTAAATGCAAAATCCAATTCCACATCCAAAAAATATCTACTTCACACATTTGTAAATTATGTCTATAAATACTTAACCATTTAATTTATATAATTATGATAGTAATTCTAATTTTTAAAATTGAAAAATCAACCTTAAATCTTTCTATAAAATAGTAACAAATTAAATTTTAATGGTTTTATAATTAATAATAATAAAAAATTATCTTTTTTCATGATGCGTTCACGGTCACTACTCATGAGTCACTTGTATATTGGCTAATAGGTTATAAATCCCAATACCCGCACGACATACGTTAAAAAATTTCAAACATTAAAATTTATCCAGGTTATTTGTGTGCTTTATACAATTTATTCACGCAAAGGAATTATTCATTCTAGGTATATGTTAGACAGCTTGGTCATAATACACACATTCAATTCAGTGTATATTGATTATATATATGCATATTGCAATCTATTTTCATTAATAATTTATTAATATTTTTTTAATATATTTTTAAAATAATTGTGTGTGGGGCCTAGTTGTTTGTAAGAATACACATAGCTTAAGAATACACATAGCTTGGTCATACACAGCGTGGATGTATAATGATTATATATATATTATTTTTATAGATAATTTATTATTATTATTTTTAATATAATTATTTTGACAAGTGTATTTATTTGAGAGTTTGGATGTTGTTTGTTTGTTTTTTTTATATATTTTATTTTATTATGAATTTACACACATGATTAAGTGATAAGAAAATATTTTTGGTTGTATAATTTGATCTAAGTTTGCGATTTTTTAGAAAGTTATTAAAAATAATCAATATTTATTAGTTTATCTAGCTATAGGATTGAAGCGGGTACATTATCTAACGGTGGTCATATATTGCCCGATGTATATGCCCACCAAAAGATTGAAGCAAGTACATTATCCAATGGTAGGTATATACTGTCGGACGTATTAATGGCCGAATAGACTGATAAATATGTCTTCTCGGGGTCATATCTTGTCTGGATAGACTGATAAATATGTCTTGCCCGGGTCATATCTTGCCTCTTACAATGTAATTATTTTTTTACGATAGGGCCACATATCTCCCGTTACAATGTAATTATTTTTTTATTTCTAAAATAGTAATGGGAGCGCTCATTTGTATCTAAAGAGCTTCCATTATCTAGTGGTTAGATCATGGCAATCATGGCATTTCATGAGCCAGTGCCACGTTAAAATTCAATTACCATCCACCCAGTTGGTTAAGAATTTACCCATCTACCTGTTCCAATCCATTCAGTCGTTTATCATTTAAGCAATCAGGTGCAGATACAAAACAATTCCTCTCATGCGGGGGTAGATACCTATGGTTACGGGCATCGTCTGGAGTCCACAATGTCCAAGAATATTGATTGATCACCTTCTTGATTAGTTTCAGATGATTTGATGTTATGATGGAGTTTCAGATCTCATGGATGAATTGTTACAAATGTTGTTCAACATACGACATATGGGACCTATTCTATCAGTAAAGGTATAATCACCATTGTTATGTAGCCTGATATTCCTAATGAACAATGTTAAACTTTTCATTGACTAAAATGAAAACCTTGTATTTGCATGGTTAACAATTTCTATAAATTAACACAAAAATATGTATTGGCATTGCTACAAGATTAAAAGTTTGTATTATAAATATTTTTGCAGATGCATGAAGTAGTGACTAAGTGTAAATGCCTCTTTTATAAACATTTTTAGAGGATGCCCTCAGCCTCTCCCTTTTAGTCCATTTGATGTACATGCTCTCATTGATGTTCCCATCACTGGTTCTTCCTCTCCTCGGGCCCTTGGAGCATGGCTGCCTGCACATGATTTTACATGACTTTCATACTTTCATTGAATATTCGGGGTCTGGAGGCTGCTCCTAAATATCTAGCCCTCAAGGAGCTTTTCTTTTCTCTTCGTCCATATAACATTTTTTTACAGGAAACTATGCATGCGGCTTCACATGTGATTGAGTTCTTCAAGAATATTCTTTGACACTGACACGTGGTTGCCACTGATGTTGGTTGTCTCTCGAGGGGACTAGTGGCTATATGGGACCCTTGGTAGGTTAAAGTAAGGGCTTATTCATGTTTTTCTGGTATCCTCCTTGCTGGTCACGTACATGGTTTAAAGGGTAGAATTCACATAATAAATGTATATGTCCCTTATAGAGATCGGGTTGTATTATGAGATAACCTAATTGTGTCGGGGATTCTGGAAATTGTTTCACTTGTCATTACAGGGGATCTAAAATGCACAATTGGCTTGGACGAGGTATGGGGAGGATCCAGAAAGGTTGATGTTTTGGAATATCAAATCAAAGATATTATTATGGATCACAATCTTATTGATATATGCCCTTCTATGATTATTCCTACTTGGGACAATGGTCGATTAGGGGATGGATACATTGCAAAGAGGCTGGACCGGTTCCTCCTACATGAATAGGTAGTTGAGAGACTTGGGATGGTACATTTTGAGGTGGTGAGTAACCATATCTTGGACCACCAGCCCATTGCCCTTCACAGGAGGACGGGGGATTTCGAAGGGGGGATGCCTTTTAAGTTCAATCGGGTATCACTGGAAGACCTAGATTTTAACAACATTGTGAGCGAAGTCTACAATTGTGATGGGGTTCGAATAACTACTCCCATGTTGCATATACATGATAAGACTTTTGGCCTTAGGGTGGATGTATAAGCATGGGAAAAGAGAAAACGGGGTCATATGAGCCAAAAGCTAAATGATATTTCAAAAGAACTGGATGTCATTCTCCCAAATATGCTTGTGCATGATCTCACTGTTAATACCAGGAATCACATTCATGCCTTGGTACTAAAAAAGAAACATATTCTTCTTATTAAGGAGTCTACTTGGCAACTAAAGAGCGAGGCCATCTGGATTCGGGAAGGGGACATGAATACATTTTTTTCATAGATTTGCAAATCACAAAAGGAAGCTCAATTCCATATGGGAGATTACTGATGTGGTAGGAAAGAAGGCTCAGACACAACAGGAAATTTGCAAGGTTATTTTTCTCCATTTTCAAAAAGCATACTGTCAAAGGGAAATAGACAACGCTGAGGATCAATTATGGGGAGTGGAAGTATATCCTTCCATGTTCAACAAGACCGCCAACTCAGAGCTATATAAACTGTCTCGGAGGAGGAAATTCTGGGAGTACTTAAATATTTTTTGGGGGATAAGGGTCTAGGACCCGACGGGTGGACGAAGAAACTTTTTACTCACTTCTTTTATATCTTTAATTAGGATCTCATTGACATGGTGGAGGAATCACAGACCAGGGGATATATACACCTGCATATAAACTCTACATATATTGCTCTCATTCCGAAAAGGACTCCCTCTACTACCTTCTCAGAATTCAGACCTATCTCTCTAAGTAATTTTATCTACATCATTATCTCAAAAACTATAGCTAACATGATTAGGCATATACTGTCTAAGTATATATCCCCTGAGTAATTCAAGTTCCTGCAAAATAGACAAATTCATGATGCCATGGCGATCGCCCACGAATGTATGCGCTTGATCCATGATAAAAAATTAAATGTTGCTATTATGAAGGATGATTTACAAAAGGCATATGACTATCTTGATTAGGGCTACCTGAGGTTGGTACTTCACAAAATTGGTGTACAGGCCAGATGTGCTGAGTGGATTATGTCTTGTGTTTTAATTGTCCAATATGTTGTTGTTATTAATGGCTATCCTACAAAATTTTTCAAGGGAGGGAGGGGCCTTACACAAAGTTGTTCACTATATCCTCTATTATTCATTTTGGCAAAGGATGGGCCGAGTTTACATATAAAAAAAGAAGTGTCAGAGGGCTAGTTTCAAGCACTGCACTTGGGGAGAGACATCAGAATTTCTCATAGTTTTTTTGTTGATGATGTGCTCATCATGGGATACTCAATAGGTACACTTGGTTTACCCTTTTTAATATATTTGCAAAGTTTGGGAATGCTTCAAGATTTCTTATGAATCTTCATAAGTCCATTGTCCTACATGGCATATGTGATATGGAGTTTATTTCTTACATACATAAACTTTTTGGTGTGGCCTCTGATTTTCTGTCGGGGGGTATGAAATATCTTGTATTTCATATTATGCCTTACAATTATAAGGTAAATGATTGGATGTGGCTTGTGCACCATTTCTATAGAAAAAATCTGGGTGAGAATTCATATGTTTATCTATGGGAGGACACATCACTCTGACCCATGCGGTGATCGTGCAATTGGGCACTGGTCACACTTATATCATCTAGCTCTCACCATAATTAAGAGTCTTTATAGGATCATGGCAAAGTTCATCTAGTCAGGTATGATTAATAAGAAAAAATTTCATCTTGTAAAGCTGGACCATATCACACTTCCAAAACGTATGGGTGGATAGGGAATACTGAACCTGAGGAGATTTGGTTGGGCATTGCTGTTGAAATCTATGTGGAGGGGGATATTTGTGAATGGCATTTAGGGCATGATCATTAGACACAAGTATCAAAAGGATCATGACTTTTCTGTATGGATGTGTCGAGGATGTATCGGGACTGCATTGAGCTCAGCCATTTGGCTCAACTTCACAAAAATAAGAAAACATTTTCTGCAAAATCTTGCCTGGAAAATGGGTTCTGGTCACCAGATTGTTATTCGAATGGATCATATACTGGGTACTGATGTAGATTATAGTATATCTGATGATTTTATACACTGTATAAACAGCTGTGGAATCTTTTTTTGGCACCAGGTCATATCGAAATGGCAGGGTAGATGTCCTATTTGGAAAAGGGCATGGGAAATGGGTCTGGATGGGAAGATGGCGTGGGAGTTGGATTTGATTAGAACTGACATGCAACTTTATGAGTCACCCTGTTAGAATTAAGTGAGTGTTTTGAGTCAGTTCATTACTCAACCTCATGGGAACTATTGGCTTGCAGCGAAAGGAGTATTGAGGTATCTGCAAGGAACTTTAGGGTTTGGTATTTCGTATTCTAATTCATTTGATGTTAGCTTGACAGGTTATACAAACTTTGATTGGGCGGGAAATTTAGATGATAGAAGATCAATTATAGGTTACACCTTTAGCATTGGGTCTGGGGTCATCTCTTGGTGCAGCAAGAAGCAACATACTGTAGCCTTATCCTCAGCAGAAGCAGAATATCAAGCTATATGTGCAGCATCATGCGAGGCAGTTTGGTTGCGCAGACTTCTCCAAGATGCAGGGGAAGAACAGAGATAAGCTACAGTTATCAATTGTGATAATCAAAGTTCCATAAAACTGGCTTACAATCCTGTGTTTCATAAAAACACTAAGCACATAGACACTCAATTTCATTATGTTAGGGAAAAGGTGCAGTCCAAAGAGATTTGTGTTGAATATTGTAATTCTTGTGATAATATGGCTGATATATTTACTAAGCCTCTAGGAAGACTGAAGTTTGAGTTGTTTAGGGACATATTAGGTGTGCTTAAGAACCCTTTCTCCATTAAAGGGGAGTGTTAGAATTAATGGAGAATAGGCTCTTATGGTTACGTAGTTGTGATTTTCCTTTCCTTAGTTATTCAGTTCTTATTATTCAGAGATATGATTTGTTGTCCCTAACAAATTGTATCTATTTATTATTGGAGATTAATGTGAAGCCTGTGTGTTGTTTTCCCTGAAGGAGCTCTTGGTGATCCGCACCTGTGAGCTCCTCTTGTGTTGGTTTGCCATTTCATGTCTTCCCTGTGAAACTCTTGACAAACACGTGGTGGAGGTAGGGGTACTTCCATTACGAGGATAGCTACTCTTCTATGGGATATGTCATACGCTGGTGCTGATGGATTAGTTTCAGAGGTTTATTATGTGACACTGATATATTTTTTTTGTGTTTTTGGTTTTTGTACAACAATCTCACACATTTTGGATGCATGACCGCTGACTAAATCAGAACATTTCAATTGTATGATTGCACTGTATCCATATGTTCATGCCACTGTGCAGAGTGACACCTATCTTGATGTTGTTGGTATATATTATATGTTAGATGATTCGAAATGGGCTTGATAATAGACTGTATCTGATAGTTTATAATAGTACTTTTTACAATCCATTCATATGAATATATAATGAGTATAGTTTGGATATTAATATACTATTTTTTTTTATATATATAAAGAGAAACAACTTATTAATATACTATTATTATATACTATCAGAATCAACTTCATTACCTACCAACTAATTAACTACAATTTATCTCGCAAAAATGTTCTTGATCACGCACATCATCACTTTTCCTGTTACGCATACATTGGCACTACTCGTTGAAAGTGTCATCTCCGATAAACGAATTCACCTTCCACATCATTCCTGTTAGGAAGTTCATGTTATACTTTTTAAGAAGCGACGATCACTAATTATTTCTCTCCGGCAAACATTTACCGAGTCAAAGCATGGTCGAACGCTGAAATGTTTCATTGTTATCACACTTTCATTCGCCATTTCTAAAATACGGCGTCTACTGAACAAACGTGAAAGTTTTAATAAACAACAACTATTACGTGTTTTAATAAACAATGATTTCATACATATACATATACTGAGGAGGACAACTTTAATTATTAATTATATATTATAAGTTAGCAAATGTATCTAGACGTTCAAAAGAATGAGCTAGGAATGTGGAAAGTAGCAATCCAGTAAAATATATAAATAATAAAATACAATCTTTACCAATATAAAAAACATAACAAATAATTCAATTTGTTTAAAGTTTTTTAAATA
This sequence comes from Pinus tabuliformis, assembly GCA_031772625.1. Taxonomy (NCBI): domain Eukaryota; kingdom Viridiplantae; phylum Streptophyta; class Pinopsida; order Pinales; family Pinaceae; genus Pinus; species Pinus tabuliformis. The sequence goes on from CM062818.1 coordinate 486,666,794, forward strand.
CCATAAAATGTATTCTAAACACAGATATTTAGAAGTATCTATCAAAAAAAATAATATTACAACTAACATTTTCCTCCTCCCACCATGCACGTTCTAAGACTTTTTAATAATGGCAAATTATGTTATAGATAAAATTCACAGAAGTTTATAGAGTGAACGTTCAACATTATTTGCACGACTATTTTTTCTTCGTAAATTATTAAGAACCCCGGTTGTTTCACCAATATCAGAGTGGTCTAAATTCAAAAGGTGTGTTATCAAGAGATCATATACCAATTGGCATTCTCAGCGCTGCAAATTGCTCCACCAAAAAATCGAAATTTGCATGTCAGATGTATACTTTGAACATTTAATCATGAATGCAAATTTTTTTATTTTTAAACAAGAAAAGACTAAAATAATACAAGTTTGATCAAGATCCGGGAATAACCAATTCACCTATCAACACTAAATGTTGCCACCACAAGCAACGTAGTGGAGAGGTGTACTACCTGTACCTCTCAAGTTGAAAAATACATAAGATTTCGTTTTAAAAAATTACTAAAAGTTTCCAATTGTATGCAATGATCCATCCATTTTTCACATAAAAAGTACAAGTATGAAATGTCTCTTGGTTAAATCAAAGGCATGTTTCATAAAATCAGTGAACCATGTTGAAAATTATCTACAACAGAGAGAATAACACCAGAGAGGAATTGTTTAAACAATTTACTTTATTAATTAAAGGTCAATTGTTGATCCATATTGAACTGTCACAGCTGATATATTGGCCCCAAAATCTGGGAGTAGCTATACATACTTTGCATGCCGATTCAGTGCTGCCATGTGAAGGGCGCAGTAATACCTCTATCTGCTGGTTTCCTAGAGCAAGCACTACAATAAACCCACGCATATCTCAATAATAGATGGAAACTCAAAAATTCAGATCACAACCATTTCATGCATCAATACTTGTGTCAGATCAAAGTTGACTAATGGTTATTCTTTCCCTCGGTCTTCCCTTAAACTATTCTAGAAATCATGTATATTGGGTACAACATCAACAAAAAGAAGTCTTGCACATAGAGAACGGCCATTTACGGTTACAAAAGCAAGAGCAGTTCGACCATTATGGTAGTTTTCTCTGCTAACCTGCAAAGCCAGGTGAAGATTGAACGGTTGAACTAAACTTCCTTAGAGATTGTTTAAGACGTGTAGCAGAAATAAACATTGCAAGCCTCCAAACATGGTTGAAATTATCTTACATTTTCCTTATAAAGCACAAGTGTCTAAGCCACCTTCTAATGGCCATATCTACAAGATTGCATCAGGTTGTCTATGGAATTTTAAAGAATTTAAAATGTCAATTAAGCTAAAAATTACCTACCAGTTGAGTAATGCAAAATTTTGCACTAGTACATATCTTGAACTAAGTGAAATAAGGGTAGTTGCATGAACTAAACTGAAGTAAGTAGTAATAAATTTCTGAGGTAATTTTGGTTGAGCATCAAAATGTGTAGAATTTAGTAGAAATTAGATAACTTAACTTTAACTGAAAACCATAACAAAACTTAGTCAAAACTACTAGTTCATAGAACATAACTTATGGATCAGTGAGAAATGGTGTCGAGGTTGTTTAATACCAGGCTAAACAGGAAAGTGACTTGAACCAAGGTATTGAATGAGTAACTATTTTACTAATTAACATTGAAGAAAACCATTTCATAATGTCCATGATTCTATGAAAATTTGTCACATTTATGCATTGTAGAAGGTCCTCAATTATGCATTCACCACATCTTGGATACCATGTTGAGTATGCAATTCCCCAAAAAAAAAAATAGAGGATGTCACATAACCACTCTACAACTCCATTAATTGGATTTATTTAGGTGGTTGGGAAGAATATTTGTTATCTTTCCCATCTTTATTTCTCATTGAAAAAAAAATTCATTAAATTATAACCATCATTAAGACCACATACATCCACAAGATGTGACAGAACTACTGCAAAATAAGTTACGTCCAACATCACATTGTGACAAAGATTGTTTCAATATGAAAATAAACCATGGTCAACTATGTTTTACCTTGGTCCAAAGTCGCATTGTGACAAAGATTGTCTCAATATGAAAATCAAGTATGGTCAAGCATGGTCCACCATAGTATTGTGACAAATATTGTCTCAATATGTAAATCAACCATGTCTATTTTAATGTTTATAATATTTATCATAACATTTATATACCTTGTTTTATAATATTTATCTTAGTGTTTGTCATAGAATTTTCTCGATATGAAAATCAGTCATGGTCAACCATGGTCAATCATGTAACCCATGGTCCAACATTTCATTGTGACAAAGATTGTCTCAATAAGAAAACCAACCATGGTTCAACGTCACAATGTGACAAACATTGGCTCAATATGAAAATCATCCACAATATCCCATTGTAACCATGTTTATTTTAGGGTTTATAATATTTATATTATGTTTTATATAGCTTGGTTTTATAATATTATTCCTTTGGGTTTATAATCTGTTGGGTTTTTAATATTAATCCATTCGATTTATTATTCTCTTTGGATTTATAATATCAGTCCCTTAGGTTTATTAATCCAAGGGTTCATATTCATAGGGTATAATATTATTCATGGGGTTTATAATATTAATCCGATGATTTAATATAAATCCTTTAGGTTTAAAAAAATGGCAAACCATGGTCCAACATTGCATTATGACAATCATAGTTAACCATGGTCGAGCTTCACATTGTGACAAAGATTGCCTCAATATGAAAATCAACCATGGTAAACCATCATCAACCATGGTCAACCATGGTCAACCATGGTTCAATGTTGTTCCCTTTAGTTTATAGTTTCTTGGGGTTTAATATCAATCCTTAATATCAATCCTAAGGTTTATACTATTAATGTCAGGGTTTGGTCAACCATAGTCAACCTTTTTTATTTTAGCGTTTATAATATTTATCTTAGGGTTCATATACCTTATATTTATAATATTAATCCCCTTGGTTTAATATTATTCCCTTTGGTCTATAATAACTTGTGGTTTTAGAATTCATCCCTTGGGTTTAATATTATTCCCTTGGGTTTACAATAACTTGTGGTTTTAGAATTAATCTGTTGGGTTTATTAATCCCTTGGGTATAATAATGGTCAACCATGGTCAACAGTGGTTAAATGTCACATTGTGCCAAATATTATTTCAATATGAAAATCAACCATGGTCAACCATGATCAACCATGATCCAACATTGAATTATGACAAAGATTGTCTTAGTATGAAAATCAACAATGGTAACTCATGGTCAACCATGATTATTTTAGGGTTTATAATATTTATCTGAGGGTTTATATACCTTGGGTTTATATATCTATCCCTTGGTTTTAATATTATTCCATTGGGTTTATAATCCCTTAGGTTTTTAGTATTAATCCCTTGGGTTTATTAATCTAAGGGTTCATATTTATAGGGTATAATATTATTCATATGGTTCATAATATTAATATTTAGGTTTAATATAATTCCATTGGGCTTATAATCATGGTCAACCATGATCCAACGTCACCTTATAACAAACATTATGTCAATATTGAAACCAACCAATGTCGCATTGGGACAAGGATTGTCTCAATATGAAAATAAAGCATGGTCAACCATGTTCCAACATCGCATTGTGTGAAAGATTGTCTTAATATGTAAATCAACCATGGTCAACCATGCTCAATAACCATGGTCACATTGTGACAAATATTGTCTCTTGGTCCAACGTCACATTGTGACAACCATGGTCATCCATGGTCAACCATGGTCCAAGGTCGCATTGTGACAAATATTATCTCAATATGAAAATTAAACATGGTCAGCCATGACCAAACATTGTGCAACACCGCATTGTGACAAACATTGTCTCAATATGAAAATCAATCATGGTCAACCACAGGCGAACATCGCATTGTGAAAGAGATTATTTCAATATGAAATCAATCGTGGTCAATCATGGTCAAACATGGTCGAGTGTCACATTCTTGCAAAGATTGTCTTGATATGAAAATCAACCATGGTTAAGCATGGTCAACCATGATCTAACATCACATTATGACAAGGATTGTTTCAATAAGAAAATCAACCATCATCAATCATGTTTATTTTAGTGTTTATAATATTTATATTAGGGTTTACATAAATGGGTTTATAATATTAGTCCCTTGGGTTTAATATCTTTCCCTTGGGGTTTTAGTATTAATCCATTGGGTTTATAATATCAATCTCTTATGTTTATTGCTTCCTTGGGATTATAATATCAATCATGGTCAACCAAGGTTAGCCATCATCAAATGTAGCATTGTGAAAAAGATTGTCTCAATATGAAAATCAACCATGGTTAACGATGATCCAACTTTGTATTGTGACAAATATTGTCTCAATATGAAAACCAATCGTTATCAAGCATAGTCAACTGTGGTCCAATGTCACATTGTGAGAAGGATTATCTAAATATGGACATCAATCATGGTCAACCACAGTCAAGCATGTTTATTTTAGGGTTTATAATATTTATCTTAGAGTTTAAGTACATTCGACATATAGTTTTTATCTCTTGGGTTTATTATTCCCTTGGGTTTATAATATAAATCCTTTGAGTTTATTAGTCAAAGGGTTCATATTCCTAGGGTTTAATATTATTCCCTTACATTCATGGTTGTCTCAATATGAAAATTAATCATTTTCTCTATAATGGTCCAACGTCGTATTATGACAAAGATTTTCTCAATATGATAATCATGGTCAACCATGGTTAACAATGCTCAATCATGATCATCCTTTGTCAAAAATGGTCAACCATTTTTTATAAAATCAATGGTCAACCATGGTTAACAATGGTCAATCATGATCATCCTTTGTCAAAAATGGTCAACCATGTTTTCTAAAAACAAACATGGTCGTCCATGGTAAATCATGGTCAACTATGGTCAAACATCACATTGTGACAAAGATTGTCTTGATATGGAAATCAATCATGGTTAATCAAGGTCAATGATTGTCCAGTGCCTCATTGTGACAAGGATTGTCTCAATATGAAAAAAAACTATGGTCAACCGTGCTTATTTTAGTGTTTATAATATATATCTTAGGTTTTATATACCATGGATTTATAATATTAGTGTCTTAGGTTTAATATCATTCTTTTGGGTTCACAATCTCTTGGGGTTTTAGTATTAATATCTTGGGCTTATTATTCCCTTGGTTTTATAATATCAAACATGGTAAAATATGGTCAATCATAGCAAACCATGACAAACCATGGTCAAATGTTGCATTGTGCAAAACATTGTCTCAATATGAAAATCAACCATGGTCCAACATTGCATTCTAACAATGATTGTCTTGATATGAAAATCAATCATAATCAAGCATGGTCAAGCATGGTCCAACATCACATTGCAACAAGGATTGTCTCAATATGGAAATCAATCATGGTCAACCATATCTATTTTAGGGTTTGAAATATTTATCCTAGAATTTATATACCTTGGTTTTATTGTTCCCTTAGCCCAAAATTTCATTTGTATAAATATATAATGATAATATTTAAAAATAAATATATTTAAATAAATATCATTATAAACTAATTAATTAATAATAATAATGATAATTAATTATTTCATTTTTTTATAATAAATAATAAATTTATTTATTTATTTATTATTAATAAGTAATGATTATTTAATTTATTTATTTATGGTTAAGAAGTAATGAATTTTCAATATGGTTAATATAAATATTTTTATTGATATTAAATGTTAATATTTAATATTAATATTAATATTAATTATATTCAGTTATAATTAACCAATATTATTATTATTTATTATTAACTATTAATTATTAACGATTTTTAACAATTATTAATTATTAACAATTATAATAATTAATTATTAATAGTTATTATTTATTGTTTATTATTAACGTTTATTAATAATTAATAATAATAATTTTCATTAATAAATGTGGTTAATATATGTTTATCAGTGTTTATCAATTACATTTATTCATGTGATTTTGCTAGTTTTTATTTATTGGTATGTGTGGTTGTTTTTTTTCTAACTATGATTTTTTTTTTTAAATAAAATATTACAATTATAAAATTTAATTGTTATTTTTTTTTAAATTAGATAATAGAATTTCAAAGAAAATTATAATTTTTTGTTATTTAAAAATATATTAGGGACTTTTTCTATTTTAGTTTTTTAAGCTTTTCCATTGTTCCACTTATAGAAATTTGTACTTAGTGTTAATGAGTGTTATTGATGTGATATTACTATTATTTAGCATGTATAAGAGTCATTTAATGGCAATGTAAGGTTCAAGTTGTGTTGTGTTCAGTTCTGCATTCTCTGATTTGGTATCAGAGCTCAGGTGAGGGGTGCATTGATGTGGCTTGAAGAGCTATGTCTGGCCAGAGCTGTGAGGGATCAGTGGCAAGAGTCATGACAAATCTATGGTGTGAAGGGTATGTGGAGTCTACCTTGTTGTTGGCATTGTTGGAGCGCATTGTTTAAGAGTTGTGAGAGAGCCCACTATGTGGAGAGCCCACTGTGGAGAAAGTTTGACCTCTGATGTAGATGTTGTTGTTGTTATGGGAAAGAAAAATAGAAGCTTGCTTGCTAAAGTGAGCTAATCACTGTGTGAGTAGACTGTTTTTGTGTGAGTAACACTGGGGTAGGGGCATTGAACAGACCCACTGTAACCCAAAGTGGTGTGAATATTAAAGAGCCAAGCTCATTACGTGTTTGGTTCTAAAGTCAAAAAGTTTGTTTGAACATGTGATATAATTTTTTTTTTTTTAAAAAGGGTTTAAGGAATTATATTAAGGCATTGGGCCATTATTTGGAGTAAAAATTGTTTATGTTTCTGGAGTAAGGTATTAGGCCATTATCTGGAGTAAGAATCATTTATGTTTTTGGAGTAAAGTATTAGGCCATTATCTGGAGTAAGAACTGTTGCAATATCTACTGTGCGTAGAGCGTGGAGGAGTGGTGCAAGCAGAGGACGTGAGTGGCGGTGGTGAGGCCTTCTATTGAGTGTAATTGTGTGTGGCACCGTCTGTGCGTGTGAATATATGGAATTAGAATGTTGTGGAAAGTTGACTATGAAGGTCGAATCGATTGTTGAATTTTTTATGTGGTTGTTGATTGCTGAGCCTGTCAAGAGTTGTGTGGAAATTGTGTTATAAGTATGTGTTGAATGTAAAATCTGAAAGGAGTCTCCTGTTGAATGTCCTAATGGTGTAGTTCCTGTTAAGGAGTTGCTTTGTGTGAAGAAGAGAAGCTTGGAGGAGACTAACTATATTTGGGGGTGATGAACTTAACCCTGTTTGAGTATTATTCTCTTATAAGTGTTTGTTTATTAAGCTATAGATCAGAGGGACTGAATTGGTGTCTGGTCGGATGTTCATTTTAGTGCAAAGGAGCTGCATAAAGAAGCTGCCAATCTTGAGTGTGAGTATGTTCAGTTGCTGGAGTTGTGAGCCTGTGGTGACGAGAGAGAGTTATTTTCAGGAGTTTGTTTGTTGTGAGTCGTGACCTAGATTGTGTATAGTCATGGATCTTGACCCTGTTGTCTTATGGATGTCTACAATGTGGAGATTTTTCAGGAGTCACTGAGGGTTTGCGCAACGTGTGGAGGGCCGAAGAGTCCTCAGGAAGATAGATGAGGCGGGAGTAACGGTTGTGGATTCCATTTGAGGAGTGTTGCTCTTGTCAAATTTGAGAACCTGAAGTTGTTTGCTGCCCATAGATGATTTTGTGGCGAATGCTCTGTTGTTGTGACAGTGGTGGAGCTGATCCTAACACAGTGTTATTGCAACATAGATGTTTCCAATCTGTGGGTGAAGAGCCTAGTATGTGTATTGGTTGAGGAAGATTGTAGCCCATGGAAGTGTATTAGGAATCCTATAAATGAGTGGAATAATGTTTGATAATGATCTTTTTTATGATAGTTTTTTCAGAGAGTCCATTTGGAAGTATTTTTGGGCTGGGTAATATTTTTTATTCCGACAATGTTTTTGAGTCAAAAGAATTATTCAATAAACGGAATGGTTTTATCAATGACCATGAATATGAGGAGGTGCAGTCTATTCCATATGTTCTTGCAATCACTGAGAGCAGTACTTGCTTCTCCGAGAACCCAATTGTTAGAAATTGATTAGATTCATTTCTAATATGGTTGCGATACTGGAGGATACGACCATGGATATTGTTTGGAGGCTACACATGTTTAAAGATGAGTGCATTTTGGTGAATGAAGAGGAACTTGGTCGCATACTTTACAATGCACCTTGTGATGATAAGTGCGGAGAGCATGAATCAAATTATATTGTTTTCATTATTCGGGATGTTTCCTTGCCTCCCAATCTACAAGAGGTTGTTAAGTACATAAGCAAAGAGAAGTTGAAGGAGCTCATAAGGAAAGCAAGAAAGGTAAATATGAAACTGCATTAACAAATGAACAAGCATGGACCTTTTAGGAAGAAGGCAAAAATGAAAGATGTGTTATCAAGTCGTGTGATGTAGAAAATCAAGATTATGTTTTAAGCCTAGTTGAGACTTAGACCAGCAAGCATGTAAATTAAGAATATGTTTGTGTCTTATGTATTGTGCTATAGTGTATTTTTTGTGTTTATCTTATGGTTGGAATTAAGGGGGAGTGTTCAATAAGCAACAATTCCAGCCAACCAACCTTCCGCATTAATTATGTTAGATAAGAAGTCTTCTCCAGAGTTCAGGAGATTGTCTCAACGCTTCTGGAAACTTCAGATAGCTTCCCGAAGAAGCCATTATCACCAACAACCAGGATCGAGAAACTTCATCAAGGATGTATAAAAACCATTCGATGGCAATGTAAAGTTCAAGTTGTGTTGTGTTCAGTTCTGTGTTCTCTGATTATATGTTATTTTGAGGCTTGGTAGTTTAATTAATGTCCCATTTCAATTTTAGAGTGATTGAAATATTTGCTAAGAGGTGGCAGAAAGCAGAAATTTGGTTTGGGACTGCCTTCAGAGAACTAATTATTGAAAGAAAGTTGCATATTGGTCATGATCTCGATAGAGAGTTTAATTTCATCAATAATTTTCCCTCGGGAACAAAAAGAGGTAAGAAAAATCCTCTTGTAGTAGTATTGTGAATTGAGTGCATAGAATATAAATTTTAACACACAATCAATGTGCATTACATTATTAATTGGAAATTCCAGTTAAACAGAGCACAAATTGTTGAATATTGGAAGCATTACTAAGGAGGAGCTTCGATTCTTGAATAATGGAATTGTTGGTGGGAGGAGAGAGGGGAAACGAGCACCAAATCATCATTTATCTTTAATTTTAATATAATACATCATTAAATTTATTAAATCAAAATCAATTGTCACAATAAAAATCTAATAAACAAATTTATTAAAGAGGTTGAGATGAAATAATTTATGACCTAAGGCTGGGATCGACTGGTACATTCTTCAAAGGTCATGTATTTGGTGCAGATGAAGAAGATGATATGAAGAGTGCAATGGAAAAAAACACTCGTTTTGTTTATTTGCGATCAATAGTGGATTAGGGCAAGGTGGATCAAAATGTTTGGAGCCATAATGTTACAAAGCAGCTTGCTGATTATATGTTGGCGGGGAGCACGGTGGTATCGACAATGGTAGGCTTTTATTGTTGTACTGATTACATGTTGGTGGACCATGATTGATTTTCATATCGAGAAAATCCTATGATAGGCACTAAGATAAATATTATAAAACAAGGTATATAAATGCTATGATAAATATTACAGACACTAAAATAAACATGGATGACCATGTTTGACCATGGTTGATTTTAATATTGAGACAATCTTTGTCACAATACTACGTTGGACCATGGTTGACCATGTTTGATTTTCATATTGAGAAAATCTTTGTCACAACACAATGTTGGACCAAGGTTAACCATGGTTTACCATGATTAAACATGGTTGACCATCGTTGATTTTCATATTGAGACAATCTTTGTCACAATGTGATGTTGGACCATAGTTGACCATGATTGAACATGGTTGATGATGGTTGACAATCGTTGACCACATGTGGTCACATTTTATATTGAGACAATCTTTGTGACAATGTAACGTTGGACCATTGTTGACCATGGTTGAGCCTTTATATAAAATAAATCTTGACCATGCATAATATTTAAGTTCAATTAAACTTAAACCTAAACTTTGACTATTTTCAACCATAGTTAAACATTATTCACTATCGCTAACCATGGTTTGAATATGGTATGACTATGCTTGGCCATATTTTGACTATGGTGTGTTAATAGTTGACCATGATTTCATTATGGTTACCATAGAAATGGTGGTTGTTGATGCTCAACCATGGTTTGACTATAGCTAACTTTGACCATCCACTATAGGTGTCCATGGTCAACAACAACCATCCACCATAGTTCAATATAGTTCACTATGGTTGACAATGAGCCACCTACTAATAGGTCATGATGTCCATGGTAACTATGGTTCACCATTGTAGTCATGGTAGTCAAATTGACTATAATTGACTATGATGTCCATGTTGACTATAGTTGACCATGTAATAGATAGAATAATTCATAGATAAGATATTGTAAATGTATGGAATAATATATTATTAATATACCATTAATATTATATTAAACTTTTATTAAAACTATTTAAATGTTTTAATAATATTTTCTTCATTTATTGATATTATAATTAAATATTAATGATATATTAAACCCTAAATATCCCTATCTTGATAATATATTAAATAAATATTGTATCAATACACTTAACGAGGAAAAATATTATTAATTAATATAATTAATAATAAATTAATTAATTAATAATAAAATAAATTAATTAATGTATAATGATTCATCACTTCATTTATAACAATTAATTAATTATTATAATTAATTAATAATTGTAGGCAGGGTGGAGCAATACAATAAGATGCATGGTCCAAAAGATAGATAAAACGCACTATATTTTGACCCTATTCATATGCTTTTTAAAAATGAGTAACAGTGTCATTTAACTTATCTTTTTAAAGATAAATGTACTTATTAAGAAGTCATATATTCTTCATATCCTACGATCTATGCCTTTATCTCAATTATTTCATCCACTATCCACTCCGTTGACAAAAATTGAATGTGATATTGATTCATTAACTTTTTTCGCTTAGGTTGAGTTTAAGTGGCCCTGGTTTCAATATTGGATCAGTTTGAATATTGGATAGAAAAACCGTGTTTAATGGTAAGATGCTGGTAACTGGATACAAAAATCATTTGTATAATTGCAAGATAGTGGTAGTAGGTTTATAGGATATTTCAGTTTTAGCTTTTCAAGTCTTCACCTTTGATTTTTAACCTCAACTCTTTTTCATCAAAATTAAACATAAAACATAATCTGACTAAAATTTATATAAATCAATAGATTTGTAGCTCAAACACTTATTTCATCAATTATTTATCAAACTGGAAACATATTTATTTAACCCTATCCAAGAGCGTTCCCTGTTAACAGGTTCATCGCAGCAACAACCATATTATGATGATTCAAAAGTTTTTTCGCCCATTATGATTTTGACTCTGTTATTTTATAGAAGCACAAAAGAATTCTGTGAAAACACGAGAGATTGTATTAGAAGAGACGGAAGAGACAAAGTAAAAATTATACTAAACGAATTATGTTCATCAAGTTGACCGTATAATATAATGATCCAAAATCTAATAGAAACCAACTCATATATTTCGTATACCTTGTTTTATCAGTTACTTTTCAAACCAGATATTTAGAAAACGGAAACAATACAAAACCCATTCACTATTAAGAGGTCCATAGTAGCGATATCATATCATGATGATTCAGAAACTTTTTCTCCCAACATCATTTTGTCTCTCTATTATTTGGAAAGGGACGAGTAAGATTTATGGAGTGGTGTGAAGAATTGACAATATATAGTACGAAGTATAGAAAACAATTAATATTGAAAAGTTTAAGTTGGGGCACAGGTTTTGGAAGCTTAGCTTATAATAAATGAAGGGCACGAAGAGCTCGGTAGTGCAGATTGAATGAGTAAAGAGATTTTGTCTGCTAATGAGAGAGTCGCTCCAAATGAACGAACATTTTCAGAATCATCAGAATACTTCAGAAAGGCAGGCCGGTGGTAAAAGACATATATAAGAATATGCGAAATGAACGCCGGTGATAAAAGACATATATAAGAATATGCGAAAGGAGGAGAAGGGATATGGATCCCTACTTATTTCTAAAGTCACATGGAAATGGAACATCCTTAATAAAATAAAATAAAATGTTTTTGCCAGTTAGCGAGTTATAATAGGATATTGACATTGCAGAATCTTCTAAAGAGAAGGTTTCAAGGTCCTTGAATTTGCCTTATGTGTAGGGAAGATGAGATGATAATAATCATCTTTTTATAGAGTGTGTCAGTGTGCAAAGACAATATTGAATGGAGCCATCAGATTTTTTAAAATTGCATAAAAAAGAGTTGTACAAAAGTTTATCAAGTATCAAAATTTGGATCAAAGATAGACAGTGCAGGGCGCTACTTTTATATATCATATAGACTAGAAGCGCAATGCCATTATCATTGAATAGAAAGGATTGGAGGTACAAGAGGACACTAATAAGATTATAGTCTATTTCAATGCAATTGGGCAAATACAGAGAAACATAGGAAACATCGCTTTCATATTTACCAGGTTTCTTTGATGGGGCATGTGCTAACAGAGTGTGTGGATGTGGAGCTGTTATTTACATCAAGGTTGATACAGTCTATCATTTCTAGTGGGAGGGTGGAAAAGGAACCAATAGTAGGACAAAAATCATTGCATTATGGGGTGTATTGATCGCGGAAAAATGGTTAGGGGTTAATCAGATATAGATCTATGGCAATGCCAAGGGAATAATAGAATGGGTCAAGGGCTAAAATGATTTCAATCCACCGATTTTAATTATTTGGATGAATGATATCAAAACTTTGGAAAAAGACCTTTTAGCAGGTAAAATTTGACCATATTTATAGAGAATAGAACAAATTTTCTTTCAAAGAGAGGTATAAGAAGGGAAACATGTAAGTTTTATTTTGCTTCCTTTGTCTAAGGAGTCATGGATAATGCAGGCACTAGTAACCATTCATTATGACAGAGAAGAGTTTTTGTGTTTTTTTTGTGCGTAGGAATAGATAGGATTATACTGTTTTTTTGGGCGATAGAAAAGCATAACAAGGTTGTTTGAATAGCACAAGTTTGTACATTTTATGTTGTGTAACAAAGGGTGTAGAACGATATTAAGACTTTTTTTAGAGACAAAACTATCTATAGTTGAAACATTATCATTTTTCTTTTTTATAAACTAATAATAGAAAAAATGATATTATAATTTGTATATGTACTACCTTTAATACTAAAGAGTTTCTTTCTTTTCTAGCGAAAAAATAAAATCCAAATCATCAGAAGCCCAATCGCAAAACACAAAGCGCCGCATCGCCCCATGGGATCACTAAATAAGCTTCCAATTAAAACTTCAGTTCAATAGAATAGACTGGACTAAAGATAATAATATTGAATTGGCACGCTTCTCTCCCTTTCTTCTATGCATATTGTGAAAAAGATTGTCTCAATATGAAAAATAACCATGGTCAACCATGTTTATTTTAGTGTTTATAATATTTATCTTAGGGCTTATATACCATGGATTTATAATATTAGTGCCTTAGGTTTAATATCATTCCTGTGGGTTCATAATCTGTTGAGGTTTTAGTATTAATATCTTGGGCTTATTATTCCCTTTGTTTTATAATATCAATCATGGTAAACTATGGTCAATCATAGCGAACCATGGCCAACCATGGTTAAATGTTGCATTGTGGCAAACATTGTTTCAATATGAAAATCAACCATGGTCCAACATCGCACTGTGACAACGATTGTCTTGATATGAAAATCAATCCTAGTCAAGCATGGTCAAGCACGGACCAACGTCACATTGTGACAAGGATTGTCTTAATATAGAAATCAATCATGGTCAATCATGGTTAACCATATTTATTTTAGGATTTAAAATATTTATCTTAGAGTTTATATACCTTGGATTTATTGTTCCCTAAGCCCAAAATTTTACTTGTATAAATATATAATAAATATATTAAAAAATAAATATGTGTGAATAAATATCATTATAAATTAATTAATAATAATAATAATTTCATTTTTTATTATAAATAAAAATTATTTATTTATTTATAAATTAGTTAATGATTAATAATAACAATAATCAATTATTTCATTTTTTATAATAAATAATAAATTTATTTATTTATTTATTTATTATTACAAAGTAATGCATTTTAATATGGTAGTCCATGGGGCTTTGGATTGATGATGAATGGGTGCATTATTAAGGCACTCCTTGTGATAGGTCACTGGTTCAAATCCCTTGTGGGTGCTTACCTGCCAAAAAAAAATTAATATAGTTAATATAAATGTTTTATTTATATTAAATATTAATATTTAATATTGATATTAATTATAATTATAATTGTAATTGTATTAAATATTAATATTAATATCAATTATAGTTAAGTATAATTATAGCTTAATTATAATTAACAATTATTATTAATATATCATTATTATTATTTATTATTAACAATTATTAATATTTATTAATATTAATAAATGTGGTTAATATATGTTTATGAGCATTTATCAACTACATTTAATTTTTAATAATTATTACTATTAATAAATATAGTTAATATATGTTTATCAAGATAATCACAATTATTAATGTGATTGTGCTAGTTTTTATTTGTTAATATATGTAATTATTTTTTTCACTAATTATAAAAAAAAATTCAAAAAAAATTCAAATTGTTTTTTTAATTAAATAATACAATTTTAAAAGAAATTATATATTTTTTGTTTTTATTAAATAGTACAATTTTAAAAGAAATTATTTATTTTTTTGTTTTTATTAAATAGTACAATTTTAGAAAAATTTTAATTTTTTTATTATTTAAAAATATAATTTTAAATATATAAATAGATTTTAAAATTTAAAGAACATTTAAAAAAATTAATATTCTGCAAAATCATACCCATACTAGTTAAACTTCGGAATAAGATTATTGGGAGTTAAACTTCGGAATAAGATTATTGGGAAAAAGACAAATTTTTGGAGTGTGTGACCTTTTCTTTTTTAACCATTTAAAAATATCAAATTATTTTTTATTTTTTAAATTTTGCGGGGTATTTTTTCTGTTTTAAGTTTTTCCGTCGTTCCACTAATAAAAAAATTGTAGTTAGTGTGTTAATGAGTGTTATTGATGTGATATTACTATTCTTTAGATGCTGAAAGATTCGCGTTGCCGTGGATCTTCATTATTATGGTAAGGAATGGTTGGAGTGCCTTAACTGGATCTTAATTATTATGGTAAGGAATGGTATTGGAGTGCCTTATTAAGGGTGATTTACTTATTAAATATAATTTAAAATTTTACAAAGTAGTTAAGATTTAATTTAAAACTTTACAAAATAGTTAAGGTTTTTTTTTTGAAATTGTGAAGACTTTTTTTTTTTTTTGAAATTGTGAAGACAATGGATTTTTTGAAATTGTGAAGAGAAGGAAATTTAAATATTTAGGAGAAAGGCTAACAACATCAACATCAATAGATTTGGGTGAAATAGATTAGCTATTAGAAAATAGATTAAAAGAGATTACACACAATACAAATAATACTTATTTTTTGTATTGATCACAACAATCATATATATAGAAGATAAAAGCTAGCTACTTTGATATTTTAGATCTTAAAAAAATAGATATGTCTTTTAGATTAAAGGGAAAAATATGTATGTTTTTTAGATTAACACTTCATGATTCAATAATAATTTATAGATCACATGACATAAAAACATTAGCGCCAACATCAATCTGATAATAAACTCGCGGTGATACGTTGCATTTCGTTAAAAATTTCACAATTGAGTCAGATTGAACATATCGATGGTTTCAAACTTCTGATGGGTTATTGCATGGAGACGAGAAAGGAACAACAATATGAGCACAAATTAAATTTGAAGTAGTTTAGGTTTTGCAATTCTGAAATAGTTTTTTCCGTATGAAATTTAATCATTTTAACCGAGAATGTTAAGAATTATGGACAATAAATTTATTTTATTTCATAGACAAATAACTGTCATTCGATCCCGTGACACATCACGCAGCGTATATGATGATCTTTAAAGTTGCATACGAAAGGAGTGAGGTTGGCCTTCGTAGGTTTTAGGTTGGAAGTGATGGGCTGCCTCAAAAATATGTGATCACGTGAACGCACGAATGAGCTAGACTATGCGATTACATCTTATTTCTATGTCAATTCGCGTACTTCCTAAACATCGGGCCGCCAAACAAATTTTGCAACTTGTCAGGATATTTTGACACAAAAATGTGTGGGTGTCTCTCGCGAGAAATTTGTATTCACTCATTAAATAAAATTTTTATTTTTATTTTATATATAATTAGGTTATTTCTTTTGGAATAGTTTACTTCTTTCGAAAAGGGATCTCTCATTCCCAACCATTTTGGAATTTTAAATTTGGTTGGCTTGTGTGATATCATGACACGTAGGTTATTGTAGATGTTGGCAGCGCCTAACCAGTCATATATCGCGTATTCAATGCACCTCGAGATGTACGGGACATAGCCCGTTAACACACAATTTGCTTTTTTTTATTTAGTGACAAGTTTTCAAATTCGTGTGTTAACGGATTATCTCTCGTGCATCTCCGGGTACATTGAATACGCGATATATGGCTGGTTAGGCGCTGCCGTAGATGTTTGCTATTTATCTTCTATTATTTATTATTGTGGACTTTTAAATGATAAATTACTGATATTAAATTTATATAAAAGTTATATAGATAAAGTTATTTAATTGAATGTTATGTAACTTAAATGTAAGTTAGTTTCAATTATATTTAATTTGAAAGGATTGACCATGATTAAACATGGTTGATTATGGTTGATTTTCATATTGAGACAGTCTTTGTCACAATGTGATGTTGGACCATGCTTGACCATGATTGAACATGGTTGGCGATGGTTGACAATGGTTGACCATGGTCAATTTTTATATTGAGACAATCTTTGTGACAATGTGACGTTGGACCATTGTTGACCATGGTTGAGCCTTTGTATAAAATAAATCTTGACCATGCATAATATTTAAATTCAATTAAACCTAAACCTAAACTTTGACTATTGTCAACCATAGCTAAACAGGATTCACTGTTGCTGACCATGGTTTGAATATGGTATGACTATCTTAGGGTTAATTACATTCAATATATAATTTTTATCACTTGGGTTTACTATTCACTTGGGGTTATAAAATCAATCCCTCAGAGTTATAAAAATTTCACAAGTAAATCAGATTCAACATATTGATGGAGACAGAAAGGAACAACAATATGAGGACAAAATGAAAGATAGAGACGACAAAAGACCGAGGTTGCAGTGACCGTAGCAAATCTGAAACACTGTAACTGTGTGTCAGTTTTGCAAATCTGAAACGCTAATTAAATTTTACTACAACTGTGTTAGTTTTGCAATTATGAAATAATCTTTTCCGTATCAAATTTAATCATTTTAACCAAGAAGGTTAAGAATTATGGAAAATAGATTTAATTTATTTCATAGACAAATAACTGTCATTCGATCCCGTGACACATGACGCAGAGTATACGAAAGGAGTGAGCTTGCCTTTCGTAGGTTTTAGGTTGGAAGTGGTGGGCTGCCTCAAAAATATGTGATCACGTGAACGTACGAGTGAGCGATACGATGAGATTACATCTTATTTCTATGTCAATTCGCATACTTCCTAAACATCGGGCCGCCAAACAAAATTTTCAACTTGTCGGCATATTTTGACACAAAAATGTGTCACTGGTTTTTCTCGCGAGAAAATTGTATTCACTCATTAAATAAAATTATAATTTTTATTTTATAGATAATTAGGTTATTTCTTTTGGAATAGTTTCATTCTTTCGAAAAGGGCTCTCTCATTCTCAAAAGTTTTGGAATTTTAAATTTGGTTAGCTTGTGTGATAACGTGACACGCTAGGTCATTGTAGATGTTTGCTATTTACCTATTTTATTATTGTGGACTCCTAAATGATAAATTAGTTTGTTTTAAAAAAAAAATTATTTGGATGAATCATATCAAAACTTTGGAAAAAGATTTTTTAGCAGGTAAAATTTGATCATATTTATAAAGAATAGAAATGAGATGTAGATTTTCTTTCAAAGAGAGGTATAAGAAGGGAAACAGGTAAGTTTTATTTTGCTTCCTTTGTCTAAGGAGTCATGGATAATGCAGGCACTATTAACCATTCATAATGATAGATAAGACTTTTTGTGTTTTGTTGTGCATAGGAATAGATAGGATTATACTATTTTTTGGGTGATAGAAAAACCATAACAAAGTTGTTTGAATAACACAAATTTGTACATTTTATGTTGTGTAACAAATGGTGCAGAATGGTATTAACACTTTTTTTTAGAGACAAAACTATATATTGCTAAAACATTATCATTTTTTATTTTTATAAACTAATAATAGAAAAATGATATTATAATTTGTATATGTACTACCTTTAATACTAAAGAGTAGCTTTTTTTTCTACTGTGAAAAAAAAAAAAAAAACTCCAAATCAAAAACAAAAAAACTCCAAATCATCAGAAGCCCAATCGCAAAACACAAAGAGTTGCATCGCCCCATGGGATCACTAAATAAGCTTCCAATTAAAACTTCAGTTCAATAGAATGGACTGGACTGAAGATAATAATCTTGAATTGGCACGCTTCTCTCCCATTCTTCTATGCATATTGTGACAAGGATTGTCTCAATATGAAAAATAACCATGGTCAGCCATGTTTATTTTAGTGTTTATAATATTTATCTTAGGGTTTATATACCATGGATTTATAATATTAGTGCCTTAGTTTTAATATCATTCCCGTGGGTTCATAATCTGTTGGGGTTTTAGTATTAATATCTTGGCCTTATTACGCCCTTTGTTTTATAATATCAATCATGGTAAACTATGGTCAATCATAGCGAACCATGGCCAACCATGGTCAAATGTTGCATTGTGGCAAACATTGTCTCAATATGAAAATCAACCATGGTCCAACATCGCATTGTGACAACGATTGTCTTGATATGAAAATCAATCCTAGTCAAGCATGGTCAAGCATGGACCAACGTCGCATTATGACAAGGATTGTCTCAATATAGAAATCAATCATGTTCAATCATGGTTAACCATATTTATTTTAGGATTTAAAATATTTATCTTAGAGTTTAAATATCTTGGATTTATTGTTCCGTTAGCCCAAAATTTCATTTGTATAAATATATTTAAATAAATATATGTAAATAAATATCATTATAAATTAATATTAATAATATTAATAAAAATAAAAATTTCATTTTTCTATAATAAATAATAAATTATTTATTTATTTATAAATTAATTAATCATTAATAATAACAATAATCAATTATTTCATTTTTTATAATAAATAATAAATGTATTTATTTATTATGAAGAAGTAATGAATTTTAATATGGTAGTCCATGGGGCTTTGGATTGATAATGAATGGGTGCATTGTTAAGACATTCCTTGTGATAGGTCACTGGTTCAAATCTCCTGTAGTGCTTACCTATCAAAAAAAAAATTAATATAATTATTATAAATGTTTTATTTATATTAAATATTAATATTTAATATTCATATTAATTATAATTATAATTGTATTAAATATTAATATTAATTAAATAAATTATTAATTAATTTTAATTAACAATTATTATTATTATATCATTATTATTATTAAGTATTAAAAATTATAATAATAAATTATTTATAATTATTATTTATTATTAAAATTTATTAATAATTATTACTATTAATAAATATAGTTGATATATGCTTATTAGGGTTTATCAACCATAATTATTAATGTGATTGTGTTAGTTTTTATTTGCTAATATATGTAACTGTTTATATATATATATTAAAATTGTTATTTTTTAAAAATTAAATATTACAATTTTAAAAAAATTTATAACTTTTTTGTTTTTTTAATTTTAAAAAAAATTGTAATTTTTTTATTATTTAAAAATATATGTTTAAATATATAAATAGATTTTAAAATTTAAAGAACATTTAAAAAAATTAATATTCTGCAAAATCATACCAATACTAGTTAAACTTCGGAATAAGATCAGGGGAAAAAGACAAATTTTTGGAGTGGGTGACCTTTTTCTTTTTTTAACCATTTAAAAATATCAAATTATTTTCTATTTATTAAATTCTGTGTGTTATTTTTTCTGTTTTAAGTTTTTCCGTTGTTCCACTAATATAAAATTGTACTTAGTGTGTTAATGAGTGTTATTGATGTGATATTACTATTATTTAGATGCTGAAAGATTCGCGTTGCCCTGGATCTTCATTATTAGGGTAAGGGATGGAATTGGAGTGCCTTATTAAGGGTGATTTACCTATTAAATATAATTTAAAACTTCACAAAATAGTTAAGATTTAATTTAAAACTTTACAAATAGTTAAGAGTTTTTTTTTAATGTGAAGACAAGTTAGGGAGGATGACCTTCAAATTTGATTATATAAAATTATTTTCAAATTCAAATCTTGGTGAAGAATAGTTAGGAGAAAGGCTAACAACATCAGCATCAATAGATTTACGTGAAATAAATCAACTATTTTTCTTTAGAAAAATAAATTAAGAAAAATTACACATAACACAAATATTTTTTTATTGATCACAACAATCATATATAGAGGATATAAGTTATTTACTTTGATATTTTTAGATTAGTAAATATCTTCTAAATTGACACCTCATGATTCATAATAACAATTTATAAATCACATAACAAAAAACATGACTTCCAACATCAACTTGGAATAATATGATACGTTGTATTTCCATAAAAGATTTCACGAGTGAGTCAGATTTATCGATGGTTTCAAGCTTCTGATGGTTTATTGCATGGAGACGAGAAAAGAACAACAATATGAGCACAAAATTAAAGGTAGAAAGGACAGAAGACTGAGGTTGCAGTGAGCGTAGCAAATCTGAAACACTCCTCGAATTTGATTGTAACTCTGTGTCAGTTTTGCAAATCTGAAACGATAATTAAATTTGATTACAAGGTTGTTTTAGTTTCGCAATTCTGCAATACTCCTTCCGTATCAAATTTAATCATTTTAACCGAGAATGTCAAGAATTATGGAAAATAATATTTCATAGACAAATAACTGTCATTTGATCCCCTGACACTATATGATGATCTGTAAATCAATAAAGTGGCATACGAAAAATATGTGATCACGTGAACGCACGAGTGAGCGATACGATGAGATTACATCTTATTTCTATGTCAATTCGCGTACTTCCTAAACATCGGGCCGGCAAACAAAATTTTCAACTTATAGGATATTTTGACACAAAAATGTGTCACTAGTTTTTCTAGCGAGAAATTTTTATTCATTCATAAATTCTTTTATAACTTTCATTTTATATATGGCGAAGGACGCCATTATCTGTGCGCGCCGTCAGCGGCTGCCACGTGAACCCTCGTGATCTTTGTACGACACATGTCTGCTGTGGAGGTCCATGTTGGGCATTGTGTCATGTTCTTAAAACTCCTTTGTGCGCCATTTCGAGGGTTTGTTACGAGTCATCGCTGGGATGTTCATTTTTTCCGTTTCTCTTTCTGCTCGGGGTCAGTTGTTGGGTGAAGCCCTCCACCGAAGATGATGCGGGACGACCCGAGAACCTGTGCGCTTCGTCCACTAACCAAGAGATGATGTCTGCCATTGTTCGAGGTTACACATCCATGGTTGGAACAGGGTTTCTGGCTTTCTTGTGGTTTCCCCCCTGGATTTGTTGGTCATTCTAGACCGCTGGTTGTTTAGGGTTTCTTTGGTGGTGGTTTAATTCGCAGTTTTTGTTGTTTGGGGAGGAGCGAGTTGCAGTTTTAGCAAGTTCGAGGTCGAAGGTTTTTTTTAAGAGGTAATTGCAGGTTTCGTTGTTCTTTGTTGGTTTTTTTTTCTGTTGTCTAATGGCTTATTTCTTCTCATTGCAGGAATGGCGAGCTCCGGAGAAGGTGTGGCGAAGGTGTGGCGAGCTCCGGAGAAGGTCGACGCCCATCCATGGCCTCTATCTGGTAGGATTTTAATCCTACAAGCTATTTCTATGTGTTTTTCAACACAAAACACCCCATTTGGAATTTTTGTTAACTTTGCATGGCAGGGTTTGAGAGTTTAGGGTTTTGCAAGTTACGGATTTAGAGTTTAGTGTATTTAACTCATTTTCAGATGTTCATTCAATGATTCAAATGTTCATTCAATGATTCAGAGTTTTCTGTGTAAGATTGTCCCTCTATGGAGTTTTGGGCGCTGTTTTGTGGTAATATCATTTGTTGGGAAAAATCCCCCCATCAGATTGCTTTGGCCCACTTTTATGCACTGATATTGAGAATTTTTTGCACAGTTTTGAATGATCAGCATTAGGAGTTGCTTTCTTGCAGAGTTCTTACAAAGTTATTCTGTGTGAATCCAAAGGATATTTTCACTGGTTGAAAGCACCTATGGGTGGCTATACTAGTTCTCCTTCGAGACCATCCTTTATATGGATCTTTCATCCCTTTTTTGTGGATATTTTGATGTTCTTTGTGGCTTTTCATGCTGGTATTTGTGCACCAACACTATTTTCAGCCTCTATATTGATTTGATTCAAAGCTTTTGGTGGGAAGTAATGTCCCAAGGGCTACAAAACATTTACCCTTCAGCCTTCAGTGACCTAGCTTGCTTAGGAGTGCGGGTCTGCTTAATATCTTACCATCACCTGAAACTCTCTCGCAGCAAATGTTCTATTGTATGAAATTTTCTTATGTGGGCTGGGCACACTTCTCTAGCTGACTAAGGGTTAGGGTTTGACATTGTCAGACTTGTTGAATGAAGCTCGGAACTATTGTAAGCTACTGTTAATCATTCAAGTTGTTTTATGAGAGTTAAATTGCTACTGTAATTTTTGTTTTGAATTATGTGATTGATTGCTACAGTATTAGCTTGCTTCCATATTTTTTGGTTAAGTATCATTCAAGTTGTTTTATGTGAGCTAAATTGCTACTGTAATTTTTGTTTTGAATTATGTGATTGATTGCTACACTATTAGCTTGCTTCCATATTTTTTGGTTAAGTATTGGTAGATCTAATGCTCCTTAATTAGTTGTTTTCATAGGTTTTACTTTTAAGCTACCTGGCTTGATTAGGAGTGCGGGTCTACTTAATATCTTACCATCACCTGAAACTCTCTCACAGCAAATGTTCTATTATGTGAATTTTTCTTATTTCGTAGAAATGTTCCTTGCAGATCCAAGATGAGCGTGTCATTTTTAGGGAGAGCTTTGACCTCTTTTCTTGGTTCTTCAAAAAAATTATATCCACCTCTTAGATAAAAACTTGGAGTTACATTATCCATTTCTCCGAGGCATTTATAACATTTATTGTAGGTTCACAGTTGTTCCTTGATATTCGTTTGTGTTTTTTCATGAAATCACATCTCATATTTCATTAATGAACAATGGAAGAGTACACCAAGTAGTATATATCATTGGGCCAAGCTGTGGTTATAACCTACCTCTCCCTACATATGCAAGGAATGCCAGTATATCTTCTTTGGCCCTTATTCTAAAGAGAGGTTCTACACTCTTTTTAAAATTCCAATTCCGGCTGAAATCTACGTTGCTAACATTGATCTAACATCTGCAATCTTTCCCAAATGAAGGGGGAGGCATTCCCGTTCGGTAGCACATATTTTTTTAGCCTAAAAAAAGATACTCGTCAGGATTAGGTGTTCTATATACCTCTGCTAGGCTACCTGATCATTCATCCATCCCCAAACTGACTCCCTCCCAAAGAAGACTGACAAAGAGATTGTTGCACTCAGCGGTAATCTATTCCCAAAATTCTCTAGCAACTCCACATTCCCACAACACATGCTATTTTGTGAAACTAGACAGCAACCATTTATTAGGCCTCAGTGGTGGTGCCTATCTTTGACCGCTGGGGTCTAGTTAAGAACCAACTATCCAAGTAGTCTAGTGTAAGGTCATTCCTTGAACATTATTTTGAAGCCTTCCTCTTTGCTTTTCTATTTGTTGCTATGCTTCTGATTGTTGCTTGATTTTCTTTGAGAAACTTCTCGACTCTTTAATCCGTTCTCTTTATTCTAGTTATGCTGATCAAGCTAATACTATCATCATTGCTTTAGTTTTCATGTCCTATGCAGATTCCTGTAGTTGGTTCTTACCTATTTTCCATGGTGTTATTGCCATTGTGGAATGGTTATTAGAAATTAAGAAGAGATAATATCCCTCCATCCTAGGTAATGAACTCAAGGTTTTGACATCAATATAGCTACTTGTTAATTGTTACATTTGCCAATGAGTAGTCAACTACTGCTGTGAATGCATTTAGGATGCTTTTGTGCCTAGTTTTTGAGATTACTTTCCTTTTTAGAGAAAAAATTTAGGACTGGATACATGTTTTTAGGATGTCTGAATCAAGCACCATAAAAATGTTAGTTGCCTCCATTTGTTTTCTATTTATTTTAAATTGTTAATAGCTTTTTTTTATTAGCCTAACATGGTGAACTTGTAACAAGCTTCGTGAGGTAGAGAAATTCAAATCCACTTAGTTGAATTGACTAGCTGGTCTAGGCTAGGGATATAAAAAGCCTTGACAGGAAGAGTACATGAGATCATTTTGACAAATTTGGATGTGCTATATTTCGTGGTATTTATTTTGCTAACATATATACTTATATAAGCCACACACAAAAATATATTGTATCCATATACTTATAATAATATGCTATTTAAATATTCATATCCATCTTTAGATCACTTGGTACTTCAATTGTCTCCCAAAATGGTTGGGGTGAGACCATAGCTGCCAAATTTGGATGTCGCATATATGTTTTTACATAAGCTACATCCAAATGTATTGTATCTAAATTTTTATAAACTTAGTATTTTAATTGTTAGAGATGAGATCACGACTATCCAAAAAAGAAATACTATCAAAATTAGTCTCAATAAAAGAGATGTAGCTGAAAAAATATGGGCTTGATTTTTCATTTAAAGGCAATCTTGTTGTATAACCATTAGGTTAAGTTGGAAGTTCGCACACTAAGAAAACTATATGCTAAAACCAAGTAATAAAGTGTAATGTTAGGAACAAGTATGAGTTTGGAGTTGGACAAGGTTGTAATCAATGTATTAAAACTAACCGAACTAGAATTGGACAGCTCAGCTGGCCAGACCTCCAAAGGCACCAAACCAAACCTCAAGCCATTTCAGGAACTAGTTCCACACAGAACCAGCTAGTTTGGTGTCCAAGCAGATCTAAGACAGGTTGTGTAGGGTCTGGGGCTGGGATTGAGAGAAAAAGAGAAATTTAACATCTTGCAATGACTGACAGAAAATCACTATTAGTATATTTATCATGGAGTGGCCCTGGAAGTGAAAAACATCTGGAATATCATCTCGAATCAATAACAGTCAAATGGGGAAAATAAAATCCTAATTTGTTTTAGTTATAGTATGCAAACTCCAATAAAAAAAGTCAGTAAGATAATTCAAAAACATTGTTAAAGTAAAATTCTTGTACATGAGTTAAGGAGTCTATCTTGGGATATAAATTTAGTTAAGCAAAGAGTTAAACTTGAGCAACTGTCTCTAATGGTTTGGAATCTTGGATTTACATTGATGTACACGTATAATTTTTATTCAAACTTTCATATTTTCTGTATTTTTCTGTAATATATAAACTACAATAAACTGATTTAAGTCGCAGACATAAGATTAGAGATAGATTTGCTAATTAAAAGAGCACTGGTCACAAAGGCTAGTCAAATTGAAAAGTTGTTTTATACAATGTATATAAGATATACCTCACTTCTCATGACCGATTATTTAATTTCATTAATTTGGTAATTGCATGCAGGACATTCAAAAGATCAGAGGTTTAGTGAATTTAACGATACATTGCATATCCTGAAAGTATGCATAATTCATTGAGAATTCTTAAACTCTATTCTTTATGACCCCGAGAATCTTGTAAGATTTCTACATTATAATAGACTATAGATGTTCCTTCTAAAATGGATTTTGGCTACAATGTCGCACACATTATGAAATAAAACAACCTAGGTTGTAAGCCAAAATGTTTCTGTGACAAGAAAAAGATACAGTCCATCCAACATCCAAATCATAATGTGGTTAGAACCAAAAACATATGACACCCCTATTATTTATGGCCCTGAGAATCTTGAGTGCCAAAATTCCCCGAGTTACCTCCTTGAGCCAGGTAGGTTGGCCTACCAATCAACGGTTGATTAGGAAATGGTTGATTGTTGCCATACGATTGCTTCCAATTTGCAGCTTCCAAACATGGAGGTATTGAGTACCCATACCTCACATTTGCACTACTGACCCCTGCATTAAGTGGAGGTGTGTAATGAGCATACAGAGAATTGACACCAACTCTGGTAGGAACAAGGCAAGTGGGTAAGCCCTCAGTTTGATAGTGAGGCACTTGAATTTTTATGAGAACTTGGAATAATGGTGTATTATCTGCAATGGAGTCCAATGAATTTGAAATAATCATGGTTTCATCAGCTATTCTTGTATCGTTGATCATCCCTTGTTCCTCTTCAAGCATTTGTTGTGCCTTTCATTTTTCCTTTTCCTGTCTTGCCATTTGTTTTTTTTGGTCCTTAACTTTCGTTGCTTTATCTCTTTCAATCCTTTCGTCTACTCAACGTTGCGCTGCAACAATCCTTGCTGCCTTCTTCTCCTTGACTAGATCCTTCTTTTTTTGTTTTAATTCTTGCATTTCAAATTTCTTTTTTTCATACTCAACTAACAGATTTATATAGTCCTCTGAGGTGAGTAATTGTGAGCTTTAACCCAGACGAAGACTACCGAGTGCACCTTGCTTTTTTGATTGATACTCTCTCTACAGTTAGCTTTAGGAACCGGCTAAGTGTCTTCTCCACCCCTCCCACCTGCATGTCATTGCTTGCTACTTCCCTTTCAGTACCTGTTGGAATTTATTGAACTATATCATTATCTTCATTTCATGCCTCATTATGTCCTTCATCTTCTTCCATTGATCTATTTTCCACAAAAAAATGAACAATTTCATTGTTCAATTCTGTTGGTTGTGAGGGCATGTTCATGCTTTCTTCATTGGTTGCTGAGACACTATGTGCATTCATATTGATCATTGCTTCTGCTAGCCATGAAGGTGGGGTTACTTGGCTTGGAAATGTCAATTGGTCATTGTCAACTGCATGTTCAACAATGTCATTAACATTATTAGCAACAAGAGTTTCATGTTCTTGAGTTGGTGGAACGATCTCCATGTTACTGCGAATTTGTTCATGGCTATATTTTGTTTCACATACAGTTTCTTCATCTTCAGCATGTAAGTGTCCTTGAGATAGGGAAATCATATTACCCCAACATCATCTTGGTCATCTACTTCTTGCACTTCAACACCTGTTTGGGCATTCCCTTCTTCCTGACCATCCATATGAAATGCTTGGCTACAACTAGTATAATGCATAAGAGCATCATAGTTCAGTGGCCAGATTCATATCCTCCTAAAGCCAGCCTTGATATTTGATGGTGTCAAAACCCTTTTAAAAGCTTTACTTGCAAGCTCTGCTAGCTCGAACCTTTTCACCTCAACCCCTGGATTCTTTGCCATCCCTGCAGCACGCTCCGACCTGAAATAGTTCTTGAAAGGGCCAAACGCACTAACATCAAGGGGTTACAATATGTGAGTGGTATGAGCAGGCAATGTCAACAAGTCGATGCCTAAATTGGTTTGCTTCCTCAATTGTTTGTATATCCATGTGGCTCCCATGGCCATCTAATATCAATAGGTGTTTGTTATTAGGCGAGACGCCACCTAGTACCGATGCAGCAAAGTGAAAAAGCCAACTTAGAAACAATTCTTTAGTCATCCATGCATGGGGATGTGCAGCCATGCTTGCACCTGGTTCACAGTTCTATATATATTTTTCAGTTGATTTTTACCTTTGAATAGATAAAATCCTGGGATTGAAGTACCAATTGGATTGACACAACATAAAATAGTTATCCACTACCTGCTCTTAGGCAAAATATTTGGCACTTTTCGGCTCCCTCTCTTGGTAATTACGCACATGCCACAATTCCTCCCTGCTTGTAAACCTGTTTCATCACAGTTCAATATATGGTCTGCTCCATAAGAATGTTTATCGTAAGCAATATAAAGTGTGTCATAGAACTTTTGCACAACTACAAGGCGCAAATTTAATGCTCTGTCTCTGTCAAGGCCCTCAGTAGTATGCAATACAAGTTCTGGATGCCTTTTTTTAAACCCAAACCACCATGATTTACCAGGAAACCCATCTTTGAATGGGTTTGGCCTCCCTTGACAGATTTGAGCAACTGTTGATTTGAGTTGTATCAACTCTAGCCCATGTCCCAATTGGGCCATCTCTTTACACCACTCAACCACCTTGGCCTCCTCCTCCTCATTCATAACTGTAAGAGGCCCTCTATGTTTTGTATGAGTCAGTCCATTTATCCAATAATGCATTAATGAGAGAGGAATACCATGTTTTTTTGCAAATGCCCGAACTAAGTATCAATTAAACTCTATGTCGTCAATTGCAACTAACATTTGTTCTTTTTTCCATCCTCTTATAGCACTGATATTTTTAGTTGAACTTGCCCCTTGGACTGTTGTTGATGGTGGTTCTGTGGCTGATGGTGTGTTAACATCAACTTCCGTCACATGGTCATCCTCAACAATGTTCCCTGGTGCATTGTTCGCATTGACATTTGATGTCCTGTCCTCATCAGATGATGTGCATCGCAGCTGCGCACCCCTTGTCACTCTCCTGCCACTTCTCCTTGTATGAGAAGTATAACTTCCTTTTGCCATAGATGCAACAACCTGTAACATTATTGCATGCATTTATACATTAGAATATTTGTAAATTATGCTTTCATACAAGGCAAAAATACTTCTGCGTTATTACAGAAAATTATCAACATGTATGTTACAGGAAATTGAATTGCATTACTTCGTAGTCTCTCATTGCAAATTATTTTGTAGTCTCCCAATTGCCTGCATGTTCATCAGTTTAGAAACTTTTATATGGATATTTGCTAATGCGCTTCAAGTAGGATTCTATGATAGAAGTTGCAGTGCAGTTGAAGGTATTATCCAGCAATCAGTTTCCAAGGCTTTTGCGCAGAATTCCCTTATAGCAAGTTGGGCTTATAAGGATGCATTTCCATGACTCGTGTTGAGCTAATTTGTTTACCGAAATTAACACAAATATTTCTTATTAATCTGGGTTGTTTATACTTTGAGGCAAGTTCACTATATGTGAATATCAGATGTGATCAAACCTTGAAATATAAGTTATTCAAAAACTTAAAGCAATATATACTACAACTCCAATTCAATTAGTTTGAAAAGAGGAAAAATGTTGAAATGGTTCTTAACTCAAGAAGTCCACTTTTGCCTCAATCACTACTTAATGAATCAGAAATTGAAACTAAGAACTTAAGATGGATAAATTATTAATGAAAGAATGCTTCTAACTTAAGAGACACATAATGTGTTTCATCATAATTCATTCACTTCAATGCCAAAATCACATAAAGAAACTACTTGCATGCCATCAAAGGAAACTAGTTACAATTCACCATATTAGTAGAAGAGGTGCTCAACTTGAACACTTTGTTTTTTCCAACTCAATAAAATGATGAATAAGCTAAGATCTAATAAAATCAATCTGAAATAAAGCATGAAAAACCAGTTCTACAATAACTAGATTACAAGAAATAAAACTAGTTAACAAGGAAGTGTACTTAGCTTGGAATGGGGGCCCTCCACCATTGCTTTGCACACTTGAAGAGTGATATCAGAAGCTAAAATTGAGTCACACATCCATAGCATTTAAAAACAAAATAATAATAGCACAAGTCTTCAAATTAACTCTCCAATCCAAAAGTGTCTCAGCATAAAAGTATAATAAGTCAATACATAAGCCATCAAAGTCTTGGTTCTTAAATAGAAGTCTCATGAAACAAACTAATCTATATTCACTCAAACAAACCCATCTACTCTTATCCATCTATATAATTCGAATTCATCACTCACATCCCAAGAGATATGATCAATCCCATAGAATCTCAAAACTACCCTATTTCTATGGGATTTCTGAATGACTAGTCATGATTGACTAGCACTAAATGGGCCTAATAAAGCTTGTTCTGTTCATGCTAAGCATAGCTAGCTTAGTCCTAGTTCCCAAGCTATCCATCCATGCATTCAATTCCCGCCCAAGTGTCCTGCAACCATATCAACCATAGAGCTATTACGGGAATTTCTGAATCTGCCAATTTTTTCACTTAAAACCAAACTTTCATAAAAACTTTAGAAATTGAAAAATTAAAATTAAATACCTGGATGGATATAAAATATATATCAAAATGGGGTGAATAAAGGGAAAATGGATGACAAATAGATGGATTAGTAAGTTTCTTAGAGCAAAAACAAGACCAAAACTAAGGCCCAACATCTCCCCCTTGCTTATCATCAAGCATGTCCCCATGCTTTCTTATTCCTCTTTGACCTTCTTCTCTTTGTAGTAGATGCTGTACCTATAGATGCTTCCTGTTTTGCTTCCCTGACCAAACAATCCAAACCTGAGTCATTTCCTTCCCTGAACAAAGCTGCTTTTACTTTCTATTTTTCATACTTGGCCTGCCACATATTCTTTTCCTTTAACCATTTAAATGCTTGTTTAGAAAGTAGATCATTTTTCCGTTTTAATCTCCCTAGCTCTTCATTTAGCTTTTCATTTGCCTTGACCAACTTAGTATTATCCTTCTTACTTGCCTTGTTTTCCTCTTTTAATTGTTTTTCCATGATTTTACTAATTTCTAGTTGGTCAGTTAAGTCCTTGATTCTTCCCAAATTGATTTCTTTTTCAAAGTCTTGTGTTGTTTTGATTAGTGATGCTACTGTTGCATCATCATATGAAGAATCCCTCTCAAATACCTCCTGTGCAATGTCATTTTCTACCTGTTTTCTTGGAGAATATGTGTCTACTTCCTTTTCTAAGTCAATGGGACTTTTATTCCTAAATCTTCTAGGAATAGACATAACAGATGTTTCATTTTCCTGCATGGCCATGTTACTTTGTTGTTTAGCTCTTGTTCTGGGATACAAGGGTGAACTCATCGATCCTCTGTTTTCCTACTCTACTTTATCCTGCACTTCATTAACCTCTTCATTAAACTGGTTCTAGACATGAACTCCCTCCAAACTATGCCTTGAGACCTTACTTGATACTCAACCAGGATTTTGATCAATCCCTGGTGGTAAATTTGTCCTGCTTTGGGCATGTGTTCATGTCTCACTGTTTCAATCATTCTCAAGAGGAACCTAAATAGGAAATATGGCAAGGTAATCCTATCTTCTCCCTTAATATGCTATCGAAGCCGGAGATGATATAGGTGGGCAACACTATATCCTCTATCACAATTCAAAAACTTCTGGATGACAAGAACCAAATCACCCCATGGTTCATTGAACCATTCCCTTGGTATCCCCTTGGTTCTATCAAAAGCTCTTTCCTGTTCTTTTCAAGGAAGAAAGTCCATGCTTTCTCCATGAAGTGCAGGCCTTTGTGATATTTTTCACCTATCATTGGAGGATCTAGAGCTTGGGAAAGGTATTCTCGAGTCACAGGAATAATGACATCTCCTACACGTGTTTGGTCCTGACTGTAGTTGTTTATGAAGTCCCTGGTTATCTCCTCACTGTGGCCATCAAACTTTTGCAAAAAACCTATCAATCCTGCCTGGTAAAGCTTTTCTATGGTTTCCTTTTTCCAGCTCTCTATTTGAAATTTGGGCTCTATTCTGGCTGACATTGTTTCTGAAAACCAGTGGATATATGCTTCTGCTGTCATTAATTTCATCTTAACAATAATAATTTACAACTATTGTTCTGTCGAAAATTAAATTCCAAAATCAGAGAAGCTTACCTGCTCTTTCACAACAATTTTAATTCAATTTCCTCAGCCTCTGTTTACCCTTTCTCTGCAGCAACACTGTTTTAAATCCCTGTCCAAGCAATCAAACACCTGTATATCTCTGTCAACATGCTAAACTCTGTCTGGTAAACAAAATACATATGAAAACAACATATTCATGATAGACTTTTGGTTTTCTTAATGTATTTTTTTAGGCATCATCCTTATTTTGCTCCATATATGCCTAACATTCTGCACTGTGTATATATAAAGACATTAAAAACAAACAGTGCATTTCCTTAAATGGCTCGGCCTTTATCTCTCTAAAAATCAGCGCTCGGCCTCCTATATAAAAACTTGAACATCACACAAC
The DNA here is from genome assembly GCA_031772625.1 of Pinus tabuliformis. Lineage (NCBI taxonomy): Eukaryota > Viridiplantae > Streptophyta > Pinopsida > Pinales > Pinaceae > Pinus > Pinus tabuliformis. The sequence goes on from CM062818.1 coordinate 486,699,478, forward strand.
ACATTTAAATGGAACAGGGTTTAAATGGCTCGGCCTTAAACAAACTTTACTATAGCATACCAATCCATTGTATTAACCAGAACAAAGTTCACATTCTTCGTGTTTGTTCACATTACAGGCCGTTTCCATTCAAAGGCATGCAATATATCAGGCATACAAACAATAAAATCAACCAACAGCGCAAAACAAAATCAACTATACAAGCACATCAAAAAAATTCACATCTTCGGCGCTAGCAACTATGACTCTGCCTCCTCTGTTTTATAAACTCTGTTTTGATTTGCAAAACTACACATGCGAGCCCATGCTAATGACGTGTTATGCATGCAACAGGATAGAATTAGATTGTTGCGTTGTTTCCATAGTGTTTATGCCGTGATACATGCGATGAATCTTATCGCCAAGCCTCATATTTATTAAACTGTTGTCATCTAACCCTTAGAATTATTGATTCTGGAGTTTTTCGGCGTTTTTACCTGGCTATTGACGAGCGCTGAGGAGTGTTAAATGGCGCTCCGAATCCCTGTGACTGCGTTTGGCTGACTGGTGGCAAGAGCAGGTGCATTAGTCATTAAATAACAGCACTGTTTCAACACGACTCATGGTTTGCGAGCTAAGCAAATCACGCCATTACCTGAGTTATCCCGAGATTTCAGGATCACTTTGCATTGTATTCGGGACGTTTTACCTTCTTATATCTCCTCAGACCTGCTTCAGTTTCCTCTTTGCTTGCGACTATGCAGCTCTCAACACAACGCTCTGAGCTATTTGACGATGATGAAGTTGTTTTACCAGGTGCAGGAGACCATCGGTCAGTTTATGACCGTTTACGTGTTTTGGCCATGCGTTTGGCTGAGCTGAGCCATATGATTTCCTATTGGCGGTCATGGGCACGTAGGCATGCCATGCAAGTCATGCGAGTCCTTTTGACCAGTCGCCTGACTGCGTCATTAGGATGGCCTGCCTATTCTCATGATTCAAATTTTAGCCTACCGTCCATGCAGGTCATGGCTGTCCTCCTATGCAGCTCACGGTATCATGCAAACGTTTGACGGTTTACATGTACCTCCATGCCATGTTGCTCAAGCCACATCCACGCTTGAAGGTCTCTGCAATTCATACATTGGGTTGGTGCGTGGGTGGACTTTTGTTGCACTCATAACCTTCGGCACTCACCGTATATGCAATAGTGTTTGATCATATGCAATAACCTTCAACACTCACTGTATATGCAATAACCTTTGGCCACATATAGACTTAACTTTGTGTTTCATGCGGTCATGTCTCCTTATTCCATGCGCTATATGCATATTGCATTGTGCCTTATATCCTAAGTTTATTGCATATGCATATCATATATTCATTCGTCCACCTTTCATATATTGCATATAGCGCATATATTGCATATTACATATTCGTTTGTGGCTTTTCATATTGCATATATTCAAATAGATTTACATATAGCGCATTACTTCCAAAGTTATATGCACACCCTTATTATAATTTTAAAATGACCATCTTGGGTCATATTTAAAATTATCACCATTGCTAATCATTGAATTGTATGTGCAGGTTGAAATGTTGTCCTCGTTTGGTCCCTTTATGCCTCTAAAGAAAAATACTTAGGGGTTAATGAACATGAAATGGGATAGGATGTTTATGGATACGAAATGGAATAGAATGTGTAAGGGTTATAGGGTATGTACAAGGAATATAGGGTATGGAATGATAATTAATATCTTTAGGTACTAATTTCAACTTAACAAAGACTAAAAATTTCTAAGAAAAATTTGAATTTTCAAGCACAAATGAGTATACATATACTCCCCTGGATGACGTCTATACAAGTGGGATGAAATCAGTTGATCAAATGTTGTAGATGGATTGAAAAGTAGAATTTATTGCTGCTCCTTGTTCTGCATGCTCTGGTTCTTGAATTGCTGACTGTTGTTCAGGTCCCTCTGTAATGATTTCTTGATTCAGGTCCCTCTGTTATGCACATGCTTATGAAATATGTACATGTTGCTTTGATATTTTCAGGTCCCTCTGATATTTTTTCAGGTCCCAACTGTTGACAATACAAGTTCCATCTGTACTTCAGCTGCACAGCTAAAGTTCTTGTGCAATTCTCCCCCTTGCTTAAGATTTGACTTGTCCTCAAGTCAGATGTGTGTGGAGAATTTCCTGCATTGAATTTTTGTGAGAACAGTAGAACAAGAATAAGGAATTCATAGAGTCCAAGTTGCCTTGGTTTTCCCCTATGAATTCGTGTTTGCTTGGTGCCAGTTTCCTGGTTTTCACTAGCAAACAATTTATTTATTTATTTATTTATTATTATTATTATTTATTTATTTTTATTTTTTATTCTGCTACAAGACTGGAAGATGGTTGAGCCTGTTGTGCCATGATTTCCAGTTCTGTATCTTCTACCAGTTGTTTCATAAATGCTTCCTTGCTGATAGGCCTGTTATAAACTTTGAGCCTATGTCCATTTACTAAAAATGAGGTGGAGTCCTGGTCGATTGTCCTGATCTTGACTGCTCCATTGTCAAAGATTTCTTCGATTTCATATGGGCCTAGCCAGTGTGTTGTGAACTTTGCTTTGAAATCTTTGAATTTGGAGTCAAACAGTAATGCCCAGTCTCCCTTGTGAAATGTCTTGCTTTTGATAAATCTGTCGTGCCACTTCATTCTTTGTTGTTGCACCAATGTGGTATGTTCTATGGCTTGCTGACGATGCTCATCTAGTCGATTCAATTCCATGATTCGCTGCTGTTGTGCTTCAGACAGGTCTAGTCCTAGTTCAGCTGTCAATTTGTATGTGTGTATCTGAAACTCTATAGGAAATAAGGCCTATTTTCCATATACCAACTGGTATGGGCTAAAGCCAGTTGTATTCTTCCATGTCATTCTGTAGGCCCATAGTGCATCCTTTAATTTTTCAGACCAATCTTTCTCGTTCAGCTGTACTGTTTTAGTCATGATATTTTCTAGAGCTTTATTTGTTGATTCAACCTGCCCATTTGCTTGAGGGTGATATGGTGTAGACTTCCTGTGTTTGATCTTGTATTTCTCTGTTATATCTCATACCAGCTTTGAAGTAAACTTTGCTCCTTGATCTGTTACAATTTGTCTGGGTACTCCATATCTTACAAAGATTTCTTCAAAGAGAAAGGCGACCATTGTATCTTCTGTTGCTCTGGTGACTGCTTTGGCCTCCACCCATTTGGTGACATAATCTGTACATACTAGGATGTACCTTTTTCCATTTGATGGTGGATTAATAGGTCCAAAAAAATCGAGCGCCCATTGCTCAAATGGTTCTATGAGGACGTGTGGCTTGAGCGACATCTCATCTAATACGATTGGTCTCCCTATTCTTTAGCAACTGTCACATTGCTTGACATATGCCTTGGAATCTTTGAAGATGGATGGCGAGTAGTAGTTCAATTGCATTACCTTGTAGGCTGTTTGTTTGTCTGCAAAATGAACATCACATGGTTCATCATAACATGCTTTCAGGATGTCTAATATTTCATCTTCTCACACACATTTTCTGATTATCAAATCTGAACCAGTATAAAATAAATCACCATTTACCCAACTATACCTAGAGCTTTCTCTAACAATTTTTCGTTTTTTCATTTTAGAGAATTGTGTTGGAAACTTTCCAGAAGATAAATAATTTGCAATGTCTGCAAACCATGGTGTTTTTACTGTTATTGCAAACAGGTGTTCGTCTGGAAAGTTGTCTACAACTGGATTTGGATCGTTGGGTGAATGTATGCGGGACAGAAAGTCAGCCACTTGATTTTCTTTGCCTGGCCGGTCTTGTATTGTAATATTAAACTCTTGCAATAACAGTAACCATCTTGTTATTCTCCCATTGGTGATGGGTTTATTCATCAAGTATTTTATTGCTGAATGATCTATATGAATAAAAACTTGGTAACCTGTTATATAGTGCCTGAATTTGTTTACTGCATGTATTACGACTAACATTTCTTTTTCTGTGACTGTATAGTTCAATTCTGCAGGTGTTAAATTCTTGCTTATAAAGTATATTGCATAATTGAACAGGTTCTCTTTCTGCCCAAGTGAGACACCTATTGTGGTATCAGATGCATCAGTTGAAATATGAAATGGAAAAGACCATTTTGGCCCATGGAGAATGGGTGCAACTGATAATTTTTCTTTTAGTATTTGAAATGAATTTTGACAATCATTTGTCGAGTGAAATTCAATATCTTTTGCTAATAGTTTGAACAGAGGTTGGGCTATTTTACTAAAGTTTTCAATGAATCGTTTATACTAGCCTGCATAGCCCAAGAAACTTCTTACCTCTTTTTGTGTTGTAGGAAGCATTAAGTTAACTAGGACTTGGATTTTTGCTGGATCCACCTTAATTCCTAAAGCGGAAATATGGTGTCCCAAAACTATACCTTCTGTCAACATCATATAGCATTTCTCATTGCTCAATGACAAATTTGTTTCAATGCATCGTTTCAAGACTTTCTCAAGGTTGTTGAGGGGATCATTATATGTGTTGCCATAAACTGTGAAGTCATCCATATAAACCTCTACACATTCGTGGATTAGATCAGCAAATATTGCAAGCACTGCTCTTTGGAAGGTTGCAGGTGCATTGCATAAACCAAATGGCAAAACATTATATGCATAGGTTCCCCATGGGCAAGTGAATGTTGTCTTGTCTTGGTCTTCTGTTGCTATTCTAATCTGATTGTACTCACTAAACCCATCTAGGAAAGAGAAAAATTTCTTTCCAGCTAATGAGTCTAACACTTGGTCAATGAATGGTAGGGGAAAATGATCTTTTAATGTGGCTTTGTTTAATTCCTGATAGTCCACACATACCCTCCACTTTCCATTTTTCTTTGGTACTATAACCAATGGAGAAACCCATTGACTATCTGAAATAGGATAGATGAATCCAACACTTAACAATTTTTGCAGTTCCTCTTTCACTATTTCTTTCATCATGGGATTCATTCGTCTTTGAGGTTGCCTTACAGGTTTGAGTTGATCATCTGTATAGAAGTGGTGGATATATGTGTTGGGATGGATTCCTTGCATTTCAGTATAATCCCAGGAAAACTTTTGAATATTTTTGTAATAATGTAATTACCTCTTGTTCTTGTGTTGATTGCAACTAGTCTCCAATATTCAAATGTTTTCCAGGATATACCTCAATTGTTTTTGTTGTTGGATTGGAGATTGTGTTTATAGGAAAGATGTCTATAAAAGAATTCCGCAAAGTTTGAACAGTACAAGTTTCCTGAAAGCATTGATTCAAAAGATTACTTGCAGCTTCATATTGAACCTCTCTAAGCTACTCTGAAATATTTGGTTCTGAAATGAAAAGATCCATTAAGTCTTCATTCTCTTCTTCTTCTCTAAAGTCAAAGAATTGATTTATACTTAAAATTGATTTAGTTTGTTGTTTTTCTTGAGTTTCAAGTACTGATTCTAAAGAAGATGATTGTGCAGGTGAATAAAGAGCAATGTGTTTCCTTTCATCTCCACGTGAAATAATCATGCTTCCTGATCTGCATCCTATAAAGGCATCAACGGTAGCTAACCATGGTCTGCCTAAGATTAGAGGATGTCCTCCCAAATTTGTTTTTGGTTGCAAGATAAGGAAGTCAACATGATGCTCCCATGAATCCAAAGAGACTATGATATCTTTTAATATCCCTTCTGGAACAACTTTAGATCTGTCTGCTAATTCTAAAATTGTAGAAGTTGATCTAATGTTGTTTAAATGCAGATTTTTCATTGTCTCCATTGTCATTACATTTATAGCTGCTTCCAAGTCTATTAATGTGTTTGGTACTGAAAAATTATTTATTGATATAGTAACCATAGGGACACCAGGATCAATATATTTCTCTACAATGGTTTGTGTAGATATGAGGCTTGCTAATTTACCAATGACTTGGATTGTAGTAGGATCCTTCTTCTTTTTACCTGTTTTCTTAATGCACAATTCCTTTATTGTTTTAGCATATATTGGTATTTCTTTAATTCCCTTCAACAAAGGAATTTTTACATAAGCATTTTTTAGTTCATCTAAAATATCAAATTCAGGAAGGGTCATTTCTTTTTGTTGTTCTACTAACCTTTCAGGATAAGGTGGTGTTTGAGTTGTAATGGTTTTTCCGTTCTGAATTTGTGTTTCAGTTTGTGATGTTTCAGGTGATTCTCCTTGTTCAGTTGGCTCTTCTATGATTGGAGAAGAATCCTTTTTAAGCACTTTTCCAGACCTTAGATGGACATCATTTAGAGGAATAATAGAATATGTGGGAAAGCATGTTGCTTCCTCTACAGTGTATGCAGATTTGTCCACTTTATTATTCAGATTTGCCATTGGTTGGGCTGGTAATTGAGTTGGTCTGGGTTGATCTGAAGGTAGCTGTAACTGTTGTGGTTGAGTCAACAATGGTGGTGGATTCTGCTATGGAAATGGAATGGATTGTGGATATGCAGAATTTTGTTGCGGAAATGGCATGGACTGTGGATATTGTCGATATGAAAATGGTTGTTGGTATTGTTGTTGGTATTGTTGTTGATACTGTTGATGTGGCTGGTTTGAATAACCATATCCTCTCCATCCTTGTGCAGTTGTTGTGGATATTGTTGTGGAGGCCAAGCTTGCCATGGCATTGGAGGGTTCCAAAGATTTTGAGGTGGATAGAGGGAATTTTGTTGAGGGAATTGTTGCGGATTTTGTTGAGGCATCCTAGGTTGCCATGGTCTTCGTGGTGCTACATAATAAAAATCTTCTATTCCTGGCACTTCTTCCATTGAGTTCATTTGTAATTCTTTCAAACTTAGACAGTTTTCTGTGGAATGATTTTCTGTACGAAGACCACATACCTGAATACTATCCAAAGGACATTCTCTTAATGGATGTTTCTTTCTACATTTGGAACAAAATATTGCTAGAGCTTGTTCTTGTTCTTCCTTCTTCTTATTTGCCTTTAGAACATATACTTGTGTTCCCAATGTACTTAAGAGGTCAGTTTTGAAGTTTTCCAATAATCTTCCTATTTCCTCTCTTGTTATCCCTCCTGCAGCTGACTTTGCTGCTTTTGAACTTGCTTCTCTCTTTCCAGTTTTTGATCTTCCTCTAGAATATTTTTGACATAACTCAACAATTTCTTCGAATGGTAGGTTTGAAATGTCTCCTTTACCCATCGCATTCAAAATGTCAAGGTATTCATCCCTTACACCCTTGAGAAATATTGTTCGAATGGTTTCTTGATTTAGAGAGTGTTGTTTAGATTTTTGTCGATTATATGCAAATCTTTCCAAATATTCTTCTAAACTTTCATCTTCTTATTGTGTCATTCTAAAAACATCTTCCTTTGAATCTCTAGATCTACAATAAGCTTGATATTATTTAAGGAAGACCAATCTCATATCATCCCAAGGAGCTATTGTTTGTTCTCCTAAACCCATGAACCATTTTAAAGTTGTTGATTTTAATGTAGAAGGGAAAAGACAAAATTTGTGAATGTCATCAGTGTATCCATATGTTCTACATAGAATATCAAATTCAAACATAAAAGCATCAGGATCTTCCGTTAACATTCCATAAAAATTTGGCAATACAGAAGGTGGAATATTTTTCATTTTCACCTCTTCTCCTAATATTGCACTTGTGTCTACTATTGGAAAGCCAAAGGTAGCTTCTTGATCATGACCATCTTCTTGTCTTTTCCGATCATTTTCTATTTTCCTATCATTTTCTTGTTTTGCCTCCTCCTCTCTTTTTCTTCTCCATGCTCTTGTTGCCTTTCATACTCAATTCGCTGTTCAGGAGTGAAAATAACAGATCCATGTCCCTCTTTTGCCATTGGTTTAGTTGTTTCAATTTTGAGTTGAGATTCAAGTTGTTGAAAGACAGGTTGATTTATAGATGGAAAGACAGGTTTTTTTCTTTGATAATTTCTTTTTGTTTTCCTGGAGTTGAGGGTTGTTTTTGTTTTTCTTCCCAAGCTAACAAAGTTTGCCTCTCAATCAAAGTTAACCTTTGTCCAGTTCTTTGTTTTTCTGCCAATTCCTCAATTATTGGATTACCAGTAACTGGGGTGTTTGATGATCGTATCTCTACTTGTGGGGGTTTTAAACAAATCTACCTTGAGGATCTCTATATCTAGGCATAAAGAAACATAACTAAAAAAGAGTGTAACTAATGTTTTTGTTTTTTTTATAAAAGTTTGAAATTTGTCTTCCTATTGATTATGCCGATATTTGCCTCCCTGGTAACGGTGCCAAAATGTTGAGCTAATTTGTTTACTGAAATTAACACAAATATTTCTTATCAATCCAGGTTGTTTATAGTTTGAGGCAAGTTCACTATATGTGAATATCAGATGTGATCAAACCTTGAAAGATAAGTTATTCAAAAACTTAAAGCAATATATACTACAACTCCAATTCAATTAGTTTGAAAAGAGGAAAAATATTGAAATGGTTCTTAACTCAAGAAGTCCACTTCTGCCTTAATCACTACTTAATGAACCAGAGATTGAAACTAAGAACTTAAGATGGATAAATTATTAATGAAAGAATGCTCCTAACTTAAGAGACACATAATGTGTTTCATCATAATTCATTCACCTCAATGCCAAAATCACATAAAGAAACTACTTGCATGCAATCAAAGGAGACTAGTTACAAATCACCATATTAATAGAAGGGGTGCTCAACTTGAACACTTTGTTTTTCCAACTCAATGAAATGATGAATAAGCTAAGATCTAATGAAATCAATCACCATACATTAACCATAAATCAATCTGAAATAAAGCATGAAAAACCAGTTCTACAATAACTAGATTACAAGAAATAAAACTAGTTAACAAGGAAGTGTACTTAGCTTGGAATGGGGGCCCTCCACCCTTGCTTTGCACACTTGAAGAGTGATAGCAGAAGCTCAAATTCAGTCACAAATCCATACTATTGAACAGAAAAATAATAATAGCACAAGTCTTCAAATTAACTCTCCAATCCAAAAGTGTCTCAGCATAAAAGTATAATAAGTCAATACATAAGCCATCAAAGTCTTGGCTCTTAAATAGAAGTCTCATGAAACAAATTGATCTATATTCACTCAAACAAACCCATCTAATCTTATCCATCTATCGAAGTCGAATTCATCACTCCCATCCCAGGAGATATGATCAATCCCATAGAATCTCAAAACCACCCTATTTCTATGGGATTTATGAATGACTAGTCATGATTGATTAGCACTAAATGGGCCTAATAAAGCTTGTTTTCTTCGAGCTAAGCATAGCTGGCTTAGTTCTAGTTCCTAGTTTGTCCATCCATGCATTCAATTCATGCGCAAGTGTCCTACAACCATATCAACCATAGAGCTATTACGGGAATTTCTGAATCTGCCAATTTTTGCACTTAAAACCAAACTTTCATAAAAACTTTAGAAATTGAAAAATTAAAATTAAATACCTAAACTAAGCAAAAACAAGACCAAAACTAAGGCCCAACAACTGGTTCCTTAATTTAAGGATAGGAACTAGCATACATCCATGTATATCCAAGTTGCATGTTTCTAGTTATAAATGCACCCAAAGTACTGTCTAAATTTAATTCATTGCTGATATAAATTCAAGTTGTGAATATCTAATTTATAAATGGATCCACATATTGTCTATTTTAATGCATTATTGTATATAGTTGATAGTGAACACTATCCACTCAGTTACACAACATTGAATGCTACTGTCAGTGGTGTATGGAGTCTGGACCATCAGATCTACCATCTATTCAAATTAGACAGTTTACAGACCACTCTCATAGTGTTCAATTAGAAAGTTTACGGACCACTCTCATAGTGTTCAATTCTGCGTAGCCAAATGGATAGTGTTTAATTAGAATTGATAAACTCATCCATGTTGTAAACGGTATCAGATAGTGTTCCCGTAGAACTGGTAAACTTGCCCAAGCTGTAGAAGGTATCTTGATAGTTGATGCTTTCTAGTTGGCCTTTAGGCATATAATTACTCTTCCTTTAAGGTTATATCTATTGTGATGTGCTTTAGGCTTAGAATTACTCTCTTGGTAAGATCATCTGTGTGGTCATTTTTTTTTAAGAGTATGATAGATCAAGAATTTTGACATTTCCTTGGAATTTTTAATAAAAACCTGATGATTTAAATTAAGGTTGGTAGTAGTCCATAGGCTTACATTCCATTGCCATTAGTTTTCTTGTTGGTATGCTTTCCATCTGCAAAAATACTGAAAACTCACAATGTTTTAGCTAAGGCATAAGCAAGTGAAATGTGCACATATATCTTGTTTCAAATATCATTTTCCATTTTTTTGTTGTTTGGCATTGCCAAAAATGTCTTAGTACTGCAACTTCTCCATTGCAGTCCATGGCCACCATTCCAAGCATAGTAATTAGTTTGGAAACTCAAACAAAATATGGTCATATGCTCCAAAAGAGTGCTATGCCTGTCATAATCACAGTGAGGTTGGGCATAAATTCTATGTTGGGAACAACTTGCAGTTGTGATCGGCCTTGGAATGGACTTATCGTCACTTTCAACATTATACAAAACAATATCTTTTAAACTACCACGTTATATCCACAATATTTTAAGTGGCTGATCCATAAATATAAGTTTAGATCACCTGATGATCACATTGTTGGAGCTTGGCTTTGCTAACAACATGGAAATTAAGTCAATTGCCTACCTGTTCATCAGTTTAGCAACTTTTATATGGATATCTGCTAGTGGGCTTCAAGTAGGATTCTATGATAGAAGTTACAGTGTAGTTGAAAGGTTTCGTTCATTCCCATTACGATAGACTTTCACGTAAATCAAGATTCACGTATTGGACAAAGAAAACTTAACCAAAGACACGTGAGAAAAGATCTTAGATTTTTAAAACATTTATCTCATTGAATGGAGAAATTAGAGTTTGAAATAAGAAACTCTACAAAAACTAAAAAGCAGTTGTCTGGTCATATGGTTTCCAATTTTTATTATGAGTCATAAATTTTTTTAGAAAATTGAACTGAAAAAATTAAGTATGTTGAAGGCATTTATTTTTTTATTTTAAGGAATGGTTTTAACTTTTCTAAATCGCTGTATTTAGAACCTACTTTTTATTCAATGGTTGTTTTTGAAACCATCCAGCTATCCTTTTAGCAGTTTTGGCCAGACAGATCATGTAAGAAATCTGATAAATGAAAACAATGACAACAGAACTGCAAGAAGAATGAGTTGTAACTGATATAACTAACCTGGATATATTGGCAACTGTTTTGTGATGTTGTCTTCAAGTTTGCTGAATAGTTTGAAAGCATAAGATGAAACTTCAATAGTGGGTGGACTTCTTTTATAGTTTTTGGCACTTGAATTTAATTGGTGGAGATGGATGCATATGGATTGCAATGGCTTCATTTTGAATGTGTGGTCTGGATTTAATTTGATGTGATCTAATGGTTGGGAATTGGTTATTTGTTGATCCATAGTGGGTTGGGTGTTATTTATTGCAGTTATTGGGTTTGGGTGTCATTTATTGAGCAAAGTGGGTTTAAATGTTATTGGGTTGGATCACATTTATTGAACATAGGGGGTTTAGTTGTTGAACAACACAATAGTTATGGCTGACATACATTCCCTTTTGTTCCCTTTTATTATGTGTAGGTAGGGATATCTATTTGGGATAAAAAGCTTCAGTTCTGATGAGTGGGGGTCGAAGTGACTGCTACTTTGTACTTCTGGAATAGACCATTTTGGAAGCATTTATGGTTTTAGCTATTTTCTAGTTGGGTCAATATGGTTTGCACTCTTAAGTAGTAAGATATTATTTATGGACAGTTGTGGGCCTAGTTAATGTATGGGGAAATTTTGGAGATAAATTAATACTTATTTATACTTAATGTTATTTATTTTTGTTTAAATATTGGTTTCAAAAGTCTCAATTTATGGTGGTTTGGTGGGACTATTACTATATCAATTACTGGTCCCTGCATAACATTAGGAATCTCTCCCCTATAACTAGGTTATTTCTTTTGGAATAGTAAATAATTCTCTGGAAAAGTGTTCTCATCCTCCACACTTATGGAATTTTAAATTTAGTTCGCTTGTGTGATAATTTGGTGATGGTTATGTTTTTGGTATTTTGGTGAGTAAATATTAAATTAAATTATTTTATTTATTATTCTAAATTAAGGAATATTAAATTATATAATATATATATATATATATATATATATAAGTTAGATGGAAAGTAATTATTAAGTAAAAATCGTAATGGAACATGATTATTTTAAAATAATATTAATTTAGTAGTTGAAAATTGATTGATAAAAGTGGTTCGTTGTCATTAAAAATTTCATGTGATTTCAAAATTCAAATCCCCTTGATCAAACTAAAAAAAAGTGATTGATAAAGATGGTTTGTTGTTAACAATTTCGTGTGATTTCCATCAAACATAAGACAATTGAAACTGTTAGTAAGATTGAGTAAAATTGCCACAAATGCAAAAAAAACACAACAATAAATAAACACTGCAATAAAAAAAAATTATTTAAATTCGTAGAAGCAAAGAAAAATATCTATAATAAAGAAAAAAAACCAATCATAATCATTGAAAAAATTCTAAAAATAAATTTGCAAATGCTTACCTTTGAGATAATAGACGTTAGCATAGTCTACTTGTAAACCTATATTTTAACAAGTCAAAAATTTACAAAAATCTATGATGAGTAACTTAATGTATTTTTGCAAATGCTTACCTTTGAGATAATGGACATTAGCATAGTCTGCTTGTAAACCTATATTTTAACAAGTCAAAAATTTACAAAAATCTATGATGAGTAACTTAATAGACATTAGCATATTAGTATACTATGCCTGTAAACCTATCTTTTAAGAAGTCAAAAATTAAAAAAAATCTATAATGAGTAACTTAAATGTTAATCATCACTTTGAATGTTGCAGAAATTTTAATCTCAATCAACTACCTTTAAAAAAATAAAAATACATTTCATACCTATTTCTCAACTTTTCTCCATAAAATGTTTACCAAATGTTGGAAATAATACTGAATGTATCAATCCTTTTCAATTTCATACTTATAACAAGTACACGCGACTGTGTTTAATGCAACTAGCGTATATATCTTATGATTCAGTTAATCTTATCTGCATGAACATTATTAAGCATATTAACAGTAAACACAGTATATCATATGAACACCATGATTAGGTGGAAACCCAATGAAAACCACCTGCTGCAATTTGTGAGAACTTCTTTTACAATGTATGCAGTCCTTTACCAGCACGCAGGTAAAGCTCTTGTACTATCCATTTACTAGTACGTAGGTGCCTACCTACAGAATGCTTCTTTACTCGAGTGGAAGGGAGCTACAATCTTGTACTGGCTGATATGTTTACCAGTACATACTATGAGCTAATGTTTCATACATTTTCATACTGGATCCATAAGACAATCATCATTGTAGTACAACCTGCATCCTCAATCACTGAAACAGAATCACTGTTATCAACAATAACCAGACAATCATAGTAACAACCAGATCCAGCTCCATATTCAAATATCATACTTCAATTGTATACGCTACTTGGATGAACCCAACCTGCGTGTATACGCTCTTTTACCACTCGCGTACAGATCATTCAACCTTAAAATTCAGACATCAAAACATACCCAGATCATAATAATAAACATGCGTCAGTAGATCTAGTCTATCCAGAGTCAAACCATATGAAGATAATCATTTTGAGATCTCGTTCCATCATTCATCATCCTCCACAACCTTGGTTCAGATACACCCATAACCAGCACTTTCACACACTCAGATCTTCATCACTCACCCTTCATCACTTTGGCCTAGTGATCTTCTCCTTATATAAGGCCTTGCTCAATACCAAGAGCCAAAACCATAGTAACACAATACCATCAACCTCGAAATTCGACACGTACCATGGTCCAAAACCATAGGCACAACTTCCAAGGACTAACTGCCACTGACCAAAGGTACGTTTTCACATGTATTACTGAAGCCAACCTGCGTGTACAATTCTCCTTGCTGAACCAAATGTACTGAGATCTGTCCACTAGTTAAGTTGCCATCACCTGTCAGTCTCTGAGCATGTACCAATCTCTGAGTGAGTTGGACAACACTTGAATCATAATGCCAACACCAAATACCCAACCCTACACAAATTAACTAATTTAAATTTGGTAAGTGTCCAACTCTACACAAATTAAGTAATTTGCATCACGTAAATATTATATTCTATAAATTCAAATTTAACATTACATCAGTTTGATGACGGGGACAGACACAAATTAAGTAATTTGCATCACGTAAATATTATATCATATAAATTCAAATTTAACATTTTATCAGTTTGATGAAAGGGACAGGAAGAAGACTCAACTAAAACTATTTTAAATCCAAATCTAACCAGACATAAAATTGGTGGAGGGGACATTAAAGTGTGAAGGCTACAAGCCAATTTTTAGTGCTGAACTATTCGTAGTTTCTTTTTGCCGTGTCTCATTTTTACTAATAAAATTGGAGATATCGAACTGTCAAGGAAAGAGTCTCCTTGAGACACGGGTGACTCCATGAGTGCACTCACACTTACATTAGGAATGTTTTTAATGGGTGTCCTTTTATTGGTATCGAATTTTTTAATTGAAAGTCAGATATATTGTTAATTGACAGTTAAATTATATCTATACCGAACTAAAGAGATATCTTGGATGGGATTCGTTGAAAATAAATATTGCGTCATTTCCATCAGGGGGAAGGGAAGGGAAGGATTTAATGGCATAACTTTCACGCATGTCATAATATGTCCATTATTTATTGTTAATGTTAAACTTGATTGGATTACTTCGTGCACCTGCTTAGTGCGTTTGATCAGTAACATTTTTTTTCAGAGGAAAAATCAGATGATATTATATTGAGAAAATATAAACGGTGAATACATATGATGCCATTTGCAGCTGGGCAGCAAAACGGCCAAAAAGCGCAGTGCTGAAGCGTTCATATAAAATATAACCAGGCCATAAAGAAACGGCCGACAGAGAGGCCAAAAGAGGATAAGAGCTGTATGGCCAGAATCGCTACATCCAAAGGAGAGTAATAGATCTATATAAGACCATAACAAGTTATACATAGAGGAGCCGTCCATGAAAAGAAACAGAACAGGCGAAGAACATCTGGCGAATGAAGGATCGAGGTCAAGGTGGGTCGATCATAGCATAAATATGGGACAAAGCGGAGGAAAAAGGAGCCTTTGAACCCTGGAATATGCATGCATTCCGCCATTTCCACAAGGTCCGGCATGTGAGAATAAATAAGGATCTCCATGTGATCTGCTGGTCCCACCACCTGAAGGAATCCTGAACAGAGGAAAATACCTGGTAAGGAAAACCATATGAAGAGGAAAGATTGTACCATATTTGTAACGAAATCGGGCATTGAAAAAACATATGAAAGTTTGTCTCGGGCGCATGACAGCACACGCAGCGTCTTCCGGGTCCCGACTAGCCTTTCCTGTGAAGAACCTCCCATGTGAGGTTTCTATTGTAAAAAACCAACCAAGAAAATAAAAGAGCCTTGAGCTGAATAGAAGACTTCCAAAATTTGGTAGGAAAAGGGGGATCAAGCAGCTGCGGGAGAGAGGATGAAAGAGATGCGTATATATCTTTGACGCGCGCGAGCTGTATGGAAGACCCCATCGACCAAATTACTTCATCTTTGTGACCTGTTTGGGAGAAGCCTTTCGATTGGAAACAGTTAATGGCAGCATACCAAGAGGACCGAAGAGTAGGGGGCAAACCCAGATAATCCCCATCCCTCCAGATTGGTGAGGAAGAGGACCAGGAACAGATCAATTTGTCCCAGGTAAAAATCCCTCGCGAATGAAAAAAAGATATGAGCTCTGGGGGGAGCGAGGATTCAAGACCATGAACAGTCGGATCGATACTGAGCAGGATGTGCGAACCAGAATAAAAAGACCATTTTAAATAGGACATAAAGAGCACCTGGATCTTCCTGAGGCTGCGCCATATGGCAGACCCTCTTTTTGAACCGAGAGATTGTCTTCTGAGCCAGTAAGCGATCGGTCTGCCTTTCAAATATTTCTGCTTGATGATTGAACTCCATATGCCGTCGCCGAAAATGCCTCTGTGCAGAGTTTTGCAAAGGAGGGCCATACCGAATGACTTCATGTGTAGAATGCCCCAGCCCCCGTCCTTCTTCGGTCTAGTGATAGAACCCAGTTTTACAAAATGGATCTTTGAACGCTGGGATCGTCCACCCCAAAGGAAATTTGCAGTGAGGGCATCAATTTTCCTGATTATGGAGGCCGGGAGGAAATATAGATGAGCCCAGTAGACCAGAAGATGAGAAAGGACTGTTTGAATGAGGATGAGCCTTCCTCCCAGCATAAGGAAACACATTTCCCATGTTGAAATCTTGTTATAGTATCGGTCAATGAGCCATAACCAGTCCTGATGCCTGTATCCTTTTGGTTTGAGGGGGTATCCCAGATATTTGAAGTCGTCCATCATAGGAGCGGAGTTGATGCCAAACAGATCTGCGATCCATTGAATCAGCGCTTGATTGTTGTCGTTGTGATATAGCATGGTTTTGGCCTTGTTAATAACTAATCCTGTAGCTGACTGAAACTTCAGGAAGATCTCGAAGAGGCAGATCCAGCTGGTTTTATGAAGCATGGCACATATGAGAATGTCATCAACGAAGAGATTGTGGGAAAGAGAGATATTCTTACAGATCTTGATCGGGAGGCATCGCTTGTCAACAGCAGCTTTGTTTATCTGAGTGCTAAGAGAGTCCATGACGAGAATAAAGAGGAGGGGCGAGAGAGGGCAGCCCTGGCGCAGCCCCCTCTCTGCCTGAAAAAACGATGTCAGGATACCATTAATGATAATAGAATATGACACATTTTCTACACATGCCATAACCCAATTGATTCCTTGCGTCCTGAGCCCAATTTTTGCAAGAAGAATCCTGAGAAAACCCCAATCAACACAATCGTAGGCCTTTTCCAGGTCAATCTTTAGAAAAGCGGCATCAGTGTTTTTTGCTGAGACAGAAAACAGACACTCCTGTGTCGAGGCGACAACGTCAAGGATGTTCCTCCCAGCCAAAAAAGCATGTTGATCCCTGGATATGAATGTATTGAGAACAGGTTTCAATCTTTCAGCAATGATTTTTGAAATTATTTTAAAGAGGATGTTGCATAAAGCAATGGGCCTGTAGTCTGCGAAGGATTCAGAGCTCTCCTTTTTGGGAATCAGAGCAATGAAAGACACGGTGAAAGCGTTGTTAATGTGCCTAGAAATCCGAGCGGCATCCACCATCCCCAGTAAGTCTCCTTTTAGAATATCATAAAAATGCTGGAAAAATTCGACCGACCAGCCGTCTGGTCCTGGACATTTGTCCTTATGGAACTTCTTGATGACGTCCTGAAGCTCTTCTTCGGAGATGGGTTTGAAAAATTGTGAATTAGCTTCATCATCAAACATTTGTGGCATTTGATCAATCACCCAGAAGACATCAGACATATCAGTCGGCCGCCTCTTGTATTGATGCTGAAAATGCCTCGTGGCTTCCATAGAAATTTCGTGCTGAGAGTAAAAGAAACCCTCGGAGCCGTCTTGTATTTTCCATATAGAATTTCTGCTTCTCCTTCCGTTTGCAAATTGGTGAAAAATTTTTGTGTTGCGGTCGCCCTCTTTGAGCCACAACGCCCTGCTTTTGAGTCTCCATGAAGACTCCTCTTTTTGTAATAAATCTTGTTTCCTTTTCTCCAGAGTTCTGAAAAGAGTTTTCTGTTCGAAAGATAAGCATTCGAGATTAACTGCATCAGAGAGGGCACTTATCTCCTTTTGAATGTCTGCAAGATCCCGGTTATCCTTCTTCTTCTGTTTAATTGTCCATTCCTTAGCCACCAGCCTTAAGGATTGTATCTTTTCCCGGAAGGATGAAAGGGAATGCGCTTCAGACTGTTTTAATTCGGTCCATTTCTTTTTTATAACATCATTGAAGGATACATCAGATAGATAGACCCTGTTAAATTTGAAAGAATAGCCCATTCTATGTTGGGGGGCCAGCGAGTCAAGAAAAATGGGACGGTGATCCGAAGTGTGTTCGATTCCAGTTCTAGCAGCTAGCATGCCCCATTCGACTATGGCACTGGCATTGGTGATGAAGCGGTCAAGTCTCTTGGCGATAAAAGCTGGACCGGATCTGCAATTATCCCATGTTCGAGTCATATTACCTGGAATGACATCTACTAAATTCCTGTATAGAAACTCTGACCGAAGTCTGTCAGCGATGGGATCAGCCTTTTTACAGTTGCCCCAGCATTCATCGGAGTTCAGAGTTGTGTTGAAATCCCCAGCAATCAGCAGAGATTCGATGTCTAGAATCCCGGAGGCAAAAACAATGTCCGAGAAGGATGACCTGTTCTTGTAGGGAGCATAGATATTCAAGATATTAAGCATCTTAGATTGTCCCCTAATATGAGCCGAAATTAATATACATGCACAGCATTTGAAAGCTTTAGCTTTGACCCATGTCAGATCCCATAACACAGCCAGACCACCCGACAAACCATCAGCATCGGAAGCAGGAAAGCACCAGGACGGGAACATTCTTCTGAAAAAGGCTATGGACATTTTACTAGAATGCATAGTTTCCTGTATAAAAATAATGCGGGACTGAGATGATACAAAAATCTCCTTTAGCGCCAGGAATTTAGGGAGGGCGCCCAATCCCCTGATGTTCAAAGAGGTCAGAAAGGTCATTTTGAGGATTGGCCAGCCATACAAGCTCTAAGTGGCTGGGGATCGACTGATCCCATGACAGGGACTTCGACCAGGGATAGATTTGTGATGCCATAATCAGAGGCAATTGTTCTACCTCTAAAGTGGCGGCAGCCTCCTTTCTGCTTCTTACGGACAGTAATGTTTTTGGCCGAGTTGGGGCTTATGGATGGAAAAGAGGGCTTATGAACGGTCAGAGGCTCAAGAACGGAGGGATTCTTCTGAAGAAGGAATTCAATATCATAATCGGATTTGTTGACAGGAGATTCGGACGGGGAGAAATTGGGTAATGGTGACGGCAAAGGCTCCTTGCCTCTATTGAGAACTAGAGAGACAGGAGAAATAGACGATGAGCTGAGCATAATGGGGTGAGAACCGACCACAAAGTCTCCTTTGCACATGGGAGGAGGGGAGGGCACCGGTTCATCGACCAGAGGCTCCGGAATATACGGGCAGCCTTGTTTCGGCGCAGACGAGCCATCGAGAGGCTCCTGCTCGTATAACCGTGGAGGGGAAGCAGATTTGACTCGAGAGGGGGACTATTGACGGAGAGTGCCTGCGTCTTCAGAGAAAGAGTCGGGGCCGTTTTTCCTGCTCCTATAGAGGGGGCGTCTCTTGCTTGCGGTTGTGCCTGTAACTGCAGTTTTTGAATAGATGTTCTGTTCGGTGGCATGAAGAACAGTGGAAGGGGATACCCCAAAAGTCGAGACGTTGAAAGATTGTGGTCCCTTCCCAAGAAATCACCACATGATCCGGATAGCCACCTTTGAATGATTTCTCAATCAAAACCCATGCAACCCTTTTGTCCTTCACCCCTCTGATCCATGGATCCACGTAAATGAATTTACCAACAGAGTTTCCAATTTCCATTAGTGTTTCGACGGACCATAATTCCAATGGTAGATTGGGAAGTTTTACCCAAATCATACAGTGCGCTGGCGTATTTTTAAGGGGGTCGAAGCCCACGAACCATCGGGATAAGGCTAAAAAACTTCTGCCGACAACCCATGCCTTATCAAGAATCATTTCAAGATCCTCGGTGGAAAGAAAGTGGAATGAATACCAGTCATTCATTAGCTGAGAGTTGACCGATGAGTATTTGATCACGGACGTCCATTTGGATGATAACCAGGTCCTCATTTCATTCTCTGACATTTTTGGAAAATGCCATTTTCCGACAAGGGCAAACTTTTGAAGACTGGTTATGCGATCCGACAATGTGGAGCTGGAAACAGTGACCGCCCTTGGAGGAGGGATAGTTTTGATCGGATGGCAAAGTTTTTTAGAACGGCCCTTCTTTTCCGGGATACTACTGTAATTAGGGGCGACTTTGTTGTCCAAATCTGGAAAGGAAAAGTCCTGACAGGACGGTGAAAGCATCTCTTCCACCGTGGCATGCCATGTGGAAGATTTGTTGGCAGATTCACGAGCAATTTCGGCTTCGATGGCAGCATTGAAAAGCGCCTGTGTGGATGGGGAGTCACTATCTGCCGACATTCTTTGGCAGATGGAAAGCTCTAGAGGGGCAGCTGAGATGGTACTGTCCGGAAGCAATATGCGGATTGACAGAGGATAGCGAGCTGGCAAAAAAGCCTGGATATTAATATCCCTAGAGAGGAAACTGATGGAAGAGTACAGTGGGTAGGATCCTCTGGATTTTGTCAGACAGACCCGATATGGAATAGACCGGAGGAAAGTACCGAGTTCGACCAAAAGGAGGCTAATAGGACGGATGAATTAAGTTGTAGGGGCATCTATAATTAATTAAGAATGACAGAGATGGGCTAAATCCGCCACCGATGAGACGTTGGATCGGAAGATGAGCTTTTGGCAGCGCTACTGAATTAATGAGGCTGTGCAGTCGTCGGAAAGAAGGTTTGAATTGGAAAGACGGTAGAGAAACCGCTGAAGAAACCGGCGAGCTTCTTCAGCAAGGGGAAATGAGCCTATGAGAGTCGAACCGGGGGGGAATTCTATCTATGCTACTGGTTCATTATGACAGTCTATGCAGCAGCAAATGATATGGATGACACACCACCATTTGCCTATACGAATCCTTAAATCTGAGCAAGGACTATATATAAAAAAGGAAGCTTTAATCTTTAGGATGAGCTCTTTCAGCATGATTGTTTAGCAGAGCCAAACAGACGGAACTGAAGCCCGAGCGGAGGAAAATTCGGACTAACAAAAGCGTGGACCCATGGCTATAATTGACTAAAATTATAACAGAGTCACTCAGATTTAAACAAGAAACTGTAGCTGCAAATAACTTACCAAATTCCTGTAAATCATCACATAAAAGGATCTAGTAGGAAAAAAACAGGATGTGAGGTAAGATACTGACCCGTGAGTGGAGACCGAAGCGCGAACCGAAACAGAGGGACCATGACAGGAGCCTGCGAAGCCAAACCAACAACAGAACCAGTAGCGAGAAAATGCAGATAACAATGCTTCCTCTGGCCCAGGCGGCTAGAGAAGAGAAAAGCTCGAAACCTTGACTCCTGAGACGATATGGGATATTAAGGATAATCAGAAAGATTAGAAACAAGGCAGAGTCCGAGAGTCTCCATGGCGGAGCGACTGAAGCTATTCCATAGCAGCGTGTCCAGCATGAGCAGAAAGGTGGCAATGCAGTTGGTGTCGGGCGAAAATCATATTGGTTGGAGGATGTCAGGTGAAGAAAGAAAACTAGAGCTTATTGGAGCTTCTGGCAAGGTGGAAGAAATCTACTGGTTGGCGATGACTCTGTGCATGGCAGTCTCCGTCTCGACGCGCTCCCTCCAGTTTTTCCGTTTGATCAGTAACATAACGAAACTACTATGTAAATATTGCTATATATAAGTAGAAATACTATGTGGGCTTAATTTCCAGGTAAGGGTGGGATTATTATTTGAGCTTGATTGAGAGTCTCATTGTCATCTACGAGATGGATTACTATGCAAGTTTGATTATTATAGATAAACAACATTTGGATGGTGCTTCATATAGCATTGAAGTCTGTTAAGATGGCAGGTTGGCAAAATGTGAGATAGTAGGCTGCAAAGTAGTTGTGAAAATATGAATTGATGGAATGTCAAAGTGTAATGGCCCTATAGGTTGGGAAGATATGAGTTTGATGGAATTTCAAGTGTAATGGCCATATAGGTTGTGAAGATATGAATTGATGGAATGTCTAAGTGTAATGACCATATAGTCGAGAAGTGGTTGTGAAGATATGAATTGATGGAATGTCCAAGTGTAATGGCGATATATAAGTTGTGAAGATATGAATGGATGGAATGCCAAGTGTAATGGCCATATAGTTTAGAAGTGAGGAGTGGAATGTGTATTTGAATGTTGTGGCTGTTTCCTTTTATCAACATTTCAATACAACATCTAAATAAGGTAGTATAGTTACTATATATTTTAGAAAAAAATAATAATACTAATAATAATTTTAAAGTTATTTTTTGAAAGTTTAAAAAAATTGGTTAACATGTTTTTTTTTTTTTTAATATATATATTACATTTATTTTTATTTATTTAATTTCATTATCATATTTTGTATTTATATTTAGTTAAAAAATTATTTATAAATTTTATAATAAATTTAAACTCTAAAATTATTTTAAAACTTTTTAGTAATAAATTATATATTTTTAAATTAAATGAAAAATATTTAGATTTAATATATGTCTGAATATAAAATATGAAAAAAATATATCTTATTATTTATTATTAGTAGAGGAAGAATATGTATTTATTCAAATACAATTTGCATTAAATTTATAATTTAAAATTTTTGCTCATATAAAGTCATATTTATTTAACATAAAGAAAAATGTTATGGTGCTGAAATAGTCTAATGCACTTTTCATATATATATATCATTAAATTTGATTTAACACACTTTTCATATTATATATAACGAAAAACTCAATTCATGATGAAGCATTATTAACGTCTACTGAGATCAATGAGGTCTATTGTACCTTAAGAAAGTAACACATTAATTAAGACTTTTTAATATTTTATTTCTATGATCAAATAAAAGGGAAAGAAGTGTTCCTAGATCATTATAGCTTTGTTGACTAAACAAGTCAAGAAGGTTGGTAGTGTGGCAAATTTTTTGGAAATGAGAATGGATATCAGTAAGAGTTCGGCACTACAAGAGAAAGTGTTTTTCATCTTCAACCCCCTTAGTATCACACAATTGACATATTGTTTCATCCCAATGTGTTTTAGGAATAGACCAATGTCTTGTTTCACTTCAAAGCTCATGGGAATTAGTTCTTATCTATGCAATGCTCATTTTATTCTTAGCACTGTGTTGACGGTGTTAGACCTTCCAACATTCAGGGGATCTCCCCGATATGAAGTCTAAATTAAATCTCACACTGTTTGGTGTAGGAGTCTCATACAGAATATGACCCGGTTGCTAATGAAATGGGTTTTAATGATGTTCCTTTGGTGACTTTGGTTGGAACAAGTGTGTGACTTTTCGAAAAGTCAGGTGCAATGCATGAAGGTTCTAACACATGAAGGGAAATTGAGTGATCCCCTTAGAAGCCTATAATAATACGCACGTTGGAAGGAACACACGAGCATAAAGAAATCACAAGCTAGCTTGCAAAATAGTTCACAAGTTAACCATGATGGAAAAATACAACAACACACATTCAAGAAGATTCGTACCAATGCAAACAAAATAGTTCATAAGCATAAGCGTAAGTGAAATAACATACATTGCAAACATAACAAAATAGTCCTACTATATTCACAACATATGCATGAAAACATGTGATGAGGCTCATCAATAGGTACATTATGAGGGTCATGATGCCATCCTCCTGCTTTATAACTATCTCTTTCTCACATTTATTTACATTTTTTGTTATACTATGCTTAGTCAGAAGGATAAAAGATGGTTTTCATGTCATGTGGCCTAATATAGTTTATTTGCAGGAAATGGAGCAATTTTGAGATAATTTCTATACAAGAGCTCAGAGTAGACAACATGGCGAGAATCTAGGGGGTTGTCCACCTACTTAACTCCAAAAATCATCCCAAGACCACAACAATCTCTCTCTCATTAGCTCGAGGTAATTGGCAGCGAAGAAAGTGCAAGTAATGAGGAACAAGATCTACCATTCTCGAGTTGTAGGAGACTAATATTATTATTTTATATGGAGTTGATAGTAGCTATCCTCTTGTATAAATAAGAATGAAGAAGATCTCACTAGGATTCGAGTTTTGTTTTCAGCTAGGTATCTATTGAGCTCAAGTACTTGACACTATTATTTCTTATTTTTATGTGATGTATTAAACATTGATTTAATGATAATGGGAAGTTGCTTATTGATTCATCATCGAGTTAGTTCCAGAGGGATGAGGATCTTAGTTTTGGACCCAACCCCAGTGGCTTAGGTCCCTCTCGTGTATTTGTACCTATTTTAGTTTCAGATTACTTCTTAATTTCTTTCATTCTAGTAGAGAATAATCCATCAAAATGTGTGATTGCAGCCTCTGCCTCATCTCTCTCATGGGAGCATGAATAAAAGGATTTACAACCACAACACAAAAGTATTATGTTTATGATTTCTAGGAAGAATATTTCTGTCTTTCATCTTATTTTTCATGTGCACATTATAGCTTAGGAGTTGGTTTATTGATTAAATCATAGTTTTGGCATAGATTAGATAGCATTTAAATTCAACTAATATTTTCCACTACTAGTTGTTTCATTTTGTCAATGATAAATGGGTATATGCATGTGATGATTGAAGGGATATTTGGATCTCCAAGCAAGGGAAATTTGACCACCTCCATCTTGGACTTCCTCACCTTCTCTTTTGAACCCCAAATTTTGTCTTAAAATTATATTCATGAGATCATTTTCCTAAGGCCACCGAGAGCATCCCCCCTAGTGAAAAATAGACCTTCCAAAGGCTCTGAGCTTTGCTAGGGGATTTTTCCACCCTTCACTCATTTACCTCAACCTCCATCCACCTTCACATACCCTTAAACCATCATTTCCACCTTTTTAACCTTCTCAATAGCCCTCTTGTAGCATTATAGGCCTTCCTATAGCAACTTCATATAACACACCTATAGCATCCTTTCTCTTCACCAGTTTTGATCCTTGCTGCAATTTCGACTTAGGTTATAAGGATGTTTACCCCCAGCTATGACTTCATGATCAAGGAAAGCTCTTAGCTCACTCCAAACCCTCCTTTTCCTTCACGGAAAAAATAGAATAGTGATTAGCTTCCTTATCACAAATTTTGCACAAATAGAACAATGATTTACATGCAAGTGTGAGCTAATTAGATGGTACATAGAATTTTTTATTATGGTTTGGTAGGGTAGCTTCTTTTTTGCAAATAGATATGATAACTAGATGGATGATTGCAAGATAATGTAGTTTCCTTTTTGCAAGTAATTTACCTCTTGCCTTTTCGTGAATTTTTTCTATAGAATTAGCAAGTTAAAGTAAATATAATTCTCCTTTTCATAGTTATAGGTAGCTTCCAAATTGCACCTTCATTATCTAGCTTTCATTCTAATTCAGTAGGAGGAATGTGCTTCAAGCATTATTGATCATATGTCCTAGTTGAGGGCAACATAAGTAGAATTCCATCTATTGTGCATATAGCACTATCACCTTAAAGTTTGTATGAACCCTAAGATGATAAATAGAGTTGAGGAGCTCTTGAGAGTTGCAACACTCTTGGTGCAATACCAGGGTTCACCAATTTTTGGCGTTGTTACAGATGTTATTCGTACTTAAGATTTTTTTTCTATTTTGCATACTGTTTTGAAGAAGTAAGATAAAAAGAAAAAGAAAAAGAAATTATCTCATGCCTCATACAAGTAAAGACACTCAAGGAAAATTCTTACCGAAAGCTCCCACACCCTCGAGTAGTCAACCTTCACTCTTCTTCGGTGACTGTCAGCTTCCCTCTCTGACTATAGGGGAGTTAGAAGACCCTCTAGGTGAGCAACCTAAAAGCTTTGAAGAACCTATTGTGGAAGAAGAAGAACCCACTTCACCTACCCAACCTATGGCTGAAAACAAGAACAATGAGGTTTTACTTATCAGAGAAACTAATGGAGAGGCTAGAATGAAAAATATAAGCCCTACTTCCCTTTCACATTTCCATGGATTACCCTCTAAGGATCCTGATACCTTCAAGTTTGAATTTTTTGTTGTTTGTAGGACCTATGACTATTCCTCTGATGACCGAAAGATGAAGTCATTTCTCTCTATCCTTAAGAATGTAGCCTTGCGCTGGTTTATGGGTATGCCTGGGGGTAGCATCATTACCTGGCCTCAAATGCAACAAATCTTTAATGACAAGTACACGGACTACTGTAGGTCCAAAGAAACAAAGGAATAAATATTTAGAATGACTCTTAGACATGATGAATCCTTAGAAGACTATGACGAGAGATTTCAACTCAGTTATAGGAGGGCCAGATGCACCCTTAAGCTTGAATCACTCAAACTAGTTCTTCTCTAGGGGATCGGGAGGACATGTTGGAGACCCTCAACATGCTGACTGGGGGATATATCTATCAATTATCCTATGATGACACTAAAATTGTGTTCAATAATCACTCTAGGGATGCTAGAAAGAATGGTAGGGCTAGTCAAGGCTTGGTCAGTTCCTCTTCTTCCACAACTTCCATAAAAAATGAGATTGGGAACATGTAGGTCCTTTCCATTAATTTTCTATCAGAATAGCACATTACATCAACATTTCATATGATTAGGTGGCCTCAACCTGCCTAGTGGGAAACCAGGTCTGTTGGCCACCTAACAACATGATAAGCCATCCAGTGACAAAAAATAATAAGCCTTACTAGCCACAATATATATGCCTAAGTGTCTTTGTTCTTCCTACTATCTACATAACTATAAACATAACTGACAACATTCCTAAAAATTTGACACTACGACATACAAAAACTAAAACCAGAAACTTTGTTTTTTTTCCAATTCTACTTTATAATATTATTAAATTCCAAAATATAATTTTTAATAAAATAACAATTATTTTGTTTTGTTTAAAATAAATTTTGAAGTTAAAATTTTATAATATAATTTGTAATAAAATATTATTTTATTTTTAATTAAAATTTAAAATATAATTTAAAATAAAATTCTCATTTTTAATATTTAAAATACATTTTTTAATTTATAAATAAATTTAAGAATATCCCATCCATATCAATTAAGCCATTTAAATATATCAATTAAAATAGTTTTAATTAAATTTTAAATAAAAGTGATATTATATATATATATATATATATATAATCATTATATTAAATTAAAATCAAATAACTCCTCTTTATATATAATTATTGGAAATAAATACTTAGGAAATTTTAAGATTGAATGAATTTTTTTTATGTTAATAAATACAATAAATGAAAACCTCAACAGGAAAGTGGAAAGTTAAACATTGTGTAAACACTTGGAAAAAACAATATATATCAATTTTGCACCTAGATCTATCAAGTTTCCAAAGTGCTCAAACATTTACACATTCGAACACTTTTTTGAAAGATGTTTGTATCTAGCTCGGCAATATTTATCTTGCACCTAGATCTATCAAGTTTCCAAAGTTCTCAAACATTTACACATGCGAACACTTTTCTAAAAAAGGTTTATATCTAGGTTGGCAATATTTATCTTGATACAATTGGTCTAATATGGCATCAACGTAGGCATAGGGTATCTGTTGTTGACTAGAATTTTGTTGAATGCCTTGTATGAATACCCATTGACCAAGTCTCATTCGTTTTTGGAAACATTATGATGGTCACTAAAATGTTGAGGTATATGGTCAAAGAACACTTTGTCCTAGTAGCTAATGTAATTATTTCTTTACCTCATTTTCTTTTATAATGGGCTACCTATAGAGCTTAGCTCAATGTTTGGTAGTGGAGAATTTAGAAATATTTGGATTTCTTGTACCACATCTTTTTTGAGTGGCAGGCTTATATGAATGTAGTGATTCCGATTAATGGAATTTGAGGTCTAAAATAGGCTTTCTAAGGAAAATAATAAAATAATAGTTTTAAATTTTTAAAAAAGATGAAAAAAAACTAGCATTTTATTGTATTTTTTGCTTCTCTCCTTGTAAACTTATTTAAATGACAAAATTCAATTCTACATCTAAAAAATATCTACTTCACACATTTGTAAATTATGTTTATAAATACTTAACCATTTAACTTATGTAATTATGATAGTAATTCTATTTTTTAAAATTAAAAAATCAACATTAAATCTTTCTATAAAATAATAACAAACTAAATTTTAATTGTTTTATAATTTAATAAAAAATTATCTTTTCATGATGCGTTCACGGTCACTACGGATGAGTCACTTGTATGCTTGTATATTGACTAATAGGTTATAAATCACAATACCCGCACGAGATACGTTAAAAAAATAGTTAAAAAATTTCAAACATTAAAATTTATCCAGGTTATTTGTGTGCTTTATACAATTTATTCACGCAAAGGAATTATTCATTCTATGTATATGTTAGACAGCTTGGTCATAATACACAGATTCAATTCAGTGTATAAATTCAGCGTATATTGATTATATATGCATATTGCAATCTATTTTCATTAATAATTTATTATTAATTTTTTTAATATATTTTTAAAATAATTGTGTGTGTTTGGCCTAGTTGTTTGTAAGAATACACATAGCTTGGTCATACACAGCGCGTGGATGTATAATGATTATATATATTATTTTTATAGATAATTTATTATTATTATTTTTAATATAATTATTTTGACAGGTGTATTTATTTGAGAGTTTGGATGTGGTGTTTTTTTTTATAATGAATTTACACACAAGATTAAGTGATAAGAAAATATTTTTGGTTGTCTAATTTGATCAAGTTTGTGATTTTTTAGAAAGTTATTAAAGGAAATCAATATTTATTAGTTTATCTAACTATAGGATTGAAGTGGGTACATTATCTAACGGTGGGCATATATTCCCTGATGTATATGCCCACCAAAAGATTGAAGCAAGTACAATATCCAATGGTAGGTATATACTGTTGGACATATTAATGGCCGAATAGACTGATAAATATGTCTTGCCGGGGTCATACCTTCCCTGGATAGACTGATAAATATGTCTTGCCGAGGTCATATCTTGCCTCTTACAATGTAATTATTTTTTTACGATAGGGTCACATATTGCCCGTTACAATGTAATTATTTTTTTGTTTCTAAAATAGTAATGGGAGTGCTCATTTGTATCTAAAGAGCTTCCATTATCTGGTGGTTAGATCATGGCAATCATGGCATTTCAAGAGCCAGTGCCACGTTAAAATTCAATTCCCATCCACCCAGTTGGCTAAGAATTTCCCCATCTACCTGTTCCAATCCATTCACTCTTTTGTCGTTTAAGCAATCAGGTGCAGATATAAAATAATTCCTCTCATGCGGGGGTAGATACCTATGGTCATGGGCATTGTCTAAAGTCCACAATGTCTAAGAATATTCATTGATCACCTTCTCGATTAGTTTCAGATGACTTGATGTTATGATGGAGTTTCAGATCTAATGGATGAATTGTTACAAATGTTGTTCAACATACGACATATGGGACCTATTTTATCAGTCAAGGTATAATCACCATTGTTATGTAGCCTAATATTCCTAATGAACAATGCTAAATTTTTCATTGACTAAAATGAAAACTTTGTATTTGCATGGTTAACAATTTCTATAAATTAACACAAAAATATGTATTGGCATTGCTACAAGATTAAAAGTTTGTATTATAAATATTTTTGCAGATGCATGAAGTAGTGACTAAGTGTAAATGCCTTTGTTATAAACATTTTTAGAGGACACCCTCAGCCTCTCCCTTTTAGTCCATCTGATGTACATTCTCTCATTGATGTTCCCATTGCTGGTTCTTCCTCTCCTCGGGCCCTTAGAGCACGACTGCCCACACATGAGTTTACATGACTTTCATTGAATATTCGAGGTCTGGAGGCTGCTCCTAAATATCTAGCCCTCAAGTAGCTTTTCTTTTCTCTTCATCCATATATCATTCTTTTACAGGAAACTATGCATCCGACTTCACATGTGATTGAGTACTTTAGGAAGATGCTTCGAGAGTGGCACATGGTTGCCACTGATGTTGGTTCTCTCTCAGCGGGATTGGTGGCTATATGGTATCCCTGGTAGGTTAAGGTAAGGGCTTATTGATGTTTTTCTGGTATCCTCCTTGCTAGTCACGTACGTGGTTTAAAGGGTAGAATTCTCATACTAAATGTATATGTCCCTTACAGAGATCGGGTTGTATTATGAGATAACCTAATTGTGTTGGGGGTTCTGGAAATTGTTTGACTTGTCATTACAGGGGATCTAAAATGCACAACTGGCTTGGATGAGGTATGGGGAGGATCCAGAAAGGTTGATGTTTTGGAATATCAAATCAATGATATTATTATGGATCACAATCTTATTGATATATGCCCTTCTATGATTATTCCTACTTGGGACAATGGTCGATTGGGGGATGGATACATTGCAAAGAGGCTGGACCGATTCCTCCTACATGAATAGTTAGTTGAGAGACTTGGGATGGTACACTCTGAGGTGGTGAGTAACCATATCTTGGACCACCAGCCCATTTCCCTTCACTAGAGGAGGGGGGATTTCGGAGGGGAGGTGCCTTTTAAGTTCAATCTGGTATCACTGGAAGACCCGGATTTTAACAACATTGTGAGGGAAGTCTAGAATCATGATGTGGTTCGAATAACTACTCCCATGTTGCATATACAGGATAAGATTTTTGGCCTTAGGGTGGATGTATAGGCATGGGAAAAGAGAAAACGAAGTCATATGAACCAAGAGCTAAATGATATTTCAAAAGAACTAGATGCCATTCTCCCAAATATGCTTGTGCATGATCTCACTGTCGATACCAGGAATCACATTCATGCCCTGGAACTAAAAAAGAAACATATTATTCTTATTAAGGAGTCTACTTGGCAACTAAAGATCAGGCCCATCTAGATTCGGGAAGGGGATATGAATAGATTTTTTTCACAGATTTGCAAATCAGAGAAGGAAGCTCAATTCCATATGGGAGATTATTGATGTGGCCAGAAAGAAGGCTTAGACGCAGCAGGAAATTTGCAGGGTCGTTTTTCTCCATTTTCAGAAAGCATATTGTTAAAGGGAAACAGACAACACTGAGGATCAATTATGGGGGGTGGGAGTATATCCTTCCATGTTCGACGAGATTGCCAACTCGGAGCTATATAAACTGTCTCGAAGGAGGAATTTCTGGGAGTACTTAAATATTTTTTGGGGGACATGGGTCTAGGACCCGACGGGTGGACGGCGAAACTTTTTACTCACTTCTTTTATATCTTTAAGCAGTATCTCATTGACATGGTGGAGGAATCACAGACCAAGGGATATATACACCTACATATAAACTCTACATATATTGCTCTCATTCCGAAAATGACTCCCTCTACTAACTTCTCGTAATTCAGACCTATCTCTCTATCTAATTTTATCTACATCATTATCTCAAAAACTATAGCTAACAGGATTAGGCATACACTGTCTAAGTATATATCCCCTGAGTAATTCGGGTTCCTACAAAATAGACAAATTCATGATGCAATGGTGATCGCCCACGAATGTATGAGCTTGATCCATTATAAAAAATTAAATGCTGCTATTATGAAAGATGATTTACAAAAGGCATATGACTATCTTGACTGGGGCTACCTGAGGTTGGTACTTCACAAAATTGGTGTACAGGTAAGATGTGTTGAGTGGATTATGGCCTGTGTTTTAATTGTCCAATATGATGTTGTTATTAATGGCTATCCTACAAAAATTTTCAAGGGAGGGAGGGGCCTTATATAAGGTTTTTCACTATGTCCTCTATTATTCATTTTGGCAAAGGATGGGCTGAGTTTACATATAAAAAAAGAAGTGGCAAAGGGCTAGTTTCAAGCACAGCACTTGGGGAGAGACATCATAATTTCTCATAGTTTTTTTGTTGATGATGTGCTCATCATGGGGATACTCAATAGGTACGCTTGGTTTACCCTTTTTAATATATTTGCAAATTTTGGGAATGCTTCAGGATTTCTTATGAATCTTCAGAAGTTACTTGTCCTACATGGCATATGTGACATGGAGTTTATTTCTTACATACATAGACTTTTTGGTGAGGTCTCTAATTTCTGTCGGGGGGTATGAAATATCTTGGACTTCATATTAAGCCTTACAGTTATAAGGTAAATGATTGGATGTGGCTTGTGGACCATTTCTATAGAAAAAATCCAGGTGGGAATTCAGATGTTTATCTATGGGAGGACACATCACTCTAACTCATGTGGCGACCATGCAGTTGGCCGTATACTGGGCGCACTTATATCATCTACCTCTCACCATCATTAAGAGTCTTTATAGTATCATGGCAAAGTTCATCTAGTCAGGTATGATTAATAAGAAAAAATTTCATCTTGTAAAGCTGGACCATATCACACTTCCAAAACGTATGGGTGGATAGGGAATATTGAACCTGAGGAGATTTGGCTGGGCATTGCTGCTGAAATCTATGTGGAGGGGGATATTTGGGAATGGAATTTGGGCCATGATCATTAGACACAAGTATTAGAAGGATCATGAATTTTCTGTATGGATGCGTTGAGGATGTATCGGGACTACATCGGTCTCGGCCATTTGCCTCAACTTCACAAAAATAAGAAAACATTTTCTGCAAAATCTTGCCTGGAAATTGGGTTCTGGTCACCAGATTGTTATTGGAATGGATCATATACTGGGTACTGATGTAGATTATAGTATATCTAATGATTTTATACACTGTATAAACAACTGTGGAATCTTTTTTTGGCACCAAGTCATATCGAAATGGCAGGGTAGATGTCCTATTTGGAAAAGTGCATGGGAAATGGGTCTGGATGGGTAGATGGCATGGGAGTGGGATCTGATTAGAACTGACATGCAACTTTATGAGTCACCCTGTTAGAATTAAGTGAGTGTTTTGAGTCAGTTCATTACTCAACCTTATGAGAACCATTGGCTTGCAGCAAAAGGAGTACTGAGGTATCTATAAGGAACTTCAGGCTTTGGTATTTTGTATTCTGATCCATTTGATGTTAGCTTGACAGGTTATACCAACTCTGATTGGGCGAGAAATTTAGATGATAGAAGATAAATTACACTTTAGCATTGGGTCCAGGGTCATCTCTTGGTGCAGTAAGAAGCAGCATACTGTAGCCTTATCCTCAGCAGAAGCAGAATATCAAGCTATGTGTGCAGCAGCATGTCAGGTAATTTGGTTGCGCAGACTTCTCCAATATGCAGGGGAAGAATAAACATAAGCTATGGTTATCAATTGCGATAATCAAAGTTCCATAAAATTGGCTTACAATCCTGTGTTTCATAAAAACACTAAGCACATAGACACTCAATTTCATTTTGTTAGGGAAAAGGTGCAGTCCAAAGAGATTTGTGTTGAATATTATAATTCTTGTGATAATATGGCTGATATATTTACTAAGCCTCTAGGAAGACTGAAGTTTGAGTTGTTTAGGGACATATTAGGTGTGTTTAAGAACCCCTTCTCCATTAAAGAGGAGTGTTAGAATTAATGGAGAATAGGCTCTTATGGTTACGTAGTTGTGATTTTCCTTTTCTTAGTTATTCAGTTCCTATTATTCAGGGATATGATTTGTTGTCCCTAACAAATTGTATCTATTTATTATTGGAGATTAATGTGAAGCCTGCGTGGCGTTTTGCTTGAAGGAGCTCCTGGTGATCCGCACCTGTGAGCTCCTCTTGTGTTGGTTTGCCATTTCATGTCTTCCCTGTGAAACTCTTGACAAACACTTGGTGGAGGTAGGGGTACTTCGATTACGATGATAGCTACTATTTCTCTAGGACATGTCATACGCTGGTGCTGATGGATTATTTTCAGAGGTTTATTATGTGACACTGATATATCTTTTTTGTGCTTTTGTTTTTCGTACAACAATCTCACACATTTTAGATGCATGACCGTTGACTAAATCAAAACATTTCAGTTGTATGATTTCATTGTATCCATATGTTCATACCACTGTGCATACTGACAAATATCTTGATGTTGTTGGTATATATTATATGTTAGATGATTCGAAATGGGCTTGATAATAGACTGTATCTGATAATTTATAATAGTACTTTTTACAATCCATTCATATGAATATATAATGAGTATATTTTGGATATTAATATACTATTTTTTTATAAACAGAAACAACTTATTAATATATTATTAGAAACAACTTCATTACCTACCAACTAATTAACTACAATTTATCTCGCAAAAATTTTCTTGATCGCGCACATCATCACTTTTCCTGTTACGCATACATTGGTGTTACTCGTTGAAAGTGTCATCTCCGATAAACGAATTCACCCTCCACATCATTCCTGTTAGGAAGTTCATGTTACGCTTTTTAAGAAGCGACGATCACTAATTATGCATCAAAAAATTATTCCTCTCCGGCAAACATTTACCGAGTCAAATCATGGTCAAACACTGAAAAGTTTCATTGTTATCACATACTGATGCACACTTTCATTCGCCATTTCTAAAATACGGCGTCTACTGAACAAACGTGAAAGTTTTAATGGGAGTCGTTGGTTCTGCGGGCATAATCAACAACTATTACGTGTTTTAATAGACAATGGTGTCATATATACATATATTGAGGAGGACAATTTTAATTATTAATTATATATTGTATGCCTTCTACTTTATCATAATAGATAAGTTAGCAATTGTATCTAGACGTTCAAAAGAATGAGCTAGGAATGTGGAAGGTAGCAATCAAGTAAAATATATAAATAATAAAATACAATCTTAAAAAATATAAAAAACATAACAAAAGAATTCAATTTGTTTAAAGTTTTTTAAAATACCATAAAATATATTCTAAATTATGAATTATGTATAAAAAAATAATATTACAATTAACATTTTCCTCCTCCCACCATGCACGTTCTAAGACTTTTTAATAATGGCAAATTATGTTATAGATAAAATTCACAGAAGTTTATAGAGTGAACGTTCAACATTATTTCCACGACTATTTTTTCTTTGTAAATTATTAAGAACCCCAGTTGTTTCACCAATATCAGAGTGGTCTAAATCCACCAGTGGATAGATAAGAATCAAATTCAAAAGGTGTGCTATCAAGAGATCATATACGAATTGGCATTCTCAGCGCTGCAAATTGCTCCACAAAAAAATCGAAATTTGCATGTCAGATGTATACTTTGAACATTTAATCATGAACGAAATTTTTTTTATTTTTAAACAAGAAAAGACTAAAATAATACAAATTTGATGAAGATCCGGGAATAACCAATTCACCTATCAACACTAAATGTTGCCACCACAAGCAACGTAGTGGAGAGGTGTACTACCTATACCTCTCAAGTTGAAAAATACATAAAATTTCGTTTTAAAAAATTACTAAAAGTTTCCAATTGTATGCAATGATCCATCCATTTTTCATATTAAAAGTACAAGTATGAAATGTCTCTTGGTTAAATTAAAGGCATGATTGATAAAATCAGTGAACCATGGTGAAAATTATCTACAACAGAAAGAATAACGCCAGAGAGGAATTGTTTAAACAATTTACTTTATTAAATAACTATAAGGTCAATTGTTGATCCATATTGAATTGTCACAGCTGATATATTGGCCCCAAAATCTGGGAGTAGCTATACATACTTTGCATGCCGATTCAGTGCTGCCATGTGAAGGGCGCAGTAATACCTCTATCTGCTCGTTTATTCGCAATCCTAGAGCAAGCACTACAATAAACCCACGCATATCTCAATAATAGATGGAAACTCAAAAATTCAAATCACAACCATTTCATGCATCAATACTTGCGTCAGATCAAAGTTGACTAATGATTATTCTTTCCGTCGGTCTTCCCTTAAACTATTCTAGAAATCATGTATATTGGGTACAACATCAACAAAAAGAAGTCTTGCACATAGAGAACGGCCATTTACGGTTACAAAAGCAAGAGCAGTTCGACCATTATGGTAGTTTTCTCTGCTAACCTGCAAAGCCAGGTGAAGCTTGAACGGTTGAACTAAACTTCCTTAGAGATTGTTTAAGACGTGTAGCAGAAATAAACATTGCAAGCCTCCAAACATGGTTGAAATTATCTTACATTTTCCTTATAAAGCACAAGTGTCTAAGCCACCTCCTAATGGCCATATCTACAAGATTGCATCAGGTTGTCTATGGAATTTTAAAGAATTTAAAATGTCAATTAAGCTAAAAATTACCTATCAGTTGAGTAATGCAAAATTTTGCACTAGTACATATCTTGAACTAAGTGAAATAAGGGTAGTTGCATGAACTAAACTGAAGTAAGTTGTAATAAATTTCTGAGGTAATTTTGGTTGAGCATCAAAATGTGTAGAATTTAGTAAAAATTAGATAACTTAACTTTAACTCAAAACCATAACAAAACTTAGTCAAAACTACCTGTTCATAGAACATAACTCTATTCAAGGCAACATGGTTGTGCATAAAATCTATTTTGGACCGTTTTCATAAAGCCTCAGGCCTTGCCATCAATAAAGCCAAATCGATTCTCTTTCACAATGGTTCCGATGACACTCTGATTTCTTGGATATCTTAGCTTCTTGGAATTGAATCTAGACTTATGTCTGATGGAATCAAGTACCTTGGTTTTCGCCTAAAAGCAAAGGCCTACAGGATGTCAGACTGGCGATGGCTTATTGAACGCGTCTTCAACAAGATCGCGCTGTGGGAATTTAGATCCCTTTCTCTAGGTGACAGGGTTGTGCTTGTCAAATCGGTTTTGTCGCAACTTTCGGTTTACTGGGGCCACCTTTTTCTTCTCCCGGCTCGCATCATTCAGGCCATCAACAGGATTACAGCCAATTTTATATGGGGAGCAAAAGCTGAGAGGCGAAAAATCCATCTTGCGAAGCTAAAATTCTTATCTTTGCCAAAAAAGCTAGGTGGATGGGGCCTGCTGGACATAAAGCTCTTTGGGACTGCTCTTCTCTGTAAATCCCTCTCGAGGGGCATTTTTGGCACCAATCCCTAGAGAGATATTATTTGCCAAAAATATCAGAAAGGTAGAGGCATAGAATTCTGGTTCAGGTTTGATTCCATTGCTTTGCAGCAAGGGTCTACTATATGGCTCAGCTTCAGGCGGATCCAGCATTATTTTCTCAGCAATCTCAAATGGAAAATATTCTCAGGCCGGAAGATTCTCATTGGCATCGATTCCTTTGTAGGTTTCAAGGGCAATCTTCATGTTCCTTCTCCTATCCTTTTTCACCTCCACAAATCTGGCATTTTCTCATGGGATAAAATTATCAAGGATTGGAGAGGCCCTTCTCCCTCGCTTATGGACGCTTGCGACATCGGCATTCCTCAGGATTTGTCCCTTCAATGGGATAATCTCAAAAACTCTCTCCTTCAGGGTGGGATAGTGCGCTCTCCTGATGAAGACCATTTGGTTTGGTCCTTATCACTCTCTTCCACTCAAGAAAATGTCAAGGACATTTATCTGGACCTCATATCAAAATCAAACAGACTAAATAGACAGTGTTTTCCAGCACTCTGGTGGAAACTTGGTTGCCCCCTCAAAGTGACTTTATTCTCTTGGCTGGTGTTCTTCAATAAAAATTTGACATGGGATTCCTTAAGGAAGCGCTCTTGGCATGGGCCCAGTAGATGCGCCCTCTGCAAATCGGAGGAGGAAACTAATTTTCATCTGTTTTTCAAATGTTCGGTCTCCCAACAAATCTGGTATGAATTAGCACTACTTTTCTCCTTTCCGCATCTTAACTTCATTTCTGTTGAAGCAGCTTTTGCATGGTGGGGAAGACAGGATGTTGCCCTTCGTCCAATCCTTCCCATCGCTATATGGAGCCTCTGGAAATGGAGGAACTTAAAAGTTTTTGAGGACTCAAATCTCTCCTCCATATATGTTCTATCTCTTGTCTCTGCTCTCTATTCTCCTAATCGCTGAAGCAGACCCTCTGGGGTTTTATTTTTGTCTCTATAATCATGCTGTTTCCGAAGGCAATCTCTTTTTGGTATTATGCTCATCCTTTGAAGCTTTTGTATTCTGACCATCAGTCTTTCTCTCGGGCAATCTTTTAACAGATCCATCAGAACTATTTTGTATATATTGCCTCTCAGACGATCTTTTAACAGATCCATCAGAACTATTTTGTATATATTGCCTCTCAGACGATCTTTTAACGGTTCCATCAGAAATATTTTGTATATATTGCCTCAATATAATATAATGCTTTTCTTTCTGAAAAAAAAAAAAAAAAAAAAAAAAACTTATGGATCAGTGAGAAATGGCGCAAAGGTTGTTTAATACCAAGCTAAACAGGAAAGTGACTTGAACCAAGGTATTGAATCAGTAACTATTTTACGAATTAACATTGAAGAAAACCATTTCATAATGTCCATGGTTCTATGAAAATTTGTCACATTTATGCATTGTAGAAGGTCCTCAATTATGCATTCACCACATCTTGGATGCCATGTTGAGTATGCAATTCCCCCCCAAAAAAATAATAGAGGATGTCACATAACCACTCTACAATTCCATTAATTGGACTTATTTAGGTGGTTGGGAAGAATATTTTTTATCTTCCCCATCTTTATTTCTCATTGAAAAAAAAATCATTAAATTATAACCATCATTAAGTCCACGGACATCCACAAGATGTGATAGAACTACTGCAAAATAAGTTACGTCCAACATCACATTGTGACAAATATTGTTTCAATATGAAAATAAACCATGGTTAACCATGTTTTACCTTGGTCCAAAGTCGCATTGTGACAAAGATTGTCTCAATATGAAAATCAAGCATGGTCAACCATGGTCCACCATAGTATTGTGACAAAGATTGTCTCAATATGTAAATCAACCATGTTTATTTTAGTGTTTATAATATTTATCATAACACTTATATACCTTGTTTTATAATATTTATCTTAGTGTTTGTCATAGAATTTTCTCGATATGAAAATCAGTCATGGTCAACCATGGTCAATCATTTCAACCATGGTCCGACATTTCATTGTGACAAAGATTATCTCAATAAGGAAACCAACCATGGTCCAACGTCACAATATGACAAATATTGGCTCAATATGAAAATCAACCACAGTATCCCATTGTAACCATGTTTATTTTAGGGTTTATCATA
The DNA here is from genome assembly GCA_031772625.1 of Pinus tabuliformis. Lineage (NCBI taxonomy): Eukaryota > Viridiplantae > Streptophyta > Pinopsida > Pinales > Pinaceae > Pinus > Pinus tabuliformis. The sequence continues at coordinate 486,738,695 of CM062818.1, forward strand.
TTTATATTAGGGTTTATATACCTTGGTTTTATAATATTAATCCATTGGGTTTAATATTATTCATTTGGGTTTATAATCCGTTGGGTTTTTAATATTAATCCATTCGATTTATTATTCTCTTTGGATTTATAATATCAATCCCTTAGGTTTATTAATCCAAGGGTTCATATTTATAGGGTATAATATTATTCATGGGGTTTATAATATTAATCTGATGATTTAATATAAATCCTTTAGGTTTAAAAACATGGCAAACATGGTCCAACATTGCATTATGACAATCATAGTTAACCATGGTCGAGCTTCACATTGTGACAAAGATTGCCTCAATATGAAAATCAACCATCATCAACCATGGTCAATCATGGTCAACCATGGTTCAATGTTGTTCCCTTTAGTTTATAATTTCTTGGGGTTTTAATATTAATCCTAAGGTTTATAATATTAATGTCAGGGTTTGGTCAACCATAGTCAAGCATTTTTATTTTAGGGTTTATAATATTTATCTTAGGGTTCATATACCTTGCATTTATAATATTAATCCCCTTTGTTTAATATTATTCCCTTTGGTATATAATAACTTGTGGTTTTAGAATTAATCCCTTGGGTTTAATATTATTCCCTTGGGTTTACAATAACTTGTGGTTTTAGAATTACTCTGTTGGGTTTATTAATCCCTAGGGTATAATAATGGTAAACCATGGTCAACAGTGGTTAAATGTCACATTGTGCCAAATATTATTTCAATATTAAAATCAACCATGGTCAACCATGATCCAACATCGCATTGTGACAAAGATTGTCTTAGTATGAAAATCAACAATGGTAACTCATGGTCAATTATGATCTAATGTCACTTTATAACAAACATTATGTCAATATTGAAACCAACCAATGTCGCATTGTGACAAGGATTGTCTCAATATGAAAATAAAGCATGGTCAACGATGTTCCAACATCACATTGCGTGAAAGATTGTCTTAATATGTAAATCAACCATGGTCACATTGTGACAAATATTGTCTCTTGGTCCAACGTCACATTGTGACAACCATGGTCATCCATGGTCAACCATGGTCCAAGGTTGCATTGTGACAAATATTATCTCAATATGAAAATCAAACATGGTTAGCCATGACCAAACATTGTCCAACACCACATTGTGACAAACATTGTCTCAATATGAAAATCAATCATGGTCAACCACAGTCGAACATCACATTGTGAAAAAGATTGTTTCAATATGAAATCAATTGTGGTTAATCATGGTCAAACATGGTCGAGTGTCGCATTCTTGCAAAGATTGTCTTGATATGAAAATCAACCATGGTTAAGCATGGTCAACCATGATCTAACATCACATTATGACAAGGATTGTTTCAATAAGAAAATCAACCATCATCAATCATGTTTATTTTAGTGTTTATAATATTTATCTTAGGGTTTACATACATGAGTTTATAATATTAGTCCCTTGGGTTTAATATCTTTCCCCTGGGTTCATAATCCCTTGGGGTTTTAGTATTTATCCCTTCGGTTTATAATATCAATCTCTTATGTTTATTGTTTCCTTGGGATTATAATATCAATCATGGTCAACCATGGTCAATCATAGCTAACCATGGTCAACCAAGGTCAGCCATCATCAAATGTAGCATTGCGAAAAAGAATGTCTCAATATGAAAATCAACCATGGTTAACGATGATCCAACTTTGTATTGTGAAAAAGATTATCTCGATATGAAAACCAATCTTTATCAAGCATAGTCAACTGTGGTCCAATGTCACATTGTGAGAAGGATTATCTAAATATAGACATCAATCATGGTCAACCACAGTCAAGCATGTTTATTTTAGGGTTTATAATATTTATCTTAGAGTTTAAGTACATTCGACATATAGTTTTTATCTCTTGGGTTTATAATATAAATCCCTTGAGTTTATTAATCAAATGGTTCATATTCCTAGGGTTTAACATTATTCCCTTAGGTTCATGGTTGTCTCAATATGAAAATTAATCATTTTCTCAATAATGGTCCAACGTCGTATTACGACAAAGATTGTCTCAATATGATAATCATGGTCAACCATGGTTAACAATGGTCAATCATGATCATCCTTTGTCAAAAATGGTCAACCATTTTTTATAAAATCAAACATGGCCGTCCATGGTCAATCATGGTCAACCATGGTTAACAATGGTCAATCATGATCATCCTTTGTCAAAAATGGTCAACCATGTTCTCTGAAAACAAACATGGTCATCCATGGTCAATCATGGTCAAACATCGCATTGTGACAAAGATTGTCTTGATATGGAAATCAATCATGGTTAATGAAGGTCAATGATTGTCCAGTGCCGCATTGTGACAAGGATTGTCTTAATATGAAAAAAAACTATGGTCAACCATGCTTATTTTAGTGTTTATAATATATATCTTAGGTTTTATATACCATGGATTTATAATATTAGTGCCTTAGGTTTAATATCATTCTTGTGGGTTCATAATCTCTTGGGGTTTTAGTATTAATATCTTGGGCTTATTATTCCCTTGGTTTTATAATATCAAACATGGTAAAATATGGTCAATCATAGCAAACCATGACAAACATGGTCAAATGTTGCATTGTGCAAAATATTGTCTCAATATGAAAATCAACCATGGTCCATCGTTGCATTCTAATAACGATTGTCTTGATATGAAAATCAATCATAGTCAAGCATGGTCAAACATGGTCCAACATCACATTGCGACAAGGATTGTCTCAATATGGAAATCAATCATGGTCAACCATATCTATTTTAGGGTTTGAAATATTTATCCTAGAATTTATATACCTTGGCTTTATTGTTCCCTTAGCCCAAAATTTCATTTGTATAAATATATAATGATAATATTTAAAAATAAATATATTTAAATAAATATCATTATAAATTAATTAATTAATAATAATAATGATAATTGATTATTTCATTTTTTTAATAATAAATAATAAATTTATTTATTATTAATAAGTAATGATTATTTAATTTATTTATTTATTATTACGAAGTAATGAATTTTCAATATTGTTAATATATATATTTTTATTGATATTAAATATTAAATGTTAATATTTAATATTAATATTAATATTAATTATATTTAATTATAATTAACAAGTATTATTATTATTAATTAGTAATTATTAACGATTTTTAACAATTATTAATTATTAACAATTATAATAATAATTATTAATAGTTATTATTTATTATTTATTATTTATGTTTATTAATAATTAATAGTAATAATTTTTATTAATAAATGTGGTTAATATATGTTTATTAGTGTTTATCAATCACATTTATTCATGTGACTGTGCTAGTTTTTATTTATTGGTATGCGTGGTTGTTTTTTTTCTAACTATGATTTTTTTTTTTTTTTTTAAATAAAATATTACAACTATAAAATTTAATTGTTATATTTTTTTTTAAATTAGATAATAAAATTTCAAAGAAAATTATAATTTTTTGTTATTTAAAAATATTTTTCTATTTTATTTTTTTAAGCTTTTCCATTGTTCCACTTATAAAAATTTGTACTTAGTGTTAATGAGTGTTATTGATGTGATATTACTATTCTTTAGCATGTATAAGAGTCATTTAATGGCAATGTAAGGTTCAGGTTGTGTTGTGTTCAGTTCTGCGTTCTCTGATTTGGTATCAGAGCTCAGGTGAGGGGTGCATTGTTGTGGCTTGAAGAGCTATGTTTGGCTAGAGCTGTGGGGGATCAATGGCAAGAGTCATGACAAATCTATGGTGTGAAGGGTATGTGGAGTCTACCTTGTTGTTGGCATTGTTGGAGCGCGTTGTTTAAGAGTTGTGAGAGAGCGCACTATGTGGAGATCCCATTGTGCAGAAAGTGTGACCTCTGATGTAGATGTTGTTGTTGTTGTGGGAAAGCAAAATAGAAGCTTGCTTGCTAAAGTGAGCTAATCAATGTCTGAACAAACTGTTGTTGTGTGAGTCAACACTGGGGCAGGGGAATTGAACAGACCCATTGTAACCCAAAGTGGTGTGAATATTAAAGAGCCAAGCTCATTACGTGTTTGGTTCTAAAGTCAAAAAGTTTGTTTCAACATGTGATATAATTTTTTTGCTTTAAAAAAGGGTTTAAGGAATTATATTAAGGCATTGGGCCATTATTCGGTGTAAAAATCGTTTATGTTTATGGAGTAAGGTATTAGGCCATTATCTGGAGTAAGAATCGTTTATGTTTTTGGAGTAAAGTATTAGGCCATTATCTGGAGTAAGAATTGTTGCAATATCTACTGTGCGTGGAGGAGTGGTGCAAGTAGAGGACGTGAGTGGCGGTGGTGAGGCATTCTATTGAGTGTAATTGTGTGTGTGGCACCGTCTGTGCGTGTGAATATATGGAATTAGATTGTTGTGGAAATTTGACTATGAAGGTCGAATCAATTGTTGAAGTTTTTATGTGGCTGTTGAGTGCTGAGCCTATCAATAGTTGTGTGGAGATTGTGTTACAAGTAGGTGTTGAATGTAAAATTTGAAAGGAGTCTCCTGTTGAATATCGTAATGGTGTAGTTCCTGTTAAGGAGTTGCCTTGTGTGAAGAAGAGAAGCTTGGAGGAGACTAACTATATTTGGGGGTGGTGAACTTAACCCTGTTTGAGTATTATTCTCTTATAAGTGTTGGTTTATTAAGCTACAGATTAGAGGGACTGAATTGGTGTCTGGCCGGATGTTCATTTTAGTGCAAAGGAGCTTCATAAAGAAGCTGCCAATCTTGAGTGTGAGTATGTTCAGTTGCTGGAGTTGTGAGCCTGTGGTGACGAGAGAGAGTTCTTTTTGGGAGTTTGTTTGTTGTGAGCTATGACCTAGATTGTGTAAAGTCATGGATCTTGACCCTGTTGTCCTATGGATGTCTAGAATGTGGAGATTTTTCAGGAGTCACTGAGGGTTTGCACAACGCGTGGAGGGCCGAAGAGTCCTCAGGAAGATAGATGAGGCGGGAGTAACGGTTGTGGATTCCATTTGAGGAGTGTTGCTCTTGTCAAATTTGAGAACCTGAAGTTGTTTGCTACCCATAGATGATTTTGTGGTGAATGCTCTATTGTTGTGATAGTGGTGGAGCTGAGCCTAACACAGTGTTATTGCAACATAGATGTTTCCAATCTGTGGGTGAAGAGCCTAGTATGTGTATTGGTTGAGGAAGATTGTAGCTCATGGAAGTGTATTAGGAATTATATAAATGAGTGGAATAATGTTTGAGAATGATATTTTTTATGATGGTTTTTTCAGAGAGTCCATTTGGAAGTATTTTTGGGCCGGGTAATATTTTTTATTCCGACAATGTTTTTGAGTCAGAAGAATTATTCAATAAACAAAATGGTTTTATCAGTGACCATGAATATGAGGAGGTGCAATCTATTCCACATGTTATTTCAATCACTGAGAGCAGTACTTGGTTCTCCCAGAACCCAATTGTTAGAAATTTGATTGGATCCGTTTCTAAGATGGCTCCGATAGTGGAGGATACGACCATGGATATTGTTTAGAGGCCGCACATGTTTAAAGATGAGTTCATTTTGGTGAATGAAGAGGAACTTGGTCAAATACTTTACAATGCCCCTTGTGATGATAAGTGCGGAGAGCATGAATCAGATTATATTGTTTTCATGATTCGAGATGTTGCCTTGCCTCCCAATCTACAAGAGGTTGTTAAGTACATAAGCAAAGAGAAGTTGAAGGAGCTCATAAGGAAAGCAAGAAAGGTAAATATGAAACTACATTAACAAATGAACAAGCATAGACCTTTTAGCAAGAAGGCAAAAATGAAAGATGCGTTATCAAGTCGTGTGTTGTAGAAAGTCAAGATTATGTTTTAAGCCTAGTTGAGACTTAGACCAGCAGGCATGTAAATTAAGAATATGTTTGTGTCTTATGTATTGTGCTATAGTGTATTTTTTGTGTTTATCTTATGGTTGGAATTAAGGGGGAGTGTTCGATAAGCAACAATTCCAACCAACCAACCTTCCGCATTAACTATGTTAGGTAAGGAGTCTTCTCCAGAGTTCAAGAGATTGTCTCAATGCTTCTAGAAACTTCAGATAGCTTCCCGAAGAAGAACCGACAACCAGGATCAAGAAACTTGATCAAGGATGTATAAAAGTCATTTGATGGCAATGTAAAGTTCAAGTTGTGTTGTGTTCAGTTGTGTGTTCTTTGATTATATGTTATTTTGAGGTTCAGTAGTTTAATTAATGTCCCATTTAATTTTTAGAGTGATTGAAATATTTGCTAAGAGGTGGCAGAATGCAGAAATTTGGTTTGGGACTGTCTTCAGAGAACTCATTTTTGAAAGAAAGTTGCATATTGGTCATGATATCGATAAAGAGTTTAATTTCATCAATGATTTTCCCTCGGGAACAAAGCGAGGTAAGAACAATCCTCTTGTAGTAGTATTGTGAATTGAGTGCATCAAAGATAAATTTTAACACAAAATCAATGTGCATTGCATTGTTAATTGGAAATTCCAGTTCAACAGAGCATGGATTGTTGAATATTGGAAGCATTACTAAGGAGGAGCTTCAATTCTTGAATAATGGAAGTGTTGGTGGGAGGAGAGAGGGGAAACGAGCGCCACATCATCATTTATCTTTAATTTTACTATAATACATCATTAAATTTATTAAATCAAAATCAATTGTCACAAGACAAATCTAATAAACAAATTTACTAAAGATCTTGAGATGAAATAATTTATGACTTAAGGCTGGGATCGACTGGTAAATTCTTCAAAGGTCATGTATTTGGTGCAGATGAAGAAGATGATATGAAGAGTGCAATGGAAAAAAACACTTGTGTTGTTTATTTGCCATCAATAGTGGATTGGGGCAAGGTGGATCAAAATGTTTGGAGCCATAATGTTACAAAGCAGCTTATTGATTATATGTGGGCGGGGAGCACGATGGTATTGAAAATGGTAGGCTTTTATTGTTGTACTGATTACATGTTGGTGGACCATGATTTATTTTCATATCGAGAAAATCCTATGATAGGCACTAACATAAATATTATAAAACAAGGTATATAAATGCTATGATAAATATTACAAACACTAAAATAAACATGGATGACCATGTTTGACCATGGTTTAATTTTAATATTGAGACAATCTTTGTCACAATACTACGTTGGACCATGGTTGACCATGTTTGATTATCATATTGAGACAATTTTTGTCACAACACAATGTTGGACCAAGGTTAACCATGGTTGACCATCGTTGATTTTCATATTGAGACAATCTTTCTCACAATGTCATGTTGGGCCATAGTTGACCATGATTGAACATGGTTGACGATGGTTGACAATCGTTGACCACATGTGGTCAATTTTTATATTGAGACAATCTTTGTGACAATGTAACATTGGACCATTGTTGACCATGGTTGAGCCTTTATATAAAATAAATCTTGACCATGCATAATATTTAAGTTCAATTAAATTTAAACCTAAACTTTGACTATTTTCAACCATAGTTAAACATGATTCACTATCGATAATCATGGTTTGAATATGGTATGACTATGCTTGGCCATATTTTGACTATGGTGTGTTAATAGTTGACCATGATTTCATTATGGTTACCATAGAAATGGTGGTTGTTGATGCTCAACCATGGTTTGACTATGGCTAACTTCGACCATCCACTATAGGTGTCCATGGTCAACAACAACCATCCACCATAGTTCTATATAGTTCACTATGGTTGACAATGAGCTACCTACTAATAGGTCATGATGTCCATGGTAACTATGGTTCACCATTGTAGTCATGGTAGTCATGTTGACTATAATTGACTATGATGTCCATGTTGACTATAGTTGACCATGTAATAGATAGATTAATTCATAAGTAAAATATTATAAATGTATGGAATAATATATTATAAATATACCATTAATATTATATTAAACTTTTATTAAAGCTATTTAAATGTATTAATCATATTTTCTTCATTTATTGATATTATAATTAAATATCAATGATATATAAAAAATAAATAAATATTAATGATATATTAAACCCTAAATATCCAAATATCCATATCTTGATAATATATTAAATAAATATTGTATCAATACACTTGACCAGGAAAAATATTATTAATTGATATAATTAATAATAAATTAATTAATGTATAATAATTCATCACTTCATTTATAACAATTAATTAATTATTATAATTAATTAATAATTGCAGGCAGGGTGGAGTAATACAATAAGATGCATGGTCCAAAACATAGATAAAACGCACTATATTTTGACCCTATTCATATGCCTTTTAAACATGAGTAAGAAGTGTCATTTAACTAATCTTTTTAAAGATAAATGTACTTATTAAGAAGTCAAATATTCTTCATATCCTACGATCTATGCCTTTATCTCAATTATTTCATCCACTATCCACTATGCCGTTGACAAAAAATGAATGTGACATTGATTCATTAATTGCTTTCGCTTAGGTTGAGTTTAAGTGGCCCTAGTTTCAATATTGGATCAGTTTGAATATTGGATAGAAAAACCATGTGTTTAACTGTAAGATGCTGGTAACTGAATACAAAAATCATTTGTATAATTGTAAGATAGTGGTAGTAGGTTTATAGGATATTTCAGTTTTTAGCTTTTCTAGTCTTCACCTTTGATTTTTAGCCTCAACTCTTTTTCATCAAAATTAAACATAAAACATAATCTGACTAAAATTTATATAAATCAATAGATTTGTAGCTCAAACACTTATTTCATCAATTATTTATCAAACTGGAAACTTATTTATTTAACCCTATCCAAGAGTGTTCCCTGTTAACAGGTTCATCGCAGCAACAACCATATTATGATGATTCAAAAGTTTTTTCGCCTCTGTTAATTTATAGAAGCACAAAAGAATTCGTGAAAACACGAGAGATTGTATTAGGAGAGACGGAAGAGACAAAAGTAAAACTTATACTAAAACGAATTATGTTCATCAAGTTGACCGTATAATATAATGATCCAAAATCTAGTTGAAACCAACTCATATATTTCGTATACCTTGTTTTATCCGTTACTTTTCAAACCAGATATTTAGAAAACGGAAACAATACAAAGCGCATTCACTATTAACAGGTCCATAGTAGCGATATCATATCATGATGATTCAGAAACTTTTTCTCCCAACATCATTTTGTCTCTCTATTATTTGGAAAGGGACGAGTAAGATTTATGGAGAGGTGTGAAGAATTGACAATATATAGTACGAACTATAGAAAACAATTAATATTGAAAAGTTTAAGTTGGGGCACAGATTTTGGAAGGTTAGCTTATAATAAATGAAGGGCACGAAAAGCTCGGTAGTGCAGATTGGATGAGTAAAGAGATTTTGTCTGCTAATGAGAGAGTCGCTCCAAATGAATGAACACTTTCAGAATCATCAGAATACTTCAGAAAGGCAGGCCGGTGGTAAAAGACAGATATAAGAATACGCGAAATGAACGCCGGTGGTAAAAGACATATATAAGAATATGCGAAAGGAGGAGAAGTGATATGGATCCCTACTTATTTTTAAAGTCACATGGAAATGGAACATCCTTAATAAAATAAAATAAAATGTTTTTGCCAGTTAGCCAGTTATAATAGGATATTGACATGGCAGAATCTTCGAAAGAGAAGGTTTCAAGGTCCCTGAATTTGCCTTATGTTTAGGGAAGATGAGACGATAATAATCATCTATTTATACAGTGTGTGTCACTGTGCAAAGACAATATGGAATGGAGCGATGAGATTTTTTTAAATTGCATAAATAAGAGTTGTACAAAAGTTCATCAAGTATCAAAATTTGGATCAAAGACAGACAGTGCAGGGCGCTACTTTTATATATCATATGGACTAGAAGGCGAAATGCCATTATCGTTGAATAGAAAGGATTGGAGGTACAAGAGGACACTAATGAGATTATAGCCTATTTCAATGCAATTGGGCAAATACAGAGAAACAGAGGAAACATTGCTTTCATATTTACCAGGCTTCTTTGATGGGGCATGTGCTAATAGAGCGTGTGGATGTGGAGCTGTTATTTACATCGAGGTTGATACAGTTTATCATTTCTGGTGGGAGGGTGGAAAAGGAACCAATAGTAGGACAAAAATCATTGCATTATGGGGTGTATTGATCGTGGCAAAATGGTTAGGGGTTAATCAGATATAGATCTATGGCAATGCCAAGGGAATTATAGAATGTGTCAAGGGATAAAATGATTTCAATCCGCCAATTTTAATTATTTGGATGAATCATATCAAAACTTTGGAAAAAGACCTTTTAGCAGGTTAAATTTGACCATATTTATAGAGAATAGAACAGATTTTCTTTCAAAGAGAGGTATAAGAAGGGAAACAGGTAAGTTTTATTTTGCTTCCTTTGTCTAAGGAGTCATGGATAATGCAGGCACTATTAACCATTCATAATGACAGATAAGACATTTTGTGTTCTTTTGTGTGTAGTAATAGATAGGATTATACTGTTTTTTGGGCAATAGAAAAACCATAACAAGGTTGTTTGAATAGCACAAGTTTGTACATTTTATGTTGTGTAACAAAGGGTGTAGAATGGTATTAAGGCTTTCTTTAGAGACAAAACTATCTATAGTTGAAACATTATCATTTTTTATTTTTATAAACTAATAATAGAAAAAATGATATTATAATTTGTATATGTACTACCTTTAATACTAAAGAGTAGCTTTTTTTCCTACTGAAAAAATAACTCCAAATCATCAGAAGCCCAATCGCAAAACACAAAGAGCTGCATTGCCCCATGGGATCACTAAATAATCTTCTAGTTAAAAACTTCAGTTCAATAGAATGGACTGGACTAAAGATAATAAACTTGAATTGGCACGCTTCTCTCCCTTTTTCTATGCATATTGTGAAAAGGATTGTCTCAATATGAAAAATAACCATGGTCAACCATGTTTATTTTAGTGTTTATAATATTTATCTTAGGGTTTATATACCATGGATTTATAATATTAGTGCCTTAGGTTTAATATCATTCCCGTGGGTTCATAATTTGTTGGGGTTTTAGTATTAATACCTTGGGCTTATTATTCCCTTTGTTTTATAATATCAATCATGTAAATTATGGTCAATCATAGCGAACCATGGCCAACCATGGTTAAATGTTGCATTGTGGCAAACATTGTCTCAATATGAAAATCAACCATGGTTCAACATCACAACAATTGTCTTGATATGAAAATCAATCCTAGTCCAACATGGTCAAGCACGGAGCAATGTCGCATTGTGACAAGGATTGTCTTAATATATAAATCAATCATGGTCAATCATGGTTAATCATATTTATTTTAGGATTTAAAATATTTATCTTACAGTTTATATACCTTGGATTTATTGGTCCCTTAGCCCAAAATTTCATTTGTATAAATATATAATAAATATATGTAAATAAATATCATTTTAAATTAATTAATAATAATAATAATTTCATTTTTTTATAATAAAAAAAATTATTTATCTATTTATAAATTAATTAATCATTAATAATAACAATAATCAATTATTTCATTTTTTATAATAAATAATAAATTTATTTATTTATGATTAAGAAGTAATGAATTTTAATATGGTAGTCCATGGGGCTTTGGATTGATGATGAATAGGTGCATTGTTAAGGCACTCTCACTAGTTCAAGTCTCTTGTGGGTGCTTACCTACAATTTTTTTTTAATATAATTAATATAAATATTTTATTTATATTAAATATTAATATTTAATATTCATATTAATTATAATTATAATGGTATTAAATATTAATATTAATATCAATTATGATTAAGTATAATTATAAATTAATTATAATTAACAATTATTATGATTATATCATTATTATTATTATTATTATTAATTAATAACAACTCTAATGATCAATTATTTATAATTATTATTTATTATTAACCATTATTAATATTTATTAATATTAATAAATGTGGTTAATATATGTTTATAAGAGTTTATCAACTATATTTAGATGTTGAAAGATTCACGTTGCCTTGGATCTTCATTATTATAGTAAGGGATGGAATTGGAGTGCCTTATTAAGGGTGATTTACCTATTAAATATAATTTAAATTTTTAGAAAATAGTTAAAATTTAATTTAAAACTTTACATTAAGGGTTTTTTTGAAATTGTGAAGACAAGGAAATTTAAATATTTAAGAGAAAGGCTAACAACATCAACATAAATAGATTTTGGTGAAATAGATCCGCTATTAGAAAAATAGATCAAAAGAGATTACACATAATACAAATAATAATACTTATTTTTTTGTATTGATCACACCAATCATATATATAGAAGATAAAAGCTACCTACTTTGATATTTTTAGATCTTAAAAAATAGATATGTCTTTTAGATTAAAGGCAAAAATAGGTATGTTTTTTAGATTAACACTTCATGATTCAATAATAATTTATAAATCACATGACATCAAAACATTAACATTAGTGCCAACATCAATCTGGATAATAAACTCGCGGTGATACGTTGCATTTCGTTCAAAATTTCACAATTGAGTCAGATTGAACATATCGATGGCTTCAAACTTCTGATGGTTTATTGCAGGGAGACGAGAAAGGAACAACAATATGAGCACAAAATTAAATTTGATTATGAGCACAAAATTAAATTTGAAGTAGTTTAGGTTTTGCAATTCTGAAATAGTTTTTTCCGTATCAAATTTAATTTCATAGACAAATAATTAAGAATTATGGACCATAAACTTATTTTATTTCATAGACAAATAACTGTCATTCCATCCCGTGACACATGACGCATCCTTTCTTTTATTCTTTAAAAGAAAAAAGTTGCATACGAAAGGAGTGAGCTTGGCTTTTCGTGGGTTTTAGGTTGGAAGTGATCGGCTGCCTCAAAAATATGTGATCACGTGAACGCACTAGTGAGCGATACGATGAGATTACATCTTATTTCTATGTCAATTTGCGTACTTCCTAAACATCGGGCCGCCAAACAAATATTTATTATTTAATATTATTTTAGAATTATATAATTAAGTTAATATTAATTTTATTTAATCCAAAATAAGTTAATATTAAATAAACATAGTTAATTGTAGGTTAATATTTCCATAATAACTAATTGTTATTAAACTTAATATTAGATTTCATAAATAAAACTATTAAAGTCAACTTAAACCATAAACCTAAAACTATGTAGATATTATAATAAGAATAATTTATTAAATTAAACTTATTAAGATAGTTGATATAGATCACAGAAACTTCAATTCTACAATTAATTAATAATTATAAGTACAATAGAGAAATACTAATAAAATGCATGGTCCAAAATATAGATAAAACGCACCATATGTGAAAGTATAAACAGAATATGAAACACACTAATTTGTACGCACGATTTTGACCCTATTCATATGCCTTTTAAAAATGAGAAAGAAGTCATATGTTGGTGGGGAGTATAGTGGTATCATTGATTTATGGTTATGCTAAACATTATTTCTTCCCTTCAATTATTAAATGGGGAGAGAAGCGTGAGAATTCAAGATTATTATCTTTGGTCCAGTCCATTCTATTGAATTGAAGTTTTAATTGGAAGCTTATTTAGTGATCCCATGGGGTTATGCAGCTCTTTGTGTTTTGCGATTGGGCTTCTAATAATTTATTTATTTATTTATTTTTTTATTTTTTTTTTTCAGTAGGAAAAAAAGCTACTCTTTAATATTAAAGGTAGTATATATACAAATTATAATATCATTCTTTCCATTATTAGTTTACAAAAAATGATAATGTTTCAGTTATAGACAGCTTTGCGTCTAAAAAAAGTTTACACTTTTTGTTACAGAATATAAAATGTACAAACCTATGCTATTCAAACAACTTTGTTATGGTTTTTTTATCGCCTAGAAAACATTATAATCCTATTTATTCCTAAGCACAACAAAACACAAAAAGTCTTGTCTATCATTATGAATGGTTGATAGTGCCTGCATTATCCATGACTCCTTAGACAAAGGAAGCAAAATAAAGCTTACTTGTTTCCATTTTTATACCTCTCTTTGAAAGCAAATCTGCATCTCAGTTCTGTTCTCTATAAATATCACCAAATTTTACCTACTAAAAGGTCTTCTCCAAGGTTTTGATATGATTCATCCAAATAATTAAAATTGGCAGATTGTAATCATTTTAGCCCTTGACCCATTCTATAATGCCCTTGGCATTGCCATGTATCTATATCTGATTAATCCCTAACCATTTTGCCGCGATCAACACACCCCATAATGCAATGATTTGTGCTCCACTATTGGTTCCTTTTCCACCCTCCCAGCAGAAATGATAGACTATATCAGCCTTGATGTAAATCACTGCTCCATATCGACATGCTCTCTTAGCACATGCCCCATCAAGGAAGCCTAGTGGATATGAAAGCGATGTTGCCTATGTTTCTCTGTATTTGTCCAGTTTCATTGAAATAGGCTATAATCTTATTAATGTCCTCTTGTACCTCGAATCCTTTCTGTTCAAAGATAAAGGCATTGCGCTTTCTCCAAATAGTCCATATGATATATAAAGGTAGCGCCCTGTACTCTCTATCTTTGATCCAAATTCTGATACTTGATGAACTTTTGTACAACTCTTTTTGATACAATTTTAAAAAGTCTCAATGCTCCATTCCATATTGTCTTTGCACACTGACACTATATGAAGAGATGATTATTATCCTCTCATCCTCCCTACACATAAGGCAAATTCCTCAACCCTGAAACTTTTTCTTTGGAAGATACTGCCATATCAATAATAGGCAATATGCTATTATAAATAGCTAACCAACAAAAAAACATTTTATTTTATTTTATTAAATTAAGAATGTTCCATTTCTATGTGATTTTGAAAAATAAGTAAGGATCTATATCCTTTTTCCTCATTTCACATATTCTTATATATGTCTTTTACCACCGACGTTCATTTTGCATATTCTTATATATGTCTTTTACCACCGGCCTTCCTTTCTGAAGTATTCTGATGATTCTGAAAATGCTCATCCATTTGGAGCGACTCTCTCATTAGGAAACAAAATCTCTTTACTCATCCAATTTGCAGAACCGAGCTCTTTGTGCCCTTCATTTATTATAATCTAAGCTTCCAAAATCTGTGCCCCAACTTAAGCTTTTCAATATTAATTGTTTTCTATAGTTTGTACTATATATCTCAAATCAGAGCAATGGATGATGGTGATATGAAAAATTGGTTAACCAAAGCATTTATGGAGTAGCTCAGAGCCAGTTCTTTCAGAAGTTTAGGTAAGAAGCCATTATTCATTGATGCTTCTTTTGACAGAAATACTAGATCTTTTCAGAGACATCAAGAAAAACTAGACAAGGTGCGATCTCTCACATTGGGGGAAGTGAGTAGAGAAATTCACAGCATCAAAAATGAGATCTCTACTCTAAAAACACAGATTGAAAAAATAAAGAAAGGAAAGCAACAGATGATAGAAAAGGAAGAAGAAGATCCTCATGCTTGGGACACTACTGAGTACACCAGCAATCCAAATATTAAAGTTTTTGAAGGGCAAAAGGATCCTATCTATGGGTTCAAGGAAATGAGACTCCTAGCTATATCCTATCAGCAACATCACGTAAAGGTTAACATCTGCATCAAAGGAGAAATTTTTGAACTCACAACACTCCTTGATTCAGGAGTTGATGTAAACATCCTTAACAAGAAAATTATACCAACAAAATATTGGGTGTCTGCAAAAAGGAATGTGATCGGATTGGCCAATAAAATTCTCAAATATGAAGTTCTTAAGGCCTCAATGCTTTGAAGATCACTGCATAAATCTTAAATTTGCAATCGCAGACATTCCAGTTGACTGGATTTTAGGAAACTTTTTCCTAGCAGCTGTTGAGCCACATGGGTCAACAAGATTGAAAGATAATAAAGCTGGTTATTTTATATCTATTCCTACCTCAAAAGGAACAACAAAAAGGATTGAATTTCCATATATATCAAATCCTCGAGTCTATACAATGGTCCAGACTATCTAAAACCTGGACAAAGCAGAAGCTAGATTATCAGATCTAAAGGATGTGAAATCCACACTCAGAGTTGAAGAACAACTTACAAATCCTCATAATAAGAGGAAAATTGAGGATTTGAAGAAGCAAATTGAAGACGAATGCTGCTCAGAAGAACCAAATGCATTCTAGCACAGAAAGAAGCATATAGTTGAGCTTCCGTATAAAGAAGGATACACAAGAAAGCCCTGCAAAAGTAGAGCCATTCCTATGAGCAAGGATTATAAAGATCTCTGTGAAAAAGAGATCAAACAACTCCTAAAAAGAAAGCTTATAAGGAAATCTGACAGTCCATGGAACTGTTATGGATTCTACGTCAATAAAAGGGCCGAACAAATTAGAGGCATTCCAAGGCTGGTAATAAATTTTAAACCTCTGAATTTTATTCTTACAGATGACATCTATCCTATTCCATAAAGGTGATCTGATAA
The DNA here is from genome assembly GCA_031772625.1 of Pinus tabuliformis. NCBI lineage: Eukaryota > Viridiplantae > Streptophyta > Pinopsida > Pinales > Pinaceae > Pinus > Pinus tabuliformis. The sequence goes on from CM062818.1 coordinate 486,755,303, forward strand.
GTAGGATAACCGGAGCTAAATTTTTTCTAAGTTTGATTTGGAAGTTCATTAGGGGTTCACCAAAGGATTGAAGGGATGCCAGACCGTTGTTAGGAGAGGTGGCCATGAGTTGAGGTCGCAGAGCGTGAAATATCTGAGTAGGTTCTAACTAATTTCAAGATAGGTTCACCAGGAGTTGATTTGTGAATATAGACGAAGAGACACAGCAAGGCCAAGAGTCAAAGCAAGCTTGTGACAGAAGCCCCTGCTCTGAAATTGGTATCAGAGCAGGGGCTTCTATCACAATCTTGTTTTTACTCTTGGACTTGCTGTGTCTCTTCGTCTGTCTTCACAAATCAACCCCTGGTGAACCAGTGGTGAACTCAGTGCGAACCTACTCAAATATTTCATGCTCTGCGACCTCAACTCATAGCTACCTCGCCTAACAACGGTTTAGCATCCCTTCGATCCTTTGGCAAACCCTAATGAACTTCCAGTGAACTTCGAATGAAGATTGCAAGACAACTACTACCACAACATACAATAAAAAAATGCACACAGGTATTCAGATGTGGAAATGTATACTCATATTATTTCTCAGAATGGATTCAGATTACAAATATTATAGAGAAAATTCTTTATCAGAGATGGACTATCGTTGCATTTATCAGACTTTATGTTGTTCACAAAGGAACAAGCATTACTGAAGGCTACCTGGCAACAAATAGGCTCTGCCTTAGAATATACAGACTTGACTAATATATAAACTTGACTTACTTCTAATAGATCTGGCCACTTTAGGTTCTTACCAGTGCGGAGCATACTGATACTCAGGCTTCTCAAATCTCTAGGACTCTCTAAGACTCTAAGACTCACGAAATGCCAATGCCCCCATGAATGAACATTACCCTCAATTCATAGGAAATGAGAGGGGACAATCATTCCTGTAGAGCATCGGATAGGTGGAAGGAATCATTGCTTTCGGGTAACACCAAGGTGACATCCGCACAAATATTCTTGTCCAAAAAAAGTAAATTCTACGGGAAGATATGCTATATTCATTATATTCTTAGTAGATCGATTATTTACACAGTGGATGCTTTTGTACAGCAAACCCCACGAGAAATCTGGCCACAATTAAGTCCTTGTGACTAGACAAAATTATTACAATAATGGATGCTTTTAACAAACAAACCCATGAGAACTGTCAGGGAAAACAATGATTTCGGGGAAACTCTTCTTTTTGTACAATAATTTGTCCCAGGCTTTAGTAAAAATCCTTCAAACAATCATTGGTTTTCCCAAAATGATTTGATGCTTTATTTTGGTGAGGATTAACCATTCATAATGACAATTCATGTATTCTTTTAGGGATTTATTGATATCATGAAAAGGTGTCCATTCTTCTCCATCTATCATTTCTCTGGTAGTTTTATAGATGGTGTGAAAACATTCTGGTATATTATGTTCAAAGCATATATCACAGTGGTTTCGGCCATATGACTCATGATAGACTGGGTCCATTGCTGATCTATTGACACCATAGTCGAGCCACCATTTCTGGAGCCACTCACATTATTGATTTCTCTGAAAGATTCCTGTACAATTGAGTCCTTGTGACTCGACAATAATATTACAATAATGGAAACTTTTAATGGAAAATCCCATGAGAACTGTCAGAAAATAGTGATTTCAGGGAATCTCTTCTTTTTGTACAATAATTCGTCCGAGGCTTTAGTACAAATCCTCTGGCCGATCATTGGTTTCCCCAGAATAATTTGATGCTTTATTTTTGTGAGGACTAACCATTCGTAATGACAATTCATGTATTCTTTTAGAGATTTATTGATATAATGAAATGGTGTCCATTATTCTCCAACAGTCATTTCTTTAGCATTTTTATAGATAGTGTGAAAACATTCTGGAATATTATGTTCAAAGCATATATCACAGTGGTTTCGACAATATGACTCATGATAGATTGGGTCCATTGCTGATCTGTTGACACCATAGTCAACCCACCATTTCTGGAGCCGTTCACATTGTTGATTCTTTGAAAGATTCCCGTCGTACTAAATTTTAATTTAGTGTAGTGGGTTTCTTCTTTATCATCAACATTAAGGAAGTCCCACCATAACTGCTTATATCCTGCAAAATCATAAACTGTGTCAGGAAAAATGATTTTTGGATCTCCTTTTGGCCAAAGGGCAGCATGATGTGTTGGCCATGACCATTCTAAATTCTTGGTTCGATGAATGCAAAAATATTTTGCATATATTCCGCTGCGGATCCCGCCATGACACCATATGCCTGATATATCATGAAAATCTTGTTGCAGAGCATCTTCTGCAAATCTGGCTTCTCTTTTTGCTTTTGTATAAATCATATCATGTATCCATTTATTGCCTTTAGGATACACTCTTCTTTCAGGTACAAGATGTTGAATATCAGTATGTGCCTGCAGATTGGCATCTAGTACTTCGTATTCCTTAATTGCCAAGTAGGCTTCCAATTTTTCTTGTATTCTTCCCAATATTGATTATCAGGGATAGTGCGCAAGATTTCCTGCTTATGAGATTGATCCCATTCAGTGACTATGACCATTATGTGATCTTGAGACTCGATATATTCCCTGCTAAGGAAATCTAGGAGACAATTCTCTATTCCTTTTATATGTTCAACCTGAAATTGAAGTTTGCAAAGAGTGCTTGCCACGTGGAAAATTTGGCCTCGCTTAGCTTTTTGATGTCTTTAGTTAAATTTTTCTTAAGAGCTAAAGCATCAGTTCTGAGAAAGAACTGTTTGTTTATCAGGTAGACATCAAACTTGCTAATGCAGTTCCACATGGATTTGACTTCTTTTCCAATTGTGGAATAATTCTGCTCAGCTCCATTCCAAGTTCCAGATGCATACTGAGCAATTTGTTCAGTGTCTCTTATTCTCTGTTTTAGAATTCCTCCCCATCTGATATTACTTGCATCTATTTCTACAATCTTGAATGCATTATCATCTGAAACATATAATATAGAAGAGACTTTACCTTGGCTTTGATATTTTGAAAGGCCTTGGTATGAACTTCTGTCCACTATGGGGGACTCTTTTTAAGTCTCTTGTTCAACACACTCCTGTCAATAGCACAATCTTGATAAAAATTACTGACATAATTCAAACACCCTAAGAATCGTTGTAACAAATTTTTGTCTGTAATATCATCAGGGAATTTGTTAGCAAACTCTAATGCATGCTTCTACAGAGAGATTTGGCCATTCAAGATGGTATGGACAAGAAACTTAATAATAGTCTAAAAGACTTCTATCTTATTTTACTCAAAACTAGAACATTATGCTTCACCAGTTTCTTAAATGTATATACATGCTTAAAATGGTCTTGGATGTTCTTAGAAAATATCAAAACATCATCTATGTATACTATAAGCCAATCAAAGTATGGCTTGAAGATTTTGTCCATTACCTTCTAGAAGTTGGATGGTGCATTCTTCAATCCAAAAGGCATGATGTTCCACCCGTAGTGGCTGCTGGAATGCTAAAAGCAGTTTTGAATTTGTGTTTTTCTACAATAGTAACTTGTCAGAAACTTGCTTTCAAATCAAACTTAGAAAAAAATTAGCTCCGGCTATCCTACTCATCAGATCACCTTTATGAGGAATAGGATAGGTGTCGCCTGCAAGAACAAAATTCAGAGGTTTAAAATTTATTACTAGCCTTGGAATGCCTCTGATTTGTTCGGCCCTTTTATTGACGTAGAATCAGTAACAGTTCCATGGACTGTCAAATTCCCTTATAAGCTTTCTTTATAGGAGCTGTTTGATCTCTTTTTCACAGAGATATCTGTAATCCTTGCTCACAGGAATGGCTCTATTTTTGCAGGGTTTTCCTGTGTATCCTTATTTATATAGAAGCTCAACTGTATGTTGATTTCTATGCCAGAATGCATTTGGTTCTTCTGAGCAGCATTTGTCTTCAATTTGCTTCTTCAAATCCTCAATTTTCCTCTTACTTTGAGGATCTGTAAGTTGTTCTTCAACTCTGAGTGTGGATTTCAGATCCTTTAGATCTCATAATCTAGCTTCTTCTTTGTCTAGGTTTTGGACAGTCTGGACCATTGTAGAGACTCGAGGATTTGATATATATGGCAATTCAACAGTTTTTGTTGTTCCTTTCGAAGTAGGAACAAATATGAAATAACTAGCTTTATTATCTTTCAATCTTGTTGACCCATGTGGCTCAACATCCGATAGGAAAATGTTTCCTAAACTGCATTCAACTGGAATTTCTGCAACTGCAAATTTAGGACTTATGCAGTGATGTTCAAAGCAGATAGAGGCCTTAGGAACCTCATATTTGAGCGTTTTATTGCCCAATCCGATCACATTCATTTTTGCAGACAACCAATATTTTGCTGGTATAATTTTCTTATTAAGGATGTTTGCATCAGCTCCTGAATCAAGGAGTTATGTGATTTCAAATATTTCTCCTTTGATGCAGATGTTAACCTTTACATGATGTTTTTGATAGGATATGGCTAAGAGTCTCATTTCCTTGAACCCATAGATAAGATCCTTTTGCCCTTCAACAACTTCAATATTTGGATTGCCGGTGTACGCAGTAGTGTCCCAAGCATGAGGATCTTCTTCTTCGTTTTCTATCATTTGTTGCTTTCCTTTCTTTTTTTTTGCAATCTGTGTTTTTAGAGCAAAGATCTCATTTTTGATGCTGTGAATTTCTCTACTCACTTCCCCCAAGGTGGGAGATCGCACCTTGTATGGGTTTTCTTGATGTCTTTGAAAATATCTAGTATTTCTGTCAAAAGAAGCATCAATGAATAATGGCTTCTTACCTGAACTTCTGGAAACTAGCTCTGAGCTGCTCCATAAATGCTTCGTTTAACTGATTCTTCATATCACCATCTTTCATTTCTCTGATTTGAGATAAAAAATTTATCTCATATTCTTCTGTGGTAGCCATTAAGATGTTTTCTTTCCGGGGTCTGAAGTTAACATCTCCAGTACTAGAATCACTGTATGATGCTGAGTCAGAATCATAATACATCTGGGAAGCATATTCTTCAGATCTTGGGCAAGAACAGGATGAAGCTTCTGAGTCTGAGTATTCTTGCATATGTGTTTGTATTTCTTCATGAGATGAAGAACTAAAAGAATCATAAGATGATTCTTCAAGATGTTGTTGTTGGGCTAATTATCTTATTACCACATTCGGGCATCTTTCTGTCATGTGAGAACGGGAACCGCATTTCATGCATTGTATGGATCCCTGTCCTTCTTGCTTGACTATTTTTCCTTTTTGAATGGAGGCTTGAGACTTCTTGCCTCAGTTCTGTTTAGACTCTTCTCCTTTTGGACATCTTGAAGATGTATGTCCAATTTTTCCACACAACCAGCAAGTAAGACTATTCCATTTTTCCTACTTAGATGTATGGAGCTAAATATGGAAAGTTCTGTAATAATGACTCCTGGGCACATACCTATAATAACCTTTTCTGGCTTTGGAGTAGCGGCCTTTAGATCTTTGAGGACTCTTCTTTCGATCTTTGTAGCTTTTGAATTTCTACTTATACTCTTTTTTGACTCTTTTCTTTGCCTTTCTCCTCCTGACCAAAGGGTCATCAACTGTAAGTCCATATTTTCTCCAGATGGACATTTTATCTGGGAGCTTTGAAAGGTTCTCCAAATATTTATTTACCTTGGAGTTTGTGCATAAACTCACCAAAGTTTTTGTAATGTGAGCATAGATCTCACCCCAAGTATAAGATTCAAATGGCAACTGGAAAACTTCTCACAACCGGATATAGTCAACAAACCTGGATGGGAGTGTAGCCAGATAAACCTGTTTCCACCACAGATTTTTTGAATCTTTTACTTCGTAGATACTCTGCATCTAGTCTCTCTAAAATTCTTCATACTGTGACATCTTGTGACATTTTAGATTCATAAGAACGACTTCATTCTTATAAGCTATTTCAGTATCATTGCCACACCATTGTTGAAGAATCATAGATGTCAAAGCAACTATCATGTTGCTTATGGTAGTGTCATCTGGATTATGAATCACATCTCCAATTTCATCTTTAAGCACTTCTGCTTCCATTTTTGATAGCAATTTTGGAGATAATTCTATCTCCCACCACCTGAGCAATGTTCCTGTGAAACATTGTATAATAGTCTTGCAGGCTTCAATTTCACTTTTTCCCTTTAAGAACATGAGTTTATATTTTGTGAACATAATGTCTATTAACTGTCTAATCTAGCCAACGCTCAGATTATCAATATTCTACTCTCTATGAGATTCAGGGAAGAAAGTGTGAGCTTCTGGAAGCTTGCCTTTACCTTCTAGATCAGGTGAAGGATATTTTTTGAACCTACTCTCAAGTGGTTCATATATAAGAAAGATATGAGAATCAAATTCTTTCTTTTCTTCTTCAAATTCCTTAAAAAGGGAAGCAATAGTGACCTTCTTTGTAGCCTTTGGTTGTTCTTCAGAAGATGTGGCTACTTCTTTTGGAAATAATGTCGGGAACCTGTTAATGGGCTTAACATGATCTTGAATCTTTATATTTCTTTTGTACAAAAAAGAAGTAGGAACTAGTCTGTCTGTTTTCTCTAGACTTATTTTTTCAACTCTCTCAGTCAAACCAGAAATAAGATTTTTAGTAGTATCAAGATTATCTACTATTTTGTCTTCTACTTCCTCTATCTTCGTCAAAGATTTTTTGGCATAAGAATGAACAACAAATGAAGTGTATTGTACATCATTGAGTCTTTTATTTACCTCATTTATTGACTTGAACAGTGTCAAACTGCTCCTTTATTTTTGCTGCTTTTGTTGTATTAATCTCAAGGCCCTTAATGGCTATATTGGTCCGGTTTATTTGTTAACTGGATTTTTAGATTCTCCCATCTATGCATAAGGCATTTTCATTCTTCTGCACCAAAGGAATTGCCTTGGTTGCATTTTGATTTTCTCCAATGGTAATTCCTCTATATGGAGGAAAGGTAGATGGGGTTTCTACTCTACTGTCATACAAAGAAGTCCAAGCATGTTTTTTAGATGACGAAGAAGATGAACCAATTAATACATTTTCCTCGGAAACATTTTTCGTCCATTCATAGAAGGAAATCCATGAATTTGTAACTTCCATATAGTGTTTCCAATCTTCAGCCAATTCCTTCTTCTCTTCAATGGTATGGCTTATGCCATACTGTTCTACCTTAGGATTAGTATACAAGTCCCAATTCAACATGACTTTCATCCATTGGGAACTTATTTGTGATTTTAGGCAGCTAGACATGAGAGTAAAGAATTTATGCATTTCCATGACTGCAGGCATTTTACAGTCATCAGGAATAGGACCAAATCTACATGTAGGGATTAAACCTTTAGCTTGCTCAAGATAGCCTAAACCATATGTGCGTTTGGCTAGCCTCATGACACTGAACATCTCTGTCAATCTAGGATCTTCTCCTTCAAGTGTAATAATTTCATGCATCATTAGAACATGCTCAGACTCAGGCTCATGTGGAAATGGTATGTCTGAACATTTTGGGTTTGGGCATGAATTTACTGAAGTGGAAGGAGGAGCTTCTCCCGTTCTGGGATGGTTATTTATATGTATGACAAATTTAGCAAGCGCATAAATTTACAACAACTTTACATTCTGGACATGTAACTTCTAAAGGATTGAAGTTAACTATTTGGGAAATCTCAAAAAGAGAAATATGTTTATAAGAAGTAGAGCTAGAACATGCGGTATCAACAATGGAAGGATCTCTATAATACTTTGAACTTTTACATGCTTTTTCAATACCTCTGTAATCAATGGTGGATCTTCTCGGAAAAGAAAAGACTACAGAAGACTGGTTTTCTCTGACATTAGCAGAGGTTGTTATTTTTGGAATAGGAGGCTTGGGATTGTTGACTACCCAGTGTTCGAGAAAGGTGAGGTCTTCCCATCTGATGGTTTGATGTTCTATTTTCTGAATCTTTGAATCAGTGAGAACAACAACACTTTCTTCAGAATCACGACTGGGTGTATGGCATATAGCTGGCCATAAGGTATTAGTATGCTAAAAACATCCTCTGGATTATATGGCTATGTTATGTCTGTTCTGATGCATGTCAAACCCTGAGGTTTGGATCTACAACTACAAGATCTAATCAATGGTCTCATCAAAGACATAAACTGAAAAATTAGGATAGTAGTCGAAATAGACAGGGCCATGCGACAGAGGGGCAACTATACCTCTGATCAGGGAATCAATATACTTATTATGGGTAAGATCACGGACTGTGGCTAACACAAAAGTATTTAACCCTTGGTGTGTTAAAGGGTTGATCCCAATTTTGACGCATCCCAAATGCATATATTTTGTTTTCAATCTCTTAGCCTCAGCCTATAAAAATTTTGGATCCAGTAAAGGGATAGACTGGATATTGTCAGAGTTCTCCTGGATCTCACTAATAGAATCTTTAATATTGATCCTAGTAGTGGCTTTTAAATGAAATATAGATAGGTCATCATAAACGTCAGAGGCAGATAAGTTAGGTAATTGCCAGCGAGAAGAGGGCTGCGGTTCTTCATATTCAAGTTCAACTTGATTTAAGACTCAACTAGAACTTGATGCAAATATGTCCCAAAGAGGGTTCTCTTCTACAGTTGACTCTCTGTCTTCTAATTCATGGAAGGAAACAAAATTCCAGAATGAATCCTTTTTTTAAAATGAGTGATGTTTAGAATACCAACCTCTTGAACCAGACCTTATTGGCTCTGATACCAATTTTAGAGCAGGGGCTTCTGTCACAAGCTTGCTTTGACTCTTGGCCTTGCTGTCTCTCTTCGTCTGTCTTCAGAAATCAACTCTTGGTGAACCTGTGGTGAACTTAGTGCGAACCTACTTAGATCTTTCAACAGTAGGGGCTTCTGTCACAAGCCTGCTTTAACTCTTGGCCTTGCTATGTCTCTTCATTTGTCTTCTCAAATCGACTCTTGGTGAACCAGTGGTGAACTTAGTGCGAACCTACTCAAATCTTTCACGCTCTGCGACCTCAACACATGGCTACCTCGCCTAACAACGGTCTGGCATCCCTTCGATCCTTTGACGAACACCTAATGAACTTCCTTTGAACTTCAAATGAAGATTGAAAGACAACTACTACCACAACAAATAACGAAAAAAGCGCACAAGTATTCAGATGAGTAAATGTATACTCATATTATTTCTCAGAATGGATTCAGATTACAAATGATATATGGAAGAGAGGATTCCTTATCAGAGATGGACTATCATTGCTTTTATCAGACTTTATGTTGTCCACAGAGGAACAAGCAATACCGAAGGCTACCTGGCAACAGATAGGCTCTGCCTCAATTTGAGAAGACAAACGAAGAGACACAACAAGGCCAAGAGTCAAAGCAAGCTTGTGACAGAAGCCCCTACTCTAAAATTGGCATCAAAGCCAGTAATGTCTGGTTCAAGAGGTTGGTGTTCTAAACATCACTCATATTAAAAAATGGATTCATTCTAGAAGTCTGTTTCCTTCGGTGAATTAGAAGACAGAGATTCATCTGCAGAAGAGAACCCTCTTAAGGACATGTTTGCATCAAGTTCTAGTTGAGTCTTAAATCAAGCTAAACTTGAATATGAAGAGCTGCAACCCTCTGCTTGTTGGCAATTACCTAACATATATGCCCCTAATGTTTATGATGACCTATCTATATTTCATTTTAAGGCCGCTACTAGGATCAATATTAATGAGTCTATTGGTCAGATCCAGGAGAACTGTGACAATATCTAGTCTATCCCTTTATTGGATCCAAAAGTTTTACAGGTCGAGGCTAAGAGATTGAAAACAAAATATCTGCATTTGGGATGCATCAGAATTGGGATCAACCCTTTGACACACGAAGGGTTAAATACTTTTGTGTTAGCCACAGTCTGTGATCTTACACACAATAAGTATACTGATTCCTTGATCGAAGGTATAGTTTCCCCTCTGTCACGTGGCCCTGACTACTATCCTATTTTTTCAGTTTATGTCTTTGATGAAACCATTGATTAGATTTTGCAGTTTCAGATCCAAACCTTAGGGTTTGACATGCATCAGAAGAGACATAACATAGCCATATAATCGAGAGGATTTTTTCGACACACTAATACCTTATGGCCAGCTATACGCCAAACACCCAATCGTGAAGTCGTGATTCTAAAGCAAGTGTTGTTGTTCTCATTGATTCAAAGAATCAGAAAATAGAACATCAAACCATCATATGGGAAGACCCCACCTTTCCCGAACACTGGGTCGTCAATAATCCCAAGCCTCCTGTTCCAAAAAGAATAACCTCTGCTGATGTTAAAGAAAACCAGTCTTCTGCAGTTTTGTCTTTTCCCAGAAGATCCACCATTGATTATAGAGGTATTGAAAAAGCTTGTAAAAGTTCAAATTATTATAGAGATCATTCCATTGTTGATACCGCATGTTTTAGCTCTACTTCTTGTAAACATATTTCTCCTTTTGAGTTTGCCTAAATAGTTAACTTCAATCCTTTAGAAGTTACATGTCCAGAATGTAAAGTTGTTGTAAATTTATGTACGCTTGCTGAATCCGTCATACATATAAATCACTATCCCAGAATGGGAGAAGCTCCTCCTTCCACTTCAGTAAATCCATGCCCAAACCCAAAATGTTTAGAAATACCATTTCCACATGAGCCTGAGTCTGAGCATGTTCTAATGATGCATGAAATTATTACACTTGAAGGAGAAGATCCTAGATTGACAGAGATGTTCAATGTCATGAGGTCAGCCAAACCCACATATGGTTTATGCTATCTTGAGCAAGCTAAAGGCTTAATCACTTCCTGTAGATTTGGTCCAGTTCCAGATGACTGCAAAAAGCCTGCAGTCATGGAAATGCATAAATTCTTTACTCTCATGTCTGGCTACCTAAAATCACAAATAATTTCCCAATGGATGAAAGCCATGTTGAATTGGGATTTGTGTACTAATCTTGAAGAAGAACAGTTTGTCATAAGCCATACCATTGAAGAGAAGAAGAAATTAGCTGAAGATTGAAAACATTATATGGAAGTTACAAATTCATGGATTTCCTTCTATGAATGGAAGAAAAATGTTTCCCCTAAAAATGTATTAACTGGTTCATCTTCTTCATCGTCTAACAAACATGCTTGGACTGCTTTGGATGGAAGTAGAGTAGAGACCCCATCTACCTTTCCTCCATATAGAGGAGTTATCATTGGAGAAAATCAAAATGCAGCCAAGGCAATTCCTTTGGTGCAGAACTATGACAATGCCTTAGGCAAAGATGGGAGAATCTAGAAATCCAGTGAACAAATAAACTGGACCAATACAACCACTAAGGGCTTGGAGATTAATACAACAAAAGCAACAGAAATAAAGGAATAGTTTGACACCGTTCAAGTTTTGATAAATGAGGTAAATACAAGCCTCAATGATTTACAGTACACTTCATCTGTTGTTTGTTCTTATGCCAAAGAATCTTTGACAAAGATAGAGGAAGTAGAAGACAAAATAGTAGAACATCTTGATACTACTAAAAATCTTATTTCTAGTTTGACTGAGAGAGTTGAAAAAATATGTTTGGCAAAAACAGATAAACTAGTTCGTACTTCTTTTTTGTACAAAAGAAATATAAATATTCAAGATCTTGTTAATCCTATCAATAGGTTCGCGGCATTATTTCCAAAAGAAGTAGCCACATCTTCTAAAGAACAACCAGATGCTACAAAGAAGGTCACTATTGCTTCCCTTTTTAAGAAGTTGAATAATAAAAGAAAGAATCTGATTCTCAGATATTTCCTATATATGAACCACTTGAGAGTAGGTTCAACAAATATCCTGCACCTGATCTAGAAGGTAAAGGCAAGCTTCCAGAAGCTCACACATTCTTCCCTAAATCTCATAGAGAGTGGAATATTGATAATCTAAGCGTTGGCCAGATTAGATAGTTAATAGACATGATGTTCACAGAATATAAACTCATGTGCTTAAGGAGAAAAAGTGAAATTGAAGTCTGCAAGACTATTATACAATGTTTCACGTGAACATTGCTCAGGTGGTGGGAGATAGAATCATCTCCAAAATTGCTAGCAAAAATGGAAGCCGAAGTGCTTAAGGATGAAATTGGAGATGTGATTCATAATCTAGATGGCACTACCATAAGAAACATGATAGGTGCTTTGACATCTATGATTCTTAAACACTAGTGTGGCAGTGAGACTGAAATAGCTGATAAGAATGAAGTCATTCTTATTAATCTAAAGTGTCACAAGATGTCACAGTATGAAGATTTTCATAGAGACTGGATGCAGAGAATCTACGAAGTAAAATATTCAAAAAATATGTTGTGGAAACAGGTTTATCTTGTTGTACTCCCATCCAAGTTTATTGACTATATCAGGTTGCAAGAAGTTTCCAGTTGCCATTTGAATCCTATACTTGGGGTGAGATCTATGCTCACATTACAAAAACTTTGGTGAGTTTATGCACAAGCTCCAAGGTAAATAAATCTTTGGAGATGCTTTCAAAGCTCCCAGATAAAAAGTCCATCTGCAAAAAATATGGACATACATTTGATGACCCTTTGGTCAGGAGGAGAAAGGCAAAGAAAAGAGTCAAAAAAGAGTATAAGCAGAAATTCAAAAGCTACAAAGATCGAAAGAAGAGTCCTCAGAGATCTAAATGCCGCTCCTCGAAAGCCAGAAAGGGCTATTATAGGTATGTCCCAAGGACTCATTATTACAAACCTTCCGATATTCATCTCCATACATCTAAGCAGGAAAAATGGAATAGTCTTACTTGTTGGTTGTGTGGTAAGACTGGACATACATCCTCAAGATTTCTAGAAGGGGAAGAGTCGATCAAAATAGAGGCAGGAAGTCTGAAACCTCTGTTAAAAAGGGGAAAAATGTCAAACAAGAGGGATAAGGATCTATACAATGCATGAAATGTGGTTCCGGTTCTCACAACACAGAACGCTGCCCTAATGTGGTAATAAGAGAACTAGCTCAATAGCAATAGCTTGAAGAATCACCTTATGATTCTTTTAGCTCCTCATCTCACGAAGAGTTACAAGCACATATGTAAGAATATTCAGATTCTGAAGACACGTCCCGTTCTTGTCCAAAATTTGGAGAATGCGCCTGTCAAGTACATTATGATTCTGATTTAGAATCATACAGTGATTCTAGTTCTGAAGAAATACACTTCAGACCTTAGAAAGAAAATATTTTAATGGTTGCCTCAGAAGAAGATGAGATCAAAATCTTATCTCAAATACGAGCAATGGAAGATGGTGATATGAAGACTCGGTTGACCGAAGCATTCATGGATCAATTCAGATCCAGTTCTTCCAAAATTTCAGGTATGAAGCCATTATTTGTTGATGCGTCTTTCGATAGAAATACTAGATCTTTTCAAAGACATCAAGAGAAACCAAACAAGGTGTGTTCACTCACCTTGGGGGAAGTAAGTAGAGAGATTCACAACATAAAAAATGAGATCTCTTCTTTAAAATCTCAGATTGTAGAAATAAAGAAAGGAAAGAAGGTGGTAGAAAAAGAAGAAGAGGATATTCATTCATGGGATACAACACAATATGACAGGAGTCCAAATCCTAATCTTGAGATTATTGAGGGAAAGAAAGACCTTGTCTATGGATTCAAAGAAATGAAACTCTTGATCATCTCCTACCAGCAACATCATGTTAAAGTTGACATCTACATCAAAGGAGAAAATTTTGAACTCATAACACTCCTTGACTCAGGAGTCGATGTGAACATTATGAATAAGAATATTATACCAGAAAAATATTGGGTCTCTGCAAAAATTAATGTAGTCGGATTGGGCACTAAAATGCTCAAATATGAAGTTCCTAAAGCCTCTATCTTTTTTTATCATCACTACATTAATTTGAAATTCGCAGTAGCAGGTATCCCAGTTGATTGCATTTTAGGAAACATTTTCCTTGTAGCTGTTGAGCCACATAGGCCAACAAGGTTAGAGGATAATAAAGCTGGTTATTTTATATTTATTCCTACTTCAAAGGGAACAAACAAAAGGATCGAGTTGCCATACATCTCGAACCCTCAAGTTTCTACAATGGTCTAGACTGCCCAAGACCCGGATAAAGCAGAAGCCAGATTGATAGATCTAAAGGATCTGAAATCCACACTTAGAGTTGAAGAACAACTTAAAGATCCTCAGATTAAGAAAAAAAATTGAGGACTTGAAGAAGCAAGTTGAAGACGAGTGCTGCTCAGAAGAAACAAATGCATTTTGGCAGAGAAAGTAGCATACAATTGCGCTCCCATATAAACAAGGATACATGGGAAATCCCTGCAAAAGTAGAGCTATCCCTATGAGCAAGGATTATAAATGTCTCTGTGAAAAATAGATCAAGCAACGCTTAGACAGAAGACTCATCAGAGAATCTGATAGTCCATGGAATTGCTATGGATTCTACATCAACAAAAGATCTGAACAAATCAGGGGTATCCAAAGACTGGTAACAAAATTTAAACCTCTGAACTCTGTTCTTGCAGATGATACCTATCCTATTCCTCATAAAGGAGATCTGATAAGTAGGATAGTTGGAGCTAAAGTTTTTTCTAAGTTTTATTTGAAAGTAGGATTTTGGCAAGTTGCTATTGCAGAAAAAGACAAGTTCAAAACTGCTTTCAGTATCCCATCAGGCCACTACGGCTTTGACTCTTGGCCTTGCTGTGTCTCTTCTTCTGTCTTCACAAATCAACTCCTAGTGAACCTGTGCTAAACTTAGTGCGAGCCTACTCAAATCTTTCACACTCTGCGACCTCAACTCACAGCTACCTTGGCTAACAACGGTCTGGCATCCCTTCGATCCTTTGGTGAACCCCTAATGAACTTCCAGTTAACTTCGAATGAAGATTGCAAGACAACTACTACCACAACAGACAATAAAAAAATGCGCACAGGTATTCAGATGTGGAAATGTATACTCATATTATTTCTCAGAATGGATTCAGATTACAAATCTTATAGAGAGAATTCTTTATCAGAGATGAACTATCATTGCATTTATTAAACTTTATGTTGTTCACAGAGGAACAAACATGACTGAAGGCTACCTGGCAACAGATAGGCTCTGCCTTAGAATATACAGACTTGACTCATATACAGGCTCGACTTAATTCTAATAGATCTGGCCACTTTAGGTTCTTACCAGTGCTGAGCACACTGATACGCAGGCTTCTTAGATCTCTAGGACTCTTTAAGACTCTAAGACTCTCCAAATGCCAATGCCCCCATGAATGAGCCTTACCTTCAATTTATGGGAAATGAGAGGGGATAAGCATTCCTGTACGACATTGGACAGGTGGAAGGAATCATTTCTTTCGGGTAACACCGAGGTGACATCCGCACAAAGATTCTCATCCGAAAAACTAAATCCTATAGGAAGATATGATATCTTCATTATATTCTTAGTAGATCGATTATTTACACAGTTGATGCTTTTGTACAGCAAAGCCCATGAGAAATATGGCCACAGTGAATGGAAAACATTATTACAATAATGGATGCTTTTAACGGACAAGCCCATGAGAACCGTAAGGAAAAACAATGATTTTAGGGAATCTCTTCTTTTTGTACAGTAATTTGTCCCAGGTTTTAGTAAAATCCTTCAGATGATCATTGGTTTTCCCAGAATGATTTGATGCTTTATTTTTGTGAGGATTAACCATTCATAATGACAATTCATGTATTCTTTTAGGGATTTATTGATATCAAGAAAATGTGTCCATTCTTCTCCAGCTGTCATTTCTCTAGCAGTTTTATAGATGGTGTGAAAACATTCTGGTATATTATGTTCAAAGCATATATTGCAGTGGTTTCGATAGTATGACTCATGATAGACTGGGTCCATTGTTGATATGTTGAAACCATAGTCGACCCACCATTTCTAGAGCCACACACATTGTTTATTTCTTTTAAAGATTCCCGTTGTATTGAATTTTATTCTAGTGTAGTGGGTTTCTTCTTTATCATCAATATTAAGGAAGTCCCACCATAACTGCTTGTGTCAGGAAAAATAATTTTTGGATCTCCTTTTGGCCAAAGGGCAGCACTATGTGTTGGCCATGGTCATTCTAAATTCCTGGTACGATGAATGCAAAAATATTTTGCATATATTCCACTGCGGACCCCTCCCTGACACCATATGCCTGATATATCATGAAAATCTTATTGCAGAGTTTCTTCTGCAAATCTGGCTTCTCTTTTTGCTTTTGAATAAATCATATCATGTATCCATTTACTGCCTTTAGGACACACTCTTCCATCAGGTACAAGATGTTGAATGTCAGTATGTGCCTGCAGATTAGCATCTAGTACTTTTGTATTTCTTAATTACCAAGTGGGCCTCCAATTTTTCTTGTATTCTTCCCAATCTTGATTGTCAAGGATAGTGCGCAAGACTTCCCGCTTATGAGATTGATCCCATTCAGTGACTAGGACCATTATATGATCTTGAGGCTAGATGTATTCTCTGCTAAGGAAATTTGGGAGACAATTCTCCATTCCTTTTATGTGTTCCACTTGAAAATCAAAGTTTGCAAAGAGTGCTTGCCACCTAGTGAACGTAGCCTCACCTGGCTTTTTGATGTCTTTAGTTAAAACCTTTTGAAGAGCTGAAGCATCAATTCTGAGTAGGAACTGTTTGTTTAAGAGGTAGACATCAAATTTGTTGATGCAGTTCCACACAGCTTTCACTTATTTTTCAATGGTGGAATAGTTCTGCTCAGCTACATTCCAAGTCCCAAATTCATATTGAACAATTTGTTCAATTTCGCCTTTTCTCTATTTTAGGATTCCTCCCCATCCAATGTTACTAGCATCTGTTTCGACAATTTTGAATGCATTGTCATCTGCAACATACAATATAGGAAGAGACTTTACCTTGGCTTTAATATTCTAAACAGCCTTGGTATGAAGTTCCGTCCATTCTGGTGCATTATTTTTAAGTCTCTTATTTAACACACTTCTGTCAATAGCACAATCTTGATAAAAATTACTGACATAATTATGAGGCAGAGCCTATCTGTTGCCAGGTAGCCTTCGGTATTTCTTGTTCCTCTGTGGACAACATAAAGTCCGATAAAAGCAATGATAGTCCATCTCTGATAAGGAATATTCTCTTTCATATATCATTTGTAATCTGAATCCATTCTGAGAAATAATATGAGTATACATTTCCTCATCTGAATACTTGTGTGCATTTTTCATTATTTGTTGTGGTAGTAGTTGTCTTTCAATCTTCATTCGAAGTTCACAGGAAGTTCATTAGGCGTTCGCGAAAGGATCGAAGGGATGCCAAACCGTTGTTAGGCGAGGTTTCCATGTGTTGAGGTCGCAGAGCATGAATGATCTAAGTTGGTTCGCACTAATTTCACCACTAGTTCACAAGGAGTCGATTTGAGAAGACAGATGAAGAGACATAGCAAGGCCAAGAGTCAAAGCAAGCTTGTGACAGAAGCCCCTGCTCTAGAAAGATCTGAGTAGGTTCGCAATAAGTTCACCACAACTTCACTAGGAGTTGATTTTTGAAGACAGACGAAGAGACACAACAAGGCCAAGAGTGAAAGCAAGCTTGTGACAGAAGCCCCTGCTCTAAAATTGGTATCAGAGCCAATAACGTCTGGTTCAAGAGGTTGGTATTCTAAACATCACTGATATTAAAAAATGGATTCATTTTGGAAGTTTGTTTTCTTCCATGAATTAGAAGACAGAGAGTCATCTGTAGAATAGAACCCTCTTCGGGACAAATTTGCATCAAGTTCTAGTTGAGTCTTAAATCAAGCTAAACTTGAATATGAAGAACCGCAGGCCTCTGCTCGCTGGAAATTACCTAACATCTCTGCCTCTGACGTTTATGATGACCTATCTATATTTCATTTAAAAGCCACTAACAATGTAAACTTTGAAACATGAACTGATACTGTTACCCGTTTTGTAGAGGTGGCAAAAAAATGACCCGATTTTCAAAAGTGTTGATGCAGAATACACATGTTTTTTTTAGAACATGGTTTTTGGAACTTTAATTTTTTTCATGTGCATTAAGTTTTAGAATGGTAGTGAATGGTAGTGATTTTCAGCCTGATTTTAAAAAGTGAGTATTCTACATCACACCCTTTTTTTAAAAGACCTATTTTTTGACTTTAAATTTTCTAATGTGTGAAATGTAAAAAATTATTTTCTAAATTTGATAGTTTTTGAAGTCGTCATTGTATTCATATTTTCTTGTTCTCTATCTTAATTTTTAATTTTTTTTAGTGGGGTTTTTATTGTTTTGCGTTTTTAAATTAGAAAGTTGATAGTTTGAATTTTAGATAATCTACATATTTAGACATCCTTAATTAATTTTTCAATCCACATGAAATAATTGTTTCTAAAAAACAACATTTTTTAACAATGGACATAAAAAATAACCATTTTTAACATAAATATAACAAAAAACTAAACGTTTTGATAATTTTTTGCTAGAATTAACATGTCAAAATCACAATTTTTATACAAAAATATTAACTAAAAATGGTCAAATAATAGTTTTTTTTATGAATTTCATGTCAAAAAAATAATAATAACAACTTTTTTTTTCAAAAAATAATAATTAACTTAAAAATCAATGCGAAAATCACAGTTGTGCTCTCTCTTTCTTTCACAGTTGTGATTTTCACAGGGGTGCCGCTGCGTGGAATTGGTAATGTGGATTTGGTAATGGGTGGGCTATATTTTGAATTAAGTTCGTTAAGAGTCCGTGTTGCGCAATTCCCAAACTGTGTGTGTTTATCGAATTCAAACCCTGTGCAGTTCTTGTAGTTTCCATGTAGTGGATATTGTATATTTTCCCAGAAGAAATGAGAGTTTATTGAGGGTTTGATGTCTTGTTTTGTGTTGAAGCTGGAGAGGAGTGAGCTAGTTGAGGTGGCTTCGAGGAAATTCTACCTCCGCTACCTGTTGAGATAACACATAGTGAATAGGAAAATCTTAACCCGAGTTGCAAGAAAATGGCCCAGTCCATTTCTCAATCTATGAACCCAAACTCTCGGCAAGTTCCAGTAAAGAATGACGTGTTGAAGAATTGGAGGAGATCGGTACATGAGAGAAATTGGGTGCATTGATAATTCACAAGTAATGAAAGTAAGAAAAAACTCAAATTCCCCCAATTCAAGCATTTGGGCTTCAATATAAAATAGGCATAAGGAATAGTGCTTGAATCCTAGAGTTTGTTGGAACCCGGCATAAGAAAGATGCATCCATCCGCCATTTCTATTATTATGTAATAAGATAAATTTGGTGCACTCATAATTCGAGAGCAATAAAGGGAGACAAAAACTCAAATTCCTCGAATTCAGGTTCGCGCTTTAATATAAAATAGACTTTAAGGAATACTGCATGAACGCTCGAGTTTGTTGGGACCTGGAATGGGAGAGCTGGACTCGTGTGTCTGAGCCCTTAAGTTAACAAATGGTGGAGATTGTTCAATGTGGGACCATACTCGAGCCTTCACGACAAAAGGGAAGGAAGAATTTAAAAGATAGACTTTAAAAGATAGTGGAGTCATAAAAATGGAAGAAAGACTTTAAAAGATAGTGGAGTCATAACAACATTGTGCTATTTCACAATCACCATTTTTATTTAGTTTGAAAAATCATATTGACACCAACCATAACTCCTATTTTATCTAATCACTATTTTTATTTAGTTTGAAAGATCATATTGACACCAACCATAACTTCTATTTTATCTAATAAAATATATCCAAATTATGATAGTTTGAAACCATATTGTAACCAATTATAACTTTTTATTTTGTCTTTGTGAAGTACCTTTTGAAAATAAAGTTGTAAAGAGAGTGAAAGTTTAGAAAAACTTCCAAACATAGAAAGTGAAAGGAAGACTTTAAAAAATATTATAGCCATCGTGATATTTGACGATCCTCATTTTTCTTGAACCTTTATTATTATTTATTCTTTCGATGCCTCTTCTCCTCGGATAAGATTATACGTGTGAATTCCTCCACACATTTTTTCAACGTGACCATGATTTGTTCAATACCTCCTGTACTCGCTATGAGGTTGCATTTACCAACGCTTTCTTCGTCTCTATGCCCCACTTCATACGCCAATTTCTTACCGTCTTTCAATTTTCCAGCTGGCTGGAATCCTACACGCGGCTTTGTCCGATAATAGAAGTAGTAATATATATATATCCATATTTCCAGAACATAATTCATATCTGGAGTGTAAGAGGGAGAAATGGATCATATCGCTGTTTTCCTAAAGCTGTTGTGCTTTGTAATGGCAGAGGTCTCTGTTGCTGTAGATGACGGTCATCAATATGTGTATGCTGGTCCATTAAATTCACTACAACCTGATCCTTCTCATTATGTTATGAAGGAACTGGAGGAATTCGTTAACTGTTAGGTACGTGATGATTTTGACAATGGAACCTCCAGAGCGGCGGGTCGATTCCGGAGGCCATGTCGGGCGGGGCGGAGCGGACGGGGGTGGCACTCCGCCCAACGTACTATTTGCATTTGGAGGCCATGCAATTACAATGTATGGAATTGAGTTTTGATGGTTTTTAAGTTGCGCACAAAGTTTTTTCTAATAGAAAATACAATTTCAAGGAAAAATCTCAATTTCTTCTGTTACTGTTATCAGAGAGATTATGCATGCTATGTGGACCCCAAAGGCATATAAATATGTGTACCTAGCGACGGTGGGGTATGTGATGACAATTACCATGCCACACTGTATAATACTCTACTGGGCATTTGGAGACGAGCTTTTAACGCATTCCAACGCCTTCTCAGTGTTGCCTGCTTCTACCTTCAGAAGCATAGGCTTGGGTTTCATGATTATTCACCAGGTGAGAAAATACAATATGTAAATGGGTAAATCAAAGCCATCTTCATACAAACAAAGATTATAGTTTCTCGTTTTTATTACAATATGTTAGTTTAGGAATATGTTTCTCTTTTATGGATATTGTAAGATTTGATATAGGATTTATATGAAAAATTATTTACATTTACAATGTTGATCTATGATATCATTTATTTCAAAGATATTTTCACCGACAATGCAGTCAAATTTTAAAATATATTGATGTGTTTGACTACAGGCAGTTGCCTTTGGGCTGTACGTGATGCCACTGAACTTCATGTGGGAAAAATTGCTGGGTGTACATCAATCACGTTATCTGGTCAGAATCATAGCGAGGCTCCCGGTGGCAATTTTGCTGTGGTTATTCGCATTGTTGTTTCCTTTCTTTGGGCCTCTTAACAGCGTAATTGGCTCTTTGATTATGAGCTTCTCGGTCTATATTATCCCATGTACCGCCTATCTCTTTGTCTTCAGGACAAAAACGTCCAGACAGGTATAATTTTGAACGCAATTCTCAATGCTAAGTTTAATTGAGTAAATTACAACTTATCCTATTGATAACCATAATATAAATTGAATTTCCGCTGGTCTGGCGCATGTGCAGTGGATGCCAAAATGGAAAGGGATTTTGACCATGAATTTGGGCATTGTCATCCTCGTTGGAGTTGCATTTACCAACGCTTTCTTCGTCTCTATGCCCCACTTCATACGCCAATTTCTTACCGTCTTTCAATTTTCCAGCTGGCTGGAATCCTACACGCAGCTTTGTCCGATAATAGAAGTAGTAATATATATATATCCATATTTCCAGAACATAATTCATATCTGGAGTGTAAGAGGGAGAAATGGATCATATCGTTGTTTTCCTAAAGCTGCTGTGCTTTGTAATGGCAGAGGTCTCTGTTGCTGTAGATGACGGTCATCAATATGTGTATGCTGGTCCATTAAATTCACTACAACCTGATCCTTCTCATTATGTTATGAAGGAATCTGGAGGAATTCGTTAACTGTTAGGTAGTGATGATTTTGACAATGGAACCTCCAGAGCGGTGGGTCGATTGGAAGAGAGCGGTGGGTCGATTCCGGGAATCGACCCGTACGTAATCTGCAACATTTTGGTGCCAATGTTTGCACAACTCAATCTGCCTCAATCTCCGTTAATACTCATGCCGGCGCTCAACGCGGTATTTTGCATGAGGATTCGCAGATGAATCTCAGCTTGGACTTATCACTTTAAGCTAATTCCATAACAGGATCGACTCTTTGCTTCTGGAGTTGAATTCCTTTGCACTTAATATGTGGTACAGACCATAACCGACTAATTATTTTTGGAGTTGCATGGACTTTTGCAGAGATGCCGATGCGTTTAGCCATTATATATACAGAAGAATTGAAACCAAAATTTATTGCAGTGATATTGGAAGAAATAAGCCCACGAATGATGAAGGGAGACAAATTAAAGACAGCCATGAAAATGGTGGCTACGCCTTCCAACGTTGGAGGCAATCGCCATTTAACCAGAGAAAATATTGTTGTATCACCTTCAGCTTTTCATTCGAGCAGGTGGTGCATGAATTTTATCATTAAGTTGCAGAAACGATATCTTGTTATTTTGGAATGGTGTTGTTGAATTTTTGTTCTTTGGGTTTTACTATTTTTAGTTTTGCAATATAGAAAATTGATAGCTATAATTACATAAATAGATTCAGGACCATATTTAAAATATTTAGATTGCGAAAATTATATAATTCAAAGTTTTACCATGTTTGGTTTTGCAATACGGAGAATTGATATTAATATTGACGATGTATTTGATGGGATGGTAACTTGGTAAGTGCAGTGCAAGCAGCGGAGTGGTATCAGACAACAAGAGCGACCCGGAGGATGAAAGAGAATTGCGATCAGCAGGTGATATAAAGGTTCACAGTCGAGTGACGGGCGAAATAATCGAATTTGACGGAGGTGACAACAAAAGCTTGTGGATCCATTGACAGGGATCTTTAATCCACAACAAGAATCTCTGCGTCCAACTCTTGGGGAGAGCGAGGGCAAGTTATCTATAAAGAGTTACCGTGTAGAAGTTGGAAAAAAATAGATATTATATACACCATTACAATTAATGGTCTCGGTGTAAATATCTAACTAACTAGACAAGTACTCCTATGTATAAGATGATAATACTTATATAACTAGACACGTACTCCTATGTATTAGATGATAATATTTATATATGTTACTTTGCATTTGTATAATGATCACAGTATAAATATCTAACCAGACAAGTACTCCTATGTATCAGATTATAATACTTATATATGTTACTTTGCATTTGTATTATATATCACTCGCATGCTTGGTATGATTTAAAAATATTTTCAATGCTTTCCTTTTAAGTTGGGAGTATTTAAAATTTTTAGAACTTGCGAATGCCTTGATAATGCATGGGTAAATTGTTTTGTACTTAGAGTTTTCGTTTTCTATATTTTATTTTTGAAGTTATTTTGAAGTTGTGAAAATTTTATTAAGGTTATTTATTATAAAATTTTGAAATTTGTATTAATTTATTATTAGTCATAAACAATTTGTTCACTGTTAGGTAGTGATGATTTTGTTCATTGTTAGGTAGTGATGATTTTGTTATTAGTAATTTATGACTAATAATAAATTAATACAAATTTCAAAATTTTATAATAAATAACCTTAATATAAAGCCCTAACTAAAAGGAAAAAGAGGCAATACATTCGTCAAAGACAAGGGAATCTCTTACACCTCTCTAAGCTAGCTTCTAAGAAATTTTGGAGGCAAATTCTGACTAGGAAGACTAAAGAGGTGTCTCACCTCCATTCTTGGAATAAGAAGAAGGATTCAGGGGAAGTTGCTAGGGGGATGCATGAGAGAATTCAAATAGGAGGATTCTCATAGATATGATTGCGCTTAGTTAAAAAACAATCGTGCATATTCATTGAACCCTTATGCTTTGGAACAATACAAATATTAGGATTGGATAAGTTCTTTAGTGATGCATATGCCCTTTGGTTGGAAGTCCTCACATGTATAGTGTATTTCAAGACCATATTACACTTCATGGACTCTTAAAGACTATTGTAATATATTTTATTTTATTATATGATACTGTGAAGGATGCCTCTTAGGTCAGCAATGGTCCAAGTAGCATGTTTTTGAAAAATTAATTGTATATATTAAATTTGTTATTTATTATGTGAATGTTTGAGCAACGATATCTATATTTGGTCGAGCTCTATTATTTTGTCTGTACTCCAATTATATATAGTTAGTATTATAGTTTTGATGAAAATTTTAAGGTGACGTTAGGTTGCCTTCGCATCCCCAACTACAGGTTTCGAGGGTGGACGTCAGCTTGTATGTGCGATACAACGGACAGAGAGACAGTACACGACAGAGAGACTCGGCAAAGTGAAAAGACGCAGACATTCTCCATTGACGGGCAGCTTGGGTTTTACCAATTCCACGCATCAAATGACGATCCACATTACCAATTCCATGCAGCGGCACCCCCGGGCCGCCCCGCCCCGCCGGACCGGCGGCGGGTCGATTCCAGTATCAACACTTTCGTTCTGAAGCTATATTTTGCAGGAAAATTTCGTAGTCACTGCCATTTTTAAAACAGCCGCAAAATTGACACCTAAAAAAAAAATCATTATTCCAGTATCAACACTTTCGTTCTGAAGCTATATTTTGCAGGAAAATTTCGTAGAAAATTTCGTAGTCACTGCCATTTTTAAAACAGCCGCAAAATTGACACCTAAAAAAAAAACATCGTTCCAGTATACACACTTTTCGTTTTGAGCACTGTTTTTGTGGTTTTTTTGGGGTTTTTGGGCCAGAGTTCCCGTTTTGAGTTTATAGTTCCCGTTTCAAAGTTTACATTGTTCACTACTAGGATTAGTATTAAAGAGTCTATTAGTCAGATCCAGGAGAACTCTGACAATATCTAGTCTATCTCTTTACTAGATGCAAAAGTTTTATAGGCTGAGGCTAAGAGATTGAAAACAAAATATCTGCATTTGGGATGCAACAGAATTGGGATCAACCCTTTGACACACCAAGGGTTAAATACTTTTGTGTTAGCCACAGTCCATGATCTTACCCATAATAAGTATATTAATTCCCTGATCAAAGGTATATTTGCCCCTCTGTCGCATGGCCCTGTCTATTTTGACTGTTATCCTAATTTTTCAATTTATGTCTTCAATGAGACCATTGATTAGATCTTGCAGTTGCAGATCCAAACCTCAGGGTTTGACATGCATCAAACAGACATAACATAGCCATATAATCCAGAGGATGTTGTTGGAATACTAATACCTTATGGTCAGCTATACGCCATACACCCAGTCGTGATTTTGAAGAAAGTGTTGTTGTTCTCACTGATTCAAAGAATCAAAAAATAGAACATCAAACCATTAGAGGGGAAGACCTCACCTTTCCCGAACACTGGGTAGTCAATAATCCCAAGCCTCCTGTTCCAAAAAGAATAACCTCTGCTGATGTCAGAGAAAACCAGTCTTTTGTAGTTTTTTCTTTTCCCAGAAGATCCACCATTGATTACAGAGGTATTGAAAAAGCTTGTAAAAGTTCAAAGTATTATAGAGATCCTTCCATTGTTGATACTGCATGTTCTAACTCTACTTCTTGTAAACATATTTCTCTTTTTGAGATTTCCCAAATACTTAACTTCAATCCTTTAAAAGTTACATGTCCAGAATGTAAAGCTGTTGTAAATTTATGTACACTTGCTGAATCTTTCATACATATAAATCACCATCCTAGAACGGGAGAAGCTCCTCCTTCCACTTCAGTAAATTCATGCCCAAACCCAAAATGTTCAGACATACCATTTCCACATGAGCGTTAGTCTAAGCATGTTCTAATGATGCATGAAATTATTACACTTGAAGGAGAAGATCCTAGATTGATAGAGATGTTCAGTGTCAGGAGGCCAGCCAAACCCACATATGGTTTAGGCTATCTTGAGCAAGCTAAAGTTTTAATCCCTACATGTAGATCTGGTCCTATTCCTGATGACTATAAAATGCTTGCAGTCATGGAAATGCATAAATTCTTTACTCTCATGTCTAGCTTCCTAAAATCACAAATAAGTTCCCAATGGATGAAAGTCATGTTGAATTGGGACTTGTATACTAATCCTAAGGCATAACAGTATGGCATAAGACATACCATTGAAGAGAAGAAGAAATTAGTTGAAGATTGGAAACACTATATGGAAGTTACAAATTTATGAATTTCCTACTATGAATGAAAGAAAAATGTTTCCCCTGAAAATGTATTAACTGGTTCATCTTCTTCGTCATCTAAAAAACATGCTTGGACTGCTTTGGATGACAGCAGAGTAGAGACCCCATCTACCTTTCCTCCATATGGAGGAATTATCATTGGAGAAAATCAAAATGCAACCAAGGCAATTCCTTTGGTGCAGAAGAATGACAATGCCTTAGGCCTAGATGGGAGAATCTAAAAAGGCAGTGAACAAATAAACCAGACCAATATAGCCATTAAGGGCCTCGAGATTAATACAACAAAAGCATCAGAAATAAAGGAACAGTTTGACATTGTTCAAGTTTCAATAAATGAGGTAAATAAAATCCTCAACGATGTACAATACACTTCATTTGTTGTTCATTCTTATGCCAAAACATCTTTGACAAAGATAGGGGAAGTAGAAGAAAAAATAGTAGATCATCTTGATACTACTAAAAATCTTATTTCTGGTTTGACTGAGAGAGTTGAAAAAATAAGTCTGCAAAAACAGACAAACTAGTTCCTACTTCTTTTTTGTACAAAAGAAATATAAAGATTCAAGATCCTGTTAAGCCCATTAATAGGTTCCCTGAATTATTTCCAAAAGAAGTAGCCACATCTTCTGAAGAACAACCAAAGGCTACAAAGAAGGTCACTATTGCTTCCCTTTTTAAGGAAGTTGAAGAAGAAAAGAAAGAATATGATTCTCAGATCTTTCCTATATATGAACCACTTGAGAGTAGGTTCAACAAATTTCCTGCACCTGATCTAGAAGGTAAAGGCAAGCTTCTAGAAGCTCACACTTTCTTCCCTGAATCTCATAGAGAGTGGAATATTGATAATCTGAGCATTGGCTAGATTAGACAATTAATAGACATGATGTTCACAAAATATAAACTCATGTTATTAAAGGGAGAGAGTGAAATTGAAGCCTGCAAGACTATTATACAATGTTTCACAGGAACATTGCTCAGGTGGTGGGAGACAGAATCATCTCCAAAATTGCTATCAAAAATGGAAGCAGAAGTGCTTAAAGATGAAACTGGAGATGTGATTCATAATCCAGATGGCATTACCATAATCAACATGATAGTTTCTTTGACATCTATGATTCTTGAACACTAGTGTGGCAGTGAGACTGAAATAGCTGATAAGAATGAAGTCATTCTTATGAATCTTAAATGTCACAAGATGTCATAGTATGAAGAATTTCAGAGAGACTGGATGCAGAGAATCTACGAAGTGAAAGATTCAAAAGATCTGTTGTGGAAATAGGTTTATCTCGCTGCACTCCCATCCAGGTTTGTTGACTATATCTAGCTGCAAGAAGTTTTCCAGTTGCCATTTGAATCTTATACTTTGGGTGAGATCTATGCTCACATTACAAAAAAATTGGTGAGTTTATGCACAAGCTCCAAGGTAAAGAAATATTTGGAGAACCTTTCAAAGCTCCCAGATAAAAATTCCATCTGCAGCAAATATGGACTTACAGTGGATGACCCTTTGGTCAGGAGGAGAAAGGCAAAGAAAAGAGTAAAAAAAGAGTATAAGTAGAAATTCAAAAGCTACAAAGATCGAAAGAAGAGTCCTCAGATATCTAAAGGCCGCTCCTCGAAAGCCAAAAAAGGCTATTATAGGTATGTGCCCAGGAGTCATTATTATAGAACTTTCCATATTTAGCTCCATACATCTAAGTAGGAAAAATGGAATAGTCTTACTTGCTGGTTGTGTGGGAAAATTGGACATACATCTTCAAGATGTCCAAAAGGAGAAGAGTCTAAACAGAACCGAGGCAAGAAGTCTCAAGCCTCTGTTCAAAAAGGAAAAATAGTCAAGGAAGAAGGACAGGGATCCATACAATGCATGAAATGTGGTTCCCGTTCTCAGAGGACAGAAAGGTGCCCGAATGTGGCAATAAGATAATTAGCCTAGCAGCAACAGCTTGAAGAATCATCTTATGATTCTTTTAGTTCTTCATCTCATGAAGAATTACAAGCACATATGCAAGAATACTCAGACTCAGAAGCTTCATCCTGTTCTTGCCCAGATTTGAAGAATGTGCTTCCCAGATGTATTATGATCCTGACTCAGAATCATACAGTGATTCTAGTACTGGAGATGTTAACTTCAGACCCCGGAAAGAAAACATCTTAATGGATACCACAGAAGAAGATGAGATAAAATTTTTATCTCAAATCAGAGAAGTGGAAGATGGTGATATGAAGAATCAGTTAATCGAAACATTTATGGAGTAGCTGAGAGCCAGTTTCCAGAAGTTCAGGTAAGAAGTCATTATTCATTGATGCTTCTTTTGACAGAAATACTAAATATTTTCAGAGACATCAAGAAAACCTAGACAAGGTGCGATCTCTCACCTTGGGGGAAGTGAGTAGAGAAATTCACAGCATCAAAAATGAGATCTCTGCTCTAAAAACACATATTGCAGAAATAAAGAAAGGAAAGCAACAGATGATAGAAAAAGAAGAAGAAGATCCTCATGCTTGGGACACTACTGAGTACACCAGCGACCCAAATATTGAAGTTGTTGAAGGGCAAAAGGATCCTATCTATGGGTTCACGGAAATGAGACTCTTAGCCATATCCTATCAAAAACATCATGTAAAGGTTAACATATGCATCAAAGGAGAAATGTTTGAACTCACATAACTCCTTGATTCAGACGCTGATGTAAAAATCCTTAATAAGAAAATTATACCAGCAAAATATTCGGTGTCTGCAAAAATGAATTTGATCGGATTGGGCAATAAAACGCTCAAATATGAGGTTCCTAAGGCCTCTATCTGCTTTGAACATCACTGCATAAGTCTTAAATTTGCAGTTGCAGAAATTCCAGTTGAATGCAGTTTAGGAAACATTTTCTTATCGGCTATTGAGCCACATGGGTGAGCAAGATTGAAAGATAATAAAGCTAGTTATTTCATATATGTTTCTACTTCAAAAGGAACAACAAAAACTGTCGAATTGCCATATATATCAAATCCTCGAATCTCTACAATGGTCCAGACTGTCCAAAACATGGACAAAGGAGAAGCTAGATTATTAGATCTAAAGGATCTGAAATCCACACTCAGAGTTGAAGAACAACTTACAGATCCTCAGAGTAAGAGGAAAATTGAGGATTTGAAGAAGCAAATTGAAGACAAATGCTGCTCAGAAGAACCAAATGCATTCTGGCACAGAAAGCAACATAGAGTTGAGCTTCTGTATAAAGAAGGATACACAAGAAAGCCCTGCAAAAATAGAGCCATTCCTGTGAACAAGGATTACAGAGATCTCTGTGAAAAGGAGATCAAACAACTCCTAGAAAGAAAGCTTATAAGGGAATCTGACAGTCCATGGAACTGTTACTGATTCTACGTCAATAAAAGGGCTGAACAAATCAGAGGCATTCCAAGGCTATTAATAAATTTAAACCTCTGAATTTTGTTCTTGTAGATGACACCTATCCTATTCCTCATAAAGGTGATCTAA
Organism: Pinus tabuliformis; assembly: GCA_031772625.1. NCBI lineage: Eukaryota > Viridiplantae > Streptophyta > Pinopsida > Pinales > Pinaceae > Pinus > Pinus tabuliformis. Next base: position 486,785,076 of record CM062818.1, read on the forward strand.
TGAGTAGGATAGTCGGAGCTAAATTCTTTTCTAAGTTTGATTTGAAAGCAAGTTTCTGAAAAGTTGCTATTGCAGAAAAAGACAAATTCAAAACTGCTTTCAGCATTCCAGCAGGCCACTACGAGTGGAACATCATGCCTTTTGGATTGAAGAATGCACCATCCAAATTCCAGAAGGTAATGGACAAAATCTTCAAGCCATACTTTGATTGGCTTATAGTATACATAGATGATGTTATGATATTTTGTAAGAACATCCAAGACCATTTTAAGCATGTATATACATTCAAGCAGCTGGTGAAGCATAATGGTCTAGTTTTGAGTAAAAAGAAGATAGAATTCTTTCAGACTACTATTAAGTTTCTTGGCCATACCATCTTGAATGGCCAAATCTCTTTGTAGAAGCATGCATTAGAGTTTGCTGACAAATTCCCTGATGATATTACAGACAAAAATTAGTTACAACGATTCTTAGGGTGTTTGAATTATGTCAGTAATTTTTATCAAGATTGTACTACTAACAGGAGTGTGTTGAATAAGAGACTATAAAAGAATCCCCCATAGTGGACAGAAGTTCATACCAAGGCTGTTCAAAATATCAAAGCCAAGGTAAAGTCTCTTCCTATACTATATGTTTCAGATGATAATGCATTCAAGATCGTAGAAATAGATGCAAGTAATATCAGATGGGAAGGAATTCTAAAACAGAGAATAGGAGACACTGAACAAATTGTTTATTATGCATCTGGAACTTGGAATGCAGCTGATCAGAATTATTCCACCACTGAAAAAGAAGTCAAAGCCACGTGGAACTGCATTAGCAAGTTTGATGTCTACCTGATAAACAAACAGTTCTTGCTCAGAACTGATGCTTTAGCTCTTAAGAAAATTTTAACTAAAGACATCAAAAATCCAAGCGAGGCCAAATTTTCCAGGTGGCAAGCACTCTTTGCAAACTTCAATTTCAGGTTGAACATATAAAAGGAATAGAGAATTGTCTCCTAGATTTCCTTAGCTGGGAATATATCGAGTCTCAAGATCACATAATGGTCATAGTCACTGAATGGGATCAATCTCATAAGCAGGAAATCTTGCGCACTATCCCTGATAATCAATATTGGGAAGAATACAAGAAAAATTGGAAGCCTACTTGGCAATTAAGGAATACAAAAGTACTAGATGCCAATCTGCAGGCACATACTAATATTCAACATCTTGTACCTGAAAGAAGAGTGTATCCTAAAGGCAATAAATGGATACATGATATGATTTATACAAAAGCAAAAAGAGATGCCAGATTTGCAGAAGATGCTCTGCAACAAGATTTTCATGATATATCAGGCATATGGTGTCATGGCAGGGTCCGTAGCGGAATATATGCAAAATATTTTTGCATTCATCGAACCAAGAATTTAGAATGGTCATGGCCAACACATCATGCTACCCTTTGGCCAAAAGGAGATCCAAAAATTATTTTTCTTGACACAGTTTATGATTTTGCAGGATATAAGCAGTTATGGTGGGACTTCCTTAATGTTGATGATAAAGAAGAAACCCACTACACTAAATTAAAATTCAATACGATGGGAATCTTTCAAAGAATCAACAATGTGAACGGCTCCAGAAATGGTGGGTTGACTATGGTGTCAACAGATCAGCAATGGACCCAATCTATCATGAGTCATATTGTCGAAACCACTGTGATATATGCTTTGAACATAATATTCCAGAATGTTTTCACACTATCTATAAAACTGCTAAAGAAATGACCGCTGGAGAAGAATGGACACCTTTTCATGATATCTATAAATCTCTAAAAGAATACATGAATTGTCATTACGAATGGTTAGTCCTCACAAAAATAAAGCATCAAATTATTCTGGGGAAACCAATGATCGGCCAGAGGATTTGTACTAAAGCCTAGGACGAATTATTGTACAAAAATAAGAGATTCCCTGAAATCACTATTTTCTGACAGTTCTCATGGGCTTTTCCGTTAAAAGTATTCATTATTGAACATATAAAAGGAACAGAGAATTGTCTCCCAGATTTTCTTAGTAGGGAATATATCGAGTCTCAAGATCACATAATGGTCATAGTCACTGAATGGGATCAATCTCAGAAGCAGGAAATTTTGCGCACTATCCCTGACAATCAATATTGGGAAGAATACAAGAAAAATTGGAAGCCTACTTGGCAATTAAGGAATACAAAAGTACTAGATGTCAATCTGCAGGCACATACTGATATTCAGCATCTTGTACCTGAAAGAAGAGTGTATCCTAAAGGCAGTAAATGGATACATGATATGATTTATACAAAAGAAAAAAGAGAAGCCAGATTTGCAAAAGATGCTCTGCAACAAGATTTTCATGATATATCAGGCATATGGTGTCATCGCGGGGTCCGCAGCGGAATATATGCAAAATATTTTTGCATTCATCGAACCAAGAATTTACAATGGTTATGACCAACACATCATGTTGCCCTTTGGCCAAAAGGAGATCCAAAAATTATTTTTCCTGACACAGTTTATGATTTTGCAGGATATAAGCAGTTATGGTGGGACTTCCTTAATGTTGATGATAAAGAAGAAACCCACTACACTAAATTAAAATTCAGTACGACGGGAATCTTTCAAAGAATCAACAATGTGAATGGCTTCAGAAACGGTGGGTAGACTATGGTGTCAACAAATCAGCAATGGACCCAACCTATCATGATTCATACTGCCGAAACCACTGTGATATATGCTTTGAACATAATATTCCATAATGTTTTCACACTATCTATAAAACTGCTAAAGAAATGACAGCTGGAGAAGAATGGACACCCTTTCATGATATCAATAAATCACTAAAAGAATACATGAATTTTCATTACGAATGGTTAGCCCTCACAAAAATAAAGCATCAAATTATTCAGGGCAAACCAATGATCGTTCGAAGGATTTTTACTAAAGCCTGGGACGAATTATTGTACAAAAAGAAGAGATTCCCTGAAATCACTATTTTCTAACAGTTCTCATGGGATTTTCTGTTAAAACAATCCATTATTGTAATAATATTGTCCAGTCACAAGGACTCAATTGTACAGGAATCTTTCAGAGAAATCAACAATGTGAGTGGCTCCAGAAATGGTAGGTCGACTATGGTGTCAATAGATCAGCAATGGACCCAGTCTATCATGAGTCATACTGCCGAAACCACTGTGATATATGCTTTGAACACAATATACCAGAATGTTTTCACACCATCTATAAAACTACTAGAGAAATGACCGCTGGAGAAGAATGGACACCTTTTCATGATATCAATAAATCCCTAAAAGAATACATGAATTGTCATTATGAATGGTTAATCCTCACCAAAATAAAGCATCAAATCATTCTGGGAAAACCAATGATTGTCTGAAGGATTTTTGCTAAAGCCTGGGAAGAATTATTGTACAAAAAGAAGAGATTCCCTGAAATCACTGTTTCCCTCACGGTTCTCATTGGCTTGTCTGTTAAAAGCATCAATTGTTGTAATAATGTTGTCTAGGCACAAGGATTTAATTGTGGCCAGCTTTCTCGTGGGCTTTGCTGTAAAAAAGCATCCACTGTGTAAATAATCGATCTACTAGGAATATAATTAAGATAACATATCTTCCTGTAGAATTTACTTTTTTTCAGACGAGAATCTTTGTGCGGATGTCACCTTGGTGTTACCCGAAAGCAATGATTCCTTCCACCTATCCGATGCTCTACAGGAATGATTGTCCCCTCTCATTTCCTATAAATTGAGGGTAATGCTCATTCATGGGGGTATTGGCATTTCGAGAGTCTTAGAGCCTTAGAGAGTCCTAGAGATCTGAGAAACCCGAGTATCAGTGTGCTCCGCACTGGTAAGAACCTAAAGTGGCCAGAGCTATTAGAAGAAAGTCAAGTCTAAATATGAGTCAAGTGTGTATATTCTGAGGCAGAGCCCATCTGTTGCCAGGTAGCCTTCAGTAATGCTTGTTCCTTTGTGAACGACATAAAGTCCGATAAATGCAACGATAGTCCATCTCTGATAAAGAATTCTCTCTATAAGATTTGTAATTTGAATCCATTCTGAGAAATAATATGAGTATACATTTCCACATCTGAATACCTGTGTGCATTTTTTTTATTGTCTGTTGTGGTAGTATTTGTCTTGAAATCTTCATTCGAAGTTCACTGGAAGTTCATTAGGGGTTTTCCAAAGGATCGAAGGGATGTTGGACCATTGATAGGCGAGGTAGCTATGAGTTGAGGTCGCTGAGCATGAAATATCTAAGTAGGTTCGCACTAAGTTCACCACGGGTTCACCAAGAGTTGATTTGTGAAGACAGACGAAGAGACACGGCAAGGCTAAGAGTGAAAGCAAGATTGTGATAGAAGCCCCTGCTCTGATACCAATTTCAGAGCAGGGGCTTCTATCACAAGCTTGCTTTGACTCTTGGCCTTGTTGTGTCTCTTCGTCTATCTTCACAAATCAACTCCTGGTGAACGCGTCATAAAATTAGTGTGAACCTACTCAGATCTTTCACGCTCAGCAACCTCAACTCATGGCTACCCCGGCTAACAACGGTCTAGCGTCCCTTCGATCCTTTGGTGAACCCCTAATGAACTTCCAAATAAAACTTAGAGAAAACTTTAGCTCCGGCTATCCTACTTGTGAGATCACCTTTATGAGGAATAGGATAGATTCGTCTGTAAGAACAAAATTCAGAGGTTTAAAATTTATTATGAGCCTTAGAATGCCTCTGATTTGTTCGGGCCTTTTATTGACTTTTATTGACGTAGAATCCGTAACAGTTCCATGAACTGTCAGATTTCCTTATAAGCTTTCTTTTTAGGAGCTGTTTGATCTCTTTTTCATAGAGATCTCTGTAATCCTTTCTCATATGAATGGCTCTACTTTTGCAGGGCTTTCCTGTGTATCCTTCTTTATACGGAAGCTCAACTATATGCTACTTTCTGTGCCAAAATGCATTTGGTTCCTCTAAGTAGCATTTGTCTTCAATTTGCTTCTTCAAATCCTCAATTTTCCTCTTATTCTGAGGATTTGTAATCTATTCTTCAACTGTGAGTGTGGATTTCACATCCCTTAGATCTGATAATCTAGCTTCTACTTTGTCCGGGTTTTAGAGAGTCTGGACCATTGTATAGACTTGAGGATTTGATATATATGACAATTCAATCCTTTTTGTTGTTCCTTTTGAGGTAGGAATAGATATAAAATAACCAGCTTTATTATCTTTCAATTTTGTTGACCCATGTGGCTCAGGAAAAAGTTTCCTAAAATGCAGTCAATTGGAATGTCTGCAACTGCAAATTTAAGATTTATGTAGTGATGTTCAAATCATATTGAGGCCTTAAGAACTTCATATTTGAGCATTTTATTGCCCAATCCAATCACATTCCTTTTTGCAGACACCCAATATTTTGCTGGTATAATTTTCTTGTTAAGGATGTTTACATCAACTCCTGAATCAAGGAGTGTTGTGAGTTCAAACATTTCTACTTTGATGCAGATGTTAACCTTTACATAATGTTGCTGATAGGATATGGCTAAGAGTCTCATTTTCTTGAACCCATAGATAGGATCCTTTTGCCCTTCAACAACTTTAATATTTGGATGGCTGGTGTACTCAGTAGTGTCCCAAGCATGAGGATCTTCTTCTTCCTTTTCTATCATCTGTTGCTTTCCTTTCTTTATTTCTGCAATCTGTGTTTTTAGAGCAGAGACCTCATTTTTGATGCTGTGAATTTCTCTACTCACTTCCCACAAGGTGAGAGCTCCCACCTTGTCTGGTTTTCTTGATATCTCTTAAAAGATCTAGTATTTCTGTCAAAAGAAGCATCAATGAATAATGGCATCTTACCTGAACCTCTGAAAGCACTGGCTCTGAGCTGCTCCATAAATGCTTTGGTTAACCAATTTTTCATATCACCATCTTCCATTGCTTTGATTTGAGATATAGTACGAACTATAGAAAACAATTAATATTGAAAATTTTAAGTTGGGGTACAGATTTTGGAAGCTTAGCTTATAATAAATGAAGGGCACAAGGAGCTCGGTAGTGCAGATTGGATGAGTAAAGAGATTTTGTCTGCTAATAAGAGAATCGCTCCAAATGAATCAACATTTTCAGAATCATCAGAATACTTCAGAAAGGAAGCCCGATGGTAAAAGACTTATAAGTTGAAAAATTTGTTTGCCTGCCCGAAGTACGGAATTGACATAGAAATAAGATGTAATCTCATCGTATCGCTCACTCGGGCGTTCACGTGATCACATATTTTTGAGACGGCCGACCACCTCCAACCTAAAACGTACGAAAGCCAAGCTCACTCCTTTCGTATGCAACTTTTTTCATTTAAAGATCATCATATACGATGCGTCATGTGTCATGGGATGGAATGACAGTTATTTGTCTATGAAATAAAATAAATTTATTGTCCATAATTCTTAACATTCTCTCGGTTAAAATGATTAAATTTGATACGGAAAAAACTATTTCAGAATTGCTCGTATTGTGCTCATATTGTTGTTCCTAAACTACTTCAAATTTAATTTTGTGCTCATATTGTTGTTCCTTTCTCGTCTCCATGCAATAAACCATCAGAAGTTTGAAACCATCGATATGTTGAATCTGACTCAATTGTGAAATTTTTAACGAAATGCAGCGTATCACCGCGACTTTATTATCCAGATTGATGTTGGCACTAATGTTTTTATGTCATGTATAAATTATTTTGTGCTCATATTGTTGTTCCTTTCTCGTCTCCATGCAATAAACCATCAGAAGTTTGAAACCATCGATATGTTGAATCTGACTCAATTGTGAAATTTTTAACGAAATGCAGCGTATCACCGCGACTTTATTATCCAGATTGATGTTGGCACTAATGTTTTTATGTCATGTATAAATTATTATTGAATCATGAAGTGTTAATCTAAAAGACATACCTATTTTTCCCTTTAATCTAAAAGACATATCTATTTTTTTAAGATCTAAAAAATATCGAAGTAAGTAGCTTTTATCTTCTATATATATGATTGTTGTCATCAATACAAATAAAATAAGTATTGTTTGTATTGTGCGTAATCTCTTTTAATCTATTTTTCTGATAGATGATCTATTTCACCAAAATCTATTGATGTTGATATTGTTAGCCTTTCTCCTAAATATTTAAATTTCCTTATCTTCACAATTTCAAAAAAAAAAACTTTAACTATTTTGTAAAGTTTTAAATTAAATCTTAACTATTTTGTAAAATTTTAAATTATATTTAATAGGTAAATCACCCTTAATAAGGCACTCCAATTCCATCCCGTACCATAATAATGAAGATCCAGGGCAACGCGAATCTTTCCTCATCTAAGGAATAGTAATATCACATCAATAACACTCATTAACACACTAAGTAATATCACATCAATAACACTCATTAACACACTAAGTACAATTTTTTATTAGTGGAACAACCGAAAAAACTTAAAACAGGAAAAATAGCCCCACAAAATTTAATAAATAAAATATAATTTGATATTTTTAAATGGTTAAAAAAAAATCACCCACTCGAAAAATTTGTCTTTTTCCCAATAATATTATTGGGAAGTTTAACTAGTATGGGTATGATTTTGCATCTATTTATATAATTAAAAATATATTTTTAAATAATGAATTTTTTTTAAATTGTACTATTTAATAAAAACAAAAAATATATAATTTCTTTTAAAATTGTACTATTTAATTAAAAAAATAACAATTTTAATATTTTTTTTGAATTTTTTTTATAGTTAGTAAAAAAACAATTATATATATTAACAAATAAAAACTAGCACAATCACATTAATAATTATGATTGATAAATTTTAATAAGCATATATCAACTACATTTATTAATAGTAATAATTATAAAAAATTAAATGTAGTTGATAAACACTCATAAACATATATTAACCACATTTATTAATATTAATAATAATAATAATAATAATAATTGTTAATTATAATTAAGCTATAATTATACTTAACTATAATTGATATTAATATTAATATTTAATACAATTACAATATAATTATAATTAATATGAATATTAAATATTAATACTTAATATAAATAAAACATTTATATTAACTATATTAATTTTTTTGGTAGGTAAGCACCCACAAGGGATTTGAACCAGTGACCTATCACAAGGAGTGTCTTAACAATGCACCCATTCATCATCAATCCAAAGCCCATGGACTACCATATTAAAATTCATTACTTCTTAATAATAAATAAATAAATAAATTTATTATTTATTATAAAAAATGAAATAATTGATTATTGTTTTTTTTTCCCATAGAAAAAATCGTAATTTTATTCAAATTGATAAAATTACATTTTGTAGATGCCTAGGGCATATTCAGATGGCTATTCCTGTATTAACATGCAGCGAGCAAAGAAAAATACACAAAAGAGCAGATGAGTGTTCTTGTAATGACAGGGAGCTACAGAAATAGAGAAAATAAAAGAGAATATGAAAGTTGATCCAACATGGCTAAATTTTTCTACCCTTCTTCTTCTCCACACATCGCCAACCACCAGTGTCGGGGGTGGGAGTAATAATGGTTAGCTGATTTTTCATTGGGATCAGTTGAAGTTCTTTGTCCGATCCTGAGCCCTCTGATCCATGGGTTCGTTTTATGTTGCTTATTTCCATTTGTGGCTCTTGTTGCAGATTTGTATAGTGTGGCCCCAAGTGAGTAGTTGGGGAAATCTCTCCTTGTGTATATGTCTGTCTCATTTTATAATCGAGTTCTGTCTGGGTCTCTGTAGGCTCCTCATTTATGTCTTCTTCTTCCAATGGGTCTGTGTGCTGCCAACCCTTAGGCTTTTTCTGTTGTTTCCTTGTTCTCCTAGGGTCCTTTTGAGCAGCTGGGCAATCATATTAGAGGTGCCCTGTTTCCATGCATCCCCTACACTGGAACGATGTGTTCTCATAGTCTAGTTGTTGTATCCATTGTGATTTATTGAAGTTCAGTGTGATGTGGTCAGGTAGTCGCTGACTCAAGTCCACTTCTACACATATTCTGGCGAATGTGAATATTCCCCTGATAGTTCTGTCTTCATCCATTTTTAGGTATTTCCCCAGGGTATTTCCAATTGCATCTAATACTTTTTGATGCCAAAAGTGTAGTGGAAGGCCATGTAGCCTTACCCACACAGGCATCATTGAGACTTTCATTGTGTTGGCGTCGAAATCGGAAAACCAGGGGGTGAGAAATAGGCCAGCACTACCCCAGAACCAAGACCCCTGTTTGATAATGTTGTCTCGTTCTTGTTCTGTGTTGAATCTAACTATGAAGTACCCTTTGGGGCATAGGTAAATTTCACAGTTTGTGTTTGGGGCATAGCGCAATTTCACAGTTGCGCTGGGGTTCCAAGGTGACTCTGGATCTCTTTTTTTAACGCATGGATGCTCATTCCTTTACTGAGTTGCATGTAGAAGTGTTTGTGCCCAATCGATTTGATGAAAATATGGATCGGGTCTGCGTCCTTGCAGAGTAGATCAGTCCTGAAGAGACCTCGTTTTTTTGGATCAGGCTGTTCCTCTTTGAATCCAGCTAGATCTACTTTATCCAGTTCCTGGTTCGCTGGTTTGTAAGCCAGATTTGGCTGAAGGATGGCATATCCAGGGTTTATCTCTCGTCCCAATGTGTACGAGAATCGGCCGCCTCCAAACAGCCGTTTTCCGGGTGCTGCCTTAGCAGATCCAATGTGTAATGCAGCAGATCCAAAGCATCCAATAGAGATGTCGTGCGATCTGCGAGTACCAGGTCCAGATGCTTTGTCGTTCTCATGTTCCATTACGCCCTTGTAATCGTGTTTTGGATCTGCTGCGAGATCCCTGATCTGGGTATTGTGCACCCATCCAGCCAAATGGAGGCAGGGGTTTTTCTGTATACCCAATGTCTTGATCCGGGGGGTCTGCATGAGGGTTGTCGGTGCCCTGTCCAGGAGGTCAATCGCGGGAGCGAAAGAAGGAAGCGTTGCCTGGTGATTCTTCCATGTGCTGCACAGTTGCTCGCAAGGAAACCTAGCTAATTGTGGATTCTAAGGAGATTCGTCCTCTGCGTGTGCGGCTGTGTTGTGAACCCTCGCGCGCGGTGCCATTGCAGTTCCTCCAGCAGGAATAGTTTTGATATGTCTCATCTTGATTATTGTTATTATTAATAATTAATTAATTTATAAATAAATAAATAATTTTTTATTTATTATAAAAAATGAAATTATTATTATTATTATTATTAATTAATTTATAATGATATTTATTTACATATATTTATTTTTAAATATATTTATTATATATTTATACAAATGAAATTTTGGGTTAAGGGAACAATAAATCCAAGGTATATAAACTCTAAGATAAATATTTTAAATCCTAAAGTAAATATGGTTAACCATGATTGACCATGATTGATTTCTATATTAAGACAATCCTTGTCACAATGCGACGTTGGTCCGTGCTTGACCATGCTTGACTAAGATTGATTTTCATATCAAGACAATCGTTTTCACAATGCGATGTTGGACCATGGTTGATTTTCATATTGAGACAATGTTTGCCACAATGCAACATTTAACCATGGTTGGCCATGGTTCGCTATGGTTGGCCATGGTTCGCTATGATTGACCATAGTTTACCATGATTGATATTATAAAACAAAGGGAATAATAAGCCCAAGATATTAATACTAAAACCTCAACAGATTATGAACCCACAGGAATGATATTAAACCTAAGGCACTAATATTATAAATCCATGGTATATAAACCCTAAGATAAATATTATAAACACTAAAATAAACATGGTTGACCATGGTTATTTTTCATATTTAGACAATCCTTTTCACAATATGCATAGAAGAAAGGGAGAGAAGCGTGCCAATTCAAGATTATTATCTTCAGTCCAGTCCATTCTATTGAACTAAAATTTTAATTGGAAGCTTATTTAGTGATCCCATGGGGCGATGCAGCTCTTTGTGTTTTGCGATTGGGCTTCTGATGATTTGGAGTTTATTTTTTCAGTAGAAAAAAAGCTACTCTTTAGTATTAAAGGTAGTACATATACAAATTATAATATCATTTTTTCTGTTATTAGTTTATAAAAATAAAAATTGATAATGTTTCAGCTATAGATAGTTTTGTATCTAAAAAAAGTCTTAATACCCTTCTACACCCTTTGTTACACAACCTAAAATGTACAAACTTGTGCTATTCAAACAACCTTGTTATGCTTTTCTATCGCCCAAAAAAAAACAGTATAGACCTATCTATTCCTATGCACAAAAAAAACAAAAAAAGTCTTCTCTGTCATTATGAATGATTAATAGTGCCTTCATTATCCATGAATCCTTAGACAAAGGAAGCAAAATAAAACTTATCTGTTTCCCTTCTTATACCTCTCTTTGAAAGAAAATCTGTTCTATTTTTTATAAATATGGTCAAATTTTACCTGCTAAAAGGTCTTTTTCCAAAGTTTTGATATCATTCATCCAAATAATTAAAATCGGTGGATTGGAATCATTTTAGCCCTTGACCCATTCTATAATTCCCTTGGCATTGTTATAGATCTATATCTGATTAACCCCTAACCATTTCGTTGGATCAATACACTCCATAATGCAATGATTTTTGTCCTACTATTGGTTCCTTTTCCACCCTCCTACTAGAAATGATAGACTGTATCAACCTTGATGTAAATAATAGCTCCACATCCACACGCTCTGTTAGCACATGCCCCATCGAAGGAACTTGGTAAATCTAAAAACGGTGTTTCCTCTATTTCTCTGTATTTGCCCAATTGCATTGAAATAAGCTATAATCTTATTAGTGTCTTCTTGTACCTCCAATCCTTTCTATTCAACGATAATGGCATTGCACCTTCTAGTCCATATGATATATAAAGGTAGCGCCCTCCAATGTCTATCTTTGATCCAAATTTTGATACTTGATGAACTTTTGTACAACGCTTTTTTATGCGATTTAAAAAAATCTCATCGGTCCATTCCATATTGTCTTTGCACACTGACACACACTGTATAAAAAGATGATTATTATCATCTCATCTTCAGGAACCTTGAAACCTTCTCTTTCGAAGATTCTGCCATGTCAATATCCTATAATAACTGCCTAACTGGCAAAAACATTTTATTTTATTTTATTAAGGATGTTCCATTTCCATGTGACTTTAAAAATAAGTAGGGATCCATATCCCTTCTCCTCCTTTCGCATATTCTTATATATGTCTTTTACCACCGGCGTTCATTTCGCATATTCTTATATATGTCTTTTACCACCGGCCAGCCTTTCTGAAGTATTCTGATGATTCTGAAAATGTTCATTCATTTGGAGCGACTCTCTCATTAGCAGACAAAATCTCTTTACTCATCCAATCTGCACTACCGAGCTCTTCGTGCCCTTCATTTATTATAACCTAAGCTTCCAAAATCTGTGCCCCAACTTAAACTTTTCAATATTAATTGTTTTCTATAGTTCGTACTATATATTGTCAATTCTTCACACCACTCCATAAATCTTACTCGTCCCTTTCCAAATAATAGAGAGACAAAATGATGTTGGGAGAAAAAGTTTCTGAATCATCATGATATGATATCGCTACTATGGACCTGTTAATAGTGAATGCGGTTTGTATTGTTTCCGTTTTCTAAATATCTGGTTTGAAAAGTAACTGATAAAACAAGGTATACGAAATATATGAGTTGGTTTCTATTAGATTTTGGATCATTATATTATACGGCCAACTTGATGAACATAATTCGTTTTAGTATAAGTTTTACTTTGTCTCTTCCGTCTCTCCTAATACAATCTCTCGTGTTTTCACAGAATTCTTTTGTGCTTCTGTAAAATAACAGAGTCAAAATCATAATGGGCGAAAAAACTTTTCAATCATCATAATATGGTTGTTGCTGCGATGAACCTGTTAACAGGTTACGCTGTTGGATAGGGTTAAATAAATATGTTTCCAGTTTGATAAATAATTGATGAAATAATCAGATTATGTTTTAGGTTTAATTTAGATGAAAAAGAGTTGAGGTTAAAAATCAAAGGTGAAGACTTTGAAAAGCTAAAAACTGAAATATCCTATAAACCTACTACAACTATCTTACAATTATACAAATGATTTTTGTATCCAGTTACCAGCATCTTACAATTAAACACATGGTTTTTCTATCCAATATTCAAACTGATCCCATACTGAAACTAGGGCCACTTAAACTCAACCTAAGCTAAAAAAATTAATGAATCAATGTCACATTCAATTTTTGTCAACGGCATAGTGGATAGTGGATGAAATTGAAACTAGGGCCACTTAAACTCAACCTGAGCGAAAAAAATTAATGAATCAATGTCACATTCCATTTTTGTCAACGGCATAGTGGATAGTGGATGAAATAATTGAGATAAAGGCATAGATCGTACGATATGAAGAATATTTGACTTCTTAATAAGTACATTTATATTTAAAAAGATAAGTTAAATGACACATCTTACTCATTTTTAAAAGGCATATGAATAGGGTCAAAATATAGTGTGTTTTATCTATATTTTGGACCATGCATCTTATTGTATTACTCCACCCTGCCTACAATTATTAATTAATTATAATAATTAATTAATTGTTATAAATGAAGTGATGAAATATTACACATTAATTAATTTATTATTACTAATTAATTAATTAATTATTAATTATATTAATTAATAATATTTTTACTTGTTAAGTGTATTGATACAATATTTACTTAATATATTATCAAGATATGGATATATGGTTTAATATATCATTAATATTTATTTAGTTTTTAATTTATCATTAATATTTAGTTATAATATCAATAAATGAAGAAAATATTATTAAAACATTTAAATAGTTTTAATAAAATTTTTATAATATAATTAATGATATATTAATAATATATTATTCCATATATTTATAATATCTTACTTATGAATTAATCTATCTATTACATGGTCAACTATATTCAACATGGACATCATTGTCAATTATAGTCAACATGACTACCATGACTACAATGGTGAACCATAGTTACCATGGACATCATGACCTATCAGTAGGTGGCTCATTGTCAACCATAGTGAACTATATTGAACTATGGTGGATGGTTGTTGTTGACCATGGACACCTATAATGGAGTGTCAAAGTTAGCCATAGTCAAACCATGGTTGAGCATCAACAACCATCTTTCTATGGTAACCATAATGAAATCATGGTCAACTATGAACAAACCATAGTCAAAATATGGCCAAGCATAGTCATACCATATTCAAACCATGGTTAGCGATAGTGAATCATATTTAACTATGGTTGAAAATAGTCAAAGTTTAGGTTTAAGTTTAATTGAACTTAAATATTATGCATGGTCAAGATTTATTTTATACAAAGGCTCAACCATGGTCAACAATGGTCCAACGTTACATTGTCACAAAGATTGTCTCAATATAAAAATTGACCACATGTGGTCAACGATTGTCAACCATAGTCAACCATGTTCAATCATGGTCAACCATGGTTAACCTTGGTCCAACATTGTGTTGTGACAAAGATTGTCTCAATATGAAAATCAAACATGGTCAACCATGGTCCAACGTAGTATTGTGACAAAGATTGTCTCAATATTAAAATCAACCATGGTAAAACATGGTCATCCATGTTTATTTTAGTGTCTATAATATTTATCATAGCATTTATATACCTTGTTTTATAATATTTATCTTAGTGCCTATCATAAGATTTTCTTGATATGAAAATCAAACGTGGTCCACCAACCTGTAATCAGTACAACAATAAAAGCCTACCATTGTCGATACCACCATGCTCCCCGCCAACATGTAATCGGTAAGCCGCTTTGTAACATTATGGCTCCAAACATTTTGATCCACCTTGCCCCAATCCACTATTGATGGCAAATAAACAACACAAGTGTTTTTTTTCCATTGCACTCTTCATATCATCTTCTTCATTTGCACCAAATACATGACCTTCGAAGAATGTACTAGTCGATCCCAGCCTTAAGTCATAAATTATTTCATCTCAACCTCTTTAATATATTTGTTTATTAGATTTTTCTTGTGACAATTGATTTTGATTTAATAAATTTAATGATGTATTATATTAAAATTAAAGATAAACGATGATTTGGCGCTCGTTTCCCCTCTCTCCTCCCACCAACACTTCCATTATTCAAGAATCGAAGCTCCTCCTCAGCAATGCTTCCAATCTTCAACAATTTGTTCTCTGTTGAACTGGAATTTCCAATTAACAACGTAATGCACATTGATTGTGTGTTAAAATTTATATTCGATGCACTCAATTCACAATACTACTACAAGAGGATTGTTCTTACCTCACTTTTTTAGCGAGTGAAAATCATTGATGAAATTAAACTCTTTATCGAGATCATGACCAATATGCAACTTTTTTTCAAAAATGAGTTCTCTAAAGACAGTCCCAAACCAAATTTCTGCATTCTGCCACCTCTTAGCAAATATTTCAATCACTCTAAAAATGAAATGGGACATTAATTAAACTACCGAGCCTTAAAATAACATATAATTAGAGAACACAGAACTGAACACAACACAACATGAACTTTACATTGCTATCGAATGACTTTTATACATCCTTGATGAAGTTTCTCGATCCTGGTTGTTGGTGATAGTGGCTTCTTCGGGAAGCTATCTAAAGTTTCTAGAAGCATTGAGATAATCTCCTGAACTCTCGAGAAGACTCCTTATCTAACATAGTTAATGTGGAAGGTTGGTTGGTTGGAATTATTGCTTATCGAACACTCCCCCTTAATTCCAACCATAAGATAAACACAAAAATACACTATAGCACAATACATAAGACACAAACATATTCTTAATTTACATGCCTACTGGTGTAAGTCTCAACTAGGCTTAAGACATAATCTTGATTTTCTACAACACAGGACTTGATAACACATCTTTCATTTTTTCCTTCTTGCTAAAAGGTCCATGCTTGTTCATTTGTTAATGCACTTTCATATTTACCTTTCTTGCTTTCCTTATGAGCTCCTTCAACTTCTCTTTGCTTATGTACTTAACAACCTCTTGTAGATTGGGATGCCAGGCAACATCCCAAATAATGAAAACAATATAATTTGATTCATGCTCTCCGCACTTATCATCACAAGGGGCATTGTAAAGTATGCGACCAAGTTCCTCTTCATTCACCAAAATGCACTCATCTTTAAACATGTGCGGCCTCTAAACAATATCCATGATCTTATCCTCCACTGTCGCAGCCATCTTAGAGACGGATCCAATAAAATTTCTAACAATTGGGTTGAAGTAAGTACTGCTCTCAGTGATTGCAAGAACATGTGGAATAGACTGCACCTCCTCATATTCATGGTCATTGATAAAACCATTTTGTTTATTGAATAATTCTTCTGACTCAAAAACACTGTCAGAATAAAAAATATTACCTGGCCCAAAAATACTTCTAAATGGACTCTCTGAAAAAACCATCATAAAAAATATCATTATCAAACATTATTCCACTCATTTATAGGATTCCTAATACACTTCCATGGGCTACAATCTTCCTCAACCAATACACATACTAGGCTCTTCACCCATAGATTGGAAACATCTATGTTGCAATAACACTGTGTTAGGCTCAGCTCCACCACTGTCACAACAATAGAGAATTCACCAAAAAATCATCTGTGGGCAGCAAACAACTTCAGGCTCTCAAATTTGACAAGAGAAACACTCCTCAAATGGAATCCACAACCGTTACTCCCGCCTCATCTATCTTCCTTAGGACTCTTCGGCCCTCCACACATTGCGCAAACCCTTAGTGACTCCTGAAAAATCTCCACATTATAGACATCCATAGGACAACAGGGTCAAGATCCATGACTTTACACAGTCCAGGCCACGGCTCACAACAAACAAACTCCCGAAAATAACTCTCTCTCGTCACCACAGGCTCACAACTCCAGCAACTGAACATACTCACACTCAAGATTGGCAGGTTCTTTATGCAGCTCCTTTGCACTAAAATGAACATCCGACCAGACACCAATTTAGTCCCTCTGACCTGTAGCTTTGTAAACAAACACTTATAAGAGAATAATACTCAAACAGGGTTAAGTTCACGACCCCCAAATATACGTAGTCTCCTCCAAGCTTCTCTTCTTCACACAAGGCAACTCCTTAACAGGCACTACACCATTGCGACATTCAACAGGAGACTCCTTTCAAATTTTACATTCAACACATACTTTTAACACAATTTCCACACAACTCTTGACAGGCTCAGCACTCAACAGCCACATAAAAAATTCAACAATTGATTCGACCTTCATAGTCAACTTTCCACAACAATCTAATTCCATATTCACATGCACAGACGGTGCCACACACAATTACACTCAATAGAAGTCCTCACCACGACCACTCACGTCCTCTGCTTGCACCACTCCTCCACGCTCTATGCACAGTAGATATTGCAACAATTCTTAGTCCAGATAATGGCCTAATACTTTACTCCAAAAACACAAACGATTCTTACTCTAGGTAATGGCCTAATACCTTACTCCAAAAACATAAACGATTTTTACTCCAAATAATGGCCCAATGCCTTAATATAATTCCTTAAACCCTTTTTTAAAGCAAAAAAATTCTATCACATGTTCAAACAAACTTATTGACTTTAGAACCAAACACGTAATGAGCTTGGCTCTTTAATATTCACACCACTTTGGGTTACAGTGGGTCTGTTCAATGCCCCTACCCCAGTGTTGACTCACACAACAACAGTCTGCTCACACAGTGATTAGCTTGCTTTAGCTAGCAAGCTTCTATTTTGCTTTCCCACAACAACAACATCATCTACATCCAGAGGTCACACTTTCTGCATAGTGGGCTCTTCGCATAGTGGGCTCTCTCACAACTCTTAAACAATGTGCTCCAACAATGCCAACAACAAGGTAGACTCCACATACCCTTCGTACCATAGATTTTTCATGACTCTTGCCACTGATCCCTCACAGCTCTGGCCAAACACAGCTCTTCAAGCCACAACAATGCACCCCTCACCTGAGCTGTGTCTCCTGACAACTCACCTGAGCTCTGATACCAAATCAGAGAATGCAGAACTGAACACAACACAACTTGAACCTTGAACCTTACATTGCCATTAAAGGACTCTTATACATGCTAAAGAAAAGTAATATCACATCAATAATAGTCATTAACACTAAGTACAAATTTTTATAAGTGGAACAACGGAAATGCTTAAAAAACTAAAATAGAAAAAGTCCCTAATATACTTTTAAATAACAAAAAAATATAATTTTCTTTGAAATTCTATTATCTAATTTAAAAAAAAAATAACAATTAAATTTTATAATTGTAATATTTTATTAAAAAAACAAAAAAAAAACATAGTTAGTAAAAAAACAACCACACATACCAATAAATAAAAACTAGCACAATCACATGAATAAATGTGATTGATAAACACTAATAAACATATTTTAACCACATTTATTAATAAAATTTATTATTATTATTAATTATTAATAAACGTTAATAATAAATAATAACTATTAATAATTAATTATTATAATTGTTAATAATTATTAATTATTAATTATTAAAAATTATTAATAATTAACAATTGTTAATAATTAATAATAAATAATAGTAATACTGGGTAATTATAATTGAATATAATTAATATTAATATTAATATTAAATATTAACATTTAATATTAAATATTAATATTTAATATCAATAAAAATATTTATATTAACAATATTGAAAATTCATTACTTCTTAATAATAAATAAATAAAATAAATAATCATTACTTATTAATAGTAAATAAATAAATAAATTTATTATTTATTAAAAAAAATTATCATTTTTATTATTAATTAATTAATTTATAATGATATTTATTTAAATATATTTATTTTTAAATATTATCATTATATATTTATACAAATGAAATTTTGGGCTAAGGGAACAATAAAGCCAAGGTATATAAATTTTAGGATAAATATTTCAAACCCTAAAATAGATATGGTTGACCATGATTGATTTCCATATTCAGACAATCCTTGTCGCAATGTGATGCTGGACCATGCTTGACCATGCTTGATTTTCATATCAAGACAATCATTTTTAGAATGCGACATTGGACCATGGTTGATTTTCATATTGAGACAATGTTTTGCAAAATGCAACATTTGACCATGGTTTGTCATGGTTTCCTATGATTGACCATATTTTACCATGATTGACATTATAAAACGAAGGGAATAATAAGCCCACGATATTAGTACTAAAACCCCAAGAGATTATGAACCCACAAGAATGATATTAAACCTAAGGCACTAATATTATAAATCCATGGTATATAAAACCTAAGATATATATTATAAACACTAAAATAAGCATGGTTGACCATAGTTGTTTTTCATATTGAGACAATCCTTGTCACAATGCGGCACTGGACAATCATTGACCTTGATTAACCATGATTGATTTCCATATCAAGACAATCTTTGTCACAATGCGATGTTTGACCATGATTGACCATGGACGACCATGTTTGTTTTTATAAAACATGGTTGACTATTTTTGACAAAGGATGATCATGATTGACCATTGTTAACCATGGTTGACCATGATTGACCATGGACGACCATGTTTGATTTTATAAAAGATGGTTGAGCATTTTTGACAAAGGATGATCATGATTGACTATTGTTAACCATGGTTGACCATGATTATCATATTGAGACAATCTTTGTCATAATACGACGTTGGACCATTATTGAGAAAATGATTAATTTTCATATTGAGACAACCATGAACCTAAGGGAATAATTTTAAACCCTAGGAATATGAACCCTTCGATTAATAAACTCAAGGTATTTATATTATAAACCCAAGAGAATAATAAACCCAAGAGATAAAAACTATATGTCGAATGTACTTAAACTCTAAGATAAATATTATAAACCCTAAAATAAACATGCTTGACTGTCGTTGACCATGATTGATGTCCATATTTAGATAATCCTTCTCACAATGTGACATTAGAACACAGTTGACTATGCTTGACAAAGATTGGTTTTCATATCGAGACAACCTTTGTCACAATACAAAGTTGGACCATTGTTAACCATGGTTGATTTTCATATTGAGACAATCTTTTTCACAATGCTACATTTGATGATGGCTAACCTTGGTTGACCATGGTTAACTATGATTGACCATGGTTGACCATGATTGATATTATAATCCCAAGGAAACAATAAATGTAAGAGATTGATATTATAAACCCAAGGGATTAATACTAAAACCCCAAGGGATTATGAACCCAAGAGAAAGATATTAAACCCAAGGGACTAATATTATAAACCCATGTATGTAAACCCTAAGATAAATAGTATAAACACTAAAATAAACATGATTGATGATGGTTGATTTTCTTATTGAAACAATCCTTGTCATAATGTGACCTTAGATCATGGTTGACCATGCTTAACCATGGTTGATTTTCATATCAAGTCCATCTTTGCAAGAATTCGACGCTCAACCATGTTTGACCATGATTGACCATGACTGATTTCATATTGAAACAATCTTTTTCACAATGCGATGTTTGACTGTGGTTGACCACGATTGATTTTCATATTGAGACAGCATTTGTCACAATGCGGTGTTGGAAAATGTTTTGTCATGACTGACCATGTTTGATTTTCATATTGAGATAATCTTTGTCAGAATGAGACCTTCGACCATGGTTGACCATGGATGACCATAGTTGTCACAGTTATACGTTGGACCAAGAGACAATATTTGTCACAATGTGACCATGGTTATTGAGCATGATTGACTATGGTTGATTTACATATTGAGACAATCTTTCACGCAATGTGATGTTGGAACATGGTTGACCATGCTTTATTTTCATATTGAGACAATCTTTGTCACAATGCGACATTGGTTGGTTTTCATATTGACATAATGTTTGTTATAAAGTGACATTGGATCATGGTTGACCATGATTATAAGCCCAATGGAATTATATTAAACCCAAATATTAATATTATGAACCATATGAATAATATTATACCCTAGAAATATGAACCCCTAGATTAATAAACCCAAGGGATTAATACTAAAAACCTAAGGGATTATAAACCCAATGGAATAATATTAAAACCAAGGGATAGATATTATAAACCTAAGGTATATAAACCCTAAGATAAATATTATAAACCCTAAAATAATCATTGTTGACCATGAGTTACCATTGTTGATTTTCATACTAAGACAATCTTTGTCACAATGCGATGTTGGATCATGGTTGATCATGGTTGACCATGGTTGATTTTCATATTGAAATAATATTTGGCACAATGTGACATTTAACCACTGTTGACCATGGTTGTCCATTATTATACCCAAGGGATTAATAAACCCAATAGATTAATTCTAAAACCACAAGTTATTGCAAACCCAAGGGAATAATAGTAAACCCAAGGGATTAATTCTAAAACCACAAGTTATTATAAACCAAAGGGAATAATATTAAACTAAGGGGATTAATATTATAAATGCAAGGTATATGAACTATAAGATAAATATTATAGACCCTAAAATAAAAATGGTTGACTATGGTTGACCAAATCCTGACATTAATATTATAAACCTTAGGATTAATATTAAAACCCCAAGCAATTATAAACTAAAGGGAACAACATTGAACCATGGTTGACCATGATTGACCATGGTTGATGATGGTTGACCATGGTTGATTTTTGTATTGAGGAAATCTTTGTCACAATGTGAAGCCGACCATGGTTAACTATGATTGTCATAATGCAATGTTGGACCATGGTTCACAATGTTTTTAAACCTAAAGGATTTATATTAAATCATCGGATTAATATTATAAACCCCATGAATAATATTATACCCTATGAATATGAACCCTTGGATTAATAAACCTAAGGGATTGATATTATAAATCCAAAGAGAATAATAAATCGAATGGATTAATATTAAAAACCCAATGGATTATAAACCCAAAGGAATAATATTAAACCCAATGGATTAATATTATAAAACCAAGGCATATAAACCCTAATATAAATATTATAAACCCTAAAATAAACATGGTTACAATGGGATATTGTGGTTGATTTTCATATTGAGCCAATATTTATCACATTGTGACGTTGGACCATGGTTGGTTTTCTTATTGAGACAATCTTTGTCACAATGAAATGTTGGACCATGGTCAACATGATTGACCATGACTGATTTTCATATCGAGAAAATTCTATGACAAACACTAAGATAAATATTATAAAACAAGGTATATAAATGTTATGATAAATATTATAAACACTAAAATAAACATGGTTGATTTACATATTGAGACAATAACTGTCACAATACTATGGTGGACCATGCTTGATTTTCATATTGAGACAATCTTTGTCACAATGTGATGTTGGACGTAACTTATTTTGCAGTAGTTTTGTCACATCTTGTGGATGTCTGGGGACTTAATGATGGTTATAATTTAATGATTTTTTTTTTCAATGAGAAATAAAGATGGGGAAGATAACAAATATTCTTCCCAACCACATAAATAAATCCAATTAATGGAATTGTAGAGTGGTTATGTGACATCCTCTATTTTTTTTAGGGGGAATTGCAAACTCAACATGGTATCCAAGATGTGGTAATGCATAATTGAGGACCTTCTACAATGCATAAATGTGACAAATTTTCATAGAACCATGGACATTATGAAATGGTTTTCTTCCATGTTAATTAGTAAAATAGTTACTGATTCAATACCTTGGTTCAAGTCACTTTCCTGTTTAGACTAGTATTAAACAACCTCGGGGCCATTTCTCACTGATCCATAAGTTATGTTCTCTGAACTGGTAGTTTTGACTAAGTTTTGTTATGGTTTTCAGTTAAAGTTAAGTTATCTAGTTTTTACTAAATTCTACACATTTTGATGCTCAACCAAAATTACCTGAGAGATTTATTACAACTCACTTCAGTTTAGTTCATGCAGCTACCCTTATTTCACTTAGTTCAAGATATGTACTAGTGCAAAATTTTGCATTACTCAACTGATAGGTAATTTTTAGCTTAATTGACATTTTAAATTCTTTAAAATTCCATAGACAACCTGATGCAAGCTTGTAGATATGGCCATTAGGAGGTGGCTTAGACACTTGTGCTCTATAAGGAAAATGTAAGATAATTTCAACCATGTTTGGAGGCTTGCAATGTTTATTTCTGCTACACGTCTTAAACAATCTCTAAGGAAGTTTAGTTCAACCGTTCAAGCTTCACCTGGCTTTGCAAGTTAACAGAGAAAACTACCATAATGGTCGAACTGCTCTTGCTTTTGTAACCGTAAATGGCCATTCTCTATGTGCAAGACTTCTTTTTGTTGATGTTGTACCCAATATACATGATTTCTAGAATAGTTTAAGGGAAGACCGAGGGAAAGAATAATCATTAGTCAACTTTGATCTGACGCAAGTATTGATGCATGAAATGGTTGTGATTTGAATTTTTGATGGGTGGGTTTATTGTAGTGCTTGCTCTAGGATTGCGAATAAACCAGCAGATAGAGATATTACTGCGCCCTTCACATGGCAGCACTGAATCGGCATGCAAAGTATGTATATCTACTCCCAGATTTTGGGGCCAATATATCAGCTGTGACAGTTCAATATGGATCAACAATTGACCTTATAGTTAATTAATAAAGTAAATTGTTTAAACAATTCCTCTCTGGTGTTATTCTTTCTGTTGTAGATAATTTTCACCATGGTTCACTGATTTTATCAAACATGCATTTAATTTAACCAAGAGACATTTCATACTTGTACTTTTTATATGAAAAATGGATGGATCATTGCATACAATTGGAAACTTCTAGTAATTTTTTAAAACGAAATTTTATGTATTTTTCAACTTGAGAGGTACAGGTAGTACAACTCTCCACTACGTTGCTTGTGGTGGCAACGTTTAGTGTTGATAGATGAATTGGTTATTCCCGGATCTTGATCAGACTTGTATTATTTTAGTCTTTTCTTGTTTAAAAATAAAAAAATTTGCATTCATGATTAAATGTTCAAAGTATACATCTGACATGCAAATTTCGATTTTTTTGTGGAGCAATTTGCAGCGCTGAGAATGGCAATTGGTATATGATCTCTTGACAACACACCTTTTGAATTAGATTCTTATCTATCCATTGGTGGATTTAGACCACTCTGATATTGGTGAAACAACTGAGGTTCTTAATAATTTACAAAGAAAAAATAGTCGTGGAAATAGTGTTGAACGTTCACTCTATAAACTTCTGGGAATTTTATCTATAACATAATTTGCCAGTATTAAAAAGTCTCAGAACGTGCATGGTGGGAGGAGGAAAATGTTAATTGTAATAATTTTTTTTTATAGATACTTCATAATTTCTGTGTTTAGAATATATTTTATGGTATTTTAAAAAACTTTAAACAAATTGAATTTTTTTGTTATGTTTTTTATATGGGTAAAGATTGTATTTTATTATTTATATATTTTACTTCATTGCTACTTTCCACATTCCTAACTCATTCTTTTGAACGTCTAGATACAATTTCTAACTTATCTATTATGATAAAGTAAAAAGCATAAAATATATAATTAATAATTAAAATTGTCCTCCTCAATATATGTATATGTATGACACCATTGTTTATTAAAACACGTAATAGTTGTTGATTATGCCCGCAGAACCAACGACTCCCATTAAAACTTTCACGTTTGTTCAGTAGACGCCGTATTTTAGAAATGGCGAATGAAAGTGTGCATAAATATGTGATAACAATGAAACATTCCAGTGTTTGACCATGATTTGACTTGGTAAATGTTTGCCGGAGAGAAATAATTTTTTGATGCATAATTAGTGATGAATGCAAAAAAAATTTGCATATATTCTACTGCGGGCATATGCTTGATATATCATGAAAATCTTGTTGCAGAGCTTTTTCTGCAAATTTGGCTTCTCTTTTTGCTTTTGTATAAATCATATCATGTATCTATTTACTAACTTTAGGATACACTCTTCTTTCAGGTACAAGATGTTGAATGTCAGTATGCGCCTGTAGATTGGCATCTAGTACTTTTGTATTTCTTAATTGCCAAGTGGGCCTCCAATTTTTCTTGTATTCTTCCCAATCTTGATTGTTAGGGACAGTGCGTAGGATTCCTACTTCTGAGATTGATCCCATTCAGTGACCATGACCATTATATGATCTTGAGGCTGGATGTATTCTCTGCTAAGGAAATCTGAGAGACAAGTCTCCATTCATTTTATGTGTTCCACCTGAGAATCAAAGTTTGCAAAGAGTGCTTGCCACCTGGCAAACTTAGCCTCACCTAGATTTTTGATGTCTTTATTTAAAACCTTTTGAAGAGCTGAAGCATCAGTTCTGAGCAGGAACTGCTTGTTTATGAGGTAGACATCAAATTTGTTGATGCAGTTACACATAGCTTTGAATTCTTTTTCACTGGTGGAATAGTTCTGCTTAGCTGCATTCTGAGTCCCAGATGCATATTGAACAATTTTTTCAATGTCGTCTTTTCTCTATTTTAGGATTCCTCCCCATCCAATGTTACTAGCCTTCGTTTAGACAATTTTGAATGCATTGTCATCTGCGACATACAATATAGGAAGAGACTTTACCTTCGCTTTAATACTCTAAATAGCCTTGGTATGAAGTTCCGTCCATTCTGTTGGATTCT
The DNA here is from genome assembly GCA_031772625.1 of Pinus tabuliformis. Taxonomy (NCBI): domain Eukaryota; kingdom Viridiplantae; phylum Streptophyta; class Pinopsida; order Pinales; family Pinaceae; genus Pinus; species Pinus tabuliformis. The sequence goes on from CM062818.1 coordinate 486,811,011, forward strand.
TTTTAAGTCTCTTATTTAACACACTTATGTCAATAGCACAATCTTGATAAAAATTGCTGACATAATTCAGACACCCTAAAAATCACTGAAACTGATTTTTGTCAGTAATGACATAAGGAAATTTGTCAGCAAACTCCAGAGCATGCTTCTGCAAAGAGATTTGGCCATTGAAAATGGTGTGGCCAAGGAACTTGATAGTAGTCTGAAAGACTTCTATCTTCTTTTTGCTCAAAATTAGACCATTATGCTTTACTAGTTGCTTGAAAGTATATACATGCTTAAAATGGTCTTGGATGTTCTTGGAGAAGATCAGAACATCATCTATATACACTATGATCCAATAAAAATATGGCTTGAATATTTTGTTGATTACCTTCTGGAATTTTGATGGTGCATTCTTCAAACAAAAAGGCATGACATTCCACTCGTAGTGGCCTGATGGGATACTGAAAGCAGTTTTGAACTTGTCTTTTTCTGCAATAGCAACTTTCCAAAATTCTGCTTTCAAATCAATCTTAGAAAAAACTTTACCTCCATCTATCTTACTTATCAGATCTCCTTTATGAGGAATAGGATAGGTATCATCTGCAAGAACAGAGTTCAGAGGTTTAAAGTTTATTACTAGTCTTGGGATACCTCTGATTTGTTCAGCCCTTTTGTTGACGTAGAATCCATAGAAATTCCACGGACTGTTAGATTCTTTGATGACTCTTCTGTCTAAGAGCTGCTTGATCTCCTTTTCACAGAGATTTCTATAATCCTTGCTCATAGGGATAGCTCTACTTTTGCAGGGTTTTTCCGTGTATCCTTCTTTATACGGCAACTCAATTGTATGTTGTTTCTATGCCAAAATGCATTTGGTTCTTCTGAGTAGCATTCGTCTTCAACTTGCTTCTTCAAGTCCTCAATTTTTTTCTTTATTAGAGGATCTTTAAGTTGTTCTTCAACTCTAAGTGTGGATTTTAGATCCTTTAGATCTATCAATCTAGCTTCTGCTTTATCCAGGTCTTGGACAGTCTGGACCATTGTAGAAACTCGAGGATTCGAGATGTATGGCAACTCAATCCTTTTGTTTGTTCCCTTTGAAGTAGGAACATATATAAAATAACTAGCTTTATTATCCTCTAGCCTTGTTGACCCATGTGGCTCAACAGCTGCAAGGAAAATGTTTCCTAAAATGCAATCAACAGGGATCTCTACTACTATGAATTTCAAATTAATGCAGTGATGATCAAAACAGATAGAGGCTTTAGGAACTTCATATTTGAGCGTTTTATTGCCCAATCTCACTACATTCCTTTTTGCAGAGACCCAATATTTTGCTGGTATAATTTTCTTATTCAGAATGTTCACATCAACTCCTGAGTCAATGAGTGTTGTGAGTTCAAACATTTATCCTTTGATGTAGATGTCAACTTTAACATGATGTTGCTGATAGGAGATGGTCAAGAGTCTCATTTCTTTGAATCCATAGGTAGGGTCTTTCTTTCCCTCAATAATCTCAAGATTAGGATTTGGAATCCTCTCATATTGTGTTGTATCCCATGAATGAAGACACTCTTCTTCTTTTTTTGCCACCTTCTTTCCTTTCTTTATTTCTACAATCTAAGATTTTAAAGCAGAGATATCATTTTTGATGCTGTGAATCTCTCCACTTGCTTCCCCCAAGGTGAGTGAATGCACCTTGTCTGATTTCTCTTGATGTCTCTGAAAAGATCTAGTATTTCTATCGAAAGAACCATCAACAAATAATGGCTTCTTACCTGAACTTTTGGAAGAACTGGATCTAAATTTATCCATGAATGCTTCGTTCAACTGAGTCTTCATATCACCATATTCCATTGCTCGTATTTGAGATAAGATTTTGATCTCATCTTCTTCTGAGGCAGCCTTTAAGATCTTTTCTTTCTGAGGTCTGAAGTGTATTTCTTCAGAACTAGAATCACTGTATGATTCTGAATCAAAATCATAATGTACTTGACAGGCGCATTCTCCAGGTTCTGGACAAGAACAGGATGTGTCTTCGGAATCTGAATATCCTTGCATATGTGCTTGTAACACTTCATGAGATGAGGAGCTAAAATAATCATAAGATGATTCTTCAAGCTGTTGCTACTGAGCTAGTTCTCTTATTACCACATTTGGGCAACGTTCTGTGCTATGAGAACGGGAACCACATTTCATGCATTGTGTAGATCCTTGTCATTCTTGTTTGACATTTTCCCCCTTTTTAACAGAGTTTTTAGACTTCTTTCCTCTGTTCTGCTTAGACTCTTCCTCTTCTAGACATCTTGAGGATGTATGTCCAGTCTTACTACACAGCCAACAAGTAAGACTATTCCATTTCTCCTACTTAGATGTATGGAGATGGATGTTAGAAGGTCTGTAAAAATGAGGCCTAGGACCATACCTATAGTAGCCTTTTCTGGCATTAGAGGAGTGGCCTTTAGATCGCTGAGAACTTTTCCTTCGATCTTTGTAGCTTTTGAATTTCTTCTTATACTCTTTTTTGGCCCTTTTCTTTGCTTTCCTCCGCTTGACCAAAGGGTCATCGACTGTAAGTCCATACTTGCTGCAGATGGACTTTTTATCAGGGAGCTTTGAAAGCTTCTCCAAAGATTTATTTACTTTGGAGCTTGTGCATAAACTCACTAGTGTTTTTGTAATGTAAGCATAAATCTCTCCCCAAGTATAAGATTCAAATGGCAGCTGAAAAACTTCTTGTAATCTGATATAGTCAACAAACCTGGATGGAAGAGCAGCAAGATAAGCCTGTTTCCATAACAGATTTTTTGAATCTTTTACCTCATAGATCCTCTGCATCCAGTCTCTGTGAAAATCTTCGTACTGTGACATCTTGTGACATTTTAGTTTCATAAGAATAACTTCATTGTTATCTGCTATTTCAGTTTCACTACCACAACAGTGTTCCAGAATCATAGATGTCAAAGCACCTATCATGTTGCTTATGGTAGTGCCATATGGATTATGGATCACATCCCCAGTTTCATCTTTAAGTACTTCTGCTTCCATTTTTGTCATCAATTTTGGATATGATTTTGTTTCCCACCACCTGAGAAATGTCCCTGTGAAACATTGAATAATAGTCTTGCGGGCTTCAATTTCACTTTTCCCTCTTAAGCACGTGAGTTTATATTCTGTGAACATCATGTCTATTAATTGTCTAATCTGGCCAACACTCAAATTATCAAAATTCCATTCTCTATGTGATTCAGGGAAGAAAGTGTGAGCTTCCGGAAGTTTGCCTTTACCTTCTAGATCAGGTGAAGGATATTTGTTGAACCTACTCTCAAGAGGTTCATAGATAGGAAAAATCTGAGAATCAGGATCTTTCTTTTCTTCTACTTGTTCCTTGAATAAGGATGCAATGGTGACTTTCTCTGTAGCCTCGAGTTTTTCTTTAGAAGATGTGGCTACTTCTTTTGGAAAGAATGCCAGAAACCTATTGATGGGCTTAACAGGATCCTGAATCTTTATATTTCTTTTGTACAAAAAAGAAGTAGGAACTGGTTTTTCTGTTTTTGTCAAACTTATCTTTTCAACTCTCTCAGTCAAACCAGATATAAGATTTTTAGTAGTATCAAGATGATCTAATATTTCATCTTCTAATTCTTCTATATTTCTCAAAGATTCTTTGGCATAAGAACAAACAATAGATGAAGCATTTTGTACATCATTGAGGCCTTTGTTTACCTCATTTATTGAAACTTGAATAGTGTCAAACTGTTCTTTTATTTCTGTTGCTTTTGCTGTATTAATCTCTAGACCCTTAATTGTTGTATTGGTCCAGTTTCGTTGTTCACTGGCTTTCTAGATACTCCCATCTATGCCTAAAGCATTGTCATCCTTTTGTACTAAAGGAATTGCTTTAGCTGCATTTTGATTTTATCCAATAATAATTCCTATATATGGAGGACAAGTAGATGGGGTTTCTATTCTGGTACCATCCAAAGCAGTCCAAGCATGTTTATTAATTGAAGAAGAAGATGAACAAGTTAACACATTCTCAAGGGAAACTTTTCTCTTCCATTCATAAAAGGTAATCCAAGAATTCGTGACTTCCATATAATGTTTCCATTCCTTTGCTAATTTCTTCTTTTCTTCAATAGTATGGGTTAGTCCAAATTGTTCTGCTTCTGTATTAGTGAACAAGTCCCAATTTAGCATGGTTTTCATCCATTCGGAACTTATTTGTGATTTTAGGCAGCCAAACATGACAGTAAAGAATTTATGCATTTCCATGCCTGCATTCTTTTTGCAGTCATCTGGAACAAGACCAAATCTATAGGCAGGGATTAAACCTTTAGCTTGCCCAAGATAGCCTAAACCATATGTGTATTTGGCTCGCCTCATGACACTAAACATCTCTGTCAATCTAGGATCTTCTCCTTCAAGAGTAATAATCTCATGCATCATTAGGACATGGTAAGACTCTGGCTCATGTGGAAATGGTATGTCTGAACATTTTGTGTTCAGGCATGGATTTACTAAAGTGGAAGGAGGAGCTTCTCCCGTTCTAGAATGGTGATTTATATGTATGACAGATTCAGCAAGTGTACATAGATTTACAACAATTGGATAAGTAACTTCTAGAGGATTGAAGTTAATTATTTGGGCAAACTCAAAAAGAGAAATATGTTTACAAGAAGTGGAGCTAGAGCATGCGGTATACGCAATGGAAGGATCTCTATAATACTTTGAACTTTTACAGGCTTTTTCAATACTTCTATAATCAATGGTGGATCTTCTGGGAAAAGACAAAACTACTGAAGACTAGTTTTCTTTGACATCAGTAGAGGTTATTTTTTTTGGAACAGGAGGCTTGGGATTATTGATTACCCAGTTTTCGGGAAAGGTGAGCTCTTCCCATTTGATGGTTTGATGTTCTATTTTCTGATTCTTTAAATCAGTGAGAACAACAACACTTGCTTTAGAATTATGACTGGGTGTATGGCACATAGCTGGCCATAAGGTATTAGTGTGTCGAAAACATCCTATGGATTGTATGGCTATGTTATGTCTCTTATTATGCATGTTAAACCCTGAGGTTTGGATCTGCAACTACAAGATCTGATCAATGGTCTCATCGAAGACATAAACTGAAAATTTAGGATAGTAGTCAAAATAGACAGGGCAATGCGACAGAGGGGCAACTATACCTCCGATCAGGAAATCAGTATACTTATTGTGGGTAAGATCACGGGCTGTGGCTAACAAAAAAGTATTTAACCCTTGGTGTTTCAGAGGGTTGATCCCAATTCTAATGCATCCCAAATGCAGATATTTTGTTTTCAATATCTTAGCCTCAGCCTGTAAAACTTTTGGATCCAGTAAAGGGATAGACAGGATATTGTTAGAGTTCTCCTGGATCTGACTAATAGACTCTTTAATGCTGATCCTAGTAGCGACTTTTAAATGAGATATAGATAGGTCATCATAAACTTCAGAGGCAGATATGTTAGGTAACTACCAGTGAGCAGAGGGTTGTGGCTCTTCATATTCAACTTCTGCTTGATTTAAGACTCGACTAGAACTTGATGCAAACATGTCCTTAAGAGGGTTCTCTTCTGCAGATGACTCTCTGTCTTCTAATTCACAAAAGGAAACAGACTTCCAAAATGAATCCAATTTTTAATATGAGTGATTTTTAGAATACCAACCTCTTGAACCAGACGTTACTGGCTCTGATACCAATTTTAGAGCAGGGGCTTCTGTCACAGGATACACGAGAAAACCCTGCAAAAGGGGAGCTATCCCTATGAGCAAGTATTATTGAAATCTCTATGAAAAAGAGATCAAGCAGCTCTTAGACAGAAGACTCATCAGAGAATCTGACAGTCCATGGAATTGCTATGGATTCTACGTCAACAAAAGAGCTGAACAAATTAGAGGTATCCCAAGACTGGTAATAAACTTTAAACCTTTGAACTTTGTTCTTGCAGATGATACTTATCATATTCCTCATAAAGGAGATCTGATAAGTAGGATAGTTGGAGCTAATGTTTTTTCTAATTTTTATTTGAAAGCAAGATTCTGGCAAGTTGCTATAGCAGAAAAAGACAAGTTCAAAACTGCTTTCAGTGTCCCATCAGGCCACTACGAGTGGAGTGTCACGCCTTTCGGTTTGAAGAATGCACCATCAAAATTCCAGAAGGTAATCGACAAAATATTCAAGCCATATTTTGATTGGCTCATACTGTATATAGATGATGTTCTAATATTCTCCAAGAACATCCAAGACAATTTTAAGCATATATACTTTCAAGCAACCGGTAAAGCATAATGGTCTAGTTTTGAGCAAAACGAAGATAGAAGTCTTTCAGACTACTATCAAGTTCCTTGGCCACACCATTTTCAATAGAAAAATCTCTTTGCAGAAGCATGCTTTGAAGTTCGCTGACAAATTTCATGATTTCATTACAGACAAAAATCAATTGCAGCGATTTTTAGGGCTTCTGAATTATGTCAGGAATTTTTATAAAGATTGTGCTACTGACAGAAGTGTGTTAAATAAGAGACTTAAAAGGAATCCACCAGAATGGATAGAACTTCATACCAAGGCTATTCAGAATATTAAAGCCAAGGTAAAGTCTCTTCGAATATTGTATGTTGCAGATGACAATGCATTCACAATTGTCTAAATAGATGCTAGTAACGTTGGATGGGGAGGAATCCTAAAACAGTGAAAAGGTGACATTCAACAAGTTGTTCAGTATGCTTCAACTCTTCAAAAGGTTTTAACTAAAGGCATCAAAATGCTACGAGAGGCTAAGTTCACCAGGTGGCAAGCACTCTTTGCAAACTTCGATTTTCAGGTGGAACACATAAAAGAAACGGAGAATTGTCTCCTAGATTTCCTTAGCAGAGAATACATCCAGCCTCAAGATCATATAATTGTAATAGTCACTGAATGGGATCAATCTCAGAAGCAGGAAGTCCTGCGCACTATCCCTGACAATCAAGATTGGGAAAAATACAAGAAAAATTGGAGGCCCACTTGGAAATTAAGAAATACAAAAGTACTAGATGCCAATCTGCAGGCCTATACTGACATTTAGCATCTTATACCTAATAGAAAAGTGTATCCTAAAGGCAGTAAATGGATACATGATATGATTTATACAAAAGCAAAAAAAGAAGCCAGATTTGTAGAAGAAGCTCTGCAACACGATTTTCATGATATATCAGGCATATGGTGCCATGGAGGGGTCCGTAGTGGAATATATGCAAAATATTTTTGCATTCATTGAACCAGGAGTTTAGAATGGCCATGGCCAACACATGCTGCTATCCTTTGTCCAAAAGGAGATCCAAAAATTATTTTTCCTAACACAGTTTACGATTTTGCAGGATACAAGAAGTTATGGTGGGACTTCCTTAATGTTGATGATAAATAAGAAACCCACTACGCTAAAATAAAATTCAGTACAACGGGAATCTTTCAGAGAAATCAACAATGTGAGTGGATCGAGAAATGGTGGGTCAACTATGGTGTCAACAGATCAGCAATGGACCCAATCTATCATGAGTCATACTGCCGAAACCACTGTGATATATGCTTTGAACATAATATACTAGAATGTTTTCACACCATCTATAAAACTGCTAAAGAAATGATAGCTGGAGAAGAATGGACACCTTTTCATGATATCAATAAATCCCTAAAAGAATACATGAATTGTCATTATGAATGGATAATCCTCACCAAAATAAAGCATCAAATCATTATGGGAAATCAAATGATCGTCCGAAGGATTTTTACTAAAGACTGGGACGAATTATTGTACAAAAAGAAGAGTTCCCAAAATCATTGTTTTTCCTGATGGTTCTCACGGGCCTGTCCATTAAAAGCATCCATTATTGTAATAATGTTTTCCAGTCACATGGACTTAATTGTGGCCAGCTTTCTCGTGGGCTTTGTTGTACAAAAGCATCCACTGTTTAAATAATCGATCTACTAATAATATAATGAAGATAGCATATCTTCCCGTAGTATTTACCTTTTTCAAACAAGAATCTTTGTGCGGATGTCATCTTGGTGTTATCCGAAAGAAATGATCCCTTCCACCTGTCCAATGCTCTACATTAATGTTTGTCCCCTCTCATTTCTTATAAATTGAGGGTAAGGCTCATTCATGGGGGCATTGGCATTTGGAGAGTCTTAGAGAGTCCTAGAGATCTGAGAAGCCTCTGTATTAGTGTGGTCGACACTGGTAAGAACCTAAAGTGGCCAGATCTATTAGAAGTAAGTCGCGTTTGTATATGAGTCAAGTCTGTATATTCTGAGGCAGAGCCTATCTGTTGCCAAGTAGCCTTTGGTAATGTTTGTTCCTCTGTGAACGACATAAAGTCCGATAAATGCAACGATAGTCCATCTTTGATAAATAATTCTCTTTATAAGATTCGTAATCCGAATCCTTTATGAGAAATAATATGAGTATACATTTTTGCGCCTGAATACCTGTGCGCATTTTTTATTGTCTGTTGTGGTAGTAGATGTCTTGCAATCTTCATTTGAAGTTCACTGAATGTTCATTAGGGGTTCGCCAAAGGATTGAAGGGACGCCAGACCATTGTTAGGCGAGGTAGCCGTGAGTTGAGGTTGCAAAGCGTGAAATATCTCAGTAGGTTCACACTAAGTTCACCACAAGTTCACCAAGAATTTATTTGTGAATACAGACGAAGAGACACACAAGGCAAAGAGTCAAAGCAAGCTTGTGACAGAAGCACCTGCTCTAAAATTGGTATCAGAGCCAGTAGCATCTGCTTCAAGAGGTTGGTATTCTAAACATCACTCATACTAAAAAATAGATTCATTCCAGAAGTCTGTTTCCTTTCGTGAATTAGAAGATAGAGGGTCATCTGCAGAAGAGAACCCTCTTAGGGACATGTTTGCATCAAGTTCTAGTCAAGTCTTAAATCAAGCAAAACTTGAATATGAAGAGCCACAACCCTCTGCTCGCTGGAAATTACCTAACGTATCTGCCTCTGAAGTTTATGATGACCTATCTATATTTAATTTAAAAGCTGCTACTAGGATCAGTATTAAAGAGTCTATTAGTCAGATTCAGGAGAACTCTGACAATATCCAATCTATCCCTTTACTGGATCCAAAAGTTTTACAGGCCGAGGCTAAGAGATTGAAAACAAAATATTTGCATTTCGGATGCATCAGAATTGGGATCAACCCTTTGACACACCAAGGGTTAAATACTTTTGTGTTAGCCACAGTTTGTGATATTACCCACATTAAGTATACTGATTCCCTGATTGGAGATATAGTTGCCCCTCTGTGCATGGACATGTCTATTTCAACTGCTATCCTAATTTTCCAGTTTATGTCTTCGATGAGACCATTGATCAGATCTTGCAGTTGCAGATCCAAACCTCAGGGTTTGAAATGCATAAGAAGAGACATAACATAGCCATACAATCCATAGGATTTTTTCGGCATACTAATACCTTATGGCTAGCTATACGCCATACACCTAGTCATGATTCTAAAGAAAGTGTTGTTGTTCTCACTGGTTCAAAGAATAAAAAAAAAAGAACATAAAACCATCAGATTGGAAGACATCACCTTTCTCAAACACTAGGTAGTCGATAATCCCAAGCCTCGTGTTCCAAAAGGAATAACCTCTACTGATGTCAAAGAAAATAGTCTTCAGCAGTTTTGTCTTTTCCCAGAAGATTCACCATTGATTACAGAGGTATTGAAATAGCCTGTAAAAGTTCAAAGTATTATAGAGATCCTTCCATTGTTGATACTGCATGTTCTAGCTCTACTTCTTGTAAACATATTTCTCTTTTTGAGTTTGCCCAAATAGTTAACTTCAATCCTTTAGAACTTACATGTCCATAATGTAAAGTTGTTCTAAATATATGTACGCTTGCTGAATCTTTCATACATATAAATCACCATCCTAGAACGGGAGAAGCTCCTCCTTTCACTTCAGTAAATCCATGCCCAAACCCAAAAAATTCAGACATACCATTTCCACATGAGCCTGAGTCTGAGCATGTTCTAATGATGCATGAAATTATTACACTTGAAGGAGAAGATCCTAGATTGAAAGAGATGTTCAGTGTCATGAGAACAACCAAACCCACATATGGTTTAGGCTATCTTGAGCAAGATAAAGGTTTAAGCCCTGCATGTAGATCTGGTCCTGTTCCTGATGACTATAAAAAGCTTGTTGTCATGGAAATGCATAAATTCTTTACTCTCATGTTTGGCTGCCTAAAATCACAAATAAGTTCCAAATGGATGAAAGCCATGATGAATTGGGACTTGTTCACTAATCTAAAAGCAGAACAGCTTGGACTAAGCCATACTATTGAAGAAAAGAATAAATTAGCAGAGGATTGGAAACATTATATGGAGGTCTAAAATTATTGGATTTCCTTTTATGAATGGAAGAGAAATGTTTCCCCTGAGAATGTGTTAACTGGTTCATCTTCTTCTTCAATTAATAAACATGCTTGGACTGCTTTGGATGGTAGTAGAATAGAAACCCCATATACTTTTCCTCCGTATAGAGGAATTATTATTCGAGAAAATCAAAATGCAGCTAAAGAAATTACTTTAGTACAAAAGGATGACAATGCTTTAGGAATAGATGGGAGAATCCAGAAAGCCAGTGAACAGCTAAACTAGACCAATACAACAATTAAGGTTCTGGATATTAATACAACAAAAGCAACATAAATAAAAGAATAGTTTGACACTGTTCAAGTTTCAATAAATGAGGTAAACAAAAGCCTCAATGATGTACAATGTGCTTCATCTATCGTTCATTCTTATGCCAAATAATATTTGACAAAGATAGAAGAAGTAGAAGATAAAATAGTAGATCATCTTGATACTACTAAAAATCTTATATATGGTTTGACTGAGAGAGTTGAAAAGATAAGTCTGACAAAAACAGACAAACCAGTTCCTACTTCTTTTTTGTACAAAAGAAATATAAAGATTCGGGATCCTGTTAAGCCCATCAATAGGTTTCTAACATTGTTTCCAAAAGAAGTAGCCACATCTTCTGAAGAAAAACCCAAAGCTACAGAGAAAGTCACCATTGCATCCTTATTCAAGGATGAAGAAGAAGAAAAGAAAGATCTTGATTTTCAGATTTTTCCTATCTATGAACCTCTTGAGAGTAGGTTCAACAAATATCCTGCATTTGATCTAGAAGGTAAAGGAAAACTTCCAGAAGCTCACACTTTCTTCCCTGAATCACATAAAGAGTGTAATATTGATAATCTGAGCGTTGGCCAGATTAGATAGTTAATAGACATTATGTTCACAAAATATAAACTCATGTGCTTAAGAGGGAAAAGTGAAATTCAAGCCCGCAAGACTATTATTCAATGTTTCACAGGGACATTGTTCAGGTGGTGGGAAACATAATCATCTCCAAAATTGCTAACAAAAATGGAAGCAGAAGTACTTAAAGATGAAATTGGAGATGTGATCTATAATCCAGATGGCACTACCATAAGCAACATGATAGGTGCTTTGACATCTATGATTCTGGAACTCTGGTGTGGCAGTGAAACTGAAATAGAAGATAAGAATGAAGTTATTCTTATGAATCTAAAATGCCACAATATGTCACAGTACGAAGTTTTTCACAGAGACTAGATGCAAAGGATCTATGACGTAAAAGATTCAAAAAATATGTTATGGAAACAGGTTTATCTTGCTGCTCTTCCATCCAGGTTTGTTGACTATATTAGATTACAAGAAGTTTTTCAGTTTCCATTTGAATGTTATACTTGGGGAGAGATTTATGCTCACATTACAAAAACACTGGTAAGTTTATGCACAATCTCCAAAGTAAATAAATCTTTGGAGAAGCTTTCAAAGCTCCCTGATAAAAAGCCCATCTACTGCAAGTATGGACTTACAGTTGATGACCATTTGGTCAAGCGGAGGAAAGAAAAGAAAAGAGCCAAAAAAGAGTATAAGCAGAAATTCAAAAGCTACAAAGATCGAAGGAAAAGTCCTCAGCGATCTAAAGGCCGCTCCTCCAAAGCCAGAAGAGGCTAATACAAGTATGTCCCCAAGACTCATTATTGCAAACCTTCTGACATCCATCTCCATACATCTAAGCAGGAGAAATGGAATAGTCTTACTTGTTGGTTGTGTGGTAAGAATGGACATACATCCTCAAGGTGTCTAGAAGGGGAAGAGTCTAAGCAGAACAGAGGCAAGAAGTCTCAAACCTCTGTTAAAAAGGGGAAAAATGTCAAACAAGAAGGATAGGGATCTATAGAATGCATGAAATGTGGTTCCCATTCTCGTAGCACAGAATGTTGCCCTAATGTGGTAATAAGAGAACTAGCTCAGCAACAAGCTTGAAGAATCATCTTAAGATTCTTTTAGCTCCTCATCTCATGAAGAGTTACAAGAACATATGCAAGAATATTCAGATTGCGAAGACACGTCCTGTTCTTGTCTAGAATCTGGAGAATGCACCTGTCAAGTACATTATGATTCTAACTCAGAATCATACAGTGATTCTAGTTCTTAAGAAATAAACTTCAGACCCCAGAAATAAAAGATCTTAATGGAGGTATTCAAATGTGGAAATGTATATTCATATTATTTCTCAGAATGGATGTAGATTACAAATATTATTGAGAGAATTCTTTATCAGAGATGGACAATTGTTGCATTATCAAACTTTATGTTGTTCACAGAGGAACAAACATTACCAAAAGCAGCCTGGAAACAGATAGGCTCTACCTTAGAATATACAGACTTGACTCGTATAAAGACTTGACTTACTTCTAATAGATCTGGCAACTTTAGGTTCATACCAGTGTCAAGCACACTAATATGCAGGCTTCTCAGATCTCTAGGACTCTCTAAGACTTTAAGACTCTCCAAATTCCAATGCCCCCATGAATGAGCCTTACCCTCAATTTATAGGGAATGAGAGGGGACAAACATTCTTGTAGAGCGTCGGATAGGTGGAAGGAATCATTGCTTTCGGGTAACACCGAGGTGACATCCGCACAAAAATTCTCGTCCAAAAAAGTAAATCCTAAGGGAAGATATGATATCTTCATTATATTCTTAGTAGATCGATTATTTACACAGTGGATTCTTTTGTACAGCAAAGCCCACGAGAATGTTGGCCATAATTAAGTCCTTGTAACTGGAAAAAATTATTACAATAATGGATGCTTTTAACGGACAAGCCCATGAGAACTGTCAGGACAAAAAATGATTTTGGGGAATCTCTTCTTTTTGTACAATAATTTGTCCCAGGCTTTAGTAAAATTCCTTTGGATGATCATTGGTTTTCCCAGAATGATTTGATGCTTTATTTTGGTGAGGATTACCCATTCATAATGACAATTCATGTATTCTTTTAGGGATTTATTGATATCATGAAAAGGTTTCCATTCTTCTCCAGCTGTCATTTCTCTGGCAGTTTTATAGATGGTGTGAAAACATTCTGGTATATTATGTTCAAAGCATATATCACAGTGGTTTCGGCAGTATGACTCATGATAGACTGGGTCCATTGCTGATCTATTGACACCATAGTCGACCCACCATTTCTGGAGCCACTCACATTATTGATTTCTCTCAAATATTCCCGTTGTACTGAATTTTATTTTACTGTAGTGGGTTTCTTATTTATCATCAACATTAAGTCCCACCATAACTGCTTGTATCCTGCAAAATCGTAAACTGTGTTAGGATAAATAATTTTTGGATCTCCTTTTGGCCAAAAGGCAGCATTATGTGTTGGCCATGACCATTCTAAATTCCTGGTTCCATGAATGCAAAATATTTTGCATATATTCCACTGCGGAATGCTCCATGGCACCATATGCCTGATATATCACGAAAATCTTGTTGTAGAGCTTCTTCTGCAAATCTGGCTTCTCTTTTTTCTTTTGTATAAATCATATCATGTACCCATTTACTGCCTTTAGGATACAATCTTCTTTCATGTACAAGATGTTGAATGTCAGTATGCGCCTGCAGATTAGCATCTAGTACTTTTGTATTTCTTAATTGCCAATTGGGCCTCTAATTTTTCTTGTATTCTTCCCAATATTGATTGTCAAGGATAGTGCACAGGACATCATGCTTCTGAGATTGATCCCATTCAGAGACTATGACCATTATATGATATTGAGGCTAGATATATTCTCTGCTAAGGAAATCTGGAGACAATTCTCCATTCCTTTTATGTGTTCCACCTGAAAATAAAAGTTTGAAAAGAGTGCTTGCCACCTGGCGAACTTAGCCTCACCTCGCTTTTTGATGTCTTTAGTTAAAACCTTTTGAAGAGCTGAAGCATCAGTTCTGAGAAGGAACTATTTGTTTATGAGGTAGACATCAAATTTGTTGATGCAATTCCATGCAACTTTGACTTCTTTTTCAATGGTGGAATAGTTTTGTTCGTCTGCATTCCAAGTCCCAGATGCAAACCAAACAATTTGTTTAATGTCGCATTTTATTTGTTTTAGGATTCCTCCCCATCTAATGTTACTAGCATCTATTTCGACAATTTTGAATGGATTTTCATCTGCAACATACAATATAGGAAGAGACTTTACCTTGGTTTTAATATTCTAAACAGCCTGGGTATGAAGTTCCGTCCATTCTGGTGGATTATTTTTAAGTCTCTTATTTAACACACTTCTGTTAGTAGCACAATCTTGATAGAAATTGCTGACATAATTCAGATACCCTAATAAGCAGTTTTAAACTTGTCTTTTTTCTGCAATAGCAACTTGCCAAAATCCTGCCTTCAAATGAAACTTAGAAAAAACTTTAGCTCCAACTATCCTACTTATCAGATCTCCTTTAATAGGATAAGTATCATCTGCAAGACCAGAGTTCAGAGGTTTAAAGTTTATTACCAATCTTGCGATACCTCTAATTTTTTCAGCTCTTTTGCTGACGTAGAATCCCTAGCAATTCCATGGACTGTCAGATTCTCTGATGAGTCTTCTGTCTAAGAGCTGCTTGATCACTTTTCCACAGAGATTTTTATAATCATTGCTCATATGAATAGCTCTACTTTTGCAGGGCTTTCATGTGTATCCTTCTTTATACGGGAGCTCAACTGTAGCTTCTTTCTATGCCAAAATGCTTTTGGTTCTTCTAAGTAGAATTTGTCTTCAACTTGCTTCTTCAAGTTCTCAATTTTTATCTTAATCTGAGGATCTTTAAGTTGTTCTTCAAATCTGAGTGTGGATTTTAGATCCTTTAGATCTGTCAATCTAGCTTATGCTTTATCTAGGTCTTGGGCAGTCTGGACCATTGTAGAAACTCAAGGATTCGAGATGTATGGAAACTCGATCCTTTTGTTTGTTCCCTTTGAAGTAGGAATAGATATAAAATAACCAACTTTATTATCCTCTAACCTTGTTGACCCATGTGACTCAATAGCTGCAAGGAAAATGTTTCCTAAAATGCAATCAACTGGGATATCTGCTAATGCGAATTTCAAATTAATGCATTGATGATCAAAATAGATAGAGGCTTTAGGAACTTCATATTTGAGCATTTTATTGCCCAATCCAAATACATTCCTTTTCACAGAGACCCAATATTTTTCCGGTATAATTTTCTTACTCAGAATGTTCACATCCGCTCCTGAGTCAAGGAGTGTTGTGAGTTCAAACATTTCTCCTTTGATGCAGATGTCAACTTTAACATGATGTTGTTGATACAAGATGGTCAAGAGTCTCATTTCTTTGAATCCATTGACAGGGTATTTCTTTCCCTCAATAATCTCAAGATTAGGATTTGGAATCCTGTAATATTGTGTTGTATGCCATGAATGAAGATCCTCTTCTTCTTTTTTTTCCACCTTCTTTCCTTTCTTTATTTCTGCAATCTGAGATTTTAATGCAGAGATCTCATTTTTGATGCTGTGAATATCTCTACTTCCTTCCCCCAGGGTGAGTGAACACACCTTGTCTGGTTTCTCTTGATGTCTCTGAAAAGATCTAGTATTTCTATCGAAAGAAGCATCAACAAATAATGGATTCTTACTTGAACTTTTGGAAGAACTGGATCTGAATTGATCCATGAATGTTTCGGTCAACCGAGTCTTCATATCACCATCTTCCATTGCTCGTATTTGAGATAAGATTTTGATCTCATCTTCTTCTGAGGCAGCCATTAAGATCTTTTCTTTCTGAGGTCTGAAGTGTATTTCTTCAAAACTAGAATCATTGTATGATTCTGAATCAAAATCATAATGTACTTGACAGGCGCATTCTCCAGATTCTAGACAAGAATAGGATGTGTCTTCAGAATCTAAATATTCTTGCATATGTTCTTGTAACTCTTCGTGAGATGAGGAGCTAAAAGAATATTAAGATGATTCTTCAAGCTATTGTTGCTGAGCTAGTTCTCTTATTACCACATTATGGCAACATTCTATGCTGTGAGAATGGGAACCACATTTCATGCATTATATAGATCCCTGTCCTTCTTGTTTGAAATTTTTCCACTTTTTAACAGAGGTTTGAGACTTCTTGCCTTTGTTATGCTTAGACTCTTCCCCTTCTGGACATCTTGAGGATGTATGTCCAATCTTACCACACAGCCAACAAGTAAGACTATCCCATTTCTCCTGCTTAGATGTATGGAGATGGATGTCAGAAGGTCTGTAATAATGAGTCCTGGGGACATACCTGTAGTAGTCTTTTCTGGCTTTGGAGGAGAAGCCTTTAGATCGCTGAGGACTTTTCCTTCGATCTTTGTAGCTTTTTAACTTCTACTTATACTCTTTTTTGGCTCTTTTCTTTGTTTTCCTCCACTTGACCAAAGGGTCACCAACTGTGAGTCCATACTTGCTGCAGATGGACTTTTTATCAGGGAGATTTGAAATCTTCTCGAAAGATTTATTTACTTTGGAGCTTGTGCATAAACTCACCAGTGCTTTTGTAATGTGAGAATAAATCTCTCCCCAAGTATAAGATTCAAATGGCAGTTGAAAAACTTCTTGTAATCTGATATAGTCAACAAACCTGGATGGAAGAGCAACAAGATAAACCTATTTCCATAACAAATTTTTTGAATCTTTTACCTCATAGATCCTCTGCATCCGGTCTCTGTGAAAATATTCGTGTTGTGACATCTTGTGGCATTTTAGATTCATAATAACAACTTCATTCTTATCTGCTATTTCAGTTTCACTGCCACACCAGTGTTCTAGAATCATAGATGTCGAAGAACTTATCATGTTGCTTATGGTAGTGCCATCTGGATTATGGATCAAATCTCCAGTTTCATCATTAAGTACTTTTGCTTCCATTTTTGTCAGTAATTTTGGAGATGATTCTATTTCCCACCACCTGAGCAATGTCCTTGTGAAACATTGAATAATAGTCTTGCAGGCTTCAATTTCCCTTTTCCCTCTTAAACACATGAGTTTATATTCTGTGAACATCATGTCTATTAACTGTCTAATCTGGCCAACGCTCAGATTATCAATATTCCATTCTCTATCTGATTTAGGGAAGAAAGTGTGAGCTTCTGGAAGTTTGCCTTTACCTTCTAGATCAGGGGCGGGATATTTGTTGAACCTACTCTCAAGAGGTCAATAGATAGGAAAAAATTGAGAATCGGGATCTTTCTTTTCTTCTTCTTCATCCTTGAATAAGGATGCAATGGTGACTTTCTCTGTAGCCTTAGGTTTTTCTTCAGAAGATGTGACTACTTCTTTTGGAAACAATGCCAGAAACCTGTTGATGGGCTTAACAGGATCCTGAATCTTTATATTTCTTTTGTACAAAAAAGAAGTAGGAAATGGTTTGTCTTATTTGTCAGACTTATCTTTTCAACTCTCTCAGTCAAACCAGATATAAAATTTTTAGTAGTATCAAGATGATCTACTATTTTATCTTCTACGTCTTCTATCTTTCTCAAAGATTCTTTGGCATAAGAACGAACAACAGATGGATTATATTGTACATGATTGGGGCTTTTGTTTACCTCATTTATTGAAACTTGAACATTGTCAAATTGTTCTTTTATTTCTGATGCTTTTGCTATATTAATCTCCAGACCCTTAATTGTTGTATTGGTCCAGTTTAGTTGTTCACTGGCTTTATGGATTCTCCCATCTATGCCTAAAGCATTGTCATCCTTTTGTACTAAAGGAATTGCTTTAGCTGCATTTTGAATTTCTCCAATAATAATTCCTCTATATGGAGGAAATGTAGATGGGGTTTCTATTCTGCTACCATCCAAAGCAAACCAAGCATGTTTATTAATTGAAGAAGAAGATGAACCAATTAACACATTCTCAAGGGAACATTTCTCTTCCATTCATAAAAGGAAATCCATGAATTTGTGACTTCCATATAATGTTTCCAATCCTCTACTAATTTCTTCTTTTCTTCAATAGTATGGCTTAGTCCAAACTGTTCTGCTTCTGGATTAGTGAACAAGTCCCAATTCAACATGGCTTTCATCCATTTGGAACTTATTTGTGATTTTAGGCAGCCAGACATGAGAGTATAAAATTTATGCATTTCCTTGACTGCAGGCTTTTTGCAGTTGTCTGGAATAGGACCAAATATATGGGCAGGGATTAAACCTTTAGCTTGCTCAAGATAGCCTAAACCATATGTGGGTTTGGCTGGCCTCATGACACTGAACATCTCTGTCAATCTAGGATCTTCTCCTTCAAGAGTAATAATCTCATGCATCATTAGGACATGGTTAGACTCTGGCTCATGTGGAAATGGTATGTCTAAACATATTGGTTTCGGGCATGGATTTACTGAAGTGGAAGGAGGAGCTTCTCCCATTCTGGGATGGTGATTTATATGTATGACAAATTCGGCAAGCATACATAAATATACAACAGTTTTACATTCCGGACAAGTAACTTCTAGAGGATTGAAGTTAACTATTTGGGCAAACTCAAAAAGAGAAATATGTTTACAAGAGGTGGAGCTAGAACATGCGTTATCAACAATGGAAGGATCTCTATAATACTTTGAACTTTTACAGGCTTTTTCAATACCTCTGTAATCAATAGTAGATATTATTGGAAAAGACAAAATGGCAAAAGTCAAGTTTTCTTTGATATCAGCAGAGGTTATTCTTTTTGGAACAGGAGGCTTGGGATTATTGACTACCCAGTGTTCAGGAAAGGTAAGGTCTTCCCATCTGATGGTTTGATGTTCTAACTTCCAATTCTTTGAATCAGTGAGGACGACAACACTTGATTTAGAATCACGACTGGGGGTATGGCGTATGGATGGCCATAAGGTATTAGTATGCCGAAAGCATCCCCTGGACTGTATAGCTATGTTATGTCTTTTTTGATGCATATCAAACCCTGAGGTTTGGATTTGCAACTGTAAGATCTAATCAATGGTCTCATCAAAGACATAAACTAAAAAGTTTGGGTAACAGTCAAAATAAACAGGGCAATTTGATAGAGGAGCTACTATACCTCCGATCAAGGAATCAGTATACTTGTTGTGGGTAAGATCATGGACTATGGCCCACACGAAATTATTTAACCCTTGATGAGTGAAAGGTTTGATCCCAATTCAAATGCATCCCAAATGCAGATATTTGGTTTTCAATCTCTTAGCCTCGGCCTGTAAAGCTTTTGGTTCCAATAAAGGGATAGATTGGATATTGTCAGAGTTTTCCTGGATCTGACTTATAGACTCTTTATTACTAATTCTAGTGGCGACTTTTAAATGAAATATAGATAAGTCATCATAAACTCCAAAGGCAGATATGCTAGGTAATTGCAAGTGAGCAGAGGGTTGTGGCTCTTCATATTCAAGTTTTGCTTGATTTAAGACTCTACTAGAACTTGACGCAAACATGTCCCTAAGAGGGTTCTCTTCTGGAGATGACTCTCTGTCTTCTAATTCACGGAAGGAAACAGACTTCCTGAACGAATCCATTTTTAATATGAGTGATGTTTTGGAATACTAACCTCTTGAACTAGACGTCACTAGCTTTGATACCAATTATAGAGCAGGGGCTTCTGTCACAAGCTTGCTTTGACTCTTAATAAATATTACTCGTCCCTTTCCAAATAATAGAGAGACAAAATGATGTTGGCAGAAAAAGTTTCTGAGTCATCATGATATGAGATCACTACTATGGACCTGTTAATAGTGAATTTGTTTTGTATTGTTTCTGTTTTCTAAATATCTTGTTCGAAAATTAATTGATAAAAAAAGGTATATGAAATATATGAGTTGGTTTCTATTATATTTTTGTTTATTATATTATACGGTCAACTTGATGAATATAATTCGTTTTAGTATAAGTTTTACTTTGTCTCTTCCATCTCTTCTATCACAATCTCTCATGTTTTCACATAATTCTTTGTGCTTATATAAAATAACAGAGGTAAAATCATAATGGGTGAAAAAACTTTTGAATCATCATAATATGGTTGTTGCTGCGATGAACCTGTTAACAGGGAATGCTCTTGGATAGGGTTAAATAAATATGTTTCCAGTTTGATAACTAATTGATGAAATAAGTGTTTGAGCTACAAATTTATTGATTTATATAAATTTTAGGCAGATTATGTTTTATGTTTAAATTTGATGAAAGAGAGTTGAGGTTGAAAATCAAAGGTGAAGACTTAAAAATCTAAAAACTGAAATATCCTATAAACCTACTACCATTATCTTACAGTTATACAAATGATTTTTGTATCCCGTTACCAGCATCTTACAATTAAACTGATCCAATATTCAAACTGATCCAATATTGAAACGAGGGCCACTTAAACTCAACCTAAACGAAAAAAAATTAATGAATCAATGTCACGTTCAATTTGGGTCACTTAAACTCAACCTAAGCGAAAAAAATAAATGAATCAATGTCACGTTAAATTTTTGTCAATGGCAGAGTGCATAGTGGATGAAATAATTGAGAAAAAGGCATAGATCGTAGGATATGAAGAATATTTGACTTCTTAATAAGTACATTTATCTTTAAAAAGATAAGTGAAATGACAATTCTTACTCATTTTTAAAAGGCATATGAATAGGGTCAAAATATGGTGTGTTTTATCTATCTTTTGAACCATGCATTTTATTGGTATTTCTCCACCCTGCTTACAATTATTAATTGATTATAATAATTAATAATAATTGATTATAATATATTTTTTTTATCAGGTAAGAGTAGGACCTTCTATTAATCTAGTTAAAATTACATAATTTACAAGCTATAACCCTGTGAGAGTTCAATAAGCATCTGTGCAGTCAGAATACCGAACTACACATCCAGAACCATGCAAAGTCCTAACAAAAAAACCGGGAGTTACCTCTGTTTACTTTGGACAACAAGCAATCAATAGACCATCTGGTCATGTTGTCTAATACTGAAAGAATTTGAGCCCTCAAAAGAAGTTTCAAGTGAGGGTCTACCAGACTTCCAACAAAGAAGATCAACTGGAAACTTCATAGACCTTGTAGAGTCACGCACCCTCTGAAACGACTTGTTAGTATCCACTAGACCTGCACTAAACGTGGGCCCACAACAACCCATACCAAACCATTCTTATGAACCCAACATAACCTTATTCCAACCCTCTAAACTTTTTTCGGGTCCGAGACACCAAGCTAACTTGCACGATCAAATAAACACCGTTGATCACCCATTCATGATCCAACAGTTTACGGAGATATCGGGTGGACAAGTCGCACAAGGGATAACCATCCGATGAGAGCAGTATTCTATCACCTCTCCCTGCTAGGTGTCGCATGAAGAGTGGAATCAGAGCCTTCCTAAAAAAACTTGATAGCACTTAGACCCCGCCCAATAAACCTCTTGTGGTTTTAGAAAACAACTCCTCACGGAATAACTACCGCGCTCTTTCGCCAAGCTATAACCATTGATCTCGCACATAGGACAGTTTTTGTGCTGTCCTCCCAAAATCGCTGTTAAACCCAAGACACCATCAACATTTCCACCTAATGTCTTGTTCCATGGAAGACCCAACTTGTAGTACTTCCATAGAGTGTTCGAAGTAATGCTGAGCTATGGATTGCAACCCATACCCTAAGAGGGCAGACAATTTAGGGTACCCTGTCCTCCCTCCTCTCTTTTGTACCATCTCAATCCTTCCTGTGAATCCATAGCTCTATATCTTTGTCCGCTTGACAGAGAAAGTCCTCCAACAGTTTGCCTGCGTGTACTAGATCCCATTCATACCGGGAATCCCTATCCATGTTGGTGACTCCCTCGTTTTCCAAGTGATCCGCTAACATGTTAGCTTTCCTCTTCACATGGACAAAGTTGACCATTTTTAAGGTTTGCTGGTGGAAGTGGATATGGTGAAGGACTTGCAAAAGCCTCTAGTGCTTTGAAACTTTATCCGGAGAAGTACCATTAAATATTTTCTTAGCGGCTCTAATAATCAATTCCAAATCTGCTTCTATGATGACATTGTGCAAATTAGAAACTAACAAAATTTCCAAGCCTTGTTCTAGTGCCATGAGCTCCGCCATGTTGTTAGTAGCCTTGCCCAAGTGGCCATGGAAGATTTTCTTTATTTGACCCTTTTCATCTCTTATAACCCTTCCAAAGCCAGCTAACCCTGGATTGCCTTTACAAGCTCCATCTATATTAATCTTTAGAAATCCATGAGGAGGAGGCTGCCAAATATTAATATTTGAATTAATTTGGCTTACTCCCTTGAATAAGCCCTATGGGTTTATGGATTGGAGACCCAACTGCATAAGAATGCTCGCCTCTTGGGGCAAAGGAGGATCCTTAGGAAGATTCCTCAACAAGCTTCTTATTGTGTCTTTGAGCTGCCTCAAAATTTGGGAAATTATGTGTTTGGGCTCTCTTGCTCTGCCTTTGAAGATCTAATTGTTGCGCTCTTTCTAAACATTCCAGATAACAAAGCCGGAACCAGAATCCAGGCTTTATTAATAATTTCATTCCCTGAGAAATTTACCGCCAGTTCCTCAAAGTATTGGAAATGTTGAGACTATCGTTGTTTGTTTGTCGAAAGATTGAGGCCACCCAGTCCCAACATTTGATGTGAAAGGATAGAGGTTGAGAAGGTGATCCATCGTCTCCTCTTGAGAGCCACAAAGATAGCATTGGGAGGGGCCAACAAAGACTTTTTTTGGGGATTCTCCCAGGTTAAGATTTTCCTTTGATTCACTAACCAGATGAATAACTTTATTTTCATCTAGTGGGGGCTTTGCCAAAGTTTCTTCGAGACTAGATCAAGATTCGGATAGTTAAATCATGTTACTTCCTATTTAACTTCTTTGAGGTTGAAGTTGCCTTCGGCGTTATTTCCCCATTTAATTGGTCAGGTAAGGAGGATACTAGAATCCTTCTATGCTCTAGCTCTTGGGTGAGGATTCTTGCTAGGACCTTCAAAGGACTATCATCACTGTGGCCCAAATCCTTCCAAATCCTCCATTTTTCATTATCCCTATCATGGTCCCAGAAATCTTTAACCATAATCATCCCTTTGTTATCTGTGTCTCTCTTGAGAGCTGCGAATTCATCCTTATATAGGTTGGGTTCCTGTTTCCAGTTGTCCTCCCAAAATCTTGCTTGGTTCCCTGCTTGAATTTCCCAAAAGTTGTGTTGTTGAACAATATTTTATTCTCCCATGCTAGATTCCAAATATGGGAACCCCTGATTTTTCTTTACATTCTAATGTGATCCTTTTCCTACCAATACTTGGCATATTTTTGTTTCCATAGCTTAGCCCAGGGAGCTGTCGATTCCTTAAACCATCACCACCAAAGTTTGGCTCCCAAAACTCTACTAAGGGTTTCAGGGTCATGAAGCCCCAAGCCACCATGGTTTTTTGGCTTGCAAATCTTGTCCCATGCTACTAAGCCCACTTCTTTTTTTCTTCAACTCTGCCCCACAGAAAATCCCTTTGTATACTCCTAATCTATTGCATAATGCCTTTAGGAGAAGGAAGAGCTAAGAACATAAAGATGGGAATAGCTTGCAAGACAGCTTGTGTGAGCACCAGGCATCCTGCCAAATTTAGTGACCTATGTGTCCATTTCCTGACCTTGTCCTGAAGTTTGTTAATTGTTGGCTCCCACACAATCTTGCTCAAAGGTTTATCAGTAAGAGGTATGCATAGATAGTTGGAAGGTAGTTTTTCCCTTTGATACCCAATAATTATGGTAATATTTCTCTAAATAGCAATATTGGCATTAAAGAAAAAAACTTTGGATTTGATGAGGCTTACCTCTGTGCCTATTGCCTTAGCAAAGTCAATCAAGATATGTTTGATCTCTCTGGCTTCCCTGATTGTGGGTATAACCTGTAGCATCGTATCATCCACATATTGTTGATGAGTATTTGTCGCTCCATCTTCGGTGAGTTTGATACTCTGGATACATCCTTCAGCATTTTCCACTTTGAACGCTCTACCTAGCCCTTCCATCATGACAACGAAGAGGAAAGGTGAGAGCGGATCTCCCTGTCTGAGACCTATGGATGGTGTGAAGGTTCTTGATAGAGCTCCATCGAGCAACATAGAGAAACTGGTCATGGTGACAAGTGCCATAACCCATATTATCCAATTTTGGTCGAAGCCATAGGCCCTTAGAATTGCTTTTATATAATACCAACTTAGCTTGTCATAGGCTTTCACTAGGTCCAACTAAATGATCATACTAGATTGTTTGTTGCTTTTGAGAGAGTGTACCACCTCATGTGCTTGGATGATGTTGTTGAGAATTTGTCTTCCTTCCACATAGTCTGTTTGCTCCTCTGAGATTAGAGATGGTAGAAGGGGTTTGAGTCTATTGGCTATCACTTTGGATATGATTTTGTACACCACATTACATAAGGCTATGGGTCTGAAACCATCCGGAGTCATGGAATTTTCCTATTTTGTGATGAGAGTTATAAAGGAAGCATTAAGATCCTTCAGAACCTTTTTAGATTTTATTGAGTCTTCCACAACATCAAGGATATCCTATTTGATTGTTTCCCAACAAGCTTTGAAAAAGTCCACATTGAACCCATCCGGGCCTGGGGCTTTTCCATTTTGTGTTTCATTGATCACTCCGTTGACTTCCTCTTCGGATACTGGCCTGTTAAGATTGTGGGTATCGTCTCTGGTGACCCGCTAAGGGATGTATTGAGTGAATTGTTCAATGAACATGGATCTGTCCACCAAGGTTTCCTCTACTATATTGAGGAAGTGTTGTACAAGGACTGATTCCATATCGTTGTGAGAGACAAGCTCTATTCCT
Source organism: Pinus tabuliformis (assembly GCA_031772625.1). Lineage (NCBI taxonomy): Eukaryota > Viridiplantae > Streptophyta > Pinopsida > Pinales > Pinaceae > Pinus > Pinus tabuliformis. The sequence continues at coordinate 486,836,271 of CM062818.1, forward strand.
TGAGAATATTTGAGCTTGGTCATTCTGTTATGTGCCCTGTGAGCCATGGTGGATTTAAGATAAAAAATCGTATTCCTTTCTCCCTCCCTAATCCACTCTATCCTTGATTTCTGCCTCCAGAAAATTTCCTCTTGCAAGCATTGCTCTACCCATTCTTCCTGCAAAGAGTCAGTAAGCTTTAGCCGCTCCTCGGTAAATCCATCTGTGATGTTTATCTGATTAATCTCTTGTAGCTTCTGCTCCACTTATTTTTTGGCTTTGAAGATATCACCAAATTCCTTTTTTTTTCTATTCTTTGAGTTTGGATTTGATGTATCTGAGTCTCTAATGGAGCATGAACATTTTAGTGCCTTGGCTGTTCATGTCTTCTTTCCACCATTTTCCAATATTACTGATGAATTCAGGGTGAGATAGCCAGGAATTTTCAAACCTGAAAGGTCTGTTTTTGGGCATGCCCATAAATGTGGCTTCCAGCTCTACAGACCAGTGATTCGATCCTCCAAAGGGCAGAATAGAATCTTTCATGGTTGGGCCTGCGAGAAGGAGCTCCTCTGAAATAATAAATCTATCAAGTTTGGAAGCAACTTGAGAAGCCACTCCCCTCTTGTTGTTCCAGGTGAAGGTTCTATTTATTGTTTCAGTGTCCACTAGCCCCATTTTCATTATAAAATTCTAGAAAGCCAAGGAGTCTCTTCCTTTTTGTCTAATACCTCCTTTTTTCTCTGAGAGAGATCTTATCATATTGAAATCTCCTACAACAATCCAGGGCAAATTGGGGAATCTTGCTCTGAGATCCTCAAGGGAGATGAGAAGCTTGACTTTATCTTCTTTCTTTTGTGGTCCATAAACATTTGTAATCATGTATACTTCACTATCATCTATGGGTTGACAAACCATAGAAAGATAGTTCCTGGATGCTTCAACGTCTAAGATCGCAAATTTCTGTGGATCCCACAGCGTGAGAATCCCCCCTTCCAAATTGTTTGCTTTAACCTCCAGGTACTCATATCTGATTAGCCACTTATTATGAATTTCTCTAATCTTTTCCATCAAATATTTTTTCTCCTGAATAAATATCATATATGGCTTTTCTTCCTTAATTCTATAACTGAGAGTCTTTTGTTTCCTTTTATTTCCTGTGCCTCTGATATTCCAGGTTGTGAGCTTCATTAATAAAGGTTAGTAAAGGAGTAACCGGTAAGATATTTCATCTTACCTGAGTTAATTAGTAGTCTCCCGCATTCGTTGAGAAACTCATTCTGTCTTTTCCTTCCTCTTTTGCTTCCTGAGTTCTTTGACGTTGTGCATGTACATTTTCCATCATTATGACTCCATTGTGCTATGGAATTTTATGATTTCTTTTGACTCCAACTCCCTTTGCTTGTGATCTCGATAGAAAGAGCTGTTGTACCCTGTCATAATCCTATTTTGGCAGGGAGTCCACTCCTATAGTCGTCCCCTGTTCCAATTTTTTTTCTAGATCTAGATTTTATTTATCTAGAATCTCCTGTAGTTCATAGTCCTCTGTGACCACTTCACTTGGAGTCATCCCCTGGTCCTTACTTATCTCCATACAACTCGGTAGATCATTCTTTTGCTTGTTATCTACCATGATATCCTCCATGTCATCTTCCTTTTGCTTTTCATTGATTATGTTCTCCACATCCTGGACTATTTCCTTCTTCCCCTGTTCTTCCTCTAAGATTTTGAACTAATTGTGTCTTGACTGTCTATCCTCATTCATCTTCTTTTGTGGATGTTTACCACCTTCCCTTCGTTCCTGACCTTGGTGAAACCCTCATGATTCTTATCCTTAGAAGTTTTCGCATTTCCTTCCATATTATTTGCTTGGCAGTCTCTGAATAAATTCCCATGTTCATGGCATTTGCAACACCTAAACGGGATGTGCTCATATTCCACATTCTGCACCCATTCTTCATCATACACCACCAGAATTATTGCTTCCAAAAGAGCTCCAGATAAGTCCATTTCCACACAAATCCAGGAAAAGGAGGTGTATTTTCCTTTCAGAGTCGCCTCTGAAATCTTTAGAAAATGCCCTAGCTTATTGCCTATTGTTTTCAGAGATTCTGGTATCCAATAATTCGGAGGAAGGGAGTAAAGTCTAATCCATACTGGTACCGATGTGAAGGTTTCACACTCCGGGACAAAGTTCATCATCCATTGCCTCATGTAGAGTCCTGCCGCAACATAGAAATATGGACCTCCTTCAAACACTCTATCCTTATCCTCTAGGCTCGTGAACACCACTGTAACAAAGCCCTTAGAACCTAGATGTAGGTGCATTTCCCCCTTTGGCTTCCAATGACTCCTTATCCAGATATGTAGCTCCCTCTCCATCGGCCATAACCCCATAAATTTGCATATGATCGCATGTTCTGTCATGTGATCCCTATGTGCTTGAAGCATAGGATCGCTCAATATGACCCATGGAATGGTACTCGACTTGGGTTTGCAGACCCCTATTGTCCTTATGGAAGGATTTTTTCCATAGTTTCCTACATTCTCCTTCTCCTTGTTTGTTTCCAGTTTATCCCCTTCTTATTCCTGAAGTTCGTTTCTTTCCAATGTTCCTTTGCCTCTTGCTTCTGCAGCCTTTCCTAGAGGTTTTTTAAAGTGTTGCTTTCTTGCTTCCTTATTTTTGCCTGTAATGACTTGACTATAGGAGGGAGCCACACTCCCCCCTGCACATCCCGCCATGGTTCGCAAAGCCAAATCCCTAGTGCCACCTTCAACCCTAACTCCAGTTGCAGACCTCCTTGTTTTCCCCTAAAAAGTCACACTTAAATACTAGTCCAATTCACTGATTAATTATAACAATTAATAATAATTAATTATTTGTTATAAATTAAGTGATGAATTATTATAAATTAATTAATTGTTAAATAATTAAAATTTATTATTAATTATATTAATTAACAATATTTTTCCTCGTTAAGTTTATTGATACAATATTTATTTAATACATTATCAATATATGAATATTTAGGGTTTAATATATCATTAATGTTTAATTGTAACATCAATAAAGGTAGAAAATATTATTGAAACATTAAAATAGTTTTGATAAAAGTTTAATATAATATTAATGGTATATTAATAATATATTATTCCTTACATTTATAATATCTTACCTATGAATTAATCTATCCATTACATGGTCAACTATAGTCAACATGGACATCATAGTCAATTATAGTCAACATGACTACCATGACTACAATAGTGAACCATAGTTACCATAGACATCATGGCCTATTAGTAGGTGGCTCATTGTCAACGATAGTGAACTATATTGAACTATGGTGGATGGTTGTTGTTGACCATGGACACCTATAGTGGATGGTCAAAGTTAGCCATAGTCAAAGCATGGTTGAGCATCAACAACCACCATTTCAATGGTAACCATAATGAAATCATGGTCAACTATTAACACACCATAGTCAAAATATTGTCAAGCATAGTCATACCATATTCAAACCATGGTCAGCGATAGCGAATCGTGTTTAGCTATGGTTGACAATAGTCAAAGTTTAGGTTTAGGTTTAATTGAACTTAAATATTATGCATGGTCAAGATTTATTTTATGCAAAGGCTCAACCATGTTCAACAATGGTCCAATGTCACATTGTCACAAAGATTGTCTCAATATAAAAATTGACCATGGTCAACGATTGTCAACCATCGCCAACCATGTTCAATCATGGTCAAGCATGGTCCAACATCATATTGTGACAAAGATTGTCTCAATATGAAAATCAACCATGGTCAACCATGTTTAATCATGATCAACCATGTTTAATCATGTTCAACCATGGTCAACCATGTTTAATCATGGTCAACCCTTTTAAATTAAATATAATTAAAACTAACTTACATTTAAATTACGCAACATTCAATTAAATAACTTTATCTATATAACTTTTATATAAATTTAATATCGGTAATTTATCACTTAGGAGTCCACAATAATAATTAGTAAAAGGTAAATAGAAAACATCTACAATCACCTAGCGTGTCATGATATCACACAAGCTAACCAAATTTAAAATTCCAAGATTGTTGAGAATGAGAGAGCCCTTTTCGAAAGAATTAAACTATTCCAAAAGAAATAACCTAATTATATATAAAATAAAAATTTATAATTTTTTTTATGAGTGAATACAAATTTTTCGCGAGAAAAACCCACACATTTTTGTGTCAAAATATCGTGACAAGTTACAAAATTTGTTTGGCGGCCCGATGTTTAGGAAGTACGCGAATTGACATAGAAATAAGATTTAATCTCATCGTATTGCTCACTCGTGCGTTCACGTGATCACATATTTTTGAGGCAGCCGACCACTTCCAACCAAAAACCTACGAAAGCCAAGCTCACTCCTTTCGTATGCAACCTTTTTCATTTAAAGATCATCATATACGCTTGCGTCATGTGTCACGGGATCGAATGACAGTTATTTGTCTATGAAATAAAATAAATTTATTGTCCATAATTCTTAACATTCTCGATTAAAAGATTAAATTTGATACGGAAGGAGTATTTCAGCCGTGCGAAATTAAAACAACCTTGTAATCAAATTTAATTAGCGTTTCAGATTTGTGTAAAACTGACAGAATACTGCATATTGAGATAATCTTTGTGAGAATACTACATTGGACCATGGTTGACGATATTTGATTTTCATATTGAGACAATCTTTGTCACAATCTGACATTGGACCAAGGTTAACCATGGTCGACCATGGTTTTTTTTCCTATTGAGACAATATTTGTCACAATGTGATGTTGGACCATAGTTGACCATGATTGAACATGATTGACGATGGTTGCAAATCATTAACCATGGTCAATTTTTATATTGAGACAATCTTTGTGACAATGTGACATTGGACCATTGTTGACTGTGGTCGAGCCTTTGTATATAATAAATATTGTCCATGCACAATATTTAATTTCAATTAACCACAAACCTAAACTTTGACTCTTATCAACCATAGTTAAACACGATTCACTATCGTTGACCATGGTTTGAATATGGTTTGACTGTACTTGACCATATTTTGACTATAGTGTCGTAATAGTTGACCATGATTTCATTATGGTTCCCATTGAAATGGTGGTTGTTGATGCTCAACCATGTTTGACTATGGCTAACTTTGACCATCCACTATAGGTGTCCATGGTCAACAACAACCATCCACCATAGTTCAATATAGTTCACTATCATTGACAATGAGCCACCTACTAATAGGCCATGATGTCTATGGTAACTATGGTTCACCATTGTAGTCATTGTAGTCATGTTGACTATAATTGACTATGATGTCCATGTTGACTATAGTTGACCATGTAATGGATAGATTAATTCATAGGTAAGATATTATAAATGTAAGGAATAATATATTATTAATATACCATTAATTTTATATTAAACTTTTATTAAAACTATTTTAATGTTTCAATAATATTTTCTACCTTTATTGATGTTACAATTAAACATTAATGATATATTAAAAACTAAATAAATATTAATGATATATTAAATCCTAAATATTCATATATTGATAACGTATTAAATAAATATTGTATCAATAAACTTAACGAGGAAAAATATTGTTAATTAATATAATTAATAATAAATTTTAATTATTTAATAATTAATTAATTTATAATAATTCATCATTTAATTTAAAACAAATAATTAATTATTATAATTAATCAGTGAATTGGACTAGTATTTAAGTGTGACTTTTTAGGGGAAAACAAGGAGGTCTGCAACTGGAGTTAGGGTTGAAGGTGGCGCTAGGGTTTTGGCTTTGGGAACCATGGCGAGATGTGCAAGGGGGAGTGCGGCTCCCTCCTATAGCCAGGTCGTTACAGGCAAAAATAAGGAAGCAAGAAAGCAACACTTTAAAAAACCTCTGGGAAAGGCAACAGAAGCAAGAGGCAAAGGAACATTGGAAAGAAACGGACCTCAAGAACAAGAAGGGGATAAACTGGAAACATACAAGGAGAAGGAGAATGTAGGAAACTATGGAAAACATCCTTCCATAAGGACAACGGGGGTCTGCAAACCCAAGTCGAGTACCATTCCACGGGTCATATTGAGTGATCCTACGCTTCAAGCACATAGGGATCACATGACGAAACATGCGATCATATGCAAATTTATGGGGTTATGGCCGATGGAGAGGGCGCTACATATCGGGATAAGGAGTAATTGGAAGCCAAAGAGGGAAATACACCTATATCTAGGTTCTAAGGACTTCTTTACATTGGTGTTCACGAGCCTAGAGGATAAGGATAGAGTGTTCGAAGGAGGTCCATATCTCTATGTTGCGTCAGGAATCTACATGAGGCCATGGATGATGAACTTTGACCTGGAGTGTGAAACCTTCACATTGATACCGGTATGGATTAGACTTTACTCCCTTCCTCTGGATTATTGGCTACTAGAATCTCTGAAAACAATAGGCAATAAGCTGGGGCATTTTCTAAAGATTTCAGAGGCGACTCTGAAAGGAAAATACACCTCCTTTGCCCGGATTTGTGTGGAAATGGACTTATCTGGAGCTCTTCCAAAAGCAATAATTCTGGAGCTGTATGATGAAGAATGGGTGCAGACTGTGGACTATGAACACATCCCATTTAGGTGTTGCAAATTCCATGAACATGGGCATTTATTCAGAGACTTCCAAGCAAATAATATGAAAGGAAATGCGAAAATTGTTGAGGATAAGAATCATGAGGGTTTCACTAAGGTCGGGAACAAAGGGAAAGGTGGTAAATGTCCAAAAAAGAAGATGAATGAGGATAGACAGTCAAGACACAATCGGTTCAAAATCTTAGAGGAAGAAGAGGGGAACAAGGAAATAGTCCAGGATATGGAGAACATAATCAATGAAAAGGAAAAGGAAGACGACATGGAGGATATCACGGTAGATAACCAGCAAAAGGATGATCTACCAAGCTATATGGAGATAAGTAAGGACCAGGAGATGACTCCTAGTGAAGTGGGCACGGAGGACTATAAACTACAGGAGATTCTAGATAAAGAAAATCTAGATCTAGAAAAAATTTTGGAACAAGGGACGACTATAGGAGTGGACTCCCTGCCAAAAGAGGATTATGACAAGGTACAACCTCTCTTTCTATGGAGATCACAAGCAAAGGGAGTTGGAGTCAAAAGAGATCATGAAATTCAAGAGCACAATGGAGTCATAATGATGGAAAATGTACAGGCACAATCGTCAAAGAACTCAGGAAGGAAAAGAGGATAGACAGAATGAGTTGCTCAACGAATGCGGGAAACTACTGATTAACTCAGGTAAGATGAAAGATCTTACCAATTACTCCTTTACTAACCTTTATCAATGAAGCTCACAACCTGGAATATCAGAGGCATAGGAAATAAGAGGAAAAAAAGTACTCTCAATTATAGAATTAAGGAAGAAAAACCAGATATGATCTTTATTTAGGAGACAAAATGTTCGATGGAAAAGATTAGAGAAATTCATAATAAGTGGCTAACCAGATATGAGTACCTAGAGGTTAAAGCAAACAACTCAGCAGGGGGGGATTCTCATGTTGTGGGATCCACAGAAATTTGGGACCCTGGACGCTAAAGCATCCAAGAACTATCTTTCTATGGTTTGTCAACCTATAGGTGATAATGAAGTATACATGATTACAAATGTTTATGGACCACAAAAGAAAGCATATGAAGTCAAGCTTCTCATCTCCCTTGAGGATCTCATAGCAAGATACCCCAATTTTCCCTGGATTGTTGCAAGAGATTTCAATATGATAAGATCTCTCTCAGAGAAAAAAGGAGGTATTAGACAACTAGGAAGAGACTCCTTGGCTTTCCACAATTTTATAATGAACATGGGGCTAGTGGACACTGAAACAATAAATGGAACCTTCACCTGGAACAACAAGAGGGGAGGAGCTTCTCAAGTTGCTTCCAAACTTGATAGATTTATTATTTCAGAGGACCTCCTTCTCGTAGGCCTAGCCATGAAAGCTTCTATTATGCCCTTTGGAGGATCGGATGACTGGCTTGTACAGCTGGAAGCCACATTTACGAGAACGCCCAGAAACAGACCTTTCAAGTTTGAAAATGCCTGGCTATCTCACCCTGAATTCATCAGTAATATTTGAAAATGGTGGAAAGAAGACATGAACATCCAAGCCACTAAAATGTTCATGCTCCATCAGAGACTCAAATACATCAAATCCAAACTCAAAGAATGGAACAAAAAGGAATTTGGTGACATCTTCAAAGCCAAAAAAGAAGTGGAGTAGAAGCTACAAGAGATTAATCAGATAAACATCACATATGGATTTACCGAGGAGCGGCTAAAGCTTACTGACTCTTTGCAAGAAGAATGGGAAGAGCAATGCTTGCAAGAGGAAATTTTCTGGAGGTAGAAATCAAGGATACATTGGATTAGGGAGGGAGAAAGGAATACAATTTTTTTTCATAAATCCACCATGGCTCATAGGGCACATAACAAAGTCACCAAGCTCAAATATTCTCAAGGAATAGAGCTTGTCTCTCACAACGATATGGAATCAATCCTTGTACAACACTTCCTCAATATAGCATAGGAACCCTTGGAGGACAGATCCATGTCCATTGAACAATTCACTCAATACATCCCTCAATTGGTCACCAGAGAAGATAACCACAATCTTAATAGGCCAGTCTCCGAAGAGGAAGTCAGCAGAGTGATCAATGAAATGCAAAATGGAAAAGCCCCAAGCTCGGATGGGTTCAATGTGGACTTTTTCAAAGCCTGCTGGGAAACAATCAAACAGGATATCCTTGAGGTTTTGGAAGACTCAATAAAATCTAAAAAGGTTTTGAAGGCTCTTAATTCTTCCTTCATAAATCTGATCCCAAAACAGAAAAATGCCATGACTCCAGATGGTTTCAGACCCATAGCCTTATGTAATGTGGTGTACAAAATCATATCCAAAGTGATAGCCAATAGACTCAAACCCCTTCTACCATCTCTAATCTCGGAGGAGCAAATTGGCTATGTGGAAGGAATAAAAATTCACAACAACATCATCCAAGCACATGAGGTGGTACACTCTCTCAAAAGCAACAAACAATCTAGTATGATCATTTAGTTGGACCTAGTGAAATCCTATGACAAGCTAAGTTGGTCTTATATATAAGAGCAATTCTAAGGGTCTATGGCTTTGACCAAAATTGGATAATATGGGTTATGGCACTCCTCACCATGACCGTTTTCTCTATACTGCTCAATGGAGCTCCATCAAGAACCTTCACACCATCTAGAGGTCTCAGATAGGGAGATCCGCTCTCACCTTTCCTCTTCGTTCTCATGATGGAAGGGCTAGGTAGAGCATTCAAAGTGGCGAATGTTGAAGGACGTATCCAGGGTATCAAACTCAACGAAGATGGAGTGGCAAATACTCATCAACAATTTGTGGATGATACAATGCTACAGGGTATACCCATAGTTAGGGAAGCTAGAGAGATCAAACATATCTTGATTGAATTTGCTAAGGCAACAGGCACAAAGGTAAGCCTCAACAAATCCAAAGTTTTTTATTTAATACAAATATTGCTATTCAAAGAAATATTACCAGAATTCTTGGGTTTCAAAGGGAACAACTACGTTCCATATATCTAGGCATACCTCTTACTGATAATCCTTTGAGCAAGATTGTGTGGGAGTCAACAATTAACAAACTTGAGGACAAGGTCAGGAAATGGACACACAGGTCACTAAATTTGGCAGGATGCTTGGTGCTCACACAAGCGGTCTTGCAGGCTATTCCCATTTTTATGTTCTCAGCTCTTCCTGCTCCTAAAGGCATTATGCAACAGATTAGGAGTATACAAAGGGATTTTCTGTGGGGCAGAGGTGAAGAAAGAAAAAGTGGGCTTTTGTAGCATGGGACAAGATTTGCAAGCCCAAAAACCATGGTGGCTTGGGGCATCATGACCCTGAAACTATTAGTAGAGTTTTGGGAGCCAAACTTTGGTGGCGATGGATTAAGGAATCGACAGCTCCCTCAGCTAAGTTATGGAAACAAAAATATGCCAAGTATTGGTAGGAAAAGGATCACATTAGAATATCAGGGCAAATCAGGGGTTCCCATATTTGGAATCTGGCCTGGGAGAATAAAAGTATTGTTCAGCAACACAACTTCTGGGAAATTCGGGAAGGGAACCAAGCAAGATTTTGGGAGGACAACTAGCAACAAGAACCAAACCTATATAAACATGAATTAGCAAATCTCAAGAGAGACACAAATAACAAAGGGATGATTATAGTTAAATATTTCTGGGACCATGATAGGGATAATGAAAAATGGAGGATTTTAAAGGATCTAGGCCACAGAGATGATAGTACTTTGCAGGTCTTGGCAAGAATCCTCGCCTAGGAGCTAGAGCATAGAAGGATTCTAGTATCCTCCTTACCTAACCAATTAAGATGGGGAAAGAACACTGAAGGCAACTTCAATCTCAAAGAAGTTAAAAAGGAAGTAACAGGATTTACTTATCTGAATCCTGATCTAGTGTGGAAGAAACTTTGGCAAAGCCCCCACTGGATGAAAATAAAGTTATTCATCTAGTTAGTGCATCAAAGGAAAATATTAACCTGGGAGAATCTCCCAAAAAAGGCTTTATTGGCTCCTTCCAATGCTATCTCTGTGGCTCTCAAGAGGAGACGATGGATCACCTTCTTAACCTCTGTCCTTTCACATCAAACGTATGGGACTCGGTGGCCTCAATCTTTAGACAAACAAACATGGACAGTCTCAACATCTCCAATACTTTGAAGAATTGGCGGGTAAATTTCTCAGGGAATGAACTTAAAAATAAAGCTTGGATTTTAGTACCAAGCTTTGTTATCTAGAATGTTTGGAAAGAGCGCAACAATCAGATCTTCAAAGGCAGAGCAAGAGATCCCAAACACATAATTTCCCAAATTTTGAGGCAGCTCAAAGACATAATAAGAAGCCTGTTGAGGAATCTTCCTAAGGATCCCCCTTTGCCCCAAGAGGCGAGCATTCTTATGCAGTTGGGTCTCTAATCCATAAACCCATAGGGCTTATTCAAGAGAGGAAGCCAAATTAATTAAAATATTAATATTTGGTAGCCTCATCCTCATGGCTTTCTAAATATTAATATAGATGGAGCTTCTAAAGGTAATCCAGGGCTAGCTGGCTTTGGAGGGGTTATAAGAGATGAAAAGGGTCAAATAAAGAAAATCTTCCATGGCCACTTGGGCAAAGCTACTAACAACATGGCAGAGCTCATGACACTAGAACAAGGCTTGGAAATTTTGTTAGTTTCTAATTTGCACAATGTCATCATAGAAGCAGATTCAGAATTGATTATTAGAGCGGCCAAGAAAATATGTAATGTTACTTCTCCAGAAAAAGTTTCAAAGCACTGAAGGCTCTTGCAAGTATTTCACCATATCCACTTCTACCAGCAAACCTTAAAAACGGTCAACTTTGTCTATGTGAAGAGGAAAGCTAACATGTTAGCGGATCGCTTGGCGAATGAGGGAGTCACCAACATGGATAGGGATTACCAGTATGAATGGGATCTATTACCCCCAGGCAAACTGTTGGAGGACTGTCTCTATCAGGAAGACAAAGATATAGAGCTATGGATTCACATGAAGGATTGAGATGGTACAAAAGACAGGAGAGAGGACACGGTACCCTAAATTGTCTGCCCTCTTGGGGTATGGGTTGCAATCCACAGCTCAGCATTCCTTTGGACACTCTATGGAAGTACTACAGGTTGGGTCGTCCATGGAACAAGACATTATGTGGAAATGTCGATGGTGTTTTGGGTTTAACAGTGATTTTTGGAGGATGGCACAAAAACCGTCTGATGCGCGAGATCAATGGCTACAGCTTGGTGAAAGAACACGATATTTATTCTGCGAGGAGTTGTTTTCTAAAACCACAAGAGGTTTATTGTGTGAGGTCTAAGTGGTATCGGGTTTTTTTTAGGAAGGCTCCGATTCCACTCTTCATGCGACATGTAGCAGGGAGAGGTGAGAGAATACCACTCTCATCGGATGGTTATCCCTCGTGCGACTTGTCCACCCGATATCTCCGTAAACCGTTGGATCATCGGCGGGAGATCAACGGTGTTTGTTTGATCATGCAAGTTAGTTTGCTGTTTCGAACCTGAAAAAAGTTTAGAGGGCTAGAATAAAGTTTACGTTGGGTCTATAAGAATGGTTTGGTATGGGTTGTTGTGGGCCCACGTTCAGTGCGGGTCCAGTGGATACTGACAGGTCGTTTTGGAGGGTGCGCGACTCTACAAGCTCTATGAAGTTTCTAGTTGATCTTCTTTGTTGGAAGTCTGGTGGACCCTAACTTGAAACTTCTTTTGAGGGCTCGAATTCTTTCAGTACTAGACAACATGACCAGATGGTCTATTGATTCCATGTTGTCTAAAGTAAATGGAGGTAACTCCCCGGTTGTTTGTGAAGACTTCGCATGGTTCTGGATGTGTGGTTCGATATTCTGATTGCACAGATGCCTGTTGAACTCTCACGGAGCTACAACTTGTAAATTATGTAATTTTAACTAGACTTATAAAAAGTACTACCCTTACCTCATCAAAAAAAATATTATAATTAATTATTATAATTGTAGGCAGGGTGGAAAATACCAATAAAATGCATCGTCCAAAAGATAGATAAAATGCACCATATTTTGACCCTATTCATATGCCTTTTAAAAATGAGTAAGAAGTGTCATTTCACTTATCTTTTTAAAGATAAATGTACTTATTAAGAAGTCAAATATTCTTCATATCCTACGATCTATGCCTTTTTCTCAATTATTTCATCCACTATCCACTTTGCCATGGACAAAAATTGAACGTGACATTGATTCATTTATTTTTTTCACTTAGGTTGAGTTTTTTTTTTTTCAGTAAGGGATTAGGTTGAGTTTAAGTGGCTCTCGTTTCAATATTGTATCAGTTTAATTGTAAGATGTTGGTAACGGGATAAAAAATCATTTGTATAATTGTAAGATAGTGGTAGTAGGTTTATAGGATATTTCAGTTTTTAGCTTTTTAGGTCTTCACCTTTGATTTTCAACCTCAACTCTCTTTCATCACATTTAAACATAAAACATAATCTGACTAAAATTTATATAAATCAATAGATTTGTAGCTCAAACACTTATTTCATCAATTATTTATCAAACTGGAAACATATTTATTTAACCCTATCCAAGAACGTTCCTTGTTAACAGGTTCATCGCATCAACAACCATATTATGATTTTGCCTCTGTTATTTTATAGAAGCACAAAAGAATTCTGTGAAAACATGAGAGAAACATGAGAGATTGTATTAGAAGAGACGGAAGAGACAAAGTAAAACTTATACTAAAATGAATTATGTTCATCGAGTTGGCCGTATAATATAATAAACCAAAATATAATAGAAACCAACTCATATATTTCGTATAATTTGTTTTATCAATTACTTTTCAAACTAGATATTTAGGAAACGGAAACAATACAAAATGCATTCACTATTAAGAGGCCCATAGTAGCGATATCATATCATGATGATTCGGAAACTTTTTCTCCCAACATCATTTTGTCTCTCTATTATTTCGAAAGGGACCAGTGAGATTTATGGGGTGGTTTGAAGAATTGACAATATATAGTACGAACTATAGAAAACAATTAATATTGAAAAGTTTAAGTTGGGGCATAGATTTTGGAAGCTTAGCTTATGATAAATGAAGGGCACGAAGAGCTCGGTAGTGCAGATTGGATGAGTAAAGAGATTTCGTCTGCTAATGAAAGAGTCGCTCCAAATGAATGAACATTTTCAGAATCTTCAGAAAACTCAAGAAAGGAAGGCCGGTGGTAAAAGACATATAAGAATATGCGAAATGAACGCGGGTGGTGGTAAAAGACATATATAAGAATATGCGAAATGAGGAGAAGGGATATAGATCGCTACTTATTTTTCAAGTCATATGGAAATGGAAAATCCGAATAAAATAAATAAAATGTTTTTGCTGGTTAGTCATTCATAATAGGATATTGATATGGCAGTATTTTCGAAAGAAAAGGTTTTAGGGTCCTCGAATTTGCCTTATGTATATGGAGGATGAGATAATAATTTGCTGGTTAGTCATTCATAATAGGATATTGATATGGCAGTATTTTCGAAAGAAAAGGTTTTAGGGTCCTCGAATTTGCCTTATGTATAGGGAGGATGAGATAATAATAATCTCTTCCTACAGTGTTAGTGTGCAAAGACAATATGGAATGGAGTGATGAGATTTTTCAAAATTGCATCAAAAAGAGTTGTACAAAAGTCCAAGTATCAGAATTTGGATTAAAGATAGTACAGGGCGCTACATGTATATATCATATGGATTATTTGGAGAAGGCTCAATGCCATTAGCTTTGAACAAAAAGGGTTGGAGGTACAAGAGGACATTAATAAGATTATAGCCTATTTTAAAGGAATTGGACAAATACAAAGAAACAGAGGCAACTGGCTTTCATATCCACTAGGCTTCTTTGATGGGGCATGTGCTAATAAAGCACGTGGATGTGGAGCTGTTATTTACATCAAGGCTGACACAGTCTATCATTTCTCGTTGGAGGGTGGAAAAGGAACCAGTAGTAGGGTAAAAATCATTGCATTATGGGATGTATTGATCGCGACCAAATGGTTAGGGATTAATCGGGTACAGATTTATGGCAACACCAAGGGCATTATAGAATGGGTCAAGGGCTAAAATGATTTCAATCGGCCAATTTTAATTATTTGGATGAACATATCAAAACCTTGGAAAATACCTTTTAACAGGTAAAATTTGACCATATTTATAGAGAACAGAACTGAGACGCAAATTTGCTTTCAAAGAGAGGTATAAAAAGGGAAACAGGGAAGTTTTATTTTGCTTCCTTTGTATAAGGAGTCATGGATAATGCAGGCACTATCAACCATTCATAATGACATACAAGACTTTTTGTGTTTCGCTGTGCGTAGGAATAGATACAATTATAATATTTTCTGGGCGATGAAAGAACCATAACAAAGTTGTTTGAATAGCACAAGTTTCTACATTTTATGTTGCGTAACAAAAGGTGTAGCACAATATGAAGATTTTTTTTAGAGACAAAACTATCTATAGCTAAAACATTATCATTTTTTGTAAACCAATAATGGAAAAAATGATAGTGTAATTTGTATATGTACTATCTTTAATACTAAAGAGTAGATTTTCTTTCTACGTAAAAAAAAAATCTCCAAATCATCAGAAGCCGAATCGAAAAACACTGCATAACCCCAGGGGATCACTAAATAAGCTTCCAATTAAAAATTCAGTTCAATAGAATGGACTGGACTGAAGATAATAATCTTGAATTCGACCTAAAATCTCCTTCTTGGCTAGATGTTCACACGCTTCTCTCCCTTTCTTCTATGCATACACTGGGAGGGCGTAACAGTGCATTTAATAATTAAAGGGAAGAAATAAAGTTAAGAAATTAATTAATTGTTATAAATTAATTAATTAATTATTAAATAATTAAATTTATTATTAATTAAGTAATAATATTTTTTTGATTAATATTAATTGGTTATGTTTATTGGTCTAGTATTTACTTAATACACTATTAGTATATGAATATTTATCATTTAATATATCATTAATATTTAATTATATATTAATATAATATCAATAAACGCAGAAAACATTTAAATAATTTTAATAAAAGTTTAATATAATATTGATAGTATAATAAATAATATATTATTTCATACATTTATAGAATCTTATTTATGAATTAATTTATTCATTACATGTTAATTATGGTTTAGTATTGTTGACATGGTCAACTATAGTCAACATGGGCACCATAGTCAATTATAGTCAACATGACTACCATCGTGAACCTTACTTACCACAAACATCATCGCCTATCAGTAGGTGGCTCATTATCAACCATAGTGAACTATATTGAACTATGGTGGATGGTTGTTGTTGACGATGGACACCTATAGTGGATGGTCAAAGTTAGCCATAGTCAAACCATGGTTGAGCATCAACAACCATCATTTCAATGATAACCATATTGAAATCATGGTCCACTATTACAACACTATAGTCAAAATATTGTCAAGCACAGTCAAACCATATTCAAACCATGGTCAGCTATAGTGAATTGTGTTTAACTATGGTTGAAAATAGTCAAAGTTTAGGTTTAAGTTTAACTGAACTTAAATAGTATGCATGGTCAAGATTTATTTTATACAAAGGCTCAACCATAGTCAACAATGGTCCAATGTCACATTGTCACAAATATAGTCTTAATATGAAAATTGACCATGGTCAACGATTGTCAACCATCGTCAATCATGGTCAACTATGGTCCAATGTCACATTGTGACAAATATTGTCTCAATATGAAAATCAACCATGGTTAACCTTGGTTCAATGTCGCATTGTGACAAAGATTGTCTCAATATGAAAATCAAACATGGTCAACCATGATCCAATGTAGTATTGTGACAAAGATTATCTCAATATGTAAATCAACCATGGTCAAACATGGTCAACCATGTTTATTTTAGTGTTTATGATATTTATCATAGCATTTATATACCTTGTTTTATAATATCTATCTTAGTGTTTGTCATAGGATTTTCTCGATATGA
Source organism: Pinus tabuliformis (assembly GCA_031772625.1). NCBI lineage: Eukaryota > Viridiplantae > Streptophyta > Pinopsida > Pinales > Pinaceae > Pinus > Pinus tabuliformis. Next base: position 486,853,011 of record CM062818.1, read on the forward strand.
AAATCAATCATCGTCAACCATGGTCCAACATTTCATTGTGACAAAGCTTGTCTCAATATGAAAATCAACCACAGTCAGCCATTGTCAACCATGTTTATTTTAGGGTTTATATACCTTGGGTTTATAATATTAATCCATTGGGTTTAATATTATTCCTTGGGTTTGTAATCCGTTCCGTTTTTAGTATTAATCCATTCGGTTTATTATTCCCTTTGGGTTTATAATATCAATCCCTTAGGTTTATTAATCCAAGGGTTCATATTCATAGGGTATAATATTATTCATAGGGTTTATAATATTAATCTTATGATTTAATATAAATCCCTTAGGTTTAAAATCATGGTGAACCATGGTCCAACATTGCATTATGACAATCATGGTCAACCATGACCCAACTTCGCATTGTGACAAAGATTGTCTCAATATGAAAATCAACCATGGTTCAATGTTATTCCCTTTAGTTTATAATCGCTAAGTGTTTTAATATTAATCCCTTGGATTTATAATATTAATCCTAAAGTTTATGATATTAATGTTAAGGTTTGGTCAATCATTTTTATTTTAGGGTTTATAATATTTATCTTAGGGCTCATATACCTTTCATTTATAATATTAAGCCTTTGGGTTTAATATTATTCACTTGGGTTTAATATTATTCCTTTGGATTTATAATAACTTGTGGTTTTAGAATTAATCCCTTGGATTTAGTAATCTAAGGGTTCATATTCCTAGGGTATAATATTACTCATAGTGTTTTCAATATTAATCCTAGGTTTTGATATAAATCCCTTAGGTGTAGAATAATGGTCAACAGTGGTCCAATGTCACATTGTGTCAAATATAATTTCAATATGAAAATCAACCATGGTTAACCATGATCAACCATGGTCCAACATCACATTGTGACAAAGACTGTATTAGTATGAAAATCAACAATGGTAACTCATGGTCAACTGTGAATATTTTAGGGTTTATATACCTTGGGTTTATAATATCTATCCCTTGGATTTAATATTACTCTATTGGGTTTATAATCCCTTGGGTTTATCTATTAATTTCTTGTGTTTATTAATCTAAGGGTTCATATTTCTAGGGTATAATATTATTCATATGGTTCATAATATTAATTTTTGGGTTTAATATAATTCCATTAGGTTTATAATCATGGTAAACTATGATCCAACGTCACTTTGTAACAAAAATTCTCTAAATATGAAAACCAAGCAATGTCGCACTGTGAGAAGGATTGTCTCAATATGAAAATAAACCATGGTCAACCATGTTCCAATGTTGCATTGTGTGAAAGATTACCTCAATGTGTAAATCAACCATGGTCAACCATGCTCAATAACCTTGATCACATTGTGACAAATATTGTCTCTTGGTCTAACATCACATTGTGACAACTATTGAGGAAAATTAATACCTATCATTTAATTGTCAACCTGGGGGTTTTGTAAAACTACCGAAGCATGTGTGCACTATATATGCTAGAAATTAAATTTCAATTTAGATCAATCTAACTACGAAACCAAATTATGAAAAACAAATTCACTTATTTTAATTCAACACTCAATTCAAAAGAAATTATAGTACAATTATAGTACATCACGCGTAATTGAAATCTTAATCTTTCAATCTTGTAGGAACTGAAAAGCACACCACTCTTTCAGAAATGAAAGAAAAAACAATCATTCTTAACCTCTCACATAGGAAAAGATATGAGAGTAAATAAAAAAATGTGCTCTTAACTTCTAGGTAGAAAGTAAATAAAAACAATCACTCTTAACGTCTCACAAAGGAAAAGATATGAAAGCAAATAAAAACAAATGCTCTTAACTTCTAGGTAGAAAGTAAATAAATACAGTCACTCTTAACCTCTCACACAGGAAAAGATATGAAATAAATAAATCTTAATATATGAAAAACAATAAATCTCACACATTGTAGGTGGCCAATCCAAAAGTATGAGAGATGGCAAGTTGAGAGGTTCCAAATGCAAGCATAACCAAATCAAGGTGAACATCAATAATGAGCATGGTGCCAAATCCAAATTCTATATTCAAAACATGAGCATTTCCCCAACTTTACACATGCTTTTCAAAGGAAAAGGCTCTCCTATTTATACAAAAACATAAGAAGCTACCTCATTAATGGAGGTCCATTATTCTCTCCCTAGATCCCTAGAAAATCTCATAGATGTACAACTCAAATAGGTAATGATGAGACATATATCCTCTTTGACCTTTATCCAAATCTTCTTCCATATGTTGAAGATAATTGGAATTTGAGCATTGGAGGCCACATAAGGGTGCCTTGGAAGCTTTCAAATGACCTACACATGCCATGAAACTCAAGACACTTTTAAGTATTAGTAAGTATATGTCACTTTTCTAAGTTTTCACCATTTAATTCACTTATAATACTAGAAATCATTAACTTTTGGAAAACAAAAAGGTAACCCATATAATTATAAAAATGGAGGCTAATGAAAGGTTATATGGTCATGGAGTTGTGACATGTGAGTAAAATGGTGGTGATAAAGGTGAAAGTGGATGATATTTTGAATACATTTTGGAGACTCTACAACAACCATGGTCATCCATGGTCAACCATGGTCCAACGTTACATTGTGATAAAGGTTATCTCAATATGAAAATCAAACATGGTCAACCATAACCAACCATTTTCCAACACTGCATAGTGCTAAACGTTGTCACAATATGAAAATCAATCATGGTCAACCATAGTCGAACATTGGATTGTGACAAAGATTGTGTCAATATGAAATTAGTCGTGGTCAATCATGGTCAAACATGGTCGAACATCGCATTCTTACAAATATTGTCTTGATATGAAAATGAACCATGGTTAAGCATGATCAACCATGGTCTAACGTTGCATTGTGACATGGATTGTTTCAATAAGAAAATCAACCATGTTTATTTTAGTGTTTATAATATTTATCTTAGGTTTTAAATACATTGGGTTTATAATATTAGTCCCTTGGGTTTAATATCTTTCCCTTGTGTTCATAATCCCTTGGGGTTTTAGTATTAATCCCTTGGGTTTATAATATCAATATCTTGTGTTTATTATTCTTTGGGATTATAATATCAATCATGGTCGACCATGGTCAATCATAGCTAACCATGGTCAACCAAGGTCAACCATCGTCAAATGTCGCAATGTGACAAAGATTGTCTCAATGTGAAAATCAAGCATGGTCAATGATGGTTCAACTTTGTATTGTGACAAAGATTGTCTTGATATGAAAATCAATCTTTGTCAAGCATAGTCAACTATGGTCCAACGTCACATTGTGAGAAGGATTATCTAAATATGGGCTTTAATCATGGTCAACCACAATCAAGCATGTTTATCTTAGGGTTTATAATATTTATCTTATGATTTAGGTACATTCAGTATATATTTTTTATTGCTTGGGCTTATTATTCCCTTGGGTTTATAATATCAATCCCTTGGGTTTATTAATTGAAGGGTTAATATTCCTAGAGTTTAATATTATTCCCTTAGGTTCATGGTTATCTCAATATGAAAATCACTCATTTTCTTAATAATGGTCCAACATTGTATTATGACAAAGATTGCCTCAATATGATAATGATGGTCAACCATGGTCAGCAATGGTCAATCATGATCAACCTTTGTAAAAAATGGTCAACTATGTTTTATAAAATCAAACATGGTTTTCCATGGCCAATCATGGTCAACCATGGTTGAACCTCACATCGTGACAAATATTGTCTTGATATGGAAATGAATCATAGTTAAGCATGGTCAACGATGGTCCATGTCGCATTGTGACAAGGACTGTCTCAATATGAAAAATAAACATGGTCAACCATGTTTATTTTAGTGTTTATAATATTTATCTTAGGTTTATATACCATGGATTTATAATATTAGTACTTTAGGTTTAATATCATTCCCGTGGGTTCATAATCTGTTGGGGTTTTAGTATTAATATCTTGGGCTTATTATTCCCTTGGTTTTATAATATCAATCATGGTAAACTATGGTCAATCATAGTGAACCATGGCCAACCATGGTCAAATGTTGCATTGTGACAAACATTGTCTCAATATGAAAATCAACCGTGGTCCAAGGTCGCATGGTGACAACAATTGTCTTGATATGAAAATCAAACCTAGTCAAGCATGGTCTAAAATTGCATTGTGAAAATGATCGTCTCAATACAAAAACCAATCATGGTTAACCATATTTATTTTAGGGTTTAAAATATTTATCTTAGAGTTTATATGCCTTGGATTTATTGTTCCCTTAATCCAAAATTTCATTTGTATAAATATATAATAATAATATTTAAAAATAAATATATTTAAATAAATACCATTATAAATCAATCAATTAATAATAATAATAATAATAATTATTATTATTATTATTATTTATTTTTTATAATAAATAAAAAATTAATTAATATAGTTAATATTTTTATTTTTATTTATTTTAGATATTAATATTAATATTAATATTTAATATTCATATTAATTATAATTATATTAAATAATAATATTAATTATAATTAATAATTATTCTTTTTTATTTCTCAGTAAAAACTAATTCTATTAAGAAAACGTATGGTACAATGCGAGGTTACAAACAAGAGAAGCAAAAACATAGGCAGCCGGAAAGGATTGGTTGTCCACCTCGGCTCCTAAGAGAGAAAGAGTAGAGAACAATGCTGAGCAAGAAGAAACAAGAGGAAAAAAAGAGCAGGATCTGAACAGAGGATTCTACCCAACATGTGCGGAATCCACTATTCTGCGTTTTTTCCCTTTCTTTTTTCCAATTTTGACCCACTAAGGAGGATTTTGCTGAGCTAGCATGATTTGCAAACTGAGATGAGCGGACGGAGAGGTCTCCTTGTCTGAGTCCGAGGTGGAGGATTCATGGTTCCTTTTCTGAGAGGCTGGTATGACGAACGAATCCATAGGACCTACCGAGGACGGATCCAGTTCCGACGCTGCTGCCACACCTTCCTTATTCTCTTCCTCTTCATCGAAGCTGAAGTCAAAATCGTCCATGGGAGGAGGATCATGAGGCTTCCAGCTTTTGGATTTCTGCTTAGTATTGGCTTTCTTCTTTTGGGCTGGCATCGTGGGACAAGAGCTTTGAAGGTGGCCTGTATGATGGCAGTTGCGGCAGCGGAAGGTTGTGTTCTCGTAATCCAAAGTCTGAGTCCAATGGAAATCTCCAATTTTGAGATTGATCTGGTCCAGGAGACCTTTGCTTATGTCTATTTCTGCACAGATCCTGGCAAAAGTGTATAAGCCCTTTTCCCCTCTAGAGACGTCTGTGTCCAAAAGGCGGCCTAGAGAGTTGCCAATCCCTTGGAATACCGCAAAGTGCCATAGATTCGCTAGGAGGTTTGGAAGTCTGACCCAGATGGGGAGTTTGGTGATAACTGCTGTAGAGGGATCGAAATCTGGGAACCAAGGAGTGAGGAATAAACCAGTTGCACCCCAGAACCATGGGCCACCAGTTATGGCTTTTTGATAGTCCTCATCGAAGGCAAACACTACGATGAAAAATCCTTTTGAGCATAGCAGAACCTTGCAGTTGTTGGTCCAGTTAGATTGGATCCATTGGTAGAGGTCTGCTGTGCATGGCCATAGCCCATTAAACCTGTAGATAATGCCATGTTCCGCAAAATGCTGGGTTTGCTCATCCAGTGATGGATGCTTTATTTCTATGGAAGGGATTTCCTCCAGTTTATCCACCAGGAAAGGCTTGGGAGCTTGAGCAGGTGGAGCTGTTCTCTTAGGCATCTTAGCATGGACAGCGTCCTTGTAAGAAAATGCCTCAGCTGAGGATGACTGTCCTGCAGCGCCCCCTCTTAGACGAAGGGTAAGAGAAATGGAGGAATTTCTCTGAATGCTGTAAAAAGACAGGGGGTAGAGATCCTCGAGTTGTTTACCTTCGTGGAGAAGTCGCTGTGCTGCAGAGGGAATCCCCAACTTGATTTCCAGAGCCTGCTTGAGGTCTTGCCCTAGATCCGACGCTCTCACCCATTGTAGCAGGGTTTTGCCAGATATAAGCTTGATCTGGATCTGAAATGAGGCAGAGAGACCAGAGTTCTGCTTGCCTCTGCAGATCTGAGACAACAGGCGGCTGGAGCTTTGTAGGGCCTTCTTTTCCTGCGTTTGTCGCAGGGGATAGAGAGGAGAGGAGGCGGGAGTCCTAGGGACGCCAAATCTGACATTGCATTCCACCCAAAAGAGCATCCAGACGCAGTTCAGGGGAGATAAAGAAGAAGTAAATAAAAGTAAGTTACCTTCCAGGGTAAAGAAATTATTTCCAAGAGCCACCGCTTGGAGAAAGCTGAATGCGTGTTCTGCAAGTTCGCTGTTGACCACTGCGCCTGCAATCCAATGGCGGTAGCTGTAGCCACATGCTGCGGCAGATGGCTGAGAGCCGGCGGCCCCAATGTCCAGAGCAGAAAGGCACAGGGGTCGGGGAGCCTTCAAAAGAACCTTGAAGACACTCTGATTCACGGTGAGGTCGTCGATCTGCGATTTTTGCCTGAAACATTCTACGCCATCATCGATGGGGCCGAGCCGTGTCCAGACGGCGGCCAAAGGAGAGGAGGGGGCGTCTGAACAACTAAGGTTCATTTTCATTCTCGGACCTCCAAGCATCTCGTCTACTCAAATCAATTAACAATTATTCTTATTATTAATAATAATAATTAATAATTATTACCTTTTCTAACAATTATTAATTATTAACAACTATAACAATCAATTATTTATTATTAACATTTATTAATAATTATTAGCAATTATTAATAATAATTATTATTAATAAATGTGGTTGATGTATGCAACCACATTTATTAATGTGGTTGTGTTATTTTTTATTTATTAGTATATGTAATTGTTTTTTGACTAACTATAAAAAATATAAAAATTGTATTTTTTTTAATTAGATAATATAATTTTGAAAAAAAATTATAAAAAACTATTAAAATTAGATGATAAATTTTAAAGAAAATTATATTTAAATATATAAATAGATTTTTAAATTTAAAAAATTAATATTTTGCAAAATCATAACGATACTAGTTAAACTTCGGAATAAGATTATTGGGAAAAATAATTTTTTTTTGGGGAGTGGGTGACCCTTTTCTTTTTTAACCATTAAAAATATCAAATTCTTTTTTATTTATTAAATTTTGTGTGAGGTATTTTCCTGTTTTAGCTTTTCAAGTTTTTCCGCGTTTCCACTAATAAAAAATTGTACTTAGTGTGTTAATGAGTGTTATTGATGTGCTATTACTATTTTTTAGATTCTGAAAGATTCGCGTTGCCCTGTATCTTCATTATTATGGTAAGGGACGGAATTTGAGTGCCTTATTAGGGGTGATTTACCTATTAAATATAATTTAAAACTTTACATAATAGTTAAGATTTAATTTAAAATTTTACAAAATAGTTAAGATATTTTTTTGAAATTGTGAAGACAAATTAGGGAGGGTGATCTTCAAATTTAAATAAATAAGTCTCTTTTGAAATTCAAATTTTGGTAAATAACATTTATGAGAAAGGTCATCAACATTATTTATGAGAAAGGTGACAGCTAAGTTATTAGAAAAATAGATTAAGAGATATTACACAAAACACAAATAATACTTATTTTTTATTGATTACAACAGTGTTTATATAGGATATAAGTTATTTACTTAGATATATTTAAATCTTAAAAAATAGATATATTATTAAGATATGATATAACAACTCATACTTAGAAAACAACATCTTTTAAATTGACACATCAGGGCTTACAATAACAATCTATAAATCACATGACACATGAAAGTCTTACTTCCAACCTAAATTCAAATAATAAACGCACTGAAAAACTCTCACCATCTATAAATCAAAAACTCTCACCATGTATAAATCATCTATAAATCACATGAAAACTTTACTTCCAAGGTAAACTTAGATAATGAACACACTTGAAAACTCTCACCATAAGACATAAAAATTTCACAAATGACTCGGATTCAACATATCGATGGTTTCAAACTTCTGATGGTTTAATGCATAGTTACCAAAATCGTTCGTACTGGTAAAAAAAATTCGAGAATTCGGTGGTTCGATTCGGTTCGTCGAATAGTTCGCTGATTCGAAGTTCGGTATAGGGAGAATAGTGCCGATTGCAATGAATTTTTGGAGCGTAAATTAGATGGCAAGTTTTTAATGAAATGCTGAGTGATACATATCAAAATATCAATTATGATTTATATGGCAAAGGTTTTGATGAAATTCGTTAGTATAAATAGGCTAGGGATTAGGATAGATATATTAACTTACCGCTTACGATGTATAAATAGGTTAGGAATTATGAGATATAGCGAAAAGCTACCGGAAAATGGACGTTTGTAAAACATAATATTGATATATCTTAGATTTTTAATTTACAAATTATATTGTAAGTATTTGTGAGAGATATATTTATTTAAGTTAAATAAAAGGAATTTGATTTTTTTTTGTTAATTATTAATTAACAATTTAAATTTTGAAAAAATATTTGACTTTATTTAAATATAAAATTTATGATAATATGAAATGGGTATGTTTTTGTAATATGAAATTTGTATAGAAATTTAATTTTTATTGAATACCATATTATATAATTTATAATAGTTTTAATGGTTAGCTCAATTTGTTTCTTGGTTCAAACATATATTTAAATAGTTGTAATATGTATATTTCCGAATTTTCCGTATTGAATTTTAAGTAATTGAATTTTTTCCAAATCAAATTCAAACTTGAATTCAAATTCGAATTTGATAACTATAGTTTAATGCAGTGAGTGTAGCAAATCTGAAACACTCTTCGAATTTGATTGTAACTGTGTGTCAGTTTTGCAAATCTGAAACGCTAATTAAATTTGATTACAAGGCTGTAGTAGTTTTGCAATTTTGAAATACTCTTTTTCCGTATCAAATTTAATCATTTTAACCGAGAATGTTAAGAATTATGGAAAATAAATTTATTTTATTTCATAGACAAATAACTGTCATTCGATCCCGTGACACATGACGCAGCGTATATGATGATATTTAAATGAATAAAATTGCATACGAAAGGAGTGAGCTTGGCTTTCGTACGTTTTAGGTTGGAGGTGGTCGGCCGTCTCAAAAATATGTGATCACGTGAACGCACGAGTTAGCGATACGATGAGATTACATCTTATTTCTATGTCAATTCGCCTACTTCCTGAACATCGGGCCGCCAAACAAATTTTCAACTTGTCGGTATATTTTGACACAAAAATGTGTCACTGGTTTTTCTCGCGAGAAATTTGTATTCACTCATAAAAAAGACATTATAATTTTTATTTTATATATAATTAGGTTATTACCTTTGGAATAGTTTATTTCTTTCGAAAAGGGCTCTCATTCTGAACAGTTTTGGAATTTTAAATGTAGTTAGCTTGTGTGATAACCTGACACCCTAGGTGAGTGTAGAGGTTTACTATTTACATTTTATTATTTATTACTTGTGGATTCCTAATGATCATATCTTGGGTGTGAACCTTCCTTACATCCAAGGAACCACGGACAGGATTGCGAGGATTCTGAAGAAGTATGATGTGCCCACTACTTTTAGACTTCGGCCGTGAATTTGATTTTCGGAGATGACATCGAGATTGCGCACCTGCACCGTTACCAATTTATGAATATTCCAATTTCAGAAGTGAATCAACATCGTGAATGAGATTATGCGTAGGAGGGTTATGAATAATGGGAAGAAATGGTTAAGTCCTATCCGTGGATCCCTCAGGTCTGTGAAAGATCCGATTGACCCTAAGGACATGAAGGGCGTCTATGTCATTCCCTGTTCCTGTGGGACCCCTTATATTGGTGAGACTGGTCGCTTTATCAATCAGCGGATTAGCGAGCATTCGGCTGACTTAAGACATGGGAGGACCAAGTCCTCGGCCCTGGCTGAGCATGCGGGAAAGACTATGCATCATGTGTGTATAGAGGAGGCTCAAGTCATTGCCAAAATTGCGCAGTTTCACCACCGCAAGTTTAGAGAGGCCCTGGAGATTGAGAAAAGGCCGATCAATCTTAATAGGGATGATGGCTGGAAGATTAGCAGTTGCTGGGTCCCAGCCTTGTCTTCCTAACCTCCTTTCCCTTTTTTAGGTCGTAGGGTTTCTGTCTTTCCCCCTCCTTTTTTCTCCTTTGGCAGATTTGTCCTGTTATTATGGAGTGTTTGGGTCATTATTATGCTTTGTTTGAGTTTCGGGCTTATTATTGTATTAACCTTACCTACTAGTGGGCATATTCAATTAGATTTGTTTTTTCCTTAATTTCATTATTTATACTTTATATATTTCTTAGCCTTAGAATTAAGTTTCCCTTTAACTATTGACTAGAAAAGACCCACTTTATTCCTCACAATATTAATGACATAGTTAACTGTAATATTTTTGGAATAAATATATATTGATTAAACAATGATTATTATTAGAATTTTGACCATTAAGTTTTAAGGATTGATTTTGATATATCAACCCTAGATTATGATATTCATCTTGTAAGTAATAATATATTTACCTATAGTCTTAGTTAACTTTAATATTTTATTGGAATAATAAATATAGTTCTAATATTGATTATTTGACCATTAGGTTTAAATGATTATACTATTATTAATAGACCTAGCTTTAACGACCCTAGATTATGGGTTTACCTAATGTAACTAATAATGGTTTAACAATTTGTTTGATATTATTAATTATTAGTAGATATAGATTATTTAATAAACATATATTATTATTATTATTTTTATATAACTTATCATTTTAATGGACCATTTAATTTAAACAATAAATATGATATATTCTAAAGAACAAGATCTATCTTACCAAGGACCATTAAATAATTATGACTCAATTACCTAGGATAACTAAATTCTAAAAATATTAGTAATGGATTATCTTTACTTGTAATTTATATTGGAATAATAATTGATTATAGATTAATTAATATATATTATGACCATTATAATTATAATATTAATTTCTCTTAATATTTGGGATAATAATAATAATATTCTTATTTTTAAATTAACAATTGAATTTCCTTGATTTACCTAATTTTTCTTTCTTCGAGAAATATTAACTAACTAATTTAGTGGTTTGACCTGGTCAAAATTAGCCGTTAGGATTTAGCTGTTGGAATCTCTGCACACTCTATTTATTCTCGCTGAGCCAGATCAGTTCTTCAACTTGTCCTGATGATGAACCACACTGGTTGGTTCGAAACGCGTCGAAAAAATATTGGTTATGTGATTTTGTCGAAGATATCTAAACAAATAGATTAGTTTGTTTAAAAAAAATATTATGTTGAGTCTTAGAATTTATGGAAAAGATTCTATTAAATTTTTTTAATAGACAGTTAATAGTTAGAGGCAGTTATTTCTTTTTTTCTTTTTTTAGAGATGAAAAAGAAAGAATGAGAAAAAAGAACAATTCTCATAGGGAAAGGAAAGAAAAGAAGGAAACAAAGAACTCGAGACTCCAGATAAAGTCAAAATTATAGGCTAGTTCAAATTTTGATTTGAGGAAACTCTTGCCTAAGCGACTATTCTAGAACTGAGGAGCTTGGGGGAGAAATTAGAAGTAATAGCCAATTTCTCATTGGAAGGGTGGTGTGGTCCCTTCTGCAAATTCATGGTCATCAATATAGAAGATAAGTATGCATGTGATTATTTTCTTTAGAGGAATGTTGACTAAAGATTTCTTGAGAATACTTTTCTGTTCAAAAATCTTCAAATAATTTTATGTAAAATGGAAATATTTAATTCTGATATGTTTTCTAAGTGATTTTAAGTAAATGCTTCTTTGTAATTGGGAAAATGTACTTATCTATGCAAGTGTGTATTAAACACTATAAATGACTTGCAGAATTTACTAATTCTTCCTAAGAATGAAACATAAAAGTAATCTGAAGGTGTTTTTGGAAAATTGGAACATAGGTCTGTATGGTTACCAGGAAGAAACCTTGTTGGGTAAAAAACCCAAGAACAAAGAAATATGAGAATCCTGTAATGGTCGGAGAGAAAAGTTTAGAGCTCCATTAATGAACAAGGTTAACAACCACCCAATAGGTGTTTAACCTTAAAAAGGATTACACTAAACACACAAATTGCAGTTGGAAAAACCCAAAAGACATTACCCTTAGGCAGTTTCTACCGCATTGGTCCTCGAGCCTAGTCAGTTTACTGACAGCTAGAGGAACTATTTTGGAGGAAAGTTAATTCTTTGTTGGGCTTAGCAAGTGAGGTTAGTGGTCTCAAAAGAGTTGGAGATTTCTCAACACTGAGGCAAAAAAGACAGAGATATTTTCTTTCTTTTATAGAATGAAATAGCTACCATCACAAAATATAGAGACTCTCTGTTTTAAAGAACTGATTAGGAGGAATTAAATAAGGACTGTGCTACATAACACTAACATTTTTTGTCTTCTTTGAAAATTTTAATTGAAAACAAAGCAACGAAAATAAATTTGCACACCATGAAATTATTATCAAGAAAACTAGACTATTATCTATGAAGTTTATAGAAAAGAAGCAACCACACACACACACACACACATATAATCTGACCTAAATAAGCGCTTCAGGTGAAACTGTCGCTGAACTAGATTTTATTTTTTCAAAACAAACATATTCCCATTACTCAGTGCATATAAAGTAAAATATACATGAACAACCAGGCCGCGTAGGGTTTCATGCAAACCATGAAGAGAGCCTAACCACTCTTAGATATTCTTAATAAATTACAACACATTAAACCCAGCTAGAGTTCATATTGGAAACTACAGCCATGAATATTAGCAAGACACATTACATCTCAGGCAAAGGAACAGTTAAGAACAATAAATATTACAAACCCCAAAATGTGTATGAGGCATCAACACAATTCTTTTTGGAGAACCCAATAAAATACTATGTTTCATTAGCCGGAGAATGGTTGTAACTGAAAGGGAAGAAATATAGTACACGAAGCTAGAGAAGCAAAGCATAACGGAATTTCCCAGAAGGTCGAGTTGGATTTAGTCCAGCACATACATGTGCCTCATGTTGTATCTGTGAGATGATAATGGTTAGCTATCATGCCAAGGCATCTAAGATATTTGTTTTGTGGGGTGGGGGGGGGGGGGTTTGTTTTAATTTTGGAGGACTAAAGTATGAAATAGATTTAAGATAGTCATGCCTAACCTTTTTGAATAGTATTGATATTTAATTAGAGGGCTACTGTTAGAATACACACAGTGATATAGCTTGTTTAGTGATGAGCAGAAATTGAAAGCTGATATGACTATTACAATTTTCAAATAGAAAATTAAATAATCATAAGTAAGAAAACCTTCAAACAATGTTCAGAAAGTTTAACAGAATATGCATAATATTACAGAAGATGGTAATGATTTTATGATTTAGAGGGAATTAGTTAAACAAATAGTTTATATAATTCATTATCTTTAAAGATGATCACTTCAGAAGCTTATAGGAGTAAATTGAAGCACAACTATTCCTACCTGTTTATCTTTGTAAAACTTAAGAATATGAAGAAAGAACACAGTAAATGAAAATTGGAAACTTACAGGGAATACAAAACTGTATGAATCAAAACTCAGAGTCCTTTGCTTTTGTATTAATGATTCAGAAAAAGCTAAGTAAATTTAATGTTTACAAATGTTTCTTTCATGGGTGCAACCTTTAATAACTCGTAGAAGGGAGTTATTAATATAATTTTAGAGCTAAGAAAATATTTTAAAGAAATTTACAAAAATAGATCAATACAAAATTAGGAATATAAATTGATAGTCGATCTGTCACTATTTTGGTGTTGAATTGTTCATGACTATTCCTGGAAAAGCTGAAAATTGCTAAACTGTTGATGACCTTTACTAGAAACACTGAATGTTGTTTGATCCCTTTTTCAGTCATGTAAATTAGTTAACTGTTCCCATGGTTTCTTATCTGGGAGAGATAACTTAGTTACCCTTCGACAAACTTCATCCATTTTTGTATATTTAGTAAAAGTGGGTTTTACTGGAAATATATGTCTGATTTCATTTAGAATGAAGAAGGAATCTCTGAGTGCATTCAACAAAACCCTTGGTGTCGCTGCAGTGCCTGAAATAGAAACTTTGGTTATAGAGATTGCTGAAAGAGGAACTACATCCATTGGAATTTGAGCCCTTTTCACAACTTCCTCTTTCTCTTTGACTAATTTATCCATTTGCTCCTCCATTTGTTTTATTTTCATATTTTTCCCATGATGAGCTTCATCATGTGAGATTTTTGAGTCTTAGTTTCTTCAATCTCCTTGGTCATTCGGTCCTCAGAAGCTAGCAATTTAAGCTACTTCCTTAATGCTGAGAGCTCATCATTTTTCTTCCTGACAAGTTCTTCTGCATCATTTATATTTGAGGGATCATATCCCATCTTCAGCACCAAATCGTCCAGATATTTTGTCTTGGTGTCCTTTTCCAGTGAGGAAACTTTTTCCAACTTGAGCTGTCATTGTGTATTGGCCAAGGTGACCTGTAACTTTGACAAACTCATGGCAATGTGAGTTAAAGTGGAAGAAATCATTTGGCCAGTCTGTTTGTGCATCTCAATTTGGTCAATTAGATGTACATGTTTTACTTTAAATGCAAAGGAGGTTTTCTTCTAATAATGTGCAGGAGTCTTGGGCTATGGAATTTGATCTTGTAAGAAAGCCATCTGCATCTTAACCTTTTTAGAGTCAAAGACTGAAAGAAGTTTAGCTTGAGAATTTGAAGAATGTTTCCAGAGTTGAGTATAAGTGTTCAAATTCAATTCCTAATTCCTCTTCTTAATTTCATTGAAGACATGAAAGATATCATCTTCTTTGTCCTTTTGACTGGTTCCACTAGTCTTAATCACCTGCTATTTCTGAGAAGTAGTGGAATGAGTGGGGACTTGTGTAGACTATCCACCAGACTGTGTAAAAATAAAAATCTCTCCAAGTCCATCAAATGTTGTTTTATGTGGCTCATTTGTTGCACTAACCTTCACAGAGATCCTAGGTCTCTTATTTGTACGTACAATTATAAAGCTCTGGCTGGATGCTTCAGTTGTAGGGGATGACTATTCTTCCCTTCCTCGTTTAGTTGTCTTTTCCTGTGCAAGTGGATTTTGTACATTTGAAGTATAGGCTTCTTATTCTTCAGCTTCTTGAAGGGTCTTCTCCTTCCATTCTAACTGATTTTTGTACTGCTCTATTTCAGGCCTGGTTGTGTGGTGGTATGCAGTAAACTTATTTTCAACCCTGAGTTTTGAAACTACTCCCATTGGGTCATAAGACCAAGTGAAGCTGAGACCGAACTTCATTTCCTTCAATAACCTGTCTGCTTCTTCTCGTGTTGCTCTAGTGTTATGGATGAAAGGACCAACCTGAGCCTTTAGCTTGAATTGTGATTTCTTCTTTGCAGCTAAAAAATTTACTTCATATGCATTTAACCTCTGCCTAATATATTCCAATGAAAAAATTATGATAGGAAGGTACTTAGGAAGTTTGTAGGGTGGAAGCTCACAGCCATAGACTGTGATTTCTATATAGTTTTGCTAAAGATGCCAATCTCCTGTTGTGGCTGGATTAACCAGTTGCAATACTTTCACAATTTCATCACTCATTCTTGGTACTAGAGTGCTGCTCATAAGATTAATAGCTGTATGAACAAACAATTCTATGAACTTTTTATATGTAAATTCTTCCTTCCTCTTCATTCGCATAGATGTCCAAAATATCACTAATTGTTGATTTACTTCTTCATCTAGCTTCTGTAAGGTGAATGGAAACTTGTCTCCCTGAAAACATATAAAAATATATTCAAGTACTGAAGCATACTTGAATACTTCTTTAGTATTAAACTGGAAAAATTGTTCATGGATGGTCTCAACAAGAAATTGGCTAAAGTTATAGAGAACAATGGGCTTGGAATCATCAGAAGAGATAGACAAGACACCTAGGATGGCTTCATCTACATATTGATCAGAATTGTAACCAAGAAGATAAGAAAGAATAATGGTAATTTTCTTGGTTCTGTCTGGGAACATGGATGAATCATAGGGAGGGTTTGTTTTAGGTAGAGGGCTATCTACAGCTAGGAAAGGTTCAAGAGCTTGAGACCATTTAGTGAAATCTAGATTTTGATAGGCTTCTATCAGGTTTTCATGAGAAAAAGGATGGGTTGGTGCAATAGTTGGGGCATGCAACATCTGTTCAATGGACTGAGCATTGATGAAACAAAGGATTTCTCCTCTAGGTGAAATGATAGCTCTTTGACTGGGATCATAGTATTCATGGAATTTCCTAAAAAATTCAGTTCCTATGTGTATTTGAGGGAAAATCTAATGAGGAAGCTAGGAGTCCCAAAGTCCTATTTCAACTATCTAATCAACTAATTGATCTTCCATCCAAGAGTAGATTTCATACAAATCAAATTGAGATGGAGACTCAATGATTTTACAGTCTCTGTTGACCAGGGGAGTATGATGAAAGTCAACTTGTGGATGAATGAGAGGATTTTGGATTTCTACAATTTCCTTTCCCTTAGGAGGCATCTTGTTAAGTGAATTGCAAGGTGAATTTGACAGAAATGGGAAGAATTGGTCTGAAACAGAAAAACAGTATAACTGAAAATGGATTAGGGGGACCTGGATGTCGGCTTGGTTGTGAACAGAATGGTTAATTCGATTGAATGATGAATCTATCATTTAAGTTACAAGCACGAAATCTCCAGTGATGGATTAAGATTCATAAATATACTGTGTAACGGTTTTTATGAAGGAACATGGCTTATATTGAATAAAATGGAGCGAGGCTATTTGATGAATGGCTAAATCCTCATTAATTATCCAACGAGACTAATAAATGGGTCTATGGAGTATAAATTCATGGGAGTGGTGAATTAAATGAATAACAGATAGGCGGCAACTGATTGGACAGAGGAAGTGACTGGGAGCAGATGTGGATGATGACGTAGGAGCAACGGTAAATGGTCAAACGAAAACCGTGTTCGGGAGAAAGTTAGGGTGGTATATTGTTTCGGTATTTTAAGTCCCGAAAGACTAGGATGGAGGAAAATTAGTCTCATAGGGAAGTTTCCAAAACTGCCCATTTTGGACCCCCTCGCCGATAAAGTTTAGATGGCAAATGAGGGCCAAAAAATGATGTAGGCTGTCAGATCTCGGGAGAATGTACGGGATGAAAAATAAAATGAATGAGATTTAACAACGCGAGGCAAAAGTGATGGTGGGTCCAAGAGTTCTGTCAGATGCAACATGCATGCGGTATTTGCGAATGAATGGATGAATTTTGGATATTTATAAAATAACATTAATACTTAGAATTTATGTTTAATAAAACCTATCACCATATGCACATATTTCCAATGTTATCTTAGGATAAAAATCCTTTCATGCTCCAATTGTATTTCATTTGTCTACCTACTCTGAACTCCTAACATTTTTTTAATCTTAGTTACCCGAGTGCACCTAGACTAGCAACTCAACATTTTCCTTTTAATGGCTAATCTACTTCTATCCCTTATTGCTTCCATTGGCTTAGATTAAACTATTGAGCCAATTTTATTTGCTACCTATTTACAAACAATTTAAATCAAATTCAATCATGATTAAACTGTATAATTGGTTTCTATGAACTAGTATGGCATTTAAACAATCCGCACACAACTTTTTATTTGCCAAAATAAACATTAATTGAGAGTAGTGGCATTTGGATTTGAAACACTTTCAAAGTTTATTATTTTTTCTTTTCTCTCTAATCTCACATTTTTTATTTTTGCCTTCCATTTTTAGGGAATCTATTCTAACATTTTATTTGATATGGATTTTTTCATCAAAATATCCCTAACATGTTTTGATTCAATATTCTTTTTCTCCATATCCTAACTTAACATTTTTTGGAATGATTTTCAACCAAAAAATGCTACAACACCTCAAAACATAGAGACAAATACCTAACATTAGTGAACCTGGAAAGATGGACGAGGGAATGGGAAATTTGTGTGTCGAGGAGTGAAAGGAAAATAACCAGTGGCAGAGAAAAGGTTATTACCTGTGGAATGATGATTCGATTGTTATGGGACAAAATATTCATTTCATAACTCCATTCCGTAACCTGATCACTGTTACGAGTCTTAACCTATTAAAAACAATTTGAGACGAGTAAGTAATAACCTAGCAATAATTTTTAAAACACAAAAGAAATTGTAATACATACGAACCAAGAAAACTTTCCACCATAAAGCTCACAATGGAAGGGAAACATCAGGAGAATGATATTAGAAGTGTCGCTAACTATGGAAACCCTCTTATAAAAGCCGAATAAGCCTAAAAACCCTCATCAGCAATGGAATCTCCTCCAATATGACCGAGATAAAATGACTAACTTCGATGGAGAATTGGGTAGTTGGTTACCCTAGCTTCCATCCTTTGCATCCTAGTCGTCAGATCAAGGTTAGGGAAATCAACGACATAGATTATTGCTATGTGGATGTTCTGTATTCTATCTCGACTCTAGCATTGGTGACAAGTGGCATTGATAACCCTCTACATAGCGTTGAGTAAATAACTTGATCCAAAGTTGTGCTGTCACGACATTTGATCAACAACGTGTAGTTAATTGGAAGAATCAATTTCTCTCTTGAACCTTAATCAAATTCATAGGGTACAAAACTAACATAAATAAATTTTAATGCATGAAGAACCAAAATGTGTGATTGATTGAAGTTACATTATGAAGCCTAGGGGAAAAAATTACTCGTAGTTCATATGAGAAGTTATGGGAGCTATAGAACCCTTATAATTTCTTGCTTACCTCTTCAGTAATATTTTTTTTTATCAATTTATCTACTTGTGTTTTAGTTATGTCTAAGTGGATGTTACAAGTGGTGTTAGAGAATTAGGCTCTACACTATGGCATGTATGGGCTTATGTGGAATAAAAAATGTGGTTATGATGCACAGAAGGGAAATTGATACAAAATGAGACGAGGAGTAGGAAGTACCCCATTAGGAAGATCAATGGGAGGAAAATGCCATGTGCCCCTTACAAAAACCAACCTATAAATGTGGGTTCAACTAGGAGGAGAAACCCAAAACAATAATGCGATGTTGTTAGAAATTGTGCAATAGTTACATGCACAAATGATGAATCTAAAAGATGATAATGAAAGGTTACGTTTGAAACAGGAAAAGATCATGAAAAGTCTCTTAGACATGAAGAACCAAAGGAATCCAAATCCTAGCCAATATGAAGGGAGTAGAGAGGAGTTGCATTGACACTGAGGGGAAAACCCCGAAGATGATGGAGGTCGGGCTAGTAATGAAGAGGATTCTAATAATGTACTTGGTGGGAAGGGGACCAAAAGAAAAAAATTTCAACTACAAGGGGAGTTTAAGAATATCAAACCCTCGACTTATGAAAGAGAATTGGAAAAAGCGGTTGAGGCATGGTTTATAAACATTAAAAAATACTTCCAAATTTATGAGTATGATGATAATATGAAAGAAAGGCTAGTAATTTATTAACTGTAAGGTAAATCCAGCCAATGGTGGGAGGAGATTAAAATAGTTCGAGGAATCAATGAGTAGGAAATCCCTTTAGAACAGTTATAGAAGCACTTTAAAGATAAATACTTGACCGAGTGATTTTATGATGAAAAAGCAAAAGAATATCATGAATTAAAATTGGGAAAACAATCCTTGGATAAATATATAACCAAGTTTACCTCTCTGTTAAGGTATGTCCCCTATATCCATGAAGAGAAGGCCAAAGTAAAATGGTTTATCAACAACTGACCAACTTTCATAAAAGAGAAGTTGGAATTCGATAACCCAAAGATAATAGATGAAGCTATTCGGAAAGATCGAATTTGTTACCAACAAATGAAGTAGAAAGGTGAAGGTAGCAAGGAATGGTTAAGAGAGAAGGGGCAAAAAAATTTTTCAAACATAAGAAATGTAAAAGTTTCTAGAGCTAGGAATGCACATATAAAATCATTAATCGAACCTCCAAACAAGAGTCAATAAAAGTTTAGATCTCAGAGTGAAGCCATGCAAATGGAAGGATCTAGTAAACCAGAGACTAGCCAAACCCAAAATCCTCCTTTGCATTGTTGGGGTTGTGGGGAACCCCACTATTATAAAACATTGCCCTTATCATACTAGATTAGAACCCACTGCTAACATTCAAGAATCCTCCATGATCAGTGAGGTGGCAAGGAGTATACCAAGGATTAATGTAGCCCTGGAGGATCATCAGTTTGAATACCAACCTGTGATGGTGAAGTTTGAAGGTAAGATAGTCAACCATACTATTTCAATTTTAATAGACCAAGGTGCAAGTTTGGGTTACATCAATCTAAAAATAGTTGATTTATGTCATATGCAAAGTGTGAAATTTAAAAATTGGTGGTTAGTAAAATTACCTACTGGAGCTAAAAGAAGAGTAACAACAAAAGTAATGGATTGTTCGATGAAGATAGTTGGATAGCAGGTTAAGGCCAATTTTAATATATTACTATTAGTTTCCTATGACATGTTGATAGGTATGGATTGGTTAGAGTAGAATTGGACTCTAGTAAATTGTAAGGACAAAACTATCAACTTCCTTACTGATGAGGGTGTTAGAAAAGAAATTGAGGGTGTTAGAAAAGAATTCAGCGTATCAAAAGAGAAGTCAAGTTACACCCTATCACATCCAATCAACTAGGTAAGTTACTTCACAAGGGCTTCCAAATCTACGTTGTTCAAGTGGGTTATACCAATTCTAAAGATAAGGTAGCCACCTTGGAAAATATTCCATCCATAAAAGAATTTGTAGATGTATTTCTGGAAGAGATCCTGGGGCTGCCTCCTAAAAGGAACATTGATTTCACTATAGAACTAATTCTCGGATCCACCACTATCTGAAAAACCCCTTATAGAATTCATATCCCTAAGTTGATAGAGCTAAAGATTTCGCTCCAAGATCTGTTAAACAAAGGATTCACTTGCCCAGGTGTGTCTACTTGGGGAGCTCCAGTCCTATTTGTGAGGAAAAAGGATGGCACTCTTCACTTATGTATTGACTATAGGCAACTGAATACATTAACCATTAGAAACAAGTATCCTCTACCAAAATTTGATGATCTGTTTGATCAAGTTGGCGGTGCCGCTGTATTTTTGAAAATTGATCTTCAGTCGGGATATCACTGGACAAGGATAAAAGATGAAGAAATTTATAAAACAACGTTCAAAACATGCTATGGGCATTATGAGTTTGTATTTTTACCATTTGAGCTCACTAATGCACCTACAACCTTCATGAGCTTGATGAATGGTATTTTTCACCCCTAATTGGACATTTTGGTTTATTCTAGGATTTTAGAAGAGCATAAGGGGAATCTTTGAATAGTATTGAAAATGTTAATGGAAAACCAACATTATGCTAAATATAGTAATTGCGAATTTTATAAGGACAAAACTGAATACTTAGGGAATAACATTTCCTCTGAAGAGATAGCATGGATTTGAAGAAAATTAAAACCATCATGGAATGGCCTATTCTAAAAAGAGTGGCATATTCATGTATTATGGGTCTGGTTAGGTCGAGTATTATCGACGCTCCATAGAGGGGTCATTTAGAGTTGCTTACCTTATAACTTCTCTGTAAAGGAAAGGGAGAATGTTAAAATGAACAACTAAGTGAAAAGAAAGTTTTGCGCATTTGAAACACTTACTTACTATGACTCTCGTATTGAAAGTTGTAGATCCTGAGAAAGAATTCAAAGTGTTCAAGGATGCCTGCCTAGAGGGTGTAGGGGGAGTTCTGCTGCAAGAGGATAGGGTAATCGCTTATGAGTCATGTAAGCTAAAGGACCATGAACAAAGGTATTCTTCCTATGAATTGGAGCTTACCTCGGTAGTCCAAGCTTTGAAGATATGGTAACATTATTTGCGAGGGAAAATATTCCTACTAATGATAGATCATAGTATTTTGACCAATTTCTTTAAGTAGCCTAATTTAAATGCACATCACGCCAGGTGGAATACGTTTCTAAGTAAATTTGACTTTGAAATCACATCTAAGGGAAAGAGAATTGTGTAGCCGATGTGTTGAGTAGAAGACTACATTATGTGTATAAAATTTCCTATAGTAAAGTAGACTTTAATTTTTCAAATCAGATTAAATAAGCTACCTTGAAAGATCTAGAGTATGAATATTTATCGAAGCAAGCTAAAATTGCACAAAAATATGGAAAACAAACCAAATATGATATTAAAAATACATTTTTCTAATTTTTAAAGAGAGAATGTACGTTCCTTTAATCAGTTATCAGTCAAGCAAATTTTGTTAGATGAATTCCACCGAAGCCCTTATACCGTCCATCCTAGATATCATAAACTATTTTTTGCAATTAAAAATAATTGTTATTGGTCTGGAATGAGGAAAAATATTGTTGAATACTTAGAAAAATGGTTAGAATGTTAGAAAGTTAAAGTTGAACATTAGCATGATGTTGGTTTGTTGCATCCATTACCCATTCCTGTGTGGAAATGGGATACAATAACCTTAGATTTTATAGCTGGATTACCTAGGTCTAAAAATAAAAACGACTCCATCATGGCAGTGGTGGATAAATTGAGCAAGGTATCTCATTTCATCCCTGTCAAATCCACTTACCAGACTACCCAAATCGCAGATATATTTATGAGGGAAATATTCAGATTTAATGGCATGCCAAAAGTGATAATTTCTGATTGGGATGTAAATTTCACCTCTACATTTTGGAAGGCTCTCTTTACTAGGTTGGGTACCCAAATCCATTTCAATACTTCCTATCACCCACAAACAAATGGGAAAATCGAGTGGGTGAATGAAGTACTATAGGATATGTGCCGCATGTACGGATGTAGGAATTGAGTAAGTGGGAGGAATACCTTCATTTGTTGGAATTCGATTTTAACAAATGTTACCATGAGTCATTAAAAATGAGCCTAGTTGAAGTGTTGTATGGAAAAAGGTGCATGACACCTTCGAACTAGAATAGTCATGAGAACAAAATTATTCTAGGACCTCACATGTTAAAGGAAATGGAAAGTATGGTGAAAAGAGTTTGAAAAAATTTAAAAGTTACTCAAGATAGGTAGAAGGCTTACGATGATCAAAAAATAACTTACCGTGAATTTCAAATAGGTGACCATATTTATGTGCGAGTTAAACCCAAAAGAAGCACCCTTAGATGGGGAAGTAGTGCAAAATTAGCACCTCGACAATGTTTAACCTTCGATACTTTGGAAAGCGTATGACCAATGTAACAACCCTCGTGAAAAATCCATGTAATAAAAGTTAATAAAGGAAAAATAATAACCAATGTTATGGGACACTTATTCCAAGATGCATGTTGGGAAAAACACCCTAGTGTGGGTGTTCATTTAGTTTATTATGGCTAAGGAAATTGGCAAAGGCAATGGAAAAGGATTTGGAAAGGAAAAATGGCATTAGTTGGTATTTTAGTTATGAAAATAAAGGAAATTAGGAGAAAAGGAAGGTGAAAGGTCACAAGTTGTATGTGAGGAGGAAAATGAATGAAAATAATGGAAAATTGAAGAAAATAGGGGCATCATTAATAAAAAGGATTATGAGGATCAATTCGTACCTTTTTTCAGTTCAGTTTTGGAGATCTCTCTCTACTCTCTCTCTCTCTGTTGACACCTAATCTTCATGATTGGGAATTTTATGTAAATAAATAAATTGGGAAGGTGAACAGTCATCGGGAGATGAACTGAACAATCACTCCCTATTGGATATAACAATGGGTTACCTATGGAATAAACTACGAATCAGTTTTACTGCCGTTGGAGAGTTATTGCCTAGCCTGACATGGTACCAGAGCCAGTTCTAAAAATAGTTGTAACTCCCTTCATTTTTGCCACTGCCTCTGTCCTGAGCGCTGCTCTGCCTCTGTCCTGAGCACTGCTCTGCCTCTATCCATTGTCTGACCAGATATAGCACTGCTCTACGTCTGACATGCCCAGAGATGCGTTGGTGCCTCTATGCAGACCTGTTCGAGCTCATTTCACTCTCTGCGTTTCTATGAATGTTTCCACCGTTCCATAAGTTTTTCTAAAAAAAAAAATGTTGTCTCATATGTGCACTGTCTGTATGTAATTTTTAAAACGCTGTCTCATATGTGCACTGTCTGTATGTATTTTTCAAAACGATGTCTCATATATTTAAAGCGTTGTCTGTCGTTCTCCAATTCGGTCATTTCCGCCTTCAAGTTCTCAGATTCGAAGGAGCTCAATTCTAATGCATCACTCCATTCTCATTTGACTTTGGCTTGATTTTAAATACATTTAACATCGAGATGCTGTGGTGTGCGGCGAAGCTTGGCTCTGAAAATTGCGATGTGTAGAGATACACGACTTCATTTGTTCTTTAACAAATGGTGCATCTCTTCATCTGACTTTCGCTATTATTCTTCGATGGCATAGGCCTTTGCCTCTTCAACCGTGAACGAATAAATGAAAGAAGAACAATGAAACAACCCACCTACTCCTCCTGGCATCCGCAGTTGCAAAACTTATATTCTAGGTTGGCCCCCGCTCCTCCTCAATTTCTTTCCATCGCTAGTCCTGAACGAGATTCGGCCTGTCGAAGTTGCCACGACCACTGCGTGTGTTGAACAGGATTCTGCCTGTCGGAACCATTTTCGCCACGATATGAGGGATTTATTTTTCACATATGCATACTTTTACAAAATACAATCGTAATCATCATTGATCATTATGTATGTAGATATTATATAATTTGGTGAATTTCTGTGGAGATTAAAGTTGTGTGGCGATGCAGAATGAGATTTGAATGCTGAAGGGTAACTATCGGTCTCTGCGGTTTTATTTTGTGAATGACTATGAACCGACCTCGTTCGCAACAGCCGCATAGTCACAGTTTTGTGGAGGTGAATAGTAGTATTCCACACTTTTTTTAAAAATCATTCAAATCATTTGTGGAGGTGAATAGTAGTATTGCGCAGTTTTTTTAAAAATCATTCAAATCATTTGTGGAGGTGAATAGTAGTATTGCGCAGTTTTTTTTTCATCATTTGAATGGTAATGCTGCGTTGTAAAGTTAAAGCATTAAAGTGATATGTAATATATAAATATATTACATTTTAAAACATTGAAGTGATATGTACATAATATTTCAATGAAATGCTGATGCTTCTATCAAACATTAGAGGGATTTGAAGAAAATATAGTGCATAAGGCTGTAACATAAGGAAGACATTTGAAATCTTTTGAGAATCCCCTTTTGAGTACAACTTCACTGTTTATCAGCAGAAGTTTTTTTTATCAGCAGAAGTATTTTTTACAGAATGCATTCAATCATCTCTATGGTAGTAATAGTTCTCACTGGCAAGGAGAACTATCCTGAATGGTCCCGGATGATACACACCCTCATCTTCAATGAGTTGTGGAAAGGAGTGTGTGTCGGAGAAGGAGACAATGACCCAGTGCAGCCTACATCAGACAAAGAGCTCGTCATTTGGGAAAACAAGAACAACAAATCCTATGCATTAATTGCAGCATCTATAAATGAAGAAGTAAGTCGCCATATTTCATCATATTCAACTGCCTTTGAAGCTTTACAAAAGCTGAAAGAACTCTATGACTCACATTCTGCACTTGAAGTTGTTCAGCTCATGATTAAACTCTTCACTCTTGAACTGAAAAACAATGATCCTCTTGCTCTTGCATCTGAAGTAAAGTCTATAATGCATGATATTAAATCCACTAAGGTTGAGCTGGATATCTCTCTTATTGCTTTTCTCAAGGCACTCTATCCTACCTACTCCAATTATCTTGAGTCTTTACAAGAAAATGGAAATCTTAAAGATATAACCTTTGACTCTCTTGTGAAAAAGTTTGTTGAAAGAGAGAAAGCCTTTGGAAAGAAGACAGTCCCTGAATCTTCTAAAGAGACTGTTTACCTTGCTCACAAGGAAAAGCATCCTGCTCAAGATTCTACAAGAGGAAGAGGTGGACGAAGACTAAGAGGAAGAGAAAGATACTTCAAAGGCAGTGGGAGTAGACATTCTCAAGGAGAAAAGGCAGATCTGCATTGCATTCACTGCAAAAGAAATGGATCACATGATGCTTCTACATGCAAGCTACCATGGGACAAAATTGAGCAGAAAAGAAACCAGCAGAAAGGTAAAACTGATGATACAGACAAAGGTAAAGTACCTGAATCCACTCACTATATTGAGGCACAATGTAACATTGGAGTAAATGAAGATTTGTTTAATGCTTCACTTGCTTCTTCGAAAAATGATTGGTTGCTTGATTCAGGAGCAACCTATCATATGACTTATAGAAAAGATTTTTTTGAAGATTTCACTGACAATGTTGATGGAGGAGTATACTTTGCAAATCAGTCAAAAATCAAGCCATCAGGGCTTGGCACAATTAGGCTTAAATTGCCTGGTCTTCCAGACTTTCTTCTGGATCATGTTCTATATCTCCCACAGCTCAAGAGAAACTTGTTGTCCTTGGTCCACATCCACTAGCAAGGTCACTCCATTCATATGTTTGGTGGCAAGCTTGAGGTAAGAAAAGCTTCTGACCACTCACTTGTCATGAGGGGAATAGAAGAAGAAAGGCTTCTCAAACTGCAAGGAACCTCTTCTCATGCACAACATTTCTCATATATTTCTCATCATGAAGAAGGTACACTTCCATCAAGTTTATTATGGCATGCTAGATTTGGACATTTGAACTATGACAGTCTTCGCTTATTGAAGAAAAATGGTGTTGCTGGTTTGCCTACAATTCTTAGGAAACATAAGCAATGTGATGCTTGCATTCTAGGAAAGCATAGCAAAAAGTCTTTTCATGATTCACATTCAAGAGCACATAGGAAGCTTGAACTCATTCATTCAGATTTATGTGGTCCAATGCCTGTTCCTTCTACAAATGGAAATAAATATATCATGACATTTATTGATGATTACACTAGAATGTGTTGGGTTTAGTTATTGAAGAACAAATATGATGTTTTTCAAACATTCAAGAATTTTCATAAATAGATTGAAAATGATGCACAATCTCATATTGGGTCTATTTGCACTAATAATGGAAAAGAATATACATCAAATTAATTTGAAAACTATCTTCGCCAACATGCGATCAAACATCAAAGAACTGTGCCTTATAATCCCCAACAGAATGGTGTAGCAAAAAGAATGAATAGAAAAATCTTGAATATGGTACGATCCATGCTTTTCTTCATAAACGTAAAGATAATGTTCTGGGCTGATGTTGTTCTATGTGCTGCATATATAAAGAATAGATGTCCATCTAATGCTATAAGAAACAAGACTCCTTATGAATTGTGGTATGGACATGTTCCTTCGGTAAAACATCTCAGGATCTTTGGTTCCACCTGTTATGCTTTGATACCAAAGGTACATAGAAACAAACTTGGTGCTAGAAGTCATAAGTGCATCTTCCTAGGGTATTCAAACACCTCCAAAGCATACCGCCTCTATGATGAAGTAAATAAAAAGTTTGTTGTATCTAGAGATTTAATTTTTCTTGAATCATCCAAATCTGACAATGTTGTTGAGCGGCAACTTGATCGCTTGGATAGATTCACAAAAACGAAATCATTTCAGGAATTTGATAATCAAATTCCACATCTTGAAGGGGGGATTCCTATTCTAGATCAACATGTGGAATCTTCTTCTGAAGAACACTCTCCCTCGAATGAAACTCCAACAACGGATGATGCTTTAAGTGATGTAATTGATAGAATTGGGAGAGTCAATCTTGATTCAGTCCCAACTCAATCAACAGATCAGTGTGGACCATCTCAGAAAGGTCCCCCAAAGTGGCTGACAAAGACACTTGAAAGTGTTCATCCTGATGAAATTGGAAAAACAGGAACCAGAAATTCAAACCGGCAAAATGGAGGTGATGTAGATGACTCTAATTCACCTGTTGATATGGATGTTTCTTATGATTGTGAATTGAACTTGTCTATAGATTTTGAACCAACTTCCTTCAAAGAAGCTGCTTCTCATGATGAATGGAAAGAAGCGATGCAAAAGGAGTATGATGCCCTCATAAAGAACGACACTTGGAAGCTGGTTGACCCTCCATTTGGAACCAAACCAATTGGCTGCAAGTGGGTCTACAAGAACAAGTACAAAGCTGATGGATCACTTGACAAGCACAAAGCTAGGCTTGTGGCAAAAGGTTTTTCACAGAAGGAAGGGGTCGATTATGAGGAAACTTTTGCCCCCACAGCAAAATGGGCCACCATCCGGACACTCTTTGCACTAGCAGCTCAGAACGGTTGGAAAGTCCATCAAATGGATGTAAAAACTGCCTTCTTGAATGGAGATCTAAAAGAGAATGTTTTTATGTCCCAGCCTGAAGGATTTGCTATGAAAGGACATGAACATAAAGTATGCCAACTTGTGAAGTCCTTTT
This sequence comes from Pinus tabuliformis, assembly GCA_031772625.1. NCBI lineage: Eukaryota > Viridiplantae > Streptophyta > Pinopsida > Pinales > Pinaceae > Pinus > Pinus tabuliformis. The sequence continues at coordinate 486,881,626 of CM062818.1, forward strand.
ATGGCCTCAAACAAGCACCACGAGCCTGGTATGAAAAACTAACTGAGCATCTTCTGAAACTCAACTTCAATCATTTTGATCTTGATGATGCAACTTTATTTGTCAAGAAAATTGGAAAAACAGTTGTGTATCTTGTGGTATATGTAGATGATCTTTTAATGACAGGGAACAACGAAAGCTACATTGCATCCATAAAGGAGGAATTGGGGAAAAGTTTTGAAATGACTGATTTGGGCTATGTTCATTACTATCTTGGCATTGAAGTAACCCAACATCCAAAATCCATAATTCTTTCTCAAAAGAAATACATTGGAGATTTGTTAAACAGATTTGGCATGACAGAGTGCAATCCTCTTTCTACTCCAATGGAACAAAACTTAAAGCTCACATCTGTTATAGGAAAGGAATTTGAGGATGCAACAAGGTATAGACATCTTGTAGGAAGTCTCATCTACCTCACTACTACCAGACCAGACATTTCATTTACTGCTCCAGGTTCATGCAAAAGCCTTGTGAGGGACATTGGTCTGCTGCAAAAAGAGTTCTATGGTACTTGAAGGGAACTCAAGACCTTGGAATCAAGTATACATAGGTGGACGACTTCAGCTTGATTGGATACTCTGATTCAAACTTCGATGGAGACAAAGAAACTGGGGTATCTACTTCAGGATATGCTATGAGTCTTGGATCAGGAGCTGTCTCCTGGAGATCACGCAAAAAATCAGTTCCAGCAGATTCCACAACAGAAGCAGAATACGTGGCAGCAGCTGAAGCAACGAAAGAAATTGTGTGGTTCATGAAAATTCTTGAAGATTTGTAGGTAAAACAAGTACAATCAACTCCACTCATGATTGATAACACCTCTGCAATAAAGTTGGCCAAGAACCCATAGTTCCATGATCGAACAAAGCATATCAATACTAAATATCGTTTGATTCGACATCATGTTGAGGCCAAAACAATCCATCTCCGTCATTGTTCCACAAATGAGAAAATTGCAGACATCTTCACCAAAGCACTTGGAAGGGAAAAGCTTGAACGACTCAGAATGATGCTTGGACTCACCAACATCCCTTCAGATTAAGGGGGGGAATGTTGACACCTAATCTTCATGATTGGGAATTTTATGTAAATAAATAAATTGGGAAGGTGAACAGTCATCGGGAGATGAATTGAACAATCACTCCCTGTTGTATATAACAATGGGTTACCTATGGAATAAAATACGAATCAGTTTTACTGTCGTTGGAGAGTTACTGCCTGGCTTGACACTCTCATACTCTTAGACACTTAGAGTTTTCTTGGAGCACTTTAGAATTGGATCAAGAAAAAGAAATAATGCAAGAGGAAGAAAATATCGAGCAAGGAAGAGCAGGATCCAGCAGCTACAACAAGATTATTTGCAGGTATCGATTTTCATGTGTTATTTCCTTGCTATATTTGGCGTGCATGGTACATGAATTTGTGTATTTGGTTCTATTTCTAGCATGGGCATCGGTTTTTCTAGGCGTGACAATGTTTTGAAGCCTAGCCTTGCCATTTCCAGATAAACATGGTGTGGTGGGTTGTATTGTATGTGGTTAAGCTGGATTTCCGAATGGACTCGAAGCTAAGTGGGGTGGTCCTAGGATTACTCACAAGGCCTAGGAATCCTAGGATGGAATACATAGTTGTTATAGACATTTTTGGGCACTAAAACCCCAAGCATGAAATGTCCATAAACCAAGGGCTCCTAAGTCCCTAAAAGTGTTGTTCTAATCCCTAAAGGAACAAGGTCAACTGTTTACAGCTTCTCCTAGAAGTTCTCCATGAAAAACTGCTCAGAATTGGTCAAAACAGGATCATTTCAGCTGCTCCATAGGCCAGGTGCGTTGCATCTCACCTAAGTACATTGTGAGGGTGCGCTGCATTTCAAAAATCCCTTCTATGGGGTGCGATGGGCGAGAAATGACAAATGGCAGTGTCATTCCGCGAGGTGGAGAGGCAATGGAAGCTTCCAGAAACTTCTCCTGTGACACTTGCCTCTCTGAATTCGACCAAGGATGAGTAAGAGATCATCAATCTCCAAGTGGAAGCAAGAACTATCAGAGGGAAGACACAAATCAAATCATAATCTGACTCATCTCCCTTACAGATATCTATATATGGATCCCTCATCCCAGAGATCCAGAGGCTGGAATTTTGCATATTGTAAGGAATTGTTGTTGGTTTCTTGAGACAAACATTATATTGTTGGGTGATCTAAGCTTTGTATGAGGTGAAGAAGGGCTTCCTTGCTGAGAGGTTGATGCTGGGTCAGAAAAACTGGTTGTAACTCCTCTTGGCTTTTTTTTCTTTTTTATCAATAAAAGCTATTCAAGTTTTCCTCCATACTCTTGTGTCATTTATGTTTGCTGCATTTGTATGGTCAATTTACATCTAATCCTAGATTGTTTATGATTATAGATCCATGTCTTTGTATAGTGCTATGCTAATGTGATCTTACAGGTACTCTGTGAAGCTGGGTGTGCAAGGGAACAAGTAGCGAAAGACTATCAAGGAAGAGAGGAATCAAATCAGGAGATTAGCACAAGACAGAGGTTGGTCTTCTTTGTTCCTCTCTATCTATACTTTATAAAGGAAAAACGAAAGTAGCTTTACTTTGTTTGTTTCTAAGGCAGCTATCACACCTTAGTGGGATAAGCAGTTCTGAGTAGACACTTTTTCCTATAACAATAATATTAAAGCTTGAATGCGAACACCTCGATTGAGCCTAGGAATCCCTTTATTATTGAATGGAAAGATACATAGTAAAGCTCAATGGTGAGTACCCTTCATTGGGCCTAGGAATCCTGGGATGGGATACACGATAAAGCCTAGAGGGTGGAGACCTCACAGACCTTGGAATCCCTTGAATGATAATGGCAGAATACATGGTAAAGCGTAGATATTGGGATAGAAAAAACCCTCATGGTATAGGTAGAGAGATCTGGTGGCATCCATGCTTGGTTTTGGCCTAGTGATTTAGTGAGGATTGTGGTAAAGCCTAGTATTGAATGTTTATTGTTTACGGCCTAGTGATCTGGTGGGATTGCGGTAAATCTTGGTTTTATTTTTTAGGGCGAGGTGGTGTAGCCTCGGGAAGCTCTGGCTTATTTTGGTTGTAAGTCTGACATTCTTGCTTGGAATATGGCATGGGGGTGATTGGCTGAAAGAAAGATTCCGTTCAGCCAATCTATGGTTGGGTGGTACGTGGAAGTCTCGAACATGGTAGGCCTAATCATTAATTAATAAGAAATATTTATCCTATGTATTTTATGACCAAATGTATTGGTTCATATGAGGCATTTAGGGATGATGCATCCTTGTTATTTATGTTTGTTATATGTTGGTTATGAGCATGTTTTATGACAATGATGATGTATGGATCTCATCATGTTTTGATTTTTAAATTAATGTAAAATTAATATATGAACTAATAGATGATAATGCAGCTAATGGGATAAGCCATCAATGCTTCTTACTGATTCTCAGATAAATATGAGACCTGTAGGCTCAAATCTATTGTTATGACTTGTTAAATGCATATTTGTGACGTGTTTGACGAAATTCCTGTCATGGCTAGTAGGGTTCCATCCAAGTACTTGTTCAAGTATTTACATTTACATCATTTTTTCGATGTTACTTTTCATTCCTGAAAGTTTCATGGAGTTTTGGATAATGGCCTGATTCTTGGCCATGAAAAAGTGGCACCAAATCTAGGGTCGCAAGCTCAAAACTAACTAAAAAGGACCCTAGTCACTTGCATGCCCATGTTGTGATAGGGACTAGAGGGATCCAATCGCATAAATTCCCATGTCATGGGAGAAATCGAGGCTCTATGCTAGTGAAATGTAAGTTTGTCTCAGTGGCTAGTCACCTAGATGGTATGGATGAATCCTAGGGGTTTTGTTGCAAGTGTAGAAGGTGAGGTTGTTTGTGTTCTGTCGATTCTACTTCCTTAACTATACATGGGGAGTTGAATCAAATTGTATTAGCCTCTCGTCACATGTTTACCCCAACAGACTGGTTAACTTGGGTAAATGTGGGAGGGTGGTTACAGAGTGGTATCAGGGCATGGTTCACCCCTTGGATTAGATGGGTAGTTTGTGTTCGTCATGCATTCATGTCAATTACATGTGTTACTTATACTTGTGGTCTATGTGCTTGTTGAGTATGCATGGTGTTGGTCATGGTTGTAGTGTTGTCACCATGTGAAAGTGGATGGTGTGTTGTTGGGTGTGTTTATCATGAGTATAGGTCAGTTATGCATTGGTTATGCATGGCAGCGTTTGTATGTATCGTGTATGCATGCATGTTGTCCATATGTTGATTATGCATACATTGATATGGGTGTAGTTTTCATGTGTGAGGTCATCATGTGTGGTTGATATGGTCATGCATTGATGACTGGAACATGGTTAGGATGATATCTATATGTTTTTATGATTGTGTTTATACATGTATTGTGCTAATATGGTTGACCTTACACATGAGATATCCTCCCTGAACTATATAGAGGTATGTTGATTATGTTTATATTTTGGTTTAGCTGACATGGTAAGCTTTGTAGGAAGAAAACAACAAAGATGACTAGTAAGATGGTAGACTATAGTTCCCAAGACTCTCTATATTGATCAAATGAGTAGTGTAGTGTTGGGAATTCTTCTGACTTAGCAGACACATTGAGAAGCTTGAAGGAAGAATTAAGAAGTTGCAAGGCAGATAATGACAAAATCATGCAGGAACATGAGAAATAAGCAAAATTCAATGCATTAATCCTTCAGAGTTTGTTAGAATTGCAGAGATAGGGAGCACTTCATATCAACCATGGATAAGAGAATAAGGCTAATGCAGCATATGGAAGTAGATCCCATGGTGAGCATAGGTCAGATAGGGATGACATGGTTAGAGATGATAGGTTCTTAGATATTACGGATTGGAGAGGTGATGGACATAGGTACTATTCTAGTTTTGATTCCAACTATCACTATGACCGTCATCACTATCAGCCTTACAAGAGGAGTGACAGGGTATTTTTGCTCGACGAGTTTAAGAAAGATAAGCCACCTAAATTTGATGGAGATTTGAAGAAGCTGGAGGATGCAAAGGCTTGCATACTTGGGAAGAAGAAGTTCATTTTTGTTGCATAATTACATAGATAATATGAAGGCCAGAGCTATTGAGGTATGTACTATATATTAAAGATGAACAAGAAAAATTTCAGATGTTTGTCACTGTATTTACATTAAAATTTAAGAATCATATTGAGTATGATTAGCCTCGGTTGTTGGAGGAAGTTATTTGGAAATTGAAGCACTTTTATGAGTAGTCAAAGCATAAGACAAACTCTCAACAAGGATGGAAAGGGAAAATTAAAATTAAAGGTAAATGGCATCCGAAAAGAACAAGGCCTCAAAATGAAGAAGAGAAAGAGAATGTTGCACCATAAAATAAGTTCAATGTAGCTAGACATGGATATGGGTCACAACAATAGAATAGAGGTGATGGTACTAGATGGTTGGAGTGTCGGATATGTGTAAAGATCATCTCAAGTGATATTTTCCATAGTATCAAGGTGATAGGCCTCAGATTCACAGTGCACAGGAAGCGTAGACTATTGGGGATGTTGGACGGAGCATTCTTTCTATATATGTAGTGTTGGATAACAGGCATGAAGATAACCATGCATCTATCATTGAGATGAATGGTAAGATTTTCTATCAAGTTGTTTCTATTTTGTTTGACCCTGGATCAAATTATAGTTATGTTAACCCTAACTTGGTGGATAAGTATGGTTTGCATAAATAAGTGCATACAGAATCATGGTTAGTACAGTTGGCTACATGTACAAAGATGAGAGTTCAACATTGGGTATGATCTTGTGCATTTTAACTAAATGGTATGCCTACATTAACACATTTGAACATATTACCATTGGGGTTATATAATATGCTTTTGGGTATGGACTAGCTATATCTTCATAGGACCAAAGTGGACTATTATGATAAAGCCATTGAGTGCTTGGATGACAATGGGGAGCAGAGAATCTTACAGGGTAAGAAGGAGGGTAATAAGGAGGCAACATTAGTTAGAATGGTTACAGTTATGCAGGAAAAGTACATTCGCATAAAAGGGTGTGTGTTATTTGCAATGAATATTTCTAGTAACAAAGGTAAGGATGTTGAGGATGTGGAAATATTGAGAAGGTACCCGATCTTACAACAATTTCAGGATGTGTTTCTAGTAGAGATCTCAAAGTTGTCGCATCACAAGGAGGTATACTTTTCGTTTGAGTTTGTACCAAAGAAACACCCACATCAAAGGCATCTTACAGGATGATCACACCAGAGTTAGTAGAAATGAAGTTACAGTTGAAGGAAATTATTGACAAGGGATACCTTAGGCCAAGTGTATTGTGTTGGGGTGCACCAATATTGTTTATGAAGAAGAATGATGGTACTCTTAGGTTATGAATTGATTATAGGGAGTTGAATAAGGTGACCATTAAGAATGAGTATCCATTACCGAGGATTGACGAATTGTTTGATTAGTTGAAGGGAGCAGTGGTATTCTCAAAAAATAATCTCATATCTAGATATCATCAGGTATGCATTAAAGAAGAGGACTTCTACAAGACAACTTTCCGGACTAGGTATGGGAATTATGAGTTTGTTGTAGTTCCTTTCAATTTGACTAATTCTCCAAATACTTTTATTTGTTTGACGAATAGTGTGTTGTGTCCTTTTATGGACAAATTTGTTATTGTATTGATTGATGACATCTTGATATATTCTAAGAATGAGGAAGAGCATGTCGAGCATTTATAAGCAATATTGAGATTGTTGAAAGAACATAATTTGTGTGCTAAGCTCAGTAAATCCAGTTTCTTTCAGATAGAGGTGCATTACTTGGGACATGGTGTTTTCTAGGAAGGCATAGTAGTGGATCTAGAGAATATAATGTCTATCGTGGAGTGGGCAGCTCTTAGAAACATGGAAGACGTAAGATAATTTATGGGGGTAATGATTTATTATAGGAGCTTCATCAATAACTTCTCCCAGATTACATATCCTATTACATCATTGCAGAGGCAAGGTAAGAAATTTGAATGGACAGAGGAATGTGCAACAAGTTTTGAGCAGTTAAAGTAGTTATTGACAAATTATCTAGTGTTAAAGATTTCATATTCGAACAATGAGTTTGTACTATGTACAGATGCTTGCAAGAGAGGGCTTGGTGGAGTCCTTATGCAGGAGGAATAGGTAGTATGTTACGAGTCACATAAATTGAATGAGCACGAACACAACTATTTTACTCATGATATTGAGTTAGCAGTGATCATTCATGCGTTCAAGATGTGGAGGCACTATCTTCTTGGCAGGAGGTTTGTATTGATGAGTGATCACAGTGGGTTGAAGTATCTATTTGATCAACTGAATCTGAATGCCACACAAGTTATATGGTTGGCCACGATTATTGAGTTTGAATTTGAAATAAGGTACATCAAGGGTAAATAGAACATGGTTGTAGATACTCTTAGTATGTAGGTATAGGTAAATCACATTACAACAATGATTTATTATGGGATAGATCTATAGGATAAGATCTTATAGGGAGGTCAGCAGGATAACAAGTACATGGAGCTCAGGAACAGGTTACAATAGAGTATAGGTATAGGTACATGTAGTGGTTTTAACTCTGTGTATCCCTTATTTATGTTGGTTACATGTGATCTATGATTATGATTTATGACGATTCAATTTTGAGCTAACTGGATGTGATATGCTTATACATGATTATTTGATCGAAGAGCTAGTTTGACTTCTTGTGATAGGATGTAAATAGAAGTGCAAGTGTACCTTATTGAGAAGCTACCAATGAGGTATGATTCAAATTTATTTCAATTCATTTTGAATCTAATGACAATTATGTGTTTGGTACAAGAAAGCATGGCAAATGTTTGGTTGGGTGGTTGAAACTAACTGCAAGAATGTTAGAAGAAACAATGAAGGAATTGGAACATGCATTAGTATGGTGGTAAATTATTTAGGAGTAGGTCCATTATGATACATTGGTACCCAATAGTGTCCATTGATTGTCATGATCATGCTATGATAGGTATGATGGTTTTGAGGCAAGGATGTGCCTTAGTTTTTGGACCTTTTGATGTAAGGAAACCTTGTCAAGGGATGGATCACCTAGGAAAGGGGATGTGAGGGAACTTGGAAGGTGAGTGGTTGCATGGAAGGGTGTGATTCGATTTCCCAAGGGAGTGTTTAGAAGAGAAGAGGCCAGGGAACAAATTTTTTTGATAATTATCATTGTCAGACGGAATCATAAACACATTTGGAGTGTGCCCTAAAACAATGAGTCGATAACTATTCACTAAGGGAACAGGTAGTGCAAGTATCATAGCACTAGACATTGGATGAAGGTTTGACTTTGGAAGTGTATTTTACATTTCTTAAGAAGGGGTGAATCCTAGTACTACTTTGAGGGTGGAGGTGTGAGCCTTTGGATTCCCTTGTTTCTAATACATGCGTTGTATCGTTTTATTTGTTGGTTAATGAAAATGTGCATATGTATATATGTATGTGTGTGTGTGTGTGTGTATTTTATTGTCAATACTATATTGAATTGGATTTATAAAGCTCCATAGATAGTGTGATTACTTTCTAGTCTAAGGAAATGTGCATAAGTATATGTGGTTGTTATTGTAAATAGCATTGTGAGTTGTGTTATAAATCTCTAGTAAGCGGTATGATTGTCATGTTATCATGTTTTTCATGTTGTTTTTGGTTTTCAGTAGTTGTTTATTGTAAATATTGTATCGAGCTAGGTTATAAAGATCCATAGGAAGTATGTTTTGTTCTCAGTGGTTTACTGGTCCTAGGTGTCATAGAACACGGAGGATGGTGCTCCACCAAGGGGGAGGGGTTCATAATATCCCTAGTTTAAAAGTTCATGTAATAAATTTAATAAAGGAAAAATAAGACCAAGGTCATGCGACATGTATTCCAAGCTAATGTTGGGCAAAAAATCCTAGTGGGTGTCACTTCGGTTTATTATGGCTAAGGTAATTTTCAAAGGCATTGGAAAAGGAAAAGAGGAATTAGTTGGCACCAATTAATGAAAGTAAAGAAAATAGGAGAAAAGGAAGGTGAAAGATCACAAAATTGTGAGAGGGAAATTAGAGGGAAGATTAAGGGAAATTAAGGAAAATTAAGGAAAATGAAGAAAATAGAGGCCTTAATGAAAAAAAGGCTTTTGAGAATAACTTCACAACCTTTTGTAAGTTCAGTTTTGGAACTATCTCTATTCTCTCAAACTATTGGACACTTAGAGAATTCTTGGATCACTCTAGCATTGGAGAAAGGAAAGCAAAGGAAGGACAAGGAAAGAAAATAACAAGCAAGGACGGTTGGATCAAGCATATTCAACAAGAGGAACTACAGGTAACAGGTTGCACGTGCGATTTCCTAGTTGGTTTGTGAATGCATGGTACATGCATTGGTTTATTTAGTTCTTTTTTTTTCATTGGCATGGGTTTTTTTGTGTTTCACAGTGATTTTAGCCTTGCCTTTCCATTTATGGATAGGCATGGTATGATGGGATTCAATTCTGATTGAGCTTTGAATTGGCAAAAGGTTTTGGAAATGGGTGAGGTGGTCTCAGGAAAATTCGTAAGGGTTGGGGGTGGAGGTGGTTTAATATCTAGGAAGTCCTAAATAGATGGGTGGAGACAGGAAAATTCCTCAAGGTATTGGTGAAGAATCTATGAGGCATCCAAGCTTGTTTTGGGCTTAGTGATCTCTTGATTTGTTTTGGCAGGATCAGAGTAGCCTAAGCATGGATGTGGTTTAATATCGGGTAAGACCTAGTTGTTTATGTATTGATATACCACATTCATGCTTGGAATATGGCACGAGGGAAATTGAATGAAAGGAAGATTTGGTTCAGCCCAACCTATGGTCGGGTGGTACATGGAAGTCCCTAACATGGTTGGCTATTTCATAAGTTAATAAGAGTTATTTTCATATTGTATTCCATGAGCACTTTTTCTTGATATTACGATTATTTGATGGATATTAGGTCATGGTTATTAATATAGTTATATGTTGGTTATAAGCTTGGATTTTCAATGTACTCTAAGTATGTCTCATTTAGGATTTGATAAGAATTTGATGTATTATGAATGCATGGGATGACACGTTATTGTATCTATTATGAGTGGCCATTAGGCCTTCGCGGTGATTCTTAGATAAGGTTTAGACTCCTATGTTCAGATATGCATTCATGACCTACAGATTACATGTTCACCATATGTTTAACGAAATGGCAATCATGGTTATGTCTGGGTAGGTCAAGTCCTTGATCAAGTTGTGTATTTTTAGCATTTTCTTCAAGTCATTTATCATTTTGGAAAGTATTTGGAAGTTCTAGGCAGTAGTATGGAGGCTGGTCTAGAATTGTGGCTCAGATCTCGAGACTGCACCATATTAAATGAGGATGTTGTAGGTTTTAACCCCGTACAAAAATTACCTACATACAAATTCTAAAACACGGAAAATAAACAATACGAGAGCATAACACATAAAACACATATACATATATATTTTCCCCTCAATCCCAAAACCGGGCTACCAGATTGATTTTTCATTATGTTCCTTTCAATGTTACAATACATATTTATACATGCCGAAGCATCCAATACCATGGACTGAAAACCATCGCGCCCAAAACCTACAGGAATAGGAACCTTCACCGGTTTACTATCCTGCATATTAAAACTCTGCAATATTGTCTTGACATACTTCCTCTGGTTTAACCAGAGCTTCCTCTTTTCCCGATCTCTTTTAATTTCCATGCCCAAAATATAGTTTGTAGCACCAAGATGTTTCATGTCGAATTTGGAGGATAATTGCGTCTTCAAATCCTGTATAATTTCTTTGTCATTTCCAACCATCAACATATCATCCACATACAAGACCAGATAAATAACACGGTCACCAATTAATTTAAAATACACACAGTGATCTACTTTGCTTCTGGTGAAGCCAAGTTCTAGTATAAATGTATCAAATTTCTGATACCACATCCTTAACGATTGTTTTAACCCATACAGAGACTTCTTTAACTTTCATACCCGTTCTTTCTTACCCTTCACCACAAATGTAGGTTTTAACCCTGTACAGGAATTACCTGCATACGAATTCTTAAACAAAGAAAATAAACAATGTGAGAGCATAACCCATAAAACACATATGCACAGAGATTTTTCCCTGGATCCCAAAACCGGGACTACCAGCTTGATTTTTCATTATGTTGCTTTCAATGTTACAATACATATTTATACATGCCGAAGCATCCAATACCATGGACCGAAAACCATCGCGTCCAATACCATGGACCGAAAACCATCGCGTCCAAAAAACATGTGCGAAAATAATGCACAAAACCATAGGTGGGTCCGCCCAACCTAACATATGGTCCAAAACCAAAATTTTCCGGGGCGATGCCCCGGACCCCATAAAGTGGGGTTACGGGTGCCCTTCAAACCCCCTATTAACTATGTGGAAAGAATATAACACAACCCAACAATCTCCCAATTGTTGTTTTCTTTCCACAGGGGGCCACAGGAGAGCTTAGTCATTTTTCAGCCCTGAGATTCCCATTGTTTCTCTACACCAAGAGAGCTTCTCAGAGCTCACAGATTTTGTCAATGCATCTGCAGTATTCTTCAAAGTGTCCACCTTTACCAGCAACACCTTTCTGTCTTCTATCATATCCCTCACAAAGTGATATTGAACATCAATGTGCTTTGTCTTTGAATGATAAGGAGGGTTCTTTGCCAAGAAAATTGCACTTTGGCTGTCACAGTCTATTCTTATAGCTCCTTGTACTAACCCCATACTTGAACACAATCTCTGCAACCAAACTGCTTCCTTGCTTATAGCTCCCTGTACTAACCCCATACTTGAACACAATCTCTGCAACCAAACTGCTTCCTTGCTTATAGCTCCCTGTACTAACCCCATACTTGAACACAATCTCTGCAACCAAACTGCTTCCTTGCTTGCATGAGTGGCTGCCATGTATTCTGCCTCTGTAGTTGATAGTGCCACTACATATTGTTTCTTACTCATCTAACTGACTGCACCTCCAAATAGGTTAAACACATACCCACTTGTAGATCTTCTCTGATCCAGATCTCCAGCCCAGTCTGCATCAACAAAGCCATGAATATCCAACACTCTGTCCAATCCTGGTCTTCCTTGGTAGCACAAACCATAATCACTAGTGCCACGCAAATACGTGAAAACCCGCTTCACTGTTGTCCAGTGCTCCTTCCCAGGTTTTGACATAAACCTGCTCAATACTCCCACTGCATGTGCAATGTTTGGTCTAGTACAGACCATTGCATACATCAGGCTACCCACTGCACTTGCATATGGAACACGAGACATGTCCTCTTCCTCTTCTTGTGCCTTGGGACATTGTTCACCAGATAACCTCACACCTACAGGAATAGGAACCTTCACCGGTTTACTATCCTGCATATTAAACCTCTGCAGTATTGTCTCGACATACTTCCTTTGGTTTAACCAGAGCTTCCTCTTTGACCAATCTCTTTTAATTTCCATGCCCAAAATATAGTTTGCAGCACCAAGATCTTTCATGTCAAATTTGGAGGACAATTGGGTCTTCAAATCCTGGATAATTTCTTTGTCATTTCCAACCAGCAACATATCATCCACATACAAGACCAGATAAATAACACGGTCACCAATTAATTTAAAATACACACAATGATCTACTTTGCTTCTGGTGAAGCCAAGTCCCCGTATAAATGTATCAAATTTCTGATACCACATCCTTGGTGACTGTTTTAACCCATACAGAGACTTCTTTAACTTGCATACCAGTTCTTTCTTACCCTTCACCGCAAAGCCTTCAGGTTGGTTCATGTAGATTTCCTCTTCCAAATCTCCGTGAAGAAATGTTGTCTTCACATCCATCTGTTCTACCTCAAAATCAAAAGCAACAGCAACAGATAAAAGTAATCTAATAGAAGTTACCTTGGCAACAGGAGAAAAAATATTACCAAAATCAATTCCCGGCACTTGGGAATAACCTTTTGCTACCAACCGAGCTTTGTATTTCTCCACCTTTCCTTCTGCATTTGTCTTCTTCTTGAACACCCATTTGCTGCCAATGGGTTTCCTTCCAGCCGGCAACTCCACCAGATCCCAAGCCTCATTTTTGTGCAAAGATGCCATTTCATCGACCATGGCCTCTTTCCAGAGTTTTCCATCCTCTAAATCCACTGCTTCCTTCACAGTTCTGGGATCATTATCAATAACAGACAAAGCAAAATTTGAACTGAAAGCAGATGGACTATACCTTTCTGGCTGCCTTCTTTCTTGAACTGATCTTCTCACAGTTGAAGTTTGTGGCTCTTCATCTTCTGATTCCTCCTCTGCTGCAGAGTCTGATTCTTCCTTCTTTGGCTCAAACTCTATCTTCTCAGGTTCCTTTGGTTGGACTTCATGTTGAATAACATATTTTACCTCTCTGAACAACACATCTCGGCTGTACACAACCTTCCGTGTGACTGGGTTCCAAAGCTTATAACCCTTTAAACCATCCTTATATCCAATAAAGATGCACTTTTCAGATTTACTATCCAACTTGGTTCATTTCTCCTTTGGAACACGTACATATGCATCACATCCAAATACCCTTAGATGTGAAAGAGAGGGTTTCTTACCAGTCCATACTTCTTGTGGAGTCTTATCCTCCAACGCTGATGAAGGTGATCTGTTGATCAGGTAACATGCAGTATCCACCGCCTCTGCCCAGAATTCTTGTCCTAACTCGACACCATTGAGCATGCTTCTTGCCCTTTCCATCAACGTCTTGTTCATTCTTTCTGCGACTCCATTTTGCTGAGGTGTATATGGAGTAGTCTTCTGCCGTGCTATACCACACTTCTTACAAAATTCTTCAAATTCCTTGCTGCAAAATTCTCCACCATTATCTGTCCTCAGCACCTTTATCTTCTTCTCTGTTTGATTTTCCACCAGAGCCTTAAATTCTTTAAACTTGTCAAAGACTTCAGATTTCTTCTTAAGAAAATATATCCATGTATTCCTTGAGAAGTCATCTATGAATGATACATAGTACACAGACTTACCCAGTGATGGAACCTTCACAGGTCCAAACACATCACTATGCACAAGCTCTAATATCTGTTTCGTCCTCTTACCACCAGAGGGGAAACTCACCCGATTATGCTTCCCATATACACAATTTTCACAGAAATCAAAATCCAGAGAGATATTATTCATACCTTCTACCATACCTTTACCATGAAGTATTCGAAGGCCCTTCTCTCCAATATGTCCAAGCCTTTGATGCCACAACATGGTCTTCTCTCCAGAGACCACTAGATTCTCTACTCCATTTTCAGGAACCATAGAACTATTGCACCCATCAACAACAGTGCTGCCTTGTAGCTTGTACAGAGTTCCAATCCGAACTCCCCGCATTAATATCAGTGCTCCTCGAACCATCTTGCAGGTATCTTTCTCGAACACCGTCTTTACACCTGCATCATCCAACTTGCTTACATAAATCAGATTTCTTGCCAATTAAGGAATATGTAGAACACCCGGAAGTGTTGTAACACTTCCACCTTGCAACTTCAACTTTACTTTTCCCCGACCAATGATTCTAGCCTTCCTATCATCTCCTAAGAAGACATCACCACCATCGTATTTCTCATACTCGCAGAACCACTCTCTATGGGGAGTGAAGTGAAAGGATGCACCTGAGTCAATCAACCATGCCTCATGATCTACATGTGTACTTGAAGAAGCCAAGTACACATCCCCACCTTCATCTGAGGTGGTTTTCACCTCTTCAGAAGGAGCATCATCAGATCCATTTCCTTTATCAGGAGCTTTAGATTTAGAATCCCTTCTGAAGTGCCCTTCCTTTCCGCATTTCCAGCACACCACCTTTGTAGGTTTTCCTGGAGATTTAGATCTCCCTCTAGATTTAGATCTTCCACTCGATGACTTATTTTTGTTTCTGTTCTGGGACCATCCTCGTAAAGACAAGGCATCACCATTCTGGTTGTCCATATTTTTCTGTCTCATCTCCTCGGTCAGCAAGGCTGAGACTATTTCATCAAACTGCAAAGCAGTTGAATTGCTACCTATTGCAATAACCAGACTATCCCATGAATCGGGTAGAGAACACAACAGACTGATGCACTTATCTTCATCTGAAATTTTAATATCAATAGATAATAACTGACTTACCACAGTATTAAACGCATTCAGATGCTCTGTCACCGAGTCTCCATCTTTAATCCTCAGGTTAATCAGCTTTTTCCGCAGGAACAGTTTATTCAACAGAGACTTAGATTGGTACAAAGTCCCTAACTTGACCCACAAAGCCTTTGCCGTAGCTTCCCCTGATACATTCAGAAATACAGAATCTGAGACACACAATCGTATTGTGCTCTTTGTGTTGGAAATAATACTGAGAGGGGGGGGGTGAATCAGTATTATCAGATCAATCAAACTTTTCAATTTCATACTCAGAAACATATACGCTACTTCAATTAAGTGAACCCGCGTGTACACGCTACTGTGTCTAATGAAACTCGCGTATATCCAGAGATCTTATAATTCAGTTAGCTTAATCTTCAGTAAATGCATCAGATCATTATTAAGCATATTAACAGTAAACAGGTGCAGAATAACAGAACAGAACATCACACAAGAGCCACACACATGAACACAAAGATATAAGGTGGAAACCCAATGTGGGTGAAAACCACCTGCTGCAAGTCATCTCAATCTTCTTTTTAATAAGAAAATCCTTTTACAATATTTGTACTGGTGCAGTCTTATACCAGTACGGGAGCTACAACCCCCTTTGCTCTTGTACTAGCCGATCCATTTACTAGTACGCAGGCTGCTACCTGCTACAATGCTCCAAAGATCTCCTTTAGCTTTTGTACTAGCTTAGATACTAGTACGTAGGTGCTTGCCTACAATCTTCTCACCTCCAGGTACCACGTTTCATCAATTTTCAGACTGGATACACTGAAGCACAACACATAATCTGTAAGGCCACTTTTCATCCAATTTTCATACTGGACCCATAACTATCATTGAAGCTCAAAACAATCATCAAACTCTGAATCACTGAAACCTTGTTAACAACAGTCACCAGAACACAGAGCAGACACAGAACTCTGTAATAACCATCAGATCCATCTGTAACTTCAAATATCAAGCTTTACAATGTATACGCTACTTCGATGAATCAAACCCGCGTGTATACGCGCTTTTGCCAACGACAACCCACGTACAGATCTAAAAATAATTTCTCATAACTTGCAGTTGTACCAGACATCAGTCATACTCATAACATTTATAGAATAATACATGCGTCAGTATGCAGATCTAGAAGAAGCATCATAAAGATAGTTCATTTCAAACCATTTGATCCCGATCTCTCCTTAGATCTAGTTCTCCATCAACCGGTGAGATCTCTCCTTAGCTCAGATCAAGCAATGAATCATCAACCCATAACCCTGCATACTGGATCTAATGCTTCATCAGATATTCAAGACATTTCAGATGCACTTACCTAATGATTTCCTTCTCCTTATATAGCCTTAGGCCTTGTTCAATACCAAGAGCCAAAACCATAGTAACACAATACCATCAACTTCAAAACTAGGGATCGACACGCCCGTCGAGACACAATGGTCCGAAATCATAGGCACAACTTCCAAGGACTAACCGCCATGGACCAAAGGTACTTTTCCACATACACGCGCTTTTGCTGAAGCCAACCAGCGTGTACACGCGACTTGGGCTTAACTAACCTGCGTGTATGAACTTTCTCTTCTTCTTATAGTCTGATCATCAATTCCTTGCTGCTGACCTTCTGTACTATGATTTGTCATCAGTGAGGTTTGCCATCAAGGACAACACTTATCTCATAATGCCAACACTTTGCCTTCCGATCCAACTTCTTCCATTCTTCATCGGTCACTCCCGATGGTTTAGTACCCAAATCTACCGCGATCCACTGATCTTTATCCACCAACAGATCCTCCATCTTGAGTTTCCACAACTCAAAATTCTGACCATTGAACTTCTCAATCTCTATCTTTCCACTGCTCGCCATCTTCTTTCACCACCAGAATCGATCTCGCAGATCTCCCACTGAACAGGTTCTACCACAGGCCCGAGAGAACCCCCTCAGCAACAAAGGCGTCCCCTTGAAGCCAAAACAGCTCCAATACCAAATGTAGGTTTTAACCCTATACAAAAATTACTTGCATACGAATTCTTAAACAAAGAAAATAAACAATGTGAGAGCATAACCCATAAAACACATATGCACAGAGATTTTTCCCTGGATCCCAAAACCGGGACTACCAGCTTGATTTTTCATTATGTTCCTTTCAATGTTACAATACATATTTATACATGCCGAAGCATCCAATACCATGGACCGAAAACCATCGCGTCCAAAAAACATGTGCGAAAATCATGCACAAAACCATAGGTGGGTCCGCCCAACCTAACATATGGTCCAAAACCAAAATTTTCCGGGGCGCTGCCCCAGACCCTATAAAGTGGGGTTACGGGTGCCCTTCAAACCCCCTATTAACTACGTGGAAAGAATATAACACAACCCAACAACAAATCCTTTAGGATTCTTCATGTAGATCTCCTCTTCCAAATCCCCGTGAAGAAGTGTTGTCTTCACATCCATCTGTTCTACCTCAAAATTAAAAGCAGTAGCAACAGATAAAAGTAATCTAATATAAGCTACCTTGGCTACAGGAGAAAAAATATCACCAAAATCAATTCATGGCACTTGGGAATAACCTTTTGCTACCAACCAAGCTTTCTATTTCTCCACCTTTCCTTCTGTATTTCTATTCTTCTTGAACACCCATTTACTACCAATGTGTTTCCTTCCATCCGGCAACTCCACTAGATTCCAAGCCTCATTTTTGTGCAAAGATGCCATTTCATCAACCATGCCCTCTTTCCAGAGTTTTCCATCCTCTGAATCTACTAATTCACAGTTCTAGGATCATCAAAAGTAACATATAAAGAAAAATTTGAATAGAAAGAAGATGGACTATACCTTTCTCGTTGCCTTATTTCTCGAACTGATCTTCTCACACTTCGAGATTGTGGCTCTTCATCTTCTGATTCCTCCTCTATTGTAGAGTCTGATTCTTCCTCCTTAAGCTCAAACTCTATCTTCTCAGGTTCCTTTGGTTTGACTTCATTTTTAATAACATCTTTCACCTCTCTGAACACCACATCTTGGCTGTACACAACCTTTGTTGTTACTGGGTTCCAAAGCTTATAACCCTTTAAACCATCCTTATACCCAATAAAGATGCACTTTTCAGATTTACTATCTGAATTGGATATTTTTTCCTTTGGAACATGTACATATGCATCACATCCAAATATCCTTAGATGTGAGAGAGAGGGTTTCTTACCAGTCCATACGTCTTGTGGAGTCTTATCCTCCAGCACTGATGAAGGTGATCTATTAACCAGGCAACATGTTGTCTTGACTTCGTCTTCCCAGAATTCTTGTCCTAACCCGACACCACTGAGCATGCTTCTTGCCCTTTCCATCAACATCTTGTTCATTCTTTCTGCAAATCCATTTTTCTCAGGTGTGTATGGGGTAGTCTTCTGCTGTGCTATACCACACTTCTTACAGAATTATTCAAATTCCTTGCTACAAAACTCTCCACTGTTATCTGACCTCAACACCTTTATCTTCTTCTCTGTATGGTTTTCCACCAGAGCCTTAATTTCTTTAAACCCGTCAAAGACTTTAGATTTCTTCTTCAGGAAATATATGCATGTATTCCTTGAGAAATCATCCATAAATGATACATAGTACATAGACTTACCCAGTGATGGAACCTTCACAGGTCCAAACACATCACTGTGCACAAGCTCTAATATCTATTTCACCTTCTTACCACCGAAGGGGAAACTCACCCGATTTTGCTTCGCATATACACAATTTTCACAAAACTCAAAGTCGAGAGAGCTATTACTCATACCTTCTACCATACCTTTACCATGAAGTATTCAAAGGCCCTTCTCTCCAATATGTCCAAGCCTTTGATGCCACAGCATGGTCTTCTCTTCAGAGACCACTAGATTTTCTACTACACTTTCAGGAACCATAGAATTGTTCCACCCATCAACAACAGTGCTACCTTGCAGCTTGTACAGAGTTCCAATCCGAACTCCCCACATCAATACCAATGCTCCCCGAACCATCTTGCAGGTATCATTCTCGAATTTTTTTTTTTACACCTGCATCATCCAACTTGCTTACATAAATCAAATTTCTAGCCAATGCAGGAATATGTAGAACACCTAGAAGTGTTCTAACCCTTCCACCTTACAACTTCAACTTTACTTTTCTGCGACCAATGATTCTAGCCTTCCTATCATCCCCTAAGAAGACATCACCACTATCGTATTTCTCATATTCGTAGAACCACTCTCTATGGGGAGTGAAGTGGAAGGATGCACCTGAGTCAATCAACAATGACTCATGATCTACATGTGTACTTGAAGAAGCCAAGTACACATCCCCACTTTGATCTGAGGTGGTTTTCGCCTTTGCAAAAGGACCATCATCAGATCCCTTTATTTTGTCAGGAGCTTTAGATTTACAGTCCCTTTTATAGTGCCCTTCCTTTTCGCATTTCCAGCACACCACCTGTACAGGTTTTCCTAGAGATTTAGATCGCCCTCTCGATTTGGATCTTTTACTTGATGACCTATTTTTGTTTCTGTTCTGGGACCATCCTCATACATACAAGGCATCACCATTCTAGTTCTCCAAATTTTTCCATCTCATCTCCTTCATCAGCAAGGATGAGACTATTTCATCAAACTACAAGGCAGTTGCATTGCTACCTATTGCAATAACCAGACTATCCCATGAATCTGGTAGAGAACACAACAAAATGATGCACCTATCTTCACTTGAAATTTTGATATCAACAGATAATAACTGACTTACCACAGTATTAAATGCATTTAGATGCTGTGTCACCGAGTCTCCATCTTTCATCCTCAGGTTATACAACTTTTTCCATGGGAACAATTTATTCACGAGAAATTTTGATTGGTACAAAGTCCCTAACTTGTCCCACAAAGCCTTCGCCCTAGCTCCCCTAATACATTCAACAATACTGAATCTGAGACACACAATCGTATTGTGCTTTTTTCCTTTCGATTCAACTTCTTCCATTCTTCATCGAACATTCCCGTTGGTTTAGTACCCGGATATATCGCGATCCACTAAACTTTGTCCACCAAAGGATCCTCTATCTTGAGTTTCCACAACTCAAAACTCTGACCATTAAATTTCTCAACTCTATCTTTCCACTACTCACCATCTTCTTTCACCACCAGAATCGATCCTGCATATCTCCCACTGAATAGGGTCTACCACAACCCCGAGCGAAACCACTCAGCAACAAAGGCGTCTCCTTGAAGCCAAAACAACTCCGATACCAAATGTAGGTTTTAACCCTGTATAGAAATTACCTGCATATGAATTCTAAAACACAAAAAATAAACAATGCGAGAGCATAACACATAAAACACATATACACAAAGATTTTCCCTTGGATCCCAAAACTGGGACTACCAGATTGACTCTTCATTATGTTCCTTTGAATGTTACAATACATATTTATACATGCCAAAGCATCCAATACCATGGACCAAAAACATTGTGTCCAAAACCATGGACCGAAAACCACTGCGTCCAAAACCATGTGCGAAATCCATGCAGAAAACCATAGGTAGGTCCACCCAACATAATATAGGGTCTAAAAAAAAAATTCCTAGGGCACTGCCTTAGACCCCGTAGAGGGGGGCTACCATCCCCTTTCAAACCCCCTGTGACCCCCCCACTGTGTAATCCCCCTATAGGTTTTAACCCCATACAGAAATTACATGCATACGTATTCTAAAACACAGAGAGTAAACAATGCAAGAGCATAACACATATACATAGAGATTTTTCCCTGGATCCAAAAATCAGGACTACCATATTGATTTTTCATTATGTTCCTTTCAGTGTTACGATACATATTTATACATGTCGAAGCATCCAACACGATGGACTAAAAACCATCGCATCCAAAACCATGGACCGAAAACCATCACGTCCAAAACCATGTGTGAAAACCATGCACAAAACCATAGGTAGGTCCACCCAACCTAATATAGGGCTAGTCATGGAAATAATATAACACAACCCAACATTGTCCCACTTGTTGTTTTCTTTCCACAGGGGGCCATAGGAGAGATTACTCATTTATCCAGCCTTGCAATGCCCATTGTTTCTCTACACCAAGAGAACTTCTCAGAGCTCACATATTTTGTCAATGCATCTGCAGTATTCTTCAAAGTGTCCACTTTTACCAGCAACACCTTTTTGTTTTCTATCATATCCCTCACAAATCCATACTGAACATAAATGTGCTTTGTCTTTGAATGGTAAGCAGGGCCCTTTGCCAAGAAAATTGCACTTTGGTTGTCACAGTCTATCCTCATAGCTCCCTGTACTAACCCCATACTTGAACACAATCTCTGCAACCAAACTGCTTCCTTGCTTGCATGAGTGGCTACCATGTATTCTGCCTCTGTAGTTGATAGTGCCACTACAGATTGTTTCTTACTCATCCAATTGATTGCACCTCCAAATAGGTTAAAAACATACCCACTTGTAGATATTCTCTGATCCAAATCTCTAGCCCAGTATGCATCAACAAAGCCATGAATATCCAACACTCTGTCCAATCCTGGTCTTCTTAGTAGCAAAAACCTTAATCACTAGTGCCACGTGAATACCTGAAAACCCGCTTCATTGTTGTGCAATGCTCCTTCCTTGGTTTTGACATAAACCTGTTCAATACTCCCACTACGTGTGCAATGTCTGGTCTCGTATAGACCATCGCATACATCAGGCTATCGAATGCACTTGCATATGGAGCACAAGACATGTCCTCCTCCTCTACTTGTGTCTTGGGACACTATTCAGTAGATAACTTTACACCTATAGGAATAGGAACCTTCATCGGTTTACTATCCTGCATATTAAACCTTTGCAATATTGTCTCAACATACTTCCTCTAGTTTAACCTGAGCTTCCTCTTTGCTCGAACTCTTTCAATTTCCATGCCCAAAATATAGCTTGCACCACCAAGATCTTTCATGTTGAATTTGGAGGACAATTGGGTCTTCAAATCCTGGATAATTTCTTTGTCATTTCCAACCAACAACATATCATCCACATACAATACCAGATAAATAACATGGTCACCAATTAATTTAAAATACACACAATGATCTATGTTGCACTGCCCCAAACCTTGTAGAGGGGGGCTACCCACCCCCCTCAACCCCCCTGCGACCCCCCCACTGCATAATCAACGCAACAAAGGGGGGGCTCCACCCCCCCTCTAACCCCCCGGTTAACTATGTAGGCTAGTCATGGAAAGAATATAACACAACCCAACTTCTCTTCAAGTCATTTATCATTTTCAAAAGTCTTTGGAAGTTCTAGGTAGTGGTATGGAGCTTGCCCTGGAATTGTGGCTCAGATCTTGAGGCTGCACCATCCGAAATGAGGATGTTGGGTTGCAACAACACCCAAGTAGGCTTGTGTGTGTGGTTGGAGGTTCACAACCTCACTTATGCGGGATTCTCCATGTAGTTGAGAGTCTAGGTCACTAGAAAATAAATCCAACTCAAGGTTTGGTCACCTTGGGTGGTTTTCTGGCCCTTGAGTGTCCTAACAACCCATTAGGGTGTCAATTTGTGTCAGTAAGTCTCATATGTCGACCCCACTTTCATAATTTAAGCTTTGAGGACAATCCTATAGGGTTTCAGTTTATGTCAGTAAGTCTCAGATGTCGACCCCACTTTCATATTTTAAGCTTGGAGGTTGGGTCATGTCATAGTAATCTCTTCATCTCATGTTTACCCTAGTAGCCTAGTGAAATTGTGTAAATCTGGGAGGGAGTGTTACAAACATAGACTGGATTTTCCTTCTAAAATGTCATTTATGTGTCATTCTTTTTTTTTCTTGCATTATGCATTATTAAGTTATTTGTAAAAGAATTGTGTGTGTCTCTCTATATATATATGACATTTCTCCCAATGTTTCCATTTTTGGAGGGTTTATTTTCCATCTGTACTCGTTTAAAATACTTCTAGATGTTTTGACATTTTGTGAAAATTAGGTTCAATATACTCCATCAAGATTTCATATCTACTATCTTGTAATACAATTATTTATTTATTTTCACCACTTTCCATTTCACTCTCATCCACACTTTAGTGATTTCTCCTCATGGTTGCTTACCCTTATGAGGGACTCCTTCCACTTCTAAATGTCCATCCCTAGTTAATTGTGTTCACAGCTTGAATGGCTCTGATAGTAATAATCTCCAAAACTTAGTTGTTTCCACCCTATTATCTTCCCTATTCTGTAGGCTATATCTACCTAAAGCTATCATACCAGCTTGTCCCTTTTTTTTTGTTTTTCTTTTTTGTAGGAAACAAAAATGGTGAAAAGAGACTTTCTATGTAAGTTACAACAAGAAAAATACTTACCTTCAAAACTTGTCAATTCCTCAATTTTCTTATATTATATATTCAATAATAGAATAACCCTGTTAAACAATATTTCTAGGGATGTAGTTTACAATATGTGTTGTGTTTAACATAGAAGTGTTTTCTTGCATAACGGTCAGTTATCAAATTTGAAGTACAACTGCTCCATCCACTTCAGACCAACTACACTCTATTACTAAAATCAAACCCATAGTAATTAGTTCCAATTCCAAGAAGTGAACTATAGCATAGTTGTTAATATTTTGAGAAGGGCAGATATTCCAAATTAATGTGAGCATGGAAAATTCTTTTGTAATATCATAGCAATGCATATGGGTCAAGTCAATGTAAGGTAGGTCTTAAAGATATATCTCCCCCTATGGAATGAGGTTGTGAAGAATGACATTTTATCTTGCCTTGTAGGAACTGTGTCAAGTGGTATTCTTAGATTCATGATAAATATGTTTGTTAGTAAAGTTAACATTAATTTCAAAAAGAATTCTAAAGAGTTATTTACTTCAATTTAATTTTCCGGATACAATTCATTAGACATCTTTTGACCCAGGTAGATATTCACCAGGAAACTAGAAAAGCCATGTTTGCAACTTTTAATGGCTCCATCATTACCTATCAGTGTCTTCCACATGTGGGAATGTAATAGAAATGCTAATTATAATGTTTACAATTCATCTTTGGAAGACCAATGTTGTCAAGTATTCTTGATTTAGGTCTGTTATGTCCAACATATTCTTGGCACAAATCTCTTTTGTGGAGAAATAGACAACATGAAAAAAGAGCAAAGGTTTGACAAGGCAAGTGATGGTTTTTATATCTTGACTTCTCTAGATATTCATTTCTAGGGGACTCATATAATGTGCAGGTTGTTTATGAAATCATTGAAATCACTTTCTCTTCTTATGATAATTATGTGTTATACTACCATTATGTTTCAATGGCTTATCACATAAAGTGAAGGAACTATATCTGCATTACAACTATCTAAAGTCGACAACTTTATCATTAGGGGAGTTTATGGTGCCCAACTTTTCTTTGAATTGTTGTAACCTATAATATGAGAAAAGCCATGGACTTAGATTTTGTCACAAACAATACTTTTCTTAGTGGCCTTTGCAAAAATCTCAAATTTCAAGATTCATATGAGCTTTGGAAAGGCAAGAGTAAAATGGCCATGGTCTTGTGCCCAATGTTGTGATGTATACCGCGATGATTTGTGGTTTTCACAAGAATAAACTTGTGAACGAAGCATTGAAGCTTATAAACAAAATGGTTGGTCATGGTGCGAGTCCAACTGAGGTATACCATAATCTAGGCTCCTTGTAATGCAAACAAATTTGGATAGAAGACATTTATGCTGCAAGTATTAAATTTTTTAAACCATGGGAAATGGACTATTGTGTGGAAAATGTGAAATGATTTTCAACGATGGGATATAGAGTTCATACTCTTATGGGCTAGTAGAGAGTAAAGGAAGGGTACAGTAATAATAAGAAGGCAACTTTCCCTCCACTTTTTTCAAATATTTAATGAAAATAAACTTACCTCTTTCAAAGTTGTTGAATGCCAGTCCAGATTATAGATTTGGTCCCAATACCTCCACTAGTTATTTTTTGTTTGATGATATCTATAGTAATCAATTTCCATTTTCATCTTTAAATAAAGTTTCTTCCATTCATCTTAGGAAATTCCAGAGTTGTCAGATCTAATAATTTTCTATTAAATTGAGAATTTTCTCCTTCCTCGTTGTCGTCAGTATGACTATCTCTAGATTGTCTGTTCTCGTTTTCCATGCAATTGTATTTCTTCTCAAGATTAATAGAATTGGTCGAGAATGTTAGGTATCAAATAGACTACTTATTTTGTCCAAATAATTTTAAATGTTAGGTATATATAGAACTTAGGGGTTTTATACTTTTCATGGAACACTCTATTTGGTCCAAGTGTTACTGTTTACTTCGACGGTGTGATATTTTCGATAAGAATCATAATCAAGTATTATATATCATTGATTATTATATAAGTTATTTAACTTAATTTACTGTATGGAACAATAAGAATACATGGACATAATGGTATTTTTTCAGTTGGAAGACTATTGCCCTAGTTGCAATATACACTTAAAACTCTCAATCAATTCCCTTAATTTTTTATAATAATTAAAATGCCATGGTAAAAGATAAGGAAAATCTAAACATTGGTGGCGATAAAAAGGAGAGTCTTCTCAATTTGAAAAAAAATATTAAATAGTTGGTCAGTAAGGGGAAGGATGTCAAGATGTTTGGGTCTTTGTTCGTTAACATCATTTTCAGTCCTATCAAATGTTTGGATCGTTAACATTGTTTTCAGTTTTACTGGATGTTTGAGTCTTTGGTCGTTAACATGTTTACTTAAATCTAAAAAAATAATAAGTTTTTAGCCCAAGAACAAAAAAAATTAATAAATATGTAATAAAATATAAATATAAATAGGTTAACAAGTAATGTGTTATTTTATAAACATAATATTAGGTTTCCCTTCACATTAAACTTCTTAAAAATAAAGGTTGAAAACGTGCCAGATCAACGTCGATTTTAAAATTAATTACGTCTTCTAGTGTGCTGCTGGAAATCAATATTTTTGTAATTATCTCCTCGTGAGAAAGAATGTCACTGGAAATCAATATTTCGATGTAGATTTACTTGGCTGAAATCATGGGTGGAAATGGCCAATTGCCTAAATTTATGAATTAATTTGAGTCCAACCTGAAGTTTGTATTTTATTACAAGTTATTTTAAATTTTAAATTTAAAGCTTTTATTGAAATATATTTTTTATTATTAATATTTTTGACGTATTATCTATCAACTCTATATTAAAATTTATGCTTTAATAATTTAATCAATATTGAATGGTGGCTTAGCTCATTTTCTTTTAGTAGTTCTCTAAACATTTGTGTATGTTAATCAGGCATATGTGTGCGTAATGCGAAGAATTTAGGGCTAGCTAAGGTAGCTAAATAATATTACCTTCGTTGTGTAGGTATGTTGGAGCAATATTTGCTGACACATGCTTAAAGGGTTTGAATGGAATGCCAGACATGGTGGAATGTACATATATTTAGTCAAATTTCCTTTCTTTGCCTCAAAGATAAGCCATGGTTATCCACTCTTTCACTTTTCTCATTCAAGTTGTATTTTATTTTAGAATTTGTTGTATGGAGTGTATTTGGTTTGTGTCGATCATCACTTTTTTGTTATTATTATATGAGCTTCTCATTTTTTATTGTATATCTGTAGAATTGAGAAATCCTACGATTTGTGAGTGAAGATTTTTTTTATTATGGTTATTGCCTCTTGTGGGTGTAGTGTTGCAAGATGGACGACTGATATGAAATGCATACCCCGCTCCTTCCCTTTTGATGTCATAGGAGTAGGGGTCCACAATCCAGGTTCCAACTATGGGTTCAATTCCTCTCATCCAATGACTCTCATATGTTAGGGTTTTTTTTGATAGCCATAAGCAAATGCAGACCCTCTTTCCTCGGATGACCTTACAGGGGAAGGGTTTGCAATCAAAGTTTCATCTCCACTTCAAGTTCCATTGGCCTATGCTGATAGCATTGCCTCCATGGTCATTTTCCATCTCCACGCCATTTTCTTAAAATTGGACAATGGTTTTGTATTGGGTGACATCCCCCTCCTCCTTAACCGATGGTTCATTGATTCCTCACGATTCAACGTTTAAATGATTCATACATCAATTTGTAATACTAGGAATCGTCCTTGTACACATTTGATGGTGGAAAAGGAAAGGGGTGGTTTTGCTTGAGAACCTTACTAAACATATATAAAATATTTTATATATACAACCTTTCAATATTTAGCCAAAGGCTACCCTATTTCAACCTCGGTGGAAGAGCCAATGTTAATTTTTTTAATAAAAATATTTGGACAAATGAGATTAAATGTGGGGAGAATATGCTTCGTCTAAGAAGCATATCTATGGACATGCAACCAACATGTAGCCATGGAACGTGAAGTGAACTTTGAAAAATATGATATGTTATTTTTTAACATCGGAGCGTTGGACAGATAGACAAATAGCAGAGGAAATAAGATCAAAGTCCCCAGAGATGCAAAGGCAAAGAGTCCCAGGTGATCAAAGTCCCTGGAGGTGCAGGGGCAAAGAGTCCCCGATGATCAAAGTTAGTCTTTCTTGTTTTAATGGCCATTGGGATTGTTGTGTGATGTCTCTACTTTCTTGAGTGGAAGAATAGACAACAATAATATATCTGAGTCCGACACTTTTGGTTCCATTCCATGAGTCGAAGCCAAATATTTAGATATATTGTATGGAATAAAGTGGAGGATCTGAGTATGAATTGGACTATTGTTTCCCAAAGGCATACAAATCATTGGCTTAGTGTCACTAATAGAATCCATGCCATATGAGTGTGTTGTGTTAATTTGTGCAGCCCTTGAATTCACTTTTTTCTTGAGCCTCGGTGGAATTTTGAAGTTGGGCCAAGATTGTGAAACATTAAAGTAGAAGCGGCCAATCGGAAGTCAGCACCACAAAGCACTAAGGGAACAGATCTGGTCTCCAACCGTCAACTCCGGTGGGCCACTAGTTGGTGGTTGAGTTTAGAATAACTAGTGTAGTTAGGCCATTGAAATATTTGGCAAGGAGCATGAACCGACCATAGTTCTAAGTCAAGCCTCAGGGATATTTGATAATGGTTGTCCAAATGAAACAATTTACTAATTAAATTCAATTGAGTTGAGTTAATTTAATTGTTTTATGATTTTGGGGTGGTATAATTTTTTATTAAGATTATAATTCTTTTTATTTAAATTATATTTTTTATAAATAAAATTGGATTTTACACATTCTACAATATTAACAAATTATTACCAAATTTAAAATAAAGTTAACTATATAATATGTAAAAAAAACATTTGAATTTAATCAAAATCTTGTAATATATCATTTTAATTTAATGAAAATTTTGTAGTACATTTCATAAAAAAGTTATATTTCTGCTTCATTTAAATTGCATTTCTATAATTTTATGGAAACATATTTCTCGCTGCAAAGTAAAACGAACCCGAATCCTCCAAACCCACTAATTTAGATGCCATTAATTTCGTAAGCCTACTAAAATTTAAACATTTCTCCCTACTCCATTAGATGTACATAATATTCCACCATGATGGTTGTTTAGAGGGATCCATGTGAAAAGGGCGAGAACATTTTACTCTTGAAAATGACCTTTAATACCTTATCCTCCACATCAAACTATCAAGGTGATTGTTGGGTGCAGTTTTTAAGCATATTTTAGACACCTCTCTCCCCATTTTTTATCATTATCTCTCTATAAACCTATGAAATTTATGTCCCAATTATCATTTTCCCTGGTGATAAGAGAAACCCTTTCTCAACATATTATTTTTCAATCTTTCATTAAATATCGATGAAGTGACGTGTTTTTGAAATGACTAACCAAGGTAAGTGTGGAAGAAGTTTTCTGGCTATTATTATTTCAGGTGTTGCCTACAACTAAGGACTAAGGATGACCAGTTGTTGTTGTTAGTCGTTGTTACACTTCGAGTATTTGGTGTTACAGTCTGTTGTTTTGTTGTTACACCGCAACTGCCAAAGACCGTGGTTGCTGTCTTCAAAGATAGTTGTCAAGAATCATGAATTATCTATGGACGGTCAAAGGATCTCAACAGTTATGATTGTGGAGATGGTGTAACTTGAATTGGTATTTTATTGGGAAATTGTTTATAACGCTTTCTATTTTTCTCTTAATATTGATCAACATGAGAATCGTGAGATTCTCATGAATGATCTATTCCCTAATTTTTGGGGCTTGTAAACTTTATAAAAAGGTTCGGTTCCATGAAAAGGGAACGACAACACAGGAACAACATCAACATTTTGATCTTGTAATTTCCATTCATTTTTAATACAGAACACTTCTGGTGATGTTCATACAGATCTCGTGTTGAGTTTTTAACTAGTTTCCATTTCATTCCTGTGCCCTGCTAGGGAGGAAGGGCCCTCCTCTTTAGTAGGGATTACAGCAGTAGTAGATTATTTGTTTGGTTTATCTTTATTTTAAGTGTGAATTCATTAATTTTGTTGTATGAATTGTAGTATTGATGCACTTTTGTTTTCAGATTCATCATATGTTGTTACACAGTATTGGTTAGAACTATAATATTGAATCAGTTGATGCAGTTTTATTAATGATGTGTGGCACACTTGTTCTTTGAGAAAAACATGAAGTGCGATGGGTGGATTTCATTCCCGTAGAATGTCTTTTTAATTTATACATGAGTGCTTTAAGTTATACAATTGTGTTCAATGACATGTTCTTTCATTTCTTTCCCTGGCTGTTGTGTATTGACACATATAGTTCAGACACCTTTGAAATAAAAAAACCTATCCTGGTTGACAATTAAATGCTTGTACTTTTGTCAAATTAAACAATGATTACATTGGCACAACAGTGACCCTAATTGAATAAATGATCAAGAAGTGTATTGTGAATGCACACCAAATCACGAACTACAAGAATTTGGCAATTCTCAAGTCACTCTAAGGATCAAGAAATATATTTTGGATTTACACTTTATGCACTTTCATGCCTTTTAACTATGCCCACTACGAGAACTCGAAGGTTCTTCAACGGTCACATCACCAACTATATGTTTGTATAACTCAACTGGCTTTCAAGGAAACTCTCTTTTCTCAGAGAGTTCAATATCTGATTTGGAATAACACATTAAGAAATCCATGCAGAGGTCCAAGCATTACGCTCATCATTTTCATATTCTAAACGTTTCATCTTATTAAAGGCCACATAATTTTTCATAGGCTCAACTAATATCACTTCCAATGATATGTGAGATCAATAATATAACAAATAAATATGCAGAATTTGCTTGGTATGTATTTAAAATATTTTTCATATGTCGAATTTCTACTTCAATGGGATTTTCTAATGTGAGTTTCATTTTATATGAACATTTAACGTTTTTGTGAATTTCATTTTATTTTGATAAAATAAAAGGTAATACAAGATATCCTAAATAGTTCAACCACAAGGCTTTCTCTTAATTTGTATTTTTTCAATTTGTTTTGCATTTTGCATTTAACATCATTATTGTTTTTGTTGCACCTTATATTTCTTTCAATTGGTTAACTCCAGTATTGCAGCAATGATGCTGTAACTCCTGGGACTCCTTACTTTACTTTTATCAACCCGGTAGTTTGTAAAAAACTTGGAAGCGACGGTGTTGTATGCACAAGTACTAGCTCTTATTGCAGGCTATCACTTGATTAGCTGGCACAAGTTCGCTAGGAGCTTAAGCCAACTGCTATGAGTTATCAGAAGAAGCTTTTAACTATGATGGAAAGAAGCTAACTCAAAAGAGGATATTCTACTTGTAGAAAGAAGATGAAAACTGAAAGGAAACACAAACTCTAGCAAACCCTAGTTTTACCCACTAACCCTAGTTTTGCAAGAAAAAGAGATGAAACTGCTGAAATGGATGCCATTGACTACTGAAAAGGTAAAATGCATGTATTCAAACTACTTCTAAAGGAGAATGTGGAAAAATCATCTTTTCATACTTTTGAGCAATTTTATGCAGAATTATTATGCTTGTGTTTTAACTATTTGTGACTGTGCAAAGGTTTGGTGGCGAAGGGAGATGGAGTTGGCTTTTGCAAGAGGTTGGGAAGGTGTGGAGAGAATCTAAGGAGTCCCTAGTACCCTTCTGGAGATTTCCATTGTGATCAGACTTCGAAAAATCGCTCACATGAACTTCTACAGGAGGCTGCAGGGGATCTTCAGGAAGTTCTACAGGAGGAGGCCGAAAGTGGTTTTTGGATGTTTGAAGGTGGGAAAGCAGTGGGAAAAGGAAAATGAAGGCTGGATGGAGGTGTCAAAGGGTCTAGGACTCAGTCAATGAAGGTCAGACATGAAAGAGATGGTTGGATTTGTTCAAAGGTCAAGGAAGAAAGTTTGCACAAGAATGTCGAAATTAGGGTAGTTTGGGAAAATGTGGTAAATGAGTGAAGAAATTTGTGAAAGATGAGCTGGTACAGGTTGCGCTATGGAGGTATGAAAAGCTATAATAGTTTTCAAGTGAGTACCTATTTCTTAAAACTGACCCAAGCAAGAACCGAAAAAACAAAGTTTTACCTATTTTAACCTAATTCTGACCTAAAAACCAGAAAAGTGCTGAACAGAACTTTATGGATAGTAATTTATACAAGAAATCCATGGAAACTGAACAAGAACAGATCTAAGTATGTAAATACAACTGATATCAACTTCTCCAACTCGAAATCTCACACTAGCAATTGCATTGGAAGGCAAAAACAATGTTTTGGTGGCAGCAAGAGTGCCTCGGTCTCAATTCATGGTCCCAAGGAGTGAGAAAAGAGATCAAGGCCTGCTTGATAGCCTTTTTGTGGATCTTTTTCTATTATTGCAACGAACTATCTAATCAACCTGAAGCAAGAACAACTATTTTAATCATAAAAAACAACTTAAGTAACAAAGCAAGATTTAACCTAAACAATAGAAATTATTTCATGAATGCAAGAAAAAAACACATAAATACACAAAGGAGGTGTTGGGCACTTGGGTTGGGAACTAACCCAAGAGCTTCAACTCTCTATAAAGGATCAATACTGATTCAAAGTTGGATTCATCTTCATTGATCAAAAAATAATAATTACATCATGAAACTGTTTGCAAAAGGAGCTCGAAAATGAGTTGAGTACAACACTACACAAAAGTGCGAAAATAGACTATGAAATGACTAACCTATTGAGGCTTGAAGCCTTCTTATTTATACAAGTGAAGACCCCCAACAATCCTCCTAAAATTAAGGAACTCGACTGCCTAAAACTAGAGATAACAGCAATCCCATTTGAGTTGCTCGATTGCCCCTTGGAATCATCGATATGGTGGCCTTTGAACTCTGAGCTGCTGGTGGAGAAATCGAGGAAGGGGTCATTAATGCAGGAGACACCCCTCCTATAAGTCCTCAGCCCTATTTCCTCAAGTTTGGCTGCTAATTTGCTCATAAATGCCTAGTCCTTGTCCAAAAATTGTCCAAAAATCTGCAATAAACACTCATTAGACTATGTGGCAAAGTGACTATCCCCATTCACTCAATTGACATAAATATATTCAAAAACATGCACAAAAATATGGAGAATGGTGGATTAAATGGAAACAATAGGAAAAATGAGCCAATATAGTTACCCATTTCTGGGGCTCATCATCACCCCCCTGCTGAATGGGTTGCTCATCCTCTGAGCAACTAATCCAGTTCTTCATCCTTGATAGCTTTAATAGCTTCCCTAACATCCCAACCTTCTGAAGTGATGTCCTCTTCCCTGTCATGAAAAATTTCCTTTATGTCCACTTCCTCCCATTTCTTTTGTTCTTCTTCTTCCTTAAACCCTTCCAATAGTCCTAAGAGTAGTGGAGCACTGAACTTAAGGCTAATCCAGTGGGCTTTCAAGTTTTGCATTGATTGTTTGTATAGGGGCACTCTCACCAAAGCCTCCCTCATTTTGGTCGGGGATTGATACTCCCTTATCTTTAGGCTATGGGACAATGTATTCCATCTTCTAGTGCAAGCATGAAGGCAATCATCGCCAAATAATCTTTCCATATCTTCAAAATGAGCGATAGATTCCGCTTGTATTTCAACATAATTAGGGAGAAATTGAGGGTTATTTTCAAGGTGGTGATGAGCATATATGAGAGCTGAGGGGTCTTCCGGTTCTGCCCTTATTAGTAGGGGCTCATTTAGTTCTTTTGCCATGATCTGTTGAATTTCCACTGCTCTTTTTTCCTCATGGCTCATCCAAGAAGCCATAGCCATGAGCTGTAGGTCTCCCAATGCAGCATTCGGATCCCAAAAGTTCATATCAGGGAGTGCCATATTGTGTAAGTAGAATTTTGCTAATTTGGCCTTATCCTCAGCTGAACTAGTAGCACACAGATGCATAAACTGACCATAATTTTGGAATGGGATTGTGCCCCTTTGGGCCAATGTTTTAATTTGGAATTGGAGCCATTGGTCTTTAAGATACAATGCATAAGATCTAGCTGGTTGTCTACATTGCAAGGCTTCCATTGCCTAGCTGGCCATGCAGGCCATCTTGGCTTCTCTTTCCTACAACTATTGCTTCAGCGTCAACAGTTCAACTGCTTCCTGAGACTCCCTTTCTTGTTGTTGCTTTATCATCATTTCAACATTAGGCTATGGCTCTTCCTCTTGTTGTTGCTTCTCTACTGCTTCCTTATCTACTAGGGGACCTTCCTAGAGTTGTTGTTCTTCAAAAATTTGTGATATGTCTCCCCTTTGAGTTTCCTGTTGATGTAACTTCTTTTTCAGCAATGCGTTTTCATCCTGTAGCTGGGCTCTTTTAATGCTCTCGGTGTGTCTCACCATTGCCAACTCCCTTCTTAATTCTTTCAAGTGTTCTTCCATGTGTCCTATATTTGCAACTCCCTTGGATTTAGCAATTTTCGTCCAAGTGTGTATTCTAAATATTTCTTGTTCTAATTCAAAGAAAAGGGGCACATTGAGTTTCTATGGGATGATCTTCCCACCTTCTAGAAAATTGTAATATGAACCTAAATTAGGTTGACGGCTTGGTTCAGGTATCTCTTCGGTCTTGTCTTCCTCTTGTGACTATTCTGCTGCCTCCTCTTCTAATTTTTTAGTCTCCTTTATCTTAACCAATGTTTCCTATAGAGAGGTCTTAGCTTCCCATAGAACTGTTTTGGTGTCCATTAGTCTGATTCTTTCCTTCCAGGTGGAAGTTTTGGGACTCCCTCTCTCATAAGTGATAGAGATTTTGGAGGGCGATTCGTCCTTTTTCTTAGTAGGTGCATCCTCAATTATCATAGGTTCTTTTGATGGTGGCTAGGGCTTGCCCACCTTTATCTTGGTGCTCCTTCTGGCCTTGAAATACATGGATGTTTCTCTTTTTCTTTTTCCCTTTTGTTTTACTGGAGTGCTCAATGCAGCAAGCACAATTGCTGCTTCTTTTGCCAATGTTTCAGGGGATGTTTCTTCCTGCTGTTGTTCCCCTTCATCTTCTGTAGTCTTTTCTGTGTCTGTTGTTTTTTTGTGTGTCTCTACTATCTCTAGTAATGTCTTCTCTTTTTCTTGTTGGGTCCCTGCCTTGCCTGTGGCAGTCTTCTTTTGGGCTTTCCTGGGCCTTTTCTTCTCAGCCTTTATCCTTTTTCTCTTCTCTGATTTTGAGGTTGTCTTCTTTTCTGCCTTAGGCTCAGTAGTAGTTTTGTCAGGTTTCTCCTCTCCTCTGTTTCCTGTTCCTCCTCTATTTGAATGTTTTGGGTCTCCTCATGCATTTCTTCCTCAATTTCCTCTTTCTCTTACTCCTCCTCACTGCCAGATGGGTTGATATCCTTAGTCAAAGTTTTGATGTCATCTTTGCTAGACATATTCCTAAAAATTTCCCAAGCTATGGGGATGGTATATGTGTGTAAGGCATCTTCTACCAATAGTTTGATGAGCCCATGGTGGGCCAGCTGGTCTGAGACCCCTGCATTTAGCTTGGTGCTACATTCTATTAAAGATTGGAGAAGGAAATATGCGAGACTAAATTTTCTAATTGAAGGTAGGTCCATCCCATACCCCAATTCATGTAATAACCTGAAGTGATAACCATAAATTATACTAAACCTTCCTTCAAAAGTGATATATTTCATTATTTGGTAGCTTAATTCACTCCATGGAGGAGGTAAGCTTGTCCTTCTGACCCTATTTTTATCCTCTACGGGATTCTCCCTAGGTTGAAAAAATATCTTCTTGACAACCTATCCCAATGCTTTTTCCTCCTTGATCCAAGGGAGCCCAAGTAGAAGACCTGTGATTCAACTGATAAAATCAGGTGTAAGTTCTAGGGTTAGACCCCTAAAACTGACTGTAGCATGTGTTTTCGAATGGGGTCCTAAGGCCATCAAAAATTCTTCAGTCACCTCATCATCATATCCGTGTATTCTTTCAAAGAAAATCATCCAATTTTCACTAGTGAAGAGGGCCACCAACTCAGGGTGCTCATGCAATTGGTTGGAGTTCAAAGGTTCCTTCCTCATAAAGCTTCTTGGCATGGTGTCGAGTGCTTTTTTTTTAAATTCTCAAGTGAGAAAGCAGGAAAAATTGAAAATAGAGGGATAGCTGAATTTTGTCTTTTTCTGAAACCAGATAAGGAATTTCTTGTGTGCTCTCTCCTTACAACATCAAATTGCAATATTTCCCTTGTTTCAAACTGCTCTTGTCCTGAATTTGATTTTCTGCTTTTTATTTTTATTTATTTATTTTTTAACAGAACAAAGGATAAATAACACAGCTTTTTTCTCAGAGAGAGGACAGATATGCAAATTTGGTTTTTTCACACAGGCCGGTTTCTACGGTTGCATGTGGTTTCTTTGCAGTAAAATGTGAGAAAGAATAAGACAGACATCGAATGCAGAGAAGAAAACAAATAACTGTGTAGAACTCAGGGAAAATATGCATGCAAAATTTTATGCTTCCCTTTCTTTCAATCCAAGGCCATGTTTTAATCCACCACCTTATACAAATAAGTCATATGCAGAGAGGTTTCTCGAGCCTACCTCGTTTCAAGCTTTAATTTTGACAAAAATTCAGGTTTTCCTTTTGCAAGCTTGTTCTTTGTCCCTCTTGTAGAAATATTCCTGTAGAAATCTTCCCGCTCCTGTAGAATACAACAGTGCTCCTGTAGAGCCCGATAGGTGGGAGGGTTTTGAGAAACTGGCAGAAAACTGGTGGAGGACGACTGGTTTGCTACTCTGGATGTGTAGGTGAGTACTACAATTGAGAACATCGTGAATGAAGAATGAACCAAAGGGTGGCAGAGGCTTCAACTACACTGTCCTTTAACTGTTGGCAGAATCTGTGGTGACGAGGTGAGGTGGCCAGATGGGTACGCCATCTCATTCGAACCGTTGGTCCTACGTCACGGTCATAATGGTTCTGCATGCTCGCCTGACTTCCATCACCTCCCTTACTCCCGTTATATGCTGTCACCACTACTAGTCCCAAATGTTTTTTCCCAAATTGACATACCACATGTGCTAGCTGCGTATCTGATCGGAAGTTTGAATTTGACGAGGCTCATTTGAATTCCATGAGGGTGCGTAACTGAATGAGGGTGGCTAGTTAGCTGGCCACTGATTCCATTTGATTGGCCATTCTCACAGTTCATACAGTTTTGAAATATTATTCATGCAATCGAGGAATAGATTTAGGAACTTACTTGCTCAGTTGCTGTTGTATTATGCATATTTAGGACTTTGGCACTTCAATTCCTCGTTGCTATTGCTACTTGCACTTTGCATGCTTGGCCTTGGGCTTTTGCTAATGATCTCCCATTCAAACATTTCTCCTTGCATGTTTCATACATCCTGCTGTGCTGATCCTGTCTCTGGAGTATGTTTTTCAAAGGGATCAGCTGCTATAGGATTCTTGTAGTATTTCCTGTAGC
Organism: Pinus tabuliformis; assembly: GCA_031772625.1. NCBI lineage: Eukaryota > Viridiplantae > Streptophyta > Pinopsida > Pinales > Pinaceae > Pinus > Pinus tabuliformis. Next base: position 486,918,947 of record CM062818.1, read on the forward strand.
TGCTTCTCCTTGTGAAATTCAAGCTAATATTTGAGTAGGGCTAAAATTGCTGAAGAAGGTCTCGACTGAAAAGAAATCATAGCTGAAAGGTATCAGGTAGGAATGAGTAAAAATGTTGTTGCCTTTATTTGTCATCATTTTTTTTTTGTTTGCAGAATGAAAGAAACAGAATTTTTGTATGTGGTTGTGCAGGAACACAGGAAAAAACGAGTGGAAGTGTAGGTGTACAAGGATGGAATGGCGAAATACGAAGATGGATGGTGGCAGGGAGGTTCACAGACCTCATAGACAACTTTTCTACCCTCGGGCCCTTCTCTGAGATTGATTTTGGCCTTTCTGTAGTTTCTACAGGATCCTCCTATAGAATACACAGTGTTTCCTGTAGGAAGCAAAATTTTAGAACAAGTGAGACCAAAACTTGGGAAAGGATAATGGTGATGGGGTGATGGAATGTGAAGGGTGCATGTAGCCTGGCCATGTTTTTTTCCTCTAGTGTGACCCTCCAGCAACCTGCAATTTATTCAAAAGAAGTTAGGTTTTTTTTTTTTTTTGAGACAACTGGGGCGCCTCCAGGAGGTTTTCACCCTCACTGCCTGCCCTAGGCGCCTCCTGGAGGTTTTCACCTAGGGATCTTTTATTCCATTTTTTCTCTTTTTTTTTTTGGTTTTTCTCAGGGTGTTGGTGGAGTGGAGATAGGGACTTGATCCATCACCAACACTGATTTACCCAAAGTCTCATTGAACTCCTTCTTGGAAAGGGGCTTCTTGTAGATCTTCAATCGATGCCCACTATCGAGCATGGGGATGGCTTCTTCGTCAATGGTCTGGATAAGGACTGAACCATTGTCATTGCATTTTTCTACTATATATGGTCCTAGCCATCTTTTCCTTAGCTTGCCCTTGAAATCTTTGTATCTCGAATCATACAGCAGCGCCCAATATCCTGGCTGAAATTGTTTCTCTTTGAGGTGTCGGTCATGCCATATTTTTCTTTGAAGCTGGACTACCTCTGAGTGGAGTAGGGCCTGCATTCTCTATTCATCTAATCCATTTAGCTGAAGCAATATTTCCTTTTGTGCATGGATGAGATCTAGGTTCAGCTGACCTGCCATCCTTAATGTGTTATATTCAAATTCTATTGACAACAGAGCATTCTTCCCATAGACCAGCTCATAGGGTGTAAAACCTATGGTGGTTTTCCAAGTAGTGTTATAGGCCTAGGTGGCCTCAACCAAGCGGTCTGCCCAATATTTTTTGCTGCTGCTCACTACCTTAGTCAAAATCCTTCCAAAGCTCTGTTAGTGATTTCCACCAGTCCATTTGCTTGTGGATGATAAGGGGTGGAAGTTTTGTGCTTAATCTTGTGGTGTGTGAGAAGGTCTTCAACCAAATTGAAGGTAAACTGACTCCCTTGATCTGTAACTAACTCTCTTGGGTAGCCAAACTTGTAGAAGATATTTTCCCTTAAACAATTAGCTACTTTTTCTTTCGTTGTTGCTTTGATCGCCTTTGTTTATGCCCATTTTGTTAGATAATCAATACACACAATGATGTAAGATTTATGTTTTGAAGGAGGGTTGATAGGACCCACAAAGTCCATGTCCCACTTCTTAAATGGCTCGAAAGTCACTTGAGGCTATAAGGGCATATCATCCTTTGGAGTAGGTTTCCCCATCCTTTGACACCGGTCACATTAGCTGATGTATCTCCCGACATCTTGATGAAGAGTGGGCCAATAGTAACTTGCCTACAAAATTTTAAAAGTAGTCCTCTTTGCTGCAATGTGGCCCCCACAAGGCCCATCATGACAGGTTAAGAGGATGTCAAATACTTCCTCTTCCCTCACACATCACCTCAAAATCTATTCTGGGCCAAGTTTGAAAAGGTTGCCCCTAATCCAAGTGAATGGGGCGCTTTTGCTCATGATCTTGCTCTTCTCTTTTGAGGACAGGTGTGGCGAAAACTGTGCTGAAACCAAGTAATTTTCTATATCAGTGAACCATGGAGAGAGTACTGAAATAGAAAATAAGTGTTCATCTGGCATTTGATCATGCACCATTCCTTCTTCACCTGCAGGCAAATCTAGTCTAGACAGAAAATCAGGCACAACATTTTCCTTACCTGGCTTATCAATAATAGTCAAATCAAATTGTTGCAATAAAAGTAACCATCTAATGATGTGAGCATTTACATCTAGTTTATTCATCAAATACCTAATTGCAGCATGATCAGTGTGTATGAATGTTTGATAACCAGTGATGTAGTGTTTGAACTTGTTTAGGGAATGGACTACAACTAGGAGCTTCTTTTCAGTTACAGTGTAGTTTAATTCTACCTTAGACAAGTTTTTACTGACAAAATATATGGCATAAGACAACTTCTCTTCAATTTTCCTTAAGGCTGCTCCTATTGCTTTGTTTGAGGCATCTGTGTGAATGTGGAAATGTAGGGCCCAATTTGGACCTCTCAAGATTGGGGAAGTTACCAGCTTACCTTTCAAGGCATCTAGAGCCTCCTGACAGTTGTCAGTCCATATAAACTCAACATATTTCCCCAAAAGACCAAACAATGGAGAGCCTAGCTTGCTAAAATCCTTAATGACTCTTCTATAATACCCTGCTAAGCCTAGAAAACTCTGAACATCTCTTACCTTTTGAGGAGGTGGGACCCTTTTGAGGATAACAATCTTGTTGGGATCCACCTGTAACCCTTGCTGAGAAATTTTATGACCTAGCACGGTCCCTTTAGTCATCAGGAATTCGCATTTTGCAAGACTGAGGGATAGGTTCATTTCAATACACTTGGCTAAAACTTTTCCCAAGTTAGTCAAAGCTTCCTGGAAGTTAGAACCATAAGTGGTAAAGTCATCCATATAGATCTCCACTGAATCATGAACCAGTTCAGCAAATATGCTCATTACTGCTCTTTGGAAAGTGGCAGGAGCATTGCACAACCCAAAAGGAAGGACCCGATATGCAAAAGTACCCCATGGACAAGTGAAAGTGGTCTTATCCTAGTCTTCTGAGCTGATTTGGATCTGTTTGTACCCGCTAAACCCATCTAGGAAGGAGAAGAACTTATTCTCTGCCAGGCCATCTAACACTTGATATATGAAAGGCAAAGGGAAATGGTCCTTCTAGGTGGCCTTGTTCAGTTCCCGATAATCTACACAAATTCTCCACTTCTCGTTTTTCTTTGGCACTAGAACCAAAGGAAAAACCCATTCGTTGTCAAATATGGGGTAGATGAATCCTGCATCCAACAATTTCTGCAGTTCTTCTTTGAAAATGTCCTTAAGCGCTGGATTCATCCTCCTTTGAGGCTGCCTAATTGGTTTACAATCTTCCTTAATGTAAATGTGATGAGTATAGACGGAAGGGTGGACTCCCTTCATCTCCTTATAACTCCATGCAAAAGCATCCAAGTGATCCTTCAATAAGCTACACAGTTCTTTCTCCTGAGAGGTGGATAGGGATGAGTTGATATTCAAAGTTTTTTCGGGGCCCAATTCCATGTTCTTGACTCGTTGGGAGGTCAGATCAGCCACACAGAGATCAACTAGAGGATTAGCTTGGGTTTCTTCCACTAGCTTCTATAAGGGCAACACACTGGAGGTGGATTCTGGATCAAGTTCTCAATAAGATCATCCTCGGTTTGTGGATCCCCCATGGTAGTTTCTACTGTACACAATGGTGCGGAATATACTTCATCCTCATCTTCCTCCTCCAACCAGAGGGGTAAATCATGATCCAGTAGAGGTTAGGTGGGAGGATAGAGGACTAGCTGCTTGGACATATGCCCATTCTTGATTGTCATGTTCCCAACTCGACAGTTGATGTAGGCATCTGCAGTAGCCAACCAAGGTCTTCCCAGGATGAGAGGATACCCAATGAGCTTTTCTTTGGTTGGAGAACCAGGAAATCAGCAGGGTACTCCCAGGAATCAATAGAGACCATGACATCTTCCACAATCCTCTCAGGGGTCACGGTGGAGTGGTCTGCCAACTGCAGTACTATTGAGGCTTTCTTAGGGAACCCTGAAAATTGAGTTTGAGCATAGTGTCCTTGGTCATCACATTAATGGAAACCCCCAGATAAATCAATTTATGGGGGATCATGGTGCCATTGATGTGGACATCGATTACAGGACTCCCAGGGTCTAGATATTTTTGACAAATTACCTGCCCCAACATCAGATCGGATAGTTGTCCTATGACATTGATAGTTGGGGCATCTCTCTTTCGCCTGCCTGGGTGTTTGAAGCACTTCTCCTTGATCATCTTGTTGTATATAGGCACATCCTTTATGGCTTGGAGAAGGGGTATTTTTACACATAACTATTTTAGTTCTCTCAGAAGTTCAGTTTCTTCTGGAGTCAGTTGGGTGGTTCCAGTTAGTCTCTCAGGAAAGGGTGGAATGACCTTGGGTTCACTTTCCCGTTTTTATTCCTCATCCTCCTTAGGAGGAGGTTGGCTATCTGGGAGAACCTTCCCAGATCGTAGGTTAATCTCCTGAATCTCCATAGCATAAGTTGGACAAGATGTTTCCCCACCATATACCTCTTGGGTTTGTCTGTTGTTGGGGTTCGGGTTTGGTTGAGTAGGTATCCGGGGTTGCCTTGGAGGAGCAAGAGGTAATGGTTGCGGTTGAGCAGGTGGTGGAGGAAAAAGAGTGGGGGGAGAGTTATACTGGGGCCTCCACCCCTGATGAGGTGCACTCCACTGAGGCTGTGGCTGAGCATAAGGATGAAACGAATGAGCAGTTGGAGGAGCCTAGTATTGAGGAGGATATGACTAAGGAGGGGGTGTGGACTAGGAAGGATGAGCAGGGGGCCCCAAGAAGGCATGGAAGTGGCTTGATTGGGGTTGTAATAGCTTTGGGAGGTCCCTTGCATTCCCTGCTGGTAGGGTCTAGGCCCATGTGGCCTCCTCTGGTTCATGAAATAGAGTGGTTCAGTGGCTTCCTCAGCCCCTTGATATGCAACTTTGATTCCAAACAAGGAAGGGCATTGATTTGTAGGATGGTCTTGCTCATAGACTACACACACTTCTGTAGAGTGCAATGGGCATTCGTTCCTAGGGTGCTTCTCATGCACTTGGGACAGAAGATGGCCAAATCTCTCTCGGCTTCATCTTGTTTTCTTCTGATATGCAAGGTATCCATGTGCATGGCAAGAGTTTGCCTCACCTCGCTCTTGAAATCTTCAAGTTCTTTTCTAAGGGATGAGTTGGATCAGGACGTATTGGCTAATGGTTGACTTCCCCTACCTCTCTTCCTAGCTGACCTGGAATGGTTTCTAAACACAGTTTTTATGTCATCATAAGGTAGTTGATAGATGTCCCCCCCAGCCAGCAAATGGAGGGTATCTAGAAGGTCTTCAGGGACTCCTCTGAGCAGAACCAACTTCAGAGATTCAGGGTCAAGTGTGCACCTGGCCCTTTTATAACTGAGTTGAAACCTCTCTTCATAGTCTTCTAAAGATTCATCACTACCCATGGTCATACAGAAGATTTCTTCCTTGGTTTCCTTGGACCTGCAATAGTCCCAGTATTTGTTGTTGAAGGCTTGCTACATCTGAGCCCAAGTTGTGATACTATCTCCAGGTAACCCCATGAACCAACGTAAGGCTGAATCCTTGAGGGTAGAAGGAAACAGCTTCAACTTCTGCTCCTTTTCTGCATAGTCATAGGTTCGACAGAGAACAACAAATTCAAACAAGAAAGTATCAGGATCTTTGGTAGTTAGGCCATGGAAGTGAGGTAAGGATGAAGGGCTTATGTTTTTCATTTTTGTGTCCCCATTGGTCTCCCAAACAGAAAAGATACCTTCTATTCTTTCTCCATTCCCTCTAATTTTTTTTTTTTCAGCCATGGTCTCAGGAGGAATGTTTTCTCGCTCTTCTTCTGTTATAGGATCTTCATATATCTCTGGAGGTTCATCTATAATATCTTTTGGACCACTACCACCAAAAAAGAGAGAAGGGTGACTTAGTGATGTGTTGGGGGTGTTGGGTAGAAATTTTCCTGAATTGTCTCTGTTCCTACGAGGCATGAAATGAAATCTCTTTTTTTTTTGAATTTTTGTGTTTCTTTTTCTGCTTGTACTTGCAAAAATTGAAATGGATTGAACAACAAATTGCAGCTAACTAAAAAACCTCGCCGAAATGAAAATTGCAGAATTGAAATGAAAGCAGGAAATGTCTAATCTACGCTTGTTGGAATGAAATTACAAAATTGAAATGAAAGAAGGAAATGTCTAATCTACGCTTGTTGAAATGAAATTGCAGAATTGAAATGAAAGCAGGAAATGTCTAATCTACTTTTGTTGAAATGAAATTTCAGAATTGAAATGAAAGCAGGAAATGTCTAATCTAATTTTGCTGAATTAAAATTGCAGAATGGAAATGAAACAACTACTCTACTCTTGCTGAAATAAGCTACTTAGCAGAATGTTGTAGTAGAAAATAGAAGAAAAGCAGTAATCAAAAATACTATGACGCTTCCCTGGCAACGACACTAAAAAGATGGTGAAATCTAGTATTGCAGCAATGATGTTGCAACTCCTGGGACTCCCTACTTTACTTTTATCAACTCGGTAGTTCGTAACAAACTTGGAAGCGACGGTGTTGTATGCACAAGTACCAGCTCTTACTGTAGGCTGTCACTTGATAAGCTGGCACAAGTTCGCTAGGAGCTTAAGCCAACTTCTATGAGTTTTCAGAAGAAGCTTTTAACTGTGATGGAAGAAAGCTTACTCAAAAGAGGCTATTCTACTTGCAGAAAGAAGATGAAAACTGAAAGGAAATGCAAACCCTAGCAAACTCTAGTTTTACCCACTAACCCTACTTTTGCAAGAAAAAGAGATGAAACTGCTGAAATGGATGCTATTGACTACTAAAAAGTTAAAATGCATGTATTCAAGCTACTTCTAAAGGAGAATGTGAAAAAATCATCTTTTTGTACTTTTGAGCAATTTTATGCAGACTTATTATGCTTATGTTTTAACTATTTGTGACTGTGCAGAGGTTTGGTGGCCAAGGGAGATGGAGTTGGCTTTTTCAGGAGGTTGGGAAGGTGTGGAGAGGACCTAAGGAGTCCCTAGTACCCTTCTGGAGATTTCCATTGTGATCAAACTTGGAAACATCGCTCACATGAACTTCTATAGGAGGTTGTAGGGGATCTATAGGAAGTTCTACAAGAGGTTCTACAGGAGGAGGCCGAAAGTGGTTTTTTGGGCTTTGAAGGTAGAAAAGCAGTGGGAAAAGGGAAATGAAGGCTAGATGGAGGTGTCAAAGGGTCTAGGACTCTATCAATGAAGGTTAGACATGGAAGCAATTTTGCACAAGAACGTAGAAATTAGGGCAGTTTGCGAAAATGTGGTAAATGAGTGAAGAAATCTGCGAAAGATGAGCTGGTACAGGTTGTGCTATGGAGGGATGACAAGCTGGAATGTTTTTCAAGTGAGCTACACACCTACTTCTTAAAATTGACCCAAGCAGGAACTGAAAAAATAGAGTTTTACCTATTTTAACCTAATTCTGACCTAAAAACTAGAAAATTGTTGAACAAAACTTTATTGACAGGAAGTTATGCAAGAAAGCCACGGAAAATGAATAAGAACAGATCTAAGCATGTAAATACAACTGATATCAACTTATCTAACTCGAAATCTCACACTAGCAATTGCATTGGAAGAAAAAACAGTGTTTTGGTGGCAGCAAGAGTGCCTTGGTCTCAATTCATGGTCCCAAGGAGGGAGAAAGGAGATCAAGGCTTGCTTGGTATCCTTTTTGTGGATCTTTTTCTATTATTGTAGCAAAATATCTAATCAAACTGAAGCAAGAACAACTATTCTAATCATAAAAAACAACCTAAGCAACAAAGCAAGATTTAACCTAAATAACAGAAATTATTTCATGAATGCAAGAAAAAAACATATAAATACACAAAGGAGGTGTTGGGCACTTGGGTTGGGCCCTAACCCAAGAGCTTCAGCCCTCTAGAAAGGATCAGTGCTGGTTCAAACTTGGATTCATCTTCATTGATAAAAAAACAATAGTTACATCACGAAACTGTCTGCAAAAGGAGCTTGAAAATGAGTTGAGTACAACACTGCACAAAAGTGAAAAAATAGACTATGAAATGGCTAACCTACTGAGGCCTGAAGCCTTCTTATTTATACAAGTGAGGACTCCCAACATTCCTCCTAAACTTAAGGAACTCGGCTACCTAAAACTGGAGATAACAGTAGTCCCACTTGAGTTGCTTGGCCGTCCCTTGGAATCATCGATGTGGTGGCCTTTGAACTCCAAGCTACTGGTGGAGAACTCGAGGAAGGGGTCATTAATACAGGAGACACCCCTCCTATAAGTCCTCAGCCTTGTTTCCTCGAGTTTGGCTACTAATCTGCTCATAAATGCCTAGTCCTTGTCCAAAAATTGTCCAAAAATCTGCAATAAACACTCATTAGACTATGTGGCAAAATGACTATCCCCATTCACTCAATTGACATAAATATATTCAAAAACATGCACAAAACTATGGAGAATGGTGGATTAAATGGAAACAATAGGAAAAATAAGCCCATATAGTTACCCATTTTTGGGGCTCATCAGCAATCATTTTTCCCTCAACCTGATTAGTGGCAGGGATTCAACATCATTATGTTTTGCGTTGGAAATGAAAATTACTACACGAGACCAAGAGTTTCAACAATGTTGTGGTTTCTTTGGAAATCACAATCATTCAAATACACAGTGTAAATTCACAATGAAACACACGTATTTTCATGTTATGTTTTCACAAGAAATAGATCTTTATTTTTACGTCTACCCTAACAAAAATGATAATTAAATTAAAAACTATATAATAAAAATCTTAAAGAAAAATAGTGTACACTGAATGGGATTATTCCTACATAAGGAACTAGAGAAAGTAACATTTAGCCAACTGTGTTGGCCTAAAATGAAGATTATAATAGATTTAAAACTATTAAACTATTTGTTGGAATTATTAATCAACGATGTACCTATAAATGAAACTATTCCTAGGGTTTAATATTTTTCCCTTAGGTTTATAGTCCCTTGGGTTTTTAGTATTAATCTCTAGGGTTTATTATTCCCTTGGGTTTATAATATCAATCATGGTCAACTATAGTCAACCATGGTCAATAGTTGTCTACCATGTTTTATAAATTTAGTCATGCTCAACCATGGTTTAATGTCACTGTGCGACAAATATTGTCTCAATATGAGAATCAACCATGGTCATCCATGGTCCAATGTTGCATTGTGACAAAGATTCGCTTGATTTGAAAATCACTCATGCTAAATTATGGTCAACCATGGTCCAAGATCACATTCTGACAAGGATTGTCTCAATATTAAAATAAACCATGGTCGTCCATGTTTATTTTAGTGTTTATAATATTTATCTTAGGGTTTATATACCATGGCTTTATCATATTAGTCCCTTTGGTTTAATATTATTCAACCAAGGTCAACTATGTTTTATAAAATCAATTGTGGTCAATGATGGTTAATTAGGGTAAACCATGGGCCAACATCACATTGTGACAATGACTGTCAAAATATGAAAATCATGGTCAACCATTTTTATAGAATGAAATATGGTCAACCATGGTCAATCTTGTTCAAACACGATCGAATGTTGCATTGTGACAAAGATTGTCTCGATATGAAAATCAATCATGGTCATCCATGGTCAACCATGGCGCAACGTCGCATTGTGATAAATATTGTCTTGATATGTGAACCAATGATGGTCTTGAATGTCGCATTATGAAAAAAATTGTATCCATATTAAAATCATGGAAAATCATGGAAAATAATGGACAATCATGGTCAACCATGGTTGAATCTCGCATTGTGACAAAAGTTATCCCCAAATGAAAATCATGGACAATCATGTTCAAGCATGGTCGCACATTGCATTACAACAAAGATTGTCTCAATATGAAAAGCAACCATGGTTAACCATGGTCGAACGTCGCATTGTGAAAAAGACTATCTCTATATGAAAATCAACCATCTTCAACCATGGTATAACGTCACATTGTGACAAATATTGTCTCGATATGAAAATCAACCATGGTCTAACATCACATTGTGACAAATATTTTCTCGATATGTAAATCAACCATGGTCAACCATGGTCTAATGTTGCATTGTCATAAGAATTGTCTCAAAATGAAAATCAACCATAGTTAACCATGTGTTTATAATATTTATCTTAATGTTTATATACCTTGGTTTTATAATATGTGTCCCTTTGGTTTAATATTATCCCCTTGGGTTCATAATCCCTCGGGGTTTTAGTATTAATCCCTTTGGCTTATAATATTAATCCCTTGGATCTATTATTCCCTTGGTTTTATAATATTAATCCCCTGGGTTTATTATTCCTTTGGGTTTAGAATATCAATCATGGTCAATCATAGTGATTCATGGTCAACCATGGTCAACCCATATGGGCTTCACTTAATGAACCTCTGACCTATCACGTGCGTTCGTGGCATATTAAAAAATACCCTTAATTTGACTGCGTATTGGAAAATACCCTTAAAAATCACATTATTTAACCCCCTACCAATACAAACCCAATACACCTTCCCAATTTAAAAAACCTCTACTTCCATTAGATATTGTAGGTATCCATTTTTTCATTAACATTTTTTATACCCCTTTATATTTTTTCACTAACTTTGAGCTCCTTTTTTATACCTGCCAATGTAAAAATCCTTTGCTCCCTATATATCCCCCAATATATTTTTCCATTTTTTCCTCAATATAAATCCCCCGGTATGAACCCACGTGGTATGGTATTGCTCCCCCAGTAAAGCCCCCGTGGGTCAACTATGGTTGAATATTACATTACGAAAAAAAATCTCCATATGAAAATTATGGAAAATCATGGTCAGCCATGAGTGGTCATGGTCAATCATGTTTTATAAAATGAAACATGGCCAACCATGGTCAACCTTGGTCAACCATAGTTGAATGTCACATTGTAACAAAGATTGTCTCGATATGAAAATCAATCATGGTCAACCATGGTCCAATGTCGCATTGTGACAAATATTGTCTCGATATGTAAATAAACCATGTTCAACCATGGTCTAACATCACATTGTGACAAAAATTGTCTCGATGTGAAAATCAACAATCGTCAACTATCGTGTAACGTCGCATTGTGACAAATATGGTCTTGATATGTAAATTATCAATGGCCAACCATGGTCTAACGTCACACTATGATAATAATTATATCAATATGAAAATAAACCATGGTCAACCATATGTTTATAATATTTATCTTAGGGTTTATATACCTTGGTTTTATAATTTATGTTCCCTGGGTTTAATTTTATCCCCTTGGGTTCATAATCCCTTGGGTTTATTATTCCATTGGTTTATAATATTAATCCCTTGGGTTTATTATTCCTTTGGGTTTATAATACCAATCATGGTCAATCATATCGATTCATGGTCAACCATGCTCTAATTTCGCATTATGACAAAAATTGTCTCCATATGAAAATCATGGGCAATCATGGACAATCATGGTCAGCCATGGTCAACCATGTTTTATAGAATGAAACATGACCAACCATGGTTGAATATCGCATTGTGACAAAGATTGCCTTGATATGAAAATCAATCATGGTCAACCATTCTCCAATATCACACTGTGACAAAGATTGTCTCGATATGTAGATCAACCATGGTCCTGAATGTCGCATTGTGGTAAAAAAATTCTCGATATGAAATCAAATAGGGTTTCCATTGTCGAATGTCACATTTTAACAAAGTTTTCCTCGATATGAAAATCAACCTTGTTCTAACATCGCATTGTCACAAAGATCGTCTTAATATGTAAATGACCATGGTCTAACATCACATTGTGATAAGAATTGTCTCAATATGAAAATCAGCCACGGTCAACCATGTGTTTATAATATTTATCATAGGGTTTATATGCCTTGGGTTTTTAATATTTGTCCCTTCGGTTTAATATTATTCCCCTTGATTCGTAATCCCTTTGAATTTTGGAATTAATCCCTTGTGTTTATTATTCCCTTGGGTTTATATTATCGATCCCTTGGGTCTATTATTCGCTTGGGTTTATAATATCAATCATACTTAATCATGGAAAATCATAGCCAGCCATGGTCAACCATCGATGAATGTCACATTGTGACAAAAATTGTCTCCATATGAAAATCATTGGCAATCATGGGCAATCATGGTCAACCATGGTCAAACATCGCATTGTGACAAAGACTATCTTAATATGAAAATAAAACATGGTCAACCATGGTCGAATGCCACATTTTGAAAAAGATGGTCTTGATATAAAAATTAACCATGGTCAACAATGGTCCAATGTCACATTGTGACAAATATTGTCTTGATACGTAAATCAACCATGGTCAACCATGGTCCAATGTTCGTGATAAGGATTTTCTCAATATGAAAATCAACCATGTTCAACCATGTTTATTTTAGCATTTATAATATTTATCTTAGGGTTTTTATACCTTGGGTTTATAATGTTTGTCCCTTAAGTTTAATATTATTATGTTAGGTCTATAATCCCTTGGGTTTTTAATATTAATCCCTTGGGTTTATTATTCCCTTTGTTTTATAATATTAATCAAAGCTAACCATAGTAAACCATGGTTGAATGTCACATTGTGACAAAGGTTGTCTCAATATGGGAATCACCCATGGTCAAACATGGTCCAACACCACATTGTAACAAATATTGTCTTGATATGAAAATCAATCATGGTCAATATGGAAATTAATCATTCTCAACCATGTTTATTTTTGTGTTTATAATATTTATCTTAGGGTTTATATACCTTGGGTTTATAATTTTTTTCCCTTGGGTTTATAATATCAATACCTAGGGTTTAATTTTCTACCCTTAGATTTACAGTCCTTTGGGATTTTAGTATTGATCCCAAGAGTGTATTGTTCACTTGGGTTTATAATATCAATCATGGTCAACTATGGTGAACCATGATGAACCATGGTCCAACGTCGCATTGCGACAAATACTGTATTAATATGAGAATCAACCATGGTCAACCATAGTCCGTTGTCACATTTTGAGAAATATTATGTCGATTTTAAATCAATCATGGTCAACCATGGTCCAAGGGTTTATAATATTTGTATTATAAACCCAACAGATTGATATTATAAATCTAAGGGGTTAATAATAAACACAAGGGGTTAATAATAAAACCCTAAGGCACTACAAACCCAAGGGAATATTATTAACCCAAGGGATAATAAGCCAGAGGATTATTAATAAAAACCCTAGGGTTTATAGTATTAATCCCTTGGGTTTATAATATCATTCCCTTGGGTATATTAATCTAAGGGTTCATATTCCTAAGGTATAATATTATTCAGAGGTTTATAATATTAATCCCTTAGGTTCAATATAAATCATGGTCAACCAATGGTTTATATACATTAGATTTATAAAGATGGTTGACCATGGTTGATTTTCATTTTGAGATAATCGGTCACAATGCGATGTTGGATGATGGTTGACCATTGCCAACCATGTTTATTTGAGGGTATTGAATATCTTAGGGCTTATATACCTTGGGTTTATAATATTAATTCTGTGGGTTTAATGTTATTCCTTAGGGTTTATAATTCCTTGGGATTTTAGTATTGAGCCTAAGGGATTATAAACCCAAAGGAGTTAATATTATAAACCCAATTTATATAAACCATAAGATAAATATTATAAATTCTTGAATAAAGATGGTTGATCATGGTCAACCATGGTCCAACATTGCATCATGATAAGGCTTTTCTCAGAATGAAATCAACCATTCTTAACCATGGTCAACCATGTTTATGTTAGGGTTTATAATAATTTTCTTAGGGTTTATATACCTTGGGTTTATAATATTAATCGCTAGGGCTTAATATTATTCCCTTGGGTTAATAATTCCTTGGGTTTTTAGTATTAAACCCTTGGATTAATATTATTTCCTTTAGTTCATAATCCCTTGGGGTTTTAGTATTTAACCATAGGAATATGAACCCTTACATTAGTAAACCAAAGGGATTGATATTATAAACCCAAGGGAATAATAAACCTAAGGGTTAATACTAAAACCCCAAGGTATCATAAACCGAAGGGACTAATATTATTAGATCCAATGGGCTAATATTATAAATTTTAGGTATATAAACGCTTGGTTGACCATGATTTACATTGAACCTAAGGGATTAATATTATAAATGTATGAATAATATTATATCCTAGGAATATGAACACTTAGATTTATATACCCAAGGGATTGATTTTATAAACCCAAGGGATTAATACTATAAACCCAAGGGAATATGGACCCTAGGGTTTTTTTAGTAATAATATCTTGGGTTAATATTATTCCCTTGGGCAACCCCTTGGAGTTTTAGTATTAAACCCTTGGGTTTATTATTCTCTTGAGTTTATAATATCAATCCCTAGAGTTTATTAATCTAAGAGTTCATATTTATATTCGATAATTTCAAATTAAATAATAATAAATAACATTTAATATTAAATAATAATGGTAATTATAATGATAATAATAATATTTTTATTACAATAGTGTTTTTTTGGTAGATACAAATGGTGTATTTGTCAACAGTAAATACAAATGAAGCCTTCCGCTTATATCAACCACATTAATATTTTTTAATGTGGTTGTGCTAATTGATATTAACAAATATAATTAATGTTTTTAGCCACCTGGTGGGCTCTAGTATTCTAGCAATAATGCTACAACTCCTCGAGCTTCCTTCTTTAATTTTATCAACCCAGTAGTTCGTAACAAACTTGGAAGCAACGGTGTTGTATGCACAAGTACTAGCTCTTGCCGCAACTGTCACTTGGTCAGCTGGCACAAGTCCGCTAGGGGCTCAAGCCAACTTCTATGAGCTCTTAGAAGAAGATTTTTAACTGATGGACAAAAGCTAACTCAAAGGAAGCTAATCTACTTGCAGAAAGGAACTGAAAGAAAACAAGAAACGCAAACCCTAGCAAACCCTAAATCTACCAGCTAGTCTTACTGATGCAAAGATGGGAATGCAAACTACTGAAACAGATGCCATTACTTCTATGAAGGTAAAATGCATGTGTCTAGACTACCTCTATCTGAAGAAAACATTGTTTGTATTTTTGTTTCAGTAATTAGAATTATCATGCATGTGCGTTTAACTAGCTTTTTACTATGCAGAGGTGGATCAAGGAGGAGAAGGGCTTGGAAAAGGTGGGAAGGTTCAGAGAGGGTCTAAGGGGTTCCTAACACCCTTCCAGAGAGTTTCACAAAGTTTGGCTGCCAAAAACCGAGTTTATGAGCTTCTACAGGAAGTCTGCAGGGGTTCTACATGATGTTTCAGAATTTCTACAGGATGTTCAGTAATTCCTACAGGATGTTCTATGATTGGATTTTGGATGATGGGTGAGTGGAAAAGGCTGCATGGATGGATAGGGAGATAGGAGAGGGGTTTGTAATGACTTAGTGACAGGGAGGTGAGGTGATGAGAGGATGTGGAAAACTAGTTTGTCTTAAAGAGGGTAGAGGGAGTGGAAGGCCGAGAAGAGAGGTAGGATGTCGTGGGCAGTAGAGTAATTGAGAGACAAGGGGTCTAATTTGGAGATGAGCAGTTGGCCTGGGCGAATCTTAGAGGGACGAGAGAGGGATGGAGTTGCACTACACAATGTAAACTAAACCAAATCATCCATGTCCTGCACATAACCAAAATATTACTAACCTATTCTAACTGTTTAATGAAACCAATGAACAGCAACGTTATTTCTAAAGTGAATCATGCATGGTACTGAAGCAAAGAAACATTCCAAGAGGTCTGAGTGCATGGATAACTTCTACAAATGGAAATATTGCACCAAAGATTGCATGAGTATGCAAACTAATGTTTTTTGGTGGGTAGCACTGTCTGCAATTCCAGCCCTTAGAGAGAGGTGAAAATGAGAGTGCAGGCAACCCTTTTCTGGAACTGTTATCAATTCTAATCTCTTTACTCTATTCTAACATCTGGAGCAACTCTATCTTCTAACAATAACCTACTTAACCATACCACGAAATCTAACTCAACAAACTGCGTTTCAAATGCATGTAAAGAGAACCATAATGCTGAAAGAAAAGATAACAATACAGAAGAAGGAGGCCTTAGGCTCTCAGGTTAGGCCCAACCCCGAGAGCTATGGCTCCTTTTAAAAACTCAGAACTGAGATCAAATCTGACTGCTTCCCATTAAAAAGTAATAATCATAAGTCAAAAAGTATGCCAATAATGGCTACAAAAGAGCAAAACCAAGCTAGCAGCTCGTAGTGCAGAATGTGCAACAATGTTTCAAAAGTCCTTTTCGAAGGCTAAAGCCTTATCATTTATACATCATGAGGCCCCAAGCTGGCCTCCTAAATCAGTGGGACTTGCCTGACCAAACTAGGAGTGAACAGTTGCTTCCTCAAAATCCGTTGGCTACCTTCTAGATCCGGTTGTGGTGGCTGTTGGAGCTCGGAGTTGTGGGTGAAGATCCCGAGGAAGGCCATTTAATGTTGTGGTCAACCCTCCTACGAATCCTCAACCCCATTTTGGCTGTCTCCTAGCCCTTATCTGCTCGGTTTTTCTCCAACATGTGTCAAAAAAACCTGAAATAAGCACGTGTTAGCCACCTAGGAATAGTGACTGCCCTTATTCGTACAAATGACATAAACATACTAAAAAATGATGCGTAAGTTATGAAAAATGAAGGATTGAACAAAGGTAGTTAGGCTGAATGAGCCCAAAATGTTACCAAATTTGGGGCTCATCATCACCCCCCATCTAAAATGATTTCTCATCCCTGAGCAACTAATCCAGCTCCTCGTCCTTCATTGCTTTCACCGCCACCCTCACATCCCAGGCTTCTGAAGTGGTCTCCTCCTCACTGGCATGGAACCCAGCCTTCCTTTCCACCTCTTCCCACTGCTTATGCTCTTCTTTTTTTGTGTTGCCTTCCATCAATCCTAACAGCAGAGGTGGGCTTAGCTTGAGGCCAATCCAGCTGGCTTGGAGGTTCTGTATGGACTTCTTGTAGAGGGGCACCCATGCTAGAGCTTCCCTCATTCGAGTTGGAGTGTGATATTCTCTGATTTTAAGGCTGTGGGACAATGTGTTCCATCAGCGGGTGCAAGCATGAACACAGTTGTCCCCTAATAGTCGCTCCATATGCTCGAAATGTGCTATGGCCTGAGCCTGCTGATCCATGTATTTCAATAAAATTTGAGGGTTGGTTGCTAAGTGTTGGTGGGCCGATATCAATGCAGTGGGATCCCCTGGCTCTGCTATAATCAACAGTGGCTCATGTAATTCTCGGTCCATGACATCTTTGACCTCTGCTACCCTCTTTTCTTCATGGTTCAACCATGAGGCAAATGCCATCAACTGGATATCCCCTACAACCGTGTTGGGATCCCATGAAGTCACATTAGGAAGGGCCAAATTATGGAGATAGAACTCCGATAGTTTGGCCTTATCCTCTAACGAATTGCTATTGCATAACTCTGTGAATTGCTGGGGGTCTTGGAGTTGGGAGATACCCCTCTGTGCCAATGCATTAATTTGAAATTGCAGCCACTGGTCTCGTAGGTACAGGCCATAAGATTTGGCCGGTTGTCTACATTGTAGAGCATCCATGGCCCAACTGGCCATGCAGGCCAGTTGTGCCTCTTTTTGCTGCAACTGCTGTTTGAGAGCTTGTAGCTCAATTTGTGCTTGCAGTTCCCTTTCCTGTAGATGCAAGGTTGGCTCCCCAAGACCAACTTTCAGTCCTTATTTTCCTTGATGTTTTGTTGTAGTGTCCCCTGATGATGTGCCCTTTTCTTTCTTCAGTTCCTGTAGCTGCAGTTTAAGTTTCTCATTCTCTTCCTGTAGGAATACCCGCTGGCAGTTTGCCACGTGTTTGGCCATAGCTAACTCTCTTCGTGACTCCTTGAGTTGTTCCTCCAAGGGACCTATATCTGCCACTCCTTTTGATTTAGCTATCTTCATCCACGTGTGGGTTCTCACTCTCTCTTCCTCCAACACAAAGAAAAGTGGCACTGTGAATTTCTGTGGAATAATTTTCCGAGCCTCCAAAAAGTTATAATACGAGCTCAAGCTTGGCTAGGGACTAGGTTCTGGAATATGCTCTTTCTCTTCCTCCCTCGGTGGCTCTACTTCGTCTTCCCTAAGTGGTGATGTGGGTGCCTCTCCCTCCATTCTCTCTTTCTCCTTGAGCCGGGCCAATGTTTCCTGTAGAACGGCCTCAGCATCCTGTAGTGGGGTTTTCGAAGCCAACTTGTCCATTCTCTCCTTCGAAGCAGTTGTCTTCGGGCTCCCCTGCTCATAAGTGACTGATATTTTTTAGGGGGACCTCTCCCTTGGCGAGGTAGGGGTGTCTTCTATAGTAATTGGGCTACTGGATGGAGGTTGGGGCCTGCCTGTTTTGATCCTTACACTCCTCCGTGCTTTGAAATACAGAGGGATCTCCCTCTTTCATTTTTCCTTTGGCTTAGGAGGGGTACTAAGGGTGGACAGCACGGCTGCTGCCTCCTTTGCAAGAATTTCAGCTGTCTTCTCCTTTGGTTTCCCTTCCTCAAGGCTTCCTATAGAAGGCCCTGTAGTTGCTGATTTCTGGCTTCCTATAGAAGCCGTTTTTGGTTTTCCTGTAGAAACAGATGGCACCGTTTTAGCCTGTTTGGCTGAGGGTGCTTTGCCTTTTGACTTGGTTGAGGCTGCTTTCGAGGTGCCTTTACTGACGTGGACTTGTTCAGTCCTTTCCACCCTACTCTGTAACCTTTTCTCCCTGGGTGTCAATGTGGATTTGTCATCCTCCTTTTCGGCAACCTGGTGTTTCTCTTGTTTCCCCTTTTGTTCTTTCTTCGGTGCTTTGGCTGCAGTTTCTTGGCCTTACCCTTTCTTCTCTGTGTATTGGCTCCTTCTCCTCGCTGCTGGAGGAAGTGAGCTCCTCGGTCAACATTTTGATATCACCATCCTTAGTCAGATTTCGGAAGGCTTCCCACGAGAGAGGGACGGTGTATGTGTGGAGTGCATCCTCCACGAGGAGCTTAATGAGCCCATGATGGGCTACCTGGTCTGGCGTGCCCTCTCGTAATTTGGTGGCACATTCAGTCATGGACTGCAGGGGGAAGTAAGGAATACTTAGCTAGTTTTCTGAAGGTAGGTCCATTTGGTGCCTTAGTTCTGTGAGCAGCCGGAAATGGTACCCATATACGATGCTGAATCGTCCTTCGCACGTGATATATTTCATAATTTGGAGGCTGACCTCACTCCAAAGCGGCTGTAGGCTAGCTCTGTGAACCCCGTTCTTATCCTCTGAGAATTGCTCCTCCGGTAAAAAGAATTCCTTTTTAGCCTTCTGGCCTAGTTTTCTCTCCTCCTTATCCCACGGTACCCCCATTGGGAGATTAGTGACTCTGCTGATGAACTGTGGGATGAGTTTGAGATTCAAACCCCTGAAAGTTACAACGGCCAGCGTTTTTTATTTTGGCTTCAAAGCTCACAGGAATTCCTCTGCCACCTCATCATCATAAACTTGAAGCTTGTCGCGGAACGACATCCATCGTGCACGAAAGAACAGTTCTACCACCTCAGGGTTTTCCAGTAACTTCTTTGAGTCTGTCGGTTCCTTCCTAAAGAATCCACCCGGCATGGTGAAAGCTCGGTATGTTAGCCGGAGGTGGCTGGTGCGTATCAAAAGATGGGCCTTTCGGATTTCTTGAGACAGAGCGTAGAATTACGCCTCCATCAAGCACACAATTCGTGAATTCTCGGCTATCTACAGGTGAGCCTTGATAGGGGCTCAATTACGAACCACATACTGTAGAAAACCCCGCATATACTACGACGACAATTTTCATGCAAAAGGAAGATGACGCTTGCAATTTTATGCTCAGACTGTAGTTTTACTTTTTTGAGGACGTCAACTTCGCCACCCTTCAAACCAATTGCATGGGAGGAACAGGTTCAAGCTTACCTTTCCCAATTCGCCACCTTTGACGTGAATAGATCGATTTCCTCCGTAGCGGTGAGCTTCCTGTAGCGCAGCTTCCTGTAGAAGTCGCGCACAGGTTCCGGAGAACACATCAGTGGTTCTGCGCCTTCTATGCAACCACCAGACGTTTGAACGAGCCGAGGACTTGGAGTAACGAGCTTCAGAGAAATTCGGACGCTTACTCGACTGCAAAACAACTGATGATAAATGAGTGGAGTGACGATCTAGCCGTTGGATTTGAATCCCGGCCGAACTCGTGGCGCGGGGGTGAGGTATCCCTGCCGGACCGTTGGACGACGTCACCTATTCATTTCACTGCAAGTCTCCCTAACCGCCGCATCATTCCTTGCAGATCTACCACTGCCATTTCCGTTAGATCGCTGCTACATTCCCTGCAGATTTGTCGCCGCCATTTCCATTAGATCGCCGCTTCTCCCTGACTGGACACTTCTCACGTGCCCATTACCCGTTTTGCTTGCCACGAACAACACTTTCCAAATCTGACGAGACCATCGGACTGGTCGTGGTGGCCAGTTGAATGGCTACCCGACTGCTCAACCCATTCATTTTCACACTTGCAAACATTTCAGAGCATTGTTCATGTAATTTGATGAAAAAAAGGGTGAGGCACTTACCTGTGCGGCCGCGATGTGATTTTCAGGTTTTAGGATGAGGGTGACGGATCTGTCCACTGCTGCTTCATGCACAGGCACGGGGGTTCCTTCTTGCCGACTGCTGCTGGTTACAAAACTTATTACCTGGCTGCGGATGGTGCATGTGCCCGCTCTATGTGTTGCAGGTGCCTTGATGGTGTACGCTCTAGCTGGATGAACTGCTACGGGATTCCTATAAGATATCCTGTAGCAGTTCCTCCTCCTCGGGTGCATGCCGAAATGGTGGAGACGGTGGCATCACGGTCACGGTCGCAGGGTCCTCGGATGGCTTTGGTAAGTCGCGCATGGGGTCTCTGCATCCTTTATTCCATTTGAGAATTACTTCCTCTGATTATTCAACATTCTGATTTGACTGTGCAGGTATTTCCATTGCATGGCAACAGGGGTGGTAGAAGGAGGCGACAGCAGTGGGTGATGGAGAAAAACATTAGCTTGCATGCCTCCGTGTCGGCCTCGGGCTTCCGATCTTCCCACACAGTCGGTCCTGGGCCGTCCTGAGATTCTACAGGAAGTTTCCTATACAAATACAGAACTTCCTGTAGAAAGTCCTGTAGCTTCCTGTAGAAGGCTAAACTGTGATCAAATCATGCCCAGACCTTGGAAGATATGAGTGTTTCTGGAGGGAGTGCTGGTGAGGTCCTCTGGTAGCGTAGTAGGGACCCTTGTCTTTGAGTTGAGGGACCTCTTTTCCTACATGGAATACCTGCAACCTGCATGAATTATCAAATCTTGAACTTGTTTTCCTTGTTTCTTTGTTTGTTTTTTTTTTTGAAAGACAACAGGGGCGCCTCTATGAGGTTTTCACCCTTACCATCTGCCTTGAGCGTCTCAGAGAGGTTTTCACCCAAGGGTCTTTTTTCACACATTTTCAGAAGACAGCAGGGACGCCTCGATGAGGTTTTCACCCCTACCATCTACCTTGGGAGCCTCAGAAAGGTTTTCACCCAAGGATCTTTATTATTATTTTTTATTTATTTATTTATTTTTATTTTTTGAGATCTTCAGGGTATGCCCAAAACAGAGGTAGAACCCTTCTCTATGACCAGCATTGATTTTTCCACAGTTTCGATGAATTCTTGCCTTGAAAGAGGTTTTCTGTAGATCTTTAGTCGATGCCCATTGACAAGCATGGGGATGGCCTCCTCATCAATGGTCCGAATAAGAACAGATCCATTGTCATTACATTTTTCCACGGTATATGGTCCCAGCCATCTGGTCCTCAGCTTCCCCTTGAAATCCTTATGCCTGGAATCGTACAACAACGCCCAATCTCTCGGCTGAAATTGCTTGTCATTGAGGTGTTGGTCATGCCACACCTTCCTCTGAAGTTGGACAACTTCTGAGTGGAGAAGGGCCTGCATTCGATGCTCGTCCAATCCATTCAGCTGCAATAACCTTTCTTGTTGGGCATGGCTGAGATCCAGGTCCAGCTGAGCTGCCATCCTCAAGGTGTTGTACTCGAACTCAATTGAAAGCAAAGCTCTCTTCCCATAGACTAGCTCATAAGGTGTGAAGCCGGTTGTGGTCTTCCAAGTGGTGTTGTAAGCCCACGTGGCCTCAACCAGGTGATCTCCCCAATCTTTTCTACTGCTTCTCACCACCTTAGTCAAGATCCCTTCCAATGCTCGATTGGTGACTTCCACCTGCCCATTCGCTTGAGGATGATAGGGGGTGGAAGTCCTATGCTTGATTTTGTGATGAGCAAGTAGGTCTTCAATTAAGTTGGAGGTGAACTGGCTTCCTTGATTGGTGACTAGCTCTCTTGGGTAGCCAAATTTGTAGAATATGTTTTCTCTTAAGAACTCGGCCACCTTTTCTTCTGTCACTGCTTTGATTGCCTTGGTTTCTACCCACTTTGTCAGGTAGTCTGTGCACACAATGATGTAAGACCTTTGCCTCGAAGGAGGATTGATTGGACCCACAAAATCCATACGCCACTTCTCAAATGGATCAAGAGTCACTTGAGGTTGGAGAGGCATTTCGTCCCTTGGAGTCGGTTTCCCCATCGTTTGGCATCGGTCACATTGGCTGATATACCTTCTGACATCTTGATGAAGCGTGGGCCAATAGTAGCCTGCCTGCAGGATTTTGAAGGCAGTCCTTTTGGCTGCAAAATGTCCTCCACAAGGTCCGTCATGACAGGTTAGGAGGATATCAAAGACTTCCTCCTCCGTTACACAACGCTTTAAGATCTGATCAAGGCCAAGCTTGAACAGGTTGCCCCCGATCCAAGTGAATGAGGCACTCTTCCTCACGATCCTGCTCTTCTCCCTTGAGGATAGGTGCGGAGGGAACTGTGCTGAGACAAGGTAGTTTGTTATATCAGCAAACCACGGAGAGAGTACTGAGATAGCAAACAGATGTTCATCTGGCATCTGGTCATCCACTGTTCCATCCTCACCTGCAGGTAAATCCAATCTAGACAAAAAGTCAGCAACAACATTTTCTTTATCTGGCTTGTCAACAATAGTCAAATCAAACTGCTGCAACAAAAGTAACCATCTAATAATACGAGCATTCACATCCTGTTTATTCATTAAATATCTAATTGCAGCATGATCAGTATGTAAAAATGTTTGATATCCAGTGATATAATGTTGGAATTTGTTCAGTGCATGGACCATGGCCAAGAATTCTTTCTCAGTTATAGTGTAATTCAGTTCTGCCTTGGATAAGTTTTTGCTAACAAAGTATATGGCGTATGGAAGTTTTTGTTAAACTTGTCCTAAGGCTGCCCCTATAGCTTTGTTCGAGGCATCAGTGTGGATGTGGAAAGGTAGGGACCAGTTTGGACCTCTCAAGATTGGGGCAGACACCAACTTGTCCTTTAATTCATTCAGAGCCTTCTGACAATCGTCAGTCCATTTAAACTCAACATCTTTTGCCAAGAGGCTAAACAATGGCGAGGCTAGCTTGCTGAAGTCCTTAATCAATCTCCTATAATACCCTGCTAAACCTAAGAAACTTCGAACATCTCTTACCTTCTGAGGAGGTGGAACCTTCTTGATGAGAGAAATTTTGTTAGGATCCACCTATAATCCTTGGCGAGAAATGGTATGGCCTAGCACGGTCCCTTCAGTCATCAAGAATTCACACTTTTCAGGACTAAGGGACAGGTTCATCTCAATGCACTTGGTTAGGACTCTTCCCAGATTGGACAATGCTTCCTGGAAGTTGGACCCATAAGGAGTGAAGTCATCCATATAGATTTCCACCGAATCATGGACCAGCTCAGAAAAGATGCTCAAGACGGCTCTCTGGAAGGTGGCAGGAGCATTGCATAGTCCAAAGGGAAGAACTCGGTAAGGAAAGGTACCCCAAGGACAAGTGAAGGTGGTCTTATCTTGGTCTTCCGGGCTGATTTGGATCTGGTTATTCCCACTAAACCCATCTAGGAAAGAGAAAAACTTCTTTCCTGCCAGTCCATCCAACACTTGATCTATGAAGGGTAGAGGAAAATGGTCTTTCTTGGTGGCCTTGTTCAGTTCTCGGTAGTCCACACAAATTCTCCACTTCCCGTTTTTCTTGGGAACCAACACCAGAGGGGAAACCCATTCGCTATCCGAGATGGGGTAAATGAATCCGACATCCAACAGTTTTTGCAATTCCTCCTTGACGATGTCCTTAAGGGCTGGATTCATTCTCCTTTGGGGTTGCCTAACCGGTTTACAATCTTCATTGATGTAGATGTGATGGGTACAGACCGAAGGATGGATTCCTTTCATCTCCTTATAGCTCCAAGCAAAAGCATCTAGATGACTGGCCAACAGACTACACAACTCCTTTTCCTGGGAAGGGGATAGGGAGGAGCTGAACTTTAACGTTCTCTCAGGGCCGAACTCACATTTTTGACTTTGGGAGCGACAGGGTTGGTCACACAAAGGTCCACTAAGGTGCTGGCTTGGGCATCCTCCACCAATTCCTCTAAGGACAATGCACTGGGAGGTGGATTCTGAATCAAGGTCTCAATCAAATCATCCTCGGTTGGTGGGTCTCCCCTAGTGGTGTCTAGGGTGCACAGAGGTGCTGAGTACACCTCATCCTCTTCTCCTTCCTCCAACCAAAGTGGTAAGTCATGCTCTAATGAGGGTTGGGCAGGAGGGTACAGGACTAGCTGCTTGGACATATGGCCATTTTTTATGGTCATGTTTCCTGCACGGAAGCTTATGTAAGCATCTGCAGTGGCTAACCAGGGCCTTCCCAAAATAAGAGGGTATCCAGTAAGCTTTTTCTTTGGTTGCAGAACCAAGAAGTCTGCAGGGTACTCCCAAGAGTCAACAGAGACCAAGACATCCTCTACAATCCCTTCGGGAGTCACGGTGGAGCGATCTGCTAGTTGCAGGACTGTCGAGGTCTTTCTCAAGGAACCCTAAAGGTTGAGTTTGAGCATGGTATCCCTGGTCATCACATTAATGGCAGCCCCCAGATCAATCAATGTGTGTGGTATGATGGTGCCATTGATGTGTACATCAACTAAAGGACTCCCGGGATCCAAATACTTTGGGCAGATGACTTGCCCCAACATAATATCGGACGCGTCTCTTTTTTGCTTGCCTGGGTGTCTAAAACACTTTTCCTTAACTAGTTTGTTGTATATTGGTACATCTTTGATGGCTTGGAGAAGTGGTATTCTCACACACAACTGTTTGAGTTCTCCCAGAAGCTCATCCTCCTCTGGGTTGGGTTGTGTGGTGGCCGTTAGTCTCTTAGGAAAGGGTGGAATGGCTTTTGGTTTACTTTCCTGTTTATCTTCCTCGTCCTCTGGGGGAGGAGGTTGGCGATCCGGAAGAGTCTTTCCAGATTGCAGGTTGATCTCTGGATATCCACAGCATAAGTAGGGCATGATGTTTCCCCAGTATATACCTGCTAGGCCTGTCGGTTATTGGGGTTGGGGTTCGGTTGAGCAGGAATTTGGGGCTGCCTTGGAGGAGCAGGAGGTAATGGTTGTAGTTGAGCTGGTGGTGGAGGCAAAACGGTGGGAGGAGTATTGTACTGGGGCCTCCACCCCGGTTGAGGTGCATTCCCCTGAGGCTATGGCTGGGCATGTGAGTGAAACGAATGAGTAGTGGGCTGAGTATGGTACTGAGGTGGGTAAGACCATGGAGGAGGCACAGACCAGGAAGGATGAGCAGGGGGGACCCAGGAAGGCATAGTAGTAGATTGGTTGGGGCTATAATAAGCTTGAGGTGTCCCTTGCATCCCCTGTTGGTAAGGTCTAGGTCCATGTGGCCTCCTTTGGTTGAGGAAATAGAGAGGTTCAGTGGGCGCTTCTATCCCTTGATACATGGCTTTAAGCCCAGGTAAGATTGGACATTGGTTTGTGGGGTGGTCCTCCTCAAAAACAAAACATACCTCAACCGAATGTAATGGACACTCGTTCTTAGGGTGCTTCCTTGTACACCTAGGGCAGAAGATAGCCAAAGCCCTCTCAGCTTCTTCTTTCTTCTACTGGATTCAGAATGTATCAAGTTGAATGGAAATGGTCTGTCTCACCTCGCTCCTGAGGTCCTCTAATTGATTTGCAAACTCATGTTTGGAGAAAGGAATACCAGCTGAGAGGAGGTTTCCTCTACCTCTTTTCCGGGCTGCCCTAGAGTGGTTTCTAAACACAATCTTTATGTCCTCATAAGGTAGTTAATAAATATCTCCCCCGGCTAGCATGTGAAGGGTATCTAAGAGGTCTTCAGGGACTCCTCGGAGCAGGACCAACTTGAGGGATTCAGGGTCAAGTGTGCACCTGGCCCGTTTATAGCTAAGTTGGAACCTTTCCTCATAATCTTCTAAAGACTCATCATTCCCCATGGTCATCCGAAAGATTTCTCCCTTGGCTTCCTTGGACCTACAGTAGTCCCGGTATTTGGTATTGAAAGCTTGCTGCATCTAGGCCCAAGTGGTGATACTGTTCCTAGGTAAGCCCATGAACCAGCGTAATGCTGCATCCTTAAGGGTAGAGGGGAAGAGTTTCAGTTTTTGCTCATCTTCGGTATAGTCATAGGTTCGACAAAGGACAGCAAACTCAAACAGGAAGGTATCAGGGTCTTCAGTAGTCAGTCCATGGAAGTGAGGTAAAGCGAAGGGGCTAATGTTCTTCATTTTCATGTCTCCATTGGTCTCTTGGATGGGGAAGGTACCTTCAATTCTCTCATCTTCTCCCCTATTGTCAGCCATAGCTTCACATGGAGTGTTCTCTAACTCTTCTTCTGCTATAGGATCTTCATATATCTCAGGAGGTTCGCCTATAGGTTCTTCTAGATCACTGTCACTAAAGAAGAGAGAAGGGTGACTCAATGATGCGGTGGGGGTGTTGGGTAGGAATTTGCCTGTTTTATCCTGATTTCTACGAGGCATGAAATGGAAAGACTTTTTATTGCTTTTGTTTTTTCTGGTACCTGCAAAACTAAAACAAATTGAACTGCAACTAACTATCTTACTGAAGTGGAAATGCGGAATTGAAATGAAAGCATAAAAGAACTAATCTATTTTGCTCAAATGAAATTGCAGGAATGAAATGCTAGGCTACGCTTGCGGAATTGAAATGCTAATCTACGCTTGCAAAAATGAAATTGCGGAATTGAAATGTTAATCTATGAAAGCAGGAAATGTCTATGCTACTTTTGCAGAATGGAAATGAAATAAACTACTTAGCAGAAGGCGAGAGTAGGAAAATAGAAGAAAAGCAACAATCACTAATACTCTGACGCTTCCCCGGCAACGACGCCAAAAAGATGGTGGGCTCCAGTATTGTAGCAATAATGCTACAACTCCTGGAGCTTCCTTCTTTAATTTTATCAACCCGGTAGTTCGTAACAAACTTGGAAGCGACGGTGTTGTATACACAAGTACTAGCTCTTGCTGCAGCTGTCACTTGGTCAGCTGGCACAAGTCCACTAAGGGCTCAAGCCAACTTTTATGAGCTCTTAGAAGAAGCTTTTTAACTGATGGACGAAAGCTAACTCAAAGGAATCTAATCTACTTGCATAAAGGAACTGAAAGCCAACAAGAAACGCAAACCCTAGCAAACCCTAATTCTACCAGCTAGTCTTACTGATGCAAAGATGGGAATGCAAACTACTGAAAGAGATGCCATTACTTCTATGAAGGTAAAATGCATGTGTCTAGACTACCTCTATCTGAAGAAAACATTGTTTGTATTTTTGTTTCAGTTATTAGAATTATCATGCATGTGCTTTTAACTAGCTTTTTACTGTGCAGAGGTGGATCAAGGAGGAGAAGGGCTTGGAAAAGGTTGGGAAGGTTCAGAGAGGGTCTAAGGGGTTCCTAACACCCTTCCAGAGAGTTTCACAAAGTTTGGCTGCCAAAAACCGAGTTTATGAGCTTCTACAGGAAGTCTGCAGGGGTTCTACAGGATGTTTCAGAATTTCTACAGGATGTTCAGTAATTCCTACAGGATGTTCTACGATTGGATTTTGGATGATGGGTGAGTGGAAAAGGCTGCATGGATGGATAGGGAGATAGGAGAGGGGTTTGTAATGACTTAGTTACTGGGAGGTGAGGTGATGAGAGAATGTGGAAAACTAGTTTGTCTTAAAGAGGGTAGAGGGAGTGGAAGGCCGAGAAGAGAGGTAGGATGTCGTGGGCAGTAGAGTAATTGAGAGACAAGGGGTGTAATTTGGAGATGATAAGTTGGCCTGGGCGAATCTTAGAGGGACGAGAGAGGGATGGAATTGCACTACACAATGTAAACTAAACCAAATCATCCACGTCCTGCATATAACCAAAATATTACTAACCTATTCTAACTGTTTAATGAAACCAATGAACAACAACGTTATTTCTAAAGTGAATCATGCATGGTACTGAAGCAAAGAAACATTCCAAGAGGTCTGAGTGCATGGATAACTTCTACAAATGGAAATATTGCACCAAAGATTGCATGAGTATGCAAACTAATGTTTTTCTATGGGTAGCACTGTCTGCAATTCCAGCACCTAGAGAGAGGTGAAAATGAGAGTGTAGGCAACCCTTTTCTGGAATTGTTATCAATTCTAATCTCTTTACTCTATTCTAACATCTGGAGCAACTCTATCTTCTAACAATAACCTACTTAACCATACCACGAAATCTAACTCAACAAACTGCGTTTCAAATGCATGTAAAGAGAACCATAATGCTGAAAGAAAAGATAACAATACAGAAGAAGGATGCCTTAGTCTCTCAGGTTGGGCCCAACCCCGAGAGCTATGGCTCCTTTTAAAAACTCAGAACTGAGATCAAATCTGACTGCTTCCCATTAAAAAGTAATAATCATAAGTAAAAAAGTATGCCAATAATGGCTACAAAAGAGCAAAACCAAGCTAGCAGCTCGTAGTGCAGAATGTGCAACAATGTTTCAAAAGTCATTTTCGAAGGCTAAAGCCTTATCATTTATACATCACGAGGCCCCAAGCTGGCCTCCTAAATCAGTGGGACTTGGCTGACCAAACTAGGAGTGAACAAATGCTTCCTCAAAATCCGTTTGGCTGCTTTCTAGATCCGGTTGTGGTGGTTGTTGGAGCTCGGAGTTGGGGGTGAAGATCCTGAGGAAGGCCATTTAATGCTGTGGACAACCATCCTACGAATCCTCAACCCCATTTTGGCTGTCTCCTAGCCCTTATCTGCTTGGTTTTGCTCCAACATGTGTCAAAAAAACCTGAAATGAGCACGTGTTAGCCACCTAGGAATAGTGACTGCCCTTATTCGTACAAATGACATAAACATACTAAAAAATGATGCATAAGTTATGAAAAATGAAGGATTGAGCAAAGGTAGTTAGGCCAAATGAGCCCAAAATGTTACCAAATTTGGGGCTCATCACCACCATACTTAAATATTGCATGATAATGTTATCTCCCTTCGAATGTAACTACACTACTTGCAACGAAAAGATCTATGGAAAAACATACCATGTAGTATAATGATCCTAATGATTCGGATTTAAAACATGAATGCAACAAATTACAGAGATAACCATAAACACAAAGATGCAATGGAAATAATACTTCATGTCATTAATGTAAAATCCTGAGATATGCTTACAAATAGAAAATGGAAATAAACAACTAGGGTGATGGTAGCTTATCTCTTAGAAGAGATGTGGTAGCTACATGCCTCTGAACTGTGTTACAATGAGGCTCGAAGGCCTATTTATTGTTGAGAAACAATGGAAAACCCTAAACATCCAAAAACCTAACCCTAGAAGATGAAATGCCAGAATGTGGGCCTCGTTTGGGTAAATTGGTACATAGTGTTCCCAAGGTCAAAACTTTGGCATACGATCTACGTTTGACGCGCACAATATATCGTTAGAAAGATATATCCAAGAACTACAACTTCGACAAGAGCAACATCAATCCTAGGACGCATGTTGCTCCCAGTTTTCCCAAAAAACATCGTTTAGGGCCTTAAAATGTCTCCAGAAGTTCAGGACCCGAAAAACTGCTAAAAATAGTAAATTGTGCCATAATTAAGGAAACTAAAAAGCTAAAAGAAACAACGATGGGGGTCCAAGTGGACTTGGTGGGTAGCCACTATTATCCACCTGGATCATTCCTACTCTCTTAGGAAGCAATGGTCCCCATTGCATTGAGTTCCTCCATGAGATGAGGAAACTTCTGCTGAACTTGGTCCCTGGTGAGCCAGTTGCCCTTGTGAAGGAGTTGGCCTTCTTTGACAACTCGATATAGTTGGATATTCTACTAGCGAGTGTTCTTTATTTGTGTGTCCATGATTCGATCAGTTGTTTGTTCCATGTAATTTGAATTTAACTTTGTGGGTTTGAGCTATTTTGCAATTTTGGATGTGTCTAGTAATGGTGGAAAGTATGGCCGAAGGGGGTCCACATTGAGCACTGGGTGCAGGCCAAGCAATGGGGAAATGCTGAGCTCAAATGCATTATCTCCCACAACCTTAGTAATGGTGTAAGGACCATATCGTAGTGGTTTGCGTTTCTGATAGGATCCAGTAAGGCATTTCGTTTGCAAATGCAACTAGACTTTGTTGCCCAACTAAAACTTGTGTGGCACCTGATGTTGATCATGTCGCTGCTTGTACTTGGCATTTGATTTCTCCATAATTTCATGGACCCGCTGGCAAATATGTTGGATGTGCTCAATGAAGCTATTTTCCTTATCTATTTCAGATTGGACATGAGTTGAATCTACGTGAGTAGCTGCAAATGGCATGGCCACATCAATGGGACATAGTGGCTAGAATCCCAAGCCCACCTGAAAAGGGATGTGGCGAGTCGAGCTGTGGAGAGCCCAGTTGTAGTTGTTCTAAACATAGGGGAGGCTCTCATCCCATGTTCATGGATGCTTTGAGTTGTACATGCGCAGAATGTGTACGATCATCCTGTTGAAAACCTATGTTTGGCCTTCAGTTTGAGGATGGAAGGCTCTGGACTTAGTGAGTTTGGTTTCCAAAATTTACCAGAGACTGGACCAAAATGTATTGAGGAACTTGCTTTCCCGATCTGACATGATAAATTGTGGGATCCCAAAGTGTACCCACACTCGTTCAAAGAAGAGTCTAGCAATGGCTTTTGTTGTGATATTCTTCTTGTAGGCTATCATAATGGCCATCTTCGAGAACCTGTAGAAGACCACAAAAACACAGTCGTTTCCATGCTTAGTGGAAGGAAGGCTTGACATGTATTCCATGGAGATGGATTCCCAAGGTCGACTAGGGGTAGGCAGTGGGGTATAGAGGCCTTGCTTTTTGATGGTCGGTTTGGCAATGGTGCAGGTAGTGGATGATCTGATGTACTTCCCGAAATCCTATCGAAGATTCGGCCAATAGAAATACTTCTACAATACTGCCACCGTTTTGCCGACCCCGAAATTCCCAACAGCCTGACTATAGTGTGCTTCCCAAATCATCTTGGCATGCTCGCTTGAAGGAACACAAAGGTGACCCAGGTGGCATAATAGGGCATCCTGGAGGTGAAAACCTGGAACATGCTGACCCTCCAAGAGTGTCTACTATGTGTGGCTGAATTCTGGGTCGTTTTTGAAGAGAAGTGGCCAATCAAAAGTCTCGTGGTCACAAGAGTTGAGCACGGTGGTTAATTCCTGAGGCAATCTGCAACATTATTGGTGTTGCCCTTCTTATACTTGATATTCAAATGGAACTGTTGCAGGTATGTGGACCACTTCTGATGGTGATCATTCTGTAATTTCCCTTGGGTCTGTATGAACTATAGGGGTTAGTGATTTGTGTGGATGACCGTTTCCTTCCCCAAAATGTAATGCTTCCATTGTCGGTAGGCCTGCACAATGAAATACATCTCTTTGTCATAAGTGGGATACTTTTGGACTGTGTTTGAAAGTGTCTCACTGTGTGTTGAGTAAGGACTGCCCCAATAGCATAGTCAGAGGCATTTGTCTCGACCTCAAATGGTTGTTGAAAGTTTGGTATGCAAGCACTAGTGCTGAGCAGAGGCGATATTTCAACCTTGTGAATGCCTTTTGTTGAGATTCAGACCAAAATAATTTTGCTTTTGCTCCTCCCTTGGTGACTTGACTCAAGGGCCAAGTGATATGAGAAAATCCCAACATGAACCTACAGTAGAAGTTGGCAAGACCTAGAAAGCTACGGAGCTCTATTAGAGTGGTTGGAGAGGGCTAATCCTGAATGACTTGGATCTTGGCTGGATCCACATGCACCCCCTGTTCATCAATAAGGTATCCCGGAAACTGAACCTGGGTCATGCCAAAAGTGCATTTCTCCAAATTGGCACATAACTTGTGTTTTTGCAGTGTTTGGAGAACTTGTCAGATGTGGTGGAGGTGCTCTTCCCAACTTTGCCTGAAGATCAAGATGTCATCCTAGCGAACTTGTAGCAGCTGACCAAGTGATAGTCTGTAGTAAGAGCTAGTACTTGTGCATATAGCACAGTCGCTTCCAAGTTTGTTACGAACTATCGGATTAATAAAAGTAAAGTAGGAAGCCCCAGGAGTTGCAACATTATTGCTGTAATACTGGTGCTCACCACTTTTTAGCACCGTTGTCGGGGAAGCATCAGAGTCTTTTTTGATTACTGCTTTTCTTCTATTTTCTATTGCAACATTCTACTAAGTAGTTTATTTCAAAAAAAGTAGAGTAGTTGTTTCATTTCAGTTCTGCAATGTCAATTCTGCAAAAGTAGAATAGGCATTTCTTGCTTTCATTTCAATTTTGCAATTTCATTTCAACAAGTTTAGATTAGGCATTTCCTACTTTCATTTCAATTCTGCAATTTCATTTCAGCAAGCGTAGATTAGGCATTTCCTGCTTTCATTTCAATTATGCAATTTCCATTCCATCAAAGTAGATTAGTCATCTCCTGCTTTCATTTCAATTCTATAATCTCCATTTTAGCAAGATTCATTTCAGATAGTTGCAATTTGTTGTTCAATCCATTTCAGTTTTGCAGGTACAAGCAAAAAAAACAAAAATCACCCAAAAAAAATTTCCTTTCATGCCTCGTAGGAACAGAGAAAATTCAAGAAAATTCCTACCCAACACCCCCACAAGATCACTAAGTCACCCTTCTCTCTTCTTTGGTGGCAGTGATTCAGAAGAACCTATAGGTGAACCTCCAGAGATATACGAAGATCCTATAATAGAATAAGAGCATGAAACCTTTCCTCCTGAGACCATGGCTGAAAACAGAAACATTAGAGGAAATGGGGAAAGAATAGAAGGTGCCTTTCCTATCTGGGAGACCAATCGGGACACTAAAATGAAAAACATAAGTGCTTCAGCCTTACCTCATTTCCATGGATTGACTACCGAAGATCCCGATACCTTCTTGTTTGAATTTGTTGTTCTCTGTCAAACCTATGACTATGCTGAAGATGAGCAGAAGTTGAAATTGTTTCCTTCTACCCTCAAGGATGTAGCATTGAGCTAGTTCATGGGGCTACTTGGAAACAAAATCACCACCTGGGCTCAGATGCAACAAGCCTTTAACAACAAATATTGGGACTACTGTAGTTCAAAGGATACCAAGGAAGAAATCTTTCGAATGACCATGGGAAGTGATGAGTCCTTAGAAGACTATGAAGAGAGGTTTCAGCTTAGTTATAAAAGGGTCAGGTGCACACTTGACCCCGAATCTCTAAAGTTAGTCCTGCTCAGAGGAGTCCCTAGAGACCTTCTAGATACCCTCCATTTGTTGGCTGGGGTAGACATCTACCAACTACCTTATGATGACATAAAGACTGTGTTTAGAAACCGTTCTAGGTTGGCCAGAAAGAGAGGTAGGGGGTGTCAACCTTTAGCCAGTACATCCTCATCGAGTTCATCCCTTAGAAGCGAACTTGAGAATCGGCTGGATGATTTGAAGAGTGAGATGAGGTAGACTCTTGCCATGCAAATGGATACCTTGCATATCAAAAGGAAACAAGAGGAAGCTGAGAGCGCTTTGGCCATCTTTGTCCCAGGTGCACTAGAAGGCATCCTAGGAACGAATGTCCATTGAACTCTATAGAAGTGTGTTCAATATGTGAAGAAGACCATTCTACAAGTAGAGCCCTTCCTCGCCCGGACTTAAAGCTGCATATGAGGGGGCCGAAGGCACCACTGAACCGCTCTATTTCATGAACCAAAGGACGCCACATGGGCCGAGACCTTACCAACAAGGAATGCAAGGGACATCCCAGACCTATTACAACCCCAATCAAGCCACTTCCATGCCTTCTTGAGGTCCCCCTGCTTGTCCTTCCTGGTCCACACTCCCTCCTTAGTCGTATCCATCTCAATACCATGCTCCACTAGTTGGTCATTTTTTTCACTCTTATGCTTAGCCACAACCTCAATGGAATGCACCACATCAGGGGTGGAGGCCCCAGTACAACTCTTCTCCCGCTCTTTTGCCTCCACCACCTGTTCAACCACAACCATTACCTCCTGCTCCACCAAGGCAACCTCAAATACCTACTCGACCGAACCCAAACCCCAATAACAGACAAGCCCAGTAGGTATGTAGTGGAGAAACATCATGCCCGACCTATGCTGTGGAGATTCAGGAGATTAACCTACGATTTAGGAAGGTTCACCCAAATAGCCAACCTCCCCCTAAGGAGGATGAGGAAGAAAAACAAGAAAGTGAACCAAAAGCCATTCCACCCTTTCCTGAGAGATTAACTAGAACCACACAACCGACCCTAGAAGAAACTGAAGTTTTGGGAGAATTAAAATAGTTATGTGTAAAGATACCAATTCTCCAAACCATAAAGGATGTGCCTATATATAAAAAAATGATCAAGGAGAAGTGCTTCAGGAACCCAAGCAGGCGCAGGAGAGATGCTCCAACCATCAATGTCATAGGACAACTGTCTGACCTGATGCTGGGGCAGGTGATCTGTTTGAAACATCTAGACCCTGGAAGTCTTGTAGTCGATGTCCACATCAATGGCATCGAAATCCCCCATACCCTGGATGATCTAGGGGCCACAATTAATGTTATGACCAAGGACACTATGCTCAAGCTCAACCTTTAGGGCTCCCTGAGAAAGACCACAATAGTGTTGCAATTAGCAGACAGCTCCACGGTGACCCATAAGGGGATTGTGGAATATGTGATGGTCTCCATCGATCCTTGGGAGTATGCTGTTGATTTCCTAGTTCTCTAGCCAAAACAAAATCTCACTGGGTATCCTTTCATCCTTGGAAGACCTTGGATGGCTACTGAAGATTCCTACATCAGTTGTCGAGTTGGGAACATGAAAATCAAGAATGGGCATATGTCCAAGCAGCTAGTCCTATATCCTGTTGCCCAACCTTTGTTAGAACATGATTTACCTCTTTGGTTGGAGGAGGAAGATGAGGATGAAGTTTATTTTGCACCATTGTGTATAGTGGAAGCTACCATGGGGGGGCCCACAAACTGAGGATGATCTTATTGAAAATTTGATTCAGAATCCACCCTCCAGTGTTTTTCCATTAGAAGAGCAAGTGGAAGAAACCCAAACAAATCCTTTAGTTGATCTCTGTGTGGCTGATCTGACCTTTCTCCGAGCTAAGAATGTGGAATTTGGCCCAGAAAGAACCTTGAATATCAACTCATCCCTATCCACCTCTCGGGAGAAAGAACTGTGTATCTTATTGAAAAACCATTTAGATGCTTTTGCTTGGAGCTATAAGGAGATGAAGGGAGTCCACCCTTTAGTCTGTACCCATCACATTTACATTAAAGAATATTGTAAACTAGTCAGGTAGCCTCAAAGGAGGATGAATCTAGCCCTTAAGGACATTGTCAAAGAAGAACTGTAGAAGTTGTTGGATGTAGGATTCATCTACCCTATCTCCAACAGCGAATGGGTCTCTCCTTTGGTTCTAGTGCCAAAGAAAAACAGGAAGTGGAAAATCTATGTCGATTATCAGAAACTAAACAAGGCCACCAAGAAGGACCATTTCCCTTTTCCTTTCATAGATCAAGTTTTAAATGGCTTGACAGGGAAGAAGTTCTTCTCCTTCCTAGATGGGTTTAGCGGGTACAACCAAATCCAAATCAGCTCGGAAGACCAAGATAAGACCACTTTCACTTGTCCTTGTGGTACTTTTGCATACCGGGTCCTTCCCTTTGGATTGTGCACTCCTCCCGTCACTTTCCAGAGAGTAGTACTGAGTATATTTGCTAAACTCGTTCATGATTCAATGGAAATCTATATGGATGACTTTACCACTTATGGTTCTAACTTCCAGGAATCTTTGACTAACATGGGAAAAGTTTTAGCCAAGTGCATTGAAATGAACCTATCCCTCAGTCCTAAAAAATGTGAATTCCTAATGACTAAAGGGACCGTGCTAAGTCATACAATTTCTCAATAAGGATTACAGGTGGATCCCAACAAAATCTCCATCATCCAAAGGGTCCCACCTCCTCAAAAGGTAAGAGATGTTCGAAGTTTCCTAGGCTTAGCAGAGTATTATAGAAGATTCATTAAGGACTTCAATAAGCTAGCCTCTCCATTGTTTGGTCTTTTGGGGAAAGATGCTGAGTTCATATGGAATGACAACTGTTAAGAGGCTCTGGATATCTTGAAAAGTAAACTGGCGACTACCCCAATTTTGAGATGTCCAAACTGGGTCCTACCTTTCCACATTCATACAGATGCCTCGAACAAAGCGATAGGAGAAACCTTAGGGCAAGTTGATGAGAAGTTGCCTAATGCCATATTGTAAGTAAAAACTTGTCCAAGGCAAAATTAAACTACATTGTAACTGAAAAAGAGCTCCTACCTGTAGTCCATTCCCTAAATAAGTTCAGACACTACATCACTGGCTATCAAACATTCATACACACTGATCATGCTACAATTTGGTATTTAATTAACAAACCAGATGTAAATGCTCGTATCATTAGATGGTTACTTTTATTATAGCAATTTGATCTACCAATTGTTGATAAGTCGGGTAAGGAAAATGTTGTTGTTCATTTTCTGTCTAGATTAGATCTGCTTGCAGGTGAAGAAGGAATGGTGGATGATCAAATGCCAGATGAACACCTATTTGCTATCTTAGTACTCTCTCCATGATTTGTTGATATAGCAAATTACTTGGTTTCAGCACAGTTTCCGCCACACCTATCCTCAAATGAGAAAAGCAAGATTGTGAGGAAAAGTGCTCCATTCACCTAGATTGGGGGAAATCTCTTCAAACTTGGCCCAAATCATATTTTGAGGCAATGTGTCAGGGAGGAGGAAGTTTTTGAAATTCTCCTAACCTGTCATGATGGGCCCTATGGGGGCCATTTTGCAGCAAAGAGGATCACCTTCAAAATTCTGCAAGTAAGTTACTATTGGCCCACTCTTCATCAAGATGTCAAAAGATATATCAGCCAGTGTGACCGATGTCAAAGTATGGGGAAACCTACTCCAAAGGATGAAATGCCCCTACAACCTCAAGTGACTTTCGAGCCATTTGAGAAGTGGGGCATGGACTTTGTGGGTCCCATCAACCCTCCTTCAAAACAGAAATCTTACATCAATGTGTGCAGTGATTATCTAACATAATGGGTAGAAACAAAGGCGATCAAGGTAGCAACAGAAGAAAAAGTAGCTGAGTTTTTGAGGAAGAATATATTCTACAAGTTTGGATATCCAAGAGAATTAGTCACAAATCAATGGAGTCAATTTAAATCCAATATGATTAAAGACTTCCTCACACACCAAAAAATTAAGCACAGAACTTCCACCCCTTATCATCCGCAAGCAAATGGACAGGTGGAAGTCACTAACAGAGCTTTGGAAGGAATTTTGACCAAGGTAGTGAGCAGAAATAGAAAGGATTCGGTAGATCAATTGGTTGAGGCCACCTGGGCCTATAACACCACATGGAAAACCACCACAAGGTTCACACCCTATGAGTTGGTCTATGGGAAGAAGGCTTTGTTGTCAATAGAATTTGAATACAACACCTTAAGGATGGCAGCTTAGCTAGACTTAGATCTCAGCTTTGCACACAAGGAAAGGTTACTTTCACTAAATGGATTGGATGAACAAAGATTGCAGGCCCTTCTCCACTCAGAGGTGGTCCAACTTCAAAGGAGAATATGGCATGACAAACACCTCAAAGAAAAACAATTCTAGGAAGGAGATTGGGCGCTACTGTATGATTCAAGATATAAAGATTTCAAGGGAAAACTGAGGACAAGATGGTTGTGACCGTACACAGTAGAAAAATGCAATGACAATGGTTTAGTTCTGATCCGGACCATTGATGAAGAAGCCATCCCCATGCTTGTCAATGGGCATCGGTTGAAGATCTACAGGAAGCCCCTCTCTAAGTAGGAATTCATTGAAAATTTGAGTAAAACAGTGTTGGTAGTGGAGCAGGTCTTTGCCTCCACTCCACCCACACCCTAAACACAAAAAAAAAAAGCAGAAAGAAAAAATAGAAAAAAAAAATAAAAAAAATAAAAGATCCCGAGGCGAAAACCTCATGGAGGCACCTAGGGTAGGCAGTGAGGGTGAAAACCTCCTGGAGGTGCTCCAACTGTCTAAAAAAAAAAAAAACAAAAAAAAAACTTTTTTTGAATGCATTGCAGATTGTAGGAGGGTCACAGGAAAAAAGGACATGGCAAGGTTGAATACACCCCTGATATATCATTTTTCCATCGCCATTATCTTTTCCCAGGTCCTGGTCTCACTTTTCCTAGAAATTTTGCATCCTACAGGAAGCTCTGTGCATTCTACAGGAGGCTCCTGTAGAAACCACAGAGAGGTCGAAATCAAGTTCAGAAAAGAATCAGAGGGCTAGAAATTTGTCCAGAAGACTTTTGGACCTCCCTGCCACCATTCATCCTCCTAACTCTCCATTCCATCCCCGCAACACTACATTTCCACTCGTTTCTTTCTTCCCTACATAGAAAACACAAAAATTCTATTTCTTTTGTTTTTTATTAAAAAAAAATGCTGAAGAATAAAACAACAGCATCCTGAACTTGTTTCTTACCTGGTGCATACCAGCTGCTTTTCCTTTTCCTTTAGAACCTTCCTCAGATATCTTTCTAGTCCCTGCTCAAACCTTAGCCAGAAATTTTAGAGGGAGAAGCAATTATAGGAAATCATGTAGGATTCCTGTAATAGCTGATCCCTTTAAAAAACAAGCTCTAGAGGCAGTGTCAGTGCAGCCACAGGTGTATACAGTGTGCAAGGAGTCATTCCTAATCAAGAAGATCACCATCATGAGATAGCTTGGTCACTAGTTCAGAAGCCATGAACGGCCAATAGCAGCAACAATCTAAGAAAAAACTGCCAAAGTCTAAACATACAAAGCACAGTAGCGACTAACAGGTAAGTGGCTAAACCCGTTCCTCTGTTGCATGAATATGATTTAGAAACTGCATGAACCATTGAGATGGTTGTGATTAAACGAAACCGGTGGCCAGCTAACTAGCCACCCTTGTCCAGTTCCAATGAGCCTTGTCCAATTCATAAAACGTTCAGTGGATGCAATTGGTGTGCGTGTTCAGTCAACTCAGGAAGAAAAACTCAAAACAGGTAGTGGTGGCGGTGTATAACGGGAATGATGGAAGTGATTGTGGGTAGGTGGCATGAAGTATCATAATGGCACTACAGTAGGAACCAATGGTCCAGATGGGGATAACCTACCCTTCCTGCACCTCACCTTGTCACCAAAGAAAATTCCATAAGCTTAAGTACGTTGCAGTTGAAGCCTCCACCACCTTTGTTTTCATTTGCA
The DNA here is from genome assembly GCA_031772625.1 of Pinus tabuliformis. Lineage (NCBI taxonomy): Eukaryota > Viridiplantae > Streptophyta > Pinopsida > Pinales > Pinaceae > Pinus > Pinus tabuliformis. The sequence goes on from CM062818.1 coordinate 486,958,905, forward strand.
TCGACAAGTTCTCAGCTGCAACAACTCACCTACCACCTTCAGAACCTCGAAACAGTTGCTCTCTACTAGTTTCGAAAGCCTTCCGCTTATCAGGCTCTACAGGAGCATTATCGCACTCTACAGGAGCAGAAACACAGTCTACAGGAGCCTTTCTACAGGAAGGCTAGTGAGCAGCTCTGTAGAGGAAAAATTCAAGATTTTGTGCCAAATTCGAGCTTGAAAGAAGGTAGGCTCGGACAACTCACTCTGCATGTTAATTATCTACAAAAGGTTGTTGATTTGAAACAAAGTACTGAGGTGAAAAAGAAAGGGAAAGTGAAAACAGAAGTTTTCCTGTGTTTTTCTTAAATATATACAGTCTCTCCATTTTACTCTCTGCACTAAAAGTCTGTCTCTTTCTTCCCCTTATTCTCCTGTATGAAGAATTGATGCAACCATAGGAAATTAAGCCTGTAAAGCATTGAATTTGTATTGGGTGGTCTATCAAAGAAAAACACTATCTTTCTCTCTGTGTTGTTTTTTTAAAGAAAAACTATTGATTTCATCCAATAGCCCGAGAAGTAAATTAAGGTTGAGAACAGAGTTTGAAGGGTAGGAAAATTAAAATTTATTTTAGTTAAAAAGAAGAAACACAAAAAACTCTCTGGTTCCAGAAAAAAAAACCTTAGTTGTTCCTCAGTTTTCGAGTTTGAAAATTTACTGCCTTCCTCGTCACCTGAGAATTTCCAGCAGTCACTAAACATCATGACAAGGGGTTTTATGAGAAAGGAGCCTCTAAATTCCACCAAATTACATGAACACCCAGAAGTGGTAGCCCTCTTTACCAGGGAAAATTGGATGCCTTTCTTTGAGAAATTTCATGGGTATGATGAGGAAATTACAGAGGAATTCTTATTGTCTTTACAACCCCATTCAAAAACCCATGCTACAGTAATTTTCAAGGGTCTAACCATAGAACGTACACCAAAATTCATTAGCAAAATTACAAGTATTCCACTTGGGCTCCCCTGGAGCAAAGAAGAAAAACCATTAGGACAGGGTGCTAAAAAGACCTTTTTCCAGCCTGATGAACATCCTGTGGAGGATAAGAATGGGATCAGAAGGACAAGTATACCTTATCCATGGGGTGAGGTCAGCTACCAGATCATGAAATATATCTCCTGTGAAGGAAGATACAATATAATCTATGGTTATCATTTCAGATTGTTGCATGAACTAAGATATGGAATGGACCTACCTGCATCTAGAAAACTGAGTCTTCCATATTTTCTCCTCCAATCCTTGATAGAGTGTGGCACCAAATTGAATGCAGGGGTTCCAGACCAGCTGGCTCACCATGGGCTCATTAAATTTCTGGTATAGGATGCCCTCCACACATACACAATCCGTATAGCCTGGGAAATTTTCAGGAACATGACTAGAGAAGATGACATAGAAACTCTCACTGATGACCTTAGTCCATCTGGCAGTGAAGAGGAGGAGCAGAAAAAGGAACTTGAGAAGGAAATCCATGAGGAAACACAAAATATTCACTTAGAATAAGAAATAGAAGAAAAACAGAGAGGAGATGAGAAACATGACACAACCACAGTTGAACCTAAATCAAAGACGAAAACAACATCAAAAGTAAAGGAAAGGAAGAGGACAAGAACTGAAAAGAAGAAGCCCAAGATAGCTTAGAAAAATACTGCCACAGGAAAGGTAGAAACTTAGCAAGTATAGGAGAAAACAACACTAGAGATAGCAGAAACAAAATCAGAAACAACAGACACGGGAAAAAATGTAGAGGAAGAAGAAGAAAAACAAGAAGAAGAAGTGTCTCCTGAGACACTAGCAAGAGAAGCAATAGTTGTTCTTGCTACACTTAGCACTCTAGCTAAGAAAAAAGGGAAAAGAAAAAGAAAGCCATCTATGTATTTCAAAGCTCAAAATAGCACTAGAATACGGATGGGCAAGCCTCAGCCACCTTCGAAAGAAACCATCATCATTGAGGATGCACCTACTGCAACAAAGGAGGAATCTCCCTCCAAAATCTCCATCACTTACGAGAGAGGAATCCCTAAGACCTCTGCCTGGAAGGAAAGGATCAAATTAATGGACTCTAAAGCAGTCCTACAGGAGGCACAGACCTCTCTACAGGAGACATTAGCAAAGCTCAAAGAAACTTAAAAACTTGAAAAGAAGGCAGAAGAATAGACCCAGGAGGAAAATAAGGAAAAAAAATACTAGAGCCTGGACCTCAGCCTAACTTAGGCTCCTACTACAACCTTCTAGAAGGTGGGAAGATCATCCCACAAAAGTTTGCAGTGCCTCTTTTCTTCGAGCTGGAAAAGGAAAGAGTCAGGACCCACACATTGATGCAGATTGCAAAATCCAAAGGGGTCAAAGACAAAAGGCACATGGAAGACAAGTTGAGAGAGATGAGCAAAGAATTGAGCATGGTAAGGCATACAGAGAGCATCAAAAGAGCTCAATTGCAGGAAGAAAATGACTTGCAAAAAAACTAGCTACAAGAAAGGGAACCTCAAGGAGGAAATGAGTTGTCATTCTTGAAAGGGTAGCAATAGAAAGAGGGGCCCCAGGCAGATAGTGAGGAAACAGAGAGATAACAACAAGAAGAAGAACCCCAAAATGACAGTGAGACATTGATGAAATAGAAGCAAGAAAGAGAATCCCAGGCAAAAACTGAAGTATTGATTTTGAAAAGGCAGCTACAGGAAAAGGAAGCACAATTAGCCTGCACGGCCAACTGGGCAATGGAAGCATTGCAGTGCAGGGAACCACCCAAATCATATGCACTGTAACTCAAAGATCAGTGGCTCCAATTTTAGATTAAGACAATGGCCCAAAGGGGCACAATACCATTTCACGATTATGGCCAATTTATGCATTTGTGTGACCACAGTTCAGCCGAGGATAAAGCGAAGCTAGCAGAATTTTACCTACACAACATGGCACTTACTGACATAAATTTATGGGATCCAAATGCTACATTGGTAGATTTGGAGTTAATGGCTATGGCTTCTTGGATGAGCCATGAAGAGAAGAGGGCAATGGAAATCTATAGATGACAAAATATCTAAGTGAGCCCCTAATGATTAGAGCAGAATTAGAAAGACCCTTGGCTCTCATCTATGCCCACCAACACCTTGCAGCTAATCCTCAAGTTCTCCCTGACTATGTTGACAAGCAAGCACAGGCTATTGTTCATTTCGAGGATATGTAGAGATTGTTTGGAAATGACTGTATTCATGCCTGCATGAGAAGGTGGAATACATTGCCACATAGCCTAAGGATCAGGAAGTATGACTCACCAAATAGGATGAGGGAAGCCATGAGGAGAGTGCCCTTGTATAAGCACTCAATGCAAAATTTGAAAGCCAACTCGATTGGTCTTAAATTCAGTCCTCCACTGTTGCTAGGATTGTTGGAAGGAGTTAAGGAGGAGGAAGAATAGAAACAATGGGAATAAGTGGATAGGAAAGCAAGTTTCCATGATAGAGAGGAAGACATCACATAAGAGACTTGGAATGTCAGGGAATCTATCAGAGCCATTAAATATGAAGAGTTAGATTAGTTGTTCAGAGGATGAGCAACCCATTTAGCAAGGGGGTTATGATGAGCCCCAAAAATGGGTAATTATATGGGCTCATCGTGCCTCTTATTTCGACTTAACCCACCATTCTCATTAGTTTGCTGCATGTTTTTGAATATATTTATGCTAATAGAGTGAATTGGGTTAGTCACTTTGCCATGTAGTCTAATGTGTGATTTATGCGGATTTTTTGGACAATTTTGGACAAAGTCAAGGAATTTATGAGCAAATGGCAGCCAAACTCGAAGAATACAGGGAAGAGGACTTGTAGGGGGGGTTTCTCCTTCATTAATGACCCCTTTCCTCAAATCCTCCATCATCAACTCAGAGCACAAAGGCCCACATTGATGATTCCAAGGGGCAGTCGAGCAAGTCAAGTAGGACTATTGTTTATCTTCAGTTCTAGGAAGCCGAGTTCCTTGATTTTAGGAGGACTGTTGGAAGTCCCCATTTGTATAAATAATGGGGCTTAGAGCCTCAGTAGGTTAGCCAATTATTAGTAGATTTTCGCACTTTTGTGTAGCATTGTGTTTGACTCATCTTTGAGTTCTTTTTTAGAACAATTTATGTAATGTAACTACTATTTTTGATAATGAAGATGAAATAGTTTTTGAGCCAACACTGATCTCTTTCAAAGGGCTGAATCTCTTGGGTTAGGGCCCAACCAAAATTTCCCAACACCTCCCTCTATGTACTTATATGTTCTTTCTTCAATTCATGAGTTAATTTCTGTTGCATAGATTCATTTTACTTTGTTAGATTAGGTTGCTTTTGATGGTTAGTATAGTTGTTTTCATTTCAAGTTGCTTAAGTAAGTTGCTAGAGTGATAGAAAAAGATCCAAAAAGGTGAACAACAGGTCTTGATCTCCTTTCTCCCTTCTTGGGACTCTGATTTGAGGTCAAGGCACTACTGCTGCAACCAAAAACATAGTTTTTGCTCTTCCATGCAACTGCTAGTGTGATACTTTGATTTGGAAAAGTTGATAATGGTTCAGATTCAATTGCTTAGATCATTTTCTGTTCTTTTACCATAGTTCTCCTGCATTCTTTTCTGTTCATAAGGTATTGTTCAATATTTTCTGTTTGTAGGTCAGAAATTAGGTCAAGCTAGACAAAATTTTGGTTTTAGTTCTTTCTTTGGTCAGTTTTGATAAGTAAACGTGTAGATCTCTTGTAGGACATCTCAGCTCACCATCCCTCTATAAAATAGCCAGCACCAGCTCACTTCTCATTGATTTCCTAGTTCATTCACAACATTTCGCCACTATGCCCTAATTTCTGTGTTTTTTTCCATAAAGTTGCTTTCTTGACATTTAAACAAATCCAACCATCACATTCGTCCCTGATCTTCCTTGACAAGTTCTAGACACATCAACACCTTCATCTAGCCTTCAGTTCCCCTTTCCCATCATTTTTCCACCTTCAAAACTCCAAAGATGGCTTTTGGCCTCCTCTTGTAGATCCCCTGCAGCCTCCTGTAGAACTTCTTGTGAGTGATTTTTCAAAGTCCGATCACTATGGAAGTCTTTAGAAGGGTACTAGTGGCTTCTTAGGACGTCTCCAGGCCTTCCTCTACCTCTGAAACAACCAACTCCATCTTCCTTTGCCACCAAACCTCTGCACAAACACAACCAGATAAATCACAAGCATAATCATTCCACATAAGAACACTCAAAAGCACAAAAATATGTTTTCTTCTCATTTCTTTTTAGAAGTAGCTTGAATAAATGCAATTTACCTTTTCAATAGTCAATGGCATTCATTTCTTCAGTTTTCATCTATTTTATTGCAAAAGTAGGGTTAATGGATAAATTAGGGTTTGTTAAGGTTTGCGTTACATTTTAGTTTTCATTCTCTTTCTGCAAGTAGAATAGCCCATGTAGAGTTAGTTTCCTTTCATCACAGTTAAAAGCTTCTTCTAAGAACTCATAGAAGTTGGCTTAAACTCCTAGCAAACTTGCGCCAGCTGACCAAGTGACAGCCTGCAGTAAGAGCTAGTACTTGTGCATACAGCACAGTCACTTCCAAGTTTGTTACGAACTATTGGGTTGATACAAGTAAAGTAAGAAGCCCCAAGAGTTGCAACATTATTGCTACAATAGTGGTGCTCACTAATGACTCTAGCAAGTCTATGCTTGTTGATTTGAGGGGATTTGGGCCTCTCGTGAATGGGTTCTCACAAAAACCGATGTAATAAGAGTTGTTACCTTTGATTTACATCATAATAAAAACAATCTTTGGTGGTTTTATCCGAGAAGGGTTTCCACATTAAAACATTGTGTACAAATACGATGTGAATGTTTTCCTGCTATTTGTAAATTGCAAATGATTGAATGATTGGTTAAATAAGTAAAAAATTATAATTACTAATTCACCCACCCCTAGTAATTCCTGATTCCCAACAAGTGGTATTAGAGTGGGTTCCTTCAAGAATAATTTAATTATTGAAAGGTAGATCCATTGGGAATCATAACAAGTTAGTAAAACCAGGACATTTATTCAAGTAGAGTACCAATATTTGATGGAGTCAATCATGTATTTTGAATATTCATAATGGAAGTCTACATCATGTCTCCTAGTGTGGATCTATGGGCCTATAGAGAAGTTGGATACGCTATTCCAACAACCCATTGACTAATCATGATGAAAGGAGAGCTTATAACAATAATGAAAAGGCCAATAATGCAATTTTGGCTGGTCTTAATTTGTCTGAGTTGGTAAAGGTGATGCACTACAAATTGACAAAGGAGGCCTCAGACAAGCTTAGAAACTACAATAAAGGATGTGACAAGGTAAAACAAGACAAACTCCATACATTTTGAATGAAATTTGAAAGTATTAGAATGAAAGAGGGTGAAACCATTGTTGAATTCTCCCTTAGAGCTGATGAAGTTATGAATATGATTATAGGTGTTAATGAAGATATTAAAGAAGAAGTATTTTTCTAGAAAGTATTAAGATATCTTCTAATGAGATTTAATGCTAAGATCTTAGCAATAGAAGAAACGGAAATGTTGAAAGCTCTCACAATGGGTAAACTACATGGAACCTTCACTACCTATGAGATGATAATTGGAGGAGAGAAATTAGAGAAAGGAAGTAACATTCAAAGTCTCAAATAATTTTAAAGAACATAGAGGGCATCAATATTGCACCAAGTTTGTAAGAATACTAAAGAAAGGGTGAAGAAAGTACAAGGGTGAGACACTATTTAAGTATTTTGAATGTGGTAGAGTTGGACATTTTTCCTCAAAATCACATACACTAAAGCTAAGAAGAAATAAAAAGAGAGAGAAAAAAAGGCATAGATAAAGCTCAAAAATATCAAAAGAAGAAGATTCAGAGAAAGAAGAGCTTCTACCCTAAGAAGAGAGCGATTCATCTAAAGCCAACAATGTAGAATATTTTGAAGGAGAATATGATGAATTCATACTTATGGCATTATATTTCAAAACAAATTTAGAGAATATATTAGACTCTTAAGAAGGAGTGGCAGGCCTTGAAACATAACTAATTAGTGCATTATAGGAGCTAAAGAAGGCTAGGAAAAAGAAAAAGCAACTGAAGGAACAATTTCTGAGAGATGAGGAAGATATGTAAAATTTTTATAATGAAGATTTTAACCTTAAAAAAGTAAAATTAGAATACGTTATTCAGATCAAAAAGGTTTTATTGCAACATTTAAACGAAAAAAAAAAGAGTCGCGATAAAGTAGAAGATGAAAATGAGGTTTTGAAGTTAGAGTTGTCAAAGAAGTAAGGAATGAAAAGATCATATGCATATGATGGAGACTTCATGTCTTTGAAAACTCAACTTGAAGAAGCTAAAAGAAAAGAGGAGCTTCTTGTGGATCAAGTAGTTGAATGGGAAAGTAATTGCCAAACGTTGGAGGTAGAAATAGTATCTCTGAGAATAGATTTAGTGAAAACCAAGGTCATGATAGATCTAAATCTTAAATGTTCAGAGGATTTTCATGAAATTCTCAACTCCCAAAGACCATCAATAAGTAAAACTAGTATATGATATAAAGAGCCTTAGTAGACCTCAAATGAGAATCTAGCACTAGGTCCCTGGGAAACAAAGAACTTCAGAGCTATGCTAAAGCACTTATGGGGAAATCCAACAAATATGAGAGAAAATTAAAGGAAAAAGAAATAAGAAAGGTGACAATCCTGTCATGACCACAGTTTTGCATGAGTGTCGACCTATCCATCGATAGATAAGACAACCAAGTTCTAATATATCTACCTTAGCTCAATAGATGCACTATTTCAGGTACTTGAAGTTATTTTATGGTAACTTCCATACTTTCCATAACATTTTTCACAAATACATTGATTTTAAAGTTAATAAAGTTGAAATGTTAGATCTAGTCATTTTCAAAAGTTTAGATCTAAAAATCCTCTACTACACAAAGAAACTCATTCTCTCTCCATATGAATGAGATCGTTTTTCATGTCTAACACAATTATGGGCACAAAACCATTCAGTTTGGGAGTAAATTCTTTAATATGTCAAGATATTATATGTCTAGACAATTATCTCCCCACAATAATGTGAACAAAAGGAAACATAAGACAAAAGGGACTCATGAATGCATTGGTGTCCTATATGCTCATGATTAAGAAAAAAAGGTGGTATGTTAACAGTTGATGTTCTAAGAACATGAATGGAGATAAAAGTACCTATTTCTGAAAGATAATGGAAAATGTAGTGTCAAATTTGGGAACAATGCTATAGCTAAAATAAGAGGGAAGGGAATAATTAGCCTGGATGAGAATACTGAGGCTCATAATGTCTTGTATGTGGAAAACCTTAAACAAAATTCTTCTGAGTGATAATAAGATGTGTGATAATGGCTATGATTTTATTTTTTAATCAAAGGATTATGAAATTAGAAGGGAAGAGAATGGGAAGCTTGTAGGGAACACAATAAGAACCCCTAGTAATGTATATGTCTTTGATGACTCTAGGGTAAAATTATATTTAAGTATGACACAAGAGACATGTCTATGGCATAGGAGGATGGGTCATGTAAATTTTAATAACTTAGTGCAAAACAACCAGATTGAGGAAGTCATAGATTTACCAAAAGTGTCAAAGCTAGAAATATCAATATGTAAGTCTTATTAGTTTGGAAAATAGGAAAGAGTGCATTTCAAAACAAAGGAGTGTATTTCATCCTTCAGACATCTATATATAGTTCATACAATCATAGGTGGTCCTAAGAGGACATAGATTATAAGAGGAAAAAAGTATTTTATTTTTTTCATTGATGATTTCACTAGATCTATGTGGATTGTGTTACTAAAGGAAAAATCACGATCTTTGAGAAAATTCAAAATATCAAAGCTCAGATTGAAGATGAGAAAGACATGAAGATCAAAAGTATATAGTCAAACATGGGAGGAGAGTAAACTTCAAGGAACTTTGAAGAGTTTTTAGAAGAACGCAATATCAGAAGGCAATAATATGTGAAAATAACCCCTCATTAAAATGGGGTGGTAAAACGGAGGAGTAGAAAAATTCAAGAAATAGTTAGAGAATTGATGAACGAAGGAAAGGTTGTAAACACATTTTGGGGAGAAGTATCCCAAGATGTTATTTATTTTTCCAACATATATCAGATTAGTCCTAACAATGATAAGACTCCCTATGAACTGTGAAAAGGAAGGTGAGCATCAATAAATCACCTCAATGTTTTCAGTATCTAGTGTTATATAAAGAGAAATGATAAGAATTTTGGTAAGTTTGACTCTCTGGTAGGAAAGGACATTTTTCTAGGGTATGAAATTAAAAGAAAAGGTTACGCAATTTATAACAAAATGACCAAGAGAATTGAATATTGCATTGATGTTAGAATGGATGAAGGTTTACCTCATGAAGAAAATCCTCAATGGAAAATAGATGAGGGTGATGACTGTGTCTTCAAATATCCAAAACCTAAAGAGATATAGGAAGAAGAGGAAGAAGAAGGTGGGGATGAAGAAACAAAATATCAAAAGCACAAAACACCATTTAAATATATGTATAAGAAACTCCCTATGAGAAAAATCATTTGAGGCAAATATCTCAATGTTCAAACATGGTGAAGATTTACATGCAGTCCAAGACAAGCAAATTTTGCTTTGTTGTCTTAGATATAACCCAACAACTTCTGCCAAGCAAGTAAAGGAAAATTTTGTGTTCAGGAAACTAATGAAGAATTAGATCATATATAGAAGAAGAGCTCTTATGAACTTGTCCCTAGATTAACAGATAAGAGCATCATTGGTACAAAGTGATTGTTCAAGATTAGGTTGAATGGTGAAGGCCAAGTTATGAGAAACAAAGGCAAATTGGTATGTAAAGGCTATGCTCAAGTAGAAGGCATAGACTTTGAAGAAACCTTTATGCCAGTAGCAAGACTAGAAGCCATTAGGATGTTTTTGTAGTTTCCTGTTTTTAATAATTTAAATCTTATCAGATGGATGTCAAGTTAGCGTACCTCGATGTTTTATTCAAAGAGGAAGTGTACATTGAACAACTAGAAGGATTTTAGCTCTCAAGAGATGAAAATCATGTTGTAGACTAAGAAAATCCCCATGTGGGTTGAAGCAAGATACAAGAGCTTGTTATGTTAGGATGGATAAGTATCTACAACAACAGGTATTTAAGAGAGGAGAAACATATAGAAATTTATACATTAAATAAAAAGCGATAATTTGGTTATTATTGTTGTGTATATACATCACACCATTTTTGGAAGTGATCTAGAGAAAACGGGACATCATTTTGTTGAAGCAATGCAAAAGGAGTTTAAAATGTAGATGCTAAGAGAGTTCCCATTCTTTTGTGGGTTGTAAATAAATCAATCAACAAAAGGTACTTTTTATCTCCCAATCGAAGTATTTGAAAAAAAATGAAAAAGTTTTGACTGGATGATTGCAAACATGTTGTAAAACTATGGTGACTAGTTGCAAACTGAGCAAAGAGGATAAGTCCCCCATTATATATCAAATGAAATATAGGTCTATTATTGGAATTTTATTCTACTTAGCTACTTCAAGGCCTAATATAATGCAAGAAGTAGGAATGATTGCCAGATTTCAAGCAAATCTAAAAGAAATCCATGTCATTGTAGTTAAAAGGATATTCAAATACCTCCAATGCACAATATACTATGGTCTGTGGTATGAAAGAGGTAAATATTTTACCTTAAGACCTTATACTAATGTTGATTGGGATGGAATTGTTGATGATAGGAAGAGTACTAATGCAACAACATTCTTTTTGGGTAATTTCTTGGTTTCTTGACTAAGTAAGAAACAAAAATATATTTCTTTATATATAGTTGAAGCTGAGTACATAGCCACAACCACTTTATGTACTAAAATTATTTGGATGATGTAGGCACTAAAGGATATCAAAGTCGAGCTCAATGATCTAATCCACATTGTGTTTTATAACACAAGCGACATTACTATCTCCAAGAACCACGTTATTCATTCAAAGACTAATTACATCCCAATGAAATATCATTTCTTTAGAGAAAAAGTTGCTGACCATGCTGTTAAATTGGAATTTGCGGCTACTAATGAGAATTCTGTAGATATTTTCATGAATTTGTTGCTTGGGGAGCCTTTTGAGTAGCTTAGACATAAATTGGGAGTGATTTCCACCTCCACAAAATGACTCAGCTTTTTTGAGGACAAGAAACTACTCAATTTCTTGAGTAAACTCACAAGTGAGCTACAGGAGATGCCTAATGAACTGGAATATTCTTTCATTTGTATATATGTTTTTAGAGGAAACTATGTTGGTGTCACTACGCATGGTCTGAGGGGAATTTTTTCCATATATATACACCCTTTACCATTGATGTCAAAGGAGGAGAGTACGAGTGGCCCAAACATTAAGATATGTAGCTTAATCTTGGAGAATATGAGTGGCATAACCATTGATATTCGGGGAACACGTCCAAAGGTGGAGAAGAAGAGTCAAGAAACTTATAGGAGAGCGGCATGTAATCAAATTTGGAAAGCATCTTGTCTAGGTGGAGAAGAGTGAGCCTAAAAAGTGTCACGGGGAGTGTTGCTACATGTTGTGTGATGTTACCGTTAATGCCTCAGAATGTTTTGTAAATTTTCCATCAATGTTAAAGGGGGTTATTGTTGAGCATAGTGTTGTCATTGATTAGCAATGGATGATATTATCCATAGTGAAGCCATTGATGTCAAAGGAGGTATAAATATGAGAGGGCTCTAGCTGGTATTCGAGGTCTTTAGTTGCGAACCATCATAATAGTGGCATAAGTGATTAATATTTTAAAACTATGATTATGACAATGAATCTAAGTTGTTGAGGGAATTGTTGAGAACTCTCACAGTTCATTTTGATTACTTTCTTGAATAAATCTTCAGAGAGGCACGAAATCACATTAAGGAATTTTTTGTGCAAAAGATAAAGTAAGGTGCCCCTATAAGGTGCTTAGCTGGATATCCCTCTAAAATCTATTTCCAAAAATATATGGCACTTAGAAGATATCCCAAAGGTTGGAGAGATATTGTAGTTTGAGGTTGGGTAGTCATTTATAGTAGAAGTCTGAAGGTTTGGGCCTTTCTGGAGACAAAAAGGTGGTCCACATCAAAAGAGTTGGACTCTGTACTAGTCCAAATTCATTGAGATATCTAGGATTTTCAATCCATTCAGGGGTGCATGCCAAGAGAAGTCTTGGACCTAGATTTATGGGTAGAGTTTCATGTTTAGTATGGTTTTAGTGTAGTTTGGGAATCTTATTGGCCTCATGGTGTTAGCCTTCATGTCAACCTATGATGTCTACTTAAGGATTTAATCATGGAGTAAATTGTGTTGGCATTGATGTCAACAAGTTTGGAGTCTTTTTCATGATTATTATAGGCTTGATGGTGTGTTACTATGGTGTTCCTAATGTTTACATATGCTCTACAAGTGTTGGAGAACCATTGAGGACAAATGGAAACGTTCTAGGAAGAGAGGAGGTGATTTTCCAAGTGTTAAGGCATCTCTAGGAGACAATTATGCATAGAGAAAAGATAAAAATATTAGGTTCCTATACTATCAAAGCTAAAATTTTCTCTGATAGCTAGTTTTATCCTAGTGGCAATAGTTATAGAGGAAATTCTAATTTTTATGTGCACATAATTTACCATGAGCATTTCCCAAGGTATTTTCCCTAGGTTTTTGATGGCTTAGAGTCAAATTGAGTTGCTCCGAATTCGAGAAGGTGGTCGAGTCAAGGATAATGTGAATTAGTGTGTTATATTGATTACATCTTTCATCATTGGTAAAATGTAGGAGTATGAAGTAAAAGGGGTTACACAGTGAGAGAATGTGAGCTACATGACTATGGAGATACATTGCGGATCGAAGATTAGATTTGGAGCATATGTTAGAGGATGAGGGAGTTATTTTGTATCTATATATATAACATGCTTGTATTGCAGATTGTATTGATTCGAGTTGTTGTTGATTTTTATGACATATTTTTCTATTGATATGAGTATTTTTCCGGGGGTTTTATAGGTGATTTTATTGATGTAGTTTTTAAGTATTGTAATTCATAATATAATCAACGTATGCTACAATATTTTAGTGTTAGTGATGGTTGATTATGATGTTTAGTTTTCACTTGTGTGTTGTTGTTGGGTTATTGAGTTTGATGGGAAGATTGATAGTGTTAGTTTATTGTATTGCAAAGATCTATATCATAAAGATTGATTTTGTTTTAGAGTTTTATATGTATATTGTATTATTGTATGAGAATAGAGGATGTTGTGGGTCCTGTAGGAAAATGGACTCAATGTGGCTCACATGTGTTTGTATACAAAGATCATGGATCCAATATGAAACATGTGAAACATGATCCACAGGAGAGCTTAAAGGTTGTGGCCTTTAGTGAGGAAAGTAGTAGCTTGCTATGATAGGGTGTAGAGGCATCCTTCAAGTACAGAATTAAGAACTAGGGAGTGGTGGCTTTCATCTAGTGTTGGTTGGAAAGAATTGCATTTTGGGGCATCCAACAAGTGATGGTCTACAAGTGTCATGGGAGTGGTGGATTCCAACAGGTGTTGGCATACAAGTTTCATACAAGTATTGGCCTAGAGTGAGTAGTGGCTCATGTGATTGGCACATTGTGGCTTGCACACTGGTGGTGGCCAGTTATCATATCTAAAAGAAGGCTTTTGATTAATAGAAGAAGAGAAAAGTAGAACATCCAATCGTGGTATTCTCCCTTTAGATTTCCACCTAACATCTGGGGTCTTTATGTGTGATGATGTGCTTTGATGTATTTTTTCTCATGTTTGTTTTCTAATGTTATAACTTCTCATGTGATTTACTTAATAATGTTTATATATTGTCTTATTCTATACTACTAATGAATGAGTGAATCTGGGTTTGTGAAAAGAAAGGAAAAAATTGGTAATAATTGATCATAGGGCACAACATTGATTTAGCCCCCCTCCCAATATTGTTCACGCTTCCAACAAATTTGGTTTTGAGGAATTTTATTAAGGAGAAACCAGAAAAGCACCAATATTTGGCTTTCCTCTCCATACAAGATGAAGATGTGGTAGTATGATGAAGCCAATAAAGTGGCAGATAGGTGGCACTAATTGGACCCATGTGATGACATGGAACTCCATGCAAGTGACACATTTCAAATAGATTTGGAGACTTTTTATGGCCAAGTGTGTGAAATCCATATAACACATGGCATCACTCAAATGTCACCATATGGCATGATGATTTCATCACGACGTAAGAAGTGATGTTAGTTGATGATGTGCCACAAATGTGGGATTCATGTCATGGGTTATGTTTGTAACTAATCACCAATGTAAATGATTTCTTTAAAACTTGGTGAAATCATGGAAGTGGGTCTATTACACGAGTTATTTCGACATATCTAGGGTCCAGGAATTACAACAAAGTACATAGTTTAATCTATCTCAGACTATGAACTATGGTGGGACCACATGGTGAGAAAAGTATAGGTTGACATGGAACTAATGGTAGTGGGCCTAGATATCAGTTATTCAAACATTCAGTCGCCTAAGTGGTTAGTACAAGCGAACAAAAAAATTGTTGTAGACCTTGTAACGAGCATAAGCACCTCATCTTGTAGTATTTGTTACTAGTGTGTTTAGAAAGAAGAATTTGTGGAGTGGGAGTATACCTAACGAACTTGAGGTAACAATGTCAACAAGAATATTTACTATTATGTAGACCTAACAAAGAAGGTAGTTTATTTTTATGAAGTTCTAAAGACTTGAGAGAGTGGGACATATGTTGGAATTAAAGGTGAACCATATGTTTCTTATGAATTCTAGGTGATGCTTTAAGCTAAAAATGTGTGTATGAATTGTTCTTATTGTGGAAAAACAAGAAAGTGATAGTGAGATGATTTCAAAGCTTCATAGCACAAGTATGTGGTAGAAGAAAAGCTCAAATTTGATAAAGTAAAAACTATATAAAAATAGGTGAGAAATAGATAAAAAATAAAATAATAATAATAATACCTCTTATTATAAGATAGTGTTAAAAATAGCGCATACTTATAAATACCACATATCATTGATATGTTATCTTTGTATGCAAAATATTATAATTCACGTATAACTTATTAAATCTTGTTATTATAGTATTAAATTATAATGTATAATCAAATCCACAATTACTATCACTTTATTTGAATGTAAACTTATAAAATTTTATGGATTTAGTTTCTAGTCAAATTTAATAAATCAATATATAACAAGTATAATATACATTGTTGCTATTGCCTTGTGTAAAAAAGTAATTAATAATTTTAAATAATAATAACCAATAATATATATATATATATATATATATATAATTTTAAAAATTAATATAAAAATTTAAAGTAATAAGAGTTTTTCATAAAATTAAAATAAAATATTTATCCCATATTGATTTTGAAAAGAGTTATGGTTTTAGGAAAGTGGTATTAATAATCCATGGTACTAGTTTATAGTATTGTAAGTAATAAGGCCTATTTACATGTTAATAATATCCATGATAAATTTAGGCAAATATCAAGAATCTTGTTGTAAATATTAAATTTTAATTTAAAAAATGTTTTGGAAAATATTTTGTGTAAAATCACATTGACATCATCAAAATTAAGATGATGGTTCAATTTAAAACCACATAAATATAATGATTAACAAAAAACAATTTATATGTTAAAAAATAATTTTAAATTGTCAAAATTTTAAATTTAATATTTATTTGTTTTATATTTTAAGGAGTTGTCTTTATTGCCACTTTTTGGAAGCTTTTAAGGTTATTTTTTCCGGTCAAATTGCTCTAAAATTAAGAAAAAATTTATTGAAATCACAAACTTGATGATAATCTTGTGCAATTGAAGTGCCCTAAAATCCAAAAAATCATTAAAACCATTCCATATTTTAATAAATTATTTTATTTTCAAAACTAATTAAAATAAACCTTTTTCACGGAAATTAAAAAACAACCTATCTTGCCTTTATATAATACGATGAAAGGTTTCCATTTGAATGGCCATTTGTAAGGAATCATTTATTTGCTTTCAAAGCAAACTACAATATAGACTTGCCTTTATATAATACGATCAAATGTTTCCATTTGAATGAGCATTTATAAGGAATCATTTATTTGCTTTCAAACCAAAATACAATATAGATTTAGTTATTGATTAAGTTTGGAAGGATAAAGTGGTTTTATAAATTCTGAAATAAAATCAAATAATGTTATAATTTGTATCATTTCGAGCAATGAGATTTTAAACTTATTTGAATGAAGTAGGGAAATAAAAATTATTTATATAATTTGTTTTAAAACAACTTATATCTCATATAGCTTAAATATATATATATATATATATATATATATATAAAACGAAATGTTTTATATTTTTGAAATAAAAATAATTAAATTTATAATTATAATAATATATATTTAAATTTACAATTAATTTATAATATATTAAAAATGATAATTATTGTGAAAAATAATATATATTTAAATATATAATTATTTCATGAAACATATAAATAGATTAATTTATAATACATTTTTAAATATATTATAAAATGTATGATATTTCAACATAATAAACAATATTAGATTAAACCATTAAAAAAAGGTTATATACATATTTTGTTTCTGGATGCACCATAAAAGAAATCGTATTATATGGAATAAAAAGCGCTTCCGTTTCTTATGGCGGTGAAGCACACATATCATTATCAAATTGAAATGTGCTTGTGTCGTTGTTTAAGCCCATCAAAAAAAAAAAATTGAACCTCAAGTCAAATTGGTTACAGCCTTCCATGAGCTGGTTGCCAACTTTCTAGATAGAATAGAGAAATTACTATGATAAAATAATTTATAATTCCCTCAAGTTTTGAATTTCTCCTATGGAGTATGATGTTTAACCTGTGGAAAATAAGAAGTAGCCAAGAAAATGAACCAAAATTCAAATTGGGTCCAGCATTCCATGAGCTGGTTGCAATGCTCCAGTTTTGTTTTTATATAGAACAGAAATATAATAAGTATGATTGAAATTAATTAATTCCCTGAAATTTTGAATGTAATGTGAAAAAATCCTCAACTCTAAAACACCATCACTTTATTATGTTTGAACACATGTTATGCACACTGTGACCTACATCAGTGGAGACGAATCTCTCACATGGGGCTGAGCAAGTAGCCTCACATGCAGGAGCTTGTGGTCCAGATTTTAAATTATGTTGGCAGAGTGGTTCAAGTCTTCAAGCCTGGTATGGAAACAAGGCAATTAAAAGAATTAAAATATTGTGTGGCTCGAGGTAAATAAATTGCCCATTAAAGTAATTAAAATATTGTGGCTCTATTTTTGTTTGTGTGACAGTGGTGATATTCAAGAATTGATCTGTTAGAAAAAAAAAAAAAAAAATCATAAATATTGTTGAGAATTGATAAATATAAATCAAATAATAATCTTTTGTGTGCAATTTTTCATGGCTGGAGATAATATGCAAAGAAAGGCTGAGACAATTCTAATATCTGATATCTATTAATGTAACAAAATACAATCCAATAACAATATTTTAGCAAAATCTAGCCGTCAATTGATGTTGCAGCGATCCTGCGCAAAACCAATACGAGAATTTTGGAGATTATATTATATCCACAGATTTTGCTGGTGGTGATTGTCAATAATGTTGGCCTCAACCGACACCAAATCTGAATTTTCCAATGTGAAACATTAATTGCCTTGCCAGTTGCAACGTTATTGCCAGCGCTGCGATCTGGTATTTTATAGAGCAGCTGATTTGTGCAGCGTCATTTGTGCAGATTCGAACAGAACCGTCACGAGGCTCAGCATCTGTGGGAATGGTGCGCTAGCGTGCTGTTGGTAGCAAAGATCCAGAGCTCCTTGGAACACAAAATTTCCCCACATTGTGTTCCTTAGGAGGCAGCAGTTCTGCTGCATGAACTCCTACTTGAGCGTCATATATTGCCTCCGCGAGAAGGAATGTCAACTGCGTGCCCGAGTTGATCATGGTCTGCGCGGCACCCATTTTGTAACGCCCTGGCGACTTGGGCAGAGGCGCGCCTTCACTTGGCGGGCGACCCATGGGCGACCCGTGCACGACGGGCGGCGCCCCGGGCACCGCGACCCGTGCACGGCGAGCGATGGACAGTTTGGCGAGCTGCGACATCCGGCGGACAAGGGCGAGCTGCGGACGAGCTGCAGCTAGTTAGGATGCGGGTGTAGCTACCCGACTCGGCGAACAGGTTAACAGTTGAGGCTTGGGCGAGCCGAAACGGAAGGGCGACCCGAGGGCGACGCGCGCCCGATGGGCGGGCGACCTGTGGGCGGCCCACGTCCGATGGGCGAACCACCGAACAGCGAACATGGCGACAGCACGATATGGACACGAGTGAGTTCGACGAGGGCGTGGCACGGTTGGACAGCGTAGATGAGTGCAAAGGGAGGGCGACCCGGGCGGGCGCCCCTCCATACGGCGGACGGACAGAACGCGACCACAACCGGGCAATGTGCGACAGGAAACGGCAGTGCGACGACGACGGGCGACATGCGACGAAGGGCGGACAACGTGCGACGTTCATACGAGCCGGCTGCGACGTTTTGGAGCACATACATAACACTTGGAAAATAATGCGATGGAGTTGCAGAACTTTATAAGGGCATAGGGAGGCCTTGCCCTTAGGCAAGGGCTGACCTACTAGAAAGTAAAGTAGGGGCTCCAACGTATGTATTATGGGGGTCGGCCTAAGAGCTGACACCCCTTCATCAAAGAATTGAGATGGCTATATATTCAAGGCGCAGAAGGCTCATTTGACAACAAGCACTCCGCTCTCCTCTTGGATTCGATCTGAAATAAAGAGGACGCAGAGAAGTGTGCATCTCTCATGCGCATAAGAGAATAAGTGCGCAGATTTTACCGGGGATTGGTTCAAGGACGACGGTTCACGGTGAAGGACGGTTTGGTGCAGAATTGGTTTGGTGGAGTTTTGGAGGCTCGGGTGAGCTCGCTCCTACCAAAGGTGATTGGTATCGAATTGTAAAAGGCTTTCTTGCCTCGTTGTAATTATTCTAAGTGTTGGCCGTGGACTTGCCCGGCACACTTATGTGTATGTATTATTGAAAAGGTTTCATAATATATTATTTGGGCGGACTCGTTCGGGAGTTGCCCCTCCCTATATGATTATGTGCAATTGTTATGTTCATGGTTTAATTGCATGTTGATTATATATGTGAATGAAGATTAATGCATTTTACTTAATTGAGAAGACGAAATTAAGTATGTTTATGTGAAAGGCGTAGTCCATGTACAAGTATTAACGAAAATAAAGTACACGATGGTGCCGCACCCCGTCGGGCACGGTCAAAAAAATTTCCGTAGGCTTGGGGGCGTGACAGGTGGTATCAGAGCAGGGTTTCTCGTGAAGACTTGGACAGGTTCTTACAGATGAATGGTTGAGACTAGGTCGCAGAAGAAGATGGCATCTAATTCTCAAGCCGGGTCTAGTCATACAATGAAGGACGTCATGAAGGATTCTACTCTTGGGTTCATGGAAAAAGTAATTGAACGGATGGAGACTTTAGAGACTTCTTGGAACCAGGATGTGGACTCTCTTACTAAGGAGCGAGAAGCCATCTCAAAGGTCAGGGAAGAACTTGAAGAACTCCGGACACAAAACGATGAGCTCAAAGCACAATGTGAGTACAATGATCTTATGTGTACTCGGTTGGAAGAAAGGGTTGGAGAGGTTGAAAAATCAAGGGATCAAGGTCTTGCTGAGATCGTGAACTTGAAAGGAACTCTTGACAAGGTAAATAAAGCTCTTGATGATGCCAAAGATGAGATTGCGGTATTGAAGAGGGTCGTGAGACACAACTCAGGTGGAGGAGTGCCTCATGTGAAGGTCAAAGAACCGGAATCTTACGATGGTACCAGGAATGCAGCAACACTTGGCAACTTTCTATGGGATATGGAACAGTACTTGGAACGGTTGAGTCTACCCGATGGGGAGACACAAGTCAAGGTAGCTGCTCAATTCCTAACAAAAGATGCTAAGATGTGGTGGCGAAGGAGAGTGGATCAGATTACCAATGGTAATGCTGATGACATCACTTCGTGGAGTGACATGAAAAAGGCTTTGCAGACTCATTTCAGTCCCCAGGACGAAACATGGGAAGCAAGGACAAAGATTAAGTACATCAAACAAACTGGAAGCTTACAAGCATATCAGCGAGAGTTTTCAAGTGCAGCTCTGGAACTTCCCGACATGGCGGAAAGGGACAAGGTGTTCAATTTCATTATTGGGTTGAAACCTTGGGCACGCAATGAGGTGAAGAGGCAGAAGATCAGAACACTTGAGGAGGCTTTTGCTGCAGTTGACAGGTTGGTGGATCACTACGATGAGACTTCTAATGAGAAAAGGAAGTCCGATAAGCCAAAAGAAAAGAAGAAGGATGATGATTCGAAATCAGATGATGGTCCAAAGGCAAAGAAGCCTTTGAAGTGTTTCTTGTGTGCAGGACCACATGTGGTGAAGAATTGCCCCTCCAAACCAAAGGTGGCTGCTGCTGCACAATCCGATGATGAGCATGATGAGAATGCTGCGGTAGGAATGATGCAGGTACTAGGAGCTTCTGCTACTACGGAGGCACCTTCTAGGAGGGACCCAGAAAGGAACAGGTTGGAGTATGTTCAGATGAAGGCCGGAGGTGCTGATGTACTCACTATGGTGGATAGTGGTGCTTCACACAACTTCATGAGTGAAGATACTGCAAGGAGACTTGGGCTGAAATTTGTACCAGTGAAGGCACAAATGAAGACGGTGAATTCTCCTCCTACAAACATTCTTGGTATAGCTGAAAAGGTGGACACTACTCTTGGTGCATGGACCGGAAAAGTGGACTTCACTATAGTAAGGATTGATGACTATGAGGCCGTATTGGGGATGGAGTTCATGAAGCAATATGAGGCCATGGTCGTACCACATTTGAAGAAACTCTTCATTTATGATGGAAGGGAAGATGTACCCATTGGTGTTCCAACCATTGGTGTGACAAAACCTGATCATAAGTTAGGAGGAATGCAGATGGAGGACAAAGTGAAGGTGGACAAGCGGTTGTCTACGATGGAGGCAAAACTTGCAGAACAATCATTGGTCATTAGATCACTCTCAGATAGCATCTTGGACTTGTCAAGAAGGCTAGAACGGGTGGAGGATGATGATGATGATATCGATGAGGTATATGTGAGGCCGAACATTCGGAAGGAAGATTAGGAGGCATATCTACAAAGGATGGAGGTTGAGGATCCGGACAGATGGGTTGAGCTGATTAGTGAGAGAGAGCCACCTGGCTCTTCTCCCTCCACATATTCTTAGATGACATAGAACATGGGGCTCATTGTTAAGCTGCTCATGGCAGTGAGCCCTCAAACATGATTGAGCAGGTATGGTGATCTTAACATGCTGCAGAAAGATGGGGTTTCCATGGACCTGGGCATGGAATCATGAAGATAAGTGTTGGCACATGGCTAGGATGTGTAACACTTGTTGTTATACATGGGCAGTTGGCACATGGAGATGACTTGGTGGAGATGGGACCTTATATATGTTGCAGAGGTGTTGCCTTATATGGAGGAATCTACATCATGGTCGATATTAATCTTGGTGAAGAGTCACTAAGATGGGATGTTGTCGGGACGACAACGTCTTCAGGTGGAGGAGAGTGTAACGCCCTGGCGACTTGGGCAGAGGCGCGCCTTCACTTGGCGGGCGACCCGGGTGGGCGACCCATGCACGACGGGCGGGCGACCCGGACGAGCGACCCATGGGCGAACCGCGGGCGACCCGTGCACGACGGGCGGGCGCCCCAGGCGCCGCGACCCGTGCACGGCGAGCGATGGACAGTTTGGCGAGCTGCGACATCCGGCGGACAAGGGCGAGCTGCGGACGAGCTGCAGCAAGTTAGGACGCGGGTGCAGCTACCCGACTCGGCGAACAGGTTAACAGTTGAGGCTCGGGCGAGCCGAAACGGAAGGGCGACCCGTGGGCGGCCCACGCCCGATGGGCGGGCGACCCGTGGGCGGCCCACGCCCGATGGGCGGACCACCGAACAGCGAACATGGCGACAGCACGATATGGACGCGAGTGGGTTCGACGAGGGCGTGGCACGGTTGGACAGCGTAGATGAGTGCGAAGGGAGGGCGACCCGGGCGGGCGCCCCTCCATACGGCGGACGGACAGAACGCGACCACAACCGGGCAATGTGCGATAGGAAACGGCAGTGCGACGACGACGGGCGACATGCGACGAAGGGCGGACAGCGTGCGACGTTCATACGAGCCGGCTGCGACGTTTTGGAGCACATACATAACACTTGGAAAATAATGCGATGGAGTTGCAGAACTTTATAAGGGCGTAGGGAGGCCTTGCCCTTAGGCAAGGGCCGACCTACTAGAAAGTAAAGTAGGGGCTCCAACGTATGTATTATGGGGGTCGGCCTAAGAGCTAACACCCCTTCATCAAAGATTTGAGATGGCTATATATTCAAGGCGCAAAAGGTTCATTTGACAACAAGCACTTCGCTCTCCTCTTGGATTCGATCTGAAATAAATAGGACGCAGAGAAGTGCGCATCTCTCATGCGCATAAGATAATAAGTGCGTAGGTTTTACCGGGGATTGGTTCAAGGACGATGATTCATGGTGAAGGACGGTTTGGTGCAGAATTGGTTTGGTGGAGTTTTGGAGGCTCGGGTGAGCTCGCTCCTACCAAAGGTGATTGGCATCGAACTGTAAAAGGCTTTCTTGCCTCGTTGTAATTATTCTAATTGTTGGCCGTGGACTTGCCCGACACACTTATGTGTATGTATTATTGAAAAGGTTTTCATAATATATTATTTGGGCGGACTCGTTCGGGAGTTGCCCCTCCCTATATGATTTTGTGCAATTGTTATGTTCATGGTTTAATTGCATGTTGATTATATATGTGAATGAATACTAATGCATTTTACTTAATTGAGAAGACAAAATTAAGTATGTTTATGTGAAAGGCGTAGTCCATATGTACAAGTATTAACGAAAAGAAAGTACATGGTGGTGCCGCACCCCGCCGGGCACGGTCAAAAACATTGCCGTAGGCTTGGGGGCGTGACACATTTTGTGAGGTCCTCGGATGTGCGGTGCGGTTGGGCGTCGAGCGACCGGGCGCGCGCACACGACGGGCGATCGTGCACGACCGAACGACCGGTTGAGCGAGCAGTTCGCGAAGTGCGGAGCTGCGGTTATGACGATAGTGCGGCCACTGTGCGACGAACATGTGTTACAATGAAGTGCGATGGGAGGTTTTACACACTTGGTTGGGCGTTTGCGATGTGGGTTGGCCGACTTGCCATGGAGGGCAAGGCCGACACATAGGTGGGCGTTTAGAGGGGTGTGTAGATGAAGATTGGTGGTCGGATTGGCGAGCCACCACCCCATTGCGAAGACTATATATGCTTGAACGTTGGAGCATTCAAAGGCATCAACGAACTTCGCACTTCTTACTTAGCTCTTGAAGGAGAATCACTTGTGCGCAGATTTGAAGAGGATGAGCGCATAGCTCATGCGCTCCTATGGTAAGTCGCACTTGGTGATGAGCTCTTGGTGAGGAGGTGAATGCGCTGGGCAAGGCGTGCCCGAGGTGATCGTGCAGAGGTGTTTGTGCGACGACTTGGCGTGGGTGTCTTGGCGACTCGGGTGAGTGCCCGCCCACCGTGCAAGTGTGCACGAAGGTGAACGAAGGTTGGAACCGGAGGTCGTAGAGTTGGGCAGGCGGTACTATGTGTTGTTCACACGATTTGGGCATTTGTCAAAGGTTGGCAAGTCGGACTGCGTGTGGGCAGGTGTACACGGTTTGGGCGTTTGCGACCAAACGAAGAGCGAACCGGCGAAGACGTGCGAGAAGGTGAACGACGGGTTGGAGAGCTGTGCGGCGACCGTGCGGAGATGGTGACGAGCTGGGCAACCGAGTTTTGCCGAAGTTGGAAATTTGGCTAAGTATAATTTGGGGTTTCCCAAGGACTTAGTCTGTACATTGTAAAAATGAAGATTATATAATATATTGATATTCGGGCAGACTCATATTGCAGGGAGTTGCCCCTCCCTTTATACTGTTGTGCATTTCTCTTGGTTAATGATGTTGATAATGAATGTGTATGGGTGTTCATTGGTATAAAGGTACATTAATAATACTTGGTAACGAAAATAAAACTAAGTATGGAATGTTAAGGCGTAGTCTACAATCGTAAGTATTGGTGAAAAAAAAACGGTTGGTAGTGCCGCACCTCGCTATAAGCGGTTGAAAGACTACCACAGGTGTAGGGGCGTGACACGTTTGGTCTCGCAAGAACACGGACTTGGGGATGGGTAGAAGTTTGTTGACAACCTTGATGCCCTGTAACCTCTCGTTTAGGTAGCCTTGTTGAAATAAAGTATCATAGGTTCTATGGTGAAAATTTAGTGTTTTTTTGTAAAAGGGCCTTTTGCTCTTAAATCTAATTTATTTGTGCATTTTCTCAAAGTACACCCCTTGCATTTATCAATTTGTTCAACCATATAGAGATTTTTCACGAGAATCCCTATCTTCTTTACTTCTGTGGCTCTGTGTCCAAGGAACACCTTTCCTTTTGAGAAGATCATATTATAGTCTCTGTCTTCAAGCATGGCAATGGTTACCAATTTCTTCTTCAGCCCATGCACATACATAACATTTTTCCAGGTGAATGGGGACCCATGCTCCATCTTAAAATAATCGTGCCCAATCCAGTAACACTACAATTTCCATCGCCACCCATTTTGATATGCATCTCAAGATCTTTTTCCTCCAGGCCACTGAATAACTCTTTGTCACTTGTCATGTGGAATGAAGTTTCACTTTCTAAGTACTATACATTTCCCATCATTGATGACACCATGCATGCAATGAGAAAAATTCCAATTCGAATTGAGAGGCCAAAACCTCACCTGCTGCTCCTTCTGAGGACTTCATCTTGGGATTTTTGAGTGGACAATTTATAGCAAAATGACCCAACTCATGACAATGAAAGCACTTAACTTTTCTAGGGTCTTTCTTCTTACCTCCATGATAACAATCCGATTTGGAATGGGAAACTTTCCCTTTCCCCTTCTTTGCCTTAATCGCTAAGGCATAGTTCTCTTCATCATCATTTTTTTATGAAGAACCATCCTTGGTGTTTGTCGTGATTTCCTCCTGCATCAAATCTGACCATAGTCGTTCCTAATCTGGAAACTTCTCCCAACCATTGACAGAATCTTGATGATTGTTCCAACTCTTTGGGAGTCCTAGAAGAGCAAGACTCGCCATATCATCCTCGGCAACTGTGATTCCAACACTTCCAAGTTCATCATGGCAGACTGAGTGAACTTGGTCAAGTATTTTGGAATCATCTTTCCTTTTTCTATTTTTATTTTTCGAAGTTTTTCTTTTAGTGACAATTTCCTTTGGTCACTATTATTCTGATACAAGTCCGTCAATGTTTTCCACATAGCATATGGAGTTTTCTTGCCATGGATACTTGGGACAATGTGGTCTCGAACTCCCCCAAGAATTATCCACCTCGCCTTCGCCACACACTTCTTCCATTCAGCCAAATTCTATGCATCTGATGCTGCTCGCTTACGAATTTCTTGATCAATGAATTTATTGAAGCCATTATTCTCTAGCACAACCTCCATTTTGTCCCTCCATGTTATAATTTACTTGTTTGTGAATGTGGTAGCGATTAGGTGGTGATGGAGGACGAATTTGGAGTTTGCAGAGGTGTAGGAAGGTGTGGATGGGTCCTAGGAGGTGCTAGGTGGCTTTCTAGAGGTTTTTCCTGCAATTGGAATTAAAAAATACACCTATAGGAAAATCTATAGGAGGTTGTAGGGGATCTACAAGAAGTCTATAGGAGGTCTACAAGAGGATGCGAAGAGCAGTTTTGTAAGGTTTTGAAGGGATGAAAGTGGGTGGAAATGGTAGCTGAAGGCTAGGAAAATGTGTTAAGGTGTCTAGGGTTCATTAAGAAGGAGTAGGAAAGAGAAAGTTGGTTGGACTTATTCAAGGAAAGAGAGGAAAGTTTATGAGAAAAGTGCAGCAAATTAGGGCAGGTTTATGAAGGACTTTGGGTGACCTGTGGAACATAGATCAAAGAGAAATGGTGATGGCTGGTTGGCTGACTTATTACGAAAAGAGGGTAGTTGCAAAAGAACTAAAACTCACGTCATGAGATTAAGAAAGCAAGGAAACTAACTACATAAAAAAAAAGCAGAATGTTGCATCAAGCTAGTTTAAACTTTGATCTAGGAAAGTAAATGCTGAAAGATGCTATATGGGAAAAAAAAATGAAGGAAATTTATTGCAAAGACAGAAATGAGCATGGTGAAATAGATCTACAACAAAGCATTAACCTTCTAACAAATTGCAACACCAGAAATCCTACGAAAAAGGCAAATCTGTGTTTTTGTGGCAGTAAGAGAGTCTTGGCCTCAGTTCATGGTCCCAAAGGGAGGAAAGGAGGCCAAGGCTCTGTTGATGACCTTTTTGTATCTTTTTCCTATCACTGTTTAACCTACTACATCAAACTGAAATTGAAACATCGTTCTAAATCACCAAAAGCAACCTATTCTTAACCAAGAAATGAATCTATCTAACTGCAACTAATTCATAAACTGAAACAAAGAATATAAATACAAACAAAGAGGAGCTTGGCTATTTGAATTGGGCCCTAACCTAAGAGCTTCAACCCTCTAAAGTAACTCAGTGCTAGCTCAAAAATGATCTCATCTTTATTATCAAAATAATAATAGGATTACATGAAACTGTCAACAAAAGTAAGCTCGAAGTTGAGCAGAGCAAAGCTACAACAAAAATTCGAAAATTCGACTAACTTCTAACAACCTAATGAATCCCTAGGCCTCTCTACTTATACAACTGAAGCTCCCAATAGCTTCCTTAAAATCAGGGTGTCTTGGCTGCCAAAACTTGAGATAAACAAAAGTTATCCTCCACTTGCTCGACTGCCTCTTTGGTGCATTGATGTGGCTGCTTGTGCTCTAAGATGCATGATGGAGAATTTGAAGTGGGGAGTCATAAATGAGGGGGATACCCTCCTATAAATCCTGTCCCTTGTCTACTTCGAAATATTGTTGCCAATTGTCCATTAAATCTTTGACTCTATCTCCAAAATTGACCAAGAATTTGCATTAAACACACATTAGACTCCATGGCATAATGACCAACCCAACTCACTCTATTAGCATAAATATAATCGAAAAACATGCAATAAACTAATGAGAATGGTGGATTAAGCTAAGTTAGGAGGAGAAATGAGCCCATATAATTACACATTTATGGGGCTGATCATCACCCCTACTAAAAGTGTTGCTCATCCTCTGAGCAACTCAATCCATCTTCTCATCTTTGATGGCCTTGATGGCCTCCTTGACATCCCATGCTTCTGATGTGAGGTCCTCTTCTTTTTCATAGAATCATGCCTTTCTGTCCACCTCTTCCCACTATTATTGTTCTTCTTCCTCTTTTCTACCTTCCAGCATGCCTTGCAGCAGTGGGGGATTCAATTTGAAGCCAATCCAATTGACCTTCAAATTCTACATAGAGCGCTTGTATAGTGGCACTCTCCTTAATGCTTCTTTCATCCTTGTTGGGGAATGATACTCCCTTATTTGCAAACTCTGTGGTAGAGTGTTCCACCTCCTCATACAAGCATGAATACAGGTTTCCCCAAGTAATCTTTCCATACCCTCAAAATGTACAATAGCCTGAGCTTAATCATTGATGTATCTAGGGGTAGTTGAGGATTATTTGCAAGCAGCTGGTGTGTGCTGATGAGAGCAATGGGGTCTGATAGCTCAGCTTTGATAATTAATGGCTTATTATGTTCCTTTATCATCAAATTTCTTATCTTTGTTGCCCTTAATGCCTCATGATTCATCCATGATGCAATGGCCATTAGTTGCAGGTCCCTCAGCCTAGCATTGGGGTCTCACACGTTCATATCAGCGAGGGCTATGTTATGCAAATAGAACTTTGCTATTTTTGTCTTGTTTTCTGATGAACTTTGGTCACATAGGTCCATAAATTGTTTATAATCTTGGAAAGGCATTTTGCCTCTTTGTGCCAAATTCTTTATCTGAAACTACAGCCATTGGTCCTTGAGGTATAATCCATATGATTTTGCGTATGCTCTTCACTACATTGCCTCCATGGACCAGCTGGACATGCATGCCAATTGTGTCTTTTTCTTGCAGCTGTCTTCTAAGTAATGCATTTTCTGTTTCCAAGTGAGTTATTATGATTTCCTCTCTGTGTCTTACAACACTTAATTCCCTGCCCATTTCTCTAAGCTTGTTCTCCATGTGGCCAATATCCTCTACCCCCTTGGATTTGGTGATTTGCATCCATCTATGGCTCCTTATTCTTTCTTTCTCCAACTGAAAGAAAAGTGGGATTCTGTGGAATGATTCTCCCCCCCCAAAAAGATTGTAGTAAGAGCCCAAACTAGATGGGGGTCAGGTTCTTGTGGCTCTGTAACTTCCTCCTTACCCTTTGGCTGTTCTTCTACCCTTTTCTCAAGTTTTTCTGTCTCTTGTAGCTTTGTCAGGGTCTCTTGTAAAATAGTCTGTGCCTCCTGTAGAGCTGTTTTTGAGTCCTGTAGTTGCACTCTTTCCTTCCAGGTGGAAGATCTGGGACTTCCTCTTTCATATGTGATGGGGCTTTTAGAGGGAGATTCTTCCCCTTTGACAGTGGGTGAATATTCAATTATAATAGACACCGTTGAAGATGGCTATGGCTTTCCTATTTTTATCCTTGTGCTTTTCCGAGCCCTGAAATACATTGATGTCTGCCTCTTCCTTTTTTGTTTTGGTTTCATTGGGGTGCTGAGGGCAGTGAGGGCAGCTGCTACCTCTCTTTCTAGGGTCTTAGGAGACACCTCTATCTTTTCTACCTGTTTTTCCTCTGCTTTTGTCTTCTCTGTCTCTGCTGGTTTTGTTTCCTCTTTCTTTGTTTTGGTTTCTTCATCCTTTGGTTTATTTTGCTCATTCTTTGTTTGTTCCTTAGTTTCCTCCCCTTCTCCCCCTTGCTACTCTTCCCCCTCACTATCAGAAAGACTGAGATCATATGTGAGGACCTTTATATCATCATCTGCTGTCATGTTTCGGAAGATTTCCCATGCTATGGGGATTGTGAAGGTATGGAGGACTTGTTCCACTAATAGTTTAATTAACCCATGGTGAGCCAATTGATCTGGATCTCCTACCTTCAACTTAATGTTGGAATCTATGAGGTATTGTAAGAGAAAATAGGGGATGCTAAGTTTATGGGGTGTTGGAGTGTCTATGCCATATCTTAGTTCATGGAGAGGTCTAAAATGGTAGCCATAAAGTATGCTATACCTCCCTTCATAGGAAATATACTGGATAATTTGGTAACTGACCTCATCCCAAGGGTAAGGTATGCTTGTTCTTCTAATGTAATTTTTTTCTTCTATAGGATGTTCATTGGGTTGGAAGAAGTTTTTCTTGGCAGATTGTCCAATTGGCTTTTCATCTTTGCTCCAAGGTAATCCAAGAGGAAGGGTGGTAACCCTACTAATAAATTCTGGGGTGATTTCCATAGAGAGACCTCTAAAAGTAACAGTGGAATGGGTTCTTGAGTAAGGGACTAAAGAAAGGGAAAACTCATGAGCCACTTCTTCATCAAACCGTTGGGACTTTTCAAAGAATGGCATCCAATTTGCTCTGGTAAAAATGGCTACTACTTCGGGATGTTCATGGATTCTAGTTGAATTTGTGGGCTCTTTCCTCACGAATCCCCCTGACAGTTTTCTTATACCCCCCTTTAAACACCCAAAATAGAGAGGGAGACAAGAATTTTGAAGGAACGGGAAAACAGAGGAAGAACTATGTTTTTTAGGAAAACAAGTAGAAAATTCTTATGTAATTTCTCTCCTTCTATGGACTCAATTTCTCCTTAAAATTATACCATTCCTTGCACATATTGACAATAAAGGTGGGTATGCACAGAACCTACCTCCTCAAGCCATAAGTCGAGCAAAAATCCCGTGTTTTCTCCTTAAAAACTGCTCACTGCCCCTCCTGCAGAATTGGTTGTAGGTGCTCTTGTAGAACCTGTTACTGCTCCTGTAGAACGCCGATAGCAGAAGGATGGCTGAAAACGATAGAGAATGATGGTTTCGAGGCTATGGAGGTGGTATAGAGCTTGTTGTAGCTAAGTGGATGAGGATGAAATGGAAGAAAAGGTGGTGAAGGAGTTTTGAGGAGTACTTATGTCTTCTTTGAGATATTTCCGGTGATGGGGTGAGATGGAAAAAATGTACGTTTCCAGATTTGGACCGTTGGTCCCCACTGCCCTGTCAGCATGGATTTTTCCCGCAATCACTTCCCATCATTGCATCGGAGTTTGTAGGCACTCCACTACCTGTCCTTTAGATTTTTCTGTGAGTTGACTAGGCACATGTGTGGTGGCATCTCCGGATGAGCGCAGTAAACTAGATGACGGTGGCCAGTTAACTGGCCACCTTTTCTAGTTCAACCCTAACCATCTCATTTGCTTATGCATATTGTCCAATTACACATATGCAATAGAGGAGATGGTTAGTCACTTACCTACGAGCCGAATGTAGGTGTTGTGAGACATTTTGGTTCCTTTTGCTACTGCATGCTTGTATTTCAATTGTTGCATGCTTTTATCTCCTTTGATGCATGCTCTCTGCTTCCTGATGTGTGGTTGGTTTTCTTTGTGCATGTATTCTCTGGCTAGATCTAGCTTCAGATGTCCCTTTCAATCTCATGGTTTCACTTCTTTTACTGTTGGTGTTGGACTTTTGTAGGACAGTGACGTATTTTGTTCATCTCTCCCAAACGGTAGATTGGATTGACCTGAAACTTTCGGAGCATGTCTCCATCATCATTATGCACCTAGCCATAGAAAAACTTTGTTCAATAGATGCACGATCTTGAAAAAATATAAAAATGGCTTAAGATGATGGAGGTCAATTTCTTGGAAACCACGCACTAGAATTTTCTTAAATTTATTGGACAGTTACCATCATCGATATGCATCTCCTCATGAAATAGTTTTTTAAATGGATGCACGGATATTGAGAAAATGAAAAAATGGTTGAAGGTGATGGAGGCCAATTTCTTGGTAACCATGCACTGGAATCTGCAGAAATTGCTTGAGCATTTTACCGTCATCCATATGCATCTCCCCCTAAAACAACTTGGCAAATGGAAGCATGGTTTTCAAGTTAAGGAAAAAAACAAAATTCTGCTCTATGAATTTCTGTAGTTTTTTTTTTACAGCAAGAAAAATGATGCTTGGGGTGTGATGCAGGCTTGGAAATGATGGCAAGGAGACTTGAAGGCTATAGGAGGGTTTATAGGTTCTTCATGAAGCTTCCCTATCCCTCAAACTACCTTTTATATCAATTTCTAGCTCTCTGTAATTCTTATAGGAGCCTCTTGTAGGAAACACAAAGCCTCTTGTAGGAAACACAGTTTTTGAAAAAGAAGCATAGTGGGTTGAAAGAAATGCCAAAAATGATGGAGAAAGGTGTGGAGAAAGTACAATAGGTGCTAGTGTGGATGTCATGATTCCCATGGAATCTTCTTCTGCTTCCTATAGTCCTCCTACAAACCTACAATGCAAATAAAAATTAATTTTTCTTTTTCCTTTTTTTCCCTTTTTTTTGAAAACAACTAGGGCACCTCGAGAAAGTTTTCACCCTAATTTCCTGCCCTGGGCGCCTCCAAGGGCGGTTTTGAACCAGGGATATTTTTCGTTCTTTTTCTCTTCTTTTCAACCCATTGACCGCCTCATGGAGGTTTTCAATCAATGAGCCAATCTGAGGCGCCTCCAAAGAGGTTTTCACCTTAGATTTTTATTTTTTCTCTTATTTTTCATATTTCTTTTTCTTCTTTTTTTCTTTCCTATCCTACCTTACTTGAAAAACAAAATCACTTTCAAGTATAAGAATACTTCCAATGGAGCCATGTGCACATCAAGATGATAGACATAATGATGTGGAGGCTTAAAATGTATGCTTTGACATGTACCTGAACTTCAGAGACCAAATGATTTGACTTTGAAGAGATCAAGCATAGTTGAGAAAGAAAGTGATGCTGCAACTTAGTGACTGTATGGAACTATATTTCAATATAGCTGTTATGTCTTTTGTCCTTTTTATGATCTGGATCATTCTTCATGTCTTCTTCTACAATGATCTTCACATATTCCTCTTTTTGCTGATTTTTCTCTTGAATACATGTAGGATTTGTTGGTAACCATGAGGGAGTTCTCTCGATCTCTGATTTTGATGTCTTCTCTTAGTCAAGTGCAGCCCATGGTTCTTTGATCTTCTCTTTTGAATCTTCTTCTTCTGGATGTGGTCATTCAATGATATCAATATAATATCTTT
Organism: Pinus tabuliformis; assembly: GCA_031772625.1. NCBI lineage: Eukaryota > Viridiplantae > Streptophyta > Pinopsida > Pinales > Pinaceae > Pinus > Pinus tabuliformis. Next base: position 486,991,559 of record CM062818.1, read on the forward strand.
TTTGCAATACTCTTCCTGAGCTATGGTGAATACCATCGAGCTCAAGAGGAATTGTTTGGAAGTGTTGTACCTCAGCATTGTAAATGATTTGAGCTACTTCAATGTATGGGTTTGGAAATGGTGGTATAGGGAGTTGAGTGGAAGTGTATATTTGAGATGGATATGGATATGGTTGTGGTTGGGTGGGTGGTGGAGGCAAGAGAGTGAGAAGAGAGTGGTATTAGGGCCTCCACCCCTGATGAGATGCATTCCACTGAGGTTGTGGCTGAGCAAAGGATTGAAATGAATGGGTGGCTAGTTGGGAATGATATTGAGATGTGAAGGACCAAAGAGGAGGTGAGGACTAGGAAGGATGAGCAGGGGGGCCCTAAGAAGGTATGGAGGTGACTTGGTTGGGGTTGTAGTATGCCTGAGATGTCCCTTGCATCCCTTGCTAGTATGGTCTATGTCCATGCGCCACCTTTGCTTTATGTAATAGATCTATTCAGTGACTCCTGCAGCCCCTTGGTATACAGCTTTAAGTCCCGTCAAGGAAGGGCACCTATCTGTAGAATGATCTTCTTCGTAGACTGAATAAACCCTTATAAAGTTCAATGGGCATTCATTCCTAGGATGCCTCTTGGTGCATCTAGGGCAAAAAATGGCCAAAGCCCTCTATGCTTCCTCTTGTTTCCTTTTGATATGTAAGGCATCCATTTTCATGGCAAGAATCTGCAACATCTCATTCTTGAGGTCTTTTAGCATGCTTCCAATTTCACCTTTAATGGATGAATTGGAAGAAAAGGTACTGCTCCCAACATTTCTATTTTCAGCCATTGGCTCTAGAGGAATGTTTTCTTCTTCTTCGTCTCTTATAGGTTCTTCAAATATGTTTGGTTGTTACCTAAGGGTTTTTCTTGATTGCAGCCACCGAAGAAAAGAGAAGTTTCGTTGTGTGAAGTAGTGGGGGTGTTGGGCAAACATTTTCCTGAATTATCTCAGTTCCTACGAGGCATGAAAAGAAATCTTTTGGTTGATTTTTTCTTTTTTCTTCTTGTACCTGCAAAACTGAAATTGGTTGAACAAACAAATTACAGCTAACTGAAATGAAATTGCAAAACTGAAAAGGAAATAAAATGAGATGCAGAAAGGAAAGCAAGGAAATGACTAATATACTTTTGTTGAAATGGAAATCGCAGAATTGAAAAGAAAACAAGGAAATGACTAATCTACTTTTTCTGAAATGAAAATTGCAGAATTGAAAAGGAAAGAAAATGAAATGTAGAATTGAGAAGAACAATTACTCTACTTTTGTTGAAATAAACTACTTAGCAGAATGTTGTAGTAGAAAATAGAAGAAAAGAAGTAATCACAAAATACTTTGACGCTTCCCCGACAACGACGCCAAAAACTGGTGAGCACCAGTATTGCAGCAATAATACTGCAACTCCTGGGCTTCCTATAATTTTATCAATCCGGTAGTTCGTAACAAACTTGGAAGTGACGGTGCTGTATGCACAAGTACTAGTTCTTACTGCAGGCTGTCACTTGTTCAGCTGACACAAGATCACTAGGAGCTCAAGCCAACTTCTATGAATTTCAGAAGAAGCTTTATATGTGATGAAAGAAAGGAAAGCTTACTATACAAAGGCTACTCTACTCGCATAAAGATAAAGAAGACTGAAATATGAAGTAAACCTAGCATACCCTACTTAACCAACTAATCTTACTTTTGCAGAAAGAGAGATGAAAAACCATAAAATGAATGTCATCACCTACCTAGGAATTAAACAACATCTACTCAAGTTATTTCTAGAAAGAAATGAGGAAAAAACATCTTTTTGGATTTTTATATATTTTCAAGTGAAATTGTCATGCATGTAATTTATTTGTTTGTGAATGTGGCAGTGATTAGGTGGCAATGGAGGGAAAATTTGGAGTTAGCAGAGGTGCAGGAAGTTGTGGATGTGTCCTAGGAGGTCCCAGGTGGCCTTCTAGAGCCTTTTCCTACAATGGGATTTCAAAAAGACACCTACAAGAAAATCTACAAGAAGCCACACAGGATCTACAAGAGGTCTACAAGAGGATGCCGAGAGCAATTTTGGAGGTTTTGAAGGTAGGAAAGTAGGTGGAAAGGGTAGTTAAAGGTTAGGAGGATGTGTTAAGGTGTCTAGGGTTCATTAAGAAGGATCAGGAAAGAGAAAAGTGGTTGGCCTTATTCAAGGAAAGAGAGGAAAGTTTATGAGAAAAGTGCAGCAAGCTAGGGCAGGTTTGTAAGGGACTTTGGGTGACCTGTGGAACATAGATCAAAGAGAAATGGTGATGGTTGGTTGGCTGACTTATTGTGAGAAGAGGATTGCTGCAAGAAAACTAAAACTCACATCATGAAATTAAGCAAGCAAAGAAACTAGCTACTTAAAAAAAAATAGAATGTTGCATCAAGCCAGTGTAAATTCTGATCTAGGAAAGTAAATGTGATGGGCTCCATTATTGCAGCAATAATTCTGCAACTCCTGGGATTCCCTTCTTTACCTTTATCAACCCGGTAGTTCGTAACAAACTTGGAAGCGACGGTGCTATATGCACAAGTACTAGCTCTTGCCGCAGGTTGTCACTTGATCAGTTGGCACAAGTTCGTTAGGAGCTTAAGACAACCTCTATGAGCTCTTAGAAGAAGCTTTTAACTATTATGGATGAAAGCTAACTCAACAGAGGTTAATCTACTTGCAGAATGAAGTTGAAAGCTGAAAGGAAATACAAACCTTAGCAAACCCTAGTTTTACCAATTAACCCTACTGGTGTAAGAAAAGAGATGAAAGCTACGGAAATGGATGCCATTGACTCTTGGAAAGGTAAAATGCATGTGAATAAGCTACTTTTGAAGGAAAATATGGAAAAAACATCTTTTTGTATTTTTGAGTAATCTTGTAGAATTATTATGCATGTGCTTTAATTGTTTTTACTGTGCAAAGGTTGATTGGCGAAAGGAAATGGGGTAGGCACTTGCAAGAGGTTGGGAAGGTGAGAAGAGGGCCTAAGGGGTCCCTATCACTCTTCTAGAGAGTTTCATAGTGATCAGATCTCGAGAAACTGCTCACGTGATCTTCTATAGGAAGTCTGCAGGGGTTCTACAAGATGTTCTACATGATGTTCCAAAATAGGATTTTGGAGGGTTGATGGAGGAAAAACAGTGGAAAAGTGGAAATGGAGGTTGGATGAGGATGTGAAGGGATCTAGGATGACGTGAATGAAGCTAGGGAGTGATGAAGGTGGTTGGATTTGTTCAAGGATGGCGAGAGAAATGATGCACAAGAATGTAGAAATTAGGGCAAAGTGGGAAAATGTGCAAATGAAGGGAAGGAATCTTGGATTAGGGGTCGGAGCAAGTTGTATGATGGAGCAAGGGTAGGTAGGGATGTATTACAGATGTTCTACACACTATTTTCCAAAACTGATCGAACAAAAACTAAAAAATAGAGAACTATCTATCTTAACCTAATCTGACCTAAAAACCAGAAACATGATGAACATAAGTTTATTGGTAGAAAATCATGCAAGATAACTATGGAAATTAAGCACGAACAAATCTAAACATGCAAGTACAACTAGTATCAACTTTTCCAACTAAAAATCTAACACTAGCGATTGCATGAAGAGGCAAAAACAATGTTTTTGTGGCAGCAAGTATGCCTTGGTCTCAGCTCATGGTCCCAAGGAGGGAGAGATGACATCAAGGATTGCTTGGTGGCATTTTTGTAGTTTTTTTCCCTTACCAAACTATCAAAACAACCTAAAGCATGAAATGTTATTTCAATCAACAAAATCGACCTAAGTAACAAAGCAAAATTTTAATCTAAATAGCATAAATTATTATATGTATGCATCAAAGACACATAAAAGAACACAAAGAAGATATTGGCACTTGGGTTGGGCCCAACCCCAAGGGCTACAGCCTCCTAAGAAAGATTAGAGCTGGTGCAAAGTTGAATTCATCTTTATTGATCAAAAAATAATAGTTACATCCCAAAAACTGTCTACAAGAAAAAGCTCGAAAATGTGTTGCACTAAAGTGTGAAAATAGACTATGAAATGGCTAACCTACTGACTAAAATCTAACTACAATCTAACTAACATCTGACTAACTAAACTTAGGCCCTAAGCCTTCTTATTATACAAATTGAGGACCCCAACAATCCTCTTAAACTTTAGGAACTCAGCTGCCAAAACCTGCAGTTAATAGCAGTCCTACTTGACTTGCTTGGTTGACCCTTGTGCTCCGAGTTTTTGATGGAGAATTCAAGGTAAGGTCTCATAAATGAAGGGGGCACCTTCCTACAAATTCTATCCCTTGTTCTTCCATGAATTTGGCTGCCAAGTGCTCATTAAATCTTTGATTTTATCTCAAAATTGACCAAAAATCTACATAAAGCACACATTAGACTTTTTGGCATAATGAGTAACCCAATTCACTCTATTAGCATAAATATAATAAAAAAAATGCAATAAACTAATGAGAATGGTGGATTAAGTCGAATTAGGAGGCTGAATGAGCCCATATAATTACCCATTTCTGGGGCTCATCAAAATGCTGAAAGATGCTATATGAAAAAAAACAAGGAAATTTATTGCAAAGACAGAATTGAGCATGGTGAAATAGATCTACAGCAAAGCATTAACCTTCTAACAAACTACAACACCAGAAATCCTATGAAAAAGGCAAATCTGTGTTTTTGTGGTAGCAAGAGGTTCTTGGCCTCCATTCATGGTTCCAAAGGGAGGAAAGGAGGCCAACGCTCTGTTTATGGCCTTTTTGTATCTTTTTCCTATCACTGTTTAACTTGTTATAGTAAACTGAAATGGAAACATCCTTCTAAATCACCAAAAACCACCTATTCTTAACCAAGAAATGAATATATCTAATTGCAACTAATTCATAAACTGAAATAAAGCATATAAGTATAAACAAAGAGGAGCTTGGCTGTTTGGATTGGGCCGTAACGCAAGAGATTCAGCCCTCGGAAGTAACTTAGTGCTAGCTCAAAAAGGATCTCATCTTTATTATCAAAACAATAATAGGATTACATGATACTGTCAACAAAAGTAAGCTCGAAGTTTAGCAGAGCAAAGCTATAACAAAAATTCAAAAATTTGACTAATTTTCAACAACCTAATGAGGCCCTAGGCCTCTCTATTATACAACTAAAGCTCCCAATAACTTCCTTAAAATCGAGGAGGCTTGGCTCCCAAAACTTGAGATAAACAAAAGTTATTCTCCACTTGCTCGGCTACCTCTTTGGTGCATTGATGTGGCTGCTTGTGCTCCAAGTTGTATGATGGAGAATTTGAAGTGGGGAGTCATAAATGAGAGGGATACCCTCCTATAAATCCTCTTCCTTGTCTACTTCAAATTATTGCTGCCAATTGTCCATTAAATGTTTGACTTTATCTCCAAAATTGACCAAAAATCTGCATTAAACACACATTAGACTCCATGGCATAATGACCAACCCAACTCACTCTATTAGCATAAATATAATCGAAAAACATGCAATAAACTAATGTTAATGGTGGATTAAGCTAAGTTAGGAGGAAAAATGGGCCCATATAATTACCCATTTATGGAGCTCATCATCAATGACACATAACATAAGATGTATCTGAGGAAAACCACTACTAAAAACCTCACTATCTGTACTACATATATCTAAAATATGAGTGAAGATAGCTTGTTCATACTAGAACAATTCCACACAAGTATGCTCAACTCTGTAAGATCACAAGTTATCTCTTGGCCAACACTTAGCCAATTATGCAACTCTCCAAGCCCCTAATCTCTTGCATAATTCCTAGGATGAATATCTCGTATTTAAACGGAATTCATGCTTCCAAAACTGCACAATCCAAACAAAGGAACAATCTCTAATGCATGCATGATATTTACACTTCAATAGATAATACAACTGATAGTACATTGTCCCTGCACTCTAGTCTCAACTGGGTTTTTCTCTGAACTGACATGCATGAGTTTTTCATGAGGAAATATTTAGCTAACCAGAGTAGTACTAATAAATGCATTAATGCACCAAGTCACTGTTAGTCCTTTATTAGTTCCTCAAATAGTTTGGAACTAATTTAACTAAAGTTAATTCAATTAATTGAGTGATCTAATTTCCAACTCAATTTAAACTCATATTGGACCCCTAAAACTTAGGGAGAACATATACATGACTACAAAAAGACTTCCAACTCGAAATTCCTAGGATAATTAAGTTAATTAAACTTAATTAATTATTCATAAGTTGCTATGAGAATAGAATTATATTTTAATTCTTAGTTTAATTCAAGGAAAAATAAACTGGAATTTGTTGTTGTCATTTCTCAATAGAGAGTGGCACGTGTCTCCACTTCAGGGCCCTCAACAAGCTCACAACCAAGGATAAGTTTCCTATTCCAATAGTCGATGATTTCCTTGACGAATTCCATGGCACCTAATTCTTTACCAAGTTGGATCTTTGTTTGGTGTATCACCAAAATAGAATGAAAGTATCATACATTCCCAAGACATTTTTCAAACCCCATGAAGGTCACTATGAATTTTTTGTCATTCCCTTTGGTCTTTGTAATGCCCCGTCCACCTTTCAAAATATCATTATTCGCCTTCTCAATCCATATCTCAAAAAAATTTCCCTTCCTTTTTTGATGATATACTCATCTACAACAAAACATGGAAATACATCTTCAACATGTTGACTAGGTATTGTAACTTTTGAAGGATAATAAATTATTTGTAAAAATTTCCAAGTGTTCTTTTGGAATGGAAGAGGTAGAGTACTTGAGGCACATTGTGGGACATGAAAGAGTATGGGTAGATCCAAAACAAATTCACTCAATGAAAAATTGTCCACAACCTTAGACCTTGAAAAGTATGCAGGAATTGTTTTAGTATCACAGGATACTATAAAAAAATTATCAGAAATTATGGACACATTTCTAGAACCTTGACAAATATTCTCAAGAAAATTCATTCCTTTGTATAAAAGCATCTCAACAGACCTTCTGGATCTCAAACAAGCAATGTGTTCCAGCCAGGTTTTGTCCCTCTCGTATTTTACAAAACCCTTAGTGATAGAATGTGATGCCTCGGGGACTGACATTGGAGTAGTCGTAATGCAAGAAGGTAAACCAATATCCTTCACAAGCCAACAATTAAGTGGAAAGAATTTAGTTCAATCTACTTATGAGAAATAAATGATGGTAATCCTACATGCATTTTACACTCTGTGACCATACTTTCTTGGAAAATATTTCTAGATATGAATTGACCACCATAGTCTGAAGTATTTTTTGGAGCGGTACTTATCCTTTCCACAACAAAATAAATGGCTTACTAAAATGTTGGGCTATGACTATGGGATAGTCTATAAAGAGGGTTAAGACAATGTTGTGGCCAATGCCTTGTCACAACAATTTGAGGACAACAACCTATTATCCTTATCCTTTCCCATACCATCTTGGATTGAGGAGGTACACAAAGAATGGTTTTCGCATCCATCTATCTCCTAGTTTATCCAAAGGTTACAAGAAGGTAACACTTGGTAGGAAGATATTATTCACTATAAGGATCATGTGGTCCTCTCCCCTGACTCCACTCTCAAACAACCCATATTAGTAGAGCTACAATCCTCACCCATTGTAGAACATTGGGGCTTTCAGAAGACTTATGCTCAGGCATGCCACTCCTTATTTTGGGAATGGATGAAACAAGAAATGCTTACATTTCCAACTCAATGTGATCTTTTCTAATGCAAAAAAGTGGAAATAGTGAAGAAACCAGAAACCTTACAACCCTTTTCACTTCCTACTTCTATATGGATGGACGCCTCCATGGATTTCATTACACGTATCCCTAAAATAGGAAACAAGTCATTCATCATGGTGGTAGTGGATCGACTATCCAAATACAACCATTTTTGCGCCTTATTGCATTTGTTCACTCCATCTTTCTTGGCTAAAGTCTTCATGGATCAAATTTTCAAACTGCATGGTATGGCTATTTCTATTGTGTATGATCACGATCCCACCTTCACTAGCATTTTTTTCAACGATTGTTCAAGTTACTTGGCATGCAACTCCAAAGGAGTACAACATATCATCCCCATAAGTATGGTCAACCCGAAGTGGTCAAAAAATATTTCGAGACCTACATATGGTGCTTTTCTTTGGATAGACAACATCAATCGGTGCAGTGGTTACCGTTAGTAGAACAGCCGTATAATGCTAATTATCATGGAGCAACCAAGACGACATAGTATGAGGTGGTGTATGGCCAACTCCCACCTTCACCAAATTCTTATCTTCTAGGATCATCCAAAGTGCAGGAAATTGATAAGTTGATTCATAACAGAGCTAACAATCTCTCCCTTCTAAAGGATAATATCCACCAAGTGCAAAACCGGATGAAGCAACAGGCTAACCAACATCACTCAGAAAGATATTTTTAAGTGGGTGAACAAGTGTTTCTTCAACTCCAACCTTATAAGAAGATGTCTTTAAAAGAAAAAAGGCTTCCAAAAATTAGCTCCAAAATTTTATGGGCCTTATCAAGCTATTTAGAATATTGGCTTTGCCACCTACAAACTGGCCCTGCTCGCCACTTCAAAAATACACCCCGTATTTGATGTCTCTTTCCTCAAGACAGATGTGAGGAAAAATTCTAAGGTACAGACAATACAGCCTGAATTAGACGAGGAGGGTTCTATTTGGCTCCAATTGGAACAGGTCCTAGATTCACGAGAACAATACCTTCATGGCTGCACTATTAAGGAAGTCATCATCTAGTGGAAAAACACCTTACTAGAAGATGTGACATGGGAACCATCAACTATTCTCTAGAAATTTCCACCACTCCAACCTTGACGACAAGGCTGCTTCTAAAGGCGGAAGGCATGTTAGGGTCCAAATTTAACCCATTTATTAATGTAATAATCCCAAGAGGCCATGCAAGAGTCATGATTAATTACTTTAAAAAATAAATCCCATAAGCATTGTAAGTGGTTGACCCACATTATAAAAAAAGGACCACAATTAGTTATAGTGAGACATAGCTAATGAATAAAGTGGTTAACCCACATTATGAGCATTATGTGTAAGGGAAGAGGAAGTTTTCGACATCCTTTTGACCTGTCATGATGGGTGTTGTGGAGTTCACTTTGTAGCAAAGAGGACAACATTCAAAGTGTTACGAGTGGGCTATTATTGGCCAGTGTGATCAGTGCCAGAGGATGGGAAAGCCTACTCCAAGAGATGAAATTCCCCTACAGCCTCAAGTGACTTTCAAGCCATTTAACAAGTGGGGTGTGGACTTCATTGGGCCTATCAACCCTCATTCAAAGAAAAATTAGTACAGTATTGTGTGCACTAATTATTTGACTAAGTGGGCTGAAACCAAGGTGATTAAGGCAGCAATAAAAGAGAAGGTGGTTGAGTTCCTAAGGGAGAATGTATTCTACAAATTTGGGTACCATAGAGAGCTAATCACGGACCAAGGCAGTCAGTTTACCTCCAACATGATTGAATAACTTCTCATCCATCACAAAATCAAGCATAGGACCTCCACTCCTTATCATCTACAAGCTAATGGACAAGTGCAGGTGACCAATAGGGCACTTGAGAGCATCTTAACCAAGGTAGTAAGCAGAAACAAGAAGGATTTGGAAGAGATACTAGCTGAGGCCACCTAGGCCTATAATACAACATGGAAGACCACCACTGGATTTACACCCTATGAGCTGGTTTATGGGAAAAATGCTTTGCTATCCATTGAGTTTGAATATAGCACATTGAGGATGGTAGCACAGCTAGATTTGGATCTCAGTCACACACAAAAAGAAAGATTGTTCCATTTGAATGGCTTGGATGAATTTAGAATGCAGGCATTGTTATATGATTCTAGGTATAAAGACTTCAAGGGAAAGCTAAGGACAAGATGGCTCGGACCTTATGTGGTGGAAAGATGCCATGATAATGGTTCAATGCAAATTAGAACTATAGATGAAGAATCCATTCCATTGCTTGTTAATGGACACCGATTGAAAATGTACAAGAGGCCTTTATCAAAATAAGAGTTCATTGACAATATCAACAAGGCAATGATGATGGTGGAGCAAGTTCCATCTCCTCCCTCATCATGTCACTCAAAAAAGAGAAAAAAATAATAAGGATTTAGGTGAAAACCTTCCTTTAGGTGTCCAAGGAAAACATCTAGGGTGAAAACCTCTCTCAAGCAGCCTAGGTGTTTTTCAAAAAAAAAAAGAGAAAAGAAGACATAATTGTTATTTGCAGGTCGGCGCGAAAGACAATAAAGGAGCAAAGAGAAGATCCAAAGGGAACCCTGCCTCACATATATTCACCTCCTCCAATCCTTACCATGCATCTCTCCATCAATTCCATTGTTTTTTCTCACTTCATTGCTTCTATTTAGGCGAATACTGTGTTTTCTACAAGATCCCCTGTATTCCTACAGGATCTCCCGAAAACCTACAGGAAGCAACTCGAGGGTGAATGGTAGGTTGGTTAGGTCCTATAGCAGCCTATCCCATAGATTATCAATCATCAGCTACAGGTCTTCACTAGGATGATCCAGGAGCTCTAGACAACAAAGAGTAGAAAACAGAGAGCAGAGGAGGAAGAAGAATGACCATGCAGCAAATAAACAATGCAGCACATCTGATCTTCAACAACTGCAGCATGGCATCGAGACCATAGGTAAGTATCCCGATCAATCATTCATATGCATCATGTGATCAAAAGTTATAAGCGTTGCGAGGTAGTTGGTTTATAAGTGAAAAGGTGGCCAGTTAACTTGGCCACCTTCCTTCAGTCATCACATAGAAAACCGGGTGTCCTCTCACATATGCCTGCAGTCAACTCAAAGACAAGGAGGAATAGGAAAAGAAGTGGTTAACTATAGATCTAAGAGGTGGCAGCTGATTACGAGGAACCTCACCCTGAAAAGCCATAAAGGGAACAAAACATTGTTTGCATGCATTCATGCATTCCACCTCCTCGAAACTCCCTCACTCAAGTCGCTCTCATAACTCTGTCCACCCACCGGAAGAAAGGATTCATTGTTCTGCAAGAGAATTTCTACAGAAGCATGCACAAGAATTCCTACAAGAGCAGTCTATAGGATACACAAAGGCGGTCTATAGGATAGGCAGTGAGGGGTTCAAGAGGGAATATCACGAGAATTGTCCACTACGACCATTCTAAAGAGGTAGGATCTAAAAATCCATCCCCATTTACAAGCAAATGAACTAGAAATTCTCTAAAAGCTAGTGGATATAACAACTGTGGGAGGTGAATTACATATACAGGAAACTCTGTTTTCTCTTGAATTTAAAATTCTTGTGTCAAACCTCTCATTTCCTCTTCAAGCCTCACAAGCAAGATGACAAGATGGTTTAATAGGAGAGAACCCACAAACACTGTGAGGATACAAAAACAACCCCAAGTGCTTGAAATATTTGTAAGACACCAATGGATGGGGTTTTTCAAAAAATTCACAGGGTATGATGATGAGGTGGCTCAAGAATTTTCTCATTCCCTCACTCCAAACAGAAAAATCCATGCAATTGTTATAGTTAGATGGCTGACTATAGATCTCACCCCAAAGCTTATCAGTAGGGTTACCACACTTCCCCTAGGAATTCCATGGAGAAAAGAAGACAAAGTAGACAGTTAGGTGGAAAAAGGAAATTCTCTTTAGAAGGTTAAGACCCTACATAGGATAAAAATGGAGTAAGGAGGGACAGTCTTTCATACCCATCGAATGAGGAAGGTTACCGACTCATCAAATATATCTCATGTGAGGGTAGATACAGTGTTGTTTATGGCTACCATTTTAGGATGCTTGAAGAATTAAGATTTGTGGTAGAAATACCAGTTCACGAAAGACTCAACATACACTATTTCTTGTTGCAATCACTCATATACTCCAACAACAAAGTAAAGGAACGAAATTAACACAATTGGCTCAACATGGGTTGATCAGGATCCTCATTGAGGATTCCCCCCAAAACCTCAGGATCCCTATAACATGGTTAGTCTTCAGAGACTTACCAGTAGAGGAAGACATCAAAACCCTCACCTATGATGTTATTCCTTCTGTCAGTGAAGAGGAGGAAAAACAAGAAGAAGAAGATACAAATCTAGATGGGGATGAGATGAATGAAGAAGAAACTAATACAGAGGAACATGATGAAACAAAAGAGGAAGAAGGGGGAGAAGAGAAGAAGGATGATGTTGAAACAGAGGAAATGAAGGAAGAAACTAATGGAGATGAGAAAGAACAACAAGAGGAAGAATATAAGAAAAACAGAGAGGAGGAAGGCATTGAAACAGAAGGGGAAGAACAAAAGGAGGAGTCACCTAGGGTGTCTCTAGAGGCCCCTAAGAGGGAGGCAATAGCTGCCCTCATTGCTCTCAAAACCCTAGTCAAACAAAAAGGGAAAAGAAGGAGGCAAATCCCTCTATATTTCACAACAAGAAGGACCACAAGAATCAAACAAGGGAAGCCACGAATATCAACAAAAATCCATATTGAGATTGAAGATTCCCCTACACCAAGAGACAAAATTCCTTCCCCTAAGTCACCAATCACCTATATAAGGAGGCCTAGTACTTGATCAACTTCCTTAAAGGGTAAGGCTATCCTACCTCAGAAAGGGGTGGAAGAAATTGGGCACATGAAAGAGAAGCTCAAGGAAATGGGAAAAGAGCTAAGTGGCTTAAGGGATAGAAAAGCAATAATGAGAGATTAAATTGAGATGGAAATGCGTGGCTGAGAGGACAGTTGTAGGAAAGGGGAAACCAGCTAGCATGTATGGGCAACCTCTCCTTGGAGTCCATCTAGTGTAGGATTCCAACTAAATCCTATGCTATTTACCTCATAGAACAATGGTTACAATTTCATATTAAAACACTAGCACAAATGGGCACCATGCCATTTCAGGAATACAGGTAGTTTATTTATCTCTTTGATCAAAGTACAGTAGAGGATATGGCCAAAATGGCTGAGTTTTACTTACACAACATGGCCCTCATAGACATGAATGTTTGGGATCCTAATGCCGAGCTAGGAGATCTATAATTAATGGCTTTAGCATCATCGATGAACCATGCAGAGTCAAGGGCTGTAGAGATGAAAATAATATTGGCTAGAGAGAAAAATGAACCTCTTTTCATCAGAGTTGAACAATCAAATCTCATGGCCCTAATCAACACCCATAATCTAAATGCAAATTATCCTCAGCTGGCACCTAGATATCTTGCCACCCAAGAGCAAGCAATTTCAAATTATGAGGATATGTTTAGGCTGTAGGAGATGATAATATACATGCCTGATTAACAAGATGGAGCACACTACCACAAAACTTGAATATTAGAGAATATCAATCCCCTCAAAGGTTGAGAGAGGCACTCAACAGGACACCTATGTATAAGCAATCAATGCAGAGGTTGAAGGTCAATTGGATAGGCCTAAAACTCAGTCCACCACTACTCCTAGGGATGCTAGAAGGCAGAAAAAGAAGAAGGGGAAGAGAGGCAATGGGAAGAAGTAGAAAGGAAAGCATACTTCTATGAACAAGAAGAAGAGACCACATTAGAGGCATGGGATGTCAGAGAGGCTACCAGAGCCATGAAGTACATTAACTAAGTTGCTCAGAGGATGAGAAACACTTTACGTGGGGGGTGATGATGAGCCTCATCATTGGGTAATTATATGGGTCTTAATTCACCTCCTAGCTTAGTCAAACCAACTATTATCACAACTTATTGCATACTTTTGATTATATTTTGTTTATGAGACGAGTTAGAGTTGGATATTTTTCTTTGTGGTCTAATGTTCATTTAATGCAGGATTAAAGGATAAAATCAAGGAATTTTGGCAAATACCTTGGTCAAAACTCAAATGGGACAGGGGAGAGGAATTATAGGAGGTAAATCCTCCTCATTTACTACCCCTCCATTCAAATATTCCTCCATCAGCTTGGAGTGCAAACAGCCAAATCATGAGGACTAGAAGGTAGCCGAGCAAGTGAAAGTCAAAGCACCAGTTTATCTTGAGTTTGGGAGCCAAGCCTCCATAATTTTAAGGAAGTCATTGGAGACTTCAGATGTATAAGTAGAGAGGCCTAGGACCTTAGTAGGATTCAGATTTTTTATTGTAAAACTTTACTATATTTTCAAGCTGCAAGACTTGTGACAGTGTTTTATGTAATCCATTGTTTTGATAATAAGAATGAGTTTTGTTTTGAACCAACACTAATTTAACTCAGAGTGTTGAATCTATTGGGTTAGGGACCAACCCTAGTTGCTAAGGCTCCTCTTTATTGTACATGTATGGTAGCATAGATTCATGGTTTAATCGTTCACTTTCTTAAGTAGCTACATTTTCATTACAGCAGTGTAGCATAGATTGGTTGTGATTTAGTTTGCTTCTATTTGTGACTTCTTTTAATTAGTAGGTTAGCAAGGAGGAAAATATCACCATAAGGTTGTCAGCAGGTGTCTCGGCCTCACATCCTCCCTCTGGGACCGTGACTTGAGGAAGAGAACCTTCAGCAACCCCAAAAATGCAAATTTATAGTTCTCGCATGAGCTTTGGAGTTTGTTGTCTTGATTCAGTACTTAGGTTCATTTCATCGTCATCTTTTTCCATCACTTTATTTATTTACTAAGATCTCACTCATATTCTCATTTCCTTCAGCACTTTATTCATGCATAATATATGGGAAAGCTAATAAATCACGCCTTAATCAAGTTATACCTGTAGATTTCCTCACCGTCCGATCCACAACAAACCTAACCAATCGTCGTCAACTGCACATCACATATTCATTTCAATGCTTGACTTTAGGTGCTTCAAATCTCCATCATCAATATGTTTTGCTTGATTCAATGGCTATTGTGTCACCCGCTTACTAACTAGCTCGGCCAATCTCCACCGTTGATTAATCTTGCATGATCCAATAGCTATCGTGCAATCTTGTGTGAATTATTGCACCACTGATACCCATCCGAGAACACGCAATAAAAGTGGTGTTCCCATGTTACGTGTCACTCACTTAGGCTAATCTCGTAAAATTTAGGAATTCCACTTGTAATTTTGAGGGCACACGAGAAACTGCTTACCACCTAGGAAGATCGCTCCATCATTCTGCACGTTTTCCACCCTTCTGCCGACACATGACTTGATGTGATCCATCCATCTATTCACTTAATCTTCGCGATAAGATTTCCGTCGCTCATCTTCCATTAATAATGTTCATGGATCGATCCATCCATCTATTCACTTAATCTCCATGATAAGATCTCCACCGTTCATCTTCTGTTAATCATGTTCGTTGATTGATCCATCCATTTGTTAACTTAATCTCCGCGATAAGATCTCTGCCGCTCATCTTCCGTTAATCATGTTCGTTGATCAATCCATCCATCTATTCACTTAATCTCCTACAATAAGATCTTTGCCGCTCATCTTCCATTAGTCCTATTCGTTGATCTACCTCATCCAACGGTTCCTATGCATTGCTGCTTCATTACGTCTCCCTTTCACTGATTTCTATCTTCGATTTATCTTCCACTTGACTCCTTCCTAAACTCTGTTCTACATATTATTTGAACGTTGGCACTCCTAAGCTTTGATTTGGTTATTCAATCAGACTCGAACACTATCTAATCATCGCAAACACCAAAAAACCCAATAAAAAGTGAAAACGGACTTAGTTTAGTTTCCTTGCTTACACATTAGTATGGTTTGATGCTCTTTACTTCTGTAGCTTTGATATTTGCATTAGGTTAGCATTGATTTAACAATTCTACTTAGCATAATTGTTTAAATGGTTAATTAGGATATGGTGTGATTTAGCATTACATGTTATTTTCTTTATTACTGCAGTAGAATGGCTCTCTTAGAATAGATTTTCTCTTCTTCCATCAAAGAATTAATCTTCTTCTGACTCTATAGAAGTCTAGCTTGGAACCCCTGGGGTCTCTCGCCAGATGAACAGTGACAATAGGCAGGACCTTCACTTTTACTTGTGCATATAGCACTGTCGCCCCCAAGTTTGTACAAACCCCGAGTTGGTAAGTAAAGTTCTTAGCCCAGGAGTTCTAGCATCCTTGTTGCAATACTGGCACTCATCACAAGGGACCACAAGTAGTTAGGGTTTTGGGTCTTATGAAACTGTATATTGCTGAAGATAGTAAGGGAAGTATTGTTTTGTGTTATGTAATTGATAAATGCTCTACTACAGTTTTCCCCCTTGAAGAGGCAAGTGAAAAATATTGTTGTGTATCTTAATAAAATACTTTCATTGTTATCATCTCATGGTGTTATTTTGTGGTATCTCTGGCATATTTCATAATTAGTTTAATAAATAAATCTCATAAACATTGTAAGTCGTTGACCCGAATTATAAAAAAGAGATCACAACTAGTCATAACAAGCCATAGCTAATAAATAAAATGGTTAGCTCGCATTATGCAAGGGACCTTAAGTAGTTAGGGCTTTAGGTATCAAGAAACTATATATTTTCAAAAATAGTAAAGGAAGTCTAGTCTTGTGTTATGTAATTGAGTTTTTCCAATAGAAATATTTACAATACCCATAAAAATATTTAATATTATATAAATCTGCAAAAAATTAAAATTAATTGATTGTTATGAAATTATAAAGTCTTGAGAGAGTGAGTCATATGTTGGAATTAGAATTGAACGATAGGTTTCTTATGAATTTTAGGTGATTTTTTATATTGAAAACATGTGTATGAATAGTTCTTATTCTTAAAAAAACATATAAAAAATAATAAAATGATTTCAAAACTTCATAGCACAAGTATGTGATACACGAAAATCTCAACTTAAATAAGGTAAAAAACTATGCTAAATAAAAGTGATAGATTTATACCCAAAAAACAAACAAAAACAAAAACTCTCTTATAGTAAGAGAGCGTTGAAAATAACTCATGCTTATGAATATCCCATATTATTAATATCATCTATCTATATAAAATTTTATTAAATCCAGTTATTATGATGTACATTTAACCTTTCCAAAATATATTTTTATAAATTTTATATAAGATTAAATTATAACATATAGTCAAATCCACAACTATTATCATTCCATTTGAATGAGAACTTATAAAAAGTCATTTATATATTTTCAAAGCAAAATATCTTATGGATTTAATTTCTACTTAAATTTAATATATCAATATATGACAAAATAAATTATATAACCTGGAATGAAACCTATAATGCGATGGTTTGGATGAAAATTTATAAGAAATATTTTATGTGGTTTCAAAGCAAATTATCGTTTGGATTTATTTATTGATTATGTTTGGTATCTCAGTAAACCCTAAAATAAGTTTCGCAACATGGAGTAAAGCATATGATAGGGTGAAGTGGTTTTATAAATTTTGGAAAAAATTAAATAATTTTAAAATAAATTATATAACATGGAATAAAACTTATAATACGATGATTTGGATGACAATTTATAAGAAATATTTTATTTGGTTTCAAAGCAAACTATCATGTGGATTTAGTTATTGATTATGTTTGGTATATCAATATAGCCTCAAATAAGTTTCACAATATGGGATAAAGCATAGGGAAGGGTGAAGTAGTTTTATAAATTTTGAAATGAAATAATTTTATAATGTGTATTATTTTGAGTATTGAGATTTTAAATTTATTTGAAAGAAGCACCAAAATAAAAATTATTTATATGGTTTTTTTTAACCATTTATATTATAATTAAATAATAATATATGTTAAATGATATGTCATACGATAAATTATTTTTATAAATTTTGAAATACAAATAATTAAGTTTACAAGTTTGGAGTATGGTTTTTTATCTATTTATTTATATAGTTGTTTTTCTAGAGTTTTAAGAATGGTCGGTGGTGAAGGGTTTGGAAATGTAAAGTTTGGAGTGATTTGGAGGGTTTCTCAATCTTGGTGAAACTAATTTCAGGGGAACTTTTTCGTTTGCAGGTTTCAAACTCAGATCTTGTTTTCTCACTTGTGAAAATGTTACAGGAGAAGATGCACATTCCCGGTGAATGTTTTTCGTCTCATTCATGAAAGTCGACAACTTCAAGATCATAGATTTCTTAGTGAATACAACATTACCAAAGATGTCATGATTTACACGATAGTAATAATTCGGTGTGGAGCCAAAGAGGGAGGTGTATCCACCTCAGCCACACCAAGATCGTTTAAAGATGCTATAAAATGAGGGCCTCGTTCTTCAAAACCTAAAGATATCTTTGGATATACATTTGTGGTAGAGCAATTAGCTGAAACCCCTTCTCTTGTGATAAAAAATATTACAACCACTTTCATAGCTGCAAATTATGAGCATAAAGCACTTATCTATCATTTCAATGGCTTTTGGCCTTCTTCATTAGCTCTCGAGGAGTGGGTTCACTATAATTGGTATCCATATCCTGTGGTGCATTTTTGCTTCAAAGCATTTTTTATTGTTATTTTTCCAAAATTAAAATACATGAAAAAGGTTTTTGATCAATGATGCAGAAAAATCGACAAAATTTTATAAACTTTAATAGAATTATTTATTTATTTTTATTTTTTTTCGCAGAAGTTGGATTCTTCATGCAATGATTTTAATTTTGTAATAATTAGTAGCAATCTAGAAATATTATCATCAAATATTATGGAATAGACTAGCAAAAAAATAAAAAGTAGTCTTAGTTTGTTTTTTCCAATTTAGTTAGTAAAATAATGACTCTTATCCACTTATAATGGATCTTGATCTTATTTTAGATTTAAAATAATTTTTATAAATTAGTAAGCATGTGGAGAACTAGAGAAGGATTGGATGTATCAGTGTAAGAGGAGGAGAATGCTAAATCTTTCCATTATGAATCCTCTCTTGATTCATTGAAGGAAAAAATATCTTGATGTAATATGTTTTCTCAAGATATGATATTATTTTGGTTTTGATCGTGTATTGCAAATGAATGTACAAGAAACATACTTGTTGATTTGATGCATATTCCAAGCAACCATCTTTTTTATATTTCATTACTTTGTAAAAAATGTGTGTGAATAATAATATTGTTGCAGTCACAATGCATTAATAGAAGAAACTCAATGATTTCTAGTGTGGTTAATTTATGATTGTCAATTCAACATTACATCATGGAAAGTTAAACATTGGAAGGTATTATGGTGAATGATTCTAGTTTTTTGTTAAGTATTCAAAATCACATTCTTAAAAATAGAGTTTAGCTATCAATTGTTGGGGAAATAGAATGCATATGAAGGTGTTTATTATTAATTGTTTTTTCAAATTAGATTGCAATCTCATTGGATGACTGCATGAACTTTGTATTTAAGACCAATTATTTTATGGATAAATAATTTAGCATAACCTTGGCATAAAGTGGTATCACAACAAAAGCAATAGTTATGGAAGATCAAAGACGAGTAGCAAGGGGAGCAACTCGGGGAGCACGAGTGGGTATGGTTGTAGCAAATGTGGCTTTGCAAGCAGAATTGCAGAGACTTCATGAGAGGATGGTGACCATGGAAGTTTCACAAAAAATGAACTGGCATGGGAAATGTCAGTGATGTTGAAGAAGTGGCTTTTAGTGAGGAAGAAGTGGAGGAAACTGCAAAGGGGAAAAAGAGACCAAATAACTAGCTCAAAGAAGGAGTTTGTTCAAAACTATGTATAAATCCAAAGGTAAGTGTTGCAAACTTATGATTGATAGTGGTAACATGGATAATATAGTCTCTTTTGAAATGGTAGAAAAGATAAGACATGACATCCTACACCTTTGGTTACAAAAGGGTCATCAAATTTTGGTTACTGAGCAATGTAAGGTAGAATTTCAAATTGGAAGTTATAAAAATAAACTTTTTTGTGATGTCTTGCCAATGGACGTTTTTCATATTCTGTTAAGAAGGTATTGGAAATACGACAAGGATATAACACATAATGAGAACCAAAACACTTACAATTTTGAGAAATATGGGAGATTGCATACACTTTTAGCATTAAAGGATGCAAGCAATAATCAGATGTTAATGTTGGATAACAATTTTTTTTTTTAAGGATTAAGAGAAATACAAGGAATATGAATCAATAATTGAGGTAAATCACTTGTTTCCATAAAATGAAGATTCGTTCAATGAATATGATAATATGATAATCAATGAAATTTTCATGGTATAAAATACGAATCAACAAAGAGTATCCATGGTGGAAATGGTTATGATTAAAGAGATTTTAATAAATGAATAATAGAAGAATGTCAAGGAGAAGGTTGTTGATCCAAATTTAAAAAGGAACGCAACAAATTACAGAGATAGCCATAAACACAAAGTTTCAGCGAAAATAATACTTCATTTCATTAATGTAAAATACTGAGATATGCTTACAAATAGAAAATGGAAATAAACATCTAGAGCGATGGTAGCTTATCTTTGAGAAGAGATGTGGTGGATACATGCCTGTGAACTATGTTACAATGAGGCTCAAAGGACTATTTATTGTTGAGAAACAATGGAAAACCCTAAACATCCAAAAACCTAACCCTAGAAGATGAAACGCCAAACTGTGGGCCCTGTTTGGGTAAATTGGTACATCAACTTCCCGGGGTCATAACTTTGGCATATGATCTTCGTTTGACGCGTACAATATCTCGTTAGAAAGATCAATCCGAGAACTACAACTTTCAAAAGAGAAACATTGGTCCATGGATCCATGTTGCTCCCAGTTTCCCCAAAAACATCGTTTAGGGCTTCAAAACGGCTCCAGAAGTTTAGGACCCGAAAAACTACTAAAAAATAGTAAAATATGCTACCATTAAGGAAACTAAAAAGATGAAAGAAACAATGGTGGGGGTCCAAGTGGACTTGGCCAACTAAAAAGATGAAAGAAACAATGGTGGGGGTCCAAGTGAACTTGGTGGGTGGCCACCATTATCCACCTAGATTAGTTGCTTTGGAAAACAGTGTGAAATTAATATGTGAAAAACTCCAAATTCATGACAAAGACAATCATAATGCATAATCTTTGGGACAAGAAATGGAAGTGGTCAACAGAGAAAGTACCTTAACAAAAAAAATAAAAAAAATAAAAATAAATTTTGACATGTTTGTTTCATGTGTAGAAAAGACGGTTTCAATTGTACAGATTTAGGTCCTTCGAAGAAGGCATTAGTCAAAAGCAAGAAGAATTGAGAGAGCTAAGTTTCCAAGAGCATACCAAAAAAAAATTCATTTGTCTAATGGAGAACCTTGGAATGACAAATGAAATTCAATTCATCATGAAAAATTTCAGCCAAAGAAAAGTTATAGGAAAGGGCTAAAAATCTCCGCGATAAGAGTCCAAGAATATGCAGGAACATCAAAAACAATTATAAACTTTATTAGATACTATTTTTTTTTTAGGAAGTTGGATTCCTCATGCAATGATTTTAATTCTTTCCATTATGAATCCTCTCTTGATTCATTGAAGGGACAAAACTATTCTGATGTAATATATTCTCTCAAGGTATGAGATTATTTTGGTTTTGGTGGAGTGTTGCAAATGATTGTACAGAAAACATACCTGTTGATTTGATGTATATTGCAAGAAACCATTTTGTTTCTCTTTCATTACTCTGTAAAAATTGTGCCTGGGTGATAATATTGTTGCAGTCAAGATTCATGCATAGAAGAAAATCAATAATTTCTAGTGTGGTTAATTTATGATTGTTAATTCAGTGTTGCATCATGGAAAATGAAACATTGGAAGGTAGTATGCTGAATGATTCCAGGTGGTTGTTAAGTCTTCGAAATGACATTGTTAAAAACAAATTTTAGATATCGATTGCTGAGGAAATAGAATGGATATGGAGGGGTTTATTATTATTTTATTTTTAAAATCAGATTGCAATCTCATTGGATGACTATGTAAACTTTGGTGTTTAACGCCAATTTATTTTTGAAGAAATAATTTGGCAGAACCTTTGCATCTATCTAGGACCTCGGCTTTGAGGTCAATCTTGTCTCTCCCTTCAACCCCAGTTTCTAGAATTTGATCCTCTATCTATGTCAAATCTAACTACAATATGGGTGTGGTTTCCCAATTTTCCCATCCATTTGGGAATTTTGTTAGCCCGCTTCATCAAAATTCACTCAGAAAGGATTTTGAAAGGAATCCATACATTTATTCGTATTTGTGTTGAAGTGGACCTCAATAAAGGATTGTGAGACAAAATTTTCCTTAATTCAGAAAATAGGGTTTATACCCAACCAGTGGATTACAAAAATATGAATTTTCATTGTAGATTTTGCCATAGCCTGGACACCTAGAAATTTTTTTTACCATATTCACAAGGAAACTCTTCACACCCTGAAGACAAAAAAAAAAAATCATCTAAGTCCATTATGGCTCTCAAGTCAAGTAATTCTTAGAATCAAAAGACTCTTGATGCTAGCATTGCTCCTACAGATCCAACTCGGACTCATGATATGCCACCTCATCCATCAGGGGAGGAAGATGACCCAGCCCAGCCACTCCAGGCCGCTCTTCCATGATCTTCCATGTATGACAAAATACATGTCATTCGCATATGCTTGGTTCAAGAATACATGGGTTGCGGTTCAACATCCAGCAGACATAGAAATAACAAGTCTTCAATGGATTATTAAACATACACATATAATACGCACAAATTATATATCTATATAAATCGCCAGCAAGGATTGCAGGTGAGCATCTATATCTCTCCGTTCCCTTTATACCGTCTCCACTGATGCATATACAACTCCGCGATCGATTCAACAGTGTCTTCCCAACGCACTGATCAGCTTCCGGTTTTCACAGTCGATTCCATTGACAGTTCCCCACTTTCATTGTTGCGTCCATAGAATTGGAAGTTGCCAGCAATCTCCAACCTTTACACACAATCGCCGCAGGGAATCCCCTCTCCTCAAGAACCATACTTATGCAATTATTCTGCGACAATATAGTTGGGATCTGCTGGATTCATAACTCCACTATTCGCCAGCGCTTTCGGTAATTATAAGGCCGCTTTCACTTTCAACACGCAGCCATTCTTTGGAACCTGGTGTCCCGACGCATGTATCTATGGATAAGCCCGAATATATATAAACACCGCAGGCATATAAACCATAAATCTTCGAACTGATATGTTTATAAATAGCGTTACTACCTCTCCTCGTTATGCTGCGCAATTATAATATATGTGTATATTCTGCTATCGACGATGGCTGTATGCTGGATTTTGTCACTGATTATATATGCGCTTCTAAACTCAGAACCTCGGCATCTGTTATGCTTTTAACATCTGCTTTTCTCATACGTTCTGCAACGATTCGCCTCCGTATGAAGACTCTGCCATATATACACGTTGTGAATTGTATCAAATCGTTCCAACTCCGGTCCCGCCCCTGTGGCGTATTAAATCTTTAATGCGTTCAACTTACAAACAAATTATAATTGAACAGCAAGTTATCATTGTGCCTACAACGTTCAATCTACAAACAGTCATTTTGCACGAATCGATGCATATATGCACACGTTGGACAGCTTCAAGAAAGCACCAGTTCCGCCATCAACAATTAGTCTTTATTCTGGTAAGGGCGCAGATCTTCAAGGAGTAATGGCTGTGTACATTCACCTAATTTAACTATTGAGACCCCTCAGCATCTAACAGTTCATGCGTTCAACAATCGATGGACATATGAGCATATAAATCACAGTTGCGCATTAAAATTAGGATCCATCAACACACATTGATTTTAACATTATATAAACACCAATTTCTATCACTACATGCAAAACCATATTTGGGAATTCATTAACCACAAACACAACCATATCACTTGAATTCAATACTCATATTTACATAAACAAGCATACACAACAGGTGCATTCATGGCCAGATATGCAAATCTATGGCCCTTTTACAACTGCCCGAAGGCTCTCAAGGAGAATCCTCACACTCACTCTTCACACCTCTCCCCTTTTTTGCCTTTGAGGCTCATAAATTTATACAAATTGAATTGAACCAATTTAGGTTCAAATCCCTTTAATCACTCAACAAAGTCCTCAAATATCTCAACACCCTTACAATCTATATTTTATCCCTAAAATCTTGAAACTAAATCTAATTTAAATAGATTTTATGTGTGGACTCAACTAAGTCCCGTACATAGCATTTCCACTTCCTAGAATTTCTATCTAACTCTATTTTCTCTCATATTCTTTTAATTAAAAGAATATTTACAAAATCCTCACTTTCTCCTATTTTATTAAAAATAACAAATTAATTAATAAAATATTAAAAATCATCACACCCCCTTTTAACATATTTACAAATGAAAAAAAATGGTCTTGATGCTCCTGCATCAGACTCCCCATGTAAGAAAATTCATGACCACCCGGTCATAAGTCTGGATATCTCCTCCTGGATCCCAAATTTTATTTTGTAATCCTTCCGTGCTTGTTGATTACTTCACTGTTGTTGTCATCTGTTGTTGTCTTCCAAGTTTCCATATTTTGTGTTGTAGTGCTCCACTTGCTATGCTCTTGCAATCTCTCATTGTCATTCTCTTGTTATCATTCCTTTTCTTTCTTTCGGTTGTCTTTCTCTGGGATGTTTTCATCATTAATCTCCTTATCAACTCAATTTCTTTGTCTAGTATGTCCTCTGTTTGCTGATTGTTTCCAACATCTTCAATAACCCATGTTGCTCTTGCTGTCACTATGGATGTTGCGGCCTCCCAATCTTCCTTTCCCTTTGCAACATTCCTTTGCTCGTCACCTGCAATTTCATCTTGATTATCATTTATGACAACTGCTTTGTCATCCTTCATCAACAATCTATCCTGGACATTCATCCTCTGTTATTCCAATTTCCTCCTTTGAAAGTATAATTCTCTATATAGCTCAATGATTTTACTTAGAGTGGACTTCGGAAAGTTTACACGATCTTCCATTTCCTCACATGGTCTTTCTTCTCCTAAATCTTCCTTAACATCCTTCAGTAGATGTTCTTCCAAACCTGCAATCACACACAAATCATTAGTTTTAAAATCACAAGACCTTACGGTCTTATTTGATGCTTCAGTCATCAAATCTTTGGGCTGCTTTGAATCATTCATATGATTCAACTCCTCTAGCTCTTCATCACTTTCAAAAAGTAATGGTCCACTCTCTGGGTAACATAACGAAACTTCAACATCTTCCTTTTGCTGTAGCTCAACTGTTTCGAGCTTCTCTATCCTCTGTCTGGCATCTATAACCTGTTCAAGTTCCCTTAGTTCCTTTATCAACCGCAAATTTACCTGATGATTCCACTTCTCTTGTAGTCTCTGCCACCTCAGCTTCTTTCTCATGACATAACCACGCTTCTGGTCTTCCTCATTTCTTTGCAACATCTCCATTAATACCTCAAGCTAAACTGCTATCTCAGCCTTCTCCCTTTCATATTCCTCTTCGCTTAACTTTCTCTGTATGCCAATTGCCTTGGCATCCTTCTCCTTCTGTCCTCTGCTGTGGTTGATTTGAGAACCTCTGTTATGACTGTCACTAGTCATCTTCCTTTCCATCTATATGAGTCCCTCACTCACTTTACTATGAATTGCACTAAAGCCTCTTCAGCAACAAGTCCTGTCCTGCCGCCACTTACCTCACCAAGCTCTTCTCACTCAGTCTTTTGGCAAGCAATTGGTTCTATCTCTGGAACCTCCTTTGAGCACTTCTCTTTGCTCTTCCCGGGCTTCAACTCATCTCCCTGTTTACAACTGTCTTCCTTATCCAATCTCTACTGGATTTCCTCAAGGTTCTGCCACCTCTATGTTTCACCTAGAAACTTTCACCAGATTCCTTTATCTGTTAGTTGCAATAATATTTCAATGCAAAGACTACAATATTCTATTCTTCAAAAACATATCATCTTACCAAAAATTGACGCAAGCCTAGAGCCTAGCCTGCAATACCAGGACCTTCAAATTACCATGCTTCAAAGAATGCATACTCAGCAAATTCCCAAACTTCAAACATCAATCACTGGAAAATTCATCTTTCTCCCATTTCAACATGCAGAAGATTTCTTTCATATTTATGGTTATGAAACCTTTTCACAATAATCATTTCTCAAACATCAAATTATTTATCAATCAGATTTTAGATGCTTCATAACACCAGAACTATGCCTTAAGTCCCTCATTCATTTCATCACCAACATACCATCACAAATTCTTTCCCATGTGTTGGATTCAGTTAAATGCGCCCTTGAGTTATCTTAACAACTTAACAAAGTTTATTCAAATCCAAATTTGGAAGTCAACCAACTAAATTGCGCCCTTAAATTTGCCACAGTCTTCATCATTATCATAATGGAACTCCATTAACCCAATGCATTACAATTTTTCCATGTTTACAAATTTCATTACAATTTAACAACATTCTTTGGACTTAAAATTTCCGTCTATATAAGCGTCTTACTCCAGGTTCAGGACCACATAATGAATCCAGTTTTCATACCTTTATATCTGCGTTTTTGACCAGGAATGAACTTTATTCCAGCGCTGTACCATTTGCAATGATCTGCCATTCTATTCACCTCCTCGGACGCTGCAACCATCAATCCTCAATCTGTCTCTTGTCAGTAAAACCCAATTCAAAATTAAACAAACCAATCATTTCAACAGAGCCAAGCTCTGATACCAAAAATTGACGCAGCAAAGCCACTCAAGGCTGCTCTTCCAGGATCTTCCATGTATGACAAAATACATGTCATTCGCATATGCTTGGTTCAAGAATACATGGGTTGCGGTTCAACATCCAGCAGACATAGAAATAACAAGTCTTCAATGGATTATTAAACATACACATATAATACGCACAAATTATATATCTATATAAATCACCGGCAAGGATTGCAGGCGGGCAGCTATATCTCTCCGTTCCCTTTATACCGTCTCCACTGATGCATATACAACTCCGCGATCGATTCAACAGTGTCATCCCAATGCACTGATCAGCTTCCAGTTTTCACAGTCGATTCCATTGACAGTTCCCCACTTTCGTTATTGCGTCCATAGAATTGGAAGTTGCTAGCAATCTCCAACCTTTACAAACGATCGCCGCAGGGAATCCCCTCTCCTCAAGAACCGTCCTTATGCAATTATTCTGCGACAATATAGTTGGGATCTGCTGGATTCATAACTCCACTATTCGCCAGCGCTTTCGGTAATTATAAGGCCGCTTTCACTTTCAACACGCAGCCATTCTTTGGAACCTGGTGTCCTGACGCATGTATCTATGGATAAGCCCGAATATATATAAACACCGCAGGCATATAAACCATAAATCTTCGAACTGATATGTTTATAAACAGCGTTACTACCTCACCTCGTTATGCTGCGCAATTATAATATATGTGTATATTCTGCTATCGACGCTGGCTATATGCTGGATTTTGTCACTGATTATATATGCGCTTCTAAACTCAGAACCTCGGCATCTGTTATGCTTTTAACATCTGCTTTTCTCATACGTTTTGCAACGATTCGCCTCCGTATGAAGACTTTGCGATATATACACGTTGTGAATTGTATCAAATCGTTCCAACTCCGGTCTCGCCCCGGTGGCGTATTAAATCTTTAATGCGTTCAACTTACAAACAAATTATAATTGAACAGCAAGTTATCATTGTGCCTACAACGTTCACTCTACAAACAGTCATTTTGCACAAATCGATGCATATATGCACACGTTGGACAGCTTCAAGAAAGCACCAGTTCCGCCATCAACAATTAGTCTTTATTCTGGTAAGGGCGCATATCTTTAAGGAGTAATGGTTGTGTACATTCACCTAATTTAACTGTTGAGACCCCTCAGCATCTAACAGTTCATGCGTTCAACAATCGAGGGACATATGAGCATATAAATCACAGTTGTGCATTAAAATTAGGATCCATCAACACGCGTTGATTTGAACATTATATAAACACCAATTTCTATCACTACATGCAAAACCATATTTGGGAATTCATTAACCACAAACACAACCATATCACTTGAATTCAATACTCATATTTACATAAACAAGCATACACAACAGGTACATTCATGGCCAGATATGCAAATCTATGGCCCTTTTACAACTGCCCGAAGGCTCTCAAGGAGAATCCTCACACTCACTCTTCACACCTCTCCCCTTTTTTGCCTTTGAGGCTCATAGATTTATACAAATTGAATTGAACCAATTTAGGTTCAAATCCCTTTAATCACTCAACAAAGTCCTCAAATATCTCAACACCCCTACAATCTAGATTTTATCCCTAAAATCTTTAAACTAAATCTAATTTAAATAGATTTTAGGTGTGGACTCAACTAAGTCCCGTACATAGCATTTCCACTTCCTAGAATTTCTATCTAACTCTATTTTCTCTCATATTCTTTTAATTAAAAGAATATTTACAAAATCCTCACTTTCTCCTATTTTATTAAAAATAAGAAATTAATTAATAAAATATTACAAATCATCACACCCCCTTTTAACATATTTACAAATGAAAAAAAATGGTCTTGATGCTCCTGCATCAGAAGATCAATCGCCAATTAGTATGACACAAAATTTAACCTTAATCTTGGCATTTGAGAAGAGTGGGAAAAAGCGTACCCACGAATCAGGCCATTTAAATACTGACAAGGAGCCAACAAATATGTTGAATCACTTGACAATGCAAACATCTGAAGGAAAGGAACAAACAATCCCTTGGGTTGGATAGACATTCGAAATAAGAAAAGAAATAAAGACGAGTCAATGTATAAACTTGGAGCCTGAATCTAGAAAGGAAAAATGTTATGTTATGTAACATAATTAGGGAAAGATTGATATACTATGATGTAATGTAAGTCATTTTTTATGGATCAATAAAATTACTAGGCTTTATATATATATATATATATATATATATGAATTTATATCCTAATTAAATTATATTATAAGATGAAATGTTATTTATAAAATTTAAAATAAAAATAAATAATTTTATTATAATATATATTGAAGTGTTGGACACCTAATCCTCTAAGGGTTGGTGTGGAAGCTGAATAGCCAAAGGGAGTCCAAGAGACCACTTGGAATATGAATCCAAGGTTCACACCATGTACTATAAGTGTATATCATTGCCAATAATAGATGTACTCTCATGCTTATCATTCATACTATGTTGCTACCATGCATGTGTTTAACATGGTATCAGAGCCAGCCAATTCTGGCCCTGCTCAAATCTGCCACTAATTTTGTGGTCTTTTCTATGCATTTCAATCTTGCACTTCTAAGCTATATTCTAGCTGAATTTCCTGCCCAAATATGAGCCACTATTTTTAGTTATGTCATTTCTGCTCACTGCCCATAAGTTAATTCGCTGTCTGTCGGTTCTTCCATTCAGATATGCAATCAGAGCCTGAATTTTCTGCGCTTATTACTGAGATGTTAGAACTCTCTCAACCGAACTGTGTGGCCTCACAAAACGTTCCCTGACATCCCTGTCTATGTAATGGTCAGAAACATTACTTTTGCCACCCCTATCAGGTCTGTAACATTACTTCTGCCACCCCTATCAAGATGTAACATCCAGTCAAACAATTCTACCCTAACGCTCCATAGATTCCTCTAATGCTGATTGTTTCACTAGTAACGTTCCATGCGTGTCTGACGCTCTTGAGCACTCCGCCATCTTTACTTTTCCATTCTTGTAGTGAACAGACCTATGCACTACCCATTATCCTGCTTGTGTAGCCTAAATCACACTTAAAACCTAATGCACATACTTGTTCCCTTGTTGCACCACTCTCATGCGACTACATATCTACCACTCTGAGTCTTTTGAGTATAATCCTATGTGTTTTACCTACCACTTCCATCAACCAAGAACCCTTGTCATAATATTCCCTCTACCTCAAACTTTGCTCTATTCACTCCAGTTCCCAAATTGAATATGCACCATCCAGGAATCATCTTGAGTTTTAGACAGCAGAAAAATCCTCAAATTTGTGCTTAGAAACTACATGCACAACAAAAACAGATTTCAGTATAACTGCTTCTCAGCTCCCATCCTGAAGATGCTTTGCAGCACGCATACAAAAATGTCATAGTTTTCTTCTGAGAATCAACTCTTTAAAGAATCTTTGGAGGATAAATTTAATATTGAAGTGATAATGTAGAAATTAATACCCGGATGGTGTTATAACATCATCAATTTTCAGAATCATCTTAACCACCTGTGTGGCAAGTAACAACTGTTGTTTTTTACCGATCAGAGTTTCGAAGACATTTTGCTCCTTCATGTCATTTGTACCAACATCATTACAATCTATTCCCAAATGTGGGTTAGTTTACCTTATCTGTTGAGCCTTTACTGTTGTCAAAGTATCAATAGGTTGGAGTCCACTATTTTTTGCAAGAGCCATTGGTACAACATCTAGAGCATCTGCAAATGCCTGAACTACATACTTCTCCACTCTAGGAGTCTTGTCAGTGGCAGCTTCAATAGTAAGTGAAAATGAAATTTCTGCAGATCCACCACCATATATGATTGAATTATCACGAATCAAGTTTCGAGCAACACAAAGTCCATCATGAAGGCTTCACTTTGTCTCTTCTATCATCATCTTCTTTCCACCATGAATAAAAATTGTCACTGCCCTTGAATTTGCACATTGTTCTTTGTATAACATCTGATCCTTAGTTGTGCCAAATGCTTTCTTACTCACAAGTCCAACCTTCCATAGCTTCTCAGGTGTCAATTCCTGAAATCATGGTACTATCTATTGCCTCTTGAAGCCTATTGGTGTTACACAAATTTTGTATGCATTTCTTTGCATTCCCATTGGCATTAAAAGTCTAGGAGGAATTTGTGGAGCGAGGATCTGCACAGAAATTGGCATTAAATGTGTGGGATGAGTTTGGGGTCCTTTTCATCCAAGTGGATATTGGTGGCCACCCGCCAGTTCTACTTGGACCCCCACTATTGTCGCTTTTAGTATTTTAGTTTCCTTAATTGTAGCACAATTTACTATTTTTAGAAGTTTTTCGGGTCCTGATCTTCCGAAGCCGTTTTGAGGCCCTAAACGACATTTTTTGGGAACAATTTGAGCAACATGGGTCCATGGAACAAAGTTTATCTTCCCGAAGTTGTAGTCCTCGGATAGAATTTCTAATGATGTATTGTGAGTGTCAAATGAAGATCATATGCCAAAGTTACAACCCCGGGAAGTTGATGTACCAATTTACCCAAAACGGGGCCCATAGTTTGGCACTTCATCTCCTAGGGTTAGGTTTTATGTTATTTCTCAACAATAAATAGGCCTTCGAGCCCCATTGTAAGACAATTCAAAGGCATGTAGCTGCCGCACCCCTTCTCAGAGATAAGCTACCATTTCCCTAGCTAGTTTATTTCCATTTTTGTTTGTAAGCATATTTCAGTATTTTACAGTAATGAAATGAAGTATTATTTCCACTACATCTCTGTATGTATGGTTACATATGTAATTTTTTGGGTTCCTGTTTAAGTCTGGATCAGTGGCATCAGAGCGGTCTGCTCTTTCTCTGTTTTTCTTTGCATGTCCCCAACGAGGTCGGGATATAAGCAGTTAGGGCTTGAATTGGTCAAACCTTTGCAAGACCAGCTTCACAAATCCCGACGGCCTCCCATGGAAAATGAAAACAAATATGAGGGGGCAGGAGATCCTATCAAAATATGCTCGAAGAGGCCCTTGAGTTACAAAGGAACATGATGATGGACAACTTTGACTAGATCCTTCAGCAACTACCCAAGGGCAACACATCTACTTCTAGCAGCTACTCTGGAAGAGCCACACCCTTTAAGGTACAAGTTAACTTTGACATTCCCATATTTGAGGGTTAGATAGATGTAGACACCATAGGTAATTGGTTGAATCTGCTAGAAGGGTATTTTTCTGTTCATGATTTTTCTGGCTGGGAAAATATTACTTTCGCTCTTCTCAAAGCTGCCCCCCATGTCAAGGATGGGTGGGAAACCTACTACGAGCAAAAGGATGAAAGTATAGCCTCACTGTTTTCAATCACACCCACTTGGAATACATTATGGGCTACCATCGTGGAGTATTACTATCCTATCAGAAGCTATGAGGATCAATACAGTGAGTGGACCACATTGCAGCAAGGAAGGGACCAAGACGTGCTGGAGTTTACTAATATTTTCCATACCCTTTGCACAAAGTCGAGTATCAAGGATATAGAGCAGCATTTGGTACTCAAATACCGCAGCTGCCTGCATAGGTACATCCAAGACGAAATAGAATCCTTGAATATCTCCTCACTCAGCACAGCATACCGATATGCTGTCAAGATCGAGAAAAAGTTTAAACAAAAGAAGCGAGACTTTGGATTTGTGAATCTGAAGTAAGGGAAGGGTGTCCCCAAATAGAAAAACAAAGGACAAAGCCAAGGCGGGGCGGCCCAAGACAACTCGCCAAAGATGCAAGCAAAGAACAACGTCGTGAAGCCGAAAAAGGACACGGGGAAGTGGTGTGAGTTCCATAAGAGCTCCACTCACAACACAAGTGAGTGGCGGGCCAAGCAGTCACTGGTGGCCAAGCTAAAGGTTTAAGAATTAGATGCATGTTCTGACTCTGAGTCAAAACCTGACAAGTGAAATGAAAAAGGGAAGTAGATTATCGATGTGGAGCCCAATGCCACCGTTGCCACCACAAAGTTCCAGAAGGGGGAACTTGAAGATCCAGAGGAGGAGGAGCGCCTCTTCCACTCCCAGATGTGAGTAAAGGGCTCCTTGTTATAGTTCATTGTTGATAGCAGGAGCCAAAAGAACCTCATTTTGGTAGAGGTCCTGAAGCGGTTGGGCTTACTAACCACATCACATCCACAACCATACAACATCAGGTAGCTTCACCAAGGACGGGATCTTCACGTGAGCTAGCAGTGTTTCCTTCCATACAATATAAAGCCCTTCACAGATGAGGTATTGTGTGACGTTGCTCCCCTTGATGTTTGTGATGTATTATTAGGCCAACCATACTTTTGGAAGCGACATGTTGTGTATGAATCAAGGCCTTGTGCTGTTATTCTTACTTTGGGAAATAAGTTGTACAGGATATCAGATGTAGCACCGCCTAATGCCATCTCTTTGGTTACTGCAAAATAATGCAATACGCTCATTTCCAAAACCAGGAAATTTGTTTTCCTAATGATATGCCCCCAAGGAAAGAAGAAGACGGTGGCCACGACCTCTAGACAGGGCCCCTCAGCATAACAACTACAGATGGACAAGGTCGTGGAGGAGTACGAGGACATCTTTGCCTCCCCCACAGGGGTTCCTCTGCACTGTCAGGTCAAGCACTCAATCAATCTGACCGCTGGTATGCTGCTACCTAATGGACCAATCTATCGGCACTCCGTTCTAGAAAACCATGAGATCAAGAGGCAGATTCAGGAGGTCCTGCAGAAAGGTCACATCCGTCCAAGTTCATCACCCTGTGGGAGCCTGATCGTGTTGGTACAGAAGAAGGATGGGACTTGGAGACTCTGTATTGACTATCAGGTGTTGAACAAGATCACTGTCCATAATAGGTACCCGATCCCACTGATTAATGACCTCCTAGACCAATTTAAGGGGGAAAAATATTTCAGCAAGATCGGTTTGAAGTTAGGATTTAAAGTCGAATGGTTGGTTATGCCTTTCGGGTTGACGAATGCTCTTGCAACCTTCATGAGGCTAATGGATGACATCTTGCAGCCATTCACCAGCTCATTTGTAGTGGTATAATTGGATGACATCCTGATATTTAGCCAGAGTTGGAAGAGCACCTCCACCACATCCGACAGGTTCTCCAAACACAATTTATGTTCCAATTTGAACAAATTCACTTTTGGCATGACCTAGGTTCAGTATACGTGATACATTATTGATGAACAAGGGGTGCATGTGAATCCAAGCAAGATCCAAGTCATTCAAGATTAGCCATCTCCAACCACTCTAACATAGCTCCATATCTTTTTGGGCCTTTCCAACTTCTACCGCAACTTTGTGTTGGGATTTTCTCATGTCACTTAGTCCCTGAGTCAAGTCACCAAGGGAGGAGCAAAAGAAAAATTATTTTGGTCTGAATCTCAATAGAAGGCATTCATAGATTTGAAACATCGCCTTTGCTCGACACCAGTGTTCGCATTACCATACTTGCAACAACCATTTGAGGTCAAGACAGATGCCTCTGACTATGCTATTGGGGTAGTCCTTACTCAACACAAGCATCCAGTGGCATATCATTGTGAGACACTTTCAGACACAGTTCGAAAGTATCCCACTTATGACAAAGAGATGTATTCCATTGTGCAGGCCTGCCAACAATGGAAGCATTACATTTTGATGAAGGAAATGGTCGTCCACACAGACCACCAGCCCCTACAGTTCATACAGACCCAAGGGAAATTCAAGAATGTTCGCCATCCGAAATGGTCCACATACCTGCAACAATTCCATTTGAATATAAAGTATAAGAAGGACAGCACTGATAATGTTGCAAATTGCCTCAATCGACCACCAATCATGGTATTAACCACTGTGCTCAGCTCTTGTGGGCATGAGACTTCTGATTGGCCACTTTTATACAAAAGTGACCTAGAATTCAGCCACACATACCAAACACTCTTGGAGGGTCAGTATGTTCTAGATTTTCACCTCTAGGATGCCTTGTTATGCCACCTAGGTCACCTTTGTGTTCCTTCAAGCGAGCGTGCTAAGATGACTTGGGAAGCACACTACAGTTGAGTTACTGGGCATTTCGTGGTCGAGAAAACAGTGGTAGTATTGCAGAAGTATTTCTATTGGCTGAATCTTCGACAAGATGTCAAGAAGTACATTAGATCATGCATTGCCTGCGCCATTTCTAAACCAACCATCAAGAAGCAAGGACTCTATATCCCCCTACCTACCCCTAGTCGGCCTTAGGAATCCATCTCCATGAATTACATGTCAGGCCTTCCTTATACTAAGAATGGAAATGACTGTGTTTTTTTGGTCGTCGACAGATTCTTCAAGATGGCCATTATGGCAGCCTATAAGACGAATATCACAGCAGAAGCCAATGCCAAAATCTTCTTTGAATGAGTGTGGGTGGTGAGCTCCAGTATTGCAGCAATAATGCTGCAACTCCTAGGGCTCCCTTTGATGGTGTTGTATGCACAAGTACTAGCTCTTACTACAAGTTGTCACTTGATCAGCTGGCACAAGTTCGCTAGGAGCTTAAGACAACTTCTATGAGTTCTCATAAGAAGCTTTTACTATGAGGGCAGAAGACTAATTCTACAGGGGCTATTCTACTTGCAGAAAGAGAATGAAAACTGAAATGGAACTCAAACCCTAGCAAACCCTAACCATGCAAGAAAAGATATGGAAACTACTCAGATGGGTGCCATTGATTACTAAAAAGGTAAATTACATTTATTCAAGCTACTTTTGAAAATAAATGGAAAGAAAACATCTTTTTGCAATTTTGAGTATTTTTATGCGGATTTATTATGGTTGTGATTTGACTAATTATGACTGTGCAGTAGTTTGGTGGCAAAGGAAAATGCAGTTGGCTTTTGTAGATGATGATGAAGGCGTGGGGAGGTCCTAAGAAGTCCCTAGTACCATTCTGGAGACTTCCATTGTGATGAGACTTCGAAAAGTCGCTCGCATGGACTTCTACAGGAGGCTGCAGGGGATCTACATGAAGTTCTACAGGAAGTTCTATAGGAGGAGGCCGAAAGTGATTTTTGGAGGTTTGAAGGTGGAAAAATGGTGGGAAAAAGGAAATGAAGACTGTATGAAGGTGTTGGAGGGTCTAAGACTCTGTTAACGAATATTAGGAATGAAGAAGAGGGTTGGATTTGCTCAAAGGAGAAGAAAGCAACTTTGCACAGAAACACAGAAATTAGGACAGTTTGGTAAAATGTGGTGAATGATTGAAGGAATCTGCGAAATATGAGATGGTACAGGTTGTGCTATGGAGGGATGACAAGCTGGAATGTTTTTCAAGTGAGCTGCACACCTACTTTTTAAGACTGACCCAAGCAAGAACCGAAAAACAAAATTTGTCTAATTTGACCCAAAATCTAACCTAAAAACAGAAAAGTGTTGAACAGAACTTTATGAACAAGAAACTATGTGAGAAAGCCATGGTAAATGAACAAGAAATGGTTTAAGCATGTGAATCCAAGTGAATATTATCTTCTCC
Source organism: Pinus tabuliformis (assembly GCA_031772625.1). Classification (NCBI taxonomy): domain Eukaryota; kingdom Viridiplantae; phylum Streptophyta; class Pinopsida; order Pinales; family Pinaceae; genus Pinus; species Pinus tabuliformis. The sequence goes on from CM062818.1 coordinate 487,027,893, forward strand.
AACTCAAAACATCACCCTAGTGATTACATGAAAGGAAAAAATGTGTTTTTGGTGGCAACAGTAGTGCCTTGTCCTCAATTCATGGTCCCAAGGAGGGAGAAAGGGGATCAAGGCCTGCTGGTATCCTTTTTGGATCTTTCTCTGTTACTATAGCGAACTACTTAAACAACTCGAAGCATGAAAAACTAATTTAATCATCAAAAGCAACCTATTTTACCAAAGAAAGATTAATCCTAAACAACTAAAATCAACTTATGAATGCAAGAAAAAAAACATAGAAATACACAAAGGAGGTGTTGGGCAGCTTGGGTTGGCCCTAACCCAAGAACCTGAGCCCTCTAGTAAAGATCAGTGCTGGTTCAAAGTTGGATTCATCTTCATTGATAAAAAAATAATAGTTACTTCACAAAACTATCTGCAAAAAGAGCTCGAAAATGAGCTAAGTACAAGACTGCACAAAAGTGTGAAAATTTTAAAATAGACTATGAAATGGTTAACCTACTGAGGCCTGGAGCCTTCTTATTTATACAAGTGAGGACCCACAACAGTCCCTTTAGACTTAAGGAACTCGGTTGCCAAAAACTGGAGATAACAATAGCCCCACTTGAGTTGCTCGGCTGCCCCTTGGAATCATTGATGTGGTGGCCTTTGAACTCTGAGCCGCTGGTGTAGAACTCGAGGAAGGGGTCACTAATGTAGGGGACACCCTTCCTATATGTTCTCATCCCTGTTTCCTCGGGTTTGGCTGCTAATCTGCTCATAAATGCCCGGTCCTTGTCCAAAAATTGTCCAAAAATCTGCAATAAACACTCATTAGACTATGTGGCAAAGTGACTATCCCGATTCATTGAATTGACATAAATATATTCAAAAAAATGCACAAAACTATGGAGAATGGTGGATTAAATGGAAATAATAGGAAAAATGAGCCCATATAGTTACCCATTTCTAGGGCTCATCATCACCCCCCGGCTGAATGGGAAGCACACTACAATCGGGTTACTGGGCATTTCGTGGTCAAGAAAATAACTTGGTAGTACCACAGAAGTATTTCTATTGGCTGAATCTTCAACAATATGTCAAGAAGTACATTAGATCATGCACTGCTTGTGCCATTGCTAAACCAACCATCAAGAAGCAAGGCCTCTATATCCCGCTACCTAACCCTAGTCGACCTTGGGAATCCATCTCCATGGATTACATGTCAGGCCTTCCTTATACTAAGCATGTAAATGACTGTGTTTTTTTGGTCGTCGACAAATTCTTCAAGATGGCTATTATGGCGGCCTACAAGACAAATATCACAGCAGAATCCACTGCCAAAATCTTCTTTGAACAAGTGTGGTTGGTGAGCTCCAGTATTGCAGCAATAATGCTACAACTCCTAGGGCTCCCTTCTTTACATTTATCGATCTGGTAGTTTGTAACAAACTTGGAAGCGATGGTGATGTATGCACAAGTACTAGCTCTTACTGCAAATTGTCACTTGATCAGCTGGCACAAGTTTGCTAGGCGCTTAAGCCAACTTCTATGAGTTCTCAGAATAAGCCTTTACTATGATGGCAGAAGACTAATTCTACAGGGGCTATTCTACTTGCAGAAAGAGAATGAAAACTGAAATGGGACTCAAACCCTAGCAAACCCTAATCATGCAAGAAAAGAGATGGAAACTACTGAGATGGGTGCCATTGGTTACTGAAAAGGTAAATTACATTTATTTAAGCTACTTTTGAAAAGAAATGGAAAGAAATCATCTTTTTGCAATTTTGAGTATTTTTATGCGGATTTATTATGGTTGTGATTTGACTAATTGTGACTGTGCAATAGTTTGGTGGCAAAGGAAAATGAAATTGGCTTTTGTAGATGATGATGAAGGTGTGGGGAGGTCCTAAGAAGTCCCTAGTACCCTTCTGAAGACTTCCATTGTGATCAGATTTCGAAAAATCGCTCACATAGACTTCTATAGGAGGTTGCAGGGGATCTACATGAAGTTCTATAGGAGGAGGCCAAAAGTGATTTTTGGAGGTTTGAAGGTGGAAAAATGGTGGGAAAAAGGAAATGAAGGCTGGATGAAGGTGTTGGAGGGTCTAAGACTCTGTTAATGAATATCAGGAACGAAGGAGAGGGTTGGATTTGCTCAAAGGAGAAGAAAGCAACTTTTCATAGAAACACATAAATTAGGACAGTTTGGCAAAATGTGGTGAATGATTGAAGGAATATGCGAAAGATGAGGTGGTACAGGTTGTGCTATGGAGGGATGACAAGCTGGAATGTTTTTAAGTGAGCTGTGCACCTACTTTTTAAGACTGAGCCAAGCAAGAACCGAAAAACAGAATTTGTCTAATTTGACCTAAAATCTAACCTAAAAACAGAAAAGTGTTGAACAGAAATTTATGAACAGGAAACTATGTGAGAAAACCATGGTAAATGAAGAATAAATGGTCTAAGCATGTGAATCTAAGCGAATATTAGCTTCTCCAACTCAAAACATGACCCTAGCAATTGCATGAAAGGCAAAAATGTGTTTTTGGTGGCAGCAACAGTGCCTTGTCCTCAATTCATGGTCCCAAGGAGGGAGAAAGGGGATCAAGTCCTGTTGGTAGCCTTTTTGGATCTTTCTCTGTTACTACAGCAAACTACTTAAACAACTTGAAGCATGAACAACTAATTTAATCATCAAAAGCAACCTATTTTACCAAAGAAAGATTAATCCTAAACAACAAAAATCAGCTTATGAATGCAAGAAAAAAACATAGAAATACACAAAGGAGGTGTTGGGAAGCTTGGTTTGGGCCCTAACCCAAGAACTTGAACCCTCTAGTAAAGATCAGTGCTGGTTCAGAGCTGGATTCATCTTCATTGATCAAAAAATAATAGTTACCTCACAAAACTATCTGCAAAAAGAGCTCGAAAATGAGCTGAGTACAGGACTACACAAAAGTGCAAAAATAGACTATGAAATGGTTAAACTACTGAGCCCTGAAGCCTTCTTATATATACAAGTGAAGACCCACAACAGTTCACCTAGACTTAAGGAACTCGTTTGCCTAAAACTGGAGATAAAAACAGCCCCACTTGAGTTGCTCGGCTGCCCCTTGGAATCATTGATGTGGTGGCCTTTGAACTCCGAGCTGCTGGTGGAGAACTCGAGGAAGGGGTCACTAATGTAGGGAACACCCCTCCTATAAGTTCTCAGCCCTGCTTCCTCGGGTTTGGTTGCTAATCTGCTCATAAATGCCTGGCCCTTGTCCAAAAATTGTCCAAAAATCTGCAATAAACACTCATTAGACTATGTGGCAAAGTGACTATCCCATTCACTAAATTGACATAAATATATTCAAAAACATGCACAAAACTATGGAGAATGGTGGATTAAATGGAACTAATAGGGAAAATGAGTCCATATAGTTACCCATTCAGGGGCTCATCATCACCCCCCTGCTGAATGGGTTGCTCATCCTCTAAGCAACTAATCCAATTCTTCATCCTTGATAACTTTAACAACTTCCCTGACATCCCAAGCCTCTGAGGATATTTCCTCTTCCATGTCATGAAAACTTTCCTTTCTATCCACTTCCTCCCATTGCTTTTGTTCTTCTTCTTCCTTAACCCCTTCCAATAGTCCTAAGAGTAGTGGAAGACTGAAATTAAGGCCAATCCAGTTGGCTTTCAAGTTTTGCATTGATTTTTTGTATAGGGGCACTCTCACCAAAGCCTCCCTCATTCTGGTTTGGGAGTGATACTCCCTGATCTTTAAGCTATATGACAATGTATTCCACTATCTTATGCAAGCATGAAGGCAATCATTGCCAAATAATCTTTCCATATCTTCAAAATGAGTGATAGCTTGTTCTTTCCTTTCAACATAATCCAGGAGAACTTGAGGATTCCTTGCAAGGTGTTGATGAGCATGTATGAGAGCTGAGGGATCTTCTGGTTCGTCCCTTATCAGTAGGGGCTCACTTAGCTCTTTTTCCATGATCTCTTGAATTTGCACTGCTCTCTTTTCCTCATGGCTCATCCAAGAAGCCATAGCCATGAGCTATAGGTCCCCCAATGCAGCATTCGGATCCCAAAAATTCATATCAGGGAGGGCCATATTGTGTAAGTAAAATTCTGCTAATTTGGATTTATCCTCAACTGAACTAGTAGCACATAGATGCATAAACTGACCATAATTTTGGAATGATATTGTGCCCCTTTGGGCCAATGTTTTAATCTAGAACTACATCCATTGGTCTTTGAGATATAGTGCATAGGATCTAGCTGGTTGCCTGCACTGCGAGGCCTCCATTGCCTGGTTGGCCATGCAAGCCATCTGGGCTTCCCTTTCCTGCAACTGTTGTTTCAACATTAGCACTTCAGCTGCTACTTGAGATTCTCTTTCTTGCTGCTGCTTTATCATCATTTCAACATCAGTCTGTGGCTCTTCCTCTTGCTACTGTTTTTGTGCTTCTTCATCATCTGCTAGGGAACCTTCTTACTGTTGCTGCCCTTCCAAGATTGGCAACTTGTGTCCCCCTTGAGTTTCCTGTTGTTGTAAGTGCTTTTTCAGTAGTTCATTTAGTTGGGCTCTTTTAATGATCTCTAGGTGCCTTACCATGCCCAACTCCCTTCTTAATTCTTTCAATTGTTCGTCCATGTGTCCTATATCTGCAACTCCTTTGGATTTAGCAATTTTCATCAAGGTGTGGGTTCTAACCCTTTCTTGTTCTAATTCAAAGAAAAGGGGCACAACGAATTTCTATGGGATGATCTTCCTACCTTCTAGCAAATTGTAATATGAGCCTAAATTAGGCTGAGGGCTTCGTTCAGGTATCTCTTTGGCCTTGCCTTCCTCTTGTGACTGTTCTGCTGCCTTCTCTTCTAATTTTTCAGCCTCTTTCAGTTTGGCCAGTGTTTCCTGTAGAGAGGTTTGAACTTCCTATAGAACTACTTTGGAGTCCATTAGTCTGACTCTCTCCTTCCAGGTGGAAGTTTTGGGGCTCCCTCTCTCATAGGTGATAGAGATTTTGGAGGGGGATTCCTTCTTTTTCTTAGTAGGTGCATCCTCGATTATTATAGGTTCTTTTGATGGTGGCTAGGGCCTACCCACCTTAATCCGAGTGCTCCTTCTGGCTTTGAAATATATGGATGTTTCTCTTTTTCTTTTTCCCTTTTGTTTTGTTGGAGTGATCAATACAGCAAGCACAGCTGCTGCTTCTTTTGATAATGTTTCAGGGGATGTTTCTTTCTGCTGTTCTTCCCCTTCATCTTCTACAGTCTTTTCTGTGTCTGTTGTTTTTTCTTGTGTCTCTACTATCTCTAGTATTGTCTTCTCCTTTTCCCGTTGGGTCCCTACCTCTCCTGTGGCAATCTTTTTCTGGGTTTTCTTGGGCTTTTTCTTCTCAATTTTTGTCCTTTTCCTCTTCTCTATCTTTGAGGCTGTTTTCTTTTCTGCCTTAGGTATTACAGTGGGTTTTTCAAGTTTCTCCTCTTCTTTCTGCTCCTCTCTTTCCTATTCCTCCTCTGTTTGAATATTTTGTGTCTCCTCATGCACTTCTTTCTCAATTTCCTCTTTCTCTTCCTCCTCCTCACTGCTAGATGGGCTTATGTCCTCAGTCAAAGTCTTGATGCCATCTTCTCTGGACATATTCCCAAAAATTTCGCAAGCTATGGGGATGGTGTATGTGTGTAGGGAATCTTCCACCAATAATTTAATGAGACCATGGTGGGCCAGCTGGTCTGGGACCCTTGCATTCAGTTTGGTGCCACATTCTATCAAAAACTGGAGGAGGAAATATGGGAGACTGAGTTTTCTAACTGGAGGTAGGTCCATCCCATACCTCAATTCATGTAATAACCTGAAGTGATAACCATAAATTATGTTGAACCTTCGTTCACAAGTGATATATTTCATTATTTGGTAGCTGACTTCACTCCATGGAGGAGGTAATCTTGTCCATCTGACCCCATTTTTATCCTCTATAGGATGCTCCCCAGGTTGAAAAAATGTCTTCTTGGTAACCTATCCCAATATTTTTTCCTCCTTGCTCCAAGGGAGCCCAAGTGGAAGACCTGTGATTTGACTGATAAAATCAGGCGTAAGCTCTAGGGTCAGACCCCTGAAACTGACTCTAGAATGTGTTTTCAAATGGAGTCTTAAGGACATCAAAAATTCTTCAGTCACCTCATCATCATATCCATGAATTCTTTCAAAGAAAATCATCCAATTTGCCCTGGTGAAGAGGGCCATCACCTCACGGTGCTCATGCAATTGGTTGGAGTTCAAAGGATCCTTTCTCATAAAACCTCCTGGCATGGTGTTTAGTGGTTTTTGAAGTTCTTAGGTGAAGAAAAAAAACAACAATTTCCAAAATCAGAAACTGAGGGGTAGCTGAGTTTTGTTTTTTCTGAACTATAGGAGGAATTTCTCGTGTGCTCCTTCTTCACAACATCAATTTGCAATTCTCCCTTTCTTCAAACTGTTCTCAAATTGAATTTGCTTCTTGGTTCTTGGAAGAAATCAATATGCTGACAGAACAAGGACTATATAAAACAATGGTTTTTTCACAGAGTAAACTGACTTGCAATTTCGTTTCCTCCCCAGGTTTGATTTCTATGACTGCATCCCCCTTTTTTTAAAGCAGAATGTGAGGAAGAGAAAGGAAAATTTTGAACACAGAGAAGGGAACAAAGAGACTATGTAGAACTTCAAAAAAGACGCAGCAGACTTTTGAATTTCTCTTCCCTCGTTTTTCTTCACTCACTACTCTAGTTTTAAACCACCATCTTAACTAAACAGATCGTATGCAGAGCAAGTTTTCGAGCCTACCTCATTCCCAGCTCAAATTTGACAAAAATTCCGAATTTTTTGGATGCAGAGCTGCTCTCTATTTTTCCTATAGAAATCTTTCTGTAGAAGGTGTTCCTACTCCTGTAGAATGCAATAGTGCTCCTGCAGAACCCGATAGGCGGGAGGGTTTTGAAAAAATGGCAGAAACCACTGGTTCACTACTCTGAAGGTGGTAGATAAGCACTACAGTCGAGAGCTTCGTAACATGAAAATGAACCAAAGGGTGGTGGAGGCTTAGACCACACTATACTTAACTGTTGGCGTAATCCGCGATGAGGAGATGAGGTGGCCGAATGGATACGTTATCCCCATCCAAACTGTTGGTCCTACGCCAGTGTAATTATGGTTCTTCATGCCGCCTGACCACCATCACCTCCCTTACTCTCATTATACGCCTCCACCACTACCGGTTTCGAATGTTTTCTTCTCGAGTTGATGTGCCACATGTGCTGACTACGTATCTGATCGGTAGTTTGAATTAGACGTGGCTCAACTAAATTCCATGAGGGTGTGTGAATTGAATGAGGGTGGCCAGTTAGCTGGCCACCAAGCCCACTTAATCATGACCATTCCCATAGTTGATGCAATTTTGAAACAATATTCATGCAATCGAGGAGTAGGTTTAGCCACTTACCTGCTTAGTCGCTATTGTGTTATGCATACTTCGAACTCTGGCACCTCATTTCCTTCTTGTTGTTGTTGTTGCTGCTCTGCATGCTCAGCCTTCATCTTATGTTGATTATTCCTCGATTAAGATCTGCTCCTTACATGCTTCATACATCCTGCTGCGTTGATCCTGTCTCTGGAGTTTTCTTTTCAAAGAGATCAGATGCTATAAGAATTCTACAAGATTTCCTGTAGCTGCTTCACCTTCTAAAATTCAGGCTTAAAAAGGCAGCTGACAAAGGTTCTGAATGGGAGACATAGTAGTTAGAAGGTATCATGTAAGAATAAGCAAGAGGAACGCTGCTACTTTATTTTTCATCTTCTTCTGTGTTTTCAAAGTGGAAAAAAATAGAATTTCTGTATTTTTCCTTTGCAGGGAAAGAAAAAACGAGTGGAAATGTGGGTGTGCAGAGATGACATGGAGAGTTAGGTGGGTGGATGGTGATAGGGAGGTTCATAGGCCTTCTAGATGAATTTCCAACCCTCAGGTTCTTTTCTAAAATTGATTTTGGCCTTTCTGTGATTTCTAACGGATCCTCCTGTAGAATACACAGAGTTTCTTGTAAGAGGCAAAATTTTCAAAACAAATGGGATTGAGGCCTGGAAAATGATAATAGTGATGGAGGGATAGAATATGAAGGGTGCATGCAACCTGGTCCTATCTTTCTCTTTTGTGTGACCCTCCTACAACCTGCAATTCATCCAAAAGAAGTTAGGCTTTTTCTTTTTTTCTTTGTTTTTTTCTTCTTCTTTTATTGAGACATATGGGGCGCCTCCAGGAGGTTTTCAGCTTCACTGCCTACGCTAGGTTCCTCCAAGAGGATTTTGCCTAGGGATCTTTTATTCCTCTTTTTGTTTTTTCTCTGTTTTTTTTCTGTTTTTTCTCTTCTTTTTCTTTTTTTTGGTTCAGGGTGTGGGTAGAGTGGAGACAGGGACCTGCTCCACTACCAACATTGTTTTTCCCAAATTCTTAATGAACTCTTGCTTGGAAAGGAGCTTCCTGTAGATCTTCAATCTATTCCCATTAACGAACATAGGGATGCCTTCTTCATCTATGGTCCTGATAAGCACTAAACCATTTTCATTGAATTTTTCTACTGTATAGGGTTCCAGCCATCTTGTCCTCAGTTTTCCCTTGAAATCCTTATATCTTGAGTCATACAGTAGTGCCCAATCTCCTTGCTGAAATTGTTTTTCTTTGAGGTGTCTGTCATGCAATATTTTTCTTTGAAGTTGGACTACCTCTGAGTGGAGTAGGGCTTGCATTCTCTATTCATCCAATCCATTTAGCTGAAGCAATCTTTCTTTTTGTACATGGCTGAGATCTAGGTCCAGCTGAGTTGCCATCCTTAATGTGTTATATTCAAATTCTATTGATAGTAGAGCCTTCTTCCCATAGACCAGCTCATAGGGTGTAAACCCTGTGGTGGTTTTCTAGGTGGTTTTATAGGCCCAGGTGGCCTTAACCAATCGATCTGCCTAATATTTTCTGTTGTTGCTCACTACCATAGTCAAAATCCCTTCCAAAGCTCTGTTGATGACTTCCACCTGTCCATTTGCTTGTGGATGATAAGGGGTGGAAGTTCTGTGCTTAATCTTGTGGTGTGTGAGCAGGTGTTCAACCAAATTGGAGGTAAACTGACTCCCTTGATCTATAACTAACTCTCTTGGGTAGCCAAACTTGTAGAAGATGCTTTTCCTTTAAAACTCAACCACTTTTTCTTCTGTTGCTGCTTTTATCGCCTTTGTTTCTGCCCATTTTGTCAGATAATTAGTACACATAATGATGTTAAATTTCTGTTTTGAAGGAGGGTTGATAGGACCCACAAAGTCCATGCCCCACTTCTCAAATGGCTCGAAAGTCACTTGAGGTTGCAGGGGCATCTCATCCCTTGGAGTCGATTTCCCCATCCTTTGACATTGGTCACAATGGCTGATGTATCTTCTGACATCTTGATTAAGAGTGGGCCAATAGTAACCTGCTTGCAAAATTTTGAAAGCAGTCCTCTTTGCTGCAAAGTGGCCCCCACAAGGTCCATCATGATAGGTTAAGAGGATATCAAAGACTTCCTCCTCCTTGACACATCACCTCAAAATCTAATCTGGGCCAAATTTTAAAAGATTGCCCCAATCCAAGTGAATGGGGCACTTTTCCTCACAATCTTGCTCTTCTCTTTTGAGGACAAGTGTGGCGGAAACTGTGCTGAAACCAAGTAATTTGCTATATCAGCAAACCATGGAGATAGTACTAAAATAGCAAATAAGTGTTCATCTAGCATTTGATCATCCACCATTCCTTCTTCACCTGTAGGCAGATCTAGTCTAGATGGAAAATCAACAACAACATTTTCCTTACCTGGCTTATCAACAATAGTCAAATCAAATTGCTGCAATAAAAATAACCATCTAATGATACGAGCATTTACATTTAGTTTATTCATCAAATACCTAATTGCAGCATGATTAGTGTGTACGAATCTTTGGTAGCCAGTGATTTAGTGTCTGAACTTGTTTAGGGAATGGACTATAGCTAGGAGCTCCTTTTCAGTTATAGTGTAGTTTAATTCTGCCTTAGACAGGTTTTTACTGACAAAATATATGGCATAAGGCAGCTTCTCTTCAACTTGCCCTAAGGCTACTCCTATCACTTTGTTCAAGGCATCTATGTGAATGTGGAAAGGTAGGGCCCAATTGGGACCTCTCAAGATTGGGGCAGTTACTAGCTTACCATTTAAGGCATCCAGAGCCTCCTGACAATTGTCAATTCATATAAGCTCAACATCTTTCCCCAAAAGACCAAACAATGGAGAGACTAGCTTACTAAAATCCTTAATGAATCTTCTATAATACCCTGCTAATCCTAGAAAACTCCAAACATCTCTTACCTTTTGAGGAGGTGGGACCCTTTGGATGATATCAATCTTGTTGGGATCCACCTATAATCCTTGCTGAGAAATTGTATGACCTAGCACGGTCCCTTCAGTCATCAGGAGTTCACATTTTTCAGGATTGAGGGACAGGTTCATTTCAATACACTTGGCTAAAACTCTTCCCAGGTTAGTCAAAGCTTCCTAGAAGTTAGAACCATAAGGGGTAAAGTCATCCATATAGATCTCCACTGAATCATGAACCAGTTCAACAAATATGCTCAATATTTCTCTCTGAAAAGTGGTGGGAGCATTGCATAACCCAAAAGGAAGGACCTGGTATGCAAAAGCACCCCATGGACAAGTGAAAGTGGTCTTATCCTTGTCTTCTGGGCTGATTTGGATCTGGTTGTACCCGCTAAACCCATCTAGGAAGGAGAAGAACTTCTTCCATGCCAGGCCATCTAACACTTGATCTATGAAAGGCAAAGGGAAATGGTCCTTCTTGGTGGCCTTGTTTAGTTTCTGATAATATACACAGATTCTCCACTTCCCATTTTTCTTTGGCACTAGCACCAAAGGAGAAACCCATTCGTTGTCAGAGATGGGGTAGATGAATCCTGTACCAGCAACTTTTGTATTTCTTTTTTGACAATGACCTTAAGGGCTGGATTCATCCTACTTTGAGGCTGCCTAACTGGTTTACAATCTTCCTTAATGTAAATGTGATGAGTACAGATGGAAGGGTGGACTCCCTTCATCTCCTTATAACTCCAAGCAAAAGCATCCAAGTGATTCTTCAATAAGCTACACAGTTCTTTCTCCTGAGAGGTGGACAGGGATGAGTTGATCTTCAAAGTTTTTTCTGGGCCAAATTCCACATTCTTGACTCAGAGGGAGGTCGGATCAGCCACACAGAGATCAACTAGAGGATTAGCTTGGGTTTCTTCCACTAGCTCTTCTAAGGACAACACACTGGGGGGTGGATTTTGAATCAAGTTCTCAATAAGATCATCCTCGGTTTGTGGATGCCCCATGGTAGTTTCTACTCTACAAAATGGTGCAGAATAGATTTCATCCTCATCTTCCTCCTCCAACCAGAGGGGTAAATCATGTTCCAGTAGAGGTTGGGTAGGAGGATAGAAGACTAGCTTCTTGGACATATGCCCATTCTTGATTGTCATGTTCCCAGCTCGGCAGCTGATGTAGGCATCTGCAGTAGCCAACCAAGGTCTTCGCAGGATGAGAAGATACCCAGTGAGCTTTGCCTTTGGTTGGAGAACCAGGAAATCAACAAGGTACTCCCAGGAATCAATAGAGACCGTGACATCTTCCATAATCCCCTCAGGGGTCACGGTGGAGCAGTCTACTAACTACAGTACTGTTGAGGTCTTTCTTAGGGAACCTTGAAGGTTGAGTTTGAGCATAGTGTCCTTGGTCATCACGTTAATGGCAGCCCCTAGATCAATCAAGGTATGGAGGATTTTGGTGCCATTGATGTGGACATCGACTATAAGACTCCCAGGTTCTAAATATTTTGGACAAATTACCTGCCTCAATATCAGATCGGACAGTTGTCCTATGACATTGATAGTTGGAGCATCTCTCTTTTGCCTGCCTGGGTTTTTGAAGCACTTCTCCTTGATCATCTTGTTGTATATAGGCACATCCTTTATGGCCTAGAGAAGTATTTTTACACATAATTGTTTCAATTCTCCCAGAAGTTCAGTTTCTTCTGGGGTCGGTTGGGTCGTTCCAGTTAGTCTCTCAGGAAAGGGTGGGTTGACTTCGGGTTCACTTTCCTATTTTTCTTCCTCATCCTCTTTAGGAGGAGGTTGTCTATTTGGGAGAACCTTACGAGATCGTAGGTTAATCTCCTGAATCTCCACAACATAGGTTGGGCATGATGTTTCCCCACTATATACCTGCTAGGCCTGTTTGTTGTTGGGGTTCGGGTTCGGTTGAGCAAGTATTTGGGATTGTCTTGGAGGAGAAAGAGGTAATGGTTTTGGTTGAGTAGGTGGTGGAGACAAAAGAGCGGGGGGGGGGAGAGTTATACTAGGGCCTCCACCCCTAATGGGGTGCACTCCACTGAGGCTGTGGCTGAACATAAGGATGAAATGAATGAGCAACTGGAGGGGCCTGGTATTGAGGAGGATATGACCAAGGAGGGAGTGTGGACCAGGAAGGATGAGCAGGGGGACCCTAAGAATGCATGGAAGTGGCTTGATCAGGGTTGTAATAGCTCTAGGATGTCCCTTGCATTCCCTGCTGATAAGGTTTGGGCCCATGTGGCCTCCTTTGGTTCATGAAATAGAGTGGTTCAGTGGCTCCCTCACCTCCTTGATATGCAACTTTGATTCTGGGTAGAGAAGGGCACTGATTCATAGGATGGTCTTGTTCATAGACTACACACACTTCTATAGAGTGAAGTGGACATTCATTCCTAGGATGCTTTCTCGTGCATCTAGGACAAAAGATGGCCAAAGCTCTCTCGGCTTCCTCTTGTTTCCTTTCGATATGCAAGGTATCCATTTGCATGGCAAGAGTCTGCCTCACCTCGCTCTTGAAATCTTCTAGCCGATTCTCAAGTTTGTTTCTAAGGGATGAGCTCGATGAGGAGGTACTGGCTAATGGTTGACTTCCACTACCTCTCTTCCTAGCTGACCTGGAATGGTTTCTAAACACAGTCTTTATGTCATCATAAGGTAGTTGATAGATGTCTCCCCCAGCCAGCAAATAGAGGGTATCTAGAAGGTCTTCAGGGACTCCTCTGAGAAGAACCAACTTCAGGGATTCAGGGTCAAGTGTGCACCTGGCTCTCTTATAACTGAGTTGAAACCTTTCTTCATAGTCTTCCAAAGATTCATCACTACCTATGGTCATTTGGAATATTTCTTCCTTGGTTTCCTTTGATCTACAATAGCCCCTATATTTTTTGTTAAAGGCTTGCTTTATCTGAGCCCAAGTTGTAATACTGTCTGCAGGTAACCCCATGAACTAGCACAAGGCTGCATCCTTGAGGGTAGAAGGAAACATCTTCAATTTTTGCTCGTCTTCTGCATAGTCATAGGTTCAACAGAAAACAAAAAATTCAAACAAGAAAGTATCAAGATCTTCGATATTTAGTCCATAGAAGTGAGGTAAGGCTGAAGGACTTATTTTTTTCATTTTTGTGTCCCCATTGGTCTCCCGAATAGGAAAGGTACTTTCTATTCTTTCCCCATTCCCTCTAACGTTTCTGTTTTTAGCCATGGTCTCAGGAGGAATGTTTTCTTGCTCTTCTTTTGTTATAGGATCTTCGTATACCTCTGGAGGTTCACCTATAAGATCTTCTGGATCACTGCCACCAAAGAAGAGAGAAGGGTGACTAAACGATGTGTTGGGGGTGTTGGGTAGGAATTTTCCTGAATTGTCTCTGTTCCTATGAGGCATGAAAGGAAATCTCTTCTTTGAATTTTTGTGTTTCTTTTTCTGCTTGTGCCTACAAAAAAACTGAAATGGATTGAACAACAAATTGCAGCTAACTAAAATAAACCTTGCTGAGATGAAAATTGTAGAATTGAAATGAAAGCAGGAGATGTCTAATCTACTTTTGTTGAAATGAAATTGCAAAATTGAAATGAAAGTAGGAATGTCTAATCTACGCTTGCTGAAATGAAATTGTATAATTGAAATGAAAGCAAGAAAGGTCTAATATATGCTTGTTGAAATGAAATTGCAGAATTGAAAAGAAAGTAGGAAATGTCTAATCTACTTTTGCAGAATTGAAATGAAACAACTACTCTACTCTTGCTGAAATAAACTACTTAGCAGAATGTTGTAGTAAAAGATAGAAGAAAAGCAGTAATCACAAAATACTTTGACACTTCCCTAGAAATGGCGCCAAAAAGAGTGGTGAGCTCTAGTATTGCAGCAATAATGCTGAAACTCCTAGGGCCCCCCTATTTACTTTTATCAACCCGGTAGTTTGTAACAAACTTGGAAACGACGGTCTTGTATGCACAAGTACTAGCTCTTACTTCAGGCTGTCACTTGATTAGCTGGCACAAGTTCGCTAGGAGCTTAAGCCAATTTCTATGAGTTCTCAGAAGAAGCTTTTACTGTGATGGAAGAAGACTAATTCTACAGGGGCTATTCTACTTGCAGAAAGAGAATGAAAACTAAAATTGGACTCAAACCCTGGAAAACCCTAATTGTGCAAGAAAAGAGAATGGAAACTACTGAGATGGGTGCCATTGATTACTGAAAAGGTAAATTAAATTTATTCAAGATACTTCTGAAGAGAAATGGAAAGAAATCATCTTTTTGATATTTTGAGTATTTTTATGAGGATTTATTATGCTTGTGATTTGACTAATTGTGACTGTGTAATAGTATGGTGGCAAAGGAAAATGGAGTTGGCTTCTGCAGATGATGAGGAAGTTTTGGGGTGGTCTTCAGAAGTCCCTAGTACCCTTCTAGAGACTTCCATTGCGAACAAACTTCGAAAAATTGCTCGCATTGACTTCTACAGGAGGCTACAGGGGATCTACAGGAAGTTCTACAGGAGTAGGCTGAAAGTGATTTTTGGAGGTTTGAAGGTGGAAAAATGGTGGGAAAAAGGAAATGAAGGCTGGATGAAGGTGTTGGAGGGTCTAGGACTCTGTTAATGAAGATTAGGAACAAAGGAGAGGGCTGGATTTGCTCAAAGGAGAAGAAATCAACTTTGCACAAAAACACAGAAATTAAGACAGTTCGGCGAAATGTGGTGAATGAGTGAAGGAATCTACGAAAGATGAGTTGGTACAGGTTGTGCTATGGAGGGATGAAAAGTTGGAATGTTTTTCAAGTGAGATGCACACCTACTTCTTAAGATTGACCCACGTAAGAACCAAAAATCAGAGTTTGTCTAATTTGACCTAAAATATGACCTAAAAACATAAAAGTGTTGAACAGAACTTTATGAACAGGAAACTATGTGAGAAAATGATGGTAAATGAACAAGAAATGGTCTAAGCATGTGAATCCAAGCGAATATCAACTTCTCCAATTCAAAACATCACCCTAGCGATTGCATGAAAGACAAAAACGTGTTTTTGGTGACAACACCAGTGCCCTGTCCTCAATTCATGGTCCCAAGGAGGGAGAAAGGGGATCAAGGTGTGCTGGTAGCCTTTTTGGATCTTTCTCTGTTACTACAACAAACTGCTTAAACAACTTGAAGCAAGAACAACTAATTTAATCATCAAAAGCAACCTATTTTACCAAATCAAGATTAATCCTAAACAACAGAAATCAGCTTATGAATGCAAGAAAAAAAACATAGAAATACACAAAGGAGATGCTGGGCAGCTTGGGTTAGGCCCTAACCCAAGAGCTTCAGCCCTCTAGTAAAGATCAGTGTTGGTTCAAAGCTGGATTTATCTTCATTGATCAAAAAATAATAGTTACCTCACAAAATTGACCGCAAAAAGAGCTCGAAAATGAGTTGAGTACAAGACTGCACCAAAGTGCGAAAATAGACTATGAAATGGCTAACCTACTAAGGCCTGGAGCCTTCTTATTTATACAAGTGAGGACCCCCAAGAGTCGCCCTAAACTTAAGGAACTCGGCTGCCTAAAACTGGAGATAACAGCAACCCCACTTGAGTTGCTTGACTACCCCTTGGAATCATTGATGTGGTGGCCTTTGAACTCCAAGGTGTTGGTGTAGAAATCAAGGAAGGGGTCATTAATGCCGGGGACACCCCTCCTATAAGTCCTCAGCCCTGTTTCCTTGAGTTTAGCTACTAATCTTCTAATAAATTCTTGGTCCTTGTCCAAAAATCTGCAATAAACACTCATTAGACTATGTGGAAAAGTGACTATCCCCATTCACTCAATTGACATAAATATATTCAAAAGCATGCACAAAACTATGGAGAATGGTGGATTAAATGGAAATAATAAGCAAAATGAGCCCATATAGTTACCCATTTTTGGGCTCATCAATGGGTACACTTTGGGATCCCCCAATCTATCATCTCAGATCGGGACAACAAGTTCCTCAGTAGATTTTGGTCTAGTCTTTGGTCGATGTTGGACACCAAACTCACTAAGTCCACAACCTTCTATACCCAAACTGATGGCCAGACAGAGGTTGCCAACAAGATGATCGTACACATTCTGCGTATGTACAACTCAAAGCATACACATACATGGGATGAGAGTCTCCCCTATGTTCAACACAACTATAACCAGGCTCTCCACAACTCGATTGCCCACAGCCCTTTTGAGGTGGGCTTTGGATTCCAGCCACTATGTCCCATTGATGTGGCAATGCCATTTGTAGCTACTGAGGCAGATTCAGATCATGTCCAGTTTAAAACAGGTAAGGCAAATAGCTTCATTGAGCACATCCAACATATACACCAACAATTCCACCAAATTCTAGAGAAATCAAATTCCAAGTACAAGCAGCGACATGATCATCACCTGGTGCCACACAAGTTTCAAGTGGGTGACAAAGTTTGGTTTCATTTGCAAAAGGAACACCTTATCAGAGCCTATTGGAAACTCATACCACTCCGATATGGTCCTTAAACCATTACCAAGGTTGTGGGAGGAAATGCATTTGAGCTCGGCATTCCCCCATTCCTTGGCTTGCACCCAATGTTCAATGTGGACCGCCTTCAGCCATACTTTCCACCATTACTAGACACATCCGACATTGCAAAATAGCTCACACCCACAGAGTTAAATCCAGATTGCGTGGAACAAGCTGCAACTGATAGGATCATGGACACACAGACCAAGCACACTTGCTAGCATAAGATCCAACTATATCGAGTTGTCAAAGCAGGACAACTCCTTCACCATGGAAAGTGGCTCACCAAGGACCAAGTTCAGTGGAAGTTTCCTCATCTCATGGAGGAACTCAATGCAATGGGGACCATTGCTTCCTAAGGGGGGAAGGAATGATCTAGGTGTATATTGGTGGCCACCCACAAATTCCACTTGGACCCCCACCATTGTTTCTTTTAGTTTTTTAGTTTCCTTAATTGTAGCATAGTTTACTATTTTTAGCATTTTTTTGGGTCCTAAACTTCTAGAGCCGTTTTGAGGCCTAAACGATGTTTTTTGGGAAAACTGTGAGCAACATGGGTCCATGGATCAATGTTTCTCTCCCCAAAGTTGTATTCCTCGGATAGATCTTTCTAACGAGGTATTGTGCGCATAAAACAAATATCATATGCCAAAGTTATGACCCCGGGAAGTTGATGTACCAATTTACCCAAAATGGGGCCCATAGTTTGGCGCTTCATCTCTTAGGGTTAGGTTTTTGGATGTTTAGTGTTTTCCATTGTTTCTCAACAATAAATAGGCCTTCGATCCTCATTGTAGGACAATTCAGAGGCATGTAGCCAGCACACCTCTTCTAAGAGATAAGCTACCATCACCCTAGCTAGTTTATTCCCATTTATGTTTGTACGCATATTTTAGTATTTTACAGTAATGAAATGAAGTATTATTTCTACTGCATCTCTATATGTATGGTTATATCTGTAATTTGTTGCATTCCTGTTTAAATCTGGATCACCTTTTAAGAAGGCAATTGATATGCATGATCGATCTCTATTTCCACTCCACTCATTGCTGCGTGATATTATCTTTATCTCTAATGACTCATTCATGTATTGTTCGGTAGATCGATTTGGGTAGCCTTCAATTGACTTTCAATCTCGTCAAACAATTGCTATCGACACCTCCTCCACTAGGTATGCTTCCCCTCGTTCTCTCTGTCCTGCTCTCTATTCTTATAGAGTAACTAATAATTAATTTGTGTGAAGAGTGTGTGGTGGCTCACACTGTGCCCATGAACGACACTTCATTTGGCTGTAGCATCTAAAGGTTCAAATTTGATATTCATTCAGATCTATCAATTACCGATTTGTAGATTTGAGATTCATATTTGAGGTTTTCTGAGGGGTGAGGCACTCTATGTTCTATTTTAATATCTTCCTCCTCTTAGAGTTATTACAACACTACTGAATTCGAGTATAAATCATTGTTAAGAAGAAAATAGTATAAATGAACTAGCTGCAAAGGCATTTGGGCATGTTTATGGTGGGGCAGCTAGCATGAACAATAAGAAGTTTCCCTCTCTCTCGTGTTAAATGTTACAAGTGAGTTGAAACGGCCCATGGATTGTAAATGGTTTGTTGATTTTATATGCCATTGTTTTTTGGAAAGTTGAAATAGCAAGGAAGGAATTTGACCCAACTGTTCAAATCCTTTGAGGCCGTTATTTTTGTTGAGACAATGTCCAAAATTACTGAGATATTAGAGTTCCTAATAACTCTAATACAATCCATTTATCATGATACAATAAAAATAAATAAGGGCGCACATTTTAATATTAAAATATGTGTACAAGATGCACAAGAAATGATTAAGTTTCTGCAACTTGAATCTAAATTCGAGCTAGATGAGTTACAGCAACATAAGCATCATGACACCCATCAGCAACCAAAAATTGATCAAATCATTAACATTGAGACAGAGTCCAATCAATGACAAGAAATGGCAGATGCAATACCCATTTCAAGAGAAGATGTGCAGAAAGATGCAAAAATTTAGTCTGCACTTCCCAAACCCATCATCAGGCCTGTAGGTTTTAACCCCGTACAAAAATTACCTGCATACAATTCTAAAACACATAAAATAAACAATGCGAGAGCATAACACATAAAAAACATATACACAAAGATTTTCCCCTGGATCCCAAAAACGGGACTACCAGCTTTGATTTTTCATCATGTTCCTTTCAATGTTCTAATACATATTTATACATGTCGAAGCATCCAATACCATGGACCCAAAATCATTGCATCCAAAACCATGGACCAAAAACCATCGCGTCCAAAAACATGTGCGGAAATCATGCACAAAACCATAAGTGGGTCCGCCCAATGTAACATAGGTTTCAAGATCAAAACCCCTATGACCCCCCCCACTATGCAATCGACTCAACGAAAGGGGGGCTTTGCCCCGCCCCCCCCCCCCCCTCTAACCCCCTGGTCAACTACATGGGCTAGTTGTGGAAAGAATATAACACAACCCAAGATTCTCCCACTTGTTGTTTTCTTTCCACAGGGGGCCACAAGAGAGCTTAGTCATTTATCCAGCCCTGCAATGCCCATTGTTTCTCTACACCAAGAGAACTTCTCAGAGCTCACAGATTTTGTCAATGCATTTGCAGTATTCTTCAAAGTGTCCACCTTTACCAGCAACACCTTTTTGTCTTTTATCATATCCCTCACAAAGTGATACTGAACATCAATGTGCTTTGTCTTTGAATGATATGCAGGGTTTTTTGCCAAGAAAATTGCACTTTGGCTATCACAATTTATCCTTATAGCTCCCTGTACTAACCCCATACTTGAGCACAATCTCTGCAACCAAACTGCTTCCTTGCTTGCATGAGTGGATGCCATGTATTCTACCTCTGTAGTTGATAGTGCCACTACATATTGTTTCTTACTCATCCAAGTGACTGCACCTCCAAATAGGTTAAATACATACCCACTTGTAGATCTTCTTTGATCCAGATATCCAGCCCAGTTTGCATCAACAAAGCCATGAATATCCAACACTCTGTCCAATCTTGGTCTTCCTTGGTAGCACAAACCATAATCACTAGTGCCATGCAAATACCTAAAAACCCACTTCACTGTTGTCCAATGCTCCATTCTTGGTTTTGACATAAACCTACTCAATACTCCCACTGCATGTGCAATGTCTGGTCTAGTATAGACCATTGCATACATCAGGCTACCAACTACACTTGCATTTGGAACATGGGAGATGTCATCTTCCTCTTCTTGTGTCTTGTGACACTGTTCAGTAGATAACTTTACACCTACAGGAATAGGAACCTTCACCGGTTTACTATCCTGCATATTAAATCTGCAATATTGTCTCCATATACTTCCTTCGGTTTAACCAGAGCTTCCTCTTTGCCTGATCTATTTTAATTTCCATGCCCAAAATATAATTTGCAGCACCAAGATCTTTCATGTTGAATTTGGAGGACAATTGGGTCTTCAAATCCTGGATAATTTCTTTGTCATTTCCAACTAGCAACATATCATCCACATACAAGATCAAATAAATAACACGGTCACCAATTAATTTAAAATACACACAGTGTTCTGCTTTTCTTCTGGTGAAGCCAAGTCCCCGTATAAATGTATCAAATTTCTGATACCACATCCTTGGTGATTGTTTTAACCCATATAGAGACTTCTTTAACTTTCATACCCGTGCTTTCTTACCCTTCATTGCAAAACCTTCAAGTTGCTTCATGTAGATCTCCTCTTCCAGATCCTCGTGAGGAAATGTTGTCTTCACATCCATCTGTTCTACCTCAAAATCAAAAGTAGCAGCAACAGATAAAAGTAATCTAATAGAAGTTACCTTGGAAACAGAAGAAAAAATATCACCAAAATCAATTCCCGGCACCTGGGAATAACCTTTTGCTACTAACCGAGCTTTGTATTTCTCCACCTTTCCTTCTACATTTGTTTTCTTCTTGAACACCCATTTGTTGCCAATGGGTTTCCTTCTAGCTGGCAACTCCACCAGATCCCAAGCCTTATTTTTGTGCAAAGACGCCATTTCATCAACCATGGCCTCTTTCTAGAGTTTTCCATCCTCTATATCTACTGCTTCCTTCACAGTTCTGGGATCATCATCAGTAATAGATAAAGCAAAATTTGAACAGAAAATAGATGGACTATACCTTTCTAGCTGCCTTCTTTCTCGAACTAGCCTTCTCACATATGGAGTTTGTGGTTCTTCATCTTTTGATCCCTCCTCTACTGTAAAGTCTGATTCTTCCTCCTTTAGCTCAAACTCTATCTTCTTAGGTTCCTTTGGTTGAACTTCATCTTTAATAACATCTTTCACCTCTCTAAACACCACACCTCAGTTGTACACAACCTTCCTTGTTACTGGGTTCCAAATATTATAACCCTTTAAACCATCCTTATACCCAATAAAGATGCAATTTTCAGATTTACTATCCAACTTGGTTCGTTTCTCCTTTGGAACATGTACATATGCATCACATCCAAATACCCTCAGATGTGAAAGAGATGGTTTCTTACCAGTCCATACCTCTTGTGGAGTCTTATCCTCCAATGTTGATGAAGGTGATCTATTGACCAGGTAACATGTTGTCTCCATTGCCTCTGCCCAGAATTCATGTCCTAACACGGCACCACTGAGCATGATTCTTGCCCTTTCCATCAACGTCTTTTTCATTCTTTCTGCAACTCCATTTTGCTGAGGTGTATATGGAGTACTCTTCTGTCGTGTTATACCACACTTCTTACAAAATTCTTCAAATTCCTTACTACAAAACTCTCCACCGTTATGTGTCCTTAACACCTTCATCTTCTTCTCTGTCTGGTTTTCCACGAGAGCCTTAAATTCTTTAAACCTGTCAAAGACTTCAAACTTATTTTTAAAGAAATATATCCATGTAACTTATTTTTAAAGAAATATATCCATGTATTCCTTGAGAAGTCATCTATAAATGATACATAGTACACAAACTTACCCAATGATGGAACCTTCACACGTCCAAACACATCATTGTGCACAAGCTCTAATATCTGTTTCGCCCTCTTACCACCAGAGGGGAAACTCACCTGATTCTGCTTCCCATATACACAATTTTCACAGAAATCAAAATCCAGAGAGGTATTACTCATGCCTTCTACCGTACCTTTACCATGAAGCATTTGAAGGCCCTTCTCTTCAATATGTCCAAGCCTTTGATGCCATAGCATGGTCTTCTCTCCAAAGACCACTAGATTTTCTGCTCCACTTTCAGGAACCACAGAACTGTTGCACCCATCCACAACAACGCTACCTTGCAGCTTGTACAGAGTTCCAGTCCAAGCTCCACGCATCAAGACCAGCGCTTCTCGAACCATCTTGTAGGTATCCTTCTCGAACATTGTTTTTACACCTACATCATACAACTTTCTTACAGAAATCACATTTCTGACCAATGCAGGAATATGCAGAACACTCGGAAGTGTTCTAACCCTTCCACCTTGCAACTTCAACTTTACTTTTCTGCGACCAACGATTCTAGCCCTCCTATCATCCCCTAAGAAGACATCACCACAATCATATTTCTCATACTCATAGAACCACTCTCTATGGGGAGTGAAGTGAAAGGATGCACCTGAGTCAATCAACCATGCCTCATGGTCTACATGTGTACTTGAAGAAGCCAAGTACACATCCCCACCTTCTTCTGAGGTGGTTTTCACCTCTGTAGAAGGAGCATCATCAGATCCATTTCCTTTATTAGGAGCTTTAGATTTACAGCCCCTTTTGTAGTGCCCTTCCTTTCCGCATTTCCAGCACGCCACCTTTATTGGTTTTCTTGGAGATTTAGATCTCCCTCTAGATTTAGATCTCCCACTCGATGACTTATTTTTGTTTCTATTCTGGGACTGTCCTCGTACAGACAATGCATCACCATTCTGGCTCTCCATATTTTTCCATCTAATCTCCTCCGCCAGGAAGGATGAGACTATTTCATCAAACTACAAGGCAGTTACATTGCTACCTATTGCAATAACCAGATTACCCCACGAATCTGGTAGAGGACACAACAAATTGATGCACTTATCTTCATCTCAAATTTTAATATCAACATATGCTAACTGACTTACCACAATATTAAATGCGTTCGGATGCTCTGTCACCGAGTCTCCATCTTTCATCCTCAGGTTATATAGCTTTTTCTGCAAGAACAATGTATTCACTAAAGACTTAGATTGGTACAAAGTCCCTAACTTGTCCCACAGAGCCTTCGTTGTAGCTTTACTTGATACATTTAGCAATACTGAATCTGAGACACACAATTGTATTGTGCTCTTTGCCTTCCGATCCAACTTCTTCCATTCTTCATCGGACACTCCCATTGGTTTAGTACCCATATCTACCGGGATCCACTGATCTTTATCCACCAAGAGATCCTCCATCCTGAGTTTCCACAACTCAAAACTCTGACCATTAAATTTCTCAATCTCTATCTTTCCACTGCTCGCCATCTTCTTTCACCACCAGAATCGATCCCGCAGATCTCCCACTGAACAAGGTCTACCACAGGGCTGAGCGAAACCCCTCAACAACAAAGGCATCCCCTTGAAGCCAAAACAGCTCTGATACCAAATGTAGGTTTTTACCCCGTATAGAAATTACCTGCATGTGAATTATAAAACACATAAAATAAACAATGCAAGAGAATAACACATAAAACACATATACACAGAGATTTTCCCCTGGATCCCAAAAACGGGACTACCAGCTTGATTTTTCATTATGCTCCTTTCAATGTTATAATACATATTTATACATGCTGAAACGTCCAATACCATGGACTTGAAACCATCGTGTCCAAAACCATAGACCGAAAACCATCGCGTCCCAAAAAATGTGCAAAAATATGCACAAAACCATAGGTGGGTCTGCCCAACCCAACATAGGTTCCAAAACCAAAATTTTCTAGGGTGTTGCCCCAGACCCCATAGAGTGGGGTTACCTGCACCCTTCAAACCCCCTATGACCCCCCCGCTACGCAATTGGTGCAACGAAGGGGGGGTGGAGACCTCTCGGTTAACTACGTGGGCTAGTCGTGAAAGAATATAACACAACCCAACAAGACCTTGGGAAGAGCATATCCATAATAAGCACAGAACTGGTCTTGGATATGACAAGGACGTGTCCTTTCATATTCCAAATTACTCAAAGCCCATTCAATTTTAAAGTGTTGGATTTCTTCATGACAATTCACCTTCAACTATTTCAGATTCTGGTCCTCTTCCATAGCAGCCACAATAGATTGTTAAATGCCAACATTGTGACATAGTTGGCCATGTGAAAGACCATTGTTTTTATCTTCATTCGTGCAAGAATTCTGGTCAGCATACTCATTCTTCACAAAGATGCTTCAAAAACAAGCCTCCTGCAAGAACAAATATTCATCTTAGACAGATCGCTTCTTGACAACGGGGTTCAACAATTAAGAAGATATTTTAGCCATATGTCATAATTTGTTCAAGATTATTGAACAGTCTTGCAATTGAGTTTTCTCCATATTCTGACCTTGTATCTTACAGGGCGGGGAAGTGATGGTGATATACAAGCTTCAAATCCACATCAAGCAAGCTTGAGCCATAACCTGCCATACCAGATTCAGAGTTGTAACCAAAGATAAAGATGCCCTTAAGCATGCCTTCAGTGGGTGATACCTCATCAAAGAATCATGGACACTTCCTCTAGCAGAAGACCTCAGCTTCTTGCCAGTTTTGCAAGAGCTCTAGGAATTGCATTAAGTATTCCAGAGTTGTTGGTCATCCTTAAACCATCACACGTTGAGACCTACCTTTTTAGGTTGAGGTTCTCCCTTTTTATGCTGGGTAAGACCTCCCTTTCATGGTTGAAGGTTTCCCTCTTCAAAACATTAGGAGCACTTCCTCTAGCAGAAGACCTTAGCTTCATGCCAGATTTGGAAGAGTTCTGGGAACTACACTAAGCATTCTAGTGTTGGTTGTCATCCTTAAACCACCTCCCTTGATACCAACATTTCAGAGAGCACATTCAACCTAGTGCTACCATGCATTTTTGCACATTTTGTATTACAACTCCCTTCTTGGACTCATACATAACCCTTCCAATTAAGGAGGGGAATGTTGGACACCTAATCCTCTAAGGGTTGGTGTGGAAGTTGAACAGCCAAAGGGAGTCCAAGAGACCACTTGGAATATGAATCCAAGGGTCACACCATGTACTATAAATGTATATCATTGTCAATAATAGATGTACTCTCATTATTACCATTCATACTCTGTTGTTGCCATGCATGTGTTTAACATTAAGTACCCAATTATTTTAAAAGTGATATATAGAGATTGATTTATAATATATTAAAATTTATATTATTATGATATAGAGAGATTGATTGAAAATATATTAAAATTCATATTATTGTGAAAAAAAATATACATTAAAAATGAGATATAAATTGATTTGTAATATATTAATATTCATAATTATTACCAAAAAAGAAAAATAATGTGTATTCAAATATATAATTATTAATTTATAATAGATGTTTATATATATATATATATATATATAATTAATGAAATGAGATGAGATGAGATGAGATGAGATGAGATGAAATGAAATGTATAATATTTTAACATAATAAATTATATTTAATTAATTTATTAAAAAAATGTTTATAATATATTTGGTTCTGGTACGTACCATAAAATGAATTATATTTTATGCAATAAAGAAGATGATAATATATTAATTTTTTGGGCTTATTATTCTCTTGGGTTTATAATATCAATTTCTTGGGTTTATTATTCTTTTAGGTTTATAATACCAATTATGGTCAACCATGGTCAATCATGGGGTTTTAGTATTAATTCCTTGGGTTTATTTTTCCCTTGGGTTCATAATATCAATCCCTTGGGTTTATTATTAACTTGGGTTTATAATATTAATCATGGTCAACCATAGTGGGATGCCGCATTGTGACAAAAATTGTCTCCATATAAGAATCATGGACAATCATGGTCAACCATGATCAATCATGGTCAACTATGGTCAATCTTGGGTTTTTAGTATTAACCTCAATTATTTGTTATTCCTTTGGGTCAAACATGGTGAATCATAGTCAACCATGCTCAACCATGCTCAAATATCGTTTTGTGACAAAGATTGTCTCAATATGAAAATCAACATGGCCAACCACAATCAACCATAGTCCAACATCACATTATGACAAAATATTAATTATTATCGTTATTACATACTATTATGTAAAAATAAATTAATTATTATTATTATTATTTAATTAATTAATATTCATCTTATCATTATTATTTAATAATATTTAGTTTAAAAATATTATTAATTAACTATTAATAGTAAATTATTATTATTATTATTATTATTATTATTATAATTTATAAAATAAAATAAAATAAATATTTTAATTTTTTCTAAAAACAATATTAATTTTTTTAAATAAAATAAGTAATTGTTTATTTAGATTTAATAAGTAATTATTTATTTACATTTATTACTTATTATTACTATTATTTTTATTATATATTTATGAATGATATGTGTCATAGATAAAAATAAAGCCCTATGAGTATATCAATCACATTTATTAAAATAATTATTGTTATTAAGATAATTATCTTTTAAGCTAGATTCTTCGGCGTAAATCATAAGGTATTTCATTTTTCGACGCGTTTCGAACCAGCAAGTGTGGTTCATCGTCAAGACAAGTTGAATGAACAGATCCGACTAAGTCTGTTCATTCAACTTGTCCTGACGATGAACCACACTTGTTGGTTCGAAACGCGTCCACAAATAAAATACCTTGTGATTTACGCCGAAGAATCTTACTTAAAACTAATATGTATCATAAAAATCTCAATTCAACAAAATAATTATCTTTAATTAATATTACTAATATTATTATCAGTTAATATTAATATTAAATATTTAAATTATATTAAATAAATTAAAATAAAATAAAATATTATAGAGTAGCTTAATATTATTCTAATATATAATATAATAATTATCAATATATAAAAATATTGTTGTTATTAATAATGATAAATAATTGGTTTTAAAAAAAATATACATATAATAATTATTAATGCGATTTATATATTTCTACTAACTTATATCAATCATATTTTATGTGTATATATACTTCATATACGCCTAACCAAAATATTAACCAATTAATAAATATAATTGTGCTAATTAATTTATTTAATAAAAAATATATTTATAACATATTTGGTTCTCGTATACACCCTCCGCACATCTTAAGGCGGTGAAGCACGCATATCGTTATCATTATTACGATGTGGAATTTTATATTTTCCTATCCCTTTCGACGC
This sequence comes from Pinus tabuliformis, assembly GCA_031772625.1. Lineage (NCBI taxonomy): Eukaryota > Viridiplantae > Streptophyta > Pinopsida > Pinales > Pinaceae > Pinus > Pinus tabuliformis. Next base: position 487,055,252 of record CM062818.1, read on the forward strand.
ACGATAAAGTAAAGAATGTCTTTTCCGCATAATGTGAATCCTGTGAAAAAAGAAAAAATAAACGGGGTTTGGTGGATGCGTTAGTGGTGTTGTTGTAGCCGACAAATTTGAAACGCGCTTGTGTCGTTGTTGCAGCCAAAAAAATTGAACCTCAGTCAAATTGGTTCCAACCTTCCATGAGCTGGTTACCATCTTTTTATATGGAGAATATAGCTGGTTGCCATCTTTTTATATGGAGAAGATACAATACTATGATAAAATAACTCAATTCGCACAAATTTTGAATTTCTTGTATGGAGTATAATAGCAAGCCTGCACTTGTAACTTTGTCCAAGCCAAGAAAATGAACCGAATTCAAATTGGGTTCAAACTTCAAAATTTTGTGAGCTGGTTGCAATGTTCCAGTTTTTTTAAGATAGAACAGAAGTATAATAAGTATGATTGAAATTAATTAATTCCCTGAAATTTTGAGTGTAGCGTGAAAAATTCCTCAACTCTAGAACACCATGTTTGAACACTAGTTTTGCACACTGTGACCTACCTGGTGGAGAAGAATCTCTCACATGCGGCTGAGCTGGTATGAAATTAATTAATTCCCTGAAATTTTGAATGTAGCGTGAAAAATTCCTCAACTCTAAAACACCATGTTTGAACACTTGTTCTGCACATTGTGACCTACCTGGTGGAGAAGAATCTCTCACATGCGGCTGAGCTGGTAGTAGCGTTACAGGCAAGAGCGGGTGGTCCAGATTTTAAATTATGTTGGCAGAGTGGTTCAAGGCTTGAAGCCTGGTATGGAAACGAGGCAAATTGCCCGTTAAAGGAATTAAAATATTGTGGCTCGATTTGTCTTTCTGTGACAGTGGTGATATTCGAGAATTGATGTGGAGACATGGATTAAATATTTTTTCAACAGCAAAAGAGAAAAATGATCATGTTTCTATACGATTTCGAAAATAAAAACGGCAAAAGGAGAAAGATGATCATGTTTCTATATAATTCGAAAATAAAAGCTGCAATTGAAACATGATAATTGGAAAATAAAAGCTGCAATTTTCTGATGACTTGATATAGATTTAGATTTTCTGGTGACTTGATATAGATTTAGACACAGGGGATGAGACTTATTTTTATATTATTTGTATTTTTCAAATCGATTTCAAACACCAAAATTTCAGAGGCTTGAGTTGCTGATCGGACTTGCTTTCATATTGCTTGTATCAGTGGATGATGGGACTTTCCAAACACCAAAACTCCAAAACCTGGTGTTGGTGATGGGACTTGCTTTTGATATTGCTTGTATCGGTTGTGATGGGACTTGCTTGGTGATGAGACTTGCTTTCATATTGCTTGTACCCTCCTACACTACGGGTGTATATTGGTTGTATCCCTCTGTGATTGGACTTGATTCATATGGCTTGTGTCGGTTATAATGGGACCTGCTTTCATATTGCTTGTATCCTCCTACACTACTTGTGTATGGGTGATATGGGTGACAATACAAAATGCATCCTCCAAATCAATTCCAAACACCAAAATTCTAGACCAAAATTCTAGAGGTGGGAGTTGGTGATAGGACTTCTAGAGATGGGAGTGGGTGATAGGACTTGCTTTCATATTGCTTGTATCCTTCTACACTACCGGCTTATGGGTAACATCGGCTTATGGGTAACATGGTTGCGAAATACTTTATACCAAAAAAGAGAGATAAGAGGAAAGGGCAATAAGATAGAGAGAAAAGCTTAATAATTTTAATATCTGATATTTATGTAATGTCATCATCTATCCTGATTCTTTAAAATAGCACGATTCTTCTAAATAATAAGTAGATGTTGTTTATTGATTTAACTAATACCCGGGTGTTCAGCCTATTACTATCATATTGTTGGGTTGTTTAGCATATTAATTAGATGCTCCTCTTAGAGAGGCTGAGTAATTTTAATATCTGATATGTATTCTCTAGAATAGCAAGATTATTCTAAATAGTAGGTAGATGTCGTTCATTGATTTAGCTAACAGGTGTTTAGCCTATTTCTACCCGATTGTTAGCGTATTTAGCTGATAATTACTTGCTCCTCGCCTATTTCTACCGATTGTTAGGTTATTTAGCTAGTTAATTACTTGCTCCTCTTAAATAAAAGGCTCTCTTATTAGTAAGAGAGATGTTGTTCATGGACTTAACTAGTGACCAGATTGCTACAGTAAACCACATTGAAAAAATTCTGATATCTATTATAGTGTAAGAAAATAAAATACAGGCGAATAACAATACTACAGCAGAATCTCGCTGTCAATTGATGTTGCAGCGGGCCTGCGCAAAGCCAATACGAGAGTTTTGGACATCATATTCTATCCACAGATTCTGCTGGTGGTGATTGCCAATAATGTTGGCCTCCACCGGCACCAAATCTGAATTTCCGAATGTGAAACAGTAGATTGCCCTGCCGCTTGCAATGTTATCGCCAGCGCTGCGTTCCGGTATTTTATAAAGCAGCTGATGACCACTCAGCGTGATCTGTGCAGAATCGAACAGAAGCGTCACGGGGCTCAGCATCTGTGGAAACGGCGCGTTAGCGGGCTGCTGGTAGCAGAGATCCATAGCTCCTTGGAACACAAAATTTTCCCCCATCGGGTTCTTCAGCAGGCCGCGGTTCTGCTGCATGAATTCTTGCTTGAGAGGCGTATATGCCTCCCCGAGAAGGAAAGTGAACTGCGTGCCGGAGTCGATCATGGTCTGCCCGGCACCCGTGTGGTCGGGCAGGAACACAGACTTGGGGATGGGGAGAAGCTTGTTTCCAACCTTGATGCCCTGTAACCTCACGCTGTATGCCGCTCTGTTGAAATAGGGTAGCGGAAGTGAAATTGTGAAGAGCTGCGTGTAATGTAAATATTGGGCAAAAGGACAATTTCCGAAGTAAAGTAGTCCTGGAGAATCCGGAGAAAGGAAACGATCGGCGATACAGTATGAGAATTTGCTCGGAATATTGACGGTTCGTAGTTGAGAAACAAAGGATAAAGCCCCACGATTCAGACCCATGAGTCCCGGCGTGCCCGGCAGCGCGGCGGAAGCGCAGCCGAGCACCACGCCGGGAATTCGAAGAGGCGCCGCCGCGGGGCTTGTAGGGTGAAACGTAACCACATCGCTGCCGAGATTTCCCTCCACGTCGGTGCCATCGGCATACGAGTATGTGAAAGAGCAGAGACGCTTGGCATCGCAGCTGGCGGGAATAGGGAAGTCGGCAGTTTTTTGAGTGCAGACAGGGGAGTTGCAGGGTACTGAGTTGTAGGAAGGTGAGAGAGTGGGATCGAATGGAGGGGGCTTCGAAGCCTTGTGAGCGCAGTGGAGCCAAGAAAGCTCACTGCCTGTGTCGAGCACCATCCGTTGCTTTTGGGAAGGAGTTCCCACCATGACTTCCACCATGAGAGTATCTCCATAGCGAAAAGACACTCTGGCCGTGGATGCAGCCTTGGACGCTGAGAGATTCGCGGTGGCCTGGCTCTTCATTGTTTTACTGAGAGCACTTATGAGAAATGAAGGCCGAGCAACAGCAGTGGACTTAGTTGTGGAGAAAAGAGGAAATCCATGGCCCTCGCCATGGTGGGACGTTGCATTTGGATGGAAATTGAAAAAGTGACTCACATTCAATGGATGGGTGGTTTCAAGCTTCTGATGACTTACTGCATTGAGACCAGAAAGGAACAACAATATTAGCAAAAAGCTAATGAGGGAGAAAGGAAACCATACTGACATCGCAGCCATGAGAGCAGAGCTGTCGAGAAGAGTGGTATCGATACACACAAGAATCCGTCCTTTAAATGAAAAATTTGCAATGAAAAGACGGGTGACCTTCATTTTCCTGAACAGGCCACACGTTTTGGTTTGGGTGGAGAGAGTGCCGTAATTTGAAAACTTGTCACGGCGCGGTAGGAAAAGTGGTCGGCCGCCTGAAAAATATCTTATCACGTCAACGCACGAGTCAGAGATATGATGATATCCACAGGTTTTAAGTATTTTCATCTGCTTTTCGAGTCAATACGCGTAGTTCGTAAACATTGGGCCAGCCCACAAATTTGACGATTTTGTTTCGATATTTTGACGTATTTGAGATTCCAGATCATTGTCTGGTTTTTTCCTGGTTGGCGTGGATGTTTGGTTGACTGTGAAAATATTTCTGATTTTTATATACAAATTCTAATGTAACTCGACGTGAAATTGGTCTAGTGGACAGTGAGCGTGAGTGAGGCTGGAAGCCACCGACTCCACTCAAAATGTCGCTGCTAAACTATTCAGCGATTTTTTAGATGCGACATTTTCACGGGTAAACTTACAGAAAAATAATTACATTTTTACATTTTACAATGTTTTCCATAGGTTGTCATATAAGTGTTGAATTTGCAATGACTGTTAAATGGATTTATATGGCTACCTTCATGACGTGTTGTATACGTTTTCTTATTAATGTTGAATTTATATTGACTCATGAATTAATTTATGATTATATATTTAGAAATTATAGTCTAACAAGTGCTGCTAACTTTATTTATAATTATATATTTTTATTAATCCTAGTGAAATTGGTGAAGCCAACGGTGAGAGTGAGAAACTCTGGAAGCCAGCACTACCTTTTAAATTTGTATTGATTTGATGTTTTTTGCGTATTATTTTTTTTCAATTAATTTTATTTAAACTTGTGTTCAAAATTATTCGGTGAAATTTACATAAATTTGTTTTTAATTATTTATATATTTATAAATATAATTTAAATGATTAAAAAATATAATTCCATTTAATTTTTTAAAAAAATTAAATAAATTTATTTGCCTCTATAGATGTAGAAGATCTATAATATTAAGGAACTCTTTCATCAGGTTATCTTTACACATATGTATAAGAAGTTTAACAAGTTTGTCGATGTGATGTGAAAGGATGCCCTTGATATGTCTCTAGCGCACATCAAATACACAGTTTTTTGGACAATGGGAAAATAAAGTTCAAGTTAATTTCCATGGTGTTAAAGGATCATTTCACTTTATTTTGTTTTAGTCCGAATCAATGGAGGTTTAATTTGATGAGTGGTATTAGATTAATAATGATGTTTATCTATTTTTTAGTCTCTAGATAATACTTGGTTGTTTAGGTGGATTAATTATGATATTGTAAAGATTAGGAAAATAGGAATCACACTCTTTATTTGTGATGATGGAACTTGATTTCCAATAGTATGTTATTATGTGGTTGTCAATCATATTTTGATATATATGTTTATCAAAACTGATATGTAAACATGTTTTTTTAAACTAGTTTAGATCCATTTAACATTAGATCTATCATGCGCCGAGAGGGATCAAATATGTTTTTCTTAAACTAGTTTAGATCCATTTAACATTAGATCTATCATGCGCCAAGAGGGATCAAATCCCTGAGTGCAAACCTTCTTTTTGGAGTGTATAATTTGAGGAAAGGTTTTCACTTTGAGGGATTTGATCCCTCTCAGTGTATGATAGATCCAGTATTAGATGGATCTAAGCTGGTTCCAATTAAGGGCAACAATGTCACATTTTAAGATTATCATTCTCTTTTTTAATACAGTCTTTGTTGGTTGCCTTTAATGGTTTCTACATGTGTGTTTGGATGCTCTGAGTGATTTGTGTGTTTATGTGTTTGGATTTGGATGTTAATGTTTTTGAATGTTACATTGTTGTGTTATATTTTTATGTGTATGTAATTGTCTATTGGTAATTAGTTGGTTATGAAGAATGGAGACAATCTTATCAATAGTTTACAGGAGGATTGATATTGCACATCTATTCCATCTTTTTTCTTTTTGTAAGCTTGGTAGGACTCTCCAATTTCTGAGTTTCAATGTCCATTATTCACCCCGCTACGGGTGGGGTATAACAAGATTCGAACACAAGATTTCCCATTCGGTGAGACTTCATTCCACGACCATCGCCACTTGAGATACCCGAGCTAGACCTATTTCATTTAATTTTAGGTATCACAACTTACAACTAATTAATTCTCAATAGTGTCCCTCCAGTTATTACTAAATATATCTTGAAGTGTAGTTTTAATAATTTATTGAGTTAAGATTAATCTCAAAATAATGTTTTTCTTTGTTAATATTTGAAATAATTTATTTAAGAAATAATGTATTTTTGAAATTATTTTTAATGAGTTCCTAGAGTAATAAAATCTTTACATTATTTGTTTCTCCAAACAATTATCACATCTCTTTCAACAATATTTTGATTTGTTTTGAATGTTTAAAAATATATATTTTCCTGTTATAAATATTATAAATACATTATTCTATGCAATTATCTATTAGTAATTTACACTTTATAGGAGGACTAATTCTACACATCTATTTCATTTTAATTCTAGGTATCGCAACTTTTGACAACTAAGTAGTTCTTAATAGTGTCTTTTTAGGTATTACTAAATACATCTTGAAAATATTTTTTGTTAATAATGTACAACCTCAAGATTAACAACATTTAATGTACATAATGCAAGAAATCAAATAAGACTAGAAAACAACATATACAGTGAGTGCATATAATGCAAGAAATCAAACGAGATTAAAACTCAATATCTACACTGAAATCAATGCATCTAATTAAAGCGGTCCAATAAGATTATAAATCCAAATATGCACTAAAATAAATGCATCTAGTGAAAGCAATCAAATAAGATTAGAAATCAACATCTACACTAAAATCAATGCATCTAGAACAATCAATTAAATAGGAATAGAAATCAACATCTACACTGAAATCAATGTATCTAGTGCAAGCAATTGAATAGAATTCTATGAAAACATCATCTACACTGAAATCAATGCATATAGTGCAAGAAATATTCTCCCCTCTATCTAATCTTCAAAAATATTTTTAATAATTTACAGTCTCAAGATTAACAACGTCCAATCCATCTAATGTGAGCAATCATATAGGATTAGAAAACATCTACACTTGAAATTAACGCGTCTAATGCAAGCAATTGAATAAGATAAATCAACATTTACATTAAAATCAATGCATCTAGTGTATGAAATCAAATATAATTAGAAATCAACATCTACAATGAAATCAATGCTTCTAGAACAAACAATTAAATAAGATTAGAAATCACCATCTACACTAAAATTCTAATCTGACTGAACATAAAAATACTATAATAAACAATAAAACGGTGAACACGGTTTCTTACTCGAACCCACAGTAACTGCTAAACTATTCAGCGACTTTTGAGATACGTCATTGTCACTGCTAAACTTACGGAAAAAAATAATTACATTTTTACATTTTACAATGTTTTGCATAGGTGGTCATATTAGTGTTGAATTTGTATTGACTGTTAACTTTATTTATGTCGCTAACTTCACAACGTGTTGTATAAGTTTTCTTATTATTGACTCTTAATTAATTTATGATTTTATATTTATAAATTATAGTCTAACAAGTGCCGCTAACTTTATTTATAATTATATATTTTTATTAATTCTAGCCTCACATGTGAAATTGGTGAAGCTAACACTGAGTGAGAAACGCTAGAAGCCAGCACTACCTTCTAAATTTGTATTGATTTGATGTTTGTTACGTATTAATTTTTTTTAATTAATTGTACTTAAAATAGTGTACAAATTCATTAGCTGAAATTTATATAATATTTTAATTTATTTATATATTTATAAATATAATTACACTTAAAGTAAAAAAAAAAAAATTAAAAACAGTACATATCGTTATTTGGCAAAATACTTAAAAAAAAAAAAACCCAAATAAACTACATCGAATGCACTGAAAACAAAAACAATGCGAGTCTGTGACATAACCTTAGCAGATTATAAAACTGATAATAACTAGAGCTAGAACCTCCGCATACGATCAAATTCAATAAAAAAAAAATAATCAAAACATATAACAATTTAACCATAACTATTTACAATTATTTTTGACATGCATTATTCTCATTGCGAATCTATAACAGTTAAGAATTTAGCTATTAAATTGTCACAGAAAATTACTCTTAAAATGTTTTCACAATTTTAAACCAATAAAGAAAAGCACGACTCACATTGTTTATAAAGATTGTTGTTGTTGTTTTTTAATGAGTTTAACTCAATAAAACAAAAGTATGAGAATGAGTGAAATTGTCTTTAATGACGGTGTACGGTGGGATCAAAGTTTTGAAATTTTATATTTTTATATTTTTTTCATTGTACTGTGGAAGATGGCCAAACCTTGAAGAGGCACACATTTTCGGCAATTCACAAGTTACCATTAATTGGATTAATGCAGGCAGTTCATTCGCCCTCCTTTACTGGGCCATTAGATGCAGAGGACCTATAAGATTAAGGGATTCTTTCATCAAGTTACCTTTACACATATGTACAAGGAGTTCAACATTGTCATCGATGTGTTGTCAAAGGATGGTCTTGTTATGTCTCTAGGGCACATCAAATACACAGTTTTTCAACGAGGGGGACAACAAAGTTGAAGGTGCCAAGGGATCATTTCACATTATTTTGTTTTAGTCTGAACCTGTGGATGCCCGTTCCACTATTTTGTTGGTAAAGATGTTTAATTCGATGAGTGGTATTAGACTCATAATGAGTCTATTTGTTTTTTGGTCCCCAGATAATACTTGGTAATTTAGGTAGATTAACTATGATATTGTGAAGATTAGGAAATTAGGAATCACACTTTTTGTTTGTGATGATGGAACTTGATTTCCAGTAATATGTTATTGTGTGGTCATAAACTAAATTTTGGTATATATGCTCATCAAAATTGATATGTAAACATATCTTTCCTAAATAAATACATGTTCGATTCTTCTTTCTTAAACCAAAATAAATATATAAAATTGTTTTGATAATTATTTAAAATGTAAAGATATATATTATTTTTTTTTAAATATTATTCAATATGAGGACTTATTCCACCATTATAAAAAAAAGACAATTTAATTGTTAAATGCTTTTGTTTTTGGGTTTTTATTTGAGAATACAATATTGAATAATATTTTTGTTTCTGAGTTTTTATTTGAAAATATAATATTGAAGTATATTGTGAATTTTTGGTTACTCAAAATATATTTCAAATGTATAAAATTTATACATTTTAATAAAATTTTATAACATGAAATTTTTTAAAATCCTATTATCAAAAAAATCTAATAATTAAACTAACATATAAAAAAATCTAAGAATTAAACTAATCTATAAAAAACATTTTATATATCTAATCCATAGCCGCTGTACCTTAAATTATACATCATTGGTTTTAATATATATAACCCTTCTTAACCAATACCTTAAATTATACATCATTGGTTTTAATATATATAACCCTTCTTAACCAATACCAGTGTATGTCGACTCTCGTATACTCTCTGTATTGATATATACTATACATAGAAAGAAAGTGCCTCCGGAAATTTCGGCTAGCTCAAGGGAATGTCAAAATTTTAGAATGCAAATTGCGTAAAGCAAAAGTTTATTGCTTTTGCTTTAGAGTTTATTAATGGGTTTCTCGTTTGTGCTTTCACGGTAAAAATTCACAGTATTTTTGGGACAAACAGCTATCATTATAAAATGTATCTCATTAATTGTTCCATCAAATTCCACCATGTGGACATCTATGTATATTTTTTTTGTAAAAAATAAATAAATTTAAGTATGTTTTATAAAATGTTTCTTCAATTCCTCAATGTCGGCATCGATATAAAATCGGTGTAAATTAAAATCATTTGAAAGGTATCTCAATAATTTTGCTTTTATATAATAAATATCAATGAAATCATTAAAAGTTAGGTCAATAATTTTGCTTTTATATAACAAATATCGATCACTTTCCATCCATTCCCTCAATGTGGACATCTATGTGCAGGTCATAAATGGGGAAAAGGCCTTTTAGAATGATAAAAATAGCATGTAAATAATTTTTATTTTATAAAATAAATATTAATTATTCAAAAAATGACGTTGAATTATTGATTTTTTAATGTTTTTTTTCATCAAATCCAATAATATGAAATTTGAGTAAAAATATATATTTAAGGTATATTTTTAAAATATAAATATATATTTTTAATTATAATAAAAAATTATAAAAATATATTAGGATTTTCGATATGTGTTTTAATAAATATATATAAATAGGTATCTTTATTTCACATCTCATTATCATGTATCGCACATTTTACTATTATTTTGCTTAAAAGTTAGTTGTGTTTAATCTCTCAAAGCCAATGCGTACTCTTCTTTTCAAATAAAAAAGGTATTTCATTCGGCTCTCCACCCCAATCCCAAAACCTTTTCACGCTTCCTCGCTTAGCTAAAGTTTCCTTTCCCTATATTCAGGGAGTCACCAATCATATTTCCAAAATCATTTCTATAAAGAACATCAATCCCTGTTCAAGACCCAAACAATACTTAACCAACTCTTTAAATCAACTAAGGACACGAATGACCCTATGTGTGACCCCAAAGTCTATGAGATCCCTTACTTTTGTGGAATGTCCTACATAGGAAAAACGGGAGGACCTCTAAAACCTATCTAAAAGAACATATGGATGACATTTACCATAACAAAATCACTAAATGTGTTGTCATTGAATACTCCCATAATACCAAGAAATTATTTTGTTTTGACAAAACCAAACTTTTAGCCTATGTCCCCTTCCATTGGAATCATGTCATTAGGGAAGCTCTTGAAATCCAAAATCACCCTACCAATTTCAATCGGAAATATGGGTTTCACGTAAGGCATTTTTGGAAGCCCACTATCCATTTTTGTCCTCTAATCCTAGTCCCCCTAACAATAATGTCAATCCTAGCAATTCTTAAGCTCTCCTGCCCCCTAACCCACCCTTCCTTTCTCCTAAGCTTCTTTTGTTTTCTTTGGTTCTTTCTTCATGTCTCTTCCCTAATTATAGATCCCCCTCTTCCTCTATCATTTTAATATCAATAATAATATTATTAGTATTTATTATTGGTGTAGCCTAATTTATAGATGAAATGATATTTTTCATGAGATTTTTTTACTTAATTTTAATTAAAATTTGATAGAGAATTTTAAAAAGTTGAGTTTAAGTTGTTTAATCTGTAGAATTTGAGTGTCTCATGGGGAGTTTTAGGGTGTTGAATCCATTTATGCATTCAAAAATGCATTTTAAATAACAAAAAATCACATTCTTTTGTGAAATTGTTTTGTTTTTTTTTTTTTGCTAAAGCAAGAGTCGTACCTTCATTATCATTAGTTCAGAAAATAATTTACATATAATACAACCGTCCACGTGGAACTTTGGACGAAGTAAAAAATAATCTTTAAAAACCAAGGGCATCGATTAAGGGTAAAAACCCTGAACCCTACCAACAAAACCGCAAGACCCTCAAATGCTAGACTGTGCCGAGGCCATACGGTCGACCCACTGAAATCCGAAAAATGGACCAAAATTACATGATATTGGGTTCGAATGGGGGATTAACACTTGAACAAAAGGAATACCCAAAATCATCGAATCTCGCTAAGAAATGGACAAAAATCCACATTCGGACTTGCATCCTTTAATCTCAACCGTCAAAACTTCTTGCCTGATCCAATGGCAGAGGAAAACATCGCAATGCCTAGAAACTTGATGATTAACTGCTAGGACCCACATACATGCTCATTTATTTTGGACCGTGGATCCTCCGTGCTTGATCCGACGGCTGAGGATCATATCGCACGGGTCTAAAGCACCAAAGTTAGTGTGCGATGAGGGCAGTATTTGTTCCCACCCCTTGGCCACTTGTAGCACGGTGAGTGGAATCGCTCCCATTTCATAAAAACTGCTTCTAGCTTGAAAGGCTCGCGATAAACTGAATACCATTCCTCGAGCAGTATTGTGTCCATGTGAAGAGAATCTGGGGTATTCTGACTGCTAAGAAAGCTCAAATTCCGGTTTCTCGCTCCATCCCCTCTGCGCTAGATCATGAACCCATGTAAAATAAAGCTCCATCCCTCCAGCCAACTACCCGAGAAGCAGAGTTTGTTGAGCACCCCATGAAGGACCAGACTGTGGAAAAAATAGCAAATCATAATGATACCAAATCATCTAGACCCCACCTCCATGGCTTTATTTTGATACACCATCATGTCTTCATCCGCCTGGTAGTGACAATGTGCCTTAAGTTTGTTCTGAGGCAACCCTTGCCAACCCATCGCGACCCTACTGATAGTACAATTCACTCCTTGATTAGCTAGAATATCTGCCAGTTTGTTGGCTGTCCTTCGCACATGGTTAAAACTTATTGTGTGGAGGCCAAGGAGGTGGAGCTAGATCTGTTGAAAGACCTAGATCAGCCTCCAATGTTTTGAGACCTTCTCCGACTCTATACCACAACTAATTCTTTTGACCGAGTTAATGATTAACTCAGAATCAACTTCAACAATCACATTTTGACAATTATCCTGCTCCAAGAGTTCTAAACATTTCTCGATAGCCATTAATTCTACCATATTGTTAGTGGCTCTGCCTAAATGGCCATGGAAGATGAAAAGGATATTTTTGTTTTCATCCCTTAACACCCCTCCAAAGCTAGCAATGCCCGGGTTACCTTTTGTAGCCTCATCAATGTTATATTTCAAAAAACCTTGAGGGGGAGGATACCATTAGTCCTGCTCAGTGTCCATTATCCTAACCTTCCTGTCCAAGCCCCGAGGAATAAGCTGCTGCATACCCAACTGTCGGAGTATCCTCATTTCCACATCTGAGGGTGTAATCTTAGGGTGATTTCGCACTACAGTACCAACCGTCTCCTTAAGCTGTTTTAAGAGCTGCTCAAAAAGACATTCGTAGGGTCTCTTTTCATTTTTGAAGATTTTGTTGTTCCTTTCTTTCCAGACATTCCAAATAATGAAGCTCGGTGTAAGAGCCCAAGCTGAGCCAAGAATTTCATTATCAGAAAAATTTGACCTCCAGTTATTTAGGGTATTTATAATACTCCCTCTATCCCTGTCGGTCTGTTGGAAAATGGTGGCAAAAGAATCCCACAACCTAGAGGTGAAGATGCAATTATTGAGAAGGTGCTCCATAGTTTCCTCTTGGGCCTCACAGAGCTGGCATCTGGAAGGCCCCAGAACACCCCTCTTCCGAATGTTATCCCAAGTCAGAATTTTCTTATGATGAACTAACCACATGAAGAGTTTAATCTTCATCCAGCCTTGATGCCTCCATAGATTCTGCCAAATCCTATCTGGAGCATGAGAATCTAGCTCAAGGAGTATGCATTTTGCCTCCTTAAGATTAAAGGTACCCTCATTATTGTTGCCCCATCTAAGTTGGTCATGCCCCCCTATTACTAGAATCTTCCTTTGTTCCAACATTTTCATAAGAGCCTCCACTTTTTCTTTCAAGAGGCTGTCATCCCTGTAATCAATGTTCCTCCAAGTTCTCCATTTTCCTGCATTATTAGTTTGGTCCCAAAATATTTTACCTTAGATAACCCTATGGGGTCTGTCTCTTTCTTGAGGTCCAAAAACTTCTCTTTTAACAATATGGGTTCTTGTTGCCATTTATCCTCCCAAAATAATGCAAGATCTCCCTCTCTGATTTCCCAGAAGCTGTTCTTTTGTACTAAACCTCTATTCTCCCAGACCTTATTCTAGATGTGTGAGCCCTTTATACTTCCAAAAATCTTTATGTGATCATTAATTTGCCAAGTACTGGCATATTTTTCTTTCCAGATACTAGCCCACTTAGCCTTTGGGTCTTTTACCCAATGCCACCATAATTTTGCACCTAAAGCCCTGCTTAGAACCTATGGATCATCCAATCCAAGACCCCCATGATTTTTAGGTTTGCAAATTTTCCCCAGGCTACCAAGGCCCATTTCTTTATTTTCTCCCCCTTGCCCCAAATAAAGTCTCTTTGAATGGTTCTAAATTGTTGTAAGACTCCTTTTGGTGTTGGGGGTTCTAATAGTATGAAAATTGGGATTGATTGAAGAACAACCTTTGTAAGCACCAACCTACCAGCCGAGTTTAAAGATCTAATAGTCCAGTTCTTGATTTTATCCTGCATCTTATTAATCACTGACTCCCAAATGATCTTGTGCAAAGGTTTAGCAGTTAGAGGAACTCCCAAATATTTTTAAGGTAGGACATCCCTTTGAAAGCCCAGAATTCTGGATATATTCCTTTGAATAGAAATATTGGTATTAAAGAAAAAAATCTTAGATTTGGAAATATTAACCTCCATACCTGTAGCCATGGAAAAGTCACTTAGGATTTGTTTGTATGCAAGAGCTTCTTTGACCGTGGGGATTCCCTGCAGCATGGTATCATGAACAAATTGTTGATGAGTCAAGGCCTGTCCATTCTTAGAAAGTTGGAGACCCTTGATTTTGCCGACTTCTATTGCATGCTTGATAGACTGACCAAGTCCTTCCATCATGAGGATGAAGAGAAAGGGGGAGCGCAGATCTCCTTGCCTAAGGCCTCTTGAAGGAATAAAAGTCTCAGAGGGAGAACCGTTAACCAAAATTGAAGCTAGAAGAAGTGACGAGGGCCATGACCCATATAAACCATTTATGATCAGACCCAAAAGCAATAAGAACCCTCATAATATAGGTCCAGCTCAACTTATCATAAGCTTTGGCTAGGTCCAGTTGCATGATCATTCCAGCCTTCCTATTGCTAGTCAGTGATTGCACCACCTCATGTGCTTGAATGACATTATTGAAGATTTGCCTGCCTTCCACATAACCAGATTGTTCCCCAAACACTAGAGTAGGAATAAGAGGTTTGAGTCTATTGGCAACAACCTTGGATATTATCTTGTAAACCACATTGCACAAAGCTATGGGTCTAAACTTATTTTGAGTTTGAGCATTATCCTGTTTAGGGATCAGGGAGATGAAGGAGGTGTTGAGCACCTTCAGAATGGTTCTATTCATCCTGGAATCTTCTACTACATTCAGAATATCCCGTTTAACAATATTCCAAAAAGCTTTAAAGAAATCTACATTGAAGCCATCAAGGCCTGGTGCTTTACCATTCTGCAGTTCCTTGAGGACCTCACTAACCTCCTCTTCTATCACTGCCTAGTAAGGTTGAAATTATCCTCTCTAGACACCAGCCTAAGTATATGTCTTGTTAAGTCCTTGATGAAATGCTCTCTATCTGAAATGTTTTCCTTTGTTATACCACGAATGTGCTGAACTAACACAACTTCTTTATCTTTGTGGGAATTAAGAAGTTGCCCTCCCTCGTTCTTGATCAAAGAGATTCTATTATGAGCTCTGTTTTCCAAGGTGGACCTATAGAAAAATCTGGTATTTCTCTCTTCTCCTTTTAGCCATTGAACTCTAGATTTTTGTCTCCAAAATATTTCCTCTTGTTTACATAAATTCTCCCAGTCTTGCTGATATTTGGTGGCTTGATCATTTATGACTTTATCAAAGCCAACTGTGATAAGGGCTTGGTTGAGTTCCTGCAATTTGTCTTCAACAAATTTTTTTTCCCTCAAAAATATTGCCAAATTCATTCTTGTTCCAATCTTTAAGCCCGAGCTTGATATGTTTTAGTCTTTTGTGTAGAAGGAACATTCTTGTACCCTGAATATGTAAATCTTTAGACCACCAATTTGTAATGTTGCTGATTAAATCTGGATGGGTGAGCCAGATATTCTCAAATATAAAGGGTCTATTTCTGGGGGTACCAATGCCCTGAACCTCCAGTTGAACCGACTAGTGATCTGAACCTCCAAAGGGGAGAATTTTCTCTACCGTTTCCTTATCGATGAGCATAAGGTTCTATGAGATGATGAATCTGTCTAACTTTGAGGCTACTTGAGACTCTCCTCCTCTTTTATTGTTCCAAGTAAAGAGACCATTACTCGAATCAATATCAACTAGCTTCATATTATCCATAAAAGTTTGAAATGCTAAAGAGACTTTGTTTAGAATTATGGTTCCCACTTTTTCTCTGAAAGTGATTTGATCATGTTGAAGTCCCCACCCATGATCCATGGTATTCCTACATGTCTCTCTTTGAGATCCACAAGAGAATCTAGAAACCTGAGTTTATCATCCATTCTCTGAGGAGCATAAACATTTGTGACCAGATAGGTCTCCCTATCCTCCGCAGGCTGAATAACCACTAATAAATACTTTCTGGAAGCCTCGGCAGCTATTATGCCAATCGTTTGGGGGTTCTGAAGAGTTAGTATGCCTCCTACTGTATTTTCTGCTTTGACTTCTAGAAACTCAAATCGATTGAGCCATTTTCTATATATTTCTTTTATTTTCTGAATGGAACATTTAGTTTCCTAGATACAGATCATATATAGAGCTTCTTGTTTCATTCCTTTCTTTGTTTCCTTTTACTACCTAGACCCTTGATATTCCAAGAAGTGAACTTCATCATTAAAGATTTGTAAAGGAGTAACTGGTTAGGTCTTTCATCTTACCTGAATCTGTCATTAGCTTTCCACATTCCATCAAAATCTCATTATGCTTTTTCCTACCTCTTTACTTTCCTGGCTATCTAGGTGCCAATCCTGGTGTATTTTTCATAGTTTTCACACCTTTGTTACCCTGTCTTTCAGTTATTCTTTGCCTATCCAGCCCTTTAGCCTGAGTTTTCCATATGTACAACTGTTATACTCTAGTGAACTCTTCTTGAGGTAACGAATCTACCCCTCCCATGGTTCCCTATTTCAAGAACCCTTCCAAATCTAGGTGTTCTCTATCAAGAATCTCCTGTAGTTCATGGTCCTCCATTTCCATCTCACTCTGGGTCATTTCCTAGTCCATCTCCAGTTCTACATCACTTATCATAGCCTCTTTCTATTTATTATTATCCTTTGTTTGATCTTTGTCTTCTTCTTTCTCCTTCTCCACTGGACTTCCGTCCATTTCGTGATCTACTTTTGTTATCTCTTCTTCTTCTTCGAGTACTTGGTACCTGTTCAGACTAGCCTGTGGCCCTTCTGCTTGATGTTGCTTTAGTCCCCTTTTGCCCCCTTTTCCTCTATGACTCACTTTATGAAAGCTTTCAATATCTTTCATTATGGTAGCTTTACTCTTGTTCTCTATTTTACTGAGAGGGCAATCCCTGAATAGGTGCACATGCTCATGGCATCTTTGACATCTGAATGGAATATGTTCATAATCTACTATTTGCACCCATTCTTCATCAAAAACTTCCAAGATAACCTCATCCGGTAGAGCTCCGAAGAGATCCATCTCCACACAAATTTGTGCAAAGGAGGTGTACTTTCCCCTTCTGGTGGCCTTAGAAGCTTTGACAAAACACCCTAGTTTATTTCCTATGGCAGTTAATGATTCCATTGGCTAGTAATCAAGAGGGGGGGAGTAGACTCTTACCCAGACAGGAACCAAAGTGAAAGTCTCATGCTCCGGGACAAAGTTCATCATCCATGGCCGCATGTAGAGGCCTGCTGCTGCGTAGAAGTAGGGCCCTCCTTCAAACACCCTATCTTTATCCTCAATATTTGTGAAGACCACATTGAAGAATCCCTTTGACCCAAGATGTAGGTCAATGCTTCCTTTAGGTTTCCGGTGGTATTTAATCCATGTCTATAATGCCTTTTCAGTGGGCCATAATCCCATGAATTTATAGATGATAGCATATGTCTGCATGTGGTCCCTGTGTGCCTGCAGAGCAAGATCATTCAGAACTACTCTGGGTGTGACCTCAGCTTTGGGTTTACATGGTCCCTTCTGTGCCTTGGTTTTTGCTCCTTGTTCCTTTTCTTCTTTCTCCTTTTCTTTTGTGCTATTATTCTCCCTTGATTTGTTTCCCTCTTACTCCTCTTCCATGCTTTCTTTCCCTTCTTCTACAAGACCTCTGACATCTTCTATTGGTTTCTTACCTCAGCTGGCCATAGCCTGCTTGTAGGAGGGAGTGGAGCTCCCTCCTTTGCGCCCTTCCATGGAGTTCAACACCTGCTAAAGATTGTAAACCCTAGCTATTCGTCCCTTCTCCCCTCAAGAAAAATTACATTCTCAAGGACAATGTACTATCAGTTGCATGTGTTTTCTTATAAAAACTCATGCATGCAGTCAAGGATCATTCCTTGAGGATTGCGTAGTTCTGACCTTGTGAAATTTTTTTGTTAGATTCGAGTGAAAAAATCTATTTTGTAAGTTAAACTACACATATATTATTACCCCTTATTAAAATCCCCTTTTTTCCTATAACCTTAAATTAATCATCCTGTTAGAATTAATGGAGAATAGGCTATTGTTGTTACATAGTTGTGCATTTTACTTTCTCTAGTTATTTAGTTCTTATTCTTCAGGGATATGATTTGCTGTCCCTAAAAAATTGTATCTATTTAATATTGGAGATTAATGTGAAGCCTGTGCAGCGTTTTGCTTGAGGTAACTCCTGGTGATCTGCACCTATGAGCTCCTCTTGTTTGGTTTGTCATTTCATGTCTTCCCTGTGCTACTCTTGACACGGTATCAGAGCTGCAGGACTGCTAATCCTATACGCTGAGTTCAGGGCATTACTGAAGCAGATTCATCGCGAGGCTTAAGTGTATAAATGCGACAGTCGAGAAGAAAAATTCTCGAGCATTTCATTTCCAAAGCTCGACATGAGTGCTGCATATATCTTCACGACTACATGTTGGATTGCTACGACGATCTTCGTGAGACTATGGTTAGGTGCGACTACTATCCAAATTTGAGATGTTTGGGAAGGGTTGTTGCGTAGGTGCTCCATGATTGAGGAGATCTGGAATGAAGGAGGTTGTGTGGCTTGGAAATCCTAGTATGTCAGGTCTGTGTGATGCATGGAGGTGCAACAATTTGTGAGCTGAATCTATGTTTGAGATCGTATTGCAATAGCGGTGAGGAAGTGCTAAGAAGACTGTTGTGTATGCAGAAGACTATTGTGTATGGTGGTGATAAGATTGTTGTGTACACCAAGGAGGAGTTGGTAGTGTGGAGGCCAGATCGCCAAGCAGAACCGTTGAGGAGGTGAGGAGGCCGAGATCGTGGAAGAAGCTAGTTGCATGTGAGATTATCCTATGTGGTGAGTTGAGAGCCTTCGAAAAGGCTGTGTGGCAACACATTACTGTTGCAGCCGTTAAAAAAAATTAGATGGCATGTTTGAGCTGTGGTAAGTTTGACCATCGAGAAGCAATCGACGTGCAGGAGATCAGCTCTTTCGTGTGGGTTCGACCCTTGGGGAGGTCCTGAAGCAAGACATGGAGCTGCTACCAGAGGAGTTGAGGGGTGAGGTGTTCGTACATAACTTCATTTATTGAGCAAAGGCGGTGTCCAGGACGTGGAAGAAGACTTATGCCCAGGATAATATATTACAGCTCAGCCCAATTGGGGTTGTGAAGAAGGACTTCAATTTCAGTCCCAAATCAATCTAGTAGTGCTTGATTGAGAGACAGGACGGATCTACCAGGAAAAGAGATTCTGTTTTTTTTCTCTTTGTTTAATTAATTTTTTAATTAAAGTTTCAATTTCTTTAATTAAAAATATGGAGGCTCTTATTATTTGATAAAAGGGGGGCATTTTTTAAAGGGAATTTGGAGTGATCATTTTGTTTAAAGAAGATCTGGTTTTGTTTAAACTATTCAAGTTTTTAACTCATTCAAAATGAATAATCAAATTGCTGAAGCTTATCTCAATGAGAGTAATAAGCTTGATGGTTCCAATTACACCAATTGGAAGTTTAAGCTCCAGACTCTTCTTGAGGGATAGAATGCCTATGGCATTGCCACCAGTGATAAGGTCAAGCTGACTACTGCAACTAGTGGATCGAATACAACAATTCAATATTGGGAGAAAAGGGAGATGAAGGAAAATGTTCTCCTCAAGTTATCAGTTAAAGATTGCATCATCCCTCACATTTGGGAGTGCAAGATGGCGAAGTATATATGGATGATTCTCAAAGAAATGTACGAGATCAAGAACACGAGTCGAACTTTGTACCTCAGGAAGAAGATTCCCTCCATCAAGATGGAGGAAAATGAGTTTGTTTCTTCATTCATATCCTGGATAAAGGAGGTTAAAGATAAACTAATTGATATTGGTCAGACTGTGGCGAGTGATGATCTGGTGATGATTACCATGAACTGCATTATGGATGATTATTAGATGTTTATAATGGGATTGAATGCAAGAGAAAAGCCTCCAGGCTTTGAAGAGCTTACCGAGATCTTGCTACAAGAAGAAGAAAGGAGGTTGTCCCTCAAACCTCAAAATCCAGATCTTGCATTGATGACCAAGTTCAAGCCGAAAGGGAAAGCAGTGGTTGATCACAGGAAGGGTAGCATATCACAAAAAAGGACACCACAAGGTATGACCTCACATAAACATGACTCAACTCCTAAATGTTTTTATTGTGGTAAGATATGCCATATTGCTAAATTTTTCCATAAGAAAAAGGTAGATGGGGAGAGGTACAAGCAGAGAAGACATGCAGGTCATCTGGTTGATGCAGATTAGAACCAGGATGTCAGATTATTTATGGCTGAGACTGCACTAGCCACTAAGGATGATGAATAAGATATTTGGTTCGTAGATTCTGGAGCCTCCTCACATATGACAGGTAAAAAGAAACGATTTAGAAATTTTAGAGAATCCAACACTGGAGTAAAAGTATACCTTGGAGATGATAGAGGGTATGAGATCAAGGGACATGAAGATGTCCTTTTCACTCTACCTGATGGAAACATAAGGAATATATCTGATGTGTGGTATGTTCCTGGTATTAAGAAGAACCTGATTTTTGTATCAAAGATTACAGATCAAGATCACAAGGTAGAATTATTTAAATCTTATTGTATTATTAAATACTTGTTGGACCAGATGAAGCCTATTGCTATAGGTGTTCGTATAGGAGGACTCTACAAACTGGATGTGAAGAGTACACCACCGCAAGCATTGATGTCATTAGAGAAGTCTACTAAAAACTTGTGGCATCAGCGACTTAGGCACATCAATTACAGTGATCTTCTTCTGTTGCAAAAAAAAGGTATGGTGAATGGTATTCCTGTTTTGAAAAGATTTCATATTGATTGTGAAGCATGTGCATTGGGTAAACAACATAGAGATGAATTTCCTGTTGTTAAAGATAGGAGACAGAGGGATACACTCGAACTTGTACACATTGATTTATGCGGGCCTATGCAGACAAGATCGTTAGGTGGGGCCTACTATTTTCTAATCTTTGTTTATGATTGTACAAGATTCACATGGGTGTATTTTCTTAGACTGAAGAGTCATGCCTTTGAGTATTTCAAGCAATTCAGGAACATGATCAAAAAGCAAACAAGAAAGTTCATCAGGTTTCTTCGATCAGATCAAGGCAGAGAATTCAAGAAAGGGGATTTCATCAAATACTGCAAAGAGCATGGGATACATTAATAGTTTACAACACCTTACACTCCTCAGTAGAATGAAGTAGTTGAGAGGAAAAACAGAACAGTGGTGGAGTGTGCTCATAGGATGTTGAAAGGTAAGAATTTAACTAATGGTTTTTGGGCAAAAGCTGTCAATACTGCAGTGTATTTCAAGAATAGGAGTCCCACTAAAAGTCTTGATTATAAAACTCCTTTTGAAGCATTGTTTGGCTTCAAGCCTGCAGTAAGTCATCTTAGAGTATTTGGTTGTAAAGCTTTTGTGCATGTTCCCAAAGAAAACAGGAAGAAGTTAGATTCAAAGGCTGTTAAATGTACCTTCATTGGATATTGTAGTGAGTATAAGGCTTACAAATTGTTTGATCCTTCTACTCACAAGGTGTTTGTTAGTAGAAATGTAGTATTCCATGAACAGGTTGATGATGGAAATCCTGTTCAAGATAATGAAGAATGGCATGTACCCTTACTTTTAGATGAGGATGTTGAAACATGGATCAATCCACAACAACAACAACAATAGCAACAATAGAAACAACAAGATAAAGAGGAGGAATTTGAGTTCACTCCACAAAGAGAAGAACAGAGAAAAATATTTGACACCCCACCACTCAGGAGATCTACCAAGTGTCGGTTTTAACCCCGTACAGAAATTACCTGCATATGAATTCTAAAACACAAAAAATAAACAATGTGAGAGCATAAGACATAAAACACATATACACAAAGATTTTCCCCTAGATCCCAAAACTGGGACTACCAGCTTGATTTTTCATTATGTTCCTTTCAATGTTACAATACATATTTATACATGCTGAATCATCCAATACCATGGACCGAAAACCATCGTGTCCAAAACCATGGAACGAAAACCATCACGTCCAAAACCATGTGTGAAAAACATGCACAAAACCATAGGTAGGTCTGCCCAACCTAATATAGGGTCGAAAACCAAAATTTTCCAAGGCGCTACCCTCGACCCCATAGAGTGGGATTAGCTACACCCATCAAACCCCCTGTGACTCCCCCCACTATGCAATCGACGCAACAAAGGGGGGCCTCCACCCCCCTTCTAACCCCCTGTTAACTATGTGGGCTAGTTGTGGAAAGAATATAACACAACCCAACATTCTCCCACTTGTTGTTTTCTTTCCACAAGGGGCCACAAGAGAGGTTAGTCATTTATCCAACACTGCAATGCCCATTGTTTCTCTACACCAAGAACTCAGAGCTCATATATTTTGTCAATGCATCTGCAGTATTCTTCAAAGTGTCCACCTTTACTAGCAACACCTTTTTTTCTTCTATCATATCCCTCACAAAGTGATATTGAACATCAATGTGCTTTGTCTTTGAATGATATGCAGGGTTCTTTGCCAAGAAAATTGCACTTTGGATGTCATAGTCTATCCTTATAGCTCCCTGTACTAACCCCATTCTTGAACACAATCTCTGCAACCAAACTGCTTCCTTGCTTGCATGAGTGGCTGCCATGTATTCTGCCTCTATTGTTGATAGTGCCACTACAGATTGTTTCTTACTCATCCAACTGATTGCACCTCCAAATAGGTTAAACACATACCCACTTGTAGATCTTCTTTGATCCATATCTCCAGCCTAGTCTGCATCAACAAAGACATGAATATCCAACACTCTGTCCAAACCTGGTCTTCCTTGGTAGCACAAACCATAATCACTAGTGCCATACAAATACCTGAAAACCCACTTCACTGTTGTCCAGTGCTCCTTCCCTCGTTTTGACGTAAACCTGCTCAATACTCCCACTGCATGTGCAATGTCTAGTCTAATACAGACCATCGCATACATCAGGCTACCGACTGCACTTCCATATGGAACACAAGACATGTCCTCTTCCTCTTCTTGTGTCTTGGGACATTGTTCAACATATAACTTTACACCTATAGGAATAGGAACCCTCACCGGTTTACTATACTGCATATTAAACCTCTGCAATATTGTCTCGACATACTTCCTCTGGTTTAACTAAAGCTTCCTTTTTGTCTAATCTCTTTTAATTTCCATGCCCAAAATATAGTTTGCAGCACCAAGATCTTTCATGCTGAATTTGGAGGACAAATGGGTCTTCAAATCCTAGATAATTTATTTGTCATTTCCAACTAGCAACATATCATCCACATACAAGACCAGATAAATAACACGGTCACCAATTAATTTAAAATCCACATAGTGATCTTCTTTGCTTCTGGTGAAGCTAATTCCTCGTATAAATGTATCAAATTTTTGATACCACATCCTTGGTGGCTGTTTTAATCCATACAAAGATTTCTTTAACTTGCATACCAGTTCTTTCTTACTCTTCACCACAAAACCTTCAGGTTTCTTCATGTAGATCTCCTCTTCCAGATCCCCATGAAGAAATGTTGTCTTCACATCCATCTGTTCTACCTCAAAATCAAAAGCAGTAGAAATAGATAAAAGTAATCTAATAGAATTTACCTTGGCAACAGGAGAAAAAATATCACCAAAATCAATTCCCAGCATGTGGGAATAACCTTTTGCTACCAACCGAGCTTTGTATTTCTCCTTTCCTTCTGCATTTGTCTTCTTCTTGAAAACCCATTTTCTGCTAATGGGTTTCCTTTTAGCCTGCAACTCCACCAGATCCAAAGCCTCATTTTTGTGCAAAGATGCCATTTCATCAACCATGGCCTCTTTCCAGAGTTTTCCATCCTCTGAATCTACTACCTCCTTCACAGTTCTGGGATCATCATCAATAATGGATAAAGCAAAATTTGAACAGAAAGCAGATGGACTATACCTTTCTCGATGCCTTATTTCTCGAACTAATCTTCTCACACCCGGATTTTGTGGTTCTTCATCTTCTGATTCCTCCTCTGTTGTAGAGTCTGATTCTTCCTTATTTAGCTCAAACTCTATCTTCTCAAGTTCATTTGGTTGGACTTCATGTTTACTAACATCTTTCACCTCTCTGAACACCACATCTCAGCTGTACACAACCTTCCTTGTAACTGGGTTCCAAATCTTGTAACCCTTTAAACCATCCTTATACCCAATAAAGATGCACTTTTCAAATTTACTATCTAGCTTGGTTCTTTTCTCCTTTGGAACATGTACATATGCATCGCATCCAAATACCCTTAGATGTGAAAGAGAAGGTTTATTACCAATTCATACCTCTTGTGGAGTCCTATCTTCCAACATTGATGAAGGTGATCTATTGACCAGCTAACATGCAGTCTCCACCGCCTCTGCCCAGAATTCCTGTCCTAACCCGACACCATTGAGCATGCTTATTGCCATTTCCATTAACGTCTTATTCGTTCTTTCTGCAACTCCATTTTGCTGATGTGTATATGGAGTAGTCTTTCTGTCGTGCTATACCACACTTCTTACAGAATTCTTCAAATTCCTTACTGCAAAACTCTCCACCATTATATGTCCTCAACACCTTTATCTTATTCTCTGTCTGGTTTTCCACCAGAGCCTTAAATTCTTTAAACCTACTAAAGACTTCAGATTTCTTCTTAAGGAAATATATCCATGTATTCCTTCAGAAATCATCTATAAATGATACATAGTACACATACTTACCCAATGATGGAACCTTCACAGGTCCAAACACATCATTGCACACAAGCTCTAGTATCTGTTTCGCCCTCTTACCACTAGAGGGGAAACTCACCCGATTTTGCGTCCCATATACACAATTTTCACAGAAATCAAAATCCAGAGAGATATTACTCATACATTCTACCATACATTTAACATGAAGTATTCGAAGGCCCTTCTCTCCACTATGTCCAAGCCTTTGATGCCACATCATGGTCTTCTCTCCAGAGACCACTAAATTTTTTGCTCCACTTTCAGGAACCACAAAACTGTTGCAGTCATCAATAATAGTGTTACCTTGCAGCTTGTACTGAGTTCCAATCCGAACTCTCCATATCAATACCAGTGCTCCCCGAACCATTTTGCAGGTATCCTTCTCAAACACTATTTTTACACCTGCATCATCTAGCTTGCTTACGGAAATCATATTTCTGGCTAATGCAGGAATATGTAGAACACCCGAAAGTGTTCTAACCCTTCCACCTTGCAACTTCAACTTTACATTTCCACGACCAACGATTAACCTTTGTGTCATCCCCCAAGAAGACATCACCACCATCATATTTCTCATACTCGCAGAACCACTCTCTGTGGGGAGTGAAGTGAAAATATGCACCCGAGTCAATCAACCATGCCTCATGATCTACATGTGTACTTGAAGAAGCCAAGTACAGATAACCACCTTCATATGAGGTGTTTTTCACCTCTACAGAAGGAGCATCATCAAATCCCTTTCCTTTGTCAGAAGCTTTAGATTTACAATCCCTTTTGTAGTGTCCTTCCTTTCCACATTTCCAGCACACCACCTTTACAAGTTTTCCTGGAGATTTAGATCTCCCACTTGATGACTTATTTTTGTTTCTGTTCTTGGACCGTTCTCGTACAGATAAGGCATCACCATTCTGGCTCTCCATATTTTTTCATCTCACCTCCTCCGTCAGCAAGGATGAGACTATTTCATCAAAATATAAGGTAGTTGCATTGCTACCTATTGCAATAACAAGACTATCCCACGAATCTGGTAGAGAACACAACAAACTGATGCACTTATCTTCATATGAAATTTTAATATTAACAAATAATAACTTACTTACCACATTACTAAATGCGTTCAGATGTTCTATCACTGAGTCTCCATCTTTCATCCTCAGGTTATACAACTTCTTACATAGGAATAGTTTATTCACCAGTGACTTAGATTGGTACAAAATCCCTAACTTGTCCCACAAAGCCTTCATCATAGCTTCCCCTAATAGATTCAGCAATACTGAATCTGAGACACACAATCATATTGTGCTTTTAGCCTTTCGATCCAACTTCTTCCATTCTTCATTAGACACTCCCATTGGTTTAGTACCTGGATCTACTGCGACCCATTGATCTTTATCCACAAACAGATCCTCCATCTTGAGTTTCCATAACTCAAAACTTTGACCATTAAATTTCTCGATCTATATCTTTCCATTGCTTGCCATTCTCTTTCACCACCAGAATCGATCCTGTAGATCTCCCATTGAACAGGGTCTACCACAGGCCCGAGCGAAACCCCTCAGCAACAAAGGCATCCCATTGAAGCCAAAACAACTCTGATACCAAATGTAGGTTTTAACCCCGTACATAAATTATTTGCATACGAATTCTAAAACACAGAAAATAAACAATGCGAGACCATAACACATAAAACACATATACACATAAATTTCCCCTAGATCCCAAAACCGGGACTACTAGCTTGATCTTTCATTATGTTCCTTTCAATGTTACAATACATATTTACACATGCCGAAGCATCCAATACCATGGACTGAAAACCATCACGTCCAAAACCATGGACCAAAAACCATCATGTCCAAAACCATGTGCGAAAAAGATGCACAAAACCATAGGTAGGTCTACCCAACCTAATATAGGGTCCAAAACCAAAATTTTTCGTGGCTTTGCCCCAGACACCATAGAGTGGGGTTAGCTGCACCCCTCAAACCCCTGTGACCCCCCACTATGCAATTGGCGCAACGAAGAGGGGGGCTCCACCCCCCTTCAAACCCCTTGGTTAACTACGTGGGCTAGCCATGGAAAGAATATAACACAACCCAACAACAGGTCAAAACATTTACCAGCTCGGTATAAGGATTGTGCGCTCATGACTGGTATGTTAAACATTGCAGAACCTTCTAATTTTCATGAAGCTAGTAAGAGTTATGAATGGAAGGAAGCAATGAAAGAGGAATATGAATCTATTATTAAGAATAATACTTGGGATCTAGTAAAGCTTCCTCATGATAAACAACCCATAGGTTGTAGATGGTTATTTAAGTTGAAATTTAAAGCACATGGGTCTATTGATAAGTATAAAGCAAGGCTGGTTGCAAAGTGGTATTCCCAGAAAGAAGAATTGACTTTGAGGAAACATTTTCCCCTGCTGCAAAATTAAATACTATTAGAATGATTATTGCTTTAGCCACTAAGAATCATTGGAAAATACATCAATTAGATGTTAAATCTGCTTTCTTAAATGGTGATTTAAAAGAAGAAGTATACTTAGTGCAACCTAAGGGGTTTGTTAAGAAAGGAGAAGAGCATTTAGTCTGTAAACTAAAGAAAGCTTTATATGGTTTAAAAAAGGCTCCTAGATCCTGGTACGAAGAAATTGATTCATTTTTCCTCATGCATGGTTATAAACAGAGCAAAAATGATCCTAATTTGTATACTGTGTTTAATGATGAGGGGAAGATACTATTGATTTCTTTATATGTAGATGATCTGATCATGACAAGGAGTGCAGACAACCTCATTGAAGAAATCAAGTAGCAATTATCACGTAAATTGGAGATGAAGGACCTTGGAGAAATGCATTACCGTTTGGGTCTAGAAGTTTGGAGAGATTCAAGCCAAACTTTCTTGTCCCAGGGTAAGTATTCTAAGAGTTTGTGGACTAAATTTAAAATGGATGAGTGTAAGGCTGCATTTGTGCCATTACCGTAGAACAACAAACTTCATGGGAATGATAGTTCGAAATATACAGATGCAACATTGTACAGACAATTGGTTGGTAGTCTTATTTATTTGACTACAACGAGACCAAATCTAGCTTATGAAGTGAGTGTTTTGAGTCAATTCATGACTCAACCTCATGAGAACCATTGGCTTGTAGTGAAAGGAGTATTGAGGTATCTGCAAGGAACTTCAGGCTTTGGTATTTTGTATTCTGACTCACTTGATGTTAGCTTGACAGGTTATACAGACTTTGATTGGGTGGGAAATTTAGATGATAGAAGATCAATTATAGGTTAGCCTTTAGCATTGAATCCGGGGTCATTTCTTGGGGCAAAAAGAAGCAACATACTGTAGCCTTATCCTCAGTAGAAGCGTAATATCAAGCTATGTGTGCAGCAGCATGTGAGGCAGTTTGGTTGCACAAACTTCTCCAAGATGTAGGGGAAGAACAGACATAAGCTATGGTTATCAATTATGATAATCAAAGTTCCATCAAACTGGCTTACAATCCTGTGTTTCATAAAAACACTAAGCACATAGACACTCAATTTCATTTTGTTATGGAAAAGGTGCAGTCCAAAGAAATTTGTGTTGAATATTGTAATTCTTGTGATAATATGGCTGATATATTTACTAAGCCTCTGGGAAGACTGAAGTTTGAGTTGTTTAGGGACATATTAGGTGTGTTTAAGAACCCTTTCTCCATTAAGGGGAAGCATTAGAATTAATGGAGAATAGGCTATTGTTGTTACGTAGTTGTGCATTTTACTTTCTATAGTTATTTAGTTCCTATTCTTCAGGGATATGATTTGTTATCCCTAACAAATTGTATCTATTTAATAATGGAGATTAATGTGAAGCCTGTGCAGCGTTTTGCTTGAGGTAGCTCCTAGTGATCCACACCTATGAGCTCCTCTTGTTTGGTTTCCCATTTCATGTCTTCCATGCCCTACTCTTGACACATGCATCATTTAGTCTTTAATATCTATCTAATCCTAATTTAATACTATCATATAATTTTATTTTTCTTTTGACTTTGTTTGCATTCTATATAATTCCTTCCTAAACTAATGTTGTTACTTCATTCTAGTTGAATATTATTTAATTCTATGTTATAATTTAATTTTCCTTTGACTATCTTTGTATTCCAAATTAGTTCTACTCTATTTTTTTATACTTTATTCTAATTTAACATTATTTAATAGTTCTAATCTAAATTTTGATATTATTTAATATTACAAATATAAACTTTAATTATTTGTTCAGTTTTATTTTAATATCAATATTCAATATTAATTTCTAGACCAAATATAAAATAAAATAATATTAATCTAATTAAAAAATATTATTACTTTATCCTAATTTATCGTCATTTTAACTGAACATTTTCTTTTTTATTCCATTATTAGTATTTATTTATTCCAATTCACTATTAATTAATTTATTTGATTTAAAATTAAAATCTTTGCGTTTTTGTTTATTAGGTAATGTGAGTCTTGAGATGACGGGCATGCCTAACATGCGGCTTGAATAACCGCCATCTAAGCACATCTAAACCATCAGAATCACTTGGGGATCACACGAAACTTGGACCATACCAACCCTTAGCATGGGTAGATTTTTGCCCGTGGAGTTTCAAATGAGTGACCTTTTGTAACACCCTCCTCTCACATCCACCCAAGTAACTATGCCAACTGGGATAAACATGAGATGAGAGGCTACTATGATCAGATTCAACATCCTATGTGACCTTAAGGAAGTGGAATTTACAGAACATCACAGACAGTCATCCAACATCATCAATAGAACCCTTAGGGGACAAGTCAGCCACTCAGACAACCTGTCCCTGGGTCCCACTGCTATTTTATACCTCTGAGGCCATAGTCTCTCTCATGCTATGGGAAAGAGAGCAACCAAAGACCTAACATCGCTTTCATAGGCCAACATGCTAGAGATTGTGGACCAAACTTTCCAGTTCTATGCCAGTGACTCCTAGATTTTAGCCACTTTTTTAGACACAAAGCCGAGGCCACTGCCCATAATGGAATGATATCTTGAAATCCATAAAAGTGCAAGGAAATAATGGCACAAAAGTAATAATCTCAACATGACCTTAACCAGACCCCTACTAGCCATGACTGGAATTTCGTCAAACATACCATCAACATGTAACCTATAGGTGTAAACAACATAATTAAGTATAGGGATCTCATACTTATCTGAGAATCGTTATAAACCATTGTTCCCTCATGTCATTTGTTGCATATTCATATATTAGGTCATAGACACATCATCCATTCATATATAAGTAAAAACACGATGAGATCCGTACATAGTTGTTGTCATAAAATGTGCATATAACCATCATAATAGGAACAAAAATACAATAAACATATCAGCCATCAAAAACCATATATACATCAGTACATTTACACATGAAAATTAAGGAAATTAATTTCTCATTAATGAATACAATGAACCAACTGGAGATGGGACTACCATGTTCCACCCGAACATAGATTGGCTGAGCCAAGTCTCTCTTCAGCCAATCACCCCCGTGCCATATTCCAAGCATGAATGTGGGACTCATAGAACACATCGAAAACACCAATCAATGTGGATGCTACCAGATTTCTTTGCCTAAACTTTGAGGAATTTGACTGTGTTAGGTCCCTATAATACTAGTGGTTCCCCCATTACTATTGTCATTGTGTCCCTTATTGTTATTATTGTGCCCCATAGAAGCCAACTATTGTTATTGTTGTGTCCTTATATTATTATTGTCATGTCGGCTTTGATTATATTGTGACCCCTTAGACTCCTATATATAGAAAGGAGTTTTTTTCATTTGTATCATCCAAGAATTGTTCATTTGTGTAATGTAAAGGGGGTTTCCCCCTAGAAGAGGATAATTTTGAAGTGGTTGATCTATCTTTTCTATCTTTTTGTGAGTTGGTTTCATGACATTAGGTATCATAGCTTTGGATTCTAGGGTTTCGTTGCTCCAAAATAGGTCATCGTGGCATTTTCCCTATAAGTGATTTTCTGCAACATTTCAAAAGCTAAAAAAGGCCCATTTGAGCAGAAATATCGATGATCCTCGAGTCCAAATTTTAGATCCTGTCTCGCTATATTGTTAGAGATATGATCCAAGGAAGTCAGGGTTTTTGCAAGCTCCTGAATTACATCCCAAACAAGTGATCTTGGGAAAATCGTCATAAATTTCTCTCTGAGTATCAGATTGAAATTTCATAAGACATTACAGAAAGAGGGAAAACTGTAGTTTTTTGTGCATTGTTTCTAGGTCTGAAGGTTGAAACAATGACATGTGGCACTTTGTATAAGTTATCTCTACTGAAAAGTGTATAATCAGGTTAGATTGGGAGATTGGGCATAAAGATTTCTTGGAGAATCCAATTTCAATTAGACTAGTGGCATTGGAAATAGGACTCAGAGAGCTACCACATTTTAGAATTTCAAACCATGGAGATCCACAATTTTATAGATATGTCAGATTCAATATCGAGCTCCTACAAAGTGAAAAAAGGTGTGTAGTTTTCTTTTTAAATTTTTCATGAGTTTCATTTGAAAAATTAGTTTGAAGGAATTCAAAGGGCATAGTGAAGAATAATTATCATTAATTGATGCCCCGAAGAAAGAAAATGGAAACACCTAGTAAGAAAATTGAAAGCTCTAGCATGACTCAAGAAGAAGAGGAAGAAATGCAACATGATATATCAAAATTACGAGACTAAGTGCAACAAATTTCACTCTCACAAAAAGTAACAGAAGCTAATATGGATGGTTTAAAGAAAGGTGTGGAAGATCATATGGATGGTTTAAAGAAAGGTGTGGAATCTAAGATGGATGGTATGAAAGACAAAATTGAAGAATGGAGGAAGGACATGGAAGCTTGGAAGGAAGGCTTGACAAAGTTGCTACAATAAAGGCTTCGTAATGGCGAAAAGGTAGTAGAGAAAACTCAGAATGAGAACAAAATAAATGTTAATCATGATTCAAAGAACCACAACATTGAGGATTTGAAGAAAGGCGTGGAAGGTTTGACAAAGTTGCTACACGAAAGGCTTCCTAATGGCGAAAAGGTAGTAGAGAAAATTCATGATGAGAACAAAATAAATGTTAGTCATGATTTCATAGACTGTAACATTGGAATAAATACTCACCATGTTCCAAAGATCGATATGAGGAAGTTTGATGCCAAGGATCTTGTAACATGGATACTACAAATGGAACAATATTTCGATTTCCATAACGTGAAAAACACACAAAAGGTATGCATTGCAACTTTATATTTAGAACCCAATCAATTTGTATGGTATCGATGGCTCCCATAAGCAAATTGTCACTTGGTCAATTTTTACAGAGTAAATGATAGCACATTATGAGGATAAAACGAACAACACCTTCTTTAGCCAATTGATAAATCTCAAACAAAAGGGTCCAATGGTGGAGCATATTGAGGACTTCCAAAAATTTAATATAAGGGTAAAAAGATATCCTAGAGGAGTATAGTATTAATGTGTTCATAGGGACTTTAAAGGATAGCATCTAACATGAGGTTCATGTTTGGGAACCTGATTCATTAGAGAAGGCATTCAGGTTGGCAAGAAAAATTGAAATCAAAATTATGGAAACAAGGAAGCCTACTAATCACAACTATAAATATGGAAGTGTTGTTTCCCCTAGCCTTCCACAACCTACAAGGTTGACACCACAACAATTGGAAAAAAGAGAAAGAGGGCTTTGTTACAGTTGTGATAGAAAATACACTAAAGGTCATAAGTGTGATGAGAAGAAATTATTTTACATATATTGTGAAGAGGAAGAAGAAAAGGAACAAGAAACATCAAAAGAAGAGGATACACACTAGGAATAAACCCTAGAGAAAGAAGAAATGAATCCGACCATATCTTGTAATGCATTGGATGGAATAACCTCTCCTCAAACTATCAAGATAGAAGGACATATCAAGAAGAAAAAGGTAATAATGTTGGTTGATTCAGGCAATACCCATAATTTTATTCATTGTAAGATAACAAAGGAATTGAATTGCTTCCTATATCTAGCACGAGAGTGTCAAGTGATGGTTGCAAGTGGAGGAACCATAAATTTCTATGTTAAGTGCCAGAATATCAAACTATCCATGGGAGAATATGTATTGAATATCCCAATGCTTTCCATTCCAATGGGTGGTGTTGATGTTGTACTAGGAGTCCAATGGCTGCAATCCTTCGGTACAATATCTTTTAATTTTCAAGAAAAAAAATTCAGAAGGAAAGGAATTTGAATTAAGGGGTATCACAGGGAAACCACGAAAGATAATCAACTCTAATGGAATGACAAAGCTTCTAAAAAAAGAAAAATGAGGGGTAGTTGCACAATTATGTTCTCTAGAAGTTCCCACATCAAAATCATCTATTTATCAAGATCTCAAAAATGTCTTGGATAATCATTCCAAGGTATTTGAGACTCCAAAAGGCCTCCCACCTATTCATGATCATGATCATGCTATTCATTTGATTCCAGGAAGTTTTACTCCAAACATCAGGCCTTACATATATCCCTATACCCAAAAGATTGAAATTGAACGTATGGTTGCAGAAATGATATAGGCTAGTATAATTCAACCTAGTCAAAGTTCTTTCTTTGCTCTAGTAGTATTTGTTCACAAGAAGGATGGGTCATGGTGCATGTTTCTAGATTATAGGGAGCTCAAGAAGCTCACTATTAAAGATAAATTTCCCATTCCTGTCATTGATGAATTATTGGATGAATTTCATGGATCAATTTACTTCACCAGGTTGGATCTTCGTTCAGGATATCATCAAATCAGAATGAAGACTAAAGACATTACAAAAACATCATTTAGAACTCATGAGGGTCATTATGAATTTTTGGTCATGCCTTTTGGCCTTACTAATGTGCCTTCTACATTTCAAGGTTTGATGAATTCCATTTTCAAACCCACCCTTAGAAAATTTGCGTTAGTATTTTTTGATGATATACTAATCTAGAACAAGTCTTGGAAGGATCATGTTCAACGTGTTGACAGGGTGCTCAAACTATTTTAGGAGAAACAATTATATGAAAAAAGCTCCAAATGTTTCTTTGGAGTACAAGAGGTGGAATATCTGGGTCATATTGTATCTCATGAAGGTGTTAAGGTAGACCCTAACAAAATTAAAGCCATTAAGGAATAGAAAGTCCCCACATCCATAAAGCATCTGCGAGGATTTCTCGGGTTGACAGGGTATTATCGCAAGTTTTTAAAGAATTATGAGAGAATAGCAGCACCTCCAACAACAATATTGAAGAAAGATGCATTTTCATGGACTCCAGAAGCAAAAAATGCATTTGAACATCATAAAGAGGCAATGTGCCAAGCACCAGTCTTAGCTACGTTGGAATTCACAAAAACCTTTATTGTGTAATGTGATGCCTTAGGAAATGGAATTGGTGTTGTTTTAATGCAAGAAGAAGACCCATTGCCTTCGAAAGTCTTCCAATCAAAGGAAAGTATTTACACAAAGCTATTTATGAGAAGGAAATGTTTGCAATACTACATGCACTTCAGAAATGGTGACCCTACCTAATGGGAAGACACTTTAAGGATAGTCTTAAATACATTTTAGAACAAAGATTATCGTCAGAAGAGAAGCAAAAATGGGTTACAAAGATGTTGGGTTATGAATTTGAAATCATCTACAAAAAAGGGAAGAAAAATTTTGTGGCAGATGCACTCTCAAGAAAGGATGAGGATGTGGAAGCATTACTTTGCCCATTTCTATTATCCAACCAGATTGTATAAACAACGCAAGGGATGAACAGAAGAATGAAAAAGAAGTGTGGGCACTCATTCAAAAGCTAAAACAAGATCCCAGAACATCTAATACATTTAGCTTGAAAAGTGATTCATTATGGTACAAAGATCGCTTATACCTAGGTAAGAATTCCCAACATAAACAAAAGATTCTTATGGAATTGCACAATTCTCCCTTAGGAGAGCACTTAGGATTTTTAAAAACTTACCACAGGGTTAAGAAGGATTTTTTTTGGTATGACCTTAAATCGGATTTAAAGGTTTGTGGTAGAATGTTTGGTTTGCCATCAAAATAAAGTTGAAACAATTAAGACCCCAGGGCTATTACAACCTTTACCCATTACAAGCCAACATTGGGAGGAGTTTTCAATGGATATTATCATAGGTTTACCCAAATTCGAAGGAAAGAGTTTCATCATGGTGGTACTATACAGAGTTACCAAGTATGCACACTTTTGTGCATTATCTCATCCATTTAAAGTAGTATAGTTTCTACTTCATTTATTGAAATGATTCCAAAGCTACATGGAAACCCAAGGATTATTCTAAGTGACATAGATCCCATGTTCACTGGAAATTTTTGGACAAAATTATTTTCTTGTATTGGTACTCAGTTAGATCATAGGTCATCTTATCATCCTTAATATGATGGTCAAACTAAGATACTAGAAAAATGTTTGGAAGGATATCTTCGTTGCTTTGTATTTGATAAACAGACATAATGGGTCAAATGGTTGCCTTTGGCTGAATGGTGGTATAACACTTCCTTCCATACTACAACAAAAATGACCCCATTTATGGCACTTTATGGATATCATCCACCATCCATGACATCACATTTAAGAGAAAATTCTAAGGTTCAAGCAGTGGAACATCAAATTGAGCATCAAAAACAAGTTCCCCAACCATTAAAAAATAACCTCACTTTGGCGCACAATAGAATGAAATAATAGGCAGATCAACATCGCATTGAAAGAAGTTTTGATGTTGGTGACTGGGTATTCCTATGGCTACAACCATATAAACAAATTTCCCTCAAACAAGCTAAGAAGGATAATAAATTATCACCAAAGTATTATGGTTCATACAAGGTGTTGCAAAAGATTGGTACTATGGCATACAAATTGGAGCTTTGTGCAGCCTCTCAAGTGCACCTAGTTTTCCATGTTTCATGCTTAAATAAGGTTATAGGTGAGAAGCTCCCAATTCAAACAATATTGCCAAAACTTGATGAGGAAGGAAAAATCATATTGGAAACTAAAGTAGTCATAGAAATAAGAACTCAACAGCTACAAAATCGATCAATTTTGGAGTATCTCTTCAAGTGGAAGAACTTACCTACTGAAGATTCCACATGGGTGGATGATAATTTTATAGAAAAGCATCCAAAACTACTCAAGCATTGAGGATAACAATTTTTTGGAGGAGAGGGCCATGTTAGGTCCCTATAATACTAGTGATTTCCCCATTACTATTGTCATTGTAGCCCTTACTTTTATTATTGTGCCCCTATTGTCCCCATATTGTAAATATTGTGCCCCATAGAAGTCCATTATTGTTATTGTTGTGTCATTAAATTTTTATTTTTATGTCAGCTTTGATTATATTGTGACGCCTTAGACTCCTATATATAGAAAGGAGGTTTTGTCATTTGTATCATCCATGAATTGTTCATTTGTGTAATGTAATGGAGGTTTCCCCCTCGAAGAGGTTGACTTTGAAGTCGTTGATCTATCTTTTCTATCTTTTTGTGAGCTGGTTTCATAACAAAGTGCCTCCTAGTCTCTTAGGATTTACCGCACATCTGCAGTCCAATCCAAGGATCACTAATTCCTACACCGAGACATACTCTCTAGGATTTACTATGCATTCCATCCCAGAATCACTAGGCCTAATGGAGAGAAAACCCACCTCTTGGCTTTACTGTATATCCCACCATTCACCAGCAAGGATTCCTAGGCCCACTAAGGCACACAATCTAGCTTTACTGCAATCTACAGTCTAGTTTAGGGGTTACTAGGCCATTGGATTCGTGCATCCTCAGTCTGGTTTAGGGACCACTACACCATGTGTTTGTCAATTTGGAGATCCACTCCACTCAGCTTCGAACCCAATTCGACCATCCCACATAAATCGAATGAGAGAACCCATCTCATCAAAGATATCAGGAAACAACAAGGC
Source organism: Pinus tabuliformis (assembly GCA_031772625.1). Lineage (NCBI taxonomy): Eukaryota > Viridiplantae > Streptophyta > Pinopsida > Pinales > Pinaceae > Pinus > Pinus tabuliformis. The sequence continues at coordinate 487,092,283 of CM062818.1, forward strand.
TAGGCTGAAAATATTGTCACACCTGGAAAAACCCATGCCATGGTAGTGTTGGGTTCTAAAAGTTGTCTTTTAAAACTCCTAATTTCATCACATTAATTATCAACCTGAGCAAGTCCTTTTACTCCAAGAGTGTACACAATATGTGTAAGCTATAAATCCAGAAAGTAATCCTTTTTAAAATTAAATATAAAACTTTGATACAAGAGTAAACAGATGCATTTATAAAACTCAAACTACAACTGTTAACGGAAATGTTACATATAAGCATCAAGACTTAATCCTCAACTAAAATTGTAATCAAATCTCAAACAAGCAATTCAATTGACAAGAGCAGCAACTGAGAGCATAGTAGCATTAACCAATCTCTTCTAGCTAATTCTATCTAAATCACACTCAATCTCAATTAAGCAATTCAAATGGAAATGATGTCAACCGAGAGTTCATTAACATTAACCAATCTCTTTCAGCAGATTCTATAATAACCACACTCTTATAGTAATCAACAAGATTCAATGCCTTAACTGATAATCAATTTAATCTACAATAAGCATAAATGGAATAAAATGACAAAGTTGCGAAGTACACAAGGTCAGAATAAAGGAAAGTAAACTAACTGCAATACATGAAATCAAAAAATAGTAAAGAACATAAACTAGAAGAGAATGTAAAAACATCAAACCAATTAAACTTGCATGCATTAGAAAGATATAACACAAAGGATAACAGTTTGATCCACTAGAGGCTGGGCCCTTAGCCACTAGTGAATACTGCTAAGCTACTTCAGAGAATAGGAATGAACATCAACATAAATTATGTATTAACCATTGGACTCAATCCTCATTACGATATGGTCGTGTTCCTCAAAAGCACGAGTCTGTAAATTACAATTAAAATTTGAAATAAATAGAGATTGATCCCCATTCCTCCTACAGTTTTCACTTTTATAGTCAAAAAAGGATAAAAGATAAATGTGATCCCTCAGGATCAGGAGATCCTGAGGAATTCACAACTGAATGCTATATTCTAACATTCTTCTTATTTAGCGTTGATCCTCCTGATTCTTCCTCTGGCCTAACACAACCGATGCGCCTTATTCCTCCTTTGTTAGTTTACGATGTTCCGTCTCTAGTGAACAACAACTGTTCCTTTCGTCATTTTTCTACATAAAAGGAATAAGAGTTAGTTATGGTGGCTAAATCTTGATTGAGAGTAGTTCATTCATTTCTTATCATAATCCATCAATATGTTAGCATATCAAGGTATGAAAGGGATAAGAAAAGAGGAAAAGGGCAATGTAATTGAGAGTAAATACATACCTATTCCATAACTCAACATACTCCCCTGCTTACCCTGTTTCATGTCCTCATGAAAAGTAAATAGTTCTTATGCAATGTAGTTAAAGAGTAGGCTGGAGAGAAAGCTTCAAAAATTGGCCTAAAGCCATGATGTTGAGCCAGGAGTGCAAAGGCGGGCCTTTCTTTCCCTTCAGGAAACTCGTAGTCAGCCTAATACCCTTCAGGAGGATACCAAATAATGGGACTCTGAAACCGACATCCCAACCAATGAGGTCCTTCTCTCAAAATAAGATTGTTGTAGGTGATCATCTAGGCTGCAACAGCTTTAAAATTCCTATAATTAAATGGTTCCCTTTCTTTCACACTATTAGTGGAGATTGTCCATCTGAGCTTAGATGCAGTCAGGGATCTTTCTTGAATGGAGAGGAAATATGATATCCTTTCTACACATTCTCCTTATGTATGGGCCCTAAATTTTTAATCATGCCCTCTTGTGTCATCAACTTTTTATGTTTGGCAAGTAGTTGCAAAGGATGTTTAGGCTCACTCCTCACCAAAAGATCCAATCCATGTTCCTATTTTTGGAATGCATTATAAATTTTAAACCACTTGAGTTGGTTAACTGCAAAAGAGATAACAGCCTGGAATTGAACGTCTCCAACAAAATGATTAGGATTCTTGTCCACCTTGTTTTCTAATATGAAATTATGCAGATAGAATTCATAAAGAAGCCTCTAGACCTTTGCACCTTGTTCCTTGCAGTAATTTACAAAATCTTCAATTTTTCCTAATTCAATTGGTTTACCAGCTCTTACGACTTTGATTTTTAATAACAAATACTGTTCTAATAAAAACAAGGCATAATTGGTGGCGGGAGACCTACATGTCAGTACATCTGAATACAATGAGAAGATAGTGTTTGTCTGACTCATGACTCTATCTAGCTTTAGTTTCACCTTCTCCAACTTTTCTTCCCCCTTTCTACACCTGCTAAAGGTCTCATTCTCCATTATAGTTAGTTCCCTAAGATGTTTCTATAGCTTTCGATATCTCTATAGGAGAACTGTCTCTTGTTCATATCATTCTAAAGCGAGCCGGGCTTGTGTCAATTCCTCCTGAAGATTTAGTAAAATAGGGTTATGGTGAGTTAGGATGTCTTTGGCTTGTATGTACATATGAGTGCCTATGCTACAAGAAGGGTTATCCTTTGTCTGAGTGCCTATGCTACAAGAGCGGATATCCTCTGTCTGCATTTCTTTATTGTGGGAGGTCCAATCTTCCATCTGAGCAGCTACATCTACTAAATTTTCATGCAATCCTGCTTGAGTGGCGATTGTTCGAGTAGGTATGAGCTCAGTTTGAGTCCTTGTAGCCCTACCTTCACATAATTCCATTTGCACGGCCACATTGGCTACCTCAGGGGTATTTTTCGGAGTTTTTCCCATTGTAATTTCCTTTATTTTTTGTCAGAGCCTCTTGACTGTCTTACGAAGCTTCTGGTGTTATTTTCTTAGCTTCCTCAATTTCATTTTGGCTCCGTGCCTCTTTTGAGGAGTAACTGATCTGTTAATGGTCTCATTAATAGCCTCTGTCTCTAAAGAGCCTGGTTGTTCACCCTGGCTTTGCTCTAATAAGACTGTGTCTCTAGACTGATTATCGGACTCCCAAATAACCTTTGTGTCTGCTTCCTCTTCTTGGCCTGCGACTTCTATGTCTAGACCTTCTTACTATTGATCATGGCTGTTTTCCAATGGGATCATGTCACCAGATTGGTTCTTTGATTCATGAATAGCCTCTGTATCTGCTTCCTCTTCTCAGTTTGTATCTTTTGGGGAAGGCAAAATTCTGGTATAGCCATAATTCCCTAGAGATTAGGCTTCTCCTAAATCATGATTAAGCGGTTCTTCAGGCTGCATGTAGACATTCATATTGGCTAGCACCTGGGCCATCCCTGCCTCGAAATCCTGCAAAAGATCATCTTGAGAACTCATATTTGGTGTTGGAGGAGGTCCTACTTCATTTTCTTGTTCATTGTCGGAATGCCCTGCTCCTTCCTACACTGAGTCGAGTCTATCTCCTCCCTCAAGTTTTGATTCAGGATTATCTTGTCCCTACAAGTCATGTACATTTACCAGGCTAGATGATTCTATTGGTTGACTAGTGCTGTCTTGAGGATTTTTAGACGTTACTTGGTCCGAATTCAACCTTGTAGATCGTTTATGCTTTTGAGGTCTGCTTCCTGAAGGGGCAGTCCTTTTTCTTTTTGGAACAGGATTAGGTGTTGGCAGGTTTTCACCTCTTTCGAGGGCCGATATGAGATCATCCCATGTTGATTGTTGTTGGGAAAGGTTGTGACTAACTAATAACCTGATCAGACAATGGTGGCTAACTACTGTCTTTAGGTGTTGAGCCCGTCTCAGCGTCTAGGCAGTGTCATTCAATAATGAATTCAACAATGCAGGAAAATTAATAAAGCATTTTTGTTTTAAGACTGGTAAAAGTTTGAGTTGTCGCGGCCTTACCACGTCTCGATGCCCATCGCAGGTAATATAGTTCTGGACAATTTGTTCCAATTCTCCTCATGGCTCTTCGAGAGAAGATGAACGAATGCCTTTGCCCTTCTTAATTAGCTCTTGTTCTCCGTCCCTAAAAATATCCATAGCGTCATGCAGCTTTGGTCGCTTGTCAGCCCATACTAGTCCTTCTACTGGCAGCCTAGACACCTCTTCTATCACAACATCTGATACAGTGATTTGTCTACCTCTCACCAAGGATTGTCCATTCTGTAGATGCAATATAAATTCAATGGTGATTTCCTCATTAGGGGGTTGAAATCTTGTAAAATATGTTGTATATCCGCGCGAGCTAGAATTTCCCTGGCTCCATTGGAGACAGCCAATATTAAAGGTTCTTGGTGCACTGTTTTACCTCCCATGATGCTTGAGTTCATCATACTCCTGCAAATGATTAGTGCAATGGAGAAACCACAGCAATGAGCAGTAGCCAAGAGATGGAACAACGAGCAGTTGTAACAGCACTGTCAGGTGATGTTTTATGAAAATAAATACCGTTAAATCAAGGACTGTTATAATGCCACACGCTTTGTGATTATGGGATGTTGTATTATCCTACAAAATCCAGTAAAATGATGAAAACACATGCATGAGTGTATTGGAGGTCCCCACCCCCTCTCGAAATTAAAGGTCGTCTATGACTGAATGGACAAAAAGATGATGTTCTGGCAGTGAAGTACATGGGTGATGGATTGGGCAGTAAAGGCGGCAGAGTACGTATATTAATGAAAGGATCGTAAAAGGATATTGGAGTAATGAAAATGAGGCATGTAACGAGAATTATTAATAAGTGATAAGATGTCGTGAGGTGATGCGATAAGTAAAAAGGACAACATATGTAAGAGATGATACCTTACCACCATTATTCCACTTGAAAATGATGTGATTGATTTAGAAAAAATTAACTCATGCATAAAGGTTCAAGGTAAGGTAAGTTAGGGAAATAATCTCTTCATAGAAAAATAGAAAAATAAAAAGAGGGTATTGTAATAATTATTGATGTAGGAAATAAAACTTCAATACCATAAACAGAGCTTCTGCTACCTGTAGATGTCCATAGTCTCGATAGAGTTTCTTTCTAACCCTTAGGAGCCAGGATCCTCTATGTATAGTTGGGGAAGTGCATTATGATATCCACAGTAGAGATCAATATGTTGGCATGGTAACTAGATGAACACATTGCCATTCACTGGGAAGTAGCGAAAGTGGTCAGGCCGGCTCATGATGAGACCTCCTGTTCCAAGGATTTTGTTTCTTGAGGCATCCATTGGATCATATCCCTGGTGTGGTGGCCATAGTGGGAATGCCACTTCGCCACATCCCTATGAACATGGTAGGTTGGCTCGTGATGAGACCCCCTATCCTCCATCTATAGATCAAAAAAATAAAATTGCTAGTGAATTATATATATATATATATATATATATATATATATATATATATATATATATATATATATATATATATATATATATATATATATATATATATATATATATATATATATATATTGTGCCTAAAATGATCAAATGTCTTGATACTGAAATCTCCTTTAAAATATGAAGGAATGTTATGCCCATTTAGGGAGGTAACTACACGAGTGTTGCAGGGCAAATAGCTAGGGTTTCAGGATTTTTAGAGGTTTTTCTCCATGGAAGGTTGCAAAGGAGGGACCTCAACTCCCTCCTACAAGTAGGCAGTGTCCAACAGGGGTAAAAAACAAATGGAATATGACCGAGGACCTTCAGAAGGAAGGAAAAGAAATAGTGAAGAGGAACAAGATGGTACTAAGTCAAGGGAGAATAATAGAACTAAGGAAAATGAGGAAGAATACAAGGAATAGGGAACAAAAGACAAATAACACATGGGACCATGTAAACCCAAAGTTGCGGTTACACCCAGAGTCGTTTTAAATGATCCTGCTCTGCAAGCGCATAGGGACCACATGCAGACATATGCTATCATTTGTAAAATCATGGGTTTATGGCCCACTGAAAAATCTCTACAAATGTGGATCAAATACCATTGGAAACCAAAATGAATCATTGACCTACATCTGGGGTCAAAGGGTTTCTTCACTGCGATATTTGTAAATATTGAAGATAAGGACATAGTGTTTGAAGGAGGGCCTTACTTTTATGCTACAGTAGGCCTCTATATGCGACCATGGATCATGAATTTTGTTCTGAAGCGTGAGACTTTTAATTCAGTCCTGGTTTGGGTAAGACTTTACTCTCTACCTCTTGATTACTTGCAAACGGAATTCTTAGCTGCCATAGGAAATAAGTTAGGACATTTTGTCAGGGCATCTGAGGCCACTAGAAGGGGAAAGTATACTTCCTTTGCTAGAATATGTGTGGAGATGGATCTCTCTGGAGCTCTACCAGATGAGGTAATCTTAGAAGTATTTGATGAAGAATGGGTGCAAACAGTAGATTATGAACATATTCCATTCAGATGTCACAAATTCCATGAGCATGGGCACCTATTTAGAGACCGCCTCTCAGTAAAATAGAAAATAAGAGAAAACCTAACACAATGAAATATTCTAAAAGCTTTCACAAAGTTGTACATAAAGGAAAAGGAAGCAAAAGGGGGCCAAAGATACAAAAATCAGAAGGGCAACAAGCCAATCAGAACAGATTCCAAGTGCTCGAAGAGGAAGATGGGATAACAAATGTAGATCAAACAAAGGAAGAAGGTCCAGTGGAGGAGGGGAAAGAAGAAGATAGGGAACAAACTCAAGATAATAATAAACAGAAAGAAATTATTATGAGTGATGCAGAACAGGAGATGGACCATGAAATGATCCAAAGTGAGATGGAAATGGAGGACCATGAACTACAGGAGATTCTTGAGAAAGAGAACCTAGATCTAGAAGGTTTCTTGAATCAAGGAACCAAGGAAGGGGTAGACTCGTTACCTCCAGAACAGTTCAATAGAGTTCAATAGCTGTTTCTATGGAAAACCCAAACCAAGGGGCTGGAGAGGCAAAGAAACTATGAAAGGTAGGGTAGCATAGCAAACGATGAAAACCACACCAGTATTAGCACCCAGAAACCCAGGAAAGAAAAGAGGTATGAAAAAGCAGAATGAACTATTGATGGAATGTGAAAGCTAATGATAGACTCAGGTAAGATGAAAGACCTAACCAGTTACTCCTTTACGAATCTTTAATAATGAAGTTCACATATTGGAATATTAGGGGTCTAGGATGTAAAAGAAAACAAAGACTAATTAGTAATAGAATGAAACAAGAAGATCTGGATGTGATCTTCATCCAAGAAACTAAATGTTCCATTGAAAAAATAAAAGAGATGAATAGAAATTGGCTCAATCGATATGAGTTTCTGGATGTCAAAGAAGAGAATACAATAGGAGGCATACTCACTCTTTGGAATCCCAAAAAAATTGGTATTTTAGATGATGAGGCATCTAGGGATTATTTATCAGTGGTAATGCAGCCTGTGGGAGATAAGGAAACTTACCTGTACACGAATTTGTATGGTCCCCAAAGAGTGGATGGCAAACTCTCGTTTCCAGATTCTCTGGAGGATCTCAGAGCCATATATTCAGGCATACCATGGATCTTGGGGGTGATTTCAACATGATCAAATCACTTTTAGAAAAAAGGGGGAACCAGAGTTCTAAGTAAAGAATCTTCGACATTTCAAACTTTTATAGATAATATGAAGCTAGTGGACATTGTAACGAGTAATGGTATCTTTACTTGGAACAATAAAAGAGGAGGAGAAGCTCAGGTGGCCTCAAAATTAGATAGATTTTTAATCTCAGAGAACCTTATGCTCAATGACAAAGAAATAGTAGGAAGAGTTCTCCTCTTTGGAGGCTCAGATCACTGGCCGGTTCAACTCGAAGTTCAGGGCATTGGTACCCCCAGGAATAGACCTTTTCAATTTGAGAACATCTGGTTTTCCCACCCAGATTTCATCAGCAACATTTCCAAATGGTGGTTAGAAGATTTGAACATTCAGGGCACAAGAATGTTCCTTCTTTAGAAAAGACTAAAACACATCAAGCTCAGGCTCAAAGATTGGAACAAGAATGAATATGGCAATATTTTTGAGGAAAAAAAAAATGTTGAAGGTAAAATGCAGGAACTCAACCGAGCCCTTATCATGGATGGCTTTGATGAAGATAGAAGTGCTCAAGCCACCAAATATCAACAAGACTGGGAGAAGTTATGTAAACAAGACGAAATATTTTGGAGACAAAAATCTAGAGTTCAATGGCTAAAGAAGGAGAACGTAATACTAGATTTTTCCACAGATCCACCATGGCGAACAGAGCTCATAACAAAATTTCTTCAATCAAGGATGGGGGAGGTAATATTCTCAATTCTCATGAAGAAATAGAAGCAGTACTAGTTCAACTCTTCTGAGACATAGCAAAGGAAACCTGCTATGACAGAGAACACTCCATCAGGGACTTCACTAGACATATACCTAGGCTGGTGCCTCGAGAGGACAATTTCAACCTTAACAGGCCAGTGACTGAAGAGGAAGTTAGAGAGGTCCTCAAAGAAATGCAGAATGGTAAAGTGCCAGGCCCAGATGGTTTCAATGTAGACTTCTTTAAAGCTTGCTGGAATATTGTCAAACAAGATATACTAAATGTTGTAGAAGATTCCAGGATGAATAGAACTATTTTGAAGGTGCTGAACACATCCTTCATTGCCCTGATCCCAAAACAGGAGTTAGCCCAAACTCTTGATAGGTTTAGACCAATAGCTTTGTGCAATGTGGTTTACAAGATAATATCAAAAGTTGTGGCCAATAGACTCAAACCTCTCCTTCCTACCCTAGTTTCTGTGGAACAATCTGAATATGTGGAACGAAGACAAATTCTTAATAACATCATTTAAGCACATGAGGTGGTGCACTCTCTGACTAGCAACGGGAAGGCTAGAATGATCATGCAATTGGACATAGCCAAGGCCTATGATAAGCTGAACTGGACCTATATTGGGAAATTTCTTATTGCTTTTGGGTTTGAGCACAACTGGGTGAGATGGGTCTTGGCCCTGGTTATTTCCTCTAGCTTTTCAATTCTGGTCAATGGTTCTCCTTCGAAGACTTTTATTCCTTCTAGAGGCCTCAGACAGGGTGACCCACTCTCACCCCTTCTCTTCATCCTCATGATGGAAGGACTGGGTTTATCTATCAAGCATGCGAAAGAAGTTGGTAAGATAAAGGTCTCCAAATTTCTAATAGTGGGTAGGCCTTGACTCATCAACAATCTGTTGATGACACCATGCTGCAGGGAATAGCCACAATCAAAGAAGCTCTTGCATATAAGCAAATCCTAAGCGACTTTGCCACAGATTCAGGTATGGAAGTTAGTCTCTCCAAATCAAAGATTTTTTTCTTTAATACTAATATTGCTATTCAGAGGAACATCTCTAGAATTCTGGGCTTTCAAAGGGAAACTCTCCCCTCAAAATATTTGGGAGTTTCTCTAACTGCTAAACCATTTCACAATAGCATATGGGAGCCGGTGATAAATAAATTACAAGATAAGATCATGAAATGGATTATGAGATCCTTAAACTTGGGTGGTAGGTTGGTGCTTACAAAGGCTATTCTTCGGCCAATCCTAGTCTTCCTGCTATCAGCTCTCCCAACACCTAAAGGAGTCTTGCAACAATTCAGAACTATACAAAGAGACTTTCTCTGGGGCAAGGGGGAAGAAAGGAAGAAATGGGCCTTGTTCGTCTGGGAAAAATCATGCAAACCTAAAAATCATGGGGGTCTTGGATTGGATGATCCCGAGATTCTTAGCAAGGTTTTAGGGGAAAAATTATGGTGGCGCTGGGTAAAAGAACCAGAGGCTTGGTGGGCTAGAATTTGGAAAGGAAAATATGCCATCTCATGGAAAAATAATGATCATATAAGGATGGATGGAAATACTAAGGGATCACCCATCTGGAATAAGGTCTGGGAAAATAGGGGCTTAGTCCAAGAAAACATCTTCTGGGAAAGTAGAGAGGTAGACTTAGCTTTATTCTGGGAGGACAGATGGCAACAAGAACCTATTTTGTTAAAAGAGGAGTTGAAGGACCTCAAGGTTGAGGCAGATACTAAAGGGATATCCAAGGTAAAAGATTTTTGGGATCAAACCAACAGTTTAGGAAAATGGAGAACATGGAGGAACTTTGATTTCAAGGATGACAACCCCCTGAAAGCTAAAGCTGAGACACTATAGAAAGAGTTAAATCAAAGAAAAATTTTAGTGTCAGGGGGGTATGACCAGCTGAGATGGGGCAACAAAAATGAGGGTACCTTTAATCCTAAGGAAGTAAAACTCATTCTCCTTGAATTAGATTCACATGCGTCAGATAGGGTTTGGCAAAAACTATGGAGGCATCAAGGTTCGATGAAAATCAAACTCTTCATGTGGCTCGTTCAGCATAGGAAAATTTTGACCTGGGATAACATTCAGAAGAGGGGCGTCATGGGGCCTTCCATATGCTAGCTCTGTGAAGCACAAGAGGAAACAATGGAGCACCTTCTCAACAATTGTATTTTCACATCTAGGTTGTGGGATTCTTTTGTTGCCTTTTTCCAACAGTCTGACAGAGACAAAGGGAGTATTATCAACACCCTAAACAACTAGAGAAGAAAATTTTCAGATAATGAAGTTCTTGGGTCAGCTTGGGCTCTTACGCCAAGCTTCATTATTTGGAATATTTGGAATGAAAGGAACAATAGAATCTTCAAGAATGAAAAGAAGCCTTCCCTCTGCCTTTTTGAACAGTTCTTAAAATAGCTTAAGGAAACTGTGGGCACTATATTCTAAAATATCCCTAAGAATCCTCCTTCTGTATCAGATTTGAGGATTCTCAGTCTGCTAGGGTTGTAGGGTCTTATACCTCAGGGCCTAGATAGGAAGGTTTTAATTTTGGATTCTGAGCTAGATTGCTGGCATCCTTCTCCTAAGGGTTTTCTAAAATTCAACATTGATGGTGCTTCAAAAGGCAACTCGGGTACTGCTGGTCATGGCAGGGTTTTAAGGGATGAAAATGGAAGTATTCTTTTCATCTTCCATTGCCATTTAGGAGGAGCCACCAACAACATGGCAGAATTAATGGCTATGGAGCAATGTTTAGAGTTCCTGGTTCAATAAAATCGCCATAATGTGATTGTTGAAGTTGATTCTGAGTTAATCATTAACTCTGTCAAAAGAATCAGCTAGGGCATGGAGCCGGAAAAAGCTTCAAGAAACTAGAGGTTGATCTAGGTATTTCAACAGATTCAAAGTCATCTCCAATGCCTTAGAATAGTCAGTTTTAAACATGTGTGAAGAACGACCAATAAATTGGCGGATCTCTTGGCCAATCAAGGAGTGATTTGCACAGAAAGTAGGGTGAAGATGAATTGGCAAGAGATAGCTCAGAACAAATTAAAGGTAGATTCACAACCAAGCAGATGAAATTAGGATGGTGTCTTGGAACATAACCATGGAAGTGGGGTTCAGATGACTCAATAGATTTATGATCAGTGGTTTATTCATAGTTGGGTCTTTAGCGGGTAGCAAGCAATGGTTAGCCTTTGCAATCCGGATCAAACTTTCACAGTGGCTCCTAGAGGTAGCAGATCAGGGGGTTTCAGTTTTTTGGATGACAGGCAGGATGACAGGAGCTTCATCTCACAGTGGAGCAGGAGATTGGAAATCGGGAACTCTCGACGGCCCCGAAACCCTAAGTTTTTCTTCTTTGTTCGGAATACCACGTTCAGGGTGGTTTTTTCTCGGTGATCACAAGCCTCGTAAGAGGGAAGTGGTTTTTCCAATTTGGGAGCGATTCCACTTAGCGTACACCACGTGGTAGTGGGGTCGGATGGAATACTGCCCTCATCACATGCTATTTTTCGGTGGTGTAGACTGGTGTGATATGATCCTCAACCATCGGATCTTGCAAGGCAGATCTATGGGTGGGAATGATCGAGCTTGTTGGTGGGTCCATATGGGTAGACATTGTGCTTCTAAGCACAGCAATACCATCTATAGCCATAGGATCGTGCGAGAAGGTTCAACGACTGAGATTAAAGATACAAGTCAGGACAATGGCGGGAGGAGTTAGTGTTTAGTACTCTTTGCGGGAAGCGCCTTTCTTATTAGTTCCATAGATTTGTGGGTTGTGCGTTATACAGACATGAAATATTTATAGAATGGCACATTTGTTCCGCTTCGGGTCCAACTCTTGCTTGTAGGTTTTCACTTTGTTTTTCTTTTTCAAGTTTTGAGGTTTGATTGTAAGGATCGGGGCTTTGCCTTTGGCCCACTAACAATTAGTGTTTGGTTTTCTCCTTGGTTCATAGCTTACCGAAGATTATTGTATTTTATGTATATTATTTATTGATTATTGGAATAGAAGGTTCAACTCTTGCTTTAGAATATATATATATATATATATATATATTTTACACTCCCCATTTTATATATAGAGGGTGGCTTAGTACTGCTTAAGAGTGGGGATGGCAGAGGAAGTTTGAACATATCAATAGAAAAAAAGTATATCCATAATCTTATTGATAATAAGTAGAGAGAATTATACTAGAGGGAGTAGAACCAACATAGTGAAGATAATCAATCAGTATCATTTATAACAGAAATGATGATAGTAAAGTGATATATATAATTGTGTCCTTTCTTTTTTGATCATCACAAAGAATTCTTGTTAGAGATAATAATGTTAAGGATATTCACCCGCTTTAATAGACTCCATACTTGTTGTACTTTATGCCATAAAGAGGACTAAAAAAATGAGCTGGGATGGGCTAGGAATGATCATGCATGGGGAATAAAGGGTTGTTGTCGAAAATACTCCCAAAGTGCTAAAAAGTGTTGTTCCCTTTAGGGAACAATAGCTGTTCCCTTTAGGGAACAACAAAAATAGTAGAAAAAGTGTTGTTCCCTTCAGGGAAAAATAGCTATTCCTTGGAGGGAACAAAAAAAAGCACTCAGAAAATGTGTTTTTCCCTTTAGGGAACAACAATTGTTTCCTAGAGGGAACAAAAAAAAAACACTCGGACAAGTGTTGTTCCCTGGAGGGAACAACAAAAAAACCACTGGGAAAAAGTGTTGTTCCCTTTAGGGAACAACAACTATTCCTTCGAGGGAACATAAAAAAAACACTGGGAAAAAGTGTTGTTCCTTGGAGGGAACAAAAAAAAAACACTTGGAAGAAACATGTTGTTCCCTGGAGGGAACATCAGCTATTCCTTGGAGGGAACAACAAAGGAAAATAAACAAAAAAAAGTGTTGTTCCCAAACAAAAAAAAAAATACTCGCAAAAAATGTTGTTCCTTGGAGGGAACAACAGTTGTTCCCTGTAAGGAACAACAAATCAACACACACAAAAAAGTGTTGTTCCCTAGAGGGAATAACGACTGTTCCCTATAGGGAACAACAAAAGAAAATAGGGAGAGGAAGAAAAAAACAATCAAGCAATCATCCCTACTGTTCTAAACAATTGTATTTACAAGTCTAAAAAATAACTTTTTATAGAACTGGTGCTCTTGAAGAGTTTCCTTCTGCAGCCAAAATTTTTATTGCAGAATCTTTGTGTATCTGTTGGTAAAAGGATTCCCTTGTAAGCAGTTTGTGTTATAGGCGTACCCGATGCCCATTTGATATAAAGGAGTAGCCAGACCCATCAATGGTGGCCAATGTAAGGGTGCCATTGTCGTGCACTTCTTTTATCTCATAGGGACCTAACCACCTAGTCTAGAGTTTGCCCGGGAAGTCTTTGAACTTGTAATCATAGAGAAGCGCCGAGTCACCCTCATGGAATGTATTTTTCTTGATGAGGGCGTTATGCCGTTTTTCTCTTTGTTGTTGAATAATTGTCATATGTTGAAGAGCCAATAACCAGATTTCATCTAATTAATTTATTTGTTGTAGTCTATTGATCTGTGCTTTAGTCAAATCCAGCCCCACTTCTTGGGCTATCCTTAATGTTTGAATTTCAAATTCTATGGGGGAGATAGGTTCCTTACCAAACACTAGCTGATATGGGGAGTATCCTATTGTATTCCTACAAGTCGTGCGATATGCCCACAGGGCTTTCGGTAATCGGGTAGTCCAGTCACGTCTATGCGAGGTAACTGTCTTTGTTAGAATGGCGTTGATTACCTTGTTGGTACTCTCTACCTGGCCATTTGCCTGTGGGTGGTATGGAGAGGTGATTCTGTGAAAAATGTGATGATTTTTTAGTGTAGCAGCAATCTTATGGCCTACAAATTGTCTCCCTCCATCCGTAATTATTTCTCTGGGTAAACCATACCGCATGAAAATTTGAAAGAGAAAATTGATTACTATTTCCTTTGTTACTCTTGGTAATGCTACTGTCTCGACCCATTTAGTCACGTATTCCATTGCAACTAGTATATATGATTTTTTATTAGATGATGGATTTATTGGGCCGACCAGATCTAACGCCCAATGTTCAAAGGGTTCGATGACTAGCTGTGGGTGTAGGGGCATCTCGTCAGATTAGCCAGGGTGACACATTCTTTGGCAGCTATCGCATGCTTGGAAAAATTTCTTAGCATCCTTAAAAATCGTGGTCCAAAAATAACCCATCTGTAAAATTTTATGTCCAGTCCTGTGGTATGCAAAATGTCCACTGTAAGGTCCATCGTGGCAGGATTTTAAGATATCGTAAATTTTGTCTTCCCTGACACACCTATGGATATGCATATCGACTCCTGTGTGAAAGAGGTATCCTCCGATCCAGGAGAACTGAGTGCTGCATTGCACTATCAATTTCCTTTCTCTGGGTGTCAAGTGTTTGGGTAGTTTTCCCACTGCTAAGTAATTTGCCACATCTGCGTACCATGGTGTCTTCACGATCACAACAAACAGGTGCTCATCGGGGAAGTGGTCTTCTACCGCCACTGCATCGTCTGTTCTTGGCACTCAAGAGAGGAAGTCTACCACTAGATTTTCCTTTCCTGGTCGATCCTTGATTGTTATGTCAAATTCCTGCAAAAGGATTAACCATCATGTCACTATTCTATTCGTAATAGGTTTATTAGCTAAATATTTGATAGCAGAGTGATCAGTATACAGGACTATAGGGTATCCTGTTATATAGTGTCTGAATTTATTAATAGCGTAGATTACAACTAGAAACTCCTTCTCTGTTACTGTGTAATTCAACTCAGCAGGAGTTAAATTTTTGTTGATGTAGTATATCACATAGGGTTTCTTGTCTTCTTCTTGGCTAAGAACTACTTCAATGGCTGTATATGATGTGTCTGATGAAATATAGAATGGTATATACCAGTTCGAGACTCGTAATATTGGTGCTATTGATACTAGCCGTTTTAATTCTGCAAAGGCAATGTCACATTTGTCAGGTCATATAAAATCAATATTTCCTATCAAAGCATATAATGGTGTAGCAATTTGTGAAAAGTTTTTTTATAAATCTCCAATAATATCTAGAAAATCCCAAAAAACTACGTACCTCTATTTGAGTGCAGGGGGTAGCTAGTAAGAGGATTACCTGTATTCTTGCTGGATCCACCTGAATTCTAGCTGCTGAGATGTAATGGCCCATGATCAGGCCCTCTGTCATCATCATATGGCATTTCTCGTGGCTCAAGCAGAGCCTAGTAGCAATGCATCTTTCCAAGACTTTCTCCAATGTCTGTAATTCCTGCTCGAAGTCATCTCCATAGGGTGTGAAATCGTCCATGTATACCTCTAATCCCTCATTTATCAAGTCTGCAAAAAAACTGAGTATGGATCTCTGGAATGTAGTAGGTGCGTTGCAAAATCCAAAAGGAAATACCCTATAAGAAAACATCCCCCAAGGGCAGGTGAAAGTAGTCTTATCTTGGTCTTCGGGGGCTATTTGGATTTGGTTGTAGCCACTGAAGCCATCCAGGAAAGAGAAGAATTTTTTTCCTGCCAATGTATCTAGAACCTGGTTGATAAACAGAAGGGGAAAGTGGTCTTTTTGCATTTCTTTGTTGAGCTGTCTGTAATCGACGCATATATGCCATTTCCCATTCTTTTTGGGAACCAAAACTAATGGAGAGACCCATTTACTGTCAGATATAGGATAGATAAAATTCACATCTAATAGTTTCTGTAGTTCGTCTTTAACAATATCCTTTAGGTGAGGGTTTAATCTATGCCGAGGTTGCTGAATGGGTCTTACATCTTTTTCAGTGTAGATGTGGTGCATACATAGTTGAGGGTCAATCCCTTTCATATCTGGGTCATCCCAAGCGAAAGCCCCTTTATATTTCCTAAGGATTTGAATAAGCTTCTGTTGTTGGTCATCACTCAAGTTTTTGTTAATGTTAAATATTTTACCTGGCTCAATTTCAATAGGTTTACTATTATAGATAGTGGTCGTTGGTATTGTTTGGTCATTGATATCTCTTAAAGGATATTCTTCAGTTTCATTATCAAGGACTGCTTCAATCATGTGACATTCTAGATTAGATACTACGGTGGGGTGGTTAATGCAAGTGTTAATAATATCGTCTTCTATTTTGTTTTTAAATTCAGGAGCATCTCCTATAGTTAATGGTGATCGAATATTTTTTGTTAAATATGTTACAGGTCGATTCCTAGTTATTATTATGGTTAGGCTTGGCTAAGCTAGAGGGTATAAAGCTAGGTTCTTCACATCATTCCCTCTAGTTATAGTCATACTGCCTGTTCG
The DNA here is from genome assembly GCA_031772625.1 of Pinus tabuliformis. Taxonomy (NCBI): domain Eukaryota; kingdom Viridiplantae; phylum Streptophyta; class Pinopsida; order Pinales; family Pinaceae; genus Pinus; species Pinus tabuliformis. The sequence goes on from CM062818.1 coordinate 487,108,857, forward strand.
GCAGCTTATATAAGCATTTGTAGTCACTAGCCAAGCTCTTCCTAATATTAATGGATGTCCATCTAGCCGGTTTCTAGGATTAATAATCAAAAAATCTATCGCGTATTCCCAAGAGTCTACAGACACCATCACATGCTGTAATGCCCCTTCTGGTTTAATAACTGAATGGTCAGCAAGTTCCAGCAAAGTCGTAATTGGATCTAAGGCTATGATGCCAAACCCCTCGCAAGTTGTTGTTGTGAGAATATTAATGACTACCCCTAAATCAACTAACGCATTGGGAAAGGAGCATCCATTTATGTGTACTGTGACAATAGGGTTTCCTGGATCTTCATATTCATCAGTTTCTCTTTACCTAATAATAGATCAGACAAAGTTTCGACTACATGGATAGTTGGCATTATATTTATCTTCCTCGTAAACTTTTTGGCACACAATTCCTTAATGGATTTTGCATACATTAGAATGTCTTGAATAGCCTGGAGGAGGTGTATTTTTATGCAAAGATTTTTTAGTTCTCCCAGGAGATCGAAGTCGGGATATTCAATTGGGTGAGGTATAATCAATCTTTCTAGGAATGGCAGAGAAGAGGTAATGATCTATTCGTGACTTTTCTGCTTGACTGTATTGTCCCTTTGAGGTGTTTTTTCTACAATTAATGGGTTATTTGGGTATGGTTCTTCAAGTTGCAGATTTTTATCATCCTCTAGCACAGTTATTCATCTAGACCTCAATTTGAGTTCATTACATTCTCTCAACTCAGTTTCTGGATCCAGATCTTCAATGTTTTGTACCGACTGGACTATTTTGTTGTTAGGATTTGGATTTGGCTGTGTTGGGAGTTGCGGTCGTAGATTAGATTGAGGATTCTACTGTAATGTATAAGGGGCTGGTAGCATGGGTTGAGGCAGGGGGACTATCCCTACTGGCTGGTTCGTGGGTCTTTGCCAGCTTGATTTCCAGTTTTAGTTTTGTGAAGTGTAGGGGGGACATTGAGATGGATATGGGTTTCTATGCTAGAATGATGGAAGGTAAGAGGTATTTGGCCAACTATTGTTTGGGTTTGGCTGATTGGACCAAGGTGGCATGGAGAATGCTTGTGGTGGCCAATTAGGAAAAGGTGGTTGGTTCTTCCATGTAGCTCCTGTATATTGCTGGGAATTATATTGTGAAGGCTGAAAGAATGAAGATTAGTCGGTAGGCATACCTGTTTTCTATGCTTGCCATTGGCGACATTGGTTTAATAGGTATACTAGTTCTGCTTCTTTCTCTACCTCCTTCAAGACCACTTTTAATCCTGGAAGCGATGGGCAATTTTTTGTGGCATGTTCCTTAGTGCATATGGCACAGGTCTGTACCATATCTAGTGGGCATTCTTTATAACTATGTTTCTTTTTACATCGAGGGAAAAAAATAACCAAGTTCTACTTTGCTTCAACCTGCTTCTGCTTGGCTTGCATGATGTCTAACTATGTTGTCAATGTTCCCAGGATATCTGTTTTGAAATCTTCCAGCATGTTTCCGGTTTTAGCACGAGTAACGCTTCCTCCAGAGACTTTGTTGTCCCTAGTCATCGCATTGCATCTAGCTAGTTTCAATCTTGTACTGCCCCTCGAGCACCTGATGCACAAATAAATAATATTAGCATAGTATTCTTGATAAACATCACCTTTACCCATGATATTTAGTGTCTCTATCCACTGGTCTTTCATCCCTTTAATCATCATGGTTTTTAGAACATTATCAAGCAGATTTGCATAAGGAGACCTTTGGAGGTTATATTGGAAATGCTCCACATATTCTTCCAATTTTTCGCTAGGCCTTGCTACCATTTGGAATATCTCATCTATTAGTTCTCTAGATCTACAATAATCTTGATATTTTTTAAGGAAGGCAGTTTTCATTTGGTCCAAATTGTTGATGGTGCCTCCACCCAGTCCCATAAACCAACGCATGGCTGCTCCCTTTAAAGTGGAGGGAAAAAAATTTAGTTTTTGGGGGTTGGTGGTGTAATCATAACCTCTACATAGGACATCTAATTCAAACAGGAATGCATTTGGATCTTCTGAAGTGAGTCCATGAAAGGTGGGAATGTTTTGTAATGGGATAGCTTTCATGGGGGCGTTGACAGCTGTGTCAACAATAGGATATTGTGGTGTAGAGGTCTGGGGTGGTTGTGGATTATTGGCCATTTGGTCAAAGATATTCCAGTATCCTTCTAGGATCTCTAGAGCTAGAGAGTTGTTCCTAGGATGTCCAGAAGAGGCAAGAATGATTCTAACAACACTCCCTTGATTTGGGACACTGGGTATCCTCTGCTCAATTACTACCTCAGGAGATCTTGGTTCTACTAATTTAACCTTAGATTTACCTATTTCTCCTTCTCCTTCAAGGAGGTTGCAAGAATTCCCTTCTTGTGAGGGAATTGATCATGAATTTTCAATATATTGAAAACTCTATTTAGTCCATTCAATTTTACTGTGAACCTCAGCGTAGGATATAGATGATGATCCTGTGGCCTGAAGGGAGACAGTAGGGTGTCTAGAAGTAATGGTTCGGGGTCATACTGATGGTTGAGACTCAACTTTCCTTATGATTTTGTCGATAAAAGTTGATCATCCAAGGGTCACTGGTCCCTTAGATTTTTCAGGTTTGGGATGTGGGATTATATCGTTTTCTGGTATTTTCTTCTTAGTCATTCATGCAAAAATTCAAACGTTTATTTCTACCTTAAATTCCTAGCAATTCTGTTTGAAAGCGGGCGGGGAGTAGGCATTTTACTTGCTCCTTACGCAGGTTCTTAACTTTCATTTTTAATACCCAATTCTCCCTCAATAGATAAACATCAAACACCTACATCACTTCTATGCAACTGTGTTGAAAAGAGGGTGGAGGAGCAAGCACTTTACTTGCTCGTTACATAGGTTATTACCTCCCATTCTCAATACCCAATTCTTTCCTAGCAACAATTATCAAATAGACATCACTCTTTGTAAAATGGAAAAACTCTCCCTCGAAACGATGCCAAAATTTTGGGTGCTAAAAGGTGTCTTTTAAAACTCCTAATTTCCTCACATTAATTATCAACCCAGGCAAGTCCTTTTATTCCAAGAGTGTACACAATATGTGCAAGCTATAAATCCAGAGAGTAATGCTTTTTAAAATGAAATATAAAACTTTGATACAAGAGTAAATAGATGCATTTATAAAACTCAAACTGCAACTGTTAACGGAAATATTACATCTAAGCATCAAGACTTAATCCTCAACTGAAATCATAATCAAATCTCAAACAAGAAATTCAATTGAAAATAGCAGCAACTGAGAGCATAGTAGCATTAACCAATCTCTTCTAGCTGATTCTATCTAAATCACACTCAATCTTAATTAAGCAATTCAAATGGAAATGATTTCAACCGAGAGTTCAGTAGCATTAACCAATCTCTTTCAGTTGATTCTATAATAACCACACTCTTATGTAATCAATTTAATCTACAGTAAGCATAAATGGAATCAAATGACAAAGCTGCGAAGTACACAAGGTCTAAATAAAGGAAAGTAAACTAACTGCAATACAACAAATCGGAAAATAGCAAACAAGATAAACTAGTAGAGAATGGAAATCATCAAACCAATTAAACTTGCATGCATTAGAAAGATATAACACAAAGGATAGCAGTTTGATCCACCAGAGGCCAGGCCCTTAGCCACCAGCAAATACTACTGAGCTACTTCAGAGAATATGAATGAACAACAATGTAAATTATGTATTAACCATTGAACTCGATCCTCATTACAATGCGGTCGTGTTCCTCAAAAGCACGAGTCTATAAATTAAAATTACAATTTGAAATAAACAGAGATTTATCCCCTTTCCTCCTACAATTTTCACTTTTATAGTCAAAAAAGGGTTAAAGAGAACTTTGATCCCTCAGGATCAGGAGATCCTGAGGGATTCACAACTATACTATCTTCTGACATTCTTCTTATTTAGCATTGATCCTCTTGATTCATCCTCCGACCTGACAGCAACTGATGCGCCTTATTCCTCCTTTGTTAGTTTACGTTGTTCCATCTCTAGGGAACAACAACTATTATTTTCGTCATTTTTATACGTAAAAAGGAATAAGATTTAGTTATGGTGGCTAAATCTTAATCGAGAGTAGTTCATTCATTTCTTATCATAATCCATAAATATGTTAGCATATCATGGTACAAATGAGATAAGAAAAGAGGAAAAAGGCAATGTAATTGAGAGTAAATACATATCCATTGCATAACTCAACAGGTAGAAATGAAACACATGAATCCCATGTATGCCAAATCTAGCAAGGAAAATAAACATGCAAGTCAATACCTGCAATTAAGCTTGTTTTAGTTGCTTGATCCTGCCTTTCCCTACTTGATCTTTGCTTCCTCTTTCCTTATTTTCCTTTCTCTCTCTAATGCCAAAGTGATGCAAGAAAACTCTGTGTCCAAGAGTATGAGAGAGAGAGAGAACAATGAAAGAGTTCCAACAATGAATTGACAAAATGTCACCAACTGATCCTCATAAGCCTTTTATGAATGAGGCCTCTATTTTCTTTATTTTCCATTACTTTCCTTCATTTTCCTCCTCACGTGCAACTTGTGACCTTTCACCTCATTTTTCTCTTAATTTCCATTATTTTCATAAATAATTTTGCCAAAAATGCCATTTTTCCTTCCCAAAGCCTTAGCCATTGCCTTTGCCAATTTCTTTAGCCATAAAAAACCAAATGAACATCCCCTATGATTTCTTTCCTAACATTCATGTTGGAATAAGTGTCCCATTCATCTGTGGTTATTGTTTTTAACTTTTATTACATGAAATTTTCACCAGGGTTGTCACAGGACCCTCCCATATGGGGGACATTTTCCTCCATGTGCAATAACTCATATACCTTAGCAGCCTATTGAAATAAAGCATATTGCTTATGAAGCTTTATAACACAACTTGATGTAGTATTTACAATGAAAGATGTGCTCAAAACAAAACATCACGACAACATGATAACATACTGCATAGTGGAGCTGTATATCATAGCTCATTTCCGTACTTACAATGATCATTATGTTGAGTGCCAAACCACATGACATCATAACATCACGATAACATAACCATATGATAGCATAATACCATGATAACATAACCATAATGACATGATACCCATACCACATAGTGGAGCTTTATAACACAACTCGTTACAATATTTACATCCATACACATGGGTACATATAGCAACATCACCATAAATATAGATACCAAAACATATGCCAAATCATATACCAAAACATATATCAAACATATACTAGTTGTCATATCTAAGCACATATCAAAACATCATATATCATACATCAACCCATCATAAAACATATATTGAACCACCATAAAGCATATACCAAACCACCATAAGAAAATACAAACCCACCATAAGAAAATACCAAACCACCATAAGAAAATACCAAACCACCATGTCAAGCTGCTTTACCTCAACCGACAAAGAAGGAAGGATACATGACCCACATTTGATCTTTCATCTCCCATGTAGTTTCATAGGGCCAAAAGTGCTTCCATTACTCTTTAACTTGCTCAATTGCTTGGTTCCGGAGCATAAGCACCTTTTTATATAATATACATTAAGTGTCTGGCTGAAATTTTCCATCTGGTTCCACCTGCAATATAGACTATTCAATCACATGATCAACATCCTTAACATACTTCTTAATAAAAGATACATGGAAAACATCGTGGACTTTCACTGTTGGAGGCAGTGTAAGTCAATAGGCTATTGGCCCAATCCTCTCAATGATGTTGAAGGGTCCATAAAACTGTGGTGCTAGCTTGGCACATGATCCAATTCGCAAGGAGAATTTCTTCGGTTTGATGCAAATGTACACCTATTCCCCAACATGGAACTCCCTGAAAAACCTTTTCCTATATGCATAACTCTTCTACCTATCTGGTGTTGCCTTGAGATTCTTCTTGATCACCTGCATCTCTTGTCCATGTCTGCCAACATATCTGGTCCAATCAATACTCTGCTAACCGGATCACTCCAACTAATTGGAGTGTTACAACTCCACCCATACAATGCCTAAAAAAGACTCATCCTCAATGACTCCTAATAACCATTGTTTTATGCGAACTCTACCAAAGGGATATACTCTTCCCACTTCCGTTGTTGATGCATCATATACATCGTCAACATGTCCTCCAATATCCCATTGACTCTCTCTGTCTGTCCATCTATCTACAAATGATAATTGTGCTAAAAGCCAACTCTGTGCCCAAATATGAAAATAACTCCTTCCAAAACTTGTAAGTGAACTTCACATCCCTGTCTGACACAATATTCTTTGGAACTCCATCTAGTCTAACCACATCTCTACTGAACACCTATGCCACATCACTAGCTGAGAACATAGACTTCACCAGAATGAAGTGTGCAACTTTTGCTAACTTTCCATAATGACCATGATGGAATCATTCTGCTTCACTGTCTTTGGAAACCCTGTGATGAATTCCATGGAAATGACCTCCCATTTCCATTCTGGAATCACAAGAGGCTGTAGTAGTCCACCTGGATGTTTACACTCTTCCTTCACTCATTGAAAATCAAGGCATATAGCCATAAACTTTGCTACATCCCTCTTCAAATTTGGCCAATAGTAATACCTCTTCACTTCTGTCAGTGTCTTCTAATATCTTGGGTGAGCTGAATATGGTTTCACATGAAATTCCCACAAGGTCACCTTCTTGAGCTCACTGTTATCTGGTACATATATCCTGTCTTGGAACCTGACCAATCCATTTGTTGTAAGACAAAAGTCCATGCCTTGTGCTCCTTCACTTGTACCTATACCTGTACTTGTACCATGACATATACCTGTACCTGTACTATCACCCTGCTGCAACCTATCCACAATCTCCATATACATGACATCCTTCTATCCTGCCTACAAAATCCTATTTTGTAAGTCCATCCCATAGTAGCTCACTGCTGCCAAGTGACGTACCTATACCCGTCTATGGAAAGCATCTTCCAAACTGTTATCTTTACCTTTGATGTACGTGATCTCGAAATCAAAATCATTGATCATGGCCAACCATCTAGCCTACCTGTCATTCAAATTTGGCTGGTCAAATGAATACCTCAACTCAATGTGATCACTCATAAGCACAAATCTCTTGCCAAGAAGATAGTGCCTCCACATCTTCAGTTCATGTATAATTGTTACTAACTCAAGATCATGTGTTAGGTAGTTCTTCTCGTGCCCATTTAGTTTTCAGGAATCATAACATACTACCTTTCCATCCAGCATAAGGACTCCGCCAAGCCCTCTCTTGCAAGCATCTGTGCATACCATAAATTCTTTGTCCGGATCTGCAATCTGTAGTACTGGTGCATGTGTCAACAACTTCTTAAGTTTCTCAAAGCTAGCCTCGCACTCCTCTATCCATTCAGACTTCTTACATTTCCTTTGCAATGATGTAATAGGATAAGAAATCTATGAGAAGTTCTTGATGAACCTTTGATAATAGCCTGCCAGACCCATGAAAGATCTCACCTCATCCACATTCTTAGGATCTACCCACTCCATGATGGCCCTTATCTTCTCTAGATCTATTGTAATGCCCTCCTTGGAGATCACATGCCCCAAGTAGTGTACCTAAGTCTAAAATAGATTGCGCTTCCTGAGCTTAGCATACAATTGATGCTCTCTCAACATTCTCAATATTGCTACTAAGTGCTCGACATGCGCTTCCTCATTTTTAGAATATACCAGTATATCATCAATGAACACAATAAAAAACGTATCAAAATATGGATGCAACACACTATTCATCAAACACATGAATGTAGCGAGAGCATTAATTAAGCCAAATGGAACAAAAACAAACTCATAATGCCCATACCTGGTCTTGAAGGAAATCTTGTAAATGTCCTCCTCTTTGATGCATACCTCATGGTATCTAGATCTCAAGTCAATCTTAGAGAATACTTCTTCTCCCTTTAGCTAAGAGAACAAGTCATCAATCCTTTGCAAAGGATATCTATGCCTGATATTCACTTTGTTCAACTGCCTGTAATCAATGCATAATCTGAGGGTACCATATTTCTTCCTCACAAACAAGACCGGTGTGCCCAAGGTGATACACTTGGTGTAATTTATCCCTTTTCCAACATTTCCTTCAACTACAACTTCAACTCAACTACCTCAAGTGTGATCATCCTGTAAGGTGTTTTTGATGCTCGAGCTACCCCTACACTAACTCAATCGAAAATTCTACCTCCCTGTGAGGCAAAAATCTATAATGTCCTTAGGGAATACATCCTGAAAGTGCTACAACACTAGATATCTATTCAACACATCTGCATCCTCAACCTCCTTACCCTTATCACTAGAAATGTGTACTGCAAATAGCTTGCACCCTTTCCTGCGACTACGCTTTGCTTGCATAGTTGTCACCATCCTAACTGATCCGGATTTAAACATGAATGAACCAAATTATAGATATAACCATAAATACAAATATGTGGTAGAAATAACACTTCATTTCATTAATATCAAATACTGAAATATGCTTACAAACAAAATGGAAATCAGACTAGCTCGGGCAATGGTAGGTTATCTCTGAGAAGAGATGTGGTGGCTACATGCCTCTAAAATCTATTACAATGAGGCTCAAAGGTGTATTTATTATTGAGAAACAATGTAAAACCCTAAAAATCCAAAAACCAAACTCTAGGAGATGAAGCACCAAACTATGGGCTCTGTTTTGGTAAATTGGTACATCAACTTCCGGGGTCATAACTTTGGAATACGATATTTATTTGACGTGAAACATACCATGTTAGAAATATCTACCCAAGGACTACAAATTTTGGATGACCAACATTGGTATACAACCCATGTTTGTCCCAGTTTTCCCAAAAAATGTCGTTTAGGGCCTCAAGATGGCTCCAGAAGTTCACGACCCAAAAAATTGCCAAAAATAGTAAATTGCGCTACAAATAAGGAAACTGAAAAACTAAAAGAAACAATGGTAGGGGTACAAGTGGAATAGGAGGGTGACCACCAATATTCACCTGGATGACTAACTGATGTGGCTTTCTTCTTACCTTATAATATTGTTGGTTCTCCATTGTCATCATCGCACTCAATAGCCTTGTCATAGCAGTCAACCTTGGTTCTTTGTAGATACAGTCAATCCATGCCCAACAACATACTTTATGATCCCAACAGTAACACCTTCAAATGTGTTGTTGTAGGCATCCCATTTAAATAAAATGTGAAAGATCTTACCCAATGATGAACTTGCTTCTTTGTACTTGTAGCCAACTGCACTAACCAAGACTTCACACGAAACTTCTTATTTAAACCACACTTACCCACCATGTCGGGACTAAAATAGATATAATTAGATCCAGGGTCAATCAAAATAGAAATAACTTGATCACAAAGCTTATTGTCCATCTCAATGATAGATGCCTAGTTTTCTACTTGCTTGTTGTCCACTGCTGCATAGATACGTGGAATATTTTCGCCAACATCCCCAACAGTTTGCGCCTCATGTGCACTATATATCTTACTACTTCCACCCTGATGTCAATCTCTCCTAAGGTTTTCCTCACCACATTTCTAACACTCCAACTAACTAGTGCCCTCACCTTTATGCTGCTGTTGCTGTTGTTGTGACCCATGTCCCTGTCTAGCTGCATTAAATCTATTTTGCGGAGCCACATTTTCTTTCCCATCCACATGTTGAGGCCTTGTCCTCTTAGGCTGCCATTTACCTCTACCTTTGTCTTTTCCCTTCCATCCATGTTGAGATTTATTCTTATGCTTTGATTTCTCATATAAATTCTTAAGTTTCCCAATAAATTCCTCAAGTGACCAAGGCTCATCATACTCAATCCAATCTCTAAATGCTAATGGAAAATCACTAAGAAATATTTGAAATTTAGCCTTATCATCAATGAGATATGGTACATACCTCAATAGTTCTAGAAACTTGGTCATGTACTCTTCATCTGTCATTGATCCCATCTTTAACAGATAGAATTCTTTATCTAAACTATCGTAGTACCTTTTTGGAAAGTACTTATTCCTGAAAATCCTCTTGAATTCCCACCAACTCAAGTCATCCATCATGATATCTCTAACCCGCTTAACATTTTCCGACAAAATGCATGCTTTACCTTTCAAGCTAAAGATAACTATTATAGCCTTCATGTTATCTGTGTACTCATGCAACTCAAAGAATTTTTTCATCCGAAGTATCCAAGTCTCTGCATCTTTTGACTTCTTCACATGTCCATGAAAAGTAGGTGGTTTTTCTTTCTTGAATTCATCTAGTAAGTATCTCCTATCATTCCTCCTGTAAGGATGATAGCGATGATGATCATGATGTCTATCAGAATCAAAACTAGAATAATACCTGTACTCATCACCACTCCTTTCCGGAGTGTCCAACAAACTTCTATCTCTCATTGTGTCATATCTATCCGACTTGTGTCTACCCAAAGGTCTACTGCCATTTTCTCCATTAGTCCCATCCTCATGTGGATGGATGATTCGAAGTGGCCCTTGTCATTGTAATTATGACAAGCTTTGAAGAAGTATAGGATTAACCTCTGCTTGCTTCTCTTGTGCCTGTATGATCTGATCGTTATCCGCCTTACAACTCCTTATCTCTTCCTTCAAGCTTCTCAATGTATCAACAAAATTAGAAGCATGCCCCACACCATGCTACTCATCTGATGCATAGGGAGATTATATGTAATCTACCACCTTGCTAGCCATTTGATATTTCTTTTTGCAATGCATAATATGTCAGATAAACCAAATCACAATAAACCAACATACCTTAGCATAGCTTGGGGAGGATACCTTGTCTGCAAGATCACCAAATTAGCGTGATACATGTATAACTTAATCATAACAACATATTGACATACACAAGTAAGTGTATCAACTCATAAACATCACTCTAAATAGGATCCAGTCATCAATGCAAGGTCATATCAACCATGCATGCTATGTCCTCATGCATGACAACAACCATTACTCCATTATACATATTGCTACATGCAACTGATAATATGCTTAAGCAATGGCTAGCCAACTAAAAGTATGCATAAACACATCTAGTCGAACATAATCGATTAGTTCTTGCAATCAATTTACAAAACTGATACATGTAATCAAAATATTCAAAATGTAACCTAACATACAAGGATGTAGGTAGGTTACATAAAGTGAACATGTAAGAGAAAAATAACCATATACACTTTGCTATGCTCCTATACCAATAGGTGTCATATTTCATGATTGACTTGATGGGCTATGTAATATGTTCATACCTTTACTTTTTGTAAAGGTTTTCCATATTGTCAAAAAATCAAAAAATTAAAAAAATGTAAAGAGGGCATACCCTAAAAGAAAAATCAAAGGGTGAAAAAAAATAAAATGGTCAAAAAAGTGAAAGAAAATGAACCCCACCAAAATAAAGACCAAGGAAAGTGTGCTAGTCTAAATGCCACTAACTTTTACTCTTATGTAATAAACAAATTGTGTGCAACTTGTAACTTATGACACAATTGATGAACAGTCAAACAACTTAAGCTTGATTTGTTCATATTTTTAATTTTATGTTTTAGAGATAGAGAATAACTGACCAAACTGCTTAATCTTGGCAGATAAGTACATAGATAGAGTAAATAAAAGGAGCTGAACAGCTTAATCTAAGCCCTTGGATGTAATAAGGTTAGACTCAGATAGATTTCTACATGTAAAAGAAAAGAAAGTGTGACAAGGGTTTGCTAGTCTAAGTGCACCCTAATAAAGAAGAAAAAATGTTAGGTTAAAGTAGGTAGGGTAGGTAGATGATGTTGCAGAATTATATGTGATGGATAATGACTCTAAATGTGTTAATTTTCACTTTCATCACAAGTGCAAGGTAGACATTACACTTGATGCATTTCAAGCAAGACAAGGTCAAATAATTAACTCCCCTTCTCATTTTTCCCTAAAAATTTCACTAATTACCCCTGAGTACTAAGGACTTCAAAAATTAGAGGGGCTCAAAGAATTTCTCTGACTTTTGGAGGGACCGGACCCTCGGCCCAATAATTTAAAAGCCTAAGTACTTAAAACCATCATTCATTCACTCTCATAAGTCTTTTCCTAAGTAAAATCCTATTTTACTTAGGAAAAATACACAATATCACATAAAAACCCCTTTTTCCACTTAAGCCTAAGTTAAATACCCATTCTAATGTTTTACTTAGCACTTTTTACATTTCATGTCATATTAACTATTAACCTATTTAATCTATAACTCCTACACAATATTACCTTTTCCCGTATTATTTAAATATATTAAAAATCCCCAAATTTTATATATTCCGCCCCTTTGGTTAATTATAACCATAAATACGTTTAAATAGGATTAACTAGTTAACCCGTAACTAGTTAACAACCTAATCTCCCCGCTGCATTAATTGGGATTAATTAACCCTCATGGTTAATTAAGAACCCTCCCCAACCAATCATATCACTCCGAATACAATTAAACAATTCTTAATTGGGTCGGGCCCGCTCACATTAAACCCCACGGCATCGCGCCTCCCATCAGTCGTCCGATCACGCCATGACCATTAATAATATCATGCACCACTTTGTGACTGCGCGTTAGCGCAAGATCACAAAGTGGTTTTTGCACAATGCCTCGCCACGCATTGCAAAACCTGTGGAATCATTGGCTCCCGGCCAAATACTGCCCGTCTCCAAAAGCGGTGCGATACCATACCACTTACCGCCCTCTGCATATGACAAAACATCCTTTCCCTCCTGCATCATGTGCCCAAATAACAAAAACTCCCACCAACTTTGAATTTGTGAGTAAAACCAACAAAGTGTCGTTTTCATTATTCTATACAGCAACCCATGCTCCCATGCAAAGAATGTTCAAGTCAATTGTCCAAGCTTTCCAACTGCCACCTTGCTAAGAAAATTGCAGCCGACGTAGCTCGAAACCTATTAGCCACCGTTAGCACCTGTCATTACACTGTTCATTCCCCAAATACATGTATTTATCCAATTTCCGCCGAAACCCTGCAAGTTTTGGTTTTATATTATAAAATCCACAGAGAAAGGCAAAATTCATTGCAAATTCAGTGTTTGTTTCATCATACAAATTCCCAAACCTATTAATTTGCCAATTTTTCACTAAAAACCCAAATTCCTTTCTGAATCCACAAGAACCAGAAATGGAAACCCCTGTGGCTTTGTCTGTTGCACCCATGAATGCCCCTCATAAAGATTTAGACTATTTGCCTCTTTCAGATAAAGACTTTCAGATAAAAGACTTATCCACTAATAAAAACCACCTTAAAGTCTTTTGCCAAGCCAGAGACCACTACCTAAATGGCTCATATATCCTGGGACGGTGGGAATCCAACCTTCCCGGGTATTTTCTCTCCTCTATCCATGCTTTCCTTGATCTAATTCATCAATGCCAGGAAAACTATGACCCTAACTGCAGAGTTGTTATGTTCCAAAGTCAAACAGTCCTCTTCCCCATAACAGCTGCATCCATTAATGAAATGTTGCAATTTTCCCCTGGTCAAGCTCTCACTCCCCTTTCTATAGGATATTTACTTGAGAAATCCACTCAATTGTCTCAGTCAGAGTTGAATCGCATCTGTCAGATTTTCATGTTGCCTAAACATCAGCCTAAAGACCCACCTCCTTATCTGCAAACTTTCTTCACAGATATGGGAAGACTCATTGTTGATATGATATCTCTAATCATGGGATTCAACACTAGTGAGTATGTTGATGAGGTAACCCTAGTGTTGTTGTCAATTTTTACTTCTAGATAGCCCCTTGCTATCAAGTATGATTATGCCTCCTATATTTCCAATAAAATTCATGACCAATTCGTAAGACTGGAAAATGAAGGAGTCTTCAAATACACCACTTTCATCTATCATCTTATGTTGTATTATTAGTCAGAGAACTTCCCTTTCCCTATCAGGAAACTTGACACTAAAGGCAATCCAAGGTTTGTTATCTTTTGGAGTCCCATCTTCCATGCATCCTTTGAATCCCCTTACTCATACAATGAGTTCATTGATCAATTTGTTCATCCAGCAACCACCTTATTGACAGGGGTTTCCCCTCCTAGGATCAATGGTGACATCAAGAGAATCCTACAGCTCTCCAAGCAGTATAGAATAGGTGATTGGTACCTATACAAGAACCATATAGAAATTAGGATATATGGATGTGAGCTCTGCCCTTTCAAGTTACCAAAATACGTTCCAATGAGACTGTTTGCATTGGAATATTTCAGACAAATGATACATACAGACATGGTTCATTTTTTCAAAGCTAAAAAGAAAGCTCAACCCATAATAAAAAATCAGTTAGGCCCTTTTGTCTGCAATGATAGGGAAGCATGGAGAGAAGTAGAGAAAATTCTAGAAGATCATCTTAAGTTGCACAAAAGTTTTGGTTGGAGGCCATATGACCCTAATAGCTTCATCTATGATAGGAGAATGAAAAACAGGTTGTAACCATACATTCACCATAGGATTCCAGAGATTGAACAATTTGCAAATATGGATGAAAGAAGGGGAGGGACCCTAGTAGAACATGATAGTGAACAGGTCAATATTGAGAATGTTATGAGAGATATTGAGAAAATGCTTGACCTAGATTCTTTTGGGCAGGTACCATTTGAGTTATCTCAAAGATCAGGAATTGGTGCCTCCATTGCGGGAACCTATCGGAAACCTTCACAGGAAACAAGCACACCAACCACAGTAACATCAAAAGGCAAGGAATTAGAGACCAACATTCAAACCATAGAACAATCTACAATGTCTAAGCAACCTAAAAATTCCGAAGAACAAGCTCAAATACATACTCCTTCCACTCAGGGCAACGTGGGAGAACCTCCTGTTTTGCAAACTCCTCTAAATGAGGAAAGAAACAAGAAGAGAGGCATGGAAACAACTACCCCTGCTGGTGAACCTTCAGCATAGCCTGGAACAAAAGGACAAAGACTAAATCCCCTTTCAAAGGAGGAATTTGCTGAAGAGACTATAGATAGTCAGAGGGAAGAAAGAGTAGAGAGCCAGAAAACTTTTCCAGTAGGAGGAACATCCACTAGCTCACAGAGATAGGAGTTTAAAAGACAACAAAGTGCAAAGGTATCTTCTTTCAGGCCATCAAGGACAGATGCCTCAGACATCAAGAAAACATTTATAGAAATAAAGGCCAAGAATGATCCATTGAGGCTTCAAGTTTATAATCAATATTTGAAAATGGCCTCCACAAATCAACATAGATTGATGTCAGCCTATGACATTAAAGAAGGAAAAACGATAATGAGCTATTTTAAGCAAAAAGTGAAATAGCCCAAATTAGCAGCAGATTATCTCAGAACAAATTTTGAGGTCATGGCAAAGGATATTCATCCTTTGGATCAGATTGAATTGCATTAACAAACTGGAGAAATGATTTATTCATCCTTGTCTGGTAAGGAAATGATGGCCCAAAGGTTGCAAAATTCCTTGGATAACACAAGTGCCTAACTACACTTGGAGAAAGCCTCCTCCTAGGCCAAAGAAAACAGAATAAAGTCTTTAGAAGAAATAATTATTGGATTGGGTCATGATCCCAAAGATGTGAAGGCTACAAAAGCCTTAATAAAAAATAAAGATGAAGATATTGCTGCCCTAAGGAAACAACTAAAGCTACCACCTTCAAGGCATCCGCAGACTGCTGAGATTATAAAGAAAAAATCTAAAGAAGAGTTGATGCATTTTCTCTTAAAACGTAATTAACGACTGAGTGATACTAAGCAAGAACTTGAAAAAGCATTGAAGGACAAGCAGGGAGAGTTGACCTCTCAGCCTCCCAATGTGATACCAGTAGTCTCAACTGCAGTCCCTTCAACTCTTGGAGCAGCTCTGGCACCAAATATTCCAACAGACACAACAGAGATGATCACAGGTACAACAACATCAGGAACAATAGGAACATTAGGAATAGCACAAGACAACATTGCTAATTTGAGCATAGAGGAACTAATAAAATCAATGGAGGATATGAAACTACAAGTTTCAGAGCTAAATAAGGTAAACGAGTAGTATTCCAACTTAGAGAAAAGGTATGATCTCTCAAAAATAAATGTCGCAGGAAAGACAAGAGAGATTAAAGGATTGGAAAACAAAGTGAAATTATTAGAAAAGGATCTTACTTTTGACAAGCCTCTGACAAAAATAAAGAAAATTCTTTGGGCCAACATCACTCAATCAATAAATAATGTTTGGCCATCAATTCAAATAATTTTTGAGCAAATTGATTTAGTGAAACTAGATCAAGAAGAAGTTCAAAAAACAAGGGTAGAGTTAGGAAATATGCCTGAGGAAGCCAGCGGGCTCATACTGTTTTTGAATACTAGGAATAAGTACCAGCTTGAAGAGCTGGGCATTCAAGATAGAACAGGGACAATTTTGGAAGTCAAAAGGGTTTTTACTAAAAGAACTCTGATGCAAAACTTAGAAAGAAGGTGCCATGACATGCAGGAAGAAATTAATGCTTTCATGAAGAGATTTGATATTTTACAGAGTAAAGGGTTGCCAAGTCCTTTAGTTATTCATGATAAACTAATGAGTCATAAAGACTATGTGGAGAAATTGAATAAGTATGTAGGCAACCAAGCAGGTCCATCAACAAGTGCATCAACAACAAAAGCATTGCCTACAGGTAGAGTTCTCTATGAAAATCTAGAGAACTTGTTCTATGTCGAACATGAGATAAAGCACTTGTTTCCAATTCAACCTACCTTTTTTAGGTACACAAAAATTGATGAGACCCTGAGAAAACTTCAGAAAACCAAAATGCCACAAGCACAATGGTGGGAAGACATGTTAGAAATTTTGTAAAACTATCCTTGGTAAAATGTAAATTTTGGTTATTTATTGTAGTAAGTAATGGTAAAGAAGATGAACAAAGATCAAACAGGTCGAAGTGTATCAGAACAGGTAAAGAGTATCAGTGAAAATAGAGCAGCTAACACAAAGTTACCAAAGAAGATAGCATCAAGCCCAATCATAGGGCCTGCCTCTGGCACACTCATAAGAATAGGAACAACACAACATCAATTTACCTTTTCTCCTATCTACGAAGCCATTTGTGTCTATTTTCTTGTAATTTATTCATAGTCATCCTAGAATATATCTCACTCTGTTATAAGATATTTTTTGTAATTTTTTTTGTATAAATACTCCCTCAATTGGAGTATTGAGGGGTGGATTCTTAGACATTGCTATAATATTGATTATTTTGGAATAAAGTGCTGTTGGACAAAATTTTGTATGGCTTGCTGGATGAAGAATTAATTCAAACGACTTTTCACAAAATTCTTGAGTCAAACACTAGATCAATAAGTCCTCTATACCTAATGTTTTAAAGTTTTCCTTGTTTATTATATCATTTGTGTTTCATATCTGAATGATAAATGAAAAAGAGTAATTTTGAAAGTGCTTTATTGCAATATGTTTTCAATCGTTATTATTCTCAATGTTTTCTTCTGAACTAGCACAAACAGTGAAATCTTAATTGCTCCTATTTCCTAGTTTATTCATTTTGATTATTTAGTAAGGAAATCTTAATTTCTCTTTATTAGTAATCATTTGTGTTCCCTCTTTCAAATATGGTGAAGAATTCTTAACTACCCTTCATCCATTTTGAGTCCATTCCATCTATTTTAAGTCTTTATTTGTTCCCTATTTGATTACCTTGCCCTATGAAACCATCCCTTGTTTAGAGACCAAATCCAGTTAAGCCATCTTCTTTGACTCCATTAGCCCAATGGCCTAAAATACTCAGTCCTACTCCTCTGCTATTTAATTTCACCACCCAAACTCAACCAAAACTCCTAAACTCCATAACTAGCCTAATATCTTTCAAAACAAAGATAAAACTTAAAGAGAGAGCCCTCTCTGGGTATAGATTGGATAGATTTTGTACCTAAAAGTTGGTTTGTGGTTACCTCGGACCCCTTTCCTCTTCCCAACAACTTCAAGGAAAATCTAAGTGATAACATAGTTAGTCACATGCTCATGTCAAATGCTCTTAAGAAATCAACATCAAATTCTCCATGATAACCATACTCCAACCCTAATCCAACATCAAGCAATTGCAACATGTATATAAGTGTAAGAGACACACATGCAACTAACATACCTGCATGACTAACACATTCATCCCATCCACTCCAAGAGTTAAACCATGATCTAATACCACTCTGTAACACCCTCCTCCCACATCCACTGAAGTAACTATGCCAACTGGGGTAAAAATGAGGCAAGAGGCTACTATGATCAGATTCGACCTCCTATTTGACCTTAAGGAAGAAGAATTGACGAAACATCACACACAATCATCCAACATCATCAAAAAAACCCTCAAGAGACAAGACATCCACTCAAACAGCCTGGCACTGGGTCCCACTACTGTTCTGGACCTCTAAGGCCATAGTTACTCTCATGCTATGGGAAATGGAGCAACTAAAGACCTAAAGTCACTCTCATAGGTCTGCATGCTAGCGGCTATGGACCAAACTTGCAGTTCTATGCGAGTGACTTCGAGATTTTAGCCACTTTTTCAAGCCCAGAGCCTAGAATGGAATGATAGCTTGAAATCCATAAAAGTACAGGAAAATAATTATGCAAAAGAAATAAGCTCAACAAGGCCTTAACTAGACCCCTACTAGCCATGTCAGGCATTTCATAAAACATATCATTGACATATAACCTACATGTGTAGGAAACAAAATTAAGTGTAGGGATCTCATACTTATCTGAGAATTTCTATAAACCATTGTTCCATCATGTCATTTGCTACATATTCATATATTAGGTCATAGACACATTATCCATTCATATACAAGTAAAAACATGCTGAGAGACATACATATATGCTGTCAGAAAATGTGCATATAACTAGCATAATAGGAACAAAAATACAATAAACATATCATCAATCAAAATCCATATATACATTAGTACATTTACACATGAAAATTAAGGAAATGAGTTTCTTATTAATGAATACAAGGAACCAACTAGAGATGGGACTACCACGTTCCACCTGACCATAGATTTGCTGAGCCAAGTCTCTCTTAAGCCAATCACCCCTATGCCATATTCCAAGCATGAATGTGGAACTCATAGGACACATAAAAAATACCAATAGATGTGGATGCCACTCGAGTTCTCTGCCTACATCGTGAGGAATTTGAGTGCCTCCTAGTCTCTTAGGATTTACAGTGCATCCGAAGTTCAATCCAGGGATCACTAGGTCGCACACCGAGGCACACTCTCTAGGGTTTACTGTGCATTCCATCCCATAATCACTAGGCCCAACGGAGAGAAAATCCACCCCTTGGCTTACCCTATATCCCACCATTCACCGACAAGGATTCCTAGGCCCACTAAGGCACATAAAATGGCTTTACCACAATCCACATTTTGGTTTAGGGGTTACTAGGCCAGTGACTTTGGGCATCCTCACTCTAGTTCAGGGACCACTACACCATGTGTTTTTCAATTTGGATATCCACCCCACTCACCTTCGAATCCAATAAGACCATCCCACATAAATTAAATGAGAGAACCCATCTCAACAAAGCTATCATGAAAAGGCAAGCCTAGGCTGAAAATATTGTCACACCTGGAAAAACCCATGCCATGGTAGAAAAGAAACACATACAGTCCCATGCATGCCAAACCTAGCAAGCAAATACACATGCAAGTTGATACCTACAATGAAGCTTGTTGTAGCTGCTTGATCTTGCCTTTCCCTGCTTGATCTTTGCTTCGTCTTTCCTTCTTTTCCTTTCTTGCTCCAATGACAAAGTGCTTCAAGAAAACTCTAAGTGTCCAAGAGTATGAGAGGGAGAGAATAATGAAAGAGTTCCAACACTGAACTGACAAAAGGTTACCAACTCATCCTCAAAAGCCTTTTGTGAATGAGGCCTCTATTTTGTTTATTTTCCAATATTTTCCATTATTTTCCTTCATTTTCCTCCTCACATGCAACATGTGATCTTTCACCTCTTTTTTTCTCCTAATTTCTATTATTTTCATAAATAATTTTGCCAAAAATGCCATTTTGTCTTTCTAAAGCATTAGCCATTGCCTTTTCCAATTACTTAGCCATAAACAATCAAATGAACACTGACTAGGATGTCTTGCCCAACATTCATCTTGGAATAAGTGTCCCATTCATCCGTGGTTATTGTTTTTAACTTTTATTACATGAAATTTTCACCAGGGTTGTTACACCTTTTCACTGTGAACTGCCTTAATAAAACACCCTTTCACTGTCTATTCTACACCCTGTAGGCCAAAATAAAAAATCTTATTTTTCAAATCTAAATAAGATTAAATATTTTTAATTTACCCTATTCTCTATTGCATTAATTTCAATTTGACCAAATTAAAAATTAAAATAATTTTATTATTATTTTTAATTCTTTAATGTAATAATTTTTTTCCATTTTGGTATTATATTCCCCAAATAATAAATAATTATTATCTTTAGTAATCAAATAAAATAAAATAAAATAAATATCATATCATCAACATTCATATCCTTTTCAGTGTCCCTAATAGTCATACTCTATCTTTATTAGTCCTTGCCAAGGGAGAACTCTAACAATTGACTTGTAGTTTGACTACTATTGGTTTAGATTTGAATTAGACAAAACCTAATTCTGAACATTAGAAATAAATAACATATTTTTATTATAATTAGAAGAAACCGAATGCTGAACATTAGAAATAAGTAACATATTCTTTATTATAATTAGAAAATTTATTTTGTAAACACTTGATTGGACAAAAAATTTAATGTTTTATTTGAGCCTTAACGCTAATTTTCTTAGTCTCACTGATAAACTCTCTTCCATAATAGTGTTTGTACATGATTGTGGAGGCATCAACCTTAATCTCAGAATTTGAGGGCTCACCTATGGTGACTGGTATGCAGTGTTGGAAACTATGTTAATACTGAGTGGGGGGGTGAATAAGTATTAAGGCTACTTTAAACTTTTTATGCCAATTTATCTTTAACATTAAAACTTGGAAACCATCCATACTATCATTAGCAACATATCATGTGGCAAAAACATAAAATCAACACGTGAACACATTCACCATGAGAAGCATACACATAAACACTGAGGTTTAACGTGGAAGCCCTTCCGGGAGAAAAACCACCAAAGCCTTTTTTGTTATTGATGTAAAAACAAGAGCACCTACTCTATTACATCAATATGTTTGTGAGCCACCGCCCACAGGAAGAACCAACTCCCTTTGATTGTTGGCTAGCACCTAGTAGTAGGAAGCACCAACTCCATTCTTTTCTAGAAACTTGATCAACTTACCAGAATCACCACGTGAAGCTCCAAATTCATGGGTTTGTTGCAAGCACCAACTTACAAATTCTTGTATTTATGCAAGCACCAACTTGCAAGAGGCACCAACCCCCAAGCCTTCCTTAGATACCCACTAGAGATGGAAGCAATAGCTTCTTGTATGCGGGCTCCAACCAACAATCAAAGGAAAACTTACAACTCACTGTAATTAACAACCTCTCTTCCTGTTTTCAACTCTATTCTCCTCAACAAAATTTTGGCTTATGCAACACTATGTCCTCTACTCACTCTGCAACAATGCACTGTAGTCATCCCTCTACTCTCAACAACATACACTCAACTCTCGGCCTTCTTTTTATGCTCAAGCACTTTCAACCTCTTTCCTCTTCATAAACACTCTCGGCCTATTCTTTGTAGCACAGGCTCACTTAGCCTCTTCTCAATAGCCCACACACAGAGCTTTATACTCTCATCTCTCTTCTTTACCACAGGAACACTTGGCCTCAACTCAGAAGAGCCAAAACACAATTCTCCTCCACACTTCAGTCAACAATCCTCCATTCCCCTCAAGTTTCTCAATTGAAATCCCGAGTTTTGTTCAACTGTTGCTCATTGGTCGATGTTGTCTATGTTGTCTTCCATACTGTAAAAGTGTACTCAATGCATTTCTTCCCATACTACAATCATTTATGTTCTCAGACCTTACAATTGAGTTAATTCAAGGAATACGAACCTGAGTGTTCTTCCATTCTGAGAGTTAAATATCAGTCAAACTGCAAACTCAAGGAGTTTTTCCATTAAAGTATGCCTGCACACACAACATGGATATCCATTCCATTTTTTCTTCTCATTTGACATAGGGAATGGGTTCCTGAAGATTTCTCTATACTGATAATTAATTCATAGTCAAACTGCACAAAGATCAAAATGTACTTCAACATGGCTTCTCTAAACTTGGTCTGATCTTCATTCAATTTCATGAGGTGTTGTTGATGGTGTTGGACCCGCTAACATTTAGGGGATAACCCTAGTATTAAGTCCCAACTAGACATCACATCATTTGGTGTGGGAGTCCCATTTGGTATGATGGCCTAGTTGCCATTATCTCAAAGATTTGCCTCAGCTCTTGCTTGTCAGCACATGAGAGTGGTCTGCTTTGTCTTTGAGTAGTGAGGTTTGCATTCCTAGAGATTTCTAGTGTTACTTGTGTCAATGGTTCTTTCACTGTAGAGGGAGAGGGTGGGAGTGAGTCCCAAGTTGGTTGGGAGGAAGCCCCAACTATGTTAGGAACACACAACACAATAGGATGTGCACAACTTCAGGAAGAGCAATGCACATGGATGCAGCAGTGACAACACACAAGGGAATATAACACGTACAACACTCAATGGGTGAGTCCGTGCGAGTGCAACAATTGTTATAGTAAGTTTATGTGAAAGGTATGTCTGATGTATAGGGAGGTATCCAACATGGGTAGGACAATGTTAACAACTCATACAACACATTTTCATTAATATATATGTATTACAACAAGTGAATGAGTTCAAGTGTTAAACACATGTTAAAGCAACATGCATTACAAGTGTTCAAGATTAGTCTTATAGAAATTACAATACATGTGTGAAAACATGTTGGCCCGTTAGTAGGCTTATGAATTAAGTGAAATTTCCAAGACACATCGTTACACCATACATCACTAACCCCATGGGCAGGGCTTTTTCACCACTACTTACTCCTCAAAGAAAATATTATAGACTCTCAATGCTATGTGGGAGGAGCCGAGGTGAAATGTCCCTTGCATGTACAAATGAGGGGGTATTTATAGCCAAGGGTGAAACTGACCCTTGTGGTAGTTCGACTACCCTCATGACTATTTGACTTCCATGAATTTTTGACTTTACATGACTCTTCATACAACAACTGGGTCTCCTATACTTCCATGTTACATTACATTGCTTGATAGTATGGCCCAAAGTAGAGATGTGGATGACATGACTCATGACAAGACTCGACATGACAATGTTGGTACATTCGTGTTGCTGATGGCGTGCATGTTGAGTTGTAGTGTTGTTGGGTGATGGATGTCCCCATGGAGTGTCACAGCTTCACCTCTGCATGGAAAAGTGTACAGAGTCTTCGATGGTAATTGGTTGGCTTGATGTTACATTAACACATTGCTTCTTGCTTGTATATTGGTAAGCTTGACAGATTCATCCATTTGCGAAGAGTACAATTTCATTCATATGTCCATCTATGAACACATTTTGCATGTTTGCTCGTCCATCCGTCTGTGAACACATCTTTTCATGATCGTTTGTTCACGATCACATCTCTTTTCATGCATTCTTTGTTCATCCATTGGTGAACATGTCCTTCTACATGTACTCCCTTTGTTCATCCCATCCGTTGTCATGTCATGTTTGTTTTTCTACTTGTATCGAAATCACTAATGATGAGACGACATCAAATCCATAAGCCTCCTAGTCTACCATGATGCATGATTTTTTCGGATGCAGGTGACTGGGAGAGGAGACAAGGTTGCAAGCTAGGATGGAGGCTTTGGGAACTGCTAGTGAAAACAATATAGGAGTCATTGGATGGTGAAGATGGGAAATATGGATCAACAGTGATTGTTTGTGGGGTCTGCCTTAGCTGGAGGACAAAACTTCGTAGTTTTTGAGAAGAACAGTCTGGGCAGGCAAAAGATAGCGAAATTTTTGGAAGGAGCAGGTAGCGGGAGCCTGGCAGCCAAAACTGCGCAATTCCTAGAGGGAACTGGTAGCTGGCTACTAGGAAGCTAGTAGGAAAAACTATGCAATTCCTCAGGGGAATAGGTAGTCAGTTGTTGGAAGCTTGGAAACAAAAGCTACACAATTCCTAGAGGGAACTGGTAGTCAACTGCTAGAGCTTGGCAGCAAAAACTGTGTAATTCCTGGAGGGAACTGGTAGTTGGCTATTGGGAGCTACTAGCGGAAAAATCTGCATTGATGTTGGGAGGCGGGTCTGCTAATCACCTCTGCGCAGTTTCTAAGTTGAGCAGACTACTGGTGAGCAGAGGGCTTACTCATGAAAACTGCACAATTTTTCGGGTGAGCAGCCAGTCGACTGACAGGAGGGATGGCTGGAAAAAGTGTGCAATTTTATGAGGAAGACAATGACAAGCACTGGGTGTCTGTCCAGCCTATCTACATAATTTTTTAAGTCAGCAAAGCAGGCAAGGAATTTAGCCTTTGTGAAATTTTTGAAGGGATTTAGTCCCAGGGTGGTTGTCAGGTCAAATTCTCCAGTTGACTAGCATGAAGGTTTATTGATCTTCTTATGGGCAGCATAGCTTGAAATGACTTATTTGGTGCTTATGCACATTATGGGTGATAGTCGATTGAGTCGATGGTGAGGTGGTGGTCTGGTTGTCAGAGAGGAGTGTGGTCGTCAGAACTCTAGCAAAATGACTAAGTGTGTGATCGAGTGAAAAGGTGCATACGTGATCTTACAAACACACATTTACATGAATTGATGACAAGACAACCCAAACCATCAAGAGACACATGCTCAACATCACTGACTGATGGTGTGAGTGGTAAGCATGAAACTTGTGATTGATCGTTGGTCGACCGTGATGACACTTGTGTGACAATGAATATGACCCTGTGTGTGAGTGCGACAGATGTTTACATAGTGAACAAAACATGTACACACGAAGCGAAGACCTTTAGTATGACTAGGACATGGTTGCAAGCATGACAGTGACATCAACATGCAAAAGTTGTTGGTGGAACGGTCAAGCAAGATGGGTGTGAAGACTCACTCGAGCTCACGGAGTGAACCCGAATACGTGGAGTCATCAAGAAAAACTCTCAAAGAAGGCTCCAAAATTGGATGCAGGCCAAAATTTTTGGAGGGTGTTGTAGAGGCTACAACAAGTGTGCAGGGAAGACCAAGCATAGTTGTTTTGGAGTCAACTCCCACCTTTGCAAATCATGGTCATTTTGGTCTCAGTGTTCTACCTTTAGCAGTGACCATTGAATCCATTGCAACATTTGTGTAATCATGGTCCTCGTTTCTTTGACTCAGTGCTCTATGCAGTTGTCATTACTCCAACTACCGACTCATCCATGGCTACATAATCAAACTGTAGAGGTCCTCCAAATTGTAGAAATTCCTTGTAGATTCAAACTGCTAATTGTAATTTACTAAAAAAATAGACTTGAATCTACTCTACTCATCAGTGACAACAATTAAAAAATTGTGAAATCAAGAAGCATAGAAGAGAAAGAATTCAATCAACACATTACACAATGATTTTCTAGGGAAATCCACAGCTAAAAACCCTTGTTATTTGCATATTTCATTAATCGTTGTCATTTTCATTGTGTAATGTTGGAGGTGAGAAGCCTCTCTGCCTCCCAGAATTGCACAGAAACTGCCTTGCTGCCCAACTAAACTACAATTTTCTCAAGCATAGTCACCAACCTTCCTCCTTGCCCATCGAGAGTCTGCACTGCTCTGATACCTGGGTTTGTACTGTCCCTCAATAATGCGCAGACATGCCCAGCTGGTCATCTACTGCCTAGATTTGCAATGTTCCCCAGAATTGCACAGAGTTGCCTAGATGACCCTTACTGCATTACTCTACCCTGCCTCTAGAAATTACGAAGACATGTCTGGTAGTTCCCCTGATGACTTTCCTACACTCTTCCTAGAGATTATGTAAAACTGACTTGCACGTCCCTCTCCATGTTTGTTCAGTGTTCCCTCTGGAAATTTCATAGAACTGACTAGCAGTCCCTCTACAACCCTCTCTGTCTTCCCTCTGAAAATTGCACAAATCTGTCTCCCTCAGGATCCCACCTTGTAGCTGACATTAGCGACTCTCATTGCACAATTTTTCCTCTTAGTGTTCACTACGCAATTTTTCCTGACAGTATAGGTTGTCCTCTTGAGGTGCCTCATTCCAGCCCAAGCTGCGCTCTATGCTATCTCAGTGACTTGTCCTCCCTCCTTATCACCCGAAACATGAGAATAATGCATCAACTAGCCTAGGAGGTTTTGGATTTGATGTCGTCCCATCATGAGTGAGTTGCAGGAACAGGGACACTAGTAGATCATGGCAAGATAATGAATGGGATGAAGAAGGAGTGCACATTCTTGAAGACTTGCTTGTAGCTAAATGAACGTACCAAGCATGTCAAGCAACGAGCAAAAGGAACACATGTATTAAAACTTCAAGCAAGATCAAGACCATCGAAGACCCTGCAACACTATGCCATGTGGAGGAGAAGACAAGGCACACCATGAGTACATCCATAACTCAGCAACACAACAACTTGACATGGACACCAAAGTCAGTGAGTACATGTCAGTAGTGTCATATCGAGTTGCATCATGAGTTGTCTTGGCCACATCACGATTATGGGACATATCCATTGTAACTAAATGTAATGTAAAGTGAAGTCCAATGGATGCACACAAGAAGTTGGAGAATCATGTCAGTTGAAAAGTCATGTAAGTTGAAAAGTCACAATGGTAGTCCAAGAGTCACAAGGGTCAAGCATCACCCTTGGCAATATATACCCCTCCCAAAGTATGAGCAAGGGACTTTTTACCTTGACTCCTCCCATGTAGGCTTGAGAGTCTGTAGTTTGTTTGTTGAGGAGCAAGGAGTGGCTCCAATTTCCCACTACTAGGACTAGTGATGTATGGTGTACAGATGTGTCTTGGAACCTTTTCTTAATTCAGAAGATGGTCTCAGGCCAACACGTTTTCACGCATGTTTTGTAGATGTTTGTAAGACTGCTCTTTAAACATTTGTAATGCATGTTTGCTTAACCTATAGTAAGATAGTTGAACTATTTTGGTTATTTTAGTACTTACATTGTTGAATATGTGTTGTACTGTTTATCACTGTTGTATCCTCTGTGTGGACTACTCCACTAGACATTAGACAGACCATTCTTGTTTTCTCAGTCATAATGATCATATCCCACATGTGGAATACTCCGCTAGATGGTGTATGTGTTTTCCCTTGCACTTTTGTTTTAACGACTGTCATATCTGTTGTGGACTACTCGATTGGATGCTCGACAAACCCTTGTTGTTTTCACGTATATCTCTCCCTGGGTGGCACTACTACCTCTCATCTAGAGGCTCACTTTTATCCTCTCCCTTACAGTAATAGAACTTAGAAACAAAGTTACATTATGCACTCACTAAGCATACTCACTTTGCCTTTTGAAGGTACAAGCATAACCCTCTCACATGCTGAATAGAAATAGATAAGGAAAATATCTAAGATAATGGCAACTGGGCCATCATACTAGATCAGACTCCTACACCAAACAATATGAGGTCTAATTGGTACTTCATACTGCGAAGATCCCCTGAATGTTGGCAGGTCCAAGACCATCAACATGAGGAAACCATCAGGAAGTTAAAGCATTTTTATGAATAGTCAAAGCGTAAGCTTGAGTTCAAGTGTGACTAGAAGGGTAATGAGAAGACTAAAGGAAAATGGTCTAAGAAGTGAAAATGCTCCCAGGATGCAGGTGATAAGGAAAATGTGGCTCCATATAAGAAGTTCAATACATTTGAGAAGGGACATCGATCTCAACCCGAGGAGCGATAGAATAAAGGAAATGATAGAGAACCATTACAATGTTGAACTTGTGGTGGACATCATTGTAGGAAGGATTTCCCTTTGTATTATAGTGGCACAACGGAAGCATGGAAAGCCTCAGATCTATAGTTCGCCAGAGGCGCAAATAGTTGGGGATGTAGGTTAGAGAATTCCCTAGATCTACACATAGGTTGGTAACATGTAAGAATATCACGAGGCATCCATTATCAAAATGGAAGGTGGAACTAGAGGGAGAGTTCCAGTCAAATCCTCAATGCATCTTACAATGGAAGAAGCTCATGCTCTCGAACTGAGCAATAGAGAAATTTAAAGTGTGTGGAAGCACTTTCGGGTCAAGGAAGCTACATGCAAGATGATTGATTATATGTGAGCATAATATCTAGTTTCCAATTATAGATGGATTTGTTAAGAGAATTGGAATCCACTGGGAGATGGTATGTGCTTGTGTTCAGTTGCAAGGCATCTTTTTGGGTACAATAGGGCATGGTAATTGATATAGTGTTATATTTATTAATGCATTGATATTTGTGTGTTTATGGCAGTATTTCTTAGAGAATTACATGACAAAAGAGACTTCCATAGATCTTGAAGGAGGCTCAGGATGAGATTTTATTTATCAACCCTTGGAAGAACTAGGAAATAATGGGGATTGACTCAGGGTGTCTGTAGAAAGTTTTGTTCTTTCAATGTTTCATGATTTATTTGTGCTTGATTTTTAGTTTTCAC
Source organism: Pinus tabuliformis (assembly GCA_031772625.1). Taxonomy (NCBI): domain Eukaryota; kingdom Viridiplantae; phylum Streptophyta; class Pinopsida; order Pinales; family Pinaceae; genus Pinus; species Pinus tabuliformis. Next base: position 487,137,704 of record CM062818.1, read on the forward strand.
TATGACTAGTGCATGGCAATGCCACTTTGTTTATGGTGTTGTATTATTGTCTGGATTTCTATGTTTTTTCATCTTGTCTTCTCGTTCCTTCCTTTTATGTTTTGAGGGTCTTGGGAATTGGTTGTGGGGAAGATGAAAGATAATGGAGCTTAGGGAGAGCTAAGTGAAACCCTATAGATGATGTAAGGTCCAGGTGAATCCTGATGCATGAATAAAGGGAAGTTGAAAACAAGAATGTGAAAACATGTTTGGTTGGTTAGGTCCATTGGGGTAAATGGATAGTGGCAGGACAACCATGAGAAAGGTAATAGGAAAGGTAAAGTAAATGGGCTTTAACTAAAATATGCCTTAGCTAAGTTGGGAATTGTTGTTCTCAATTTTTTGCATGTGTTGCACAGATAAAGGAGATTCTCTTAATTTTGATCTTATCAACATTGGTAACTATGTTATAATCATGATTATTCTAATGTATATATATATATATATATATATATATATATATATATATATATATATATCTGTGTTTGTGTGTGTGTGTGTGTGCGCGTGTGTATGTATATATGTATGTAATTTTCTATTAGGGTCATCACATATCATTCTTTTGGAAGAATGGTTGTTTTATGTAGGTGAATGGCATGAGAAGATTCTTGGTTGTATGAGGAATCAAGTGGAAAGTATCTCTAGAAAGTTTATGAGGTTAGTATCATGTCAATATAATTTTGATATTATGCACTTATAATAATGCCTATGTCTATGTTATCGAGAAAAAATGTTGAAGGATATATATCATTGGAATGAAATAAATGTGATTTGTGGCATGTTAGGACAAACATGGATAATTGGAAAGAGCCATAGATCCCGAATTTGAATTTTAGATGCACACAGTATGGCATGGGGAAGAAACTTGAGGAAATGATGCCTGGTAGAGAGTGTGTGGTATCTAGATGTGGAGTACTATTGTTGTGTACATGTGGTACATGTTGTGTTGTGTACATTTTGTACATGCTATGTTGTGTATGCATTATACTGTACCATGTATATTGTGTATGTGTGGTGTTTTATCATATGTAGATGTGAAAGTGTTGTGGTACACTGTGTGTAGGTGTATGTGTTGTATAATCTGTTGGCATAGGAGGGTATGTGACTATTTGAATTCCCTTGTTGCTGATATTGAGGGTAGAGGCAGTATAGCCTCTAGCTTCCCTTGTTGTTGATATTGAGGGTAGAGGCGGTATAGTATCTGGATGCCCTTGTTGCTGATGTTGATGGTAGAGGTGTTATAGTCTCTAGATTCCCTTGTTGTTGATATTAATGGTAAAGGACGTATAGTATTTGGATTCCCTTGTTGTTGATATTGAAGGTAGAGATAGTATAGTCTCTGATGCGGTTATTGTTGATATTAAGGGAGGAGGTGTTGTAGTCTTTGGATTCCCTTGATTTTGAAATTGATGAAGGAGGGTGTATTGTCTCCATATTCCCTTGTTTCTTTGGACAAGAAGATAAGATAAGGAACTAGGTGTTTTTTGGGTTTGGCAACTGATCCAATATGTGTATGGAAAGAATAAAGAGCAAAGGCAGAATCAAAGAACCATTTAAAAGATAAGTATCAATATTTCATTTCAGTTTTTAATTTAAAAATTATGAACATAATTTATGATTTTGATTTATGATGGTTGAGTTTGGAGCTAAAATATGTTTATAAATGATCATTTGATCGAGGAGCTAATTTGACTTGATGTGATAGGAAGTAAATAGAGTTTCAAATGTCACCTCATTAATGAGTTACTAAAGGTATGATTTGAATTTATTAAAATTACTTTTGAGTCTAATGGGAATTATGTGTTTGGTATAGGAAAGCATGGAAATTCCCAGTTGGGTGGTTGGGATTGGCTACAAGAGAATCAACAGTAGCAACAAAAGGAATTGGAGCATACAACTATATGATAGTAAAGCACTTTAGGAGTAGGGCCATTGTGGGATACTGGTACCTAATAGTGTCCATTGATTTCCATAAGCATGTTATGACCAATATGATGGTTTTGACATGGGGATATGCCTAGGATTTTAGACCTTTCGATGTGAGGAAACCTTTGCAAGGGATGGATCACCCAAGGGACTGGGAAGTAGAGAAGGGGATGGAAGGGAACTTGGAAGGTGAGTGGTTGCATGGAAGTAGGTGACAAAATCTCCTGAGGGACTGGGATGCGGAGAAGGGAAGGTTAGGGATTAATATTTTTTTGGTAAATAACATTGTTGATTGGAATTAGAAGCACGTCGAGAGTGTGCGTAGAAACAATGAGTTAGTAACTATTCATTGAGTGAACAAGTAGAACAAGGATTGTAGCACTTGACATTGAGGCAGAATTTGATCTTAGTAGTGGACTCTGGACTTCTTAGGAAGGAGGTGAATTCCTGGTACTACTTTTGAGGGTGGAGGTGTAATGCTATGGATTCCCTTGTCACTGATATAAGCATCATATCCTTTTATTTGATGGTTAGAGTAAATGTGCATTTGTATATATGTTTATATTATTGTAAATACTATATCGAGTTGTGTTTATAAATCTCCATACACAATATGTTTATTTGTTGGTTGAATCAAATGTGCATAAGTATATATGTGTTTTTCATTATAAATATTGCATCAAGCTGGTTTATAAAGCTCCATAGTCATAAGCATCATAGAACACCGGGGATGGTGTTCCCCCAAGGGGGAAGGGTTTGTAACAACCTTGGGTTAAGTTTCCTTGTAAAAAAGTAACATCATAAAAGGAAAAAATCAAACGAATGTCATGGGATATGTATTCCAAGATGAATGGAGGGAAAAAATAAAGTGGGTATCATTTGTGGTTAATTAATGCCTATGGAAATTGGCATTGGTATTGGCAACACTAAAAAGGAAATAAATGGCAATTAATTCGAGGAATAAAGGAAAATAGGAGAAAAGAAAGATGAAGGGATAATAATATGCATGCAAGGGAAATTAGAGAGAAAATAAAGAAGGAAAAGAGGAAAAGGAAAGGAAGAGACACTAGATATCAATGATAAAACGACACCTGAGAAATAGTTAACAACCTTTTCCTCAACTTTTGATTAGTTTTTAGCTTTGATAACTTCAATTTTTCTAAGGAAGAAATTGAACTCCAAGAGAGAGAACAAGCAACAAAGAAATGCAGAAAGGAAAGTAAGGGAGCGCAAGAGGAATTTTGGACAACAACAAGTAAGAAAAAAAAATAGTTGTGGATTTAAAAGCAACAATGTGCATGCATGATTTAGCATGTTGAGATTCAAATGCATGGTACATGTATTTGGTTATTTGGTTATTTTTTTGTCATTGGTGTCGGATTTTCCTGAATTGATAGCAGTTACAACCTTGTCTTGCCATTTCCTAGATAGTTGTGATGTAGTGGGTTCCTTATTTTTTTAAGCTTTGGATGGTCGATAGATTTTAGATCCTAGTTAAGGTGGTCTCAGGAAAATTCCCAAGGGTCGAGGGTGCAAATGGGCTTTCTCCTAGAACTCTTGACATAAGGGTGGAGACAAGAAAGTTCCTCTGGATATAGTGATGAAAGTAAGAGGCATCCAATATTTTTTGGTTTCATTGATTTTTGGACCAGTTTAGATGAAATAATTATGGTTGAGGGTTGAGGTGGTTTAGCCTTTGGAATCCATGGTTGGTTTTGTTTTGGTTTATACCATGTTATCCCATAGTCATGCTTGGAATATGGCATGGGGATGATTGGATGAAAGAAATATTTGGTTCAACTCAATCTATGGTCGGGTGGTACGTGGAAGTCCCTGATTGGTTGGCATTTGCATATGGTTATATGTGTTATTCTTTAGTGAGATCAATAAGCAAAAGAACTAGTTTAATGTGTCATTCTATGACTGGATTTTAATTGTTTATTTCTAGTTAAATTTTGGTTATAATCATGTTATATTTATCATTATGTGATGTTCTCTTATTATGGATCTATTCCATGGTTTGATAGGCTCTTGGTTATATATTTGAATGCATGAGCTAATGTGTGTTTAATGCTACTAGCTAGAGAGAGAAATAAGCATTTTGATGATTCTCTAATGAAACTAATGATATGGTGAACCTATGTGCATTCATGACCTATAAGTGTTATGTTTACTAAGTGTTTGCAGAAATGATTATCATGTATTTCCAATTTTGGAGTAGGAATAGAGTCCAAGTATAGAAAATGAAGACTCTTACGGGTTAATGAAAAAGTTCTGGAAGGTTTTGGGTAGATCTGGGCAGTTGGCTTGAAGACTAACCATGAAAATTCGGAACAAGGCTTCTGGCCACAGTCTCTTGATTGAGAAATTTTAGTTGTATCTGCATGGAGCAAGGCTTATGAGTGTGACTAGAGCCTTCTAGCTTCATGCACAACTTGTCATGCGTGCGTCTGGAATGTGAAGTGAGTCAAGAAGGTAGTTCTAGTCTAGGAAAAGTTGGTTAGTATATGCTGCTTGAATTCTGGGTGATCTAGTGTTATTGAAGGTTGTAGTAAGTTTCAGGATGCTAGACCCCACTTGCATAATTGGAACTTGGATGTCAGTTCTTGCATAGTAACTCTCATCTCTTGTTTACCTTGGTGAGCTTGTAAAAGCAAGTAAATGTGGGGTGGGGTCTTATAGGTTGGTTTATTTATTAGTTTCCTCCCAAGTCAGTTATCATCTATTTTAGTGTATTCATAACATCTCAATTTTGTCCTTAGATTAAATTTATAGTTCCTTAATTTATGAATTTACTTTTTATACTCCTAGTCAAAATTCATAATATGTCCTTGAATGGATCCACGAATGAGTTGTAACTTACCATAAATTTCTAAAATGTGACTCACATGGGAAAACCATTGATTATGTTGGAATCATAACATTAGGTTATATATAGGTACATCCCTCTCTGTGCCCTCTCCTAGGATTCCATCGGCCAAATAATGTTGTATTTAAGGATCTTCTAAGCTAGGATTTTGTTTAATGAAGACCAATACAAATTTTGCACAAGGGGATGAATTTTGATAAATGCTAGCTTCAGTGATTATGTGGAGTTTATCACATGTACTTTGGCCAAATGCAATCTCCAAATCTTTCCAAACTCATTTTTTTTCTTAGTTTGGTTTTTATAGCCCTAGAAAAAATTCATAATATGTCCCTAACTTACTCGAGGAAGCGAGTTGCAACTCACCAAAACATTGAATTTTTGACTAGGGTGGGTTAACCATGAATTCCATTGGAGTCTTGGCACTGGGTAACTACTAAGGGCACCTCCATCCTAGGTATCCATAGGTGAGAAAATAATTTATTTGAGAATCTTCGAGGTTAAGGTTTTAATCAGTAAAGGCCAACGCAAATTTTGGAAAATGGGGTGGACTATGTAAAGGATCAAGCGAATGTGGGTAGCATGATTACATGGGCCTTGGAAAAACACATATATTAGAGATTATAGAACTCATTTTTGCTACAAATTTTGTTTTATATACCCTCAAATAAAATTCATAATATGTCCTTAAATGGCTCTAGGAAGTAATTTGAAACTTGCGATGAAATTGAAATTGGGACTAGGATGGGAAAACAATGGATTTTGTTTGACTCTTTGCATCAGGTTTTAGATAGGGAAAACCCCCTCCTAAGATTCCACGGGAAAAAATAATTTATTTGAACACATTTAGAGATATGGTTTTGTTTAGTAAAGACCAACGTAAATTTGGAACAAGGGGCTCGATTTTACAAAATTTTGGCTTGGGAAAATACCAATAGTGTGATTATATGGGCCTTGGCCAAACCCACATATTGGAGCTCATGGAATTTATTTTTCTACTCTATTTGGTTTCTGTACCACTAGGGAAAATTCATAATATGACCCTAAATTGCTCTAGTAAGGGAGGTGCAAATTCCCATAAAATTCAAAATGAGACTTGAATGGGAAAAATATTAATTCTATTGGACTCATAATGTTAGGTTATAGCTAGGGACACCCACCCTCATAGGATTTGATAAGCCAAAGACTGATTTTCTTGAGGATATTTTGAACTATGGTTTTGTTCAGTAAGTACTAATGCAAATTTTGTACAATGGGGTGGATTTTGAAAAATATTCACTTGAGTGATTATGGGTTAGCATTTTCACATTGACCTTAAACATATTTACCGATCAAATGGGATCTATTACCTCAAAACGGGTACTCGAGCCCAAAAACCCCAACAAAACATGAAATAACAACCCAAAAATGAAATTTATTTATGCGAGACCGATGTTTTATTTTTAGGGTAAATTTTCAACATTTTTTTAAATGCAAGTAAAAACCATTTTGTTTTGAAAAATGGATGAAAAAACACCCTTAAAAAATATGTTTATTATGGAATAACAAAAAAAAATCGGGTTACAATTTTGACTTTTTTAGCAATGGAGTTAAAGAGAAAGTATTTGGACTTTGAAAAACTGTAAAATTCCAACAATTCTTGGATGATGTTAAAGATAAAATATCTTGACTCTAAAAAACCTTGAAATTGTAATTGTTTTCGACCATAGCCTTAAAGATAAAATATCATAATTTAGAAACACCTTAACATTTTGACAAATTTTCAACCTTGTAATTAAAAACCTTCAGTTTGTAACACATTTCAACCATGAAATTATCGAAACATTATACAACTAAAACAATTTTTGAAAATGAAAAAGTAAATGAAATATTCATTATTCCAAGAGTAATTTTTAGCAATGGAGTTAAAGAAAAAATATTCGGACTTTGAAAAACTATAAAATTTCAACAATTCTCAGACATAATGTTAAATATAAAATATCATGTATCGAATCTTGATAATTCCAACTATTCCATCCATGTTGTTAAAGATAAAATATCTTAACTCTAAAAAACCTTGAAATTGTAATTGTTTTCAACCATAGCATTAAAGATAAAATATCATATTTCAGAAACACTTAAACATTTTGACAAATTTTCAACCTTGCAATTAAAAACCTTTAGTTTGTAACACATTTCAACCATGAAATTATGGACAAATTATATGGCTAAAACAATTTTTGAAAATGAAAAAGTAAATGAAATATTCATTATTCTAAGAGTAATTTTTATTTCAAAGAATAAAACTATAGCTCTTTTCAAATTTTAGCCTAAGACGACTTATCCTGCTGTAAGAAAAACCTAAAAATCAACCATCAAATGAAGTGATCTTTTTAATGAGGCATTAAAATTTCAACAATTTTAAAACTATCTTATACCAAATGATAACAATAAATAATATCATGGAAATATCACTGTATAATTTAAAACATCAACAATAATTTCTAATATTTATTTACTTTTAATCAAAATATCAACTTTCGTAGATTGAATATCACACACATTAAAGAATATAATCCAAAAAACATAGAAATGACCCATAACTTCATGTAAGATCATATGGAAGTCAAAAATATTTATGTGAAGTTACCATGCAAACATCTCTAAAGACATGAATTTCTTTTAATTGAAACATTAAATCCAACAAACATAATTGACTCATAAATTCATGCAACATCATATGGAAGTCAAAATGTTTATTTCAAGTTACCATGAAAACTTCATTTACATAGAATGTCTTATACATTTATTCAAAAGCATCCATAGTATCTGGCACACCATCATAATCTACATCTTCAGATGAGTGACTGGATGTAGATGAAGATGACCCATATTCTTCTCTTTCATCAACTAGATCCCCATCTGAGTTAACATGCATTCCCACCATTTTAGGTTTCAAAAGTCTTCTAGATCTATGACTAGGTTCAACAAACTCCCATCTCAACATTGTTCCTTTTGGTAGCAACTTTTTCAAAATATCTATGGTCTTGAAGCGAAGAGTTCCTCTCTTTGTTAAATTGAAGTCATAGACAAGTATGTCAACATCCTCCAATTTTAATAGGTTTGTGCGGCGACAATTTATATTTGTACCCTTTCTTTTTCTCTTTCTATGAATTTGTTTATCAACTACCATCTCTGGCTTGTACACACCATTAAATGGGTGGGTATTTGTGGCATACCAATGTACCTCAACAACTGTAATATCTTCATTTTATTTAATGACTTTTATAACCTTCGCAACCCAAAATGGATAGCCAAGTGGATCTCCATTTGCTAATACTATTATCATGCAACCCTCCTTAACATCCTACACAGAACCCCTGTAAAGGTCTTCCATGGCTTCATGTTGTGGATGTGATATTCTATAACCAATATATATTTCTCTTTCCTATTCCTGTTGAGAATTAATAATGGCTTGAGATTGTTGTTGTTCAATAATGTGTCTTTCCTCCTGTTCATTTGGCATATTTTGAGTCCAAATAAATGGAGACTTCAAAAGTGTATATTCATTTCCTAATATTGAGATGATATCACTTTGATCATTGAAAAAGACTCCCATGAAGCTGAATTAGCAACATTAAAGTAGTCATGTGTATCTCTAATACATTTTTTTACTTCTTCTAGACATTCAGAATATTTCATCTCTCTCTTATGCCTTCGTGCATTATTGAGTTCAACAACTGATTGTAATAATATTATCTTTGATGCAAATATTTGATGATATGGAATGAATTTAAAAAATGCTAAACCTGATGATGACCCCCATTCTGCAACAATTGAATACTTCTTTCCCTATATAAGTGTTTTTCCATCAATTAGTTTGATACAAAATTGATGTTGGAAGATAATGTCATTAAGTTGTTCATTGAATTTCTCCTCACCATGCGATCCCAAAATAAAATTTCGCATGTCAATAGTTTCTTCCAACACATGAAGAATGCGCTCTGGAATATATGTTTTCTTAATACATTCAATTAATGATGGAAGGCTCCTAACATTCTTCCTCCTCAATGTTACTAAAATGACTAAACATCTTATCAATATGGTCATGAGTGTGCCCAACAAGAAGGAAACTAACCTTTATCTTTTTAAAAATTCCCAATTGAACAAGCATGTTTAGATATCCAAAAAGAACTTGATTTTTATTTTCACAGCTTGTGTTAACCAATTGCAGATACAAACTTTAGGAAGAATACCAGACCAATGAGAAAGCACATCATGGATTATAGTTATGGTAATATTTTCATCATTATGAATATTTGAAGTTGTGAAGTAAACCCTTGGCAACATCTTCCCATTAAAGACCATACAGCTAACCAAGTGAAATTGAATAAAGTTTTCTTCCTGTAATTTTTTTGGTGTGTTGACAAAATGTGGCAGAAGTGTTTTATTTTGGTCCATACCATCAATCATCAAACCCATATATTTATTTGGATTATCGTAACACTTTTTTCTATGTTTATACAAATTTTATCTTTCACTTGTTTGTTGATTGTGATGCTCTTGAAGTGCTTCGACAATGGAATCTGCACATAAAATAAAAGAAATCTATTAATAAATATATTTTCATAGTTGATAACTATCAAATATTTAAAAATAATGTTATGAATGCATACCTATTCCTACCCCTTGAAATTTATCTCTTTTTGATTTAAGAGAAGCGCATGTACTGCAAATCCACATCCTTGTCTTCTTAGGAATGTGGACATTGTTGAATTTGTTCCTCCATATCCTTGTAAAATATGAATATGTAATAAAAGTACCATCTGCTTTAGCACCTTCTCCATATTCTTTGTATAAGTTGTAGATTTCTTGCCTTGAGAAATTATCTGGAATATGTATTGTGTCTTTATTTGGCATACACTCTCCACACTCTAAAATAAGTCTTTCATCCATGACATTGCAGTAATTACTGATGGTCCAACCTCTCTTTTATAACATACTTCTGAATAATTTGCAGGGTCTTTTTCTAGTCTTTCTTGGATTCTTGACAAACGAAAATTACCAATTGAATGCAACATTTTGAAAGCCTTTCTACAGATCAATACATTCCCAATATGATAATCATAAACTGTCAGTGTAGATTGCATGCAACCCACTAAAAATGAATTTTTCATGCTTTTATTCATTGGCAAATATTTCTTCCTTTGCTCCAAAGAAAACTTGAAATCCATATGTTTCAAGTAATTCTTTCAACAACATTCACTTGAAATCAGATCATCAATAGAACTTCTACTTGTGAGATATTTTGTCTTAGCCCTTGTATAACTGGAATATTTTGGATTGATATGAAAAGGCCTACTCCTACTCCTAGATAAAATATTTGCTTGCAACATCTCCCTCATTTCATTATTATCTGCAGAATAATTTTCATCATTAGTAGGAGGAATATTATACTGACGAAGATAGTTAGAAAATTCATCATCACCATTTCTTGAAAAATATTCATTACCATTCTCACATGAAGGAAATTCTTCACTACCAACATCTATGCTTTTGAAATCTTGACTTAGACGAAATTCTTCACCATATTCATCCTTGCTTTTGAAAACCTCCCTTTGAATACTCAATTCATCATCACCATGACTACCTTTGAAACACCCACTTAGAGAAAATGCATTATTAACATTTGTGCCTCTAATATTATCTTTTGCAAGAAACTCTTCATCCTCCCCTTCATCACTGGTGCTCACATAATCCTTAGGATTATGACTAAGTGGAAAATATCACTCTTTATTCATAGTCAAATTATCATTTGCACAGTAAGTTATGTTAAAGAATACTTGATTGAGAAGCGAGGCTCTGAAACTCGCATTAGGGTTTCAGAAATCACCTGCTATGGCAGGTCCTCTGGACAGAGTTCACCAGGGATAGAATGCGGCAGTGTAGCAGGCCACAACCCGTAGGTTTTGGCCGGCGGGAACAATGAACCCCCCTCAGGGGGAAGGAGGGGTGCCTCCTCCAACAAATGACAATAACCCAGGGAATATCGAGGGCTCAGACAAGGGAAAGGAGTACAATGATGAAAGCACAGGCAAAAGTTAGCAGACACACACTGAACAAGCACAGAAAGACAAGCCGAAAGTTAGCTCTTCCACATGCAAGCCAGTAGCTACGCATAGGCCAAAAGTAGAGCTACCAAGCCATCGCATCAATGCTAGAATTCAGTATATGAGAGATCATGCCCTCATAGGCAAATTCATTGGAATATGGCCAAATGAAAAAGCATTGAGAGCCTGGATAAATGTTAAATGGCATCCAAAAGGACACATAACCCTGCATCTAGGGCCTAAGGGGTTTTTCACTGCAGCCTTAAACTGTTTGGAAGACAGAAACAGAGTTTTAGACAGAGGGCCTTATTTCTTTAACTCTGCCGGGCTATTTCTCAAAGAATGGATCAAACGATTTAACCCTGATAAGGAAGACCTAAGCTGCGCACCGGTGTGGATCAGGCTGTACTCTCTGCCATTGGAATACTGGGAAGAGGAGTCTCTCAAAGCAATCGGCAATGTTCTGGGCGACTTCGTCAAGGTAGCAGAAGAAACAAAGATGCATAGATACACCTCATATGCACGGATCTGCATCTACATGGACCTTAAACAAGCTTTGCCTGATACGGTAAGTCTTTTTCATGAAGATGTGGAATGGATACAGTTAATTGATTATGAGCATGTACCCTTTAGGTGCAGAAAATGTCATGACCTAGGACACCTCTACAGAGACTGCCCATTAAATAGCAAACCCTCGGTTCAAACTGACCAGGAAAACCCAACGCCGGATGGCTTCACTAAGGTGCTAAATCGCAGAAGAGGAAATAAAAAATCAGTAGTCTCTACAAAGATTCCTCCAGTGGATCAATCAAAACCCTCTACTAGTAATAGCTTTGAAGCTCTAGCCAATGAAGATATGCAGGATCCAGACAATACACCCTCCAATAAAAAAGGAACTAGTCAGGAAAAGATTGAAGGATCCCAATCGAAAACAGGGGAAAAGGGTGTAGAACAAGGGGGAAATAAGCTCAAGACTGCTTCAAACACCTGGAGCTTCCCTGAAATGGATATAGATGGTACAGATCCCAATACAGAAAACGAGAAGGAAAGCGATGGAAGCTATCAAGAACCTCAAATCATGGAGGAGGACACAGAATCAATAGACATTGGCGAGCTAGATATCTTGGGCTTAGAACAAGCATGTAAAACAGGAAACTTCGACAAAATACCTGATCGACAAGTGGATAACCTAGTGGCAGTCCTTAATAAAGCCCAAAAAAATTACTCATTAGGGGTTCAAATTGGTAGCCAATGGGATGGGAAATTCATCACCAAAGATAGCAAAAAACGAGGAAGGAAAACTACTCTAGAGAGAACCATCAAGATCGAAGAAGTATTTGTAGAATCAGGCAGATATGCTAAGCTAATCAAGTATTTCAATATCAAACCCAAGCCTTCCCAATGAAGTTGATCTCATGGAATATTAGAGGGCTCAATAGCCCAAGGAAAGGAAGACTATTAAAAACATGTTAATGGAGGAAAAACTCACAATTCTCTTTTTGTAAGAAACAAAGTGTAATTCGACAGTCTTGGAAAAAATAGCAGCAAAGGCTTGGCCAGGAGTGTTAGTAACAACTGTTGATGCTCAGGGAGCGTCAGGAGGACTTGCAGTGCTCTGGGATGCAAGAATAATTCAACTAGTTAACATACATGCAAATAAAAACTTCATTCAAGCCATCTTTCATATAAATTGAACCAATATCTATGGTCATATAACAAATGTGTATTTTCCTCAAGAAACCCAGCACAAGGTTGAAATTTTGGATGCTTTGATGCAGCTCAATACAGAGAGGAAATACCCGTTATGGATATCTGGAGGAGACTACAACATGATCGCAACAACGGAGGAAAAAAAGGGAGGGCGATTCAGAATAAACAGGGATGGCTCTATATTAAAAGACTTCATTCAGAATAATTTGCTGATAGATCTTCCTTCAAATAACGGCCTCTACACTTGGAACAACAAAAGGGTAGAACCAATGCAAATAGCCTCGTGTCTTTATCGATTCCTGATCTCTGATAATGCAGTTCATCTAGGAGGAGAATTTACAGCATCTATCCTTCCTTTTTCAGGTTCTGATCACTCGCCAATCACCCTCCACTGGAATCGTCCTGGTTGCAATACAAGGCGACCCTTCCGGTTTGAGGCTTTTTGGCTAACTCATCCAGACTTCTATGAATTTGTCAGAGCATCTTGGCTAAAATTCAATCCAATGGATGGCACAAAAATGTCTATATTCCAGAGGAAGCTAAAATACCTCAAGGGGGAAATTAAACGCTGGAATCAATCTATCTTCGACAACATTTTCAAAGCTAAGGAAACCCTCAACCAAGAAATGAAAGTTATTCATCAAAGAATGATCTCTAAAGGACGCTTTGAAGAGCTTGACCAGAAAGAGCAGTCCATAGAAAATCAAATCCTTGAGAGAGAATTACAGGAGGAAACTCTCTGGAGGCAAAAATCGAGAGTTAGATGGCTGAAGAAGGGTGAAAAGAATACAAAATTCTTTCACAAAAATACAGTGCAAAGAAGAATGATCAATCAAATCTCTCACCTCAACAATGAGCAAGGAAGCAAAATTGAAACCCATGAAGGAATCGAACAGGAGTTCCTCAATTACATCAAGAAGATGAATCAAGAACCTAACATAAATAAAACAGAGGCTATTGATAAAATCATCAGACATATACCCAAATTAATTACTGAAGATCATAATATTCTCCTTCTCAAGCCCATAAGTCTTCAGGAGGTTGAGACTGATGTGCATCAGCTAAAAGCATGGAAAGCGCTAGGACCAGACGGATTTACCTCAAACTTTTTTCAGCATTTCTGGGATCTGGTTAAATGGGAAGTCTGGCAGGTTGTGTAAGAATCGCGCACTCTAAGATGGATGTATCCAGGTCTGAACGCAACATTCATTGCATTAATCCCCAAAGCAGAGGAATGCAACACTCCGGGTAAATACAGACCGATTTCTTTGTGCAACATTATATACAAGATTGTCTCCAAGGTTATAGCTTCCAGATTGAAGCCCATGCTTCCCCTTATCATATCTCCAGAACAATCTGGATATGTAGAAGGAAGGCAGATCACGGATGGGATCATTTTAACCCATGAAATAATCCACTCTCTCAAGCATTCAAAAAAACCAGGTATGATGCTCAAAATTGATTTATCTAAGGCTTTTGATAGTATTAGTTGGGAATATATGCAAAAAATCCTTAAGGCCTTTGGTTTTGCCCCCTCCTGGATCAGATGGATCAGTAATCTTTTATCCACCTCGTTCTTTTCTATTCTCATTAATGGAATCCCGTCACCCACATTCCGTCCTTCTAGGGGGATCAGACAAGGGGATCCTCTCTCACCCTTTCTGTTTGTCATCTTAGCTGAAGGGTTAGGCCGCAGCATTAAATCGGCTATCCTCTCTCATAACCTCAAAGGTCTAGCTTTCCACCAGGCCCCCGCCTTTTCGCACCAGCAATTCGTAGATGATAACATGTTATTTGGCCATCCTTCTGTTCAAGAAGCTCGATCTTTCAAATCAATTCTTGCAAACTTCTCAGATGCCTCAGGAGCTCTCATTAACAAAGTTAAATCTCAGATATTCTTCTTCAATACGCCTCCCACCACCCAAAGAGCAATAGCCCGTATCCTAGGCTTCACCATTGCTTCCCTTCCTTCTAAATATTTGGGTGCTCCTTTAATTGCCTCGGCTCTCAAGCATTCCTCTTGGAATAGCCTTTTAGAAAAACTGGAAGCCAGATTGTTCCTTTGGACTCATAGAGCTCTTAATATGGCTAGTAGGCTAGTGCTAATTAAAGCTGTTCTACAGTCCATGCCTCTTTACCTTTTTTCCATATTGGTGGCACCTAAGTGGGTTCTCAAAGCTATCAAACAGCTTTAGCGTAATTTCTTGTGGGGAAATTCGAGGCCAAATCGAAAGTGGGCACTAGTCAAATGGGAGAAAGCATGTCTACCTAAAAAAGCAGGAGGCATTGGGCTAAGAGACCCAGAACATAGCAACATGGTAATGGGGGCCAAAATCTGGTGGAAATGGCTCCCAAATCCCAGCACACCTTGGGCCTCCCTATGGACAGCGAAATATGCTTGAAATATGCCCATAGAGGAGAGAATTAGAATGTCAGAAGTCAGTAAAGGATCGGTTATTTGGAACTCAGCCATTCAACATCAAGATATAATTCAAAAGCACAGTTTTTGGGATGTGAAGGATGGCCACACAACAAGGTTTTGGGAAGACTCATGGCAGCAGCTTCCAAACCTCAGAGACACTATTCCGGGACACTCAGATCAAGATATAAATCAGTATGATAAGGTGAGCCAATTTTGGAACTCAAACACTACCCAAGAACAGAGAAAGTGGAAAGAGGCTAGTCATATAATACCTCACAGTCCGGAGCAAACTCAACTTTTTCTTTCCTCAGAACTTCAAAAACGAAAAATTCTAACTTCGGCAGGCATGAATATTCTCAGATGGGGATACGAGGAAAAGGGTACCTTCACAACCAAAGAATCTTACAAAATCAGCATCAAAGACAGGGTAATCAAAGACAATTTATGGGATAAGATATGGAACTCCTCTATATGGCCGAAGGTTTCTACTTTTCTGTGGCTTCTATCTCACAACAGGATTCTCACATGGGACAACCTCAGGAAAAGGAACTTCTCTGGGCCATCCATTTGTCCCAACTGCAAATAGGAAGAGGAATCAACATTACATATTATGCAAACCTGTCCGCTTGGAAGGAAATTGTGGGAAAAGGTTACATTCCGTTGTCAAAAGGAAGGCAGAGTGAATGGGGACATTAAAGGCACCCTTCGCACCTGGAGCCAAGAGGCATATCAAAGCAAACTTTTAAACACACTATGGCAACTCATACCGGGACTACTAATGTGGAATATTTGGAAGGAGAGAAATAGAAGGATTTTTAAAGATCAATCACAGTCGATTGAGCAGATATGGACCGGGCTGCACCATAACATCAAAGAAACTTTGTCTATCAAAGGCTGGTCCAAAGAGGATCTCCCATCACTCCCGCAGGAACAAGCTATATGGGACAACTGGCAGATTCAATTAAAGCATCCGATCTCTTCTAATGATAACTCCTCAAAGCATCTAGATTCTCCAGCAAGATGGACTCCACTGCCAATCAATGTGTTTCAACTTAACTTTGACGGTGCTTCAAAAGGGAATCCTGGGAAAACGGGATTTGGTGGAGCCATCAAAAACTACCAGGGTACTCCGCTTATAACTTTTTTTGGCTCAATTGGCTGGAACACTAACAATGCAGTGGAACTGGAAGGATTATGGAGAGGGCTTAATCTGGCACAAGAACGAGGGTTCCTTCCTCTTATAGTGGAAGGGGACTCCCAGATTGTCATTACCATGGCCTTAAAACTTCTGCAGGGATCCCCGGTTCATAAGGTCAGCAGCAGCTGGAGAATGGCTACTCGACTTGAGCTTCTTAATCAATGGCTTACTCATCACCAAGCAATTTCCTTTAAACATATCAGAAGGGAAGGGAACAAACTGGCAGACTTTCTTGCTAATTTAGGAGTGGACAGTGGAAGGGAATTCTTTGAAGGCTCAATATCTAGCATAGCTTCTGAGAATCAACTCTCTACCTTCCACACCATAGTAACAAATGATATGCAGTCGAAGGAAGACTCACACTCGGATGCAGGTGCCTTAAATATGTGTTAACGCTTGGGCATGCGAAGCCGACAACTGGCAATCCACTGAGCAAGTTTCGGCGGTTCGAGGCAGGTCATTAACGAGCATTAATGAATCATCGGGCTCGAGGTACGCAAGCGAAAGATTTCAGGATGGCGCGCACTGTCCACGGCTCATTTGCTCCGGTCTCTTCAGGCATTGACATAGTAGCTCCGGGTTCTTCAGGCAGCGTTCTCCTCTGGTGGTTATGTCCTCAGAGCCTCTGCGCAGACCAAAGAATTTGGAAGCCACCATGGCTTCATAATTGCTCCCATTTTTCCAGCTTCAGGTATATGGTTCTGTCTCTTTCTGACGGCGTCTGGTGCATTAAATCAGTCTTCTCCATATGCGTCTGGTGTAGTAAGTCAGTGTTCTTGCCCATATCTGTAAGGTGTTTCGATTTTGTCTTTGTTGAAGATGTCTGGGTCGGGTATTGGGTTTATTCAGTCGTTGTTGGGTTTTTTCTTGTGGTCGATTCTATCTACTGTGTGCTCTGTTTTTGGGTCTGGAATTCAATCTGGTTACGTTTAGTTTGTGGCGAGTCGCTTCTCTCTCACCCTCAGTCCTTCACCACCTTCAATCTGCTGATCTATACTGTAACAGCCCGTCGTTGTGGCATCCCTAGGCGTGGTAGCAACTCAGGGTCCCGTGGAGGCTCTCGGGGTCGTGGTGGCTCTGTGCCTCGACGTATAACTCCGTTAACCTCTGCCTCGCCATCCTCACCGCCCTTAGACTATTCTGGACCCTCCCTAAACAACTCTTTTCACACAACCTGGTTCAAATTCAAAAGCAGGCTTAACAAACCTCTTATCTCAGCTATAATAACTGTTATCTTCTCGGAGGAAGAAGATGAGCTGACAAGCTCAGATGAAACCTCCAAGGAACAGTCTCATTCTCAAAATTCCAGTGATTCTCAGGGTAGCTTGGCTGATGTTGTCCTCAATGACTCCGCTGCGCTGCACGAAGAGGGCCAACAGGAAGACTCTCGCCCTCAGCTAGACTCTCCTCAAGAGAAAATTATAGCTTGTGAGCCGGCGCGACTCTCTGGCAGTGTTCTGCACCTTGTGCCTCCTCCAGAATGCAACATGATGGAAGCTGAAGATAATGTGATGGTAACCTGGGTAAGCTCCCCCAACCAGGTAAATGAGAACGCTACAGACTCGCCACCGCAGGCTTAATTTCTTTTGGCTTCAGCGATAGGACAGCAAGTCATCTTATGATTTCTGGGTTTTGTGTGTAATTCTTAGTGTGCATGGCTTCTGTTATTACCAGCATGAAATTTTACATTCTCCAGGACATAATTTTGGCTTTCCATTTTTTTGTAATAGTGGCAAAGGACAACATTTTGTAAAAGGGCAGCTTACTCTGAAGTGTCGATCTTATCTAGCTCTGTTTAGTCTTGGGTCTATGATTTTCATTTTTGTAAACAGAAGGCAATGTGCTACTTGCAACAGTTTTTTTGATAGAGGGCAGGCTACATCCCCCTTAGAGGTTCAAACCTCTTTGTAAATATTTTTCTCTTTTAATCTTAATAGAATAGTCTTTATACAGAAAAAAAAAAAAAAAAAAAATTATCATTTGCACGAAATTCTTCATCCTCCCCTTCATAAGTGGTGGTTTTATAATCCTTGGGAAGGAACAAGTGGAAACTTTGAGTTTCTATTTAATGGAAATTATTCATGCTCCCCTGTCTCAGTGGTGCTCTCATAATCCTTAGGATTAGGACTAAGTGGAAACTTTGAATCTCTATTTACTGGAATTTTTTTTTATCCTCGCCCCCCTTCATCAGTGGTGCTCTCATAATCCTTAGGATTAGGAATATGTGGAAACTTTGACTCTACAAATTCTTCATTCCCCCCTTCATCAATGCTGCTCTCATAATCCTTAGGATTAATACTATGTGGAATCTTTGACTCTACAAATTCTTCATCCCCCCCTTCATCAATGCTGCTCCCATAATCCTTAGGATTAGGACTATGTGGAAACTTTGAATTTGAAAATTCTTCATCCCCCCATTCATTAGCGCTTCTTTCATAATCCTTATGATTAGGAGGAAGTGGAAACTTTGACTCGGGAAATCCTTCACCACCCCCTTCATTAGTGCTTCTCTCATAATCCTTAGGATTAGGATTATGTGGAAACTTTGACTCTGGAAATGATTCATCCCTCTCTTCATCAGTGGTGCACTCATAATCCTTAGGATTATGAGGAAGTGGAAAAATTGACCCTCTATTCACAGGAAATTATTTTTGCTGCCCTTCATCAATGTTGCTCTAATCATCCTTAGGATTAAGACCAAGTGGAAAATTTGTCTCTCTATTCATAGTGAAAGAATTTCTATTACATTCATCAAAATGAATACAATTGTTGCATGATGAAGATGTTGATGCTAAAGAAAGAAAAACTTCGCTATCAGAAGAATCCATGACCTTCAACTAGAAGATGTCGAATGATACAAATGCACTCTCTCCCAATGACAATATATAACTTAGAGAATGAGAATTTCCCTCAAAATCCCCCCTCCCACCAAAATTTTCTACCAAAAATTTTCTCTCCAAAGTTTCCCCCCAAAAACTTTCGCTGAAAATTCCCCCCACCCCCCCTCAAATACTTCATTTTTAAATATTTCTCTCAAAAATTTTCATCTCTAATTTACTTGAAAACATAATACTAAACTTTTGATTTTACAAAATTTAACCCTAGTTTCTATTCAAAATATTGATAGAAACTCAACATAATTTTTCTATTTAAATGATTTAATGTTAACTATGTAAGTAAATTAATTTTTATAATTAATATTTTTTTTATCTCATAATGAACTAAAACTAACGTAAAGATACAATATTATATATATATATATATATATATATATATATATATATATATATATATATATATAATTTCAATTTTAATCCCACATTCAAGAAACAATAAATCAATCCCAAAATCATCGCAATAAAATAAAATTCATCATTTCTATTTATCACATCACATCAAGTCTTCTAGGTCTTCTTAAAAGGTTTGGAGCGATTTTGCGGAGGAGCTGCATTGTCATAGATAACACATTCAACAAGAGTTTTACGCATTTTAAAGGTTAGTTTTCTTTCTATCTCGACTATTTACAGATGAATTTGGGGAAATTTTGTGTTTTTACGGGAAAAACCACATAAAAACTCTTTTTGTTTTTTATATTTTTATAGGGATGAAAAGGGAAAAAGACACAAATTTGTAGGATTTTTAGGAGAAAAATTAAGATTTTTTTCTAATTTTTTGGCTTTTGAAATGAAAAATTAGTGTTATTTTTTTTTCCTGTTATTTATTTTTTATTTTTAATTTCGTTTGGGGAGCATTAAAATTATTGCATGGAAAAAAAGGAATTGTTCAATTAGAAAAAAAAATACATTTATTTTTTTTGTTATATATTTGTAATTTTTAAATTTTTCGTTTTTTTATTTATTTCTTAATTGAAATTATATTTATTAAACACTATTAATAATTTTTTATTTTTTATTTTTATTCTTATTTCGTTTGATATTTTAAATTGATTTTTTTTAAAGCTAAAATATATATGTTAGATTGATTTTTTTTAAAACTAAAATATATATGTTAGAAAACATTTGAAATTTTTTATTTAAATTTAATTTAAAAAAAATAAAATTTTGTTTATTTTTATTTTTATTTTTATATAAATTTATTAGTTATATGTTTTTTCACTATTAAAAAATAATTTATAAAAAATAAAATTATTAGTTTTTTTTAAACTAATTTTGTTTTATTATTAAATAATATAAAAAAATCAGTGATTTTTTGTTTTGTTTTTATTTTTTATTCTAAAATTATCATTATAGTTTTATAATTTAATTTGGTTTTTATTTTTATTCTTTTATTATTGAAAATTATAATTATAATTTTATAAAAAATTTTTGTTTTATTTTAATTTTTTATTTAAAACTAAAATTAAAATTTAATTTTATATTTTGTTTTTATTTAAAAATTATAATTATAATTTTATAATTGCTTTTTGTTTTTATTCGAATTTTTTTATTATTTGAAATTATAATTATAATTTTATTTTTGCTTTTATTTTAATTGATAATTAGTATTTTAATTAAAAAAAAATTGGCTTGGCCCTTTAGCTACTGGCCTAGGCGGGTGGAGGGGACTGCGTACAATACCCCTAAGCTCACCCGGGCCCCTAGCCAATGGCCAAAGAGCTGCAGGCCGATTCCCAGAATCGGTTTGCGACCCTTTAATAGCTTGCGGGGGGCCCAGATGGGCAGAGGGGGCTGCGGGCCCCTGGCAAGTAGCCAAATGGCCGCAGGCCGTTTTTGTAAATTGACCTATGGCCCTATGATCACTATCTCGGGCAGGTGGAGGGGCGCTGTACAATGCCACCTCCGCCCGCTCAGGCCCTCGGCTAGCTGCCAAAGGGTCGGGGCTATTTTTTTTTAATTTTTGTTTTAATTTTTTACATTAAAATTGTAATGTTATTTAAAAAAAATAAATTTTAAATAAAATTTTATATATAAAATTTTAATATAATTTTACTAATAATGTTTTTTTTTATAAAATTTTAAAACAATAAAAAAATTATATATGAAATTTTTAATACAATTTTATTAATAAATATATATATATATATATATATATATAATTTGTTGATTTTAATAATTGAAATTTAATATATAATATTTTAACCCTTTTTTTACACTTTGTTGATTTTAATAATTGAAAATTTAATATGTAATTTTATAAATATAAATCATTTAATATTGTTTTTTAAATTTATATTTAATATTTTTTTTAATAATTTCAAAAATATATAAATAAAATTTGTATATAATAATTTCTTTATAAATTTGTAGATATAAATTTTATAACATTTTTTAAAAATTATATATAGTTTAACTTATTTTTATATTTAAATAGCAATTAGAGTGTCAATTATTTTATTTTATTTTATTTTTTTTAAAGATAAAATATATGGTTTTTTGATATATATATATATATATATATATATATATATATATATAGATATATATATAGATAGATAGATAGATAGATAGATAGATGGCATCA
Source organism: Pinus tabuliformis (assembly GCA_031772625.1). Lineage (NCBI taxonomy): Eukaryota > Viridiplantae > Streptophyta > Pinopsida > Pinales > Pinaceae > Pinus > Pinus tabuliformis. Next base: position 487,159,435 of record CM062818.1, read on the forward strand.
AGGAAGGTCTCTGTGAATATGTCTAGAACAAAGACAACAATTCCATCATCTAAAGTTGTAGGTGGACACGCTTTGAAGGCTGCCAAATATATCAAAACTCAGAAATAGCGTAAAAGTCGACCAACTGACCCACCAAGTGCACCAAAGATTATTTCTGAATGGATGAATTGACGAGAAATAAACATTTTTTTTACATGAGATGTTAAAGATGTTGAATCTGATGATATTACACATCTCTATTTCTACTGTGGTATGATTTACATGGGTGAACTGTATGAGGTGATAGGCAGAGTACGAGATATATGTTTGGTGCTGAATTCAAACATTATTTATGTTCATGTAAAATTGCCCAAGTCACATGAAAATGTTAGATATCGTCTCTCAAAGAAAAAGTATGACATAGATGAAGAATCCACACAATTGTGTGAAAAAATCTCATCCAACATTTCAAATAATATTGTAAGTATGCTTATTTATATTTATGTGTAATGTATTATTGTAATGGACATTAAATTTTTTTACAAATAATTGATCATTGACATATTGTTTTTTCTTTGACAGGATTTTGTTGCGAGTCTTTCAATGATGCTGGAGGGTATTTATTATTTGGAATCAAATATTATGCATGTGATTAACAATTTCCATATAGAGTCAGAATAAGAAAAGAGAATGAAGCAAAAATCAACAATCCATGACACTTCAATGGTACATGTAGGGGATCAACAAACAATTCATATGGTGGGTCAATCTAACAAAGGTAAACATGTTTCTTTTGAAGATGTGGCAGTTATAGTTTAAGGTGAAGCTCAAAAATATGTTTCCATTAGTGAGGAGGAGTTTATAACTGTTGTTGAAAAGGAGAAAAGAAATAAAACACTAAAAAGAAAAATTCCCATGGATGTCGCTCTTCCATTTGATGATGAGGAGATTATTTCTGTAGAAGGAGATATGTTAACTAGGAAGAAGAAGAAATAAAAAATTGGCGAATCTATTAAAATCATAAGCAATAGTCAAGAACAAAGTGAAATTTCTAAAGGCAACAAAGAAATCACAACACTAGGTGCCGATTTAGAGGGTGGCATTATGAAAACAAAACAAAATTCCATTTGGAATCACTTGAGGAAGAATAAATTAATTAATCGTAGAAAAACATTTGAGCTTAATGTCATCCAATTCTATAGATCAGATGAAGGACAATCTCAATATCAAATTAGAAAGGCACATCACCTACATGTCCATAATTTGAAAACAATGTTCAGGTACAATCCATATGCACATGTGGTGGATTATGTGGTTCTTTTTGATACAAATCAAGTTCCCAATAAGGAAAAATTTGATAGGACACAATGTTATGATTACATATATTATGTAATTGTAGGGAACCATTCAGTAGAGGCCAAAAGACAATTGATCAAGGAATATCCTGGAAACTATCTTTTTGAAACAATGAAATGCATCATTTATGCTGGTTTAATAGAAATAGAGGCAAAGTTACTGGCATGGGATCATAATGCAGATAATGAGTATAAAATGTCCATGACTTGTGTCTAAAGGGTTAGATTTATTCATAATGATTTTTTAGAAAAATGTGGCGGGGATAAGACAAAGGTCAGTCTAAGCTTTTGGAAGGAATTCTGTATGGAAACAAATTATCAAATTGAGGATAGAATCAAATAAATAGTTGGCAAAATAAATTCAAAACTATTCAAAGGCATAGATAACATTTTCCAGTTGGCATTTAGAACAGCGGAGATATGGCAATTGATTGATGACATTTTTGAAATGTGGGAGAATATTGCCATAAAAAATCAGAAGGTTAAAAAGTATAAACCCATAATATGTACCAATAGTAAGACAGGTCCTGAAATGAAGCAACTTCCATATGATATGACTATCATAGCTTGAAGAACAATGCAAGGTGTGAAAGATGACAAACTGCTCAAATCAATATTATGTCGTGTGAAATTAGGTGAATTGTCATTGGAGGAAATCTGCTAAGAATTTCAAATGTAAGTTTGTTGAATTACTTTTATTTTTTCTTGGATTATAATTTTATTTTAAATATAACATATTATTGTTGGTATTATTTGTTATGCATATCACTATATTAACATTTTTTACTTTATTTATTCAGTCATAAGATTTATATGAAAATACAAGAACATATGGTTAAAATGTTGAATGGAGAGAGTTGGAATGATGTTGTACTCAACTACCAAGAATCAAGTTCTACATCAACACTTAAATATTTTTATCTTGCATTGAAAAAAGTGTGTTGATTTTTACATTCATTTTATTCATATAATTTTTTTATTTTATTATATTAATTATACTTATATTTATTTATTTCACTTAAGAAGTCAAAAAAGGATGTGAATAGAGTAACAAATACTTTCAAAAGTTTCATTGAAAAAATTAAGTTAGAAACTCTGAGAAAGAAGCATCTTAGGAATGTTGAACTTGATCCTACTCTTTCTCATTTCATTTAGAATAGGCTGGACACTATCCAATATCAAATAATACAAGATGACTGTGAAGACATTGCAAAACTCATGCCTAAAAGGGAATATGCCCCAGTTATTGCAGACATTCCTCATGGTTTCAATTTCCCAAACATTGAATATGATAGTGAGCCTGACATTTATCAAGCTTTTAAAAGTGGTTACAAGCTTTCAAGAAGTCACAACATCACCACTTTGGAAAATTGTGACATTTCATTCAAACACACAATTTCCAATGTTATTAACAAGCTTCAAGGGAAAATCAAACTCAAGGATGCAACTTACATGGTAAGACATTGAAATTGTATGTTTGATTAAAGTAATTTTATTTTATTTTATTTTATTTATTTTTTTATGTATAAGTGGATTGAACTTTAATTATGTTCTGTTACAGGCAAAAGTGAAATCTTATTTCTTCCAGAGATCAGCCAATTACAAGTGATTTTGAGTTCATCCATGTTGAATATTGGGCAAAAGATGATAGCTATAAGTCCATTCTTCTTAACCAAGTAGATGGAAAGAGTCATAGTCAAGTACTGGTTCATGATGTTGTTGTAAAAAAGTTAACATATGAGGATAAAGATGAAAAGGAGAGATAGTTAACTTTTATCAAAAACCACAAACAAATTGATTAACTATCTTATAGATTTATGTTCAAATGGAGGAGACCGGGTTTTGGATTTATTTTCAAGTTCAGGTAAGTTTTATTATATAAAATTTAATTTTAATATTTAATTTTTTTGTTTTTATGTGTTTATACTAATTTATTTACTTATTGTTTTGGTGATTGATGATTAGGTACAACACTAGCATGTTGCCTACAAAAAGGAAGAAATTGCATTGTGATTGAAAGAGACCCACTACAATGCAATTTTATTCAACAAAGAATTAATGCTCTTCAATTTCTTCCAGATGCAATGCAAGAAGTTGGTTTGAGGAAAGGAGATTTTAATGAATCACGTGTGGAAAAAAAGGCAAAGGAACCTCAACCACCATTATATGAAATGATTGGAAAATGACATTTTGAGAGATTTGCAAGACATGAAAGATCCATTAGAAGAGGAAAATGAGGAAACTCAAGCAGGAAATATTGTGGAAGAAGAAAATAATGAAGCTGAAGAAGACGATGAACATGGATTATATGATATTCTTGATGACATTTAAGTTATGATTGCAAATCAAACTCAATTTTGAGAGATCTTCATTAGTTTTACTTGTAATGTTTTGACTTTGAGATTTTATGAGAAGAATGAACATTTGATTATTGGTGTTATATGTTCAATATTTGTATTATCTGATTTTCATCTTAATTTTTATGTGAATGAATTTTTTATTTTTAATAACCCGTGATTACTATTATTTTTTAAGATAAAATTCATAAAAAATGCTATTTTTTAAAGTTTTTTTTAGGATTTTCCGATAAAGATTGTTTATTTGACATGTCATTTCTGACAAAAACTCTGAAAATGTGTATCTTTTTCATTATATTTATATATAAAATGTTTTTTTGGTCAAATGTTTAAATTTATTGTGTTTTAGTGGCAATTATTTGATGTCCATTGAAATATTAATTAACATTACATAAACATATAGAAAATAATAACTTTAAAATATTGACCATTTTTTTATTTTTTTAACTACGTAAAAAAATTAAGATTTCATTACAAATAAAATTAAAATAAAAATGGAAACACACAAACAAAAAATACACTTAAAAAAAATCTCATGGGAAGAAGAAGGCATTAGAAAATTTAAAGTGTCAAAAATCAACCCTCTAAAAAAAGGGGTTGATGTTGCATCAACACTTTTCAAAATCAGCATGAAAATCACTACATATAAAAAAAATGTTCACACTTGATACATAAGAAAATTTAAAGTGCCAAAAATATACTAAAAAAATAGGAAGTGTATTCTAGCATCACCACTTTTCGAAATCAGGTGAATTTTTGCTACCTCAAAAAAAGCGGGTACTAGTTCATTTTCTCGTTTGATCGGTAACTATGTTCCTAGCCAAATAGGCACTCTAGGGCTCACAAAACTCATTTTTATTGTAAAATTTTCTTTTTATATCATTAAAAAAATTCACAATATGTCCCTAAACTTCTTTATGAAGTGAGTTGTAACTCACTATAAGGATCAAATAAGGATTCTTATGGGTGAATCATCGATTCTATTGTATTTCTAACACTAGGTTACAACTAGAGACAAACCCCTCCTAGGACCTGTAGGTTGAAAAATGATTTATTTAGGATATTCAAATCTAGGGTTTCACTTAGTAAAGTACAAATGCAAATTTTGCACAAGCAGATCAATTTTGTAAAACATTTGCTCGAGTGATTGTAGGTAACATGATTGGATGGTCTCAAAGAAAAAAACATGTTGGAGCTCATGGAAATTACTTTTTCTACTTGGTTTGTTTTTTATACCCTTGAGAAAAATTTATAATATGTCCTTTAAAATTGTCAATTTATTTGGATTCCTACCACCAATTTATAGCTCGGGACACCCCATCCTAGCATTTTGTATTCCAAAGAATGATTTATTTGAGTATATTTGGAGCTAGGGTTTTGTTTAGTAAACATCAATGCAAATTTTGTACAAGGGGGTGGATTTTGCAAGAAGTTGGTTTGAGTAATTATGGGTATTGTGATTGCATGGGCCTTGGACAAAAATACTTTCTAGAGCTTATGAAAGTCATTTTTCTACTTGGTGTGGTTTTATACCTTCAAGCCAAATTAACCATATGTCCCCAAATGACTTTAAGAACTGAGATGCAACTAGCAATAAAATTCATGTGAAAAAAATAGATGGGTGAACCATTGATTCTCTTAGACTCTTGGCACCGTGTTATAGCTAGGGGCACACCCTCCTAGGCATCCATAGGTCAAAAATTGATTTATTTGATGATATTTCGATCCAGAGTTTCTGTGAGTGGAGACCAATGCAAATTTTTCACAAGAGGGTGCATTTTAAAAACCCACAATGTAATTCATTATGGGTAATGTTTTCACATGGGACATAGCCCAAAACACTTGTTGGATATTATAGAACTTGTTCATTTTTCTCAATTTTGTTTTTATACACCCATAGTAAATTCATAATGTGTTGTTGAATGACTCCTAGAAACAAGTTGCAACTCACCTTAAAAATACAACCAAGACTTTGATGGGTGAATTGTTGATTGTGTTGGACTCCTAATACCTAGGTGTAGCTAGGGGGATCCATCTCCTATGGTTCATTTTGCCGCAAATTGATTTATTTGAGGATATCTGAAGCTAAGGTTTTGCTTACTAAGGATCATGCAAAAGTGCTTTTAAGAAATAGAGAATGATATGATGAGATCTAAATTATGGTGGAGGAATTATTTTTGAATTAATGATGACTTTGGTGACATATGTATGATTCTCAAGAAGTACATATATTTTTATACAGATATTAGGTTTTTTTTTAATGGATGCCCAAGAGCTTGAAGTCTCATGCTAGCTTGTAACTGTAGAAAAAATACATTAATGATTTGGAAATCCATAATCTCTCCTCTATTGAGGACATTGACATGTCTATAATTTTGTAAAATCCTGAATAGGATGGTAACCTATGCATTCATGAAAGTAAATGCAAAATATTAGTATTTCGTTTGATATGAAATTGTTGTATTCTTAAGGGGGGCAAGGGGAATTTGGTTAGTTTCGAAAAATGTTTTCAAGTTCATGGAGGATTAAGTTCTCAAGTGAGTGATTAGCATGGAGGACATTAAATAACATTAGGTTTATTTATGTTATCTTTTGTGAGATAATTATTAATAATATGATCAACTATGTCACTAAAAGAATGGACATTGGTTTCCTTAGTAAATTATTTTTTCTTACTTCCAATGTGAAATGTCACATTTCCAATTTCTTAGTTAACATGCATATGGAAAATATAGTTAAATAAACATAATCAAATATTGCATTAAGAGTAATAGATATGAACCAAATAACCATTTGTTGGCATTTATAGAAATTATTCAAGTAATACCTTCATGATATTTTGTATTATAAAGTGAGGAAGAACTCCGTTGAAAGGGACCAATGCCACTACACTTCATGGAGATGGATGAGAAAGGTATGAACCTACCAATTTATGATATTTCCAACTTGTAAAATGTTAAATTTTCTTTCGAAAGAAAATGTGCTTATAGAAGAAATTATCGAGAACTTTACGAAGCACATAGTTGACTTTTATAGCTCATTAGTAGATGTGGTGCTTTCATCATTATGTTCATAAATATTTATTTATTTATTTTCTATATGAGATTTAGACTGAGAAAGTTACTTGAAAGTGTGGAAACAATTAATTATGAAATGTATATTTGGCATTTTTACAAAATATTATTACTTTATCTACAAAGACTTGTTTTAATAATTATTTAAAAAATTATATAGTAAAACATATATACCACTTTTAAACAATAATTTCTTATTGAGATTAATCCTTTTATCTTATATACTTTCCTTTTACCTCATTGTTTATAAATCACTATACTCACTTGTAACAAAGTGCCAACATTCAAATATGAGAAAATAACATAACTTGAAAGAGTTTGATAGGGGAATGAAAGAGAAATTAGAGAATTAAATATCCTCCTTAAATATCCAATTATCTAACAAAAGTAGAAGCATATAGAAGAACCTCTATAGCTAACAAGAATACATTTAAGAATTAATATACAAGCAATAATATATTGATGCAGAGGGATCAACATGACACATTGTCACCTTGATCCACTGAGTAATGAACATAACTTTGTGGTGAGCTTCCACGGAGGTTGACACTCAACCTATCCTTGCCCAGTGTCCTTTAGAACCTAAAATATATGCAATTACAGGAAAAGAAATACATATGAAACAAATTCTAACATTAACTAGAATAAGAAGAGCTTGGTTAAATCCCGAAGTTATACACTTTACAAAAATATGAGGGCCTTTCTGGACTCAAAATCCAACTCTTGTAACAATGAAATTCAAGAATATATAGACCAATTACAAATCTCTCACTATCCCTAACTTTCCAGAAATAAAAATTATCAATAATATCAAAATAAAAATAAATCTAGAATTTGTTACAAAGTGTCTCGAACTGTTGGCTGCTTGAGTCAAATTGTTTGGATTTAGAATAATCTTCTGCTGCTAGAAATATAGAGTTGTTGAAGCTACCTCCTCAAAATCTGACAACTATCCTTTAAAAGGGCAAGCTCATAAAAATAAATCTATAAATTTGTTACGAAGTGTCTTGAACGGTTGACTACTTGAGTCAAATCCTTGGGATTTGGAATAATCTTCTGCTGCTAGCAATATGGAGTTGTTGAAGCTACCTCCTCAAAATTTGACAACTATCCTTTAAAAGGGAAATCTCTACCACCTATTCTACTTTGACTGATATTATTCCTTGAGAATCTCTACCACAAGTGAAATTGAATGCCTAATGTTTCTCTCGAAATCTTCTACGAATCTTGCTAGCAAAATTCAATCTGCCATCCATGATCTTTTCATTTTGATTTTCCACTTGTATCCTTTGATTTCTAATATTTGCCACAAAATATCCAATGAAACTTGAGCCCAAGATATGTTTTGCCACTATCAAATGTCAATTCTTCCTTATATTTTATAGCTGATAAAAAATCACTATAACATGTTTCTCCTTGTAGAACTTTCCTAGCATACAAGATCTATGACTATCACAGTTCAAGTTCAGTACATGTAATAATTTACAAGTTTTATTCCCATTCATTGAACCAAAGGAATTGACATTAAATGTTAGTATCAGTAGGTTGGTTAGACCTAATGAAGCATTTTTCTCATCCTATTGAATTGCAAAACTATACAAGAGCCATTGGTAGCAAAACTACAAAATTCCAAGGGCTTGTATGAAATCATAAATATTTTAATTTGTGAAAACGTAAATATATCCAACTTTCACAATGTTCTTTTCCTAAGACAACTCATCAACATTATCTTCTGATCTATTCATTGCTAATTCATAGTCATGGATTCAATTATAGCCTAGCTTGTAGTGCTTCCTTCATACTAGGGTTAGTATCTAGAACAATCATTGCATCATAGTTCACTTTAAGATATTTATCTATTGAGGGACACATTCGTAGCTATTCATTCCATTCACAATTCCTATAATGCCAACTTCATGATAACTAGATTCCAATTCCACTCCTTTGTCTAATCCAACAACAAACTACTTTGATTACTATGGATTCACTTGATAGGGCATTGATTTTGCTTGTACATAAGAAAAATTGCAGGTATATTGATAATAACATCCCAGCTGTAGTTGAATTGAAAATAGGAAGAGGCTTTTGAACTATCCAAGTTTACAAAATAATCCACAAAACACATTATATTTAAAAAAAAAAAATTGATCTAAAATATTGTGGTTGAATGAGAATGGACACTGTGCTCATCTTCTCCATAATTGCAATTTCGCTGAAACGTTGAGCTTAATTTTCAATGTTTTCACTGATTTATTTGTAATCCCTTTTGAAGAGATTTCCATGAATGCAGGCTGACATGTACTCACTATTGGAGATAACTCATTTTCCTGCTCCAAACTTACATTTGTGAAATATAAATTTCCAATATTGAATATGAATGGAATGTAATATTGCTTTAACAATTCAACTTTATAGGAATGATATCCAACTACTTTGGAATTCCACACAGTCCTATTATTCTGGTGTAGAATTTGCTCTATTTTTCAAAATGACATTTGTTGCACTATTAAGGTATTATCTATGTTGCATGAGTTTCTAGAACGTGGGAACATTGGGAACTTGGGCACGAGTGTTGGGAACGTCTAGAGGTTTCCCCAAAATTCACAGGGTACAACGAATCGGGGGCGGTAATATTATATAATAAAAAAATAAAAATAAAAATAATTATATAATTTATATAATAATCAAAATTAATATTGAATCAAGATATTCAAATATTAAAATTAATTTAAATATATAAATAATCAATATATAATCTCTCTTTTATATAAATATATTCTTTGGGTGTCTCTCTCCCTTAGTCTCTCCCTTATATATATATAAAATATTAAAATGTTAAGTTCATTATAACACATGATGAGTCTTTGAAACAATATTTTTCTAGTTATTCTTAAGAGAAAAAGTAAAGAAACTCTAATGTTTAAGCATTGACTGCCACATACAATATGCACACACAATCTTCTGCCATATATATACATAAACAACAAAAGAAATACTCATCATCATGACATCCCAGAGATCGCCTTTACATCAAGGGGCCACACACTTCCTTAACCCATCAAAGGAGATTGCTTCAATTTCTCAATTAAGGATATCAGTGTTAAGGATGTTTTTGGCCTTTCTTCCTATGAAGGCTTCAACTTAGGCTCATGTTTTATGGGCAGTTCAGCATAAAGGCTTTGTATTCTCCAACCGCAAGGAATGCGGGAACTCCAAAAAAAAAGTCTTCAAAGCTCTCAGAACTTTCCCAAGTTCCCATTGAAGCTCCCGCTGAAAAAGAAACGTTCCCATATAGTTCCAAAGCTCTCGGGAGTGCAGGAACCATTGGAATGGGTTTCCCAACTCTTAAAAGCCGTCCCTGTGTAACAGAGGAGTAATATAGAACCAAAATTCCACCCTGAAGAGCAATGGATGGAGAGTAGAGTGAGTATTGTGCAATTAGGCAAAGAATTCCATCCTTCTCTAACCTTATGAGAAGTTGCATCATCATATGAACCCCAGGACTTGCACCATCTGTCATAAAAAGAAAGGTCCTCTGAATTGGATGGAAAACCATCACGTTCAGGGATACCAACAACAATTGCATCACATAATGCCTTGATACCCTGACTGTGACTGTAAGCTCCAGTAGCTCTTCGTAGAATGCCATCTAGGTTCTGTTTCCCATTTGAAGCATATTTTCTCTACATCAGCAAGTCTATAGTGATTAATAAACCAAGATTTACATAATAATGCAGAAGCATCTTGGACTGGCATGTCTTGAAATGAGACCAGCGCTATCCAAAATCTCCTAAGGAGCAACTCCAAAGCTTTGAGAGTTTTTCGATATTTTTTCTCTGCATCAATATCTTCAGGGAACGGGTGCAGCGCCAATGTAACATTTCCTTGACCTTTGTGATCATTCTGCAACAACTCACACATATAAGCACGGGTACCATTTCTCCCACAATAAAAAATATATAAAAATGTGATGTCGTTAGATAGAATCTAGTGTTTTCTATGTGATGTAATCAACTTATACTGTACAAGATTGAACCTCATTTGCTCTGTCGTATGCTCCGTGTATGAAAAGGAACCCTGGAAACTATAAACTGTATGCGGAGGGGGTGTATGGTTGTAAGTGGTTCTGCACTGGAAGGGTCCGCATTTCACCTAGAGTCGCCACGCATGAAAGGCGGTATGCAGAAAACTGACAATTGCGTGCTCTCCCCTGCATTGAACATGGACTGGGATAGGGGTTTGCAGTTAGACCCCAACCATCGATATCGAAGAGCCAATATCCACCTTGGAAAATGGTAACAAGTTTATAGACCAAAACAGTAAACCTGTCCAACTAAAAGCGGTAGTAAGGAACAAAGGAATCCGCCTGCAATTAACTGAAGTTTACGATTACCCTTTTTCAATGAGACATTAACAAAAGGAACAATGATATTTGGTTAAATTCCACTACCTGATCCACCAGTTTGTTGTTTTTTCTATCTGTCAAATGATATGCAACTAATGCGTTGGCATGTAACCTTAACAAATGAACCATTTTCCTTCATCCCATAAAACTGATTGACACTCAGTGCATCCATTGTACACTTGGTGATGTCTTAGCTCAGGACAAAACACTTAGTACATACCCTTTGCTGCTTAGCTTTCGATATTGGATTTTATTGTTTTATAGCTATGGGATATATCCCACATCGATTGGGTGAATTTAGATATAATTTTTATATACACTGACACTTTAAAAACTAATTAACGTTTAGTGCACTTGTATTGACAATTGTGGGCTCCTGACCCTTGTTGGTACTCAGTATTTTCAGTGTTCACCCAATATTTTTTAATTTTTGAATAATAATTTTATAATATTATTTTTTTCCAGTGTTCACCCAATATTTTTTAATTTTTGAAGTATCATATTCCTATAACGTATAAATAATATTATAAAGATATTAATTCACTTCTAAGTATCATATTCCCTATAATATTTTATATTAAATATTTTTAATAATAATTTTACTTCACTTCTAAGTATCATATTCCCTATAACGTATAAATAATATTATAAAGATATTAATTCACTTCTAAGTATCATATTCCCTATAACGTTTGAATTTTATATGGTAAATATTTTTCAAATTTTTAGCTGCATAGAGGGTGGTTGGTCACTTAATGCAGTCTTCACTTCGTTGCAGTGGAAGTATGACTACACTTAACACTGCAGAATTTCAGTTTAGTTAGTAAAGTAGGAATGTGCAGAATTTCAGTTTAGTAAAGCAGAATTTCAGTTTAGTAAAGTAGGAATGTGTGCAATAGACAAGTGTTGAGAATGTGATGGTATTGAATATTTCAATTCAAACATAGTAAGTATTATTTGCAGTTGAATAATTTCAGTTACAAAGTGTGGATTCCTTTCGTTTGAGTGGAATAAGTTGCAAGAGATTGAATGAAGAAAATTTTATTGTTGTGGATTGATGACTCCATAGCCTAATGTGTTAGCCACTACTAATTTTGTTTTGTAGTTGCAATATGTGGTTGTTGGAGTTAATTTTCAAATGAAACAAAGCACACGTTTTAGTTTTCAAGTTGCAGATTGTTGGTTACACGTTTCAAGTTGCATCTTACACGTAAAAAATAGAAATGAATTGAATTTGTATGACTCCATTAACCCAACAAAAAGTCACATGGTCTACAAGTTCTATGCATCCCTCAAGGGGAAGCAGTTTCGAGTTGGAGCCAATGTTGTAGCATTTTTTTATCCAAAGGAAATGTTACAATTTTTTTTGAAAGTTTCCAGTTTACTTCCTCACTAAACTCTCGAGCATATGCAAATTTGGCGAGGAAAATGGTTTTTATAGGCATGGATGGGTTAATTTTAAAAATAGTTTTAATTATAAATAAATTTAATTTTATAGAAATATGATCATATTTTTTTATAAAATTATTCATCTATAATATAAAATTATTATTAAAAATATTGGGTCAACACCCAATATCCAAGTCTAAATCCATTTCTACACCGAGGGTCGACCATCTACCAAGCTACAAAATATACAAGCCAAGGAAGCACTCAACAATACCAAGAGACAACTACGAGGAGGAGCCCACAATGGTCACAACAAGTGCACTATGTTTGAAAGAACCATCAAAGCATTAGTGCATATAAAAAATTGTATGTGAACTCACCAAATCAATGTGGGATATATCACATAGCTACAGAAAAATAAAATCCAAGATCTATAGCTAAGCACTAGAGGGTATGTCCCAAGTGTTTTGTCAAGAGCTAAGACATCACCAAGTGTACAATGGATGCACAAAGTGTTGATTTGTTTTATGGGATGAAGACATATTGTTCATATGTTAAGGTTACATGCTAAGGCATTAGTTGCATATCATTTGACAAATAGAAAAGACACTAAACCAGTGGATCATGTAGCGACATTTAACTAAATTTCATTGTTACTTTCATTAATGTCTTAATGAAGCAGGGTAATCATAATGTTCAACTAATTGCAGGTGGATCCATTTTTTCCTCACTACCACTTTTAGTTAGATAGGTTCATTGTTTTGTTTAATAAAATTATTATAGTTTTCCAAGGTGGATATTGGCTCTTGGAAATCAATGGATCAGGTTTAACTGTGCACCCATCAAACACTCGACGTAGATTTTTCCTAGCATACGATCTCTATGCATATTAGAGTTCAAGTTCAATAACTGTAATAACTTTACAAGTTTTATTCCCATTCCTTGAACCAAAAGAATTGTCATTAAACATTAGAATCAATAGGGTGGGTAGACCTAATAAAGCAGTTTTGTCATCCTCTTGAATTGAAAAACTATACAAGAGCTACTAACTGCAAAATTACAAAATGCCAAGGGCTTGTAGGAAATTAGAAATATTTTAATCAATGGAGTGCTTGACCTGATAGTGTAGAGGTACCCCTGTGGGAGAGGTGAAGATGTCCTTGTAATCCTCCACGACCTTATCCATCTGTTGTTGTCGTGTGGAGGAGCCCTATTTGGAGGTTTTGGCCACAATCTTAGACTTCTTTCCTTGAGGGTGAATCACAAGGAAAGCGAATATCTTAGTCTGGGAAATGATCTTACTTGATTGCTTCATATTGATCAAAGATATGGCGGTAGGCAGTGCGACCTTTGGTATCATGTACAACTTATTTCCTAAATTAATAGTAAGAGTGCGAAGTCTAGACTCATACACAACATGTTGCTTCCACAAGTATGGTTTTCCTAATAATACATCACAAAATTCAAGAGGAGCAACATCACACGGTACCTCATCTTCGAAGGGCTTGATGTTGTAGGGAAGGTGACACTGTTGGATAATGTGGAGATCTCTCCTTTGGTGAAGCCATTCAATTGTGTATGGCCACGGGTTTGATGTGGTCGGTGGGCCCAACTGCTTCACGACTGTTGCTGAAATGAGGTTCTTTTGGCTCTGGTTGTCGACAATTAATTGTAGTGGAGAACCATTCACCCACAACTAGGGGTGGAAGAGGCACTCCCCCTCCTCTAGATCTCCGAGCTCATTCTTCTAGATATTAGTGGTGACAATGGTGACATCGGGCTCCATGTAATTAATCTGTGTCCCTTTGTCATTCCCCTTGTGAGGCTCTGACTTAGAGTTAGAACATGCATCTAATTCAAAAACCTTCAGCTTGCCCACAAGTGACTACTTAGCCCGACACTCACTTCTGTTGTGAGTGGGGCTCTTATGGAACTCACACCATTTCCTCGTGTTCTTCTTTATCTTCATGGTGTTGTTATTTACTTATGGCTTTAACGGGTTATCCTTGCTTGCTGCACCTTGGATTTGTCCTTTGTTCTGTGGCTTGGCGGTGGCTTTCCCTTGCTTCAAATTCATAGATCCAAACTCTTGCTTCTTCTGTTTCATTTTTTTCTCGATCTTGACAACGTATTGATAGGAAGCATTGAGCGAGGAAATGTCTCATCCTAGATGTAATTGTGTACACAACCATGAAACTTAAGTACAAAACTATTCTTAGAATCCTTGATACCCAACTTCGTGCGAAGGGCATGAAAAATATTTGTGAACTCTGGCACATCTTAGTCCCTTCCCTTCCGCAATGTGGTCCACTTTATGTATCTATCTCCATAGCTTCCAATAGGGTAATAATTCTCCTTGATGGAATCTCATAAATAATTCCAAGTGGTTGGTACGACTGAGAATAATGAGAGTTCACTCTCATCCCTCTTCTCGCAGTGGGTTTCCCACCAGTCTTTGACATGGGGGTTAACTTTGAAGAGTGCAAAAGTAATATTTTCCGAGTTGGAATAGTCATGAAACGAGAAGTATCCTTCTAGAATATTTAACCATTTTTCTATGGAATTTGCATCTATATAACCTTCAAATATGGGGATGTAAAAGTTAACTTGCACCTTAAAGGGAGTGGCACTCCTAGGGTGGCTACCGGAAGAAGATGTGTCGCTTGTGGGTAGTCGTCAAAGGATTTGGGATAAGTTTTCCATCATCACGTTCCTCTATTGCTCAAGGGATTCTTGAAGAAATATTTTGAAAGGATCTCCTACTCCCTTGTATTTATTTTCTTTTGCCATGGGAGGCCCTCTGAGTTTACGAGGCTGGTATTACAAGGGTTCAACCAGTTTGAGCCCTAACTCCTCATACCCCGACCTCATGGGAGACCTGAAAATAAAAACAGAGAAAGAGTAGACAACTCTAATACCATTGATCCAAACTTAAACAAGAACTCAAAAAAGTATAGATATAACCACAAATGTAGAGATGTAACAGAAATAACACTTCATTTCATTAATATCAAAGAACAAAAATATGCTTACAAACAGAATGGAAATAAACTAGCTCGAGAGATGGTATGTCATCTCTGAGAAGAGATGTGGTAGCTACATGCCTTGGAACTATGTCACAATGAGGCTCGAAGGCCTATTTATTATTGAGAAATAATGGAAAACTTGAAACATCTAAAAAGCTAACCCTAAGAGTTGAAACACAAAAATTATGGGCTCTTTTTGGGTAAATTTGTACATGAACTTCTCGATGTCGTAACTTTGGCATATGATTTTCAATTGATGTGAAAAATACCTTGTTAGAAATATATATATGAGGTCTATACTCATGTTTTCCTATTTTCCAAAATAAATGCCGTTTAGGGCCTCAAAACGACTCTGAAAGTTTAGAACCCGAAAAACTACCAAAAATAGAAACTATGCTACAGTTAAGGAAACTGAAAAATTGAAAGAAACAATGGTGGCGGTCCAAGTGGAATAAGCAAGTGGGCCCGAATATCCACCTGGATCAATAATCCCTGTTTGGTGGTCTCCCTAGAGGTAACACTCCAAAATCCCATTGGTTAGTATCACACCCCACTACATACAACCAAGTATCTCTATGCTCCTTTGCATACAAACATGTGCCTCTATGACCCTTGGCACACAACCACACCCAGTTGCACACCTCTATTCATTTTTGAACACCATTACTAGCTGCCATATCATACTGAATTAGTTTGTATCCCTCCTATGATGAAGTCGCTGACACTCCATGTGAAACATCAAGGTGGTGTGAATTTCTCCTCCCAGTCCATGGTTTAAATCCACGCAACACAACACACCACAATCCATATATGTTCTCACCTAGAAATCACTTCTCGACGTTGCATGCTCCTACACACCACTCGATTTCATGATCTAAAGTTGAGATAGTACGCTTCAACCCACACCCTACCAGTATTGCCACTGCCATTGTTGCATCACCATACCCTCTGATATATGGGCCTTATATCCAAAATCTCCCCGAGAGACATGAGAGGTGAACCCCCCCATGTAATAGTGGTGATGCCACCACTGTGTTGCTCCTCCATGACCACTGTGCCCCACATAACTCGGGAGAAACCTCGACCCAATAAAAGGCACTATATGGTGGCCTGCCAATGCCACCTCCTATGACAAACTCTTGCCAAAGTATGTTGATCATCATGTGACTCCATGCACAGCCAACATGCTTAAACAACTTGTGGTGTCTACCTCCTTCCCTGTCAACCCAACATGTCACTAATGTTGACAGAGATATGCAAGTGTGTGGATGCTCAGTTAGTGGATCTATCACACTACCAATGCCCTCACTAGACATATCTATTATGTGGTGGGGAATCCCACCTGGATCCCAAAAACCATTATCTTTCATCTCAAGTATATGATAGGAAGCCCCTCTTGGATCCGAATGCCAACCTATGCCTCTCGTATCCTATGTCTAGAAGATCTTGTTGAGTTTTATTCTCAACTACCACCATCTCCATAAATCTAACCCACTAGACTGGGTACCAACTCAAAATCTCACACCATCCAACCATGAGGGAAAGGTCAAATGCATGTGTACCCATGAACACAACAACTCCAACTTGTCAACATTGAGCCTTGTGTAATTCATGTTGCCTCATGTCACAATCATGACCAACATATGAGATCTGTCTAGGTAGCTTTGCCTCTCTCTCCCCAATGTGCAAAAGTAACCTAATAGTGTTATCATCCCTACCTATATATGCTTGAAGAGGGATGCTCTGACACTTCAATGTGTACTCAAACTGTGCCATTAGGTAATCAAACCATTCCCTAATGTGAATCAACTTGGTCACTGTCTCAGAAAAAAATTCTCTTATGCCATCTATCTCATTGTTCTGCTATAGAATGGTCTCTCACACTGCCATTGCCTTCTTTTTCAATGCTAGAAGGTCGACCTAGAGCTCATGAAACTGTTGTGGGTGGCTAACATCTGTAAACTCGGTCATGAATCTAGGTACCTTTGTATCTCCTAGAACCTCATCAACTAGGGATATGTTTGCTAACACCTCATCAATGGTGGGTAACTCTGTGTCTGCTAACACCTCATTAGTGGGTGTACAGTCAATTTTCTCCACCAACATGTCAACAAGGGCTAGTAAAGGAAACTCCAAAAAGGGTGGCTCTTGTGTCACACTGGGTGGATCCATGTGTTCCTCACAATCCTACATGCCCTCAGTCTCTTGCTCAACCTCTTCCTTAGGTTCGTTGTTAGTGTGCCCGCACCCTAGGCCCCACGATAGGATGTAAGATCTCCTCCTAGTCCCATCATCTTACTGCTCTCGTCCTGTCCACTCCTCTTGAGGAGGTCGGGTACCTTGATTTTGTTGACTTTTCCCACATGGTGTAAGTGGCTTCATTCCCGTGGCATGCACACCTCTAGTGCCTCTGTTATAAGGATGAGGACAACTCAATTTTATTCCCTTATTGATACACAATTGGGCTAACATCTCTATCATCTCTTCATTGTTTCTAAGGATCTCCTCCATGATTCCCTGTGTACTCCTCCCCTTTTGTGCCATTGTAATGTCCATAAATTTCACCAATCACTATGCATGCATGCCTACACCTTCACGATGTTGCGAGCTTCCCCACAATTGGCCAAGATCATGCTCTAATGCCACTGTATTATTCCAAAATAGAAAATACAATGAATATTAAAATAAGCACTAAATTGTAGCCACTAATTTTCACACATGCAGGCACAAATTTACACAAATAGAAATAGGTCAAAGAGACATAGAATAAAAACCATAAAACGAGGCCATTTTATTGATTTTAAAGTTGGAATTGAATACAGTGGAGTCAATAGATAGAACCCCGGCTTACAACTGAAAGCGTGCAATACCCAGGTTAGAAACTAAGTGAAATCTCCGAATGAAATTGCTTAATCTATCCAAATGCACTACCTAAAAATTCGTTGTTCTTTCTATTTGAGGAAAAATGTGAAATGAACCCTAAAAAATGCTCCAAAATTTCTGGGAATTTAGAGAGAGGCTCTTCACACCACAACCAATGAAACCAAAAAATATTTTGAGCTAATTCCAACTAACCCAAAGTGCCCAAAATATTTCGAAAATCCCAGCCAAACCAACAATTCGTCTTGCTTTAAGAATGAGGATTTCAAGCTCTAATATCACCCAAAAAATTCTAAAATTTTAATCGTGGTCTCCTCTCATAAAACCCAAAAAAACCTAGAAAAATATCAAGCTGAATCCACTAGTAACTAAAAGCCCAAAATTAGCATGTGGCCCTTCATAGTCTACTAGTGAGCTACATAAATCGAATTGCTGTAAGAATGCAGAATTTCCCCAAAGTGAAACTACTCCAAATCCCAACAAATTCCTTCCACAAATTACTAGCCAAAATCAGCTCCAATACCCGATAAAACACTACTACTCAACCCCTGCACAAAGAACAACTAGTAAACCCTAGCACAACCCCAAAAAGAGAATTACGACACATAATTAATGTTGATATTTTCCCTACAAATCCTCTAGAAAATCACGGACATCAATAGGGAAAGTCACCTCCAAAATAGTGGAAACTCCAACTCATAATAGTTGTTCCCCTAATGAGCAACTCAAACTTTCTTTGTGCCCAAGGAGTGTCAAACTGAGTGAATACATGCAGTAAAGCTCTGTGGAAATTGTGAATTGGAATACCCAAATTACCTCACTAGGGAGACACTCAAAGTTCTCCAAAATGGGGGTGGAATTTTTGGTTGGAAATTCCTTTATGCTAAACAACACTAGTTGACTTGGCTAAGCACTTCAAGTAAACTCTCCAATTCTGAAATGAAATTCCAAATAGAATGAGAAAAATGAGGCTCTAGCCTTCACTTTATTATTGCTTTCCTTTCCTCATACCATGGTTCGATTTCTCTCAAACTACGCTTTGATACCATGGTTTGATTCTTCCCACGGTTCGATTTCCATTTTTGGTAACCTCCACAACATATATTGACTTTAACTTTATTTTCTCTTAAGTTTGGCCTTCTTTTCTCTGCAAAAATTATATTGAGCCCTCCTAACCCATTTTCCTAAGTTTATTCGTAAAAAATATGTATTATTTACCAAAATTGCAAAATTAAGAATTTCCCTTAGCAAAATTATTAATTGGGGACATGAAAATGTAAGAAAGCTAACAACAAGATCTCTAAGTTTATTTGTCAAAAATATTTATTATTGACCAAAATTGTTCCCTTAGTAAAATTATTAATTGGGAACATGACAATGTAAGAAAGAAAACTACAAGATCTCTAATGATCATTGTGATGCAATGAAGGAGGACAAAGAATCATTGTACCATATTAAATATGCCAAAAATATCAAATATGTCAAAGGATTAAATATATTGGTGTTAGTTGAGTCAAAGCATTACTTTTTTCTTTTTCATATATATATATATATATATATATATATTTCTGAATTAAGACTAAATCTATTAAGGAAAGAAATATGGTACAAACATAGCTTTCAAAGAAGTGAAGCTAAGGAGCAAGGCAGCTGGAAATGATATGATATCAACCTCGGTCCCAAAAACAACCACGGCACAAGCAAAAGAAAATAGAGAGGAACAGAAAGAACGAGCTGGTCTAGGGAGTCCACCCAACATGGGTAGAATCTTCCAATCTACATTTTTTTCCTTTCTTTTTGCTGACTTTGACCCAACCAGATGGATCTGGCTGGACCGGAACTATTTTCAGACTGATCTGAGCTAAAGGAGGAGACTCCTTGTATCAATCAGAAGGCGAAGACTCATGAGGATGTTTTTGTGAGAACAGAGGCGCAGAAGGATCCATAGCGCGGGCTGAGGGCGGGTCCTTCGGTTGCTCCAAATTCTCCTCGTTCACTTCCAAGTCCTCCTCATCAGAGCTAGAGGACTCTATGTCATCCATAGGGGGTCTGTCACAAGGTTTCCAACTCTTGGATTTGGATTTGCGAGTGAAATTCTTCTTTTTGTCGAGGAACGCTGCACATGTGTTTTGGAGATGCCCTATCTGATGGAAATGGCGACACCTGAAGGCTGTATTCTCATAGTCCAAAGTTTGCATCCAATGGAAGTCCCCGACTTTGAGGATGATTTGATCTAGCATCCCTTTACTGATGTCTATTTCTGCACAAATTCTGCCATAGGTGTATATTCCTTTCTCCTCCCTTGAGGTATCTATTGCCAGGAAGCAGCCAAGGGTGTCTCTGAATCCTTGAAAGACAACAAAATGCCATAGATGCACAGGGAGATTTGGAAGCCTGACCCAGATAGGAATTTTGGAGATGACTACAATGGAGGGGTCAAAGTCTGGGAACCAGGGGGAGAGGAAAAGTCCAGCTGATCCCCAGAACCAGGGGCCCCCCGTTAAGGCTTTCTGGTAATCTTCGTTGAAGGCAATGACGACAATAAAGAAGCCTTTCGAGCAGAAGAAGACTTTGCAATTGTTGGTCCAATTAGAATGGATCCACTGGTATAGATCAGTAGTGCGGGGCCATAGGCCATTAAATCTGTGGATGAGGGTCGTTTCTGCAAATGTATGGTATTGATCATCCAGAGATGGATGAGTGATTTCAATGGTAGGGGTTTCCTCCATTTTTTCCACCAAGAAGGGTTTCGGAGCCTCGACAGATTGGGCAGGCTTCTTGGCAGGCTGTGCATGTACTGCATCTTTGTAGGAGAAACCTTTGGAGGTAGAGGATTGCTCGACTGCCCCTCCCCTTAGTCGAAGTGATAGGATCACTGTGGCATTTCTTTCAATATTATAAAAGGAAAGAGGCAGATTGTTATCAAGCTGCTTACCAACAAAGAGGAGCCGCAGAAGGGAGGAAGGGATCCCCAACCTCAGTTCGAGAATCTTTGAGAGATGGCGCACTGTGAAAGACGACTGGACTTCTAGGAGCAGGGTTTTGCCAGTCATAAGAATTATTTGAATCTGGAAACTCGCTTGCTGGAAATGAGTAAGATCTCGACTGCCTGAATGAGGAATCGAGGTTGAAACATTCAGATCCCAGATGCTCCTTCTAGGCAGATCTAGGAAGCTTGGAAAGATCTGAAAATGAGATGCAGAGTATCGACTATTCCGGGGAGGCAGAGCATAGCTTTTGTTAACCCTGGCTGGGTTTACTTCTTCTCTGAGCAGATCCAGTGCGAAATGCTGGCTAATCTTCGACATCTGCGTCCGACGACCACCACAGCCTCGGCCTTTCCTATGGCTTTCGATTTCCCCTGTTGCTGAATCTTCGCAGGGCGAGCAATACCGAGGCCATTCCTGTGGCCTTTCCTGTTGCGGCGCCATTGGAGGGAGCGGGGGCTCG
Organism: Pinus tabuliformis; assembly: GCA_031772625.1. Lineage (NCBI taxonomy): Eukaryota > Viridiplantae > Streptophyta > Pinopsida > Pinales > Pinaceae > Pinus > Pinus tabuliformis. The sequence goes on from CM062818.1 coordinate 487,181,350, forward strand.
GCTTCAGACGCCCCATTCCCAGAACCCTAGCACCAGAAATCATACTCGATGCATTTCATTCTGCCATCGCTCCGTTTTCCACTCTAGCTATATTAAATGATGATAGCCTCTAACATTTCTCTCTCTCTCTCTCTCTCTCTCTCTCTCTATCTCTCTATATATATATATATATATATAGAAATGAAAATCACATTTTTTTAAACATCTCATCTTTGACCCAACGTAAGACTTTGAGAAAAAATAACCATTTTCAATTTCCCTGGATTTAAGAATGTTAAGATAAACTCAAACTTTTGTTAAATAAAAATATAATTACTTAGTTAAAACAAAGTAAATATCAATAATTAATTAAATGAATTACTATAATACTAAGATAATCATTAAATTTAATTGTTATTGTGATGATGATGATGATGATGATGGTTAACGTCCCCTGAGACCAAATATTGGTCTATCGGACCTAAAAACAAATTATTATATTTGATTTAAGATTTTATTCCTATGCTCAAAAAGCTTGGAGAGAAGCCTTCCGAGCTCACTATAATTTTGACATTGTAAAAGGCTAGGAAGGTCAGTATTGTAACAAAGATTGTGAAACTGGGATCTAATGTGGTTGTATGCGGGGCACTCCAAGAGGAAGTGGTTTTCATCCTCGATGTTCCTATTATCACATATATGGCAGATCCTTTCCATCCATGGCATTTTAGGAACTGCCCAACGACCTGTTTCACTATGGAGCTCATGAGAATTCGTTCTAATATTTGCTATATTAATTTTCTTCTTTGAGCTAGTTAAAATAGAGAGATACTTTTGATCTTCTAGGGTGGGGTTGATGACCTTCTTATAATAACTTAATTTTCTTTTAGCCGCTAAATCTTTCTCACACCACATTTTTTCTTTGAACTTATAAATAACAATATCTTTAATGTTATTTATGTCTTGCAATGCATCATTCTCGTTGATCTCCCAATAGTTTAACCAGGCCCTTGTGTCTTTATGCCACCCCCGATTGAGCCTTAGGTGGTTTTGGCTGGAATTTAAAGCTAGCTTAGGAAGTCTATGATCATCTATGTTATTGAGTTTGTGCTTGTACAACATAAACCTAATCATAGCTAGGCTCTCAATAGGGGAAAGACCCGCTTTGATAAGGAGAATAGGATAGGGTGTATTACTTTTAATTTTCAGGTTATAAGTTATAAAACGCTTCTGGATTTGCTCAATCTTTCTCCATGATTCTTTGGAGATGCTGCAACCCCAAACCTCACAGCCATATAAGATAACAAGAGTGACTAAAGTTTCAAATAGGAACTTTTTTTTATCCCACATTACGAGGTTTACTGTTTTACAATTATTTTCAAGACCAAAATAAGCTTTCCACCCCCCATTAATCCTTTTCTCAATGCTATGGTTCCAGTTGAGCGTGTGATGAATATCAATTCCTAGGTACTTGTAAGAATACACTTCCTCCAAGTTATTATTGTCATACATAAAATTAGCGTAAGTTTCCTTCTTGGATTTGATAATCATAACTTTTGTTTTGTCAGTGTTAACAGTCATACCCATGGTAGAGCAGAAATCCTTAAGAAGCCTGAGTTGCTTATCAAGATCAGATGGGCACCTTGCCAAAAGAACAATATCACTAGCATAGAGAAGAAGGATGACGACTATCCCAGCTAAGATCATGCCATCACATCCTGCTTCCTCTAAGTAGCCTTCAAGCTTATCGATGTAAATGCCAAATAGGGTAGGGGAGAGGGGGCAACCTTGTTTAACTCCGATGCTACACTTAATATCTTTTGACCACCCCTCATTTCTCTTTAGCTTGGCAATTACATTCTCATATAACCTTATAGTGGCAACTCTTAACTCGAGAGGAACCTTTAGCTCTTCTAATCTATTCCAAAGGTTGTATCTAGGAACTGTATCGAAAGCCTTTCTAAAGTCCACAAAGCAACAAAATAAATTGGATTTATCATTACGACATTCCTCTGCAATGATTCTAAGCGGAACGAGGTGGTCTGTTGTTGAGTGATGCCTTCTGAAACTTGCTTGGCCTTTAGCCCACTTACTTTCACTTTCAAGCCATATGCTTAACTTCTTTTCCAAAATACTACCATATAACTTGGCTAAGAGAGGGCTGATCATAATTGTCCGATAATTAGAGGGGTTATTTGTATCCCCACTTTTAAGAATAGGGATAATGAGGCTCTTAGTCTAAGCTTTAGGGAACCCTTGCTTGACTGCTTGATTGAAAAGCTTGTGAATGTGGGGGATGAGGACAGGACCTCCAATTTTTAAGATTTCTGTTTGGTAACCTTCAATGTCCTTAGCTTTCCCATTAGCGAGGCGATTAACCCCAAAATTAATGTCTTCTAAAGAGAAAACTTCTTTCGTTGTAAGCAGGGTTTCCAAATTATCCATGACATTTGGAGATTCATAAAGCTTTTTAAGATAGGAATTCCAATCGTGAAGAGAAATTTTATTATTATCTTTAGTCTTCCCAGTCAGAATCTGCCTCCAAAATTTCTTAGGAGTTACATAGAAAAGTGTAAGAGATTCTCCTGTCTTTGACGAATGTACTGCCTCTTTTTCCTTTTAGTTAGGACTTTGTATATTTTTATCTTGTCCATTTTAAGAGATTCATCAACAGCTTCCTTAATTTCTCTCCTCGCACTTTTACAATCTTTGTCATACCATGTATTGGTTTTGCTATTTCTTTTATTATTTGAAACTTCAATTGAATTTAATTGTTATATTACCCCACCTAATGATAAGGATCGATGGTTGAAGTACTAAATCTAATAATGGGGATAAATTGCTATAGTACACAATGCCCTGCTTAACATCAAAGACACTAACCCACCCCTACTTAAAATGAAAGTCTTAAAACCATGCCGAAATAAACATAAAACAAACAAAAATAAACATAAAACAAACAATGGTAAGCAAAACAAAACACAACGTTAGTAATTCCAAATGCAAAATAGTTAGCGCAAGAAACCTAATTAATTCATCCATAAATAGTAGCTTTTATTTTGCACCCTACATAATTATAATTTCACTTGCAACGAGAGGCTTGTAACAAAATCTTTGATGCAAGTTAGAATCTAGTACCCTGAAGAGTGCCTACAAATTTAACCAATTTACAAAGAGTTGTTACAAAGTCCAATATCTATCGTGAAAATGCAATTGCCTGCAAGGTATTTGAAACGAAGGGAATGTTGGAAAATATGAGCACCAAAGCAGGTATTCACACCTTGTAGCTGACCTGACTGTGGTGAGAAGTAGACTCATTTTTGTGAGGAAATTGTTGGGCATCAATGATGGGCTTGTGTCTGTGAATTCTGACTCTGCAATCGTGATGACACAATTGGAATATTTTAGGAACCCCAATGACTTAAGCTCAAAGTCCAATAAATCGTTTCATAATAATGACCAACAAAAAGTAACACTAAGTTGAATACCGCTTAATCAAGTGTAGCTGCCCATCTGAGAGTGTTAGGTACATGCAATATTCAAAACCGAAGCTAAGACACCAATGTCCCAAGAACCAGAAGAGATGAAGAGATGAAGGAGATGCAAGATAAAGGAAGTTGGAAGACCGTAGAGAAAAAAAGAAAGCTACAACACCAATCTCCCCAAGAAAGACGAGGAGCCAGGCAAGTAAAAATTGGTCTCAGTGGACATTAACCACCATCATCATCATCATCAATAACGTCCAACGCCTTTAGAGTGAATCTAATATTTTTATACAACGGAGTGCAAAATAAAAATGTACCGGATAGAATTATCGTGAAAGAGATACTAATGGTGCAGATAAAATTGTTCTAGTATAAAAGTCTCGCTGTGAAAGACGTTAGAGCGAACAACTATCATCTACATTGGTTTTTGGTCTGTACCATTTAAACAACAGTATGGTCCATATTTGTCGGTGTAGTTTAAAGAAGTCACAATTTTTCTTTAAAAATCTTGACTATTTAAACAATAGTATGGTCCATATTTGTCTTTGTAGGCCTAGTTTAAAGAAGTCACAATTTTGCTTAAAAAATAATAGAAATTTCGCATAGTTTAACGAGGCAGAGGAGTTGCCCGTAAAGTCATGGAAATTCCGGTCATTTTTAGAGAAAATCTGGCAAGGATTTTTGTAAATCCAAGTTATAGTTGTTAAACTTCAAAATTTTAGGTATCCTAGAGGTTTTTGATGGTGCTGAATCAAAAACACGATTCAAACACTGCCTCTTCAAGATTTTTTAAATTTTTTTTACCCAGATTCTCGCCACTTTTGACCCTCCTGGCAATTCCTTGGTCTGGTTAGACAACTCTTAGAAATTTTAGTTAAAAAACAATAAAATTTTGAGAAAACTTATAAGATATTTTTGAAAAATTAAATTAAAAAAATCAAATTTCAATATTTTTAGTATATCCAAATTTTTAAACATACTAAATCCATTTCTACCTTAAAAAAACTTATTTAAATACTATAAAATTGTGGTTTCTTGAATGAAAATTCCAAACAAACAAACAAAACATCAAATTCCAAAAAAAAATCACGATTGGAACAAAATTATGCCCTGCTATAGACCACACCAGTTTTGTCATTTATATAACGATCAATGTCACGACATGCGACTAAATCATTGGCTATTTCTACTATGTCAGATAGCCTAAATCATTGTACATGTACTGAATGTCTACTACATTACGTGCATTTCCTACATGCCATATTCTTCAACTTCCCCCAAGATATGAAATCAGGTTAAGGAATATTTGTATGGTAAAAGTATGACAATATATTGGTACGATCTCATGAATATCAGATTCTAAATTTTAATATCTATTAATGAATTTAAATATCATACATTGAGGAATTTGAATAATAAAATTAATCTATAATAATAATAATGAGGATATAAAATAGCGATTAAGGAATTTGAATAATAAAATTAATCTATAATAATAACGAGGATATAAAATAGTAGAGTGAATGGTTATGGTATTGAATATTTAGTGGCATTTTTTATGGATATTGTTATTATGTGATTTGATTGAAGATAGTGTTCAAAGTTTTGGGTGGATATTTTATTCATTTTTAAGGAATGATTAAGTAAAATGATTATAAAAAGGTGAGCATATAAAATTTTTAAAGTAAGAAGAAAAAGAAACATCTTAGAATGAGAAGGTAAAAAAACTTTATGGAACACAAAATCAATAAAACCAAATATTATTATAATAAAAATCAATAAATAAAATCAATAAAATAATTCATAATAATGAAAACCAATAATTCCAAAATTTATTTGCGCTAATACATTCTAAATTAATTCCAAAAATAAATAAGATTTATAAAATAATTACTTAATATTAAATAAATGAATTCATTGCGTAAAGAAATAATAATTACCAAAGATTAAATAAAGAAATTCATTGATTAAGAAAGTAATAGTGGTGAATTTTTCCTTTATAAAGAATTTGAAAGAGGAAATTAAAATAAAGGAAAGGGGAGGATCACTAAAAAGAGGTTTTAAATCGATTCACTTAATGCAAGATTTATATTATGAATATTTTGTTGATTAAAGAAATACGGAAGAAGAAAGCAAAAAGGTAATATTAGAGGATCATCTGAGTGTCTATTTGTTAAATTAGACAAAATAACACCATTAACACCATTAATTTGATTATAAACGGGGAAACACACATTTCTTTATTACACAATTTTAAATAATAATTATTTATTTGAAATTAATATTTATAGTAGTGATGAGAATCTACTCATATTATAAGAATACTACGGCCATTCAACTATTAATTTTTTTTACTAAAAAATAAAATAAATTAATATATATTTTTTTTAAACTAATTTTTTAAATTTTAAAACATTTAATATTAATATTAAAATAAAAATATAATTAAAAAATACTAATAATTCTCTTAAAAAATTATATTTAAAATAAACCATTTAATATTATCTTGTTTTAAAGTTACATCTCTTAGAATTATCATACATTTAGAAATTGAAGTAAAGGTATAACATAGAATGAACTTCGAGCACCAAGATTATAAAATACAAAAGTAAATTTCCAAACTTTTAAATATAAAAACAAATTGCTTTTTCTTTTTCCTTTTTCATTGGCTTGTTGCAATGCGTAACACTCATTCTAATATATCTTTAATTTTAATTATGGTCTACATATTTGTATTTTAATTATGGTCTACATATTTGTATTTTGAGTGATTTTATTATTATTATAAGTGGTTTATAAATAATCTTTTAAAAGTAAAAAATAATAATAAAAATTTAATTTTAATTAATTTAATTTTTAAATTTATTAATTTTTTTTTGTTAATTTGACTTTTAAAATTTTAAATTTTAAATTTTGAATTATATGATTTATATAATATTTCATAAGATAATTATTATAATTAAATTATTTGAATAAAATAAAATTTATTACATATGGAAATAAATTATATATAATTATTTTTTTTAATTTAAAAAAATTCAAATTAAATCAATTATAAATTAATAAAATTAAATTAAAAAATATTTAAATTAAAAAATAAACCCTACAATATTTTCCAAAAGTTAAACATTTTAACCCTGCTTTTCTTTTTCAAACACTTACAATATAAGATATCTCATGAAATTAAAAGAAAAACATCCCTGAGCCTCTCTTGTATTAATAATATGAATTGGGGAGATCTGGTTGAAGTGATTTATTTCTAAACCTGTCTATCCAACGGCTCAAACCACCAAAAATAAAATAAAATATTCCCTCTATAATATATTGACCTATCTCTCAAAGGAAGTTATCTCTATTTCCTTAGTCAATTTCCGTATGTGCACTTAGTAGTTGAGTAACATTTTATAGTTGTTGCTTTTAAAGGCCACTTGAGGATAATATGATCTATTATCCGAATATCCGGTTTTCTTTAAAATTATGAATATAATGAGATCTCTTTATTTTATTATTAAGTATTAGATATATATATATATATATATATATATATATATATATATATATATAATTTTATTTTAACATGGATAGGCTTTTTGTGAGAGACAATGACAAAGTTATTCATGGACTCGGTTATATTTTCCAGCTCATGCAGAGGGAATTATACTTTATTTCATCTTATAAGACCTTGGTAAAGGATCGTGTTAATATATGGGTGAGTGTAAATTAATTATGTTTTCTATTGGTTTTTAAATATAATACAAATATTAAAAAAAATTATTTAATTTGTATAAATGTTTTGAAATAGCTAAAATATAAATTTAAATAGAAAACAAACAATAAATATTAAATAACTTTTATTAATATTTAATTTTTTAGTTATTTATTTATTTCTATAGTTGTTGGTAAGGTTAGTATTAATGTTAAATGATCATATTAATGATGCTCGATGTCACTAAGGTTGATTGTTGTTAAGATTAATTTTATGTTGAAGGTTGATAAGTGATGTGAAGTGTAAAGACTTATCATTATTAACTATGTTGATCATTGTGAAGGCTAAACATTGTTAAATATGTTGATTGATTATCTTTTGATTTATGACATAGAATCAAAATGAAAAATGGCACATGATATCTTGAGGCATAAAATGGAAAATCTATGCTTTTATCAAACAAGAAACAGAATCATAAAAAACTTGAACATATAGCTGGTATAAATTTGAAAATGTAGCAAATACAAATTTGAATTTCTTTTCAAGATTTGTCTTTTGCAATCATTGTTGCTGGCTTATAGTATTTCAACTCTATTTTATATTACAAAATTCTAATTTTTAGATTTGAAAATGAAGAGACAAATTGTGAACAACCTTAAAAGACCAAGAGACAACTCCTCATTTTGTATTCTTACATAAAATACAAACAACCAAGAAGCTATGCTTATAAAATATGATTTGATGAATGAGAAAAGGACTTTTGGTGTGAAGCACTTTATATGAGAGGGTTCATGAGAAACATTCTGGTAAGGAGATTAAGAGAGAAGTAGTAGAAGAGAAACATAATTAAGAGAAGTAGAGAAAATGAGCCCCAACTTGAGAGCAAAAGTTAATATCAGGTAACCATAAAATTTTGTATTGTGATTGGGGTATTGCAGTCTCCTTTCAAGTTGTAGCTTGATAAAGAAAGGTTGTAGGTTGTTGAGGTAGGAGCCTCATGTGGGTTGTTTCCAGCAAAATGTTTTGTGGGAGTTGGAGCTTCCTTGAGGTAGTAGCTTCCTTTAGGTTGGAGCCTACAAGCAATTTGACGTAATAAGGGAGTAGGGGATTTCATTCACATCACTTACAACGAAAAATTAGTGGTTTTCCCCCTTATAGATTTCCACTTATATCTCGTGTGTTCATGTCTTGCTTGTTGAATGTTGTGTGAATGCTCTTCAATTGTGGATACGTATATATGTAAATATCTCTCTTTGGTAATTGAAAAAGAAACCATTTGTAATTGAACATATACATAAGTCATTAGTTGCATAAGAAAATAATAGAAGAATGAAAATTAAGTTGAGCTAAAAATTGGAAAGATACAATTACTCATTCACCCCCCCACTAATTGTCAAGCATACATTAATTAGTATAAGAGCTAGGTCCTTTCAATATTAGTCTAACAACTAGAAGGAGTACCTAAATCAGTAGCATGGCTCGTCAAGAAATATGCTCAACAAATAAATCCCCTTTTTCACTGGCACAAATTATGCATTCTCAAAAGTGAGAATGAGTGCATATTTAACTTGGAGTAGAAGTATGGGTTGCTAGGTTGGTGGGATATGAAGAACCAAAGACAATGAGTAATGACAAAGATGACAAATTGGAATTCACAACCAATGCAAAAGCTATGAATGCTCCTCTTAGCAGATTAAGTGAATCATAATTTCTTGAAGTAATGCATTGTAAAACAACTAAAGAAATCTAGGATAAATTATAATATATTCATGAATGAGATAACAAAGTAAAGATTGCCAAATTACAAGTATATAGAATGTAATTTGAGATATTAAAAATGAATGAAGATGAAGATATTGCTAAGTTCTTTCTAAGAGTAGATGAAGTTGTTAATGAAATGATGAGTCTATGAGGAATAATCAAAGAGAATGTAATAGTTCAAAAAATTTCAAGGTTGTTACCTTCAAAGTTTAATCCTAATGTTACAACTATAGAAGAGACAACGAACATTTGAGACTTTGAAGAGGGATGAACTACTTGGCTCTTTCGTAACATATGAGATGAGAATTTCAAAAGTAAAGTTAGCTACCAGAGATGCAACTTTTAAAGTATATAAGTCTACAAAAGACAAAGAATGTTCATGCTCATGTTATGATGAGGAAGAGGCAAAATTTGTTAGAATATTGAAGAAAGATGCATGTAATTACAAAGGAAAACTCCCATTTAAGTGTTTCAATTGTGGAAGAATGGGGCATTATCCTCAAAATATCCTTATAAGAAAGAATAAAATTAGTCTAGAAGGAAAGAAAATAACAAATGTTTAAAAGGAAAATCACCTCAATTAGGATCGCGTCATAAAGCTTAGTAAGAAGGGAGAAATCAAAGATCTACCAAAGATAAAGAAACCTCAAAACCCTACTTGCAAGTCATGTCAAATGGGAAAAAATCTCGAACTTCATTTAAAGAAAAGAAAAGTTTTCAAATAGTAAGCCTTTATAGTTAGTACAAGCAGATTTGTGTGTTCCTTCGAGAACAGGAGCACCAAGAGGAGAAAAATATTTTATGTTGATAGTTAATGACTATTCTAAATTGACATGGGTGACATTCCTTAGAAGTAAGTCAAAAGTGTCTGATAAGATCAAAATATTCAAGCCACTAGTAGAGAATCAAACAGGGTGTAAGATAAATTGTATAGGGTCAGAAAGAGGAGGTAAATTTACTTCAAATGAGTTTGCAAATTTTTATGATGAAACTGGCATAAAAAGGCAATATAATGTTGCAGACACACCACAATAGAATGGAGTTGTAGAGAGACAGAACATATCTGTTCAGTAAATGGTTAGAGCCATGATGAAAGAGAGAAACATTCCTCAAAAATATTGGGTAGAAGCAGTACACACAATAGTACATATTCTCAATAAGGAACATGTCAAGCCAAATTGTGACAAGACACCTTATGGATTGTGGCACGATAGGCCAATTTCAATTAAACATTTGAAAGTCTTTGGAAGTAAATTCTATATAAAAAAATAGTGTGAAAAGTTAGGAAAGTTTGATGCTCGATCAGAAGAAGAAATATTTTTGGGATATTCATCAAAAAGTAAGGGATACAAGTGATATAATAAACGATTACATAAGATTGGGGATTATATAGTTGTAAAGTTTGATGAAGAGCTACTTGACAAGAATAAGGGCATAGGTTCTATCAATCCTCTAGATCATCACCATGAAAATGAAGAAAATTAAGTACATGATGAAGAATAAAAAATGTCATAGAGTCATTCAAAAGGTCCCTCAAGACATACACAAAAGAATCACCCTGAGAGTCAAATTATTGGAGATATAAGTGAAGGAGTCGAAACAAAGAGGAAACTTGCAGAGAAAACAAACGAGGCTCATATTTCTATCCTATCACAAATTGACCCAAAGAGCTTTGATGAAGAAAGTAAAGACAAAAACTAGATAGATGTTATGAATGAAGAGTTATATCAAATTGAAGTGAGCAAGACTTGGGAATTGACACCAAGAGGAGCTAGAAAGAATGTCATAGGTAAGGAATGGGTATTCAAAAGAAAGATGAATGAGTAGGGACAAATTGTTAGAAAAAAATCCAAACTAGTATGTAATGGCTACCCACAAGTAGAAGGTATTTCCTATGAATAAAATTTTGCACCATTGGCGAGATTGGAGGTAATCTGGATGTTTGTAGCCTTTTCTTGTTTTAATTAATTTAAAGTGTACCAAATGGATGTGAAATTTTATTTCCTAAATGGATAGCTTGAGTAAGAAGTATATATGGAATAACCTGAGAGATTTTTATTATCATATAATACTAACTATGTTTGCAGGTTGAAGAAGGAATTGTATGGCCTTAAATAAGCACCACAGGGATGATACTCTAGGCTAGACAAGTATCTTCAGAAACAAGGCTTCAAGGGAGGAGGAGATGATATTAATTTATAAATAAAGGCTGATGAAGATCAGTTAGTAATTGTGGTTGTGTATGTGGATGATATTATGTTTGGTAGCAATAAATATTATCTAGTAAAATGGCTTGTTGAAGAGATGAAGTCTAAATTCAAGATGTTAATGATTGGAGAACATACCTTTTACCTAGGGCTGCAAATCCTAAAAAATTGAGGATGCATATTCATTTCTCAAGAGAAATACCTAAAAGATATGTTGAACGAGTTCTAAATGGAAGACTGTAAACCTGTGTCAACCCCCATTGCAATTGTATGCAAGTTATGTGTAGATGATGAATAACCTAATGTTGCTTAGAAGCTTTATAGATATATGATAGGAAGCTTTCTATGCCTAACAACTTCTAGAACATATATAATGTTGGAAGTCAGATTAATGGAAATATATCAATAAAGAACTAAATAGAGTCATCTATTAGAAACAAAGAGGATATTGATATACTTGAAAGGGACTACAAACTATAGACTATGTTACTTAAAAGGTAATAACTTTATATCGACAACATACACAGATGTAGACTAGGTGAGTTGTGTGGATGACACTAAAAGTACAAGTGGTGGTGCATTATACTTAGGAGAGTCTCAGGTTGCATGGTTAAGCAAGAAATAGAATCCACAAGATATGAAAGTAAATTTTAGTGACCTATATCTCTTAAGTGTGACAATGCAAGTGTAATAAGTATTTTGAAAAATCTAGTGCTTCACTTAATGACTAAAAATATCCCTATAGAGTACCACTTCCTCAGAAAACATGTGGTTGAGAAAACAATGAAGATGGAATACATACCCACAAATGAAAACATAAGAGATATATTTAGAAATCCACTTTCTAGATAACCGTTTGAATATATGAGGAATAAATTAGGGATAGTTCCTGAGTCTTCTCACTAGCTTGGATTTCAAAGAAAAGCCTAAAAGTTTGTAGAGAATATGAAAATTAATGCACTATCTATGGGGGAGACTACTAGATTTGAAGGAGTAAAGAAGAAGAAACAAGAATAAAGGGCCATCCTACAATTGCAATATCAATCAATCAATCAATCATATATATATATATATATATATATATATATATATATATATATATATATATATATAAGAATTCTCAAATGTACATAGTCAACATTTGTGTATCTAGTCAAAACGTATTGAAGATGAACCTAGCTCAATGTATATTTGCATCATTAGAATTTTCCAAATTTCTTCAGCCTCTGATGAATCTGAATATGTATGTGGCATGCATCAATGTATTTTATGTTAACTCATGTATTCAACTGAATTTTAATCTATGAAGAAAGAAAAAACTGAGATCTCTTGAAATATATATATGAAAGAAAAAGCAAAGGTGTTGCCATCAATCCTAGAGGAACAGATCCTATACATATTTATTTATGGCTTCTAGAAGCCTTCATTATGAAGCATCATAAGATTGACCTCTAAACTGTATTATTTGCAAGTTCCATATGAAGAAATCTAGTCCACTAACTAATCTATCATAGGATTGGTGTAAATGCTCATTTCATGCAAATAGAAATAAAAAAAATCAAATTGGTTCTATGATTGCGAAAGACTTCTATTAAAGAAAACTATGAAATTGGTTCTATGATCAAAAGGTTAGCATGTGGCTAAGCTACATTTCTGCATTTCAATGCATCACTAGGATCCCTCTAAATCCTTCAGCATTGTTATTATGAGAACAAAGAATTGAATTGTATATTTATTAATGCTATAGTTTTGACCTAACCTCATGTATACAAATGGTGAATGCATGAAGATTTAAAGTGTATTTATCTTCAAATGAAGAAATCCCTTGAAGAGTTTTAGAAACATAATTGAACATAATCAAACTCGTCAATAAGATGTTGATCAAATGAAGATCCATAGTCTCATAAGAATCTTAAGGCAGCGTCACTTCATCATGATCTATTTATTGTTATAAAACAAATCATTTAAAGTTAAAGAGGCATTTTCTTGACATGAGGCTATGATAAAAAATATTGAACCAAGTTTAATTTAGAGGTTAGTAAACGAGTTAATGAAAAAATCTAAGAAAACAATGAATCAAAAAGAAAATCAACATCCTATAGAAATGATTTAATTAAATGTCAGTTCAGTTCATTTGCAAAATAATAAATTCCGTCATACATAGAGGTCATACATGCTATAGAAAATGAGGGTCATCAATCACATAGCAAGCAACACATCCATTCGAAGAAAATGAGGCTACAACCAATTGCTACATTGAAATAAAAACTATACAAGAAACATGTATGTGATCCATTATCAACAATAAAAAAGATTTTAAAGTGTTATTGCTATGAAAGGAAGAAATTTTTTGAAGCTCTTGGACATAATAAAATGTTAGTCAAACGAAACGCTATTACCTCATAAAATATCAAGAATAGCCTTAAAAAATGACCCTATGAGAATTACTAGGGAAAAGAAAAGGAAATACTTCAATCATATCCAAACACATATACATACAATGCAATATCAAATACTTTGGTAGGAAATGTTATTTTTTGTTAGGGATATATTGTTCATTGTTTTGATAATTGCATTTATTCATTAACACATTATATTCACCCCATAGCATCATAGAATTATTTAGATTTACATCATTATTCAGCAACATATGAAACTATGTAGAAAGAACAATATCATCATCATCAATGCAACTAAACATAAAGGAACAACACAAGAAAAGAATTCACACATAGAAACACCGGGATTGGTCGGAGACTAGGGAAAAACCCAATATGGGGAAAACCATTTCAAATTCTTCTTCTTAATAGATTGTCATCAAATAATTCAGCAAAAAGGAATAAAATGATCCATCTCTTCAAGTATTTAACTAACCAGCAAAAACAACCACAACATCCATAAATGAACATAATAAAGCTTATACTCAAAAATCTAATTCTGAAATCTGTAATGAACTATCACTATCTGCAGTCAACTGCCAAACGTTGTGGTATTTGAGATAACTCTTCAGAAGACCGAGATTTCATCTTTTATTTCCCAGTCACACAGAGGAGGTGTCATGTGAGAAATTATAGCTTCCCACTTGCTCCCTTAAGCCTGGCATGTGAGCGAATTGGGTTAGATTTGGACTACGAAAACCCTAACTCCTAGTCACATGGATAGAGAGTTCTCCATGTAAGTGAAAGGATACAGTCACATGGATCAAATTTTGTGTGGGAGAATGTAGTCAAATCCTTCCTGTGTTGTGCCTACGATTGAGGCCCAAGACCCCAAATGAGAGATGCAAGCTTTAGACTCTACAATTTCACCTAAGAGTGAACCTGATCTTCCATGGATGAGTCTCAAACTTGTGTAAGACAAAAACCAAGATAGACGAGTGTCTCACGATTGTTTCCAAATTAGGTAGAGGTGACTTGTATGTATAACCTTCCAAGGTGGTCCACTTTTATTTAGGGATGACCTTCACAAATATGCAGATGTGGGATTATATTCATAAGTACACTTTCCCTTATCTAATTTGAGTGATATTTGGGTTGATTTTGGTCCTCTAGAAAAGAGGAATTCAATGAAATTATTATCTCCATCAGCTGAGTTGTCCAATGTGGAATTTGACTGCAATTGCATATTTTTAACACTCCCTCTCAACTAGGGAGAATTCCACATGCATCATGTCATGTCTATCTTTTCATCAAATCATATCCAATCTCAAGTATCTCATCATCATGTATCGCCATTGATCACATTAATTCATCTCTTTCCTATTCCTATTGATCTCTTGATTTTCCCCACTCATATTCTTAACATTTACAAATCTAAAAGAGGAAAAATTTTGACATCAGAGGGGGGCTCAATCTACCACCCTCTATCCATTAGGCTACTACCCAGAATCACATCAGAGAGTCAGTTCGCATAATCATTAGAGAGCATATCATTAAGAAGCACATCTCAACCCGGAAACTCATCGGGGATCATATCTGAACCCAGAATCTCATGGTTGGGCTATACATCTACAAACCCATATTGAGAAATAAGATATCCAAACATGTAGTGGAGTACATCTCAACCCTAGAATCACATCGGGGAGCTCATTCTAAACCCAATCCTATTGCGTGCTGATATTCCCATCAATGATTCTAAGCAATCATGTGGTAGAACACTTGCATCATAATCGCATTGGTTTGTACACCCCAAGTACACTCTCAACCCATTGACAAAATGAGGAGCGATATTCCCAACAAGCCAAGCTTATGGTTATGATGCCAACTAGGGTATACTATGCATAAAGTAGACTGGGGAGAAACATCTCTGACTCTGTAAAGATAGGGGAGAATCATATTAAACCCTATGGGTAATAGATAGGGGTGATACGCTATTGTCTAGAGTTCCATCAACCCCAGGATCCCTCCATCTCAATTCTTCACCTTGGGATCTTAGATAGGGTGAAGAGCTAGCTCAATGTCCTTGATTAGTCATGCTCTCATCATACTCATATATGATATCAACTGGATCATCATGTTGAAATAACAACAATCTCCTTTTCATATAGGTCATCAAATCAAATATCATATTAGAACATAAATAATCATATATATCACAAAAAGGATACCATAGTTATCCTTCCTCTCAAGGAGGTGCCAAGCAGAAGCTTAAGCTTGTCTCGTACATTATCATTGTCTCAATATATGAAGGTAACTCAATCCAAACTATATACGTGGTTATCTTCCAATTGGTCCCCACTCTTTTTCATCGTAATGTATCTATGTCATATCCAGATCCTTCTTAGACAACTCTTTAAGCAGATTCTTCATCCTGCCTCACAGCTAGGTTACATACCTCTCATCCAAGATATCATGGTAGATCTCATACTAAGGTATTATCCAAATGTTCTCATCTCATCAATAACGATTCTAATCATTATCAGTACATCCAAGTAGTCACATATTGTAGAATTAATATCTTAGATCAAAAAATTATTGTCTTATGCAAGTATATCAAAGGATTCTAGGTGGAAAATCAATGTATATAACGTGGTGCAATCATGAATTCATCTAGGTTCTATGCACATCATATACATATACAGACAAATGTTCAAAACAAAGCATTAATGCTTCAATCAACTATCAGTTTCCAAGTCAAGCTCAACAATATCTCTTTAAAACTTCTTGAAATTCAATTAGAGTTTCCAAGGATTTTCATTTCCTTTTTCCAACAATTCTTTAATAGCTTTGTGATATAAAATTTCCTTTCCCAACTCCAGAAATCGATTCATCATGCCATGATTCTTCATTTTCCACTTCAAAGACCATCTCCCTCTTACTTTTAGTATCAGGGGCTCATTTCCTGTCAAGAGTAGATCATCAACATATAAAACCCAATTCAAAATCAAAGTCATACCTTGGGACACTTTTGAAGTAGAGGTTTGGATCAACGGATATTCTTGGCTTCACCTGATAACTATGAATGTAGACATATCTAGATCAGGGACCTTAATTTACACAAATATTTCTATAGACATAACACTTTACCAAACCAATATGCTTAGCCTTACAGGAATCATTTATGTCTGATAAAAACTAATATCAAACTCATAAATATCATTTGTATCAAATTCTATATACCAGGTGACATGTAGAGCTCTTATCAAGTCACGACTCCATCTATTATCATGCCAAGAAGTTCTCATTTACCAAACAATATCAGTCTAAATTTGATCAAGTCATTCTCATGATCATAATATAAATCATTTCCATCACTAGATACACCAAGGATAAGTGATGTAGGTTCCATCCATTCATTGTCATATTACTTCACACTAAATCACAACTGTCAATACTTCAACCAATGTGCTAGGAACAAGGAGGCCAATACAAACCATTAACAGATACCCATATTAGTCACTGAAGGTCACTATGCCCACATAACATAAATCACTAGTCATCAAATTAAACCATTAGTTAGTAGGTCAAATAAAAATTTATTATCATAGAGAGGTCTACAAACCCAAAAAAAAATTCAACATCAAGTCAAAGTAATAAGTCAATATCAAGAATCATGTCAAAACTCCAAACACTACTCATTTATATCAATACGCCAAATCATGTCAACTTGTTGTAGCTCAAAATTCAAACATAATGACATATGCATGTCCCGCTCACCTGTAAACACAAGTTCAGTCTATATATTTATGTTATAGTAAACATTGAAACTTCCCTATTAATAGAAATTTTTGTTTTCTTCTCCACATCTATAGGAATGACATCCTTCAAGTGTAGTTCTCATCTTATACACATAACTTTATTCTAGTGTTTAGTAGGCATAGTTGCATCCATAAGCCTTCCCTACAAGGGGTTGGGAGATTATAGTCGCACCCTTGACCTTACTTCTGTGCGACTGAAAGGCTATACTCACACATGTAACCATGCTTCTTTGTGAATAAGGCTTAGAGTAAGGCTAAAATCTCTCTCCTCAAGTCATAACTTTGTTGCAAATCAACAATGTCATATTTTTTTTCTATTCATGTTGATAAATTATACTTCAATAGGTAAAGAGTATATAATGCAAATGACAATAGGAGATGGGATCTTATGGATAGATTCTCCCTCTGAATAGGAATCCACTTTAGTCATCTTCATTCATGGAATCAACTTGTCTATAATGTTATCATGAATAAGAATATCTATTAGATCATAACGTGAGACCATATCACATATTTGTCATGGTTATATTAATTTATCATCAACTACTTTACCATGAAATCAATATTTCATCAAGGGTTAGTTTCAAATAGCTAATACGAGCATACTTCAAGAATCATTGTCAAAACATTACTTCTTTGTCACATAAATCAATCCATAAAATTAGGGAATTCAATCTTAGCATATGCAATAATTACAAAGGACATCAAAGCATAACCATGGTCAAAAAAATATCACGAATATCAATATCATTGTTAAACTTCCATCGTCATGGCTACCATGATCGATATCAATAGTATCAAGTTACCATCATGCTGCTATCC
This sequence comes from Pinus tabuliformis, assembly GCA_031772625.1. Lineage (NCBI taxonomy): Eukaryota > Viridiplantae > Streptophyta > Pinopsida > Pinales > Pinaceae > Pinus > Pinus tabuliformis. The sequence continues at coordinate 487,199,503 of CM062818.1, forward strand.
TTCTTCATGGGATCAACATATCAAAAATGATAGATGCTAGCCAAACATAAAGTATACCGATATATCAGAAATCAATATTTCCAAGTATTTTCATCGAATCAAGAAATTCACTATGTAAGATACTTTTTCAACATCAATTGCACCATTTCATCATAAGAACCATGAATCCAAATCACTTTCTTATGCATGCATGAGCCAGTTGAGAAGGATACATACTCATCATACCTTAGTGCTTACATTGCCATCCATTATTACAATTGAAACATAACATTGAAACAATATACCATACATACATTGTAGTATTCAAATACCTATGCACCTTTTCATTTGACATAGGTAGCTTGTAGCACTTTCTCACCTTTTCATTAGGTGCCTCTTTACCTTTTCCAATATATCCATCCTTCTTGGATCTCAAATGATCCTCAAGAAGGATTCACTTATCACATATCATCAAGGAGGTTAGATGCATACATATACTCAATATATATGAAGGAAGTAATGATCAAAACAATAATCAGATCAATAAGTCTAAACAAAATTAAGGACATAAAGAAGTATCATAAATAAAAAATAACTTATCATTAGTGAGAGGTGATCCTCTTCCTCTTGAATGAACCCTCAAGGGCCTTCATTTTCTATTGTCCATATGACAACGTTTCCTTAACTATTTCTATCAACGTTATCAACAACGTGGCCTACTAGAGACTATCCCATCAAGGACTTCATCAAATCTATCACAAGTGCTAGGATTCATATCTTATATATTTTCCATAAGTAAATGGGTGCACTATCCCATCAAGGACAATTACTGTTCACTGGTTCAAGGACAGTGCACCCATTTACTAGAGACTATCCCATCAAGGACAGTGCACCCATTTACCGTCAATCCAAAGCCCCGTGGGCAGACTTACATCATTATTCAACAACGTATGAAACTATGTAAAAAGAACAATATCATCATCATCAATGCAGTGGAACATAAAGGAACAACAGAAGAAAATAATTCACATATAGAGATACCATGATTGGTCAGAGATGCGGAAAAACCCATTATGGGAAAATCCCTTTCAAATTCTTCTTCTTAATAGATCGCCATCAAATGATTCAAAAAAATAGAGTACACTAATCCATATCTTCATTTATGTACCTAACAAGAAAAAATAACTACAACATCCATAAATGAACCCAACAAAGATTATACTAAAAAATATGATTTTGAAGTCTCTAATGAACTGTCACTGTACCATTGAACCATGCGGCCTCTGAGAAAAATATTCAGAAGGCTGATATTTCATATTTGAGTTCTTGGTTGCATGGAGGTTGCAAGTGACTATAGCTTCCAAGTCACTCCTTTAAGCCTAGAATGCGAGCGTTTGAGGTCATATATGGACTATGGAACTCTAACTCACGATTGCTTGGATGGAGAGTTGTCCATGTGATTCAAAGGCTTTAGTTTCATAGATGAGATTTTGTGCGAGCAACTGTGGTCATATCCAATGAAGCCCAAAACCCTAAATGAGAGATGCAAATTTCATACTCTACAATTTCACCTTAGAGCGATAGTGATCCTCTGCTTAAGACCTGTGCGAGCCAAAAAATAAGATAGAAGAGTGTCTCATGATTGTGTCCAAATGAAGTAGAGATCACTTGTATTTATAGCCTTCCAAGGTGGTCCACTTTTCTTTAAGGCTGAACTTAACAAATATGCACATGTGGGCTTTTCTTCATAAGTACAAATTCCAATCATTAGGTTGATTTTAGTTGTCTTTAAAAGAAGAATGCAATGCAATTATTATCTCTATAAAGTAAGATGAAAGCGAAATTTGAGAGGTTGCATATTTTTAACAAGAAATTCTATCAAATGCAATGTAAAGTATTCATTAAGATTTGTTGGCAAGAAATAATAAAATGGAACCTTTCGACAATTCATGAGATCCACATTTAAAATCATTGTGTTGCAAACTATATTCTTTGCAGTCACTTAAATGAAAAGTAACGAGTAAATCGACGAGACCATGCACACTATGCAAAGATAAGACGAGTATCAAGAACATGAAAAAAAAGGAAAGCTAATTCAGAAAACATAGAGACTAGACAAGAGAGTGTCAAAGAGAATTGCGTGATCATAAGCATGGTATTTGTAAGCAAAAGGGAATGCATCAAATTGATCTAAGAAGTAACGTAAGAAGTAACAATGTGGTTTCAAAATCCGTCAAGGACTTAAATGGTATTAAGCCTGAGACTATTGACTCAAGCGACAAATATGATAGTGATAGACTGTACAAAGGCATAGGTAGCAGGCATTAGTGATAAAATATACAATAACATAGGTACTCGAAGGATTGAGAGAAGTAACCAACCATATATTATTATATTACAAAGTTTGGCATATTACATGGCGTTCATTTACAAATTGGTTTTGTACCGTAATTAGGTTTTTGACGAGCTATACTTCCAATGCAATATTTACACACAATGTTTATTTGACTCCTTTTTGCAACCTCCATATATATATATATATAGTGTTCTTAGTTATTGCAGCCTCCACATACAATATGCAACCCCAATATAATACAAAGCATTGGCTCCAAATAATTATACATTTACTGAATACAAAGCATTGGAATAAGGCTCAATACAAAGCATTGGAAATAGGCGTTGAATACCATAAAATAATTGAAACAAGTTGAATACAATAGAATATTTGGAACAACAATAAAATAATGTAGTGCGTGGAGGTTAAAGAACGCTTGGAATACCATATAATATGTTGTTTGGGAATACCATGCTTGGAATACCATATACAACGTTGTTTGGGAAGAATACAACGTTGCAATATAATGAATGCAGCACTGCTTGGAATCCCATATCCAATGCTTGGAATACAACGCTACTTGGGAAGAACACAACGTTTCTTTATTCATTTATGTTGAAGAGATTTATGAATTGTTTATATGGAGAACGTATGCAGCATATTGATTACAGTGAGAACTTGTTGAAGAGCCAGCTAGAACAATGTTCATTTTCCAAGCTAAAACAACTTTCATTTGTCAAGCGTACTTTTGAAGCATTCAATTTATTCATGGTTTTCATTATTGTAGCATTGGTTTATATACAACGTTAGACATGGTTTATTCATTGAGCAATGTTGATTTAATGATTTAATTCCTGCATTAATTTATCGAGTTCAATGTTATATATGGCATTGGAGCAGCATATGGTCTTTTTGGAGCATGTGCCTTTGGAACAACGTTATTGTCTTCATATATCTATTCATGTGCCTTCGGAAAAACATATTTTTTCAATTTACAATACATTGTTATATGTATTCATTGCCAATGTTATCATTTCCAGCATTAAGGAGATGTCACATTTATAGCGTTACAATACAACATTATATGTATTCATTGCCAGTATTACCATTTCCAGCATTATTTTTGGAGTAGCATACAACATTATATATATTTATTCCCAACGTTACCATTGCAGCAACGTTATTCTCCTTAATATCATTGCTTCCTTCCAACGTTAATGTATGTCTTCATTCGAGTATTATCTTTTCCATCATACAATACAATTTATATATTCATTGCCAACATTATATATATTCAGTGCAACTTCTAGATCAACCATTAGAGCAGCGTAGGGTTAGGAGAGAAAGCAACATTACTAAGCATTGTATAAGAGGTGTTTGGAATTAGATGTTGTACTATTAATGTATGGAGAGCAGCGCTGGGACTACAACATAATTTAATACATTGGAAGTGCTTCAATATGGTTCAGTTCATGAAACAGTGCACAAAATCAATCACAGATATATGCAACGATTAAAAGGAACGACGTCTAGAGTTTTATGCCCTAATTTGAGTGTTTATTATTTACTATTATTCTCATGGAGAAACATTCTCATAGTGCATTCATTCTTTAATACATTACGTTCATTCGTTAATACATGGAAGCACTCATTTCTTAATGTTATTATTGGAGCAATGCCTTGTGTTAATTGATTGCCAAAAGCACCGAAAATTCAATTGCATTTTCCAACCGTGTGTGGTTATTTTTATATTCAGCGCTCTCGTTGGTTCATACATTTCCTTGTGTTGACAATTCATTCTTATTTCTATGCTAGTTTTGTACCCTGATGCCTTTCATAGTTTGGAGAGCGTTAAGTACATGCCAAGCAAGCTTATTTTTGAAGCATATTTGGAGAGCGCTCATCTGACATTTGGAGCAACATTCATTTTGAGCAGCCCTAATAGGTTCATGATAATGGAGTAGCCCTAATACAAACATATGTTGAATGCAATATGGCCTGGTCTTAATGAACAAATTATCTTCTCTCTACCATATTGCTTCACTTGAAAAGCTAGGGAACAAATTAAAGTCATTTCATCTGAACAACTCATATGACTTGAACTAAAAAATGTTTGATCACTACAACCATTTTCCATTTATGTCAAAGGGGGAGGTAAACAAAGGAGTAGAGGCACAAGTATTGTTTCCAGGACAAAGAGAAGAAGGATAAGTGTGTTGCAATCAACTCAAAAAGGGGAGAATGTTGGTAATGTTTGGAATTGATGTCAAATGATTATGTTGAGGATGACTGATTTCATTAAGGTTGATTATTGTTAAGGGTAGTTTATGTTGAGGGTTCATAAGTGATGTGAAGTGCAATGGCTGATCATTATTAACTATGTTGATCATTAGGAATATTGAACATTGTTAAATATGTTGATTGATTATCTTGATGTATGACATAGAATCAAAATGAAGAATGTCACATGATATCTTAAGATATAAGCTGGAAAATCTATACTTCTATTAAACAAGAATTGTGAAAAGCCTTAGCATGTAGATGGTATAAATATGAAAATGTAAATAATACAAATCTGATTTTTTTTCAATATTTGTCTTTTGCAATAACTATTGCTAGCCTATATTATTTCAGCTCTATTTTATATTACAATATTCAAATTTTTTAGATTTGAATATGAAGAGGCAAAGTGTGGACAACCTTAGAAGATGAAGATACAACTCCTGATTTCATATTCCTATAGAATACAAACAATGAAAAAACTATGCTTATAAAATATACATTGTTGAATGAGAAAAGAAATTTTGGTGTTCAAGAGTTTATATGAGAGGGGTCATGAGAAACATTATGGTAAGGAGAAGAAGAGAAAAGCAGAAAAAGAGGAACAAAATTGAAGAAAGAAAGTGAGCAGCATACATGAGAGTAGAAATTAATATAAGGTAACCAAAAAAATTGAGGTAGGAGTTTCTTGTGGGTTGTAGCTTGCAAAAAAATTTGTTGGAGTTGGAGCTTCCTTGAGGTAGAAACCTCCTTTAGATTGCGGCCAACATAAAAATTGATGTAATAGGGGAGTAGGAGCTTTCATTCACTTCACTTTCATCCCAAAATTTGTGGTTTTATCCCTTATGGTTTTCCACTTATATGTTGTCTTCATTTGTTACTTGTTGAATGTTGTGAGGATGCTCTTGAATTATGAATAACCATATGTGAAATATCTCACATTAATAATTGAACATATACATAAGTCATTAGTTGCATTAAAGAATAGTAGAAGAAAGAAAATTAAGTTGAGCTAAAAAAATTGAAAGATATAATTACCATTCACCCATCTCAGTAATTGCCAAACATACCTCACTAATTATATACTTTTAACTTCTCTAATATTATATATATTTATTTCTAAATAATTTAGTGTGAACATTTAAATGATGAAATCAATATGAAATTTATTACATGTGCAAGAGAAAGAATATATGAAATTTATTACATGTGCAAGAGAAAGAATACTATTTTGTAGCTATTTAAAAATAATATTTTAATTATTTTAAAATTAATAAACTCAATAAACCCAAAAAAAGGAGTATGTGAAGTTTTGATATATCATTTGAATGTCATAATATAATGAATTGAGTTTCTCTTTTCAGAATATAGAAGCAAGTGCCGTATATAACTATTTTGAAATCCTTTAGAAATAAAAAGTTATAAGAGAAATAGTAGTAACTTTATTTTTGCATTAATGTTTTATATCATTATAATTATATATATATATATATATATATATATATATATATATATATATATAATTGTTAATTTTAGAATAAGGATTTTAGAATTTTAAATTAATTATCAATAATTATAAAATAAATAGTATGGATTTAATTTCTATTAAATATTTTAGAGTATTTTTAGAAATACCTATAGACCAAAGGTTAACATTTATCTCAAAAGTAGTTATACTTTTTCTACCCATTTAGTTAAATTAATTAATTAAAACATGTCATAATAACCCGTGTTATATGAAATGATTTATGGGTTTTTGGGCATGTGGTATTAATAAGCCATAGTATTGACCCGTGATATGGTAATAGAGCCTATTTACATGTTAACAGTCTTCATGATAAAGTGAAGGAAACTCTCCATGCTTAGAAAAATTGTTACATGTTTTTCTTAAATGTTAATGTGTTTAAATCATATATTAATTCTTCTTATAATTAATAATAAATATAGTTATAATTTGGCTAGTTTTTATGATTTTTTAAAATCCGCCAATGTGATGCTTATCATGAATTGATTCCTATGGAAATTTACTAGCCATTTAATTTATATAGATGTGTTAGTTTGTAATATATTTATAACTTCATCATATATAAATATGTGTAATATATTGTAACAATCATCAAATAAAGAAAAAAATGTTAAATTTGTTATAGTTTATTTATTTCATATCATTAGCTTGGTCACTAAATATTGAAGTATGAGGTAGACACATAGTATAAAATATGACACATAACGTGTGAAAAATCATGGGATAAGTACAAGTGTGTTATTTTGAAATTCAAATTCACTGCATATGCTAAGTTCCTTCCTAATTTAAATTTCATATCACAAAAACACATGCACAACCAAGTGATAGAGAATTCATGCACATTCTAGTGGTGCATAACACTTACACATTTTACGTCAAATTCAAGTTTTCCACTCTGCATATAATGTGCAATCAAACACATCCAGTGCAAAATATATATTGATTAATAATATTCTTACACTCAAGAGGGTTCCCATAAATTCAATATAAATTATAATCTGTTTATAACCTTCAAGCAATCACTATGACAAGACCATAATAGTAAATACACCTTAGCATAACATGGGATAGCACAATATCTAGCTATATATTTATGTCTTTTTGAATGAATAAAGATAAACCAATAGGGTTAATGGGAGATTTAATTAATGAAATATATATAGTAGGCAATAACTGTTCTCATGGATTCTCCAAGTACCAACCATGGGAGATTCACTCAATTTGTTGTGTGTGAGTGATATTCTTTTCACGATTATTCACATGCGTAGTCGACCCCCCTGTTCATTGCTGCATGCACAACATGAGAGTTTCAGGGGGATGGGAGTCCCCCTATATGGGGCCTAGGGCAACACCTCAAGAAATGTTTTTTTGGACCCTATATTAGGTGGGCAAACCTACCTATGGTTTTGTGCATGGGTTTTGCACATGGTTTTGGGCATGATGGTTTATGCGCATGGTATTTTGTAGATCCGGTCAATGGAACTACGGTTATGTTCTAATCTACGGTTAATGGATTGGAGTTTATGAATGCTTCGACATGTATATATATTTATTGTAACATTGAAAGGAATATAATGAAAAATCAATCTAGTAGACATAGTTTTTGGGATCTAGAGGATATCTCCATGTATTTCTTCTATATTCTCGCCATTTTTTATTTTCTTCTTTTTAGAATTCATTTGTAGGTAATTTCTGTACAGGGTGAAAGCCTATAGAATGAACCTCTGACATATCACGTATGTTCATGGTATACTATGAAATACCCTTAATTTGTTTATATACTAGAAAATACTTCTAAAAACCACATTATTTAACCTCATACCAAGATGAACCTAATACAACTACCCAATTTAAAAAACTTCTACATCCACTAGATATTGTAGGTATCCATTATTTCATTAACATTATTTTATACCCCTTTATATTTTTTCATTAACTTTGAACTCCATTATTTGTACCTGCCAATATAAAAGCCATTTACCCACTATTATATGATTAATATATTATTTAATTTTTTCCTAAATATATATCCCCCACTACGAATGCATGTGGTATCATATTTCTCCCCAAGTGAAGCTCCTGTAGTACCAAGTAGATTTATATATGTAGTTAATCAAAACATATGAACTCTTGATGGCATCCATGGCCTTTGAGTGGGATTTTGGCAACATTTGGATATTTTGATTAGTAAGTATACTTCTCAAGGCTATAGACATGGTTGTTGGTGAAAATGCATGCCTAGGAAATAAACAAGGCTTGCATGTATTTTAGGATAATAACAATGCCTAAAAGCACAAAAAAAACACCTCTTAGTGTTCTCCCAAACATCTAGGAATGCTATTGATGCTCTAGTTTTCATGGTCCATGATACTTAATAGGAACCATTATGACTGAATTTTGTGGTTTACACTCCTCAATATAATCATCTATAATAAAATCATTAGCAAAATTATTCCCATATATAACATTGATGGGAATAAATAGGCCACCATTGTAGGACTTTTCTATAGTTAAGGATATCATGCATGTACCTCAAAATACAAATGATATTTTAGGACTCATTCCTTATTTCTTTCATTGGAAATTTCATTAGGTCATGAGACCTATCTCTTGTACTGTAAATGTTAGAATAATGCATATATAGCAATTACTGGGAAAAATCTCCCTCTCCATTATATTTTGGGGATGTGTATCTACCTTGATCCCTAGTGGAAACTCTTAAGGCCTATGTCTCAGGGTTTTTGTCCTAACCATGTCCTAGAACCATCCCACGTGGGATTCACTCAATGAACCTTTGAGATATCATGTGAGTTCATGGCATCTTAAACAATAGCTTTAATTTGACTACATATTGGAAGATACCTCTTAAAAGCACGTTATTTAACCCCCAACCAATACGAACCCAATACACCTTCCCAATTTAAAAATACGCTACATTCTTTAGATATTTTAGGTATCCATTTTTTCATTAACATTTTTTATACACCTTTATATTTTTTCATTAAATTTGAGCTTCATTTTTTATACTTGCCAATATCAAAACCATTTACCCCCTCTTATATGCTTAATATATTATGTCATTATTTCGTCAATATATATCTCCCAATATAAATGCATGTGGTATGGTATTTATTCCCCAATGAAGCCCCTATGACCCATCTATACTACACAAATTTCAAAGTCTTATACCATATCCTAATTGCAAGCCAAAGTTTGCATCTTGACATCAATCTATGGATGTTTTTGGCCCTATTTATGGCATGCACAATTATGGAATAATTTATGTAACAACCCTTGGTTGATTTTCCATGTAAGAAAATAAAATATAAGACCAAGGTCATGGGACACGTATTCCGAGACGGATGTTGGGAAAAAGATCCTAGTGGGTGTCGCTTCAGTTTATTATGGCTAACAAAATTGGCAAAGTATAAGAGCCATTGGTTGGAATTTATTTACGGAAATAAGGGAAAATAGGAGAAAAGGGAGATGAAAGGTTGCATGTTTGCTTGAGAGGGAAATTAATGAAAATATGAAGAAAAATGAAGAAATTAGAGGCATCAATGATAAAAAGGCTTATGAGGATCAATTCATATGTTTTTTGGTCAGTTTGGCTATGGAATTAGTTTTAGAAAGAGAAGAGAACCAGGATAAGAAATAAAGTAAGGAAATACACAAAAATAAAAAGAAGGACAAGCAAGGAAGGCTGGATCAAGCAACTTCAGTAGGAAGAATTGCATGTAATAGATTGCATGTGTAATTTCCTAGCTGATTTGTGAATGCATGGTACAATTATTTGTGTATTTGGTTCTCTTGTTGTCATTGGCATGGGTTTTTCCAGGTGTGACAGTGGTTTTAGCCTTGCCTTTTTATTTTTGGATATCCATGGTGTGATGGGGTTCTTTTATTTGGTTATGCCTTGGATTTCCATAAGGTTTTATAACAGCATGAGGTGGTGTCAAGAAAATTCCCAAGGGTTGGGTGTAGAGGTGGTCTAATCTTTGGGAAGCCCTTGACAGGTGGGTAGAGACATGAAAATTCCTCATGGTATTGGTGAAGAAACTCTGAGGCATCCAATCTTGTTTTCGGCTTAGTGATCTCTTGACTGGTCTTGGGAAGATTGTTGTAGAATAAGGGTGGAGGCGGTTTAATATATGGGAAGCCTTGGTTGTTTATGTATTGCTTTTCTTATGTGATTTTTTGACTGGTTTTGGTGAGATCGTGGGAGAATGAGGGTTGAGGTGGTTTAATATATAGGAAGCCCTGGTTTTTTATGTCTTGAGATCCCACCTTCATGATTGGAATATGGCACATGGGTGCTTGGATGAAATAAAGATTTGATTCAACTCAATCTATTGTCGAGTGGTACGTGGAAGTACTTGACTTGGTTGCATTTTTCATATGTTAATAAGAGCTATTTTCCTATTATATTCTTTGACTACTTGTACTTCTTATTATTTTTCTTTGATGGTTGTTCTATCATGGTTATTATTTTGGTTATAAGATGGTTATAAACATGGTTCCATAACAAGTTCTAGCGATGGATCTTGATATGTTTTGATTACTTGATGAATGGTTAATCAATGCATGACATAAAAAATGTTATTGTAGCTATTATGAGAGGGAATTAGACCTTCTTGTTGATTCTTAGATAAGTTTCACACCCATATGTTCAAATATGCATTCATGAACTGTAGATTACATATTCACAATATGTTTACCGAAATGACTATCATGGTTAGGCCTTGTTAGGTCAAGTCCTTGATCAAATTTTGTATAAATAACATGTCCTGATGTTATTTATCATTTTGGAAAGTCTCATTGAGTTCGTGGTTGTTGTCTGGAGTTTAACCTGAAATGGTGGCTTAGAATCCCAGACCACACCCTCTGAACTAGAAGTTTTGGGCTATAACTACACTGTTACAGGCTTATACATGTGGTTTGAGGCCTTGTCATGCATACGTTTATGGGCCTAGGTCACTTCAAAAACAACACATCTCAGGGTTTGGGCACTTGGAGTGGTTTTCTATCTCCTGGATTTCCTCTAACTCATGAGTAAGGTCAGTAGAGTTCCAATTTGTCAACTCCACTTCCTTAAATGTATTTAGGAAGTTGGGTCATGTCATAATATCCCTTAGCTCATGTTTACCCCAGCAGGCTAGTTTAAGTGGTTAAATGTGGGAAGGGTGGGTTACAGATTGGTATCAGAGCTATGTTGCAGCAATGGACCCTGGGGTAGATGTGGTTGATGTGTATACATGTCAGATTGTCTATGTGTTTTTCATGCATTCATAATAGTTTAGACATGAATTGTGGTTGTCATTATGTTGTTTGTGTCATATGATGATGTTAGTATGTCATGATGATGATATGTTGGTTGATATGGAGTAAGAGATACATATTATTAGAGCAAGGTTGCATCACTAGACCTGAGGGTAAAAATAGATCACCATATAGTTTTGTATGTTTGGCATACATGTATGCTAGTTAATGGTTGTTATATGCATTATGGCTATATATATGCCTATCATTATATTGTTGTTGTGGTTACATGTATGATAGATGTGAGCTGATCAGTGTGTTCATATGCACATCCATCAGATAGGCATGCATGGTAGTTAACTTGTTGTTATATCCATTGTAGTCATACACATGATGCTTATGGTCATTACATTTAATATTTTTATGTTATATGTATCATGCTAATCTGGATTGGCTTGTGAAATTGGCTATTGTTATAATATTCAAGTATGAGTTGATATACGTGTGATATTGCATCATACTAATTTGGATTGACTTGTGCAGATGGAATTGCCTCCCTTGAGATACATTGAAGTAGGAGTTTGATTATGTTGTCTATTTGGATGATCTAACATGTTATGTTTATATGTTGTTTGAATGTTTGATTAATTACATGGTATGAGTATGTGTCTATAAGATTGTATGAAGGAACGATCTTGTTGCAAGGTAGTTGTACTTACATGTGTAGAGACAACTGATATGAGCTTGAATTTGCAGGGAAACATGCTTGGTATTAGTGTGATAAGGTAAAAATTAATTTGTTTATATAACTAACAAATAGGTGATGTGATAGCACATAACAAGACTCAATTGTACAAAGGAAAAAGGTAAAGGAAAGGAATTTGGTGAGAATTCATTTGGTTATGTTTGGAAACCACCATTCTAAATGAATGAGTTCTTTGCATTAATACATGAAGTCTTCTTAACCTTGATTTTATTTGAGATTATGTGGATATGTTCTATTTCATGAACGCGTATTTGACAAGTATAAAAACTAGTTTCTAGTTATCGCTGGATTTGTTGAGGAATTGGAGTCCCTTGAGAGATATATATGTACGTGTTTAATAACAAGGATTCTTTCTTGGCACACTAAGGTAAGGTAACTGGTATGTTGTTATATATATTTATGCATTGGAAATTTTGTGTGTATGTAGTATGATGTTGGGAATTGCATGGCAAAATATAATACCATAGAATCTTGAAGAAGGCTCAGGTTCGGCTTTCCTTTGGAAGCATTGGGAAGCCATGGGAACTAAGTCATGGTGTATGTTAAAAATTTTTTGTTTTCAGTGATCTGTGACTTTTTTGTGCTTGATTTGTAGTTTCTTTATGTCTGGTGTATGGCCAAGCCACTTTATTTATGGTGTTGTTTTGTTGTTTGGTTTTTCATGATTTTCTTCTTCTTTGTTTCTTGTTCTTTCCTTTTATATTTTAAGGGTCTTGGGAATTGGTTGGGGAAACGAAAGTTAATGGATAAGTAACACTGAAGGATACATGAGTAATGAAACTTCATGAGTAATGTAAGACCCAGATGAAGCTTGACGAATGAGTAAAGGGAAGTTGAAGGAAATAATATGACAGCCAGTTGGATTCGTTGGGTCTGTTAGGGTAAATGGATGGTGGCATGAAAATAATGAGAAAGGAAACAAGAAAGGTAAAGTGAATGGATTTCAGGTGTGAGATGCCTTGGCTATGTTGAGAATTATTGTTCTTGATATTGTGCATGTGTTGCATGGATAAAGAGAATTCTTTTAACCTTGACCTTATGATATCATGTAATTATGTTGTGATCATAATTATATTGATGCCTGTATATGTATATATGTATGTACCTATCTCATTGTCTAACAAGATCATCAAGGATCATGCTTGTGAAGGAATGATTACTTATGCAGGTGAATGGCATGAAGCAGATCCTTGTTTATGAGGAATCAAGTGAGAAGAGTAGCCCTACTAGATCTATGAGGTTAGTATCACGTGGATATGAATTGATATGATGCGCTTATAATATGCCTATATTTGTGCTATGGATAAGTAACACTGAAGGATACATGAGCGGAATGAAAGAAGTGTGATTGCGACATGTTGGGACAATCATGGATAGTGGAAAGGCACTAGAGGTAGGGTTTACCAGGTAGAGACAATGTGGTCTCTAGATGTGAAGTACTACTATTATGTGTATGTGTACATGTTATATATGTAGTGGTGTACATGTCATATATGTAGTGTTGTGTACATGTCGTATATGTGGTGTTGTGTACATGTTGTATATGTGTTGTTGTGTACATGTGGTGCAATTTACATGTTGTACATATGATGTTGTGTATATATGGTGCTATGTGTTGTGTACATGTGGTGATATGTACATGTTGTACATGTGGTGTTGTGTGCATGGGTTGCTATGTACATGTTGTACATGTAGTGATGTGTGCGTGTGGTGATATGTACACATTGTGCAGGTGGTGCTGTGCACATTTGGTGATGTGTACACATTGTGCAGGCGATGTTGTGTATACAATGTGTAGGTGGTGTTGTGTACATGTGGTATTGTGTACATATTTTGCAAGTGGTGTTGTGTAAATGTTGTACATGTGGTATTGTGTATATTTCAAACATTTCTTTTTGTGTACATGTGGTACTATTTTATGTGTATTGTGTAATCATTATGTCATGACATGTGTACTTGTTGTGTTGTAATATGTGTACGTATATGTTGTGTTGTATGTTGGGTGTAGGTGTATTTTTTGTGTTGTACACTAGGTGTAGGTGTATGTATTTTCTTGTACACATAGTGTGGGTGTATGAGTTGTCTTGTACACTTGGTGTAGGTGTATGTGTTGTGTTGTATTCTGTGTGTGGGTGTATGCGTGTGATGTACAATGTGTATATGTATGTTTTTTACATTCTGATGGGACAAGCAGGTATGAGATTGCCTAGGCCCTTGTTGTTGATATTGAAGGCTAAGGTGGTTTAGTCATTGGATGCCCTTGTTGTTGATATTGAGGGTTGAGGAGGTTTAGTCTCTAGATGACCTTGTTATTGATATTTATGGTTGAGGTAGTTTAGTCTCTGGATTCCCTTGTTGTTGTTATTGAGGGTTGAGGCATTTTAGCCTTGGGACACCCTTGTCGTTGATATTGAGGATTGAGGAAGTTTAGTCTATGGATTTCGTTGTTGCTGATACTAAGGGTTGATGAAATTTATTATCGGGATACCCTTATTATTGATATTGAGGGAGGAGGCTTTTCAGTCTACAAATTCCCTTGTTTCTTGAAGAGAAGAGAAGACAATGGGTGCTTGTTCGGTTTGGCAAACCAAAAAAGTGTGTATATGTGGTTAAAGAGAATAGAAGACAGTGGGTGATTTATAGGTTTGGAAAATTAGACGAGTGTGTATACATGATTGGAAAAAGCAAAGGCACTGGGTGCTTGTCAGGTTTGGCAGCCGATTCAATGTGTGTATAGAAAGAACAAAGAATAAAGGAAGATGTAAAAGAACCATTTGAAAGATAAGTATGGATATTTTATTTTAGCTTTTAATTATGCACATGATCTACGATTTTTATTTATGATGTTTGTGTTTCGAGCTAATCAGACGTGATATGCTTATATATGATGATTTTATCAAAGATCTAGTTTGACTTGGTGCGACAGGAAGTAAAAAAAATTGTAGTTTCACCTTATTGATGGGCAACCAATGAAGTATGATTTGAATTTATTTCAATTCCTTTTTATTATAATGGAAATTATGTGGTCGGTACAGGAAAGAAGGGAAATGAATGGTTCATGCGGTTTTAATTAACTACATGAATTGGTAGCATCAATAAAAGGAATTGGAATAAGCATTAGTATGTTGGTAAAGAACTTCAGGAGTAGAGCCATTGTGGGACGCTGGTACCCAATAGTGTCCATTAATTTCCATGAGAATGCTATGACCGATATGATGGTTTTTAGGTAGGGATATATATTGGTTTTTGGACCTTTTTTTGTGAGGAAACCTTTCCAATGGATGGATCACCAGGGGAAGGGGATGTTGGGGAGATTGGAAGGTGAGTAACTGCACGGAAGTGGGTGACTGGATTTATCGAGGGACTATATAGCATAATAGGGAAGGTTGAGGAATGAATTATTTGGGTAATTAGAATTACTAGATGGAACCAAAAGCACATTGGGAGTGTGCCCTCAAATAATGAGTTGCTAAACATTTATTGAGAGAATAGGTAGCACAAGGATCATCACGCTAGACATTGGGTGTAGGTTTGACTATGGCAATGGATTTTGGACTTCCCGGGAAGGAGGTGAATCTTGGTGTTACTTTGAGGGTGGAGGAGTGAGCCTATGTATTCCCTTGTTGCTGATGCAGGCATTATATCCTTTTATTTTCTGGTTAAAGTAAATGTGCATATGTATATATGTGTATTTTATTGTGAATACTATGTCGAGTTGGATTATAAAGCTCCATAAATATTATGTCTATTTGCTAGTTGAAGAAAATGTGCATTAGTATATGTGTATATTATTGTAAATACCATAATGAGATATGTTATAAAGCTCCAATAAATCATATGGCTGTCATGTTTTTAGCAGGATTTCATTGTAAATACTTCAACAAGCTAGGCTATAAAGCTCAATGGGATGTATGTTTTGTTTTTAGCAGTTTGTTGGTCATAGGTTCCATAGAACACTAAGGACGATTTTCCCCTTAGGGGATGGGTTTGTAACAACCCCTGGTTTATTTTCCATGTAAAACAAAAATATAAGACCAAGGTCATGGGACACGTATTCCAAGCTGAATGTTGGGAAAAATATCCTAGTGGGTGCCACTTCGATTTATTATGGCTAAGTAAATTGGAAAAAGCATTCACAAAGGTAAAGAGGCATTAACTGGCATTTATTTATGAAAATAAAAGAAAATAGGAGAAAAGGGAGATGAAAGGTCACATGTCTGCATGATAGGGCAATTGAAGGAAAATGAAGGAATTAGAGGCATCAATGATAAAAATACTTATGAGATTTAGTTCACAAATTTTTTAGACAGTTGTCTTTGGAATTAGTTTCAAAAAGAGAAGAGCACCAAGAGGAGAAATCAAGTAAAGAAAGACAAGGGAAAAAAAGGAAGGACAAGCAAGGAAGGTTGTATCAAGCAACTTCAGCATGAAGGCTTGTAGGTAATATGTTTCATGTGTGATTTCCTAGCTAGTTTGTGAATTCATGGTACATGCATTTTTGTATTTGGTTCTCTTGTTTTCATTGGCATGGGTTTTTCTGTGTGTGACAATGGTTTTAGTCTTGCCTTGCAATTTCAGGCTAACCATGGTGTGATGAGGTTCTTTTATTTGGTTGAGATTTATATTTTCATAAGGTTTTGGAACCGAGTGAGGCGGTATCGGGAAAGTTTCCAAGGGTTGGGGGTCGAGGTAGTTTAATCTCCAAGAAGCTCTCAACAAATGGGTGGAGATAGAAAAATTCCTCAAGGCATTGGTGATGAAACTCTAATGCATCCAAGCTTGTTTTGGGCTTAGTGATCTCTTGATCATTGTTTGTGCGATCCCGGTAGCTTGAGGGTGGACAAGGAACTAGAAGTAAATGACTTTCTAGTGAAGGTTTTTGTAGAAGTCCCTATAAAAATAACCCAAAAATTTGTTCGTAGCGGAGGTCACTCATGAAGCTGGGTGAGCAAATGTTTTAGAAGATGTTTTTTGGATGGTGCATTTATAATATCTAAACGCGTTGGTGCTTTACTATCCATACAAGTTCCGGTGCCACATGGAACATGGTGCACTGTGGAAAATTCATTTTTATAAAATAAAAAAACACGGTGCGCTAAATAACACAATGCATCAATGCTTGAATAATCAATAACATTGGAAAACAGTTAACTTTTAAAAAAATTCGGTGGTATATAGAGAGAAAGCACCAGTATCCTTCATTTAGTCAAATGCCCCAATGCATACCAAGAAGGAGCACTGCTATAGTTTTTAAAATTTAAAAAAATGCATTGTTATTTCCCAATGACATATCGGTGTTGTAAATGTATTAAAATTCTTTGGGGTGCCTTCTAAGGAGCATCACTATGCTGTTTTTTTTTTTTTTTTAAGAGTTTTGCTACAGTAAAACAAACCAATGGTATGACACCTGTATTAGAATACACCATAATATATTTTTCAATTTAGAAAATACGTGATGCTCTTGGATATCTTCTACACTAGTGCAATTATAGTAATGCATCATAAGAGGGTTATATAAGAAAAAGAACCTCCTGATCATAAATTTCATGTTTCCCATCTACAATGTTGGAGATCTCTGAAGCACTGGTGCCACTGTTGCCTCATGCAAGCACCCTGACGTCAACGCTTCTCTTGCTCACCATCCTTTTGTTCCATGCTCGCTATCTGACTTTCCAATTTTCGCAAACTATGGTAAAATTTGTTTTTCTTCATTATGTGTCAACAATTCCTCCTTGACGAGAAAATGTCCAGGTAATGTCATTGTTTCTCTCTAATTTAATTTTGTAGTGGATTAGAATTGTAAATTAACTTAAAATTTCCATTGTTTTTGAAAAAATAAAATTTTCGTTACGCAATTCTCTCAATATTTTCGGCTTGCATCGATAATGTTTCACCTTGTAAATTTGCAGGGTGCACCGCAGTTCAGTGCATGAACATAACACACCACTACTTTTTTGGTGTGTTTCTTGAATGAAAACAGATTGAGAGTGATATTAATTGTACGTCAGTGCATATAATTTTTAGGTTACACCCAATGCGTTTATATTTACCGAACACACCACAAAAATAATATTTAAAAATATAGCTATAGCTCGGTCTGTTTGATAACTTGAATGTTTTGTACCATTGCGAAAAGGTTATACATACGCACTGGTGCTAAGTGTGACACACCAAGATGAAAATTTAAGTTTTTGAACCAACAACCCTGCGTCATACTTATTTGTAAACCAATGCCAGTAGAGTATTTTTTGACAGTACATCAGAGATGGTGCATTATTATGTTTTTAGTGCACCGATGATTTTTTTTTTTTTTGAAATTTATCTTTCGTTATTTGTAAATAAATTTTTCATTTAATAAAAAAAATATTTTATGTATGAGGCTAATGTATTTTATATGTCAATTATGTAGTAGACACATCAGCAGAGGAAGCAGTAGCAGGAACATGAGAAAATGGTGGAGCAATACAATATGGTTGGATCATGGGTGGCCAGAGAGAGGGAGAGGGATTTATACCCTCTCCTTACTACTGTAGCGATGTAAGCTCTCTTAGGGAATGTAGGCCTCCTCATGTAATATGAGGAGACTACATCCTT
Organism: Pinus tabuliformis; assembly: GCA_031772625.1. Lineage (NCBI taxonomy): Eukaryota > Viridiplantae > Streptophyta > Pinopsida > Pinales > Pinaceae > Pinus > Pinus tabuliformis. Next base: position 487,218,241 of record CM062818.1, read on the forward strand.
GAGGGAACACTTTGTCTTATTACCACATCTGATTTGTTAATGGAGTGCCGAGTAGTAGGGTTTTTGTGTTAGTATTGGGGAATTATATAGGCCCTCTAAGGAGGAAATATGCTTTATCACTGGCCTATCCAAGAGAGGTGAAAATTTCTTCAGTTCCCTGATGTCCCCCATTGCATTGCAGATGAGAGTTAGCTTTCCTACACTCAGAGATATGTCAGGCCTCAAGCAGTCCATCCAACAGATTTTCAGGTCCATGGTGGACATCTACGGATTTCTTATTTTATTACACAAGAGGTTAGGTGATTTGTGATTATTCACCACCATTGCATACTTTAGTAGTGATGGGAAATGCATTAGTTACCCTCTTTTGTATTATGCCAATTCTTTGATTCAGGCGCCACATTGTATGAAATGGTATACCATTTTTTTGAGGTAGTTTTGGATGGCTTTAGATAGATGTCCTGCGTTGAGACATGGGAGGGCGACCTTCCATTTCGCTTTAGATCTTTTTTGTTTATTCTTTGAGAGGTTTCCAGAGACGAGGCCTACATTTGACCATCAGTATCCTAGGCTGATCACTAATGTCTGGAAGTGAATGTGGGAGTAGATGATGCTCAAGAGGGGCCTGCTGGTGTATTCAACTAGGATTTTTGCCCAGGCACTAGCGTTACTAGCCAATGAGGATGATCATTCATTCATTGTACATAGGGATTGATTTGAGACAATGTCCCAAAATCCTGTTCATACCAGATTAACCTCCAGATGATAGAGGTAATATTATTTTTTTCTTTAAATTAATATATTTTCATTTTATTGTTTAAATTAATTAGAATTAAATTTATTCTAGTATGTTCTTTAACTTGTTTTATTAAATTATTTAATGAAATTGTCTAATTATTGTTGTGTAGTATATATTTTACAGACATTGAGACATTCGAACAGGACATGCCTCTCTGGGTGGAGGAGATGAGGAGATCGGTGAAGCCCAAGAGGATGAGCCACATCTACAAGGGGTTGTGGGCATCTGGAGTGGTAGGTCTAGTTTGTAATTTCAGATGGACTACTATTACATATTAGCTAGATTTTTGGTTAAGGAGGGAGTTTGCCCTGCGAGGGCTCAAGATATCAACACAAACCCAATGTTCCAGGATCTGTTCAGGGACTGTCTACACAAGATGATGTCTCTTATGCGTCATATTGTCAGAGCTAGTAAGATACTGGTTACGATGAGGGATGCAAGTCATGCAATGACATATATGTCAAATGAGAGTGGTGATAATGATGATGAGGGTGGTGAAAATGGTGCTTTTGGTAGTACTTACCCATAAAATCATGGTCGTTTGGGTGTTTGTGATATTTGGTAGTACAGCTCCTCAGTCTCCTGATGATGACATGCTATAGCTAGAGGATGTACCTTCTGTTTCTCCTAATAGAGAAGACTATCCACCTCCTCCTACACCTCAGAGTTTTCCAAACCGTGTTGAGGAAATAGTTGACCATCCATTGCCTTCTACTGTAGACCAGCCAATATGTCCTCCTCCACCCTAGAGTTTGAGAGACGTTGAGGCAGTAGTTGATCATCCATCATCTTCTACTACATACCATGATGACACTACTGGGTCTGTTGTATTAGATATTTGATTGTAATTATTTGACTTTATCATGTATTTATTTGACTTGTTTATATATATATGGTGCATTTTTTCTATTCATGTTATGTACTTAATTTATATGTTGGTCTTGATGTGTATATTGTTAGGTCATGTTAGATATGTTCATTTAATGAGCTTTCACATAGATGTGTATGTAATAACAATTATTTGACATGAGATGTATATTAATTTGAGGATATGTGTGGTGATAATGTTAGCTTATGATGTTTTTGTTTTGTTATATGTGATCACGATGATGATGCACTGTTAGATTAGATTTATGTGTTAGCTAATGGAGTTTAAATGTGCTATAGGTCTATATAATTAGATGATGGTAGTGAATTTGAATGTGTATCTAAGATGATGTTTATGTTTGTTAGATGGTTATCATCATGATGTTTATTTTTATGAAGTAATATTTATTATAGATTATGTATTGGTGAACTTATATCAAACTTTCATATATCAAATTTCATGCAAAACGACTTACTTTAAAAGAAATGCAAATATATTTTTGTAAATTACAAAGTTTAGTAGGGTCGAAACTATGATTGAAGATTACGATAAATATTTTTCTATTGCTTAGATAATTCATTCATATTTAGTCTAAATTAATTAGTAAAATATTTCAATGCTCACAAGGAAAAAATAATTGAAGGTAAAATAATTTAGTTAGTTCTTAATAAGACGAAAATGTGTAACTCATTTAATTTTTAATATAAAATATTAATAATAATAATAAATTCATCAAAAATACAATTTAACCAATTCAATATTGGTTTATAAAATTCAATCTATTGGTAAATTTAAAAAACTTAAGTAAATAATTTTTTTATAATTAATTTAGATTTATTATAATTTTTTATACAATTTAATATATTACTAAAGTTATGAGATTTACAAGTAATTCAAATTTAATATTTATAGCAACTCTTGCCAATTTAAATTATAAATTTATATCTCTGAAGATGATGATCAAGAAATGTCTTGTGAAGTTACTTGTAGTTGGGGATTTTGTCTATTGGAAGTTCTCCCTGAAAGAGGCAAATGAAAGTTTTTCTACTAATAAAGATATAACATTTTGGTGCTATTTTGGTTCTTTATATGGTATTGCACTAGTTTAAATTTAACACTTTTTAACAGTAAATATGAGATAAATAATACAAGAATGATACTAATAGATCTAAACTTTTGACAAATAATATATTTCATTATTTCTTAATGAACAACTCAAAAAAATATTATTTTATCCATCTATTTGTCATGATATAGTCACTAAAATTCATGTTGTCACATTTCTCATAGCTAATATGCAATCATGTTCACAATGATAATGACATGTCTACTTTAAATAATTTACTTATAAATACATAAAAATAGATATTTATTTTACATAATCTAAATAGGAGAGAAAAGTGCATCACCAAGTCTATTTGAAAGTCAAACAAATACCTCTTAATCACCATCACATTATTAATTATTAAATTCTTAGCCATAAAATATTTATTAATTCAACTTTTATTTAAAATTACCATTGAAAAGAAAAGTTATAATTGTTCCATTATCGAGGAAGAAAAAATTAAAACCTCTCATGCATCTATGTAAGCCCATTTGTTTATGTTATGGTCCATAAAAAGATGTAATCAACATTTTATACATGCATCAAACCTCCTTTTAGTTCACATAATGTTGCAAGAATTGTAACTTAAATATTGTAAGCATGAATTTACCTGTCATGTCAAGAATTTAATTTTACATATTAATACACAATTTTTTTCATTGTTAAAGTCCTCATAGAGTTATCACTACATGATGATTTATATTGATTTTTATATAAACAAGAAGAAACAACATGTGAACCAATTAATACACCAATAAGTATCTAAACTGAGACTAAATCTTCAATATTATTTATAAATTCACTATTTTCTTCTTATTTTCCTATTTTTAAAGGATTGTGACCTTGAATCCTTATTATCATAGATATTGTACACAATTGGAAATACCTAGTTTTATGTGTAAAAACGTTTCCACTATAAAAGAACGTGTAAAAACATTTGTGAAACTTGTTAATTATATTATAAAATTCCAACATTGCAAATAAAAAACAATATAATTAGGGAATTGAAGAAAACAAATACATACAACAATAGTATAAATGATGAAATAACACGAGCACATATCACTCTCCATTGACATCACCATGATTATCTTCTTCGCTTGGCATGATATCACTATTTTTATCAAAAATATTTTTTGATCTAGGGTTGTGTCCTAGTACAAACCACCAATCCCTATCCAACATGTCCGTGTAAAAAAACAGTTGGTTGCAGTATTTTTGGAAAACATAAATCTCCCTAGCTTCATCCCACATCTTTCTAGACTTAATAGATACTAGCTCATTATCGTGATCTTCCTTCACATTATTTTGATCAAAGGTTTCCCACCACTTGCACCTAAAAATAACATATATGAATGAAGAGAAGTCCACTTGAATGGTCTCTTGTATATTTCCAATGTAACCTAACATCCCATACATTATGTTTTGATCATGATGGCTAGCACGACTATATTGGTTGAAATTGACATCCACTCCATAATCTTGTGTCATCTGAGCATCATCGTCATCCTCCATGTCAAAATTATATCCATATGCCTAGATAGATGGGAACAAATGTACATATAAAAAGGTGAAAACATCATAGTGTCATGTGTCTAATAGCCCGAACATAATTAAAAATATAAAATATATATAGATGTTACAATTCAAAGGTGCAGTATGAAGTTAAAATTGTGTAGAAATAGATTATAACCACCGAGTTGCTGCACCCATTCCCTATGTTTAGTGCATCCTCTTAAGCACGCAGGTAACAACAAGATGAGCTGTATTTCTCTCTAACTTGATAAAAAAACCAACTATTATGGCATGCAAATGGTATATTTTCTTTTAAATGATCAGGATAATGAACACTTCTACCATTCAACGATTTGAATTCTTTCCTGTCACTATCCCATTTCCTCCTCTTCTGTTTGTAGAATGCGATCCATGGTTGTGTCACTTCCATATTGTAAAGAATGAATTTGTTGATGGCTTCAATTGCATGAATTTTCTGATAAAATAAAACTAAATAGCTAACTAACTATATATATAGAGTACAATTCAGATCGACATATTCATTAATATAAAGTTTACTGTGAATAGATACTGTGTAGTAATTTGACAAATGACAAGCTTGCACTTACACTTTATCATACGCCTCTTTCCATTCATTTCAATAGGCTCCCATTCTCTTTTGTCTTCGTCCCTTTCGTTGTTCCAAATCTCCATAGCTAGTGTGTCATTGGTCTGCTTAATGTACTCACTAGAATAATATAAATACTTATACGATATGTACCCCCTCTACCATATAGCCTTTAGGTTTCGCTCTTTGCTGAATAAATCCTTTCAATTTATTCATGTACCTATCTAAGAAGAACATCCATTGAAAATCAACCACCCCAAATAATTCAACCTCATCTACTAGGTGAATTAGAAGATGAACCTACAAGTCCATGCAACTCATCGACAGTTCCTTCTCAAACATACAAACAATATCAACTATCTCTTGACGCTACCATCAAATGCTAGCCATATGAATCTCCTTTGATGTGATCCAATGTACAAATGTAGATAATTTAGATAGGAAACTTCATAGATGTTCAAGAAAGTCATAGTTCACACACCCATGGATGAGGAGAGGATAATGACACTGCATAGTAAATAGTACATTATACAAAAATTAATTATAAAATAACCCATTACATAAAAATAAAAAAATAATAAGATCATGTTTTTGACATACTTACTCTTAGAAAGCTCAAATGGTCATGTGATTTCAACACCGAAAAATGATCTTCCATAGCGAACTAGCATTGTAGTGAAAACGCATATAAAGAAGGCAACCTCACACTCATTATAACTTCCTTTTCCAAAGAAAGATCGTCTTTCTTTAAAATCCATGGGACATCACCTTCTTTGAAAGACTAAGAGGGACCACCCTCTCCTCTAATTTCTTGTCTTGGACAATGTTTATTTTTAGTTTTTGAAGAAATAATATCTCTCCTAACAACTAATGTGTCACTTTCTTTCAATGATATGTTCCTTCATAAAGAAGATGAAACATTTTTAAATATATTCATGGGATCTAGTAAGTCGGAAATATTAAGATACTCCCAATATGGGATCTCATAAAGGATAGATTTCCTTTTCATCCCAATGGGAATTTTCTTAACATAAGTATCAAAGAATTATGGATCATCGAACAGAGGATCCCCATTTGAATTTAAAATTTCTTCAAACTCCTTCTCCTTCTCTCTCATATGCTCTAAGCTATTCAGTTGGTGTCATTATTGCAGGCCTTTGAGTTCTCTTTAGTTTACCATTGAAAGTGGATGTATAAGGGTGTTCTTCTGGGAGGAATTCCTTGGAGCAATCATACACTGACTTTCGTAGGTGGTTGGACCACCTATCCTTCAGAGAAGGTCCACAACATTTACATCCATGATACCCTTTAGTTATAAGACTTACGAAATTATTGTATATAGGTTGACACATTAACGACCATGAAGGTTAGAAAAATTGCAACAAATTATATTAATATGCGTAAAAATATTGTTACGTATATAAACAAATCAATAAAAATGTAATTTACTAGAGGAAACTCTTAAGCTTGGATTATCATGTATGGTCTAAGCACATATTGCATACAACGTAAAACTCCTGTCTGTTGCAATGGGACTTGATACATCTACACATGTAACCCTTCCAATAATTCCTTCAATTCATCTACCAATGGTTCCAAGTAGATGTCCATATTATTCACTTGTCTTCTACTAGGGACTAAGAGAGCCAAGATAAGATGTTCATTCTTCACGGACAATCATGGATAAATATTGTTATTGATCACCATAATAGGCCAAACAAAATAGTTGGTGTTTTGGAGGGAATATGGGTTGATTCGAATGATGGCTATGTTGAGTCATAGGCTTCGTACCTCATCCTTGAATTTTTTAGGCCATATATCCTCCATATGTTCAAGGCAATTGAATTTGTTGGGGTTCACATAACTATTGACTCACTTTTGTGTGAGGCATGCCATCCTTGCAATGTAGATAATTATTTGCAAAGAAAGCGTCTTTGAATCCTTTTCATTATAGGTATTTACCTCAATATCTTATGAGGAGGACCATGTGATTTACCTGTATTTTTTAATTACAGTACCTATCATGCCCACATTTTAGGAATATCTCATTGTTTGCATATTCTCCTCTATATAGAATACAATCATTCAGACATGCATGATATGGTAGGTACTCAATGCCCAACATTTTCAAAAACTTCTTTGCCTCTTTGTAGCTACTTGAAATGACATTATCACTCAGAAGAAACTTATCTTTTAATACAATGTTAATATTTAACATTAATAAAATCGACCATTTTTAATTTCAATTGTGTGACAAGATATTTCAAACTATATGGGACTTGATCAATCATGGAGGTGAATTACCTTACTATTTTCGAGAAACATGCATTAGACATGCCAAAAGTTTCTTTCAAGTTGTACAAAAACATCGCTATCCCCAATTGAGTAGACTTTGACTTGTTGCTAGGTCTAAGGAAAGGGGTGGTGGAAGAAAATTTCAGGATTTACAATAAGGTATCTGTGATATGAGCATAATCCCCTAGCTCATCATTCTAGAATGCATTTGAAAAAATTTCCTCCATGGTAGTTGGATCACGTAATTAATCATGCATACCAACCTCTATTTGGTTGCCTTAATTTCCAACCTTTGATGAAGAACAACTATTGTTGTAGTCATTCCTAATTGGTGAATCTGGACATAGTGGGAATTGAATAGGTTGTTGATTCAACCAGTCTTTGTATGGTTCCTCTCTAAGTATTTATCTTAATGCACCTTTCTCTCGAGTTGACATTGTAATGGGGTGCACTGAAAGATGGTAGTTGGGCCACTCATAATCACTAGAATCCTAATTTCAAAGACTATTGAAAGTCTTTAGTACAATATTAATGATACTAGTAAGCATGTCAGTGTAATTGGTTTGTTGAAATTACATTCTACCAAACAACTATTACCATCGTTAATCTAGGATTGCAACTATAAGATGTCATGTTCCAATTCGAAGGTTGAAGAGGCTGTCCATTTTCATATACTAGTTTTTGCGATATGTTGCTCCTTGTAAGAGATTTTGACGTTTTTGAAATGGATGAATATTTTTTGCATCTAAACTTGATTTTGAATTAGGATCTTGCAAATTTGGATACATTTTATTCAAATTGACATGGATGAAAAAAAACTCAATTATATAATCAAAATACAAATAAAATATGAACTTACTCGAGATGGAAAGGGAGAACTCCATGAAGGAATTTGATCAACAATATTGAACAAGCTAGAATTTGAAGAATTGGCCATTTGATATTATTGAGAGTTTTTCGGTGCGTTTGAGAAAAATAAGAAATCAAATTTTGTGTGCATACCTAAAATTAATCTCGACAACCATATAACTACAATCTGAATTTCAATATAGTTTTCAAACAATTTCTCAAGAATAAGGTGACTTTAAGTGGAAAATGTATACTATGAACTATTGTAATTCATGTGGATTTATTCTAAAGGATAATTTGAGATTAATATGCCATTTTATGTGAAAATAAAATTTCAGATAGATCTTAAAGATAATGAGTGCACTTATTAGAATAAAGTGCACCGTTGTGTTTAAATACTACTAGCATCAAGGTATTCAAATAATACCCACATAATCTTTTAGAATTCCGAAAACTAAATGTTATCATATTGGTGCTCTTGTACAAAAACACACCGATGTATTTAAAAAGGAAACTCCGATACACACCAGTTTCTGGATTTTAGAAAATAAAAATTAATTCAACCCTTTTTGTGATCTTATAACAATCAAAACACGGTCGATTTTAATAAAACCACATCATTGCGTTAAAATAATTAATCACACCATTTCAGGATTTCAAAAATAAAAAAAACTGTGCCATGTCTGTGTGCTGAAAAAATTTGGCACCCTGGATCTGTTGGTGTGCTTTTCTTATAAATGCATTGATGTGCTTCACTATCAAACACACCAATGTTCAGATAAATTGAAAAAAACATGCATTTGTTTTCTTTCTTTTTTAGATTAAAAAATGAGCGACAAATAATTTTTCAAAATGTACATTTTTTTTTGGTAGGTAAGCACCCATGGGGGATTTGAACCAGTGACCTATCAGAAGGAGTACCTTAATAGTGCACCCATTCACCATCAATCCAAAGCTCCATGGGCCTTTTCGAAATGTAATTTCATAAATTCTTTTAAATATTAAAAAGTTATTCACTATTTCATTATTTTACCTAAAATTTGAAGGGAGTGATTTGTACGAGAGACATACCAGGAGAATCGTGTAGTAGCTTAATACTTTGGAGCAACAGAACTATTCAGAAGATCAAAATTTGAAAGGTACGATGATTAACTCACAACCCTGCATAGTAAAAAATTTAAATTTTATTGTTTATTTTACTAATAAAAAAAATTACAATTTCTATTAGGGTTTAATTAAAAGAAAGATCATTTTCATGAGAGACATATTGGGAGCACTGTGGAGTAGCAAGATATTTTGGAACCGTAGAAAGATTAGAGTTTGAAAGATATGGTGATTCACTCAAAACCATGGATAACAAAAAACTTTAAATTTTACTGTAAAGTTTTTTTACAATTTTTGTTAGATTTATTCACAATTTAGAAAAAAAAGAAAAGAAAAACCTTGTATAATAAAAAAATTACTATTGATATTACTAGTAAAAAAGTTTATGATCTCTAATCTTATTTAAATTTATTTAAAATTGAGAAAAAAAACAAAAAAAATCAATACTTACCTTAAACCCTTTTTCTTCCAACAAAATTTCACCTTAGGGTTTAACTTCCTCTACCACTTCACAATTGGAGTTTTTCATTTTAGGCATTTTAGATTTAATTGGTTTGTGTACTTACTATATATAGGGTGTTTGACATGTAAAGTAGGGGAATCACTTATTGAATTAGATCCAAACCCTGTTGGTCTTGTTCATTTAAAAAAACGGATATATGTTCCGTGATGCGCCCTATCTAACATAACACACCGGTGGACCCTGTGTAATGCAATTCATCGGTATATTATAACATTGTTGGTTTTGTACAATCTATTCATCATTGCTCCCATTGTAATATAATGCACTAATGCACATCTTCCAAACATCGTTGTTAAATCATCGTGGTGTGTTTAGCGTTAGAAATCACAGTGTCATAATTTAAAATGACCTTAGAAAATTAATTTTCTCTAATAATGTTGAATAATTAAACAATTGTTGCGTTTAATGTGATAAAAGCACCGATGAGTCTATTTAGATAAACACACCAGAGCTCTTTTTAGATGATTTTTATTTATCTATCTATAAAATATATTTAATGGCTTCTATATTGAATGGTAAAGGTCGTATTGATAAAAAAATGTTTGAAAAGGTGTAAAGTAACAAAAATACTGATTGACACAATGATAACACATCGAAAAAAGTAGAGAAGGCAAGATATTTGTAAATAATTTACAAAATTAATATGTTTGAACTATATGTAAGTTTAAATAATATGTATTAATTAGTGTGTGTCACGCAGAGCCACGAAACGAAGAAGGTTGATAAGATTATTTCTAATCTAAGTGAAAAAGAGCATAAAATCCCGATAGAAAAATTGCAAAAGGGTGAATCCAGTGAATGAAAAAATGCTATTCAATATGTGTTTGTTTTTTATTTTTATTTTTCATTAATAACATACTTAAGAATATCAGACAACATGTTTCAAATAATTTATTTATTCATATATGTTTAATGTTGTATAGGGAGCAACAATGAAGGAAAAGATAAATGTCATTCTAAGAAAAGAAAAATAATAGAACATGTAAATGACGATGAATTGTTCCTTAGCTCATTTGGAGTGGTGTTGGAGGTTAATGAAATGGGGATTTTTTCTTTTAAGCTATGAGGGATCTAGTGGAATGAATATATAGACGTACTTTCCACTTATAATACAAAAATCAATCAAATAATTCTAAGAACCAAATTATATCTAAACTACAAGAAGCGTTTCTAGAGAAATGGTCGATGTGACATGTTATATTTGCAATACAAAAAAAATACAACAATAAAAAACAATCATTCAAAATGTAATATTCCTAATTAAAAGGATTTTCTAGAATTATATGTATATATTACTAAAAACTATTCATTTATTAATATCAATTTTGTTAACGCCTCATTTCTTGTAGTTATGTGTACATCCTAGTGCCTTTATATATGTAGCGGACTGGTGCTACTTGTTCAATGAAGCACAACTCAAAAAAAACATCTACTAAAACCTCTAACCAACCATATTTTTCTAGTTGTGACGCAGTTCCATTATAATCTCCGCTAAAACATTTTCTATCATACAAAAAATGTTTTAGCAGATGATTTTTTGAATTTGTTTTCCAATTTTATAACACTAAAAACCTCCTCTGTAACCTTCGCTATAATATCTTTTCCTTGTAGTGTGGTTTAATCCCTGTGGATATTTAGTTATTTATGTATTAGTTTTCTTATGTGATATCTTGACCGATTTTGGCAAGATCGTTGGAGCGTGAGGGTGGAGGTTGTTTAATCATTGGGAATCCCTATTTATTTATGTCTTGAAATCCCACATTCATGCTTCAAATGTGTCATAGGGGTGATTGGATGAAAGAAAAATTTGGTTCAGTTCAATCTATAGTCAGGTGGTACGTGGAAGTCGATGACTTAGTTGGATTTTCATATGTTAATAAGATCTATTTTCCTATTGTATTATATGATTACTTATATTTGTTATTATGTGCCTTTGGTGGCTATTCTATCATGGTTATTATTTTCGTTATATGTTGGTTATAAGCATGGTTCCATAACATGTTCTAGATATGGATCTTGATATGTTTTGATTAGTCGATGAATTGTTAATGAATTGATGAGCTAACAAATTTTATTAAAACTATTATGAGAGGCCATTAGACCTTATTGGTGATTCCCTGATAAATTTTAGGTCAAGTCTTTGATCAAGTTTTTTTTTGAATGGATTGTCCTGATGTTATTTATCATTCTGGAAAGTCTCATGGAGTTCTGGGCAGTGGTTTGGAGGCTAACTTGAAATGGTGGCTCATACTCTAGGACTGCACCTTCTGAATTGGATTTTTTGGGCTATAACTACACCCTTATAGGATTATGCATGTGGTTGGAGGCCTATAATTGCATGTAGGTATTGTTAGGCATGTGTTTGTGGGCTCAGGTCACTAAAAGAATAATCCAGCTCAAAGTTTTGGCACTTGGAGTGTTTGTTTAGCTCCTGCATGTCCTGTAGCTCCTTAGGAAGGTTAGGAGAGTTCGAATTTACCAAATCCACTTTTTTAACTAAACTTAGGAGGTTGGGTCATGCCATAGTATCCCTTAGCTCATGTTTACACTGATAGGCCAGTTAAAGTGGGTAAATGTGGGAGGGGTGGGTTACAATATATTAGGGAATATGTCCATAATTTATTTATACAAATAATGTCTTAAGGCATACACTATTACCTTATAGGATATATGCCCATATATTAATAAATAAAAGGATAGACTAATCTATGTGACCCATCAATGTTGTGACACAACTTGAAATGAATTTTAATATGAATTTGTAGGCCAAAATTTCCATTTATAAGGTCTTTATGTTAATTATATGTCTTAAACATATATTTTTGGATGTAGAAGTAATTGTATGAGCCTAGCAGTTTGGTTTTGCATCATAAACCATAAACATATAGCCATGACCCACATATGGCCCACCAATGAGTAAAATAATTCCCATATTTGATTGCAACCCAAATGTTTTATTTATAATCCCTTTATGATCATTTAAGGCTATGAATATGGCCCTTGATTCCTAAAATTATCTTTTAGGGACTAGTTCATTCTGTTTTAGTGCAAAACCATGCCCTAGGGTATGAGACCCGTCAAGAATTTGAAAAATATTAAAATTATGCCTATCTCCCACACATAGGCCAAATATTACCAATACAATATTTCCATGGTGTTTCCATATCCCATGCAATGACCCATATGATGGCTATCTATATCCTAATAACAATATAGAGGTTATTTGTAAATGATTTTCATGGTGGTTATAAGCATTGTGTAGGGCCCATTAGGCATAAAAAAAACTTTATTGAAGCATAACCTTATTTTGATCCTAGAACTAAATATTGGGAGATCAACCATTCCATGTTCTAGTAATTGTTGAAATCATTCTTGTATGATACTTCAATTACCTTTTAATATCTTAGTAGATAAATGAGAAAATATAGATTGAAATATTAGTTTAGTGTTTATTTGGAATTTCCAAACTATCATGTGCCATATACGGTAATACACTTTGTATAATGCTAGTGACTTTGTAGAATTATTTAAATGATTACAAATTTATTTGTTAATGATATTTGGTAAGCCACAAAAAAAATGTACACATAAGTAGTAATTTGAACATTAAAACCATGGATGGATTTAGAATGCTATCCACTATTGCAAAATTAAAGCACACCTGCATGAAAAGAAGTCCTAGTTAATTATGGATGGCTTGTCATGATCTCTTTCTCTTAGCTGCCCTTAACTACCATAATCACCTTTTGTTGAATGTAAACATGTCCTAATTGTAGGAAAGTAGAACTAATCTAAATTGAAGAATAATATAAAACACTTTTTTGGAAAGCAAACACACTTTCAAGAAAGGAAATGCACTTGTAGAAAAGGAAACACGCTTATAGGAAAATAAATGCACTTGTATAACATTAAACAATTGGCAACTTAATAAATATTCTTGTATAATACTTAATTCTATAATGGAAAAACTCATACTACAATTAATTGGTTAGATGTTGAAATGCTAGAAACTATTGAATTGTAATTACAATAAGGAAACTTACAATTAATGAATGATATAATTGTTCAAATAGGACTAGCAAATAAAAATTATAAAAGAGAGTAAACCAATAACCAAAATATATGAATTGTAATAGAGAAAAGAAATTAACCTAAGCTAAAGTATAAGAAATTATTGACTAAGGAGGAGACCCTACCTTCTTTGGTGGGGAAATAGTTAATTTCCAAACATAAAGTTACTTTATCAATGCATCAAACATATGAATATCATGGAATATGAATCAATGATATTATATTACCATAAACTCAACACAATGCAAGTATGATTCATAAAAACGATCATATTCTACCCTTGGATTGATTGGAGTTGGGTCATTTATAAATATTTTAATTCTTAAAATTAACATATAGGTCAAGAATAACTATGAGAATCTATAGTTCTTAGACTGTCTCTCCTTGTTACGACAATATTGGAAAAATATAGATCATATAATGGTTTCTATGTCACCAACCACCTTGATTGATCAATGATTGGTAAAAAATGGTTGCAGTCAAATATCCCATTTTGAATTGTGCTAATCACTCTTTTATTATTTACTTTGTTGGGTAGTGGTAAGTTGTCAATTCTCATCCCAATTAACTAACAACGAATTCTAAGAAGTGGCAGTTGGCAGGTGTTGTTGCTTTCATGTTTTCATAACTCTTGACATTAGCAATTGGTGCATGGAGTTGTCACTACAACATCGAGGAGGAGTTGCATTACCTATCGTCAATTGGAAATGCAGTAGAGGTGTTGTAGCCTTGAAGAGGAAGTGCTAAAATATCTATCATCTAGAGGAAATGGACCAGGAGTGTTGCAACAACTAAAATACCTTAGTATATTTTGTTAACGCCTTTATCACTTCTTACACGATATTTTTTAGGACATTTCTCATGTTTTAGTAATATTTAACACAAATAGCTTAATTATTTTCTTAACATACTAGTATGATAATTAAATATGACATAGTTAAAGGATAAATATTCCATGGGAAATAAAAAACACCATCATAATTAAAATGCGCTATAGGATGATATGGATATAGGAAAAATAAGTAGTCAAAAGGTGGTGAATAGGTGTAGAAAATATTTCATTTTGAATGCCTATCATCTCCCTGAAGGTGAAACTATTTGATGTTCTCATAAAACTATATAGTCAATTCCAGTTGGCGTAAGAGTGACTCACATGGATATTGTAGATATTATTGTCAATATCTCTTGCATCATAAGCGAATAAATAACCCACTCTTATTCCAATTTATTTCTAGGAAGTAGCCTCCCTTTCCTTGGTCACTCTAGTACTTTAGGGTAGGTAAACAAATCATAGGGTAACAAAATTTTAAGCTTATCTAGTCGTTTCCACAACTTTTCATACATGTGATGTATTTGTGTACTCTTTCCAAGTCCACTAAATTATTTTGAGGATTTATTGGGTGTCCCCTCCACATATCTTCCATGGCTTATTCTTATCTCTTTTTCACCTACCTTGGCTAGCACTTATATCTATCTCGTATAATGTTTAATAACCTCTTAACTGTTATGAGCCTAAAATTCACAAATGTATGAGATTTAATCTAGTTTTAGGGTGTGATGAGGATAGATTTGGGTTTATAAAATTCCCCTTTGACTGATAGGTTATGGCTATAATTGTTTTTCACTAGCAAGTGAGAAAGTGTCCAATTATCATGATTATTGAAGTATGATGAAAAATCTCTTCACTGAAAATTCCTGACAAAATGATTGGGATTCCATGCAGGAACTTGGTGGAGTAAGATGTTTGGTTGATATTATTCACACAACAAATTCCTTTATTCATTAGTACCTTTATAGTAACCCTCTAGGAAAGTAGTTAGAGATGTTACCTGGTAGGACTTACTTGTCATCAATGTTTTTTATTGAAGCATAAGCTATTTGTTATATAAATACATATTGTACAAAGGGGGAAGTTCCCTACAGATGAGTTTAGATTGAATTATTATGACAATACATTAGTTTCCCAATTTTTAATTTCTCTACCTAATTATGTAGTTGAGACAATTTTCCCTAATCTACTTTATTTCATTTTTTCATTGGTCCCACCTAGACTTGTGGATATATATGAATTATTCCCATTTTATCAAAGGTTCTTGATAGCCTAGTGATGTTCCCATATGAGAATATTGCCTTCTTCATATGAAGCCATCATTTTTTTCAAATTTCCTTCTTGAGCCTCCCCCCAAATGTCATGTGTTGTACCCTCTCTACTTTTCCTTGAATTTCTTATACTACAAAGGATTTTGTTTCATGAGCTCAGAGAGTATTTGGAGCACTAGTTAAACATAGAGGAGAAGGAAAAAGAAGGGAAGGAACAAGAAACGATGGAATGTGGGCCTTCCCCCACTTCTAAATTTAAAGGATTAAATGGTGGCCACTTATCAGGTGAATCCTTGTCCATCTCAAATTAGCCTCATGCCGGAGAAGCTCCGACAAGGTGATATGTTAGACAACTAAGCCATGCTTGCCCCTAGAAATTCAGAGTCAATAAAATACAATTTTCAAGTCAATGGATATGATGGATTCTGGGGGCATTGAGCCTCATGTCCAAGCCTGCCCAAGTAGGGCCTGCCACCTATCAGGCGAGCGTGGTGACTGCATCAGTAGTTGGGACCACCACCAAGTGAGAGTGAAATCATTTAAAGAATCACCCTCCTCCCGTCCTTTCGACCCAATATAAATCTGCCACATAAATAGACAGTTAAACTCAAATTGGTCTATTTCAAATTGTTTTGTTTCTTGCAACTCAACATGTTACAACATCATCTGCTCGACTGTCAACCAACATAGGACCTCCTTGCACCCACAATGTCAAATTACCTCTAGCTACTAGGTAATCAACAAATTTCTTTACCTTTCATCATTTTAACCATGCTTAAATGGGAGGAAGAGTCGCCAAAAACCTAGGAACTATAATATTCAAAACCCTCAAGCCACATGGAACCCTTAATGGACACAAAGGCATAAATTCACGTCTTTGTTGTCCCTCTGAACCTATCAGACCTTTTTTTCGAATTTTATGGCCACTACCTGGACAGGGAAGATCTGTTTCAATTTGTTGAGTTACAACAGTACCACCTAGTTACCCAAAGCTATACCCTTTTCAAGAGTTCATATCCTGGCTTATGGCCACCTAAGTCAAAGAGAAGAATTGTTGAATTTCATACACTAGGGAGAAAATTCTACAGGTCACCCCAGAATTGATAGAGAATGCATTTGTCTATCTAAAACCCCCAAATTTGGAGAAATTTATAGAGGCCACACTTCTATGATCACAGTAGGCTCTCAGTTAGAGAGAAATAGGTCTTTCTCCAACTAATTTTGGCTCTAAGTACAAAGTTGTTTTCCAGTTCAGAAACACTTCCCATTTCCTTATTTTCAGAATCTGTTCAACCTATTTTGGTTGCTATCTTGTTGTTGTTTAGTGAGGATGGGACAACAAATGTCTCCAAATTATCCTTAGGTATCTTACACAAGATGATGAAACCGTATATTATCCTTGACATTCCCTCTTTTCTAGATGAGGCTATCAAGTTCCATTGTAATCAATATTACCTAGCCTCCAATTCATATACTACTCCATATTGGTTTATCTATTCCTTTAAACTCATGTGGAGAAATTTGATTGCCGAGGCCTCAACATTGTAGACTCTAATAAGCAAGAAAAATATGTGGTTCACTGGAACAGTTCTCTAAAGAAGAAACCCAACAATGAGGGGTTTTCACACTTTATTTCTACTTCCATGGCCACTTCTTATAAAATTATCAACAAAGTCTCCCATCCTACATTCTCACCCCAATATAGATGGATTTTTCAACTTAGCAAGGATGTTAGGGTGGGTGATTGTCACTTGTTTGAATACTGCACTGAAATCAGGGTATATATGTTTGAATTTCCTCCTTACCAGCTTCTTGTGTTTATACCCATGAGGATTTTTTCTTTGGAGTTCATCAGGCATAGCCTAAATATATACGAAATCCATTTTTCCCTATTAAAAGGGGTTATATGTTCAAGCTTCCAATGACAATAGATCCCTTTGTTGTGAACTCCAGATAAGCTTTCGAACAGGTTGAAATAATGTTAAAGGAATTGAACTTTGAAATAGGATAGGTGTGGCATTATGATCTTCATGGTATTATATCTATTCAAAGGAAAGAGATTAATGCCTCTGCCTATGAATATGAATATAAACATGAATTAGAATGTAAGACCAATTTTCATTCATGGCCCATCAATATAGAGATGCAAATCGAGACACGAAGACCAAAGGAAAAAAGCTCAAAAGAGGAGTATTGATGAGGTCGGGGATACCATGATGGAGGATGAATCCTCAACCAAGGAAGAAAAACCCTAAGAGAATACTGAGAATGAGATTGAGGTCAAATTGACTGAGAAGAAACTATACAAACTAGGCTTCTAGGTGTAATTAGAGTATCCACAATAAAAATCCACCTTGAGCTGAACTGAGGTAGCAATCATGGGTTCAATCAGAAGCACATTTGGAGTAGGCCACAAATTGGAGAAAGAGAAAATAACAAAGGATAGGAACAAGAAATTCATAGTTGAAATGTTATCACAGTTGGCCTTCCATTTAGTGCCATATCAAACCAAGATCTTGGCTGCCATGGACATAGAAAGAAATCAGACAAAGTTTTCCTTGTGTCACCCTCCAGTGCAGTCCCTCCCCTTTAGGCCACAACTCAGAACAATAGATTTGTCTTTGGGTATGACTAGTGTCTCCTTACATGACAAAATAAAATTTCACATGAAGGTAGAGGAGATGATTTATAGTGAGTTAGGCAAGGGAGCCTTTACTGTTAACAAGGAAGAGAAGTTATTGGAGAAAGACTCTGCAAAAAAAAGCAAGAGAAGGCTAATTGGAGAACCCTCCATCTGCAAAATCAAGGCTACAAGGAGCTAATTATTAAATTGGGGGTGGACCTAAATGATAAATATACCATAGATGCTATCATTAAAGGATCAAAATAGGAGATCCATTCATTGAGGCATACAATTGAAATCCTTGCTGCAGAGAATTTACAGACCAAAGAGTTGGCTCAGGTGGAGAATGAGAAGCAAATCCTAGCAAAGGAATTGATAGAAATAAATAATTAGGTGGTAGCCCTCGCATTTGAGGTAAAAAATATGTAACAAAATATTTATTCTCACATTTGTGTTATGGTTGTGCCAGACAACCCACAAAACCCCACTGAGTAGTTAACCAAGGCTCTCACAGATCTACAACTATTAAAAAGTGAGCCTAAGAAGATTTAGATTGACTTGGAAAGCACCAAGTACATGCTAGAAAACAAGGAGGAGCAACTCAAGTCCACCCAGGAATGTGTGGAACAAATTAACAATTATAAGGTGGCACAAGATGATATTAAAGGACTGAAGAATAGGTTGAAGGGAAACATGTCCCTTATTGAATCTAGGTAGCTAATTTGGGATGATATCATCTCTGAGATATAGAAGATATGGGAACACCTAAACTTTGTTGCAAAATAAAAAGATGCAACAAAGACCGTTGAATTCTTGATCTTTTCATCCAAAGAGGAGGATGATAAGAATTCCAACACTGTTAAGAAATTTATCATGTACCTTAATTGGAAGTCAGATGATGAGTTAAGGTAAATGGACATCATTGATAGTAAAGGTTTGATAATGGAAGTTTCCAAAATGATCCAAAAATTGGTAGTAAGGGTTAAGGCTTAGGAATGTGTGAATGAGCTGGTAAGGTTGGTTGCAAAATTCTACTCTAATTTTGACGAGAGGACTAAAGCATGAATATATAGATGTTGGGATTTTAAAGGACATATGCTACCATGGGAACAATATGAGAAATTACTAGTTGAGGACAAGAGAAAGGTGGACTCCTCCCAGAAAGAATCATCTCCAAAAGAATATGGAAAGAAAGAACCCCCATAACTCCAGATCTAGTTTTCTTTGCCCCTGAAAGTTCAACTTCTAGTTCTGAAAATGCTGAGATAAATTCTCCTAACTTTGGCCTTTCAGAATCAAAATTCGAAGTGGTCTCTATTAGTTCTAATCATTTTAGATTTCATACTTCCCCAAAATTTGAAGAAGTTAAAGATACTCTCATTACTAGTCCATCTCAAACCTCCATAGTTATTTCACACCAAATCTCATTTAATGTTGTTCATCAAACCCCTCACCCGAGGCTTGCAACAAATATTTTTCAAATTCCCTTACAAAATATGGTTGTCCCTAGACTTTTACTCAACATATATGCTCCTTTGGATCTACAAAAACCTATGAATTCAATTCCCTAAGACCATCTCAAACTCCTACCTAGATTGGGAACCTAGAAAATGGTTCATGACCTTACCAAATAACTCAATCAACACTTGGAGGAATTAGAGAAAATATTTTTACATAAATGGGGGGAGAATAAAGACCGTGGATATTTATTTATTGAATTTAATTCAACAAATAAAAGGCACAATGAAGATGTCACCCAATTTGTAATGATATTTAATAAATTGTATAACAACATGCATGCCGAGATTAAACCTCCATTGGCAAAAACTAAGGTGGTGTTTGTTGGAGCCATTGAATCATATTTTGGGTTTATCCTTAGAGAGAGGAAATCCCCACACTAGACCATATCTAGCTTGATTCTCTAGAAGTAGAAGAGAACATTGCATTTGTAGGGAAGTTGAAGGGAAAGGGAGAACATAGTGATAGGAGAAAGGGAAAATAGGAAGTAAAACCCTCTGGTCAAGCAAGGGACACTCATGAGCATTAGCTGGATGAGATGAATAAAGTGATTAGAAACCTCTCAAAAAACCTAGTGAAGTTAGAGTTGGAGAACAAAACCCTCCTCGATAGATACAACAAGGCCCCAATAGAAACTTTAATCCCCAATATAGGAGGCCTCCTTTGCAACTATTGCAAAGAGAAAGAAAATATTAGCAAGAGAATATACAACCTCCTTTGTATATAGAATATGATCCCGAGGAAGGTATTGAAGATGCTCTTGAGGTTCAAGAGAATCAATACTCAAATCTCTCATAAGAAGAACATGAAATAGAACCATAGGGAAGAGAGGAAGAAGATCAAAATGTTCCCTTGGACATAAAAGGGATATATTCTTACTACAATAATTTTTTTGATTTCATGCAAGAAGAACTGCATAGGAAATATGATTTTAGGTATAGGAAAATATCACAAACATAAGGGAAAAATGAGGAACCTATCCAACCTATCATCTCCAAACAAACTAATAAGTGGAAAAAACCTGCCAGCTTTGATTTGCCAACCAAAATTCTAAGTTTCAATCTTCCAGTACAGTGAAAATACCAATACAAACAAGGCTAGTGCATCAAGAAGAAAAAGGGCCAATTGATCCAGTGAAGCTGGATAGGAATGCCTCTTCTTTTCCTTTACAAAAGAAGTTAGAGAAGGTGAAGATATTTGTTCCCTTGAGTGAATTCCCAAAACAACCTACGTATAAAAGCCAAATTTCTAATTTCATGGATGGGTCTCATGTTTCCTAATCACAAGGCAATTTAAATTGTAGGATGAAAGGTATATGGTCATGTTTATCCCACAGGTGGAGGGGAAAGAAACTTCCACACCTCCATTCTATGTTACATTAGTGATTCATGATTTATTGTTGCATTATTATATGCTTGATTTAGGGGATTCTCATAACCTTATGCCTTTGTCTATCATGGAACAATTAGGCATGCAAATAAAAAAGCCATATAAGGAATTATATTCCCTTGATTCGAAAAGACTGAAATGTCTTGGGATGATAAAGGGTTTACTGTTTAATTTAGCTCAAATCCTTGTGAAGAGCATGGTGATGGATATTGTGGTTGAAAATATTCCTATAAGATTTCATATGCTCCTCTCCATATCACAGGGAATGAAGCTTAGAAGGTCCATAAAAATTGACCTCACATATGCCACTATTCCCATTTTTGGTGGAGAAGAGCACAGTATGTACAAAGAATCGAGATTTCTAAAAATCGTCACTAGGGAACACAATTCACTACAACAAAAAAGGTCAATGGTGAGGGTCATGCTTGTGACGAACCTTTAAGGTCTGTCACCAATATCACATATGGTGATGGTCTTTAAAAAAGTTTCATTGTAAGTGCATATAATGATGGTCCTTTAAGGTCTATCACCAAAGACATTTTTAGTGACACTTTTGGTAAGGGTTGTTAAAGGCTAGTCACTAATTCCCTCGTTAGTGATACTCCTAGTGATGATATTTTATTGACCCTCACAAATGATCTTTTTGGTTACTTTTGGTGATGGCCAAAAAATATTCATCATCATTGATCATTCCAATAAGTTTTTGATGACGCTATGTGATGAGCCTCAGTATTGCAACAAGAATGTTGCAACTCCCAAGGCTACCGACTTTAATTATCAACCCGGGGTTCATATAAAATTAAGAGGTATCAAAATATATGTGCGGCATACAATCTTTCCTTCCTTTGCTGTCATGATTTATTGGAGTGCATGTACTGAAGTCAAATCCTAAACTAATTGCAGAAAATGAAATGTTCAAAATGGAACCTTAACCTATTGCACGAAAGAAAGTACAAGGAAAGAGACTAAAATCAAATGCTAAAACACACCGTTTTCTAACTAAATTCTAAGAGGATTTTCTTCAAAATAATTCTAATTTAACATGTATGCAATCCTACTGTCCTAAGCATGCAAATCCAAACCAACAAACCTTCTACTTTTGTGCATGAAAATTAATAAAATAAATATGTTTTTCTTTTTCTCTTTTTTCATCTGAGAGTGTGAAATATAATCTCTTTTTGTGATGTGGGAGGTGGCTTGGAGATGATGGAGGATGGTTGGAATGCTTGGGAGACACTTAGATGACCTTATGTGGCTTCCTAAAGGTTTTCCCTCAATTCGGCCTCAAAATAGGCCACTACAGGAAAACCTATAGGATGTACTAAAAACCTACAAGATCCCCTAAAAACCTACAGGATATAACCGAGAGAAGAAGGATGGATGTTGAAGGTGATGGAAAGCTTAGGTAAGATGGTTGGTGGATGGAATGAGGAAAGGGAGTTCCTAGGACCACTTCAGAACTCAAAACCAAAGTTGGGAGATGGATGGATTTGCTCAAAAAGCTTGGAGAAGTTTCCTTGTGAAATGATGAAATTGGTGAGGGTTTAATGTCCAAGAAAATAAAATACAAATTGAATGGGATTTTTTTTATTATTAAATATGATGTCTTAGGTCCTTATTTCAGGTGGAATCAATTAAAAATACTTCTGTTAACCTATGCAAAAAAATTTAAAAAACATTACTAGTCGAAAATCTAGAAATTCGAGAACTAGTGAGCTAGGAAATCTAAAAAATGCCTAAACAAATAAAGTGAAAATGCAACGGGGTGATTTTTTTTATGAACTAGATTTTTTTTTTGATCTAATGAAAGTCGAACCAAGTCTATTGAAGCTAGTTAGCATGCTCTAAAAAATAACAGAAATTTACTGTTCTTTGCTAAAATGGATGTCCAACAATCTAAATTCGGGGATAAGAAGACTAATACAAGAAGCTCGATGATTAATATGAAATTCCAAAGCTTTTCCAAGGATGAAATAATTCTTGTGATCCTACAAAAGAGCTTAAATCAACCATTTAACTAAATCCTACAACAAGAAATCATTAATACTAAATGCAGAAATAGAAAGAAATAAAACTAGAGATGCATGTGAATAAGTAGTGAAAAGAAGGAAATAAAATGATACAAAAGGGCTCTGAGGATCCTGGGATGGCCAAGCCAAGGAAACTTAGAGAACTATGGAGGAGAACAAGATTTATTAGCTGAACATGACACCAATCTTCATTATTTTCATCAATAGAACTACATCCCTGCAAGAAAATACAATGGAGCTGCAAAAATGCAATCTCTCTCCACAATAACACTAATGAAAATCTCTCTCTAGATGAAAATTTGACTTGGTACTTATGAAAAATGATTAGGAATCATTCCCCATGAATGGAGGAAGCTTTCTCCACCAAAATCCCTTGATTAGTGGATCTAGTCCCCAATACTAGGAATCTGCATTAAATGGCAGGGGGCACATTCCTAGATTTTCTCAATCATTCCCTAGAGCCAAATTTGACTTGCTACTTATAAAAATAATTATGAATCATTCCCGATGAATAGAGGAAGCTTTCCCCACCAAAATCCCTTGATGAGTGGATCTGGTCCCTTGATTAGTGGAACACATTCCTAGATTTTCTCAATCATTGGAGTTCCACAATCTGTGCCATAATTCCATAATATCTTGTTGATTTATTATTTATTATTGATCCTCCTATAGTAAGGAACAAGTTCCTAAATTGTCTCCTCTTCCAAATCTTCATAATCTGCCCAACATTCTCATAATATTCCACAAAAATAAATAATATTAGGCACAAATATCTAATTATTCATAAATCTTTCTAATGAATATATTAAAGTTAAAAATAAACTATCTAATGCAGAAAGATAGGTTTAATGCGCTAAAGGATGGTCATAGGCCTCAAATTATTGTTTAATTTATAGGCATGGGCCTTAATTTATGTCTAATTTAGAGGCCCATCATACCCCCTGCTAAAAGTGTTGCTCATCCTCTGAGCAACTTAGTGACCTCATTGTGCCTCATCCATGGCCCTAGTGGCCTCTCTCTTATGCATTAAGAATCTTGGCTATAATTTTTGCAAGGACAAGTCTGAAAACATAATTGTGCAAAGAAAAATCATTGTTTTTTGAGACCATTGGCTTGCCTTCTTTCCCTGTATTCAAGATTGGTTCTTGAATATTTTTTGGTTTGGCAAGGTCTTTAACACCCTTATCAACCTTTTGCTACCTTGTTCCGCCATTTGGACACCTCTAACACCTTCAAAATGCATTTACATGAGAACTAGGAAATCCTGTAGTAATTCATGTCAAGCCTAGAAGAAACCCTATTAAAACTACAGGATACTAGTTTTGAGTATAAATGATAGTCTGAGGTTAGGGAAGGCCCTCAAGTTGACTCCCATGCCTTTTTCTCATTTCTATAAAATCTTTTAGGCCTTGGGAAAAATCTAGAAAGAGATTAGAGATCCCATTGGAAAGTCTCTTTTCATCACTGTAGTTTGAGTTTTGTTTTTATGGTGGATGCCTCATTTCCTTTTGTTGCCTTCTTCTCTCTCTTGTAGCCTAGATGATTTCCTAATGGCCTTGGAGTTCTATGTTTTTATTAGGATTCTCTTAGGCACTGCCATTTTGGGTTCTAGCACAATTTTTTTCTTTCTTCATTCTTGTAGTAGCATTTTTCCCTCTTGTAGTAGTCTTTCCTTCTTCCTTCAAAGTTTTCTAACTATATGGGAGTGATAAGAAATGATGTAGGTTTGTGAAAATGGAGAAGATGTTGTGTTTTTTTTTTTTTTTTTTCAATAATGAATTGGGATGGATGAATGATGAATAGATAGTGAATATCAAGTGGATGGAGGGCTTGGAGTGCTGTGGTGACTTTGGCCTTTGCAAAAATTTCTTCTTTTAACTGTTGTCCTCATTTAAATCATCACCCTTCATAATTTGACTTTTCAATATTGAATGAGTGAAGGAGTGAGTTGCAATTAACTAGTTGAAGGTGGCTGAGACTGCTGACCTATCCTTAGCTTATAAAACCTCATCTCTCATGCATTGACAGAAAATCTGTAACTATAATATGCTCAAGAGAACAGGTCAAGAATATTGCATACGTGTACCTACCTGATGACCTTTCTGTAGATGTTATTTTTTGGAGAGTGAAATCCTTGCTTGTATTTGCTGCATGTGTTTTCCTCTTTCTTCTCTTATGTTGTTCCTTGATGTGCAGGTATCGGATGGTGATGCTGTGAATCCTCACTGTGCTGGTGGGTTCCCTCTTGTTATATCCCATTTTCATGTTTCTTTGATGGATGTGGAGGGTTGTATATGTCTCCTTATCACATTTTGATGAAGCCAACCTCTGGTTTTCCCTTTTAAAACTCCTCACTACCAGTCCTGTAGGTGTTGTTCTATATCTTGTAAGATCTCAGGGAATCTTGTATGTTTTTAGGACAATGACTTGTTTTGTCCATATCTCCCAAAAGGTAGAATGGATTGACTTGAAACTTTCTGAGCATGTTTCCATCATCATTATGCACCTCCCCATAAAAACACTTCGGTCAATGGATGCAAAAATCTTGAGAAATATAAAAATTGTTGAAGGTGACTGATGCCGATTTCTTGGAAACTGTGCACTAGAATCTATTCAAATTGATTGGGAATGTTACCATCATTCATATGCATCTCCACATGAAACATCCTCTTAAATGGATGCACAAATATTGAGAAAGTGAAAAAATGGTTGTAGGTGATGGAAATTGATTTCTTCAAAACTATGCACTAGAATTTGCTGAAATTTCTTGAGCATGTTACCATTATCCATATTCATCTCCCCTGAAATATCTTGGAAAATGGATGCATGGTTTTCAAGTTATGTCAAAAACAAATTTTTGCTCTATGTATTTCTGTATGTTGTACTAAAATAGAGCATCCTGTAGTTTTTTAGGACAACAAGAAAATTGAATGGTAGAAGCTTGAGAATTATGGGTGGATGGTGAAAATAGATGAGGGTGATGGATTGGCATGGCCTTGGCCTTGTTGGAGCATTTGAGCAAAGGACGACAAAGTAAAAATTTGACTTCTTTTCACTACGCTTGACCAATTTTCCTTTTGGTATCAAATTTTTCTTATTGCTTGCAGATGTTGGAGAGTACATTCATTTATCAAAGAAATACATGGAGCAAGGATTTATTTTATTTTATTTTTTTCTCTTTTTCTCTTCTAGGCTTACTAGCCGCCTCAATGAGGTTTTCAACTAGCAGGACTGCCTAGGTGCCTCAAAGGAGGTTTTCACCTAATATCTTTTCTTTTTTCTCCTTTTTATCATTTTTCCAACCCATTGACCGTGTCATGGAGGTTTTCAATCAATGAGCCAATAGGAGATGCCTCAAAGGAGGTTTTCACATGATATTTTTAATTTTTCTTTTATTTTTCATTTTTCATTTTTATCTTTTATTTTTTTTAGCCTACTGTACTTGGAAAAAAAAATCACTTTCAAGTATAAGATTACTTCCAATGGAGCCATGTGCACATCAAGATTACAGACAAAATGATGTGTTGTCTTCAAATGTATGCTTTCACATGTACCTGGATTTTAGAGACCAAATTATTTGACTTTGAAAGGATCAAGCATAGTTGAAGAAGAGAGTGATGCTCCATCTTGTTGATTTTCTGGAACCAAACCTTAATATAACTTTGATGTCCTTGGTTTTCTTGCTTATCTGGATCATTCTTCATGTCTTCTTCTACCATGACCTTCAAATCTTCTTCTTTTTGTTGATTGTTATCTTGAATACATGAGGGAGCTCTCTCAATCTTTGATTTTGATGTTTTCTCTTCATCAAGTGCAACCATGCTTTTGTGGTCTTCTCATTTTAATCTTCTTTTCTAGATGTGGTCCTTCAATGATATCAAGATAATCTATTTTTTGCAATACTCTTCATGAGCTATGGTGAATACCATTGATCTTAAGAGGATATGTTTGGAAGTGTTGTACCTCAGCATTGTAAGTGGGCTGAGCTACTTCAATGTGTGGGTTTAGAAATGGTGGTATAGGTAGTTGAGTGGGAGTGTATATTTGAGATAGATGTGGATGGGGTTGTGGTTGTGGTGGAGGTGAATGGTAGGGATAACATGGAGTTGGGTATGGAGGATATCGAGGAAAATATTGAGGATATTGTGGATGGATCCCATAAGTTCCTTGCCAACCTTGTTGCCAAGATTGGTTTTGGGGTTGAAATGGCCAATGTTGCAAAGGAAAGGGTGTGTTCCAATTATTTTGAGGTGGATATGCATAACCTTGAAATTGTGAATTAGGCTCTTACATCATATCAGGCTGAATAGGCTGTTGTGGCCCTCTTGGAGCCACATAACATTATTGCATTGACAATTGACTTGCTCCATTGTCCTCTTGGTGAACTTCCTTCAACCTTGGTTATTAGGAGCAACATTTAACATCATGTGATTCTGCATGGAGAACACAAACATCTTCTTTTTTCTCATTTTGTATTCTTAAAATTTCTACTTGTTTGGTTAGATTGCTAAGAATTTTTGTTTTAAAGTCATCAAACAAATTTCCAAGTTTATCTTGACTTACCGATCTTGATGTTGATTAACTTACTCTTTCCCTTCCTCTTGATATTTGTTTGCATATTACACAAGTTTCTTCAAATGATAATTGGCATACATCACCTCTACTCACGAGATTAATGAGATCAATCCATTCATCCCTAATTGTTCTAAGTAAAAGGTGTTTTAGTGTGTTAGATCCTAAATGATGTAGTTTTCCCTCTTAACATTGTACATGAACCTCTCTATTAAAGCCTCAAGGCTCTCATCTTCTCTTTGATTTGTTCTAAATATTTCTTCTTTAAGATCATGATCTTTAGATTTTTCTATAAATATCTTTTTCATATCATTCCATGATCTTATTGAATTAGTACCTAAAATCATGAACCATTTAAGAGCTCTATCCTTCAAAGTTACCATAAACAATCTTAGTTTTTTAGTTTTTAATAAGTAACCATAAGATATATAAATAATCTCAAATTCAAAGAGAAATCTTTTTAGATCCTCTGACCTTAGACCATGAAATTTTGGAAGAAAAGATGGAGGGATGTTCTTCATATGCACATTGATATTAGTATCTTGAATGGGAAATCCAATAGGATCTTCCTCATTGT
This sequence comes from Pinus tabuliformis, assembly GCA_031772625.1. NCBI lineage: Eukaryota > Viridiplantae > Streptophyta > Pinopsida > Pinales > Pinaceae > Pinus > Pinus tabuliformis. Next base: position 487,246,786 of record CM062818.1, read on the forward strand.
CATCATCTCCATCCATTTCTTCTACATTCTTTTCCATATTCTTCTTCTACCTACATAACTGAATGGTGATGTGGCTCTTACTGCACCAAGTGATCAAATGGAGGTTGGGTTGTGTTGGAGAGATTTTTGTTTTTATGATTGAATGAAAACTATAATGCAATGTAGTTTTCAACTTTTGAAATTAAATATGCCTAATGTAAATATTTTATTTTTGCAAAAAGTGAAAAGAAATGAATCAACTAGGGAAGAAAACAATGCATACTTTGACACCTCCCCGGCAACGACGCCAAAAAGTGATGAGCATCAGTATTGCAACAAGAATGCTGCAACTCCCAAGGCTACCGACTTTAATTATCAACCTGGGGTACGTATAAACTTAAGAGATATTGACACTATATGTGTGGAGTACAACGTTTCCTTCCTTTGTTTTCATGATGTAATGGAGTGCATGTACTAAAATCAAATCCTAAACTATTTTCAGAAAATGAAATGTTTGAAATGGAATCTTAACCTATTGCAAGAAAGAAAGTACAAGGAAAGAGGCTAAAATCAAATGCTAAAACACACCATTTTCTAACTATCTACTAAGAGGCTTTGCTTCAAAAGAATTCCAAGTTAACATGTATGCAATTAGACTGTCCTAAGCATGCAGATTCAAACCATCAAACCTTCTACTATTGTGCATGAAAATGAGTAAAATAAATTTGTTTTTCTTTTTGTCTTTCTTCATATGAGAGTGTGAAAGCTAATCTCTTTTTGTGATGAGGCAGGTGGCTTGGAAATGATCGTGGTTGGTTGTAAGGCTTGGGAGACCCTTAGGTGACCTTATGTGGCTTCTTGCTCCAGGTTTTCCCTCAATTTGGCCTCAAAATAGGCCACTACAGGAATACCTACAGGATGTAATAAAAACCTACATGATCCCTTGAAAACCTACAGGATACAATCGAGAGTCAAAGGATGGACGTTGAAGGTGATGGAAAGCTTATAGAAGGTGGTTGGTGGATGAAATGAGGCAAGGGAGTTCCTAGGACCACCTATGAACTCAAAACCAAAGTTGGGAGATGGATGGATTTGCTCAAAAATCTTGGAGAAGTTTCGTTGTGAAATGATGAAATTGGTGAGGGTTTAATGACCAAGAAAATCAAATCCAACTTGGATGGAATTCTTTTTCTTTATTAACTAGGATGTCTTAGGTCCCTATTCCAAGTGGGATCAATTAAAAAGTCCTTTGTTAACCTGTTATGAAACCAGCTCAAGAAAAGATAGAAAAGATAGATCAACGCCTTAAAATTCAGCCTCTTCGAGGGGGAAACCTCCTTTACATTACATAAATGAACAATTCTTGGATGATTCAAATGGAAAAACCTCCTTTCTATATATAGGAGTCTAAGGAGTCACAATATAATCCAGCCGACCTAACAATAATAATATAAAGGCACAATAATAACAATAGTGGGCTTCTATGGGGCACAATAGTAACAATATGGGCACTACATGGGTACATCAATATAATAAGTGGGTTATACTAATAACAATAAGGGGTTACACTAGTAGTATAGGGGCCTAACATGCCCCTCTCCTTCGAAAAGCGTTGTCCTCAACGCTTGAGTAGTTCTTGATGCTTCTGTATAAAATTCTTGTCCTCCCATGTGGAATCTTTAGCGGGTAAGTTCTTCCACTTGATGAGATACTCTGAAATTGATCGATTTCATAGCTATCGGGTTCTTGTTTCTATGACTGCTCTAGGTTCTAATATGATTTTTCCTTCCTCTTCAATTTCTGGCAATATTGTTTGAATTGGGATCTTTTGCAACTTTTGAATAAGTGGCCATACTTCTTCGTCCTTCTTCCATTCTTCCCTTGCTTCGTTTATCCAATCTGGTTGGATAATACAAATAGCACGAAACACTGCTTCGACATCCTCATCCTTGAAGAGTCTTCCCATTCGGTAAGGTTGCCATTTTTTAAGTGCATGTAGTATTGCCAACATTTCCTTCTCATAAATAGCTTGCTTGACATGTAGCAGTAAAAATACCCAATCACCCACATCGAAACATTTTTCACTACGATGTTGATATACCTGTTGTTTCGTTTGATTTTGCACCGAAGTGACATTATCCTTTCAGAGTTGGAGAACTTGTTGTTGATGCTTGATGTGATCTTTCACTGCTTGAACCTTTTTCTTCTTCATATGTCCTTCTATCTCTAGAGTTTGAGGAGTGGTAATTTCTTCCAATCCTTTACAAGATATGGTAGGATTCATTTCTTGATGCTCGATGTGATCTTTCACTTCTTGAACATTTTTCTTCTTGATATGTCCTTCTATCTTTGATAGTTTGAGGAGTGGTAATTTCGAACAATGAATTACAAGATATGGTTGGATTCATTTCTTCTTTCTCGATGTGATATTTCACTTCTTGCACCTTTTTCTTGTTGATATGTACTGCTATCTTGAGAGTTTGAGGAGTGGTAATTCTTGGCAGTGCTTTACAAGATATGGTCTGATTCATTTCTTCTTTCTCTGGGGTGGGGTCCTGGCATATATATTCTTCTTTTGATGTTTCTTGATCCTTTTCTTCCTCCTCTTCATATTCTATGTAAAATAATTTCTTCTCAGCACACTTATGACCTTTAGTACATTTGCTATCACAATTGTAACAAAGCCCTTTTTCTCTTTTTTCTTCCAATTGTTGTGGTGTAACCCTTGTAGGTTGTGGAAGGCTAGGAGAAACAACACTTCCATCTTTATAGTTGTGAGGGGTACGCTTCCTCGTTTTCCATAATTTTGCTTTCCACTATGTCACAGAGCCCTTTTACTCTTTCCAATTGTTGTGGTGTTGCTCTAAGGAAGGTGTTACTCTTTGTATCCTCATAATGTGCTATCATTTCCTCCGTGAAAATTGACCACGTAACAAGTTTTTTATGAGAACAAAGCCCTTCGTACCATAAAATTTGATCTCGTTCTAAATATGAAGATGCAATACATACCTTTTGTAACAGTTGTACACCATGTAGATCAAAATATTGCTCCATCTGAAGTATCCAATTTATTGGATCCTTTCCATCAAACTTCCTCATCTTGCTTTTTCTTGATTTTAGGAGCTCGACCTTGAAACGACTGTAATTCTGTACTTTTGGATCTTTAAGTTCTGAAATTGTGAACTATAGTAGCCCTTTGTGTCCTCTTTCCAATGCCACTAGTCTGATCCAAATTGGGTTCTCTAAGAAAAAGTTATGCACAATCTCCCAAGATGACCTGATTATAGACCTTTCCAGAAGAGCGAACTTGCATGAAGTGCCACGTGTCACTATTTCGACCTTTGGATCTAAAAAAGATAGAAAAAAACTACAGTCCGTCCTCTTTCTGTACCTTCTTACTAAATTTCAATTTGATCCCCAGAGAGAAAGGTATGACGATTTTCCCCAGGTCACCTGTTTTAAATTTAATTCAGGAGTCTGCAAAAAGACCAACTTCCTCAGATCATATCTCCAAAAATATAACGCGAAAAGCTCTGAAATTGGGACCCAAGGTTCAGCGTGATTTCTTCTCAAATGGGTGTTTTTTGCGACTTCTGAAACGTCAAAGAAAAAATGTTATAGCGAAAATGCTACGATGACCTATTTGGAGCAGCGAAACCCTAGAATCCAAAGCTCTGATACCAAATTTTATGAAACCAGCTCAAGAAAAGATAGATCAACGCCTTAGAATTCAGCCTATTCGAGGGGGAAACCTCCTTTACATTACATAAATGAAAAATTATTGGATAATTCAAATGACAAAACCTCCTTTCTTTATATAGGAGTCTAAGGAGTCACAATATAATCCAACCAACCTAACAATAATAATATAAAGGCACAATAATAACAATAGTGGGCTTCTATGGGGCAAAATAGTAACAATATGGGCACTACATGTGTACATCAATATAATAAGTGGGTTATACTAATAATAATAAGGGGTTACACTAGTAGTATAGGGGCCTAACATAAACCCTGCAAAAAAATAAAAAAACATTACTAGTCTAAAATCTAGAGATTCGAGAACTAGTGAGCTAGTAAATCTAAAAGATGGCTAACCAAATCAAGTGCAAATGCAATGGGGTAAGTTTTTTTTATGAACTAGAATTTTCTTTTGATCTAATGCAAGTGGAACCAACTCGATTGAAGCTTGTTAGAATGCTCTAAAAAATAACAGAAATTTACTTTTCTTTGATGAAAAGGAGGTCCAACAATCTAGATTTGGGGATAAGAAGACGAATCCAAGCAACTCGGTGATTAGTATGAACTTCAAAATTTTTTCTAAGGATGAAATAATGCTTTTGATACTGCAAAAGAACTTACATCAACCATTTAACTCAACCCTACAACAAGAAATAATTAATACTAAATGTAGAAATATAAGTAAATAAAAACTAGAGATGCCCATGAATAATAAGTGTAACAAAGGAAAGAAAATGATACAAAAGGGCTCTGAGGTTCCTGGGATAGCCAAGACCAAGGAAACTCAGAGAATTTTGGAGGATAACAATATTTAAAAGTTGAACATGACACCAATCTTCATTATTTTCATCAATAGAATTACATCCCTGCCAGAAAATACAATGCAGTTGGAAAAATACAAGCTCTCTCCAAAATAACAATAATGAAAATCTCTCTCTAGAGGAAAATTCAACTTGGTACTTTTAAAAAATTATTAGGAATCATTCCCCATGAATGGAGGAAGCTTTCCCCACCAAAATCCCTTCATCAGTGGATCTGGTCCCCAATACTAGGAATGTGCATTAAATGATAGGGAACACATTTCTATATTTTCTCAATCATTCCCTAGAGCCAAGTTTGACTTGATAATCATACAAAATGATTAGGAGTGATTCCTCATGAATGGAGGAAGATTTCCCCACCAAAATCCTTTGAATAATGGATATGGTCCCTTGATTAGTGGAACATATTCCTAGATTTTCTTAATCATTGGAGTTCCACAATCTGTGCCATAATTCCATAATATCTTGTTTATTTATTATTTATTATTGATCCTCCTGTAGTAGGGAACAAGTCCCTAGATTATATCCTCCCCCAAATCTTCATAATCTGCTCAATATTCTCATAATATTCCACAAATATAAACAATATTAGGCACAAATATTCAATTATTCATAAACCTTCGTAGTGAATATATTAAAGTTAAAAATAAACTATCTAATGTAGAAAGAGAGGTTTAATATGCTGAAGGATGGCCATAGGCCTTAAATTATTGTTTAATTTATAGGCATGGGCCTTAATTTATGTCTAATTTATAGGCCCATCATACCCCCCTGTTGAAAGTGTTTCTCATCCTCTGAGTAACTTAGTGACCTCATTGTGCCTCATCCATGGCCCTGGTGGCCTGTCTCTTGTGCATTAAGAATCTTGGCTATCATTTCTACAAGGACAAGCCCAAAAAAATAGTTGTGCAAAGAAAAATCATTGTTTCTTGAGACCATTTGCTTGCCTTCTTTCCCTATATTCAAGATCGGTCCTTGAATATTTTTCGGTTTGGTAAGGTCTTCCACACCCTTATCAACCTTCTACTACCTTGTTCCACCATTTGGACACCTCTAACAACTTCAAAATTCATTTACATGAGAAGTAGGACATCCTGTAGTTATTCCTATCAAACCTACAGGAATCCCTGTTAAAACTACATGATACCAGTTTTGAGCACAAATGATAGTCTGAGGTTAGGGAAGGCCCTCAACTTGACTCCCATGCCTTTTTCTCATTTCTACAACATCTTCTAGGCCTTGGAAAAAAGCTAGAAAGAGATTAGAAACCTCTTGGAAAGCCTCTTTTCATCACTGCAGCTTGATTTTTGTTTTGATGGTGGATGCCTCAATTCCTTTTGTTGCCATCTTATTATCTCTTGTGGCCTAGATGATTGCTTTGGAGTTATCTCTTAGACATTGTTCATTTCCATGCATTTTGACCTATTTTTCCCTTGTGATGCCTCGACACTCCCTAACACTCCTTGGCATGCATTGACATTTTTTGGCATGTGTTAGCATGCCTCTCATTCCTTGGCATGCCTTGACCCTCCCTAGCTATCATGCCCTCAAAACTACCCTTAATTTGGAACTTGGGAGCCCAACCAAGTCCTCACTTGACTAGAAGAGCTTGAGCAATTTACGGTTACTATAACTAGACTATGTTGTTGAATTGTGTAGCTTGGGAGGTACTCCACAAGCCTACTTATATGTTTTTGTGTGAGTTGGGTCACAAAGTAATTTGTGGGCAATGAACCCAACAAAAGGGGTTTTGGACCCAAGACGGGGTTTAAAATCTAAACGAAAATAAAAAAGGAAAATTAATATTTCATGATGTCTAGGTGGATAAAACTCGTAAGTTCTAGAGGGTTCCTTTCAGTTCTAGCTAGGAAAATCTATTTAAGGAGGCCTTAGTATGAAGGAAATAACATCAACTGAGAAAGAGCTCATTTAATTAAGGAGTCCAGGGGAGATGCAGTCCTAAAGTAGGTCTAGTTAGAGGGACGAGTAAGGGTTTCTAAAGGGAGGCCATGATCATCCACCAACAACAAGATCATCATGTGAGGGTTCACAAGAGTGTCACATACCTTAATAGGTACGAGCTAGGAAATAGGATGGCATATTGTTGGTCCTATTATGGTAAATCGAGCTCAAGAGAGGCACAAAATGAGAATTTGGGCATGTGATTTTAGGGGTGTTTCTATGTGAAGGCCAAATGAAATTTTGAAATAGCAGATAGGGTTGAGACCTTGTCTTGTGGTGGTTAGTAGGCCACAAGGTCTGTGATAAAAACCAGCACAAATGGAGGATAGTCTACACTGGAATTTAGGGCCAGAACAGAAGTAGTCATAGGTGTAATATTGAATGAGGTAAGCATATTTTGAGGTTTGTAAATATCTGAAGTTCAGTCATGATTGAGTCAAAGAAATGCCCAAAATCTATGGATCCATATGAGCTAGGTTGATTCTCTTATGGAGGAAACATTATTTATATTTTCTATGGGTGGATAGGGTTTGTTCTAAAGAAATTAGTACATAAGTATAATGCCCTAATTAGGGTGGTTTCCTAACATCTTCAGTCCATGAGGAATGGCCTTAAGACTGTGACAAATTTGTGTAGAAGAAGAGGGGTCATGACCCTTAGAGTGAAGTTTATCTCTGCAATATAGACCACATATATGGAATATCATTTGCATAAGTATGTGTAGAAATAAAAAATTCAAAGGAGGGTGGAACCTGAGTAGAATATTGAGCATAAGAAATGTGACATATGAGGAATGGATTGACATCACGAGGAGTTGATTTTGGTAGATTTTCCATAGAGTTTTGGATAGAGATTTGAAGTAGCCTATAAAAATTTGTCAATGGACTATTAGTGGATGATTTGTGACCCTAGTTTAGTCATCTACAAATTGTTAGAAGGGTGATAAGAGTAGTAGTTTAGATTTGTTCATAAATTGTACAAAAAAGAAATTGGTACATAAGAATAATAATTTTGAGAGGACTCAAATCATTATTAAATGGAAGATTTGAAGAGTCCTAGATGAGGGCAATATTGTGGGCCCTAGATCAGCAAACGAATTGACTATGCATGGGAAAATTGATGACAGTCGAAGTACAGTTGGAGGTTTGTTTGGTGACTATCAAGGAAGAGCCCTAAGTCTTGTACTTGTGAAGGACAACAATATTGATAGAAGGGTAGGTGTATTAGGCCTAAGGATGGACAAACTTTGAAGGACTAAGGTAACCATCAAGTGTGTCATCCAACTAGCCCTAGTTCACTATATTGTAGAGGATTGAGTCACTCAGAAGAAGAGAAGCCTCCATAGCCCTAGACTTGTCGTCCTGGAGCAACAATATGGAAAAAGTGGGTAGACCAAGAGTTGTTCATAGATAGAGTTGTGAATAGTTTATCGAAGACCCTAAGTGCTGTAGACCTTGAAGGAAAAAAGAGGTAGCTAGAGGGAAATTTTTTTTGAGATGAGTTTAGTAACCTAAAGGAGTTGAAATCATTGATAGAGGTATATTTAGGAGTTGTAGAATGGGAGGCAAGAGGACCTATTGGATGTGTTCAAAACATGTGTACTGAAAGGGTTGTGTGTGGCCACCATTAGCAAGTAGGTCAAGTCTTCTCTTATTCAAGGCAGATTGGTTGTGAAAGGACTAACACCAAGCCCTAGTTGTATTCCTTGTATCAATGTGACTGTAAAGGGCCACGATCCATTGTGTGGGAGATCTCACTTTTTCTATTATAGTTTGCAATTTAACAAAGAATGGTTTGAAAAAGTTAAAAATTGTCATGTGAACTAGTTGATTCCCTTATGTGTGTATATTTCATTGTGCAAAGTAGATGTGTTGTGGAACTTGAGTGAGTTTGCATCAAATATTATAATACCAAACCCAAATTCTCATGTGCCATGGAAATTCAACATATGCCTTGTTCACCTAAGAACTACTTGTAACTCATCTTAGGCTACTCATTTCCAATCTCAACTCATCCCACTTAACAAGTTACTAAGAAAATTCTCATCACATCCAACTGTGGTCGTAAAAAAATAAGCAGTAAAGTTTAAATCTTGAGATGTCATAAACTAGGCATGGCTTAGGATTCCTTGGCACTATGTGGCATGTGTTAGCATCCCCTACATTCCTTGGCATTCTTTGACACTCAATATCACACCATAGCACTTCTTGACACACGTTCATAGTTTAACATACCTTGGCACTGCCTAACATATAACCTTATAACTACTGACACTCCCACTCACAAACTCTTATTCGTTCATTTCCATGCATTTTTTACCTAGTACTTCCTTATGTTTCCCTAACACTCACTAGAATGCATTGGCAAACCCTGGAACCTGACACATTTTTTCATGTTGCCTTAACACTCTAGCATTCCTTGGCACTACCTAACATAAATTGTTACTCTCTCCTTAACACACCTAGAGCTTGATTACAGTCCTAGTCACAAAATATTATTCATTAATTTCCACGCATTTTAACCTAATGCTCCCCTATGCTTCACTGTCACTCCTTAACACTCCTTGGAACGTGTTGGTACACCCTATCACCTAGTACATCTTGACATGTCATCGTAGCCTCTAACATGCCCTAACACTACCTAATATACCTTGTCACTCCCTCCTCAACACACTTGGAACTCACTAACACTTCCAATCACAAACTCCTATTTGTTCATTTCCATGCATTTTGATGTAGTTCTCCCTTGTGTTTCCATGGCACTCCTAGCTAACACTTCCTTGCACGTGTTAGCACATATTGGCTACATTCCACCCTAACACTCTAGAATTCCTTAGCATTGTTAATCATGCCTTGTCACTCCTCCTTAGCACACTTGGAACTCACTAACACTCCCTAGCCCACACTCTTATTCATCCATTTCCATGCATTATGACCTAATTCTTGCTTGTGTTTCCCTAGCACTCCCTAACACTCCTTGACACATCTTGGAATGATTTCCTAGAACTTTATCATGCCTTAGCACTACCTAGCATACCTTGTCACTCCCTCCTTATCACACCTAGAAATTTATTACATCTTATCACATGCTCATATTCATTCATTTCCATGCAATCAAAACTAGTCCTTCCTCGTGTTTCCCTAGCAGTCCCTAGCATGTGTTGGTGCCGGAACCTAGCACCTAGAAAATCTTGGCCTACTTTAGCACTTTGTATGTCTTAGCATGCCTAAAAATTCCTTGGAAATTTCTAGTATGTGTTAGCACTTGTTAGCATTCCCTCCACACCTTAACACTCCCTAGTTGTCATGCCCTTATAGATAGCCTTACTTTTTTTGTGACTTGGGAACCCAACCAAGTCATTGAAAAATAGTATTTTTCCTAGCCTAAATACTTTCTCTGTCTGAAACCTTTTTTTGCATCCCCTTATCACAATCTTAGGCTTTCCTCTTGCAAGTCCTATTATGAAATTCTCCTAAAACACTTCATCCTTGGGACACTTGCACTTCACTAACAGTCCCTGGTAGACACTCTTATTTGTTTGTTTCCATGCACTTTGAATTATTTCTCCCTTGTGATGGCCTAGCACTCCCCAACACTCCTTGAGATGCATTAACACTTTCTAGCATGTGTTAGTACTTCCTCACATTTCCTGGCAATTTGTAGTGGTAATTCCCTCATAGATAGACTTAATATTTTTGCGGCTTGGTAACCTAATCAAGTCATTAACAAAATAGTATTATGCCCAACCGAAAGTATCCCATTTTTTGAAACTGCTTTCTCTAGCCCTTTATTGTAGCAATAGGCTTGCCTCCTACAATTTCTATTATGAACTTCTCCTAACAAACTTTGTTCTTGGGACACGTAGAACTCGTCGACACTCTTTGGCACACACTCTTTTTGGCACACATTGTTATTCATTCATTTCCATGTGTTTTGATCTAGTTCTCCCTTGTGATTCCTTGGCACTCTCTAACACTCCTCAGTATGCATTGACATTTTTTGGCATGTGTTGGAATTCCTTTTTATTTCATGGCACACCTTGACAGTCCTTAGCTATCATTTCCTCACAACTACCTTTACATTTTTTGGAACTTGGTAACCCAACCAAGTCTTTCCTAGACTACAAAAGTTTGATCAAGTTACCGTTACTACAACCAAACTATGCCTTGTTCACCTAAGCACTACCTATAACTCATCGTAGGTCACTCATGTCTAATCTCAACTCATCCCACTTAAAAATTTATCAAGTCAAGGCTCACGTCCAACCATGGCCATAAAACAACTAGGCAACATAGTTTAAATCTTGACATGCCATAACACCTAACATTTCTAACAATTCCTTCACACTATGTGGGACGTGTTAACATCTGTTGCATTTTTTCATTATTTGACACTCCCTAGCACACCCTAGAAATCCCTTAAATGCCCTGGCAATCTACCATGTCTTGTCACTTCATAGCATATAACCTTGTCACTCCCTCCTTAGCACACGTGGAACTGACTGACACTCCCTATCACACACTCGTATTCATTCATTTCTATGCATTTTGAGCTAGTTATCCCTTGTGCTTCTTTGGCACTCCCTAACACTCCCTAGCATGCATTGGCACACGCCAGCACATCTAGGCATGTTACCCTGTCACTCTAGCATTCCTTGGTACTACCTAGCATACCTTGTCACTCCCTCCTTACCACACTTTCAACTTGATGGAAATCTTTATCAAACACTCTTATTCATTCATTTTTACCTAGTGCTCCATTGTGTTCCTCTGACACTTCCTAAGACTCCCTTGAACAAGTTGGCACACCTTGGCACATCTTGTCATGCCTTAGAAGTTGGCATATGTTAAAATTGTCAACGTCGGCCATAAGTCTAATGTAGGCTTATGAAGCCCAACAAATGTGTCCCTTGACCTTCAATGTTGTGTATAAATAGAAGACACATTTTCCTCATTTGTACACACCTCAACACACATCTTTCTCTCTCCTATCCTCATTCATTCTCACAACAAAGGAGTTTCTCTTCTTCCTTATGCATTGACTGAAAATTTCAAGCTCGAACTTTAGGATTGTTTTTGGGTTATCTGCAACAATGTTGACCAACATTGACTGAGCGAAAAACTCTATCTTTTGATTGCATGTTTCAAGCAGGAAATTCGTTTTCTTTAGGCCACATCTCATAGCACATAAATTGAGAAATTTGATGTTGTTTGATCTGTGTTGACCGCAGGCCCTTTGACCACATATTTGACTGTCTGTTAACTAGGTTTGACCAATAATTTTAGGATTGTTTTGGGCTGATTTGGACTATCTTTGGAGGCTGAGTTGACTGGGTTTGATAGAGCTAATTTGGAGGAGACTATTTGCTAGTTTGACCAGCATTGAATTTTTTGTTCGGGCATCCTATTGATTATTGTTTAATTCGACTATTTTATAGTGATTGGGAAAGTAAATTCTATATGATGTAATCTCTCTCTGTTGAAGTTTTGAAAAATAATAAGAATATTTGAACAAAGGGTTTTCCCCATATTCAGTTTTTACCTTACATTCTCCAAATATTGGGTCCTTTTGTCTTGGCTTATCTTTTTCTTACTCTTTATATTCTATCTTCATTTACTATCAATGTTGATGTGATTGCTAATCTAGAAATTCATATTGGGATTGTAAGAAAAATTGAAGTAAATTTCTCTAAAGCATAGAAGATACCATTGTTATATAAAATTAACATGGTATCAGAGCTGAGGTAAAGACAAAGCCCAATGAAGAGTGAGAAGAGAAATCACGAAAATATGTTGGACAAGGACACGATTCAACAACTTCCTCATCTTACTTCAAATATGATGATAAGCTTAATGATAAGTTTGACTATCATGCATGGAATATGTCTCTTGACTTTACTTTGTTAGAATATGATGCTATAGAATATGTGTAGGGAAAGATTGTTGATCCTCCTTCAAATGCGTCGGCTTCCGCTAAGACAAAGTACAAGAAAGGTGAAGTCAAAGCTAAGAAGATCATCATGGATTCTATTCATAAGCATTTAGTTTCTTACATTTCCAATTTGGGCACATCTAAGGAGATGTATGACAAGTTTGTTGGTATGTTTAAAGCTAGCAATGTAAACCAAGTCCTCTTTCTCAAGAAGAAGTTGAAGGACATAAATAAGGGAAGAGGAGAAGATATCCAATCCTACTTCATGAGGATCACCAAAATAAAAAATGATCTTCTATCAATTGGAGTAGTTATTGCTAACAAAGAACTCACTCTCATTTCCCTTGGAGGTCTCCCTCATGAATGGGATTTGTTCAATACTACTATCCTCAATAATGAATAGATTCCTAGTTTTGATGAATTGTTGAGTAGATGTACTTAAGAAGAAACAAGGATGATAGAGAGAGACATGCCATCAAATAGGAATGATCCTACTGCATTATCTGCTCATGCTAAAAATAAGAACAATGTAGGTTTAGAGAATCAATGTCAAGGAAGATCGATATTCAGAGACAGAAGAAAAGGTAGATGCTTCATTTGTGACAGGGAGTGCCCTAATAAAAGGGATACACGTCGGGATGATGAGAAAACAACCACAACAATTTCAGGGTCAAGAATAATTAAAGGAATGGAAGGTTCAACAAAAAAGGAAAAAGGAATGCTCTTGCTACTCAACATGAAAATGGTCGACCTCCCAAAATATCAAGAAGCTCCAAGTATGGTGAATCTAATGTTGTAGATAAAAAGAAAAAAAATTTTATCTTATATGTACCCTCTCTACTGTCTCTCCTCCAGATACCTTGGTAAATTGGTTGATTGATAGTGGTCCCTCAAGGCACTTCACTAGGTATAAGGAAGCTCTTTCAAATTTGATAGAAAAGGATAGAAATTTGGAAATCATTCTTGGAGACAATACCACCTATCTTGTGAAAGGAGTTGGGAAGGTTACTCTTAAATTGAATCAAGGTAACACCATTCATCTACAAGAAGCACTATATGTACCTGATCTAAAGAAGAACCTGATATATATCTCGACGATGGAGGACAAAGGATTCAAGGTGGCACTCATTGATAGAAAGGTACGTGTTTGGAGAATAAATTTCAAAGGAGCATTTACTCTTGGATTAAGAGTTGATAGCCTATATCAAGTTGGAGGAAGTTCATTGGGAGCTAAGTCTTGCGATGCGTCTCTTCAATCTGAATTATGACACTGAATATTTTCTCATCTTCATTATAAATCCATACCTGATGCAAGGAAGATGGTGATAGGTATTCCCAAATTAAAAGTAGAAAATGAAGGTTTTTGTTGGAGATGTGCCAAAGGAAAACATACAAGGTGACCATTCCCCTCAAGTGATAGCAAGACTACTGATATTTTGCAATTAGTTCATTCTGATCTATTTGGTATGTTACCCATGACATCTTTGGGAGGATATTTATATTATGATATCTTTGTGGCTGACTTCTCTCAAAAAAATTGGATTTATTTCTTGAAGAATAAGGACAAAGTGTTCACATGGTTTCACTCTTTCAAAGGCTTGGTTGAAAATCAAACAGGGAAGAAGATCAATATATTAAGGGACGATAATGGAACTGAATATGAATCAAATTAGTTCAATGACTATTTTAGAGAAGTTGGCATAAAGCTGGAGACTACTACTTCATATACTCTTGAGAAAAATGATGTTGCTAAAAGGAATAATCATTCTATTATAGAAGCCACTCATGCCATGCTTCATGATCAAGGACTTCTGAAGTTCCTATGGGGAGAAGCTACCAACACTATCATGTATGTTCAAAATAGATGCCCTCATCAAGAATTGGACTCCAAAACTCTTGAAGAGGATTTCACTAGTAAGAAACCTGATGTTTCTCACTTTATAATTTTTGGTAGCCTCATGTATTTTCATGTGCCAAAATAAAAGAGAAGAAAATTGGATGCATCTCGGAAGAAAGGAACTTTTGTGGACTACAATGAAACTTCTAAGTCATATGGAATCTATGTTCCTAGTCAAAGAGAAGTGGAAATAATGATGAAGATGATGACCTTGGGAAGGTTAGGAACGTTCCTATTCCAAGGGAGGACAATGAAGCAGATACAGGAAAGTAGAGAGAACTGTAAGATGAACCGATGCCCAATGCTGAAGGACCAATGGATCCTGTTGATCCACCTCCCCATGATCCCTCCTCCTAAAAAAGGAGAAACTCATGGCTTAGGGACACTCTCGAATATGCTGAGATACATATTTCACCAAGGGGGGCATTTCATGAAAGTTAGAAGATGAATAGGTACCAAGGGTACATAGCTTCCATGAGCACCATTGTTCAAACTGAGGCTTGCATATTAGAAGAAGTTGTGAAGCACAAAGTTTGGAAGAATGCTATGAATGAAGAGTATGAGTCGATTATGAATAATGATGTCTGCGATGTGGTCCCTAGACCCAATGACAAATTTGTTGTCACCTTGAAATGGATCTACAAGATTAAGCATGGAGCTGATGGAAGTGCTGAAAAGTTTAAGGTCAGGTTTTTTACCCGAGTCTTCTCTCAAAAGGAAGGTGTGGACTATAATGACATATTTCTACTAGTTTCATGATATAACATGATTTGTTTGATCATTTCCCTTTCTACCCCTCACGGATGTAATTTACATCAAATGGATATCAAGACCACCTTCTTGCATGGCTCACATAAGGAGGAATTCTATGTAGAAAAACCTGAGGGTTTTGAAGTTCAAGATTGAAAGGCACATGTATGCATGTTGAAGAAATCCCTCTATGGGTTGAAGCAAGCTAACTCGAGCTTGGTATGAGAGGATTGACAACTATCTAATGAAGTTGGATTTCACAAGAAGTGAAGTTGATCTGAAACTTTACTTTAAGGTTGAAAATGATAGACCTCTCATCTTGGTACTTTATGTGGATGATATATTTTTGACACGTTCAGACCCTGTTATTTATCAATGCAAGAGGGAGTTGGCTTTTCAATTTGAGATGACGGACCTAGGGTTGATGCAGTAATTCCTAGGATTGGAGGTCTAGCAAAAGCCATGTGAGATTTTTCTTTCCCAAGGAAAATATATTGTGAAGCTACTTGAAATATTTGGGATGGTGGATTCTAAGTCCGTGACTACTCTGATGGAACTTAACTTCAAGAAGATATGTGGAAGTGTTTTTGGGATTGATTTGAAAAATCCTTCTATGTATCCTCAACTTGTAGGGGCCTTGATGTTCTTGGTGAACTCCCATCCAAACACATGCTTTTTGGTGAAGAGATTGAGTCAATGTATGGTCGAGCATCATCACATACATTGGATTGCTACCAAGAATCTCTTCAGATATCTTTGGGGAAAAATAACCTATGTATTGTGATAAATTGTCAGGAATTTGAGGCTCCATGGTTATTCTAATGTTGACTAGGATGGTAGTGTGGTGGATTGTAAGAGAACATGGGGATGTTGTTTCTCACTAGGTTCTGCTTCGATATCCTGGATGACTAGGAAGAAAAAATTGGTTTCTTTAAGCACTACCAAGGCAGAATACATTGCTGTTGGTATGGTCTCTTGTGAAGCTCTTTGGTTGAGGAAGCTATTTACGGAGTTTTTTTGGCATGTTCTCAATACCATCGTGATCTATTGTGACAACCAAAGTGGCATTCGTATTTTTGAGAATCTCATGTTTCATGACCGCTCTAAGCATGTTGATACAGGTACCACTTTATTCGCGATATGGTACACTGGGGAGGAATAAGGTTCCATCACATTGGGACTAATGAATAGGTTGCAGATATTCTCATGAAGCCCCTAGGGAAGGTCAAATTTTGAACCTTATTTGAATGACTTGAAGTCATGGAAAGTCTCTCTTATGAGGGTCCTGTTTGAGTTGGATATTGAGCTTTGGGAGCTCTGGGGGGCTTGGGGTACTCCTTGGAGCTATGAGAGACCATAGGCTGAGTGGTTCACCTTCCCCTATGATATCCCATGATGGTTGATATATGCATAGGATGAGAGATTCACCTTCTCCTATGACATATGAGCAGGATTAGTGGTTCACCTTCTCCTGCTGATACATCCTACGCATGCAGTCTGAGACTCATTGGAAGTACCTCTCATCTCGCCGATGAGTTGGTAAATCAGGATAGGGACCATAGTACTACCGATGGACACATCGTGTACTACCATACTCCCTATGCTAGGATGCTTTATATTGATCTAGGATCAAATGAAAACTAACTTTGGGTTAGTGGAGAGTGGTATGATACACTCTCGATCATTTATTATTCATTATTTCTTTATGGTTCAACAAAGAATAACAAAGAAGATCAGAGAAAGGATGACAAATATGGTACATATTGATAGATGGTTTGGCAGGTGCATTTCTCCCTAGTTGAGAGGGAGTGTTAAAATTGGGAACAAGGGCCAAACTCCACCTTGGACAACTCATGTCATGGAGATGATACATTATTGGATTTCTCTTTCCAAGAGGTGCAATATTGATCTAAATATCGTCTGATTCTGACAAGTAGAAATGGAATTATGAATTTATTTCTTATATGGACTAATTGTCAAGGTCGGCTAGAAGTCTAATGTAGGCTCATGAAGCCCAGCAAACGTGTATCTTCACCCTCAATGTTGTGTATAAATAAAAGACACATTTTCCTCATTTGTATGCACCTCAACACACATCTTTCTCTCTCCTCTCCTCATTGGTTCATACAACAATGGAGAAGCTCTTCTTCCTTATGTGTTGACCGAAAAATTCATGCTGGAATTTCATCACAGTTTTTGGCCCATTTGCAGCAACATTTACTAGTGTTGACTGAGGGCCAAACTCTATCTTTTGACCACGTTTTTTAGGTAGGAAGTTCATTTTCTTTAGGCCACATCTCCTAGCATAGAAATTGAGGAATTTACTGTTGTTTTTCCTGCATTGATTTCATGCCCTTTGACTGCAGAGTTGATTGTGCGTTGACCAAGTTTGACCAAGTATTTTAGGACTGTTTTGGGCTGATTTGGACTGTCTTTAAAGGTTGAGTTGACTTGGTTTGACCAAGCTAACTTGGAGGAGACTTTATGTTGGTTTGACCAGCATTGAATTTCTGGTAAGGGAATCCTGTTGATTGTTGTTTGAATGCACTATTTTATAGTGATTGGACATGTAAATTTTGTATGATGTACTCTATCTCTGTGCTAACCTTTTGAAGAATAATAATAATATTTGATCAAAGGGTTTTCCCCACATTGGGGTTTTTCCATTGCATCTGCCAAATATTGTGTCCTCTTGTCTTGGCTTGTCTTCTACTTATTGTTTAACTTCTGTTTGGATTTACAATCAATGTTAATGTGATTGCTAATATGGAAATTGATGTTGGGATTATAAGAAAAGTTGAAGTAAATTTCTCTAAAGCATAAACCATACCATTGTTATCTAAAATTAGCAATATGCCTTGCCATGCCTAACATTCCTTTGAACTATCTAGGATATGTTATCACTTCCTGGGATTCCCTAGCACACCTTTGCACTCCCTAGTCATCATTGCCATATAGATAGTCTTACATTTTTATAGCTTGAAAACCCAACCAAGTCATTGACAAAATAATGTTGTGCCCAACCCAAAGTCTCCCTTTGTCTAAAACTGCTATGTCCAACTCCTTGTCGAAACCACAGAATAGCCTCATGTCATTCCTATTGAAGTTCTCTTAGGACACTCAATCCTTGACACACTTGGAACTCATTTACACTTCGTAAAAAACAATCTTATTCATTCATTTCTATGCATTTTGACCTAGTGCTCAATTTTATTTCCCTAGCATGTAATTATGGTCTCTGGCACACCTTCTCATTCCCTAACATGTAATATCAACTCCATATCATGCACTATAAATCCCTGGAAAACATTGGCTTTTGGAACTTGGTGGCACCTGACAATTCTTGGCATGCGTTGGGATGCCTTGGAATGCCTTGGCATGATTTAAGATAAATTTTATTTGAGATCAATTATTTAAAATTAAGAGAGATGTAATATAGGATGATTTGGCACTTAAGACACACTAGCACTTTTCCCTTGGCATGTATTGGCACTAGTGTTGGTATTCCTAGTATGCCCCTCTTTAAAAGGTAAGGTCCTGACTTATTAACCCTATTATGTGTTCATTTATTTTCATTTTAACTTGGTGTTCCCTTTTGTTTCCCCGACACTCCTCGACACATGTCCGCATACCCTAATTCCTAGCACATCTTCTCATTCCTTAGCACATGGCATGTCTTCACATGCATAGCATGAATTAGCATGCCTTGGCACTATCTATCACATGTTGGCACACCCTGACACTTCTTGACATGCCCTAACATTTGCTAGCATGCCTTGTCACTCCCTCCTTGGCATGCCCATCACTCACTGACACCCCTCGACACATCCTCTTATTCATTCACTTCCATTCATTTTGACTTGGTGATTTATGTTTGATGGGGTGCATGTATATAGATAGCGCCATTAAGATAATAAAAAAATATCACACCATTACTAACATAAGTAATTATGAGATTCTACTTGAATGACATTACGAAACTACACAAGAAATTTTAAGAATGACATTTTTAGAGTTTGTTTTATGGCGTGGGAATGGTAAGAAGTGAGTCATTAATATTGTGATTTTCTTTCTCATTAAAGTTCTTATCCTTATGAGAGACTCACCTTGAGAAAAACACACCCCCGTCATGCTTACCCTCCAACTCCTAATCTTCTCAAAATAAATGAAAACTTGCACAGTGAGGGAATGCATGTTTGTCTATGGTGTGCTAACTGACTGTGTGAGAGTCTTAATGTTCTAAGAGAGGGATTGAGCCATTTAATTTGTGTCCTCTATGGATGACATGCTGTAGGAGTGTGTCATGGGACCAAAATGCCACTAGAAATATTGTGTAAGATATAACCTAACATAATCAATGCCCTAAGAGAAATTTTTGGAAAGGGATCAAAATAAACTATATTGGTAAGTCCACAAAAACAATATTTACTAGAGTGACACCATGGTGATAAATTCCACACATGGATTCTTTGAGCTAGTTGTTTCTTTTTCTAAAAAAATGTTTGGAGTGTCACCGAATTGGTGGAATTCTCAAATTCATGACATTGTAAATTATGTAGGAAATCTGTTACTTTTGTTATAGAGGCTAATGTTTTGAAGGAGACTATAGGGTTTGGAGGGTCTTAGGGGAAAATAAGCATCAATTTCTATCTCTTTGATATACCAAAGAGTTTTTGATAATAATATTTGGCCAAATATTCCATGGCACTAACTACGGAGAACAAATATTACCCTTAATTTCACTACTCAATTCCTTGGTATGCAATATTCATCTCCTCATATGTTTTTCTTGATGTATTATAAAAATATGGTTGATAGAATTATTTTAGCTAGTTTCAAGTGTTCTTCAGAGTCTTCCACTATCCTTAAGTACATGCAGAAGACAACTCTATCTACAAATTTTGTTTGATGGGACACTACTTCAGGGCATGTCAATAAAGGTTAAAAGGGTGTCCAACCAAGTGATGCCAACAATATGGATGATACAATTATGTTATGTTGGTTTCAAGTGTTCCTGGGGGTTTCCAATTTTCCCAAGGATATGTGGAAGACAACTTCATATACAATTGTTTTTTGATATGATACTATGCAAAGGGGTACTAATAAAGGTTAGAATGGTGTTCAAACAAGTCATGACACTTGTATTTTCTATGTGTATGTTCCCCAACCATAGGTTTACCTATTAAACAACAACATCGTGATATTTAGAGACATCAAAAAACATCCCTTGTATTTTTTTTCTCTAAAATAAGAGTACATGCTAGCACAAAAAGTGTTATGAATTCACTTGTGGTCTTCCTTGTTTATTGAAATATAATAGTTAGAGAAAAATAGACATAAATATATTTGCAAGAAGTAAGTAAACAAAATGAAAATTGGGAGATAAAAATAGTAACCAAACCTTTATTAATATTCATAATTGAGTGTGATCTTCAATCTCCTCCTAGAGGGTGAAACCCCCAAGATAAGTAGATCTCCAAATACAATAATATTCACATGGAAATTTCTTACATAGCTTGTACTAATATATATACTTTCTAATTGACCAAAACCCTATTCACTTAGTGGAATTCTCTTAGTGAGGCCTCAACCACTAATTAGTGGACCTTATTCAATGAGACCACTTATTATTATTGATTTGACACTCTACTACCTTGTGGGAATTATTCATTAAATATTACCCTAATACATTAAGTGATAGTCTATTCTCCTAATTAGGGGAGTTAGCGTGGGACCCTAAACACATTATAATGAACAGGTAAAAATTTCCCAATGAATAAACAATATATATTATTTAACTATTCAACAACTATTGTGCATATAATTCATGCTATTTATTAATTTGGCTCATAATTAAAATACCAGGAAAATAATAGATAACCAAACTTAAGAACATCCACACACCACATCACATAATATAATAAGATTTTCACTAGAGAGCACTCATAGGTAGGAAAATCTAGGTCTTATTATGAGTTTGTCAATCCAATTATTAACAATCAATAAGAACACTTTCATTGATATTTAAATTGTTGTGGATATTCTATTGGAATAGCTTTTCACATTAGTTCTTGCAATATTTTGAAATATTTTATTATGTAGTTTATTATCTTAGATGTTAGATATATTACTAGTGTAGAACTCCAATTATGGATATATTTGAAATAAAAATGGAAGAAACAAGAAAATAAAGAAACTGTACACACAAATGAATAGAATATATGACCTGGAAAACCTAATACGAGAGAAATCCTAGCTAGAAGGTGAGGCATATCCTCTAGTCTCTCTTTTTCAATTATGAAATATGGAGTGGGCATTGCCATTGTGCCATGAAAGGTTACTACAAAAATATTCTACCTACTCTATTATGATCGATATCCCATTCTTTCATGTGATGCTCCACTATGGAATAATAATGATGCCAAAAGAATGAAACCCCTTCCTTTCCTAGTAACCTAGTATAGAACAACCTATAGTCATTCAACATCAAGCTTAGGGATTTTGCATGCTTCAACCCTGAATTAGTGTTTCTACTGTGGAACACCACCTCATGTGTGAGTAATGGGGGTTGACATGGAATTCACTCACTGCCATGGTGGTCAATAAGGTAGGTCAACTTGCAAGAGGTGTAACTTTCACATACAAACTTCGTTTGAGGTGATTTTCACACAATTGGAAATATTCTAATGTCTAGAGTAACATCAAAGGGATGGAGCAATGCAAGAAAAATAGGATCCCAATTGAATCTACAAGACCCCAAATCACTAATGTCGAACTTGAATCTAAAATCGGCCTTATAAGCCAATTCCTCCAATTTTTTCACCTATAAAGTATCAAGATATATAACAAAATCTATCATGATGCATTTTCGATTATGAGTTCCATGGTACATAGGAATACTTTGCAATGTTTGACACTATTGAAAATGGAGTTAGAAGGATTTTAGGCAATGACCCTCTTATTCTCCTTCTCCATAAACTACATTAATAATATCTATATCAACCAATTGCTTATTGTTTAACAACTCTACCTTATATCTTATTTTTCCAATAATAAGTGCTATACATGTTGACGATGTTGTTTCTCATATAATTCGTGTTCCCAATAATTACTTGGATTATCCATGAAAAAAATTAATCCAGTAGATGTTAGATGTATGTCTTACACTAACATGCCAACTCAATTCTGTGCCTTACCCCTTCGATTAGACTCTAACTGTAACCAAAGGATCATGTCTTGAGAATCTTCAATGCCTAAAAAAATGTTGAACACAATACTGAAGAATTTTTTGTTATTCACCGAAGAAGGAGGGTATTTGTGTTTGTTTCCCCTCCTTTAACAAATATGTTCACTGACCATGTGACATGACCTATTATCACCACACTAAGAATAGTTTAACTAGGTGGTGAAAGGGTCAAGGGGCTCCTTACTCGTGTTGCAAGGGGAAATACCCTATAATTATAGTAGTTTCCATAAATACCCCCCTTTTATCTAAATCCTTTGCACTTGCATTATAATATGCAAGAGTAGGTTCATACAAATCAATGTGCTATTATAACACGAGAAATCTTATGAGTGCTGTTTATCATAAACTAAGATTTTATTACATTTCTTTCACAAGAAGAAAAACACTTCAACATGAACAAAAATCCAGGAAGAATGAAACTTTGTGGCCCAAGAAAGATTTTTTCCTAAAATATTTTCATTCCATTTAGTATCGGCAAGGGTCACTGGTAACACAAAGACTTTGCCCAGCCGCATGTATATTTGGCCAAGAGAAAAAAGTAGAACACATGTTTTAGGGTTTTAACTCATCTAAAATGGCAACATCATGAGTTATAAACTCTCAAGTATATTAATGTTATATTTACAAGTATATCCCCCATCATTAATGATCATACAAAAAGGACTCTCTATGGCCCTACCATCGGCTTTCATAGGGTTCACCAAAGGGAGACCTATGTTTTTTCTTTGGACATAAATGTTTGTTCAAATAACCCTCAAGGATAAGGTTAAAATGAAGCCACATGCAATAAGTATTAGGTTTATGTTTCATGAACATTATAAAATAGCCCCATTTCCAATTTCACCACCAATATTTAGGTGATTGAATTATCAACATAAAAATGAGATCAATTGAATCAATTTATGAACTTGTTCCAAGATAATATTATTAGGGTTAGCTAACATGTATGTAAGCTTAAACCACTACCACGGAAGGAAAACACTTAGATTCTAATTTAGGTACACAATTACATTTATTTGAAGTGAACAATAGCCAATGATTGGTTTGTAAAATATTTTAGTGGAAATCAAGTGATATTGGTTTATCCAAGATTAAGTGAAAGTCTTGGTGTCAATTGATCCCTTCAAAATTCTAGTGGAAGTCATAATTTTGGATATAGTTCCGCTATCATCAAAATTCCAATAATATTTTCACCAAAATTTGAATGGGGTTTTGAGTCTCTCAATCAAATAAAAAAATAACCTTAAACCAAAGTAAATGAAAAGTATGTTATATACTAAGTAAATGAAAAATATCTCATACTTCGAAGAGGATGAAAATTTTCAATTTGTATGAGATAATATTTATTTCACAGAAATTTAAGAGGATGAAAAGTTAATTAAATGCATCATATTATTTGGTATTTTTTAACCAAAACTTAATTAAATTCAGTTGTATATTATTGGATGAATTTTGTCTGTGTGTATTTTAGTAGCAGATTCATTATTTGGGTAGCATCATTTTAGCTAACACAACCCAAAAGGCCAGGTAACTAATACCTTAGGATCACATGAGGAGCCAAGTGACCGAGTGAAAAATAATTTCCTCAACCAAAAGCTTAAACCCTCATACTCAATTATGTCATTTAAAGTTCATCTCTGAGAAAAATCATGTCCCCTAAAAACTATAGACAAAGGTTCCTTCCAGATCTTGGCATCATCAAGAGAAGACTCGTCGTCATATTCAATGTGTTAGCACTCTGTAATTTTTGAGGTTATGAAAGAAACCATAAAGGTAACGAAAAAACCGCTTAGGAGCTTAGGATCTAGCCTTCCCAAACTCAAAGAGGGATCTCTCTATCAGATTTAACTTTTTTGTATTTGTAATTCTAGGCTAGTTATGAGAGTTCAGAGTTTGATTTTAAGATTGGTTTGGTTGATTAAATTCCTGAAACTTCCATTGGGTTATGGATTCTCCAAACTTAATGTGTCCCTATATCATATTTTCAAAGGAATTTCACAGGGAAAGGTAGCTGAACTAATTTCATATTTCAGATTTAAATGAGATGTAATAGAATAAGAGAAATATTTACAATTAAGCAAAAGAGAAGTTAATAATTTTTGAAATTTATATCAAAGGAAAACATTTAAATTATCCACTGCCAGAATTAGAGTGTATCATTCAAAAAATTATGTTCACAAACTTTCTGTAAAATAATTCAAATTTAAGAACACATAAATATGGAAACAATGAAATAAACACATAGACAATGAGAGAAGAACTTCACCAAATAGTCCAGCACATGAATCCTCTGAAGAATTCCCTTTTTATTACTGATTAACCGATCAAATGAAAAAGTACAATAACTTTCTGGAATGCAAAAATCAACCCTTCATAGTTCATGCTTTTCCCCTTCTTAGAAATAATTTGCAGGACGAAATGTTATTCACAACATCTCAAATATAATAATCATTATCTATAATCAAGTGACCCTATATAAATTATAGGACCCTAAAAAAAAGGATCTCTTGATTCTCATCTTGAAACTTCCTTACATTACTCTCAGAGTACCCTGCCTGCCCTTGAGTGTGCCCTCATTTTTCCCGCCCTCATCCATGACTATCTTCTCCTCTTCTTGGCCACCTATTTCTTGTTGGCCTCTCACTTCATCTACAATATCATCGTCGAGCCATCGGGCATCCAGAGTGCGTAGGATCCTGTCACAGGGAACTTAAAAACAATGATCTTTCTCTCCGTAAGAGTGAATGAGAAATATATTATCGAAGGGCTTTTATCAGGGTTTATGTTCTTACTTGGTGGTGTGGGGATAATTTTGCTGGACTTGTCACTAGATAAACCTAGAACGAGGAATATTAAGGTCTCTTTTACGATGGTGAGGGTTACTTCTTCAGTGATTGTTTATATCATGAGTATGTTATTTGTTTGCATCAAAATTTTTCTTTATTTGCGTTGATCAGGGTTTTGAATAGAAGATCTGATGTTTTAAGTCCATTGTTGTTTTAGTAAAACATTTGTACTGTTATTTTTTATTTTATGTTCCAAACTATGAAACCTCTTCGTCCCTCACCTTGTTCTTATTCATTGGTCGACCTTCCTATATTATGTGGTCTTTATGTGCCGGTTGATCTTCATCTATGTCAACTCCAAACTTAAAGATAAATATCGTTATTTTGTTTTGTTTTATTTATTATTTATTATTATTATTATTATTCTTTTATTTTCTTTTCTGCCTAAAGAAACCGACTATCTTTTATTGATATGAAAAAGGTAGTTACACTTCGGTAGATAGGTTTCTCTCTTAAAATTCATTGTACATCCCTCTCTTGAGAAACATTCTTCAAGATCCTTCTCTGTAACACGAGTAGAGAGACTAGTCACATAAAGGGTATTTCTAGTATTCTCTGCTTCATCATTTCCCCTCCATTGCTTGACAGCCTACGAGATCTAGATATTTACTGCAACCGATGAGGTGAAGGTCACGGAGAATACCTCTTCAGGGAAAGTTTTCCATGTTTCAAATCCTCACACGGATCAAATGCTTTCCAGAACAAATGCACCCTCTACACTCAAATTTCCAGACCGCATCCGAAGAGTTGAAGGTGACGGATAATACTTTCTCTAGGGTGAGTCTAGCATGTTTCAATCCTCGCATGGATCAAATCCTTTCCAGAGCAAATTCACCCTCTAAACTCAAATTCCTAGTTATCTTTAAAGAGTTGGAAATGAATGCTGCCGACACTTTCATTTTACATCATAATGTATTTATTGTAAAGTTTTTTTCTTCGAGATACATATGTCCTATTCATTGTAGATTATTTTTTCCAAAAACGAAAAACAAAACTCCCAATAGCTTCTAAAACTTTCTTCCCTAATCTAATTACCGAAGTGAAAACAGATTTGTGACTGAGTTACTTTGATAAAAAATAAACAAAAATGTTACTGGCCGACTTTACTCATTCTATCCTTCCAAATAATGTGTATCATGTTCATCTAAGAGAGCCATGACGATATGAAGGAAAAAACCCTCAAATTTTGTTATAGTTCAAGTAGATCAATTTAGATCCTTAGCCCTATCCCAAAAGGTAAAAACAATAACCTTAAGAGCTCTCTGTCTATTTTAACCAGTGTTGTGAAAAGCGCGTTCGGGATTAAATCGGCGCGGGGAACGAATCGGAAAAAATCAGAAAAATCGGGAAAAAATCATTTGGTACAAAAATATTCATTTTTTTCACTTTTTTTCAATTTTTTTAATATCTAAACCATCTCTAAAAATTGCACGATTTTTTGAAAAAGCGCGATTTTTTCAGTAAAAATCGGCAAAAAAAAAGTAGGCGATTTTTTCGTATAGAAATTGTGATTTAATCGCGATTTTCACAACACTAATTTTAATTGATTGATTAAACATTCTATCTCCAATAGTGTTTAGATTCCTTCTAATGTCTTTGTACTTCTTTCATGAAAGATAAATGAGATCATTAGATCCTTCTGTTAAAATCAAAAGATTCCAACAATTTCTTCTCTATTTGAAAAATCATGTTCTCTATTTTATTATTAATTTCTAGGTCATTTTAGAGCGCAAGTAAACATTACCATACCCCTGTCATCTTTAGTCATTGCTACTCCCCCAGTTTCCTGATACTGCACCACTAGTTACCTGGATTTCCTTTGGAGATCCATAATTATCTATTCAATTCTTGGAGCTCCATAATTATTTATTGAATGCACATGTCTAGGAAAAAACCAGTATGTATTTTGTGAAGTTACAATCCTGATGTCAGATTTTGTAATTTGAGGTAACTGGTTGGAGATCCATAATTATGAAATTATCTATAAAGTCTCTCTAATTTTTAGGTTTAAACTTAATATCATCAGATCTATGGGTTAGAAGTTTTGCAGTCCTTCAAGTGTATCACTTTATTAATTGATGAGACTTCTCAGTTGAACCATGTTTATATGTAATTTTTTTTTTTCTAAATTGTGTTCTAATTTAAAGCATGCACTAATAACATATTGATTGTGCATATATTATTCAAATACAATGGTGATGACATTAGGAGTTTTTACTCATAGTGATGTCATATATATCAAATGGATATATCCTCAAGGCCTTGAGTTTCCACTTATTAATCCTTTCTTAAAAATCCATGTAATTACTATTTAATGAAATTTCATTTATCACTTTAATTGTTTTGGAAAATTTTAACTTAAAAACTATTTTTTGGGAAAATCTTACCCAACATTTTGGTAATTCTAAAATGTTAATAATATAATTAATAATTTCTCACTTGATCTCAACATGGAACATTCACAACTAATATACCAAGCACATATCAAGCCCATTGTTGTCAACTATTCATCTTGGAATCACCATCATATTCCGTGGTGATTTCTCGCTTTCTACAGTGTTCATTTTTTGTTTTTTTGTTTGAAATAAATAATTCCATTCTCCTTTAGGATTGAGGTTTATTGGTTGGATATTGTTGTTCTAACTAACTTATATAGGATTTTTATGGTGATTTTCACCATGTATTATGATTATTGTCTAGTATAATAATCAATTCATCATGTGAATTGGGTCTATCTCAAGTGGTTAAGATGAAATTGTTATTCACCTCAATCATTTTCAATCCTTGTGATGTGTTCACTCTTTTCGAGGTAGTGGTTTATTGAGACTCTTTATGATCAATGTGGATTATCCATTTCTTTCTTATTGGCTAGAGGGTAGGTGGCTTGAGGATGGGGTTCTAATTTACATGTAAAAAAAATAAACATCTCATTTTGCATAGATTCCTACTAATTTTGCATAGATTCCTACTAATTTACATGTAAATTATCCATTTCTTTCTTATTGGCTAGAGGGTAGGTGGCTTGAGGATGGGGTTCTAATTTACATGTAAAAAAAATAAACATCTCATTTTGCATAGATTCCTACTACAACATGTCTTGTGGTACTATTCAATGAGATGATGTTTCAAAGTAATATGCTATTCCCTTGCTTTTTCATGTAGGTAAAATTTATTTTTACCTTGGGAAAAAAATCCAATAATTTTATATTGATAATAATATTACATCCATATATTCCAGTAGGCATTACTGAAGGCCAAATTGCCTCAAAAAATAATTTTCTAGAAGAGTCCAAATCTACAAAAATCTTAAAATAATTTGTAGCTGTGTCATTTGTCAAGTGACCATCCTCTCAAAAGGATACATCTGTTCTCCTATTATCTATACAGACCCTTTGTCCATAATCGAAAATTTAATCATTTACCTACCCCTACTTATATAATTTACATCCCTGTTATCGCCAAAATGATCATATAGAAATGTCGAAAACACTCATAAGATCATTTGTCATATTTGAGAAAAAACATAGAGAGAGTAAAACTATTATTTATTGACAACTGTCATGAAGAAATTCTATTTGTTGGCCTTCCTTTGAAGTTGTGAATTTCAATCAGGTTGGGTCCATTTCCAATCTGACTTTGGAAAATCTACTTGCTTCTTAATTCTTGCTCCTCTTCAAAGGAAACATAAAAATGGAAGGTAAGTTGTATATCTTAAAAAAGAGGCTACAAGTGGTAGCTCAAAATTTTAGAGGCTCTTTTCAGCCAATTTATGACTAGCTTTGAGTCCCCATACACATGAAGGTAGGAAATCATGTATTCTCGAGCTAACTTGAAACACAATTTTTAAAGACATTAAGTTTGCATAGTTGTTTGAGGCAGGATTGATACAAGCTAGAAAGGATATGGGTCCCCATATCTTTCTATCTCATTTTGTAAAGCTTTTTGTGCAAATTGTATTTTATTTTATGAAAAGGATTCCATGTGTAAAATTATACAAGTAAAGCACAACCTTTTAAGTGTTTCACTTATGTATTTGGATTGATCCCAATAATTATATAGTTGGAGATGAACTTTTGCATCAATTGGATTTTAGTTGAGAACATTTTTTAGAATGTAGAGCCAAGGGAGGTGGGAAACATATGGTTCAACAAGATGAGGATTTTCACTCGTCCATTAAGAATATTTTTGGTTATAATGAAACTTCATGCATTGATCAACGTGTTTTCTATTCTTCATTGTTCACGCTTTTGCATGGCCACTGCCCTCTTCATCACCGGTACAACACCAATTCCATCACTTACTTGGCTTGAATTTCCTTTGTGAGATTGAAACATAACATAGACATAACTGAGCCAAACTGAATACTTAACATCTAGTGCTTTAATGGAATAAAATCTATCATGTTCTAACTCTTTCGACAAAATCAACAACATAGAAAACATGTTTAGCATGCAATTGGGAAAGAAAATCTATACCAGCAGTGGTGCTTCCCCCTTCTGAAATGGATGTCTAAGTTTCCCTAAATCATAAAGATAAGTATTAGGACGAAAGCCATCATCAACATATATCGTCATAAACTACTCATATCCAGTTTCATGATCAACAATCTTCAACACAAAAACAAGAAACACATAAAGTACCATTGTGGCATCTCTCCAGTGACTCCAACTTTGGAAATTACAGAACATGTGTGTTTTTTACCTTTGCTTCAACTGGGCTGATCTCATATTTGAAATTCCCTACAGCTATTGCTACTACTGTAAGCCTATGAGATTCAACCCGAAAAACAATTCTAGAAATTAATATTCAACACCCATTCCTTACCTTCATTGATTAATTCATATGAAGTACACCAACATTGTCTTCACTCAAATAAAAATATTAAAATAACATGCATATACAATTTCTTGACTGTGTTCTTGACATGAAACTCCATAGGCTCAACTACATTTTCTGAGATGATACCCATGGGCAAAACACAATCTGTGCTTTTCTGAAAAATTCAACCTATTGCAAGGGGTAGCAATAATTTTATATAAAATCCAATAATTTTATATTGATAATAAGATTACATCCATATATTCCAGTAGGCATTACTGAAGGCCAAATAGCCTCAAAAAATAATTTTCTAGAAGAGTCCAAATCTACAAAAAGCTTAAAATAATTTGTAGCCGTGTCATTTGTCAAGTGACCATCCTCTCAAAAGGATACATCTGTTCTCCTATTATCTATATAGACCCTTTGTCCATAATCCAAAATTTAATCATTTACCTAGCCCTATTTATATAATTTACATCCCTGCTATCGCCAAAATGATCATATAGAAATTTCAAAAACACTCATAAGATTATTTGTCATATTTGAGAAAAAACATAGAGAGAGTAAAACTATTATTTACTGACAAGTGTCATGAAGAAATTCTATTTGTTGGCCTTGCTTTGAATTTGCGACTTTCAATGAGGTTGGGTCCATTTCCAATCTGACTTTGGACAATCTACTTGCTTCTTAATTCTTGTTCCTCATCAAAGGAAACATAAAAATGGAAGGTAAGTTGTATATCTTAAAAAAGAGGCTACAAGTGGTAGCTCAAAATTTTAGAGGATCTTCTCAGCCAATTTATGACTGGCTTTGAGTCCCCATACACATGAAGGTAGGAAATCATGTATTCTCGAGCTAAGTTGAAACACAATTTTTAAAGACATTAAGTTTGCATAGTTGTTTGAGGCAGGATTGATACAAGCTAGAAAGGATATGGGTCCCCATATCTTTCTATCTCATTTTGTAAAGCTTTTTGTGCAAAGTCTATTTTATTTTATGAATAGGATTCCATGTGTAAAATTATACAAGTAAAGCACAACCTCTTAAGTGTTTCACTTATGCATTTGGATTGATCCCAACAATTATATAGTTGGAGATGAACTTTTGCATCAATTGGATTTTAGTTGAGAACATTTTTTAGAATGTAGAGGCAAGGGAGGTGGGAAACAGATGGTTCAACAAGATGAGGATTTTCGCTCATCCATTAAGAATATTTTTGGTTATAATGAAAATTCATGCATTGATCAACGTCTTTTATATTCTTCATTGTTCACCCTTTTGCATGGCCACTACCCTCTTCATCACTGGTACAACACCAATTCCATCACTTACTTGGCTTGAATTTCCTTTGTGAGATTGAAACATAACATAGACATAACTGAGCCAAACTGAATACTTAAAATCTAGTGCTTTAATGGAATAAAATCTATCATGTTCTAACTCTTTTGGCAAAATCAACAACATAGAAAACATGTTTAGCATGCAATTGGGAAAGAAAATCTATACCAACAGTGGTGCTTCCCCCTTCTGAAATGGATGTCTGAGTTTCCCTAAATCATAAAGAGAAGTATTAGGATGAAAGCCATCATCAACATATATCGTCATAAGCTGCTCATATCCAGTTTCATGATCAACAATCTTCAACACAAAAACAAGAAACACATAAAGTACCATTGTGGCATCTCTCCAGTGACTCCAACTTTGGAAATTACAGAACATGTGTGTTTTTTACCTTTGCTTCAACTGGGCTGATCTCATATTTGAACTTCCCTACAACTATTGCTACTACTGTAAGCCTATGAGATTCAACCCGAAAAATAATTCTAGCAATTAATATTCAACACCCATTCCTTACCTTCATTGATTAATTCATATGAACTACACCAACATTGTCTTCACTCAAATAAAAATCTTAAAATAACATCTATATACAATTTCTTGATTGTGGTCTTGACATGAAACTCCATAGGCTCAACTATATTTTCTGAGATGATACCCATGGGCAAAACACAATCTGTGCTTTTCTGAAAAATTCAACCTATTGCAAGGGGTAGCAATAATTTTATATAAAATCCAATAATTTTATATTGATAATAAGATTACATCCATATATTCCAGTAGGCATTACTAAAAGCCAAATAGCCTCAAAAAATAATTTTCTAGAAGAGTCCAAATCTACAAAAAGCTTAAAATAATTTGTAGCCGTGTCATTTGTCAAGTGACCATCCTCTCAAAAGGATACATCTGTTCTCCTATTATCTATACAGACCCTTTGTCCATAATCCAAAATTTAATCATTTACCTAGCCCTTTTTATATAATTTACATCCCTGCTATCGCCAAAATGATCATATAGAAATTTCGAAAACACTCATGAGATCATTTGTCATATTTGAGAAAAAACATAGAGAGAGTAAAACTATTATTTACTGACAAGTGTCATGAAGAGATTCTATTTTTTGGCCTTGCTTTGAAGTTGCGACTTTCAATGAGGTTGGGTCCATTTCCAAACTGACTTTGGACAATCTACTTGCTTCTTAATTCTTGTTCCTCGTCAAAGGAAACATAAAAATAGAAGGTAAGTTGTATATCTAAAAAAAGAGCCTACAAGTGGTAGCTCAAAATTTTAGAGGCTCTTTTCAGCCAATTTATGACTGACTTTGAGTCCCCATACACATGAAGGTAGGAAATCATGTATTCTCGAGCTAAGTTGAAACACAATTTTTAAAGACATTAAGTTTGCATAGTTGTTTGAGGCAGGATTGATACAAGCTAGAAAGGATATGGGTCCCCATATCTTTCTATCTCATTTTGTAAAGCTTTTTGTGCAAAGTCTATTTTATTTTATGAATAGGATTCCATGTGTAAAATTATACAAGTAAAGCACAACCTTTTATGTGTTTCACTTATGCATTTGGATTGATCCCAACAATTATATAGTTGGAGATGAACTTTTGCATCAATTGGATTTTAGTTGAGAACATTTTTTAGAATGTAGAGGCAAGGGAGGTGGGAAACAGATGGTTCAACAAGATGAGGATTTTCACTCATCCATCAAGAATATTTTTGGTTATAATGAAACTTCATTCTTTGATCAACGTGTTTTATATTCTTCATTGTTCACCCTTTTGCATGGCCACTACCCTCTTCATCACCGGTACAACACCAATTCCATCACTTACTTGGCTTGAATTTCCTTTGTGAGATTGAAACATAACATAGACATAACTGAGCCAAACTGAATACTTAACATCTAGTGCTTTAATGGAATAAAATCATGTTCTAACTCTTTTGACAAAATCAACAACATAGAAAACATGTTTAGGATGCAATTGGGAAAGAAAATCTATACCAGCAGTGGTGCTTCCCCCTTCTTAAATGGATGTCTGAGTTTCCCTAAATCATAAAGATAAGTATTAAGATGAAAGCCATCATCAACATATATCGTCATAAGCTACTCATATCCAGTTTCATGATCAACAATCTTCAACACAAAAACAAGAAACACATTAAGTACCATTGTGGCATCTCTCCAGCGACTCCAAATTTGGAAATTACAGAACATGTGTGTTTTTTACCTTTGCTTCAACTGGGTTGATCTCACATTTGAACTTCCCTATAGCTATTTCTACTACTGTAAGCCTATGAGATTCAACCCGAAAAACAATTCTAGCAGTTAATATTCAACACCCATTCCTTACCTTCATTGGTTAATTCATATGAACTACACCAACATTGTCTTCACTCAAATAAAAATCTTAAAATAACATCCATATACCATTTCTTGATTGTGGTCTTGACATGAAACTCCATAGGCTCAACTACATTTTCTGAGATGATACCCATGGGAAAAACACAATCTTGTGCTTTTCTGAAAAATTCAACCTATTGCAAGGGGTAGCAATAGCCATCAATGCCTTTCACACAAATTTTTAATGAAGTACCTATATATCTATCCTATTACAGGTGTGTGTTTGTGTGTGTGTGTGTGTGTGTTCATAAATATGAAGGCAATATTAAGCTATATTAAATACATAGAAGAGTATGGGCAAAAACATTAGATTGAAACTATTGACAAAATTAATAGCCTTATGCTTACCACATCATTAAATTTTATTGATAGTCATTTACTCCACTCCTACACCAATGCTTGAAGAAAATAAATTGAAATCATAAACCTATCTAAATTCAAACATACTATGATAATCCAATGGTAGAAAATATATATTGACATACCAATGTCATAAAACCAAACTTTAATTGCAACTGCAACATCTACAATTGCTTGTAGGCGTGAAGAGCATTGTCTATTGATAATCCTGATAGGTATAGTCACTGGAGAGACAACATGGTAAGTAGCATGTGACAAAAAATTAGGCATCCAACAAGAAAATAATTCATTTGAAACGTGGAATGGTAGGATATACACTTGGGAATCCATCATAAAAGGAAACCATCCTGCACTCATTGGCACATTGAGATCTAGGTGCGAGAAAAATACCCACTACAATATCACCAACTTCAACTGGATTAAGTCCAGTCTTTCCCATCAATTCTTGGAGGAAGCTAGAGAACATTCAGACACAGATTTGTGCACTCATGCTTCATGGACCATAATAATTAGGGGGGGAATTTTTAAGCTACATAAAAAAATCATCAATCAATTTATCGGTGTAACCACTAATCCATACCTTCAAAAGAAGATCAAGAAAGTCATCGACAAGAGTATCCTTAAATCCTCTGCATTTAGCCTAGCGAATAGGGGTATGATAAGCTTTACAAAAGTAACAAGTAGATAGAGAAAAACTAGGTGTTGATCAACTAATAAAAAATAATTAAGAAAACTTTGAACTCAATCAACCAAATATGATAAAATCAAAAGCGTTTTCCTAAGAAACCATCAATTAAGATGGAAAAAAATCGAAACTTATGCAACAATGACAAAATCATCACCAAACCCAACAACTCTTTCATAGGCAACACTATCTCCAACAGCACATACTGAAGCCTAGTCAAAAGAAAACAATGATCAATACTTATATTGTCGTTAGAAGATCCATGTGTTAAATCCAATCAACACAATATTGACTCTCTTCTAAGGTAAATAAGATAAAATACATTTTTAATAATATATGTATGCAAAAACCAAATTAACAACTACCCAAAACAATGGTCCAACTAATCTAGTTAAGGGGATTGAATTGTTAGGATTCACCATGACTCGGGAATGATAGTCAATAACTAGTGGTTTTGGGTCCATGGTATTATGCAAATTATATTTTGATGGAAGGAAGTCTATAAATAGACTTATTAGTCTCCATTGAAATGTGACAAAGGTTGAGAAAGTGTGGGCTCCCCACCCATGAGTTGTAAGGGGCCAAGGGTTAAGCAAGTGTGGGCTCCCTACCCATTGTAAGGGGCTAAGGGTTTACCAGCTTGGCTAGGCTTTCATGGAATTCTGTTAGTTGGGTTATCCCAAGAGTTGGGGTTTTCCTAGGGTACTTCTTGGGGTTGTTAGTGTGCATGATTGCTTCTATATTGTGTTGTTGTTAGTGTGTATGGTTGCTTCTACATTGTGTTGTTGTTAGTGTGTGTGTTTGATTCTATATTGTGTTGATGATTATGTTTATTTACCTTATATTTTATACATGACACTAATTAAGTTGAATTTGACATAAGCATCCATTAACCCCCATACAATAGAACCTCAGGCATTTCGAATCCATTAACACATTCGAACATATAAATCGAATTTCTCATTTGAAAACAATATCAACTACCACTCCATAGAACACAGCACTCATAGACCCTACCCCAACCCCCATAAAACACAATGCTCACAACCTCTACCCCAACCCCCACTCGGACTAAATTCAAAAAAGAAAACAAAAATAGGAACGCTGATATGTATGCATATAGTATATTTCACCTTATTTTTTATTTAAAAGAATTCTCAGTAAGTATCCATTTGTATGGATTACTTTAACTTTCTTTCTAGTGTTACAATTCCATTTAGCTTTGAAACAATAGAAAACCATGTGGGTTGGGGCCTCCCAGTCTTCAAGCCACATAGAGAGTTGATTTTTTGCCTTAACTCCCTTCCTTTTGTGGAATTATTTTGGGCGGTGCCAAACATTGTCCATTAGACCAGAATTGAAGATAATACTAAAAGTTAATCGTAACACTTAATAATTCCCAAAAACCTATAGCCTCAAATTTCACCCAATAACCAAAATAAAAAAGAAAAGGTGGAGAAGGATCTAGTTCCATTTTGAAAAAACAAAATATCTTGTTTGAAGTTAAGTTCTACTGTAATTTAAAAAAATATATGGAAAAACCCATCAAAGTTCAAAGAACTATAATCTTAGTGAGATTGTCTTTCAGATTAATCACATCATGACAATTTGATCAAATCGTCATGATGTGATTAATCCAAAATACAATCTTATTATCATTATAGATCACAAAAGTATAATATGTAATAATAATCTTGCAATTAAATTTAGAAACAAAGAAAGCTCTTCATATTTTGGCTCTGAATACAACGGCTTGCAACCTTCGCTCTCATCCATCATTACTAAAGAGTTTGGCCTAATGTTTGCTGTAGCCCCCCAATTCTCTTAGATAGTTGAACTGTCGATACCTTTGTCCACATTTAAATGGTTGTGTCTATTATTATTATTCAGGTTGTCATCTGTGATGTCATCCTCTAGGTTTGTGATTTTCCATCTGTGAATTTTGTGTCATTATCCTATCGGAGCTTCACCATAATTTTCCATTTAAACACAATCTTCTTAAGAATATTAACTTCATGATGCCAATCCTCTTTGTTCAACTCCATTCATTTTCAATCCCCTACATTCTTTTATTGTTTTCTCCACCTTTTATAACCTTAAGTCACCTCACATGATACAACCTCTTCATGGTGGCATTATCATTTAAGTGATGCTACCATGGCTTGGTGAGCTAGATAGTTTGAAGGAATTGCACATTTCACACTACTAGAGGTTCCAGTATTACCATACATCCACATTTTTTTTTTGTTCTCTTAATTTCTTCCAACATGGAGGGGTCTTAATTCTCACTTAAATTTGCTTTAGTCCCAAATGATATCCTTAGTTACCTATTTTGTTCTTCATTTTTTGAACCATAATATTACATAGGAAAACATTATTAAAATAATCTTTGCAACAAGTCATGTAATTTCCTCCAAGATATCATGAATACTCCTATCTTTGATACCCCATTTATTTGAAACCTAAGTAATGGAGGGTAGAGTCTCCTTTAATATTGAGCATATCATTGCCTTAGTAATTAAGTTATTCCCTGAATTGGAGCCTCAAATTAAACTTTTGTTTGATATGCTAATGGAGAAGGAAAAAATGATATTATCTTTGTGATCCATTATTAGCCCATCATTCCCAGATCTTCCTGCTTGGACCCTAGTTGCCCCATCAAGGTTTAATATGAACCAACTCTCAAGAGGTACCTCTCTGGGAGAGGGGTTTAGTTTGGTGGAAAATTATATCAAGTTGTGGATGTATGTCTATATGTGCTCTTGTTTTCACTATTTTGAATTTTATTTTCTTTGTTGATAGACCTTGTTGTTTTTCTTTGTGTACCTTTTTTTTACTTTATTTATAATATCTCTAATTTCCACATGATTGGGAAGGTTTTTGAAACTACAAACAATGACCGAATGGTAATATAATCCTCTTCACATTCTATGGATTATTACTTATCTTTTGGTATTCCTATTCTAGCATTTGTTGAGAATTTTTTGCTTGTCCCTTTGAAGAGGCAAAGTTTTGATCTGCATATGCTAAGTCTCTAAACTTATGGAATTGATAATATGTGTACTCCAAGAGGAAAATAAAAGTGTAACCATTATGTGTGTACTTATATCATTGTTTCATATTGACATGTATTATACAAAATCTACAAATAGTGGGTTGCTTATTAGAAAAGAAATCTCATGATTTTTCCTTCTTGAGTAGTCCATCATGAACAACTTTGTAAAATAATACTACATTGTGTCACATTTTATTTTTTAGTTTAACTATTAGTTTCATTCTAAGTAGACATTGTTGGGCACCTCATAAAGTTTTATAGTCAATGTCTTTGACAATATCTTCTCAAAATATATAAAAAATATTTAGAGTCTATATTAGAATCTATGTCATACTAGATTGGTTGCTTGAATAATTTTCATAATTATGCTTCTATTTGTATCAAAGAAAGTGCTCTATTCTTCATTAATTTTAGATATTCAACAAATATCTAAAGCAGCGTAAAATTCTTGAGCACTAAATGGTTAACAAATTTCAGTTGGATATATTTGTGTGCATCAACAATTTGATTGCAAATTTACTGATAAAATTGTGATTATTGAAGCAATGATTTTTTGAGATATGCATATCCCTTGTAATTCTAACACTCATTTCAAGGAATAGTTGTTACATGAGTTTGATAATTGTTCAACTATATTAACTTGGATTGGATTGTGTCCTGCATGAGCTACATTGTGTTTTTCTTACTATTTTTCCCTTCAATAAATGAACATCCTTCAATATAAGTTTGGTGATTATAGGCTCTTCTCTGATCCGTTGTTGAGAAAATAGTTTTTATTTTCATTTTGGCTCAATTGATGATTGTTTAGAATCATGACTACTAGAAGCTAAGATTGTGTTGTGGATTTGTCTCAGCTTCTAGTGGAGTTGGACTGAAGGAGATTAACATGAAGTAAATAGTTAGCAACAAATCTCATATGAAAACATATCAATTATATTTATATATTCTAAGGATTTCTTCTAGCAATGATTCTAAAAATTGCGATTGACTCATAATCCATCTTTAAAATGCTGTATTATCACTTGTTCTACCAAGACATTTATTTTGTATTATCACTTGTTTACCTATCTAAGACCACCTCCTAAAATATTCTAACCATTTGAACATGAACCATTGGTTCCTTGAGGGTGTAGATAGATTGGAAAAGCCCGATTAGACACCTGAGCTATGTCACAAGGTAGAATTCTAAGGGGGTAGTGTGGTGCATCCCCATAAGGTGGCTTTGGCTTGCTAGCAAGGGCTATGACAAAAAAAATTCCTTTAGCCTTTACCAAACTTGTTGGGATCTAATACTTAGGTGCCTTCGCTTCAAGCATTCGTAGATGAAATGGACAACTTCCTTGCAATGACCCTTTCTTCATCTACCATCACCTTGACCAATGTGTTAGCACCAAATTTCTACTCAAAGGTTCATCTTGATTAATTGATTGGGGTATAATTGGGGACACGTAGAACTACAAGCCCATTTTTGCTTATCAAGAGTCTCAAAAATCCTAAAAGTGGTCTCCTATATGCCCTATGTTTCAAACTAGATCAGTTACTACACTATACATATTTTAGATGTGTTCTAATGTTCCTTTTAAAATAGGCTAGGAAAATAGAGGTAGGCTGTGATATTTCTCCTCCACCCAAAAAAATGATAGTTGTGTTGCTTACACAATTCATTATGGTTGTTGGTGGAAAGTATTTCTCTTGCATTAAATGAGAGAGCCCTAATTTAACATGACTAGAGGTGCTAGTATTCCCATACATCCACGTATCACACGTTCTCTTATTTTCTTCCAAGATGGAGTGGTTTGAATTCTAACTTAAAGTTACTTTAGTCCAAAATGATCGCGTTAGTTTCCTATCTAGTTCCACATATTATTGAACCATATTCTTACATAGGAGAACCTTATTACAAGAATATTTTGCAATAAGACACCTAATTTCATTCAAGAGATCCTGAATACTCCAATTTATGATGCCCCATTTATTTGAAACCCGGTTACTGGAGGGGAGAGTCTCTTTCAATATTGAGTGTATCATTTCCTTATTCAACACTTAAGTTATTCCTTGAACTGGAGCCTCAAATTTGGTTTTTTTGATATTCGATGCAGAAAGAAAAAATGATACTATATTTGTGATTCATTACTACCCCATCATTCCCATATCTGCCTGCTTGGATCTTAGTTTCCCGAACAAGGTTTAGTATGAACCCATTGGTAAGAGTAAAGACACAATCCGATCTTGAAATCAAGGTTGTAGGAAGATGAGCTACATAAGCCATTTGTAGTGAAACATATAATTTGGTAGATACTTTAAATTATGGTTAAGTTGGTATAAGACAAACTTGGACTCTTGGGGTCACCTCTAGAGTAAGAGTTAATCTTAGAATGCAGATATGATCATGAGTTGAATACAATAATTTTCGCTTCTCTATTGAAATCTCATGTTGACATACATGGGTTCCAAGTTCCCACCATCTTAGGGAATTTATATATTTTTATTTTCAACATGCCACATGATTATTTTTCCATCATTGACCATCACTGACATGCATTGAAACATTGTACATACTACAAAGTAAAAATGAGTTTTTGAGACAGACTATGTACCTATTTTGTCTCATTCAGTGATATTATGCTCATACTATAAACATTGATATTGTGCTCATACACTATGCTTCTGTACTTTTTTCATCGATGATTATTTATTTTTTAAACTTTTTCGATGTTTTGTAGTTAGACTCAAGTTTTCAATATATTGAGGTGTTATCTAACTATACTCATCATCATATACCTCTTCAATTATTTGTCATATGTATGAGATTTATAGGTCATCATGCAAAATTGTCAATGCAATTTTGTTTTTTTTTCTTGTACAAGACTTTAGTCAATATGATAAAGTTGCCTATTTTAACTAGAATGACACCAAACTTATTTGATAGATTTACAATATTTGACTCTTATCTGCAAAATATTTTCCTCCCCATCTGTTATATTCTAACAACTAAATAGTAAGCCTATGATGTGCTAATCACGATCATTCAACCAATAGAACTTTGTAAAACCTCAAAATATTACAAAAAATAATGTACAAACTATTGCCTTCCACATTACCCTTAGGCCTCCTATTGGTATTCCTTTGCCCCTCTCGGTGCAATTTCTAGTTATCATTTAGAGGTGGAGAGTGCTTTCCTTGTATCCATGTAATTACATCTTTGGATACTCATTCTTGGCATGTACTTGAAAGCATTTGAACGCCATTTGGATATTTTGTTAGTGTATGTTTAGATATTGGCCATACTTTGTGCTTAATATATTAACATCCCTATAGTGGTTACATTCCAGGATCATTGTTATTGATCATTTTATTTTGACATCTTGAATTAATTAATAACGAGGAGCACTCCAATTAGTTTTCTAGGCCCCATAGCTAGTAGTATTCAAGCACGTAGCTTATTATTCATAATTGCATCATATATACTCACTATTTTTTACTTTGTGGCATGAAAATCAATTTTTTAGAGGCAAATTTTTATGTTGTCACAACAAATTTACATAATTCACAAGCTGAGAAATCAACCTCTCGTGTAATTGTATATTTTAG
The DNA here is from genome assembly GCA_031772625.1 of Pinus tabuliformis. Classification (NCBI taxonomy): domain Eukaryota; kingdom Viridiplantae; phylum Streptophyta; class Pinopsida; order Pinales; family Pinaceae; genus Pinus; species Pinus tabuliformis. The sequence goes on from CM062818.1 coordinate 487,288,218, forward strand.
GTTTGATAATTATAGGTCATTTATGGCTATAAATGTCTTCAAAATTTCACTTCTAATTAAGTATTCAATTGAACATATTGAGTATCTTATACGTAACTATTTTCCCCTGCATGCACTTTTCATTACTTCCATGAACATTAAAAATTTGATGCTATTTTGTTTGTTTAGTAAAAAAATTGTTAAAACTTACATAGTTTTATAATTTATTTAAAGTTGTAGAATTTACAATTGATAAAGTGTTAAGGTGTAATTTTTTAAATTATAATTATTTAAAGGGTTTGAGTTCAATGGAAGCGAATCTTATTTACAAGTAGGAGGTTGATGTTTCAATTCCATCATGCCCTGATATTCATACATAACAGTGATGATCAACTTTTGTTGATGGAGGATCTTTTGACCATCACCAATGAGCTAATGGTGACCTTTTTCAACCCTCACAAAAATATGAAAAAGGTGATGGTCAATGAACGACACCATATATATGTAGTAGTAGTGATGAATATGAAAGGTCCATCACCATAAATTTCTATTGTTCATATGAAATGATGATGGTCACTATCTGTCATTATAATCATTATTCATGATGGACCTTGAATGTCCCCAAAAAACTATACGTTTGGAAATGTGGCATTTTGTGATGTTCAATTTTGGGTGACAATGACTCTTTTGACCATCACCAATGATTTTATGGTGACAAATTTTTACCCGCACCAAAATATGAAATAGTGATGGTCAATGAATGTCACCATATATATGCATCAATAGCGATGGTAATGGAAGGTCCATCACAATAAATTGTTGTTGTTCATATGAAAGGTGACAGTCACTATCTATCATTATAATCATTTTTTTGATAGACGTTGAATGTCACCACAACACTTATACTTTTGGCGATGCCACCTTTGGTGACATTCGGTTTTTTGCTGACAAATGCTAAGGTCTGTTACCATTGTTCATATCAAATGGTGACGATCATTGTCCATCACTATAAATAATTATTGGTGAAGGAACCTAAATGTCACTAAAACCCTTATACTTTTGGAGATGCCACCTTTGGTGATGAAGGTTGTTTTAATTGTCATTAATGAGATTATGGTGACATCTTTTTATCCTCATCGTTGTCCTTTTTTCTTGTAGTGTTTCAAAAAACTCTCCAGTATACGGCCAAGACAAATATGTTTCATGATTTATGTTGGAAATGGATGATCAAATTATGGAGGACACCTAGGTGGAAATTATTTTCCAGGCCAATCAACAAGAAATGAAAGTTGGCTGTGTTTAGAAGTTATACTTCTATGGGGCCTACTCCAAGGAATTAAATGAAGCAAGAGTGTTTTTTATATACCCTAAAGGTAAACTTATCCCCCACTCATATAAATTGTAATTTCACACTACAAATAATATGTTTTAGTATGAAGCATTGGTGTTTTGGCTTAGAAACAGCTAAAAATATGAAAATTGAATTCTTAACGATTTTTGGAGATTCTGAACTGATTATAAAATAAATTAGGAATCAATGCCAAACCAATCATCCTAGGTTGAAATCCTATAGATATGAGGTGTGGGACCTAGTTGAGAATTTGTCTTTTGGAATTAAACATTCAATTTATGCCTAGAGAGAAAACCATTATGGTTGATTCCTTGACAACAATAGCTAGCACTTTGAAGCCCCCACAGAATCCCCTGCTTAGGTATGAAGTTGAGGTTAGGCATAGACCCTCAGTGCCTAACAATCTAAAATATTGGCACGTGTTTGAGGATGGATATCAAACTAAAAGGTTGATGGAGGTGATAGGAGAATTCTCCAACTTTGTCATAGTCCAAGAGGGTGAAGGTATAGAGGAATTTAAAGTAGCTAAAAAACATGTGCCTTGGGAGTAATCTGTGGTCAGGCAAAAAATTTTGCACTTGAAGGGAAATATAATCCCAAAAGATTCAATTCCATTGTAATGATTATTTGATGTTAATGTTGTGTTAGTCAAACAAGCCAAAAAAGATTATGAGGATATAAAAAAATGTAACATTAACATAAAACAACAACTAAATTAATTAATTTGGCCAAGGGGATCCCAAAGAGATACAAACAAAAGTATCTTGACATGTTTAGAAAGTATGCTGATATTTTTTCTTGGTCTTATGATGAATTTAAGAAGTATGATATTAGTATCAATCAACATAATATTCCTTTGAGGTATGGAATTAAACCTCACAAACAAAAAATTAGGAAAATAAATCCCCTGCGTCTCTCGTTGATAGAAAAATAAATCATAGAAATGCTCCAAGCCAAAATCATCACACCTTTGAGAGATTCAGATTGGGTGGCTAATCTAGTCCCTGTCATGAAGAAAAATGGAGAGATCAGGTTGTGTGTGGACTTCAAAAACCTGAACAAGGCTTCCTTAAAAGATAATTACCCTCTTCCCAAGATGGATTATATTTTTCAGAAGGTGGTGTGGTCATCAATATTGTCCATGATCGATGGGTCCTATGGATACAACTAGATTGTTATGCATCTTGAGGATCAGAAAATGACAAGCTTCACCATACCTTGGGGAAAATTCATGTATGCCAGAATGCCTTTTGGTATCATGAATGAAAGTTCCACCTTTCAAAGGGAAATGAATATAACTTTTGTTTGGGAGAAGGAAAAATTTGTGGTTATTTACCTAGATTACATAACAATGTTCTCGAAGTTTGATGAAAATCACTTACAACATTTGCAATACACATTTGAGAAATACATGAAGTATGGTTTGTCCCTGAACCCAAAGAAGTCTCAATTTTACCTTAGAGAAGGAAAATTGTTAGGGAATATAGTCTCAAGAGAATGAGTAAAACTTAACCCCGAAAGGGTAGAAGCAATTAGTACCATCACTTTTCTAAGAAACGAAAAGGAGATAGAATCCTTCTTAGGGAGGATATAATTATTGAGGAGGTTTGTGTCCAATTATGCTGAGATTGTGAGGGAAATTACATACATGCTAAAAAAGGACAAAGCGGTCAAATGGACTGCAGAGGAAATTAAATCATTTTCCATAATTAAGAGGGACTTTGGGTAGGCTCTAATTATTAAAATCAATTTCTTATATTTTCCTTTGCATCCCCTAACAATGTTGCAACTATCATATTGATGAAAAATGAAGAAGAGAAAGAACAACTAGTTGCATTTTGAGCCAAGTGTTGAGGGATGCAGAATTCAAATATGACATTTTGGAAAAATAGGCTTGTGAAATAGACAAGGCCTTGAAGGCTTTCTAGACTTATATTTTTGCAATCTAGAATAATTTCATACAACCCTATAACAATGGTAAAATCAATTCTCACACAAAGGAAAACAAGGCCAAGAGAGGCAAGTGGGTAGCCAAAATACAAGAATATAACATGGACATCAAGGCCACAAAGTTGGTAAAAGGTTAGGGGTTGGCTATGATTTTTTTGGAGGAAAATTTCCAGGCATTAGGTATAACCTTTCTAGCTGAAAATTCTAAATGAGAGAGGTCAGATAGGCAGGAAAGTGAAAGAAGAGAAGTACAAAAAATTGTAATGAAATATTTCATTTCTAATTGGTAGAAGTCTATTGCCCTTTATTTGATGCTTTGTAATGCCCACCTAAGATTGGAAAGACTAGCTGTAAATCTTTGAGGCTACAAGCACAAAAGTTTTTCATTTCTAATTGTCAGTTGTACTAGAAAGACCCTATTGGGGTCCTACTACTTCATTTCATTGAAGAGGAACTGTCGAAGGTAATATAGGAATTACATGGCTATATTTGTATAGAGCACTACATCTGGAAAAAAAAAAACTCATAATATTTTGAAGGTTGTATTTTATTGGCCTAAGTTATTTGGTGATGTGCACGATCAAGTGAATGATTTAAAAGAGTGCCAATTTTTTTCTTAAAAATAGAAACTGACGCCCTTTCACTCAATTCATGTTTTTGTGGAGGAATTTAGAGAATGGGGACTATATTTCATTGGGGAAATTCATCCGCCATCCAGTGGACAACATAAATGGATTCTTATAGCAATGGAATACTTCACTAAATGAGTAGAGGATATCTCTGCCAGAAATGCAACTGATACAATGGCCATTAAGTTCATGGAGGAAAACATTTTAGCTAGGTTTAGTTGTTCGAGGAAAATAATTACTCATAATTCTCAAGTGTTGAATTCTGCCAATTTTATTATCTTTTTCTTTGGTCTATAATATCATCTTAGCACATTATACTACTTATTACCCACAGGGGAATGGATTGTAAGAATCACCCAACAAGACTTTGATCAGAATCCTTAAGAAGAACATAACACAAAGTCCTAGGAATTGGGATTCTCTACTCAAGTTTGCACTATGGGCTAATAGATTAACCACTAAGTGATCTACTGGAAATTATCCATTTTAGTTGGTGTACAGAGCTTCAACACTTTTCCCTTCCCAATTGGTTCTTCCTGCAACAAAACTCATCCAAGACGCAAAAGAAGAGCCTAATCCATTGACCAAGAGGATAAACCAGTTGGTTGAATTGTAGGAGAAAAGATAATAGGTGACTTAGAATATGATCAAGTATCAGGAAAAGAAGAAGGCCTTGTTTGAAAAAAAGGCCAGGGATATAATTTTTTAGCCATATGACCTTGTACTTAGATGGGATGTTAGGAGAGAAGACAAAGGAAAATGTGGAATATTTGATCTTTTGTGGTTTGGACCTTCCAAAATTTCTGAAGAAAAAGGTAACAACTCATTATTGTTAGAAAGCCTTGATGGTGAAGTTTTTTAACTTCTTGTAAATGAGAAGTACCTCAAGCACTATTTCCAGCACCGAAGACATCTCCTCAAATGCATTGTAAATACTAGTGTTTTTTTTTTTTTTTCTAATTTTGTATATAAATACATAATTTTACTCCATTACAAATAGATAAGGCACTAATATATAGGTTATTAGTGCCCTACTATAAAGGCACTGTTCCCAGTAGGAGTCGATGTTGTAAACCCTCTGACTTTCCTTAAATATCCTATACTACAAAGTATTTTGGTTCATGAACTCAAAGAGTATTTGGAACACTAGGTAAAAGAGGAGGAGAAAGAAAAAAATGGGAAAGAACAAGAGACGATGGAATGTGGGCCTTCACCCACTTTTAAATTTAAAAGGTTAATCGGTGGCCACTTATCGGGTGGATCCCTATCCATCTCGGAGAATCCTCACCTTGGAGAAGCTCCAGTGGGGTAATGAGCAGAACATTTAAGCCAAAACTTGACCCTAGAAATTGAAAGTCAATAAAGTGTGCACTTTTTAGATCAATAACTATGATGGATTCTAGGGGGGGGAGGCGGGATGGATCCTCATCATGAATCCCACTTAGGCACCCTAGCAGAGGAAGATAGATGGGCCTACCACTTCTTGGACTAGTGTGGTGACTACTTCATTAGTTGATACCACCACCAAGTGATCATCGTAGGCAAGCCTGAAATTGTTTAAAGCATCTCTGTCGTCCCTTTATTTCCACCCAATCCAACTTTGCCATGTGTCTCTTCCATATCACCTCATATTTTTCCCACCCATAAACCCATATAAACTGATTGTTGCAACTCAAATTTTTCTATTTCAAATTCGTTTGTTTCTTATTTCTCTTCCTATTCACAACATCATCCACCTAACTATCAACCAACATAAGACCTCCTTGCACCCACAATATCCAATTGCCTTTAGTTACTAGGTAATCCATATATTCATTTCCATTACATCATTGTCACCATTCTTAAATTGAAGAAAGAATTTCCAAAAAATCCATATCACAAAAACCGAAACCCTTGGGCTACACAGAACACTTCATGGACAAAGAGGCAGAAATTTAGATCCCTTTTTTCCCTCTGAACCTGTAAGACCTTCGTTTCAACTTCTATGGCCACTATCTAGATAAGGAATATCCATTTTTATTCATTTAGTCAGGAATGTACCACCTAGATACCCCAATGGTATACGATTTCCTAGAGTTTGTATCCTCGCTTTTGGCCACCTACGTCAAAGAGAAGTACTATTTTATTTCATCCACAGGGGATAAAATTCTAGAGGTCACCCTAGAATTGATACAAAACTCCTTCGTTTATACAAAATCCCAAAATTTGGAGAAATTTAGAGATACCAGACTCTTCAATGATTACAATAGGTTTTCATATGGAGAGAAAAAAGTATTTCTGCAACTAATTCTCTCTCCAAATACATAGTTTCTAGTTAGTTCTACAACTTTTCCCATTTCCTTATTTTTAGAAATTGTGCAACCTATTTTGGTTGTTATCCTATTATTGTTTGGTGAGGATTGGATAGAAAATGTCTCCAAAGTAGCCGTAGGGCTCTTACACAAGATGAATGAACTATATATTATCCTTGGCATTCCCTCTTTTTTGGCTGATGCTATCAAGCTCCAGTGTAACTAATATTACCTAGCCTCCTACTTCAGATACAACTCCATAATGGTTTATATCTTCCTTTACACTCATGTGGAGGAATTTTATTACCTAGGCCTCAACAATGTAAACTCTAATAAGAAAAAAAAATTGGTTGAATAGGAGAGTTCTCTGAAAAAGAAACCCAACAATGAGGGGTTTTCACACTTTATTTCTAATTTCACAAACCCTGCCTTATAAAATTATCAAAAAAATCTCCCCTCATAGAGCCTTTCCCTAACAAAGATGGATTCTTCAACTTAGAAATGATGCTAGGGTGGGCGACTTGGATGTTTTTGAAGACTACACTAAAAGCAAGGTGTATGGGTCTGAACTGGCTCCTTACCAACTACCTATGTTTATGCCCATGAGGATTTTTTCTTTGGAATTCATTAGGCATAGCCTAAATATAGGCCAAATCCATTTTGTGCCTACCAAAAATGGTTATATGTTCAACCTTCCAATGACTCTAGGTCCCTATGTTTTGAACTCTAGACAAGCTTTCCAACAGGTTGAAATCATGTTAAAGGAATTGAACTTTCAAATAGGAGAGGTGTGGCATTATGATCCTCATGGTATTATATCTAGTAGAAGGAAGTATATGAATATAAACTTGAATTATAATGGAAGCATAGTTTTCATTCATGGCCCATCAATACAAATATGGAAGTCAAGACACCAAACACAAAGGAAAAAAAATTAGAAGAGGAGTATTGATGAGGCTAGGGATACCATGATGGAGGATGCATTCTCAACCAAGAAAGAAAAACTCTAGGAGTAGATTGAGGAGGAGATTGAGGTAAAATTTACTTAGAAGAACCTAAGCCAACATCGATTCCAAGTGTAATTAGAGGATCCACAAGAAATTACCACCTCAAGTTCAAGTTAGGTAACAATCATGGGTTCAATTAGAAGCACATTAGCAATAGGCCCTAAATGGGAGGAAGGGAAAATGGGAAAGGAGAGAACCAAGAAATTCAGAGATTAAATGTTATCATATTTGGCCTTTCATTCACTACCATATCAAACCAGGTTATAGGCTTCCATGGACCTGGAAAGAAATCAAATGAACTTTTCCTTATATCACCCTTCAGTGTAGCCCCTCCCCTCTAGGCCATAGTTCAAAATAGTGGACTTGTCCTTAGATATTACTAGTGTCACCTTAAAGGAAAAAATGAATTTGTACATGCATGGAAGGGAGTTGATTTATAGTGAGTTAAGCCAGGGATCATTGACATTAGCATGAATGATAAGCTATTGGAGAAGGCATCTACTAAAATAAAGTAGGATAAGTCCAATTCGAGAGCTCTCCATCTGCAAAAAGAAGGCTACAAGGAGATAATTATCAAACTAGGGTGGACCCAAATGATAAGGCTACCATAGATGCTATCATTAAAGGCTCAGAATCATAGATATAATCATTGAGGCAACAACTTAAAATTCTTGTTGTAGAGCATGTACAGACCAAAGAGTTGGAAAAGGTGGAGAATGAGAAGGAAATCCCAACCAAGGAATTGATAAAAAGAAATGATCAGGTGGTATCCCTTAAAATGAAGGTAACAAAGCCACAAAAAATATTGATTCTCGCATTTGTGTTATGGTTTTGCGAGACAACCCAGAAAACCCCACTACAGAGTTAACCAAGGCTCTCATGTATCTATAACTATCAGAGAATGAGATTAAGAAGATTCAGGTTGACTTGGACAACACCAAGTACATTCTAAAAAACATGGAGAAATAACTCAAGTCCACCAAGGAAAGTGTGGAACAAATTAATAACAAGTATCAAGTTGAACAAGATGAGATTAAGGGACTGAAGAACAAGTTGAAGGGAAACATGTCCTTCATTGAAGCTAGGAAGCTAATTGGGGATGATATCATCTCTGCGATAAAGAATATATGGGAACACCTAAAATGGTTTCCAGAACAAAAAGCTGCAGTAAAGACAACTTAATTCCTTATCTTTTCATCCAAAAAGTAGGATGACAATAATACCAACACTTCCAAGAAATTTGTCAAGTACATTAATGATAAGGTAGCTAATGAGTTAAGGGAAATGTACATCACTGACATGACAAGTGTGATTATGGAAGTTGCCAAAATGATCCAAGAAAGGGAAATAATGGATAAGGCTGAAGAATGAGTGAAAAAGTTGATAAGGTTGGTTGCTACATTCAATTGTAATTTTGACCAAAGGAATAGAGAAAGACTACCTACTTGTTGGGACTTTCAAGGAAATTTTCTACCATGGGAGCAATATGAGTAGTCACTATTTGAGTACAAGAGCAAGGTGAAATCCTCCCATGAAAGATTACCATTCTCAAGGGAAGAACCATAGTAAATTATCTACATATGTGTTTTCAACTATTATGGATTATGAATATCTTGCTCATAGACATACCAAAGTACACTAATCTTGCAAGATTGAGGATGGTCTACAATTCTATTATTCACACTCCCACACCAAATCCAGTTCTATGGAAAAGATGTGATTATTTTGTTAACCGAACATGAGTCTTGGTAGTGGAGCGTGAGTCCAGTTCCAGAGATCAAGCGATCTAGTAATGAAGACTTCTCTGATTTGGAAATCATGACATATCACTATCATTTTGTAATACTATAAATATTTTATTTTCAAGAAGGAATCAAGTTTGTTACGTAATGATCAAGACAATTTGAATAGTTGCACGCTTGAACAATTGATTAGTTTAGTCAGTTGTAACATTTCCAGAGATTTTTTGTAATTTGTTCTTATTTTAGTTCTCCCTATAAAAAGGGCTGAAGAAATCATTAATAGTGATTCAAACTTTCTGTCTCAAGAGCCTATAATTTTCTGAAGTTTTTACAACTTTTGCACTCATGAGATTTTTATTTTTTTGAAGATAAATGAACACCTTCTGGTTATTCTAGGCATTGAGATGTGAAGTATATACTTTTGTCTTTGTTTATCATTTCATATATGTTTCTTTCCTCTCATAAATTGTGTAATTATAGCTATTGGAATTTAATCTTCTATAACATATTTACCTATCTTATGTTACAACAAATGGTACCTATAATGTGTGAGGCTAAAAGACTTCAAATGCATTCCATGGTTTCTGAATCTTGTTTCCTCTATTTTTCATAATTCTACTAAAACTTAGTGTACATTATTCTATCACTAGCCCTTTGCGCTAGGTTTCTCTTTTGCATTCCTTCTTTCACCTATACTACAGCAGTTAAAGAAATTCAATTGTGTGTATGTGACAATAAATGAACATTAAGTATTTGGAATGAAATACTACCAATGTATAAAATCAGATTTTCCTTTGAGTAGGATAACTGAACCAAATTTAAATAATTTTATATTCAACTCTTAAGCATAACCTATTCATCTTCAATAGACATAAAGATGTCCTAGGAACTAACCTTCTTATCAACTCAGAGGTTGTCTCTAGGAGAAAAAACATCATGGATATATGTATAGATAGTATTTTCTTCTCCAAGGTTTAGCTCGATTTGAGTGGCTACACTATGCATTGTAGGCATATCTTTCTCTACTTGAATTTCATTTTCCTATACTTAAATTTATATTTTCTCTACCTTTCAAATTAGCTCTTCAAGTTCCTTTTTTTCCATAATAATACCAAAGAGTCTTACTGCCTAGGAAAGGAAGTCCAATACTTGATAGGGTTGGTTATCCCTGAATGTGGATGCTAATATTTTAGCTTGCTGATTTAAATCCTTATTTATTTTCTCCAACATTTTATTCCTTCTAATAATTGACAAATACAATGGTTTGAGAAAACATTTACCCGCAAATTTTTGTTTCACTTCGGTCCTATGAATTTTCTTTCGAATTTTCATAGTAGCATTGGGCTCCTGAATTATTGTGGCTATTCCATATTATCCTATTTCTTCCTCTAGTGTTGAAACTTCATTTCCCTTGTCTACTTTTCCTATACATTCTTTTCCTTTACTGGTTCTTATGTTGTAGTAGGGTCCTCTTCCATGTTCGACCCTACTAGTTCTTGTGTATCAGTAGCGCTTCTCTATACATATATCCCTACTAGTTCTTGTGTTATAGTAGGGTCTTTCTCTACATCTACCCTTACTAGTTCTTATGTCACAACACATTTTGTCTACACATCCAACCCTGTCGGTTCTTGTGTTGCAGCAGTGTCCCTTTTGAAATTTAGCCTTATGAGTTATTGTGTTGTAGTAGAGTCCTTATTTGAGTATGTTGTCCACTTATCCTTAACTGTGGCCACATAGGAGGGTGTTCTGGTTCCTCATTTTGTCACATGCATTAGTACTTTTGTTTGGGGTTGGATGTCAATGATTTCTCAGTTCCTGAGATGTTATGGATTTTTCATAGCTTCTACCTTCACTACATGTTCCTTTGGTTCTATCGTAACTTCTATCTCTATTTTAGGTGCTTCTAGTTCTATCACAACTTATATCTCTATTTCAGGTGCTTGTCGTTTTGGTACAAGAAAAGGTTGTCCCAAGTGCATCCCACTTGTTGGAGTGCATGCACCATGAGGGGATTAATAAGGAACTAGCATGATATGATCCTTACATTAGTTAGTCTTATGGACACTAGCGGCTAATCATTGTAGGGTTGTCATCGAAAATAATGAAACGTTAGCTAACCTTTGGCACCATATGTTGGACCAAATATAACACTGAGAGTTGGGGGGTGAATTTATGTGAGAGCAATTTTACCATTTCATAGCTTTTATTTAACAAACAATCATTTTGCAATGAACCATAACCATATGCAGTATATCAACAAATATGACAATGCATCATGAAGCTTCCATCACATAAATGACACGTAAAAAATCCATCACATTAATCACAATGAGACACACGGTTTTACGTGGAAAGCAATATCAGAGAAAACTACAAATTCTTCTTCTTCTTAATCTTCACTTCATTATATATATATGTAGGCTCTGACTTAGTGGGGGCACCAGCCCCCAATATATGAAAGCTACTACTTGTGGTAGGCTACAACATGATTGAGGCACCAACTTCAAAAGTATGCAGTCAACTTATCATAGTAGGCTAAAACCTGATTGAGGTAGCAACCTCAATGTTTAGCAAGCACCAACTTGCTATAGGCTCTAACTTTATTGAGGAACCAACCTTGATGATGAGAAATATCCAACCCTCTCTATGCTCCTACTTGATTGAGGTACCAACCTTGATGATGAGAAAGCTCCAACTTGATTGAGGCTCCAACCTTAGTGGAGGCATCCACTTCCTTCCTCAACTACTTGTGGACATTTTTTCTAAATATTTCTAACTAAATCCATTATCATCATCTATAGTTTTCAATCACTAAATCATAAGTAATTTCACAATCTACAATCACAACCTATAATCACTATCACTACCATCACTTTCATAACCTACAACCACTTTCACTACAATCACTACCACTACAACCAACATCACAACATATAAACATTGTCGTTTCTATCACTAGTACTGTAATCACTATAAAAAATAGTCATATCAATGATTGTTACTATCTATTATACAATTGTCCATACTCTACTCCAACTAGTTCATCAATCTAGACACACAATGTCCTTCATCGAAACTATTTTCGTTGTTATCTAGAACCATTATAATTGGGTCATAAACTCTCAAAGCAATGCAATTGAGATTTTGGTCATTAAATATATGTGAACAAGGATCTTCATGACTTAAAATGCATTCACCTCAGAACCCTTCTCATGGAGCATCTTCTAGAATCCAATTTCAATAACTAATGAGCCCAAAAGCCCATAAAAACCATACAGAACAATGTATTAAATTAAATGCTCGACAAATTGCCCCTTTTCAGACACGCTTCTACAAAAGGAAATTTTGCAGCAGACATTTTACAAAATTACATGTTTGATTGCTTAACTGTTTGAAAAATTAAAACTCTTGATGACAAATTAAAATTAAATAAAAACCCAATCCAAACCTCATAAACTGATGAAATGAAGTTTCAACCTCGATTTCCCACTACGTATTCACTACAAATTGTGCTATCAAATTTTGATTGTAATGTTATGTTATTGTCATCCTTCTGTTGTGAGGGATATGACTTCAAATGAGTGAGACTGGTTACATTTGTGCCCATGGGGCATATGATCCATGTCGACTTATGTGTTTCTTTAAACAATCCACATAAATGTAACTTGGCAGTGCGTAATCCAATGTGACTATGTATGAATTCATCCCTGTGGCATCATTGGAAACCTATTTACCATCCATATTATGAATGACAATATCAAACAATGATTAAATGTGTCTGAGCATAATCCTCCATGCCTTGTCTTTACTGGATCTACGTCACTAATGTGTTTGTATATATGTGGGAAAAAAACACCTCTGTGGCTTAATTAAACATCATTTCTATAGATATGTGCAATGAAAAGTTATGCCAACAGTGGCTCTATTGCATAAAAACCCTTGATATATATAACCAAAAAATGTTAGCCATTACTAAAACTCTATCATTGCTACATAGTACCAACTTCTAATCTCATTGATTATTGCCACCAAACCTGGATATATATTGAACTACACTACCGTAACTTTGACTTGGAAAACACATATGATATACAATAAAACTTTCCTTTGATGCCAAGCATGGAACCAATCTTAAGAATTCTATATTCGATTGTGATAATGAACTAGAACAAGTATTAAACAATACTCCTAGACTTATAACTATAATGTCAAAACAACTTTAGATTCATGATATTTCGACCTCCGATTTAGAAAATTAACCTACTCATATTAAAATGCCATTGTTCTTCATTGAACCCATGTCATAGCAATGAAATGGACCTCTAGTTTATTACGACTAGAATCAAAACATTGTAGTTACAACTGAAACCTTGACCCTATTCAGAACTTATACCACGAACCAAACCTGACTTATTATTTTTCAACACAACATCCACATTTCAACTGACCTATGATCATATGAATATATATAACCATGCGGTGGTCCTAGAGGTTGAGAGCCCACCGTAAAACCAACATTACAAATCTAGAGCGAACATTTAGTGCTTGGATTTTCACCCCAAATGACGATGTCATATGATTGGGTCCTCAAATATCCCTAACAATTTACATCATGACGTCAACACGATTTCATAATGTCTCATGGTAACATGTGATGGGTGCCATATGTCACCCATTTTTGGATATTTTACTAATCACAATGCACCGAATTTTCCTTCCACTTGCGTGCGAGTTGTTTTCATGCCACCTTACTAACATCATCACCACATCATACATGTTACTACATCATGCCCTATAATCACTTTCCATGTTTCGGAGCTGCCATTTCATTATTGAATGAGTAGGGGAGCCACATGTCATTCAATTGACGGGTCTACATTATCATTATTGCATCATCACTTTAGGGAAATTAAAATATTCCATGTGTCAGAGATGACTGACTATGAGAAAAGGCCACGTTTCATGGATTCATTTGTCTAGGGATTTATATTAAACATCATGCAAGTTATAACACCATCCACCTTTAAATCTAGTCATCTAGTTGTTGGATCTGTACGATTTGTGAAAGATGATAGATTTTTAACAGTGTTAACTATTGCACATGTTTTTTGGTTAGCTACCATTGTGTAATAGATTTAATATTAAACTTGTAAATATTCCCAATAACTGCAAATAATATGAAGAGAAATAAATGAACAAAATATAGTATTTTCGGATCTTTATTAATCAAAACACTTGAGGTAGGTTAACACCATAGAACTACTCCTTAAGGAAGGAGATCAATCCACAAGCCATCGCTTGTCAATATAAAACCAATACTTGGCATGACTCAATGGAGAGTCTCTAGCCTCTAGATAATATTAATACATACAATACCACAGGTAATAATGATGGGTATCTCAATACCATATATCCAATATTATGGGAATATCATGTTACTTCCTAACTACTTTTGGTCCCTTATATTATGCGGGATAACCATTTTACTTATTAATTATAGCCCATTTATTTATTATCCTTACATTTTTCATTATTCCCTTGGGTACCTCCCTCTGTACCCCATATTATCCCCCCCAGGTATATTACATTCCAACCCCCTTAAACATGTTTCATCCCCAAAAGATGAGAATAACACAAATAATGAGATCTACTCAAAAGAGTAGTTCACTGGTACCATCCACATGCATATAGCTATCCTAGAGAAAGGTAAACACTTGATCTAGCTAGTGCCTTGCTCACTTGATATGGAAGATGGTTCTAGTGGTTCTTGTGTGTTGATATGCCATGGATGGATTGTCGCATCTATCTATGTGTCATCCAGGGGTTGTTGTCATTATTACTAATTCGTTTCCACCTTGCTAGTTGTTGTCTTATTGGGTGATGTAGGTTGTGATATGATCAAGCTTTAAATGATGGTATATATATCATTAATTCCTCCACTATTGGTGCCTGAGTGGTGTCTAGTGCTTCTTCTAGTACTTGGTTGGATGTATGTGTTTACTTGTCTACTATTAAAGGCTCATCATCTAACATGTCAGTGTCATTAGAGATTTTTTCTTTTTCCTCCATAGTCTCTGTCTAGTTCCTAATGGAAATATCCTGCAATCTAATTTTCTTCTTTTTATATCAGATCTTCATGAATTTCTTCCGCACATTAATATTTATAGTACTCACAGATTCCATCCAAGGGTATACCCAAATAACATCCACATTATTAGTATCTGAAGTATAAAAATAGAAATTCAACACATACTTATCCATATAAATCTTCAAATCTTTATAAATTTGAACATCCTCATTATCAACCTATGTTTTTACAATATGTTTTGTTGGAACTTTTATTTTTTTTCCACATTAACATTCATAAAATTATGCTTGCAACTAGGATTGATAGACAAAATTATCTTCTCCTTCTGAATACATCAATGAACTTGTAATAAGGAGATACTTGTAAAAAATAACACATGTTTCTCATTATCATGTTTTCTAGCATGAGACCATTTTTCCAAAAGGACTTTTTTCAAATTATTCATAGGGAAGGCTTACCAACTTCTCTGTGTCAAGTGAGTTTCACCATATGATAGCCTCATCTCTAAAATAAATGCATAATAAATATGTCCACAATACATATATTTTGACTTGTTCAATCTTAGGAATTCTTTAATAGTAGGACCATCATCTTTTCCTGTAAAAATCATCTTGCTAGAATCCATGAAGTAGAATGATGGTTTTGAAAAAAAATTCCTACTATGTGCGACAAATTTCAAATGGCTACAACTCGGCCACTGTGGCTTGGAATCCTTATTATAGCCTATTTTTGGAAATGGAATGACCCTTGTGCATCTTTCCATGTAAGTGGAATCACGAGCTGGGCACTTAGTGAACTCAATTTTGCATAGAAACTTTCTGGTCATCACATAATTTTATGAAGAAAGAGCCCATTTTAAATCAACAAAATCTCCCTCATCTAGAATCTAGTTCAACCGATTTATTTTTTGAATCTGGGTATTTTTTCACAAGGAATTTAGATCTGATAAATTCGTTTTTAAATTTTTTCACAAAAGTTTTCATATCTAATCTGCAAAATCACGTCCCAAAAAATTCCTGCAAAAATGAAAAAAAGAAATATCCTCCCTGCTTTGTCCAAGAAATAGCTCTGATACCACTTTTAATGAGTCTAATATCAAAATTGAAAATATTCCCAATAAATACAAACAATCCCAATGGAAATTCAAGAACAAAATATAGAAGCTTCAAATATTTATTAATCAAAACCTTTGAGGTAGGGTAACACCATACAACTACTCCTTAAGGAAGGATATCACTCCACAAACCATCATTTTTAAATACAAAACCAATACTTGACATGACTCAGTGGAGAGTCTATAGCCTCTATATAGGCTTCATACATGCAATACCACTAGTAATAACCATGGGACTCTCAATACCATATATCTAATACTATGGGCATATCACATTATTTCCTAACTATTTGTGGTCCCTTGAATTATGCGAGATAACCACTTTATTAATTAATTATCACCCATTTATTTATCATCCTTACATTATTCATTATTCCCTTAGCTACCTCCCTCTGTACCCCATATTAGCCCCCCTAGGTATACTACATTATTCGATATTCCCTTGGGTACCTCCCTTTGTACCCAATATTAGCCCTCCTAGGTATACTACATATTGACTAAACCATTGAGTCATGGATTCGCTTGAATGATGAGTACTCTTTAAGGAATTTGGTGTCTGTGTGTTTTCCCCTATATTTTAGGTCCTTTTCTTAATGTTCATATTCAAATGACCATAACTTCTCATGCTGGGGGGGTTTTGCAGAGTGGGATATATTGTTGGAAAGGTATCGATCAAGCCTACATAACCATATTGTCTATCAGATCTTTAGGGAATCATAACCTTGTAAAAATATTAATAAACTTCAAGCATCCTTTGACTTTGCCTACTAAGGGCCTGTAAGATGTACAACTATCATACTATTTCCTTTCACCTATGAATGATAGTAATGTCGTCTCAAACATTCCCTTTGACATCAATGACAATACTATGTGCAAATCCATAAGTCATTAAGAAAATTTAAATGATCCCTTAGGCCAATTTCATGGTGTCCTTCACAAGTGAAGTAATTTTGAATGAATAATGCCACATTAGCCCATGGTTCAAGTAAGGATTTCTTACCAAACCTATTTCCTTTCTTTATCAACACCTCATTTTTCTTTAAATAATTCTCCCCTTACTTCTAGCTATGGTATTTTATGGGAATAATAGAATTATCTGACATGGGCGAGTCTCAACATAATGACTATCTGTTCTTCATCAACTGTATTTGGAGTTCCCTCCACTATCATTTTGTCACCATGAAAATTTAGGGAAAATTCAAGAGTGATGTCTTCATCAAACCTCTATAGTATCTCAACATATAATATCCATCCTACTACATGGAACATGGCCAATATGGTAATAAGATTTAGATAAGAGGGTTTTAGAAGGATCTCAACATATTAGCCAACCACCCATCATGGTAGTCAATAATCAAATTGTTATAAACTACAATGAGGACAAGCTAATATATTGGGAGACATTGAGATGATGATTTTTGTTATGGATATTAAGATGGTATAATTATTAGCTATGAAAATATCTTGGCATAGGATGTCATGGAAGTAGAGTGGTGTAGAAGTAATGGTGATTCTTTTCATTTTTAATTCATGCGAATGATTACAATGTTAGTGAAATTATGTCAATTTTAATGTCATATGTCATTTGAGGAAATTTCATAACTTTTAATTCTTACTATCGTGTGAGTTAACAATTATCTCTAGGTTGGTGGTGGTAGGAAAATAAATTATTGTGGTCTAGTGAAGTTGTTGCAGTTGCAACAACTAGCATGTTATCAATGTTGCAACAACATCATATGCAATTTTGCAACACTAGCTGAGCTATTACGATGTTGAAAACAATGTTGTGACACTATTTCTAAAATAGAAACCATGTTGTTGTGACACTATTCTATGTTTTTGTGGCACCATTATAATTTTTGTGACATTGAAAAAAATATTTCTACAAAATTAACAATTGGCTATTGATGTGACACCAATAGTTGACTATAGATGCAACTCCTAAAATAGAAGACTCACATCACTATTATGTGTTACTATTACACTAGCTAGGACAATGATGAATGCAAAATAAATGTTGATGAAATTGTAAGCAAGCCAACTCATCTAAAGACAACTACCTCTGCTAGAATGGAATTAAATTGGAGTAATCACCAAATATTTGATACGTCCAGTTATTGAGATTAGTCCATCTACTAGGAACACCTAACAATCCAAGATCCTCATGTTGTCCTAAACTCTTTCTTGCTCATAATAGGAACTATAATTTGTATATACACTAATACTCAACTTTTCAATAAGTTGGGATCAACATCATTATGAATAACTGATTGAGGAATTCTAATTTAGAACTCAATTTCTTAAATAGAAGGCATTGATTTGATTCTTGTAGATTTTTCCTATGTTAATGACGAATTGAATTCATCTCCTTATTGATAATTGCATCCCATTACATCGTTTAGGGAGGTAATGCACCTTATTTAAGTGGGTAATATGGAAATTTAGTATAGTTTTGGTTTTTTTGAATTGATTTAATATGTTACAAATTTTCTATGCTTGCAACACTAGCTCTAACCCTTTGTTTTATTTTACAATTCTTGTACAATTGTTTGTTGCTCATTTATTACTCCAAGGCTAATGATTTGTTGTGTATATATTCACACACACACACACACTGTTATAGACATTTTTGTGCCTTACAACATTGAGCATGAAATGTCCATAATCTAAGGGACCAAAGTCCCTAAACATGTTGTTCCTTCCCTAGAGGAACAAGGCTAACAAACCACAGCAATTCACAGAAGTTCTCCACCAGAAACTGCTCAAAAACAAGTCAATTCAGGATCAATTCAGTGGCTCCACTAGCTGTTTGCGCTGAATGTCAAAGCCAACACTGGCTACCTGCGCTGAATGTCAAAGCCAACACTGGCTACCTGCGCTGAGCGAGAGTTGACATGTGGCAAGTTCATTCCACAAGGTGTCAAAACCCAGGAAGCTTCCAAAATCTTCCTCAATGACACTTGCCTCAGGGAATTCGACTATGATGAGTAAGAGGTTCCAAAATCTCCAAGTGCAAGCAAGAACCTCCAAGTGGAATCAAGAACTGACAGAGGGAGAGGACACTAGTCAGATCTCAAGCTGACTCATCCTCTCTCCAAACATATATATATATGGATCTCTCCTCCATGAGATCTAGAGGCTGGAATTTTGTTATTGCAAAGAATTGATGTTGGTTTGAGATTGGAATCTTTGGGTGCTTAATGCTTTGAAGGGAGGTGAAGATAGGAATTCCATTTTGCTGGGAAGGAGATGCTGGATTAGAGCCCTCTGGGTTGTATCTCTTCCTGAACCTTGTTATTCATCAATAAAGCTATCTTGGTTTTTCCTATATACTGATGTATCTTTGATGTATGATTGCATTAGTATGTTTAGTTTATTTCTAATCCTAAACTAGTTATGTTTATGAATCTATGTCTTTGTGTAGTGTTCTTCTCTTGTAATCTTGCAGAGACCTGTTGAAGCTGGGCGAGCGAGAAGACAAGTAGCTGGGAACTCCCAAAGAGAAGAGAAACCAGATCGAGGGACAAACGGAAGACACCGGTTAGTCCATCCATCTCTCTTCATTCTTAATTCATAAAGGAGGAATACTAGAATAGCTGTCTCTGTTTGTTGCTAAGGCACTGTCACACCTTAGGTGGATAGGATCGTCCTGCATAGGCATTTTTCCCCACAACAAATTGGCGACTCCGCTGGGGAGATTTGTTTTAGTGATTTTATTTGTGTTTCTATCATTGTTTGTTTCATAGACTCAACAACAACAATCGAACTGCTTCTGCTATTCTCAGTTGCAAAGTAGACAATTGTTGCTTTGATCCAATCACTGGATTTGTCTATGATCTGAACAATGGACTCACAAATGATTTGATGATCCTTTGTGATAGATCCTAGTACTCCCTCAAAGCATCCCTTTGATTGTACCTTGCTTGTTGCTTTTATTTGGCCTGAAATAGTAGATTAATCAGCAATCTGTGACCCAGAACCCAGTGAGAAACTCTCGTTTCTCCTTCAGCGCGACCCCTGTGAAGGGATTCTGCATTTCAACGTAGGTCCCGTGAAGGCTACCTGCGCTGAATGTCAAAAACCCAGTGTTGAGGTTGCGCTGATCCAGTTTGGCCTTGTGCAGCTGGGGTTCTCTGCTCTGTTTTGCCCTATTTGGATCTCTGATTTTTGCAGCCTGTAACCAGCATAGGTACCAGTCTGATAACTCCTTTTCTCTGCTTAAATTCCACCTCCTTTTGTACAAAAGGACTGTGAGTGTTTTTATGTGTTTGTGGCGTCATTTACAGTTTTCCTTTGCATGAGTGAAATAATCATCCTGTAGCCCTTGATTCAGATCTATTGATTGTGATCTTAGGAGAGAGTTCATTGGCTGTTTACAGTTGATTATAAATTTGCTTTTGCTTATTGGTTTGAGTTTGTCTCTTTTAAGTGTCGAAACAAATGTTCATTTCGAAAGTCGTAAAGTGTTGTAATCTCTTCTACCCTTTCTGATTTCGAAAAAGTAAACTTGTTTGTACTTGTCATTTAAAAGCAAATTCAAAATTGTACACAAATCTTTCTTTGTAGGCATCAATACTAAGAAAGCGGAAAACAAGCACCTGCATTGTGCATTTGCATCTTGATAGTTTGCATGTTTGATTTAGGAAAAGTGCATTAGAGTGTGCTGATTGCTGTTTGAGAAAAGATGGTGTCTTTCTTTTCCCTTAGTAGCTAGGATTTTCAAAGTTGAAAAGATATAAAGCTTGCTTATCATCTTTAGACTGCATTTAGGAATTGTATCATATATCTCGTGGTGATCCAGAAAGGCAAACTTCTAAAAAGATCAACTTAAAATAAACTGAATGAACTTAACAACGCTTTGCAACATAACGCACAACATAGAGGTCTAGGCTAGAGACGTGTTCCAGCGTCGTAAAGCCTGGTGACTGTCGATCTCGTTGAAGGTGGGTGATTCCTCCTGAGGGACGATAGCGCCAATACGGATTGTGCTCCCACGTACCGTCACGTATATATTGGGAGACCCCTATAGGAATATAACCTTTATCCTTATGAAGCCGTGTCGGCCGCCCTACTGATCGCAATGCACTGAACACAACATTCAGGAAGATCGACCGCCCGTACCCTAAAAAGTATTCTGCGGTTTTGCGAAAAGTTTGGCACACCCTCTGCCTAGAACTCCAGAGCAGTTTCTTTTGGCCTTTTTCAGACTCTATAACAGAAAAAGTCCATCCGAGCATTTGTCACTTCGGGCTCGTTAAAACATCGAAGGAGACTAGAGTCATCTTTAGCTTTTTCTTGACTCTTTAAAAGTGAAAAAGCAAGTTGTGTCTAAAGCGTTGTTAAAAATTTATTTTAAACGGAACAATCACCCTTTATTCCTGCGTTGATCTTTAGGTTGAAAAGATGGAGCACACCAACCAAGGAATTCCCCTTGGTGGAAATCCTAGTCCCTTCTCCTCTTGGGGAGATGTTGGCGCGCCCCACATGGCCACATTGTCACTTCCAGGACTGAAAATTGGCCTGCCGGTCTGGCTCTTTTCAACCAATGTCGTTCAGAACACCACGACTCCTGAATAGTCGAGTCAACAGTTAGACCAGACAAGAGTTACTCACCAGCCTTCTACTTCATATAATTCTTCCTCTCCTCCTTCCTCTTCGCTTGACGGAACCGGTAAAACAAAAAACTGAGTTCCTAAGGAGAAGAAGGAAAGGAAGAAGAAAGAGAAGAAGAAGAAGGAGCCAAAGGTGACTGGGGGCAAACAAGTGTCGTCTGACAAAAATCCACACACAGCACTGACCAGGCCTAAATCGCCATGTGTCATATGCAAGGGAGACCACTTCCACAGAGATTGTCCCTGCATCCCTCGGATACTAAGGGACTGGTCTCCCCGTTTGCACAATTCGGTGGCGTCAACCTCTGATAGCCATGTTGATAGCACACCGTCAACTAGTGGAAGTGAAGCCACAGGACAGAGAGGGAAAGCTAGATTTCCCTGCAAACTATGTGAAGGCGACCATGCCATCCACCGTTGTCCCTTCTTAGACGAGGCGAAAAGAGTTTTGGAAGATCGCCCGATTTTACAAGCGCAACTTCCTCCTGGATATCAAAAACTCCTGCCAAGTCCTTCACTAGTTGAGAACCCGGCTGGCCCGCTCAGGTGGTCAGCCGAAGCACGTATCATTGGAGATGAACCGTCTGAATCCATACCTGACGAAAGTCAAAAGGTTGAGGCAGCAGTTGACCCGGTTTTGCCTTCAGAGGCTCTATCTTCGAATGATACCATCACAGAGGAGAATAAAGACGACATCGTCCAAATTCTCTTCATCAACACTGACTCCGATGAACAAGGGAGCAATGCCCCCATTCCTTTATCGCAGGAAGGAAGTTCGTTAGAGAGATATCTGGCCGTCTATTCGGTCCCACCACCAAGCAACCTAGTTGTCTCGTTCGACTAGAACTAACTAGGTAGACCCCGGTTGCCAGCAAGCATACCATTCAGAATTATCATCCAAATATACAGAATGGTAATGGCTGGCACAATTATTGATGAGGGGGCATCTGTGAGTATCCTTTCCTCTATTGCTTGGAAAGCACTTGGTTCGCCAGCGCTTTTGCCTGAAATGAGAAATCTATCAGGCTTTGATAAAGGAACCAGTCGACCTTTAGGGATCCTCCCCAATGTGCCCATAACATTGAAAGGGAAGACCGTTCAAATGAACGTGATGGTCGTTCAAGGACCCTTGGATTATAACCTACTCCTTGGACGAGACTATATATATTGCATGGGAGCACTCGTCTCCCCACTCTTTAGAGTAATGTGTTTTCCGCATGAAGCAAGAATGGTCAAGCTCGTGGACCAACTTTCGTTTCTCGGATCACACATCGCAAATAGTCATGTACCATCCCTAAATGGTCTATTCACGCAAGAAGTGTCTCAACCCACGGTCCGTCCTCCTGATGAGCGCGAGTAATCCGGGAGGATATGACTGGAACCCAGGGGGCATGCGTCCCGGTCTGCTTCGGCAGGGAAACTTTGGGTATAGGGTAGGTTTCCGCGGGAGAATATGACTAGTCCGTACCCCATCTGTCTAGGAAGAGGGGTTGTTCTAGAATAAGATTCTTTTGTCAAAGTTATGTGAGTTGGTGGGCATCACCGCTCACCTTTTTCTATCTCGGTAGACATCGCCGAAGAAGTGTTTTATTCGTGGCCACGAACGAGACAATCTTTGGGTAACCTGAAAGAGGTAAGCCTCTCTCGTTAAAACAAAATTTTTGACGGAAAAGAAGTAGAGGTAACCTTGAAATTGTACTTTATACCTGGGGGCATGCAAACCTTTTGGAGTGCAAGCAAGGGGCGGCTATTTATTTTTTAAATTTTTAGGACCTCTAACCCTTTAAACTCGTAGGATTAGTTGTTTCCGAACTTGCATAACGAAAGGATCCGGGGCAAAGCTTCGTGAGATGAAGCTCCATAAAAAATAGAATCTCAATGAGACACTCTTATCATATGACTGGTATAATCGAGCAGTTTTAGCACACAGTTCATGCTCGTTAAAAAATAAACGCAAGATCCGAGCAATTTTAACGCAGACTTCATGCTCGTTAAAAAATAAACATAAGCAATGAGCAAGTGTTTCCACCAGCGTTTAAGCTCATTTTAAAATAAAAAATGAACCACTACCCGGTAAATAACCACTGTGAATGTAACCTTATCAGCCATTAAAGCCTTAGTCGTGTTTGCACCGTCACCTCCACTTTTCATTTGGCCGATCGCTCACCTCCATATGATTGTTTACCCATTTTGAGGAATAGCTGCGAAGAGTGATTTCACCTAGCCATCCTTGTGACACTGTCGTGATTGGAAAATTCCAACCTGTACCTGGAATCAGCTGCTAACCCTGTTTATCACTCGTTCCTCAAAAGACGAGTCTTCTTTAAGCTCTTTTCAACTGACTCGTAAAATATGAAAAGATTGCCGAGTCCTTGGCCTTCCAGCTCGTTAAAGGGATAGGAAGTGCTATCCCTCCTCTAGATTTTAATCTTTTTGGACCTGAGGGATTATTGCACAAAAAGATCGAGCGCTTGTTTTGTTCGGCTCGTTAAAACTATCGAAAAATCATCCCTTTTGTATTGTTTTATACTTTTTCGGACCTAAGGGATTAGATGACGAAAAAGGAATTTTGGAGTTAACTTTATGTACCTTTTCAGACTCTCTAAAAATGAAAAGGACCGAGTTATCTTTGTCATTAGACTCGTCAAAATCACTAAATAGCGACAAACTTGTGTTTAGACGAGAACGAGTTTCACTATCGCTAGGCTCGTTAAAACATAGCGATGGGCTTGCCCGAAGGGCAGGTTATAGAACAAGCATATGTTATCCTCCTCAAGCTTGACAAAAATAAAGAGGTACTGGTCAGCAATGACTGGGGAAAAATTGGGAGAAACTCAAGAAAACTTTGATGGTAGCAAGTCGCTCTTGAACATGACACTTTTCCTCCGTACCACAATCGGGTTGGGTTGTTTCATTCATCGGTCACATCACCATGGTCTCGCCATACCATCCATATTTGGGGTAATGCTACCGATCCATCGCTTCAGTGTCGCCATATATTCAAGAGAAGTTGTTCAGAAAAAGTCAACCGTGTCCCATCCACTACCATACATTATCCTTCATCCTTTCATGACTGCCACCCTGAATCATATGTCACAGATCATTTTCACCTCCATCAAAATCATTAGCTCCGTTCCGTGTCACTGATGTGGGATTCATTAAGGCCCTCCTTTGACGGATCGCTTCTTGTCGACATCAGCTCATTATCCAAGAAGTTGATCTAGGAACAACCCCTTCAGTACTTTGAAGCTTGCATGCCTCAATGGCAAGTTTCTCACTTCCGGTGACAGGTATACATCAATGACCTTCGACCGAAATATTTTGCGTGGTGTTCGATGCCAAGTCCTTTATTCACACCACGTGAATTGTACTGCAGTACCTTGAGGGTCATTATCATTATCGGTGATTCCTCTCGTGCTTGTTAACGGTTTACCTCATTGACCGGTAATCAAGCGATGTCTTTCCATGTTCGACTTCAGAACATTTCTCACATGGATCGGCTTGTACTTAGAGTGAAGATCGAACGAGTTTGAAGACCCCGGATCTAGTTTCATCCATCCGGGTTGTGATATATATTCAAGAAAGATAAAGACATTGACATGTGCATCATTGCAGCAGATAATCATCCTACCCAAAGGATGATAATTTCATCAAAATTATCAGTCTACCATCAGACGATTGTCTGTTCTATGTACAGAGAAATGAATTTATAAAGCTGAGCATGGGAATGCCCGCCTCAGCTAGATCATGAAAGCAGTATGAAAAATAATGTATTGTATTGTATCTTATTACAGGTCTCCTCCCAGCATTGGATGAACTTCGGACCCTCCTGGATAAAGCATTTCACCCGATAAATGGCATCATACTTTAGGGGGCAACTGTTATAGACATTTTTGTGCCTTACAAAATTGAGCATGAAATGTCCATAAGCTAAGGGATCCAAAGTGCCTAAACATGTTGTTCCTACCCCTAGAGGAACAAGGCTAACAAACCACAGCAATTCACAGAAGTTCTCCACCAGAAACTGCTCAAAAACAAGTCAATTCAGGATCAATTCAGTGGCTCCACTAGCTGTTTGCGCTGAATGTCAAAGCCAACACTGGCTACCTGCGCTGAATGTCAAAGCCAACACTGGCTACCTGTGCTGAGCGAGAGTTGACATGTGGCAAGTTCATTCCACAAGGTGTCAAAACCTAGGAAGCTTCCAAAATCTTCCTCAATGACACTTGCCTCAGGGAATTCGACTATGATGAGTAAGAGGTTCCAAAATCTCCAAGTGGAAGCAAGAACCTCCTAGTGGAATCAAGAACTGACAGAGGGAGAGGACACTAGTCAGATCTCAAGCTGACTCATCCTCTCTCCAAACATCTATATATGGATCTCTCCTCCATGAGATCTAGAGGCTGGAATTTTGTTATTGCAAAGAATTGCTGTTGGTTTGAGATTGGAATCTTTGGGTGCTTAATTCTTTGAAGGGAGGTGAAGATAGGAATTCCATTTTGCTGGGAAGGAGATGCTGGATTGGAGCCCTCTGGGTTGTATCTCTTCCTAAACCTTGTTATTCATCAATAAAGCTATCTTGGTTTCTCCTATATAATGATGTATCTTTGATGTATGATTGCATTAGTATGTTTAGTTTATTTCTAATCCCGAACTAGTTATGTTTATGAATCTATGTCTTTGTGTAGTGTTCTTCTCTTGTAATCTTGCAGAGACCTGTTGAAGCTGGGCGAGCGAGAAGACAAGTAGCTGGGAACTCCCAAAGAGAAGAGAAACCGGATCAAGGGACAAACGGAAGACACCAGTTAGTCCATCCATCTCTCTTCATTCTTAATTCATAAAGGAGGAATACTAGAATAGCTGTCTCTGTTTGTTGCTAAGGCACTGTCACACCTTAGGTGGATAGGATCGTCCTGCATAGGCATTTTTCCCCACAACACACACACACATATATATATATGTATGTATGTATGTATGTATGTATGTTCATTTTGTTTCTCATGTGATTTGGTTTATTAGAATTGTATTGAGTTCAATAAGATATAATATTTATTATATGCATAGTTCTTCATTTATTTGCCATGATATTGAGTGTGGAAAGGCTATTTTATTATATAGTCACTATTATGGCACAATTATATTTAATTTTTTTAAATTTATGTCTCATTCAACTAGGGTAACAACACATTTATTTTAGGAATTTGAATAGATTTTAGACTGTTGTTAGTTTCTTTCATTCAACTAGGGTAGAAACAACTTTCTTCTAGGATGGTTGAATCTTTCTTAGTTTGTTATTATTGCTTTTGCTTCAACTGGGGGAAAATCAACTTGGTTCCAATCTTGTTGAATTTATATAGGTTAATTGTTATTTCCTTTGGTTCACTTGGGGGTAACAACACCTTAATTCCATGTGTAAATAACGTAGTTTAAATTTCCTATAATTGATTTATCTTATTTATCCTTAGCACTAGTGACTTTGTTGGAGATATCTTGAAACACTTGGAGAACTAAGCTTGATTCACGAAGTTTGAAGTGTACATTGATTGGGTATTCTGATGAAAAGTAGAGATATCATCTTCTGTCCAATGGAAAGTATATTTTCAGTAGGGATGTTATATTTGATGAAACAAAAAGCAAGACTTCCATAGAGATAAAAAGTCTTCTACATAAATTGGAAATTAAGGTAGACGAAAAGAAAAGAAAAAAGAAAAATCAACCAAGTACACAATATTGGTATGATATTGAATTTCCTTCATCAGAAAATGGTTCATCCAGCTCACCTACCTCATTTGGACAATTTGGATCTTCTGGAAAATCATTTGAGTCTTCTATAAATAGTTAATCTAACAGTGACTCTCCACCGCATAAACCTTCAAATGATCAAAGAACATATATTTATATAAATATACTCTCTAATTATGGTTATTATTCAGATCCACAAACAAGTGAACATCAGCTGCCTGAATGCGTCTATCAACTTTTAAAGGATATTAGGCCATATGAAAAAAAAAATATAAGAACATGGAGTTCCCAAAGAAATGAAGGAAATTTATCCTTAATAACAAATTATATTACCGAGCCCTCCACATACAAAGAGGTAGTAAAACATGTAGAATGTAAAAAAGAAATGGTTGAAGAATACAACTCAGTGATAGAAAACAACACTTGGAAACTTTTTGATTGTCCTAACAATGTGAAACCCATTTGATGCAAATTTGTTTGTAGAATTAAGTATAAGACATATGGAGACATTGACAGGTATAAGGCATGAATTGTTGCTAAAGGTTTTACACAGTAAGAAGGAATCGACTATGAGGAAACTTTTGCACCTACAACACAATGGAATACCATTAGATTAGCACTTGCATTAGCAGCTCAAAAAGGATGGAAAGTCCATCAAATGGATGTTAGAATTGCCTTTCTCAAAGGGGACTTGTAGGAAGAAGTATAAATAACTCAACCTCCAGGTGTTGAGATTGAAGGGAAGGAATCCAAAGTATCAAATTAATAAAGACTTTATACAAATTGTGTAACACCCTCCTCCCACATCTACCTAAGTAACCAACCAACTGGCGTAAACATGTGAAGTGAAGTTACTATGATATAACTTGACCTCCTAAGTCATGTTAAGGAATTTGAACTGATGGAAACAAACCATACATACCTTCAACAATAGAAAAACTACTCTTAGGAACCATCCTAACCTCTTAGGTAACCAGACCATGAGTCCCACTCAGTTTTTAGACCAATTAACCACCAAACACTCCCATGATATGGGAATGCCAGTGTCTAGAGGGCTCTGGATGCTCACACAACATGGTATGCCATCGTCCATGGACTATGTTTCTTAGTGTTGTGCCAATTTCCTTGAGATTTGAGAGACTTTTTGAGGCCCAGAGCCTAGGTCACTGCCCAGAATTTAATGATACATTCAAAACATAAAGATAACAATGGAATGATGATAAAAATGAAATTACTTGAAAAAACCCTTGACTAGATCCCTACTAGCCATGAAAGGAATTTCATTAAACATATCACAAATATGTAA
This sequence comes from Pinus tabuliformis, assembly GCA_031772625.1. NCBI lineage: Eukaryota > Viridiplantae > Streptophyta > Pinopsida > Pinales > Pinaceae > Pinus > Pinus tabuliformis. The sequence continues at coordinate 487,317,032 of CM062818.1, forward strand.
TCTACAGGTGTAAACAACATATCTAAGCATAGGCGTCTCATACTTATTTGAGGTTCACTATGAGGCATTGTTTCGTTATCACTTTAGTCACATTGTCATCTTTTAGGACATATATACATTGTTCATTAAATTACAAGTAAAAACATGATGAGAGACATACATAGCCACTGTCATAATACATATTCATAAAGAACATAGTAACAAAAAAAATACCAAGGAAACAAAAACCATATAATCCCCATATAAACGTCGATACTACTCCTGATATAACAAGGAGAAATAACGTCATATTAATGATGAAAATGCAAACCCGATATGATACTACCACGTTCTACCTGACCATAGACATGGCTAAGCCAAAAATCTATTCAGTGAGCCATCCTCATGCCATATTCCAAGCATGAATGTGGTATCTCATAAAACACATCAATCAAAACCATTTAGGGCTTCTAGATGAAAACCCACCTCAACCCATCAAACAGTGATTCCACCTCCCGATTGGACATCAGAAAAATATCACCAGATTGGTCTCTACCCAAGCCTTCCAGGGCTCCAAGAATTTGTGCCAACCAAGGCTTCTAAGACTAGTAACTCTACCCAAAACTTCCTTCGGGATTCTAGAGCATTTGTCCAACCAGGGCTTCTATGACTCATAACTCAACTCACAAAAGGCTTCCAGATAATTTTTCCAATCATTGGGTTATGATATATCTAGGAAATCCTCTATGATAGATCACAATCCAGAAGCCACATGCATGTGCGTTGCATGTCAAAAATAGCAAGGAATTCATACATGCAACTCGATACCTACAAGAAAAACTGACTATAGTTGTTGATTCCAATGTCCTCTTGCGCTTTCCTTCTCTTCATTTTCGTTATTCCCCAAACACTCTAAGTATTCCACACTCTCCAGGAGTGCTCTAAGAAAACTCTAAGTGAATAAGAGTATGAGAGAGAGAGAATAGAGAGAGACCTCCAAAGTGAACTGGACAAAGTCTTGACAAAATCTTACACTAACCAAGCTTGCCAACTGATCCTCTAAATAATTTTTATCAATGAGGCCTATATTTTATTCATTTTCCATTATTTTCCTTAAATTTCCTCCTCACATGTAGCCTGTGACCTTTCACCTTGCTTTTCTCCTATTTTACCTTATTTTCATAAATAAAATCCCAATTAATCCCTTTTTCCTTTCCAAAGCATTTGTCATTTCCTTTGAAAATTTCCTTAGCCATAAGAAACCGAATGAACACCCATACTGGGATATTTTTTTCCCACCATTCAGATTGGAATACGCCTCCCATGAAAATGGTCTTATATATTTTTACATTATTCTTAACTAGGTCTATTAGAGAACCCTCCCCCTTGGGGGAACACTGTCCTCAGTGTTCAGTGACACCTATAACCATCAAGACCATTGAAAACAAAACTTACTACCCATGTAGATTTATAACATATCTCGTTTCAGTGTTTACAATGACCATCTGCTAAAACATGGAAAATATATCATTTACTAGAGCTTTATAACACAACTCATTACAGTATTTACAATAATAACCACATATACACACATACACATTTTGTTAACCCAAAAGATAATCATACTGTCTATGGAGCTTCATAAATCTAGCTCGATACAATATTTAAAATATTTCACAAATATACACATATTCACATTTACTCAACCAACAAATAAAAGGATACGACGCATGCATCTAAAACAACGGAATCCAAAGGCTCACACCTCCACCCTCAAAGTAATACTAGGGATCACCTCCTTCCTAGGAAGTATAGAATCCACTGCAAGGTAAAATATTCATCCAATGTCCAATGGTATAATCCAACACCACTTGTCTTCTCAGTGAACAGTTACTGGCTCATTTTTCTAGGGAACACTCCCAATTTTCATCTGATTCCATCTGGAAATGTAAATGAACAAAAAATGTATCTATGACCTTTCCTTCTCTACTACACCGTCCCTCAAGCAATCCAGTCACTCCCTTCCATGTAGTCACACACCTTCCAAGTTCTACTGGCACCCCCATTCTGGGCAGTCCATCCCTTGGCAAAGCTTCCTTGCATCGGAAGATACAAAAATGAAGGCATATATCTGCCTTAAAACCATCATACTAGCCATATCATGCTCATGGAAATCAATGGACACTATTGGGTAGCAATTTCCCATCATGGCCATGCTCCTGAATACTTTACCAGCATATTATTGTGTGTTCTAATTTCCTTCACTGTTGTTGCTAATTCTTGTAGTCCATTTCAACCACCCAACATGGAATTTCCATACTTCTTGTACAAAGCACATAACTTCCATTAAAATCAAAATAAAATGAAATAACCTCAAATCATACCTCATTGGTGGCTCTTCAATAACGTATACTTGCAATTTTGTTCGCTTCCTCTCACAACAAGTCAAACTAGCATCTTTGACCAAATGATCATGTATAAATATATCACATCAGGTTAGCTCTAAAAAAACCATCATAGATCAAAATCATGAATCACATGTAACCATCATAAACTAGAATCATAGATCACATGTAATCATCATAGACCAGAATCATAAATCACATGCATAATAAAACTGCAATAAAATACTGATACTTATCCTTTAATCAATCCTTAGCTTCCACCTTTGTCCCTATTCTGTATTCACTCTGGCTCAGTTTCCACATCCAACTAACACTGAGTGTCTTCTCCTCAATCATGTGCACATACAACCACACAACATACAACACCATGAAATACATACACCCACACCTGACATACAACACATACACCTACACCGAGTGTACAAGAAAACACAATACATACACCTACACATAGTGTACAAAACCACACAATACATATAGCTACACTCGACATACATCACAACACATACATCTATACCCAATGTACAAATCTACACAATACATATACATAGACAGAGTACAACAAAGTGAATACACATGTCACAATACCATGACTACATAATGCACATACATAGTATTGCATGCCCGCAACAGCATGTATGACATGCACATAATACCACATGTACGCCAATACCATTTGTGCAAAATTTACACAGTACCACCTATAAAAAGCACCACCTCCACAACATATACACATCATCACATGTACAAGAACTAGATGCACAATGTGTACACAACACCACACACACATTGTACCACTCATACAACGTGTACATAATGACATACGTACAAAAAACCACATGGATGACATGTGCACGATACCACATCTACACAACACTATATGCATGACATGTACACAACACCACCTACACACATCACCATATGTGCAACATGTACATGGCGTCGCATTCTCACAACAACACTTTTACAATCATGCACACAACACCATATGTACATAGCACCACATATACAACATCCACACAACACCATATGTACATAGTATTAGCATTGCACATAGAACATGCACATTGCATATCCAACATGGACACAACACCAAATGTATACAACAAAACATATCCATCATGTGCACAGTACAATATGTACACAAAACCCATATCCAACATGTACATAGCACAATCTATACCCGACACTACATATGCAACATTCAAATAACACTATTTGTACGTCTCTATACATAACATTGCATAAACAACATGAACACACACTATATATACACAACACCGCATGCACACAACATCAAAGATGAAACATATACAATATATAGAACGTATGCACAACAGTGGTACCACACATCTAAAACTGCACTATTTCTACCAAGTAACCTTGCTTTTAGTGTCTCTCCACCATTCATGTTTATCCTAGCATCCCACAGACCACATTGATTTCAATTTTCTGATGTATCCCTTGGTATAGCCTATCCATAACATAGAAATAATATAATGATGTAATATCAACTCATAACCACATGACATTGACCTCATATATTTGTCATGACTACTCTTCCACTTGATTCCTCATTAACCAAGAACCTCTTCATGTCATTCGCATGCATAAGCAATCATTCCTCCACAAGAATTATTCGTAATGACCCAATCAAACAACAACATACATACATACATACATACATACATATATATACATATATATATTATCATTAATAATCATAATCCATGATGACACTATCAGACATGACATACATACATACATACATACATGTATACACATATAGACATCATCATAGTCATGATCACAACATAATTAGTAGATATATAAAGGTCAAGGTTAACAAAACTCCCTTTATCTGTGAACACCATGTACAACATTGAGAACAATCATTCCCAACATAGCCAAGGCATATGATGCCTCAAATCCATTTACTTCACCTTTCCTTTTACCTTTCTCATGAATTTTTGTTATCATCCATTTACACCAATGGACCCAACCAATCCAACTGGATGTCATACTATTTCCTTCAACTTCCCTTATACATGCACTGAGATTCATTAGGCCTTACATCACTTGTTGGGTTCCGCACAACTCTCCACAAACTCCATTAACTTTCCTATTTCCCAACCAATTCCCAATACTCAAGACATGAAAGGAAAGGCAAGAAATAAACAAGAAAACCATGGAAAACGAACAATAATACGACACCAGAAACAAAGTGCCATGGCCATGCATAAGCCACAAATAAAATCGTAATCAAGCACAACAATTAAGAAAATACCAAAAGCAAAAGACTAGTAACGAACACCATGAATCAATACCCATGGTTCCAAAAGTCTCCAATGGAAAGATAAACCTAAGCCTTCTCCAAGATTTCATGGCAATCTCTTCGGTATGCAATCCTAAGCATCATATTTCCATAAACACATAATTGTCAGTGCTTAAATAAATGCAACAATACACGAGTTACCTTACCTTGTTGTGCTAAGCATGTTTCCTTGTATTTGAAAACATCTGTGCCATGTCTTAAGGGACTCCAATCCCCTTGAAAATGATAACTATAACTAAACACCAACTATTATACCTATCAAATACATGTCCATGAATATATCACATATCCACATAATTTCAAACAGATTAGGGTTAAAAAGACTTCTTGTATGCAAAGAACTTATTCATTTTGAGTCATGGATTCCAAGCATAGTGAAAGGAATTCTCACCCAATTACTTTCTTTTACCTTGTTGCAACTGAGTCTTACTATGTACTCTGACATCACCCAATGGATAGTTATATAAACAATTCAACTACTACCTTATCATGCTAATACCAAGCATGTTTCCTGCAACTGTTCACACATGTCAATCACATGTTCCAAAGATCAAGGAAACATATCTATTACTTGGAAATCAATATTCACTAAATCTAACAACCATTTCATAATCAAAATAAACTCACATTCATCAATCATAATACATAATGTTACACTCATGTACATATCAATTGTGTCAACACATTTGTGTTAGTACGACCATATTAAAACAAGATAATTTCTTCATGCAATCTTACATACACATACTCATATTATGCAATTAATCAAAAATTCAAACAACATATAGACATCATAATACCTACCAAACACTCAAACACTAGATAGAAGATATAATCAAACATTCAAGCACCAAGTAGATGACCTAAAAAACCTCATACCTTAATGTATGTCAAGGGAGGTTATCCATAAGGGAAATTTTGAGGTTTAAAATGGGCCTCCTAAGAAAAATGTACAACAAAAAAAACTTTATAAGAACCAATAGGATTCAAGATGATGATTTCAACCATGGGGGATGACTCACCATTTTTGGAGTAAAAAAAGTAAAAACAACAAAAAATAGCAAAATAATAAAACTTCTATTTCAAATCGCATTTTAAACTTATCTCCGTAAGGTTTTACTCAAATTTTTAGAGGGATTACTTGTTGGATGCAAAATCTAATCCCTCATCCAAGGAGTACCCATTTTGCATACTTTCGATGGACCCCACAACATGCAAAATGAGAAATACATGAAAATCGTGATTGAAATGATGTTTTTCATGTATTTCCCATTTTTCATGTAGTAGGGTGCATCGAAAGTATGAAACATGGTTACTCCTTGGTTGAGGAATCAAATTATTCATCCACTGAGTGTTGCCACTCAAAATTTGAGTAAACCCATAAGGAGATAAGTTGAAAATCTTAGATGAAAAATAGTTTTTTCTTTTTTCCCTCTAAAATTTGATGATGTAATCTAATCTTATTTTATTATTTCTAATATTATTTTATAACTTCATTAGGAGGCCCATTTTAGACCTCAAAATTCCCCTAATTTTATCTGCACAATTAATCTAGACTAGCATGATATAATTTCACAAAATATCAACTCAAACACAAATAAGTTCATGATATCCCTAACGTTAACTAGCTAACATGTTCACATCATAAACTCATAAACAATTGTTTTTCATGCATAAAACTCACATATGCACAGTTAGTATAGATTAGTACAACACAATAACACAATTATATCGACTCATACCTGAGTGTCATAACCTTAATCATTTGCATAGAACAATCCAAATTAATATGACACATACAACATCAAGATATTAATGCTATGAACCTAATCATCAAGTTAACAAACATATAACAACAATAAGTTAGCATATAACATGCTCATCAAGAACATATAAAATAATCATCGATCTAACTACAAGTTAACATATAACATATTCATCAATTGAATATAACATAATCATCCAGTTAACTAACATAAAAGAACAACAACAATGCATACAACCACAAGTTACTATCATTCATGACTATCTGACACATGTGTATATGACTACAATGATCAACTAACATTTATCATACATGTAGCCATAATAATAATAGAATGAAAATCATGGATATAATCCCAATGCATATAACAATCCATTAGCTAAAATACATGCATGCCAAACATATAATACATGTATAATGATCTTATCTTACCCCAAAGTCTAGTTCTGCAACCTCACTCTAATTGTCGGCATCTCCCACTCTATGTCAGTCAACACATTAGAATCATAACATACCAATATCATCATGATGACCTAATTGCATACAATGACCTCATGCACGACAACCTTCACCATTATAATTCATGCATAAGAACAGATAAACACTGACATGCATAACAAATTCATATACAACCATACACTCATGATGACACATTCCACAAAAACATCATCAACATTCATATGGCAACACAACTACAACCATGATCAACACCATGGAAATGCAACAAGCACATGAACTAAAAGCATAAGGAACACATATACAAATGACATGAATGCATGACTAGGGCACGGCCCATCCAGTTTGAGGGATGAACCATGATCTGATACCACTCTGTAATTCCCTCCTCCCACATTTACCCAAGTAACCAGCCAACCTGGGTAAACATGTGACGATGAGTTATTATGATATTAAGGAAGTGGAATTGATAGAAACACATCATATATACTTTGAACAATACTAGCAAGACTTTCAAGAACCATCCCAACCTATTAGTTAGCAAGATCTTGAGTCCCACTGAGTTTTTTTTACCAATTAACCCCCAGGCATTCCCATGATACAGGCATGCTAATGTCGAAAGGGCTCTATATGCTCCCATAACATCGTATGCCAATGTCCATGGACTATTTTGTTGAGTGTTGTGTGATAGTCCCTGAGCTTTGAGCTACTTTTTAAGCCCATAGCCCAAGCCATTGCGTGCAAGTCAATGATACCTTCAAAATAGAAAGATGAAAATGGAATGATGATACAAATGCAATTATTTGAACAAGCCCTTGAATGGAGCCCCACAAGCAATGACAAACATTCTATCAAACATATGATAAATATGTAATCTACAAATGTAAACAATAGATCTAGGCATAAGGGTCTGAATGGGTCCCACACAATCTATTGCCCATTTCTCAAACGTTTGTAACATCATTTGTTGATTCAGAGGCATTTCATCCCTTCACAATGTCCTAGTAGTCCTTTGACACACATCACACGCTTTTCAGTAAGCTTTTGAATCCTGATGGAGGGTTGGCCACCACAACCCTGCATGTAGAATCTTCTGCATGGTCGTTCTTCCTGCATATTGCCCTCCCGCGATGCCCCCATGAGCGTCTGCAAGGATGCCTCTCCTTTCAAACTCTAGCACATATCATTGTAATATCTCATGACCCCCTTTCATACATATGCCCAACAATGACCGAAAAATATGCCGTGCGCACCACTAATTCCTTCTTCTGTTGGATAGTGTATCCTTCCGGGGCAGTTCTTCTCATTGGGAAGTGTATGATATCCTCAAAATGACCATCTGCAATAGGCACTACAAATAGTTGCGTGTCATGCAGTGCCTCCTCCAAATTAGTGGGCTCTTCCCCTATTTTGATGCGCAGATGGTCTGGTCTTGCATTCAATCATCCAGGCTTCACAATAACTTCAAAGTCATACTCCTAGAACAATAGCAACCACTTGCAGATTCTCCCCCCAACACAGGCTTATTGACCAGGTATTTCAATACGGAGTGATCTCTATACATCTTAAAATGGCCACCCAACAACTAGTGTCTAAACTTCTAGAGAGCGTATACCATAGCTAACTCTTCGCGCTCAACGGTGTAATAGTTCTTCTCTGCCTTGGATAAAATTCTTCTTGTGAATGTGATAGGATGGTCCAAGTATCTTCCACCAGCCTGTGTTAGTACTGCTCCCAACACTATACATGACGCATCGACATGTACATGAAACTCCTTCTTCCAATCCAAGAAGACTAGAATCAGTGCAGTGGCCATCTTTTCTTTCAATACATCCAATCTCTTCTTACAGTCCTCATTCCAGCAGAATGTCACATTTATTTTCAACAACTTTTCCATAGGCACAGTGACATGGGCATATCCTTTGATAAACTTTTTTTAATATCCTGTATGTCCTATGGTAGCACACAACTTTTTCACATTCCTCGGCGCTTCTAAGTTTAGTATCACTAAATCTTTGCAGGATCTACCATCAGTCCTTGTCTGCATACCATATGACCAAGCAGGGTCCCAAAAGGAACACAAAACAGGAACTTCTTTAGATTAAGCGTGATTTGGTATCTTCGACAAGTATCTAGCATTAGGCATAAATAGGTGACATGGCGTTCCACTAGCCCAAACATAGTCCAATCATCAAAGTATACTTCCAGGAACTTATGAATAAATTCCTCGAATGCAGCAATAACCACGCGCGAGAAAATCATAGGCACATTCTTGAATCCAAACAGAATTACGGTGTACTCGAAACACCCCCACTCAGTCGCGAAGGTAATCTTGCTCCTATCTTCTAGTGCGATGTTGATTTGATGGTACCTAGATAGTTCATCAGTGAAGGAATATGCTTCCTGGCCACCAACATTGTCTGACACTTCATCAGTGAACGAAGTTAGGAAATGATCATGTACACAAGCTTCATTCAACTTTCTGAGGTCCGTGCATATCCTTATTTCATCCTTCTTCTTCTTCTCTTGTACCACCATTAGGCTTACCCAGTCAGATTCTTCGACAGGCTCAATGATGCATGTCACTAGCATCTTGTCTAGCTCTAAGTGGACCTTCTCCTTATACTTCAGATTGAGATGGTAGGGTCTTTGCCTAACCAGCATTGCGTTAGGTTTCAATGTGATCTTCATAACACCTAGGTCTCCAATTATCGCTTTCATATCCATAAACTTGGTAGGGAATAAATAATGGTATTCATGGAGCAACTCAATGAACTTATCCACCGTTGCATCATCCCAGTAGTCTCTAATCTTCATGAATTTGGGTTCTGCCTCTGTACCAATGTTTCCCTGTTCCGTTTTCAGCGGCACAATTATATCAGGATTCTTAATCTAAGGTCCTTCAACCTCACGGTGACCTTCTGTTTCAGGGATGTTAATCTTTCATGGATCCTCATCTTCTTCTTCAGAGGTCACATTATAGCATTCTAGCATGACTTAGCTAAGTAGCCCACTTAGGCTGACCCAGGTCCAAAGGATCCTGTGGTATCCTAAAGATTGTTTCTTTCACCTCTTGTAGCGCCTCATTAATACAATCAAGCCCATATTCAAAACTGAATGTCATTATAAATCCTTTTCATAGAATATCCCATTCACCTATACCATGGTAGAGCTCTATTTCTACATACCAGTTCATCGGGACGACATCCAGGGTGTGACAGAACAAGCGCACCCATTCAGGCCTGGGGATTCTCTCCATAAGCCTGAGTCCATTTGGCTAAGTGAACGTGTGGATTATATTGCCCATCATATTTTTCTATTATTTGTACCTTTGGCTTCCTAAAGCATGTTCTCATCATCCTCCTACATTCACTCCAACCATCAAAGCTTCCCTTGTGTGTACCCCACCACCTTGAGGGCATATCGCACAGTGCCCAGTCCAATGCCTGGAAGCACTACTTTTCTGGTACCTCCCTCTCAAATGCATCCAAAAATATATCTACATCATTCAGGCCATCATAAGTGGGCATATTTCTTACCTCTGATGACACATAGCGTAGGGACCAGGTCATCATGTTACATCTTAGTGTAGTTACCTCATGTAACCGATTTTGTCAACACTCTAATTCTTCATTAGAGTCTAAGGTGCAAGAACTCTTGTGATCCCATTTAATTCGTCCATCAGCTGTTCGATTCATCCAGTCTCGTTCTCGTGCTGTTATCTTATAGATATAGTCTAGATCGTCATCGCCCTCATAATCACGGACTAGTTCAGTATAGCACAATCCATCAATAGGATCTAGGGGTACGATTACAAGCGATTTCTTCCCAAATATCATCTCTCACTACTTTAGATTGATTACCCCATTCATATCAGTAGCCCAATCAATGCCAAGGAGTGTAGGATAGGGGTTGCTATCATCCGTAATTTTTATTACTTCAAAGTCGGTCAGCCCATTGTCACCTTCAATATCTATAGTCACCCCTTGTAGCCACCCCACGGGGATGATTTTTTGTTGGTTTTCCATCCTTAGCTGAATTGGATAGCATTGTAGTGTGGGTCTCGCCATCTGTTCCCAAGTCTGCGTTGGAAGGACTTTCACGTCTGACCCTAAGCCCGAAATAACCTGATCCATGTCGTATTCTTCTATCTGTGTAGTCAGCATCATCTCTCATCCCGTCCTTGTTTTATGCTTACCAATATTTTGTACTACATGCATCTCACCCAAAGTTTTTCTGGTGCATCTATTTATAAGCTCTTGTAGCCCCTTCACAGCCTTGCTATTTCGTAGTAATTTCATGCAGGTCTCCAAGAAGGTTGTAAGCATAGAAGTGTCCATACCCTAATTGGGTTTATCCTTGCTTCCTGAGGTGGAGGCCTCAACGAAGCTCTTCTTCGCTTCCATGAATGTTTCACGTGAGCACTCCAAATTGAATTCAACCTCCTTCACCTAAGATTTGCAAACCATGTACTGTCTTTGGGCTATTTCCCCTGGTCATATCATGTTGTGATTCCACTTCAGAGAGCTATATTCACGTTCAGATCCTCTTCGTGGGACTCAAACCTCATCATCTGCAGGTTCAGAGTTAGCTGAGGTGGTAGTGCCCCTTTGTCACATATCCTTGCTATCAGTGTAGAACAATCTTTCATTTCATGATCAAACAGAGTGCAATATTTGCATGATGGACCTGTTGGGCTAGTGCAATCATAGGCATAGTGTCCTGGTCCTCTGTAATTGTAGCAGATCAGCTATCCATAACCTCTGTTGGATCCTCCTCCACCTCATCCTCGTCCATGCCCCTAAAAGCCTATCTGTGCCATCCCCACGCTGTGGTCAAGGGTTCGCGTTTCTATCTGAACCCTATAGGCGGGAGTTCTATCCATCATTAGTTCACAGCTTTTGCAATTACACTCATCATGCCCTACCGACCTACAGAAGTTGCAGAACAATTGTTGTGGTGTCAGTATAAAAGTTTGCAACAAATGACAGTTATCTCTGGCATGTTTTCCTGCTACCTAACATATAGCAGACCACAAGGTAGGCCACACGCTCGGTCCTTCTTGAGCTTCCAGCCTCAAAGGCCTCGGTCCCCCTCCTACAATGTAGTTCGTAAAGACTAGGAAATGGTCTTTGTCATGCCCCTGACCCTTGGATTTTAGGCACCATACCTCTTTGCGCACCTTTGGTTGAACATTTTTGTTCTGCTTCAAAATTTGCATCTCAAGCCAAAGATTCTTCAACTTCGCATGGATCTGTTGAACCCCTACATTTGGATCTTGCATTGGTGATTCATGAAGTCTCATTGCAATCTCCAAGGCCTTGACCTGAATCGTTATCTTCTGTTGTGACAGGACAACCCTTAAGTGTGGTAGGAGCGAAGCCACAAACCATTTGCGATGTTTTCCCTCTGTTAATTTTATATTAGCTTCACAAATTTTACACTTCAATCTTTGATCTAATTCCCAAGGTGTCTCGCCTGGCTACATTGTGAATGTGCCTCTGATCTAGGCCTACTGAATTCTTTATTCAGTGTTGTCTGCATGTTTGCCACTCTAACATTCGAGTTATCCTTAAAGTACTTGATATACTAGGTTATCGTCTGATCTTACAAAGCACTAACCAATGTCGCCTTCTTCATGTGATCATCTATAATGCCCTGAGCTTCCCATATGGCTTTCACGATGAACCAAAACTGTTCGAGGTCTCCATTTCCCAAGCCTTTGAACATAGGCATCTTCACTGAATTTTCCATACTGAACTGCGGTGGAGGTGGTGGTGGTACGGCTGAAGTCATAGGCGATGGTGGTGAATTTGGAGCTGGTGTGGATGGAGGTGGAAGTTGCAGGAATCCTTGTATTATTAACTAAATAGCACTTCACGGAGCAGCCTACGCTACACTATCTTTGTCATCTCCTGGAGGCGAAATCAATGAAATATATTTAGGACCCTTTCTTCCTTCATTCTGTAAGTTTTTCTGCTTTTTGTAGCTCCAAACATCAAGGTAATTGCATAACCCATTTTTCGCATAATATCATTTTAATCCAGGTATTCAAAGATTTCAAGTACTTAGCTTGTAGTCCTTTGAAAAGGTGTCGCTTCGCCTCACTATAGCTAACTGAGGGATTGATCGCGAATTTAGTTACAAATCCTCCTATGACACGATCGAGCTCGACAGCATGGGTGATCTTATCCTCAGATGCTTCCAATTTCTGTACCAGCTTCGGGGTCCAAACAATAGGACTGTCAAGTTTCCACCTTCCTTGTCTATCTGCTAGCTTTGCGATCCACTCGTATAGATCTAGCGGAAAGGAGCAGAAAAAGATCTCATGGATCTTTATATATAGGTACCTGTCCAACCACTATTCCTTTGTCAGTCACAGGTTCCTATTCTCCTACTTTTCGAATTCGTGGATCTTCCTATCAAACCAGCCTCCAATCTCTTTCTTAGTTGCATTCCAGTGATATGACATCACACATCTCTTATGTAGATTTCGGTCCTGGCAATGGAACCATTTTTTGGCTTGTGGGGGTCTGACCCGGGTTCATCGTTAATTAGCCAAATAAATCCCTACACTACTGGCCCTTTCGGCATCAGCTCGTGGAGCGCGAACCAAAGTATTGCCCAGAGCAGTATGGGGGGATGCTAGAACCAATTTTCTGCACACTGAGGTAGTAATGATGTCAGTTTATTCCTTCTATTCCTACTTTCGTGCAAGTTACTTAGCTCTAGGGTTGGCCAGACTAGCCCTTTATTCCGCCCTTCAATACCTTTGCCAGAGGGTATGATTGACCTTCTCGCAGCACTAACCTGCGACTCAAGTACTTTGCACTGGTATTGCAGCGTACCATACAGATTCCCAAACTAGTTTAAGTGTCTTACTTATCTTATTAGACAATCATATTTAGCACTGCACAAATAGATGTTCTTACTTGCGTTCACTTAACCAAGCTAATTACATACATTCGTGCATCATATAAGCATTATAAATGAAATTCATACATAACATGTCAAGATGTATTAATAGGAAACAAAGACACAAAATTTGTAGAATGCTTCTCTTTATTGATATTTTCAGAAGATTACAGACTCCATTCGCCCTGCGCACACAGCTGCAGGGGTCCGTGCACTAAGCTGCGGAATTCCACCCTAGGCCTCTACACACTCAGCTACAAAGCCTCTATCTACGCTATGACCCAAACCTTAGACTTCTTACCTCAGAGCTGTCACTATCTGACTTCAACTCATGACTCTTACACTACTTAGAGCTTAGCTCTTTTTATACAATCCCATGGTCCACGGACCATGGGTAGATATTTTACAGCCGACTTTACTTTACAAAAATAAGGGTGGATAACCCTTTATGACTCATGATGCCTTTGCACTCTACAACGACAAAGTGCAGAGACTTTACAATTTTATTACAAAATTTGACCCAAACATGGGCTTTTAGCCCCAAAACTATCCTTCGGGGACCCCGTTCCCAACATAGAGCTTATTGAAATCCTCAGATAACATTATTATCTACCATTTTTTATCCAAAAAATTTATGATTCTTTTCCATTTCTTTAATAGAGATCTCCCAATAAAATTATTCTCTGCCATTTTCTGATTTACAACCTTCATCATACTCTTAGGAGAAAATTGATAAAAATAAGAGTGTGAAGGTTTCCCCATAATTTTTAAAGTTGTTAAGATTTCCTTTCTAACATAAATGAGTTTGTCAACATTAATGATCTTACCAATATATTATAAAAAAATGGTTTATCAGAAAATGGTTGTTCATAAGAATATATGTTCTATAATGTTTTGTTGATAAAATATAATTATTACATTACAAAGAATACATGTTTAGTAATGATAGATCATATTATCTCTGACATCAATATTTTGAGAAGTTATTTATAGTTCACATGTTTTCTAAAATTATTTAGAAAAAATAATTTGTAAACATTTGGAGGGCAATCAAATTTGTCATGAAGATGACACAACTATGTGTTCACTATTAAATATACACTGCCTTATATTGCAAAACCCTCGTTTTAAAGTGTTCTATTGGTATCTAATTTGAAACAAATATTAGATACTGAAGGGATTGTCAAAGGTATATGATTAATCTATAACCATTCCTAATGACTACAAATGATATGTTACATTCTTAGAGGATCTTCTTGATTCACTATATTTTCTATGAAGATCTCTTTTGGAGCCATCTTTACTACTACCAAGATATTTATAACCATGTTACCTTGTAATTGTATTTTTATCTAAGCCAAGGATTGAAACAATATGACATTTATTTTGTTTTATAATATCTTCATATATAATCAATATTTCATTATATGAATAATTATGGATATCCATTCTTAGTGTTTTAATGGTTCCCATGGTATTTTGAGGTTCCTTGGATTTCTATGCCCATGAGATTTGATGCTAGAATTTCTCATATTTAGACCTAGTATTATAAAATCTTTATCATATGTAAATCAGTATTTTATATCATGCATCGTAAATTATTAACAAATCTCCTGCTTTAATTATCATCTTCAAATATTTATGACATACTATTGTATTTGAAAAAGTGGACATGCAATATACATGTTAGAAAATTCTTTAAAAAAACATCCATTTCGTAATTTGTTAAGAATTTTCATTAGCACGTTGAGACAAGAAAATGGAGGAAAAGGCTTAGATTTGTTATCTACACATTGTATTCATATAAATATATGAATTCGTAGTACATGTATTTGACCATTTATATCTACATCTCATTGAAAATTATCTAATGGACCATGAAAATACCTCATCAAAGATAGGTTTTACTACTCATATCAATGTGGTCTCAAAATTTGTGATTATCTAAGGACATAGCCTAACATTTTCCCCACCCTGCCAATCATAAGTCTAAATAATTATACCCATAACTTGTGTCATCTTTGATTTGAAACTAATAAGTTGACCATCAATGAAGATATGGCTAAAAAGTCACTAATATTTGGATGTGAATAACTACCATGTATGAAAATTAAAATTCTTCCTAATTATCATTGATATTGATCTATTTTGAGAACACTAGTTTCTATTCTAGAATTTCTAAATGCTAATTGAATTTTGATTATGATAGGTTTTTGAATCTTTAATCCTACCTATTTGATATTCACTTGTTGGGTGTAAGGTCAAAATTTTGTTGAAGGGGTCCAAGATGGATCTTTGGAATCCTATGTTCTTTAGGTTCATTTTTGAAAGGATCCAAGATGGAGGTTTAGATTCTTTATGTGTAGTGGATTTTTTAGTTGACAACTAATCATCTTCAATTCGTTTCATGTTTTTTCTAGTGGACTACTGATAAAATTTCCATAATATTTGTGGTTTATGGTTTACCAATAACTAATTTTACTTGAAAAATGTGCTTATTTTGAATGACCAACATAGTTTAAATAATGTTGGGGTTTTTGATTTACTATTAATTGTTTTCATTTGAACAATGCGGTGGTTTGTGATGAAAACTAACCAATTTTACTTCATAAGTTTGTTATTCACTAAAATACCTAATTGAAGATAAGTTTTACTACTCATATCAATGTGGCCTCAGAATTTGTCATTGTCTAAGGAAATAGCTTAACATCACCCCTCCCCCTTGCCCCCCAATCATAAGTATTGATAATTATACCAATAACTTGTGTCATCTTTTTTTATTTGAAATTATTAAATTAACCATCAATGAATATATGCCTAAAAGATAACCAATATTTGGATGTGAATGAACACCATCTCTGGAAGCTACCATTCTTCCTGATTATAATAGATTTTGATTTAATCTAAGAAGACTAGTTTCTATGCAAGAATTATTAAATATTGTTTGAATTTTGATTATGCTAAGTTTTCAAATATTGAATCCTAACTATATGATATTCACTTCTTAGGTGCAAGGTCAAAATTTTGTTGAAGGGATCCAAAATTAATATTTGGATTCTTATATTATTCAATAATCTATTTTTGAAGGGATCCAAGTTGGAGCTTTAGAATTCTTTGTTCTTCAATGGTTAATTTTTGAAAGGATCCAAGTTGGAGGTTTGTATTCTTTATCTGTAGTGTTTATTTTAGTTGACAACTAATTATATTTTCTTCATTTCATGGGTTTTCTAGTGAACTAATAATCAAATTTCCTTAATATTGGCAGTTTATGGTTTAGCACTAACAAATCCCACTTGAACAATGTGCTTACTTTGGATGACCACCGACCAAATTAATTTAAACAATGTAAACTTTGAAACGAGAACTGATATTGTTACCTGTTTTGTAGAGATAGCAAAAAAGTGACATGATTTTGAAAGCGGTCATGGAGAACACACATGTTTTTTTTCGAGCATAGTTTCCGGCACTTTAATTTTTTTTATGTACATTACATTTTAGAATGGTAGCGATTTTCATGCTGATTTAAAAAAGTGGTAATTATGCATTAAGCCCATTTTTTAAAAGACCTATTTTTTGACTTTAAATTTTCTAATGTATGAAATGTAAATAATTATTTTCTAAATTTAATAATTTTTGATGTGGTCTTCTTCTTCATATTTTCTTGTTTTTTTTTTGTAGTTTGGTTTTTATTGTTTTGCATATTTAAAGAAGAAGGTCGATATTTTGAATTTTCAATATTCTACATATTTATACATCGTTAATTAATATTTCAATCCACATGAGGTAATTTTCTCTAAAAAACAATAATTTTTAACAATTGACATAAAAATAACCATTTATAACATAAATATAACTAAAAAGCTACACGTTTTGATATTTTTTTGTAATTTTTTGCTAGAGATGACGTGTCAAAATCATAATTTCTATAGGAAAATTTTAACTAAAAATGGTTAAATAATAGTTTTTTTTTAATAAATTTCATGTCAAAAAATAATTATTAATATAAAAATCAATTTGAAAATCACATAATATAAATATTTTTTGCATAACAACCTTAATTGAGTGCTTATTCTTCTCATAAAATGTCAAAGTCAAAACATTACAAGTATAACTAATTAATAGTTACAAAAATTGAGCTTGATTTCCAAGCATAACTTAAATTTAATCAACAATGTCACATAATCCAAACTCTTCATCATCTAGAGTTTTATCATTGTCTCCTTCCACAATATTTTTTGCTTCATTTTGCTCATTTTCCTCCCCTAATGGATCTTTGATGTCTGTGAATCTCCCAATGTATGCCTTTCCAATCATTTCGTTTAATGGTGGTTGGGGTCCTTTGCCTTTTTTTCCACATGTGATTCACTAAAGTCCCCTTTCTTCAACCCAATTTCTGGCATTGCATCTGGAAGAAATTGAAGAGCATTAATTATTTGCTGAATAAAATTGCACTTTATTGGATCTTTTTCAATGGCAATGAAATTTCTTTCTTTTTGAAGGCAACATGCTAGTGTTGTACCTAATTATCAAGCTTAAAAGAAATAATGAAGTAAATTAGTACAATGACATATAAATTAATAAATAACATATTGAAATTCAATTCCATATAATAAAACTTACTCGAGCAAGAAAATAAATCCAAAACCCAATCTCCTTCATTTGAACATATGTCTATAAGATAGTTATTCAATAACTATGGTTTCTAATAAATGTTAACTATCTGTCCTTTGCTTCTTTGTCTTCATATGTTAGTTTTCTCACAACATCATCATAAGTTAGTATTTGACTATGACTCTTTCTATCTACCCGATTAAAAATCATATACATATAGCTATCATATTTTTCCAACTATCAATATGGATGAACTCACAATAATTTATAAATGGTTGATCTTCACGGTTAAGAAGATTTGAATTTTGCCTGTAACATGAAATAGTAAAAGTTCAGTTAGTCCTAATCCTATGGACTATGAGAGCAGTAGTTATGATGAGCATGATGATGAATTTCAAAAGAATGGAGTGTCATGGTTTCTGCTTAGTCCTAATCCTAAGGACTATGAGATTAACAGTGATGAAGAGCATGATGAAAAATTTCAAAAGAATGGAGTGTCATAGTGTCCTCTTAGTCCTAATCATATGGACTATGAGAGTAGCAGTGATGAAGAGCATGATGACAAATTTCAAAAGAATGGAGTGCCACAGTGTCCACTTAGTCCTAATCCTATGGACTATGACAGCAGCAGTGATGAAGAGCATGATGATGAATTTCAAAAGAATGGAGTGTCACAGTGTCCACTTAGTCCTAATCCTAAGGGCTATGAGAACAATAGTGATGAAGAGCATGATGAAAAATTTTAAAAGAATGGAGTGTCAAGGTGTCCTCTTAGTCCTAATCCTATGGAATATGAGAGAAGCAGTGATGAAGAGCATGATGACGAATTTCAAAAGAATGGAGTGTCACAGCATCCTCTTAGTCCTAATCCTATGGACTATGAGAGCAGCAGTGATGAAGAGCATGATGATGAATTTCAAAAGAATGGAGTGTCACGGTGTCCTATTAGTCCTAATCCTATGGACTATGAGAGCTGTGGTGATGAAGAATTTCAACTAAATAGAGTGTCACAAAGTCCACTTAGTCCTAATCCTATGGACTATGAAAGCAGCAGTGATGAAGAACATGATGAAGAATTTCAAAAGAATGAAGTGTCACAGTGTCCACTTAGTCCCAATCCTATGGACTATGAGAGAAGCAGTGATGAAAAATTTCGAAAGATTAGAGTGTCACAGTGTCCTCTTTGTCCTAATCCAATGGACTATGAGAGCAGCGGTGATGAAGAGCATGATGACAAATTTCAAAACAATGGAGTGTCATGGTGTCCTCTTAGTCCTAATCCTATGTACTATGAGAGGAGTAGTGATGAAGAGCATGACAAAAATTTTCAAAAGAATGGAGTGTCATAGTGTCCTCTTAGTCCTAATCCTATGGACTATGAGAGCAGTAGTGATGAAGGAAAGGATGAAGCACTTAGTCCTAATCCTAATGACTATAAAGGTCGCAGCGACAAAGGACAGGATGTGGCATTTTTAGTAAGTAAATAGTCACATTTTCAACGTAGTCCTAATTCTATGGACTATGAGAGTAGTAATGACAGTGCACATGAGGAAGAATATCCAATAAACATCGAGTCAAATTTTCCATTTAGTCCCAATTCTAAGGACTATGACGGTAGCACTGAAGAAGGGAAGGATGAATAATATCCTCCAATTTAGTATTTGAAAAGCATAGCTGATCATAGTGTGGATAACACTCCTCTTAATTTTTAGGGCCTAAATCTACCTCCGGTTGAGAAAGGAAGGATCTAGGGTAACATCAAACCATGTTTAACCTGGTAGCTAGCCCTACCGGGTCAGGAGAGGGCTCTCTCCTTGTAAATCTCAAAAGAATATCATCAATAGAGCTTGAGGTGACTAATATGAATACTAATTTTAGGCTAGGTATGTGCTCAAAGGAGTTTGATTGAATTTAATTTTGGTTTGCTGGCTCAAATGAGAAAGGCAGTTTTGGGTCTGGGGAATGGACACAGTCTTGCAAAGATCTCTATGGGTTGAGGTAGGAAAATGGTTTAGTACTTAAAAATTTAGTGAGATGGAGAGCTTTTATACTGGTGAGGAGTTGGAGAGGGCATGGAAGTCTCAGGGATCCTCTTCAAATAGCTGAAAACATAAATAACTAAATAAACCCTAGGTAGAGCACTGCAACATCATTGAATTCTACCTTTATCCTTGTTTCATTTAGTTAAGATGAACAGATAGAGATGATGGCATACATAAAACACATGTAAACTTGCATTACAAAAGGAAAAACCATACCTAATCAAGTTGCCACAAGAATCCCACAAAGTGCTGCAAACCATGGTCTATTCCTTTGCCAAACTGCAGAAATGAATGTACAATAATGCTCAAAGCATTCACAAGAGTCCAACATTTACCAATTATTGAAAAAATACTACTTATAGGCAACAAACAACTCATCCTAGGCTTTAGAGCCTGAATTCATGAGTTTAGGAGCTGTTTCAACAAGATCTAAACTAAGAACTAAAATTTAGGCAGTGGAACAACTTGCCTTTATAACCTACGAAACTGATTCATTCTATTGCAAACTACCTTTTCATGATGTATCTACCTCCATGAGTGAAATTTTAGCATATTTACTTCAAAATCCATCAATTTACAACAAATTACATCATGAATTTGACTATTAGAGAGAAAAAAGTCAAACTGAGAAAAAAAATTAGGCGAAAAACAGAGTTTTTGGAAAAAATGACAAATTTTCATCCTGTACGCTACGCTCTTGTCCCTGTGTGCCACGCTACTTTGCAGCTGACTTTGGAGACCTTCCTGTGCACCAACTTTTCTCCAAGTGGTCCTGTTGGAAAGGTATGCTTGTCTACGTTCTAGAAAAAGTGGCATTTCTAAATTTGGTGTCCATTTTCCCCTCAAAAATTGAGTTCTCCCAACAGTGCTTCCTATGTGACCAAAAAGGGGTAGAAAGGGCATTTTTGAGGTGTTTTTGACCCTTTTGGAAGCTCAAAACTTGAAAAAAATTCTTGGCCATGTGTGAGCATTCATATTTTTGCTCGCGGAATCTCAAAATACTGAGTTTTCCTCCAAAGAAGGTCCCTAGAAAAAGCATGCACCAGGTGGCGTGACACACCAGGCAGAAAAACCTGTTTTTTGCTAAAAAATTCAAAAATGACAAAAAGTATCCAAAATTTCTTGAAATTTCAGCTGAGTGTCCTGCATCAAGTGTTGTGTTGGGCTAAGGAAGCCTCAGCCAAGATCTAGAGCTTGTCTTGCTCTTTTCTTTTCCTCAATGCTTTCCTCAACTTGGCCTTCAAAGTCCTAATTCTCACTTTGCAAACCTTGTTTCTCACCAAGTAGTGGTAGGCCATGTGCCTCAACATATTTTTCTCTTTTTTGGCCTTCTCCGACATCTTTTCCAAGTGCATGTTTGTCCTCTCAAGCCAAGATTCATGATCAACTTCAATTTCTTGTTCAATGGGTGTCAACTTGGTTTTCCTCCTCTTGGTAGATTGCCAGTTTTCTCTTATGTTTTGGATCTCCATGATGGTTTGCTGATCCTCTAACTGTTTGTTTCTTTGCTCAAGATAATTGATAATCCACTTGGCTCTTTCTAGATTGAGAGACAAGTGATGAATGTCATCTTGTTGTTCCCGGATGATCTCCTTGAACTTTGAGCATTGGGAGCCCAAATGAGTGTCATCTTCCTAAATGAGAATGAAATCTACCTCTTGACCTTCTGAAGGTCCCTCATCATGTAATGGCTACTTACCCTTTTTCTGTACCTGCTCTGTCGTTGAAGGAAATGAGACCCCTTCCACCTTGGGTGGAGATAGTACTTGTTTCGCTGCTGCAAACAATCTCCTTATGCCCTTTTGGTAGGTGATAAACATTGGCACACTAGTGGTTTGAGTCTCATGCACCTCTTGCTAATGTGAAGGCTCTCCTGCCTCATGAAAAACTGATTAGGGCACTTGAGGACCTGTGAAGACCTCATGTGAAATGAAATCCTCCCATGAAACATTAAGTAAACTAAGCTGATGCGAAACCACAATCTTTACTAATGCAAAGTGACAGATGTTGTTATACTGTTGAAGAGGAGGTTTCCTTTACACCAATGTGGTAATTTTCTCAATATTACGACAAATGAAATAGGGGAGGTTCATCATCCTCACCCTAGTAAAATGCATCAACAATCTTATATGATAAGTGTATAGGCGAGAAAATCTGCCCTCACAGCTGAAATATTTGATTATGAGTTTCATAAGGGGAGCATATGTGTCCTGTAGGTACCTGAAAGGGAAGACCCTACTGACATGCCTCTAAAAAAAAGCCCTGATATAAGGCTCATAATGATCTCTATCCACCAGCTACCCCTTATTCCACTTCTCACCTACATTCGCAATACTGGTTGCTTGATCTATAGTCTTAGGTGTCAAGGTGACTGTCACACCTGCCAAATTGACCTGGCCATTGTGAAGATGGAGCACAAAAATTCTGGCAAGCTCATGGTGGTATTTGACTCTTTCCACCATCTCACATAATTAGTAACAAGATTGATGTTGGAAGCATGTGACAGCAAGAGGGCAAGCCAACAACTCAGTAAGTGTAGTAGGCTCCTCCCGATTATGTTTTCCAATCTTGTGAGGTCTCCTTGGAGCATGAATTTCTTTGGAGGACTCACTAAAAGTTTCCTCATTTTTGTCATAAGACGAATCTGATTCCATGTTTGCCAATGCTTTATTTTTCTTAGATGAGTATGAAGAGATTTTATAGTGTGAATAGGTATTTGCTGCTAAAGAATAGGGATTTGATGGTAAGGACTGTAATTTGTAAACCCTAGGTAGTTTTCTAAATGAAACTATGCAAGGAACTAGGGTTTAATTGTTTCCCTATTGAAACACTATAAACATTGATGGAAACTCATATACTGGCAATATGGTGTGCCAAATTACTTGTGAAATGAAGAATTTTTGATTTGGGAGATTTGGAGGAAGATTTGGATGATTTTGGGCCTTGGAGACTAGTGTGTTGTGCCCACTCACACGTGCACCATGCCTCTCTGGTGCATCGTGCCAGTTAGAAACCCAATGTAAATTTTTCTCTGTGCGCACCATGCAAGCCAGTTGCTCCGCGCCTTGACCTGGGTGCGCCGTGCCTCCAAGTTTTCATGTTTGGATGCAAAATTGCTCCTCTGGCTTGAGAACACAATTTGCACTTGCTCTCTTCTCCTTTGGCATACAAATGAGCTTCTTTTGACATGAAAACACTTTATTTACAAATGATTTTCATTTTTGACTTATGAAAACCCACTTTGCTAATGTTTGTCTTTCACTTGCATTTTAAAACTCTGTTTTGGGCAGTTTGTCTTACTTTTTGCCTTTAATGGACTAAATGCTTTGAAATTTTGTTTCTTGCAGGAACTGGAGTGCACAGGCTTGGCAAGGTGACCAGGGCTACCTCTTGAAATTATTACATATAGAAATAATGAAATTACATGAAATTTTGTACATAAAATATAAAAAACTTTGTTTTTCCTCAAAAACCTATCATTGAGCATGGGATTATTGAAATTTTTGTTGCTGAGACTTTATTTGATGTCCTCATGTGCCTGCTGACCATTTTTGAGCTTTTATAAGACCTTATTGATGAAACCCTAGACCTGATGAGACCTAAAACCCTAAAAATGACTTTTGCAGATGTAAAGGCAAAAATGACTGCAAATAACCTAAATGTATGAAAATGGGACAGAGAGTAAAGAACACGAGGGAAAATTTATAATATTCTCCTACCATTAGATGATCCATGACCCTAATGGAATGCAGTTGATCAGATGAGACACCTAACAAGCAATGGAACAAGAGAATTTGATCACTGATGGAGGGATGAAGATACTGACACTAACATTGGCTCCAATGGGGATGGTAGCTCCTTCGAGGTGCCAATAACTATAGACCTCTAGAAAGTAGATAGTGCCTTCTTCCATTGGGCTATGGAGTCAATAACTTTGACAAACCAAACCAATATCTTGACTCAATTTTGGGACTGAAATCCGACTCGAAACTGAATCAATTTCAAGACTAAAATCAACTGAAAACTTGACTCAAACAATCCAAACCAAAACTGAAATCAAACCTTTAGTTTTATAGCCTTCACTTTGGGCACCAAACTGAATGAATGATAATAGTACATACCTGCAATGAAGGAAATAAAATGGTATGTACACTGATACATATGACAACATAAAACATTTCAAAGATGGTACGGTTTCAGAGCCGACCATTGACCGGCCCACCTGGAAAATCTTGTCCATCCATTTCTTTTAGAAAGAAAGCATTTTGACCCCAGAATGCAACAATTTTGAAAGGTCCTTTCACAGGTTCTCAAACTTGACGTGCTTACCTTTGTCTTCGTTTCGAGCATTCCATTTCAGCACTATGTCTTCAATTTGAAACTTGTCCGCCTTTGCCTTCGATCATATATTTTCTTGATTCTCTCTTGCAGCTTGAAGGTATTGTGAAAAAACCTCCTCTCTAGTCTGCTATAAATGGATCATTTGATTGATTCTTCGCTGCAAATGATCTTCCTCGCTGCTAGCTTCCTGCAGAAGTTTAACAATCAGGATTGTGAGAGATGTAGGTAAAACCATGTCAACACCATACACGATCTCGAAAGGGGACATGCCTATTGATTTTTTCTGACTTACTCTATCCGCCCATAGTGCATTGACCAATTTCTTGTGCCAGCTCTTCTTATTTGTTTCCAGCAGCTTTTTGATAATATTGACTAATGACTTATTTGAGGATTTTTCTAATCCATTACCTTGTGGATAATATGCAGTTGAGTGCACCAAGGTAATTTGATATTTATTACAAAAATCTATCATCTTTTTAGATTTAAAGGCTATTGCATTATCTGTAATCAGCTTATTAGGACAACCAAAATGTGACAAAATATTGTTATCAAGAAACTGAATTATTACTGAATCAGTGGCCTGCCGAGTGGGAATCACCTCAATCCATTTAGTGAAGTAGCCTATCGCTGTAAGGATCCAATTATGTTGTGCTGAAGAAGTAGGATGGATCTCACCAATGAAATCTAAATGCCACTGCTGAAATGGAGCACTTACTTCAACTAGTTTGAGTGGCAAAGGTTGTAATTTTCTCTTACCTTGAAGAATTTGACATTCATGGAAGCTTGTAATAGTTTTGTATACATCAGAAAAGAGGGTTGGCCAATAATATCCTGCTCTCAAAATTTTATTTGTTGTTGTCTTCCAAAATAGATGACCTCCACAATCTCCCTTGTGAAAATCATCCCTGACCTGTTTTGCTTCTTCTTCAACCAAACAATTTAGCAAGACACCACATGGATCTTTCCAATAGAGTGCATTATTCAATATACAAAACTTGGCAGCCTTTAATTTCAGGGTCCTAATTTTTTTCTTAGCCATTCCAAGTGGCGGTGAAAGATGTTGGAGTACATAAATGATATCTGAATACCAAGGAGAAAGAAGAAACATTTTAGATACCTGAACAAGTGAACTTTCCTCATCTTCTTTGGACATAGCATCAATGAGATTTATGTCTAAGGCATGCAAATTAGATTCTGCTATCAGTTTGGCCAACCCCTGTCCTTTTCTGAGCCTTGTTAGTTTGATCTCCACATCATATTCTAACAAAGCTGCGATCCATTTGCCTTGTCCCCCTTCCGGATCTGTTTGCACTAAGACATCTTTAACAATAGCATTAGGGACGTAAGAAAGGATATGAGAATGCATGATATAGACTTGAAAATATTTCAATGCCTTTACCAAAGCAAGAGCTTGATTTTCAGTAATATTGTACTTTAAAGCTACATCCCTTATTTTTCTGCTGAAAAAAGAAATTGGTTTTTCAAGCTAGTCTCTTTTCTGCATTAAGACCAATGTCATAGTATGATCGGAAGAAAATGAAAACAAAATAAAATCTTGGGAATAATCCGGGATGATCAAAATTGGAGCTGAAGAAAGGGCTAACTTTAACTTTTGGTGGTTGGCACGGTCTACACTCCCAATCTCTAAACAGAGGTGGAAGTGAGTGTACGATCAACCTTTTCTTGTAACTCTGATGAATTCTAATCCTCCTACTCTAATCTAAGCTGTTGAAAGAACTTTATCCATAAACTAACCTACTTAATCACATCAAGAAATTTGAATCAGCAGACTGTGTTTTCCAAATGCATGTCAAGGCAAAGAAATGAAATGCTGAAAGGAAAGACAAGTAACAATACAAAGAAAGGAGGCCTATTGCTCTCAGGTTGGGCCCAAACCTGAGAGCTATAGCTCCTCTAAGAACTTAGGATTGAACTCAAATCTGCCTGCCTTTTATTAAAAGATCATAATCATAAGTCTAACAACATGCCAAAAATGGCTTACAAAGAGCAAAACAGAGCTATAGCTCGTGATTCAAAATCTGCAACAAAGGTTCAAAAGTCCCCATCGAAGGCTACATCCTCAATATTTATACATTATGAGGGCCAAGCTGGCCTCCTCAATTAGTGGGGCTTGGCTGTCCAACTAAAAGTAAACTGCTGTTCCTGTAGAATCCATTGGCTACCTTCTAGCTCGGTGGTGATAGCTGTTGGGGCTCGGAGTTGGGGTAGAGATCACGAGGAAGGTCATTCAAGGCTGTGGACAACCTTCCTATAAACCCGCAATGCCACCTTGGCTGTCTCCTTGCCTCCATCTGCGTGGTTTTTGCTCCATTTAATGTCAAAAAACCTGAAATAAACATGTATTAGCCACATAGGCATAATGGCTGCCCTCCTTCCTACAAATAACATGAATATACTAAGAAATGATGCATAAGTGATAAAAAATGAAGGGTTGAGCAAGGTAAGTAGGCCAAATGAGCCCAAAATGTTACCAAAATTTGGGGCTCATCATCACCCCCTAGCTAAAATATTTGCTCATCCTTGAGCAACTAGTCCAACTCTTCATCCTTCATTGCCTTTACTGCTACCCTTACATCCCAAGCCTCTGTAGTAGTATCCTCCTTGCTGATATGAAACCCAACCCTTCTGTTTACCTCTTCCCACTCTTCATTATCATCTTTCTCTGTGCTGCCTTCCATCAATCCTAGCAGCAGTGGTGGGCTTAGCTTAATGCCAATCCAGCTGGCCTGGAGGTTTTGCATGGATTTCTTATAGAGGGCCACCCGTACCAGAGCTTCCCTCATCCGAGTTGGGGTATGGTACTCTCGGATTTTCAGACTGTGGGCCAATGTATTCCATCTGCGGGTGCATGCTTGGACAACGTTGTCTCCTAACAGTCTCTCCATGTCCTCAAAATGAGCTATGGCTTGGGCCTGTTGATCCATATATCTTAATGAAGCTTGAGGGTTAGTGGACAAATGTTGGTGTGCCGAGATTAGTGCAACTGGATCCCCTGGTTCTGGTCTGATGAGCAATGGCTCGTTCAGCTCTCGGTTCATGACCGCTTTGGCTTCTGCTGCTCTTTTGTCCTCATGGTTCAGCCATGAGGCAAATGCCATTAATTCCATATCTCCCAAGGCCGTATTGGGATCCCATGAAACTACATTAGGCAGGGCCAGATTATGGAGGTAGAACTCCACTAATTTGGCCTTATCCTCTGATGGACTAGTACTGCATACTTCAGTGAATTGCTGCGGGTCTTGGAGCTGAGAGATACCTCTTTGCGCCAAAGTATTCATTTGGAATTGCAGCCATTGGTCTTTCAAGTATAGGCCATAGGATTTGGCCGGCTGTGTGCATTGGATAGCATCCATGGCCTAGCTGGCCATGCAGGCCAATTGTGCTTCTTTCTACTGCAGCTGTTCTCTGAGAGCTTGCACCTCAATTTGTGCTTGCTGTTCTGCTTCCTGTAGATGTGTAGTTGGCTCCCCAAGACCGGTGTTCAGTTCCTTTTCGCCTTTCTGTTCTGCTGTGATGTCCTTGGAGGATGTACCTGTCCCTGCCCTCAGCTCCTGTAGCTGCAATCTCATCTTTTGGTTTTCTTCCTGTAGGAACACTCGTTGGCAATTTGCCACGTGTTTAGCCATGGAAAATTCACTTCTGGCTTCCTTGAGCTGCTCCTGCAAGGGACCTATGTCCGCCACACCCTTTGACTTGGCTATTTTCATCCACATGTGTGTACGGACTCTTTCTTCCTCCAATGCAAAAAACAGTGGCACAGTAAATTTCTGAGGTATAATTTTTCCAGCCTCTAAAAAGTTCTAATAGGAACTCAGACTTGGCTGAGGGCTGGGCTCTGGTATATGCTCTATTTCCACTTCTTTTGGTGGCTCTACTTCACCCTCCCTTGGTGGTGGTAAGGGTGCTTCTCCTTCCATTCTCTCAGTTTCTTTAAGCCTGGCTAAGGTTTCCTGTAGAGCATCTTCAGCATCCTGTAGCCGAGCTTTTGTAGTCAATTGGTCTAACCTTTCTTGCCACGTAGTTTTCTTCGGGCTCCCCCTCTCATAGGTGACTGATATCCTCGAGGGGGACCTTTCCTTGGGTGAAGTAGGGGTATCTTCAATAATGATTGGGCTGCTGGACGGAGGCTGTGGCTTGCCCGTCTTTATTCTCACACTTCTCCTAGCTTTAAAATATAGAGGGGTCTCCCTCTTTCTCTTCTCCTTTGGCTCAGGAGGTGTGCTGAGGGCGGCCAGCACAGCTGCTGCCTCCCTTGCAAGAATGTCAGCTTTCTTCTCCTTGGGTTTCACTTTTTCAGGGCTTCCTGTAGAAGACCCTGTTTTAGTTAATTTCGGGCTTCCTGTAGAAGACCCTTTTTCAGTTAATTTTGGGCTTCCTGTAGAAGCCGGTTTCGGTTTTCCTGTAGAAACAGGTGTCACCGCTTTGGTTTGTTTTGCTGCATGAGTTTTACTTTTTGACTTGGTTGCGGTTGCTGTCGAGGCACTTTTGCTGATGTGGACCTTCTCAGCCTTGTCCACTCTGCTTTGCAATCTTTTCTCCCTGGCTGTCAAAATGGGTGTGTCATCTTTCTCTTTGGCACCCTTTTTCTCTTGTTTCTTCTCTTGCTTTTTCTTCTGCTCTGTGGTCGGGGTCTTCTGGCCTGTTTCTTTCTTCCCCGCGGGCACTGACTCTTTCTCCTCACTGCTATATGAACCGAGCTCTTCGGTCAGAATCTTTATATCACCATCCTTGGTCAAATTTCTGAAGGCTTCCCATGAGAGAGGGACCTTGTATGTGTGGAGCGCATCCTCCATGAGGAGTTTGATGAGTCCATGGTGGGCTACCTGGTCTAGTGTTCCTTCTTTCAACTTGGTGGCACACTCAACCAGAGACTGTAGTAGAAAGTAGGGGAGACTGAGTTTGTTTTCTACAGGTAGATCCACCTGGTGCCTTAATTCAGTGAGTAACCGAAAATGGTACCCATATACGATGCTAAAACAGCCTTCGCAGGTGATGTACTTCATAATCTGCAGGCTAACTTCATTCCACGGTGGCAGTAAACTGGTTCTACGAACCCCATTTTTATCTTCTGAGAATTCCTCCTCTGGTGGAAAGAATTCTTTCTTAGCCTGTTGGCCCAATTTCCTTTCTTCTTTATCCCATGGTAATTCGATTGGGAGCTCAGTAACTCGGCTGATGAATTGTGGGGTGAGTCTGAGACTCAAACCCCTGAAGTTAACGGTGGCCAATGTTTTGGATTTCGGCCTCAGAGCTTGCAAAAACTCCTCTGCCACCTCGTCGTCATAGCCCTGCAATTTGTCGCAGAAGGATATCCATTGCGCTCACGTGAAGAGCTCCACCACCTCAGGATTTTCTCTTAACTTCGTTGAATCAGTTGGTTCCCTTCTGATGAACCCACCCGACATGGTGAAAACTGCTGCGTTAGCTGGAGGTGGCGAATGTGGAAGAAATTTGGACTACTGGGACAGAGCGTAGAATTACGCTTCTTTCATGCATATAATTCATGAAGCTTATCTCCCGAGGACCTTAACACAGCTTAATTACACTAACATCCTGTAGGACGACAATTCATGCAACGACAGACAATAGTTGCAAAAATTTTCTACGACCAGACTGTAGACGTCGATTCTGCCACCCTCAAAACCAATTGCATGGAGAGTTCAGGCTTACCTTTTTAATCCGCCACCTTTTGACGTGAGGAACCCGATTTCCTGTAGAAGCAACTTTCCTGTAGGAGCAGTGTGCGAATCCTGGAGGATACTGCAGTGGGTCTGCGCTCTTGGTGTTGCTTCACAGGCGTTCGAATGGCCAAAGACTTGGAGTGTCGAGCTGCAGAGGGATCCGGATGATCACTCGAGTCTCAAACGGTGAATGATAAATGCATGGGGTGGCAATCTAGCCGATTAGATTTGAATTCGGCGGAATCCGTGGCGCGGGGGTGAGCTGTCCCTGCCGGACCGTTGGACGACGTCACTCCATCATTCGTCTGCGAGTTCCCTTACTGCCGCATCATTCCCCGCAGATCCGCCGCCGTCACTTCTGTTAAAACTCGTTTTCCCGACGGGATTGCTCTCACGTGTGCACTGCCCGTTTCTTTTGCCATGACCACCACCCAAACATCCGACTAGACCACTAACTAGTCGACGTGGCCAGTCGAATGGCCATACAACCGCTCAACCCATTCACTTCACACTTGCAAACATTTTCAAAGTAAAATTCATGCAATTCGATGGAAGAAAAGGTCGAGGCACTTACCTGTGCGGCCGAAACACGATTTTTCGGTTCTTGGACGACGATGAGTGGATTTATTTGCTGCTGGTGGATTTGCACAGGCCCGAAGGTTCATATTCATAGGCCACTGACAATGACTTTGATGCTTCGGCTGCATGTGCCCGCGTTTTCATTGCATGTGGCAAGCGCTGTGAATGGTGTACACTCCAGCGGGCTTAACTGTTACGGGACTCCTGCAGGATGTCCTGTAGCAGTTTTTCCTCCTCGGGTGCATGCTGCACGACGAAGGCAGTGGCCTCACGATCACGCTCACAGAGCTCATGGATGGCTGGGATGGATATGGTATGACATCTCAGCGTTTTTTCATCTTAAAAATTGCTTTCTCTTGATAACTCAATGATCTGCTTTGATGGTGCAGGTAACCTCATTGCATGTCGACAAGGGTGGTAGAAAGAGGTGACAACAGTGTGTAAGGGTGACAACAGTAGCTTGCATGCGTCCAAACCGATCCGGTCATTATATTTCTTCATACAATGAATTCTGGGCTGTCCTGAACTTCTACAGGAAGTTTCCTGTAGAAATACAGAACTTCCTGTAGAAAGTTTGCATTTCTTGTAGAACGTCTGCATCTTCCTGTAGAAGACTTAAGCTGTGATGAAATCGTGCCCATACCTTGGAGAAGATGAGTATTCTTAGAGGAGGTGTTGGTGAGGTCTCCTGGCAGCATGATAAGGATCCTTGGCTTTGAGTTGAGAGACCTCCACTCCTTCATAGAACACCTGCAACCTGCATGCATTTCCACATTATAAACTTGCTGTCCCTGTCTTTTTTGCATATTTTTTTTTTTCCTTTTTCTCTTTTTTCCTTTTTTTTTTTTTTTTTTTGAAAGATAGCAGGGGCGCCTCAATGAGGTTTTCACCCTTGCCATCTGCCTTAAGCGCCTCAGAGAGGTTTTCACTCAAGGATCTTTTTTCAAATCTCTTTTTTTTTTTTTTGAAAGGCAATAGGGGCGCCTCAATGAGGTTTTCACCCCTACCACCTGCCTTGGGAGCCTCAAAAAGGTTTTCACCCAAGGATCTTTATTATTATTATTATTATTATTTATTTTATTTTTTTTAGATCTTTCAGGGTATGCCCAAAGCAGAGGCAGAACCCTTCTCTATAACCAACACTGATTTCTCCATAGTTTTGATGAACTCTTGTCTTGAGAGAGGTTTCCTGTAGATCTTCAATCGATGCCCATTGACAAGCATGGGGATGGCTTCCTCATCAATGGTCCGAATAAGAACAGACCCATTGTCATGACATTTTTCCACTGCATATGGTCCCAGCCATCTGGTTCTCAGCTTCCCCTTGAAATCTTTGTGCCTGGAGTCATACAATAGTGCCCAATCTCCTGGCTGGAATTGCTTGTCATGGAGGTGTTGGTCATGCCACACCTTTCTCTGAAGTTGAACCACTTCTGAGTGAAGGAGGGCCTGCATCCGGTGCTCATCCAGTCCATTCAGCTGCAATAACCTTTCTTGTTGTGCATGGCTGAGATCTAGGTCTAGCTGAGCTGCCATCCTCAAAGTGTTGTATTCAAATTCAATGGACAGCAAAGATTTCTTCCCATAGACCAGCTCATAAGGTGTGAAGCCGGTGGTGGTCTTCCAGGTGGTGTTGTAAGCCCATGTGGCCTCAACCAGGTGATCTGCCCAATCTTTCCTACTGCTGCTCACCACCTTAGTCAAAATCCCTTCCAATGCTCTGTTGGTGACTTCCACTTGCCCATTTGCCTGTGGATGATAGGGGGTGGAAGTCCTATGCTTGATTTTGTGATGAGCTAGTAGGTCTTCAATTAAGTTGGATGTGAACTGGCTCCCTTGATCGGTGACCAGCTCTCTTGGGTAGCCAAATTTGTAGAAGATGTTCTCCCTTAAGAACTCAGCCACCTTTTCTTCTGTTGCTGCCTTGATTGCTTTAGTCTCTGCCCACTTTGTCAGGTAGTCAGTGCACACAATGATGTAAGACCTTTGCCTCGAAGGAGAGTTGATTGGACCCACAAAATCCATACCCCACTTCTCAAATGGCTCAAGAGTCACTTGAGGTTGGAGAGGCATCTCATCCCTTTGAGTCAGTTTCCCCATTCTTTGGCATCGGTCACATTGGTTGATATACCTTCTGACATCTTGATGAAGTGTGGGCCAATAGTAGCCTGCCTGCAGGATTTTGAAGGCAGTCCTCTTTGCTGCAAAATGTCCTCCACAAGGCCCATCATGACAGGTGAGGAGGATATCAAAGACTTCCTCCTCCCTTACACAACGCCTTAAGATCTGATCAGGGCCAAGTTTGAATAGATTGCCCCCGATCCATGTAAATGAGGCACTTTTTCTGATGATTCTGCTCTTCTCTCTTGAAGATAGGTGCGGAGGGAACTGTGCTGAAACAAGGTAGTTTGCTATATCAGCAAACCATGGAGAGAGTACTGAGATAGCAAACAGATGTTCATCGGGCATCTGGTCATCCACTGTTCCATCCTCATCTGCAGACAAATCCAATCTAGATAAAAAGTCAGCAACAACATTTTCTTTACCTGGTTTATCAACAATGGTCAAATCAAACTGCTGCAACAAAAGTAACCATCTAATAATACGAGCATTCACATCTGGTTTATTCATTAAATATCTAATTGCAGCATGATCCGTATGTACAAAGGTTTGATAGCCAGTAATATAATGTCGGAACTTGTTCAGTGCATGGACCACAGCCAAGAATTCTTTCTCGGTTACAGTGTGATTCAGTTCAGCTTTGGACAAGTTCTTGCTAACAAAGTAAATGGCATATGGAATTTTTTGTTCAACTTGTCCTAAAGCTGCCCCTATGGCTTTGTTCGAGGCATCAGTGTGGATGTGGAAGGGTAGGGCCCAGTTTGGACCTCTCAAGATTGGGGCTGACACCAACTTTTCCTTTAATTCATTCAAAGCCCTCTGACAATCGTCAGTCCATTTAAACTCCACATCTTTTGCCAACAGGCCAAACAATGGCGAGGCTAGCTTGCTGAGGTCTTTAATGAATCTCCGGTAATACCCTGCTAATCCTAAGAAACTCCGAACATCCCTTACCTTTTTGGGAGGTGGAACCTTCTTGATGAGAGCAATTTTGTTAGGATCCACTTGTAACCCTTGGCAAGAAATGGCATGGCCTAGCACGGTCCCTTCAGTCATCAGGAATTCACATTTTTCAGGACTAAGGGACAGGTTCATCTCAATGCATTTGGTTAGGACCTTTCCCAGATTGGACAATGCTTCCTGGAAGTTGGACCCATAAGGAGTGAAGTCATCCTCGGTTGGGGGGTCTCTTCTAGTGGTGTCTAGGGTGCACAAAGGTGCTGAGTACACCTCATCCTCTTCTCCTTCCTCCAACCACAGTGGTAAGTCATGCTCTAAGGAGGGTTGGGTAGGAGGGTATAGGACTAGCTGCTTGGACATAGGACCATTTTTGATGGTCATGTTTCCTGCACGACAACTTATGTAAGCATCTGCAGTGGCTAACCAAGGCCTTCCCAAAATAAGAGGATATCCAGTAAGCTTTGCCTTGGGTTGCAGAACCAAGAAATCTGCAGGGTATTCCCAAGAGTCGACAGAGACCAAGACATCCTCCACAATCCCTTCGGGAGTCATGATGGAGCGATCTGCTAGTTGCAGCACTGTCGAGGTCTTCCTCAAGGAACCCTAAAGATTGAGTTTGAGCATGGTATCCCTGGTCATCACATTGATGGCAGCCCCCACATCAATCAAGGTGTGAGGTATGATGGTGCCATTGATGTGGACATCTACTACAGGACTTCCAGGATCTAGGTACTTTGGGCAGATGACTTGTCCTAACATAAGGTCAGACAGTTTTCCTAAGACATTGATGGTTGAAGCATCTCTCTTTCGCCTGCCTGGGTGTTTGAAACACTTTTCCTTAACCAGTTTGTTGTATATTGGCACATCCTTGATGGCTTGGAGAAGTGGTATTTTCACACACAACTGCTTGAGCTTTCCCAGAAGCTCATCCTCCTCTGGGTTGGGTTGTGTGGTGGCTGTTAGTCTCTCAGGAAAGGGTGGAATAGCCTTTGGTTCACTTTCCTGTTTGTCCTCCTCGTCCTCTGGGGGAGGAGGTTGGCGATCCGGAAGAGTCTTTCCAGATCGAAGATTGATCTCCTGGATCTCCACAGCATAGGTAGGGCATGATGTTTCCCCAGTGTATACCTGCTGGGCCTGTCTATTGTTGGGGTTCGGGTTCGGTTGAGCAGGTATTTGAGGTTGCCTTGGAGGAGCAGGAGGTAATGGTTGAGGTTGAACTGGTGGTGGAGGCAAAATGGCGGGAGGAGTGTTGTACTGGGGCCTCCACCCCGACTGAGGTGCATTCCACTGAGGCTGTGGCTGGGCATGTGAGTGATATGAATGAGTAGTGGCCTGAGTAGGGTACTGAGGTGGATAAGACCATGGAGGAGGCATAGACCAGGAAGGATGAGCAGGGGGACCCCAGGAAGGCATAGGAGTCGATTGGTTGGGGCTGTCATAAGCTTGGGGTGCCCCTTGCATCCCCTGCTGGTAAGGTCTAGGTCCTTGTGGCCTCCTTTGGTTGAGGAAATAGAGAGGTTCAGTGGGGGGTTCTGTCCCTTGGTACATGGCTTTAAGCCAAGGTAAGGTTGGACATTGATTGGTGGGATGGTCCTCCTCACAAACGAAGCACACTTCAACCGAATGCAATGGGCATTCGTTCTTAGGGTGTCTCCTTGTACATCTAGGGCAGAAGATAGCCAAGGCCCTCTTAGCTTCTTCCTTTTTCTGCTGGATCCTGAATGTGTCAAGTTGCATGGCAATGGTCTGTCTCACCTCACTCTTAAGATCTTCTAATTGATTTGCAAACTCATGCTTGGAGAAAGTAATACCAGCTGAGAGGAGGTTTCCTCTACCTCGTTTCCGGGCTGCCCTAGAGTGGTTTCTAAACACAGTCTTGATGTCCTCATAAGGCAGTTGGTAAATATCCCCCCCAGCTAACATGTGAAGGGTATCTAAGAGGTCTACAGGGACTCCTCGGAGCAGGACCAACTTGAGGGATTCAGGGTCAAGTGTGCACCTGGCCCGTTTATAGCTAAGTTGGAACCTCTCCTCATAATCCTCTAAGGACTCATCATTTCCCATGGTCATCCGAAAGATTTCTCCCTTGGTTTCCTTGGACCTACAGTAGTCCTGGTACTTGGTATTGAAAGCTTGCTGCATCTGAGCCCAAGTGGTGATACTATTCCCAGGTAAACCCATGAACCAGCGTAATGCTGCATCCTTAAGAGTTGAAGGGAAGAGTTTCAGCTTCTTCTCATCTTCAGTATAGTCATAGGTTCGACTAAGGACATCAAACTCAAACAGGAAGGCATCAGGATCTTCAGTAGTCAGTCCATGGAAGTGAGGTAGAGCGGAGGGACTAATGTTTTTCATTTTCATGTCTCCATTGGTTTCTCGGATGGGGAAGGCAACTTCTATTCTCTCATCTTCTCCTCTATTGTCAGCCATAGCTTCAGATGGGATGGTATCTAATTCTTCTTCTGCTATAGGATCTTCGTATATCTCAGGAGGTTCACCTATAGGTTCTTCTGGATCACTGTCACCGAAGAAGAGAGAAGGGTGACTCAGTGATGTGGTGGGGGTGTTGGGTAAGAATTTGCCTGTTTTATCTCGATTCCTACGAGGCATGAAATGGAAAGACTTTTTTTGATTGCTTTTGTTTTTTTTTTCTTTGGTACCTGCAAAACTGAAACAGATTGATCTACAACTAACTATCTTGCTGAAATAAAAATGCAGAATTGAAATGAAAGCAGGAAAGAACTAATCTACTTTGCTCAAATGGAATTGCAGGAATGGAAATGCTAGTCTACGCTTGCAGAATTGAAATGCTAATCTATGAAAGCAGGAAATGTCTATGCTACTTTTGCAGAATGGAAATGAAATAAACTACTTGGCAGAAGGCGAGAGTAGGAAAATAGAAGAAAAGCAACAATTACTAATACTCTGACACTTCCCCGGCAACGGCGCCAAAAAGATGGTGGGCTCCAGTATTGTAGCAATAATGCTACAACTCCTAGAGCTTCCTTCTCTAATTTTATCAACCCGGTAGTTCGTAACAAACTTGGAAGCGACGGTGCTGTATGCACAAGTACTAGCTCTTGTCGCAGCTGTCACTTGGTCAGCTGGCACAAGTCCACTAGGGCTCAAGCCAACTTCTATATGTTCTCAGAAGAAGCTTTTTAAGTGATGAACGAAGGCTATCTCAAAGGAAATTAACCTACTTTGCAAGAATGAACTGAAAGCCAACAAAACATGGAAACCCTAGTAAACCCTAACTTGACCAGCTTAATCCTTACGATGCAATAGTGGGAATGCAACTTCTAAAAAATGATGCCATTACTTCTAGTGAGATGAGATGCATGAGTTTAAACTACTTTCATCTGAAGAGAACATGTTTTTGTATTTTTGCTCAAGTGGTTGGAGTTATTATGACTGTGCTTCTTACTGGGTCTTGACTGTGCAGGGGTAGTTCAAGGGGAGGAAGGCTTGGTAAATGTCAAGAGGAATCTGAGAGGTTCCAAGGGATCCCTAACATCATTCCACAGAAGTTCACAACGTTCAGGTGCCTGGAAACCGTGTTTGCAGGCTTCTACAGGATGTCTACAGGGGATCCTACAGGAAGCTCGGGATTTCTACAGGAAGTATGCTAACTTCTACAGGATGTTCTGCAGTTGGAGTTTTGGGTGATGGAGGAGTGAATGAGATGTATGGGTGGATAGGGAGGACGAGAGGGGAGCTTGTGATGGCTTATGGACAGAGAGATGAGATGGAGAGAGGGTGTGTAAAGCTGGTTGGTCGATAGAAGGGTAGAGGCAATGGAAGGCCGAAAAGATAAAACAACGTGGATAATAGAAGAGTTGGTGGGCAAAGGATCTAGCTGGGAGGTAAGGAGATGGCTTAGGCACGGCTGAGAAGGATAAGGAAGTGTTGAAGTGGTGCTGCGCAGTGTAAATGAAACAAATCACCTCTGTCTTGCACAAAACCGAGAATTCATCAACCTATTCTAACTGTTTTATTAGAAACCAAAGAACAACGATGGAAGTTAAGATAGAAATCGTGCATGGTGCTGAAACAAGGAGTTATTGCTCAAGATCTAAACGCATGGACACTTCTACCAATGGAAATATGACTTTAAAGCTTGCATGAACATGTAAAACTGCGTTTTTGGTGGTTGGCACGGTCTACACTCCCAATCTCTAAACAGAGGTGGAAGTGAGTGTACGATCAACCTTTTCTTGGAACTCTGATGAATTCTAATCCTCCTACTCTAATCTAAGCTGCTGAAAGCACTTTATCCATAAACTAACCTACTTAATCACATCAAGAAATTTGAATCAGCAGACTGTGTTTTCCAAATGCATGTCAAGGCAAAGAAATGAAATGCTGAAAGGAAAGACAAGTAACAATACAAAGAAAGGAGGCCTATTGCTCTCAGGTTGGGCCCAAACCTGAGAGCTATAGCTCCTCTAAGAACTTAGGATTGAACTCAAAACTGCCTGCCTTTTATTAAAAGACCATAACCATAAGTCTAACAACATGCCAAAAATGGCTTACAAAGAGCAAAACAGAGCTATAGCTCGTGATTCAAAATCTGCAACAAAGGTTCAAAAGTCCCCATCGAAGGCTACAGCCTCAATATTTATACATCATGAGGGCCAAGCTGGCCTCCTCAATTAGTGGGGTTTGGCTGTCCAACTAAAAGTAAACTGCTGTTCCTGTAGAATCCGTTGGCTGCCTTCTAGCTCGGTGGTGATAGCTGTTGGGGCTCGGAGTTGGGGTGGAGATCACGAGGAAGGTCATTCAAGGCTGTGGACAACCTTCCTATAAACCCGCAATGCCACCTTGGCTGTCTCCTTGCCTCCATCTGCGTGGTTTTTGCTCCATTTAATGTCAAAAAACCTGAAATAAACATGTATTAGCCACATAGGCATAATGACTGCCCTCCTTCCTACAAATAACATGAATATACTAAGAAATGATGCATAAGTGATAAAAAATTAAGGGTTGAGAAAGGTAAGTAGGCCAAATGAGGCCAAAATGTTACCAAAATTTGGGGCTCATCATCACCCCCCAGCTAAAATATTTTCTCATCCTTGAGCAACTAGTCCAACTCTTCATCCTTCATTGCCTTTATTGCTACCCTTACATCCCAAGCCTCTGTAGTAGTGTCCTCCTTGCTGATATGAAACCCAGCCCTTCTGTTTACCTCTTCCCACTGTTCATTATCATCTTTCTCTGTGCTGCCTTCCATCAATCCTAGCAGCAGTGGTGGGCTTAGCTTAAGGCCAATCCAGCTAGCCTGGAGGTTTTGCATGGATTTCTTATAGAGGGCCACCCGTACCAGAGCTTCCCTCATCCGAGTTGGGGTATGTTACTCTCGGATTTTCAGACTGTGGGCCAATGTATTCCATCTGCAGGTGCATGCTTGGACAGCGTTGTCTCCTAACAGTCTCTCCATGTCCTCAAAATGAGCTATGGCTTGGGCCTGTTGATCCATATATCTTAATGAAGCGTTGTCACTACACTATATTTCTTTAACATGTTTGTGATTTCCCTTAAATGTTCTGCAAGACTTGGCACAAAACAACATAAGAAATTCATCTTACCGTTGAATGCTTGGATCTCCTTTTTACTTCGTGGAAAATAAATCTTCTGAATAGCTTCCACTCGAGCTAGATCAATGAAGATGCCCTTCTTGGATATGATATGACCGAGAAACTTGCCTTCATCCATGGCAAACAAGCTCTTGTTTGGATTGAGAGATATGCCATACTTTCTACACCGTTGAAATACAATCTTCAAATGATAAAGGTTCTCTTCATCTGAATTAGAAAAAACTGTCAAATCATCAAGATAAACAACTAAAAATACGTCTTTCTCATTTGCAAATGCGATATCCATAGCTCTCTGAAAGGTTGCACCAACATTCTTCAATCCAAATGGCATCTTGTCATATTGGAAAGTTCCCCACTGAGTGGTGAACACTGTTTTGTCTCTGTCATCCTCATGGACCAAAATTTGGTTATAACCGGAATACCCATAGAGTAGCGACATGCAGGATGCTCCCACTACTCTTTAAAGCATGTGATCCATCTTGGGCAATGCATAGTTATCTTTCAAAGACACTTTATTCAGATTTCTGAAATCAATACATAATCAAATCTGACCTGTTTTCTTGCACACAGGCACCAAATTAGAAATCCAATCTGAAAACCTTATGGGATCAATTATACCAACTTTTTACAATTGATTCAATTCCTTATCTATTGAGGGCAACAAATTTGGATTTATCCTTCTTATCTTCTATCAAAATGGCTTTTGATTTGGCTTGATCGGAATGATATGCTCAATTATGCTACTATCATATGCCTTCAAATCTAAATAGTCCCATGAGAATACATCAGTAAATGAAGATAATAAACTAATGTATTTTTCCTTTACTTGTGGAGGCAAGGCTTTTGATAACTTGACCATTTTAGGATTTTTTGCTGATCCAATGTTTACATCCTCAACTCCTTTCTCGGTTGGTACCAAGCTCCGTTTCCGGGCTACATCATCTTGATCAAACAACTCCTCTAAAGGTATTAGACCTTTAGGAATGACATTGTCCTTGAGTTGCAAAACTTCCATCTGATTTACTTCCATATCCAGTTCACCATCATCATGTTCTCCATCTATAGAAGTGTCTTTGTATTTGCCTTCATTTTGCAGAAATTCTTCGATCTCTTTATCATCTTGAAACACCTGCCAATATCTTTGATTATCAGGTACAGTAGGGTGATGTTTAACATGAATTTCAAAAGTATTATTTGAATTCGTCGGAATTTTCAAATTACTTGTAGCTGTTGCAAGAGAATCTGCAATAACATTCTGTACACAAGGGACACATGTCAAAGTGTAGTCTAGGAACAATCTCAAAATATCTAATACTATATTATGATAAGCCCACATGCGAGGATGTTTAACTTGGTATTCACCTTTCACTTGCTTGATAACTAACTTGAAGTTGCGATATACTGAAATTATTTTAGCATTTAACTTCTTAAGGATTTTCAAACTAGCAATTAAAGCCTCATATTCAACCTCATTATTCAAACAATCAAAAGCTAATTTATATGAACAAACCCTTACATTACTTCGCACTTTGTTTGGAAGAAATCCAGGGTTGCATATCCAAATGCCAATTCCAGCATTTTCCCTACCTACCGCGCCATCAAAATCCATGCTCCACAAACTAGCTTCATCCTCCAAGCGCTGAAATTCTTTTTACTCTTCTTCTTTTGCTTGTTGTCCATCATGTTTTTGCTATTGTTGGAAGGATGATTGCTCAACGATACTATCAAGCTTTTTTCTTTCTTGATCTAGTACGGCTCTGAAATTTTTAGTGATCTTTGGAATATCTTCTACTTCAACTACTTGATTATTTACATCATTAAAACTATCAGAATATAGAAAAAAGGTTCTAAATCAGTATGTACATAATTGATTGGATGATTTAGAGGTTTCTCCTTGCTAGTGATCATATACTTCATCTTTTTCTCCCAGTATAATTTCCTCAACTGACCAAAAACAGGAATAGTAGCATAGGAGAAATCAAGCTGCAATGTCCCTTTGAGTTTTGCTCCCCAAGATTTGGAAAGAAGCATGCCAAATCTAGGAGGAATATCTGCCACAACCACATCCATCAAAACATTCTTCATCGGAATCTAATCTAGAGTGAGAGCCAAACCATTAATAAGCCCAATGCACCTGACCCTACCAGAATCAAAGGAATAAAGATCATGGTACTTGTGAGTGATATCTAAACCCAATTTTTCCATGATTGCTTTAGGCATGAGATTATGAGAGGCTCCTGAATCAACCATGGCATTGTGCAATACATAATCATGCAATCTAAGGTTGATGTAAAAAGGGGCTACATCACTGTCCTCAAACTGACCTTTTAATGCTGGCCCAAAAATAAGTTCGAACTGTTCATCCTTCACATTTACCATATCAAATAATTGATCCACATTTAAAATCTTCGACACATGACCTTTATAGTTGTTGTTCTTCATTAATTTAGTCAAAGTTATTGACACTTTTAACTTACTGATTTCATTTTCTAAGCTAAAGGTTGATGTTTTCTCTACCTCTTTGACTGGAACATCCTGCTTTTGAGTCTGCTCCTTTGATACAATTGGCT
Organism: Pinus tabuliformis; assembly: GCA_031772625.1. Taxonomy (NCBI): domain Eukaryota; kingdom Viridiplantae; phylum Streptophyta; class Pinopsida; order Pinales; family Pinaceae; genus Pinus; species Pinus tabuliformis. Next base: position 487,359,410 of record CM062818.1, read on the forward strand.
GATTTGGTCTTTCATTTGCTAATTGTGTTTTGTTGGTGGTAGGATCAGCTGCCTCCTTTCCCTTGCTCTGCACTATTGGAGAATCGTTCTTTGGCAGTGTCACGTCCTTCCTCTTTTGAATTAGATTGATGGGAACCTCTCTGCTCCTGAGTGAATACTATCTCTGCTGGGCTATCAAAGCATTCGTGTATCCTCTCTGATATTCATCAGATTCTTCTTCAAGAATTGTTTCACTTGCGAAGATGAAATCTTCATCCTTTTGTACAACTGGGCTTTCTGAATACTCTTCATCTTCAGTGATATAAATGGGCAGATCATCAGGTGTAAAGAAATGATTCTCCTCACTAATTATGTTCTCATCATCCTCTGATTCTGGACCATGTACAAAATTCTGCTGTAAGGGTGTCTTTACTTGTTGTTGTGCTACTTTGTCTTGTGCTTTTTGTTCTCGTTGCTTGATTCTGAACTGTGGTTGCTGCTAATCACGGAAGTTTGGATTTCTGACTTGTGTTTCAGGATTATCAACAATTGTAAGCCTATCAAACATCTTCTCAATCTTGTGAATAAAATGATCTGAGGAAGAATCTTCCTCCATTATGGTCACCTTCTTTTCGGCCTTTGCTCTAGCTCTATTGGCAAGTAGATTATGCCTCAACGTTGACTGCAATTTTCTGCATGTCCTCCAATGTGGCTAGATCTCTTTCTCTCAATTGATATTCCATGTAAGGATCGAAGCCATCAGGAAATTTAATCAAAGCCAGCCCCATAGGTGGCTTTATATCAACAGGAATTGCATTGTAAATAGTATTGAATCTGACACAATAATCTTGGACACTCTCACCAACATTCCTCTTGATGTTATCATATTCAGAAAGAATTTGAAGAGGGTTTTTCTTTACCTCCTTGCGATCAAAAAATTGTCTCTGAAGATAAATCAATGTAGTAATACTTGCAGTTGGCAAAGCTCTGAACCAATTTCGCACTTCACCTCCAAAAGTTTGCACAAATAGTCTCATAGCCACATTTTCTGCACCGATCTCATGAAGGTCAAAGAAATCAGTCATCTTATCCACATGCTTCTGAGCTATGGTACTTTGTGGAGTGCCATCAAATAATGGGATTTTGCTTTGGTAGTTAGCAGGCATGGCATCCAAATTTTGAGGCAACACAAGGGGTTCATATCAGGCAACCATTTCTCTAGGTGGATTTACAACTGGCCTTGGGGATGTAGGAGGAGTCGGAACAATGATAGTGACTGATGATGTAATTGGTGTATGAGGTGTCGAAGGAGGAGATGAAATATGAGATGTTTGAGGTGTTGATGTGCGAGAAGAGATAGGAGGTCTCTGATCTAATATAGTGGGTTGCACGGGAATTGTGGGAATGAAAGGAGGTTCAATAGGAATTTCTAAACCAGATGCAATAGCGGATGAACCAAGAGTTGCAGATGCGGATTCTAAGAACTCGGGAATGTTTGAAGCAACAATGGAAGCTTGAAGATTCAAGATGTAACTGTCAATTGATCTATTTTCCCTTTTAATTTCAAGATCTTTGACAAACTCCGGATTTAGGATAGTAGAACCAACAAAACTTTCAGATTTAGTCTCGAACAATGACAGATCAAAATGTTCGTTAAACTCAAGACCTTCAAGATATTCAAAAAAAACGGGACATGAATAAGATTTGAACACAACAATCACAAAAATTTCTTGTCGGAGAATTCTTGGGATGATATTTGTGTTTTCATCCACAGGAGGAGGATCAGGATCAGGATAGGCCCTGGTGTATCATCTGGAAGCCAGTGTGTTGAATTATTCCCAAAAATCAAACAGACGAAATCAAATTCTTCAGCCTATCAAATTCTAAACTCATCATCCAAAGTCTAGAATTACTTATGATACTAGGGTAATTGTTTAGATCAGGTGTTTAGTTTATAAACTAGACCGGAGATTGACTGAAGTAGCATTCATCTACTTTCGCTAATGAAAAGCAAGAGCGTTTCGAAGGCTACCTGGCTAAATTCAGGCTCTCTCTGTAGTCTACAAAGCAAAACAATGATAATAAACTTTCTTCCCCAGTACGATCGCCAATATGTTAGGGCCTAAATCTACCTCAGGCTGAGAAAGGCAGGATCTAGGGTAACATCAAACCACGCTTAACCTAGTAACTAGCCCTACCAGGTCGGGAGCGAGCTCTCTCCTTGTCAATATCAGAAGAGTTTGATCAATAGAGCTTGAGATGACTAATATGAAGACTGATTTTAGGCTAGGCATGTGCTCAGAGGAGTTTGATCGAATTTAATTTTGGTTTGATGGCTCAAATGTGAAAGGAAGATTTGGGTCTAGGGAATGGACACAATCTTGCAGAGATCTCTATGGGGCGAGGTAGGAAAATGGTTCAGTACTTAAAATTGAGTGAGATGGAGAGCTTTTAGACTAGTGAGGAGTTGGAGAGGGCATGAAAGTCTCAGGGAACCTCTTCAAACAGTTGAAAACATAAATAACTAAAAAAACCCTAGGTAGAGAACCACAACATCAATGAATTCTACCTTTATTCTTGTTTCATTTAGTTAAAATGAATAGAGAGAGATGATGGCATACATAAAAACATGTAGACTTGCATTACAAAAGGAAAAACTATACCAAATCAAGTTTCCACAAGAATCCCACAAAGTGCTGCAAACCCTGGTCTATTCCTTTGCCAAACTGTAGAAATGAATGTACAATAATGCTCAAAGCATTCACAAGAGTCAAAGCTTTACCAATGACTGAAAAACTACTAGATATAGGCAACAAACAACTCATGCTAGGCTTTAGTAGTCCAATTCATGAGTTTAGGAGTTTTTTCAACAAGATCTAAACTAAGAACTGAAAAGTAGGTAGTGGAACAACTTGCCTCTAAAACCTAGGAAACTGATTCATTCTGTTGCAAACTACCTTTTCATGATGTATCTACCTCTATGAATGAAATTTTAGCATATTTACATCAAAATCTGTCAATTTACATCAAATTACATCATGAGTTTTACTATTAAAGAGAGAAAAGTCAAACTAAGAAAAACAACTAGGTGAAAAACAAAGTTTTGGCAAAAAATGACAAATTTTCATCCTGTGCGCCACGCTCCTATCCCTGTGTGCTGCTACTTTGTATATGACTTTGGAGGCCTTCTCGTGCACTAAATTTGCTCCAAGTGGGCTTGTTGGAAAGGCTTGCTTATCTACTTTCCAAAACAAGTGGAATTTCTGAATTTGGTGTCCATTTGCTCCTCCAAAAATGAGTTCTCCCAACACTACTTCCTGTGTGACCAAAAATGGGCAGAAAGGGCACTTTTGAGGTGTTTTTGACCCTTTTGGGAGCTCAAAACTTGAAAATATTTCTTGGCCATGTGTGAGCATTCATATTTTTGCCTAAGGAATCCAACAATGCTACGTTTTCCTCCAAAAGAGGTCCCTAGCAAAAGCACGTGCTAGGTGGTGCGACGCACTAGGCAGAAAAACTTGTTTTTTGCTCCAAAAATTCAAAAATGACAAAAAGTTTTTGTCCCAGTCTTCGTAGCCTGTCACCAGAGCTCAACATGAGCTCTTACTATGTCTGTTTTTGTTAGATGTTTTTGACATGATGTTCAGTGAAAAACATGTCACAAGTGTGTCCATTAGAAGAAGCTCAAAAAATCCTTTCCAGCAGTATATAACACTCTCGTAACCGACTCCTAGATTAGAAGATATGATTGAAATGAATGAGTGATTCTTGGTTATGCATGTTTTGAGGTCAATTGCTGCACGCAATGACAAGTTTAGTACAAAATCAGTTTCTGAAATAATGGTAAGGAATTTTTCAAAAGTGAAAGGGGCTTTTGTTCATCACATAAAGTGTAACAAAAATTTGCTTCAGTTTATGCACAGGTGCTACTATGTGGGAGATATATAGTGATATTTGGAGCCTACATGAAAAGAAAGCAAACTTTTCATATTTTTTATTGTTTTAGTCATTTTAGTGCGGTGCCATTTTACAACAGATGGAAAGTAATTTTGAAAAACCCAAGGAGGTTTATGTTAAATAGAAGCTATATAATAGAAACCTCTTTCATTTTATTCACAAGTGTCATGAATTGGGATATGTGACTAGATCTTTACAACTCATTTCCACAGATTTAAATTTTTAATGATTTTCTGTTTTAGAGATGATTTTGTGGCACAGATTGCGAGCAACTTGAAATGAATTTCCCAAATTTGAGAGAGGGTTTTCTCCAACATGACCTTATCTACAAAATCTATTTCAGTTTTGTAATAGGTTCTACAGTTTATGAGATAATTGTTCATCTTCAACACCTATTTTCAGAAATTTGGCCCAAGTTTAATGTAATTGATTCTATTTTGAAGAAAATGGTTGAGCTCAATTCCCTTGGTACAAGGATGAGAAAATGTATAGATTTTATGAATTTAATAGTGTAGGGGTTGGACTTTGGCAGAAGGTTGGACTCTTGTGAATGCTTTGAGCATTATTGTACACTCATATTTGCAGTTTTGCAAAGGAATAGACCAGGGTTTCCAGCACTTTATGGGATTCTTGTGGCAACTTGATTTGGTATTGTTTTTCCTTCTGTAATTGCAAGTTTACATGTGTTTTATGTATGCCATCATCTCTCTCTATTCATCTTAATTAAATGAAACAAGGATAAAGGTAGAATTCATTGAGTTGCAGTGCTCTACCTAGGGTTTGTTTAGTTATTTATGTTTTCAGCTGTTTCAAGAGGATCCTTGAGACTTTCATGCCATCTTCAACTCCTCACTAGTCTAAAAGCTCTCCATCTCACTCAATTTCAAGTACCAAACCATTTGCCTACCTTGCCCCATAAATATCTCTGCAAGACTGTGTCCATTCCCTGGATCCAAATCTGCCTTTCACATTTGAGCCAACAAACCAACATTAAATTCGATCAAACTCCTCTGAGCATATACCTAGCCTAAATCGGTATTTACATCAGTCATCTCAAGCTTTATTGGCCATAGTTTCCTGAGATTGACAAGGAGAGAGCCCTCTCCCGACCTGGTGGGGATAGCTACCAGGTTAAGCGTGGTTTGATGTTACCCTAGATCTTGCCTTTCTTAGCCTGAGGTAGATTTAGGCCCTAACATCTAACAAAACAAAACCTAGTAAGAGTTCATGTTGATCTCTGGTGACAGGCTGCGAAGACTAGAACTAACATTGGCTCCATTGGGGATGGAAGCTCCTTGGATGTGTCAAGAACACCGTAGACCAAGTGCCTCATACATTGGGCATGGATGGTCAAACAAATACAAACTCAAAAGAACTCATACCAATCCAAAATCATATACATACGACAACATGTACATAAACAAATACTGAAAATTGAAATGCTGCCTCGGACAACTTATTTATGTACAAATCTAACCCACTTTGCTGCAAAATTGATAGATCAAGTAACACTGTAATGCCAGATCAACCATTCAAGTAACTGTGACAAGGATGCTGCTTGGAAGTGCTCAAACCAGGACACAACTGGAAAGGTTGGTAGCCATACATGCACATAATGAATTTGGTTATGTAAAAGGCAATCTGATCTATCATTCAAACTGAAAAAAATTTCCATGTACACTGCAATAGGATTTAAGAAACCAAACTCTATTTGTTTCCCTAACTCCTCAACACAGACCTCCAAATGCAAACTATCAATGCAAACATCCACATGCAGCTCTACTGTTTCTTGTTTTGAAGGAGGGAGAGTTTCCAAGAACTTTTTGGGTTCTTGGAATTCATATGATTGGATATGATCATTTAAATACTGAATATCCTTCTCAAAGTTTTCAACAACTAACTCAAAGAAACCAATTTTAGCTTTAGGAGGAAACTTCGGAGATCTCAAAAATTGAAGCACGATAATGAATAATACTTCATCAATTTCAATATCCACTAACTGATCTCTAACTTCTTTTAAAACTTCACAAAACACAGGGTTTGCCACATACCCTACCATTTTATTTTAGTGCATGAGTGGATCAGTGAGCACTGGAATCTCTGGATTGAGTTGGAGTCACCAAGTGAATGTTTCAACCTTCATATGTGTCTGACTGTTGTCCACCATTAGCAATCAGATCTGCAACTTGAATGATCTTTCCTAGAGAGGATCTGTCACCTCTTTCCCTGTCTAATGTACCTGGCTAACTTCAGGCTCCGTCTGTAGTTTATAAAGCAAACAACAATAATGAACAAACAAATTTTTCTTCCCCAGTGGAGTCGCCAATATGTTAGGGCCTAAATCTACCTCAAGCTGAGAAAGGCAGGATCTAGGGTAACATCAAACCACGCTTAACCTGGTAGCTGGCCCTACCAAGTTGGGAGAGGGCTCTCTCCTTCTCAATATCAGGAAAATATGGCCAATAAAGCTTGATATGACTGATCTAAAGATTGATTTTAGGCTAGGTATATGCTCAGAGGAGTTTGATCGAATTTAATGTTGGTTTGCTGGATCAAATGTGAAAGGCAGATTTGGGTCCAGGGAATGGACACAATCTTGCAGAGATCTCTATGGGGCGAGGTAGGAAAATGGTTTAGTACTTCAAATTGAGTGATATGGAGAGATTTTAGACTGGTGAGGAGTTGAAGAGGGCATGAAAGTCTTAGGCATCCTCTTCAAACAACTAAAAACATAAATAACTAAACAAACCCTAGGTAAAGCACTGCAACTCAATGGATTCTACTTATATCCTTGTTTCATTTAGCTAAGATGAACAGAGAGAGATGATGGCATACATAAAACATATGTAAAATTGCAATTACAGAAGGAATAACAATACCAAATCAAGTTGCCACAAGAATCGCATAAAGTGCTACAAACCCTGGTCTATTCCTTTGCCAAATTGCAAATATGAGTGTACAATAATGCTCAAAGCATTCACAAGAATCCAAATTCTGCCAAATTCAAACCCCTACACTATGAAATTCATAAAATATATACATTTTCTCATCCTTGGAGCAAGGGAATTGAGCTCAACCATTTTCTTCAAAATAGAATCAGTTACATTAAACTTGTGTTGAATTTCTGAAAATAGGGGTTGAAGATGAACTCGTATATCCTAAACCATAGCACTTGTTACAAGAATGAAAGAGGTTTTTCTATATAAGGTCGTTGTGGAGAAAAACCTCTCCCAAATTTGGAAGATTCATTTCGAGTTGCTCGCAATCTGTGCCACAAAATCATCTCTAAAACAGAAAGTCATTAAAAATTTAAATCTGTGAAAATGAGTTGTAAAGATCTAGTCACATATCCCAATTCATGACACCTGTGAATAAATTGAAAGAGGTTGTTTTTATATATCTCGTGATCAAGAAAAACCTTGTTGGGTTTTGCAAAATTACTTTCCATCTGTTGTAAAATAGCACCGTAGTAAAATGACTAAAACAGTAAAAAATATGAAAAATTTGCTTTGTTTTAATGTAGGCTCCAAATATCAATATATATCTCCCACATAGTAGAACTTTTACATAAAATGAACGAGGTTTTGTTATCTGGTATGTGATAAACAAAAACCTCTTTCACTTTTTAAAAATTCCTTACAGTTATTTTAGAAATTGATTTTGTACTAAACTTGTCATTGTGTGCAGCAACTGACCTCAAAACATGCATAACCAAGAATCACTCATTCATTTCAATCATATCTTCTAATTCGGGAGCCAGTTATGGGAGTGTGATATACTGTTGGAAATATTTTTCTGAGCTTCTTTTGATGGGCACACTTGCGACATATTTTATGCTGAACATCATGTACAAAACATCTAACAAAACCAGACATAGTAAGAGCTCATGTTCATCCCTGGTGATAGGCTGCGAAGACTAGAACTAACAAAAAGTATCCCAAATTTCTTGAAATTTGGGTTGAGTGTCCTGCATCAAGTGCTGTGTTAGGCTAAGGAAGCCTCAGCCAAGATCTAGAGCTTTTCTTGCTCTTTTCTCTTCCTTAATGCTTTCCTCAACTTGGCCTTCAAAGTCCTAATTCTCACTTTGCAAACCTTGTTTCTCGCCAAGTAGTGGTAGGCCATGTGCCTCAAAATATTTTTCTCTTTTCTGCCTTCTCCAGCATCTTTTCCAAGTGCATGTTTGTCCTCTTAAGCCAAAATTCATGATCAACTTCAATTTCTTGTTCAAGGGGTGTCAACTTGGTTTTCCTCCTCTTGGCAGCTTGCCAATTTTGTCTTATGTTTTGGAGCTCCATGATGGTTTAATGATCCTCTAAATGTTTGTTTCTTTGCTCAAGATAATTGATTATCCACTTGGCTCTTTCCAAGTTAACAGACAAGTGATGAATGTCATCTTGTTGTTCTCGGATGATCTCCTTGAGCTTTGAGCTTTGGGAGCCCAAATGAGTGTCGTCCTCCTGAGTGAGAATGAAATCTGCCTCTTGACCTTATAAAGGCCCCTCATCATGTAATGGCTACTTACCCTTGCACTGTACCTACTCTGTTTTTGAAGGAAACAAGACCCCTTCCACCCCGGGTGGAGATAGTACTTGTTTCGCTACTGCAAACAATCTCCTTGTGCCCTTTTGGTAAGTGACAAACACTGGCACACTAGTGATTTGAGTCTCATGCACCTCTTGTTGATGTGAAGGCTCTCCTGCCTCATGAAAAACTGATGGGGGCACTTGAGGACCTGTGAAGACCTCATGTAAAATGAAACCCTCCCATGAAATATTCAGTAAACTAAGCTGATGAAAAACCACAATCTTGATTAATGCAAAGTGATAGATGGTGTTATATTTCTAATGAGGAGGTTTCCTTTGCACCAATGTCGTCATTTTCTCAATATTAGGGCAAATGAAATAGGGGAGGTTCATCATCCTCACCCTAGTAAAATGCATCAACAATCTGATATGATAGGTGTATAGGTGAGAAAATTTGCCTTCACAGCTAAAATATTTGATTATGAGTTTCATAAGGGGAGCATATGTGTCCTATAGGTACCTGAAAGGGAAGACCCTACCGACATGCCTCTGAAAACTGGCCTTGATATAAGGCTCATAATGATCTCTGTCCACCAGCTGCCGCTTATTCCACTACTCACCCACATTCGAAATATCGGTTGCTTAAGCTATAGTCTCAGGTGTCAAGGTGAATGTTACACCTGCCAAATCGACCTGGCCATTGTGAAGACGGAGCACAAAAGGTCTGGCAAGCTCATGGTGGTATTTTACTCTTTCCACCATCTCAAAGAATTGGTAACAAGATTGATGTTGGAAGCATGTGACAGCAAAAGGGCAAGCCAACAGCTCAGTAAGTGTAGTAGGCTCCTCTCGATTATGTTTTCCACTCTTGTGAGGTCTCCTTAGTGCATGAATTTCTTTGGAGGAGTCACTGACTATTTCCTCATTTCTGTCATAAGATGAATCTGACTCCATGTTTGCCAACGCTTTATTTTTCTTAGATAAGTATGAAGAGATTTTATAGTGTCAATAAGTATTTTCTGCTAAACAATACGGATTTGATGGTAAGGACTGTGAATAGGGGGTTTGGGATGCTGCTTGTAGAGTTAGTGGAAATGGAAGGGTTTGGGGAATGATATTTAGTGTTTATGGATATTTACTAGGGTTTGGGAGAAGTGAAGTTAGGGATTAGGGTTGTTAGTTTTAGGGATAGGGGAATAGGTAATTGCGAGCAAAAGAGGTGAATGAAATGGTAGTGAGGGGAAGTGAAATGGCAGGGGTGAATAGGACAACAAAAACTATAATTTGTGAACCCTAGGCAGTTTTCTCAATACAACTGTGCAAGGAACTAGGGTTTAATTTTTTCCCTATTGAAACACTATAAAAACTTATGGAAACTCATATATTGGTAATATGGACATGGAAAATTACTTGTGAAATGAAGAATTTGTGATTTGGGAGCTTTGGAGGAAGATTTGGATACTGGTGTGTTGCGCCCACTCATAGGTGCACCACGCCTCTCTGGTGCATCGTGCCAGTTAGAAACCTAATGCAAATTTTTCTCTGTGTGCACCGCGCCTTGACCTAGGTGCTCGAAAACACGTTTTGCACTTGCTCTCTTATCCTTTGGCATATAAATGAGCTTCCTTTGACATGAAAACACTTTATATAACAATGATTTTGATTTTTGACTTATGAAAACCCACTTTCCTAATGTTTGTCTTTCACTTGCTTTTTAAAACTCTTTTTTGGGCAATTTGTCTTACTTTTTGCCTTTAATCTTTTGTAGAAACTGGAGTGCAGAGGCTTGGCAAGGTGCCCAAGGCTGCCTCTTGAAATTATTACATATAGAAAAAATGAAATTACATGAAATTTTGTACATAAAATATAAAAAACTTTGTTTTTCCTCAAAACAAGGTTTTGAGGAAAAATCAATCACTGAGCATGGGATTATTGAAATTTTTGTTGTTGAGACTTTATTTGACCTCCTCATGTGCTTGCTGACCATTTTTGAGCTTTTACAAGACCTTGTTTACGAAACCCTAGACCTAATGAAACATAAAACCCTAAAAATGACTTTTGCAGATGTAAAGGAAAAAACGACTGCAAGTAACCTAAATGTGTGAAAATGGGCCAGCAGGTAAAGAACATGAGGGAAATTTTATAGTATGATCCTACCATCAGATGATCCATGACCCTAATGGAATGTAGCTGATCATATGAGACACCTAACACGCAATGCAACAAGAGAATTTGATCACTGATGGAGGGATGAAGATACCGACACTAACATTAATGATGATGAAAATGCTTATACAAATGATGATACAATGATGTAGATGTTGCCAAGAAATATTTTATCGAGGAGTAATATTAGATATTTTTGTATCATTGCAAGATGCTCTAGTTATACAAGGGGTAGAGTAGAATATATGACAAGAAAAAGTTCTATCAATGCTCTCATTTCAAGTGAATGTTGTCAAAAAGATTAATTGAAACATATGGATTTCAAATTTGCATTAGAGAAAAGGAAGAGATATTTGTCAATGAATAAAAGCATGGAAAATTCATATTTAGTTAGGTGCATCAAAACTACATTACGAGGTTATGATTATCATATTGGGTATTTATTTATCTGTAGAAAGGATTTCAAAATGTTTCATTCGATGGGGAATTTTTGTCTCTTGAGAGTTCAAGAAAATTTGGAAAAGGATACCACATTTTATTCAGTAGTACGTCATAAACAATAGTTTGGGCCATTGTCAAATACCAAAATGTCATGGATGAAAGATTTATTTTCAAAGCATGGAGAGTGTATGCCAAATAGAGAGACAATACATATTCCAGATAATTTTTTAAGACAAGAAATCTACAACTTATACAAAGAATATGTAGAAGGTGTTGAGGAACATGGTCGGTTTATTAGATATGAATATTTTGTGAAGGTATGGAAGAAAGAATTCAACAATGTCTGTATTCCTAAGAAGACAAGGATGGGGATTTGCAATAAATGTGCTTCTCTTAAATAAAAAGGGGACAAATGTGAAGGGTCAGAAATAGGTAAGCATTCATAACTTTAACTTTTAAAATTGTATAGTCATCAACTATGAAACCATATTTCTTACTGGCTTTATTTTATGTTGTGTAGATTCAATTGTCAAAGAACTTCAAAAGCATTGCCAACAAAAATCAAGTGAAAGGAAAAAGTTGTACAAGCATTGAAAGAAGTGCTATGATAATCCAAATAAATATTTGGGTTTGATAATTGATGGTATGGACCAGAAGAAAACATGTTTACCAAATTTTGTTCGCACACCCAAAAATTTACAGGAGGAAAATTTTATTCAATATCACTTGGTCGGTTGTATGGTCTTCAATGGGAAAATGTTTCCAAGGGTGTACTTCAGAGCTCCAAATATTCATAATGATGCAAATCTGACAATAATCATAATTCATGATGTGCTTTCTCATTGGTCTGGTAATCTTCCTGAAGTTTTGTATCTACAATTGGACAATACTTGCCGTGAAAACAAAAATCAGGTTGCTTTTGGATATCTAAACATGCTTGTTGAATTGAGAATTTTTCAGAAGGTAAAGGTTGGTTTCCTTCTTGTTGGGCACACCCATGACCATATTGATTAGATGTTCAATTTTTTTTCAGTCACATTGAGGAGGAAGGAAGTTGGAATCTTGCCATCATTGATTGAATGTATAAAGAAATCATACATGCTAGAGCCTACTTTTGATGTGTTGGAAGAAATTGCTGACATGCGATGGATTATTCTGGGATCACATGGTGAGGAGAAATGCATTTAAAAACTTAATGCCATTAGTTTCCAACATCAATTTTGTATCGAAAAAATTGATGGGAAAACAATAATATGGGGCAAGAAGTATTCAACTACTACAGAATGGGCACCGTCATTAGGTTTGGAATTTTTTAAGTTCATTCCATATCATCCAATATTTGCATCAAAAGTATTGTTATTACAATCAGTTGGTGAAGTTCACAATGCACGCTGACAAAATAGAGATATAAATTATTCTGATTGCTTAGAAGAAATTAAAAATGTGTTAGATATACATATGAGTACTTTGACATTGCTGATTCGGTTTGGTGGGAGTCATTTTTCAATAATCAAAGTGATATCATTTCAACAACAACAAATGAAGATATTCCTTTGAGAAATCCATTTATTTTGCCACAAAATGTGTCAAATGAACACGAGGAAATAAACATTGTTGAACAACAACAATCTCAAGGTATTATTAATTCTTCATAGGTAGAGGAAAGAGAGATGTATATTGGCTCCAGAAGATCTCGTGCACAAGGTGAAGCCATGAAAGACCTTTATAGGGGTTCACTACAGGATATTAAGTAGGGTTACATGATCGCAGTGCTAGCAGATGGAGATCCCAATGGCTATCCATTCTGGGTTGCTAAGGTTATAAAGGTCTTTACAGAAAATGAGGATGTTACAAGTGTTGAATTACATTGGTATGCCACAAATACACACCCATTCAATGGTGTGTATAAGCCATAGATGGTAGTTGACAAAAAAATGGCAGAAAGAGAAAAATAAGGGGTACAACTATAAATTGTCGCCGCACAGACATATTAAAATTGGACGATGTTGACATACTTGTTTATGACTTCAATTTAACAAAGAGAGGAACTCTTCGCTTCAAGACGATAGAGATTCTGAAAAGGTTATTACTAGAAGGAACATTGTTGAGATGGGAGTCTCCAGAAACCAGTTGTAGATCTAGAAGAATTTTGAAACGTGAAATGGTGGGCATGAATGTGGACTCATATAGGGCACTAGTTGATGAAAGAGAAGAATATGGAACATATTCGTGAACATCCAGTCATTCATTTGAAGATGTGAATACTGATGGTGTGCAAGAAAATATGAGTGATTTTGAATAATTGTCTAAGACAATTTATATAACTGATGTTTGCATCGTATCTTGAAATAAAATTTTGATTTCCATATGGTGTTAAATCAGAAGTTATGAATCATTTTTATGTTGTTGGATTATATGTCTTAATTATGCTAATTTTTATTGTTTAGAACATGTACAATGCAACATTAAATTAGAGATATAATGTATGTTTTATTCAATATACAAATAATGACATTTTGATTTATTTACTCATGTAATTTGTTCATAATGTCATGGTTTTTTAATTTTATGGTTGAAAGGATTCTAATTTTCTTTGTATCTAGCATGTTATGGTTGAAAACATGTTGAATTTATACTTAGGAAAGACAAAGGTTATTCTACCAAAAACATTAGTGTGTTTTTTTCCTCATAAACAACTGTTTTTTTACACATAAAAAATTGGTTTTACTACCATTTTTAAAAAATGTTGAAAATTGACCCTAAAGAAAATCATCGTTCTAGTATCAACACTTTTTTGTTTTCAAGGTGTTTTTTGCATGAAAATTTTATTTTCATTGCCATTTTTAAAACATGTTCAAAATTGACCCAAACAAAACCATTGTTCCAATATACACACTTTTCGTTTTTAGCACTATTTTTGATGTTTTTTCAGGGTTTTTTGGCCAGAGTTCCCGTTTTGAGTTTATAGTTCCCGTTTCAAAGTTTACATTGTTATAATGTGGTGGTTTTTAGTTTACTATTAACCATTTTAATTTGAACAATGCAGTGGTTTTCGATGACTACTAACCAATTTTACTTCATAAATTAACTATTCCCCCTTCCCCCCTTCCCCCACCCCAAAGTTGTAGGAGAGTTTCCTTTTATCATATTTCTCACCACCTTGAGGTGTGAATAGTGCCATGTTTGAGTTTAGAGAACATACAAAATTGGATCTAGGTAAGCTCAAAGTCATTGGGAATAACTACTTGATAGATTTTTTATTTTTTCATTTCTTATTTTTTCCATGCCTTTACCTCAATATTGACTAGGTAATAATACTCATGTCATTCCTTTACTTTTGGATTCCATCACCATGAATTTATCCATCCATAATGATCTCTCTCCATAACCTTCTTCTGGTTTCAAATTTTTTCTAATAGCTAATTTGTCTTCCCACACTGAAGAGAAGGATCGAAATCGAAATAGTGATTTCCATATGACCAACTCTTTGAAAATGTTGACAATTATTACCAAAAGTTTTCACAACTTGAGGGAATCCAACGCTCACAAGCCAAATTGGTTTGGAGTAAGATGGAGTATGAAATCTATATCCTTTGTCATATCCCAAGTGATGTTGATTTCAATTGAATGATAACTCTTCCTAAGCTCTAAGAAACATCTTGAAAATCCCTTGATGGTGTTCCTTTGCTTCTTCACACTTGCTATTATTGCTACTATTGTTTCATCTTCTTATTATGAATCATCTGTAATAATTATTTTCTTCATCGATTCATTGCATGATTCATATCCATCAGCTCTTTTGAATCAGAATGAGAATCAACCACCTATATTATGTCTTGCATGTCATGATTTACATCGAAATTTTTAATGATTTCATTTATCTCACATGCTATATCAGATTTTTGGATAAGATCCTTTATATCATATGTCACATCAATATTCTCTTTTAGTTCCTCTATATTAAAAAAATATATCAACTTTTTGGATTAGCTCATCTCTATCACAAGTTTAATTAATATTTTGTATAAGGTACTTTATATCACAAATTGCATCAACCTTAGCTGCAAATGTTGCATCAAGCATGCCATTAATTGATATTTATTTGACATTAATTTATTTGAAGTGCATCAATCAATTGATATTTCATATGTATTTGAATTTGAAAATCATCCAATTATTTTTATATATCAACCATGTGATCAATTATCTCTTGTTTATTATGTAAGTTCCACTTAAGTGCTTTAATTTGGTTTTTCAATTCATGGTTGCACTCATAACCATCCTTCATTTCTTGAGACGCATTTTGCAAATTCTTTTATGCTTTACCCATTTGTGATTTTTCTCATGTTTTATTTCACTTGTTCACTTGCACTTAATTTCACTTATATTACACTTTCTTGATTTCAGGTTACTTTATGGTGTTAGGTGCTAAAGATCATGCACTATAAAATTATTTCTATGATAATTGACTTTGATTACACACTTGAACCCTTTATGTGATTTGAGGTGGGTCCTTTATAATAGATATTATTGCAATTATTTGAATAAGAAAGATAAATTAATTTTCCACAATTATAAAGTACCTTAGACCCCCTTTTAGACGCCCTTATTCAATTTTAGCTCGATCAAAATAACATTAACCACTAAAAAATATTTATTTTAATTTTTCAGCTAGGAAATATATTTTTATCTCTTTTCGATATCTTCTTTGTGGTATAAATAATGTTTATGCAAATATAAATAGAGGCTTTGGTTTCACAAACATGTAAATGAAAAATTGTAAAATTCATATTTATTTAAATAACAGAAATAGCTTCACTTCACTATTCATGATCATTGATAACTTTCTTTTATTTTTCTCTCAGGTAATAAATCAAAATAGAGAGGAAACACAGTTCACTTTTGTATAATAAAATCTTTGTGCAAAACCCAATAAGATACATAACCACAAGATTCCAAATTTGATCTATTTATGTACTTTATCTCCATGGACTTCTACTACCCATGTTGATGATAAATTTGCAATAAAAAATAGACTACCTCTTTTTCATGAAAGTGAGGTCCAACTTTTTCCATTGTAACACGATCATAGGCTTTACTACAAGTAGAAAATTCATGCTAATTCCATTGCCTTTGACAAGGAAAGAGACCAACTAGAGTTGAAATTATTTGTGAATGTGAAGAATGCATAATTGTACCTCATAATGACTAGAAAACAAGATTTCAAACATCAGATTTAAGCCTCCAAAAAAATACCCCTTTCCTAAAATTAACAACATTCTAGTTAGTGGCTTGAATGTGGCTCAATGCATCTTCTCTTCCATGTTTGTCTATTACGAATCAATCCCACAAGTGCATTTTTGTACTGCAACACTTTTTTAAAATTTCTAAACTTCTCAATTGAACACATCCAATGACTTGAATTGAGAAAAATGGAAACGTTTGACGCATTTTCATTCTCTTCTTATTAGGATATATGGTGGCCTCTTTCTTAAAAAAAACTAGAACAACAAAGATTGAGCTAAGGGGGAGAATAATGAACATTATGATATTTTTTCACCTTGTTTTTATCTATCAATATGAAACCACCATAGGAACCTTTCACTTGAATGAATACAAAATTCCATCTGATAGTAACATTCTTCACTAACACAAAATAGTTTGGTCAATCCTCGCTCATTACATATTGACCACTGCAAAATAATCATCATCGTCATTGACTCTTTGATCTATGGAATTTGTGGATTTTTTGAATTGGACACGTCATGAATGTACACCAATAGAGTTTCCAAATTTCATTATTATGAGGATCAAAATAATAAGTTGTGATTGGAGAATATAGATGAAATTGTAGGGAAGTTGGATTGGGATAATAACGTTAAAAGTTAAATTATTTTCAATTACATCAAATAATTTGTATATTGAAAGAAAACAAAGAAGAAACTAGGCAACACTCTTTATGCATTGTGTTCTATAGTTCCAAAGATAAAAAGGATCGATAAATAATTTATAGTAGGGGATGATATCATTTGTGTGTTATAAATGCAAATGAAAATATGTGAGATTAAGGATGAAATCAAAGGTTTGTGCAGCTCAAACAAAGGTGATCCTAGTCAAATTATTCCACAAAATTTCAACCTTATGAAGATTGCCAATTATGAGTTAGGAATATGTCAATCAAATTTGGTGATACAAAGAAATTCATGGATAAATTAAAACATAGAAAAGTATAGCAAGTAAAAAGTTCCAACGCTGGGGACATGTGTAAATATGGATGAAGAAATAGATCCTTGGAGAAATAGACACAAAAACAAACCTTGTACATAGCAAACCCTCTACTCTCTATCACTATAGACATATTTGGATCGGATTACGTGGAAATTGATTTGATATCGGCACATTGCAGCTACTCTTATCTTTACAAATTCGGCTCAACTTCTATCCCAAGATGAAAAATGAAATGGTAGTGTCTATGGTTTGTAGTGATGTAGATAAAAAATCATATTTCTCTAAAACAAATGAAAAATCACAGGCTTTAGAAAGTTTGGCAGCCCCTCGTAATCAAATGTTTTCTATTTCAATTGGATAACACATAATATTCTTTGGAAAACCCTTCACTACAATAAAAGAGGCTGAATCTAATAAGGCTTATTATCAACCTTGATAATATCAAATTCTTGATGCCTCTAATACCATGTTAAGAATTAACACAGACAAGAAAATACAAACAAATGGTAGAAAATGATTAAAGCCATTTTTTACTTAATGTATTCATCTCATGATATGAATTTACATAAAATCAATTAGATCATTATAAATCTATGTTATAGGCCATTTTTTTTCATCTGTTCAATAGGCCTCCAAATTGGATCAATCAACATATGTGAACACCTTGTTATCATTACTACACAAACCCCTAAGCATGACTCTCCCAAATCCCTTAGTTTTTATGTATGGTTGCCTCAAATCAGTGCTTTTAAGGCCTAATGCACCCTATCCCTATAGGGACACACGTTTAGGAGTAGGGAAAATTAAAAATAATTATAAAGCTTCCTCACCCAAAAGCTTCTAGGAGTTGTTTTAACAATTTACCTAAGATAAGAAGCTTGAGACCTATCTAATTCTACCTTGGATATTTTAGCTCTGATCCCTTGAGCTCATCCTCCCATCTCAAGTGGATCTTAAGCCTAGATTGGTAAATGTATAAGAATTCCAAAACTACCATCTCTCTCCTATATAGTCACTACCATCCACAATATAAGGGTTGGATTTTGGAGACTGCTCATGCCCTCATGCTACTACCTTGAATATAAGAGCGTCATAATCTTGATGCATTAGGGCGACATTGTGGTGTGCTTTGTTACAAGGAAGATGTTGACATTGTTGAACCCACCAACATTCATGGGATCTCCCCGGTATGAAGTCCCACATAGACCTCACACTGTTTAGTGTAGGAGTCCCATCAGGTACAATGGACCGGTTGTTATTATCTTAGATATTTTCCTGAGCTCTTGTTTTTCATCACATGAGAGTGTTATGATTGTAACTTCAAAAAAGCGAGGTGAGTATGCTTGATGAGTGCGTAATGTAACTTTTTGTTCGAGTTCTCTTACTATAATGGAGAGCGTAGATGTGAGCCTCTAGATGAGAGGTAGTAGTACTACCCAGGGAGAGATACATGTGAAAACAACAAGGGTCTATCCAACATCCAACGGAATAGTCCATAGTGGATGTGGAAGTCATTAAAACCAAATTTTAAAGGAACACATGTACACCATCCGACGGAGTAGTCAACATGGGGGTGATGATCGTTAAAACCAAGAAAGCACAAGGACAGTCTATCTAGTGTCTGATGGAGTAGTCCCCATGGAAAAGACAACAATGATAAACAATACAACGCATCTCCAACAATGTAAGTACTAAAATAACTAAAGTAGTTCAAGTATCTTAGTATAGGCCAAGAATACATGAATTACAAATGTTTAAATAATAGTGTTACAAACGGATAAAAAATATTCGTCAAAACATGTTGGCTTGAGAAAGGCTTTTGAATTAAGAAAAAGTTCCTAGACACATCTATACACCATACATCACTAGCCCTAGTAGTGGTACAATGGAGCCACTCCTCCCTCCTCAAAGAACATATTGCAGACTCTCAAGGCTATGTCAGAGGAGGAAAGGTGAAAATTCTTTTGCTCATACAATTAAGGGGTATATATAGCCACGGTGGATAATTGACCCTTCTGACTCTTCGAATTACCTCATGACTATTTGATTCCCTATGACTTTTTAATTGACGTGACTCTTCAACTTCATATGTGCATCTCTTGGACTTTCACATTACATTACATTTGATTACAACAAGTATGGCCTATAGTAGTGATTTGGCCGAGACAACTCATGACACAAATCGAAATGACATTGCTGACATGTATTGATTGACTGTGGTGTCTGTGTCAAGATGTTGTGATGTTCAGTGATGGGTGTGCTCTCGGTGTAACATGTCTTCACCTCCACATAGAAAAGTGTGTTAGGTCTTTGATAGCATTCTTTATTATTCTCGTTTATGTGTCCCTTTCTCTTACTGCATGATGTGCTTTGTACATTCGTTCAACTAAGATAAAGTATTCTAGCATGCGCCCCTTCTTCATCCCATTCATCATCATGCCATGCTTCATCAATGTACTTGTTCCTGCAATCACTCATGAGAAGATGACATCAAATCCAAAAATATCCTAGTCTACCATGATCCATTGTTTTCCATTTCAAGTGTAGGCGACCAAGAGAGAGGACAAGGCACTAAAACTCTACAGAGCATAGCTCAGAATAGGAAGTGAGGTTCCAGATCACTGTCAGGAAAAATTGTGCAGATGTCACTGGGAGGATTTTTTCAGTAATTTGGGATAGTAGTGAGAGATGTAAGGTAGAACTCATTTGGGAGGCAGAATTGTGCACTTCTTCGGAGGAAGACAAGAGAGAGTGTCAGGAGGAACTACTGGGCAATTATGTGCAGTTTTCAAGATGGGGATTGGGCAAGTTGTTTGGGGGTGCAACTGCGAATCTATGTAGTTTCTATGAGGAAGACAGAGCAGGTAGCAGGAGGCACTGGCAAACATTTTTGTGCAGTTTTCCAGAGTAAGGTTGGATTAGGCTACGGGGAGACGTTGGTCATAACTACCCATTTCTAAGAGACAGTGTCGGATAGTCAGTTACTGCGTAGTTTCCAAGATGAGTGCAGAGTGGGGTAGCAGGGAGGGTGACAGTAAAAAATGTGCAATTTTTAAATGGAGTGCAAGGAAAGCTAGCAACAAGCCTACTGGTCAAATCTGTGCAATTCCTTGGAACAATGCAGTGATAGGTGGTAGGGGCCCAACTCACATAACTATGCAGTTTCTGCAAACAATGAAGGGAGGTTGGCTGGGCAAATTCTGCACAATTTTGGGGAGAAATGTAGCCCCGAGTCACAGTGTAGTTTAGGTTTTCCTGTAGACCAAAGGGAGGCTTGATGAGTGATGGTACGGGAAGCATAGAGTGTATTAGAATTGGGGACAACTTTTGTGCAGTTCTAGAAGACATTCAGTTGGCTCACTTCTAGTATTTCGTAGTGTACGTTGCTCCAGAGGACAACCTCAATCTCTGCACGATTCTGGGCAGCAGAGCAGGGTCACTAAGAGTTGAGGCTACATAGTGTAGCTCAGTCGGGGTTCGATTGAAGGAGGGTTGTCTGGTTGACATATTTTTAGGAAACAAAGGCTAAGTGTGAGAGAAAGTGAACTTTTCAATACATGACATTGTGATCAAAAACTTATCATGTCTCGATGATAGGACACCTCAAACCAATGAGACAAACGTGTGCTCAGTGAGACTACGCTAGAGGTTAAGAATGACAAGTGTGACACATGAGATAGATCTTTGAACCACTGTGACGAAACTTGCATGACAGTGTGTGCCACTTTGTGTGTAAGTATGATCGATCTTCACAGAGAAAAAACAACCCATGCATACAAATATAAACCTTCATTATCTCCATAGCAAACTTGCAAGTATCACATAGCAGTCAACATGCCAAAAGATGACTGGTAGTCGATGAAGAAAAAATGGTGTAAATATTCAACAAGAGCTCATGGAATAAGCCTGAGTGTTTGCAACAATCAGGGGAAAAACCAAGGAAGTCTCTGAAATTTGGATGCAGGACAAAATTTTGGAGGGTTTTGTAGCCACTACAACACTTGGAGACACACTAGTTGAATACTAGCTTCTCTGTTTCAATTCATTTTCAACATAGGGCCTTAGCCTTTTAGGGAGTATTGATTCGTGGTGCCAGTTACCTTCACTTTCCCACTTACCCCATGAACAAACATGGTTCACCTTGTACCAACTCAGTCAAACATAGTAAAAATTTCAGTTAGATCCCAATGTTTCAAAATTGGGAAGGGTAGTTTGGCTCATAACCATAAGATTTCCAGAGTATAAGTTTTCATCTCTGGTGTTTCCCCGCTACCAACAAGCTTGGACAGTACAACGACAGAGTTATAGTGGAACACAACCATTGTTCAACTGCCAACAAGCCTGGTCAGTACTCTGGTGGAGTTTCCTTCTTCACCTCTCTACGTAGGAAGCATTTCTGTTCTTTCACCTTTGTTTTTTTGAAAGAGGACTCTACATAGGAACTTATTTATTTTTAGGTGGAAGAAAAATATTGACTTATTGAGAGCATAAGAGGTTGTTCCTTTAGAGAAGCATGTAAGACCTTTGATTTAGCTTTGCTCATTTATAATTTTCCCCTTCTCCATTTCTACTAGTTAGATAATCTTCAACACACAAAGTAGAAGATTGAGTATAGGCATGGGTTTTCTAGTTTGGAAAAAATTTTATGTTTTTACTAGAGCTTCCTTTACATATGGATCATATTTTATATCAAGACTTCATC
Organism: Pinus tabuliformis; assembly: GCA_031772625.1. Classification (NCBI taxonomy): domain Eukaryota; kingdom Viridiplantae; phylum Streptophyta; class Pinopsida; order Pinales; family Pinaceae; genus Pinus; species Pinus tabuliformis. Next base: position 487,381,406 of record CM062818.1, read on the forward strand.
AACCAAAGTTACAACCAAGCACAAAGAAGATGGACACAAGACTAGGCAAGTATTGTAGTGTCAAAAGACTCTTTGACATCAGCCACATACTTATTCAAAATCCAAAACACAGTATAGGAAAACAATTATTTACAAAAGTAAAATGACAAGACATAAATCAAAGCAAACAAAAGTGAAGGAAAAACAACAAACCATAGAAAAAAAACAACAATAAGCATGCTATGTACATAGGGCAGGGCGTGGCCCCAGATCATTGAAAATAACATTTTAAATCTTGGCCATTGACATGAAGCTTGTCAATCCTCTTGTCAAGTGATTGTAGATGATATGTGTGCTGGCCAAGTTTTTCGAGGACCATGAAAGGACCAATTTGCAGGGACTAGAAATTCTTGTGTTTGCCTTTGTCTTCGTGGAGTTTGTTGCACTTCAAGACTAAGTCACCCTCAATGAAGTTGGTGTTCCTTACATACTTTTGGTCGAACCATCTCTTGATATGATTATAGTGGAGTGAAATTTTTTCTTTTTCTTTAATTTGTTATTCCTGTAACTTGTGTAGTGTTCCCATCCTACAATGAACCAATAGACACAACTTGCCTCGAGATTCTTGGGATAAATAAAGAACAGGCAAGTAGATATTTGGTGGGATGATGGCTTCTTTTCCATATACAAGGAAGTATGAAGATGTGTTCATAGAGGGCTTGGGTGTAACTCAGTCGACCCAAAGTGAATTCACTAGAGCGAAATGTCAGTTTCGCTGCTCAGAGTAAATGGTCATTTTTATGTTCGAATGAGATTCATGTTTGTAGATTCAACAAGACTATTTATGTGTAGGTAGCAGTTAGCGGAATGTTTAACCACAATACCATATTGAAATGAAAAATCATAAAGTTTCAACGAAAAGAAGAATGTTGCATTGTCAAAAACAAGTGATACAGGAACGTCAAACCTCAAAATGATTTTCTCCTAAAAGAAGCTAATGACTTTATGGTCATTCACTTGTTTGAGTGGAACTCCTTCTCTGCACTGCATGAAGTAATATGTAGCAGTCAGGACATAGCGGTGCTACTATGATGAATGTGGGAATATTTCCATAATGATGTATAACCCCCAATGCTGAAATGGTTCGTCCACTACAATAGGATGTAGTGGGATGACTAACCTTTGAGTTATGGCAACACATTGTTGACAGATTAGGCACTTGCGAGCATAGCCGTGTGCATCTTTAAACAATGCAGGCGAGTAGAAACCATCTATGATGACTTTATGGGCTATTGTGTTTCCCATGAAGTGACCTCTAACTGGTCCATCATGCAAATCATGTAACACACCCTCAGAATCTTGTGCCTCCAATCACCTTAGAAAAATTCCATTGATGTTTTTTCTGTAAAGTACTCTGTGCACCAACTGGTAAGGTAAGGATTTGAGTTGAATTTCCTTCTTTTATCGCATGGAAAAGTGAGATGGCATGGTGTTGTGGTCAAGGTACTAGCCCACTTCTTCGTAATAAGAGTTTCCATGTGAAGTGGGTGGTGCTCGCTCTAAATTGTACATGTCGATTTCTTGCTCCCAATCGACGAGCTCTTCTTCTTCCTCTTTTGCGTGTACCACTTCTGCTACTAGTCTGCAAAGACATGACCATTGATAGTGTGAATTGACTTGATGTCAAGATCATATTCTTGTAATCCTATCATCAAGTTTGTATGTCTTTGGATTAGCTCTTGTTGAACAAGCAACGATCTCACTGTTGGATGTGCCACAAAGACTATGTAATGATTTTTCAGCAGGTAGGGTCTGAAATGTTTCATTGCATTGTATACAACATATACTTGCTTATCCACATCAGGATAGTTGAGCTCAGGTCCCTGCATGATCACACTCATGAAGGATATGGGGTGTTCGTTGTTAAGGTCATCCTTCTGATTGAGCATTGCAACGAGTGAATTTTTGGAAGTGAAAGTATAAAGCAAGAAATCTTTGTTCAAATCTACATTGTATAATATAGCTGCATCTTCTATCACCTACTTGATATGGGAGAATATATCATTTTCCTTCATTCCCCATCTATAAACTACATCCATCTTAATCATCTATTGTATAGGTTTGACATTCTACGCATAATATGAGATGAACTTTTGGAGGAAGTTCATCTTCCCTAAGAAGGGCTACATAACATTCTTGCTTACTGGGTAAGGAATCTACGTGATAGTTTGAACTTAGTCTGGATCAACCTTAATCCCGCTCTTGGTGATGATATGCCCAAGGAGGTTCCCCTAAGACACTACAAATATTCTCTTCTTTGGATTCAAGGATAACCCATACTTTCAACATCGTTCAAAGATCTTCTTACGATGGTGCAGGTGGTTTGACCATTTTCTGGAAAAGACTATCACATTATCAAGCTAAAACACCATGCTCTATCTAATGAGCCCACTGAAGGTGATGTCCATAGTACTATGTAAAGTTTTGCCTGTATTTACCAACCCAAATGGAATTCACCGTTAAGATAACATACCCCACTTGGTAAAGAATGTAGTTTTAAGTCTGTCAGGTTCTGCTACCAGAACATGGTTATATCTGGAAAAAATGTCAAGTAGACAAAACATTTCTACTCTAGATACTGTCTACAAGATGTGCTCCATAGATGACACAGGGTAATTGTCATTATATGAGGCTTGATTCAAATTTTAGAAATCTATGCACATGCGGATCTCCCCAGACTTCTTCCTAATAGGGAGTAATTTTGAAAACCAAGTAGAATGATGAACCTTGTAAATGATCTGAGAATCCAACTACTTAGTTAATTATTTCTATATGAGGGGTTCAAGTGACGGATGGACCTTTCGAAGCTTTTGCTAAAACGACTTGGTCCCTTTCTTGAGCAGAATGATGTGGTGGATTATTCACGTGTCATATGTTTCCAAGTCATTGTATGTCCACACAAATATATCATGGTATTGTTTGAACAGGCGGACAAAGGCTTGCCACTCTTTCGATGTGAAACAACTACCAAGATTTACGAGCTTCGAATCTCTACCTAATCCCAGATTAATATATTCATGCATCATTGTGGAACTATGGGTTTTAGTGTTCCTAGGCCCCTTGAAATAGTTCTTCAAGTAATATAACTTCTTGAGTGAAACCACACCCTTGGGGATGAGTTTTCCTTCATTGTCATCAACTGTGCCTTAGAGAGACTATTTGTTCATGTCTTTGTCTATCACTATGACTTTGAAGACGTCAGTCTTGGCCATGAAATGTAGTATATGTTCCTCATCATAAAAAACATGTAAATTAGAGACATTGTCAGGGATAGATGGCTTATACAAAATTTCAACAGTCAATCTATCACTAAGTGGTGTCATCTTGGCAGCGGCATTTTCTAGAGCATCTGCCACTGCATTGTGCATTCTTGGTGCAAAGATGATACTAAAAGCCTCGAAATTAGAGATAAACCGCCACAAATCTTTTTGGTAACTCTTAAGATGAGATGAGATAAAGTGTATGGTGTTACATACCTACTATACCACAATATATGAATCACCTATGACTTTTAGCATAACAACTGTTAGGTTGAGGGATTTTTGTAAACTGAAGACAAGTGCTTCATATTTGGAAGTATTTTTTGTGCACTCGAAATCCAACCAGCCTAAGACTTAGTGTTTCCTTTTCTTTGGGTAAATCAAAACACACCTAGCTCCAGAGCCATCCTATGTTTTGGATCTGTCGAAATACAAGGTCCACAAGTCATCTATACAAGGACTTCTCACCGCACAAGTACTACTAACACTACTATTATTATTGTTACAATGTATTGTACAAGTTTAATTTCCGCCAGTTGGGCAAGGAAGGAGACCCAATTTTTTATCAAGTGGGGTGGGGCTCAACTGTTCAAGATAACACACCAGCTGTGTTTCCAGAAAGAAGTTGGCAAACGGAAGTTCTGCGAAACCTAATGATTCATTTTGACCATCCAAGGGAGTAATGTTATGTTTCATATATGTCTCTGACAACACCCGAATCTGGTTGTTTTTGCCCTAATTCAAAAGCTATAAGTGTGAGAAGTCTGTAGCAAAATATCCTTGCAACTTATTGGACAAGCCTCTTCTGAGCAATAAGACATATGATTTCAGGATGTCCAAAATCACAATGTTAATGCACTGGTGAACTCATCCATCATACGCTAACCATATGATCACATCTCGGAGTTCACCAATGGCTGATACACATGTTTGGTCAAGTTGGATGATCTGCACAGTTGTACTATTCCATTGCACATTGATCTATTTAGTGATGGAGAGTAGCATGACATCGACTGATGCGCCAGAGTCAACCAAACAATTGTGGACATTGAAGTTAAATATTTCGAATGATAACAAAAATGGTTGGCATAGCGATTTCGCTTCTTCCATGAAAAGCAGGTTGAGTACAAATGCGAGTGATCCGGGAGACTTGCTAGTCCTTTTCTAGAAGAGGCAACATTGTATATGGAATTTTTCCCCAATGAGAGCAAAAGAATATCCCACTGACCCGTGAGCTTGGTTAGCTCATAGAGAGAAGTGTGTGCATGGGTCTTCTTCATATCTTCAATAATATAATCCAAAGTAGGAAGACTCACTGAGTTGCCCAAGGGAAGACTGGTGTTTGCATTGTTCGATGGAGTGTTTTAGTGTTTTCTACTCATAGACATATCTTTCAATGTAGCTATCTTCCTAGACTTTATTTGTGTTTTCTGTGTTAAGGATGCGAGCGGATTAATTTTTCTATGGGGTTGTTTGAATTTTTCATTCGGTATCTCAATCACAGTGGGAGCCCCTTGACTTCTCAAGTTGTATCAACTATTGTGCTTTAGGGGATCCCTCTCAGTGTTTGTTTTCTTTTGGGAAACATTAAGATATTAATACATGTTAACTACGTGCCCAAAACTTGGAGCTTCATCAGATCCAACATCCTCTTCTTCATCTTCATCTTGCAGCTCAACATGCTCACTAGCTTTAAAATTATCATTCCAACTTGAAGCCATAGTAACCATAACTTGGTTCCATTATGTACACGACTTCTCTAAATTATTTTCTTCATGGACCATGCAGAAGTTATCCTTCACGATCTGGTCCACATGGAATACAACATTGGAGCTCTATGCAGATTTACCTGGGTGACTACTGTTGCTACTTGATGTGCCATTCTTCTTCTATGAAAATATGGGAGGTCTACTACTCATTCCTGTCTCAGTCATCTGTTACCTAAGTTTGGCTCCTTCAGTTGTCAAGGACTTGAGGAGACGAGTAAGGGCCTCGATTTCAATTTCTTCCTTTTCCTTTACCTTGCTCACAAGAGTCTCAGACCTCCTGCCCAAGAGTACGTTGTTCAATTATTTTCCTTCTAAGAAATGGGAGGTTCATCTTCGTTGTCAACAACTTCTCCCAGCTCTTCAAGAGTGGCAAGGATTACTTCTTCAAAAAACAAGACTACCACTCATGTGGGTGTAGTATTTTGCTTCCTATGCGAAGAGGGAAGAGTGTGTACTATTGGAATCAATCCAACAACTTTAGAAAACTGAGGGGTGATGGGGTGGACAACATGAATGTGGTGATATGAAATTTCTTGTTTGGGTTAGGGTGGTGAGGAGTAACCAGGTTTAGAGTCACATGTGGGAGAGAGGGATTTCGTGTTACTACCTTGTCCAAATAATGGATAACTGGGGTTAAGAGGAAATTCAACCATAAACTACTAGCGATCATCCTTCTAGCACTAGAAGTGTTGACAGTTCTGGACCGACAAAAATTTAAGGGATATTCCTAGAATGAAGTCACAACTAGACCTCAAATTGTTTGTTGTATGAGTCACATCCAATACTATGGCCCAGTTTCCATTATATTAGAGATTTTCCTTACCTATTGTTGTTCAACACATGATAGTGTTATGATTGTAACTTCAGGAAAGCGAGGTGAGTGTGTCTGGTGAGTGTGTAATGTAACTTTATGTCTAGGTTCTCTTATTGTAAGTGAGATGGTAAAAGTGAGCCACTGGATGAGAGGTGGCAGTGCCACCCAGGGAGAGACACACACGAAAACAACAAGGGTCTATCCAATATTCAGCAGAATAGTCCATAATGGATGCAACAGTCGTGGAAACTAAAGTTCAATGGAAAACACGTACACCATCCAGCAGAGTAGTCCACACGGGGATGATGGGCATTAAAACCAATAAAAAACAAGGATGGTATATTTAGTGTCCGACGGAGTAGTCCACACACATGAGACAACAATGATAAGCAATACAACACATCTTCAACAATGTAAGTACTAAAATAACTGAAGTAGGTCAACTATCTTAGTACATCATAGGAAAACATGTATTACAAACATTTAAAGATTAGTCTTACAAATGGATATAAAACATGCGTGAAAATGTGCTAGCCTTAGATAGGCTTTTGAATTAAGAAAAACTTCCAGGACACATTTGTACACAATACATCACTAGCCCTAGTAGTGGGACATTGGAGCCACTCTTTGCTCCTCAAAGAACACACTACAAACTCTCAAGGCTATGTTGGAGGAGCCAAGGTGAAAAGTATTTTTCTCATGCAATGATGGTTTATATATAGCCAAGGGGAATAACTGACCCTTGTGACTCTTTGACTTCCCTCATGACTGTTTGAGTTCCTATGAATTTTCAACTGACGTGACTCTTCAACTTCATATTTGTGTCTCTTGGACTTTCACATTACATTACAATTAATTACAACATGTATGGCCTATAATAGTGATGTGGCCAAGGCAACGCATGACAAAAATCGATAAGACACTGCTAACATGTACTGGCTAATTGTGGTGTCCATGTCGAGGTGTTATCCTGCTAAGTGATGGGTGTTCTCTTGGTGTAACATGTCTTCACCTATGCATTGCAAAGTGTGTGGGGTCTTCAGTCATCTTGGTATTTATTGATGGTTCCCATGTATTTTTCCCTTTCACTTGGTGTTGGACGTGCATTGTACATTCGTTCAACTACGAGAAAGTCTTCTACCATGCACTCCTTGTTCATCCTGTTCGTCTTCATGCCATGTTTCATCAATTTACCTATTCGTGCAATCAAACATAATGAAACGACATCAAATCCAAAAATCTCCTAGTCTATCATGATGCATTATTTTCCATTTCAGGTGTAGGTGATCACGAGAGAGGACAAGGCACCGAAACTGTGCAGAGCACAGTTCAGGCCAAGATGCGAGGCTCCGGAACACTATCAGGAAAAAATGCATAGATGTCACTAGGAGGAATATTTGTGCAATCTTGGACCACAATGACAACTATGAGGTAGAACCCAACTGGAAGGCATAATTACACAGTTCCTAAGAGGAAGACAAGGTAGAGTGTCAAAAGTCACTACTGGGAAATTCTGCAAATTTTTTGAAATGACAACTAGGAAGGTCATCCTAGGGTCCATCTTGGTATTTTCACAGTTTCTCCGAGGAAGATAGAGTGAGTAGCAGGAGGCATTGGTAGACATTTCTGCATAGTTTTCAGAGCAAGGTTGGATCAGGTTGTGGGGAGCTTCTAGTCATAGCTACACATTTCTAAGAGACACTGTGAGATAGGAATTTGCTGTGCAGTTTCTGGGATGATTGCAAAGTGGGGTTGCAGGGAGGTTGCCAATCAGAATTTCTTAATTTTTAAAGGGAGAGAAGGGAAAGACAACAAGGTGAATTCTTGTCAAATGTGTGCAATTCCTTCGAATAGTGTAATGACATGCAGTAGGGGCCTGATTAACATGACTCCATATTTTTTGCATTCAATGCAGGGTAGGCAGTGAGGAAACTTCTACGCAGTTTTGGGAGAAGTGCAGCCCTGAGTCATAGTGAAATTTAGGTTTTCTAGTGAGGGAGGCTTGATGAGTGATGCTACGAGAAGCATGAAGTGGATCGTACTTGGGGAAAACTTATGTGCAGTTCTGGGAGATAGTTAGCTGGCTGAATTCCAGGATTGCATAGTGCAGGTTTCCTTGGAGGACAACCTCGAGCTCTGCATAGTTCTGGGGAGTAGAGTAGGTTCACTGAGAGTTGAGGCTATGTAGTGCAGCTCAATTAGGATCTGGTTGAAGGATGGTTGTCTGGTCAACATATTTTCAGGAAACAAAGGTTAAGTGTGAGAGCAAGTGAACTTGTGCATACATGACATTGTAATAGCACACTTATCATGGCTCGACGACACTACCCCTCAAACCAATGAGACAAAGATGTGGTTAGTGAGATAACCTTAGAGGTTAATATTGACAACTATGAAACTTCATATATATCTTTGAATGACTGTGATGACACTTGCATGCATGTGTGTGCAACTTTGTGCGTGAGTATGATTGATATTCATTGAGCCAAAAAAACTCATACACACAAAGACAAAAATTCAACATCTCCAGAACAAACTCACAAGCATGACATTGCAATCAACATGCCAAAAGACAACCGATGGTTGATCAAGCAAAAGGGATGTAAAGACTCAACAAGAGCTCAAGGACTAAGCCCGAGTGTTTGCAGCCATCAAGGGAAAAATCGAGGAAGGCTCCGAAATTTGGATGGGATTCCTAAGGTCTATTGGGAATGAGTAACAGCATGTATAGAAAAACATTCTAACTTCTCTCTTTCGCATGTTGACATACCCTGCACTTACTCACGTACATTTGTACATCTTCCTTCATCTTAGGACAAAAATAAAAGTGACTCAGCTGCCCAAGTTTTTTCTCAACACCAAAGTGTTCAACCAACCCGCCATTATACTTTTCTTGGCCCAAGTTTTCTGTCATTGAGAAATTGGGAATACATAGTTGGTTTTTCTCGAACAATAGTCCATCTTGCAACATAAACTCTTTCCATGGACTGTTGTCTCTATTGAATGTATTCTTACACACTACATAATCTTCTTTAAAATCAGCAACAATGTCATACAAGTCCTTCAAATAATCAAAGCCTAAAATTTATATTTGACTTTCTTGCATGATTAAGCATCTCCTACTCAAGGAATGAGCGATTTTATTTGCCTTCCCACTAATTTTCTTCAAAACCAAAGTGAAATTTTGAAGGAACTCCACAAAATTTGCATGTTTATGATTTAACTTATGTTTTTGCTTAATGTATTGTAGGGAAAAATTATCCCTGTATAGAACAAACACCTTCGGCATCAAGTAATGCTTTCAATGCTTCAAAGTTTTAACCATTGCATAAAATTCTTTGTCATAGGAAGAGTATTTCTATTTTGACTCATTTAACTTCTCGCTTAAATATGAAATGGGTTTATCTTCTTGTCTCAATACAACTCCAATGGCTGTCCCACTAGCATCACATCTCACTTGAAAGGGTTGATTGAAGTCTGGCAACTTCAACACCAACTTCTTAGCAATATTCTTATTCAATAGTTGAAAATTATTTTATGTTGTTGCTGTCCAATAAAATGGGTGCCTATTATTCTTGATGGTTTCAATGATAGGTGCAAAAATGCCACTAAAATTCCTGATAAATTTTCTGTAGAAGTTGGCTAAGCCATGAAAGCTTGCCACCTCAAAAATTTTCTTAGGTGAGGGCTGATTTACAATTTCCTCTATCTTCTCTGGATCCATTTTAAAGCCATCCTTAGAAATGAAAAAACCCAAGTATACAAGCTCAATCCCCATAAAAGAACACTTCTTCATGTCAATCAATAGCTTTTCTTGCTGCAATCTCTCTAAAACATACTTCAAATGTATCAAGTGCTCTTTTTTAGTTTGGCTGAAAATTAAAATGCCATCAAAGTAAAAAATGATGAAATCACCAATGAACTCCTTGAATTCATTCATTAGCCGCATAAGGGTACTAGGTGAGTTTGACAAGCCAAATGGCATGACCATCCACTTGTACAAGGCTTCATTGGTCTTGAAAGTCATCTTCCACTTGTCTCCTTCTCTGATCCAAATTTGATGATAACCACTTTTCAAGTCAATCATTGAGAAGTAAGTTTCCCCACCCAAGAAATCCATCATATCATCCATCCATGGCAATGAAAACCTATAACGAGTGGTGATATTGTTGATTTCTCTAGATTCAGTGCACATTCTCCATTATCCACCCTTATATGGAATTAGTAATGTAGGTATGGCACACAGACTTGAAATTTCTCTTATTAGTCCATTTTCCAACAATTCTTGGACTTGCTTCCTCAATTCCTCATTCCCTTTGGGTGTCATTCGATATCCATCCTTGTTCGGAAGACTTGCTCCTAGTATCAAGTCTATGTGATGACTGATGCTTCTTTCGGGTTGCAAGTCACTTGTCAATTCATCAATTAAAATATCATGAAACTCATTCAATAACTCCTGAACTTAAAAAGGTAAATATACAATTTCAGTGTGTAGAAGTATTTCCTTTGGCTTGCAAACCACTGCATAGCTTACCTCTTCTTCTTCCATTTGTTGTGTAAATTCTGTTTCACTAAGCAACAATGCTTTAGGGATACTTGTTTCAGCTTTATCTTCCTCTTTAAATGGTACAAGGGTGTGCTTGATAGCATCCTTTTCGAACTTATAATGATTTCTCTCTCCATCACTTGTTACCTTCCTATCAAACTGCCATGGGTGACCCAAAATAATGTGACATGCATCCATTGGCATTATGTCAAAGAGTACCTTGGCTTTATACCTTCTTATCTGAAAGTCAACTTAAATTTGTTCATGCACCAAAAATTGGTGTTCTTTCTGCAACCACGATACCTTATAAGGCATGGGGTGCTTAATCTTTTTCAATCCCAATTTTTCCACCATTTATTCAGATACTATATTGTCCGTACTTCTGTCGTCAATCACCAATTTGCGACATTTGTATTTTTCCTTACACATTGTCTTGAATAAGGATTTCTTTTGGACAGGTTCAATAGTCTCCTTTGATAGTTTTAACAAGGCTTTGTGCATCATCAAAACCTCTCCAGTCTCTAGAAGATTTTCTACCTCAGGTACTTGTGCCTCTACTGCTTCGGTTTGAGCCATGTATGCAACTCGTTGTCCCATATTTTAATTCTTAGGACATTCAAATGATCGGTGACCAAATATGTTACATCTATAACACTGGTAGACAATCTCTCTACCGCTTGTAGAGCCTCAAACTTGCACTTGATTATCCATCATTACCTACAGCTTTTCTTCACTTATCCCTCTCTTTTGCTCTATTTTCCGCCCAGATCATTACATTTGATGTATCTAAGCATAATTAGTTAACTTTGCTTATGTTTTACTGTTGGTTTAGATTTTTGACATATAAACAGAGTTTCCGCAGCTGTTCAGCAATTCCGCAGCTGTTCAGCAATTCCGCAGCTGTTCAGAGATTCCGCAGCCTTTTTGTTGTTTGATATGCTCCACGTGTCTTCTCAAGGAACGATCCACATGGGCATGTTGGGTTGGATGTACACATGGATCGTATGCTATTGGTTGAGCCAAACCAGTCACGTATGCCCTTGGTCAACGCAGGTACTCCCTCGGTCAAACGGTCAAGTTCTAAACGGTGGCATGAGAGCCGTGAATAGTTGGGACACGGAACTGTAGCTGGCACCTCCTTCATGCCACGAGGATAGCTAAAGACAGAATCCAAGCATAGATTTGTCTCCCATGATGACCGTTTCCCTCAAAAGTGCACGGGGTTCCCTACGTGTTTGCTGCACAAGTTAATTAGCTAAGACTGCGTGTTGCTACGCAGTTAATCAGTTAGACTGTAGTTGCTTAGTTCACGCAGAGAGTAGTTGCCTCTGCGCTTATAAATAAAGCGTGTGCCAACGCTTGTAGATGAGCTTTTTGAGTATTGTAATTGCTGCGCTGATTCTGTTATAAAAACTCTGTTTTAGAAGGCTGTTCCTACAACACTTTTCACTGTATTTTGACATGCTGGTTTTATAAAAAGAAGACTGTTCTGTTCACCTTTTCGTAGCTGATCTTTTAAGTTGGTTGCGTGGATGGAGGGCCCCCATCTATGATAGCCCGTGTACATAGTGTTTGATTTCATTTTCATGCTTTCAGCAATTTCTATTTCTTTCATCATGTATCATAGTGTACCATTTGATCTTATGTCATTTCATTTCCAGCCTTTATTTTAAACTGATCAGTATTGTTCTTTTGCAGGTTTTTAACCCGAGATTGCTTTTGTCTTTGTGTATTTGCTTTATATATGATGGTATTTTCAGTTGAAAGATTCAAAGTTGCTGCCTTTACTTTATTTTCATAACTGATTTCTAGTTTAGTTTCTCAAAGTTGTCTGCTAACATATTGATGGTCTCTTTATCATAAATTGTTCATCTTTTAGAGATCAGAATACTAATAAATTACAACTGGCTTTGAGTACTTTTTAGACTAATCTTTAACTACTTTCTAATCGTGCTTTACATAGTACCATATGTTGGAAGCAGAGAGTTAGGAAGAGCTGAACATTATAACTAGTCTTTAAAGTAGATTTTTCTTATTTTTGATCACTTTTTAAACTCATCTCTAACTACTTCCTAATCGTGTTTTACATAGTACCATATGTTGGAAGCAGAGAGTTAGGAAGAGATAAACATTATCATTGGTTTTTAAAGTGATTTTCTTACCTTTTTATTTGCAACAGCATGAATGGTGTCTAGTGCCATGAGAAAGTGGTTCTTTGCTTTCAGTTCATTTCAAGTTATTTATTTCTTTCAAGCTTTTTCTTTGCAAGTTTAGAAGGTAGTTAGAAATCACCTGTAACACACACTCACTCATCTAGAAATCACCTTACACACACACTCACTCATCTGTCTATAAAAACTCCATTCCATCTTAGGAAGATAAATTGACCACAAACAACACCCCCAAAACGACAAAAAGATCTAAGAGGTTGCTTAAGTACATATAGTACACCTTCACTTCATCAGCTTACGAGCCCCGGGTTGACAATTAATGACATCAATTTAGAAACACGAAATTGACTAAACATTTTGGCGCCATTGCCGGGGAAGTGAAATTAAGTAGCCATATTCTTAGAAAAAAAAAAAACATAAAAATTTCAAGGAAAGAAGTTGATAACCTATCAAAGTATGCTCTCCTCTTGCACTTCAAGGTGATCTGGAGGATCAGAAAAGAGAAAGTTATTGATTTGGTAGTTTCTTGAGTATGCTCTCTTCTTGCACCTAGAGTGAACTGGAAGATCAGAAAAAGAACTATTAACTTGACTTGAAGAAAAATAATAAAAAATGACATGCATAGAGCTAGAGATTCTAGGGGAAGGTTTTTAGCTAGAGCTCGAAGTTCAATTTTTACAAGTCCATCTGCTTCAAGGGATAGACAAGAGACACCTCCCTTATCTCCAACCGACACTCCTAGTCCTAGAATTCTTGGAATTCAAGAGCCAAGAGTTGACTCTCCTACACCTTCTATTGAATTTGAACCAGGAAGAGATTCTTCTCTTTCTCCTACAGAAAGACCAATTGTAATTGAGGAAGTGGAATCATATGAAGAAGAAGGAGAAATCTCTTCTCATTCACCTTTTGTAGAGGAACCAGAAGATTTTGAAATCCCTAGGAGAACCATCATGGCAGAGGAAGAAGGAGGTGGTAGAGGTAGAGGTAGAGGTAGAGGAGGAGGAGGAAACAACAACAACAATAATGGAGGTAGAGGTCCCCTTGGAGGAGGAAATAGAGATGGGGATAATTCATTTGGGTTTCCCATTGTTAATGAGGATTCCCGAGCCACTATGAAAAACATATCACCATCCGTCCTCCCAAATTTCCATGGGTTAAGAACTGAGGACCCTGAAACATTTTTATTTGAGTTTGAAGTGGTGTGTCGAACTTATGACTACCTGGATGACTCTCAGAAACTCAAATTGTTCCCTTCAACACTGAAGGATCAAGCCTTGAAATGGTTCATGGGGTTACTCACTCAATCCATTAGGTCTTGGGATGAAATGAAACAAACATTTTTGGATAGGTATTTGGACTATTGTATGCCTACTAATCACAAGGACGAGGTTTTTAAAATGATACAAAGAGAAGATGAGAGCTTAGAAGATTTACTTGAAAGATTTCAATATAACTTGAAAAGAGCAAAAATGAGTAGTTTGGATGAAGAGACCTTAAAAGCCCTCTTATTAAAATCCATTAGGGATGAATGGATAGATATCTTAAACATGATGGGGAAAGGGGATATTTCTCAACTTTCACTCAATGATATAGCAGAACTTTGTATCCATCTCTCAAGAGGCAAATCAAAAACTCAAAAAGGGCCTAGAGATCCTTCTCTCCTTAGAGCAAATAAATCTGCAACATGATCAGTAAGTAGGGCTGAAATCGGCAATATGCTTGATGAATTCAAAACTGACATCTTAGGGAGTCTTAGTGAACAACTAGATACCCTTAAGATTCACAATAAACAAAAAGCAGAAGCTGAGGCTTTGGCCATTTTTTGCCCGAAATGTAGAAAGAAACATGCTTTAATGGAATGTCCCTTGGACACACACGTTGTAGAAACATGTGTAATTTGCTCAGAAACTCATGAGACTAAGGATTGTCCTTCAATACCTGGCCTCAAAGCAGTCTTTCAAGAGGATCCAGATACACTTGAATCTCTCTGTTTTATTGCAAGGAGACCTTGGCAAGGGCAACAGAATCAAGGGTTTAACAACTCTATGAATTCTCAATCCCAACCAAATTGGAATCCTTGGCAACAACCTTGGCCTCAACCTCAAAATGTTTTTCAAGCATGGATGCAAAGCATGCAAAATCCTTATGGGAGATTTGCTCAATTCTATCAATATCCTCCATCATTTCAGAATCAGCAAGCTCCACAACTTCCAAATCAAGGTCAACAACTATCATTGCCATACCCTCAAGAACAACAACCTCCTCCACAAAATCAAAATTCTCAACTCTCGCTTCAATCCCAGCAGAAATCAAATCAAATTCCCTCTCAGCCATTACCAAATCCAAATAATAGGAACCCTCAAAATGCTTACATGATGGAAGGTCAACCATTCCCTACCTATATGGTTGTTCCTCTCAATGAAGTAAAACTCAGATCAGGTAGAATCTTAGATCAACCTTCTACAAGTGTTCAACAACCAAGCATTTCTGAGGAAGAATCTCTCAAAGTCAATAAGGGTTCTGAAGTATCACTTCAAAACCAAAATA
The DNA here is from genome assembly GCA_031772625.1 of Pinus tabuliformis. Taxonomy (NCBI): domain Eukaryota; kingdom Viridiplantae; phylum Streptophyta; class Pinopsida; order Pinales; family Pinaceae; genus Pinus; species Pinus tabuliformis. The sequence continues at coordinate 487,396,552 of CM062818.1, forward strand.
TCCAAAAAGAAAAAGAAAAATAATCAACCTCTACAACTCCCATAGTTGAGCAACCTACACCTTTAGCTACACCTCCTTTTCCCGAAAGATTACAAATTGACAAAGGAGTGGAAAAGCAAATATGGGTGCCTGACTATAGTTTTCTAGATGAATTGAAGAATGCCTGTATCAAGATCCCCTTGTTACAAGCCATTAAGGAAATTCCCATTCTAGCGAAGACAATAAAGGAGTTGAGTTTGAAGAAAACAAGAAAGAGAACCAGAGATACCAAAAGAATACATCTAGTTGGAAAAATTGCAGACATTATGATGGGTAAGATTACCATGCAAAAGTATGTGGATCCCGGTAGCCCTATTGTCAAAACTCATATTAATGGGGTTGAAATCCCAAATACTTTGATTGACTTAGGAGCCGCGATCAACATCATGAGTAGACAGACCATGGATCAGTTAAAGCTTCCTAACCTTCTCTTTACACCTACTTTACTGCAGCTTGCAGATAGATCAATCATTAAACCTGATGGTGTATTGGAAGACATTCCAGTCTCCCTAGACTCTTGGGAATATCCAATTGATTTTATGATTTTAACTCCCAAGAACAATCTAGGAAGACATCCTCTTATCTTAGGAAGACCTTGGTTAGCAACAGCTGATGCTTTTATCAGTTGTAGGTCTGGGGACATGTATATATCAGATGGTAATTCCACCAAGAAATTCAACTTGTATCCTCCAGCAAAGGCAATAACAAAAATAGGAGAAGATGAGTGGGTTGATGATGAGGATACTATTCAACCTGTTCTAACCATCTCTGAGATCAGTGAGGATAGTCAAATTCTAAATACATTAGAAAATTTTGAAATACCTTTAGAATATGACTGTACACAGTTTCAGTTAGATGCAGACATTGAATATCTCTCCTCTAGACAGATGTCTCTCTTCTCAATGGAAGAGTTTGGTAGTTCTACAGTTGAAATCCTTCTAGGAAAAACATTGAACATTAACAAAAACTTGGAAAGACCACAACAAGAAGAATTAACTAAACTTTTGCAAAAACATTCCACTGCATTTGCATGGGAATACACTGACATGAAAGGAATCGATCCTAAGACTTGTATTCATCACATCTATATTGAAGAAAACAGCAGACCTATTAGGCAACCACAAAGAAGGATGAATCCAAACCTTAGGGAAATCGTGAAAGAAGAACTCCAGAAATTGCTCAAGGTAAACTTCATTTACCCCATTTTAGATAGCCAATGGGTTTCTCCCTTGGTTATAGTGCCCAAAAAGAATGGTAAATGGAGAGTTTGCATTGATTATCGAGAATTGAACAAGGCAACCTTAAAGGATCATTTCCCTCTACCTTTTATTGATCAGGTACTAGACACTTTAGCAGGTAAAAAGTATTTCTCATTCTTGGATGGTTTTAGTGGGTATAATCAAATTCAGGTAGCACCTGAAGATCAAGACAAAACCACATTTACTTGTCCTTGGGGAACTTTTGCCTACCGAGTACTCCCTTTTGGATTGTGCAATGCACCCGCTACATTTCAAAGGGTTGTACTAGGAATCTTTTCAGATCTGATTCATGATTGTGTAGAGGTATACATGGACGATTTCATAGTTTATGGTAATACATTTGAAGAAACTTTGGAAAATTTGGAAAAAGTACTAATAATATGTAAGGAAACAAATCTTTCTTTAAGTCATGAAAAGTGTTTTATGATGTTTACTGAAGGGATTGTTTTAGGACATCACATTTCAGGAGATGGGATTAAGGTTGATAGATCTAAAGTTGAAGTCATCTCTAAGTTACCTGTTCCAAATTGCCAGAAAGATGTTAGAAGTTTTCTTGGGTTTACTGGATATTACAGAAGATTTATTGAAAACTTCACTAAGATAGCATCTCCTCTTTTCAAATTACTTACCAAAGACTGTGAGTTCAAATGGGATCCTGAATGTCAATCTGCCTTTGAAGCTTTAAAGACTAGAATATCTGAAGCACCCATCTTAAGGGGGCCAAATTGGAAACTCCGTTTCCACATTTCTACTGATGCTTCAGATACAGCTCTAGGAGCTGTTTTGGGACAAAAGGATTTGATCCCTTATGCCATTTATTACACAAGTAAGAATTTGACTCCCACTGAGTTAAATTATACTGTTACAGAAAAAGAGTTCTTAGCTGTGGTACATGCGATCAATAAGTTTAGACACTACATAACCGGCTATGAAACCTTTGTCCATACTGATCACTCTGCCATAAGATATTTAATGAACAAACCTGTTACCAATGGTAGAGTTACAAGATGGCTTTTACTCTTACAAGAATTCAACATTACTGTGTTAGATAGACCTGGAAAACAAAACACAGTAGCTGATTTCTTGTCTAGAATCCAAAACACTAATGAAGATTCTCCAGTAGAAGATAAGTTTCCAGATGAATACTTGTTTGCAGTAACTACCAAAACTCCTTGGTATGCAGATATGGCTAATTATCTAGTTACAGGGAAGCTACCGCTACACTTATTTCCTAATGAGAAAAGGAAAATCATTCAGGAGAGTTCACATTATTCTTGGATTTCTAATGAATTGTTCAAAACAGGGCCAGATTGTATAATCAGAAGGTGTGTTCGGGAAGATGAAATGCCTGACATCCTTAAGGCATGTCATGATGAACCATGCAGCGGGCACTTTGTTGACAAGAGGACAGCCTATAAAATCCTTTCTCTAGGATATTATTGGCCTTCTCTCTTTAAAGATGCAAAGCAGTAGGTTAGAAGGTGTGACAGCTGCCAAAGAGTTGGGAGACCAACTCCTTCAAATGAAATGCCACTACAACCTCAGGTATGCATCGAACCCTTTGAGAAATGGGCTCTAGATTTCGTTGGACCAATTAATCCACCATCAAAGCAAAAGAAGTATATACTGGTTTGTACTGATTATGTTACTAAGTGGGTAGAAGCCAAGGCATTGCCTTCTGCCACTGAAAATTCAGTTGTTCAATTTCTTTTTGAGGATATTTTCACTCGTTTTGGTGTCCCAAGGGAAATTGTAACAGATCAGGGCAGCCAATTTACATCTAAATTGATGGAGAAGCTGATGGAGGAATATAAGATCAAGCACAGAACATCTACTCCCTACCATCCGCAATCCAATGGCCAAGTGGAATCTACCAATAAAGTTCTTGAAGGCATTATCACCAAGACTGTTCATCTTCATAGAAGAGATTGGGCGGAAAGGCTTCCTGAAGCCTTATGGGCCTATAGAACTACATGGAGGAACACAACAGGACATTCTCCCTATGAACTTGTTTATGGGAAGGAAGTCCTGCTCCCCATTGAGTTCCAAATCAAGACCTTCAAGATGGCAGTCCAATTGGGAATGAGCCTCTCAGAAGCCCAAAGACACAGAATGGACCAGCTAAATGAGCTAGATGAAATAAGACAAGATGCAATTCTAAGGACCGATCTAGTTCAGCACCAAAGATCTAAATGGCATGATCGTCATATCAAAGAAAGAAAGTTTCAGAAAGGAGATTGGGCACTATTGTTTGATTCAAAGTTTAAGGACTTCAAAGGAAAATTTCAAACTCATTGGCTTGGGCCATATGAGGTTGATGAAGTCTGTAGTAATGGAGCAGTTCGAGTGAAAACTATTGATGAATTTCATACTCCTCTTATTGTGAATGGCCATAGATTGAAAGTCTATCAGAGGCCACTCTCAAAAGAGGAATTTGTCAAGTTGTTTAAAGAAGATTCTGCAATCAGGTTGGTGGAGAAGGATTCTTCTCCTCCATTAGCCTAATCTTTGGTTTTTGAAAAAAAAAAAAGAAAAAAAAAAAGAAAAAAAGAGAAAAAAAAAAGAAGAAAAAAAAAAAAGAATAAGTGTATAAGCCTGAAAACCAATCTCTGATTGGCAGTCTTATGCAGAAAACCTGAGGTGAAAATCAGGGCCACCTGACACCTCATGTTTTCCAAAAAAAAAATCTCTCTCTTTCTTCCATCTCATTTCGCCATTTCATTCACTTCATTCACCATCTTATTCATTCAACCACTCTCACTCCACCTCATTTCTTTTCATTCATCCATCCATTACATTCCATTCCATCAATAAAGTCATTGTCAGATTTATTTTTACACAGCTAAAGTTGTTTTGTGCAGTCAGAAGGGTATCACTGCAGTTTCTGCAGCTGAGGAGCAATTCCGCAGCCATTTAGCAATTCCGCAGCTCTCTGCACCTACACAAAAGAAACACAGTCTGTTTAAAAAGAAATTTACAGTTCAGAAGTTATCAACAATAACTGGAAAAGAGTCATGCAACAACAATAAAGTAATGAAGGGTTAGTGGCAAATGATCAAAAGCAATCCAAGCGTGGATATGAGGTATGATCTAAATCCTAAACCTACGGTTATATCATTTTGCAAAGTTTCCGGGTTATGTTTTTTGCCATTTAATGTAATGATTACAGTCCTTCCCATCATGTGACCAAAAATCCACGTATCCCTCAAACTTACCGGTCCCTATCCATCACGATTTTGAAACTCAATCACGGCTGCTATTCCATTAATGTTTTTGTACCTGAGTGACGTAGACTGTTGTACTACGCTTCTCTGCGTCATGATTCCGCAGCCAAGTGTATAACTCATGACCGATGCCTAAGGACCTAACCGTTTCTACCCATCATTCATAAACCTCCTACGCTTGTATAATCCCATTCACGCTGGTTCATTTCCGCATTTCCCTTACTCTGCTGTGCTCACTACGCTGCCACCATAACCATACTCTGTTTCACTCTTTCCTCTCTGCTAAACTTTGATTACTGTTGAGAGTGTATTACGACTGTTACATTAGAGTCGTAAATCTACTGTGTTAAGACCACTGTTGAAGCCGTGTAACCCTTTCTCCAAAAATTTTAAAACAAAGCCATAGAGCTAATGGGTAAACTCTTAAGGGCAGAGCCAGAGGGCTCCAAATTTCTGGAAGGATACCCCCAAGTTAAAGACGCTTTGCAGAAAGCAAACTGGCTCCAATGCATGCAAAAATTCAGGGGTTATCACAAAGAGGTTACGAAGGCCTTTGCACGTTCTTTCAGAGACAAAGACAATCAAGTGGAGATAGGGGATCTGAAGTTTACAGTCACTGAAAGCAGTCTAGCTCAGGCCACTTCACTCCCACAAACTGGAGAAAGATGGTTCAAAAACCGATCAGTACAAGACCAGCAATGGAAGCAAATTCTAAAGAATCCAGGTATGGACACTAGCATCTTTACAAAAGGAATCCCTGTTAATCTTGTCAAAGAAGAATGGACAGCTCTGCTTCTACTAGTACAAAAATTCTTTACATGTGAAGGAAGGTTTGGAGTTCTATATGTTTATCATGCCAAAATTATGATGCATTTCTTAGGAGAGCATGACATTAACCTTCCATACTTTTTACTCTCAAGCCTTAGAAAAATGTGCTCAATAGTCCAAAGAAACCCAAGAAACATTGAGCCACATTTATACCATCATGGGCTTGTCAAAATACAAGTTGAAGAACAGTTAAAGGCCAAACGGGATACCTGGGAAAGATTTCTTGTGAGAAACCACTTCGAAGAGGCAGGAGAAGCCTCTGTGCCTAGAAAGAGTAGAAGAAAAAGAGAAGAGGTTACCCCTGAAACTGCTGTCCAAGAAGAAACTGTCCAAGACCTTGTTGAAGAAGAAAATGTTGGCCATCATTCTGAACATGAAATTGACCCTGAACTTGCTGTAGACATTGATCAAACAGCCCAAGGAATCATTACAGAAACCCTGCAAGAAATTGTACAAGAAGCTGCTCAAAGAAAAAGGAGAGTAGGAAGAAACAAAAGAAAGATAAAGGAAAAGCCATAGCCCAAGAAACCTACCTTACTCCTGAGAATTCTAGTGAAGAGGACACTCAGCCATTGGCACATAGGTTGGCCCAACTTCATGAGGCTGCCCTTTCCAAGAAGATGCAAAAACAAAAACAGAAGCAACAAAAAGAAAAACAGAGCATCACCACCATGAGAAGGAGCAGCAGGTTACAAAGCAAAATGGGGAACAAAGAGTCATTCTTTATTGACTTGAGCACACCAACAAAGGTTGCTACAAGACTTGACTTTGAGAAAAGCTCTCCACATGTTGAGCAGGTTGAGACTAGCCCTCCACGTGAGGAAAGTCCTTTTGAGCATGAGCCTGAATTTGAACATGAATCTGAATTTGAGCATGAGCCTAGTCCAAAGAGGTCACTAGAGATTGACCCAGACCAGCAAAGAGTATATAACTACTTGGAAACATTAGAACAAGCTGTTGCTGGTCCAAGCACTGTTCTACCTCTTGAACAACAAGTTCAATCACTGAAGCAAGAAGTATTTGAGCTAGAGGTACTAAATCGCCACATCAAACAAGAAAATGAAAGACTGAAGGAACAGAGCAATGTGGAAAAGATGGTCCAAGATAATACCATGCTTCATATGGGCCTTTGGCAGAAGGAAAACAAAAAGCTCAAGAAGAAATGCAGGAAGTTAAGCAGAGCTTTGATCAATTTAAAATTCAGATGTTTGATGAAAAGACCAAGAGTCAATGTGGCCACACAGAGGAAGAAGAGAAGACTTGATGTCTTAGCAGAGGCATCTCAGCAGGTGGATTGAACAATGTTTTCGTTGCATGAGGACATGCAACACCCTCGTAGTGGGGGTATGTAGAGCCTCAAACTTGCACTTGATTATCCATCATTACCTACATCTTTTCTTCACTTATCCCTCTCTTTTGCTCTATTTTCCGCCCAGATCATTACATTTGATGTCTCTAAGCATAATTAGTTAACTTTGCTTATGTTTTACTGTTGGTTTAGATTTTTGACATATAAACAGAGTTTCCGCAGCTGTTCAGCAATTCCGCAGCTGTTCAGAGATTCCGCAGCCTTTTTGTTGTTTGATATGCTCCACGTGTCTTCTCAAGGAACGAGCCACATGGGCATGTTGGGTTGGATGTACACATGGATCGTATGCTATTGGTTGAGCCAAACCAGTCACGTATGCCCTTGGTCAATGCAGGTACTCCCTCGGTCAAACGGTCAAGTTCTAAACGGTGGCATGAGAGCCGTGAACAGTTGGGACACGGAACTGTAGCTGGCACCTCCTTCATGCCACGAGGACAGCTAAAGACAGAATCCAAGCATAGATTTGTCTCCCATGATGACCGTTTCCCTCAAAAGTGCACGGGGTTGCCTACGTGTTTGCTGCACAAGTTAATTAGCTAAGACTGCGTGTTGCTGCGCAGTTAATCAGTTAGACTGTAGTTGCTTAGTTCACGCAGAGAGTAGTTGCCTCTGCGCTTATAAATAAAGCGTGTGCCAACGCTTGTAGATGAGATTTTTGAGTATTGTAATTGCTGCGCTGATTCTGTTATAAAAACTCTGTTTTAGAAGGCTGTTCCTACAACACTTTTCACTGTATTTTGACATGCTGGTTTTATAAAAAGAAGATTGTTATGTTCACCTTTTCGTAGCTGATCTTTTAAGTTGGTTGCGTGGATGGAGGGTCCCCATCTATGACAGCCCGTGTACATAGTGTTTGATTTCATTTTCATGCTTTCAACAATTTCTATTTCTTTCATCATGTATCATAGTGTACCATTTGATCTTATGTCATTTCATTTCCAGCCTTTATTTTAAACTGATCAGTATTGTTCTTTTGCAGGTTTTTAACCCGGGATTGTTTTTGTCTTTGTGTATTTGCTTTATATCTGATGGTATTTTCAGTTGACAGATTCAAAGTTGCTGCCTTTACTTTATTTTCATAACTGATTTCTAGTTTAGTTTCTCAAAGTTGTCTGCTAACATATTGATGGTCTCTTTATCATAAATTGTTCATCTTTTAGAGATCAGAATACTAATAAATTACAACTGGCTTTGAGTACTTTTTAGACTAATCTTTAACTACTTTCTAATCGTGCTTTACATAGTACCATATGTTGGAAGCAGAGAGTTAGGAAGAGCTGAACATTATAACTAGTCTTTAAAGTAGATTTTTCTTATTTTTGATCACTTTTTAAACTCATCTCTAACTACTTCCTAATCGTGTTTTACATAGTACCATATGTTGGAAGCAGAGAGTTAGGAAGAGATAAACATTATCATTGGTTTTTAAAGTGATTTTCTTACCTTTTTATTTGCAGTAGCATGAATGGTGTCTAGTGCCATTAGAAAGTGGTTCTTTGCTTTCAGTTCATTTCAAGTTATTTATTTCTTTCAAGCTTTTTCTTTGCAAGTTTAGAAGGTAGTTAGAAATCACCTGTAACACACACTCACTCATCTAGAAATCACCTTACACACACACTCACTCATCTGTTTATAAAAACTCCATTCCATCTTAGGAAGATAAATTGACCACAAACAACACCCCCAAAACGACAAAAAGATCTAAGAGGTTGCTTAAGTACATATATTACACCTTCACTTCATCAGCTTACGAGCCTCGGGTTGACAATTAATGACATCAATTTAGAAACACTAAATTGACTAAACACCTCTACCTCTACCTCTTTGGTAGGGTCTTTCTCCTCTGTTACCACCTTCTTTCTCTATCGTCTCTTGTTGATTTGACTTACTTTCATCATTCTTTTGCACTGGAAGATTTCCTCTTCCATTTTTCTATCCTTTTCCATTGGAAAAACCATGCCCTCTCCCAAAGCTTTGCCTCCTAGCTATCTTTTATTTTGCCTTCAAGGCACACTGGTATGATTCCTTTGTTGTCCTTGGAGAAAGTATGTTGATTTCATCTTGGATATCTAACCTCAAACCATTCATATAAATTTTTGTGTTCTCGAGGGTATCTTCTACATAGCTTTCTCTCAAATTCACCTTCTAACACTCTCAAGTGTAGTCCCTCACTGTCATCATCTTCTGATTAAGATTTTGCATTTTCTTGTAAATATTTAGCTCGTAATCCTTTGGAAAGAACTTACTCTTCACCTTTTCCACCATTCTATCCTAGCTCTTGATCAATGGTTTTTCCTTCTTCCTCTTTCATCCTGTACATTTTCCCACCACAGTGCAGCATGGCTTTTCAACCTTGTCACATAAAACTTGACTCTCTTATCCTCGTAAATTTCATCATATGAAAAATACTTCTCCATATCACTAACCGAAGCTATTAGATTATCATCTTTCAAACTGCCATCGTAAATAGAGATTTCAAGATTTGGCCTTGACCTTGAGCTACTACCCTTCACAACTTGATCTCAATAACTTCTTCAGAAGGTGATTCTCCTTCTTCTTCAAGTTCCTCTTTGGCCTCACTAACATCTCCACCTTCAAGATCTCGTTGTCTCCCTCCCTCCATTTCTTCTAACCGAACTTGAAGTCTCCTTATCTATTCCTGGAGTTCTTCATTACCCGTGGGTCTACCTCTGTGACCCCGTGCCCTTCCTGCTCGCTTATTCATATCTATATACTGTAGAGACCAACAAAGTTATAGGTAGGATACCACAAATTGATGGTTGCTATCTCTGAAAACCACAGGCGTTGGTAGAAGGGAACAACAAATAATTTTTTAAGTTTCAATTTCTACAAACACAAGCGCTAGTGCAAGGGAACAAAAAATCATTTTTTTTCAATTTCAAATTCTACAAACATAGGCGTTGGTGCAAGGCAACAAATTTTTTTTCAGTCATGTAGTCTATGAAAAATGGTTTGAAGATCACTTTGGAACTCCCAACCAAGGATCTCTTTAGAAAATCGCTCACATGTTATCAAATAGACCCTGCTCTACACAAAACCCAGATGGTAGAATTTTGAATTACGTATTTATTTGATCATAAATTGACACACAATTTTGATAACAATTTTCCGTTACGAATTTCCCTTCTTCTTTTGGCTTTATATAAAGTGCTTTGTATTCTTGAACCTATAATGTAAATGACTCCTTCCAATACACAAGATTTGATGCAAACTATGATTAAAATATTAACTATAATATGGTTCTCTAGGTTTATATTTTAGACTCATCCAAATGTAAAGAACAGAAAGAATGCAGTGCATGAATTCCTTGTTCAACATAGTATTTTAGAGACCAAATAAATTTCAATTTTCAGATATTAATATTACAGTTCACAAACCTCACAAATTCATATGCAAATAATTATCTCACACACACTTACAAATTTTATTTGCTAATACAAAAATCACTGGTCTAAGAAATATTGTTCAGTTAACTTGAATCTCACACAGAGAAAAAAAACCCCTTCCCCCATACACACTCCAAAATATTTTCTTTTAAAATGTTCCTCTCTCTTTTTCTTTGAAAAAAAAAAAAAAAAAACTATCCAAGAAATGAGTTCACGGATGTGAACCAATTTCCCTTAGCTCTAAATCCCTACTAACTATAAAATCATTTCTTTTAACCAGATATTCCTAACTAATCTTAACTAAATATAAAAAACTTTTCACAAATAAACTTTAAAATGTTCTAGCTTTGGCATGTGATCAATCCACCACATTTATAGGCTCTTGGTGTGATTTTAATAACTTATCATCTTTTGTGTTTGGCCCAATGCACCTACATCAGACTCCCTAAGAAAGAAACATTTTATGAGCTCGTTCAGATAAGATCTTTTATAGAATGACTTTATTTCTATAGTGGTGCTTCATCCATCCAAGTAGAATCGTTCATCAAACAGTCTTTCCACTTGACAAGATATTCCTAGTATTGTTTTCTTCTGGTATTCTTAGCAACATGTGTATCCAAAATCTATTTAGCCTATAAACTCTTTGCCACAGGCATTTGTTTCAACCATTTTTGTTCCTTTCCTTCATCCTAGTCACTATTCCCAGAAGCTTGATCTACATCACCACCTGTGTAGGAATAGAAATCTACTACATTAAAAATGGGTGAAATGCCAATTCTTGGAGGTGACTCCAACTCCTAAGAATTTGCTGAAAAATTGCAGAGGATCTTACAAGGTCCTATCTTCTTCATTTTCAATTTTTTGTATTCTCCCCTTGGAAACCTCTCTTTTCTTAGGTGAGCTAGGACCACACCTCCCACTTCAAATTTTACTTCTTTCATGTGTAAATTTTCCCATTTCTTGTAGATGTTTCTTGTATCTTGTAATCTTTGTTTTTCCTTGCTCATGTAGCTCACTCATGGCTGTTGCAAAATCCTCTCCATGAACAATTCTATGCTCAAGCTTTCCCAAGTCTCTTAGCTCACAAATTCCCCTCAGATGCATGTCATAGAGGATTGGAAATGGACTCTTTCCTGTGCTCCTATTTGGTGAGTCATTATAGGAAAATTCAGCCTGGGCTAGCACATGGTCCCATTTATTTATTAGTCACCTACAAAACTCCTCAACAAATCACCCAAACTCCTATTTGCAACCTCTCTTTCCCCATCAGGCTATGGATGGTAGCCTAAGCTAAAATTTAGCTTAGTGACTTTTCTTCCACAAGGTCCTCTAGAAATGTCTAGTGAATCTTGTGTCCCTGTTAGAGATTATACTTTTTGGCAAACCACGCAACCAAACAATGTCATCAAAATGTAAATTAGCCACGTGGGTAGCATCACTAGTTTTGGAACAGGGAATGAAATGAGCCATCTTAGTAAATCTATCCACAACTACAAGGATTGAATCATTTCCTCGTTGAGTTCTCGATAAACCCAGAAAAAAGTCCATACTCACTGAATCCCAAGGTGTGTTGGGAATGGGTAATGGCATGTATAGTCCAACATTCTGACTTCTCCCTTTGGCATGTTGAAATACCCTACACTTACTCACGTACCTTTGTACATCTGCCTTTATCATAGGCCAAAATTGGATGTGACTTAGCTACCCAAGTGTTTTCTCAACACCAAAGTGTCCATCTAACCCACCATTATGCTTTTCATGGACTAATTTTTCCATCATTAAGCATTTGGGACTACATAGCCGCTTCTTGAATAATAACCCATATTGTAACGTAAACTCTTTCCATGGATTGGTGTCCCTATTGACTGGATTCTTACACACCGTAAAATCTTCTTTAAAATCAACATCAATGTCATACAAGTTCTTCAAAATAATCAATGCCTACACAAGGCACCAGCAACCTTATTTTCCTTCCCACTAATGTGCTTCAAAACAAAAGTGAAATTTTGAAGCAACTCCACCCACTTTTGATGTTTATGGTTTAGATTATGTTGTTGTATAATATATTGTAAGGCAAAATTATTAGTGTATAGAACAAAATCCTTAGGCATCAAGTAATGTCTCTAATGCTTCAAGGCTTGAACCACTGCATAAAATTATTTTTTGTAGGAAGAGTAGTTCTGTTTTGAGTCATTTAACTTCTCACTAAAATATGCAATGAGCTTATCTTCTTGGCTCAGTACAACTCCAATGGCTATCCCAGTAGAATAACATCTCACTTGAAAGGGCTGATTGAATTCTAGCAACTTCAACACCGACTTCTTAGTGATCTTATTATTCAATAGTTGAAAATTATTTTCTACTGCTGCTATCCAATAAAATGTTTGCCTATTCTTCTTGATGGTGTTAATGACAGGTGCACAAATTCAACTAAAATTCTTGATAAATGTTCTGTAGAAGTTGTCTAAGCCATGAAAACGTTTCACCTCAAAAGTGTTCTTCGGTGAGGGCTAATTTAAAATTTCCTCTCTCTTCTCTGAATCCATTTTCAATCCATCCTTAGAAATGACAAAACCCAGGTATACAAGCTCACTCTTCATGAAAGAACACTTCTTCATGTTAATCAATATATTTTCTTGCTACAATCTCTCTAAAACATACGTCAAATGTCTCAAGTTCTCTTCTTTAGTTTGAATGAAAATTAAAATGTAATCCAAGTAAACAGTGGAAAACTTACCAATGAACTCTTTCAATACTTCATTCATAGCCACATAAAGGTATTGGGTGCACTTGACAAGCCAAATGGCATGACCATCCACTCATACAAGCCTTCATTGGTCTTAAAAGTTGTCTTCCACTCATCTCCTTCTCTGATCCAAATTTGATGATAACCACTTTTCAAGTAAATCTTTGAGAAGTAAGTTTCCCCACCCAAGAAATCCACTATATCATCCATCTGTGGCAATGGAAACCTGTATTGAATGGTGATCTTGTTGATTTATCTAGAGTTAGTGAATATTCTCCATTCTCCACCCTTCTTTGGACTTAGTACTTCAGTTATGGCACACAAACAAAAACTTTCTATTATTAGTCCTTTTTCCAATAAATCTTGGACTTGCTTCCTCACTTCCTCATTCTCTTTCGATGTCATTTAATATGCAACATTGTTTGGAATACTTTCTCCCTATATCAAGTCTATGTGATGACTGATACTTCTTTTAGGTTGCCACTCACTTGGTAATTCATCAACTATAATATCTTGAAACTCATGCAACAACTCTTGAAATTCAATAGGTAAATTTACAATTTCAGTGTGGAAAATTACTACCTTTGACTTGTAAACCACTACATAGCTTACCTCTTCTTCTTCCATTGGTTGTAGAAATTCCTTTCTACTAAGTAACAATGCTTTTGGGCTGCTTGTTACAGTTGTACCTTCCTATTTCAATGGTTCAAGAGTGTGCTTGATGCCATCCTTTTCAAACTTATAACAATTTCTCTCTCCATCACGTGTCATCTTCCTATCAAACTACCATGGGTGACCTAAAAGAATGTGACAAACATCCATTAGCATTATGTCACAGAGCACCATGTCTTTATACCTGTCTATCTGAAACTCAACTTCACTTTGTTCATGCACCAACAGTTGGTGTTCTTTTTGCAACCACAATACCCTATAAGCTGTGGGGTGCTTAATATTTTTCAATCCCAATTTTTCCACCATTTCTTTAGAGACTAGATTGTCCATACTTCCATTGTCAATCACCAATTTGAAACATTTTCCTTTTTCCTTACACATTACCTTGAATAAGGATTTCCTTTGGAGTGGTTCAACAATCTCCTTTGCTGGTTTTAACAAGACTTTGTGCATCATCAACACCTCTCCAGTCTCTAACACATTTTATACCCTAGGTACTTGTTCCTCTTCTGCTTCATTTTCATCTACGTAGGCACCTCACTATCATGTATTGTCATTCTCAGGGAATTCAAAAGATCAGTGATCCAATTTGTTACCTCTGTAACACTGGTAGAGAGTCTCTCTATCTCTTCGTCTACCTCTACCACTCTATTAAGGTCTTCCTCCTCTGCTTTCACCTTCTTTCTTTGACTGCCCTTGCTGATTTGAGTTGCCTTCATCATTCTTTTGCGTTGGAAGCTTTCCTCTTCCATTTTTCTGCCCTTTCCCTTTGGAAAAACCATGTCCTTTGCCAAATCTTTTCTTCTTAGCTATCCTATCTTTTGCCTTCAAGGCACATTGGTATGCTTCCTCATTGTCCTCAGATAAAGTATGCTGATTTCATCTTGGATATGTAACCTCAAACCATTTATATAACTTTTTGTGTTCTCAAGGGTATCTTCTACATAGCTTGCTATCAAATTCACCTTGTAAAACTCTTCGGTGTAGTCCCTCATTTTCATCATCTTTTGATTAAGTTTTTTCATTTGTTTGTAAAGAGTTAGCTTGTAATCTTTTGGTAAGAACTTACTCTTCACCTTTGCCACCATTTTATCCTAGCTCTTGATCAATGGTTTTTCCTTCTTCCTTCTTTCAACCTGTACATTGTCCCACCATAGTGCAGTATTTCCTTTCAACTTTGTCATATCAAACTGGACTCTCTTATCCTCATTAATTTCCTTGTACTCAAAATACTTGTCCATCTCACTCATCCAATTTATTAGATTCTCGTATTTCAAATTGCTATTGTAAATAGAAATTTCAAGCTTCTCCCTTGAACTTGAGCCCAATACTACTCTCAACAGCTTAATCTCAACAACCTCTTCAATGGGTGTTGCTCCTTCTTATTCAATTTCCTCTTTGGCCTCACTAACATCTCCACCTTCAGGATTCTATACTGTCCCTACTTTCATGGATTCTAACTGAACTTGCAGTCTCCTTATCTCTTCCTGGAGTTCTGCATTACCTGTGGGTCTGCCTCCATGACCTCGTTCCCTTATTTCGCGCATATTCATCCCTTTATATTGTAGATACCAACAAAATTATGGGTCTTATACCACAAATTGATGGCTGCTATCTTTGCAAACCACAGGCGTTGATACAGGGGAACAAAAAATTGTCTTTTTCAGTTTCAATTTCTACAAACATAGGTTTTGGTGCAAGGAAACAACAAATCATTTTTTTTCTGTTTCAATTTCTACAAACACAGGCATTGGTGCAAGGGAACAACAAATCATTTTTCAGTCACGTAGTTCGTAAAAACAAAACTTAAAGATCACTTCAGAACTCGTAGACCAAGGACATTTTTTGGATAATCGCTTTCGAGTTACCAAATAGACTTTTCTCTGGACAAAACCCGGTTGGAGGAATTTCTAATTTCATCTTCCTTTGATCAGTAATTCACCCGAAAGTTTGATGATGGTTTTCCCTTATGAATTTCCCTTCTTTTATTGGCTTGATACATAGTGCTTTGTATTCTTGAACCTGTAATGTAAATGACTCCTTCCAATACAAAATATTTGATGCAGAATGTGATTAAAAGACTAACTGTAATATGGTTCTCTATGTGTATATTTTAGTTTCATACAAAAGTACATATCAGAGAGAATGAAATGCATGAATTCGTCATTCAACATAGTAATTTAAGGACCAAATCAATTTCAATCTTCAGATATTAATATTACGGTTCACAAACCTCACAAATGCATATGCAAATAACTATCTCACACACACTTACAAATTCGATTTCTTGACTAAAAAACCCATTAGTCTATGAAATGACGTTCAGTTAACTTCAATATCACACAGAGAACAAAAACCCTCACCCCCATACATACTACAAAATCTTTTCTTTTAAAATGTTCCTCTCTCTTTTTCTCAAAACTGAAAAAATATTGCCCAAGAAATGAGTTCACGGATGTGAACCAATTTCCCTTATCTCTATCTCCCTACTAACTATAAAATCATTTACGTTAATTAGATGTTCCTAAATAATCTTAACTAAATATAAAAATAAAAAATCACAAATGAAATTTAAAATGTTCTAGCCTTGGCATGGGATCAATCCATCACATTGCTAGGCTCTTGGTTTGACTTTAATAACTTATCATTTTTATGTTCTCAGCCCAATACACCCACATCACTTTCCAATGATTGTTCTCTTGCTCAAATTGGACTTTATGATTGGACAAAATTTATTACCCATGATGGACCTCACAACTCATGTATACACTTGTTTTCTTAGGTGATAACTTTATGAATTATTTTCTTAACTCTTCATCATTCTAAGTTTACATGTTTCAACCAAAAGAAATATTATTTTATCCTTCCCACTAGGATGTTATTGAATTAGGGTGAGTATAGATCCATCTTAACTTCCAATCTACCAAGTTTTGAGAGGTATCAAATCTTTGAAGATGTAAACCTTGAGGAAAATATTTTCACCTCCAAAGATATGATTCCTCTTGATTTTTTTATGAAGTTATGATGGATCTATGTTAGTTCATAATAATATTATTTATATTTACATGAATCTCTCTCTCTCTCTCTCTCTCTCTCTCTCTCTATATATATATATATATATATAGATATATATATAAGTTTATTGTAAATATTGAATTTTTTATTCTTATTTATTAAATTCAAATATAAAACCCTACAGTATGACAATTATAAATATTAATCATTATTTTAATATATATGATGAATAATTTATAGATGCTATTTATATTATAAGTATTTTAAAAAAAAATAGTTATAATTTTTTTAATCATAGATTTATTAATCAAATTTATTCAGTTTTAATATGTTTATTAATGACGTGTTTTCAAATATCATAGTTACTAATATGAATTATTATCATTTAAATCTATTTTAATGTGATATACATATTATAATTTTTTTATTGGAAAAAATGTCTTGTAATTTTATTAATAAAAACAAAATTATACTATACCATATTGAATTAATAAATTTATTATTTTGATTACTTTTTATTTTTAATTAATTTTTTTAATTTTATCCAACTTCTTGTTGTTGTTGTTATTTCATTTAACCATACAATATTTTTCTTATCTCAAATTCAATTTGAAATATTTACACTTATTTAAGAATACTAAAACATCTTTCTATAGTAAATTGACCAGTTTTTTGACACCAGAATATTATTAGATCAAGATTTTTGAGAGCCACGATATAGATAAATAAAACAACAATTTTCATTAGTTCATTCCTTTTTTTACTCGCTATAAGATATAAATATTTATACTGAATAACTTTACATAAATATAATCCTGTATACTACCGAAGCCACAATAAAGATATCACAATTTCCTGAACAATGAAAATCCCACTCAATGTTCCCATATATAGAACGCTATGCATTAAAATTACCATGTTAGGATATCCTCATATTTGATTCTTTGCCCCAAAGTTTGTAATGGTTTGAAAAAGGATATAAGCATAGGTTTATGTAATACTTTTTAATGGAATTAAGAGACGGGGGAACAATTATTTTATGAAAGATTATATAAAGCTCCTCCCATTTTCCAATTAAAATGAATTCTATCTATCTTTTCTAATGATGATATTAGAAAACGTGGCTATATAGGCTATAAATTATTACTTGCATTTAACACGATTATTTTGATTTTTGGAGTGTAGGATATTTAAAGGACAATCTTTGATTGAACATATACATGCAATGACTTTTAGTTAAGAATTTATAGGATATTATTAACTAGGAAGTAGAGAGTGGAGTATTTTTCAATTAAAGGGGCTTGCACAAGTATATTTTGGAAAAGGAACCTTACATCAAACGACATTAGTAAAAAGGGTTAGTAAACCCCGTGTAATGTGTCACGTGCCAAAAAACCTTTAAATCTCAAATATGTTCTCACACAATGAGGTATTGAGCTGATTAGACGTGAGATGTAAGATCCTTCGGAGTCCCACGATAACCATAATCACATTAGGATCCTCCACATATGGTCTAACGGCATTTTTCATTCGAAAATAAAAGCAAGACTAGTTGGTGGATATTTTTCTATAAATATAAGTGTTATAGTCATATACATTGCATCAATATGTTTTCCATCGAGAGTCAACGTTCTCGGAGCGGAAAAATCGAAGAAATGAACTTAGAGGAGCAATTATGTTGTAAGGCATAGTTTAGGGAATAGGGTCTGAAAGGGTCGATTTGAGTTTTTAAATAATTTTTTTTTGGGTTTAAATTTTCTTGGTTAAATTCTGTACCTCATTACACTATTGTATATTCGAATATTTTTTTAGCAATGTAAGAAAGATATTAATCAAAGTTTAGATGAAAAAGTTATGGCTTTGAGAAGTTGACCTATCACGATTGACTACTATAATTTCAGATGCCATGTTCAATCCTTGTTATTCATGGAAACAGGGATAAATATTTGGGGACTATGAAGAAGAATCTAAAATCGTTAATTTGTAACTCATTTAGAGGGTTGAATAGGTCAAATCAAATCCCTATTTGGTTATCAAGTTGTGTTATAATCAAGCTACTAGGAGGAAAATGGGTTCCATTATATTTTATCACATTTTCTTCCATAACAAGCTTAGATAAAGAGAGAGAATAAGAGGGTTTATGTCTTGGAGTAGTCCATGGGACATGGATCTTAAGGAACTCCATAACGAATGTCTTCTCTTTTGTACTTGCATCATTTCAATTACATACAACAGATAGTAGAGTAGCCTCACCTTCCAATTGCTTTTTCTCTGGTGATGGTTTCCTATATCATATATTGGTGTTCATTATGGTTGGTAAGTAATTGTATTTACCTGTTCTCTATTTTTAACATTTTATGTATTGCACACATAGACAAGAAAAGATCAATGATCACAAATATCATATCTAAAAAAGAATTAACTCTTCATGATATATATTTCGATTTATTTTAATAAATTTGCTTTGATGAACTATCTAATAAAATAAATTTATAGATCATATTAATAAATTGCTCATATTATATGGATATGTTACATTTTACAGTAATGTAAATATACCTTCATAATATTTCATAATTATGACACCAAAATTATATCTAATAAAGTAACATAATTTTGGTATGAAAATATAGTAGGCGTAAATATGAATGGTTCACGTTATATTTATATATTGCATTTCAAAGTAATATAAATATGCATTCATAACATTGCATAATGTTATATTTATATGTTTCATTTCAGAGTAATATAACTATGCATTCATTCATAACATTTCATAATTATAATACTCAAATTATATCTATTAAGGTAATTAGGAGCATAAATTCAATGTCAAAATATAGTATGTGTAAATGTTTCCTATCAAAATATTAGAGATGTGTACTTATGTCATTCCTGATATCAAAGTTGTTAATTTTGAGAAATATATAAATAAAGTTTTTCTTTTTAAATATAAAATATTGAAATTGAAAAAATGTAAATAAAATATAAATACATTATAAAGATATATAAGAAGTGTTATTTTATTATTATAAATTAATTAATTAATTAATTAATATATATATATATATATAAATTATATATTAAAAATTAATAAAATAAAATAAAATAAAAGTCAATTGATTCTAAAATATACTTAATGTATAAAGTAATTATTATTATTTCCCATAGAATCCAAATTGACAAGATATACTCTAATTATTTTCTTATACATATATAATTGTATGATTTCTTAATTCAAGAAGACACATGTAAGAGTCAAAGTGCTAAAACAACCCCCCATCAACGTTAAAGTGATTCAGCTATATAAAGATTGGGAAGATGGACAGTGAGGTGAGTATCTAATAAAAAGCAAGTTCATGTCACCAAGTCGTACACCACACTGAAAATTTAAGCATTGATATTTGAGAGTGTGGATATTTATTTGTTAAGATTTTATTTTTAAAATATGAATGGCAAGTATTTATTATTATTTTGATCTTTTAATTTTTATTGAGTGGAGAAGCTTATTTTATAGTCTAGTGTGTAAAGAAATTTTTTAAATTTTTTCATTTTTTTTAAAAATAAAAATAAAATATTTTCTAAATAGAAAAATAAACTATAATTAAAAAAAAAGATAAACTTTATAATTTTCAAAATTATTTTAAGATGTGATATCAACTTCATATATATCTAGAAAAAAATTGTTAAAAGAAAATATTTTAATGTTGTATAGAATAAAATATCCAATCTAAATTATGAATTAAATATTTTAATATGAATTAATATTTATGTATACTTAAAAATATATTAATAAGAAAAAAAAAGTTCTTTGATAAAATCGCTGTGCAAGCTATGTAGTCTCTATAACATTTAAAAATACAACTTAAATAATAAAAAATTACACATTATTTTTTGTATTCTAAAATATATTTGCACTTGAAAAAATTTGATCCCTCTAAACTCATTTTAGACCACTGATTTAAATAAATCCACACTAATTTAATTACGATTCAATTTTGAAATTATTTTAAAATCTAAATATTAAAAAATATATATTTACAAATAATTTAAATAACAATTCTCTTTTATTCTAACTATTATTATTTCTACAAATTAAATATCTATCATAACATTAAAATAGATAGAATGAGAAATTGAATCAACAACTTAACATTTAAAAATACCTAAAAAAAAAATACACCCAATCACAATCTTAAAAAAAAAACAAACAAAACTATACACTATCATTTTTATTGTGATTTAACATATATTTAATCTTTAAAACATTTCCATATTTACACCATCTATATGCCAATAATGCTCACTAATTCTAAATTTTATCCATGCATAGTCCACGCACTAGCCATCTCTGGTTCTAACGATTATGCACGCAAATTCAGTTTTGGAATATTTTCAAAACCCAACCATGCTTGAAAAAATTCCCTATACACGCAATCTCGACATCAATCGGCTTTTATTCGGAACTTTATATATAAATAAAATTAGTTTTCGAATACTTTCAACCATTCTGAGTACTTTTGTTTGAAAGTTGCCACAGAAAGGCAATACCAATTTACTATTTCGGTTTGTCGCTATCTGTGTTCTTTTTTCATCCATATGTAATGTATGTCAGATACTTCTGAACTTTAAGCAAATTTAGCTTTCAAATATTTCCAACCCTGCACCCACATGTATGGGTGGTACTGTTTGAAATTTGTACATGTATGGGTGGTACTGTTTGAAATTTGTACGTAATGGAAATACCAATTTATTATTTCGGTTTAGTTAGGATGTAGCTGTGTCTTTTCTTTTAGAATATCAGTAATGTGCTTTAGATATATTTATCTTATTCAAAATACTTTTTTTTTCAACTTTTCTTAAATTAAATATCATTTAAACATTGCGTGCATTGGGAATTTTTCACTACCAATATGTTAATTAAATTTATAATAACATGAATTTATTTTAGTTCCAATTCAATTTATAATAACATGAATTTATTTTAGTTCTAATTCATCACAGGTTAAAAGTGATAAATAATTAGAAAGGTAAACTTTTTATTTAAATTTTATATTTAAATAATAACTTGCATCTCTATAATTCTTAAATAATAGCTTGCATCTCTATAATTCTCTTACATACAGAATAAATTAGAAGTTAAAAATAGTTTTTTCTAAATAAATAATCGTTCATTATTTATTTTAATATTATGTTATCAAACTTTTAATATAGAGAAAATATTACACAAAACTCTACATTAAAAATATCAAAATATTTAAAATAAATTAAATAAAAATAAATAATTAGTTTCCCATAACATTTAAAGGATTAAGTTAATTTACATCTATCATAAAATGGATTTTTTTAGAGTATTATAAAATGAATCTATCGTGAATATTTTTAGGGTATTATAAAATGAATTTATCAAGTATATATCAAAAATTTTAATATATATATATATATATCGATAGAGGGTACTATAACACAAATTTATTAAGTATATGGATTGAATTTTTCAATATATAAATTTATTAAAAAAATAGCATTAAATTAAATGATGAAAATATTTACACTAAAAAATTTGATTTCTCTGGAAACAGCATAGGCTTGGACATTGACTTAAAAGCGTACTGATCAGGGCTCGTCTCCTGCCTCAGACGTGGATGTAGATGTAGACGTAGATCATCATCAGCATAACCATTCAAATAACATTAATCCAACTACTAAATTAAATAACATTATTATAGTTAATCCCAACCACGTGTAAACCTACAAACTCTTTTTCATAATATATTTATTAATTGCAACCATTCAAATAACATTAATTCAACCACTAAATTAAATAACATTAATATAGATAATACCAATTGTAAACCTACAAACTCTTTTTCCTTAGTATATTTAAAAAACATGAAAATGAATTATATTTTAATCATATATGTTGATGAATAACATATTATTGTTCCATAAAAATGAATTTTGAATCTTTTAAAGGTCTAACAACCAATTTAACTATTACTTCAGAATGTAAATTACCCTTCGACTTTGGGTAATGCTAAAAATCCTTGACTTTTGACTATTAGTGAAAGGATCATAAATTTAAAAGTCTGCTTTATTATTTCATGTATAATTGACCTTATAGACTATTTGAATCAACATAATGCTATTAGGTGTGGAATTTGTGGCTATCGAGAACTCTTGCATTGGATTTACTAGGGCTTGCCACAACATCAATTCGTTGTGAGATATATTCTTCATCTCTTATTGCTTTGTGCTTTGTTAGGGACTATAGTATTGGTCTCGTGGTCAAATTGCATTGACTATGTATTATTTAGTTGTTCTTTAGAAATTTTAACCAAAGTTTTGCAAAAAGATTGAGTTATTCTATTTTTTCAGGAATTCAAAAATATTTTTCTAATTATTTGGAAACATTATTTCTAATTTCTGATTGGACATAATTCCCCTAGTGGAGAGTGTTTTATTTTTCTATAATTGTTAGTGCATGACAATTGATTTAAAACTTAAAAAAAAAAACTAATTTCCTAAGTGGTTGCTCTGTCGGTGAGTGCTCCAGAATTAATGCTCTAATGTTAATACTGATATTGACACTATTATGTATTGATGATAGAACTGATGTGGTTGCAAGTCCTTTGCATGGGCGGGAGAGGGGGGCCGGGGAGGGGGAGAGGGGGTGCTACATAATCGTTCTGTAGATATACTTCTAGAAATTTCAAGATCGTATATCATATGAATGTTTATGGAGGATGAGGTATGCGTGGGGAAACAAACAATATTATTATGTTTCCTTGTTCAAAGATTTTACTATGTTGAGTACGAAGTATGTGCGGGAGAGTAGTTGCATAAAGATTTTGATTTTAGAGCTATGAATCTTTGCGGAAGGATTAATATTGGTATTTTCCATTATGCATGGTTATGCACAGGGCATTGTTTAACTATTGATGTTATATTGAGTAGAGATAGTTTTAAAATTTTTCAAATTATATATATGTGTGATAGAGAAGTTGTGTAGATATTTTGTTTTTATAGTTATGAATCTTTACGAAATGGTTAATATTAGTGATTTCCATTGTGTAGGTTGGTGCATAGGGCATTGTTAAACTATTAATGTTAATATATAGGATTTTTTTGTGCTGAGTACATAATTGGGTTATATTAGAGGCATATGTGTTTTCTATTAATGATAGAAAATATGGAAAATGAGGTATCTGCGAGAGAATGAGGAATGTTGCTTCTTCACCCTTGTTTTCCTTGGAAGAAGAAGCAAAAAAGAAACCTTAATAATACTGAAAATAATAACGGTGTATGTATGTATGCCCACCATGGAGCTTTTGTGAGGAGAAAGCATTTTTTCTACACTTCTCCATAATAAACTCCATGTACCCAATACATACAAAATCAAATGGCATCGATAATCTATGCAGAGCTTTGCTTGTGTGGAGCTTTCACTGTGCGAAAGGTTCCGCACAAGCAAATCTCTGCACAAAATAGTAAATGAAATTACCAACATTAGAAACAATGAAACCTCTACACAAATTCTAACCTCTGCAAAATGTCTGAAACATTATTAATTAATTATATTACCATTAATTAATTACTATATTATACTAAATATTTTTTGGTCCACCATTATTTATTAATTCATATATAGTGTGATATATAGTAACATCGTTGTGCACAATGAGAAGGATAACTCTCTTCTTCATGAGAAAATTAACATTACTATGGCTATGTACTGCAATGTTAGCATTATTTATTTTTCTTTAGAGGGACAATGTGTTATTGCTTTGAGGATTGGTGTTAGAATTGAATATTTGCGCACAACGGGGTTTGTGCAGGGGATTTCATTGTGACGAGCTTTTATTAAGATGGGGTATTTTTGGGAAAATAAGGGGTGCTTGTGGAAGTTAATGTTAAACTATTAATGTCAATATGTTATTATTATTATGCTTCATTGTGAGGAGCTTTAACTATACAGAATATGGAGTATGTTTGTCAAATTCACAAACAAATCTAATACTATTACACATTTCCTCGTCATATGTTTCTGAAGGACATGGTATGTGTAGAAAAGTAGGGAATATTATTATGTTTCACTGTGTGGATATTTTACTGTGCAGAGTACGAAGTATGAGGTGGGAGAAATTGCGTAGGATGGGGTATTTGTGTTATATTGGAAGCATGATTTTTCTATTGGCGATAAAAATAGTAGAGAGTGAGTTATGTGCGAGAGAACAAAGGGTTCCGTGAGTGCTTTAACAATGTTACTGCCCTCAAGAACATATGTGTAGGACATTTCATTGTGTGGAGCTTTGACTATGGAGAATGATTAATATTGTTTTAGTTTCCATTGTGCGGGATGGTGAATAAGGCATTGTTTAACTATTGATGTTAATATGTGAGAGGGAAGGGGCGATACTACACAGGTCGTTGAGGAGATATAATTTTACAAATTTCTAGATTATATATCATATGAATGTTTATAGAGGACTAGGCATATTGTTGTTCGAATATTTTATTGTGTGGAGTACGAGGTATGTGCGGGAGAGAAATTGTGTAGAGATTTTGATTTTATAGTTATGAATAATTGTGGAGTGATTAATGTTGTTGATTTCCATTTTATGAGGTGGTGTGTAGGAAATTTTTAAACTATTGATGTTAATATGTTAGATTTTTTTGCACAAAGTGGATAATTTGGCTACATTGGAGGCATATGTGTTTTCTATTAACGATAAAAAGTTTGGAAAACAAGGTATGTGTAGGAGAGGGGGGAGGGGAGGTTTCATGAGTGCTTTGATGGTGTGTTATTTCTTTGGGAATTGGTCTTAAAATTATGAATCACCAAGTTTGTTGAGAGATTTTAGTAGGACAAGGTATTTTTAGGAGAACATTCTGACAATGTGTTATTGCTCTGGGTATTGGTGTGAGAATTGAATCTTTTATTACGATGTGGTTTGTGTAGGAGATTTCATTTTGTGGACATTTTATTAGGACGAGGTATTTTCGGGAGAATGGGGACTGCATGTGGAAATTAATGTTATATGTTATTATTAGTATGTTTCAATGTGAAGGTCTTTTACTATATGGAAGATCAGGTATGCTTATCGATTTCTTGAACAAATCTAATACTTTAACACATTTCCTCATCATATATCGTATGAAATTTTACAAAGAATAGAGTATGTGCAGGAGAGCAGGGAATATTATTATGTTTCATTTATTGGAGTTTTGCTCTGCAAAGTATGAAGTATGTGCATGGAAGAAATTGGGTGGAGATTTGATTTTATAACTGTGAATATTGGTAGACGTCGGGGTATTTGTGAGAGAACATAATGATTAAAATTGTTAATTTCAATTGTGCATGATGGTGCATATGGAAATTACCGTTAAGATATTAATGATAATATGTGAGGATTTTTTGTAGAATGGATTTATTGTGAAATGCAACACATATGCATTCTTGTTATATTGGAAGTATATGTGTTTCCTATGGGTGATATAAAAACTAGAAAATGAGTTATGTGCGATAGAACAAGGGGTTTCGTGAACACTCTAACTATGTTACTGCCTTGAACAGGGTCTATGTGGGACATTTCATTGTGCATAGCTAATGGGATATGTGTATTAATTTATAGAAATACGATTCCTTGTTCTAGTGCTTAGAAGGACCAATATGAAGCTATTCTAAACTTTTTTTATTTATTAACTCCCCCAGGAAAAAAATAAAATAGAACCATGGTCTATGTAAATTTCTACATATCCTTGATATCAGAAGTGACATGAGATTCATTAACCTGTGGCTTAATTTTAGAAGGGGGTAACATTAACTATTTTCCAGTTTATGATATATTGCAAAACACATTTTCGATTTTCAATTGAGGCTGAACGACATCTCCAATCTATGTTTGTGTGTGAGATAATTGTGTGAAGGATAAGTGAATGCGGGAGTATGGAATTTTTCCATACAAATATTGTGTTTGTTATTTCGTATATTCATTCCTTGGAGTAAATAATAAATCAAACGGTGTAATTTTTATGAGGATTTTGTGACATATTTATAATAGTAATAATAATAGTAACAAAAATAAGAAGTAACTTGCTCTTTATCCTATGAATCCTAAATCAAATATTCTAAGTTTTATAAAGTTGCAGTGGCATAATTTTGAAACATGTCGGTAGTTGAACTGGCCAGGTGTTGATCATGCGTTCTCTTTTTGGGGATGCATGCTTGTTACAAATTAGTTTTCTCGTGTTATCAAAGTAACTACTCTTTTTATGAGAATTGTGCATTTTTCTTGTTAGCATAATAATTGTACATAATATCTATTTTCGTAAACAAAAACAAATATTATGATATATGTATTTGGTATGCTATGGCTTATTATTTTGTGACTCTATACCTCATTCATATACAAGAGATTTAGGTGAACTGGTTATATATATATACCAGTTTCCTTGATTTCATGTACACTATTTTTGTTGCGCTTGTCGTTGAGGAATAATTCGTAGTGAAATTAAAATACTCGTTCATTTTCTTTTGAAATGTAACTACTAAAGAAGAAATGAACAAACATGTTTGAAGCATGATTATTAAAACATTGAGGAGAAGAAACTTTTTGCTATAGAAAGAAATTGCCTCGATGAAATACTAAGGTACCATAATCTATTTCATTTGAACAATTTTGCATATAAGGTGGGACATTTCCTATTCAATAGTATGCAAATTTTGTTGCATTTAGATACACTTCAGGATAATTGCCTGAAGGAACAATAGAACATTTGAGGAATTGTTTACATGAAGGGAAGACCAAATCCATAATATCTTACAAAAGTGAGTTGAATGAATATGCATTAATAAATATGCATGGTGTAGAGATCCCAAATGTTTCAAAAGGATGACAAAATTAGTTTCACATACTATCGTTGTGGAGGAAAGAGGAATTTGGGGAGTCATATTTTGTATACATTGGTTATCGAGTTGGCTCAAAATTTCCATAACACTTCGGTCAAAGACAACAATGAAAAATTATTTGCATTTTAAGTTAGATTTTTTGAAAGAAAGTTATGACATATTATTTCATTACAAGAATTCAATCGCTGGACATTTCAAACCACTTATGAGCAAGAAAAATTGTTTGATAGAACTTGATCATGAACCTATAATAAATATAATAACATACAAATAAACAAAACATAGATGGATGTCAATAGATAAAAGCATGGGCAGTTATACATTTATGAGATTTTCTGGATTGATGAGTATTTACGGTGAAAATTGTTTTGAAACAATATGCCAATTGAAGGAGAATGAGTATGATGTTTCCCGTTTATGATGCATAATTGTAAATACTTTTTGTAACACAATAATTCATAGTGATTCATTTTCATTAAACTGTATAGTAAAATACTTGGATGAAAATACAATCAAGTGATTTCATAGAATATCAAATTGGAATAGGTACTTATACAAATAGGAATTCCATATGAGAAAGGGAAGATAGATGGTGGAATTTTTATTTTCACTAGATACAACATATTTTCAATATAACTATATGCGTATGTTCTATTAACAGTTTGGTTATTATGTGTGAATTTCATGCATTATAGGGAGACAGAATGATATTCCATATTATGAAATTTGGTATGGTTGCAGATCATTTTCCTTATGAACCTCTCAAAGAAATATTGCAACAAAATAACATTCCATGTACTATTGAAATAGTTAATGAAAAATAATTTATAGAAAAATTTAATTAAAAACATAGTGGCATTAATATGCCTGACTTCGAAAATATCAACGTGAATTAAAATCGCATAGAAATTTATCTAGAATCTATCAATGCAAAAAATAAATGACAACTATCAATTCATATAATTAAAAAACATATAATAAACAAGGAATTTTTTGAAACAAATGTTCCTAGAAAACTATGCAAACCATTATATTCTAGCTCTAAGAACATGAACATTGATGAAAACATTATCCAACCTAATACAAATTCTCTCAATGGAAGAAAAAGACCACATTCGTCATTCCATAAACTCAAAAAATACATGAGAAACAAAAATGTCATCAAAACAACATCGACTACTAGATGATCAATACGACAAAAGTCAATACAAAATATCATATTTAGTAATGAACAAAAAGTATCATCATGGGGGCTTCAGTAGAGAAGAAAGACCATACCATGCGCATTCATATTAGGGGATATATATTGAGGAAAAAATAACATAATATATTGGGGGATATATAGGGGGTAAATTCTCTTTATATCGACAAGTATTAAAAATGGAGTTCAAAGTTAATGAAAAAATATAAAAGGGTATAAAAAAATGTTAATGAAAAAATGGATACTTACAATATTTAGTGAAAGTGGTGGCTTTTTAAATTGAGAAGGGTATTGGGTTCGTATTGGTAAAGGGTTAAATAATGTGATTTTCAGAGGCATTTTTCAATATGTAATCAAATTAAGGGTATTGTTTAATATTCCATGAACGCACGTGATATGTCAAAGGTTCATTGAGTGAAATCCCCATGAGTATCATAATAGATATTCAATTACACAATGGAGATATTAGATGAACAATGATATTTTAAGTAAATAAAAGATATTATTGTTTATAATAGGGCAAGTTGCAATAAAACTTTGTTTAAAAGAGATGTCATAGATTTTAAACGTAATTTTGTTGCATTAGGCAAATGACCATTAGTTTGGATCTTTCGCTATCCAAAAATGTGTCCCAAAGCATTCCCCTGCAAATTTTGAATCCAAATTATCACAAAGATATTGGAATTCCTAGATCCCATGGTACAGATCCCTGTTTTTGGCTACGTGCACAATTCCCTAGTTATTTTTTGAGCATATGTAAAGAAGACCATTAAAAGTTGTGCATAAGTACAAAATGTCTTACAACGTGACCCGTGAACATGACTTAATTCATGTAAAAATAAGAAGTAAGGTCTAGAAGCATTGATGGTAGCATCTATCCTACCCAACAAGCTTCGAATGGTTTCCTATTCATTATGATCCCTCCCATCATGGAGAAATTCCCTCTCTTTGTGGAATCCCT
The DNA here is from genome assembly GCA_031772625.1 of Pinus tabuliformis. Classification (NCBI taxonomy): domain Eukaryota; kingdom Viridiplantae; phylum Streptophyta; class Pinopsida; order Pinales; family Pinaceae; genus Pinus; species Pinus tabuliformis. The sequence continues at coordinate 487,426,185 of CM062818.1, forward strand.
ATCCCACCATTAGTGGATCTCATTCCTTGGAACCAAAATCCCACTTATGGCCTATAAACTAACCCTGCCCTTAGGATTGCAAAGGACTGTTGGAAGTAGGATTATGCTGCAAGATTAAGGTTGGAATGCTATTCATTCAAGGAGTAGGTTAGAGATTGTGAGAAGGGACTTGCATCATCAAGGCTACATGGTTGTAAGGCTATTCTCCATTTTATTAATATAAGGCAGTTATTCTTTGTCAATTACATCTCTCTTGATATAATTTTAGGATTCCTTGATCACCTATGTAGATTTTTATTGCATATTGACCAGTTTATGGTATATGATTAGTTAACTAGTCCATTTATCTCATGATTATACATCGGATGCTTTGATCTCTTGTTTGTTTCTATCAGTGCAGATCTCCTTCGGGATGTTATGGAGAAGCTGTGGGGAGCGACGGGAAGATATCTTAGCCATCAAGGAGAAGATCAAAGAGAGCTTTGAAAGGGACTTCATCAATCATTTCATTTAAATGGTAAGTGGCCTCTATCACCAGACTGGTTTCAGTCAATCATAGTCTAGAAGAAGGTAGCAGTTAATGATTGTTTGTTACTAGGTTTCTTGGAAGTCTAGGGAGATCAATCTTGTCCACAACAAGGATAAGTCCACATAACAAATTGGTGAATTCGTATGGGATTTGTCTCACTCTCCATTATTTTTCTTGTTTGATCTTTTGAAACTCCTGTACAAGTCCTCCTTGAGTGTTTGGAAAGATTAAAATTTTGAATTATGGATTGGATTTGACTTGTTTTTTTTTATTTTTTGCAAAATTCCCCACCGTGCGCACTTAAGATTTAGGCATAGTGCACATACCTGCACACTTGTATTTTAGAAATAGAGCATATACTCACTGGTTTCCACTAGAACCTATGCACATACATGGAATTTTTTAAAATTTTGGTTTTATATTTATCTAGTCCAAACTTTTTTGTTTTTCCTGTCAATTTACACTTGTTTGTACCTTATTTGAATGAATGTCAGTCTGGCTGAGTGTTATGGAAATATTTGCTTGTGATATTCTTGTTTTTTGAAATTAGGGTAAGGTCTTATTCGATGAATGGGTGATCTATCAAAAGAGATATCCATTGGTCTTGTCATGTTGATTTTATATCTTTCTTTTGTCGATTACATCAAGTTTTAAGTCTAGTTTTCTCTTTTGTAAAATTTTGATTTATGTGTAAAAATCAATGATTTGCACGATTATGTATTATTTGTCAAAAATACTTCTTATACTAGTTTTGAAATGAAAAAACATTTTTCTTCTGTTGTTGAAGTGTTCATGAACCGTATTTTTACTGCAAGTGAATTCATAACATTCAATTAAGGGAAATTATTTTTAGTCATTATTGGTTTCTTGTTGCATTTTTCAAATTTCTGAGTGATTCTATGAAAAGATGGATTTATTTTTTCTTGTGTTGTAGGGAAAAGTGAAAATTTTAAATTAATTTCAATATTCAGGTGATTTGAAATTGTATATCTGCATCTTAGGAAAAGGGTTATAGTGGGCTTTAGATTTTTTGTTTACATTTAAATTGAAAAGGTGAAAGTCTATTTCCTTACTTTAGATATATTTTCATTGAAACGAAAATATTACATTAACATTTTTTACTTCATTAGGATTTGCATCAAGTCATAATTTCATCAGTTTCACATCCATTACCTTTGAGTAAATAACAACTTCTAAAATCAATATGGAAAGTCTCACTTTTAGGGATATTTTCCACCTACAATAGATCAGGTTCTAGGTCTTTGGAATAGGGAATTGAGTTAAAATTCCAAAGCTACAAACAAACATTAGTATCTTGTGATAGGGGGGAAATCCATTTACTCCAATTTTTTCAGGGAAGCTCCCCTTACAAAGAAGTCTAGCAGGAGACCATATCGGTCATGGTGAAGTGATCTAACCCACTTTATTGTCTATGGAAGAGTAATTTACACGTACTAAAAATGGTGTCAAAAGGCACTTGTGAGTCACTGGGTAGTAAACCTTATATTAACCATGTTGAGCAACTTTCAAGGGGATTGAGATTTGTTACTCTGCCCTTGCGTGTATGTCCGATCTGCGATTCCTCCCCAGTTTGAACTATTTTATGTGGTAATGTTAGTGAAAATATTCTTACGGTTTTAGCCGAGGTGATGATGGAGGGGAAGTCTTTGTTGTACCTAGAACAAATGTTGGCTAGAATCAGTTGGAAATTTCTAGAGGGTATTCTTAATTCGAGATGACATAAATTAAGTTTACTTGCACCAAATCATGTACGTTAAGAAGGTTGTCATCATAACTGGTTCCAATCACTCTATATATAACACTTTTCACTTTGATTTCTGCAATGTTTGATTTCATCACCAAGTAGTGATTTCATTGTGAAAAGCTTGTTTTCATGGTTTGACTCCTTAGTTTTTTTAGTGCGCGTTAATTGTTTGTTTTTACTTTTTAGGGAGCTTTGGATTGGATTGTGAATATTGTTTGATTTTGTGATAATTTTTATCTTGGATGAATCACCAAGGTAATCATGTAGAATGCAAGGTAATCCTCTTGAACACACACCTAGTCAGTTGGAAAAATAAAAAAGGAAAGGTCAAAGTCAATAGGATCTAAAGCCTCAAAAGAACTTGAAACATAAAAAAATTTACAATCTGAGACAATAGAAACCGAAGTGAATCCAACACAAGAAATAGAATCAAGCTTATTTCACTCTGGTCTAGATAGTAATGAAGTAGTTCAAATTGAATCTGATACTCGTGAAGTTTCTCATACTAAACTAAGAACACAAGACACAGAAGAACATGAGTCTGAAGTTTCTCAACTCGAATCACCTTTGACTGCTATAGCTCCTACGCTCGAACCACCTTCACCTCGAAGGAATTTGATAATTATGACTCGATTACCTCATGTGTTAATTAACATTGAAGGTATTACGAGAAATGAAAAGACAAAAACACATAATTCCAAATTTACTGATGGTGAATCATTTGACCTAAGAGTTCCTTTCTCTCCTTTCCGGTATGGCCTTTGGTATTCTACCATTTTGAGTTTTTTAGGTCAGTATTTGTCACTGCCACACATTCCTTTTTATTCACGAGAAAGAACAATGTCATAAATTTCGATTGGGATCCAATCCATTGATTCATATATGTTTACCAACTCCCTTGAATCACTATTATATGGTGATCCATAGGTTCCTCTTGGATACTAGACACTTACTAGGACTTTTTTAGAAGCTGCTTCTTCTCCCCAAACTTCTACTTGGTCATCTAATTTATCTACATCTAGTAGTTAGAGCATGAATTCCATGCCCGAAGCACTTACAACATCTGACCAACAAATTCACATGGTATTTGGTAGCTCAACTAACCCTCAAGTAACCCAAATTAGTGTTTATTACAGGCCTCGGGGACAACCACCTTATCGTCCACCTAGAGAACAACCTATTTTTGGGGCTCAACCTTTTAGTGAGACTTATGGTCTGATACCTCAACCTAGTCCAGGTCAACCTACTATAAATCAACATTTTCTTGGTACTCCTTATCCTGGGAAGAACATTATTTGGAATCATTATTTTACTCAACAATATTGTCTAGTTTCTCCACAAGTGCCACTTTATCAACTTGTTCAGCCTAGTGGACAACCTATTCCTCAAATACCTATTCCAAGTATTGTCATCCCTGTTTAGTAGCCTATTCAGGGGATTCCTCAAACAGATGTCCAAAAATATGTCTAAGGAATTCCTCAAACACTTGTTCAACATGCAATTCAATGACTTGTTCATAGTTCACCACAAAAACCTACTCAAAAAACTATTTCATAGCTGGTTCCAAGTTCTCCCCAGACACCTATCCTAGGAGTATAAAAAATGACCCTTCTAGTTATGCCTCAAATATATATTCCTCAAAAACCTCAGGAAATCTCACAAGGTTGTTGTTCATAAAACTGTTCTTATGATCTAGTATACACTACATATTCCTATCAGGAAACCCGTTGTAGGAATAATGAAAACACCTTTTCAACATGAATCATATCAGGTTCCACCTTTTCAAGGGAATGTTTTTCAAAGTCCACCTTTCCAAGGTCAAACTATCTAAACCCACCTTTTCAAGGTGAATTTATACAACTTAAATGTATTCAAAGTAAATTTGTTTAAGGCCAACCTTTGCAAGTTAAACCTATACAAGGGCAATATTACTTAGGTCAAATGGGTTAAGCTCAACCTTTCCAGAGTCGACTGTACCCTAGTCAGACTTATGAAGTCCTTGTTCAACCTCAACCTAGTATGGTTCACCCTGGTTACCGTAGTGGAATTCAAATTCCAACTGCATAGTCTATTCGAGGATATCCTGGGTATCCTCCTCTAGGGGTTGGTCTCAACTCGTACAATCATCAAACTTTACCGTAATACCCTAATCGACAATTACCATTTATTGCAACCCTAGATTTACCTCATCTATTTTGGCTAACAAATGATACCATTTATTATTATCCTTGTTGGTTGATGATTCCTACGAAGTTACCAGGTGACATATCCAAATTTGAAGGAAAATTTGAAGAAGACCCATATAATCGTGTGACGACATATCATATTTGGTGCACATCAAATTATTTAATTGATGATGCCATTCGTCTTCTCCTTTTCCAAAAATCTTTAATTGGTTCGACAACCAAATGGTACATTGAGCTACCTCACACCTCTTTCCATAACTTTAGCTCTTTAGAAACAACATTTTTAACCCATTTTCAGCTACCAATTTTATATGAAACTGGTACCAAACTATCGACTTCTTTCAAAGAATCAAAATCGATACATATTCTTGATCATATACATGAATGGAGATGTAGATGTCGATGATTAATTTTTTTTATTCTAGATTAGATTTTAGCTAATTGGTTTACAAAGTCACTTCTTCCTATTATTAAAGAAGATTTTGCTAAGGGAGGTGTCGTCACATAAGAGTAGGTATTTTCTCATGCCCAATGTTTAGACATAGTCTACACACAATATGGAACCTTTTATGAGAGAATCCTGAATTTACTGTGCCCTATAGGTGATCCAATAATTACGTCTCCTACAAGGTCTAATGTTGTTGATGGTATAATAGGTTTTGTTAGCCAATAGTATAAGAGGGAAAAGAAAATTTCTAAAAGTACTCAAACTTTGTCCATACAAGATACACCATCTCAAAACCTTTTTCCAGAAGTTATTTCTCAAATAAATGTCATAGAATCATCTACTTGGAAGAGTCAGTCAATCAGAGGTAAAAATAAGGGGAAAGGTAAATCGAAACAAAATGCTTCTTCAAAATAGAAACTTGCTAACACTGAACCTACTAACAAGAAGTGAAAACCTTGCTATCCTTGTATTCTTTGCAATGAGGATAACTATACCAAGAGAAGTCTACATCAAGCAGAGGTTTCCAAATTCATTAAATGTTTTCCAACTCCCACTGTTTTGAAGGATCCAATTCCTTCTCAAGATAGAAAAATGATTTCTCATAACACATCTTCCTCTTCCACATCACACGATATCATGATGATGTATTCACAAAAATTTATGGTGGCTACGAGATCAAAATATTATAGGTCTAATGGGTTTGTTGACAATGGAAATGAGTCTAGTTCATCTCGTCAACCTTCCAATTCAATTCCTCCTCATGCTTATGAACTATTACAGTTCGAGAAACTAAATCATGACATGACGATCCAACCACTTCCCAAAGGTGTGCTTCAGAAATAATCTTTCAACCTGCATGCTAGATCTGTAAAAATTACAACATTCTTGAAGACCAAGCTATGCCTCCTTCCACAATGTTAGCTCTAGAGGTGGTACAGACATTCCCAGGACAACGAAAGCTTTTATTTTCAGCCATAGGAGCTATTGATCTGCAATATTATAACCTTATTATCATTGATCCCAAGAGTCATATCCTGAGACTCCCTCATCAACTTGCATTCCTGATTCCAATTTTTTTTAAAGCTAGATGAGTGTTTCACAAAAATTTTGAAAAAGGAGATTCTACGTGTATTATTTCAATTGCTTGTTGGAAAGCTTTAGGTTCTCTAACCATCATTCAGTCAACTACCACATTGAAAGCATATGATGTGAGAGGTTTCTTCCTTCTGGAATCCTAAATGATTTTCCCATAGAGATAGAGGGTAAAAGAGTGGTGACCAAACTTGAATTTTTTGATGCTCAACTTGATTACAAAATTTTTCTTGGTCAAATTTTTACCTACAATATGTCAACATTGGTCTCATCACTTTTTCAAATGATACAATTTCATGAAAAGAAAATTGTCAGAGTAAACCAGTTTACTTACTATACTTTAGACACTAACTCTATGGGTAGCAAACCTTTTGTTGGAAAAATAGATAATCTTTATGAGTATACTAGTGTTGGTATAATCAAAGACTCATCACTGATGGGAACTTTTGCACTCTACCAAATTTTCCTTCTAATCTTGTTGAGGTTAACGTGATTACATCAAGCACTATGGAATCTTGTTGTTTGTGGATAATGTATTTAGGGTATGAATTAGCTTCATATGGAAATGAGATTTCTTTGATCCCATTTGAATTAGATTGTTAGGTATTTCAATCATTTTCCAAACCCTGATCTTTTGATATTGATCGATTGAATGCGATCAATGATGATTATTCTCCTTTACCTTGGTTAGAATTGGTTTCACTCTCTTATCCTTTTGACTATAAGTTTCCAACTGATGAAAGTATTATGGAGGCCATGACTTCAAATGAAATTTCATGGAATGATTACCACCATCTATCTTGTTTTCTACGTAACCTTGATAATATCCGTAGTAATTTTTCAACTATGTTTCCACCTAAGATAGTAGATAATCCAGTATCAACCATTGTAGTTTTCTAAGATGAGTCAAAAATTTATTTGGGAAATATATCTACAATGATTACCATTGACATCTCAGTCAAAACAGGGATTATTGAAAATATTCACATAGGCACCTCATGTTCAATCGAAGAAATTCGAACATACAAGGCCCTATTTCAGCAATTCTATGAAATTTTTTCCTGGTCCTATGAGGAAATTCTAGGAATTGACCCAAGCATTATTGTATATGAGATTGAACTGGATGAAAAACATATCAGATAACAATTACATCTGATGCATCCATGAAAAACTATTGTGATTAAATCTGAGGTTAGGAAACTACTCAAAGATGTTTCCATCTACCTGGTTCCCCTAACTGATTGGGTGTCCAATGTTGTAGCTGATGAACACAAAACCTCATTCATCTTGCCATGGGGGAATTTTTCCTATCGAAAATTCCCATTCGGTTTGAAGAATGTTGGTGAAAATTTTCAACGGGATATGTCTTATGCATTTCACGATATTAAGGACATTTTTCAACCTTATTTGGATGAATTTCCAACTCATTCACTAAGACAGGAAGACCATCCAAAGCATTTGAGATAAATATTTATTAGATGTTATCATTAGAATATTCACTTGAATCCACACAAGTGTGTTTTTTGTGTGAAATCTGGTCAATTGCTAGGATTTATTGTCTCAAAGTAAGGTATTCATGCCGATCCACTGAAAATCGAGGTTTTTTTGAATTTTCCTCCTCCTTCCAGTACCTGCCCACTACAAAGATTAGAAGGGTGTTATGCAACTAGCTCACAAAATAGAAGAAAAGAGAGATAAACGCCTTCAAAATTAGCCTCTTTAAGGGGGAAACCTCCTTTACATTACAAAAATGAACAATTCTTGGATGATTCAAATGACACGTCCTCCTTTGTATAGACAGAAGTCTAAGGGGTCATAATATAATTAGAGCCAACATAACAATACTAATTTAAGGGAAGAACAATAACAATAGTGGGCTTCTATGGGGCACAATAATAATAATATGGGGACAACATGGGAACAAAAATATCAATAAGGGGTACAATGATAATAATAATAAGGGAATACACTAGTATTATAGGGACCTAACATGCCCCTCTCCTTCAAAAAAGTGTTGTCTTCAATGCTTGAGTAGTTCTAGATAATTCTGTAAAAAATTATCATCTTCCCATGTAGAATATTCAGCGGGTAAGTTCTTCCACTTGATGAGATACTCTGAAATTCATCGATTTCGTAACTGTCGAGTTCCTGTTTCTATGATTTCTTTCAGTTCCAATATGATTTTTCCTTCCTTGTCAAGCTCTAGCAATATTGTTTGAACTAGGATCTTGTCACCTATAACCTTCTTTAAGCATGAAACATGGAAAACTGGGCGCACTTGGGAAGATGGAGGAAGTTCCAATTTGTATGCCATAGTACCAATATTTCGCAACACCTTGTACAAACCATAATACTTTGGTGATAATTTATTATCATTCATAGCTTGCTTGAGGGGCATTTTTTTGTATGGTTGTAGCTGTATAAATACCCAATAACCTCCATAAAAAATTATTTTGCAACGATGTTGATCTGCCTATTGTTTCATTCTATTCAATGCCAAACTAAGGTTATCCTTTAAGAGTTGGAGAGCTTTTCGCTGATCCTCGACGTGATCTTCCACTACTTGAACCTTATAAATTTCTCATAAATATGATGTGATGGACAGTGGATGATATCCACAAAGTGCCATAAATGGGGTCATTTTTGCTCTAGTATGGAAGGAAGTTTTATACCACCATTCAGCGAGAGGCAACCATTTGACAAATTATGTTTGTTTATCAGATACAAAGCAATGGAGATATCCTTCCAAACATTTGTTCACTATCTCGGTTTGCCCATGAAATTGAGGATGATAAGATGAGCTATGAGCTAACTGACGACCCGAACAAGAAAATAATTTTGTCCAAAAATTTCCAGTGAAAATAGGATCTTTGCATTCACAATAATATTTGAGTTTCCATGTAGCTTTTGAAATGTTTCCATAAATGTGTTAGAAACTGTACTGCCATTGAATGTATGAGATAATGCACAAAAGTGTGCATACTTGGAAAGTCTATCAACTACCACCATGATGACACTCTTTCCTTTGGAATTGGGTAAACATGTGATAAAATCCATTGAAACCTCCTCCCAACATTGACTTGGAATGGATAAAGGTTGTAATACACTTGGGGTCTTAATTGTCTCAACATTAGTTTGTTGCCAAACCAAACATTCTGCTACAAAATTTTGGAATATTAGATTTAAGGCCATCCCAAAAAAAATCCTTCTTAACCCTGTGGTAAGTTTTTAAAAATTTTGAATGCCCTCCTGAGGGAGATGTGTGTAATTCCCTAAGAATATTTTGTTTGTGTTGGGAATTCTTACAGAGGTATAAGCAATCTTTGTACCATAACAAATAATTTTTCCAACTCAATGTATCATATGTACAGGGATCTTGTTGCATCTTTTGAATGATTACCCACACTTCTTCATCATTCTTCCTTTCATCCCTTGCTTTGTTTATCCAATCTGGATGGACAATAGAAATGGCACAAAGAAATTCTTCCACATCCTCATCCTTTCTTGAGAGTGCATCTGCAACAACATTTTTCTTCCCTTTTTATAGATGATTTCAAAGTCATAACGCAACATATTTGTGACGCATTTTTGCTACTCTTCTGAAGACAATATTTGTTCCAAAGAGTATTTAAGATTATCATGATATATTTTTACCTTGAAGTGTCTTCCCATTAGGTAAGGTTGGAATTTCTTAAGTTCATGTAGTATTGCCAACATTTCCTTCTCATAAATAGCTTTGTGTAAATATTTTCCTCTCATTAGACGACTTTCAAAAGAAATGGTTCTATCTTCTTGCATTAAAACAAGACCAATTCTATTTCTCGAGGCATCACATTCCACAGTAAAGGTTTTTTTGAAGTCTGGCATAGCTAATATTGGTGCTTGGCACATTGCCTCTTTAAGATGTTCAAAGGTATTTTTTGGTTCTCGAGTCCAAGAAAATGCATCTTTCTTCAGTAATGTTGTTTGAGTTGGCACTATTCTCCCATAATTCTTAAGAAACCTGCGATTATAGCATGTCAACCCTAGAAATCCTTATAAATGCTTTAGGGATGTGGGGATCTTCCATTCCTTAATGGATTTGATTTTACTAGGGTTTACCTTAACACCTTCATGAGATAAAATATGACCCAAATATTCCACCTCTTGTACTCTAAAGAAACATTTGGAGTTTTTTGCATATAATTGTTTCTCCTCCAATAGTTTGAGCACTTTGTCAACATGGTGAACATGATCCTTCCAAGACTTGTTGTAGATTAAAATATCATAAAAAAAAAAATACTAACACAAATTTTCTAACGAAGGGTTTGAAAATGGAATTCATCAAACCTTGAAATGCAGAAGGTGCATTGGTAAGGCCAAAAGGCATGACCAAAAATTCATAATGACCCTCATGAGTTCTAATTGCTATTTTTGGAATGTCTTCGGTCTTCATTCTTATTTGATGATATCCTGAATGAAGGTCTAACTTGGTGAAGTAAATTTATGCATGCAATTCATCCAATAATTTATCAATGATAGGAACGGGGAATTTATCTTTAATAGTGAGCTTGTTGAGCTCCTTATAATCCGAACACATGTGCCATGATCCATCTTCCTTGTGCACCAATACTACCAGATCAGAGAAAGAACATTGAATAGGTTTTATTATACCAACCTCTAGCATCTCTGCAACCATATGTTCAATTTCACTCTTTTTACCATAGGGATATCTGTAAGGCCTGATGTTTGGAGGAAGACTTCCTAGAATAAAATGAATAGCATGATCATGATCATGAATATGTGGGAGGAATTTAGGAGTCTTAAATACCCTAGAATGATTGTCCAAGACTTTTTAGAGATATGGAGAAATAGATGATTCCAATGTGGGAACATCTAGCGAACATAATTGTGCAATTACGCCTAGTTGTTCTTTATTTAGAAGCGTTTTCGTGCCATTAGAGCTAATTATCTTTCCCAGTTTCCCTTTAATACCCCTTAATTCAACTTCCTTTCCTTCTGAAACAAATTTCAAGAAAAGTTCCTGAAAATTAAAATTTATCGTACACAAGGATTGTAGCCATTGGACTCCTAGTACAACATCAACACCACCCATTGAAATGGAAAGAATTGGACTATTCAGCACATATTCTCCCATGAATAACTTGATATTATGGAACTTTATAGAGAAATTTATGGTTCCTCCATTTGTAATGATCACATGACACTCTGGTGTTGGATATAGGAAGTAATTCAATTCCTTTCCTATCTTACAATGAATAAAATTATGGGTACTACCCGAATCAATCAACACTATTATCTTTTTCTTCTTGATATGTCCTTCTATCTTGATAGTTTGAGGAGTGGCAATTCCACCTAATCCATTACAAAATATGGTTGGATTCATTTCTTCTTTCTCTAGGGTTTTTTCCTCGTATGTATCCTCTCCTTTTTATCTTCCTTGTTCCATTTCTTCCTCCTCTTTGCAATCTATGTAAAATAATTTCTTCTCAGCACACTTATGAACTTTAGTGTATTTTCTATCCCAACTGTAACAAATCCGTTTTTCTCTTTCTTCCTCCAATTTTTGTGGTGTGAAGTTTGTAGGTTGTGGAAGGCTAGGGACAGCAACACTTCCATCTTTATAGTTGTGAGTGGTAGGATTCCTTGTTTCCATAATTTTGCTTTCAACTTTTCTTGCTAACTTGAATGCTTGCTCCAATGAATCAAGTTCCCAAAGGTGAACCTCATGTTGGATGTTATCCTTGAAAGTCCCTATGAACACATCAATCCTATGATCCTATGGAATATCTCTTACTATTGAACCATTTTGTTTGAGATTGATCAATTCGCTAAAAATGGTGTTTATTTTTGTATCATCATAATGTGCTATCATTTCTTCCAAAAAAATTTCCCAAATGAAAATTTGTTTACGAGAGAAAACCCATCGATACCATACAAACTGATTGAGTTCCAAATATAAAGCTGCAATGTGTACCTTTTCTGTGCTTTGCACATTATGGAGATCGAAATATTGCTCCATCTGTAGTATCCATGTTACAGTATCCTTTCCATCAAACTTCCTCATATTGAACTTTGGAAGATGATGGGTGTTCAATCCAACGTTAGATCTATGAAATCCTGACTAACATTTCTTTTGTTCTCGTCATGAATTTCCTTTACTACCCTTTCATCATTAGTAAGCATTTCTTGTAGCAAATTTGTCAAATCTATCTTCATATCTTCCATGTTGCCTTTAAGTTTTTCTTCTATACCATCCATCTTAGCTTCCATGCCATCCATCTTAGCTTCCATTCCATTCTTTAAACCATCCATCTTAGCTTCCACACCTTTCTTCAAACCATCCATCTTAGCTTCCACACCTTTCTTTAAACTATCCATCTTAGCTTCTGTTACTTTTTCTGAGAGTGAATTTTGTTGTACTTGGTCTCGTAATTTTGATATATCATGTTGCATTTCTTCCCGTTCTTCATGAGTTATGCTAGAGATTTCAGGTTTCTTACTAGGTGTTTCCATTTTATTTATTTGGGGCATTAATTAATGATAATAGTTATTCAATATGCCCTTTGAATTCCTTCAAACTATTTTTTTAGACCAAACTTATGCAAAATTTTAAAAAACTACACACCATTTTTCACTTTGTAGGAGCTCGATATTGAATCTATGGTATCTTTGTAATTTCGTACCTCCAAGGTCTAAACTTTCCTCTTGCGGTAGCCTTTTGAATCCTCTTTTCAACCCCATAAGTCTGATCAAGATTGGATTCTTCAAGGAATATTTATGCCAAATCTCCTACGATGACCTGACTATAGACTGGTTCAGTAGAGCGAACTTGTACGAAGTACCACGTATCATTGTTTTTCCCTTATGACTTGAAACCAATATACAGAAAACTACATGTTTTCCTCCTTTTCTAGCATTTTACGAAATTTCAATCTAATCCTCATAGATAAAGTTACGACAATTTTTCCGAGGTCACCTGTTTTAGATATAATTCGGGAGTCTCTGAAAGCCCTAAATTCCTTGGATCATATCTCCGAAAGTATAGCGAGACAGGCTCGTAAATTATGATCCAAGGTTCATAATTATTTTGACTCAAATGAGTTTTTCTTAGCTTCTAAAAGGTCGCAGAAAAAAGGTTATAAGGAAAATGCCAGAATGACCTGTTTGGAGTAGCAAAACCCTAGAATCCAAAGTTATGATACCAAATGTTATGTAACTAGCTCACAAAATAGAAGAAAAGAGAGATAAACGCCTTTAGAATCAGCCTCTTCGAGGGGGAAACCTCCTTTAAATTACATAAATGAACAATTCTTGGATGATTCAAATGACAAGACCTTCTTTCTATATATAGGAGTCTAAGGGGTCACAATATAATTAGAGCCGAAATAACAATAATAATGTAAGGGCACAACAATAACGATAGTGGGATTCTATGTGTCACAATAATAACAATATGGGGACAACATGGGCACAATAATAATAATAAGGTGTACAATGAAAATAATAATAAGGGAATACACTAGTATTATAGGGACCTAACAAAGGGCAAGCAAACTTTCTACGCTAGTTCATCCATAACTACGATGAGTTCACTAAAGGTTTTACTTGATATTTGAAAAAGGAAATCTCATTCATTTAGGATGAAGTGGCTCAAAAGGCCTTTGATGCCCTTAAATATGTGGTGACCCATACATCATTGTTGCATCCTCTTGATTATCATCGAGACTACTTTTCATACTTAATTTCATACGATGTTACTATTGGTGTGGCTTTATTTCAGGAAGATGAATCAAATGAATAGCATGTGATATATTAATTAAGTAGAAATTTGACCAAAATTGAAGCAAAATATGAACATGTGGAGAAATTAGCCTTGGAAGCCGTTCAAGTTGTCCAACATTTCCATCACTACATACTGTGATTTCCAATTGAAACCCCATGGTTACATTCTTACTAGACAATTGATAGAGGGAAGTATTCCAAATGTATCGTCATCCAATAAGAATTTGATTTGGAATTCATTATCTTACTTTCTCCTTAGTATTTGTTGAATTATTATCTGACTTTCCCCTTGCTAAGACGAAAAACGTGACAGAGGATTCTCTTCCAGATGAATCTCTCTTTCTGATCATTACTTTATATCATTGGAATGGATATATCATCATTTACCTTCAGACCTAGACATGTTGGCCAGAACAGAGATGAACTAACCGTCATCGTCTCTGGTAGCAATCCCAACAATAAAATATTGTTGGTGATACAATTTATCGCCATGGTGATGATTCTATCTTAGGTGATGTTTAAATCACGAAGAAGCTGAAAAGGCATTAAATGAATGCCATTTTGGAGTTTTTTGGTAGTCATATGTCAGGGTTTTCCACTCCTCAAAAGATCCTGTGAGCAAGGTATTTCTGGCCTTTCATGTTCAAATACTATATAACAATGGTCGAGAAATGCCTTAATTGTGAAATATATGATTAGAAAATGTGTGCACATCTAGCCCCTCTTCACCCATTCATTGTTGTCGATCCTTTCTCTAAATGGGGCATCAAATTTCTTCCATGTAACCCTCACTTAGCTCGAGGGGGCATGGGTACGTTATCCTTGTGGTAGATTATTTCATGAAATGTGTCGAAGTGATGCCTAAATATAAGGATGATGGTGAAACAACATCCATTTTTGTGTTCAATCATGTAAGTTCTTGGTTCAAAGTTCCATAAGTCATTGTCATGGAGCATGGTAACCATTTTCGAAATGACGACGGATATTACCATAAAGCTAGGCCTGCGTCATGATAATTCTACTCTAAATTACCAGTAAGAAAATGGCCAAGCGGGAGTTGTTAGCAATGTTTTAAAAACCATGATTAAGATTATTATCAAGACTCATAAACTATATTGGCATCTAATTCTTTATCGAGCCTTGTGGCCATACCGTACCATAGAAAGCACTTTCACTAGTTTTACTCCTTCCCAGCTCATCTACAACATGGAAGAATTTCTACTAATTGAATGTGAGATACCATCTTTGAAATTGGAAATTAAACTATTAACAGCCACTTCTGCTGAAGAAGAACGTTTCCTATACTCATAATGTCTCTATGAGACTCGTCGTGATGCTGCATTAGCTAGTGAGGCCCAAAAGAAATGATTCATATCACAGTGTGATCAAAATGTCAAAACTCATTCATATGTAGACGGTGATTTTGTCTTGGTCTATGATCAAGAGCACAATAATTTAGGCGTTGGTATATTCGAGCCTATGTGCATGGCCCGTATTTTGTAATATGTGCATTGGTAAAAGGGGCATATGAACTAGTTGATTATGATGGAATTCCTTTGAGAGAGTCGAGAAATGGTCTTTACCTAAATAGATATTTAGCTTAGATTGTTTGGTGAAACATTTGTATATTGTTATACCATAGTTTATGTATGATACTTTTTAGCATCTTTTTACGATTTTGTACTACTTCTCCTGCTCAGCTTGTGTTACACTTGATTTCTAGATATTGACACTCCCTCAAGCTTACATTGGCTTTGATGATGGTGCTAGTCATAATACTCAAAATTTATCTTCTGTTGCCTGGTTCATTTATTTGCCCATAGATGCGTTAGTTTCTATCCATGGGATATTCTTTAGTCAAACAACGAACAATATTGTAGAATATAATGCAGTGATTGAGCTATCATCTGATGCCATTGCATTTGGAATTCGCCGATTGATCGTTATGTTACATTCACAACTCGTAGTGTTAAATTGAATGGTGTTTATTGAGTTAAATGTGCTTCCATGCTAAGGATTTTTTTTAGGTCCATCTCTTGGAAAGAGAATTTGATTATATTGAGTATCAACATATTCTGAGAAATTTAAACACATTGACAGATGCATTAGCTAATTATGTGTTAAATTGGCACTTGTAAAACATTTGGAAAGAAACCAATGCAATATTAATGTAGAGTAGTTTAGCTCTTTCATTAGATAAGGGTCTACAAAAAGTATGGATTTTACAAAGTTTTCATCCAAAGACATGAGGCTCCATAAACTTTATTTTCTAAGCATGCCACTACATCATAAAAAAAAATATCTACCCCTCAGACTAATGACTATGCACGATGATGATCATGGTAGCATACCATACCATGTGCTATGTGTCATAGAAAATGACTAATAGGACCAAGAACCCCCATAGTGTGCCTATGATAGTAGAGAGGTAGGTCATCCTGCATGACATTTGGAATGTCCAAATTCAACCTATTAAGGTTTTGCTCTATCTCTGTCAATGACTTTGCCACATATGGGTTCTTCTTTATGGGAGCTACTGGATTCTCACCATGCCTATCATCTCTGCGAATTCTAGAGGGTTTCAATGGGGCCACATCTACATGATCATTATGAAGAATTAGATTTGGATACCAAAAAATAACAAAAAATTTAAAAATGTAAAAAATCCTCCAAAGTGTGAAGTTTTACCTATGCTACCCCACTGCATCCCAGGAGGTAGTGGCATGTCTAGATTTCCTATGTAATCAATCCTTGAGTATGGAAAATCCTCAATCATGATGATTTGGTTTTCCAACCAATCAAAGAAGTGAGGCATATATCTAATCATTTGTCCTTGGCCACCTCCATGGCATGCCATAAACATAACCAATTTCAACATCCGAGTGTCCCAAGGTCCTCCTATCTCTATAGCTACCTATGGAGTGAGAAGATGAATCTTCTCTAGAGAAAATGAGATAATGAAGGAACCGTACCAAAATTTTTTGAGTCTGCCTATTCTGACTCTAGTCAGTTTCCCTCTTAGATTGGAAACTACAACCTCACTCTAGTTGAATATATTGGGTCGTAAACACTCCACAGAGGTTTGCATTTGAGCCTTTGTGAGCAAATTTAGAGCTAAACTACTGCATATTCTTGCAACAGTAAACCTGATGGATTTCGAAGGATGCCGAGAGATGGTCTTAATCTCAATTCTTCCTTCTTTGAGAGAAACTCCATCAATATAATGTTGCATCAAATAGGTGGCATTGGTTTCACCACCTCACCAATGCCCAAACATATTGATTTCCACCCCACGACATGGCAATCCTGTTAGGAAGTAAATTTCAATAACATCAAAGAAAAGTCTCTGGTATCTGACTATGAAACATTCTTGTTGAACATTCCACTTTCCCAACCTCCATTCAACCAA
The DNA here is from genome assembly GCA_031772625.1 of Pinus tabuliformis. NCBI lineage: Eukaryota > Viridiplantae > Streptophyta > Pinopsida > Pinales > Pinaceae > Pinus > Pinus tabuliformis. The sequence goes on from CM062818.1 coordinate 487,443,399, forward strand.
ATTGATTAGGCTTTCATGCCCAGCATGGTGAAATTTTTTTATATGCCACAATTTCTCAATGTCTGTATAGTTTTTGGATAGCTTAATGCAACTATGTCTTTCTCTTCATGTTCACGCTCTCTCCATTCCATATTTGCAAATAAAAACCCTGCAAACAAGCATAAGAGATCATTTGAAGAAATCATAGAAACATTTAGCAAGAAATTAGGGTTATTTTGATGTTAAACATTTTTCCCTCAATGTTGTGCGTAGCTGACTATGATGAAAAATGCAAATGTGCACAAATATCTACTTAGAAACTGTGCACATCGCATTTTTCTTTTTAAAAAAATTGGTCTATGTGCATAGGCCCAATAAGGGCAACCTACGCACATCAAGGGTGATTTTAATTTATAAAACCCTCCCCAAAAGTAAAAAAATACATTGAAATGCGAAATAAAAATCATAAAAACAAATATCTCGGAGAGACAATCTACCTAAAAAATATGGCTCGTGATTTTGTCGAACGGTTTTCCTAGAATCCACCTCTAATTTTTCTCGTGAAAATGACCTCTATCACTCTCAAAAGGTTAAAAACATAAATGCTACAAACTTTTTTACTTTTTTGGCTTTTTATAAGTATTTTGGGCCTATCTAAATATAAATTTTTGCCTATTCAATTTTTGAATCCAAATATATGGTGTTTTTCACTTTATTTTTTAGAAGGGAGAATTATTTTGAGAGTAAGCGTGCATATTACAAGTTATTTACGAGAATATATCATTTTGGTATTGCATATATTTGTATCACTTTTTTGAACTCGTTAAAACTTACAAAAAAGTGAAACCCTAGAGTTACCTTTACACCCTTTTCAGAATACTTAGAAATGAGAAGATCATTGAGTACTTGATTGTTAGAACTCATAAAGGTAAATGAACAACTGTCTATCTAGTATAAGTTTACCCCCTTTAAGGAGTGAACTATACTATTTACAAAAAATGTATATGTTGACTAATCATAGTCAATAGATTTCTCTCCCGCATTATTTTACCCTTGTTTGGGCTTGAGGGACTAAATTTTCGAAAAAGAACATTGTTGAGTTTACTTATTTTTTTCTCTTGAATCCCTAAAACTGAAAAACATCGAACTTTACCTTCTCCAGGATCATTAAAATTTATGTTGAAATAACTGAACAAGTTTTATTTTCATGTCTTTTCAAACTATTTAAATATGAAAATGACAGTGGGTTACCCCTTCAATGGACTCGTAAAATTCAAATAGTGCAGGACTTGTTAAGAATGAGGAGACCAAACCACTCCTTCTTAGGGATCATTAGAAAAACTTTGGAGGAATCGTCTGAGGGATGAGATTACAAGACATGCATATGTTATCCTTGTGAAGATTGTAAAGAATAAAGATGTACTTGCCAGTAATGGTGGTGGAAAAGTGAGAAAGAATCTTTATTCTTTTGCAGTTGGTAAAATATATTATAAATAATTTCATTTAATCAATAAAGCTCATAGTCACACGAATTTTTATATAGCATGAGTTATATCAATAGTTAATTCCACACATGCATTTGTTCCTTGGAAAGCCTCTGCACACTCACAACCACTTCTGCACAACTAGTTATGTATTCAGTACTAATTAACAAATACTTATTTACAGTTTACTATTGTAACTTTATTAATTTCAACATAAAATTTAATATGGATTTCTCACAACAAAAATATTCCCACAATAAAACAAGTTTCTATGTTCATCAAGTCTTATTTAAAAACTTATTTTCTTTAAGCAAAAAAATTGTATATGACTATAGGAAAATTACTCAAAACAAGATTTTGAAACCTTTTCACAATGATTTAGAAAAACATATAGCATAGGTGAATGTATTTAATTATTATTATTTATTATTATGAACATATGTTTTTGTGAAGGTCTTTCATTCTAGGCTGCTTCCCCTGCATTATGGAAACTCTTATCCTAATTAAAGATGATTGCAACTAAATAGTAATAGTTTCTGCCCAACAACCCTCAATAGTTATCAACATAGTGAATTTCATTCATATTCAAATGTTTATGATAACAAATGTAATAGGTACAAATTCACATGTAAAACATAATCTAAGAATTATTGAAATAATTGGTAAATAGTTTTGAGTATTAGAACGGAATGAAAATAAATATATTTCAATTATTATTCATTACATACTTATTTAGGATTTATCTCCTTTCTATTTCATTCATCTGAGACAGCGTAATTAAAATTGCATGTAGTAATACACTTGTCTGGAGGCTACATGGATGCAGAAAAGGATTTGTGCAAGGGTTGTTAAAATGGTAAAAATTCAAGACTTTGTTTTAATTATTGCTAGTTATGTGGAATAATCAAATGGTGCAACTGAGTACAAAAGTAGATGTACAAGTGAACTTATGTGGAGATGAATCTGCATGTGGGGATATTATGTAACACAGGGCATTATTTATTGTGACAGTGTGAGGAGCAAGTTGTGTAGATGTGGGTCTGAAGTGTATACACTAAAAGCTTGAGAATTTTTGGCATTGTTGCAATAAGTAAAATTTATTTTTAAAAGTGCCAATTCTGAAGAAATTATTGTGTCGAAAGAGATCCAATGTCAAGAGGTCTACACAATGAGTTGAGCTTCCACATAGTAATTTTCTTGGTTGTTATATGCTTACACACAACTTGAAATGCAATTTTTCATAAGAGACCATTCATTTTTTTAAATATCATGTCCATATGAAGGTGGAAATCAAGTTGTGCGGAGGTAGTTGTGCAAAAAAAGTTGTTTGGAAGTTATTACAAAGGGAGTACAATGAAATATTGAGAGATTTTTTCATAGATGCAATAATTGAAAGTTATTTATAGAAAAATCAATTTGGATGAGATTATTGTGCGAAAAGAGGTTCAATATAAAGAGGTTCAAACAATGATCTGAACTTCCACACATTGAACATCCTTATGCACAATAATATTCCTTTTTTTCTATATTCTTACATGAAACTCGGTTTCTTTATTTCCACTTGCTAAATTGCATCATACATACAAGTGACAGGACTGAAAAGCAATGTACTCTTAGGGACATCGAACTAGAAAGAGTATTATCTGCACTATCACAAATTTCCTACAACAAATCTGAAAGATTGTGGATCATTGAATCTGCATGGCAAGTTGCTTTTCATCTTTGGAAATTAAAGCAAAGAACAAGATATTTTGTCAAATTGGTAAAAAGCGAGCTCAAAGGAGACATAGAATTCATGGACAATGACCTATTAACTTTTTCTCAAAACATTAATTCACTATCCAAACATGAATGAGATAAACAAGGACTACCTAATGGTGATTGTAAGAGGTAGATCAAGGGTGCATGGTTTGGGAAAATCAAAACATGAAAAGATATTTTTTTTACTGTGGAAACATAGAAAATCAAAGAGAAGATGCGTATCTCAAGGTGGTAGCGATTATTTAAAATTTAAATGGTCCATCTATTACATATGAATCTAGATTAAATGTAAAGGAGAAGTTGATGGTTGATTTGGAGAAGTTGAAACAATCACAGGAATTTCGATGATATCACTAATTTTACTGCAGAGAAAATTAGAAAATGGCTAATTATTTTTGCTATTGTTAACGAAGAGTACTCTGCCTTAGTTTTGCAATTGCAACAAGAAGAAAAAGAAATAGAGGAGGAGATATTCAAGGAGACTCTGCTTTTGCATATTGTAAACATTTTAATGCATTGGAACATTTATTTTTGTTGTCAAAACACTATGCTCTTTAGATCTTATGTATAACTTATGATGGAATATTCTAATTCCTAAATGAAATTTCTTGTTATCTGTTACAGATAACCTTTTGGAAATTGCAGTTGACAAGATTACAATTGCAATTGTCATCGAGACACTTTTGTAATTGAATTATTGACATTTTCACAAGTTCTTTATGCAACGAAGATTATTTCTTGGACGAGGGCTTTGTGATCATAACTTATTTGAATTTTGATTACTGTTTTTCCTATGTTTGTTAATTATCTAAACAATTGTGAGATAAAATTTAACATGAGATGTTGAATGGACCTAAGTCCTCAACTGTTATACAGAAAACAATAATTGAACGATTGTTTACCTTAATTTGTTTTTCACTTTTATATATGATCCAATGTTCTCTAATGGATAATAATTAAAATGCATTTTTTTACTCTATTTTAATACTTAAACTTTTTTTCTTTGTTTCAATAATTATTATATTATGTTTTACATTTGAATGTAAATGCAATTCACTATTTTGATAAATATTAGGGGTTGTTGGGATAGAAAGAATTAGTATTATGTTCTTGTCATTTTTATTTATGAATGCATGTATAAAAGTGAAAATGGCTCACATAAATGTTCCATTATACACACTCTTCATTCGTCCATAATTAGGATAAGAGTTTCCATAATACAGGGGAAGCTACTTGGTCTGAAATTTCTGCAAAACAACATATGTTCGTAATAATAAATAATAATAATTATACATTGAGCTATCAGATATATTTTTTTGAATCATTGTGAAAAGGTTGCATATGTTGAATTTTGCAATGGTCAATTGTAAGCCAGTTTCTATAAGTGATCTTCTTATAGACATATAATTTTATTTTTTCTTAAAGAAAATAAGTTTTCAAATAGGACCTATTGAACATAGAAACTTGTTTTATTGTGAGAAGATTTTTTTTTGTGTGAAACCCATATTAAATCTTATGTTGCAATTCACAAAAGTTACATTAGTCCATTGTAAATGAGCATTTGTTAAATGTCATTAGATACAAAACTAGTTGTTGGAAGTGGTTGTACATGTGCGGAGGCTGTGCAAGGAAAATGTGCATCTATGGAATTAAGTATTTATATAAACTATGTTATATATAGAAATGTATTTCATTGTGAGATTTATTAATTAAATGACATTAGTCTATAATAAATTTTATTAATTGCAAAAAAAATAATAAATAATAATAATGTTATAGCTGAAGTTTTGTTGGTAATTATAATCAATGCGAGAGGTATCCTGCATATGGAAAAGTGGAATTGCAAACTTACGTTATGTAGAAGTGGGCGAAAGAATAAGAATAAGTAACACACAAAAAATGCTTTCATTATGCGGAGTGCGGTTTCACTATTTCATAGATGTTATAATGACTAGTGGTTCATTACCCATTCGTTGAAATGGATGGATCAACACGTCATTAGAAACATAAATTCTATTACCTCTACACTGACATCAATATAGTAGTGGATGTGATTGTTGACAACCGAAAGCTAGTTATCATTATTAGAAAAGTTTCCCATTTAATTTGTTTCATACATGCAGTAATTGATTTTCGTATTTTGAGATTTGTTTTTTTTAATATTTTTGCTATTTCTCGACAAAGCCTTCTTTGTTGTTTTTTAATTGTTATTTATTTCATAAAATACATTTTAGATGCAGAATAGTAATATATATTGGAAACAGAAAAAGGAAGAAAACTTAGCATTACCAACAATTGCTCTGTTCACGAAAAATCCTATAGTTTGAGAACTGTAATCTGATTTCCAAAAAACATTGTCTGGTTTTCTGAAAATCGTGCCAAAATTTTTGCTATTTTCTATTCAAGATTATGGTGAGTTTACATTATGTAAATTATTTTCGCTATTTTTTGTAAATGTAGATTTTTCTATATTGAGTTGTTATATGTAGGAAATTTATTTTAGACCATCAAAACATAATTGTGCATATACACTGACAAGTTTCATTTTTACGTTTCAAGCAATTTGGCAAGGGAAGAATTATTTCTCATTGCATTTCCAGACATCCTAGTAGATCTTTGATTTTATTAGACATTTTTTTTATCTTATTTCACATTATCAATGAATATACTATACTCGTGAAAGAAAGATTAGCAATCTACTTATCAGAGCAACAAGATTATTTTTTTTACTAATGCAAATGATACTATGAGAGTGTACATAAACATAATCTAATGGAATAATTACATAGTCTCTATTCCCAAATTGATTGCCATAAATTTGAGAAATTCCATGTGTAAGTTATCCTTTTTAAACTAAACTAAAATAATTTCATTTACTTTTCACACATAAGTATATCGATCTTGATGTGCAAGTACTTATGATAAAGTGAGTGAAATAATCATTTACCAAAAATGACAAATTCTGCAATCACACTAGTAATAGATAATGCCATGTTAATAATTCAAACAAGAGCTAAAGAAATACATAAAAAAAAATGAAATGTTATATTGTTATTTGGTCTGTTATGGTCCAAATGCACCAAAATGCTTCAAAGAGAAGCCCTAAGATGTTTTGAGCTGTGAATATGGGCATATGATGCAATGCGGATGAACCATAAATGATGCACTTATCATTAATTGTAATATCATATCCCCATATCCTCAACACATAACATTATAATGGACAAAAGATGCTTAGCACATATCATCACATTACATTCCCCTCAACACAATGTAATAATTGTCTACAGAAAATAACAAGTCTTGTGAATCTGTTACAATTATAAAAGTACAGTAAATAGAATGAGGCTTGCAAAATAAATGAGTAGTGCAACAATCACACCAGTAATAGATAATGCCATTCTATTAATTTGGAGAATAGTTAAAGCAATATATGTAATGAACATGAGATTATATTTTTTTTCGATGTGTTATGATTCAAATGCAACAAAATGCTTCGAAGAGAAGCCCTACGATTATCAAGAGACCCTACTCGATAACAATGTTATGTGATGAGCATATGGGTATAATACAGTTCCAATGAACCATAAGTGATGCACCTGTCATTAATGCTAGTATCATATCTCTATATTCTCAGCACATAACATTATAATTGAAAAAATGAAAAATTTGATCAACGAAGAGGACACTAATAGAGAGATGATGATATCATGGTCATTGAATAATGTTCTCCACCTTCTCAGCTTTAGCCAGAGGTTAATAATGTCAAGGTCACTTATTATATCGAGAATATGTGCTAATTGACACAATTGTTAGTGTTTCTAGTCCGTATTGTCGTTCTTTTATGTGTTTTCTTGTTTATCAAATTTGAAAGTTGTATAACTACTCATGAAATATAAGCTCTTTATGTGTGGGAGAGCTGGGGTCCTTTGCATAGTGAGTGTTGTGATATTGATGAATGATGCAATAATTGGTACGATTCCCTTGTGTGGAAGAGTATCTGTGGGAGAATTGGGGTCTTTTGCATAGACAAGGGTGCTAAATAAATTTTGTAACAAGTGTGAGAAAGACTTTGTCTTTTTAAATTATTATTTAGGGATGTTTTTTTTCCAACTACGGAAATAATTGTTTGAAGGTGGTTGTGCGAAGCGAGTTGTGAATGTAGTTGCAAGACACTATTATGTTAATGTTATGTTCAATAATCCGATAATTCATGTGGTTGCAGGTTGTTTGCATAAGCCTTAGGATGGGGCGGGAGGTGGTGGGCTGAACAAATGTCAAATTAATATTATTATGTTTGTATGCGTAGTACATAGTATGTACGGGAGACATGAGGTCCATTGCATAGTGAGTATTGGGGTTGTTGTCTAACACATTTACTGTGCGGATGATACAGTGTGTAGGAGATTTAAGGTTTTTTGCATAGACGGGGGTGCTAAAAAATTTTAATTTGAATTCCTCTAAAGAAAAAGTGTTTTGAGGTAAAATGAATCCGTGGAAGGTTGTCTTTTTAAATTATTATTTAGCAATGTTTTTGGGAAGTACATAAGAAGTTGTATGAAGGTGGTTGTGTGAAGCTACCTGTTCAGAGGTATCATGTGTATAGTTTTTAATGTCAATTAAGGTCTTTATTGAATGAAAAAGTAGTTGTGCGGACGAATTTATGTAGAGGTTGTCGTGCGTGTGTGAATGTTATGCTAAAGTTTTGTTCAAAGTTTACTAAGATAACAAATATAGAAATCTCTTTTTTAGTTGTTACTTAGGGATGTATTTCGGAATGTATAATCATTAATTAATATTAGCTTCGAAGATAGTTGTTTAGAGGTTTCGGATGTGAAGTTTCGAATGTCAAATAAGAGAATTATTGAGTGTAGAAGTAGTTGAGTAGATAAAGTTGTGCGTAGGTTGTTGTGCTTGTGCAAATGTTACGTGAATTTTTTGGGAAAAGTTTACTAAGATAATAAATATAAAAATCAATTTTTTAATTCCTAATTAGGGACGTATTTCACAATGTATAATCATTAATTAATATCAATTTCCAATTTCAATGATCGAGGGTGTTATTTATTGTTGAAATAGTTGTGTGGATGAAGTTGTGCAGAGATAGTTATGTATGTGCGGAGGTTATGCAGAGAACAAATGCATGTGCAGAATCTACAGAATTAGTGAAGTGTAGAGCGGTCTTTTAACTATAATTTGTTTTGATATTAGTTTTATTATGAATAGATTTTGTAGGATGCAGAAGTGCATACAATGAAAGCTTGAAAGAGTTTTGCACACAATGGACTATGTTGTTCTGAGGTAGCATGTGCAGAGAACAAATTTTTTCTACCCATGATATCTGGGTCCCACATTTCTTAATATCAATTTCAAATGTCAATGAATTACGGAAGGGAATTAATGAACTGAATGTTGAGATGACTTCTACAAATGTGTAGGTTTGTTTTCTATTAATGAGAGGGAAGAGATCAGGATGATGAAAAGTATGGATGGTATTTTTATTTTTGTATTGTGTTTTAGACAAAAAATAGTTTTAGGTGGTCATTTCAAATGATACAAAATTGTAAATATTTGAAATAGCTAATATAGTGAGAGGAGAAACATTATTTACAATGATATAGAAAATAATGGGGCATGTAGTATTTTCTCTTTGAAATTTCATTTGTTTCCTTACATAAACAATTATCTCTAAAGTTGTGCTTGAACGATAGCAGTAGTGCGGAGATAGAGAAGTTGTATAATACTACAAACTTCTAAACTGATTTATGTTTTGTCATTTTTATGTTAGCATTTGAAAACACTTCAAGTTTTTGGTTCGCCATTTTTTTCTTTATAATACTCTAAAAGTTATGGTGAACGTTTTTTTTGCAACAATGGAAGTAGTTGTGCAAAGGTGGTTGTACGAAGATAGATGCTCAGATGTTTTGTGTGTGGGGTTTCGAATCTCAATGACTAACCAAAGGTGTTGTCAAGTGTGGAAATCATTATATGAATGAAACTTTTCAGAGGTGGTTACATGGATGGGAGTCATAAATAAACTATGTTCTTTGTCTTTTTTAATTATTATTTAGGAACATTTTTTGAAAATACAAACCTCTCCACACAAATACAAAAATATATTGAAAAATCTGAATATCACCAATAATATCATATGCACTAATTGATTACTAAAATATTAGCAATAAAATCCTTGAGTGGACAAAATAGATGAGACATAAATATGAAAGAAATACAGACCTCTCCGTACAATAAAGTTATGTATCCAGATATAGTGTGTACAGAAGAGGTTGTGCAGTTGTCATTGTATGGAACAAGCATGGGATGAGACACAAATGTACATGAAATACGAACCTCTCAACACAAATACAAAAATATATTCTAAAATATGAATATCACCAATAATATCATATACGTCAATTGCTTACTAAAATATTAGCAATAAAAACTTTTAGTGGATGAAATGGAGACCTATTCGCACAATAGGGTTACATGTTTAGATATAGCGCATACAAAGGAAGTTGTGCAAGCTATGCGGAGCAAGCAGTGTGGAACAAGCAATGTGGAAGAAATACCAACCTCCTTGCATAATACAAAAAGATATATGTTATGCGAACATGACCCTGTGTGTGCATACAATGAAAGCTTGAGAGTTGTAAAAGTTATTTTTAAAAGCATCAATTTCAAAGAGATTATTGTGTGAAAAGAGTATCTATGTGATAAAATGAACTTCCACACATAAAATAATCTTCTTTTCATGCTAGCAGCTTACACGTAATTTGTGGTAAGGTGATTAGTGCAGAAGCATAAGCAGAAATAACAGTAAAATACAGATTCCATGCTGCACTAATCAATTAATTAGTGGTCCTTGTCACTTTATTCTTGTTTATTAAATTCTACAATATTACAATTATGAACCATAGTGAAATCAATTTCAATATATCAATACCTTCTTCCAATGTATTGATTACGCTAATAGATATTCGACGTTAGAGTTGTCTCAGCCATTCCTTTTATCCCGAACACAACGAGAAAAGATGTAGCATATAGAATCCAATGTCAAGTGGTCAAATAATTGCAACATTCTTTTCTATTTAAAGTACATCAAAACAAGATAAATTTTCTAATTTTCTCTCTCGTCCTTTGAGAAAACTTTTTCCCACTGCTCCTGGATGGCAACGTATCAAATAGTACCACAACAATAGAAGACGAATCAAACCCAAATGTTTACCTCGTTTTCATACTAGATTTAACAACCACATTAGGATGATAGTTTAGTATCTAGGCCACCTACTCGTGTCTCCTAACGGTGCCAACTACTCCACGTGTGAGAAGTTTGTGTCTTCCACGAGAGGTTCCGACACAAAATAAAGTAGCGACGCTTTAGAATTGAGGTAAAGATAAAAACCTTTGTTTCCAGTACAAAGCTTTGCAAATACAATGTTCAAATCTAGGGGAATTAATTAAGCATTTCATATACAAAGTTCAAATTCAGGGGAATTAATTTCTTTCACGGCAAGAGTTCTATATATGATCTGATAAAACTAAACAAAACAATATGGATGACATCATTGCATGGAAAAACATAGCCAAAGCGATTTCCTGTTTCAAGCTTTTTCCTTTAAAACATGGAGACGCGTGTTTTGGAAATGCTTCCATCCAAATACTCTTTTTATTTTTCTTTCATTTATTTTTCATTTTATATACGTTGAAAGATAATATACATTTAATTATATTTATATTTTAATTAGACAGATTAGTAGATGGAATCATGTATAAAAAAATAATTACTAGTGCAACTATAAAAATTGAATGACTAATAAATTTTCATAAATAGCAATTTATGATAAACATCAAAACATTTAATTATATATATCAAATTGTTAAAATTAAAAAAATCTTAAAAATCAACTAAATTATAGCTTTTTAAAAATTATTTTATTATTTTTAATGATAAAAATGATAAAAATAATTAATATATAAATTAAACATATATACATTTTTTAAAAACATTAGCATGATCCTAGATCATGGAGTTTCATCCTCAATTTAATATGTGTATTCTTAATTTGTAATAAGGATACCATGGCTTATTAGTACGACATGTCCAAAAAACCATAAATCATTTCATGTGATACTTGTTCATATCACAATTTTTCCAATTAATAAATTTAGTTAAAGGGAAAAAAATCTTAACTACTTTGAAAATTAAATCTTATTTACAAATATTCTAAATTATTCTATGGAGGTTAAATCCTTACCATCCCCCTAATAATTATTAATAATTAAATTAAAATTCTAGAAGCCTTATTCTAAAATAGACATGCCTATCAACATAATTACCAAAAAAACTCCACAAGTACATGCATCAGTTTTACCTATCTACATTTATATGAAACAATAAATTAATAAAAATTGCATAACCAATTAACTATAATTAAACTTATTTTCTTTTTTAATATATATTTACATCTCTCTAAATTCGCTACTATATTAATTTATCTACATAAATATATTGTATTGAATTATGTTCACCCACATAAATATAATTCAGTAATCTTTACTTTAAATTGCTTTCGGACCATAATGTATATTAAAAAGAAATATGTTTGACAGTCAATCTTTCTTTGTATGACAGGGTTATCTACCAATGCACATATCATCATTTGACTGTTTAAACATAGTGTTCAGCAAAAAAACATGTTTAACTGTCCAACAAAAGGGGTTATTTAAGGATCCACGTAATAATATAATGAGCAAAATCTGGGATCTAGGATTACAATGAACGACACCCAATCTTGTTGACGTAGCACTTTGATATGTGTGCCACGGTAATAAGAGAATACATGGTAATAAGAGAATATATCGCGTTCGCTAATCGACACCATCTTTTCCTCTGCGTATTATTTTTCATAACGAGCTGTCCTGGTGCTTGTCGCCTTCGCCCATCAACACCATCTTTTTCTCGATGTGTTATTTCTCATAATGAACTCTCTCCATGCTTGTCACCGTTGCCCATCAACACCATCTTTTTCTTCATGTTATATTTTTCATAATGAGTTCTCTCCATGTTTGCAATGATGGAGATATTGTTGTTTACTGGGTTAAACATGCTATGACACGTAAGCAATGTTATAAATATTCAAATTTCTTAGTAAGTGCTTTCTAAAATTTGATAAATTGATTAAACAAAAAAAAGAGGGTGTCGCTTGGCATGGAACTCGGGCATATATCATAGTTCAATCGGTGTACACAAATCAAGTTTCTCAATCAAGTGCCTTCTATCATGATGAAATGAGTAAAGAAATGGGGTAAAGTTGGGACCTTGGACTTCTATTATAGTTTAATGGGTATAGAAATTCTTTGAGAGTACTTCATCCTTATCTTCTCACATGCTTTATATAGAAAGTTACATTGTACTAATGGGTCAAACTCATACATAAAAAATTATTCATATAGACAAGTGACCTCAAACATACACGTGGACCACACAATCACATACATTGCTTTTTCAAAACTTTTTATGATAGGGAGAACTTTGGAGTCTCTCACCTTTTCTTAGCAAAGCATTTAATGGTTCTAAATTGGTCTCTGGTCGCACCATATAATTGTTATCCCAAGTATTGAAATAATCATGGTATTATAGTTTTCTTATTTCACATTAATAATCATTCATATACATATTTTTATCTCTAAGGCATCAATCACGTGAAATAATCATTAATATACATGTTTTTATCTCTAACGCATGAATCATGTGAAATAATCATTCATATACATGTTTTAATGTTTAGGCGATCCATTTACGAAATTGGCATATGGCTCATTTGCCAAGAGTGGAAAGCGTTGAAAACTCCTTGTAAAGTGATTTTTTTTTGCCCTGTAAAGTGATTTTTTTTTGCCTAGTATAATATATTGGTAGTGAAGATTATAAGGTTACTTAACATAATTTAATTAGTTACTCACAATTTTAAGATTATTTATAAATGTATTTTTATTTTGAATAATATACATTTACTTTCATTTCGAAATGATTTCTTTTAAGTTTCAAGGTATCCAAGAATATAACATTAATGTGTATAAATAATTTTTTTTTGATTGCATGGTATCTAAAATCTTAAGATTGGTAAATATAAATAATTAATTTTTTTCAAACTCATATATAATAAAATTAAAACCATAACAATAAGATCACACAAATAATGGAAAAATTTGTATGTTTTACAAAGATTTACCTACATTACCAACTTATATCATTAATAACACTTGATATCACTCCACTCCAAGTGTCACAAATATAAAATAAGCATTCAATAAACCCAATAACTATTACATTTTTATACTATTACAACATTGTAATCTCAAGCTGGAAAAATTTCTCCATAACGCAAATCAGTCAAACGATCTTCCTTCTAAGCCTTTACCTTTACTATCATATTGCTACATTATATAAGCTATTCTCCACAATTAATGTTTTCAACGAGTTTGTAAATCTCACTACGGGATAATATTAGATGCTTCTATCTCCATTGTGTACATAATCCTTTTGTTAGCTCTTGTAAATATGATGAATCTTAGATGTTTCTACCTCCATTGTGTATATAATTCTCTCGTGTAAATATGATGAATCTTAGATGTTTCTACCTCCATTGTGTATATAATTCTCTCGTTAGTTCTGGTAAATATAATACTTAAACAAGTAAATTTCCCTTATACAATTATAATCCTGAAATATTAATTAAAAAATTACTAAAAACGTTTTGTCCTCACAGCTAACCTTTATGCCCTGACAATTAAGCTCTTATTTTTACAGATAAACTATGTGATTCTCCTATACAAACAAGATAAATCAACCAGGAAAAAAACAGCCTAACATACATTACTCACCAGGGGAATCACTCCCAATTTAGGCTTTTCACAACCTATATTTCTATTCAATAATATACTCTATGCTATATTTTTATTCAATAATATACTCTAATTCTCATAGGACATCACGAACTTCACTCACAATACTATATACAAATGTCTATCATGACTTCTTAATGGACACAATACCACATACTTTTGTATAATAGCAAAAGAAAGAAATGTTATGCGACATAACACGTCTAAAACAAAATATTTTATTCTATTATAGAAGATCATTCCATACGTAGATATTGCAATAAAAACTTTGATGAAAATGATAGGTACATTTCCAATTACCTTGTTAGAATATGAATAACGCATAAAGTAGAGAAACCTTACGAATGGAAGAATAAGAATAAAGTATACATCAAGTTCGTAGTATTCTACCCTTCTAATTACATTTCTAATGAAACAAATATTCATATAAAAGGCTAAATAAGGTTTAATATCTTCAATATAAAATCGTATTTAGATCTTTTTCAAAGTTTTTATGATATAATATTTAATTTTATCATGTGACACCGTATCATTTATTCATATAAAAAGTTATATTTGTTTTAATCTCTTAAATATATTGAACCAATATAGAATCTTATTGAGAAAATTTTTAAGGCCTTTATGCTAGAGTACTTTCTATTACCTAATACCTTATTTTAAGTATTTATGAATATGTTGGTTATCTGTGTTAATATTACATAATTTATGTTTGTTTTATTTTTATAATTCTTTTGGATGAGTATATGATTATGATCTACTAACTCTAATGGTCATTATTCAAAATTATAGTTCATTCTAAGGGTTGTTTATTTACAACTCTAATTTAGTCTAAATATCAACTATACATGTTTTCTTTGGGAGGTCATTAATAAAAAGTGCTAAAATCTGACTGAAAAAACTTAAACAACGTTACTCATTAAATGTGATTTAATCTTTGTACAAAATTCTTAAATTCCATATAAAAAATAGAAAGTGAATACCGATATTAAGAGGTTTCTAGGAGGAAGTTGAAGAGTCATAAACCCTTGGGAGGGAGGTTAAAAGCAAAAAAAACTATATAAACCCCTTCCTTTTTTGGCAGAGGGATGAGGTTTTAAGCTATTGTTGTGAAGTTGGCTTAATGTCTCCCTTTCATTAGTTAACTCATGATAGCTTATGTTATATGATTTTATATTAATTACTTTTAAAGTTATATTTTGCTAGTGTTGTGATTGTTTATTGTGGAATTTTAGATTAAACACCTTTATTTTGTTCCTATATAATTTGTAAAGGTTTTCTTTCATATTAAAATTCCTATAATTGGCTAACCTTATTGAGATTAGTAGGAATCACACTTTTCTGGTGATAGGTAAGTCAAGAGCTATAGTCGATAGTTTTTTGGGGGACTAGGATATCACAAGGCTCATAGGGATAAAGTGGTTAGGAAATATAGTCCCTAGTTTGTTATAGGATTTGGATGGTTAAGAATTTGCATCCATTGGGGAATATATTTATACACTTCTCATACTTAAGTTAAGGCATTGTGGGTTTTAACCTAGGGTTAGAAATTATAGTATATAACATTGAGTTAAGGAATTTTAGGTTTAGAAGTATATAATACTGATAATTTATTGCTAGAAGCCTTGATGCTAGGAATATTGGACTTAGGATTTGGAATAATGAAGCCATGTTGCTTCATAGGTGGTGATAAAGCATGTGTGGTTTTGGATTTAGGATCAAACTTAGGCATTTTCATGAGCAGAGGTATTACAATAGCCCCCTCATACGTCTTCAACAATTTATGTGCCTCCTCTAAATCTTGCCTCAAATTTCGCAGTTGTGCATTGAAGACCAAGTTTCTTACATAAAAATTTATGCACTGTCTCCTAACTGGTTGTGACCACTTGATAAATACCCTACTCCTGTCAAGAGCTTTGGATGCCTCTTTGACTTCATGGTCACAATTTTCTAAAATATGTTGAATAGAATTCTTATATTCTAGATTTTGTTGTCTGAATTGATTGACATAGTATTTTCTTTTGTCTAACTCCTCTAGGAACCTTTAATAATATTTCCATTGACTGAATGGCATTGTACTAGGGGATTTAGCTATTCATTTCATCTGTTGTACGTGCTTAATCTTTGATTTAAACACCCTGACTGCTAGCTTACTAGAGCCCACTACAACATTTTTAGCTTATTCAACAAAGGTAGCATGTTTCTTCTTCCTCCCGGTGAGTGTATTTTCCTCTCCTAGTTTAATGGCATATTTTATGTCTCTGTTCTTCTTCTCTAGAAATGTTATCCTCGTCTGGTTTTTAAACAGTGCCTCTCTCATGTTTAATATTTTAGGATCCTCTTCTTTGTACTCTATAACACCTGTCTCTAGTGGTGCTATGTCTTCCTCATAATCTGATTGTACCATTTCTGGACCCTTGCCCTGATCCACTTTTTCATCCACTATATTCAAAGATTTCTACAATTTCTTGAGGGGCTGTCTATTCTTGGGTTTTCTTAACTTTGGGGATTTTTTGACAATGTAAATGAGTCTAGTTCATCTCGTCAACCTCAGAATTCAATTCCTCATCCTCTTTCTAAAATATTACAGTTCTATAAACTAAATGGTGACATAATGATCTGACCGCTTCCCAAAGGGTCTGCTTCAAAAATCATCTTTCAACCTACATGCTAGAAAAATTACAACATTGTTGAAGACCTAGTTATGCCTCCTTCCGTAATGTCAGCTGTAGAGGTGCTAGAAACATTATTGGCATAATGAAAGCTTTTATTCTCAGCCATAGGATCTATTTATATGCAAGATTCTAACCTAATTATATTTGATCTTGAGAGTCATATCTCGAGGCTCCCTCATCAACTGGCATTAGATTCCAAATTTTTTAAAATTAGACGAGTGTTTCACAAAGTTGTTGAGGAAGGAGCTTCTATGTGTATTATGTTGATTGGTTTTGTAAAGATTTAGGTTCTCCAAACATCAATCAGTCACATACCACACAAAAAGCCTTTGATGGAAAAGGTTTTCTTCCTTATGAAATCCTAAATGATTTTCCCATAGAGCTAAAGGGAATAATGGTGATCGAAGTTGATTTTTTTGAAGCTCACCTCGGTTAAAACCTTTTTCTTGGCGAAATTTGTACCTATGATATGTCAGCAGTGGTGTCATTGCTTTTTCAAATGATACAATTTCCTCACAAAGGGAAAATTTTCAAGGTAGATCAGTTTCCTTACTATACTTCAGACCCTAATTCTGTAGGGAGCACACCCTTCGTCAGAAAAATAAATACTCTCTATGAATATAATGGTGTTGGTCTAGTCAAAGACTCATCACTCATGGTAACCTTTGTGCTCCCTCTAGCAAATTTTCCTTCTAATATTGCTGAGGTTAACATAATTACATCAATCACTATGGAATCTTGTGGTATCATTCATCTTCCCATGGGGGACTTTTGCCTATCAAAAACTCCCATTCAGTTTGAAGAATATTGGTGTAAATTTTCAACGGGATAGATCTCATGCATTTCATGATATCGAGCATATTTTGTAACCTTATTTGGATGAGTTTCCAGCTCATTCACTGAGATGGGAACACCATACAATGCATTTGAGAGAAATCTTTATTAGATTTCATCGTTACAATATTCACCTGAATCCACACTAGTGTGTTTTTTTGTGTGGAATCCAATCGATTTCTGCGATTTTTTGTTTCAACGGAGGGGATTCATGACGATACACTAAAGGTTGAGGCCATTTTGAATTTTCCTCCTCCTTCCAATCTCTACCCACTCCAATGTTTGCAAGGGAAAGCAAACTTTCTACGCTAGTTCATCCAGAACTAGGCTGAGTTAACTAAAGGTTTTACTTGACAGTTGAAAAAATACATCTCATTCATTTGGGATGAAGTTCCTCAAAAGGCCTTTGATGCACTTACACATGTGTTGACACATACACCATTGTTTCATCCTCCTGATTATCATCGAGACTACCTTTTATACTTAGTTTCATCTGATGTCACTAATAGCATGGTTTTAGTCTAGGAATATGAATCAAATGAAGAGCATGTGATATATTACTTAAGTATAAATTTGAACAAAAATGAAGAAAAATATGCACATGTGGAGAAATTAGCCTTAGCAGTCATTCAGGTTGTCTAATTTTTTCGTCAATACATACTATGATTTCCAATTGAAACCCCATGGTTTACATTCTTACCAAACAATCGATAGGGTTAAAGTATTCCAAATGTATACTCATCCTATAAGAATTTGATTTGGAATTAATTAAATCCAAATATAACAAATCCCTAGTATTTTCTGAATTATTATGTGACTTTCCCCTTGCTGAGATGGAAAATGTGGTAGAGGATACTCTGCCATATGAATCCCTATTTTTGATTAGTACTTTATATCCTTCGTACAAAGATATCATCATTTATCTTCAAGCCGAGACATTTTGGGGAGAACCGAGTTGAACTGATTGCCATCGTATCTGGTATTAATCCCAACAATACAATATTTTTGGGGGATACACTTTATTGTCCTAGTGCCGATTCTATATGCAAGTGATGTTTAACTCATGAAGAAGCTGAAAAGGCATTTAATGAATTCCATTTTGGAGCTGATAGCGGTCATATGTCAGGGTTTGAAAGTGCTCAAAAGATCATGTATGTAGGGTATTTCTAGCCTTTTATGTTCAAATAATATATAAATGAGGTGTGGAAATTCCTTAATTATCAGACCTATGATCAGGAAATGTGTGCACATCTATCCCCTCTTGACCTAATCATTGCTGTTGGTCATTTCGCTAAATGGGGCATCAAATTTATACCATGTAACCCTCACTCGACCCAGCCTGGGGGGGGGGGGCATGTGTATGTTATCCTTGCAATATATTATTTCACGAAATGGGTTGAGGTGATCCCTAAATATAAGGATGTTGGTGAAACAAAATCCATTTTTGTGTTCAATGATGTAATTTCTTGATTCGAAGTTCCACAAGCCATCGTCATAGACATGGTAGGCATTTTCGAAATGATGACCGATATTACCACAAAGCTAGGCCTATTTCATGACAATTCTACTCCATATTAACCGTAAGAAAATGGCAAAGCGGGTGTTTTTAGCAAGGTTTTAACCATCGTGACTAAAATGATTATCACGAATCATAAACAATATTGGAATCTAATACTTTATCCAACCCTTTAGGCATACTGTACCATAGAAAAAACTTCGACTGGTTTTACTCCTTTTCAGCTCGTCTACGACATGGAAGAAGTTCTACCGATTGAATGTGAGATACCTTATTTCAAATGGAAAAATTGAATTTTTACCAGCCACTTCTACTGAAGTAGAACGTTTCCTGTACTTAGTGCATATTGATGAGACTCAGCATGATGCTGCATTAGCTAGCGAGGCCCAAAAGAAATGAGTTAACACACAGTGTGATCAAAATTTCAAACCCCATTCATATGCAAAGTGTGATTTAGTCCTGGTCTATGATCAAGATCACGACAAGTTAGGCGCTAGTATATTTTAGCCTATGTGGCATGGCTCGTATGTTGTAAGATGTGCATTGATGAAAGGGGCTTATGAACTAGTTGATTATGAAGGAATTCCTTTGTGAGAGCCCATAAATTGTATTTACCTAAAGAGATATTTAGCTTAGATTGTTTGGTGAAACATTTCTATATTGTTGTACCATAATTTACTTATGGACATTTTTAGCATATCTTTATGATTTTCTACTACTTCTCCTACTCATATTGTGTTACACTTGATTTTCAAATGTTGACACTCACTCAATCTTACATTGGCTTCACTGGTGGTGCTAGTCATAGTACTCAAATTTTATCTTCCGCTACGTGGGTCATTTATTCACCCACATATGAGTTAGTTTCTATTCTTGGGATATGCCTTAGTCGCACAATGAACAATATTCCATAATATAATGCAATGATTGAGCTATTATCTGATGCCATTACAATTGGCATTCCTTGATTGATCATTATGTTAGATTCACAACTCATAGTATACATTTGAATTGTGTTTATTCAGTTAAAAGTGCTTCCATGTTAAGGATGTTTTTTCAGGTTCGTCTCTTGGAAATAGAATTTTATTATACTGAATATCAATATATTACAAGAAATTTAAACACATTGACAAATGCATTACCTAATTATGTGTTAAATTGGCACTTGTAAAAAATTTGTGAAGAAATCAATCAAATATTCCTCCATATATTGTACAAGATAGATTGAAATAGAAGTAGTATCTTTCATTAGATAAGCATGTGTAAAAAGTTTTTCCTTTACAAAAATGTCATCCAAAGACATGAGGTCCTGTGGCCTTTATTTTCCGAACATGCTAGAACATCATAAACAAATAATCTATCCCATAGACTAGTGACTACACAAGATGACAATCATTGCAGCATATAGTAGCATGTGCTACATGTCGTAGAAAATGACTAATGGAACCGAGAATTTCCACAGTGCTCCTATGATAATAGAGAGGCAAGTCATCTAGCATGGCATCTAGAATGTGCAAAGCCAACTTATCAAGGTTCTGCTCTATCTTTGTTAATGCCTCCGCCACATCTAGGTTCGACTCTATGAGAGATACTGTCTACTCACCATGCCTATCACATCTGCATAATCTAGCTAGTTTCTCTGGGGCCACATCTTCATGGTCATTTTGAAAAAATAGTTTTGGATGCCAAAAAATAACCAAAAATTGAAAAATGTGTTGGTTGATTGGGCCCTGACCTAGGTTCGGAAGAGTTGTTAGCCAGAAAGATCCCTACAGCTACCGGCCCTTTCAGTAACAGCCTGTAATGCGCAAGCTGTGGTCTCATCCAAGGTAGCAGGGGAGGGTGCTGGAACCAGGTTTTTTCACCCTGGGGATATCTTGTTGTGGTCTGGAAGGGTCGTGCACCATTCTGTGGCTTCGCACCACTCTGTACGACTATCGGAATTCCGGGTAGATCCACGCAGGAGTACTTTCTTATTAAGGAGATTATTACAGATCTGATCTTCTTTTTATAGTCTTTAAGCAAACATCTAATAATAAAACATAGTACCCGCAATCATAAAAAGATATAACTCATATAACAGATGCATAAACCAGAATACAGTAAGTGATATTTTAGAAACCAACTTATCTTTATTAATATCTTCCATCAATACAACAAGATTTGCCCTATGCACTCAGCTGGAGGGGTTTACACACATAGCTGTGGACTCTACCAGGCCTCTGCGCACACATCTACGAAGCCTCTATCTATCTACCAACACCTTGACTTAGACTTACAGACACAAAATTCTGACTACTTTCACCAACCCATAATACATCAAATCTAATCTTAGAACAAGAATTGCCTTCTACCCTTAGAGCCTCACTCTATTTATAGATTCCGATGGTCTACGGACCATGGGCAGATCGACCTACTTCCTATTATTCTATATTATTTTTGGGCGGACAACCCCTTGAATTGACCTATTACATTTTGTGCTCCGCGTATTTCGAAGATTTACAATATTATTTCCCAAGATTCTAGGCTTTAAGCCCCAAAACCATTACGCGGGGCCTTCGCTACCCAACAAGCCCCCAACACAATCATCGTGACTCATCCTGAGTCACTTGTCAGTGTGGCGATACGTGCTGCCTAGGCTTCGCGATCCACCATCCCTGTGAGTGACACACTTTCGTGTTGCTACTCCCTCTTTGTCTCCTGCAACTCTTCTGCTAACTCCTGCTCCATTGCCTTCACTAATTCGTGCAACTGATGATGCTCATTCCGCTCTGCTCAGTTAACATAGAGCACCCCCTCATAGGATTTTAGCTCTAGCTGGGGTGCTACATACATGAATTCTTTGTGCCAATGAAACAGGTCTCTAATTTCTATTCACCTATACAAATTGTCTTCTACAGCCTATGTTGCAATTTTGCAAGACGCTTGTTGCTATCAGTAAGATCCCACTCTACAAGGTGCATTAGAGAGGAAATGTTAACTGGAATTCTGACCTTTGTCTCCGTACTTACAGTCTTTCCCTTATCCTTTATGGTTCGCCGACCAACCCATAGGTTAGGTGACGACATCCGGAGTAGTTGTGCTTCATGTTTAAGAATTTCCGGCACATCCCCTACCGTTGGTGCTAAACTCTGCGCGGTGCCAACGACAATACTATCCAAAAAGTCCCGCATCTCCATTGGCCATATCACAACCCTTGGGCTTACTTCGTGAGAGTGAATAATGAACAATTCCATATCTGTAGGAAGGCACACTTGCTTACTTTCCTCACAATCGCAGATTTCTTGGCGGATGCCCCCATGTGATTTATAAGAATTTTGAAATTCAAGTTCATCAGTTCCCTCCCTTTCTAGTGTTGTAACATTAAGCTTGCAATAGATCATTCTAGATCTGGCTTGTACTGTGTCTCTTAGTTTCCCACCGCTCGCTCCGTTTTGCCATAACTCAAACATCTTGTCATGAATAGTGTTAGCAATGGTCACCTTTCTTCTTGTCCAAGTAACAGTGCAACACCTTCTGTGCAACTGCGACCCTGGTGACATACCAATTCTACACGCCCCTTGATTATCGCGTAGCTTCCCCATAGGCTGCTTTAACGTCCCGTGCTCTCTTTCAACTCCATAGTGCAGTGAGGCCATCCTTCGGGCGATTAGTCATGCGGTCGACCCACTCGTGTAGAGCTTCAGCTGACTACCATTTACTCTACCGGGGAAGGGTTCTGCATTAAGCTTGGCAAGCTGGACTGCGCTCCCATATGTGACTGCTTGTACTACATAGGGTCCCAACTAATGCATTCGGAGCTTTCCAGGGAATTTATCGAACTTGCTATCATAGAGTAATACTAGATCATTTTCTTTGAATGTGCACATCTTGATATGGCGATCATGCCAAGATTTTTCCCACTGCTTTTGTACCTACTGATGGAATCCTTCCATAAACCGTTTCTCCTCAAGTTCTTCCAGTTGCATGGTTCTCTCTTCTAAAGTCGTGCGGTATCCCATGCCTATCATTGCTACCATTCACAAACTGGGTACAATGTACTCCATTGGCATGACGGCTTCCTTTCCATCGACTAACTGGAAAGTCATCTGACCTGTCAACTTTTTGCACATTGTTTGATATGCCTAGAGCACAGTGGGTATGCGCAAATCCCAATCATTCTGCGGCACATTACATACCTTTTTCAATGCAGTCTCCAAGATCTTGTTGAAAGCTTCAATGGTTCCGTTTGCCTACGGATGGTACAATGTGCTTTGTTGATGATATATCTAGAACTCCTCAGTGAGCGTGCTGA
Organism: Pinus tabuliformis; assembly: GCA_031772625.1. NCBI lineage: Eukaryota > Viridiplantae > Streptophyta > Pinopsida > Pinales > Pinaceae > Pinus > Pinus tabuliformis. The sequence continues at coordinate 487,466,844 of CM062818.1, forward strand.
TAGTTTCATTCAGGAATTTCATTCCGTGGTTGCTCATTAGGATTTTTTGACATCCAAACCATGTTAACACATTCTCGAACAAGAATTTCATAGCTGTAGTGGCAGTGCAGTCCTTAACTGGCTGTGCTTCTAACGATCGGGTCAAGTACTCTATCGCGGTGATGATATAGTGCTCTCCCATCTTTCTTGGAGGTGTGATAGGCCCCACAAAATCAACTTCCTATTTCTCGAACGATTGCAACATCATTTGTGGCTTAAGCAGCTTTTCATCCCTCTGTGAAGGTTTCCCAGTCCGTTGACATACGTCGCAGGCCCGACAGTATGCTTTGGAGTCTTGATGTAGATTTGGCCACCATAGGCCTATGTGAAGAATCCTCTGTGCTGTGGCACGTCCTGCATAATGTCCTCCTACAACCCCCTCATGTGCTTCGGAAAGCATATGTCCTTTCTCAAATTCCGGTACATATCTACGTCATATTTCAACGTTGCCCATTTTGTAGAGGTGCTCTGCAATGAGAGTAAAGTCTGCTACACGTGTCACTACTTCTTTCTTCTGCTGAACCAAATACCCCTGCGGCGTGGCTCCTGTGGTTAAGAAATGGATGATATCCTCAAAGTGGCCATCCATGACGCACACTACATAGAGCTATGCATCAAGTAGTCCCTCCTCTAAGTTTGTAGGTTCTTCCCCATTCTCAATTCGGGACAGGTGATCTGGGCCTACATTCAAACGTCCTAGATTTACGATGACTTCAAAATCATATTCCTCAAAAAATAACAACCATCTACGAATTTTCCCCCCCAACACAGGCTTAGTCACTAGGTATTTTAGTGCAAAGTGATCATTATACATCTTAAAATGTTCTCCGAGTAGGTAGTGGCGATATTTCTAGAGCACGTATACCATCACCAATCCCTCATGCTCTATAGTGGAGTAGTTCTTCTCAGCTTTGGACAATCGTCGACTTGTGAACACGATCAGGTGATCAATTCCTTCCACTCCTTCTTGTGTGAGTACCGCGCCCAACGCGATACACGACGCATCAACATGCACATGAAATTCAGTGTCCCATTTTGGAAAGATCAAGATAGGAGCTGATACCATCCTTTCCTCGAGCATTTCTAGACTTTTGTTACATTCCTCATTCTAGCAATAAGTAGCATCCTTTTTCAAGAGCTATTCCATTGACGCCATGATCTGTGCATAGCTCTTGATGAAATTTCGATAGTAACCAATGTGTCCTAGTGTGGCGCATAGCTACTTGACACTTTACGGTGCTTGCATATTGAGTATGATAGTAATCTTTGCTAGGTCCACCATGAGACCTTGCCTATAGACCACATGGCCGAGCAAGTTCGAGGAAAGTACACTTGTTTAGATTTAGCGCAATCTGGTGTCGTTGACATGTATCCAGCATTAACTGTAAGCTTGCGGTATGTTTCTTAGCTAGCCCAAATACGGTCCAATCATCAAGATATACTTCCAAGAACTTGTGTATAAATTCCTTGAACGCAGATACCATGATGCGCGAGAATATTGCCAGTGCGTTCTTTAGTACAAAGGGCATCACCATGTACTAAAAACATCCCCATTTGGTTCCGAAACTCATTTTACTCATATCTTTTGGCGCAATCTTGATCTGGTGGTACCTCGAGAAACCATCTGTGAAGGAGTAAGCTTCCTGTCAACCCACATTTTCCAGTACTTCATTTGTAAATGGCATCAGGAATGGATCGTTAACACATGCATCGTTGAGCTTGCTCGGATCCACACAGATGTGAATTTCTCCCTTCTTTTTCTTCTCCTATACAACCATAGGACTTATGTAGTCAAATTCCTCCATTGGTTAATTTATTCTTGCTTCAAGCATTTTGTCCAACTCTTCGCGGACCTTTGCTTTATATTTTGGATTCAACCAGTAAGGCCGCTGCTTGACTGGCTTTACATCCGGGTTCAAAGTTATCCTCATCATTCCTAGGTCGCCGAGGATCCCTTTTAGCTCCATTATTTTGGTTGGGAATAAATCTTGATATTCTCACAATAACTCGACAACCTTCTCCACCATGGCATCATCCCAATAGTCCCCAAGCATTGCATACTTCAGCTCCTCCTTCGTACCAATGTTCACTTTTTTTATTTTTATCGGTGCGATGATGTTGGGGTCCTCGATTGTGGGTTTTCAAACCTCGTGACTCCCCTCTGTTTCCGGAATATTAATGTTTATGGGGTCATCCTCATCATCTTCTATCTGCACATTGTAACATTCTAAGGCTTGGCTCAATTGATGAGACCAGTCTGGTTACAGTATTTTTTATGGTTCTGGTGGTATCTTGAAAATGGTGGGCTTGACAACTTGCAATGCATCATCAACAGTGTCCATCCATTGGTCATCAAATAAGAATGTCAATAAAAACCCTTCCCACAAGATATCCTATTCACTTGTGCCATGTCAAAGTTCTGTTTTGATGTACCAGGTCCTTGGGATGACATCTAGGGTATGATAAAATAAGTGTACCCACTCCAGTTGGGGCTCTTCTCCATAGGCTTGGGTCCATCTAGTAAGGTGCATGCACAGGTCATCACACCCATCATACTTTTCAGTTATTTTTACTTCCGGCTTACCAAACCTTATCTGCATCATCCGCCTACAATCACGCCAGTCTTCAAAGGTTCCTTCATGTGTTCCCCACCAACGCGCAGGGGTTGCGCGCAATGCCCATTTTAATGTATCGAACCATTGGTGCACTGGTACCATGCTTTCAAACATGGTCAGGAATTCATCTACTATGATCAGCCCATCATACATCAGCAGTTCGCGATTCTGAGCTCTTACGTAATACAGTGACCTAGTAATCATATTGCAATTTAACGTTGTTACTCCGTTCAGCCAATTATGCCACCGCTTGTCTTCTTCATTTGAATCTGCAATGCTGGACTCTCTTTGCTCCCACGATGTTCTTCCTTCTATAGTTGGATTGGCCTAATCTTGACTGCCTATAGTAATATTGTAGTTACAATCCAGTTCATCATCACTTCCTTCGTTGCGCACGGGTTTAGTGTAACATGTTCCTTTAGCTGGGTCTAGCAAAATGACTATGATGAGTGACTTCTTCTCAAATATCATTTTCTGCTTCTTCAAATCGATGACCCCATTCATATCTATGGCCTAGTCTATCCCTAACAATGCAAGGTACGGGCTACTTTCATCGACGATTTCTATTACCTCAAAGTCCGTTTGTGTGCTTCTGCCTTCTACATCTACAGTAATTCCTTGCAATCTTCCCATGGGTAGGATATTTTGTTGGTTCACCATCCGCAATTGAATAGGAGACCATTGTAGTGTGGGCTTGCCCATGCGCTCCCAAGTCTGTTTAGGTAGCATGTTTGCATCTGAGCCTAAGTCCAAAACGATCTGCTCCATCTCATAGTTGCCAATCTGTGTCGTTAATCACATTTCTGATCCAGTACATGAAGCATGTTTCGTCGTTAATCGCATTTCTGATCCAGTACATGAAGCATGTTTCCCCAATTTTCAGACCACATGAGGTTAACCCGATCCTGTGCACCTAGTTATCAATTATTGTAAGCCTTTAACAACCCTATTGTCGTGAAGCAATTTCATGCATCTCTCTAAAAAGGTAGTTAGCATCGGGGGATCCCTTTCGAGCTCGGGTTGATCCCTACTACCTGGGGTAGAGACCCCCATGAAGCTCTTCCTAGCATCCAGACATGTCTCCATGCGAACCCCTGCATCTTCCTTGGTTAGTTTCCCTTTATCCTCCCCTGTGGCCAGGCCACTTCTGAGCATCATATTCACGTTGGGGTCTTCTTTGCACAGTTCAGACCTCATCATTTGGACGTTTTGTGTCGTCGTAGTTTGAGCTACCCTTTTCACACGGATTTGTCCTATCAGGGTGGGGAAACCTATCATTTCATGATCGAACTACTCATAATAGGGCCACGATATTTTGGTCGGATTGGTACAATCTCGTGTGTAGTGCCCTGGTCCTCCGCAGTTGTAACAGATTATTTGTTCGCAGCCCCTTACTAGTCCCATTCCTCCTCGTCCTCATCCTCACCCCTAAAACCCACCGCGCACTATCATCGCAGCTAGATTCTGACCTCACACCTTAGTCTGCATCCTGTAGGTCGGCACTCGATCCATCAAAAATTCATAACTAAAACAATCTCATTCATCGTGGCCTACCGATCTACAAAAGTTGGAAAATAGCTATTGGGGGTCTCGGTAGAATTTTGTTGTAAGTGATAGTTGTCAGTGTTGTGCTTTCCTCCCACCTGACAGATTGCACACTAGAGCGAGGGCGCCGTGCTTTGCCTCGCTTATGCCTCTGGTCACAATGGCATTGGTTCCCCCACCGTTAAGTAGTTTGTGAATATCGGAAAATGATCCTTATCGTCGCCCTGGCCTTTACACTTTATGCACCACACCTCGTCACACACTTCCGGCCTAGGCGCCTTCTCCTATTTCAGACTCTTCATTTCCAAACATAGATTTTGTATTTACATGTGGATCTACTGAACTCCCAACCTGGGATCCTATATTGGAGTCTCATGCAGCCTCATTGTTGTATCTAATGCTTCAGCTTGGGTTGAGATCTTTTGTTGTGATAACGTTGTCCTCAGGTGTGGTGTCAAAGATGCCACAAACCATGCGCAGTGTTGTGCATCTGTTAGCGTCATGTTAGCTTCTGGGATTGTACTATTCAGTCTCTGATCCAGATCCCAAGGGTTTTCTCTTGGAAGCATCACAATCTCCTTGAATCCTATAATCGAATGCATTTATGATTTCAGCCAACTAAACTCCTTCTTTACCACATCCTGGATCTCTGCTATTCTGGCATTGGGGTGATCGCTACAGTGCTTTATATACCAAGTCAGAACACGATCTTGTAGTGCACTCATTAGGGTAGCCCTTTTAATATTATCATCTGTAACTCTGTGCACTTACCATACCACTCTTACTATGAACCAAAATTATTCTAGATCTTCACTTCCTACTCCCCTGAACACAGGTAACTTAATTGCGTTCACCATGCTAAAATTCTAGCTTTTGCGTAGGTGTGCTGAGGCCATCTATGAACTCATACCATTTTTGATCCACTCAATCTTCAACCTCTTTTTCCATAGGGTTCCAAACTACTGACATCAGACACCCCTTAGGTAGATCCTGGTCTCGACAATGGAACCATTTGTTGGCTCATTGGAACTTGACCTAGGTTTGGAAGAGTTGTTAGCCAAAAAAATCCCACAACTACTGGCCCTTTCAGCAATAGCCCACGGAGCGCGGACTGAGGTCTCACTCGAGGTAGTGGGGGAGGGTGCTGGAACCATTTTTCTGCACCATAGGGATTTGTTCATGTGGTCTGGAGGGGTCACGCATTGTTCTGTGGCCTCGCGCCACTCTGTAGTACTATCGGACTTCTGCGTAGATCCGCGTAGGAGTACTTTCTTATTAAGTAGATTATTACAGATCTGATCTTCTTTTTATAGTCGTTATTCAAACATTTAACAATAAAACCCAGTACAAAAAATCATAAAAAGATATAAATCATATAAGAGATGCATAAACTAGAATATAGTAAATCTATGATATTTCAAAAACCAACTTATCTTTATTGATATATTCTGTCAATACAACCAAATCCGCCCTGCACATTCAGCTGCAGGGGTCCATGCACATAGTTGCGGACTCTACCAGGCCTCTGCGCACACAGGTAAAGAGCCTCTATCTATCTACCATCACCTTGACTTAGACTTACAGATGTAGAACTTTTACTACTTTCACCAACCCATAATACATCACATCCAATCTTAGAAAAAGAATTTCCTTCTACCCTTAGAGCCTCGCTCTCTTTATACATTCCCATGGTCTGCAGGCCATGGGTAGACCGACCTACTTCCTAATATTCTATATTATTTTTGGGTAGACAACCCCTTGACTTGACCTATTACATTTCGCACTCCGCATATTTCGGAGATTTATAATATCATTTCCCAAAATTCTAGGCTTTAAGCCCCAAAACCGTTATGTGGGGCCTCCTCTACCCAACAAAATGTGAAGTTTTACCTATGTTACCCAACTGTATCCTAGGAGGTAGTGGCATGTACGGATTTCCTATGTAATCCATTGCTGAGTATGGAAAATCCTCAATCATGATGATTTGGTTTTCCAACCAATCGAAGAAGTTAGGCATATATCTAATTGTTGGTCCTTGGCCACCTCTGTGGCATGCCGTAACCCTAACCCATTTCAACATTTGAGGGTCCTGGGGTCCTCCTCTCTCTATAGCTACCTGTGGAGCCACAAGAGGAATCTGCTCTAGAGCAGATGAGATAATGAAGGCACTGTACCCATTGCTTTTGAGTCTTCTTTTTCTGATTCTGGTAAGTTTCCCTTTCAGATTACCAATCACAACCTCATTCTAGTTGAATATAGTGGGTTGCAAAAACTACATGGTGGTTTGCATTTGAGCCTTTAAAACCAAATGTAGAGCTAATCTACTACATATTCTTGCAACAGTAAACCCGATGGATTTAAAACAAAGCCGAGAGATGGTCTTAATATTAATTCTCCCATCTTTGAGAGAAACTCCAACAATATAATGTTGTATCAAATAGGTGGCATTGGTTTCGCCACCTCACCTATGCCTAAATAAATTGATTTCCACCCCACAACATGGCAATCCCATCAGAAAGTAAATTTCATCAACATCAATGACAAGTCTATGGTCTTCCACTATGAAACATTCTTATTGAACATTCAACTTCCCCACCATCCATTCAAGAAAATCTAATTTGGCCTTCATGCCCTGAATGGTGAAAAATTTGTATACACCGCAATTTCTCAATGCATTTATAGTTTTTGGATAGTTTAATGCAGCTATGTCTTCCTGTTCATGCTCACGCTCTCTCCATTCCATATTTGAAGATCAAAACCCTGCAAAAATGCATAAGACATCATTAGAATAAATCATAGAAAATTTTAGCAAGAAATTTGGGTGATTTTCATGCTAAATTTTTTTCCCTCGGTGCTGTGTGCAGCGAACTTTGATGAACAATGAAAATATGTATGACTATTTGCTTATAAACCATGCACATCACATTTTTCTTTGTTAAAAAGTCAGTCTATGTGCATAGTCCCAATAAGGGAAACCTGTGCACATCGAGGGTGATTTGAATTTGTAAAACCCTCCCCCCCAAAAAAAATTATAGTGAAATGTTAAATAAAAACGTAAAAACAAAAATCTTAGAGAGACAATCTACATGAAAAATACGGCTCATGGTTTCGGTCATCGGTTTGCCTAGAATCCACCTCTAAAGTTTCTCTTGAAAAGGACTTCTATTAGTCTCAAAATGTTAAAAACACAAATGGTAAAAAGTTTTTTACTTTTTGGGGTTTTCATAAGTCTTTTAGGCCTATCTAAATAAAACATATCGCCTATTCAGTTTTTAAATCCAAATATATGGTTTTTTTCGCTTTACTTTTGACCAAGGATAATTATTTTCAGTGTAAGTGTGCACACTACATGTTATTTAGGAGAACATATCATTTTGGTATTGCGTATATTTTTATCACTTTTTTGAACTCATTAAAACTTACAGAAAAGGGAAACCCTAGAGCTCTCTTTACACCCTTTTTAGAATCCTTAAAAATGAAGATATCATTGAGTACTTGATTGTTCGAACTCATAAAAGTAAATGAACAACCATCCATTAAATATAAGTTTACCCCTTTTACAGACTAAACCATACTATTTAAAAAAATGTATATGTTTAGTAATCATGGTCAATAGAGTTCTCTCTCGCACTATTTTACCCTTTTTCGAGCTTGAGGGACTAAATTTATGAAAAAGAACACTGTGGAGTGTACTTATGTTTTCCTCTTGAATCCCTAAAACTGAGAAACATCGAGATTTAGTTTCTCCGAGCTCATTAAAATTTATGTTGAAAGAACTGAATGAGTTTTCTTTTCTTGTCTTTTCAAACTCTTTAAATATGAAAACGACACCTGGTTACCCCTTCAATAGACTTGTAAAATTTAAATAGTGCAGGAATCGTTAAGCATGAGGATACTGAGCCACTCCATAGGGTTCATTATAAATAATTTGGAGGAATCATTTGAGCTATGAGCTTACAAGACAAGCATATGTTATCCTCATGAAGATTGTAAAAAATAAAGAGGTACTTGTCAGCAATGGTGGGAGAAAAGTGAGAAAGAGTCTTTATTTTGTATTTGTAAAAGTCATTATGTCGATCTTAAACATGACACTCCGTCACTTTCATTTATGGGTTGGGAAATCCATTTGCTATTCAGTTGACGATACCTTATTGAATGTCTTCAGCTAGTTTTGGTTTTATTATTTGAGTTAGATGTTGCTAACTCATTATGTTGTGTCTCCGATATGTTCAATAGAATTCCAACCTCAGTCAAATTACTTTACCATTCATAGCCTTCATTTGCATTGACCGTCCCTGAGTCAGTCCTAGATTACTCCAAATTTTTGTTCTTCAAAACTTGACATATGTTTCGTGTTGTATTCCCTCCTATGACGAGTCACCTCCTATTGACTTCAGCTCAGAATCTAGGAAGTTGATCCAGAAAACTTCAGTGCCTTGAGGCCTGCATGCCTTAATGATAGGTTTTTCACCTTTGACGAGAGGTTCTCATCATTGAACTTTGATCGAATGATTCTATGATTTTTCGACATCAAAACATCTATTCACACAACATAGATTATGCTGGAAGTATCTTGAGAGCCATTGTAATTATTGTTGGTTTCTCTCGCACTTGTTAAGGGTTGACACTATTGACTGGTAATCAAGTGGTTTCTACCATGTTCAACTATGAGACATCTAGTCGCATGGTGAGATTTGTACTATGGATTGAGAGATAGAGATCAAGACCCTGGATATAGTTTCATTCATACAGGTGTCATGGGTCAGACCACCCTAGGGTCTTGGGTTGAGAACCCCGACAAAGCGGAGGGAAAACCACAACAAGAAATGCTCAAGAAATCAACCTAGATGCGTATTCTACTGAACTATGTAAGAGTGTCATTACCCAGAGGTCCTACGTTTGAGTAGATCCTGCAAGGTGGAAACCCTCAGCCTCTCTTGATATCTTTGAAACCTGAAAATTATTCAAATGAAACACATACAATAGTAGAAACATAAAGCATGTTCATGATATTAACCTTAAATCATATAAATGAATGAAAAATTACGCATCAATGTAAGATTCATAAACGAATTACAATATAAATAGATGCATAGAAACATTTAGTATCATAAACAAAACAACATTCCTTTATTGAAGTTAGCTACAATAAGGTGGATAAATACAACTTGAGTCCTTCTTTGTCTCCAAGCGGTACCATCCTCCGGATCCATACTTTTTTGGCCTCAGCAATCTTCCTCCATCACCAATACAAGGATATCTTAAAGAAAGATGAAGGATATCTCTAACAAGGAAACAAGGGTTTCCTAAAGCTTTAGAGAGTGCAGGAGGCACATGATTTCATTAGACTCGACCAGGGATAATCTCAATATAGTATCAATATCTCATATCTTCTCCCTCAAGGCCTTCCCATGGAGGTTTATTTATACTTCTCCATATTAGTTCTTTTAGTTGGTAAACAGTTGGGCCACGGGCAATAGGAGGTGAGTAATAGATAAAACCTGTGAACTCCACCCGAAATTAAGGAAATTTAATTTTTTAAAGTGTTTTAACATATGTACATGTTTTGGGTATATCCTGACCCGCATGTACACAGTTTTTGTTGGCATTATGATTCTAGTATGGCTCTATGATACAGATGTTGTACTTGACGGCAACACCCTCAAGTGGCAATGCTCTGATCAGGCTCTCAAAATGTTGGAAATTAAGAGGTACGCAGGAGAATAGTTCTAAAGGTGCGTACCCGCAGGTACGCCATGAAGGGATTGCGGCCACACACGCAGGTCACCCGTTCAGAAGGTGCGTACCCCCAGTTTACTTCAAGGCAGAGAAGCGCACTCACGTGGGGTTTCTTATGTTTGGCTAGTGGTATTTGGCCCGTCGTTCTTGATTCTATGGTTTTGGCCCATGGTATTGTTTTATATTATTATTATCATTGAGCCCCATGTTTTTAGGGCCCCTTGTATTGGTTACCTATGGTATTGATCCATGATTTTAGGAAGAGCTTGCCTATATAAAGCAAAGGAGATCACTTGGCTAAGTATGTTTTGCAAATTGAATATCTTAAGATCTGAAATATTGGGTTATTGTTTTAAAAGCTTGATCTATATAAAAGTGAAGTTGAAAGCGAATCTATGAAGGGTGATCTCTCGAGCGCATGATCAGATCTGAGCATCTGACTATCTGTGGCACACTGGGGGACTACCAATTCGGCCCTAATCAGAGGTACGCAGGTGATTAACAGTGCAAGTGCGTGGGTACGCAGAGCAGAAGAAGGAGAAGTGCGTGGGTACGCAGAGCAGAAGAAGGTGCAGTGCGTGGGTACGCAGCACGATAGAGGTTGAGGTGCGTAGGCACAGGGAAAGTACGCGGCGCTTCAGAAGCCGCAGGTGCATAGGTACGCGACGCGATAGCATCTGTGGGTGCGTGGCTACAGTAGCAGTACGCGGCGCGATAGTATCTGTGGGTGCGTGCCTACAGTAACAGTACGCAGCGTGATTGAAGAAACAGTGCGTGGGTACGCGGTGCAGCAGAAGGCTCTCTGCGGGTATACGCAGGGGAGCAGAAGGTGAAGTGCGTAGACACGCAGGCCAGAGAAAGAAAAACTGTGTATCTGTATTAAGGCATTTATTTGACTGACTTTTCTCTGTTGAAAAGGTGTTCTGGGTTTAGTTTACTGTTATTGTTGATCTGGTTACTGCAGTTGACTGGGTGATTTACTTGTACTTGATGATCTCTTGATGTTTATGGATCCAGTTTGAAAATTTATGAAAAGTGGTCCTTGAAAGAAAAGAAGTAGGGGGTTGTAGCTCCCTTCCAGGAGAGACTGGAAAACGAGAGAGAGTTGTAGCTCTCTGCAGGTTGCAGCCTGCGTACTTGTAAAGGACTGCACCAGTACAAAACCATTGTAAAAGGAGTTTCTAATTTGAAAGAAGATAGAGACATATTGCAGCAGGTGGTTTTCACCCACATTGGGTTTCCACCTTACATCTGGTGTTCTTTGGTGTGACTATCTGTTTTCTTTGTTCATGCTCATTATTTTATGGTACTAACATGCAAAAATAATTCAAAGTATAAATAAGGAAGATTTATTAAAAGAACTTGATAATACTGATTCACCCCCCCTCTCAGTGTTATTTCCAACAATTGGTATCAGAGCGGGTCCTTCAGAGAAACTTGATTGCTTGAAGGAAGATCATTCATCATGAGCAACTACCAGAGGGAAGCATCAATCAGGCCACCAATCTTTGATGGGACAAACTTCAATTATTGGAAGGTAAGAGTTACTGCCTATCTTCAATCTCTTGGTACAGAAGTTTGGGATATCATAGATACAGGCTACAATTTTCCTTCAGCTACTCCTACAGATTCGGCCGAGAAGAAGAAATATGAAACCAATGCTAAAGCAGTCAATACTCTGCTAGGATGCTTATCTCAAACAGAATTCGTAAAGGTTATGCAATATAAATCCGCAAAGGAAATATGGGACAAGATTGTCTTGAGCTACGAAGGAGATGAACAGGTAAAGCGTGCTAAACTTCAAACCCTCAGAATTCAGTATGAGAATCTCAAAATGTATAATGATGAAAGTGTGGCTAACTATTTTCTTCGGGTAGACGAGATTGTTAATTGCATGAAAAACTTGGGTGAAGAAATAAAAGAGGCTATTGTGGTTGAAAAAGTTTTAAGATCATTGTCCCCCAAGTTTGAATCTAAAGTATCTGCAATAGAAGAAAAGGAAAATCTACGAATTCTTAGTATGTCTCAGCTACACGGAATTCTAACTGCTTATGAAATGAGAAAGGGAGGTCCATCAGACAAGATAGAAGCTGCTTTCAAGGCTTCAGGCAAAGGAGACTACTATGAAGCAAGTCACGTGCCAGAAGAAGAAGAAGAATCAAATTTTGTTAGAAATCTTCAACGGGGTACTGGAAGGTTCAGAGGTAAGTTACCTTTTAAATGCTTTGCTTGTGGAAGAGTAGGTCATTATGCTGCGAAATGTCCTCATAAGGATAAGATTGACAAAGGAAAGGAACCTGCTAGATGGAGCAAGAAACAGAATGCAATTAAGAAAAGCTACTACACTCATGAAGATAGTGATGGTCTATCAAATAGTGATGAAGATGAACGAGGTAATGACTATAAACTTTTAATGGCATTTGAAGATGATGATTACATGGATGCTATAGATGTGGATAGCTTTCATGAAGAGATTTCTAGACTCAAGACATGTATAGAAGAAAAGAATATGATCATTGATACTCTACAATTTTAGATTGATGAAAAAGAAAAATATCTTGAAAAGTTAGAAGGTGAAATTGTTGGTCTTAGAAAAGAGATTGAGAAAACAAAGGCTATTAATCTTAAGTTTGTCAAAGGATCTGAAACTCTGGATGAGATCATCAATGTACAACGTTCTCCACTAAACAAGACAGGTCTGGGGTATAATGGAGAAACTTCTCAAGCATCCACCTCAAAGAGTTATCTTGATGCAGCAAGAAGGAATGAGCAAAAGCACAATGGAGATCACCAGGTAAAGCAGGGACCAATTACAAACAAAGACTATTAGGCAAACCAGGGACAATCCGTCTTAAGGATGAACAAAAGCTACAACCAGCCACAGGTAAAATCCTCTCAATTTGCTTCAAGAATGAATGACAATAGAAATTACAATCATTTGGCCGGAAGATTTGATAACCGCAGAAGTTTCTTTAATGGACAATGCTTCTCTTGCCATAACTTTGGTCACAAAGCAGCTCAATGTGTTGCATATAAAACGATCATGACTAGAGAAGCTCAAAAACAAAGAAGTATGACTGGGATTACAAAAAGGACCTATAACAACTTTTCGGTTCTTGAAAATGAAGTTGAATGTTCTATTGGCAATAATTTTGGTCATGAAGATTCTGAATGCAGGAGCAGGTTTCAGCAGACAAAGGAACAAGCCTCAAGCACCAAAACATGGAGAATAAAGGAACCACAAACAGAAAGATGTGGGATAGCATTTTATGCAGAGGGACATGAAAATCCATGGTACATTGACAGTGGATGTTCGAAGCATATGACAGGTGATAAAGAAAAACTTGAATCATATTCTGCTCTAGAAAAGGGAAAGAAAGTTTCTTTTGGAAATGATACTCCTGCAGCTATAAAAGGAAAAGGCACTGCTCAGTTAAAAGAAAAGGTCAAAGCTGGAAATGTTTTGTATGTTGATGGATTGAAACATAATCTTCTAAGTGTCAGCCAGATGTGTGATCAAGGAACCGAGGTGATATTTAGAACAAATGGATGTCTTGTTCGTAATCTTGATACAGGTAAAACTGTGATCAAAGGTAAAAGAACTCCAAATAATCTATACATATTTGAAGAAGGACAACAACAATGCTATCTAAGCAAGGATGATGAACACTGGTTATGGCACTGGAGGTTGGGGCATCTAAGCTTTTCACAAATAAGGAAAGCATGAAAATATCAGGCAGTTCGCGGTCTTCCAGATATCAAAATTCCAGACAACACCATATGCAAATCATGTCAGTTTGGAAAGCAAACTAGAACTAACTTTCCAGAGAAGGAAGGATCAGCTAGCATGCCTCTTGAGCTTGTACATACAAACGTATGTGGACCATTCAGGAAAAGGACACCTCGAGGAGAAGAATACTTGATATTATTCATTGACGATTTCTCCAGGTTTGTCTGGTTAGGACTTATGAAGCACAAAGATGAAGCATTCGAAAAATTCAAATCCTTTAAAGCCTTTGTTGAAAATGAATCAGGATACAAAATTAAGTGCCTCAGATCCGACAGAGGTGGGGAGTTTACCTCAAATGAATTTTTCGATTTCTGTGAAGAACATGGGATAAGAAGAGAATTCTCTACAGCTAGAACTCCTCAGAAAAATGGAGTAGTGGAAAGAATGAACAGAACAGTCCAACAAATGGCTCGTGCTATGCTTGATGAGTCTGGAACTCCCGCAACTTTCTGGGGTGAAGCTGCATATGCTGCGGTTGTCATTCTCAACAAAACAAATGTCCGGGTAAACAGCACTCAAACTCCTCATGAGCTCTGGTATGGTGAGACTCCTTCGGTAAAGCACTTCAAAATCTTTGGGAGCAAATGCTATATTAAGAATACTGATGAGAAACTTGGCAAACTTGAACCTAGAGCAGATGAAGGCATTCTTCTTGGTTATTCTCCACACAGCAAAGCATACAAGTGCTACAATAAAAGACTTGGAAGAATTGTTGACAACATTGATGTAGTGGTTGATGAGAAGGGATACATTCCTAGGCAAGTAAATCATGGAGATATCGAAGAAGATGAAGACTACCCTCAAAGACAAAATGATGAAGAAGAAGAACCTCAAGAAGAACCGGAGGAGCAGATAAGGATAGAAGAAAAGACTCCATCCAGATATGTTCAGAAGAATCATCCAGAATCTCAGATTTTGGGGCAGAAAGAAGCAGGTGTACAAAAAAGAAGAACAGTTGCAGAAGCTTCAAGTTATTTGGCATTACTCTCTTCCACTGAACCACAAAATGTGAAAGAGGCATGCGAAGATGAATGTTTGGTGAAAGCAATGGATGAAGAACTTGAGCAGATCGAAAAGAACAACACTTGGGAGCTGGTTCCTAGACCAAAGGATAAGAATGTTATAGGGACAAAATGGGTCTTCAAAAATAAATTGAATGAAAATGGAGAAGTAATTAGAAACAAGGCCAGACTTGTTTGTAAAGGGTATGCGCAGCAAGAAGGAATAGATTTTGAAGAAACCTTTGCCCCTGTTACAAGACTTGAGGCCATCCGAATGTTCCTTGCTCTCTCAAGCTTTCAAAACTTCAAAGTATTCCAAATGGACGTGAAATCAGCCTTTCTGAATGGAGACTTGGAAGAAGAAGTATACATTGAGCAGCCAGATGGTTTCATTCTTGGAAATGATCCAAATCTTATATGCAGATTGAAAAAGGCTCTCTATGGTCTCAGACAAGCTCCAAGGGCTTGGTACTATCGTTTGGACAAATATCTTCATCAACAAGGTTTTTCAAAAGGATCAGCAGACAACAATCTTTATATAAAAGTTGAAAATGACAAATTGCTAATACTTGTTGTGTATGTAGATGACATTATCTTTGGCAGCAATGAAGAAACTATGAGTCAAAGCTTTGCCTTGGTGATGCAGAAAGAATTCGAAATGTCCTTGCTGGGAGAACTGACATATTTTCTTGGTTTGCAAATCCAACAAAAAGAAGGAGGGATCTTTTTGTCTCAAACCAAGTATCTCAAGCAGATTTTGAAGAAATATGGCATGGAAGATGCAAAACCAGTATGTACACCCATGGTCACAGCATGTAGCCTCAGTACAAATGATGAATCAGGAGCAGTGCATCAACCAACCTACAGATCTATGATTGGAAGTCTACTTTATTTGACAGGTACCCGACCAGACATCATGCATGCAGTGGGAATAGTTGGAAGATTTCAAGCAAATCCGAAGGAAACTCATCTTCAGGCAGTGAATACAATCTTTAAATATCTTCAAGGGACTCAAAATTATGGCTTATGGTATCCTAGAGATACAGATCTCACACTTCATGCTTATACAGATGCAGATTGGACAGGAAGCGTGGATGACAGGAAGTGCACAAGTGGTGGTGCATTCTTTATGGGTTCCAGATTAGTATCTTGGTTCAGCAAGAAACAGAGTTCGATTGCCTTGTCTACAGCTGAAGCAGAATATGTTGCTGCTGCATCTTGCTGCACTCAACTCCTTTGGATGATGCAGACCTTGCAGGACATTCAAATCACTTGTACACCACCTATCTCCATCTTATGTGATAACACAAGTGCAATCAGCATTTCAAAGAACCCAGTCATGCATTCAAAGACCAAGCACATACTGATCAAATATCATTTTCTCTAGGAACAAGTACTTGAACAAAAGGTCAAGTTGGATTATTTTCCTTCTAAGGAACAAGTTGCTGATATACTCACCAAACCATTGCCCAGGGAGACCTTTGAATACCTCAGGCAAAAGCTGGGGGTTGTTGATGCATCATCTTATTGAATCTCTTCTGATGGTTGGTTGTACGCAAGGCTCATCTGGGGCATATGCGTACATGTGCTGGGTTGCGGATTGGTTGAAGATCGAATGGCACAGGTTCAGGGGGAGCATATAATGCATTGTTGGCATTATGGAGGACGTAGAGAAGGAGATCATGGATGCTGGTCTGAATATTGCTGCAATATGTCTCTATCTCTTTCATGGTGGCTTATGGTTCTTATTTGCAGATCTGGTTTATAGTCAGGGGGAGCATGTTCTTAGGGGGAGCATAACCCTTTGCCCTTGATGTCAAAGGGGGAGAATGACGTTGAGGATCTTGAGGTTGCCATCAAGTCCAAAGGGAGAGATTGTTGGCATTATGATTCTGGTATGGCTCTATGATACAGATGTTGTACTTGATGGCAACACCCTCATGTGGCAATGCTCTGATCAGGCTCTCAAAATGTTGGAAATTAAGAGGTACGCAGGAGAATAGTTCTAAAGGTGCGTACCTGCAGGTACGCCGTGAAGGGACTGTGGCCACACACGCAGGTCACCCGTTCAGAAGGTGCGTACCCCCAGTTTACTTACTTCAAAGTAGAGAAGCGTGCTCATGTGGGGTTTCTTATGTTTGGCCAGTGGTATTTAGCCCGCCGTTCTTGATTCTATGGTTTTGGCCCGTGGTATTGTTTTATATTATTATTATCATTGAGCCCCATGTTTTTAGGGCCCCTTGTATTGGTTACCTATGGTATTGATCCATGATTTTAGGAAGAGCTTGCCTATATAAAGAAAAGGAGATCACTTGGCTAAGTATCTTTTGCAAATTCAACATCTTAAGATCTGAAATATTGGGTTATTGTTTTAAAAGTTTGATCTATATAAAAGTGAAGTTGAAAGCGAATCTATGAAGGGTGATCTCTCGAGCACATGATCAGATCTGAGCATCTGACTATCTGTGGCACACTGGGGGACTGCTAATTCGGCCCTAATCAGAGGTACATAGGTGATTAACGGTGCAAGTGCGTGGGTACACAGAGTAGAAGAAGGAGAAGTGCGTGGGTACGCAGAGCAGAAGAAGGTGCAGTGCATGGCTACGCAGCACGACAGAGGTTCAGGTGCGTAGGCACAGGGAAAGTACGCGGCGCTTCAGAAGCTGCAGGTGCGTAGGTTCGCGGCGCGATAACATCTGTGGGTGCGTGGCTACAGTAGCAGTACGCGGCGCGATAGTATCTGTGGGTGCGTGCCTACAGTAACAGTACGCAGCGTGATTGAAGAAATAGTGCGTGGGTACGTGGTGCAGCAGAAGGCTCTCTGCGGGTATACACAGGGGAGCAGAAGGTGAAGTGCGTAGACACGCAGACCAGAGAAAGAAAAACTGCGTATCTATATTAAGGCATTTATTTGACTGACTTTTCTCTGTGGAAAAGGTGTTCTGGGTTTAGTTTACCGTTATTGTTGATCTGGTTACTGCAGTTGGCTGGGTGATTTACTTGTACTTGATGATCTCTTGATGTTTATGGATCCAGTTTGAAAATTTATGAAAAGTGGTCCTTGAAAGAAAAGAAGTAGGGGGCTGTAGCTCCCTTCCAGGAGAGACTGGAAAACGAGAGAGAGTTGTAGCTCTCTGCAGGTTGCAGCCTGCGTACTGGTAAAGGACTGCACCAGTACAAAACCATTGTAAAAGGAGTTTCTAATTTGAAAGAAGATAGAGACATATTGCAGCAGGTGGTTTTCACCCACATTGGGTTTCCACCTTACATCTGGTGTTCTTTGGTGTGACTATCTGTTTTCTTTGTTCATGCTCATTATTTTATGGTACTGACATGCAAAAATAATTCAAAGTATAAATAAGGAAGATTTATTAAAAGAACTTGATAATACTGATTCACCCCCCCCTCTCAGTATTATTTCCAACACTTTTATCACAAAGAAAAGTAACGTATAGGGAATAAAACACTTTTTTTTTAGATTTTGGACCAAGTCTCGAAGGAAGGGTTTCCCTAGGCCATAATTAGAGAAACAGATCTACCAAGAGTCGTAAATGGTGCTATAATAAATGCCCCATAATATGTGAGGTCAGAAGGGGTACATGATGGCTGAAATGGATTAAGTATATAGAAGGAATCATGTCGAGACCGAGGAGAAGTTCACCAGAATTCAGCCTGCCAAGCCAGCGAAAGACATCGGAAATGAACTCTTGTCTGAGGTAGGAATACCCATGCTCAGAAATAGTAAAACATGTTTGCATGTCAAGTACAAAAGCAGATCCAATATGCATACAAGTATAAAGGAACTAAAAATACATAATGGATCATCTAATCATAATTAAGAAAGTACATATCTAAATATCACACATAAAGAGATGATCAATGATGTCGAAGTATGAAGCTAATCACTGAAGTCAAGAGACTAATCCAAATAGTTGCAAGTGAACATGATGGAATAAATGGTACTACACCACAACTTGGGTGCCAACATATAGGATATCATTGTAATGAACTGTAATATATAAGGTGGATGGTGTCAACTAGCAGAAACAAGAGCAACTAGCAAGTGAACCAAGATATGTTGATGCAAACTCGAGGTCTTCACTGATCGCCGTGGTACATTTCTACACAATGGGAATAAATGGTCTGATGTCAACCATGTGATAAATTGTTTGATTATCAGTCATTAATTAATACCATTATACCCAATACAATCTAACAAGTGCAAATAAATGAGCTCTAGTCGAACACTTGGAAGAATCTATCAATCAGGAGACAATGATATTTTCCCATTGTCAATAGAAAAGGGATCTGCCACTAATGACTGCAAACCCTAAGGTATTGCTAAATGGACTCTAGATCTCTTTCCTAGAGCAATGCGCTAAAATTGATGGGAAAAGATCCGCTAGAAGGAAGACATTAAGGAATCCTTCGTAAATCTAGGGTGAGTGTAACCTGTAGGCCTATAATGTGGAAGCAATTAGATGAACAAAGATGTAGTAACCCAACCAAAGCATGTTTCCAGTGTGCACAAGATGTGTCCAGCGCATGATAGAAACCCTCGAAATCAACCAATAATGAAAGCTGACACAGAGACAAGGAATCCACCAATAGGTTCAAATGGAAACCAAGGCACTGCATGAATCCCAATGTGTGATAATGAAATCTAATGTCGAACAAAAGGGAATCCACTCAGCCAAAGACCCATGATACTAATCGATGTTGAGCATAAGGTGACATATCAATAATGAAAATAGGGCCAGGGTACGACTCTAGATCTGCCCTTAGAGCAATTTGTCGTAGTCGATAAGAGCAAGATCTTCCAGCAAGAAGTCAATGGAGACCTTCTCAAACTAGCATGAGAAAAGGACCAATATATTTGATGTGATAATGAAAATTACGCTGACAACTTGGGATGGCCGACTAAAAAATAGGTCAAGGGACACCACAGAGAAGCCGACTCAGGTTTACTTCCCTTGAACAAAATCACAACTCAATTGTGACTACATGGTAGCATATGATAACTTTGTATAAGTTCGTCATGTAGGAGGCATAAGCAAACTCTCCATTTCATTGGAAGAGGTAACCAATCAGAGGAGTATTGAACAATAACAAGGTTAAGGCTCACCTAAGTCAAACTAAAGCCCATCCCAACAGAAGAAGGACTTACTTTTGAGTGCTTTTTTCAAGGGTGACACAACTGAATCTAGATGCCATCAAGCATGGAAATAATGTCTCATTCCCACTCTTTATAGAATATATATATGTATATATATATATTTTTTTTTTCTTTTATATAAATTTAAAAAAAAAATAAAATAATGCTACAGTACACTAGAAAGAATGAGTGTCGAAAAAACATATGCTCTAGTTCCTGGGAGGGGAACATTCCTATGCTTAATGCAAGGTGCCGAAACTGGTCAAGGACACTCAAAGGAATACTCTTTCCATGGGTAAAAGGGTGTGTCATGTTGTAGAGACTAATTGATTTCAAGGTTGATTTTGCAGAAGACATGGTCAAAAAGTGGCTTAAACACGAGTCCAGGTGAAGCTGGTTCAAGGCCAAAAGGTGAAAATAGTCAATATACAATGCAACAATACAACTCAACACAAAGGAGACTCTAGGGTATAAGGCCAGAAAATAGTGCAGAAGAATGAGAATGAGTCTTCAACGCACTAGTCATAGCGGGACTAAAGAGGACTCCCAAGCCTACTCAATATAACATCATGGGCAACAAATGTCCGTGAGGATCTAACTAAGATGCCCATGTAAAGGTTGGCTCTACCATCGCATCATGATTTTAAATTCAGTGAGTGAAAATGGTTTGTGAAGCAAGACACGATGGAGTCGACCCTATGGAAAACATATTGCAGTATGAAGGTCAATATGCTAAATTCAGTGGAAAGTGGTATTCCATAACCTATATGCCAGTAAGAAAATGATACCTGCCATAATGGGTTTGTGGTCATGGGACCAAAATGCTTTCTCGAAGAAGTATCCAAAATTTCCTATAAAGACAACCCATTCCCGACACTCCAAGCCAAAAGGTCGACAAGTCCATAAGATAAAAATCAACTTTTGAAAAAATAATTTTCATTTCACAATCTATGTAAGGACTTTTGGACTCACATTTTTGTCATTTGTGTTTTGAGCAAGGAGCTATGGAGACAAACTCAAACAACCTTCATCCATCCAATTCAACCATTCAAATCTCTCCAAAACTTCCAGGTAACCCTTTTATCATGCTTTTAATCATTTTTGATACTTTTTAGATGTTTTTCTTCAAAATTTGACTGTAGGAAAACATGTTAAAAATTTCAACTCTACGTACATGCATGTTGAATACAGGTAACTGACGTATACGAGAGCCCTACATGCGACTGCGTAAAAAGGGAACCCAGGTGTGCCCAAGTAAAAAATTTAAAGCATATATCTAATGATTTGAAACATATTTTTTGGGCAGAATGACAATCACCTAGAGATATAGGGAGCATAGTGCCATTGATAACCAAGTAGTGGAGGATCAAAATGCTTTGGATGCTTTGAGAGGCTATGACTTTCTAAAATTCTTTAAAATGCCAAATATGAAAGAAAACACATGATTGCTTGAGTTTCTGATTCATTACTGGAGTGCAGAGGATGATGCATTCATGATTGATCAGATGCCCCTTAGGTTCGACATCAAACATATTTACTTCATTACGGGTCTTCCTCAAAGGGGAGAGATAGTGCATTCCACTGGCAGGACAAGAGGTAGTCTCAGTGTTGAAGACTAAGTCCACATATACTGTCCTAGTCATCCTAAAAAGAATGGAATTTAGATTCCAATCAAGCACGTAGGGAACTTATCCTTGAAGATCCTATTATTTACCATCACCAGGGTAAACGGTTCTACTGCTTTACATTAGGCCTCACCAGTGTCCATGAGCCTAGTAGTGGAATGCGTCACTACTATGTTTGACGGGTGTACACCTCTACTAATGAACATGAAGAACCAACTCACTTCCATTCAGAAGGGTCAAACAATGAATTTTAGATATAACACAATATAATGCTTGTTCTTCTTTGAGAAAGTACATGGGCTTTGATCCAAGGTGCTATCGATGATGAACAGCCTGAGGAATCCGTGAATGGGTAGATGTGATGACCAGATAAAATGCCTAGGGGGTGATGATGTCCCCAAGATGACTTTTGATGATGAGTTTTTCTCATGGTGGGATCAACAGGTCATTGCAATTAATGACTACCCCTACGCCAGAATGGATTTCTGAGGATCCAGATTTAGTATTAACACAAGATGCAGCATGGGGCGCCATAGGTAACCATTTTTTCTTTTTTTTTAAATTTCATAAGATTTTTTTGGATTTTTAATATAAATGAACTTAAAAATACTTTTATGAGACAAGAAACTTACAAAATATATGATCATGTTTCAGATGTGGGACCAGTGAGACCTTACAGATTTCCCCGACATAGGCATCATGGAAGAGATGCCGAAGGGGTTGTAGATGAGATAGAGAGAGTTTTCCATGCATTACAAATGAACTTGGTGAGACAGACTCACCAAGTACCCATGATAGCCATAGAGGACTTACTTGAGGATATGGAACGTTGCGTGGTAGGAGTACCACATGACTGGGTCCAACTCTTCCAATGTGTGGCCAGTGTCGTTGTATATTTTCTAGTTTCTCATCTTGAGCCAGCTAGATAGATGATCAGATCTTTTTGTGATTAGACACAATGATGGGCATAAGCCCAAATTTTGTAGGGCATTTTTTGTCAATTTTTGCATATTGCTTTGGACACAAACGCTCTATCTATATACATGTGATTCTATGGTGATCATATATATAGATGATGCAATGATTATTTTTTATTTTTTTTAATTTAATGAATGATTTATATTCCAGTCAAATTCTTGATTAGTAATAGAATCAACTAATGAATTTTCTGATCATGGAATGTGAACATATGTGATATAAATAAATGATCGTTCCAACAATCATAATCTCATAAATTGGCAATGCAAATTGGGATCTTGTACCTGATAAATGTTATTCAGTTGAGATACCACCAGTTATGAGTCTAAATAAACCACTAAGAAATCAATATAAAGAGATATCGATTCAGATAACAAATTAATAACAATAAAATATTCAACAATATTATTAGAAGCAGCACCGATACATACTCCTCTCGAAACCATCAAATGGTTAGTTGGATAATAAATCACCCAAGCTGTAGAAGCAAGGTTCCGAGTATGCCTACTCGCACCATCGACGAATCCTAAATATATTGAATCGTCCATCAATCCCTGCCAAAGAAGATAAAAAATATCAACTTCACTAAAACCGATAGATAGATATGTAAAAACATACAATATATACAAACAAGTAATTGTTCATCTGAAGCCTAAGCGAGTTACTTCTTAAGGTAGATCCTATTTCTGGGCTCCGCCAACTTGTTTCCTTCAAAGTCAATTAATTCATAAGCTCCCTTTTTCAAAGCTCTCTTGACTATAGAGGGACCGTACCACACAGACTTAAACTTTCCTGCCCCTAAGGTGTCTTTGTCTTGTTTGTAGACTAGGACAAGGTCACCTTCAGAAAAATTTCTAAGACAGACAACTTTATCATGTTGAGTTTTTACCCTCTTTTTATGGGCTTTGTTTATTGTGGAAGCATCTTGACACTACTCATCAAGATGATCCAAATGAAAGGGGCACTCCTCAATACTAGAAGTCTCTGGAAGATGTTCAAAAGCTAGTTTAAGGGAAGGAATTTCACATTAAACAAGGAAGATGGATTTGAATCATAAACTAGTTGAAAACGAGTAAAGCCAGTGGCAGTGTTAACTGAAGTTCAATATGCCCAAAGTGCCGGATACAACATGATGTGCCAATTGTATCTAGCTTTGTTAATCATACTTTGCAAGATGAACTTAAGGTACATTTTCACAGCTTCAACCTGCCCATTGGCCGGAGGATAATACAAAGATGCATGCTCCTGCCGAAAACCCATCTTGAGAGCCAATTCAGACATCATTTGATTTTGGAAATGACTGCCATGATCAATGACAATCTCTTTATGGATAGCAAACCAAGAAATAACTTGATTGAATAAAAACAAGGTTGTTGTTTCACTATCATTCTTAAAAGTAGGCATGGCCTCAACCCACTTCGTAAAGCAGTCTACGCCACTATGATATACTAGTTATTTCCTGCTGAAGGCGGATTAGAAGTAGTAAAATCAATGCCCCACTTCACGAAAGGAACGACAGTGATAATAGGGAAAAGTGGAGTTGGATGTGCACGCATTTTCCAAGTATAGACTTGAAAAGGATGGCATCTTTTCACAGCTTCAGCACGATCTTTGAAGATTGAAGGCGAAAAGTATCCTACTCTCAAATTTTTCTGCGTTGTTGCAAGCCTAGATAGATGACTGCCACAAGCTCCATTATGGAAATCATTTAGAACTGACTCGGATTCTTCCAAGGTTAAACAATGCCTAAGGATTGAATCAATCTTGTGACGATACAATGCGTCACCTATAATAACATAATTCTTATCGAGGTGACACAACCTTCTACGCTCATATTTGGAAAAAGTGGGTGGGAAAAGTGGGTGGGAACTTTGAGAAAGTACATGGGCTTTGATCCAAGGTGCTATCGATGATGAACAGCCTGAGGAATCCGTGAATGGGTAGATGTGATGACCTGATAAAATGCCTAGGGGGTGATGATGTCCCCAGGATGACTTTTGATGATGAGTTTTTCTCATGGTGGGATCAACAGGTCATTGCAATTAATGACTACCCCTACGCCAGAATGGATTTCTGAGGATCCGGATTTAGTATTAACATAAGATGCAGCATGGGGCGCCATAGGTAACCATTTTTTCTTTTTTTTTAAATTTCATAAGATTTTTTTGGATTTTTAATATAAATGAACTTAAAAATACTTTTATGAGACAAGAAACTTACAAAATATATGATCATGTTTCAGATGTGGGACCAGTGAGACCTTACAGATTTCCCCGACATAGGCATCATGGAAGAGATGCCGAAGGGGTTGTAGATGAGATAGAGAGAGTTTTCCATGCAGTTCAAATGAACTTGGTGAGACAAACTCACCAAGTACCCATGATAGCCATAGAGGACTTACTTGAGGATATGGAACGTTGCGTGGTAGGAGTACCACGTGACTGGGTCCGACTCTTCCAACGTGTGGCCAGTGTCATTGTATATTTTCTAGTTTCTCATCTTGAGCCAGCTAGATAGATGATTAGATTTTTTTGTGATTAGACACAATGATGGGCATAAGCCCAAATTTTGTAGGGAATTTTTTCTCAATTTTTGGATATTACTTTGGAAACAAACACTCTATCTATATACATGTGATTCTATGGTGATCATATATATAGATGATGCAATGATTATTTTTTATTTTTTTTAATTTAATGAATGATTTATATTCCAGTCAAATTCTTGATTAGTAATAGAATCAACTAATGAATTTTCTGATCATGGAATGTGAACATATGTGATATAAATAAATGATCGTTCCAACAATCATAATCTCATAAATTGGCAATGCAAATAGGGATCTTGTACCTGATAAATGTTATTCAGTTGAGATACCACCAGTTATGATTCTAAATAAACCACTAAGAAATCAATATAAAGAGATATCGATTCAGATAACAAATTAATAATAACAAAATATTCAACAATATTATTAGAAGCAGCACCGATACATACTCCTCTCGAAACCATCAAATGGTTAGTTGGATAATAAATCACCCAAGCTGTAGAAGCAAGGTTCCGAGTATGCCTACTCGCACCATCGACGAATCCTAAATATATTGAATCATCCATCAATCCCTGCCAAAGCAGATAAAAAATATCAACTTCACTAAAACCGATAGATAGATATGTAAAAACATACAATATATACAAACAAGTAATTGTTCATCTGAAGCCTAAGCGAGTTACTTCTTAAGGTAGATCCTATTTCTGGGCTCCGCCAACTTGTTTCCTTCAAAGTCAATTAATTCATAAGCTCCCTTTTTCAAAGCTCTCTTGACTATAGAGGGACCGTACCACACAGACTTAAACTTTCCTGCCCCTAAGGTGTCTTTGTCTTGTTTGTAGACTAGGACAAGGTCACCTTCAGAAAAATTTCTAAGACAGACAATTGTAGACTAGGACAAGGTCACCTTCAGAAAAATTTCTAAGACAGACAACTTTATCATGTTGAGTTTTTACCCTCTTTTTATGGGCTTTGTTTATTGTGGAAGCATCTTGACACTACTCATCAAGATGATCCAAATGAAAGGGGCACTCCTCAATACTAGAAGTCTCTGGAAGATGTTCAAAAGCTAGTTTAAGGGAAGGAATTTCACATTAAACAAGGAAGATGGATTTGAATCATAAACTAGTTGAAAACGAGTAAAGCCAGTGGCAGTGTTAACTGAAGTTCAATATGCCCAAAGTGCCGGATACAACATGATGTGCCAATTGTATCTAGCTTTGTTAATCATACTTTGCAAGATGAACTTAAGGTACATTTTCACAACTTCAACCTGCCCATTGGCCTGAGGATAATACAAAGATGCATGCTCCTGCCGAAAACCCATCTTGAGAGCCAATTCAGACATCATTTGATTTTGGAAATGACTGCCATGATCAATGACAATCTCTTTATGGATAGCAAACCAAGAAATAACTTGATTGAATAAAAACAAGGTTGTTGTTTCACTATCATTCTTAAAAGTAGGCATGGCCTTAACCCACTTCGTAAAGCAGTCTATGCCACTATGATATACTAGTTATTTCCTGCTGAAGGCGGATTAGAAGTAGTAAAATGAATGCCCCACTTCACGAAAGGAACGACAGTGATAATAGGGAAAAGTGGAGTTGGATGTTCACGCATTTTCCAAGTATAGACTTGAAAAGGATGGCATCTTTTCACAGCTTCAGCACGATCTTTGAAGATTGAAGGCGAAAAGTATCCTACTCTCAAATTTTTCTGGGTTGTTGCAAGCCTAGATAGATTACTGCCACAAGCTCCATTATGGAAATCATTTAGAACTGACTCGGATTCTTCCAAGGTTAAACAATGCCTAAGGATTGAATCAATCTTGTGACGATACAATGCGTCACCTATAATAACATAATTCTTATCGAGGTGACACAACCTTCTACGCTCATATTTGGAAAAAGTGGGTGGGAAAAGTGGGTGGGAACTTTGAGAAAGTACATGGGCTTTGATCCAAGGTGCTATCGATGATGAACAGCCTGAGGAATCCGTGAATGGGTAGATGTGATGACCTGATAAAATGCCTAGGGGGTGATGATGTCCCCAAGATGACTTTTGATGATGAGTTTTTCTCATGGTGGGATCAACAGGTCATTGCAATTAATGACTACCCCTACGCCAGAATGGATTTCTGAGGATCCAGATTTAGTATTAACATAAGATGCAGCATGGGGCGCCATAGGTAACCATTTTTTCTTTTTTTTTAAATTTCATAAGATTTTTCTGGATTTTTAATATAAATGAACTTAAAAATACTTTTATGAGACAAGAAACTTACAAAATATATGATCATGTTTCAGATGTGGGACCAGTGAGACCTTACAGATTTCCCCGACATAGGCATCATGGAAGAGATGCCGAAGGGGTTGTAGATGAGATAGAGAGAGTTTTCCATGCAGTTCAAATGAACTTGGTGAGACAAACTCACCAAGTACCCATGATAGCCATAGAGGACTTACTTGAGGATATGGAACGTTGCGTGGTAGGAGTACCACGTGACTGGGTTCGACTCTTCCAACGTGTGGCCAGTGTCATTGTATATTTTCTAGTTTCTCATCTTGAGCCAGCTAGATAGATGATTAGATTTTTTTGTGATTAGACACAATGATGGGCATAAGCCCAAATTTTGTAGGGAATTTTTTCTCAATTTTTGCATATTACTTTGGACACAAACACTCTATCTATATACATGTGATTCTATGGTGATCATATATATAGATGATGCAATGATTATTTTTTATTTTTTTTAATTTAATGAATGATTTATATTCCAGTCAAATTCTTGATTAGTAATAGAATCAACTAATGAATTTTCTGATCATGGAATGTGAACATATGTGATATAAATAAATGATCGTTCCAACAATCATAATCTCATAAATTGGCAATGCAAATAGGGATCTTGTACCTGATAAATGTTATTCAGTTGAGATACCACCAGTTATGAGTCTAAATAAACCACTAAGAAATCAATATAAAGAGATATCGATTCAGATAACAAATTAATAACAACAAAATATTCAACAATATTATTAGAAGCAGCACCGATACATACTCCTCTCGAAACCATCAAATGGTTAGCTGGATAATAAATCACCCAAGCTGTAGAAGCAAGGTTCTGAGTATGCCTACTCGCACCATCAACGAATCCTAAATATATTGAATCATCCATCAATCCCTGCCAAAGCAGATAAAAAATATCAACTTCACTAAAACCGATAGATAGATATGTAAAAACATACAATATATACAAACAAGTAATTGTTCATCTGAAGCCTAAGCGAGTTACTTCTTAAGGTAGATCCTATTTTTGGGCTCCGCCAGCTTGTTTCCTTCAAAGTCAATTAATTCATAATCTCCCTTTTTCAAAGCTCTCTTGACTATAGAGGGACCGTACCACACAGACTTAAAATTTCCTGCCCCTAAGGTGTCTTTGTCTTCATTGTAGACTAGGACAAGGTCACCTTCAGAAAAATTTCTAAGACAGACAATTGTAGACTAGGACAAGGTCACCTTCAGAAAAAATTTCTAAGACAAACAACTTTATCATGTTGAGTTTTTACCCTCTTTTTATGGGCTTTGTTTATTGTGGAAGCATCTTGACACTACTCATCAAGATGATCCAAATTAAAGGGGCACTCCTCAAAACTAGAAGTCTCCTGAAGATGTTCAACAACTAGTTTAAGGGAAGGAATTTCACATTAAACAAGGAAGATGGATTTGAATCATAAAGCAGTTGAAAACGAGTAAAGCCAGTGGCAGTGTTAACTGAAGTTCAGTATGCCCAAAGTGCTGGATACAACATGATGTGCCAATGGTATCTAGCTTTGTTAATCATCCTTTGCAAGATGATCTTAAGCTACATTTTCACAGCTTCAACATGCCCAATGGCCTGAGGATAATACAAAGATGCATGCTCCTGCCGAAAACCCATCTTGAGAGCCAATTCAGACATCATTTGATTTTGGAAATGAATGTCATGATCAATGACAATCTCTTTAGGGATACCAAACCATGAAATAACTTGATTGAATAAAAAAAAGGTTGTTGTTTCACTGTCATTTTTAAAAGTAGGCATGGCCTCAACCCACTTCGTAAAGTATTCTACGCCACTATGATATACTAGTTATTTCCTGCTGAAGGCGGATTAGAAGTAGTAAAATCAATGCCCCACTTCACGAAAGGAATGGCAGTGATAATACGGAAAAGTGGAGTTGGATGTGCACGCATTTTCCAAGTATAGACTTGAAAAGGATGGCATCTTTTCACAGCTTCAGCACGATCTTTGAAGATTGAAGGCGAAAAGTATCCTACTCTCAAATTTTTCTGGGTTGTTGCAAGCCTAGATAGATGACTGCCACAAGCTCCATTATGGAAATCATTTAGAACTGACTCGGATTCTTCCAAGGTTAAACAATGCCTAAGGATTGAATCAATCTTGTGATGATACAATGCGTCACCTATAATAACATAATTCTTATCGAGGTGACACAACCTTCTACGCTCATATTTGGAAAAAGTGGGTGGGAAAAGTGGGTGGGAACTTTGAGAAAGTACATGGGCTTTGATCCAAGGTGCTATCGATGATGAACAGCCTGAGGAATCCGTGAATGGGTAGATGTGATGACCTGATAAAATGCCTAGGGGGTGATGATGTCCCCAAGATGACTTTTGATGATGAGTTTTTCTCATGGTGGGATCAACAGGTCATTGCAATTAATGACTACCCCTACGCCAGAATGGATTTCTGAGGATCCAGATTTAGTATTAACATAAGATGCAGCATGGGGCGCCATAGGTAACCATTTTTTCTTTTTTTTTAAATTTCATAAGATTTTTTTGGATTTTTAATATAAATGAACTTAAAAATACTTTTATGAGACAAGAAACTTACAAAATATATGATCATGTTTCAGATGTGGGACCAGTGAGACCTTACAGATTTCCCCGACATAGGCATCATGGAAGAGATGCCGAAGGGGTTGTAGATGAGATAGAGAGAGTTTTCCATGCAGTTCAAATGAACTTGGTGAGACAAACTCACCAAGTACCCATGATAGCCATAGAGGACTTACTTGAGGATATGGAACGTTGCGTGGTAGGAGTACCACGTGACTGGGTCCGACTCTTCCAACGTGTGGCCAGTGTCATTGTATATTTTCTAGTTTCTCATCTTGAGCCAGCTAGATAGATGATTAGATTTTTTTGTGATTAGACACAATGATGGGCATAAGCCCAAATTTTGTAGGGAATTTTTTCTCAATTTTTGCATATTACTTTGGACACAAACACTCTATCTATATACATGTGATTCTATGGTGATCATATATATAGATGATGCAATGATTATTTTTTTATTTTTTTTAATTTAATGAATGATTTATATTCCAGTCAAATTCTTGATTAGTAATAGAATCAGCTAATGAATTTTTTGATCATGGAATGTGAGCATATGTGATATAAATAAATGATCATTCCAACAACCATACTCTCATAAATTGGCAATGCAAATAGGGATCTTGTACCTGATAAATGTTATTCAGTTGAGATACCACCAGTTATGAGTCTAAATAAACCACTAAGAAATCAATATAAAGAGATATCGATTCAGATAACAAATTAATAACAACAATATATTCAACAATATTATTAGAAGCAGCACCGATACATACTCGTCTCGAAACCATCAAATGGTTAGTTGGATAATAAATCACCCAAGCTGTAGAAGCAAGGTTCCGAGTATGCCTACTCTCACCATCAACGAATCCTAAATATATTGAATCATCCATCAATCCCTGCCAAAGCAGATAAAAAATATCAACTTCACTAAAACCGATAGATAGATATGTAAAAACATACAATATATACAAACAAGTAATTGTTCATCTGAAGCCTAAGCGAGTTACTTCTTAAGGTAGATCCTATTTTTGGGCTCCGCCAACTTGTTTCCTTCAAAGTCAATTAATTCATAAGCTCCCTTTTTCAAAGCTCTCTTGACTATAGAGGGACCGTACCACACAGACTTAAAATTTCCTGCCCCTAAGGTGTCTTTGTCTTGATTGTAGACTAGGACAAGGTCACCTTCAGAAAAATTTCTAAGACAGACAATTGTAGACTAGGACAAGGTCACCTTCAGAAAAATTTCTAAGACAGACAACTTTATCATGTTGAGTTTTTACCCTCTTTTTATGGGCTTTGTTTATTGTGGAAGCATCTTGACACTACTCATCAAGATGATCCAAATGAAAGGGGCACTCCTCAATACTAGAAGTCTCTGGAAGATGTTCAACAGCTAGTTTAAGGGAAGGAATTTCACATTAAACAAGGAAGATGGATTTGAATCATAAACTAGTTGAAAACGAGTAAAGCCAGTGGCAGTGTTAACTGAAGTTCAATATGCCCAAAGTGCCGGATACAACATGATGTGCCAATTGTATCTAGATTTGTTAATCATCCTTTGCAAGATGAACTTAAGGTACATTTTCACAGCTTCAACCTGCCCATTGGCCTGAGGATAATACACAGATGCATGCTCCTGCCGAAAACCCATCTTGAGAGCCAATTCAGACATCATTTGATTTTGGAAATGACTGCCATGATCAACGACAATCTCTTTATGGATAGCAAACCAAGAAATAACTTGATTGAATAAAAACAATGTTGTTGTTTCACTATCATTCTTAAAAGTAGGCATGGCCTCAACCCACTTCGTAAAGGAGTCTACGCCACTATGATATACTAGTTATTTCCTGCTGAAGGCGGATTAGAAGTAGTAAAATCAATGCCCCACTTCACGAAAGGAACGACAGTGATATCAGGGAAAAGTGGAGTTGGATGTGCACGCATTTTCCAAGTATAGACTTGAAAAGGATGGCATCTTTTCACAGCTTCAGCACGATCTTTGAAGATTGAAGGCGAAAAGTATCCTACTCTCAAATTTTTCTGGGTTGTTGCAAGCCTAGATAGATGACTGCCACAAGCTCCATTATGGAAATCATTTAGAACTGACTCGGATTCTTCCAAGGTTAAACAATGCCTAAGGATTGAATCAATCTTGTGACGATACAATGTGTCACCTATAATAACATAATTCTTATCGAGGTGACACAAATTTCTATGCTTATATTTGGAAAAAGTGGGTGGGAACTTTGAATTCTGGAGATATGTAATGATATCCCCATACCAAGGATCTTGTGAAGAAATAAGAAATAAGTGTTTATCAGGAAAACTTTCCTCTTAATAATTTCTTCCTCACAAGGCAACTCTGATATCAACTGTGCAAATACTAAAGATTTCTTAGATTTAGTTGACATGAATTCGAGATCGAATTATTGAAAAATGACAATACATATATTATATTTTCTCACAATAACTCACCTACTGAGAACAGACTAAAATGGATTGATGACTGCTAAGATGAACATTTTTCAAAGCGGAATGTAATGCCAAATCCACTGGACAACATGGACATCAGCCAAAGCTAACTTCTCAATGTGAGAATAGTGTAGTTCAAGACCTACCAAGCCTCAACTTAGATAGTAGATGACATGCTCACATAAGGCATCATCTTCCTTAACCATAACCATACCAATGGTTGATTCTGCTGTAGGGAGATACAAGAGGAAATATATACTATAATCAGGTGGACTCAACAATGGAGTAGAGGTTAATGTTTTTTTCAAAGCATCAAAAGATTGTTGCATGAAATCATCCCATAAAAATGGGACCCCTTTCTTAAGAAAACACATAAATCCTTTTGTGATCTCGGCATGATTGGCTATAAATCTCCTCAAGAAATTTTCTTTTCCTTGGAGACTTTGAGGTTGGCGTATGGAAGACAGTGGATGAAACTGAAGCATTGCCTCAACCTTGAAGTGATCAACACAAATCCCCTCTATTGACACGATGAATCCTAACAACTAACCAGATGTCACCGTGAAAACCCACTTACTCAGATTCAACCGGATTTTATAAAAATGACACCGCTCAAAAATAAACCAAATTTGCTTAGGATGATCAATTCGATTTTGAGAATGAGCAGCTAAATTATCCAGATATGATTTGATAACGTGCTTGATGTTGCAAAAATCATAAGACATGGCTTGCTGAAAAGGTGCTCCAACATTTTTTAGGCCAAAAGACATCTTTTTATATGCAAACATACCCCAAGGACAAATAAATTCTATCTTGTGCAGATCTTCTGGATAGATAGTAATTTTATTATAACCAGAGAATCCGTCTATGAATGAAAAAATTTCATTACCCGCACATTCATCAATAATTTGATCAATAAAGGGTGTGGGTTAATTGTGTTTCAGACAGGCCTTATTTAGGTCCCTAAAGTCAATACATACTCGAATTGTTCCTTGCTTTTTTCTATGGGGACTGGATTGGAGACCCACTCAGTTAGAGGAATGGGGTATATGAAACCCACCTTTAGCAGCTTTTCGACTTCAACTTTGATAACTGCTGCTTTTCTAGGATTAATTGGTCAAAGTTTTTGACGAATAGGTTTAGCATTTTTGTATGTCTTGATCTCATGCTGGACAATAGATGGATCTATTCTAGGCATTTCCTCATAAGACCAAGCGAGCACATCACGAAACCCTTGCACGAGATCAATAAATTTGAATTTCTTTAGTGGAACAGTCAGCTTCAATGAATACATTTTCAATTATGTTAGGATTCCTAGATAATTTCATCGGTATAGTTTGTGAGATAACATACATGTTACCTTCGACATAAAACTGTGCTTGGGAAAAAGGGTTTAAGACTATATGAACATAAATAGTACAAGGACTGGATAAACTCGACTCAATTTCCTACAAATGAGGGAGGAAATATGAGAGATGATGTAGATCATCCCATGGTCTATCAATGCCTATCATTTCTTTTAGGATTGCTTCCTTAGATGGTAAGGTTGTATCTAAGAAATGTTGAGCCGAAGTTGAATTGAGGGTCGAGGCCGGAGCCACATATCCATCTAACTGTTCTGGTTTAAAAGGTGTAGGATGGGAGTCTGTAGAGTTAACAAAAGACTGATAAGAAATTTCTACTGTAGACATAGGACATGTCATTCCACCTACCCGCCCTCCATATACTATGGTGTTAGAAAAGTTAAAGGCCAAGGGTCTGAAAAATAAAGAGTTCGAAAGAACTCTCTACGTGAAGGTCCCTTAGAGGATTAAATAGCATTGATTCTAGCTATAGGAGAAGGAAGATCAAAATTACCCATTAAAGAAGAGTACATCCCAACTCCTAAATTACCTACAGGTTGCCTAGGATTGTCCACTAATGGAACAGTAGAATTAGAAGATGCGTGGGAGTCACCCAGAGAATAGTCCATCTAATCAACTTTTACAAACCTCCCCTCATGAGGAAAGCAAAGGATGTGAAATAATAATGAAACTATGGCATCCATCTTGTAAGTCCAATTCCCTCCTAAGAGGAAGTTGTAATCCAAATCCGCATCGACTATTTCTACCTCAATATTTACCATCTTTCCCCCAACACAGATGGGAAAGGCTGGAATAATCCCTTGCAGCCTATGAGAATGTCCATCAAATGGTATGTTGATGAAGGAACAACTTGAGGCAATCCATTGGCCTTCCAACATGACATGGACATCACGCATGTGGAAGCTCCCTCATTGATAATGGTTCAAAAGATGTTGGTCTTTCGATATGTAGACTTTATTTGAAAAATAATATGATGGGGAAGACTCTTTTTAACATTTGACATATCAAAAGTGAGCACAAGATATTTTTTGGATCTGCTGCTCCGATTGCCGAGAGTACACTCCTTCGAGCAGGGCACAATTGGATTACCTCTAGTACTGACATAGCATAAGGACTTTCAACCAGATCTTCTACAATTGAGTAGCTCTGGGATGACCTAGCATTAGGGTTAATGGTTAAGCACTCTACAGAGCCTTTTGGCATCTGAGGTATAAACTCAATAGAGGGTGTCTCAATATGGAGCGGCTTTGGGGCATTATAAGCAGACTTAGTCTTAGATGATTCTGATTCACCATAATCATGCAATCCCATAGCGACGTTGATATGAAAACTCATCATGTAGACATTTGACG
This sequence comes from Pinus tabuliformis, assembly GCA_031772625.1. NCBI lineage: Eukaryota > Viridiplantae > Streptophyta > Pinopsida > Pinales > Pinaceae > Pinus > Pinus tabuliformis. Next base: position 487,501,978 of record CM062818.1, read on the forward strand.
AATTATCCCCTTCTTGGTTGCCCCCTATGGGGATATCAATATTAGAGTTTGTGCCAACAAGTAATTGTTGCCCTTTGGGAAAAGGGTTAGGGAGGATAGCCTAGGAGCTAGAGGACCCATATTAAACTAAAAATGGTTTATCATCTTAGATCATGGGGCAGAGATGAGTCAAATGATCCCCATTGCATAACTTGCATGGAAATTTTACTTTTTTCTTGGACTCTTTCCTACCCCCTCCTGCATCATTACCGGGTTTTTTTGCATTGCCCTTCCCATCCTGGCCCTTTTTCTTACCTCGTCCTTTCTTCTTCCCATCATATTGTTGGTTTCCTTTAGGGTTAGAAGTTTGAATGAAGTTTATAGACTTCGGTTTGGAAGATGTAGATATAGACGACGATGCCTACAGAGAAGAAGAAGTTTATAAAGAAAACTACTGAAATTGATTCAGCAGCTTAGCTGTGTTGGCATCAATTGATTTGACTATCCCGTCGGCATGGGGACCTGGCTTCAGTTTAGCTATATCCACCTTGGATCTAGGAGTGTCAGGTAGAATTTTTTGAAGAACCCTAGACTAAGAATATATAAGTTTCAACTCCTGGGCTCTGATGATAACCTACTCTTTGGGGAAAACATCGGAGAGGGACATGTCCTTAGAGATCTCAGGATGTAATGATTTAAGAAACCATTCAAGAAGGAATTCTTGTGGAATATTGACTTTAATGAGCCTCTTCCTTCTCATCCATTCCTGGATATGATCCGAAATGTGAGTTGCCTAATCCTATTGGAAATTAGCTAGAAGCTCAGTTCCAGCATCATATCAGACAGGAAATTGAAAATGGTTCAAAAAGATAGTAGCCAAATCGCTGAAAGAAGTGAAGGTGCCCCATGGCAGTTCTATGTACCACTTAGCTGCATTTCCAGTTAGGGTACGTTGAAATAATCTCAACTTGATTGAATCATCTATTAGGGAGTTGGACGAACACCATAAGTGTAAAGTGGTTATGTGGTCACCCGGATCTTCACCAGTCTGCCCCTCGAATTTTGGTATATCTGAGGGAAGTTTGGTTGGGACCGGAGGCCAAACCAGGTCATACCTAATTGGATCACTAGTAAATTTAGAGAGATATGACAAGTTTGATGTTGCCAGAAAAGGGAGTCATGGCAAACCCCGAGGATTTCACCCGGTGTGGGTGGAACCCCCAACTTTCCTAAAAGAATGGCCTGGATTTGTGAAGGCATTAGGTTGCTTGAAGTAACTCGTAGACCAATTGGACCATAACGAGTTCCTTGTGGTCCAGAAAAAATTGGACTTTGACTAACTCCTGCCGAAAAACCTCCATAACTAGTAAATTTTCTCCCTAGAGAAGAGTTAAAGGAGTAGAGAGCCCTTGATAAGGGTTCCATGCATTAGCATAGGGAGAAATGTTCTGGAAGGAATTGACAAAAAAATATGGCATATTCCCTTCTTGGACTAAATAAAATTGATTCCCATCTCCTAACCCACTAATCGTAGGGTTTGTCAAAGTTTGAAATGGATTATAACTTTCACCTGTAGAGGAAAAGACATTAATCCCAAAGTTGGATCGGAATATGGCATATGACAACCCCTAAAAAGAAGATTATCCACTTTCCATGGATGTGGAGGCAGTTGATGGAATACTTAAAGGAACAAAAGGAATCATGCTAGTCGACATTCCAAAAGGAAAAAGGCAATGCTAGAGCCAACAACTTGAGAACTTCCACTTGAAGATGGAATGGAAGTAGACACAAATATAACAATGCTAGGAGTAACAAAAGGTATATAAATGGTCCCCCATCCTTTTATGGATACAGGAGTTTGCATACTCGTAGAACTTGTAATGGATGCCATGCTTCCAACAGTGGTCATCAAAGGAAAAGATCGATATATACCTAGGCTCGAAGGCCTGTTTGTCAGAGTCTCGATGTTTAATAAAACGTTTGGATAATCAGGAGGAAGAAGAGAATTACGAGCCACAATAGACTCAGGAAGCTCTTCAACCTCAATATTTTCTTCTGACTGGAAGAGAACTCAAGAAAGAACTAGAGTGTTCCTCTCTTACTCTCTACTTATACTAGATATATCTTGTGAATCAATAACTCCAACCAGAGTATCAATCTTTGATGTGCCTACTGCCACCAGTTGAAAACTACTGGCAAGATTGCTCCTACGACTTTGAGGAGAAGGCTTAGGACTCATAATTGATAGCCAATGAAGTCTCCTAGATTGACAAGCTAGTCAATCAGCCACTTTGAATTAGTTTAAAGAGATATACTTAAAGACTCAAAAAATTGTAAATCTAGGCCAACTAGGAGAAAAGAGCACTCTCTAAAAGTCCTTAAAGATACAATCAATCAAACAACTTTTAAGTATTTCCACTCAGTGTGATTAGGACTAGACACCAAAATACAAGGAAGTCAAAATCAAGGGCGTTCTGAAAATAGTAGGGGGTAATTATGCCCTAGGCCTACTAGCGAAGGTATCAGAAGCAGTTACGTTGACCTCTAGAAAATAACCTTTGCCAGTGCATGCACCCCAGCTTCGCAAGGGTACCCTCCAAAAGTACTACTGAACATGATGCAATGTTAGCCTTAGGTGCCCCAAGATTCCCCTCCACAGCCACATATGTGATCCCTAGAAAAGGCAACTATGGATACCAAATCATATCAAAAGCCAGGCAAAACAGTCATGAGGTGGGATCCAACAAGTAGGAGAGGGGGTATCTGTCTTCCTTGTCTTCACTCTCCCTCATTCTTAAGTCCCTTTCACAGAGCTTTCCTGGTCTTCCTAATGATATTGGGTTTCACTCTTTATTCAACTTCTAAGTTTTGTAATTTGAGTGGCCTTGGAGAGTTAACTCTCCGCTCATCTATTCCAGGGCCCTAATGAACCTAAACTTGTTGGTGTTTATTAATGACAACAATAAAAGTTCTAGTTCATTTTATTAGATCGCTTGATTTTATATAACTATTCTTTAAGTCTAGGGGAATTATGAGAGTGAAACTGATGATGTTTTATAATGCAAAAGGAAAACAATAGAAAACTAACTATATGGATGCTGTCATTTTCTTCGATGAAGAGTGATTTCTACTTGGATTCTACGAAAACCTATATATAAGAAAAATATTTTTCTTTTCTTTTCTGAAACAATCCATACACACCCAAAATCTAAAAAGACTAAGAATGCTTACAATGCAAACCAACCTAAGTCAAGTCAAAATGATGATGCAATATCCTCAATAACACTCGCAAGAAAATGCGCTTCTTTATAGAGACAATAAGCCAACTTGAAAATGAAGAGGGAAAAAAATAAAAAACAAATCTCTCTCCAAAGAAAGTAGAATGAATTGCAAAAGATCAAAATTTGCTTCTCAACAAAAAAATAAAAGAAAACGTAAACCGAAAGCTCAGAAAAAGAAAAACAAAAAGCAATTTTTTGTGTTTTTTCTTTTAAGGAATGAAAAGAAACTTTTTGAGGTCACAAGGTAGTACTAAAATTTGAAAGATCATGAAATAAGTACAAGGATTCTTCCAATCTCGCATGCTATAAAACTCATGAATAAATGAAGAAAGACTACAAACTTGTACAAACTGATCCAAACAGCAGATAAATATTTCGGCAAACCAACAAAATTTCAAGGAATAAATGCTTTCAAACTTGCCAGAAAGACTCTAAAAAAGGCATGAAAAGCAACAAGGCCATAAAACAAGGAAACGAAAAGCAAGGGAACTTGAAATTTGGGCTAGAAACAAAATCAAAACCAATTTCTTGTTCTAGAAAACCAGAACACCCAAGAACGTCAAAACGAAGCCTTGAACCCAAGACACAAACATCAAACTTGCTTAAGAAGCAATCCCGGGCCAAACAAGACTTTTCAGTGAGAAGGATATTTTGAAAAAGAAATCTTGGAGGAAAAGTGAGTTCTCTAGATAGTAGATGACCATACAACAACATAAAACACCAGGTAGTAGACCTAACTAGGAAAAAAGATTTGAAAAAACAATTCAAAAAAATTGCATATGTGACTGTGTAAAGACACATAATCATGCACACGCATTTCTAATACATGAAACTCATGTATACGCGAGTTTTCTTGAGGAAACCTGCATGTATACGCGACTGTAACCTAACAAAACAACGTATACAAATCTTAGTTAGGAAAAAACAAAAATCAAAGTCTGATCAAGAATATCAGACTTGATGCCTAGGGCACTAATGGATGAAACAATACAGTAAAAGCAAGCAATCAAGAAATTGAACCCTAATTGAGAACAATCACCCGAACTAGGAATAACAAGAATTTTGTCCCCAATAGAGTCGCCAATTCTGTTGCAGCTGAGACCACCCTAGGGTCTTGGGTTGAGAACCCCAATAGAGTAGAGGGAAAACCAAAACAATAAATGCTCAAGTAATCATCCTAAATTCTTATTCTACTGAACTGTGTAAGAGTGTCCTTACTCGGAAGTCCTACATTTGAGTACATCCTGCAGGGTGCAAACCCTTAACTTCTCTTACTATCTTCAAAACATGAAAATTATTCAAATGAAATACATACAGTAGTAGAAACATAAAGCATGTTCATGATATTAACCTTAAATCATATAAATGAATGAACAATTATGCATCAATGTAAGATTCATAAACGAATTACAATATAAATAGATGCATTAACACATTTAATATTAGAAACATAACAACATTCCTTTATTGAAGTTAGATAGAAGTAAAGTAGAGAAATATGACCTGAGTCCTTCTCTGACTCCAAGTAGAACCATCGTTTGGATCCATCCTTTCTTAACGTCAACAATCTTCCTCGATCATGGATACAAGGATATCTTCAAGAAATATGAAGGATATCTCTAAGAAGGAAACAAGGGTTTCCTAAAGCTTTGGGGAGTGTAGGTGGTGCAGGGATTTCATTAGACTCGATCAGGGATAATCTCACTATAGTATGAATATCTAATATTTTCTCCCTCAAGGCCTCCCCATGGAGGTTTAATTATACTTCTCCAAATTAGTTTTTTTCAATTGGGAAACAGTTGGGCCACGGGCAATAGACGTTAAGTAACAGGTAAAACCTGTGAACTCTGCCTGAAATTAAGGAAATTTAATTTTTTAAGTGTTTTAACATATGTACGCGGGTTGTGTATATGTTGACCTGTGTGTACACACTTTTATCGCAGGGCAAAGTAGCGTATAGGGAAGAAAACACTGGTTCTTATATTTTGGACCAAGTCTAGAAGGAAAGGTTGCCTTAGGCCATAATCAGAGCATCAGATCTACCAAGAGTGGTAAATGGTGGTATAACACTAGGTTACATGGAGTTATCAAATATTCATGATTGTAAACATAGATCCATTAATGGTTGCGTCCATACTATGTTGTCGATTGACATGGATTTTGATATGTATTTCTGCATTGTACTTTGAGACATTTATGTTTTGATTAAGGGAAGTCCTACCTCATCGATGATATTATATATTGAAATATAACTTCTATTTTATTGTTCCAAGTTTCTGACTATAGTCTCTAACCTAAACCTTCGCATGATAAATCACTTCAGTTATCAAAATATCTCTTCTGACTTTGCACTTTAGGGGTAAATATGTTACACATCATTTTATCGCATTAGGAAAATCATCGTTGGTTTGGATCTTTCGCTATCCAAAAATGTGTCTCAGAGAATTCTCGTGTAAAGTTAGAATCCAAATTATCCCAATGTATGTGGAATTCCTAGATCCCATGGTACAAAACCCTATTTTAGGCTAGCTGAACAATTTCCTAGTAATTTTTGCGCATACGCAGAAAATATAATTAGAAGTTTCACATAAGTACACATTGTCTTATATTGACTTGCGAACATGACTTAATGCATATAAAAAAAAAATTAAAGTCTAGTAGCATTTTTGGTAGCATCTATCCCAACCACCAAGCTTTGAATGGCTTCCTATTCAATATTGATCTCTCCCATCATGGAGCAACTCCCTCTCTTTGTGCAATCCCGATCCCACCATTAGTGGATCTCCTTCCTTGGGAAATGGATCCCAAACATCCCACTTTTTCCCTATAAAGGTAACCCATGCCTCAGAATTGGAAAGGACTATTAGAGGTAGGCTTATGTTGTAGGATTAAGGTTTGAAGGATATTCATTTAAGGAGAGGATGGGAGATTGTGGGAAAGGAATTGTAACATCAAGGCTGCATGGTTTAAGGTTATCCTCCATTTTATTAATATAAGGAAATTGTTCTTTCTCAATTACATCTTTGTTGATATAATTTGTAGGATTCCTTGATCACCTACATAGATTGTGATTGCATATTGATCAGTTTATGGTATATGATTAGTTAATTAGTCCATTTATCTCATGATTATATATTGGATGCTTTGTTATCTTATTTGTTTCTGCCAATGCAGATATCCTTTAGGATGTCATGGAGATTCTGTGGGGAGCGACGAGAAGATATCTGAAGCACCGAGGAGATGAACAAGATATTTGAAACGAAATTCATCAATCATTTCATTTAAATGGTAAGTGACTTCTATCATCATACTGGTTTCATTCAATCACAGTCTAGATAAAGGTAGAAGTTATTGATTGTTTGTTACTAGGTTTCTTGGAAGTCTAGGGAGATTTCTCTTGTCCTCAAGAGGGATAATTCTCCATAGCAATAGAAAAGTAGACTAGTGTTGTGTCAAGAGTTAAATTCATATGAAAAAAATGCAAAAAGACACTAGACAATGAAAAAATGATCAAATTTGCAATTCTAGAGAAAATTAGTGGTAATAGACAAATTTCTATAGTAAAAGAACTCTATGAATTATAGAAACAATTGATATCATTACAAATGCATTTTTTTCAAATACGAGAACTCGGAAAATGTTTTAAAAAACGAAAATTGACATTGACTGGTGGACTAATCAATGTACTTGTTGACATATCTCGAATTCAACTTTCACTCTCTCGTGACATACATGAATCTAGTACTCACATAGTCATAATTAAAGGACGTCTAGTGTTTAAAAGGATATTTGTTATTGGGTGATACCTTTTCATCAAGCCATGAGGCCATTGAGACGATTACGTAAAACTCCAGTCTATAGACTAGATAATGTTGGAATAAACAGAAGCTTAAAACAAATCTTTGATTAAAAAAAAGATGCATATGCATGTGAGACATATGAAGATACAAAAAGAAGTGATGATCATGATTACTGGGATGAAGATTTACTTACAAATACTATGTTACATGGATTTAGCGATTCATATAGTATTTACGATCTACACAATATTAAAATAAAAATTTCTTTGGGTGAAGGCTATAATCATTTGGGCATATTAAGAGATAATTATTCAAAATAGATGATATTTTCCACACTATTTTATGGAAAAAATGATTAGAAAGTGTTACAAGAAACTTCACATATGATGATATTGCTATGTGGGAAGTTTTCCATCAGGATCGTTATTTTGTGCATCATATAACGAGTTTGTTTTACAAAAAGGTGCAAATTATGTTGAATTAAGTATTCAGTTGTATTTGGATTCGTATAAGAAAATATAGTTTAAAAGGAAAAAGACTAGTAGCTAAAGACGTTAAAACAAAGGCTAATTTGAAACACATTCTTGCATCGAACGTTGCTGATATGGATCTTACGTGAATACCAACATTGCGAAACAATTTTTTTCATTTGTGCAAGAACTTATGTGCAATGATCTGACAATTAGGCTCACCCGATTTCTTTGTTTCGTTTAGTATTTTTGAACACATCTGGGATCCTTTAGTAAAGGCTTTGTAGCAAATACATCGACATAACAAAAAATGTGTAGTAAAAACGAAGTAAATGAAGATGATATTGATACCTTGATAAGAATTGACCTCATCACCTATGTATGGTATTACAAACAAAAGATGAATTATCTACGTTAGTTAAGTTCACATGAGTCCCATTAATTTGGTGATATCGTTGACTATTTCTTTGTAACATAATTCCAAAATTGAGGAATCCAACATGAACATAGATTGATATGGATTAAAAAAATTCCCATCTATGGAACAAGTATAGATTCTAAAATCAAAAACTTCATTTACAAGTACTTGTGTTGTTATTCAATAAAACTACCTATAAACATAAAAACTTTCCAATTTTGACATCACACAAACACTTGTAGAAGAGGAAAAAAGGTGCATTGCAGGTTCAATTTTCTGATACCAGCAATGCCAAGAACAAGAATACTTGAGCCTATGGAATTCAAGAATGCAATTAAAAAGGTGAATGAAAGAACGATATTTGATGCACTAGAGAATATGGAACATAATGAAACATATAGATTTAATAGTTTTCTAGAAAAACATGTATAACTGAATCTGATTGTATCCATGCAATTTAATGTATTTTGAGATGAAGAAAAATTTTGTTGAAAAGAGAATCAATAGAAATTTGGACTAGTAGCTTTTCTCAACATATTCCACTAATATGGGGTGCAAATATTGATGCTCAAATTTTACTTGATTCATATGCTACAACTACTTATTTTAGTTCATATATGACAAAGATAGATAAAATAATGACATCGATGTTTAAACGTGTGGGAAGAGAGTGTGAAAAAAATGATGGTGATGCTATTGACACAATTAAAGGACTTGGAAAATATTTATTGAACTTACAATAAATATCTTCACAGCATGTTGTATATATAGTGTTGTCAATGCCACTGAATACTAGTTCAAGAAAATGTATATTTATTAATGCTTCATCAATAGATGATCAAACTTTTTTACTAAAGAATCTAAGAGGCTTGGAATGTGAATCGAATGATTCAGAAAAAATAGTGATGAGCACCAATATTGTAGCAAGGATGTTGCAACTCTTGGGCTACCAACTTTACTTTACCAACCCGGGGTTCATAGAAACATGGAGGTGACAGTGTTGTATACACAAGTAAAAGTGACGGTTTTGCCTTTTGCCATTCTTCAGCTAGTGAGAGACCACTAGGGTTTTCAAGCTAGACTTCTATGGATTCATATGAAGCTTGGTTCCTTGATGAAAGAAATAGAAATCTACTCTAAGAGAGAGTTGATCTAATGTAACAATGAAAAAGACTAAAATTCAATGCTAAGGCACACCATTTCCTAATTAACTGTTAAGAGCTATTATTTGCAATAATGATAAATTAACATGAAATAAATGCTATTGCCCTAAGCACGGAAGTTAAAAACATCAAACATCACTATTATGCATGTAAAGGACTGTAATAAATATGTTTTTTCTTTTTGTTCTTTTCATGAAAAATCAAGTGTGCAAGCGAGTCTCTTTTGGTGATGTGGCAAGTGGTTTAGGGATGCTGGTGGATGGTTGGAGGGTTTGGGAGACCCTTCGTTGACCTTGGGTGGCTTCCTAGGGTTTTTCCCTCAATTTGGCCTCAAAATAGGCCACTACAGGAAAACCTACAAGATGTACTAGAAACCTACAAGATTCCCTGTATTTCTATAGGATACAGCTGAGAGAAAAATGATGGGTGTTGGAGGTGATGGAAGGCTTAGGGATGGTGGTTGATGGGTGGAATGGAGTAAAAAAATGTGTAGGATCACTCAAAACCCAAGACCAAGTTTAGGAGATGGTTGGATTTGATCAACATGCTTGGGGGAATTTCTATGTAAAATGATGAAATTGGTGAAGGTCTGGATGAAAACAAGGAATGCATATGGGTGGATTAAGTTGTAAGGTGGTTGTTTTCTATGAGATCTCTTTCAACTTCTGAAGCACCTTCTCTGTATCAAACATGTGTAATTTTTGAAAAGTCATTTAATCAAGAAGAATTCTCATGAGCTAAAAAGGAAGAATTTAATGAACTAACTGTCTACCTTATGCTTGAGGAAATTGATGAATACAATGGTATCATGGATGTGATCGACTATAAGAGTGAAGATAGAATAGATGGAAATAAAATCCTATTTCCCAAAACTGATCAAATGCTGGTTCAAGTAAGGTAAACTCTAAATCTTATTAAAGAAATGGAAATGTATCTTTTTGGGGCTGCATAAGGGTCTTTACCTCAAATCGTGATTCCAGAAGGAAGAAGTGAGGCCAAGAAACCTACTAATAGCTTTGTCGTGCTTATTTTATCCCTTCTAACTTGCTACTAAAGTAAGACACAAATAGAAGCAAACTAATAAACAATTAATCAAATATACAATACTTGCAATGAAATACTTCTAAAGACAATTTGACCATGAACCTATAAAACTAAGCTAAGTATACAGATACAAGAAGAGAAGCCTTTGCTGCTAGGGTTGGGCCATAACCCAAGAGCTTCAACCCTTTGATTTAACTCAATACTAGATCAAGAAAAGCTCATTCTTATTACCAAAATAGGAAATTGCATTAAAATATTCCACACGTCTGGACATAAGAAATAACTAGAGTTTTTACAACAAAAATTTGAATCCTAATGAGGCTCTAGGGCTCTCTACTTATACAGTTGAAGTCTCCAATGAATTCCTTCAGTCTACGGAGGCTCGGATCCAAAACTCAAGATGAACTGACTCTTTGTCTGTCACTTGATCGGTTGCCTTTTGATCTTCATGACTTGGTTGTTTGCACTCCGAGCTGGTGGGATTAATGGATGAATATTCCATTGGGGAAGGAGTAAATGAGGAGGATTTACCTCCTACAATCTCTCTCCCTTGTCCCATTCGAGTTTCAAACCTTAGTCTTGCAAAAATTCCTTGATTTTCTCTTCCAATCCTTCATCCAATGCATATTAGTTCACTAGGAATAATATCTCATTTTAACTCATCTTATTAAATAAAATATAATAAAAACATGTAATAAGTTGTTAGAAGAGTTGGTTTGACTAATCTAGGAGGTGAATTAAGGCCCATATAATTACCCAATGTGGAGGCTCATCAAATAGCATGTTTATCAATTATCGATCACTATTTGCAATGACTAGAAAACATTGAACATGTATGTTTAGCGAATTTTCATCTTTTTATACACACCATGGAAACAAAAGAAGAAATGTAGATATACCATATGCTATAAGTCACATAAATTGTAATAAACATATTAATTTTGATAACTATTACATAGCATAATTTATGTTGTATGTCCCATATCATAGAGTTGAAAATGTATTTAGGGAACTATATTCGAGTTAGAAGAATGCATATTTATCATTTGAGAAAAACATAAAATATAATGAGTGAAAATTTACCAATGAAATAATGAAAAAGTGGATTGATATTGATAGCATAGTTACTGAGCTTCAAAACAAAAAGAGAAAATTGTTTGAAAGAAATTTGTCTGCTTGTGATTAAATGGAAAATGAAAAATGTTCTGAAGAATATGATATCAAATCAAATATAGAATAATTAAAAATGGATAAAAATGGAAAATCAATTGTTGAGAGACATTATGAACTTGTAAAAAAGCCACAAGTATTAGAAGAAACAAAATTCTATAAAATCATGAGAATGCTTAATCCAAAACATGTAAGAATAGTGAATGAAATAATTGACTAGAATAAAAAAATTCAAAATGACCTATTGTATGTAGTTGTAATAGCTTGCGTGGGGGTTGGAAAAGCATTTACTATTGTAGAAATATTCCAATCACTAATTTGGTTATACAATAACATGTTCGGATATGAACCATGTCAATTAAAAGAAATCATCACAACATATACAGGGAAGGCAGTGTTCAATGTGGGCGCTATAACATTGCATTCTACGTTCTATTTACCATTTAACAAATCAGAATATCTTTTGCTTAAAGGTAAAAAATTAGATTCGTTGACAAAACATTGTAAATAACTTCGTATTATTGTAAGTGATGAAGTTCCTATGATAGGTTCAACATTATCATACCATGTCGAAAAACACTTGCACAAAATTATGCATACTCAATTGGTCTGTTTTGGAAATATTGATGTTACATTTTTAACTAACTTCTTCCAAGCTCAACCAATGAAAGATTCTATGATTTTTAAGCAACCAATTTTAATCGGTGAAAAACTAGTATACAATTTCTAGTTTAAATTTAGAGGATGATATTCACAAGTGGGCTAATTTTCCATGATTTTCCCAAAAAAAGATTCATTGATTTCCATTTTTTCCAAAAAAAATCTTAAAAATGTTTTACCTTAAAAGTCACCAAAAATTTATATAAAGACTATATAAAATTATTAGAAATTTGAATACATCTACAAAAACATTACCAAACATTTTACAATTTACATATTATGTACTAGTGAGATTTTCCAAGGTTTCTAAAATGAATTTCCATCCTTAAAATTTTCTTTGATACCTTTTGGAAAGAGAAAGTCAAATTCCATGAATTGAGCACAACAATGCATTGAAAAAATAACAATTTCATTGAAATCCTTAACAAAATGTGAGTGAATCAACAATCTAATGAAGACATAAAATTTATAAACGATAAGTGCTAGATAGTGACCCCAATGGATCCATTGTTCCCATATATATTTTATAGACACATAGATGTATAAAAGCATAAAGAAAAAAATTGTCATGTGTAAATGAAAAGCTAATAGTTCTTGATGCAATTAATGAATCTCCTGATAAGAAAATACTATTTGTTTCATATGAGAAGACAATGAGATTACCATCGAGAATACTTATCAAATGCAATGTTCTTGTTGAACTATATGTAGGGAACTATAATACAAAATATGGTCTCGTTAATGGCACAGATGGGATATGAAAAAGATATATGAAAAATAACAATAATGTTGATGTGTTATGGATAGACTTCATAAATCCAGATATCGACAAACTTCAAAGAAACAAGTATCGTGAATTGTATGATGAAAACGTTTCATCTAATTAGACTCCAATATTGTGTGTTTCAAATCCATTGACATGTAATATAAATAACTTTACAACTATATTTTGCAAAAAAATTTCAATACATTTACCTTGTGCTATAACAATTTACCGATCATAGGGTTTAACGTTTCTAAGTGGCATATCAACAGATGGACTAGATTATAAGGCACTATCACATATTAGAATGATGTAATCATTGTATCTTCTTCAATTACTAACACAAAAAAACTTTTATGTAAATAAGAAAGTATTATAGGAAGGGAAATGCTTAAGAACTAAAGCATCATTAAAATTGTGGTACATAGAGAAGTTGATAGCAAATGCAAATACTTTAACGATTGCAAGTTCGTATACACGAATTCTATGTTCTCATGTGAATGAAACTGTGAATGATGAAGATTTAATGAATGCTATGATTCTTTGTATCTAGGAAAAGCATTTAAAATATTTACCATCCAATACTGAATTTTGCAAATCATCAAATTTTCTTCATGGAGTAATTAATTGCATAAAAGAGAACATAAAAATTGTATCAATGAAAAACATTTACAATTATAGAATTGAACTTGTTTCGTTAGAAGTATATTTGCAATTTCGAATATGCATAATAAATGTATATGTTGCATCACTTGTACATGTTTCTGTAATCATTGAAGAAACAAAAAAAACAAAGGCACAATTTGTATTTGGTGATTACATTTTACACTTATTGGAGATTTCAATATCGACATTAATTCAAATATCAACATAAGTAATAAATATTAGAATATAAGTGGTTCAAACAGTTACAAGAAATAATGAGGAATTTTATTTTTGGTAAAAGAAAAGTATTCATCTCATTTGGAAAAAATTCCCTATTTAGTAACGCCATTCTCGTGTTTCACATTCGTATTGGAGTGACCATAATGACATACATTCTTCGTTACACTTTGAGTAGTTGTAAGACAACAAAGTCTATAAATTTTCAGTTTAGTTTGAAGCAATAACATTCATAAGAAATTGTAAGTGCAATAAAGGACACTTTTGCAAATTTCAGTTACTTTTGTATAGACAATAACCATAGATTTGTTTATTTGCTATGATTTTCATCCCAAAATGAATTAATGTTAGTGAAAAAAACGTTAATGGTAATGTTAATGAACAAAATTTTAATGTTAATGCCAAACTATCAAATTCCAAATTATAGTTGTTCTTATGAAAGATTGCATAAGTAAAATTTAAAAAAATATTTCAATAAGGCATAAATGCTGAAAAAGATTAACAATTAAGCAATAAGGGCACCTGCTTCTACATAGTGTAAGTTTCCTTAAACCTTTCCTGCTCTTTCTTCTGTTTACTGGCGATAAAATATTTACTCATTATTATTTCTTATTACAAATTCATTTAGTCTTTGAATGTAGGCTTTTTCTTTTCATTAAAAATGGCTTTTTCCTAGAATGGTTCACAGATTTCAATTCATTTACTTTTGGGTCGAATTGTAAATGGTTTCATAAACTCTTTATATATCGAATTTTATTTTTTGTATCCAAAATTATCAAGATGGCTTACATATCTATTTTATGTATGCTATTTTCTATTTGTTGTCTTCTCCTTTTTTTTTTCTTTTGCCAAATAACTTTGTTTTAGAGTGAAATTATCATTTGTTATATGTATTTAATTAATTTCATATTAATTGTGTTATTTTTCCATAATGCAGGGGCACAAACTTAAGAAGACAAAATAACCAAAATGGTAGTTGTCAATATGCTAGTAAATTGTGATATCAAAGTTTGAATTATATACCTTATTGTTAAGAAAATCATTTCTTTGTGCAAGTTTTGATACAATACTTTACAATTTTTTGAAAAATTCAAACATAATTTCTCTTTCATTAGTAGAAATGAAAATAAATCCTCAATAACTATTTTTTTTTACAAACATATGTTTTGGCTTTGATGTTTATTTTAATCATATTTATGGTAATTAAAATTTGATTATGAATACAATTGTTTTTATACGAATTCTGTATTTTAGATTGTTATAACACTTATAACAAAGTGCATTTTTACTTTGAATATTGTCACATGGATTTGACCAAGATTTGCAATTTGCTGTGTTCTCTTATAATATATAGGACTATACAAAACGATGTTTTAATAAACAATCGAAGTTTATATCTAATGTCTGAAATCATTCCATAGTCCATGTGGTGAAACATCTACTTTCAAATATCTGGCCCCCATCCCTTGTCGTCTCGACACCATTTTTGCAAATAACATGTAACTACATTAATCTTGTCATAATTGAGCACATCATAGGTGAAATGATGTTCAACTACTATCAATTTTAATGATATGAATTGACATTTAGCTACTCCAGGGCAATTTGTTTTATTAATATGGTAGATCACATTCCATTTTGAATAACTAGAGTTCTCCTCTCAATAAATACAAGTTATTTTTTGGGCATTTTTTCAGAGAAGTAACATATACTTAGGACATTCACTGCATAATTTTTTTTACTATTTACTATTTATGGATTAGATAATTGTATATTTGTCCATTGTTATCATATTATTCAACATTAACTGAACTTATTTCTTAAAACAATGTATGAAATCATTCCTTATTCCATGTGATGAAATCTCTGCTTTCAATTCTATGGCCCTGCTCCTCTCTCTTCTTGCTAACATTTTTCCAAATATATTATAACTATGTTAATCTTGTCATAATTCAGTAGATCATATGTGAAATGACATTCAACTACTATCATTTCTAATGATATGAAATGAAATTTAGCTACTCCGCTAAAGCTTGTATTATTAATATGCTAGATTGCATTCTATTTTGATTAACTACAATCCTCCAATCAATAAATACAAGTTTTTTTATCTCGCATTTATTCATAGAAGTAACGTATACTAAGGACATTCACTGCATAAAATTGTTTTACTATTTACTAATTCTAGATTAAATAATTGCACATTTGGCAACTGTACTCATATTTTTCAACATTAACTGAACTTGGTTCATTAGACAATTAATAAAAAAAATTGTTTTATAAAGTTCCTTTACACAAAGTAGAAGGGAAATTGTGATTGTAGAGTTACAATTTATGATGTTTTCTTCTTTGCAAATTTTCCGATGTCCTCTAATATAAGCACAATGAGAATAAGAGTTCCAACTACTAGTCCAAACGACTGAAAAAATTCATATGTCAATAGTCCATCCATGTTGTAGCTCTATAATAAACTGTTTAAGAAAATATATAAATACTACTAACTAAATTTTGTAAATGTTACAATGTGAGCTTTGCAGAAAGAGTCTTTCCCATCGAAAAGCATGAATACCAAAATCAACTTGCAAAATATTTCTATTCCAAATTATTTAAACATTATCAATTCTAAAACAAAACATTTTAACTATAATTAACATTGTAACTAAGACATATTTCATTACCAATTCTGAATCTAAACATTGTAGCTATAATTAATATTATAATTGAGACATATTTGTAGACATTTGTAATTGCATCATATTCAAATCTATTTATGTTTATGTAGATGCATTTTTCCTTCTCTACACATGCTTACTTCATACAACAAGTTTCGCATAACCATTTTTACATAACTTTCATCACATAACTATTTCCGTGGTTGCGAAATACATTGATAAATAATAATAATATTAACAATAAACACAACACACACACACACACATATATAACAACAAAGAGCAAATGCATATGTGTACAATTTCATAGCAAATTCATAATCCATAAAAAGCTCTATAGATTTCATTTTACTAATGTTTTAACTTTATGAAATTAAAAAACAATAAAATAACCACTAATTTTGTATATGCATAACCACTTTTGCATAAATTTTTAAAGAATGATAACACCATATAAGGTTTCACAACTGACATCTAAAAAAAAAAACTAAGCATCCATATCCATATTACATCCTCATTTGAGTATAGTGTAATAGAAATGAGTGTCAAACTATTAGTCCAAAAATATTCCGGGCTACCAACAACAACTACAATAGTAAGAGGCACATCAACATCAACACCAATAACACTTCCAACCAAATCTCAAAGCTTTTTCTCTAATCCAGGATGACTTAATGGAATTCAAAATACAATTCTTTTAAAATAAATATATACATGAATTCATGAAATAGATATCAAAAAGGGTACTTTATAATGTCAATAGATATGACTTTATCCATATATTTGAAACTAGTTGTGATAACGTCATTGTGTGTGAATTTACTAAATGTATATTAATAGTAGTACTTGGCATTGATTAAATTTTCTATGCCAAGTGCCAATACCAATCCTTTCAATGGTTTGTACATTAATTTCTATTCTTGTCATGATTACGAGATACAATATGTCATAAAAATAAATATTAATTTCGCTAAATAATGCTATAACATGCAACAATAAAATTGATAAATCAGATTTAATATTGTTTATAGCTTTCATCCTTCCACACTTGTTTTCTGCATCCAAGGAGTTGTTCTGTAGGTGTTTAGACAAAAAATACAATGTGAAATTACTTATTCTGTAGTTTTTTTTTCAATTATGATCATAAACTTAATGTTAATTAATAATAACATGCCAATACTCCATGAACTCTTCTGGAGATCTTGTACTGTGCAGAGAGACCTCAAAATGAGGATGTATGTCAATATAGAGGTTTATGTTCCTTGTTTCACACACCATCATTCTGCACATATTTATTTTAATAATAACATTAAATCTAATGACTTTTGTATTCAATGAAATCTATATGGAGGTGTCTTTATTCTCCTTAGATTATGAGATTAACTAGGTTTTGTTCAAGGGAAGTGTGTGTGAAGGAAAAGTGCACATGCAGATTTCTTTTGTTGTGTCCACCAGATAACTTTATTTAATACTAGAGTAGCTATTCAAAAATGTTTGTGCATATCTGAAAACAAGTAAAAAATAAAAAAATTAAAAAATATACGCCTTTTTTAGCGTCATGCTTTGATGCCAATAAACCAATAAATAATCATAATAATAATTAACTGTATATCATCCCAATGAATGCATATTTATTTTATTTTGTACATCCCTGCCATTTACTACATGTATATTGGGAACATTAAGATAATAAGCATTGCCAAAGAAATAAAGAAAAAATTATCTAATTTCAAGATTTAGTTTATAAGCTACCACTAACATTTGCTTTGAAATTTTCATTTTCTATTTATTGAAAGTGTTAAGTGTGTCGATAAATCTGTAAATCATATATGAATTTGATAATGACTAAGGAAAAATGGTAGTGAGAAATTTTGGAATTGCACTATCAATCATGATAAATGGCATTAGTAAATGAAAATATTTCTTAGAAACTGTGAGAACATGTATACACAAGCAACTATAATGCGTTATGATAATTGGCTTTGTACCATGATATTGAAAATCATGTATGAAAGTGTTCATAATCAAGTTTCCTTTACCATTTTTCATATTACATTATTGGCATTGTAGCGTTGGCATTGATGTCAACAAGCTCTTCGTGTTTCTAGTCATATGCATGTGTGATGAGTGTTGCGTTAAAGAAAATTTCAAACTAAAAGTCCCCATGAAATTTCCACGTACTTTCCATGTCATATTATGTTAACCAATCAAAATCCTTTAAATTTAAAAAGAGGTACATGTAAATATTTTGGAGGGAAAAGAGAAAAATACCAATTTTTTAAATTCTATTTTGGCTTTTCTCCGTATAAGTTTACTCAAATTTTAACACACGTTTTTAATGTATCTGTGACATTTATCAATGTGGGTCTTCTCAAAAGTATTTATAATGGGTACTCTTGGACGTGCAATTTAATTTCACACCCATGGAGTGTGTACACTTGAAATTTGAGTAAAAATATAATAAGATAATAAAAAAATATAATTAAAAAAAGTAGTTTTCTTCTTTTGCTTCCAAAATTCATAACTTTTATGGTCATGGATGACTCGTTGATGGATGATTGGTTGATTTTCATGCTAGTTGGCATTGATGTTAACATACCTATGAGTAGACCTAGTGGAGATAATGTTGTGGCTGTTGAGGAGATGGATTCCAGCCATGTTGTGTTGATGGTAGATGTTTCTTTTGCAGGTGATTGCATTGCTGCTACATGTATTTCATATGCTTCTACGTGTGACGCAAGCACTGGAGTGTCTGCTACATGTTTTTGGTTGTGCCTAATTGTGTTGGAGGTGATTCTACCAGTGTAAGAGACACTTTGATGCCTTGATGCTACTACTTTGGTTGTTGAGGTTGTTGCTATAGGTAATGGAGATGTTGTTGTAAGTGTCAGAGATGTTGAGATTGCAGCTTGAGGAGCTTGAGGTGTTGATCTTACTTCTAAAGTTTTCGTAATAGGTCTAACATGTCATTGACATGTTTTTAGCCTATTTCATCAGTTGTAGACATCTTCTAGAGGTTTTGAGGTGAGCTCAGGAGTTGAGGAAGATGTTCCAATATGTGGAAGAGGCTTTGGACTGCATAACTGAATCTTTCCCTTAGTTTTGGTCACAGTCACATGGAGGATGGGTCAAGGGATTTTTTTTAGGCTCTAATCACTAGCACAGAAGGCTCAATGGAGTGGTTATAGCTACAGTCACGTGTAGGAGAGTGCTAAGGGATCGATTATGAATTTTTCACTAAAAATATTCCACATTCCTCGCACTATTGAGATAATTTTGTTCTTTGGTGACATCCTCGACAAAAAAGTTTTGATTTATCATCGGAAAAGTTTGCGGGAGCTCCAAAAGTTGATCAAAGTTGAAAATATCAAAAGGAAAATGGATCTCAATCAAATCAAGCATATGAATAGGATTGTTGAGCTCAGTATTTATGTCTATTAATTATTGGGTTGAGCACATTAGTTATGTCTAATTATTGAGTTGAGCACTTGAGTTCATCCATATATTGGAGAAAGCTCATAATGAGTTGGTTGATTATCTAGTTGCATTGATGGAGTGGGTGTGTGTAGAAGAGCTTGGAAACTATGTGAGTGATATTACGAATATTTTCTAAATCAGTTTGTAGCTATAGTAACAATGAGCGGAAGTATGTTTCAACCATAATGTTTAAGTAGTGTGTGAAGTGTTGAAGTGAGGATTGATGTAGTGAGTTAAGGAGATTTTTTTCTATCTTGTATGAAGATGTTGTGTGGAGTTTCTAATTGCAACATGTGCTACAAATTTATCAATGGTTGTGCTTTTATGCTATGTCGCTGCAGTGCTCATTCTCAGCAAGTTTTAAGAGTCTAGTATGAAAATATATGAAATGAGGCTCAGATGGAGGAAGTGAAGGCATGGAGGCTTTCAGTATACAGTGACTGGCAAATTCAGTAGATGGAAGATATTTCTCCGTTCAATGGTTGTTGGATGGTTCAGTAGGGACTGGGTGAGGCTCATTAGTTGTGATAATATTGGTAGATCATAGTCTATAGAGTCTTTTGTTTGTTCAGTAGTAACTAGGCAAGGATCATTGTTCATAGAGGCCTTTAGAAGATGGTAGTCCATAGATCTGAGAGAGAAATAGTTTCATATCTGATAGTCTCAGCATATTGTGAAATAATTCAAGTCTTCTGGCTATTGGGAGTGACTTGATCCATGTATAATTTGTTCAACAAATTAATAAAAAAAGTGAGCAGTGTAGCAGCACCATGGTGGTTTTTCTCCTGGGAAACTGTTTTCCACCAGACATCTTGTGTCCATTGTGTGATCACTTTTTATGGTTGCATGTTTATTTTTTGTGCTCTAATCTTTGATTGTGTTTCAATCTATGCGTTTTAAGGATTATATAATTGGATAAAAATTATAAAAGTGCCACATTGCTAATTCACTCCCCCCTCTCAGTAGTGATATAGTTTCCAACAATTGGTATCAGAGCAAGGCTCTCTATTGCAACTTGATCACTGGAGAGTGGATATTGGATTTTTTGGCAAAATGTTTGCAAATTCTCCTAAATGGATCAACAAGGTATTCCAATACTCCATAAAGGTAAATTTTCAATTTGGAGAGTGAATTTGGAATCATATTTTTTGTTTGTTAATGTAGATATTTTGCTATAAGTTGAATATGGAGGTAAGGATAAATCTAATGATTTAGTTTAAAGAATTATTTTGAATAACATGCACGTGAAGCATTGTGGGAATGCCAAAGAAATGTTGGATAGGTTGGAAAATTTGTATGTTGGATAAAAAAATGCATTTTTCATAATTAGAGAAAAATGCAAAGGATTGGACTACTAATAAATACTCCTCAGAAGAAGATAATTAACTAGTGATTGCAGTGATAGATTGTGCATCATATGAAAAATGATGTTAAATTCAAGATGATGGCACTAGAAGTAGAGATTCAAAGGTTCATGGCTGAAAACAAAGAGTTGGAGGATAAATGCCAGAATGTGAAGGGTGAAGCAATTTTTGCAAGAGAAGAATTGGAGAGATTCAAAACTAGTGTTGAGGCATCGAAAGGAAAATATGAAATTGTCGGAGCACATAGTTGCAACAGAAGCATTGAGATCCATGAACCATGCAAGAGGCAAAAAAATAAGAGAAGGAGGCACAAGAAGAAGATTAGAATTGGAAAGTTTTATAATTGTGACATTCGTGGACACATAGCAACAAGTTGCAAAAAGGGAGAGACAAAACTCGCTCATCAAAAGGAGAAGCAAAGGGAGAAGCTACATCAAGCATGTTTGCAAAGATATTCTCCTTCTTTTAGGTATAATAGTCCATTATATGGTTATTTTTTCCCATGCAATGATTTTGGGCATAGGGCTATTGATTATAGGGCACATGCAAGGAATACAAGTTGCTTCATTAGAATATATCATCCTATTCCTTAGTTTATTGGCCACATTAGATGTTTCATGTGTGAAAATATTGGCCATAAGGCTAAGGATTGCAAAATACCCATGTGTTACACGAGATCAAATCGAATTCTGCAAGGGAAATTGCACAAGAAGGAGAAGGATAAACATAAGAGAGTTTGGAGGAGAAAGGAGTAACAAGGATCTTCCACCAAAAACTGAAGCTACATGGTCTCAGGGGGAGAATATGGTTGAATTATGATTTACATGAAAAATATTATTTTTATAACCATATGGGAATGCGTATATGTTTAGGGGGAGTACTTGATTTTTGAAGTGTTATTTCTAGCTTTTTCTCTTTTCCTATTCTAGTATCTTTTTAGATGGAAAAACCATGCCCATCTATTGACTACTTTGGAGAAGCTATATGTTTTTGTTTGACTGTTTCTAATAATGATATGACAGCCATGCAATATTTATGTGAATGATCAAGGTGTGATGAGGGATCACACATTTAGGGGGAGCATTTATGCTTCCAAATGGATTTTGAATGTGTTGGCAGTGTATGTAGGAAAGGAGTTTTCTTGTTGCTGCCATATAGTAGTAAGATCATATATTTTGCATGACATAGTTGGTTTATTGATGATGATCATATTGTTGGATGATATTATGTCATGTGTATGTTGCTACCATGGATATTTGTTGGCTCATATAGATTGTGCACTTTATGGCTCATGTTTTTATTTCTAGATGCATTATGTTGTTGATCATGTGTTGTTGGATGGATGAGATATGAGAATGATGATAATTGCTGATCATGAAATTTTTATGCATGCTTCTATATGTATTTGGATGGATGAGAGATGGTGGTATATATGTTTCTTCTTATATATGGAAGTATACATTTTGGTTCTCACTAATTTATTTTTTATGGCTCATTGATGAAATTTTTCTCTCATATGGCAAGCATAAGTAATTTCTACTGCTTATAATGATTTGGTATGATGGATTTTGTTGCTTGAACTTTCTCTCATGGGGTGAGAGAGTGTATCAAACACATAAGGATTGATGCAATGTGGAGTATGATGGGGATGGCCAAAGTGTTGAGTGGACATGTACTAGAACAAGATATTTCTAGTTCTTGTTTTTTATTCTACACATGGAGATTATATTGTTGCTCATGGAGGGCTAGTATCTTAATGCATATTCCATGGATTATGTTGTTGGATTTGATTTTATATGCAACATATTTTGTTTCTCACTGATATTGTGTACTTATATTATTTTATTATTTTGGGCATGTATAGATGACAACACATAATATGCATAAGTAAAAACTATGTACTATCATTGTATAATATTTTAGGATCATTAACCATGGAGAGACCCATGGTGTCTAGCATGTCTTGTCATTAGCTATGTATGGGTCAATGGGAGTCCAAGTCATGTTTTCATCTTGTATATCTTTGATGTAGCCCCACATATTGGGTGCTTGATGTAAACTTGGATCCATAGAGTCATGGTCGGAAATAGGAGGTTTTTTAGAGGATTCTTATTTCATTCCTATGTATTTGTCACAACCACGTATTTTATCCATGAAGCATTATATGTATTGTACTTCAATAGATATCATTGTACAAAGTCAGTTGGAGTCATGGTCTTTCGTTAGTTGTCTCTTGAACTTAGCAAGGCAGCTCATTGGAGCAGGAAGATGTGTTATTTTAGTAGGAAGAGTGTATAATTGTAAGTACATTACATGCTTAGGGGGAGCATGTTCAGTCTTTAGACTTGGCATGGCACTCACTAGTGGGGTTGGCAGCCAATTTCCCTATTTCACTTGCTTATTTTTCAGAAGATACTTCTTGGTTTACATTTGTATGGTGTTGAGAATGAGAGGGGGAACCCTTCTCTCATCTAACACATTATTGACATTATCTTCAGTGTTGGTATGGATGTTTTCCATTGATGTCAAGGGGGGGGGGGGGGGGGGGGGGGGGAATATTTTAGATTGTTAAGTCAGTCTCACATGTTATATTGAGGTTGAGATAAACACTAAAGGGGGAGTTTGTTGGCATTGTATTGTTGGAATTAATCTCAAAAATCTCTTGGTGCTATTGGTAATAGGCATGTGTGATGAGTGATGGTGATGACGATTGTTTGATGTTCTTATTAGTTAGAATTGATGTCAACGTACATATGACTAAACCTAGTGAAGATGATGTTTTGGGTGCTGAGGAGATGGATTCTAGTCATTTTGTGTTGATGATAGATGTTGTTGATGTAGTCGACTAGAGTGGTACTAGAGGTATTACATATGCTTCTATATGTGATAAAAGCATTGGAGTTGTTGCTACATGTGTTCAGTTGTGGCTACTTATGTTGGAGGTGCTTCTACCAGTGTGGGAGACACTTGGATGCCTTGATGTTGTTATTGTAGGTGTTGAGGTTGGTACTATAGGTGATGGAGATCTTGTTGGACGTGTCAGAGATGTTGAGATTATTGCTCGAGAAGCTCAAGGTATTGGTATTGGTGCTAAATTTTGAGGAATAGGTTTAACATGTCATTGTCTTTTCTTATCCTATTTCATTAGTTACAGACCTATTGTAGAGGTTTGGAGGTGTGTTGAGGAGATGAGGAAGATGTTTCAGTAGGTGGTATAGGTTTTTTACTGAAGAATTGATGCTTTCCCTTAGCTTTAGCCCCAGTTGCATGGAGGATGGGTAAAGGGAGTTGTTTTAGGCTCCATTCACTAGCAGGGAAGGCTCAAGGGATTGATTATAACTTCAGTCGCATGCAAGATAGTGCTAAAGGAGTGACTATGGATTTTCACTAAAATTGCTCGACATTCCTCATGATATTGAGATAATCTTCATGTTTTGATGACATCCTTAATTGAAACGTTTTGATTTATGGTTGGGAAAAAGTTCATGGGACCTCCAGAAGTTTATCAAATTTGAAAACATTGAAATGAGAGTGGATTTATTGGCTTGATAGAGTCAATGAGATGAATCCAGATCAAATCAAGCATATGAACATGATTGGTGAGCTTAGTAGTTCTATGTAATTATTGAGTTGAGCACATGAATTCATCTATACATTCAAGAAAATGCATTGTGAGTTGGTTGATTTTCTAGTTGTGTTGATGGAGTAAGTTTGTGGAGAAGCGATTGTAAAATGTGTGAATCATATTATGTAAAATTTTGAAATTAGTTTATAGTTGTTGTTGGAAATCATACTGAGAGGGGGGGGGGGGGGGGGTGAATCAGTATTATCAGATCAATCAAAATTTTTCAATGCTCAGAAACATATACGCTACTTTCGTTAAGTGAACCAGCGTGTACACGCAACTGTGAATAAAGAAAACAACGTATAACTAGAAATCTTATAATTCAGTTAGTTTATCTTCAGTTAAGTGCATGAGGACATTATTCACCATATTAAGAGTAAACAGATGCAGTAGAACAGATCACACAGAAACCACACATATGAACACCAAGATATAAGGTGGAAACCCAATGTGGGTGAAAACCACCTGCTGCAAGTCGTCTCTATCTTTCTTTAATATGAAACTTCAGTTTACAATCTTTTTGTACTGGTGCAGCCTTATACCAGTACGCAGGCTACAACCTGCAGAAGGCTACAACCTTCTCTCGTTCTCCAAACTTCCTTGGAAGAGAGCTCCAACCCCCTTTGCTCTTGTACTAGCTAAGATACTAGTACGTAGGTGCTGACCTACAATCTTCTTTCTTTCAGGTACCACCTTTCATACATTTTCAGACTGGATATTCCTGAAGCACAACCTTACAATCTGTAGACCACAATTCATTCAACTTTCACAACAGATCATTGAAGCATAAAACAACCAATACTAGCATCATCAAATTTTGAATCACTGAACCACTAAACCCTGTCAATCACCAATTACCAGAACACAGAGCAGACTATAGAACTCTGCAATAACAGTCAGACCCAACTGTAACTCAAAAATCAAGCTCCAAAATATATACGCTACTTCAATGAGAGAAACCCGCGTATACACGCGCTTTTACCGAAGCCAACCTGTGTACAGATCTAAAAATAAATTCTATCAACTTGCAGCTGTACCAGACATCAGTTAGACCCAGAACATAACATTGCGTCAGTATGCAGATCTAGAAATACGCATAATCAACCATATCATAATAGTGCATTTCAAATCATTAGATCCTGATCTATCCTTTAGATCTAGCCTTTCATCAACCGAAGTGATCTCTCCTTAGCTTAGATCAAGCAACCCAGAACCTGCATACCAGATCTCTTTCTTCTTTAGATATTCAAGCCTTTACAAGATAATCTGCCTAATGATCTTCTCCTCCTTATATAGCCTTAGGCCTAGCTCAATACCAAGAGCCAAAACCATAGAAATCCAAAACCATCAACTTCAAAACTAGAGATCTACACGTCTGTCGAGGTACTTTGGTCCAAAGACATGGGCACAAGTACCGAGGACTAACTACCAAGGACCAAAAGGAAACTTCCCGACATATATGCCCTTTTCTGTTCATGCATCTGCGTGTATACGCGCCTTCGTATACAGCTCTCCTGCGTATACGCGACTTAGTATGCATATCACCAGCGTGTATACGCAACTTGGACTTGATTAATCGGCGTATATTAGATTTCTCTTTATTCTATAGTCTGAACGGAGATCTGTCATCAAAGAGAGTTGCCATCAAGGACAACACCTGTATCAAAGCGCCACACCTGTGCCAAAATGCCAACAATCTCCCCCTTTGGACTTGATGGCAACCTCAAGATCCTTAGAATCATTCTCCCCCTTTGTCATCAAGGGCAAAGGGCTATGCTCCCCCTGAGTACATGCTGATACCTCTGCTTGGCTGTGCTGAATCATGCTCCCCCTGACTGTAGGCCAGATCTGTAAAAGATGTTCTTCAACAAGAACCAAGACTTCTACACCATAAGGAACCTTCCTATCACCAAAAGACTCAATACATACATCCATACTCCCTACCAAGAGGGGACACATCAGAAACAACCAATTATATTACATCAATCATCCCAGGCATAGTGGGGAAACCAACATAGGCCGTTACATGACCTTGACATCATAAAAGAGATATCACAAAAGAGATACATGACATAGAGACAACAGATCTAGACCAAGATTTATGAAAGTCATCAGTAGCATCTGATAAACATCTTTTTAGATCAGCAACCAGGATTTCTTTCTGAGCTCCTTCTCCTGAAACCAATAACCAAAACATCTAAATGCCAACAATGCTTTATGAGACTTTTAAGCTACTCCCCCTGAACCTGTGCCTGCTGCACCTCCTGAAACTGTGTCTGAAGGATTCTGACATACCCATCTCAGACCTTTTCAAACAAGAGTTTGCCCTTGCTGCTCAGAATTCCATATACGCGATTTATCCTGCACAAAACTGCGTATGGACGCGGATATACTCTCTGCAACAAGCGTACACCATACACGCGAATTTCCCTGCATAAATCCGCGTGTATACGCGTATATTCCTTTCGTAACTTGCGTATACCAACTTTTCTGTAGAACAGACAAGCTTCATCAGCAGGATGAAGCATCAACTACTCCCAGCTTTTATCTGAGATATTCAAAAGTTTCCCTGGGCAGTGGTTTTGTGAGAATATCAGCAACTTGTTCCTTAGAAGGAACATACTCCAACTTGACCTTCTGCTCAAGCACTTGTTCCCGGAGAAAATGGTACTTGATTGGTATGTGCTTGGTCTTTGAGTGCATGACTGGATTCTTTGAAATGTTGATTGCACTAGTATTATCACATAAGATAGAAACTGGTGGAGTGCAAGTGATTTGAAAGTCCTGCAAGGTCTGCATCATCCAAAGAAGTTGTGTGCAACAAGATGCCGCAGCCACATATTCTGCTTCAGCTGTAGATAAGGCAATCGAACTCTGTTTCTTGCTGAACCAAGATACTAATCTGGAACCCATGAAGAAAGCACCACCACTTGTGCTTTTCCTATCATCCACACTTCCAGCCCAATCTGCATCTGTGTAAGCATGAAGAGTGAGATCTGTATTTCTAGGATACCATAAGCCATAGTTTTGGGTCCCTTGAAGATACTTGAAGATTCTTTTGACTGCCTGAAGATGAGTTTCCTTTGGGTTGGCTTGAAATCTTCCAACAATTCCTACTGCATGTGTAATATCTGGTCGGGTACCTGTCAAATAGAGCAAACTCCCAATCATGGATCTATAAGTGGGTTGGTGAACTGCTGCTGATTCATCATTTGCACTGAGGCTGCATCCTGTAACCATGGGTGTACATACTGGCTTTGACTCTTCCATGCCATACTTCTTCAAGATCTGCTTGAGGTATTTGGTTTGAGACAAGAAGATACCTCCTTCATTTTGTTGAATTTGCAATCCAAGAAAATATGTCAATTCTCCAAGTAGTGACATTTCGAATTCTTTCTGCATAACCGAGGCAAAGTTTTGACTCATAGTCTCTTCATTGCTGCCAAAGATAATATCATCTACATAAACAACAAGAATTAGCAATTTGTTATTTTCAACTTTTATATAGAGATTGCTATCTGCTGATCCTTTTAAAAAGCCTTGTTGGTGAAGATATTTGTCCAACCGATAGTACCAAGCCCTTGGAGCTTGTTTGAGTCCATAGAGAGCCTTTTTCAATATGCATACAAGGTTTGGATCATTCCCAAGAATGAAACCATCTGGCTGCTCAATATATACTTCTTCTTCTAAGTCTCCATTCAGAAAGGCTGATTTCACATCCATTTGAAATACCTTGAAGTTTTGAAAGCTTGAGAGAGCAAGGAACATTCGGATAGCCTCAAGTCTTGCCACAGGAGCAAAGGTCTCTTCAAAATCTATTCCTTCTTGCTGCGCATACCCTTTACAAACGAGTCTGGCCTTGTTCCTAATTACTTCTCCATTTTCATTCAATTTATTCTTGAAGACCCATTTCGTTCCTATTACATTTTTATCTTTTGGTCTAGGAACTAATTCCCAAGTGTTGTTCTTTTCGATCTGCTCAAGTTCTTCATCCATTGCTTTGACCCAACATTCATCCTTGCATGCCTCTTTCACATTTTGTGGTTCAGTGGAGGAGAGTAATGCCAAATAGCTTGAAGCTTCTGCAAGTGTTCTTCTTGTTTGTACTCCTGCTTCTTTCTGCCCCACAATCTGAGATTCCGGATGATTCTTTTGAACATATCTGGATGGAGTCTTCTCTTCTATTCTTGTCTGCTCCTCTGGTTCTTCTTGAGGTTCTTCTTCTTCATCATTCCGTCTTTGAGGGTAGCCTTCATCTTCTTCAATGTCTTCATGGTGAACTTGCCTAGGAATATATCCCTTCTCATCAACCACTACATCAATGCTGTCAACAATTTTGCCAAGTCTTTTATTGTAGCACTTGTATGCTTTGCTATGTGGAGAATAACCAAGAAGAATGCCCTCATCTGCTCTTGGTTCAAGTTTGCCAAGTTGCTCATCAGTATTTTTAATATAACATTTGCTCCCAAAGATTTTGAAGTGCTTCACCGAAGGAGTCTCACCACTCCAGAGCTCATGAGGTGTTTGAGTGCTGTTTACTCGGACATTTGTTTTGTTAAGAATAATAACCGCAGCATGTGCAGCTTCACCCCAGAAGGTTGCGGGAGTACCTGATTCATCAAGCATAGCACGAGCCATTTGTTGGATTGTTCTGTTCATTCTTTCCACAACCCCATTTTGCTGAGGAGTTCTAGCTGTAGAGAATTCTCTTCTTATCCCATGTTCTTCACAGAAATCAAAAAATTCATTCGAGGTAAATTCCCCACCTCTGTCAGATCTGAGGCACTTAATTTTGTGTCCTGATTCATTTTCAACCAAGGCTTTGAAGGATTTGAATTTTTCGAATGCTTCATCTTTGTGCTTCATGAGCCCTAACCAAACAAATCTGGAGAAATCATCAATGAATAATATCAGATATTCTTCTCCTCGAGGTGTCCTCTTCCTAAATGGACCACATACATCTGTATGGACTAGCTCGAGAGGCATGCTAGCTGATCCTTCCTTCTCTGGAAAGTTAGTTCTGGTTTGCTTTCCAAATTGACAAGATTTGCATATGGTATTGTCTGGAATTTTGATATCTGGAAGACCACGAACTGCCTGATATTTGCATGCTTTCCTTATTTGTGAAAAGCTTAGATGTCCCAACCTTCGATGCCATAACCAGTGCTCTTCATCCTTGCTTAGATAGCATTTTTGTTGTCCTTCTTCAAATATGTACAGATTATTTGGAGTTCTTTTGCCTTTGAGTACTGTTTTACCTGTATCAATATCACGAACAATACATCCATTTGATCTGAAAATAACCTCGGTTCTTTGATCACACATCTGGCTGACACTTAGAAGATTATGCTTCAATCCATCAACATACAAAACATTTCCAGCTTTGACCTTTCCTTTTAACTGAGCAATGCCTTTTCCTTTTATAGTTGCAGGAGTATCGTTTCCAAAAGAGACTTTCTTTCCTTTTTCTAGAACATAATAAGATTCAAGTTTTTCTTTATCACCTGTCATATGCTTCGAACATCCACTATCAATGTACCATAGATTTTCCTATCCCTCTGCATAAAATGCTATTCCACATCTTTCTGTTTGAGGTTCCTTTATTCTCCATGTTTTGGTGCTTGAGGCTTGCTCCTTTTTCTGCTGAAACCTGCTCCTGCATTCAGATTCTTCATGACCAAAGTTATTGCAAATAGAACATTCGACTTCATTTTCAAGAACTGAAAAGTTGTTATAGGTCCTTTTTGTCATCCCTGTCATACTTCTTTGTTTTTGAGCTTCCCTAGTCATGATTTTTTTATATGCAACACATTGAGCTGCTTTGTGACCAAAATTATGGCAAGAAAAGCATTGTCCATTGAAGAAGCTTCTGCGGTTATTGAATCTACCTGCCAACTGATTGTAATTTCTATTTTCATCTATTCTTGAACCAAACTGAGAAGATTTTACCTGTGGCTGGTTGTAGCTTTTGTTCACCCTTAAGATGGATTGCCCCTAATAGTTTCTGTTTGTATTTTGTCCCTGCTTTACCTGATTATCTTCATTGTTCTTCTGCTCATTTCTTCTTGCCGCATCAAGATAACTTTTTGAGGTGGATGCTTGAGAGGTTTCTCCATTGTAACCCAAACCTGTCTTGTTTAGAGGAGACCGCTGCACATTGATAATCTCATCCAAAGTTTCAGATCCTTTGACAAACTTAAGATTAATAGCTTTTGTTTTCTCAATTTCTTTTCTGAGACCAACAATTTCACCTTCTAGATTTTCAAGATGTTTTTCTTTTTCATCAATTTGAAATTGTAGAGTATCAATGATCACATTCTTTTCTTCTATACATCTCTTGAGTCTAGTAATTTCATCATAGAGGTTATTCACATCTACAGCATCCTCATAATCATCATCTTCAAATGCCATTAACAACTTATATTTATTACCTTGTTCATCTTCATCACTGTTTGATAAACCATCACTATCTTCATGGGTGTAGTAGCTTTTCTTATTTGCACTTTGTTTCTTGTTCCATCTAGCAGGTTCCTTTCCTTTATCCTTATAAGGACATTTTGCAGCATAATGACCTACTCTTCCACAAGCAAAGCATTTGAAAGGTAGCTTACCTCTGAACCTTCCAGAACCCCTTTGAAGATTTCTGACAAAATTTGATTCTTCTTCCTCTTCTTCTGGAACATGGCTTGCTTCATAGTAATCTTCTTTGCCTGATGCCTTAAAAGCAGCTTCCCTTCTATCTGATGGACCTCCCTTTCTCATTTCATAAGCAGTTATAATTCCATGTAGCTGAGACATAGTGAGAACACGGAGATTTTCCTTTTCTTCTATTGCAGATACTTTAGATTCAAACTTGGGGGATAATGATCTTAGAATCTTTTGAACTACTATAGCCTCTTTTATTTCTTCACCCAAATTTTTCATACAATTAACAATCTCATCTACCCGAAGAAAATAATTAGCAACACTTTCATCATTATACATCTTGAGAGTCTCATATTGAATCCTGAGAGTTTGAAGTTTAGATTGTTTTACCTGTTCATCTCCTTCATAGCTCGTGACCATTTTGTCCCATATCTCTTTTGCTGATTTGAAGTGCATTACCTTCATGAATTCTGTTTGGGATATACTTCCTAATAGAGTACTGACTGCTTTTGCATTTGTTTCATACTTCTTTTTCTCAGCTGGATCTGTAGGAGTAGCTGAAGGAAAAGCATAGCCTGTTTCTACAATGTCCCAAACTTCTGTACCAAGAGATTGAAGATATGCAGTAACTCTTACCTTCCAATAATTGAAGTTTGTCCCATCAAAAATCGGTGGCCTGATTGATGCTTCTCTCTCGTAGTTGCTCATGACGAACGATCTACCTTCAAGCGATCAAGCTTCTCTGAAGGACCTGCTCTGATACCAATTGTTGGAAATAATACTGAGAGGGGGGGGGTGAATCAGTATTATCAGATCAATCAAACTTTTTCAATGCTCAGAAACATATACGCTACTTTCGTTAAGTGAACCAGCGTGTACACGCAACTGTGAATAAAGAAAACAGCGTATAACTAGAAATCTTATAATTCAGTCAGTTTATCTTCAGTTAAGTGCATGAGGACATTATTCACCATATTAAGAGTAAACAGATGCAGTAGAACAGATCACACAGAAACCACACATATGAACACCAAGATATAAGGTGGAAACCCAATGTGGGTGAAAACCACCTGCTGCAAGTCGTCTCTATCTTTCTTTAATATGAAACTTCAGTTTACAATCTTTTTGTACTGGTGCAGCCTTATACCAGTACGCAGGCTACAACCTGCAGAAGGCTACAACCTTCTCTCGTTCTCCAAACTTCCTTGGAAGAGAGCTCCAACCCCCTTTGCTCTTGTACTAGCTAAGATACTAGTACGTAGGTGCTGACCTACAATCTTCTTTCTTTCAGGTACCACCTTTCATACATTTTCAGACTGGATATTCCTGAAGCACAACCTTACAATCTGTAGACCACAATTCATTCAACTTTCACAACAGATCATTGAAGCATAAAACAACCAATACTAGCATCATCAAATTTTGAATCACTGAACCACTGAACCCTGTCAATCACCAGTTACCAAAACACAGAGCAGACTACAGAACTCTGCAATAATAGTCAGACCCAACTGTAACTCAAAAATCAAGCTCCAAAATATATACGCTACTTCAATGAGAGAAACCCGCGTATACACGCGCTTTTACCGAAGCCAACCTGCGTACAGATCTAAAAATAAATTCTATCAACTTGCAGCTGTACCAGACATCAGTTAGACCCAGAACATAACATTGCGTCAGTATGCAGATCTAGAAATACGCATAATCAACCATATCATAATAGTGCATTTCAAATCATTAGATCCCGATCTATCCTTTAGATCTAGCCTTTCATCAACCGAAGTGATCTCTCCTTAGCTTAGATCAAGCAACCCAGAACCTGCATACCAGATCTCTTTCTTCTTCAGATATTCAAGCCTTTACAAGATAATCTGCCTAATGATCTTCTCCTCCTTATATAGCCTTAGGCCTAGCTCAATACCAAGAGCCAAAACCATAGAAATCCAAAACCATCAACTTCAAAACTAGAGATCTACACGTCTGTCGAGGTACTTTGGTCCAAAGACATGGGCACAAGTACCGAGGACTAACTACCATGGACCAAAAGGAAACTTCCCGACATATACGCCCTTTTCTGTTCATGCATCTGCGTGTATACGCGCCTTCGTATACAGCTCTCCTGCGTATACGCGACTTAGTATGCATATCACCAGCGTGTATACGCAACTTGGACTTGATTAATCGGCGTATATTAGATTTCTCTTTATTCTGTAGTCTGAACGGAGATCTGTCATCAAAGAGAGTTGCCATCAAGGACAACACCTGTATCAAAGCGCCACACCTGTGCCAAAATGCCAACAGTTGTAGGAGCAGTGAGTTGAATAATGTTTTAGCCATAATTCTTATCTTGTGTGTGAAGTGCTAAAGCGATTATTGATGTAGTGAATTGAGCAGATTGTTTTCTAGCTTGTATGAATCTCTTTTTGTTGAGTTTTTTTATTGCATCTTGTGCTACAAATTTATCATTGATTGTCCTTTGATACTATGTTGCTGCAATGCTCACATTGAGCAAGTTTTAGGAGTCTAGTATGAAAATATATGAAATGAGGTTTGCATGGAGGAAGTGAAGGCATGGAGGCTTTGAGTAGACAATGATTGGTGGATAAAGTATATGGAAGAGTTTTCTCCATCCAATGGTGGTTGGATGGTTCAAAAGGAACTAGGTGAGGCTCATTGGTCATGATATTGCCAATAAAAGGGTGTTTGTTGAGTTGCTTGTTAGTTCAGGAGTAACTGGGCAAGGATCGTTGATCGTGGTGGCCTTCAGTGGATGGTACTCCGTAGATCTAAGAGAGAAATAGTTACTTGCCTGATAGTGTCAGCATAATGTGAAAGAAGTCTAATCTTCCTACTCATGGGAGTGAGTTGATCCAGGTATAATTTGTTCAACAAATTAATATAAAAGTTGAACAATGTAGCAGTGTTGGGTTTTTCTTTCCTGGGGTAGGGTTTTCCACCAAACAACTTTTGTCCGTTGTGTGATTTCTTTCTATATTTGTATATTTATTTATGGTGCTCTAATCTCTAATTATGCGTTTTAGTTTATGCATGTTTCAATATTAATTAATTGGAGAATGAGTAAAAAAGTGCCACACTATGATTTAGCACCCCGTCTCAGTAGTGATCTAGTTTCAAACATACACTACCGAAATAAATCAATTCGTCAATGACTTAATGGTGTGGACTATTTCAGTAACCAAATAAATTAGTGATAAAAATAGATAAATATGTTTGCACATAATTTTTACGCATGACAATTTACGATTATTGTTGACAGTTTCAAATCTAATAGTGATAATTTTCATAAGAGTTTTTACTACTCGATATATGCATTTATCCATTTAGAAAACTTATACAATTTCCAGGTTGTGTAGAAATTTCAACTTATAATAGTGAAGCCAAGAAATCCTTGGCAAATTTTTGGCAATTTAAGCCAGAAAATCCACAAAAAAACCTTTTAGAATGTACTGCTGATAGAAAATGACCTTATATTCTATTGCAAATTTTAGTTCATATTCCACATATTTCAATTATAATAAATCAATAGAAAATTACATAGTAAGTGGACAAGATGGTTTTGCGTTATCAACATTTATTTCCATTACTTCCTGTAAACACTAGCTTTGTTATTTTCAATTGATATTTAATAACAGTTTCGTATGTGGCAGTTTTCACATGAAGAATATAAATAACTAGTAATTGGGGCTACAACAAAGAATTGTGAAACTACGATACATTTGAAAGGAATATAAGTAGGAAATAAACGAAGCAATTTATTTTCACTTATGCAATCAACCAAGTGGTATTTGAATCTGCCAATGGAAAAGAAGACAAACATAGACATTTTCATTAGTGGATACTTTCCTCGTCTCACATCTCTGTAGATGCAACATTATTCAATAATTCATTTTCTCAATTTCCCAATTTATTTCACAATTTTCTCTACAACATATTTCCTTTTTTTGGTGAATTGTTTAAGGATTTGTATTTATTGATTTCATAGTCTATGAAGAAAGTAAATTTATAAAAAAAAATTAACACATGTACTATTCATTACGTTGTATCAATTTAATACTACTTTTTCTTTTGCCTCTCCTATTTTCATATTCTTTGTTATAATAACCTGAATTGCATCCGAACAAAGAATCAACGCAATTTTTGCATTTGATAAGTGTAAGAAAATATTGCACATAGTTTAAATATGTTTACAAAACATAGTTGATTGAATTTGAAAAAAATTATGCATTCATTATCGACAATGGATGCCCAAAGAGTAGTTGAAGGAAGACAAATGTTGAAGTCCCTAAGTGTTAGAAAACAATCTTCACCTTCTACACCTATTGTTGTTGCAACATCATTAATGATTATAGGAAAGAGGAAGAATCATGGTTCTAGAAAAGTGGTTATTGGTGAATGAGGAAATCGTCAAGATGAGCAAGATAATTTTCATGAATTCTTTCTAGACCAAACACATATAGTTCAACCACCAAAGTCCAAAACTACCATGAATAGAGAACACATTGAACAAGATAAAGAGGTCCAAAGTGATAGAAGTGAACGACCTAACTAGATTGCTACTCATTTAGAAAAGAATATGAAATTAATTGAGAACATTGTAGAAGAATACATTATTTACGATCAACATCATGTCACATTGAAAAATGAAAAGGATGATAGGACCAACAAAAAAATGAGAGTTGAAAACATTAAGGTTGAAAATAAAAATATAATCAAAATAAAATTGGTGGAGATTGATATATCAATCATTGACGAGATGGGGCTCATGGTATTGCAACAATATACCAATGATGCAATTACTCAAAATGTTATCAACGTGCTTTCAAAAAATCAGTTGTTGAAAAACAGATTAAAAGAACTACTACACATTGAAAATCCAGTTCCATGTTGATAACTCCATTGTCAAGTTATGTTGTTGTACTACCACAACGATTTAACAAGGTTGTGAATATTCTTAATGTAGTGAAGGGATATATCATTGACAACATATGCCAAATATTAAAAATGATTGATTATGCATGGAAATAATTTTTCGATTTAATGCACTTGCGAGAGACACTGACAATATTTATGAACTTGGTTGATAGTAATCTTACAGAAGACAAGAAATTTGTTTCCAATGAATTAAATAATTTTAAGTTGGGGGTATAAATATGGTATTCTTTCAGAAAGGGAAATAAACAACTACCATATAATGAACGAGTGAAGCAATTAGAAGCAAGATGGGTGGAAAGGGTTACTAGACTTGAGAATATCAATTCTTCATGTAGTGACCTATTCAAAAGGAGAGGTAATTCCTATCTCAAGGCAACGGATATTATAAAAGGATTATCTAGTCCATGTATGTTTCATGCTTATGAGTTACTTTCATATGACAAGTCAAAAACTAAATTTGAGGAGCAAAAAAAGAAAATGGAAACAAACTTTGAGAGCATCATTGATTTTACTGAAGAAAATATTGACACATAGTTAATTACATTTTCCAAGGTCAATAAGTAGAATTCTATCTGGTTTGTTGAGGTGAAAGAAGAAGCTAGGGAAATTGAAAAAGTGATTTTCACTAAAAAAGTGAAAATAATAGTTACAGTTGACCTCGACAAAGACTACATTAAAAAATTGGTGAACATGTTTCTGGAACAAGTTGTCAGCTTGTAATAGATGTTACATATTGTTGTTTTCTGGACACATATGTCATTCAACCAAGCGAAACACCAATTTTTTCTACATTAAATCCATCTACTTTACAGTTTTATTTGCACAATTCTGATTATATTCAAGAATTTTGCATTTTAAGTCTATGTTTTAAATATGATGTCATATGAATATGATATATTGTTATGATAATTTTCATTTTATTTTGGCTATAATTATTACTGAATCTAATTTGGTTTCAATGTTACGATGGTGTTTTCTATAACTTTGCGAAAAAAATATTTTAGCTTTTCTATTACATACAATGTTGTGTTGTTGCTTCAAATGAAATTGAACATATGGAAATGGTTTGGCATCTTAGAAATATATATTTTAATAATAGAATACTTATATAATGTGTTTAGACTGATTCACAAATTTCATTCCGCGTAGTAATTAATTATGTTCCCAATAAACGCCTTCTTAATTAATTATGTTTGTGACACTACCTTTTTACCCACAGTGAAATAGCTCTCGATGTTATAGTTCTGATACTAGTAAATATCATTTTCTAGTTTTGGGTCATTTAGTTTCCTATACAAAGTTCTCATTCTTCATAAGCTAAGATAAAAGCTTTGTTGTGTAGACCAAGTTTCTTGTGCACAGTGAAAGGTCCACAAAAAGGCATATCATATCAAAAAAACCTTTGGTAGTGACACCAATAGTGTTGGAAATGGATGCATATCAGAGATATATCTCTTAATAATAGAATTATGGCACATTGTATTTAGACCTTCATGGATTCCATTCGGTAGAATAATTAATTAATTATGTTTCTAATGCATCCTTTTCTATCTGTGTGAAATAACTCTCTATGTTATATAGTTCCTTGTACACAAATTGACCTACAGGAACTATTTTGCATTAAGAATTATTTTTTGTATCTAATTTATAGTAACATCTTTTATTTATATAAAAACACATTCTTTGAAACTTTGTTTTATGTTCTAATACTAAACCATTAGCAACAAAAGCTTTAAGTACACATTGCCAACAACTGCACAACAAAATCTTGAAAGCTTCTTCTACACAATGAAAAATTTCCACAGTTTGCTAAATAAAGCTTTTGGTCAATCAAATGCACTTCATATTCCTTCTCATAATAAATAGAAATTTATAGAAAATAACAAACATAATTCACATAATATAAGCTTGCCACAATTCTGGCCAAAAAACAATAGCAATTCCAACATGATTTTTTAGAAAATCGTGCATAGGAATTTTTTGAAAATTAGATGACAGCTGTCAAACTACAAGATTTTTTTCTACCGGAGTAATTGTTGATAGTGCTAAATTCTGTATATTTTTCCATTTTCATTACATGTTAATATTCTTCATGTGAAATGTGTTTTATGAAATAAATATAATTTAAAAGAAACAAAGTAGACGTTGTCGAGAAATAGCACAAATAGTTTAAAAACAAATCTCGAAATTTGGAAATCCATTACTCTATGTACAAAACAAACTAAATGTGAATATTTTCTAATAATTACATCTAGCTTATGAGTTGTAAATAGTCACATCCAATACTATACAGATGTCATTGTAGAGGTAATAACATTTACATTCTTGATTACGAGTCGATTTGTCCATTTCACCAAAAGGATACTTAATCATTAATGTCATTATACAGTCTACGAAAATGGAAAATATGCACTCCACATAATGATTTTTTTATTTTATTTTATGTTTCTTCTTATTCTCCTTCCTTCCGCTTCCACATAACACAATTTTCCAATTCTACATGTTTTCCATATGCAGTGTACTCCTCTCGCATTCATTACAATTACAAACAAAAGTTCAGCTATAACAATATTATTATTTATTCTTTATTTTTAGTTGGTAAAATTTATTATAAATAGTTTAATTTAATTAATAAACCTCATAGTGAGACAAATTTCTATATTTATCATGACTTATATAAATACTTAATTCCATAGATGCATTTGTTCCTTGCAAAGCCTTTGCACACTCACAACCACTTCCGCACAACTAGTTCTGTATTTAGTAATTCTTAACAAATTCTCATTTACAATTGACTATTGTGACTTTATGATTTTCAACGTAAGATTTAGTGTGGACTTCATAAAACAAAAAGATTTCCAGAATAAGATAGGTTTCTATGTTCAACAAGTCTTATTTAAAAACTTATTTGCTTTAAGCAAAAAGATTGTATATGACTATAAGAAAATTACTGAAAAAAAATATGAAACCTTTTCAAAATTCTTTAGAAAAGAATATATCATAGTTCAATGTATAGTTATCATTATTTATTGTTATGATCATATGATTTTTTATAGATCTTTCAGTCCAGACTGCTTCCCCTGAATTATGTAAACTCTTCCTAATTAAAGATGACTGCAACCGTATAGTAATACTTTATAGCCCAACAACCCTCAATAGTTATCAACATAGTAAATTTTATTCATATTAAAATCTTAATCATAACAGATGTAATAGGTACAACTTCACATGTCAAAAATAATGTAAGAATTATTGAAATAATTGGTAAATACCTTGAGTATTAGAACAAAGTAAAAAGAAATATATTCTAATTATTATTCATTACATACTTATTTAGGATTTATTCCCTTTCTATTTAGTTCATTTGGTACAGTGTAATCGAAAGTGCATGTAGTAATATACCTGTCTGGTGGCTACATGGATGCGTGGAAGGCTTTGTGCTAGGGTTGTTAAAATAGTAATCATCAAGACTTTGTTTTAATTATTGTTAAGTATGCGGAATAATCAAACGGTGCTACCGAGTACGAAAGTAGATGTGCAAGTGAACTTATGTGGAGATGATTCTGTGTGTGTGGATATTATGTAACACATGGAATTATTGACTGTGACAGTAGTTGCGAGGAGAAAGTTATGCAGATATGGGTTTGAAGTGTATACAATAAAAGTTTGAGAAATCCTTGGCATAGTTGCAATAAGTAAAAG
Organism: Pinus tabuliformis; assembly: GCA_031772625.1. NCBI lineage: Eukaryota > Viridiplantae > Streptophyta > Pinopsida > Pinales > Pinaceae > Pinus > Pinus tabuliformis. The sequence goes on from CM062818.1 coordinate 487,542,046, forward strand.
TTATTTTTAAAAGTTTCAATTCTGAAGAAATTATTGTGCCGAAAGATCCCCAATGTGAAGAGGTCTACACAATGAGCCGAGCTTCCATAGAGTAATTTTACTGGTTGTTATATGTTTACACAAAACTCTAAATGCAATTTTTCACAAGAGACCACTCCTTTTTCTTTAAATATCATATTCATATGAAGGTGGCAATCAAGTTATGCAGAGGTAGTTGTGTAGAAAACATTATGTGGCAGTTATTACAAAGTGCATACAATGAAATATTGAGATATTTTTTCATAGATGTAATAAGAAAAAGTTATTTATAGGAAAATCAATTCCGAAGAGATTATTATGCAAAAAGAGGTTCACACAATGAGTTGAACTTTTGCACACTAAACTTCCTTCCACACAATAATATTCCTTGCTTGATATATTCTTACATTAAACTCGGTTTCTTCATTTCCACCTGTTAAATTGCATCATACATGCAAGTGACAAGATTGCAAAACAATGTACTCTGAGGGACGTCGAAATAGAAAGAGTATTATCTGCACTACCACAAATTTCCTACAACCAATATGAAAGATTGCGGATCATTGAATCTGCATGGAAAGTTGTTTCTCATCTATGAAAATTAAAGCAGAGAACAATATATTTGGTCGAATTGGTGAAAAGTGAGCTTGAGGGAGACATGGAATTCATGGATAGTGGCCTATTAACTTTTTCTCAAAACATTGGTTCGCTATCCGAACTAGAAAGAGATAAACAAGGACTGCCTAATGTTGATTGTATGAGGTAGATCAAGGATGCATGGTGTGGGAAAATAAAAGCATTGGAACTGCAGAAACATAGAAAATCAAAGAGAACATGCATATCTCAAGGTGGTAGAAATTATTTAAAATTTAAACATTTCATCTATTACATATGAATTTGGATTAACGGTAGAGAAGAAGTTGATGGTTGATTTGGAGAAGTTGAAACAATCACAAGAAACAAAGTTCGGTGATATCACTAATTTTAATGCAGAGGAAATTAGAAAATAACTAATTACTTTTCCTATTGTTAACGAAGAGTACACTACCTCGGTTTTTCAATTGCAACAAATAGAAAAAGAAATAGAGGAGGAGATATTCAATGAATTTATTGAGCAAGACATTACCATTGCTACGATGAAAGAATTCATCGAAGCAAAAGTGAAGGAATTCATTGTAGGAAGTTGAGGGATGAAGAATATTGGACACTTCTTTTGCATATTGTAGGTGTCTTAATGCATTGTAACATTTATTTTTGTTGTCAAAGCACTTTACTATTTAGATCTTATGTATGATTTATGATGGAATATTCTAATTCTTGAATGTAGTTCCTTGTTATATATTACATATGACTTTGGAAATTAGAGTTGGCAGGATTGCAATCAAAACTGTCATGGCCACACCTTTGTAATTGAATTATTGACGTCTTCATAAGTTCTTTATGCAACGAAGACTTTTTCTTTGACCGTGGGTTTGTGATCATAACTTATCTGAATTTTGATTACTATTTTTTCTATGTCTGTTAATTATGTAAACAATTGTGAGATAACATTTGAGATGCGATGTCATATGGACCTGTTGGCCTAGGTGTAGGCGATAGAAACAACCTCGCAAATCTGGATACAATTTCTTCAATATCTGGCCAAATTCCTCCTTCTCCACTTCTTGTTGTATCAGTCATTTACTGTTAAACTGACAGCCTCATGGGTTTTCCTCTAGAACCCCAATCCTTGTTCTTGCTGCAATTTATTACACAGATCCCTTATACCCTATCGGGACTGTAATTCGAAAGGAATTACACAAAAACACTATCGGCGCTTCAGAAATGAGGAAACTGTGTTTTCAACACAAAATACACAATCGGTGGGGATTTTGTTCCAAAGGAACAAAATACACTATCGATGGTTTTAACCACTATTGCGACTTTCAAACAGTCTTCATGTTAATTATGAAGAATTACGCTATCAACGCTTTAAATGGCCCTTCCATCTCCCTTCCTCTGATGTGATAATATATATATTATTGGTGATACCACTATTCGAAGGGTTGAACTCCTCCGCTCCGAACTTGCGATGCGATACACTTGTGGACCCGATAACTTAACAACCTTGCTCTATATTATTTTAGGTCTGGACTGTCGGGGTTTCAGACTTCGGTAGCTCCAAAGTACCTTTTGACTCCACTTGTGATTCTCTGATGTGATAAGGTTTAGACTTGATATGAGTATGAACCAGAATCAAGAAAATTTCAAATTCGGAACTCTGTTCAGACTAAGTAATTTCATTATTTTCTGTGTAAATCAGAGTTTTGGCTGTGAAACTCTATACAATGATTTAAGAGGCTGCTTGCCAATATGGAGGAAAAATTATTTTATAGGCTTCCCATCCTAAACATTAATGGGAAAATAAGGCTAATTCATCGATATTCAAACTCAGAAGAAAACAATTGAACTGATACAGGCATACAATTATCAATTAAGAGAGGACCACCAATGTAGATACACAGAGAGATGTTTTCTCAAATGATAATACCTTCAGTCACTCTCTAACTCTGAGCGTCCCGTTATTTTGTTTTATATATAGTAGATAAGCCCTCCCGGTCCTTATCCATACAAAAGCATGGCTTTTACATAAAGCACTTTAAAGCAGTCATGCATAAAAATTATTATCGCTTATCCATGAGAGATTATTACAGAATGCTTTTATTCTTAATTCTATCCCTATCTTAAACTAGAAAAGCATGGAAATTGTTGGCTAAAGGAACCCACTCCATTGCTTGTAGATTTTTTTGTTTTTTTTTGGAATTAAGTTTGAAGATTTTTCCTCCAAGTTGCATGCTCCTGCAGCAGACTCCTGAGGACAAAATTCTTCATGGGATTCTATCCATGATTTCATATACACAACTTCCCAATTTTTGTAGCATGTCCTCTATAACCCAAGTAGCTTCATTGGTTGGCTGATTCTTCCACTTTACCAAATACTGGAAGTACTCTTGTCCCCTTGTTCTTTTAAACACCTTCTCGTCCAAAATTCTTTCTGGCTGCAAATTCTTTGTTGTGGGTAACTTATTTACCCAGTCAATCCCTTAGTTGCGTTGTATCATCTGCAGTTTCACCTTCATTGTTGTATAGGTTTGTAATATTAAAAATTGGTGATATTCCAACATCACGGGGTAAGTCAATCTCATAGGCATTTGCAGAAAATTTCCTCAACACTCTGCACGGTCTAATTTTTTTGAACTTCAATTTGTTATACTCCCTCTTTGGAAACCTCTCCTTTCTAAGATGTGCTAAAAGTAGATCTCCAACTTCAAAGTTCACCTCTCTTCTTCTCATGCTTGCTCTGGTTTTATACTTGATGTTGCTATCCTATAGTTGTTGCTTCACTTGTTCATGTATTGCTCGCATTTCTAAAGCAAAATCTTCACCCTTTGCACTTCTCATTTCTTCTGTTCTCAAGTTTCTTAACTCAGTTACTCCTCTTGGATGCATTCCATAAACAATATGGAACGGAATCTATCCTGTACTCCTATTAGATAAGTCATTATATGCTTATTCACCTTGTGCCAACACTTGATCCCATTGCTTTGGATGTTTTGCAGTACGGCTCCTTAAAAAATTGCCCAAACTTCTATTCACAACTTCATTTTGTCCACCAGTTTATCAATGATAGGTAGAACTGAAACTTAATTTAGTTCCCAATTTCTTCAATAGTATCCTCCAAAATGTCCAACAAATTTGGAATCCTTGTCTGAGACCATACTTTTAGGCAATCCATGCAATCTTACAGCCTCCTTAAAAAACAAATTAGCAATGTGAGAAGCATCACTAGTCTTATAACATGGAATGAAGTGTGCCATTTTTGAAAATCTATCCACTACAACAAAAATTGAATCATTACCTCTTTGAGTCTTTGGTAAGCCCAACACAAAATCCATACTTACCATATCCCAAGGCCTATCTGGAATTTGTAATGGGATATAAAAACCTATGTTTTGGCTCCCTCCCTTTGCATATTGACAGACTTTGCAAGTTCTCACATAATCTTCCACTTCAGATTTAATTTTCGAGTAGAATTAAAATCTGTTTAGCTGCTCATAAGTCTTCTCTACACCAAAATTTCTTGCAAGTCCTCCACTATGTTTTCCTTTGATTAAATTCTCCCTCATTGAACAATCTGGTATGTACAACTGATTTTTTTTAAACAACAGTCCATCATGTAAGAAGTAATCCAACCATTTAATCCTATCCATCAAAATAGTTTTTTTACAAGCCTCAAATGCCTCTTTAAGATATAGATCTATTTCATACAATTCTTTAAGAAAATCAAAACCCAACATTGGGATTTGACTCTCTTGAAATAATACATTCGTCCTACTTAAGGCATCTGCAACTTTGTTTCATTGGCCATTTATATGCTTCAAAACAAAATGGAAACCTTGAAGATATTCTACCCATTTAGCATGTTTCTAGCTGAGCTTTGGTTGCTGCATTATAAACTATAGTGCATGGTTATCTGAATAAAGGATGAGTTCCTTTGACAATAGATAATGCCTCCACTTCTTTAATGACTACACAATTGTATAGAACTCCTTATCATAAGAAGAATATTTCTTTTTGGAATCATTTAGCTTTTCACTAAAATAGGCTATAGGTCTGTCTTCCTGACTTAAAACACCTCCAATTGCTTCTCCACTGGCATCACACTTCGCTTGGAAAGACATACTAAAATCAGGTGAAACCAAAATAGGATTTTCAGTGATTTTCTTCTTTAGCAGCTGAATTTTTCTTTCTACTTCAGCAGTCCATCTAAATGGATATTTTTCCTTCGTTACAGTCTCAATAATAGGTGCATTTATCTTACTAAAATTCTTGATGAATTTTCTATAAAAGCTAGCATGACCATGAAAACTTCTTACCTCAAGAACACTCGGGTGAAGGCCACTCCATGATTGCCTTGATCTTCTCTGGATCCATCTTCAGCCCTTCAACAGTAATAACAAAACCTAAGTACACTAGCTCTTCTTTCATGAATGAACACTTCCTCAAATTCAACAATAATTTCTCCTGTTGTAGCCTTTGTAAGACATAGTTCAAATGCCTCATATGCTCCTCCTTAGACCTGCTGTAAACTAATATATCGTCCAAATATACTATTACAAATTTACCAATAAAATCTTTCAAAACTTCATTCATGAGTCTCATAAGCATACTTGGTGCATTTGACAACCCAAAAGGCATTACTCTCCATTCATACAATCCCTCATTTGTCTTAAAAGCGGTTTTCCACTCATCTCCTTCTCTTATCCTTATCTGATGATACCACTTTTAAGATCTAGTTTTGAAAAATACTTTGCTCCACTCAAGCAATCCATTAAATCTTCAATTCTAGGCAAAGAAAATCTGTACCTCATTGTGATTTTATTGATGGCTCTTGAATCTGTACACATTCTCCAACCTCCATCTTTCTTTGGATTCAACACTGTTGGTACTGTGCAAGGACTCAAGCTTTCTCTGATGAGCCCTTTGTCAAGCAATTCTTGCACCTACTTCCTAACCTCTTCATTTTCTCTAGGAGTCATTATGTGAGCTACTTTGTTACGTAGACTTGCTTTAGGAATCAAATCTATATGATGGCTAATTCTTCTAATGGGTGGCAACTCATTTGGCAAATCATCAACAATAATATCACAATAGTTCTCCAACATTTCGTGAATTTCAATGGGTAAATCAGAAATTTTAATAGAAGTCATTATTACCTTGGGCTTGCAAATTACAACAAAATTTACCTCATTCATTTCAATCTGCTTCAAGTATACCTTTTGTCATAGTAGCAGAGTTTTTTTGATCAGATTTCTTTCTCGATACATCTTATTCTTGCAGAGGCAACAATGTATGATTGAAACCATCCTTTCCAAACTTGTAGGTGTTTCTTTTCCATTATGCATGGCTCCTCTATCATATTACCAAGGTCTTCCAAGAAATATGTGACACACATCCATTGGCATCACATCACATACAATTTTATCTTTATACTTGCCCACCTGAAATTCCACTTCACATTGTTCATTTACTAACAGTTGATGTCCCTTTTGTAGCCATGACATGTTGTAAGGTGTTGGATGTTTCATTGTCTTCAGCTTCAATTTCTCCATGACTTCTGTAGAGACCAGATTATTATTGCTTCCACTATCAATGATCATCTGGCAACATTTCCCTTAGACTTTACACACTGTCCTGAATAAAGTCTTTCTTTGTGATGGTTCAACTACCCCCTTTGCTAGCTTGAGCAAAAATTTATTAACTGCGAAAGATTCTCCTCTCTCTGGTATATTTTGTACTTTTGTCACTATTATTTCTGTTTCTTCTCACTCAACTTGAGAAACAATGGAATTCCTCTCATTTGTTTCTGCATTCTCTGAGCACTCAAAATCTCTGTGTCCCAGTTTGTTACATTTGTAACATCTTATTTTTCTGCCTCTTCCTCTGCCTCCTCTTCCTCTAGAGAAACTCCCTCTGCCTCTTACATCACCTCCTATGGGTGCACGCTGGGTTGAGCTGTTGCTAGCTCCATCTTTAGGTGTTGTAGATCTTCCTCTACCACCTTGACTACCGCTTCCTTAGAAAGTACCTCTCCCTCTGGCAGACTGCTTCCTCATGAGTTTTTCTTCAGCTTTCAGTGCTACCTGATAAGCTTCCTCTACTGTTTTAGGAGACAGTAGACTTATCTCATCTTGAGTATCCATCCTAAGGCCATTCACATATCTAGCCACCTTGTCATCTGTATCCTGGGCTTCTCCATCTCTTATGCTTACCTTGTAGAACTCCTCTCTGTATTCTTTCACTGTCAAAGACCTCTATCTAAGATTATGCATCTATTTGAACAAGGTTTGTTGATAATTACTTGGCAAAAAGTTACTTCTTAGCTTTTCTACCATCCTACTCCAATTCTTGATTGGTTTCTTGCCAACTCTTTTCTTTTCTACCTGCACACCATCCCACCAAAGCGCTGCATGGCCTTTTAACTTGGTGATAGCAAACTTTACTTTCTTCTCATATTTTGTTTCTTCATAGTCAAATAATTTCTCCATGCCATTAATCCAGTCTATCAATTCTTATGGATTCAGTCCTCCTTCATATATTGACACCTCGATATTTGTCCTAGCTGTGGATCTCAATACTGACTAAAAGAACCTCATCTCAGGAGTAACTGCTACAGCTTCCTCCTCTGCAGCTTCAACCTCAAGTTCACTAACATCTCCATCATCTATGTTTTTGCTTGTTGTTAATGCATCCAATCTAGCTTGCATCTATTGCACAACTTCCATTACTTCAACATTTGCAACAAGCCATCCTCTTCCACCATGTCCTCGTCCTCTTCCAACTCTGAAATCCATATTAACTTTCCTTCTCCTGCTTCTGAGATTCAATTCAATGTTAACTAGTTGCTCTGATACCACTAATGGTGGCCTAGGTGCAGGCGATATAGACAACCTCACAAACCTGGCTACAATTTCTTTAATATCTGGCCAAATTCCTCCTTCTCCACTTCTTGTCATATCAGTCATTTACTGTTAAACTGGCAACCTCATGGGTTTTCCTCTAGAACCCCAATCCTTGTTCTTGCTGAAATTTATTACACAGATCCCTTATACTCTATCGGGACTGTAATTCCAAAGGAATTACACAAAAACACTATCAGTGCTTTAAAAATGAGGAAACTGTGTTTTCAACGCAAAATACACAATCGGTGGGGATTTTGTTCCAAAGGAACAAAATACACTATCGATGCTTTTAGCCACTATTGCGACTTTCAAACAGTCTTCATGTTAATTCTGAAGAATTACACTATCGACGCTTTAAATGGCCCTTCCATCTCCCTTCCTCTGATGTGATAATATATATATTATCGGAGATCGCAATCGGTGATCCCACTATTCCAAGGGCTGAACTCCTCCGCTCTGAACTTGCGATGCGATACACTTGTGGACCCGATAACTTATCCACCTTGCTCTATATTATTTTTGGTCTGGACTGTCGGGGCTTCAGACTTTGGTAGCTCCAAAGGACCTTTTGACTCTACTTGTGATTCTCTGATGTGATAAGGTTCAGACCCGATATGGGTATGAACCAGAATCAAGAAAATTTTAAATTCGGAACTCTGTTTGGACTAAGTAATTCATTATTTTTTATGTAAATCAAAGTTTTGGCTACGGAACTCTATACAACAATTTAAGAATCCTACACTCGTCGATATGAATGAAAAATTATTTTGAAGGCTTCAGCCTAAATGGGAAAATAAGGCTAATTCATCGATATTCAAACTTAGGAGAAAACAATTGAACTGATACACAGATACAATTATCAATTAATAGAGGACCACCAATGTAGATACACAGAGAGAGGTTTTCTCAAACGATAATACTTCCGGGCACACTCTAACTCTGAGCGTCCCATTATTTTATTTTATATATAGTGCATAAGCCCTCTCAGTCCTTATCCATACAAGAGCATGCCATTTACATAGAGCGCTTTAAAGCAGTCATGCATACAACTTATTATCGCTTATCCATGAGTGATTATTATAGAATTCTTTAGTTCTTAATTCTATCCCTATCTTAAACTAGAAAAGCATGGAAATTGCTGGCTAAAGGACCCCACTCCTTTGCCTGTAAAATTTTTTGGATCTTTTGGAATTAAGTTTGAAGATTTTTCCTCCAAGTCACATGCTCCTGCATCAGGACCTATGTCCTCAAATGTTATACAAAAAACAATAATTGAACAATTGTTTACGTTAACTGGTTTTGTACTTTTATATATTATCAAGTGTTGTCTAATGAATAATAATTAAAATGCATTTTTGTTTAATTTATTTTAATACTTAAACTTTTTATGAGTTATTTCAATAATTCTTATATTACATTTTACATGTGAAGTTGTGTCTATTGCATCTGTTGTCACTAGAATTTTAATCTAAATGCAATTCACTATGTTGATAAATATTAAGGGTTTTTTGGGCTAGAAAGCATTAGTATTATGTTGGAGTCATATTTATTTATGAATGCATGTAGAAAAGTGAAAATAACTCAATAAGTGTTCCATTACACACAATTTTCATTCTTTCATAATTAGGATAAGAGTTTCCATAATGTAGGGGAAGCTACTTGGTGTGAAATCTCTATACAACAACATATGTTCATAATAATAAATGCTAATAATTATACACTGAACTATGATATATGTTTTTCTAAATCATTGTCAAAAGGTTGCATATATTCATTTTGCTATGTTCAATGGTAAGCTAGTTTCTGTAAGTGATTTTTTATATACATATACAATTTGTTTTCTTAAAGCAAATAAGTTTTCAAATACGACCTACTAAACATAGAAGCTTATTTAATTGTGAGAATCTTTTTGTTGCGTGAAACCCATATTAATGCTTATGTTGTAAGTCATAAAAGTTAGTCCATTGTAAATGAGTATTTGTCAAATGTCATTATATATAGAACTAGTTGTGTGGAAGTGTTTGTACAGGTGCGGAGGATTTGCAAGGAAAAAGTGCATCTGTGGAATTAAGTATTTTTATAAACTATTCTATATCTAGAAATGTGTTTCACTTTGAGCTTTATTAATTAAATGACATTAGTTTATAATAAATTTTATCAACTACAAAATAATAATAAATAATAATAATGTTATAGTTGAAGTTTTGTTGCTAATTATAATAAATGCGAGAGGTATACTGCATATGGAAAAGAAGCAGAATTGCAAAATTACATTATGTAGAAGTAGACAAAAGAATAAAAATAAGTAACACAAAAAAAAACACTTTCATTATGCGCAGTGTAGTTACACCATTTTTGTAGACCGTATAATGACATTAATGGTTCAATACCCATTTGTTGAAATGGGTGGAACAACACGTAATCAAAAACATAAATTCTATTACCTCTACACTGACATTGATATAGTAGTGGATGCAATTGTTGATGATCCAAAGCTAGTTATCATTATTAGAAAATATTCACATTTAATATGTTTCGTACATGGAGTAACTGATTTTCAAATTTCAAGATTTGTTTTCTAAAATATTTGTGCTATTTCTCAGCAATGTCTCCTTTGTTGTTTTTAAATTTCTATTTGTTTCATCAAATACATTTCAGATGTAGAATGGTAATATGTATCTAAAACGATAAAGGAAAACTAAAAAGTCCTACAGTATGAGAATTGTAATCTGATTTCCAAAGAAAATTGTTTGGTTTTCTAAAATCATGGCGAAATTTTTGTTATTTTCTATTCAGAATTGTGGTGATTTTAGATTATATGAGTTATTTCTCTTATTTGTTGTAAATGCAAATTTTTCTATATTGAGTTGTTATATATTGGAAATGTATTTTATACCATCATAACTTAATTATACATATACACTGAAAAGTTTCTTTGTTCACGTTTCAAGCAATTTGCCAAGGGCATAATGCTTGCTCATTTCATTTCTAGACATCCTACTAGCTCTTTCGTTAATTGGAGATTTTCAAACTTATTTTGCATTATCAATCAATATACTATACTCATGAAGACAAGATTAATAATCTACTCATCAAAGCAACAAGATGATTTTTTCTATGAATGGAAATGCTACTATGACATTGTACATAAAAATAATCTAATCGAATAGCTACATAGTCTCTATTCCCGAATCAATTTTCATAAATTTGAGAAATGCCATGTGTAATTTATCCTTTTCAAACTGAATTAAAATGATTTCATGTACTTTTCACACATAATTATATCGATCTCAATTTGCAAGTACTAATGATAAAGAAAGTGCAATCACATGAACAATAGATAATGCCATGTTAATAATTTAGAAGCAAGCTAAAGCAATATCTAGAACAAATGAAAGCTTATATTGTTTTTCGGTCTGTTATGGTCTAAATAAACCTGAAAACTTTGAAGAGAAGCCCTACAGTCTTTTGAGCTGTGAATATGGGGATATTATACAATGTGGGAAAACCATAAATGATGCACTTGTCATTAATTGTAATATCATATCCCCATATCTTTAGCACATAACATTATAATCAACAAAAGATGCTCAACACATGTCAATGCATTATGTTTCCCTCAACACAATGTAATAATAGTCTCGAGAAAATAACAAGTCTTGTGAATCTTCTACAACTATAAAAGTATAGTAATAGAATGAGCCTCGTAAAAGAAACAAGTAGCGCAATAGTCATGTCAGTAATAGATAATTCCAAGCTATTAATTTGGAAAATAATTAAAGCAATATATACAATGAACAAGAGCTTATATTTTTTGTCGATTTCTTATGATCCAAATGCAACAAAATGCTCCGAAAAGAAGCCCTACGATTATCAAGAGACCCTACTCAATTACAGTGTTATGTGTTGAGAATATGGGCATATGATGCACTGCCAGCGAACCAGAAATGAAATACATGTCATTAATAATAGTATCATATCTCTATCTTATCAGCACATAACATTATAATCGACAAAATGAAAAATTTAATCAATGAAGAGGACACTAATGACAAAGATGATGATATCACGACAATTGAATAATGTTATCCACATTCTCAACTCGAGCCAAAAGTTAATAATGTCGAAGTCACTTATTATATTAAAAATATGGATTAATTTACACAATTGTTAGTGTTTTTAGTCCGCATTGTCGTTTTTTTACATTGTTTTCTTGATTTATCAAATTTGGAAGTTGTATAACTACTCAGGCAATACAAGTTCATTACATTGCAATTTTTGGTGACATTAATTTACAATGATGATTTCTTTGATTACAAAGTGAATATCTAAATAATTCATTGTCATCAAAATATGGAACAAGTTTCTAAATTGATATAACTTATAAAACATATTACATTTACACATTTAGACAAAATTTTTAAATATAATCACAATTGTTCAAAGAAAATTGTACAGTAAATGGATTTTTTGTAAAGGAAATTGGTGTTCTACTTCCTTGAACAATATCTAGAAATTGTAGAGTGATTTTATTTTATAACTATCAATCTTTGTAGAGGTCAGCGTATTGGCGAGAGAGTTAGGAGGGGGGGGGTCATTGAAAAAATGTCGAATTAATCTTATTATGTGCGGGAGAGCTGGGGTCCTTTGCATAGTGAGCATTGTGATATTGATGAATGATGTCGTAATTGGTATGATTTCCTTTTGTGAAAGAGTATCTGTGGGAGAACTAGGGTCTTTTACATAGATGGGGATGCTTAATAAACTATGCGACGAATGTGTGAAAGAATTTGTATTTTTCAATTATTATTTAGGGATGGTTTTTCCAACTACGGAAATAGTTCGACAAATGTAGTTTTTCGTAGCTAGCTATTGATGTAGTTGCAAGGCACTATTATGCTAATGTTATGTTCAATAATGCGAGAATTGATGCAGTTGCAGGTTGTTTGCATAGGCCTTTCGGTGGGGGGTTGGTGGGACTGAAAAAATGTCAAATTAATATTATTATGTTTGTGTGCATATAGTAGAGAGTATGTGTGAGACAGATGAGGTCCATTTCGTAGTGAGTATTAGGGTTGATGTGTAGCACATTTACTGTGCAGATGATGCAGTATGCGCAATAGATTCGAAGTTTTTTGCATAGACGAGGGTGCTAAAAAATTGTAATTTCAATTCCTATGAAGAAAAAGTTTTGTGTGGTAAAATGAATGGGCAGAAGGTTGTCTTTTTAAATTATTATTTAGAAATGTTTCTGGGAAGTACATAACAAGCTGTATGAAGGTGGTTGTGCGAAGCTAGTTGTTCATAGGTATCGTGTGTACAATTTCGAATGTCAATTAAGGGCGTTATTGAGTGTGAAAGTAGTTGTGTGGAAGAAGTTATGTGGAGGTTTTCGTGTGTGTCCAAATGTTATGGTAAAGTTTTTTTCAAGGTTTAATAAGATAATAAATATGGAAATCTATTTTTAATCATCATTTAGGGATGCATTTCAGAATGTATAATCATTAATTAATATTAGCTTCGAAGATAGTTGTTCGGAGGTTTCATATGTCAAGTTTCAAATGTCAATTAAGGGAATTATTGAGTGCAGAAGTAGTTGTGTAGAAAACGTTATGTAGAGGACATTGTGAATGTGTAGATGTTATGAAAATTTCTAGGAAAAGATTACTAAGTGGTGGTGATCCTGAGGAGGGACACATTGTAGCGACCATTTAACTTTTATCATTTCTCGAATTAAACAGTGGTAGGGTTTTGGTGTGAGGTTTTAATGCAATTTATGTTTTTCAGCCTACCCTTCGTATTGGCCTTAGGTTTGCAAACACAGTCTATCACACCTACCGAGGGTATTTGGAATTCATTCTTGCATTGTCGTGGTTTGGTTCAACTCTATGGGTGCACTATGCATTCGTCTGGTTCTTGTGATGGTTGGTAAGAATTGTGCCTTGCTTGTCCGTATGGTGGTTCGTTAGTGTTGTGCCTTGCTTATTACCTATGGTGGTTTACTTCACTAGTTATTGGGGGTTTTCAGGTCAATTTTCTGCCTACAAGTCGATTAATCTCTATCACCTGGCTCATACTTCATCTCTACTCTATTTTGCGATGAATGTTTTCTTGATGTTGGGTTTAGTGATCATTTGGCTCTATGCAAACACAGGTTCTTGCCTTGCTACTACATTGGACGGCTCAACGAACTCATTCTCAGGTAATTTTCTTGTTCCGCTTTCATTTCCTCCTTTCGTTTTTACATCTCTAACCCTCTGGCTCATTGGTGAGCAACCAAAACTATCTCATGGCATTTATATTGGGAGAAGCCCTCTATCCTCTCGTCCTCTGTCACGGAGTTAGTCCTTCCCTAGGTAAGTCCTCGCTCCTTTCTTGGTTATCTATTTCACTATATTGTTGGTCTCATGGCCCTGATTAACTGTTGTCCTATTTTTTGGTGGTGTGGAGGTCATTCTAGGGGAGCGCTACTCCACGGCCTTGTCCTTGGGATTTTTTGTAGGCTTACAGAAAACCTAGGTAGGGTCTTTCCGTGGTTGTATCTTTCTTTTGCTTGCTCTGTCTTTAGTTGGGTATAACCCTTGGGGTTTCGCTTCCTCCGTGTATGTGTGTGGTTTCAGGGGTTTTCATGCCCTCATTGTTTGACTAGTCTGGGCCTGTGAATTGTAGTTTTCAGTTTTCATGGGTTTTGGAACCCTGCACAGGTTTTGGGTTATATAATTTGTACAATGAACTGTTAATGGGAAATGAAATGAATGGACTATTATGCTTGAATGCTGAATATAAAGGCACCTGGTTTTTTTTGTTGTTGAGGAAACAAAAAATGTATTGTCTATGCTGGCTTTGCCTTTGTCTGGTTCTTGGTTCGAGCTGCCTTATGTCACAAGTTTCTTGTCGATGTCATTTGGCTTCTTAATGAGTTATTTCACTGTCTTTCTTTCAATACAATGTCTGAAACATTTATGAACAAGAAAATATAAAATTGTCCTCCTTCCTTAATGATAGGTTCAAGATTCATTTTCTTTTATAGAAATTCAAGACAATTGTAAATTACAAATCTTGAGTCCTCTCTTCTCTCTGGATGGTAGCCCCTCAATCAGGCTCTGGTTTTTCTTTTTTAATGCATTACTAGTAGTTTCTTTATAGTTGAGGAACTGTTTCTCAGTTACCTTTCAGTTATCTAACATTTTCTTTAAACATTCTCTTAACTAATCCTATCTTGACTTGCTTGGCTAATTTTTAAAGAACAATGGTTGAGTCAGCCTTAATCTAAATAAAACAAAATAAAACAGAAACTCAAAATGTTTTTCTTTCTTTCCAGCAAATAAAAAACCATTTCAGAGTTGTCACCTTTTTTGTTGGATGCTCCCGCATCAGGCTCCTAGGGTAAATTAAACTCATGGCTCTTGTCCATGAGCTCTTCAATATAGTACCTGATGCTTTGAATCTAGCCAGCATCTAACCAAGAAATATCTTCAATAGGATGGCCCTTCCACTTGACTAGGTACTGCAAATATTCTTTCCTTCGAGTCCGTTTGGCCACCTAGCTCTCTAGGATCTGTTCGATCTCTAAAGGCTTTGCTGAGGGCATCTCTTTAATCCATGAGTTGTTCTGACTCTAGGTGTCCCATGTTCATCTTTCCGAATTGTCTTCTTAATTTCCGTAATGTATGGGTACAAATTTTCCATATTAAAAATGGGTGAAATTCCTCTACCTTGGGGTAGCTGCAATTCATAAGTGTTCGCAGAAAGCTTTCGAAGAATCCTACAAGGCTCAATTTTCTTCCATTTTAACTTGCTCTATTCACCTTTAGGAAACCTCCTTTCGTAGGTGTGCTAACACCAGGTCTCCTATGTTGAATTGTACCTCCTGCCTTTTCAAATCTGCTTTCTGTTTGTATCTTTGGCTGTTGTCTTGTAATTTTAATTTCACCTTTTCATAATATTGTTGAACTGCATTTACGAAATATTCACCATCAGCACTCCTACATACCAACTGACCCAAATCCCACAACTCATGTACTCCACTTGGGTGCATTCCATATAGGATTTGGAAAGGACTACTGCCCATGCTTCTGTTGGGTGAATCATTATAAGAAAATTCTGCTTATGCAAGCACATGATCCCACTATCGAGAATTTTCTCCAACCAAAATCCTTAATAGATTTCCTAGACTTCAGTTCATCACTTCGGTTTAGCCGTCGGTCTGTAGATGATAAGCTGAGCCGAAGTTCAGTTTGGTGTCCAATTTTTTCCATAAGGTCCGCCAAAAATGACCTATAAACTTGACGTCTTGGTTAGAAATAATAGAATTCGGAAAGCCATGTAATATGACTATCTTTGTGAAGAAAAAATGTGCTATATGTGTGGCATCATTGGTTTTCCTACACAGAATGAAATGTGCCATTTTGGTGAAACGATCCACCACCACCATGATGGAATCGAATCCCTGTTATGTCTTTAGCAGACCTAAGACAAAGTCGAAACTGACTAAGTCCCATGGTCTATCCAAAATAAGTAAGGGCGTATACAACCCCGTGTTCTGGTTATGTCCCTTTGCAAGCTGACACACTTTTCATCTAGTCACAAACCTTTGTGCATCTCTACACATCTTCGGCCAATAGTAAAAGTGGCTCAACTGATCCAAGGTCTTGTCTATGCCAAAATGCCTGGCTAAACCTCCATTACGATTTTCCTAGATTAAGTTCTCTCTCATACAACATTCCGGAATACACAACTAGCCTCTTTGAACAACAACTCTTCCTACATATTATAGTCCAGCCATGAACTGTTATCTCTCAACAATGGATTTTTGCAAGCTTCATAGGCTTCCTTAAAATCTGCATCTGTTTCATACAAGTCCTTAAGATGTTCAAATCCTAATACCTGTATCGTACTTTCCTATAGGATCAAATTACTCCTGCTTAATGCATCTACCACTTTGTTTGCTTGACCGCTGATGTGTTTCAACACAAATATAAAACTCTGCAGGTACTCCACCCACTTCGCATGTTTGTGGTTCAAATTATGCTGCTGCATAATATACTATAATGTAGAATTGTCTAAAAATAAGACAAATTCATTGGCCAATAGATAATGTCTCCAATGCTTTAGCGCTTGAACCACTACATAAAATTCTTTGTCATAAGACGTCTACTTCTGCCTTATTTCATTTAGTTTCTCACTTAAGTAGGCTACTAGCTTGTCTTCTTGGCTAAGTACTATGCCAATGGCTATTCCACTGGCATCACAGTGAACTCAAAAAAGTTTGTTAAAGTCTGGTAATCTCAAAATTGGTTTTTTTAGTAATCTTTCTTTTGAGCAGCTGAAACCTCTTCTCTGTTGTTTCTGTCCAATGAAAAGGTTGATTTTCCTTCTTAATGGTATCCACCATGGGTGCACAAATCCCACTGAAATTTTTAATAAACTTTCGATAAAAACTCGCCAATCCATGAAAACTTCGTACCTCAAACAAACTTTTGGGAGACGGCCAGCTAACTATGGCTGCAACCTTTTCCAGATCCATTTTTAGTTCATTATCAGAAATCACCAATCCCAAATAAATTAACTCTTTCTTGAAAAAAGAACATTTCTTCAAATTTATCAATAATCTATTTTGCTGTAATTTTTCCAATACATACCTCACATGTTGAAAATGCTCTTCCTTCGTCTTGCTGAATATAAGTATATCATCCTGTTACACTAAAAAATGTCACCTTGACTACTTACAGTTAGTATGACTCAAATCAACAGTCATGCTACCCTCTTAGGCAAGTCTCATGCCTCTGTTATCCATCTCAAACTCAAAGAAGAGAGAAAGTCTTGTAAAAACTATGTTTATCTCTGGGGTCGCAGGTTCTCTCTAGCCTTACCTGCGGGGACGCTGACCTTGTTCACAAAATCTGCGTCCATGGACGCTCTGTATGTTAAGGGACAGGTGCGTCCCTCTGTAAAAGGCAAAATGCGCGAGTTTTATCTTGAAAAAGTTACTTGTGGTTACTTCTAGAACATTCTAGAGGTCGGTTTGATGAAATGGATGCGCCTCCAGTTGGTTCATGTATCTCTATTAAGGGGGAACTTATCCCATCAATAAGGGAGCTATCCCACCCATAGAGGGGGATGATCCCATTGATAGTGGACCTGAATAACCTCTTTACAGCACTATAAATAAAGGCATTGAGCCAGAAGGAGAAGAGGTTGGAGCTATACATTTTCTTTGGGTAAATGCTGCAGGATTTAGGTCTTCCATTAGAGCCTTTGTGAGGAGAGATTGTCTTCACTTGATTCTACTTGGGAGAGGGTGAGCTTTGTCAAAGTAGAGGAAAACCCTTGATGGACCCTGGGAGGAACTTGCACAACACCAAGGCCAGGTTGTAAGAGTTTCTTTGTTTCGTTATTAATACAAACTGGTTTATTTTTCTCAATAGCTTGTGTTAATGAGTTATTTCATGTGTTCCTTGGTCTGCATGTTGAATATATGTTTTATTATATGAAATGCAAGTGCTTGGTAATTGTTTGATTGTTTGTGGTTGCAGGAATTGACTTGAAGGAGGAGCTCATCCGGATCGTCAAGAACGGACTTCAACAACAGCGTTTTGGAATAAGGTAAGCCTAAACACTTGTAGTTTTCATGTTGTAAAAGGTGTATTTAGAGAAAGATCACTCCATTTTGTCTTGTTTGTCATTAGAATGTCTTAGACTTCTAGGAAGGTCAGTCGTGTCCGCACCCTTGACAGATTCCGTGTGACAAATTGGCGACTCCGCTGGGGAATCCATTAATGAGAGAGTCTTTTCCTTTATATGAACTTTGCTTTGAGAAAATCATTTTTATTTTCTGGTTTTTGACTGTGAGAATTAGTATTTGGGTGGCTTAGCTTTAGATTTAGTTAGATTTGGTTTTTCTTCATTTTTCCAGAAGGACGCACCCTCTTAGTACTGCACAGTGCGTCTTTGGACGCGCTGTTGCCGTCTGCACAGAGCGGGGCCGCACCTGTGACAACGGGTTGCCTGCGTCTTCCTGTAAAACTTAAGAAAATTCCATTTTTGCTTTAAATTGCTTTTAGATTTTGTTTTTCCTTAGTGTTTTCTGCCCAGATCCTTTAGTACCCTGTCAAGAATTTTCACCTGAACTAGTTTTGTGAGCTTTGAGTGTTTTAGTGGTTTTCAACGAAGTTTAGACCTAGGGTTTGATTTTTGGAAAGGCTTTGTAGTGACTTTGATAGTAGAAAGTTGTCCAGCCTTAGATCTCTCTGGTTAGTCAACCTTCTTAGAAGTCAGGCCTGTCGTAAAGTCTCCTTTGTGAGCAACTTGCCATTTGAGTTGTTTTGGGTCAAATTTCGAATTACTTGTTTATAAAGTATTGATTTCCATTTTACAAAAAGAACAAAAAGATTAGAGTTTTGTTTTGGCTAGTTTTTGATTCTGCAATAAGCTAGTCCTTGATTTGATTGTGATCAAGTAAAACACCTTAGAAATAATCATTGTTAGTTTTGGCCTCGTTAAGATTGCTTAGAGTAAATTTGCCTTTAGTTTGCTTATGAGTGCATTTTCATAGATTTTAAGAGTTGTTAAGATTGATTTTTGGTTACATTAGATTTACTTGCTTTATTAAAAGAAAAATACAAAAACATCTTCTTAAAAAGTCTTGTTTCAAGTAGCTTTTTGTTTTCAAAAGAAGAAAAGAGTTTTTTCGTGCATGTAAAGAGAAGTTATGTTTTTATGCTTGGAAAAGAAAAACGAATTGTTTCTTTGATTGTCTTCAATTAAGAAGTTGCTTTTATAAAGATTGCATTCTCTCAACTTTTTAGTTAAGCAATTCATCGAAAAAGTAAAGTAGTGGATAAATCATTCTAGGTGCATTTTGTAGTGGTTTCGAGTCGAGTCAACACACCACTGGTTTCACTTCCATCACCTTTTGACTTAAGAAACAACCTTAAAAGTAACGCTTAAATTAAAATCAATCTAGTAATCTTTATTTTTCTAGGGCTCTGAAGCACCAACATAGCTTAGGCTAGGGTCTTGGAGTAGGTGAGTACTTAACTCTCCAAGACTACAAAACCAAACAGATAGTCTATCTTGAGTAGAACAAATCCAATTGTTTCAGTTACATTCTGGGAAAGCTCCTCTTAAAGGAGAAGCACGAGCTCGTGTCCGAACCAGTGAGGGGATCATTCCTCCCTCGTTGGGAACGACGCCAGGCAGTACGTATTACAAACGGTAAACCTCGGATTAACCATTGTCGAGGAGCCAGGGGTCACTTATCGGTAAACCTTGGATTGTTGTCAAGGAGCCGGTAAGGGGATTGGAGCTTGCTACTCTGCCCTTGCGTGCTGTCGGAGTTTAGACTGTTCCCCCAGGTGTAATTGTTGTGATTGGTAACCTTAGTGGCCATAATATCTAGGATTCTACCCAAGGTGACGGTGGAGGGAAGGTCCCACTGTACCTGGAGCAGACGTCGGTTATACTCACTTGGATTTTCTGGGGGGTTCGCTTCACTTCGAGACGGTTAAAGTGGAGGAACTTGGTCCAGTCTATTCATTAAGCAGGTTGCCGGGGTAACTGTTCCACCCACCATTTCTGTACTGAATCCTGCGAGGTTGGGCCTAATCACCAACTAGCGCTTTTGGTCCGGAAGACTACTGTTTGTGTGTGGTTTGACGCTCTAGATTATTTAGGCGTGTGCTTCAAATTTGTTTGCTTCTTTAGAAGACTTTAGGTGGTTTGATTTGAAATTTTTTACTTTGTTTTCGTGTGTTGTAGTTAAAATCTTTAATTGTGGCGGAATTACCGAGACAGTCCCGTAGACTTCGGGGCAAGTCTCCTGAGATTGTTACCGGAATAGATTTGTTAAGAAAACTCCGTAAATCGCGGGTGAATCTCCTGAAGACATTCCGGGTCATTTAGAAGGGTTAAAGGTCCTTGTAACTCCTCCTAGTGGCAGTAGAGTAGGATCACCTGAAGAAGGAGAATCTTCCTTGGTAGTCCATCCAGATTACCAAAGTTTAGAAACAGGTTACAATCCCGAAGCTGTTACAGTTTCCGAGCTTGCTGGTAGTTTTTCATCTGCCAGTGAAACAGGCGAAGAACCTGAAATTTCAGAACCTGTTACTCCAACTCCTAGTGTTCCTGATTCACCAAGAATAGAAAGAATTATCACCGAAAATCTTCCTGTTGGATTAATTGCTATAGAAGAACTTGTTCCAGAGGAAGAAATAGGCGTTTCTGATTCTGAAGATCTAATTACCCTTGATCTAAGGGAGCGTGAATCCATCTTTTACAGTCCTCCTAGAAGTGAATCTTGGTACCTTGCATTAACCAATTTTTTAGACAACTCAGTAGGTTTTTCTACACCTCGTACTCCGGTTCCACCTAGAGGAATTCATTCTCCTGTAAATATGTCTGGTCAGTCATCTGTGTTTTCACAAAGTCCTGAATCATTTTTACATGGCGGTCCTTCTGTTCCTACTGGGTATCAATCACTTTCTGGTACCTTTGCGGGAGCATCTCCTCAACCTGTTGATCATGGGTTATTAGTTGGAAACAGTGGTAATGTACCATTGAGTATAGGTGAAGTTTATATGATGTCAGGTTCAACTCCCATTAACCAACCTCAAGGTGGCCAATTACCGCCTGGGGGGCAACCTTCGTTAATGCCTGGGGGGCAACCTCAAGGTACTTCATTCGTGACTGGGGGGCAACCTCAAGGGTATCAACCCCAAGGGTATCAACCCCAGCCTCAATATGTACCCCAAAGTCAACCTCAGTATCAATATCAACCTCAAGGATGGCAACCTCAAGGATGGCAACCCCAAGGGTATCAACCTCAAGGATACCAACCTCAAGGTCAAGGTCAACCCCAGTATTCGTATTTACCTCAAGGTTATCAACCTACGGGTCAATACCCTGGTCAAGGTTATCAACCACCTCAAGGGCAATCATATGGGACTGCACCTTACAGTTATCAACCCTATCCTCAATACGGCTATGGATCTCAGTATCCTCAACCTGTTACGAGTCAATACCCTGGAATGTTAACATGGGATCCGTCACAGGGTCAACAGATGTCGCAACCAAGTATACAGTCGGTACCTCAAGCAGGACAACCTGCAGTTCCTGGTCCACCCCAGCAACCGCAACCTGTCCAGTCAAGTGTTCAGACCCCTGTAACTTCTGTAGTTACTCAGCCGCCAATTGCACCTGGTACTCCACCTCACACGGCTGCAGCAACTACCGCTTCATCTACCATGCTTACTTCTGGAGTATCGGCAGCTCCGGTTTCTACTGTCCCTGTAACCACTCCTCAGACATCTGTACCGTTGTCTGGACCCACGGTTCAAACCACAGTCCAGATGCCTGCAGGCCAACCTGGTACAAGTACGGTTGTTACTACTCAACCTCAATTTGTTCAACCTCCGTACCAGGGACAGTATCAACCTGGGCAAGCTGCCCAACAACCGGTTTACCAGTATCAACCGTATCCTGGGTACACTTATCAACCACCTCAGCAACCCCAGTACGGTCCGGTTAATCCTGGTTTTCCAGGAGGATATAATATCCCAATGCGACTCCTGTTCCTAGTTATCCTGGATATCCTCCTCCTGGGGCTGGTATTGTGACTCAGAGTTTTAGAGATCCTAACCGGCAGTTACCGTTTATTGCAACTTTAGATTTACCCGACTTGACGCGCCTAACGAACGATCCAATTCAATATCTTCCGTTCTGGCCGCCAATGCCAAATAAGTTGCCCAGCGATATACCCAAGTTCGAAGGTAAGTCTGGAGAGGATCCGTCTAATCACGTGATGACTTACCACCTCTGGTGTGCATCAAATTCCATCTCAGATGATTCCATCCGCTTACGTCTTTTCCAGCGTACACTCATTGGTCTCGCAGCCAAGTGGTACATTGAGTTACCACGGGCCTCTTTTTACAACTTTAGCCAGTTAGCTACCTCGTTCTTAACTCATTTTCAGTTACCAGTCAGATACGATAATGGTACAGAATTATTAACTTCGCTAAAACAATCGACATCCACGTACATTTCTGATCACATTCATGAGTGGAGACGTCGAAGGAGATTAGTGAAAGTTTTTATCCCGGACCAAATCTTAGCTGAATGGTTTGTCAAATCATTATTACCAAGAATTACTGAAGATGTAGCTAAGGCCGGAGTAGTTACTGAGGAGCAAGTCATTGCTCAGGCACAATACCTTGACTTAGTTTACACTCAGTCGGGTACGTTACACGAGAAAATTCCGGATCTTCCAAAGTCAAACCAAATCGCTGCTGCTCCTTCGGGATCTCATGCCGCTGATGGTATGATCGGTATCGTGACTACGAAGAGTAAGAAGAAGTCTTCCAAGACCTCCAATACTCCAATTATCACTTTGCCTGATTCTCCGACAGGAGAGTCTTCTCCTCCTGAACTTACCGCCGACATTCACGCTGTAGAGTCATCTACGGCCAAATCCAAAAACGGTGGAAAGAAGAAAGGAAAGAAGAAGGCTAAAGCAGACAAGGCTCCAAAGGAGAAAACGGAAAAGTCGGAAACCAATGACGAAAAGCGCAAACCTCGATATCCTTGTCTTATTTGTGAAGAAGATCATTTTACGAGAGACTGCCCTCATCGGGCCGAGGTAGTGAAAATAGTCAAAGGTTCTCCCACTCCTGCTGTGTTAAAAAATCCATTTCCAGAGCAGGAGAATAAGATGATAGGTTCTTCTTCGAATGCCAGTGAAGAACCCATTTTGATGATGTCTCATGTCAGGATTGCGACTCGATCGCAAGATTATGGTAGTAAGGCTCCTGTTGATGGTAAGGAAGCAGAATCTTCTCACTCTAACCCATCAACCTCAGCTCCTGGTTCCGATCCACTACAGATCGAAAAACCTAACCCAGACTTAGTGATTAAGCCGCCCGCCAAGGGTGTACTTCGAAGGTCTGCTTTCAATCCACATGCGAGAGCAGCCCAGAATTACAACATTGTTGAAGACTTAGCTGTTTCACCTTCAGCAATGTCGGCACTCGAAGTGCTGCAATCATGTCCAGCGCAACGAAAATTGCTTTTGTCGGCTATTGGAGCTGTCGATGTTCAGGACCCGAACCTAATGATCTTTGATCTAGAAAGTAGTACACCGCGTCTCCCCCATCAAATGGCTTTCCAAATTCCAGTGATAGTCAAAAACAGGCCTATTCATCGGACTGTGATTGATGAGGGAGCTTCTACGTGTATTATGTCGATTCAATGTTGGAGATCGCTTGGTTCTCCTTCGTTGAACCAATCCCCCACCATCCTTAAGGCCTTTGATGGCCGTGGGTTCCGTCCGTTTGGTATTCTACAAGAATTGCCTATAGGGGTCGAAGGTAAAACCGTTAGTCTGGATGTGGAAGTGGTTGATGCCCCTCTAGACTACAACCTTCTTTTGGGTCGAAGTTGGTCATATGCTATGACAGCGGTCGTTTCATCGGTCTTCAGAGTCATTAAGTTTCCACATAACGGTAAGATCGTGACTATTGATCAGCTGACATACTTTTCATCCGACCCAACCTCTTTAGAAACTATCCAGCATGTTGGTAAAACGACAATCCCTTATAGGGACATTGGTGTAGGTTTAGTTAAGGATTCCGGTTTACTGGGAACTTTTCCTCTCCCTCCACTCAATGCAGACCCTTCGTTTGCAACAATTCATATGATCACGTCAGAAAACATTATTTATGATGATCCTTGGTATGTTCCCTCTGACTCTGAGCTAGACTCACTCGGTGATGTTATGCCGTTGAGTCCGTATGAGATTGCTTATGAAGCTCTTATGTCTTTTACCGACTTTCATTCAACCGAAACCGACCAAATGAATGTGGTCAGTGAAGAGTCACTTTTCACCTCACCCTTAGAACGGATAACGTTTCCCGAAGAAGTGTCATCTGACGAACAACTTCGCGAAATCCTAAGTGTAGATGATCTACCATGGGAAGATCTCCATCACAGATCTTCGTTTTTACCTAAGGATGATGCATTTGAAAATGATTTTTCATCTATCTTTACCGCTGAATATGTCAAAGACGCTCAGGATCCAACGAAACATTCTGATTCAGAGCTGAATTTAGGGAATATTTCTCGTACTATTCCCATTGATATTTCAGTGAAGCCCGGAATCGAGGAGAACATTCATATAGGTGCCGCATGTACTGAAGAAGAAATCCAAACTTACAAGGCCCTATTCCAAGAATTCCGCGACGTGTTTGCCTGGTCTTACGAGGAAATGCCGGGAATTGATCCTGCCATTGTTGTTCATGAAATCAAAACCTACCCGGATGCTAAACCCATTCGGCAACGGTTGCGTCAGATTCACCCTCGAAAAGCGGCTGCGATTAAAGCAGAAGTCGAAAAGCTGTTGAAAGCAGGTTTCATTTATCCGATCCCGTTAACGGATTGGGTATCGAATATTGTTCCCGTCAATAAAAAACAAGGAACAATAAGAATCTGTATCGACTATAGGGATATCAATCGAGCTTGTCCAAAAGACAACTATCCTACGCCTTATATCGATCAAATTATTGATGATTGTGCCGGAAGTGAGATGTTTTCCTTCATGGATGGTTTCTCAGGCTATAATCAAATCAATATTCTACCTGCCGATCAACCAAAAACGGCATTCATTTGTCCATGGGGGACATTTGCTTATTGCAAATTACCTTTTGGGCTTAAGAATGCCGGGCTACTTTTCAACGGGCGATGTCTTATGCATTTCATGACATCAAGCACATTGTGCAACCCTATCTCGATGATTTGCCTGCTCATTCTTTACACCGAGCTGATCACCTTGTCCACCTACGAGCAATCTTTATGAGGTGTAGGCATTATCGAATTCGGTTGAATCCCCACAAGTGTGTTTTCTGTATAGAAACAGGTCGATTGCTGGGATTTGTTGTTTCAAAAGCCGGCATTCGCGTCGATCCCTCGAAAGTCGAGGCTATCATCAAATTGCCTCCTCCTTCGAGTTTGCGCCAACTCCAAAGTTTGCAAGGGAAAGCGAACTTTTTACGCCGATTCATCCCAAACTACGCCGAGGTCACTAAAGGTTTTACACGGTTGTTGAAACAGAACGCACAATTCTTTTGGGACGAGATTGCCCAACAATCTTTTGATGCACTGAAACACGCGTTGACCCATGCACCGTTATTGCATCCTCCCAACTACAACCAGGACTACTTCTTATACCTCGCAGCTTCGCATTCCACCATTGGAATGGTGTTAGTTCAAGAAGATGAATTCAAAGCAGAGCATGTGATATATTATCTTAGTAGAACCTTAAATCCCACTGAGTTAAAATATTCGCATGTGGAGAAATTGGCCCTGGCAGCCGTTCAAGCTGTCCAGCGTTTTCGTCACTACATTCTTCTCCGCAAGACTACAGTTATTTCGGATTGCAACCCTATGATTTATATTTTGACAAAACAACTGCTAGGGGGCAAGTACTCTAAATGGATTGTTATCCTGCAAGAGTTCGACTTGGAGTTCGAGAAGTCCAAGTCTAAGAAATCTTTAGTTTTTGCGGAATTGATGTGTGATTTCCCGAGTGCTGACACAGAGACTGTGGCAGAGGAGTCCATTGCGGACGAATCTTTGTTTCTTATTAGCACTTTAGATCCGTGGTATGGGGATATAATCATCTATCTCCAAACCCAAACCTTTCGGCCTGAAGCTTCCAAGGAAGACCGTCGAAAAATTCGGTTTCGATCCCAGCAATACAGAATTATTGGAGATACACTTTATCGCGGGGGGCAGACTTAGTTTTTCGACGTTGTTTAACTCACGAAGAGGCTGAGAGAGTTTTGAATGATTGTCACTCTGGAGCATGTGGCGGTCATATGTCTGGGTATGCCACAGCTCAGAAGGTGTTGCGCGCTGGCTATTTCTGGCCGTCTATGTTTAAAGATTGTATCCTTGCTGTCAGAACATGCCACAACTGTCAAGTGTTTGATCGAAAGATGCGCGCTCCACCTGCTCCTCTCCACCCTATAATTGCCGCTGGTCCATTCGCCAAATGGGGCATTGACTTTATTACTTGTAACCCTCACTCGGCCGGGGGGCATGCGTATATCATCCTCGCGGTTGATTATTTTACAAAATGGGCCGAGGCGATGCCTACATTCGACGCAAGCGGCAAGACAGCTGCAGTTTTCGTATTCAATCATATCATAACTAGGTTTGGTGTCCCACAAGCAATCATTACTGACCATGGGAGCCATTTTCGAAACGTCATGATGACTGAGCTTACAAGCCAGCTTGGTTTGCGCCACGATAGCTCTACTCCTTATTATCCGCAAGCCAACGGTTTGGTTGAGTCAATCAACAAAGTTCTAGTCATCATGATTCGACGGATCATTGGTATCCATCGAACGAATTGGCATAACATGTTATTTTCGGCGCTATGGGCATATCGAACTTCAGTGAAAAATTCAACAGGTTTCACCCCTTTCCAGCTAGTTTATGGCTTAGAAGCTGTGTTACCTATTGAATGCGAAATCCCATCACTTCAAATGGCTGTCGAATTACTTCCAGCTACTTCCGAAGAGGAGAAACGGTTATTATACTTGGCTAAATTAGATGAGACTCGACGTGACGCTACTTTAGCTATCGAGACTCACGCGAAACGAATGAAAGCTCAGTACGATAAAAATGTAACCCCTCGAAGTTTTTCGGAAGGAGACCTAGTACTATTATATGATCAAGCTAACGATAAGCTAGGTGCCGGAAAATTCGTTCCCATGTGGCATGGGCCCTACATTGTAAAGCGAAAGCTAGCAAAAGGGGCTTATGAGTTAGTTGATTTTGATGGGGACTCTTTGGGTAAACCCAGAAATGGACTTTACCTAAAGAGGTATTATGCTTAAAATGATGGGTATGGAGAAATTTTTAGATAGGTTAGATTTTCTTTCTAGCTAGCAAGTGTGTTAGTTTAGTCAGTGTGCTTAGCTTAGCAAGTGTGGTTTTTCGTCATTATTCTGGCTTATCTTGGTTTTACTCTTGATATTGTAGATGTCGACGCCTCTCCAAACATACATTGGATTTGCTGATGGTGCTTGTCGTAATACACGGAATATCTCTTCCGCAGCTTGGGTTATCTATTCGCCCTCTGACGAGTTAGTTTCTATGCATGGGGTAAGCCTCGGTCAAACAACGAATAACATTGCAGAATACAGTGCAGTGGTTGAATTATTATCCGAATCTATTTCATTTGGAATTCGACGTTTGATAGTGAGGTTAGATTCTGAACTTGTTGTATTACAGCTTAATAGAGTTTATGCCATTAGAAATCCTGTGTTATTAAGGTTGTTTTTGAGAGTGCGTCTCTTGGAACGTGAATTTGATTACATTGAATATCAACATATTCCAAGGTCTTTGAATACATTAGCAGATGCAATTGCTTCTCGAATGTTGGACAGACATTTACGATAATCATGCAAGTAAATTTAAAAACATTTCATCACATATGTTAAACAAGATAAGCCGGTAATAGTGATATATATAGATAGAAGTGTGTCAAAAAATATATACATCGTCTTCGATCATAGGTTTAAAACACCTTATGATCGGCAAAATGATAGTACAAAAAGTCAAAAATGTCACATGTGACTACAAAAGTGACTAGTCAATCACTGGTGGTGCTCTCTGTACGACACCACTGCGCGGGCTACCTTACGCAAAAATCTCCTAAACGGTCCAGGGACCGCGACTACGAAGCGCTGAAGCCTGATAGGAATGTCGTCCATAGTAGTCTCAGGTATATCTGCCGTGAGACGCTCTAGATCATGCTCCAACTCAGCTAGTACTTCTGCTGTCGCATCCTGTGGGGCCGGTACCGGTGCAGCTGGATGTAGTCTATCATAAGGCCGGAGGTTGGCTGGACGCTGTGGACCAACATCTGCATTTTGAAAAAGTTTACTATTAGTTTTGAGACGATATATATAAAAAATACAAAAAATACATAACTAGAAAACTTGTGAAAATAAAAAGTACCTCTGTCGTCCCATTGTTCTCCCTGTGGAAGAACCATGTCCGGATCACCTCTGAAATCCATTCCGGCATACGGAAAGTCCTGTATCACAAAAAGCTGGCCCTCTAACCAGTCAAAATAACTATCTGAGAATCGAACTACTGTCGCGCCCTCGTCAGGATGCCGGGCCATCACCGCAACCCATCGTATCAGCTTTGGCTGCTGGGGACCCAAGATATCAACAGTGAGTTGCTGAGGGATCAGCATTGGAATTCTCTCCAAGGCAAAGCTCACGACTATAGGCCCATATCCAAAAGTCTTTAGTCGTCCGTTCTTTGCCTTGGTCAGTTGGCTCTTCATATGAGCCGACACAGCTTCACACCAGTTGAAAATGGTGCCTTGGTAACAGTCAATTGCCATCCGCATTTGGGATCCGGAAGCAATGTGTAAAGCGGCCGCGCCGCAAATTCTGGTAACCGTGAACGCTATGACTTTGAGTTCCGGCAGAGTGATGTGTTTTATCTCTATGCCTTTTGAATGGTGAGCCCCAGGTGTGCACCAATTCTCGCGGAGACTATCAAGGGATTGGCCACCCGGCCTAGTCCCCGCAAGACTGAGTTGCTCACCTCTGTTTGGCAAGCCAGTGAGAAAGTATACATCCGAGGGCTCTATCTCGAGCTGGTGCCCTCCTATGTAAAAGCATTGTTCTTGTACGTTCCATCGCTCAACCAGCCATTCCAAGAATCTTACCTGGCCCCTCATGCCCGGTATGGTCCAATATTTGTATAATCCGCATGCTCTTAGGGCATCCAGGGAAGGTTGATGATTTATTGCAGCTTCATCTTCCTCTACATGCTCTCTTTCTCTCCAGTCTAACATGATTAATGCCCTGCATATCAAAAATAGCAATTAGAAATTAATTTGGGAATTTTTGGTGGTTTTTTGAGAGAGTTGGGGTTTTGAAATGCGCGTTTCTCGGAGGACGCACCCCGGCTTTGTAGCACAGGGCGCCCGGACGCAGCTGGCCTGAAGGCGGGCTGCGTCTTCCGACCGTTTTCCCGTATGAGAAAAAGTCGGGGGACGCAGGTCACCCGAAGGGCACCTGCGTCCGCCGAGAGGCGCATTCCAAAACCAAAACCCCCCAAAAAATGAAACTAAAACCTAAAAATTGATTCTAAACGGATAGAAATGCAGAGTAGGATGTGTAAAATACCTGGATGAGACGGCGTTCGATTCCGACGGTCAGATTTTCCGCAGCAACCACGGGAAGTTTCTTGTCAAAAGCTCCTTTTTCAACCTCAACAGTGAAACGGTAAAAATGACATGGTAAAAGGTCTTTTTATAGGTTTTTTGGATGAATTAGTTCATTTTTTACCATGAAAAGATGTTTTTGAATGTATTTTTGCCTATTTTAAACAGGTATGAGTAATGTGTCGCTTTTGTGCAGGACAAAGGGATTTCGAGGGAAATTGTAATTTTTCACAAACAAAAATATCAGAGTCATCTTTTAAGCCCTTTTCTGACTCCTAAAACATGAAAAGATCGCCGAGTGTTTCTTTTTCACTCGTTAAAACGGAATTAAAAGACGGTCCCCTTTTAGCTCTTTTCTGACCGCAAAATCAGGAAAAGATTGCCGGGTTTTTGTCGTTTCGAACTCGATAAGGAAATAAAACGACGTGTCCTTGATCGCTTTTTACTTTTCAGGTTAACGACACTATTATGAAAGTACTCCTTGGTCGCAAGATCAAGCGGTTCCCCCAGGTATTATTTTATACTTTTTCGGGCTTGAGGGACACAAATATACGAAAAAGTTCAACGTGGAGTCTCCTTTAGTTTTTTCAGACTCTCTAAAATTGAAAAACGCCGAGTTTCTCCTATACTGGGCTCGTTAAACTTTTACAGTAGAGGACCTGTTCAATTACAAACAGGAACGAACCACTCCTTCCTAGGGTTCGAATTTAAACTAGGTTGGACTCGTCCGAAGGATGAGCTTATAATCAAGCATATGTTATCCTCCTCAAGCTTGTTAAAAATAAAGAGGTACTTGCCAGAAATGGTGGGGGAAAAAAGAGAAGAATGAACCTATTTGTCACCTTTTGTCTCAGAAGAAACTTTATTACCGCTCTTGAACACGACACTTTTCATTCACCTGGGTTGGGAAATCTTTTACCTCACAGTTGACCAAATCACTTTGAAAGTCTTTAACCGGGTTCCAGGGGTTAACTTTGAGTTATTCGTCACCAAGCCATCTGTTGTGTCGTTATGTGTTCAAGAGGTCTGCAAGCAAAAACTTTCATCTGCAAAATACTTGTCATCCATTTGACCATCCCTGAGTCAGTCCTTACAGCAACATTTCTTCAACTTGAACAATGATTTCGTGTTGCGGGCTTGCCTGCAACGGGTCGCTTTCTATCGACATCGACACATTATCTAGAAAGATGACTTAGGAATCGACAGTACCTTGAAGTCTGCATGCATCAATGGCAGGTTTCTCGCCTTTGACGTCAGTTTACATCATTGACTTTCGATCAAAGGATTCCGTGAAGTGTTCGACATCAAAACATCTATTCACATTTCACGGGTTGTGCTTGGTACTTTGAGAACCATTGACATTACTGGTGGTTTCTCTCACGCTTGTTAACAGTTTACATCATTGACTGGTAATCAAGTGGTTTCTACCATGTTCGACATCGAATCATTTAATCACATGGCTAGAATCGTACCAATTCGGGAAGTAGAAGTGAAGACCCTGGATCTAGTTTCTACCATCCAGGCTGCGAGGAGTTTTGTATTCATTATCTATGTAGACTAATCATAAACAGATGGCTGCGTCCATACTGTGTCTACAAAAGTCTATAAAAATGATGTACTGCAAGATCATTCCTGTATCAGAATAGTTAGTCCATTAGTTAAAGTTTTGAATCTGAGTATGGGAATGCCTACCTCAGTGATGATATAATCTTATCCATGTATTTTGTGTTGAAAATTGCAGGTTCCAACCAGGCCATCCACAAGGCAATCCTTGAAATGATAAAGCGCTTCACCCTTCCTAGAATTACAAAACCCTATTCTATTCCAGGCTTCGCACTTTAGGGGGCAATCTGTTACACTAAAAAATGTCACCTTGACTACTTACAGTTAGTATGGCTCAAATCAACAGTCATGCTACCCTCTTAGGCAAGTCTCATGCCTCTGTTATCCATCTCAAACTCAAAGAAGAGAGAAAGTCTTGTAAAAACTATGTTTATCTCTGGGGTCGCAGGTTCTCTCTAGCCTTACCTGCGGGGACGCTGACCTTGTTCACAAAATCTGCGTCCAAGGACGCTCTGTATGTTAAGGGACAGGTGCGTCCCTCTGTAAAAGGCAAAATGCGCGAGTTTTATCTTGAAAAAGTTACTTGTGGTTACTTCTAGAACATTCTAGAGGTCGGTTTGATGAAATGGATGCGCCTCCAGTTGGTTCATGTATCTCTATTAAGGGGGAACTTATCCCATCAATAAGGGAGCTATCCCACCCATAGAGGGGGATGATCCCATTGATAGTGGACCTGAATAACCTCTTTACAGCACTATAAATAAAGGCATTGAGCCAGAAGGAGAAGAGGTTGGAACTATACATTTTCTTTGGGTAAATGCTGCAGGATTTAGGTCTTCCATTAGAGCCTTTGTGAGGAGAGATTGTCTTCACTTGATTCTACTTGGGAGAGGGTGAGCTTTGTCAAAGTAGAGGAAAACCCTTGATGGACCCTGGGAGGAACTTGCACAACACCAAGGCCAGGTTGTAAGAGTTTCTTTGTTTCGTTATTAATACAAACTGGTTTATTTTTCTCAATAGCTTGTGTTAATGAGTTATTTCATGTGTTCCTTGGTCTGCATGTTGAATATATGTTTTATTATATGAAATGCAAGTGCTTGGTAATTGTTTGATTGTTTGTGGTTGCAGGAATTGACTTGAAGGAGGAGCTCATCCGGATCGTCAAGAACGGACTTCAACAACAGCGTTTTGGAATAAGGTAAGCCTAAACACTTGTAGTTTTCATGTTGTAAAAGGTGTATTTAGAGAAAGATCACTCCATTTTGTCTTGTTTGTCATTAGAATGTCTTAGACTTCTAGGAAGGTCAGTCGTGTCCGCACCCTTGACAGATTCCATGTGACACATCCAGATATACAATCACAAATTTACCAATGAATTCCTTTAGCATCTTGTTCATCAAATGCATGAACGTGCTAGGGGCATTGCTCAATCCAAATGGCATAACCAGCCATTCATATAAGCCTTCATTAGTCTTGAAAGCTTTCTTCCACTCACCACCTTCTTGAATCCTGATTTGGTGGTAGCCACTTTTCAGGTCTATCTTTGAAAAGTATGCTGCTCCACTCAAACAATCCATCATATCATCCACCTGTGTTAAAGAAAACCTGTACCTGATAGTGATCTTGTTAATTGCCTGGGAATCAGTGCACATCAGTTCATTTCTTTGGAGCTAAAATAGTTAGAACTGCACAAGGGCTTAAACCTTCCTGAATCAGTCCTTTATCCAACAACTCCTGCACCTGCTTCCTGATTTCTTCATTTTCCTTTGGACTCATATGGTAAGTAGCTTTCCTTGGCAAACTGGCTCCTGGAATAAACTCGATATGGTGACTAATGCTCTTCTTTGGTGGTAATTTGTCTTGTAGATCATCTACCACAATATTTTCCTGCAACATGTCATGTATCTCTTTAGGTAAGTCAGTGACCTCAGTATTGATCAATACTAGTTTTGGCCTTCGTACAACTGCATATTTTACCTCATCATCCTCCATCTGTCGCAGAAACTCTTTTCCACCTAACACTAATGATTTTGTCCCACTGGTTTCTATAGCATCCTCTTCCTTCATGGGCACTAGTGTATGCTTTATCCCATCTTTAACAAACTTGTAACAATTTGTTTCCCCGTGATGGAAGACATTACTATCATACTGCCATGGTCTACCCAACATAATGTGGCACACGTCCGTAGGCATGATATCACCAGTCACCTTGTCCTTGTACTTGCCAATATGAAACTCTACTCGCGTTGCTCATCGACCAGCAGTTGGTGACCTTTCTACAACCAAGACACCCTATATGGAGTTGGATGATTCATCTTCTTCAAACCCAATTTCCCCACCATTTCAGTAGCTACCAGATTATCAATACTTCAACTATCTATGATTAATTTGCATCATTTCCCATGCAAATTGCACACAGTCCGGAACAATGCATTCCTCTATGTCTGATTAGCTACTTCCTAGGCTGGTTTCAATAATACCTTATTCAACACCAAGGCTTCCCTAGTTTCAAGCATATTTTCCACCTCCTGTAGTGGTTCCTCTGCTTCATCAGGCTGAGTGACATATGCTCCCCTATGTCTAGTTTGTTCATTTTGAGGACATTCAAAGGACTTCTGTCCCCACTTGTGACACTTGTAACACTAATGGGAATTTCCACTGCCTCTGCCATTACCTCTTCCTTGTTGGTATGACCTTCCTCCTCTAGTGTTACCTTCCCTTCCAATCTGTCCTGAAGTCTTCGAACTACTACCCTCTTCATTGCTGTTGGCAGTCCTACCTTTGCCAAAGGACTATCCCTAACCTTTGCTACAACCATGTCCTCTTCTAGCATTTTGTTTCCTAGCAATATTTTCCTCTGCCTTCAAATCATTCTGATCGGCTTCCTCTATGGTCTTAGGGGAAAGAATACAAATTTCGTTTATGATCTCCATCCATAGACCATTTACAAACCTCATTCTTTTCTCAGGGGTATCTTCAACATGACCAGCTCTCAGGTTTACTTTATAAAATTCTTCAGTATATTCCTTTACAGTCATCATTCTTTGCCTCATGTTTTGTACTTGTATATAAAGGGCAATTTGGTAATCTTCAGGCATAAATTTGCTCTTCATTCTAGCAATCATCCTATCCCATTTTTTAATCAATTTTTTGTTCAATCTCCTCCTTTCTGCCTATACATTGTCCCACCATAGTGCTGCATGTCCCTTCAACTTGGTTATAGAAAACTTGATCCTCTTGTCTTTGTTGATTTCTTCATATTCAAAATATTTATCTAGTTCACTTATCCAGTCTAACAATGCCTCTGAGGACAAACTTCCATCATAATTAGAGAGCTCTAGTATTGGATTGCTACTAGCCAATAAAATTGACCTCAGTAGTTTAATCTCTGGTCCTTCTTCATCTGACCCATCTATCGTGGCTGTGTTTTCCTCCTCACTGTCATCTGCACCTTCCGGATCTCTACGCATTCTTGCTTCCACTACTGCTAAACTTGCAGTTAAAGTCCTAATAACTTCTCATAACCCTTCATCTGCTACTCTTCTGATGGCTCTACCTCAACCCTTTATTCTTACCTCCATCTTTACTAAGAGAAAGGAACAACCTGACTCTGATACCAAAAATTGGTGGCAATCCCAAGGAGGGACACGTAGCAATGACCGTTTAACTCTTATCATTTTTCGAATTAAACAGTGGTAGGGTTTTGATGTGAGGTTTTAATGTGATTTATGTTTTTCGGCTTGCCCTTCGTATTGGCCTTGGGTTTGCAAACACGGCCTATCACACCTGCTGAGGGTATTTGGAACTCATTCTTTCATTTTTGTGGTCTGGTTCGGCTCTATGGGTGCACTGTGCTTTCACTTGGTTCTTGTGATTGTTGGTAAGCATTGTGCCTTGCTTGTCCCATATGGTGGTTTGTTAGTGTTGTGCCTTGCTTGTTCCCTATGGTGGTTTACTTCGCTGGTTCTTGGGGGTTTTCAGGTCAATTTTCCACCTGCAAGTCGATTCATCTCTGTCACCCAGCTCATACTTTGTCTCTACTCTGTTTTATGATGATTGTTTTCTTGATGTTGGGTCTAGTGATGATTTGGCTCTATGCAAACATAGGTTCTTACCTTGCTACTGCAGTGGATGGCTCAACGAACTCATTCTCAAGTAATTTTCTTGTTCCGGTTTCATTTCCTCCTTTCGTTTTTAAGTCTCTAACCCTTTGGCTCCTTAGTGAGTAGGAAAAACTCTCTCATGGCATTTCCATTGAGAGAAACCCTCTTTTGCGAGTCTCATCTCTCATCCTCTATCATAGAGTTAGTCCTTCTCTAGGTAAATCATCGCTCCTTTCTTAGTTATTTGTTTCACTATATTGTTGTTCTCGTGGCCCTACTTAAGTGCTACCCTACTTTATGGTGGTGTGTAGGTCATTCCAGGGGAACACTGCTCCACAGCCTCATCCTTAGGATTTTTCGCTGGCTTAGGGAAAACCTAGGTAGGGTCTTTCCATGGTTGTATCTTTCGTTTTCTTGCTCTGTCTTTAGTTGGGTATAACCCTTGTGGTTTTTCTTCCTCCATGTATATGTGTGGTTTCAGGGGTTTTCATGCCCTCGCTGTTTGACTAGTATTAGTATGGTTTCAGGGGTTTTCATGCCCTCATTGTTTGACTAGTATGGGCCTGTGAATTGTAGTTTTTGGTTTTCATGGGTTTCGGAACCCTCCACGGTTTTTGGGTTATATAATTTGTACAATGAACTGTTAAATGGGAAATGAAATGAATGCATAATTATGCTTGAATGTTGAATATAAAAGTACCTATTCTTTGTCTATGCTGGCTTTGCCTTTGTCTGGTTCCTGGTCTGAGATGCCTTCTATCACAAGTTTCTTGTTGATGTCATTCGACTTCTTAATGAGGTACTTCATTGTTTTGCTTTCAATACAATCTCTGAAACATTTATGCACAAGAAAAAAAATTGTCCTACTTCCTTAATGACAGGTTCTAGATTCATTTTCTTTTATAGATATTCAAGACAATTTTAAATTACAAATCCTGATTCCTCTCTTCTCTCCGGATGGCAGCCCCTCAATCAGTCCCTGATTTTTCTTTTTCAATGCATTACTATTAGTTTATTTATAGTTGAGGAGATGTTCCTCAGTTACCTTTCAGTTATCTAACAGTTTCTTTAAACATGCCCGTAACTAATCCTATATTGACTTGCTTGCCTAATTTTTAAAGAATAATGGCTGAGTCAGCCTTAGTTTAAATAAAACAAAATAAAATAGCAAAATAAAAAACCATTTCCCAGCTATCGCCTTTTCAGTCAGATGCTCTTGCATCACTAAGATAGTAAAAAATATATATCTTTTTTAATTGTTAATTAGGGACATAATTCACAACTTATAACCATTAATTAATATCAATTTCAAATGTCAATGATTAAGGGTTTTATTTAGTGCTGAAATAGTTGTGTGGATGAAGTTATGTAGAGATAGTTGTGCATGTGCAGAGGTTATGCAGAGAACAAATGCATGTGTAGAATCTATGTGGAATAAGGGAAGTGTAGAGGGGTCTTTTAGTTGTAATGTGTTTTGGTATTAGTTTTATTATAAATATATTTTGTAGGTTGCATAAGTACATACAATGAAATCTTGAAAGATGTTTGCACACAATGGAATATGTTGTTTTGAGGTAGCTTGTGCAAAGAAAAAAAAATTCTGCCCATGATATTTGGGTCGCGCATTTATTAATATCAATTATGTCAATGACTTACAAAAGGCAATCGATGATTTGAATGCTAACATGACTTGTACTTAAGTGTAGGTTTGTTTTCTATTAATCAGAGGGCAGAGATCGAGAGGATGAAAAATATGGATGACATTTTTATCTTTGTATTGTGTTTCAAATGCAAAATATTCATGGGTGGTGATTTCTAGGGAAACAAAAAATGCAAATATTTGAAATAGTTAGTATAGTGAGAGGAGAAACATTATTTACAATGATAGAGAAAACAATGGGCCATGTATCATTTTCTATTTGCAAATTGTGGTTATTTCCTTAAATAAACAAGTATATTTGAAGTTGTGCTCGAACGATAGCAGTAGTGCAGAGATAGAGAAGTTGTACAATACTGCAAGCTTCTAAACCAAGGAAAATTTTAAGGATGGAAAATTTTCTTGAATTTTAAGAACATTGGCAAATCTCAATAATCCCTAATATGAAAACTATAAAATGTTTTTTTTTTTTTGGCTTTGAGGTTTCTGCAATCTTCAAATTTGTGTAGAACTTCTTCCGGATTCATCACATTAATTTTATTTAGATCAGCGTTTCAAACCAGCAATGGTGGTTCATCTTTAGGATGTTATTGTTCTAATTGTCTTTGTTATTTCATTTGTTTTAATTATGTTTTATTGCCTCAATTATATTAATTTAGATTTGTTTATAAGATATAACTTTAATAGGCTATGTTGTTTTAGATTTATACCCTAATTTAATTTTATTATGCTTTTATTGCAGTTATCTTTTACTTGTGCATGGTTTTGTTTTTCTAATAATTAAGTAGGTATATCCCAGTTATATTAATAATGTATAAGTTTGTTGATATTATATTTTTAATTCATAAATTAATATATTATTATTCTAATTTTCTTTTGTTTTTCAAGTTGTTTTGATTATGTTTTATTGTCTTAACTATATTATATTAAATTTGCTACTGTAGATGTCTTATCATGCATAGTGTTGTTTTTCTAATAATTAAATTGGTATATCTAGTTATTATTAATAATTATTGAGTTTGTTTATATTATATTTTAAGTTCTATATTATAGTAATATTAATAATGTATATTGTATAATATAGTTCCCTATTTCGATGTAAGAGTAAAGATTTTGATTGATACATTTGAGTTTTTTGAGTTACAGTTAATTTAATTATAAGTTAACCATGTTATTATAATGGGCCTATGGTTATTTTGATTGTACCCTATTTAATCTAATTATGTGTTTTATTAATGATGCATTCTAATAATATCTGTTATGAAGTATAACATTGATGTTATTAATAATGTATTAAGATTTTTATATTCTATATATGAGTTGATGTTAATTCTAATTATTTTGTTATTCTTTTTGAGTTGTTGTAAATTTTTAATTACTAGTTAACTGAAGTTAGGGATGGGTAAGCTTGGATGATAAGGTTGGAATCCTGTTTTCACTTATGGTACATCTGTCATCTCTATTGATGTTATCGGGGTGTTTGTTAATTTCTATGGCTTCTCTGAATTTCCTTGTGAAGTAGTGATCACTTCTAGCTAGGATGCAAGTGTCTTCTATACAAATGTGGTGTTTGGTTTTTGTAGAATGTTCTAATAAAGCTGGTGATCATGTTTGTTGATGTTTCTTTTGGGGGGCTTTGAATTCCTAAGAGTGATGGAACAATCTTGTTTGATTTGTTCTTTTATGCTATCAGGAAGGTTTTTGATGCCACACTCAACGTTGCACAAAATGTCTTCAACCGGGATCTGGCAAGGGGTAATAGAGAAGTTTAAACCTGTCCTTAATAAATTGAGGATATGTTCATTTAGTTGGAGGTTAGATAGATTTACGACTAGCTTATCATTGTTATTTTTGGGTTTATTATTATTATTGGAGTGTATGGTTGGGTCAATATTAAAAGGTTGTTCCATGTTATCAACTGGTTGTTGGAGAGAAAAATTGGTCTCTTCTAATTTGTGGTGTATTGTTGGATGCGAGGTGGTTGGTTTGTTAGTTATGAGGGCTGATCTAGGTTGTGAGGGTTTGGGTGATAGTATAGACGAGTGAGTCATTATATGTGTGGGAGATGTTGTAGGTTGGAATGGATGCATAGGTTGTTGCGTGGAGGACAGTGTGGGTGTAGGGGTTAATGTGGGTTGGGCTGGGGATAAATATTCAGGGGTTAATCCTACACCCACACTATCCTCCACACAATTACATATACCTACGTCCATGCCCCAACTACCTTCTACGTCTCTGCTATAACTATCTACCCTTTCCTTGCCCCAGAATACAAATACGCCCCTGCTCCTTCCAACGGACCTACCCAGGCCATCTCCCATGCATTTGAAAATAGAAAACCATCGGACATCATGGAGCCATGCTACCTACGCAGACCCAACTTTGTCTCCTCTTCATTTTGCATAGCATCTTCAATCACCCAAACTCTTGACTACGTCCCTGGTCCAGCAATCCTTGCTCCCTCCTATGCCTCCACCCTAAGAGAAGCCATATCCCACGCAATCAAAACAACTCTAGACTACGTCCCTACTCCAACAATGGTTGCTCCCTCCTACGCATCCAACCCAAGAGAGACCATCTCCCATGCAATCAAAACAGTGTCCATCCTATCACTCAACATACAAACCACTTAGTACCCACGCGACTCCGGCACTACTCTATGCGTAACCACTCGAAACTATTCAACCTCAGCAACCATTCCACCCTATGTTTACACCCCAAGCCATACCATCTCCCACGCAATTTAACACTGACAACTTATCCCATCCCACTCATCTACCCAAAACACTAAACATTTATCCCCAACCTAGTCCATATCATCCCCTATGCACACAATGTCCTCCACGAAAACAAACTATTTATCCCTAACCCAACCCACATTAACCCCTATGCCCACACAGTCCTCCACACAATTACATATAGGTACGTCGTTGCACCAGCTACCTCCTGTGCCTCTGCTATAACTATCTACCCTGTCCTTGCCCAAGAATACCAATACACCCCTGCTCCTTCCCATGCACCTACCCAGGCCATCTCCCACACATTTGAAAATAGAAAACCATCAAACATCACGCAGCCATATCACCAACGCAACCCCAACTTTGTCTCCTCTTCATTATGCGCAGCATCTTCAATCGCCTAAACTCTAGACTACGTCTCTACTCCAACAATCCTTGCTTCCTCCTACACATCCACCCCAAGAGAAACCATCTCCCATGTAATCAAAATAAATCCAGACTACGTCCCTACTCTAGCAATCCTTGCTCCCTCCTACGCATCCAACCCAAGAGAAGCGATCTCACGCAATCAAAACAAGTCCCATCCAATCACTCAACATACAAACCACTTAGTACCCACACAACTCTAGCACTTCTCTCTGCGTAGCCACTCCAAATTGTTCAACCCCAGCAACCATTCCACCCTACGCTTACACCCCAAGCCATACCATCTCCCATGCAATTTAACATGCACAAGTTATCCCATCTCACGCATCTACCCAAAACACTAAACATTTATCCCCAACACACACAATGTCCTCCACACAAACATATTATTTATCCGCAACCCAACACGCATTAACCCCTATGCCCATGCTATCCTCCATGCAATGACATATAGCTATGTCCATGCCCCAACTACCCTCTGCGTCTCTACAATAGCTATCTATCTTGTCCTTGCCCCAAAATACAAATACACTGCTGCTCCTTCCCACGCACCTACCCAGGCCATCTCCCACGCATTTGAAAATAGAAAACCATCAGACATCATGCAGCCATACCACCTATTTAGCTCCAACTTTGTCTCCTCCTCATTCTACGCAGCATCTTCAATCACCCAAAATCCAGACTATGTCCCTGCCCTGGCAATCCCTGCTCCTTGCTATGCATCCACCACAATAGAATCCATCTACCACGCAATCAAAACAAATTGAGACTATGTCCCTACTCCAGCAATCCTTGGTCCCTCCTACGCATCCAACCCAAGAGAAGCCATCTTCCACGCAATCAAAATAGGGCCCATCCTATCACTTAACATACAAACCACTTAATACCCACGCAACTCCGGCACTCCTCTCTGTGCAACCACACCAAACTGTTCAACCCTGACAGCCATTCCACCCTATGCTTACACCCCAAGCCATACCATCTCCCATGCAATTTAACATGCACAACTTATCCCATCCCGTGCATCTACCCAAAACATTGAATATTTATCCCCAACCGAGCCCACATCATCCCCTACGCACACAATGCCCTCCACGCAAACAAATGATTTGTCCCCAACCCAACCCACATTAACCCCTATGCCCATGCTGTCCTCCACACAATTACATACATCTACGTCCATGCCCCAACTACCTTCTGCATCTCTACTACAACTATCTACCTCGTCCTTCCCCGAGAATACAAATACAACCCTGCTCCTTCCCACACACCTACCCAGGCCATCTCCCACGCATTTGAAAATAGAAAACCATCAAACATCACGCAGCCATAACACCTACACAGCCCCAACTTTGTCCCCTGTTCATTCTGCGTAGCATCTTCAATCGCCCTAACTCCAGACTACGTCCCTTCTCCTTCCCACACACCTACCCAGGCCATCTCCCACGCATTTGAAAATAGAAAACCATCAAACATCACACAACCATAACACCTACACAGCCCCAACTTTGTTTCCCCTTCATTCTGCGTAGCATCTTCAATCGCCCTAACTCCAGACAACATCCCTGCTCCAGCAATCCCTGCTCGCTCCTATGCATCCACCCTAAGAGAAGCCATCTCCCATGCAATTAAAACAACTCCAGACTATGTCCCTACTCCAGCAATCCTTGCTCCCTCCTATGCATCCAACCCAAGAGAAGCCATCTCCCACGTAACAAAACAGGGCCCATCCTATCATTGAACATACAAACCACTTAGTACCCACGCAATTCTAGCACTCCTTTCTGTGCAGCCACTTCAAACTATTCAACCCCAGTAACCATTCCACCCTACACTTACACCGCAAGACATACCATCTCCCATGAAATTTAACATGCACAACTTATCCCATCCCACGCATCTACCGAAAACACTAAACATTTATCCCCAACCCAGCACACATCATCCCCTACGCACACAATTTCCTCCACACAAATAGATTATTTATCCGCAACCCAACACACATTAACCCCTATGCCCACACTATCCTCCATGCAACTACATACAGCTACATCCATGCCCTAGCTAACTTCTGCATCTCTGTTATAGCTATCTACCCCGTCCTTTCCCCAGAATACAAATACACCCTTGCTCCTTCCCACGCACCTACCCAGGCCATCTCCCACGCATTTGAAAATAGACAACGATCCAATATCACACAGCCATAACACCTATGCAGCCCCAACTTTGTCTCCTCTTCATTCTGCATAGCATCTTCAATCGTCCTAACTCCAGACTACGTCCCTACTCCAGCAATCACTGCTCCCTCCTATGCATCCACCCTAAGAGAAGCCATCTCCCATGCAATCAAAACAACCACATACTACATCCCTACTCCAACAATCTTTGCTCCCTCCTATGCATCCAGCCCAAGAGAAGCCATCTCCCATGCAATCAAAACAGGGCCCATCCTATCACTGAACATACAAACCACTTAGTACCCATGCAACTCTATCACTCCTTTCTTTGCAGCCACTTCAAACTGTTCAACCCCAACAACCATTCCACCCTACGCTTACACCCCAAGCCATACCATCTCCCATGCAATTTAACATGCACAACTTATCCCATCCCATGCATATATCGAAAAAACTGAACATTTATCCCCAACCCAGCACACATCATCTGCTACGCACACAATTTCCTCCACGCAAATAGATTATTTATCTGCAACCCAACCCACATTAACCCCTATGCCCACGCTGTCCTCCACACAATTAGATACAGCTACATCCATGCCCGAGCTACCTTTTGCGTCTCTGCTACAACTATCTACCCCGTCCTTTGACGAGAATACAAATACACCCTTGCTCCTTCCCACGCACCTACCCAGGCCATTTCCCATGCGTTCTAAACTAGACAACCATGAAACATCACATAACCATAACACCTATGTAGCCCCAACTTTGTCTCCTCTTCATTTTGCATAGCATCTTCAATCGCCCTAACTCCACACTACGTCCCTACTCCAACAATCACTACTCCCTCCTACGCATCCACCCCAAGAGAAGCCATCTCCCATGCAATCAAAACAACTCCAGACTATGTCCCTACTCCAACAATCCTTGCTCCCTCCTACGCATCCAACCCAAGAGAAGCCATCTCCCATGCAATCAAAACAAGGCCCATCCTATCACTGAACATAGAAACCACTTAGTACCCATGCAACTCTAGCACTCCTCTCTGTGCAGCCACTCCAAACTGTTCAACCCCAACAACCATTCCACCCTACACTTACACCCCAAGCCATACCATCTCCCACGCAATTTAACATGCACAACTTATCCCATCCCACGCATCTACCCAAAACACTAAACATTTATCCCCAACCTTGCCCACATCATCCCCTATACACACATTGTCCTCCACGCAAACAAATTATTTATCCTCAACCCAACCCACATTAACCCCTACACCCACATTATCCTCCACGCAATTACATACAGCTACATCCATGCCCCAACTACCTTTTGTGTCTCTGCTACAGCTATCTACCTCGTCCTTGCCCTAGAATACAAATACACCCCTGCTCCTTCCCACACACCTACCCAGGCCAAGTCCCACACATTTGAAAATAGAAAACCATTAGACATTATGCAGCCATACCACCTACACAACCCCAACTTTGTCTCCTCTTCATTCTGCACAGCATCTTCAATCGCCCAAACTCCAGACTCTGTCCCTACTTTAGCAATCCTTGCTGACTCCTATGCATCCACCCCAAGAGAAGCCATCTCCAATGCAATCAAAACAACTCCAGACTACATCCCTACTCCAGCAATCCTTGCTCCCTCCTATGCATCCAACCCAAGAGAATCCATCTCCCACGCAATCAAAACAGGGCCCATCCTATCACTCAACATACAAACCACTTAGTACCATGCAGGTCCAGCACTCCTCCCTGTGTAGCCACTCCAAACTGTTCAACCCCAGCAATGACTCCACCCTATGCTTACACCCCAAGCCATACCACCTCCCACACAATTTAACACGCACAACTTATCGCATCCCACGCATCTACCGATGCCAAAATATTTATACCTAACCTAGCCCACATTAACCCCTACAGCCATGCTGTCCTCCACGCAACAACCTGCACATCCACTCCAACCTACGACATCTCCCACAGATATAATGACTCACTTGTCTATACTGTCACCCAAACCATCACAACCTGAATCAGCGCTCATAACTAATAACCCA
The DNA here is from genome assembly GCA_031772625.1 of Pinus tabuliformis. Lineage (NCBI taxonomy): Eukaryota > Viridiplantae > Streptophyta > Pinopsida > Pinales > Pinaceae > Pinus > Pinus tabuliformis. Next base: position 487,586,541 of record CM062818.1, read on the forward strand.
ACCACCTCGCATCCGATAATACACCACAAATTGGAAGAGACCAATCTTTCTCTCCAGCAACCAGCTGATAACATGGAACAACCTTTTAATATTGACCCAACCACACACTCCAATAATAATAATAAACCCAAAAATAACAACGATATTCCAGTCATAAATGTATCTAACCTCCAATTAAATAAATATATCCTCAATTTATTAAGGAAAGGTTTAAACTTCTCTATTATCCCTTGCTAGATCCCAGTTGAAGACATTTTGTGCAGCATTGAGTATGGCATCAAAAGCCTTCCTGATAACATAAAGGAACAAATCAGACAAGATTGTTCCATCACTCTTAGGAAATCAAAGCCCCCCAAAAGCAACATCAGCAAACATGATCATCAACTTTAGTAGAACATTCTTAAAAGACCAAACACCACATTTGTATAGAAGACACCCGCATCCTAGCCAAAAGTGATCACTACTTGATAAGGAAATTCAGAGAAGCCATAGAAATTAACAAACACCCCAATAACATCAATAGAGATGACGGATGGACCATAAGCGAAAACTGGATTCCAACCCTATCATCCAAAGTTACCCATCCCTAACTTCAGTTAACTAGTAATTAAAAATTTACAACAACTCAAAAAGAATAACAAAATAATTAGAATTAACATCAACTCATATATATAATATAAAAATCTTAATACATTATTAATAACATCAATTTTATACGTCATAACAGATATTATTAAAATGTATCATTAATAAAACACATAATTAGATTAAATAGGGTACAATCAAAATAACCATAGGCCCATTATAGTAACATGGTTAACTTATAATTAAATTAACTGTAACTCAAAAAATCTCAAAGATATCAATCAAAATCTTTACTATTACATAGAAATAGGACACTATATTATGCAATATGCATTATTAATATTACTATAATAATATATATTTATAGTATTACTATAATATAGAACTTAAAATATAATATAAACAAACTCAATCATTATTAATAACAAGTAGATATACCAATTTAATTATTAGAAAAACAACACTATGCATGATAAGACATTTACAATAGCAAATTTAATATAATATAATTAAGACAATAAAACATAATTAAAACAATTTGAAAAACAAAAGAAAATTAGAATAATAATATATTAATTTATGAATTGAAATATAATATCCACAAACTTATACATTATTAATATAGCTAGGATATACCTACTTAATTATTAGAAAAACAAAAGCATGCACAAGTAAAAGATAATTGTAGTAAAAACATAGTAAAATTAAATTAAGGTATAAATCTAAGACAACATAGCTTATTGAAATTATATCTTATAAACAAATCTAAATTAATATAATTGAGACAATAAAACATAATTAAAACAAATAAAATAACAAAGACAATTGGAACAATAACATATTAGTTTATGAGTGAAATGTATGTCGGCAAAGCATCTGTTAACTATTTTAATATAAAGATCTGTTTTCATCATTCTATCACATCCTGAAGATGAACCATTGTTGCTGGTTCGAAACGTTGATCTAAAGAAAATTAATGTGATGAATCCTGAAGAAGATCTACATATAAAATGTTTATTGATATATTTGTAAAATTATTAAAATTTATAATGATTCTATATATAGTCTCTATATAACGTTGGTGATTCTTAAGGTAAAATAATTTTAGATTCTAAAATTTGAGCCAATTATCATTTATAAAAATTGGAAATTTGCGAATCTTTTTTGTGGAAAAATCATGCAAAATTAGCCCACTCAGCGAATATTAGCCCCTAAAATTTTCCATGTTCTAAACCAATTTACATTTTATCATTTTTATGTTCGCATTTGAAGATACGGTAAGTTTTTGGTTCGCCATTTTTTTCTTTATAACACTCTACAACCTATGGTGAACGTTTTCTTGCAAGAACGAAAGTAGTTGTGGGAAAGTGGTTATACGTTTTCTTGCAAGAACGAAAGTAGTTGTGGGAAAGTGGTTATACGAAGTTAGATGCTCAGATGTATTGTGTGTAGCGTTTGAAATGTCAATCACTCACCAAAGGCATTGTCGAGCATGGAAGTCATTCTATGAATAAAACTTTTCATAGGTGGTTACATTGACGGGATCATAAAGAAACTATGTTATTTTTCTTTTTTAATTATTATTTAGGAACATTTTTGCAAGTACGAACCTCTCTGCACAAATAAAAAATATATTCAAAAATATGAATATCACCAATAATATCATATATGCTAATTGCTTATTTAAATATTAGAAATAAAATCCTTGAGTGGACGAAATAGATGAGACATAAATGTGAAGGAAATGTGCAACTCTCCGCACAATAAAGTTACATATCCAAATATACCATATATGAAAGAAGTTGTGTAGTGGACATTGTATGGAACAAGCATGGGATGAGACACAAATGTAGATGAGATACATACCTCTTTGCACAAATACAAATATATATTCTGAAATATAAATATCACCAATAATATATATATGTCAATTGCTTATTAAAATATTAACAATAAAAACCTTTAATGGATGAAATGGAAACTTACCCGCACAATAGAGTTACCTGTTTAGATATACCATGTTTAGATATACCATGTACGGAAGAAGTTGTGCATGTTATGCGCAGCAAGAAATGTCGATGAAATACGGACCTGCCCGCATAATATAGAAAGATAATTGTTATGCGAACATGACTGTGCGTGTGGATATGCCCGCATAATATAAAACGATAATTGTTATGCGAACATGACTGTGCGTGTGGATATAATGAAAGCTTGAGAGTTGTAAATGTTTTATTTTTAAAATCATCAATTCCGAAGAGATTATTATGTGAAAAGAGTGTTTATGTAAAGGGTTAGCACAACGCGATGAACTTCTGCACATTGAGCTTCCTTCAACAAAATAATTTTCTTTTTCTGCTACCTTCTTACATGTAAGTTGTGTGGAGGTGATTACCACAGAACCATGGGTGAAAATAACAGTAAAATAGGGATTCCGCATTAATCAATTAATTAAACAGTAGAAACAATGACTATGCTTCTTTGTCACTTTATTTTTGTTTATTAATTTCTGTCATATTACTATTATTAACTAAAGTGAAATCATTTTCAAGATATTAATACCTTCTTGAAATGTATTTATTACCCTAATAGACATTCGATGTTACAGTTGTCTCGGTCCTTCCCTGAATCCCAAACTCGACTAGAAAAGAGGTAGCATATAGAATCCAATGTGAATTGGTCAAATAATTGCAACATTTTTTTTTCTGTTTATACATCAAAACAAGATAAATCTCCTAATTTTCTCTCTCGTCCTTTGAAAAAGAATTCTCTCAGCGTTCGTACATGGCAACTTATCAAATAGTATCACAACAATAAAAGACGAATCGAACCCAAATGTTTACCTCGTTTTCATACTAGCCTTAACAACCACATTGGGATGAGAGTTTAGTATCTAGGCCACCTACTCGTATCTCGTAACTGCGGTGCCTACTACTCCACATGTGAGAAGTTTGTGTCTACGACGAGAAGTTCCAACACAAAATAAACTAACGACGCTTTAGCTTTGAGGTAAAGATAATAACCCTTGTTTCCCGGTACAAAGCTTTGGATATACAAAGTTCAAATCTACGGGAATTAATTTAGCATTTCATATACAAAGTTCAAATTCAGAGGAATTAATTTATTTCAGGGAAACAGTTGTATATTTGCTCTGATATAAAACTAAACTAAACAATGTGGATGACATCTTCTCATGGAAAAACAGAGCCAAAGCGATTTACCGTTTCAAGTTTTTTCCTTGAAAACATGGATACGCTCGTTTTGGAAAGGCTTCCACTCCGACAACTCTTTTTTGATTTCCTTCATTTATTTTTCATTTTATATACATTTAATTCTATTTCTATTTTAATTAGACCAGACGATTAAATGAAATCCTCTATAACAATTTTTTTTATTACTAGTACGGTGATAGAAATTAAATGGTTAATAATTTTTTAAAAATAGTAATTTGTCATAAATATTAAAACACTTAATTATATATATCAAATTGTTAAAATTGAAAGGCTCTTAAAATTCAACTAAATTATAATTTTCTTACAAATTATTTTATTATTATTAATGATAAAAATAATTAATATATAAATTAAACATATATGCCTTTCTAAAAACATTAAAATGATCTTTGATGATAGAATTTTATCCTCAATTTATTATTTGTATTTTTAATTTGTAATAAAGGTACCACTGCCTAATACTATGGCTTATCCATTACACATCCTCAAAAAACCATAAATCATTTCATATGACACTTATTCATATCACAATTTTTCCAATTAATAAATTTAATTAAGAAGAGAAAATAAATTTTAACTACTTTGAAAATAAATCTCAATCTTTTAAGAATATTCTAAATTATTCTATGGAAATTAAATCCTCATGATCCACCTAATAATTATTAATAATTAAATTAAAATTCTAAAAACCTTATTTCAAAATAGACATGCCTATCAACATAATTACCAAAAAACACTCAACAAATATATGCATTAGTTTTACCTATCTAAACTAACATGAAACAATAAATTAATGAAGACTACATATCTAATTAACTATAATTAAACATTATATTTTTTAATATATATTAACATCGCTCTAAATTCAGTACTATATTAATTTCGCAACATAAATATATTGTATTTAATTTCACAATATAACTAAATATACTGTATTGAATTGTATTCACCCAAATAAATATAATTTATTAATCTTTACTTTAAATTGCTTTCGGACCATAGCGTATATTAAAAAAAAAATTGTTTCACACTATATCTTTTTTTTGTAGGAATGGGTTTCTACGAAACCACATATCATCGTTTGACTGTTTAAACATAGTGTTCAGCCAAAAAATATGTTTGACTGCCGAACAAAAGGGGTTATTTAAGGATCCACGTATTAATCTAATGAGCAAAATTTGGGATCCAGGATTACAACGAACGACACGCAATCTTGTTGACGTAGCACTTTGATATGTGTGCTACAATGAGAGAAGACATGGTGGAGGCCATTTCTCGATTGTTCTTTCATATCGCGTTCGCTAATCAACACCATCTTTTCCTCCGCGATTAATTTTTCATAACGAGCTGTCCTCGTGCTTGTCACCTTTGCCCATCAACACCATCTTTTTCTCGATGTGTTATTTCTCATAATGAACTCTCTCCATGCTTGTCACCTTCGCCCATCAACACCATCTTTTTCTTGATGTGTTATTTCTCATAATGAACTCTCTCCATATTTTTCATAATGAGTTCTCTCCGTGTTTGCAATGATGGAGATATTGATGCTTACTAGGTTAAAAATGGAATGACACGTAAGCCAATTTTATAAATATTCAAATTTCTTAGTAAGTGCTTTCTATAATTTGATAAAATGATTAAAGGAAAAAAAAATTGTCGCCTGGCAGGGAACCTGGGCATATATCATAGTTCAATCGGTGTACGAAAACGAAGTATCTCAATCAAGTGCCTTCTATCATGATGAAATGAGTAAACAAATGGGGTTATGTTGGGACCTTGGACTTCTATTATAGTTTAATGGGTATACAAATTCTTTGAGATTACTTCATCCTTATCTTCTCACATGCTTTATATAGAAAGTTATACTGTAGTAATTGGTTAAACTCACGCATAAAAATTTATTCATAAAGACCAAGTGCCCTCAAATATACATGTAGACCACACCATCGCATACATTGCTTTTTCCAAACTTTTTCTTAGAGGGAGAACTTTGGAGTCTCTCACCTTCTCTTAGCAAAACATTTAATGGTTCTAAATTGTTCTCTAGCGGCAACCCATTCCTTATCTTCTCACATGCTTTATATAGAAAGTTATACTGTATTAATTGGTTAAACTCACGGATAAAAATTTATTCATAAAGACCAAGTGCCCTCAAATATACATGTAGACGACACGATCACATACATTTCTTTTTCCAAACTTTTTCTTATAGGGAGAACATTGGAGTCTCTCACCTTTTCTTAGCAAAACGTTTAATGGTTCTAAATTGGTCTCTAGCCGCAACCCATAATTGTTATCCCAAGTATTGAAATAATCATAGTATTATAGTTTTCTTATTTCACATTAATAATCATTCATATACATGTTTTTATGTCTAATGCATGAATCATGTGAAGTAATCATTCATATACATGTTTTAATTTCTAAGCTATCCATTTACAAAATTGACGTATGGCTCATTTGCCAAGAGTCGAAAGCGTTGAAAGCTCCTTGTAAAGTGATTTTATTTTTTTCCTAGTATACTGGCAGTGAATATTATAAGGTTACTTAACATAATTTAATTAGTTACCCCAATTATAAAATTACTTATAAATACATTCTTATTTTGAATAACTTACATTTACTTTTATTTTAAAATGATTTCTTTTTAACCTCATGGTATCCAAGATACTGAGATTAATGTGTATAAATAATTAATTATTTTTAAAAGATATTAAAATTATTAAATATAAATAATTAATTATGTTCAATCTCATATATAATAAAAATTAAAACCATAACAATAAAACTGCACAAATAATTAAAACCATAACAATAAGACTACATAAAAACTGCACAAATAATTAAAACCATAACAATAAGATTACATAAATAATTAGAAGTTGATGTCTTACAAAAATTTACATACATTACCAATTTACATTATTAATATCACTTTATATCACTCCACTCAAGTCTCAAGTATCAAAAGTATAAAACAAGCATTCATTAAATACAATAATAATATTTTCTGTTATATACTATTACAACAGTGTAATTTCAAGATGGAAAAAATATCTCCATAACCCAAATCATTCAAATGATCTTCCTTATAGGCATTTACCTTTACTATCATATTGCTACATTATATAAGCTATCCTCCACAATTAATTTTTTCAACGAGTTTGTAAATCTCCCTACAAAATAATCTTAGATACTTCTATATCCATTGTGTACATAATCTTTTCGTTAACTCTCGTAAATATGATAATCTTAGGTGCTTCTACCTCCATTGTGTACACAATCCTTTCGTTATCTCTTGCAAATATGATAGTCAAACAAGTAAATATCCCTTATACAAGTGTCATCATAAAATATTAATTAAAAAATACTAAAAACTTTTTTCCCTCACTTTACTTTTACGAATAACTATGTAACAAGATAAATCAACCCAAAAAAACAACATAACATACATTACTCACCATGGGGATCACTCCCAATTTAAGCTTTTCACAACCTATATTTTTGTTCAATTATATACTCTAATTCTCATAGAACATCCCAATCTTCAGTCACAATACAATATACAAATGTTTATCATAACATCTTAGTGTACACACAATACCACATACCTTTTTATAATAGCAAAAGAAAGAAATATTATGCGACCTAAGACGTCTAAAACAAAATATTATATTCTATTATAGAAGATCATTCCATACGTAGGTATTTCAATAAAAACTCTCATGAAAATGATAGGTACATTTCCGAATACCTTATTAGAATATGAATAAAGCATAAAGTAGAGAAACCTTAAGAATGGAAGAATAAGAATAAAGTATGCATGAATTTCAAGTGGGTAGTATTCTACCCTTCTCATTACATTTCTAATGAAAGAAATATTCATATAAAAGGATAAATAAGGTTAATATCTTAAATATAAAATCTTATTTAGATTTTTTTCAAAGTTTTTATGATAAAATATATTTTTAATCGTGTGACACCGTATCATAAAAAGTTATATTTGGTTTAATCTCTTAAATATAAAACCACCATAGAATCTTATTTAGAAAATTTTAAGGCCCTTCTGCTAGAATACTTTCGATCATGTAACACCATATCTTAAGTACATTTTGTTGGTTATCTGTGTTAATATTACATAATTTAGGTTTACTTTATTTTTAAATTTTTTTTGGATGGGTATATGATTATAATCCACCAATTCGAATGGTCATTATTCAAAAGCACAAAGTGTTCAATATTATTTGTGTTTTTAGTATTTGTTATACTTTCTAATATATATAGGGTAATTAGGCATTATTGTTTATTTCCAACTCTAATTTAGTCTAAATATGAACTATACATGTTTTTTTAAGAGGTCATTGATACGAGGTGTTAAAATGCGTTTAAAAAATATTAAAAAACCTTTACCCATTAAATGTGATTTAGTCTTTGTACGAAATCCTTAAATTCCATATGAAATATAGAAAGTGAATGCCAATATTAAGAGGTTTTTAGAATGAAGTTGAAGAGTCATAAACCCTTCGGAGGGAGGTGAAAAGCAAAAAAAACTATATAAACCCCTTCCTTTTTTTAGGAGAGGGATGAGGGTTTAACCTATTGTTGTGATGTTGGCTTAGTGTCTCCCTTTTATTAGTTAACTCACGATATCTTATGTTATATGATTTTATATTAATAACTTCTAATGCTATATTTTGCTAGTATTGTGATAGTTTATTGTAGAATTTTAGATAAAACACCTTTCTTTTGTTCCTATATAATTTGTGAGGATTTTCATTCATATTAAAATTCCTATAGCTCGCTAACCTTATTGAGACTATTAGGAACCATACTTTTCTAGTGATAGATAAGGGGAGAACAATACTCCATAGCTTTTTGGGAGATTAGGATATCACAACGCTCATAGGGAAAAAGTGTTTAGGAAATATAGTCCCTAGTTTCTTATGGAGTTGGATGGTTAAGAATTTGCATCCATTGGGGAATATATCTCTACACTTATCATACTTAAGTTAAGGCATTTTGGATTTTAACCTAGGGTTAGAAATTCCAGTAGATAACATTGACTTAATGCATTTTAGGTTTAGTAGTATGTAACATTGATAATTTGCTGGTAGAAGCCTTGATGCTAGGAGCCTTGGACATGGGACATGGAGTAATGAGGTCATGTTGCTTCATAGGTGGTAATAAATCAGGTGTGGTTTTTGATTTAGGATCAAATCAAAAAACGCCCTCATACCTCTTCACCAATTTATGTGCCTCCACTAAATCTTGCCTCATAGTTCTCAATTGTGCATTCAGGACCAAGTTTCTTACACAAAATTTTTGCACTATCTCCTAACTGCTTGTAACCACTTGATAAAATTCTTACTCCTCTCAAGAGATTTGTATGCCTCTTTGACTTCATGGTCACATTTTTCTAAAATATGCTGAATAGAATTCTTATAATCTAGATTTTGTTGTTTGAATTGATTGAACTAGTGTTTTCTTTATTCTAACTACTCTAGCCACCCCTGATACTCTTTCCATTGACTGAATGAGGGTGTACTAGGGGCTTTAGCTATTTGTTTCATCTATTGCACATAGTTAAACTTTGATTTAAACACCTTGACTACTGGCTCACTAGCCCCCACTACAACATTTTTAGCTTGTTCAACAATGGTAACATGCTTCTTCTTCCCGTTGGCAATTGTTAAGGGTGAGCCTGAATTTTCCTCTGCTAGTTTAATTACATGTTTTATGTCTTTGTTCTGCTTCTCTACAAATTTTATCCTCATCTGGTTTTTAAACAATGCATCTCTCATCCTTAATATTTTAGGATCCTCTTATTTGTACTATACAACACCTGTGTCTAGTGGTGCTATATCTTCCTCATAATCTAATTGTACCATTTCTGGACCCTTGAATTCATTCACTTTTTCATCCACCTATGCATCTATCTACTTGTCTCCAGAGATTTTTACAATTGCTTGAGGGCATGCCTCTTCCTGGGTTTTCTTAACTCTAGGGGATTTCTGGCAATGTAAATGAGTCTAGTTCATCTAGCCAACCTTCCAATTCAATTCCTCATCCTTATTAGGTCCCCATAATATTAGTGATCCCCCCATTACTATTATCGGCGTGTCCCTTATTGTTATTATTGTGCCCCTATTGTCCCCATATTATTATTATTGTACCCCATAGAATCCCTCTATTGTTATTTTTGTGCCTTTATATTATTGTTGTTAGGTCAGCTTGGTTATATTGTGACCTCGTAGACTCCTATATATAGAAAGGAGGGTTTGTCGTTTGAATCATCTAAGAATTGTTCATTTGTGTAATGTAAAGGAGGTTGCCTCCTCGAAGAGGCTTATTTCTAAGGTGTTGATCTATCTTTTATATCTTTTTGTGAGCTGGTTTCATAACATTTGTTACCATAGCTTTAGATTCTAGGGTTTCACTGCTCCAAATAGGTCATCGTGCCATTTTTGCTGTAACTTTTTTCTTGCGACGTTTTAGAAGCTAACAAAAACATCCATTTGGGCCGAAATAGTTCTGAACTTCGGGTCCAAATTTTAGTGCTTTTCTTGCTATATTTGCAGAGATATGATTTGAGGAAGTTGGTGTTTTTGCAGACTCTTGAATTACATTCCAAACAGGTGACCTGGGGAAAATCATCATAAATTTTGTTTTGAGCATCAGATTGAAATCTCGTAAGAAGTTTCAGAAAGAGGACGACCTCTAGTTTTCTGTGTATTAGTTTTAGGTACTAAGTTTGAAACAGTGACACGTGGCACGTCGTACAAATTCCCTCCATGGAACTAGTCTATAATCATATCACCGTGGGAGATTTGGCATAACTCTTCCTTGGAGAATGCAATTTTGATCAGACTAGTGGCATTAGAAAGAGGACGCAGAGGGATACTGTAGGTCATGATTTCAAAACGGCAAGATCCAAAATCACAGAGGTGCTTCGGATTTTGTATCGAGCTCCTACAAGTGAAAAAACGTGTGTATTTTTTAAATTTTTGCATAAGCTTGGTTTGAAAAATTAGTTTGAAGGAATTCAAAAGGTCATAGTGAAGCCTTATTCGGTAATTGATGCCCCGAAGAAAGAAAATGGAAACACCTATTAAGCAACCTGAAAGCTCTAGCATGAATCATGAAGAAGAGGAAGAAATGCAACATGATATACCAATATTACGAAACCAAGTGCAACAAATTTCACTCACACAAAAGGTAACAAAAAATAAGATGGATGGTTTGAAGAAAGGCATAGAAGTTAAGATGAATGATTGGAAGCTAAGATGGATGGTGCGGAAACATAAATGGATAACGTGGAAGCTAAGATGGATGGCATGGACACTAAGATGAATGGCATGGATGATAAGATGGAAGAATTGAAGATAAATTTGAATAAGTTGCTACAAGAAATGGTCACTAATTGTGAAAGGTAGCAAAGGAAATTCATGATGAGAACAAAATAAATGTCAACCGTGATTTCATAGACTATAATGTTGGATTGAAGACCCATCATGTTCCAAAAATCGATATGAGGAAGTTTGATGGGAAGGATCCCGGAACATGGATACTATAGATGGGGCAATTTTTTGATCTCCATAATGTGCAAAACACACAAGGTATGTATTGCTACTTTATATTTGGAACCAAATAAATTTGTATGGTATCGATGGCTTTGCTCTCATAAACAAATTGTCACTTGGGCAATTTTTATGGAAGAAATGATAGCACATTATGAGGATACAAAAAGAAACACCTTTTTTAGCCAATTGATAGATCTCAAACAAAAGGGTTCAATGATGAAACAAATTGAGGACTTGTAAAAATTGAACATAAGGGTAAAAGATATTCTAGAGGAGCATAGGATTGATGTGTTCATAGGGACTTTAAAGGATAATATCCTACATGAGATTCGCCTTTGGGAACCTGATTCATTGGGGAAGGAATTCAAGTTAGCAAGAAAAATGGAAAGAAAAATTATCGCAACAAGGAAGCCTACCACTCACAACTATTAAGATTAACGTGTTGCTGCCCCTAGCCTTCCACAACCTACAAGGTTGACACAACAACAATTGGAAGAAAAAAGAGAAAAAGGGCTTTGTTACAGTTGTGATAGAAAATACACTAAAGGTCATAAGTGTGCTGAGAAGAAATTATTCTACATAGATTGTGAAGAGGAAGAAGAAAAGGAATAAGAAATGTTAAAAGAAATGGATATACTCTAAGAACAAACCCTAGATAAAGAAGAAATGAATCTGACCATATCCTGTAATGCATTCTCTAGAATTACTACTCCTCAAACTATCTAGATAGAAGGACATATTAAGAAGAAAAAGGTAATAGTGTTGATTGATTCGAGAAGTACCCATAATTTTATTCACTATAAGATAGCAAAGGAATTGAATTACTTCCTATATCCAGCACTAGAGTTTCAACTGATGGTTGCAAGTGGAGGAACCATAAATTGCTTTGGAAAGTGCCATAATATCAAGTTATCCGTGGCAGAATATGTATTGAGTAGTCCAATGCTTTCCATTCCAATGGGTGGTGCTGATGTTGTACTAGGAGTCAAATGGCTATAATCCTTGGGTACAATAGCTTTTAATTTTCAAGAACTTTTCATGAAATTTTTTGTGGAAGGAAAGGAAGTCGAATTAAGGGGTATTGCAAGGAAACCATGAAATATAATTAGCTCTAATGGTATGACAAAGCTTCTAAAGAAGGAACAATGAGGTGTAATTGCACAATTATGTTCGCTAGAGGTTCCCACATCAAAATCATCTATTTCTATAGATCTCCAAAAAGTCTTGGACGATCATTCAAAGGTATTTGAGAGTCTTAAAGGTATCCCACCTATTCGTGATCATGATCATGCTATTAATTTGATTCCAGGAAGTGTGCCTCCAAACATCAGGCCATACAGATATCCCTATGCCCAAAAGAGTGAAATTGAACGTGTGGTTGCAAAAATGCTAGAGGCTAGTATAATTCAACCTAGTCAAAGTTCTTTCTCTGCTCTAGTAGTATTAGTTCACAAGAAGGATGGATCATGGCACATGTGTCTAGATTATAGGGAGCTCAACAAGCTCACTATTAAAGATAAATTTCCCATTCCTGTCATTGATGAATTATTAGATGAATTGCATGGTCAATTTACTTCACCAAGTTGGATCTTCATTCAGGATATCATCAAATCAGAGTGAATACTAGAGACATTCCAAAAACAACATTTAGAACTCATGAGGGTCATTATGAATTTTTGGTCATGCCTTTTGGACTTACTAATGCACCTTCTACATTTCAAGGTTTAATGAATTCCATTTCCAAATCCTTCCTTAGAAAATTTGTGCTAGTATTTTTTAATGATATACTAATTTACAACAAGTCTTGGAAGGATCATGTCCAATATGTTGACATGGTGCTCAAACTATTGGAGGAGAAACAATTATATGCAAAAATCTCCAAATGTCTCTTTGGAGTATAAGAGGTGGAACATCTAGCTCATATTGTATCTCATGAAGGTGTTAAGGTAGACCCTAGAAAAATTAAAACCATTAAGGAATGGAAAATCCCCACATCTATAAAGAATCTATGAGGGTTTCTCGCTTGACAAGGTATTATCGCAAGTTTGTTAAGAATTATGGGAGAATAGCAGCACCTATAACAACAGTATTGAAAAAATATGCTTTTTCATGGACTCTACAAGCAATGAAGGTTTTGAACATCTTAAAGAGGCAATATGCGAAGCACCAGTCTTAGCTACACTAGACTTCACAAAAGCCTTTATTGTGGAATGTGATGCCTCAAGAAATGGAATCGGCACTGTTTTAATGCAAGAAGAAAGACCCATTGCTTTTGAAAGTCATCCAATCAAAGGAAAGTATTTACACAAAGCTATTTATGAGAAGGAAATGTTGTCAATACTACATGCACATAAGAAATGGTGAACCTACCTAATGGGAAGACACTTCAAGGTAAAAAAAGATCATGATAGGCTTAAATACTTTTTAGAACAAAGATTGTCTTTGGAAGAACAACAAAAATGGGTCACAAAGATGTTCGGTTATGACTTTGAAATCATCTACCAAAAAGGAAGCAAAATGTTGTGAAAGATGCACTCTCAAGAAAGGATGAGGATGTGCAAGAATTTATTTCCACTATTTTTATTATCCAAACAAATTGGATAAACATATCTAGGGATGAATGGAAGAATGACGAGGAAGTGTGGACACTCATTCAAAATATACCACAAGATCTCAGTACATCTGATACATTTATCTGGAAAAATGATTCATTGTGGTACAAGGATCGGGTATACCTATGTAAGAATTCCCAACTCAAACAAAAGATTCTTAGGGAATTGCACACCTCTCCATTAGGAGGGCACTCAGGATTTCTAAAAGCCTACCACAAGGCTAAGAAGGAATTTTTTTGGGATGGCCTTTAATCGGATATTCAAAAGTTTTTGGCGAAATGTTTGGTTTGCCAACAAAATAAGTTGAAACAATTAAGACTCCAGGACTATTACAACCTTTATCCATTCCTGGCCAATGTTGGGAGGAGGTTCCAATGGATTTTATCACAAGTTTACCTAAGTCCAAAGGAAAGAGTGTTATCATGGTGGTAGTGGACAAACTTACCAAGTATGCACACTTTTGTGCATTATCTAATCCATTTAAAGTGAGTACAGTTTCTACTACATTCATGGAAATAATTCAAAAGCTACATGGAAACCCAAAAATTATTATAAGTGACAGAGATCCCATTTTCACTGGAAATTTTTGGATAGAATTATTTTATTGTCTTGGTACTTAGTTAGATCATAGCTCATCTTATCATCCTCAATCTAATGGGCAAACTGAGATAGTAAACAAATGCTTGGAAGGATATCTTCGTTGCTTTGTATCTAATAAACAGACACAATGGGTCAAATGGTTGCCTCTGGTTGAATGGTGGTATAACACTTCCTTCCATATTGCAACAAAAATGACCCCATTTATGGCACTCCATGGATATCATCCACCATCCATCACATCATATTTATGAGAAAATTCTAAGGTTCAAGTAGTGGAAGATCACATGGAGCATCAACAACAAGTTCTCCAACTCTTAAACAATAACCTCACCTTAGCACAAAATAGAATGAAACAACAGGCTGATCAACATCACAGCGAAAGAAGTTTTGATGTATATGATTGGGTATTCCTATGGCTACAGTCATATCAACAAATGTCCCTCAAGCAGGCTAGGAAGGATAACAAATTATCACCAAAGTATTATTGTCCATACAAGGTGTTGCAAAAGATAGGTACTATGGCATACAAATTAGAGCTTTGTGCAGCTTCTTGAGTGCACCTAGTTTTCCATGTTTTGTGATTAAATAAGGTTATAGGTGACAGGCTTCAAGTTCAGACAATATTTCCAGAACTTGGTGAGGAAGGAAAAATCATATTGGAACCTGAAGTAGTCAAAGAAACAAGAACTCGATAGCTATGAAATAGATCAATTTCAAAGTATCTCATCAAGTGGAAGAACTTACCTGTTGAAGATTCCACATGGGAGGATGAGAATTTTACTCAAAGCGTTGAGGAAAACACTTTTTTGAAGGAGAGGGGCATGTTAGGTCCCTATAAGATTAGTTATCCCCCAATGACTATTGTTGTTGTATCCCTTATTGTTATTATTGTGCCCCATAGAATCCCTCTATTGTTATTTTTGTGCCTTTATATTATTATAGTTAGGTTGGCTTGGTTATATTGTGACCCTGTAGACTCCTATATATAGAAAGGAGGTTTTGTCATTTGAATCATCTAAGAATTATTCATTTGTGTAATGTAAAGGACGTTTCCCCCTTGAAGAGGCTTATTTCTAAGGCGTTGATCTATATTTTCTATCTTTTTGTGAGCTGGTTTCATAACATATTTGTTTCATCTATTGCACATACTTAAAATTTGATTTAAACACTTTGACTGTTGGCTCACTAGCCCCCACTACAACATTTTTAGCTTGCTCAAGAATGGTAACATGTTTCTTCTTCCCTTTGGAAATTGTTAAGGGTGACTTTAACTTTTCCTCTGCTTTTATAATGGCATTTTTTATGTCTTTGTTCTACTTTTCTAGAAACTTTATCCTCATTTTGTTTTTAAACAGTTCATCTCTCATCCTTAATATTTTAGGATCCTCTTCTGTGTACTGTACAACACCTGTCTCTAGTAGTGCTATATCTTCCTCATAATCTAATTGTACCATTTCTAGACCCTTGACCTGATCCAATTTTTCATCCACCTATGCATCTGTCTGCTTGTCTTTAGAGATTTCTACAATTGCTTGAGGGGATGCCTCTTCCTGGGTTTTCTTAACTCTAGGGGTTTTTGGTAATGTAAATTAGTCTAGCTCATCTAGCCAACCTTCCAATTCAATTCCTCATCCTTCTTCTAAACTATTACAGTTCAATAAAATTAATCATGACATGATGATACGACTGCTTCCCAAAGGAGTGCTTCTGAAATCATCTTTCAACCCGCATTTTAGAGCTGTACAAAATTAGAACATTGTTGAAGACCTAGTTATTCCTCCTCCCACAATGTCAACTCTAGAGGTGCTACAAAAATTCCTGACAAAATGAAAGATTTTATTTTCAGCCATAGGAGCTATTAATATGCAAGATTCTAAACTAATTATCTTTGATCTTGAGAGTCATATCCTGACACTCCCTCATCAAATGGCATTCCAGATTCCAATTTTTGTTAAAAGTAGACGAGTGTTTCGCATAGTTGTTGACGAAGGAGCTTCTATGCGTATTATGTTGATTTCTTTTGGAAAACTTTAAGTTCTTCAACCATAAATCAGTCACATACCACATTGGAAGCCTTTGATGGAAGAGGTTTTCTTCCTTATGGGATCCTAAATGGCTTTCCCATAGAGCTAGTGGGTAAAATAATGGCAATCGAAGTTAAATTTTTTGATGCTCACCTTGATTACAACCTTTTTCTTGGTAAAATTTGTACATATGGTATGTCAGCAGTGGTCTCATCGCTTTTTCGAATGATACAATTTCCTCACAAAGCGAAAATTATCAAAGTAGACAAGTTTCCTTATTATACTTCAAACCCTAACTCTATGGATAACATACCTTTTTGTGAGAAAAATAAATATTCTTTATGAGTATACTAGTGTTGGTCTACTCAAAGACTCATCGCTGATGGGAACCTTTGCACTCCCTCTAACAAATTTTCCTTCTAACCTTGTTGAAGTTAAAATGATTACATCAAGCACTATGTAATCTTGTCATCCATCGATAGTGTCTTTAGAGTATGAATTAGCCTCATATGGAAATGAGATTAATTTGATCATGTTTGAATTGGATTATTAGGCAGTTCAACCATTTTCTGACCCTTCATATTTTGATATTGATCGAGTGAATTAGATCAATGATGATTATTCCCTTCACCTTGGTTAGAACTAGTTTCACTCTCTAATATTTTCGACTATAAGTTTCCAAATGATGAAAGTATTATGGAGATCATGACTTCGGATGAAATTACATGGAATAATTACCAACATCATTCTTTTTTTCTACCTAACATTGATAATACTGAGATTTGTTTTTCAACTATGTTTTCACCTAAGATAGTAGATGATCCAGAATCACCCATTTCACTTTTCCAAGATGAGTCCAAAATTTATTTGGGAAATATATCTACAATGATTACCATTGACATCTCAGTCAAAACAAGGATTATTTAAAATATTAACATAGGCAACTCATGCTTAATCGAAGAAATTTGAACATATAAGACCCTATTTCAAGAATTTTACAACATTTTTGCTTGTTCCTATGAGGAAATGGCAGCAATTGACCCAAGAATTGTTGTACATGATATTAAGACTTACCTGTATGAGAAACCTATCATACAATGATTACATCTCATGAATCCGTGAAAAGCTACTACAATTAAAGTTGAGGTCAAGAAACTACTAAAGTATGGTGTCATCTACTTGGTTCCCTTAACTGATTGGGTGTCCAATATCGTAGCTGATTGAAGCAAAACCTTATTCATCTTCCCATGGGGGAATTTTTCCTAACTAAAAATCCCATTTGGTCTGAAGAATGTTGGTGAAAATTTTCAATGGGCTATGTCTTATGAATTTCACGATATCAAGCATATTTTACAACCTTATTTGGATGACTTTCCAACTCATTCACTAAGATGGGAACACCATCCAATGCATTTGAGAGAAATATTTATTAGATTTCGTCACTATAGTATATTCTTGAATCCACACAAGTGTGTTTTTTTGTGTGAAATTTGGTCGATTGCTAGGATTTTTTGTTTTAAAGGAAGGCATTCATGTTGATCCACTGAAGGTTTAGGCCATTTTGAATTTTCCTCCTCCTTCCAATCTCGGCCCACTACAAAGTTTGCAAGGGAAAGAAAAATTTCTATTCTGGTTCATCAAGAACTACGATGAGTTAACTGAAGTTTTTACTTGAATATTGAAGAAATAAATCTCATTCATTTGGGATGAAGTGGCTCAAAAGGCCTTTGATGCACTTACACATGTGTTGACCCATACACCAATGTTGCATCCTCCTGATTTTCATTGAGACTACATTTTATACTTAGTTTCATATAATGTCACTCTTGGCATGGTTTTACTTTAGGAAGATGAATCAAATGAAGAGCATGTGATATATTACTGAAGTAGAAATTTGACCAAAACTGAGGCAAAATATGCACATGTGGGGAAATTGGCCTTGGCAGTCGTTCAAGTTGTCCAATATTTTTGTAACTACATACTGCGATTTCCAATTGAATCCCCATGGTTTATATTCTTAATAGACAATTGATAGGGGGAAGTACTACAAATGTATAGTAATCCTATAAGAATTTGATTTGGAAATCATTAAATCCAAATTTGAGAAATATCTAGTATTTGTTGAATTATTATTGGACTTTCCCCTTGCTGAGACAGAAAGCATGGTAGAGGATTCTCTACCAGATGAATCTCTCTTTCTGATGAGTACTTTAGATCCTTGGTATGAGGATATCATCATCTATATTCATACTCTGACATTTTGGGGAGAACTGAGTCGAACTGATCATCGTTGTATCTGGTGTCAATCCCAACAATACAATATTGTTGGCGACAAACTTTGTTGTCATGGTGCCGATTCTATATTCAAGTGATGTTTAACTAACAAAGAAGATGAAAAGGAATTAAATGAATTCAATTTTGGAGCTTGTGGTGGTCATATGTTAGGATATGTCGGTGCTCAAAAGATCCTATACTAGGGAAAATTTTAAGAACCCCCCCTAAATTTATAAATATAATAAATGGGCGAATCTCCATGGTATATAGGAAAAATGGAAGGCGATTTTATCAATAATATAATATGTATATATAATTTTTTGGCGAATCTCTCACCAGGCATGGCGAATATTTTACTCAATTATAAAATCTTGTAAGATCTTGGCGAGTCTTTCACTAAATAATAAAACTTTGTAAAGTCCTAGTGAATCTTAGCATAGGCTACATGCTGGTTTAATTCCCCCATTTAAATAGGCTACATTCCAGGTGAATACCATGGGTCAATACCATGTGCCATTTTGGTGAATACCATGGGTCAATACCATGTGCCATTTTTATTTTTATTAATTCTAATATTAGGGTTAATAATGGTTTTTTGCATGGTATTAATAACAATCTAGTCCATGGTATTTGTCCCATAGTATTTTGGCCATAGGTTTCACCTAAATATAACCCATTTTTTGAGTGTTCATAAATATAAGGTGACTTATGGAGTAAATATAAAAAAATGTTTTATTTGTTTACCATACCTCTAGTTTATTTATATTTTTATTAATTTACCATACCTCTTTTACAAATATGGTATTTGGCCCATAGGATTCACTTAAATAAAACCTCTTTCTTGAGCCTTCATAAATAGAACGAGGGTTATGGACTAAATATAAAAAGAGGTTTTATTTATTTACGATACGTCTAGTTTATTTATATTTATATTTATTTACCATACCGTTTGAGTAAGTATAAAAAGACGTTTTATTTATTTACCATACCTCCACTTTACTTATATTTTTATTTGTTTACACCGTTACATGTATATAAGGTGACTTATGGAGTAAATATAAAAAATGTTTTATCTATTTACCATACCTCTCATTTATTTATATTTTTATTAATTTACCATACCTCTTTTATAAATATGGTATTTGGCCCATAGGATTCACTTAAATAAAACCTATTCTTGAAAATGGGTGAATGGATTCACTTAAATAAAACCTATTCTTGAAAATGGGCGAATGGAAGGTTGTAAGTCCTAATTTCAAGGGCTAAATTTACCTTTTTTACCCTCTCCCTTAAAATAAGGTGGGCTATTTGAGGTGATTTCTAAAAATGTACTATGATACAAAATATTCGCCCACTAAAACTATAAAACCCCTTAATTTCGCCAAAGGGCGAACATTCGCCCCTAAAATTATCCTTGTCCTATACGCAGGGTATTTATGGCCTTTTATGTTTAGATACTATAACTATGGTCTGGAAGTGCCTTAATTATCAAATATATGATCATAAAATGTGCGTTCATCTAGTCCCTTTTCACCCAATCATCATTTTTGGTCCTTTCACTAAATGGGCCATCGACTTTGTTCCATGTAACCCTTATTCGACTGGGGGGGGCATGGGTATGTTATCCTTGCGGTAGATTATTTCACAAAGTGGGTTGAGGCGATGCCTAACAATAAGGATGATGGTGAAACAACATCAATTTTATGTCCAATCATGTAATTTCTTTGTTGAAAGTTCCAAAAGCCATCGTCACAAACCATGGTAGCAATTTTCGAAATGGTGACTGATATTACCACAAAGCTAGGCCTGCGTCATGACAATTCTACTCCATATTACTCGCAAGAAAATGCCCAAGCGGGAGTTTTTAACAAGGTTTTAACCACCATGATTAAAAGGATTATCAGGACTCATAAACAATATTGGCATCTAATTCTTTATCCAACCTTCTACGCATACTGTACCATAGAAAAAAATTTGACTCGTTTTACTTCTTTCTAGCTCGTCTACGCCATGGAGGAAGTTGGACTGATTGAATGTGAGATACCGTATTTGAAATTGTAAATTGAATTATTACCAGGCACTTCTACCGAAGAAGAATGTTTCTTTTACTTAACACGTCTTGATGAGACTCATCATGATGTTGCATTAGCTAGCGAGGCCTAAAAGAAATGAGTTAACACAGAGTGTGATCAAAATGTCAAACTTCATTCACATGGAGAGGGTGATTTAGTCTTGGTCTATGATTAAGAGCATGATGTTGAGCGATAAAAGGTGTCTTTTTAACTTCTAATTATCTTCACATTAATTTTCAACCCAGGGACGACTTTTTATTTCAAGAGTGTACTCAGTCTGAGGTGGCTATTTACTCAAGAGTAATGTTTTGTAGTATAGCGCTTAAAATGCAAAAGTAATGAATGCTAGAAACAAAATATAATCGGAAGAACAAGAAACTGAAATGTTCTGAACTAAATCTTTCACTCAAACAACCATCAATCGAGGATACAGTAGCAATAACTCATTCCTATAAAGATTGATGCAATTGAAATCAAACTGCAACAAGGCAATCAATCTGAGAACGAGGAATCAATAACCAATGTTCTCTATAGTTGACAGTCCTGCTTTAAAGCAATTAAAATGAAATAGAAATTGAACTAAAGCTACTATTGAAAGTAAACTAGGAAAACTCTTTAAAAGGAAACTCTTTGCAATTAATCATCAGAAATGAACAACAAAGTAAATGGACAACAAACTGTACTTAAAGGAATTAAACAATGAATCATATTTAATAAATCTGAGCAGCAAACTCTAATTAATGGAATCGAATAACCAATCTTATTGAACAACAATCTGTAATGAATATTAATCAAATTGAATAGCAAGTGTAATGAAACCATAATTGAAATAGAACAACGAAGCTCTATTAAGGTATTAACAAGATAAAATTTACAGTGTTGAGATTATTGTTAAATAATAAAAGAACAACAATGTGATTCGTTAATATAACACACTGATATCAAAGCAATTAAATAGCAAACTGATTAACTTGCAAACTGTAATAAAAGCAAATATGAACTATCTCACAACAATAATGAAAAGGTAGAGATACAAATAGTGGATCGATCCACCGAGGCTGGGCCCTCAACCACTGGTAAAACGCCGCTGAACTATTGCAGAACTAAGAAGTTAAAAGACAACACGTTCTTGTATTAATCATGCATAACAGTGTTTAAAAACAGTCGATCTCTGTTTAATCAATGAGAGTCGATTAGGAATTGTATAATTACAACAAGAAACCTCTCCATCTCTCAGCCATCCTCCCCATTCTGAATCTATCCTCCCCCTTCTCTGATCTCTGTTTTGATTTAAATACGCAGAGATTAGAGAGCAGTTACAATTGTGATAATATGATTATTATTACAAAATTAGATTGTTTCTAACCAATTGATCAACAAGAAAATATATTTCCATCCATCTTTCAACATGAGCAAGGCGAGTTTGGCTTTGCAGCTGAGATTTGGAAAATGCCCACACAGTAAATCTGAGAAAATTGTGCTCAAAGAACCCTGTGTTTCTCTCAATACAAGCCCAATTTGGGCAAAACGTTTTTTTAGAAAGTTACTTTGGTCCATTCTGGACAAAACCCATGTTCCAGATTTTCTAGATTCTTCTTCATTTTCCGAGAATCTCAACTGTAAAACTGTCCCTTCTTATTCCAATGAATTTCTGAGTTGGAATATTTTGATGATGATTTGGAGATCAAATCTATAATCTGGAAATTATCTGGGAGGCTAAAAATGGTGAATAATGTTACAACCAATTTATTAATAAACAATCATTGATAAAATCATACATAATCATCAATTTATTAAAAATAAAGGAAAATAAATAATATTTATCCATAAGAGCATAAATCATTATAAAATGGATTTATATAGTAAATTATAATAAATGACATGATAAAAAATGGTAGAAATGGGTGAAATAAGCATTCAAAGGTGATAATAATAATGGCATATTAATTACTCAATACACCCCCACACTGAATATATTGCATGTCCTCATGCAACGCAAAGACAAAACCCATCTGTTAACCAAACAGTAAATATTTTTTTTCATCCCAGCTTATGAAATGGATAGAACAAATGAATTCTTCCTTAACTAATGAATATTCAATTTTAGCAATCTTGATGAAGTGATAACAATTTTTACATTGAAGTTCAAGTTATGTGCATATGAAGTTGCAGCAAAATATGATGTAAGTAACAACAACTTCATTAACTATTTTTTCAAAAACTACAAACCAGATTTTGTTGAAATGTCGCAAGTAAATTTATAATATATGAATGCTTATATGATCCAAAAATCATATCGTTTTGATGCACGGATCATGAGATATAAACAAAATGGCTATAGGTGATAATGCATGATTTCCGAAATATTACGAACTAATATAACTTGAAATTGTCTGGGTTTGTATATTTTAATGATACGTCTATGTTTTCCAGAAATCACAAGAATTGAGTTCATAGTTTTAAAAGTATTATGGAAATAAATTTCTGCACTGTATAAAAATGAAATTGTATGCCTTAAATGAGGAAGAAAGTAGAAAACATCCATCATGTGTAGCAATTCCTCCCCCTCGCTGAAGAATTAGCATGCCCTCACACGATGCTAGAAAACAAATAAAGGTGGTTGCTAGCAGCTGTTGAATTCTATGCTTGGTGTAAAACAACATGAAATAAGGGAAGTGTTGAGAATGAATAAGAATATCAATGGATGATAAAGAATATTAATGACATGGTCATAAAAAAGAAATGAAAGAAAGAAACACTCACCCAAACTGAAAGATGATATGCCACTAAAAAATGGGAAGTGGTTAAGATGTGGAATGAAGGATGATAAATAATGTTCAAAATGGATTTTCATTAAATTCTCCTCAATTCATAATAAATCAGAAAAGTATGCTATTTTATCTCAAGTTTTACCTCCAAAAAGAAAAATGTGGAATGACATATATGTATTGGCATTGGTTGAAGCTGATGTAGGCAGAGTTGGTGTTGAAAGTGATGCAAAAGGTGGAATCCATGCAAGCACATCATGTCTGAAGAATTGTTCGCATGCGCGAGTTGCTCGAGCCTCTTCTGTTTGTTGCAATAGTGTGGTCATGATGTGAATAGAGTTTCTGCCCCCATACTTATTGTTCTCCTGTAAACAAATCACTATTTTGCATACAATGTTCTTGAATCCACAATGTTAATTTTGAATAACAACAAATAAGATGCATGCAAAAATTTCCATCAGAAAAACTTTTGTATACATGCAATACTAATATTTTGTAAAATCAACACGTTATGGTAGAGTGCAGTAATCTTATCGCATACTATCCCATAAGGCATACATTACCCCCTCCAATTGGAAACAGGATTCCTTGACCATAAAGCGTATGAGAGGTGTTATGCTGATAGCAAGGCAAGGGAATGAACAATACACTAGTAAATGAATTAGAATACACATATCAATGATAGGACGGTGAGAGTTATGGTTATAATGAGAGCAGAGTGTGTAAAAATAGTTATGAATAAGGGATATGATGCTTTCGATTGATGATAAGTTATGCAAAAAAGAAAAAGGACAACAATATGCCAAAAAGAAGCTTTGTTGACAGTATTCTAGCTGAAAAATGATGTGATTGATAAGAAAATAATTTCCCATGTGTAAAGGTTCAAAATAGAGAAAAAATTAAGGACATAACTTCTACGATACAAAAAAAAAACAAGAAAAGTGTATTATAGTAATAATTGACGATAAGATATAACTTCAATACCATAAGTAGAGTCTCTGCTGCTAGTAGGCATCCATAGCCTCGGTAGAGTTGCTTTTTAACCCATATGAGCCAGGATCCTCAATTTATAAATGGAGAGTTCCAGTGGTGTTCTACAGAATAGATCAGTGTGCTCGCGTGGTAACCAGATAACTACATTGCCATTCACTGGGATGTAGCAAAAGTGATCAGGCCGGCTCGTGATGAGACCTCCTGTTCCAAGGATAATTTGGCTATCCAATGGATCATAACCCTGGTGCGGTGGCCATAATGGGAATGTCACTTTGTTATAGTCTTATGAACATGGTAGGATGGCTCGTAATGAGACCTCCTATCCTCCATTTGCGAACAAAATTTTGTTGTTATTACACATTTTTATGATAAAAAGATGGAGACTTAGTACTCTTTAAGAGCTGGGATGGTGGAAGAAGTTAAACATGTCAATAGAAAAAAATATACCCATAATCTCATTTACTACAGATAGAGAAGATTATAACCAGGAAGGGTGGAACTAGCATGGTATTAAGATGATCAATCAATATCATGTATAATAGAAAACAATGCAGTAAAGTAGTATATAAATAATTATGTCCCTTTTGAAAAGAATTTATCATCAAGGAGTTGTTCTGTTAAGGATCATAATGTGAATGATATTAACTTGCTTCAAAATAATCCATAATCTTTGTCCTCATAAAAGTAGTGTAGTTCATGCCATGAAAGGGAATCAGTAAAATGTCGTTGAGATGAACTAGGAGTAATCCCACAAGAGGAAGGAAAGGTTTCTCTCAAAAATACTCTTAAAGTGTTGTTCCTTTGAAGGAACAACAAAAACACTCAAAAATATGTTGTTCCTTGTAGGGAACAGCAAATAAAATGCATACCAAAAAAAAAATACATACCAAAAGGTGTTGTTCCTTAAGAGGAACAACAAAAAAATGCGAAAATGTTGTTCCTTTGAAAAGGAATAGCAAAAATGTGAAAGTGTTGTTCCTTCGGAAAGGAACAACAAAAATGTGAAAGTGCAGAAGTGTTGTTCCTTTCAAAAAGGAATAGCAAAATTATGAAAGTGCAAAAGTGTTGTTCCTTTCAGAAAGGAATAGCAAAAGTGTGAAAGTGCAGAAGTGTTGTTCCTTTCGGAAAGGAACAACAAAAATGTGAAAGTGAAGAAGTGTTTTTCCTTTCGGAAAGGAACAACAAAACGTGAAAGTGCAGAAGTGTTGTTTCTTTAAAAAGGAACAGAAAAACGTGAAAGTGCAAAAGTGTTGTTCCTTTGAAAAGGAACAGCAAAAATGTGAAAGTGCAGAAGTCTTGTTCCTTTTAGAAAGGAACAACAAAAACTTGAAAGTGCAGAAGTGTTTTTCATTTAAAAAGGAACAGCAAAAATGTGAAAATGCAGAAGTGTTGTTCCTTTCAGAAAGGAACAACAAAAACCTGAAAGTGCAGAAGTGTTGTTCCTTTAAAAAGGAACATCAACAACGTGAAAGTGCAGAAGTGTTGTTCATTTAAAAAGGAGCAACAAAAACGTGCAAATGCAGAAGTGCTATTCCTTTCGAAATGGAACAGCAGAAATGTCAAAGTGCAGAAGTGTTGTTCCTTTAAAAAGGAACAACAACAACATGAAAGTGTAGAAGTGTTGTTCCTTTGAAAAGGAACAACAAAATGTGGAAGTGTTGTTCCTTTGAAAAGGAAAAGGAAAATGCACAATCATAAAATGCAAGCACGCAAAGAATGAATTAGTTGTTTACTGTATTGATGCTGAGGATGGGTTACAGTTTGAATGAAGCAACACCTGAAATAAAAAATATAAGAGAAACCAAAAAAAGAAACAATATTTTATTCACAAACAGTATGTAACTAAATAAATTTACAATAGCTATGATGTTATGTAAAAAAAAATGATCTCTTTGAAAAATGTTTTGGCAACAGTGACAAGACATGTGTCTTCAAATGGAAATCAGTTCTTCATTTCTTCTATTATGAATCCGTTGGGTAATGAGTTGGATGAAATTCTCTTGTTTCATTAAAATTTCTTTCAAGAATCACTTGTCCATAAATTGACATTCTTTTTCTCCTAGGACCTATAAAAAAATGAGTGTCTACCTCGAATAAAACATTAAATCATGGAGAAGCAGAGGTGAGCGGGCTCCCCTAATCCAAAAATTATGCAAAAAAACAACAAGTAGTTACTTTGTATAACAAATCCACAGAGAAAATAACAAATTAAAATTTATTTGTTACTTGCGGGAGAGTAGTGGCCAATCATGCTAATCTGCACTGTTTTAATCACAACTTCTTTGTTTTTCATTTAAATTGAGTGATTCCAAAGCAATATGAGAACTAATTCAAAGGTGTATCTCCAATAGAAACAATTTTTCAAAATTCAATAATATGATATGTCAATTTTAGTTAGAACAACCTGCATAATAGAGTCATTTTTTATTACCCCACTTAGAACAACAGTGAATGTTTTAAGCATAGATTCTTCATTTGATGTCAGATTCAAATGATTCAAATTGTAAATGAAAGTAGATTCATTTATTTATCTCTGATAGAAATAGGTTTTGAAGACAAGAAAAATTGATAGGTCAAATACTCTAAGGAACAACCGGAAAAACAGAGTTTTAAGAGTGTTGATTTATGATAGATAGTCAGTATTTTGATCATAACTTCCCCATATGATATCAAAAATGAGTGATTATAATTTCCTTGTAAACTATATTAATAGGGGAATCTACCATAGAAACAGGTTTTAAAAATTCAGTCATTTAGGCCTCAAAAAACGGACTGTCCCAACTCTTTTCCTGAGCTGCCCACTAGACACCCTGTCAATGTTTTGGTTCTAACATTTTCGTTTCAATCCAAATTGAGTAATTCAAATTGGGTTGGAAAGTAGACATCAAGGGAGACTTATGATAGAAACAGATTTTTAAAATATTCCCATTTGGCCCCTCAAAACATGACTATCCCAACTGTGTTTTTAGAAATTTCATCAAGCCCACAAGCCAAAAAAATATGATATTCAAGCATTTTTTCGAATTGGTGATAAAAGTGAATATGAGTGTTTGTATAACTATTATTTCCATTATAATTCATATACATACAAAAATGAATAAAATAAATTATCACCGATGTTGATTTCCATAGCATGTTGCAAAAAAAAACAACTAGTTTTACATTAAAACAAAATGTATTTATTTATGTCATTTTTCATTTTATTTTCTACACTAACCTATTTTGATTTGAAAAATGAATATGATTACGTATAAGAGTACTTTCAGTGGAACCATTTTCTAAATAAGGCTTCAAATATGTACATACCCAAATTTGCAAAATGTATGTTAATAAATATTAGGGTATGAGAAGCCAACTTCCCTTGAAAAGATGGTGTCAAAAATTGTTGAAGTATGGAGAGATGTTGCAAACAAGTGATGGAGTGAAACCAATCTTCAATGTATCCTTTACTTTCTTGATTTCCCATAGCCATCATAACATGAAGTTCTTGAGATTTTGAAATTGCTTTTTGATGCAGACTAAAAGAAACCTCATTTTTTTGCATAACTTCTACAATTTTCAAATTTGAAACATTCTGAATCTCATTGTAAGTTTTCTCTAATGGCACACGTGAGGTAGAATGGGTGGGAAGGGTGCGTAAATTTTGTAGTTCAACATTGTAAGCATGGTGTATTGGTTTATTGTGGTGAGGGTCTGCAATTAGTTGAGCACGAAATTGTGTACGGAATGGAGCATTTTGATGATGTGGTTGATTAGGTTGTGTGGATGGTTTTGATGGGCAAGCAAGATGCTGTGGAAGAGCTGGTGAAGAATATGGAGAATGTGTTTGTGCTACAAGATGAGGGGTAGTAGTCATGAAATCATAAGATGAACCATGCCAAATTTGTAGACAAGATTTATCGAGGTTTTATTGAGATTGACATGGCTGCCCTAACACATTAGTATTCCATAGTGGATTATCCAAGTAAGAGAATGGAGAAGAAGTGTTTTGAACCATACCTGTAGGCAATGATTTCCATGGTTTTGACCTTGTTGCAGCTTCCTCATCTCTTTGATATGCTACTTCCATCCTAGATAAGGAAGAGTGAGTATCTATGAGATGCTCCTTTCGGTCATGAGGGCAAAAGACTTCATCAAATTCTTGATTCTTCTGAACCTGCAAAACATCCAATTTTGAGCTTAGAGAGCTAATAAAATCAAATTTAAAACTTTCAAATAAAACATTGATTTTAGCTCTTATGTATCCTATTCTTGTAGCAAATTTGGAAAACAAAGAACAAACATCTCTAGAATTCTTACCAACCTTGGAGATTCCTCTTGAATACCTTATGCACAATTCACAAACATCATTATATGACAACTAAAAAACATCACCTTTTCTTATCAGATTTAAGAGTTCTAAAAATTCATCTTTGATTCCTTTGAGTAGGAGTGTTTTTAAGATCTCTTTTTCCAAATACTTATGCTTTGATTTTTGAAGGTTGTATCGAAATCGCTCCACATAGTCCTCCAATCTTTCATCTTCCCCTTATATCATATCAAAAATATCTTCATTGGATTTGCAATAGTCTTGATACTTCTTCAAGAATATGTTCCTCATGTCCTCCCATGTTTGGATGCAGTTCGCACCTAGGTTCATGAACCATCGGAGAGCTACTCCTTTTAGAGTAAGAGGAAACACCTTCAAACTTTGATCATTAGTACAATAATCATATCCTCTACAAAGTATTTCAAACTCAAATAAAAGTGTATCTGGGTCTTCATTTGTCAAACCATGAAAATTTCGTAGAGAAGATGGGGGAATTATGTGCATTTGTGTCACTCCTGCTAGATCTTTGATAGGGAATTCAAAAGTAGAAATGTGAGCCTTTTCTTACCATAATAGAAGATGTTCTTCATGTGTTTCTTTGAGGCTCCTCCTTCAAATGTTCCTGTCAATTGGTTAGTGAAATGGGTGGTGCTTACATCACCACTTGAGTGAAATCATGAGATTTGTTTTTTCAAAATTTCTATTTCTTTTTAGTCATTCATAGAGAAATTCAAACATTTATTTCTACGGTAAGTTCTTTAACAATCCTACTGGAAAGTGGGCGGGCGAGCAAGGCTTTTACATGCTCCGTACGTAGGTTCTTACCTTCCATTTTTAATACCCAATTCTTTCCTAACATGCACCCATCAAATGCACACTACTCTTTAGAAATGGCTACACTCTCCTCGGCAATGGCGCCAAAACGTTGAGCGATGAAAGGTGTCCTTTTAACTCCTAATTATCTTCACATTAATTGTTAACCCAGGGATGACTTTTTATTTCAAGAGTGTACTCAGTCTGAGGCGGCTATTTACTCAGGAGTAATGTTTTGCAGTATAGTGCTTAAAATGCAAAAGTAAATGAATTCTAGAAACAAAATATAATCGGAATAGCAAGAAACTGAAATGTTCTGATCTAAATCCTTCACTCAAACAACCATCAATCGAGGATATAGTAACAATAGCTCATTCATCTAAAGATTGATGCAATTGAAATCAAAATGGAATACGACAATCAATTTGATAATGAGGAAGCAATAACCAATGTTCTTTACAGTTGACAGTCTTTCTTTAAAGCAATCAAAAGGAAATAGAAATTGAACTAAAGCTACTATTGAAAGTAAACTAGGAAAACTCTTTAAAAGCAAACTCTTTGCAATTAATCAATAGAAATGAACAAAAAAGTAAATGGATAGCAAACTGTAATTAAAGGAATTAAACAAAGAATCCTATTTAATAAATCTGAACAACAAACTCTAATTAATGGAATCAAATAACCAATCCTATTGAACAACAATCTGTAATGAATATCAATCAAATGGAACAACAAGTGGAATGAAACCATAATTGAAATAGAATAGCGAAGCTCTATTAAGGCATTAACAAGATAAATTATACAGTGTTGAGATTCTTGTTAAATAATAAAAGAACAACAACATGATTCGTTAATATAACACACTGATATCAAAGAAATTAAACAACAAACCGATTAACTTGCAAACTGTAATAAAAGAAAATATGAACTATCTCACAACGATAATGAAAAGGTAGAGATACAAATAGCAGATCAATCCACCAGGGCTGGGCCCTCAACCATCGGTGAAACGCTGCTGAGCTACTGCAGAACTAAGAAGTTAAACTGCAACACTTTCTTGTATTAATCATGCATAACAATGTTCACAAACAGTCAATCTCTATTTAATCAATGAGAGTCGGTAAGGAATTGTATAATTTCAACAAGGAATCTCTCCATCTCTCACCCATCCTCCCCATTCTGAATCTATCATTCCCCTTCTCCGATCTCTATTTTAACTTAAATACACAGAGAGCAGAGAGCAGTTACAACTGTGATAATATGATTGTTATTACAAAATTGGATTGTTTCTAACCAATTGATCAATAAGAAAATATATTTCCATCCATCTTTCAAAAAGAGCAAGGCTAATTTGGCTTTCCAGCTGAGATTTGGAAAACGGCCACACAGCAAATCTGAGAAAATTATGCTCAAAGAACCCTACGTTTCTCTCAATACATGCTGAATTTTGGCAGACCGTTCATTAATATGTTAATTTCGTCCATTCTGGACAAAACCCATGTTGCGGATTTCCCAAATTCTTCTTCATTTTCCAAGAATCGCAACCGCAAAACTGTCACTTCTTATTCCAGCGAATTTCTGATTTGGAATATTTGATGATGATTTGGAGATCAAATCTATAATTTGGAAATTATCTTGGAGGCTAAAAATGGTGAATAATGTTACAACCAATTTATTAATAAACCATCATTGATAAAATCATGCATAATCATCAATTTATTAAAAATAAAGGAGAAGAAATAATATTCATCCATAAGAGCATAAATCATTATAAAATGGATTTATATAATCAATTATAATAAATGACATGATAAAAAATGGTAGAAATTGGTGGAATAAGCATTCAAAAGTGATAATAATAATGGCATATTAATGGCTCAACATACGACAACTTAGGCGCTGGTATATTCGAGCCTACGTGGCACGGCCCATATGTTGTAAGATGTGCGTTGGTGAAAGGGGCCTATGAACTAATTGATTATGATGTAATTCCTTTGGGAAATCCCAAAAATGGGCTTTACCTAATGTGATATTTAGCTTATATTGTTTGGTGAAACATTTATATATTGTTTTACCATAGTTTACTTATGGAATTTTTTAGCTTTATTATTTTCTACTACTCCTGCTCATCTTATGATACACTTGATTTCCAAATGTTGACACTCCCTCAAGCTTACATTGGCTTCACTAATGGTTCTAGTTGTAGTACTCAATTTATCTTCAGATTCCTAGGTCATTTATTTGCCCATGGATGAGTTAGTTTCTATTCATGGTATATGCCTTAGTCAAACAACAAACAATATTGCAGAATATAATGCAATGATTGAGCTATTATCTTATGCCATTACAATTGTCATTCATCGATTGATCATTATGTTACATTCACAACTCATAGTATTACATTTGAATGATGTTTAATCAGTTAAAGGTTCTTCAATGTTAAGGATTTTTTTTTGGTTCATCTCTTGGAAAGAAAATTTGATTATATTGAGTATCAATATATTCCAATAAATTTAAACACATTGACAGATGCATTAGCTAATTATGTGTTAAATTGGCACTTGTAAAACATTTGTGAAGAAATAAATGAAATATTCGTCCATATATTGTACAAGATAGACTAAAATAGAAGTAATATATTTCATTAGATAAGCGTCTGTAAAAAATGTGGATTTTACAAAAATCTCATCCAAAGACATGAGGCCATGTGGCCTTTATCTTCCGAACATTCCAGTACATCATCAAAAAAAAATATATATCCCTTAGACTAGTAACTATGCATGATGATGATTATGGTGGCATACTGTAGCATGTGCTAGGTGTCCTAGAAAATGACTAATAGGACCGGGAACCCCCGCAATATGTCTTTGATAGTGGAGAGGCACGTCATCTAGCATGAGATTTGGAATGTCCAAATACATCCTATCAAGGTTCTACTCTAATTCTATCAATGCTTCCGCCACATCTGGGTTCAACTCTATGGGAGCTACTAGCTACTCACCATGTCTATCATATTTGCGCAATCCAGTTGGTTTCACTGGGGCCACATCTATATGATCATTTTGAAAAATTAGTTTTGGATGTAAAAAAATGACAAAAAATTGAAGAATATAAAAAATCCACCAAAGTGTGAATTTTTACCTATGTTACCCCACTACATCCCAGGAGGTAGTGGAATGTACGGATTGCATATGTAATTCATCCCTGATTATGGAAAATCCTCAATCACAATGGTTTGGCTTTCCAACCAATCGAAGAAGCCATGCATATATCTAATCATTGGTCTTTGGACACCTCCATGTAATGCCATAATCCTTACCCATTTCAACATCAAAGGGTCTCGGGGTCCTCATCTCTTTATAGCTACCAGTGGAGCAACAAAAGGAATCTGCTCTAGAGCAAATGAGATAATGAAGGCACCGTACCCAAATTTACTGAGTCAGCTTTTTCTGACTCTAGTCAATTTCTCTTTCAGATTAGAAATCACAACCTCTCTCCAGTTGAATATAATGGGTTGCAAACACTCCACGATGGTTTTCATTTGAGCCTTTATGACTAAATGCAGAGCTAAACTATTGCATATTCTTACAACAGTAAACCCAGTGGATTTCAAAGGAAGCTGAGAGATGGTCTTAATGTTAATTCTCCCATCTTTGAGAGAAAATCCATCAATATAATTTTGTATCAAATAGGTGGCATTGGTTTCACCATCTCACCTATTCCTAAACATATTGATTTCCACCCCACGACATGGCAATCCCATTAGGAAGTAATTGTCATTAACATCAATGCAATGTCTATGGTCTCCGACTATGAAACATTCTTATTGAAAAATCCACTTTTTGACCATCCATTCAAGAAAATATAATTGGGCTTTCATGCCTTGAATGGTGAAAAATTTGTATATGCCATAATTTCTCCATTCCTGTATAATTTCTGGATAGTTTAATGCAGCTATTTCTTCCTCTTCATGTTCACGCTCTCTCCATTCCATATTTTCATATCAAAACCATGCAAACAAGCATAAGAGATTATTAGAATAAATCATAGAAAATTTTAGCAAGAAATTTGGGTGATTTTCATCTTAAAATTTTTTCCCTCAGTGTTGTGCATAGCCAAAGTTTATGAACATTGCAAATGTGCATGACTACCTGCTTAGAACCACACACATCACATTTTTTTTTGTTAAAAGGTCTGTCAATGTGCGTAGGCCCAATAAGGGAAACCTGCGCACATAGAGGGTCATTTTAATTTGTATAACCCTACCCAAAAATTAAAAAAGTTACAGTGAAATGTGAAATAAAAATTGTAAAAACGAAGATCTCAGAGAGACAATCTACCTGAAAAATATGGCTCGGGATTTAGCCCAATTGTTTTCCTGGAATCCACCTCTAAATTTTCTCGTGAAAATGATATCTATCTCTCTAAAAGGCTAAAAACACAAATGGTGACAACTTTGATACTTTTTGGGATTTTTATAAGTTTTCTAGGCCTATCTAAATATAACTTATTTCCTATTCAATTTTTAAATAAAAATATATGGTTTTTTTCTTTACTTTTGATCAGGGATAATTACTTTGAGTGTTAGTGTGCACATTACAAGCTATTTACGTGAATAGATCATTTTGGTATTGAGTAGATTTTTATCACCTTTTTGGACTTGTTAAAACTTACAAAAAAGTCAAACCCTGGAGCTATCTTTACACAATTTTTAGAATCCTTAAAAATGAAAAGATCGTTGATTACTTGATTGTTTGAACTCATAAAAGTAAATGAAAAACTGTCTATTCAGTATAAGTTTACCCTTTTTATGGACTAAACCAGACTATTTACAAAAAATGTATACGTTGACTAATCATGGTCAATAGATTTGTGTCCCACATTATTTTACCCTTTTTCGAGCTTGAGGGACTAAATTTACGAAAACGAACACTGTGGATTTTACTTACGCTTTCCTCTTGAATCCATAAAACTAAAAAACAACGAGATTTACTCTCTAGGCTCATTAAATTTTACATTGAAAGAACTAAACGAGTTTTTTTTTGTGTTTTTACAAACTCTTTAAATATGAAAACAACATCGGCTACCCCTTCAATGGACTCATAAAATTCAAATAATGCAGGAATCGTTAAGCATCAGGAGACCGAACCACTCCTTCTTAGGGTTGATCAGAAATACTTTCGAGGAATCGTCTGAAGTATGAGCTTACAAGATAAGCATATGTTATCATCTTGACGATTGTAAAAAATAAAGAGGTACTTGCCAATAATGGTGGGGGGAAAGTGAGAAAGAAGTTTTATTTTGTATTTGTAAAAGGTAGTATGCCAATATTGAACATGAAACTCCGTCACTTTCGTGTTTGGGTTGGGAAATCCATTTGCTAATCAGTTGATGATACCTCATTGAAAGTCTTTAGTTGGTTTGGGTTTTATTTTTTGAGTCAGATGTTGCTAACTCGTTATGTCATGTCTCTGATATGTTCAATATAGTTCCAACCTTAGTTAAATTACTTTTCCATTCATAACTTTCAGTTGGATCGACCATCCTTGAGTCAGTCCTGGATTACTCTAAATTTTTGTTCTTCAGAACTTGACATATGTTTCAGGTTATAGTCCCTCCTACAACGGGTCACTTCCTATCAACTTCAGCTCATAATCTAGGAAGTTGATCTAGAAATCTTTAGTACCTTGGGGACTGCATGCCTTAGTCGAAGGTTTCTCACCTTTGACGAGAGGTTCTCATAATTTAACTTTGACCAAATGATTCTATGAGTGTTCAACATCACCACATCTGTTCAAACTTCATAGATTATACTGGAAGTATCTTGAGAAGCATTGTCATTATTGGTGGTTTATCTCAGACTTTTTAAGGGTTCACATCATTAAGTGGTAATCAAGTGGTTTCTACCATGTTTGACTAGAAGACATTCGCTCACATGGCTAGATTTGTACTATGGATCGAGAGATGGAGATCAAGACCATGGATATACTTTCATCCATCCAGGCTTCATGGAGTTATCAAATATTCACGATTGTAAACATAGATCCATTAGTGGTTGTGTCCATACTATGCTGTCTATTGACATGGATTTTCAGATGTATTTCTGCACTGTACTTTGAGACATTTATCTTCTAAGTAAGGGAATTCCTACCTCAACGATGATACTATATATTGAATTGTAACTTTTTCTTGATTGTTTCATGTTTCTGACTGCAGTCTCTAACCTAAACCTTGGCATGATAAAGCACTTCAGTCATCAAAATATCTCTTCTGACTTTGTACTTTAGGGGGGAAATCTATTACACATCATTTTATCGCATTAGGAAAAGCACCATTTGTTTGGATCTTTTGTTATCAACAAATGTGTCCTGAAGAATTCCCTTGTAATGTTTGAATCAAAATTATCCCAAGGAAGGTGGAATTCCTCAATCCCATGGTACAAAACCCTATTTTTGGCTACCTGCATAGTTCCCTAGTTAATTTTTGTGCATACACAGAGAATATAATTAGAACCTACACATAATTACACACTATCTTACATTGTGACCTACGAACATGACTTAACACATGTAAAAATAAAAAGTAAAGTCTAGAAGCATTATTGGTAGCATCTACCCAAACCAACAAGATTCAAATGCTTTCCTATTCAATACTAAGCCCTCCCATCATGGAACAACTCCCTCTCTTTGTGCAATCCCTATTCCACCATTAGTGGATCTCCTTCCTTGGAAAATGGATCCCAAACATCTAACCTTTTCCCTATAAAGCTAACCCATGACTTATGATTGGAAAAGACTATTGGAAGTCCATTTTGTTATAGGATTATGGTTTGAAGGCTATTCATTTAAGGAGAGGGTTGGAGATTATCGGAAGGGAATTGCAACATCAAGGCTACATGGTTTAAGGTGATTTTCCATTCTATTAAGATAAGGAAATTGTTCTTTCTCAATTAAATATTTGTTGATATAATTTGTAGGATTACTTGATCACCTACATAGATTGTGATTGCATATTGATCAATTTATGGTATATGATTAGTTAACTAGTTCATTTATCTCACGATTATATATTGGATGCTTTGATATCTTGTTTGTTTCTGCCAATGTAGACCTCCTTCAAGATGTCATGGAGAAGCTATGGGGAACTACAAGAAGATATGTGAAGCATGAAGGAGGAGATCAACAAGAGATTTGATATGGAATTCATCAATCATTTCATTTAAATGGTAAGTGACATCTATCATCATACTAGTTTCATTCAATCATAGTATAGATAAAGGTAACAGTTATTGATTGTTTGTTACTAGGTTTCTTGGAAGTCTAGGGAGATTGCTCTTGTCTGCAAGAAGGATAAGTCCACATAAAACTAGAAAAAAAGATTAGCGTTGTGTCAAAAATTAAATGCATATGCAAAAAGGAACTATACAAAGACAAAATTATCAAATTTGCAATTCCAAAGAAAATTAGCCGTAATAGCAAATTTCTGTAGTAAAAGAACTTTATGAATTAGAGAAACAATTGATATCATTACAATTACCATTTTTCAGTTACGAGAACTCGAACAATGTTTTAGAAAACGACAATTGACATCGACTAATGGACAAATCAATGTACTTGTTGACATATCTTTTATTCTAATTGCACTCCCTCATGACATACATGAATCTAGTACTCTAGTTGTGGTAACTAAAGGACATTTCGTGCTTAAAAGTATGCATGTTGTTGGGTGAATACGTTTTCATCATGTGATGAGTCCATTGAGACGATTGTGTAAAACTCCACTCTACAGACTAGAGAATGTTAGAATAAACAAAAACATAAAACAAGTATTTGATTAAAACAAAGATGCATATGCATGTGATACATATGCAGATACAAGAAGATGTGATGATAATGATTACTATGATGAAGAGTTATTGACAAAGACTATGTTACATGGATTTAATGAATCGTATAGTATTTATGATCTAGACAATAATAAAATAAAAAATTGCTTAGGTGAAGGCTATAATCCTTTGTGCATATCAAGAGATAATTATTCGAAAGAGATGAGATTTTCCACACTATTGTATGGAAAAACAATTATTGTAAATTGTTACAAGAAACTTCACATATGATGATATTTCTAAGTGGGAAGTTTTGCATCAAGATCATTATTTTGCTCATCATATAATGATTTTCTTTCACAAAAAAGTGCAACTTATCCTAAATAAAGTATGTAGTTTTATTTGGATTCATATAAGAAAAGAGAAGTTAAAAGGGAAAATACTAATAGCTAAACATGTTAAAACAAAGGCTAGTTTAAAACACTTTCTTGCATCGGACATTGCCGATATGCATCTTAGGCGAATACGAACATTGCAAGATATTTTTTTTCATTTTTTTAAGAACTTATGTGCAATGATATGACAATTAGGTTCACCCACTTTATTTTTTTCATTTAAGACTGACGAACACATCTGGGATCCTTTAATAAATAATTTGCAGCAAATACATTGACAAAAAAAAGTGTGTACTAAAAATGAAGTAAATGAAGGTGACATTGATACCTTGATAAGAAATTACCTCGTCACCTAAGTATGGTATTACAAACATACAATGAATTATCTACTTTAGTTAAGTACACATGAGTCAAATTAATTTGGTGATATCGTTGACTATTTCTTTGTAACATAATTCCAAAATCGAGGAAGGCAACATGAACGTGGATTGATATGGACTAAAATATCTCCCATATATGGAACAAGTATGGATACTAAAATCAAAGACTTCGTTGACAAGTACTTGTGTTGTCATCAACAAAACTACCTACAAATCTAAAAACTTTCCAACGTCATCATCACAAAAACACTTGTAGAAGAGGAAGAAAGGTGCATTGCAGGCTCAATTTTCTGATACCACCAATGCCAAGAACAAGAATACTTGAGCCCATGGAATTCAAGAATGTAAAATAAAAATGTGAATGAAAGAATGATATTTGA
The DNA here is from genome assembly GCA_031772625.1 of Pinus tabuliformis. NCBI lineage: Eukaryota > Viridiplantae > Streptophyta > Pinopsida > Pinales > Pinaceae > Pinus > Pinus tabuliformis. Next base: position 487,625,384 of record CM062818.1, read on the forward strand.
TGCACTAGAGAATATGGAACATAATGAGACATATAGATTTGATAGTTTTCTTAATAAAACATGTATAAGTGAATCTGATTATATCCATGCAATTTAATGTATTTTGAGGTGAAGAACAATTTTGTTGAAAAGAGAACCAACAAAAATTTGGACTAGTAGCTTTGCTCAACATATTTCATTAATCTGGTGTGCAAATATTGATTCTCAAATTGCACTTGATACATATGCTACAACTACTTATTGTACCTCATATATGACAAAGATAGATAAAAAAATGACATCAATGTTTAAACGTGTGCGAAGAGAGTGTCACAAAAATGATGGTGACGTTATTGACACAATTACAAGACTTGGAAAAGCTTTATTGAACTTTCAACAAATGTCTGCACAACACTGTATATAAAGTGTTGTCAACGCCACTGAATACTAGTTCAAGAAAATGTATATTTATTAATACTTAACCTATAGATGATCAAACGTTTTTTACTAAAGAATCTAAGAGACTTGGAATGTGAATCAAATGATTAATAAAAAATAACAAATTTATCAATTATTGATCGTTGTTTGCAATGACTAGAAAACATTGAACTTGTATGTTTAGTGGAATTTTCATCTTGTTATACATTGCATGGAAACAAAATAGGAAATGTAGATAGACCATATGTTAGAAGGTACATAAAGTAGAATAAACATATTAATGCTGACAAATATTACATAGAATAATTGATGTTGAATGTCTCATATCGTAGAGATGAAAACATATTTAGGGAACTATATTCGAGTTGGAAGAATGCATATTTCTCATTTGAGAAAACCATAAAATATAATGAGTGAAAATCTACCAATGAAACAATGAAAAAGTGGATTGATATTTATAGAATAGTTACTGAGATTAAAAAGAAAAAGACAAAATTATTAGAAAGAAATTTATTTTCTTGTGATGAAATGGAAAATGAAATTTTTTATCAAGAATATGATATCGACTAGAATATATAATAATTACAAAATGATAAAAATGAAAAATTAATTTTTGAGACGTTATGAACTTTTCAAGCATCCACATGCATTAGAAGAAAAATAATCTATAAAATCATGAGAATGCTTAATCCAAAACAGGCAAGAATAATGAAAGAAATAGTGGACGAGAAGAGAAAAATTCGAAATGACCCATTGTACGTAGTTGTAATAGGTGGCGCGGGGGTTGTAAAGGCGTTTACTGTTATAGAAATATTCCAATCACTAATTTTCTTGTACAATAACATGTTCGAATATGACCCATGTCAATTAAAAGGAATCATAAAAGCATATATATGGAAGGAACTGTTCAATATGGACGGTATGACATTGCATTCTTCATTCTATTTACCATTTAACAAATCAGAATATCTTTTGCTTAAAGGTAAAAAATTAGATACATTAACAAAACATTGTAAAAAACTCTGTATTATTATATGTGATGAAGTGTCTTTGATAGGTTCGACATTATCATGCCATGTCGACAAACACTTGCACGAAATTAAGTATACTCCATGCTTTTTCCAAAAAAAATATTCATTAATTTCCATTTTTTCTAAAAAAATCTAAATATTGTTTTACTTTAAAAATCGCCAAAATTTTATATAGAGACTGTATAAAATTATTAGAAATTTGAATACTTCTACAAAAACATTACTAAACATTTTACAAATTACATATTATGTACTAGTGAGATATTCCAAGGTTTCTAAACTTTAAAATGAATTTCCATCCTTAAAATTTTCTTTGACAATTTCTAGAAAGAGAAAGTCAAATTCTATGAACTGAACATGACAATGTATAAAAAAAATAACAAGTTCATTGAAATCCTTAATAAAATGTGAGTCAATCAACAATCTAATAAAGACTTAGCATTTATAAACAATAAGTTCCTCATAGCTACCCGAATGGATCCATTGTTTCCATATATATTTTACGCACACATAGATGTACAAAAGCATAACGAAAAAAAAATAGAATTTGTTGCATATGACAAGACAATGAGATTACCATCGAGAATACTTATGAAATGCAATGTTCTTATTGAACTATATGTGGGGAACTATAATACAGAATATCGTATTGTTAATGGCACTGATGGGATATGCAAAAAAATATGAAAAACAAAATAATGTTGATGTGTTATGGATAAATTTCATGAATCCAAATATCGACAAACTTCAAAGAAACAAGTATCATGAATTGTGTGATGAAAACGTTTCATCTGATTAGACTCCAATATTGTGTGTTTCAAATCCTTTAACATGTAATACAAATAGCTTTACAACTATAGTGAGCAAAAAAATTATGATACATCTAGCTCGTGCTAGAACAATTTAGCAATCATAGGGTTTAACGTTTCTAAGTGGCATGTCAACACATGGACTAGTTTACAAAACACTATCGCGTATTACAACGATAGAATCATTGTATCTTCTTCAAAGACTAACACAAAAAAACATTTTGTGTAAATAAGAAAGTATTATAAGAAATGAAACGCTTAAGAGATAAAGCATCATGAAAGTTGTGGTACATAGAGAAGTCGATAGAAAATACAAATACTTTAACAATTGCAAGTTTGTACATGCGAATTCTACGTGCTCATGTGAATGAAATTGTGCATGATGAAGATTTAATGAATTCTATGAAAAGAATTTAAAATATTCACCATCCAATACTGAAGTTTGCAAATCATCAAATTCTCTTCAAGGAGTAATTAATTGAATAAAAGAGAACATAAAAATTTTATCAATGAAAAACATTTGTAATAATAGAATCAAACTTGTTTTGTTGGAAGTACATTTCCAATGTCGAATATCTGTAATAAATGTATATGTTGGATCAATTGTACCTATTTCTGCAATCATTGAAGTAATAGAAAAAGTAAAGGCACAATTTCAATATCGACATTAATTCAAATATCAACATAAGTAATAAACTATTAGAATATATGTAGTTCAAACAGTTACAAGAAATAACAAGGAATTTTATTTTTGGGAAAAGAAAAATTATTGATCACATTTGGAAAAATTTCCATATTTAACAATGTCATTCTCATACATTCATACCAGAGTGACCATGATGCTGTACATGCTTCGTTACACTTTGAGTAATTGTAAGACTGCAAAAGCTATACATTTTCATTTTGTTTTGAAGCAATAACTTTCATAAGAATTTGTAAGTGCAATAAAGGACACTTTTGTAAATTTTAGTTATTTTTGTATAGGCAGTAACCATAGATTTGCTTATTTTCTATGATTTGCAATAAAAAGTGAATTAATGTTAATGTTAATGTTAATGAACAAAACGTGAATCTTAATGTTAATTTTAATGAACAAAACTTTTATGTTAATTTCAAAGTGTCAAATTCCAAATTATAGTTGTTCCTACGAAACACTGCATAAGAAAAAGAAAAAAATAAAAAATTCAAGAAGGCGTAAATGCTAAAAAAGGTTCACAGTTAAGCAATAAGGGAACATGCTTCTACATAGTGTAAATTCCCTTAAACCTTGCATTCTCTTTTTTTGTTTACTAGTGATATTTTATTTCAAATTCATTTAATCTTTGAATGCAGGCTTTTTTCTTTTCATTAAAAGTGGCTTTTCCCTAGAACGATTCACGGATTTCAATTCATTTACTTTTGGGCCTAATCATAAATGGTTTCATAAACTCTTTAGATATCGAATGTTATTTTTTGTATCCAAAATTACCAAGATGGCTTACATATCTATTTTTGTATGCTATTTTCTATTTTTTTTCTTCTCCTTTTTTTTGCCAAATAACATTGTTTCAGAATCAAATTAGAATTTTTTTATATGTACTTAATTAATTTCAGATTAATTATGTTATTTTTCCATAATACAGGGGCACAAAGTTAAAAAGAAAAAATAACCAAAATGGTAGTCATGAATATGATAGTGAATTTTGATATCAAAATTTGAATTATATACCTTATTATTAAAAAACTCATTTCTTTATGCAAATTTTGATACAATATTTTAACATTTTTTTGAACAATTCAAACACAATTTCTCTTTCACTAATAGAAATCAAAATACATATGCACTAACTATTTTTGATTGACAAAAATATGTTTCATCTTTGATGTTTATTTTAATCATATCTATGGTAATTAAAATTTTATTATGAACACAATTGTGTTTATACAAATTCTGTGTTTTAGATTGTTATAACACTTATAACAAAGTGCATTTTTATTTTGAACATTGTCATGTGGATTCGAACAATGTTTTGAATTTGTTGTGTTCTCTTATAATATATAGGACTATACAAAATGATGTTTTAATAAACAATCAAAATGTATATCTAATGTCTTAAATCATTCCATAGTCCATGTGGTGAAATATCTTCTTTCAACTCTCTAGCAGTCATCCCCTATTGTCCCACCACCATTTTTGCAAATAACTTGTAACTACATTAATCTTGTCATAATTGAGGAGATCATATGTGAAATGATCCTCAACTACTATCAATTTTAACGATATGAATTGACATTTAGCTACTCCAAGGCAACGTGTTTTATTAATATGCTAGATCACATTCTATTTTGAATAACTAGAGCTCTCCTATCAATAGATACAAGTTATTTTTTGGGCATTTATTCAGAGAAGTAACATATAATTAGGATATTCACTCCATAAAATTGTTTTACTATTTACGATTTATGGATTAGATAATTGCACATTAGGCCATTGTCCTCATATTATTCATCATTAATTGAAATTTGTTCTTCAAATAATGTATGAAATCATTCCCTATTCCATGTGAGGAAATCTCTTCTTTCAACTCTCTGGCCCTTGTCCTCTCTCGTCTTGCTGTCATTTTTCCAAATATCTTATAATTGTGTTAATTTTATCATATTTGAGTAGATCATATGTGAAATGACATTCAACTAATATCAATTTTAATGACATGAAATCAAATTTAGCTACTCCACGGAAGCTTGTTTTATTAATATGCTAGATCACAATTTTTTTTATTAACTAGAGTTCTGCTATCAATAAATACAAGTTCTTTATCTGGCATTTATTCATAGAATTAATGTGTACTCAGGACATTCACTGCATAAAATTGTTTTACTATTTACTAATTCTAGACTAAATAATTTCACATTTGGTGACAGGACTCATACTTTTGAACATTAACTTAACTTAGTTCTTTAGACAATTAATAAAAAAATTGTTTTATAAAGTTCCTTTACACAAAGTAGAAAGAAACGTGCGATTGTAGAGTTACAATTTATCATATTTTCTTGTTTGGAAATTTTCCGATGTCCTATGATATAAGCACAGTGAGAATAAGAGTTGCAACTACTAGTCCCAGTAACTAAAAAAAATCATATGTCGATAGCCCATCCATGATGTAGATCTATAGTAAACTGTTTAATAAAATATATAAATACTACTAATTACATTTTGTAAATGTTACAATGTGAGATTTGAAGAAAGAAGCTTTCCCATCGAAAAGGATGAATATCAAAATCAACTTGTAAAATATTTCTATTCTGAATGATTTAAACATTAGAAATTCTGAAACAAAACATTTTAACTAAAATTAACATTGTAGCTAAGACATATTTCATTATCGGTGGACAAGGAGCGGGAGTAGAATAGTGAAGGCAATCATCAAGGGTTTCAGTGAGTTGTAGACAGTGTTCCCCATGGAGGGTCGCAGAGGAGGGAGTGCCACTCCCTCTTATGAGGAGGCCGTTGCTAGTAGAAGTAAGAAACCTCTATAAAATGATAGAGATACTTCGGAGGAGAGGAAAAGAAATATGGAAGAGGAGACAGTAGGAGCCAATACTAAGGAAAACAATGACACAAACAACAAGGAGGTAGAAGACAAACAACAAGGAACTAAACACAAGAAACACAAAGGACCCTGTAAACCCAAAGCTGAGATCACACCCAGAGTTATTTTAAACGATCCTGATTTGTAGGCACAAAGGGATCACATGCGGACACATGCTATTATCTGTAAGTTCATGGGACTATGGCCTACTGAAAAAGCATTACAGACATGGATCAAATATCACTGGAAACCTAAAGGGAGCATTGACCTTCATCTTGGGTCAAAGGGATTCTTCACTGTGGTGTTCACGAACATTGAAGACAAGGACAAAGTATTTGAAGGAGGGCCCAACTTCTATGCAGTAGATGGACTCTACATGAGGCCATGGATGATGAATTTTGTCCCGGAATGTGAGAGTTTTACTTTGGTACTGGTCTGGGTAAGACTCTATTCTTTACCCCTTGATTACTAGCAAAATGAATCATTAATAGCCATAGGCAATAAATTAGGTCATTTTTTCAAAGCTTCTGAAGAGACAAGAAGAGGGAAATACACTTCCTTTGCTAGGACATGTGTGGAAATGGATCTATAAGGAGCTCTACCAGATGAAGTGATCTTGGAAGTTTTTGATGAAGAATGGGTGCAAACAGTAGACTATGAGCATATTCCATTCAAATGCCGTAGATGTCATGAACATGGGCATCTATTTAGAGACTGTCAACTCGGTAAAGTGGTAAATAACCAGAAGGCTAATACAGCGAAGGAAATAGATAGTTTCCAAAAAGTGGTGAATTGAGGAAAAGGCGGCAAAAGAGGACCAAAGCAACATCAAGATGAAGCGGTAAAGGTCAGTCAAAATAAGTTCCAAGTTCTTGAAGAAGATGAAGAGATCACAAAAAAAGATCAAGCAATGGAAGGAAGTCCTGGGGAAAAGAAAAAAGAAGAAGAACGTGAACAAACTCAGGAAACTGATTATTAGAAAGAAACCATGATGAGTGAAACAAAACTTGATATGGATCAGGAAATGACCCAGAGTGAAATGGACCTGGAGGACCATGAGATACAGGAGATTCTTGATAAAGAAAACCTAGATCTGGAAGTGTTCTTGATTCAGGGAACTACGGGAGGAGTGGATTCAGTACCTCAAGAAGACATCAATAGAATATAGTAGTTGCTTTTATGGAAAATGTAGGCTAATGCGTTGGAGAAAGGAAAAAACAGAGATAAGCGGGATAATAGAGGGGTGAAGACATTGAAAACAACTCCGGGACTAGCAACAAGAAACCCAGGTAGGAAAAGAGGCAGGAAAAAGCATAATGAACTCTTGATGGAGTGTGGCAAGCTAATGATAGATTCAAGTAAGATGAAAGAGCTAGCCAACTAATCCTTTACAAATATTTAATTATGAAGTTTACATCTTGGAATATCAGAGGTCTAGGGAGTAAGACAAAGCAGAGAATGCTTAGTAATAGGATGAAACAAGAAATGCCAGACATAATCTTTATCTAAGAAATGAAATGTTCCATTCAAAAATTAAGACAAATCCATAGCAAATGGCTCAGTAGATTTGAGTTTCTAGAAGTTAAATCAGAGGACGTAGCGGGGGGAATTCTCACTCTTTCGAACCCTCGAAAAATTAGCATATTAGAACCCTCTGCATTCCCCTTCCCCCTCCCATATTTCCTTGTCTTAAACTTGCCCCTCTCTCATCCTTAATATTCATGCTTCCGTTAGAATTGATGTCCTGTAGCCACCAAGTTTTATCTTTAATCATAATCATATTTGAAATCTAATTACATAATAAATCAATTTATATCTAGGTCAGTTAAGCTACATAGTCTAGATTAATTAAACAATGCAAAACCTAATGTATTAAATTTATTAATTAACATTATGGTCAAAATTGAAAAACAATATAAAACCAAATTAATTAAACATCATATAACTATATTAATTACTCTATACAAATATAAAATAATTACACAATACATAGAAATATATATCCAAGTTAATTGTACATTAGAATCCAAACTAATAAAACAAATATATAAACCTAGTGCATTAATCAGAGTTAATCGAACAATAAGCATCTAAAATAAAACAAAATAAAACTATTCTAATTAAAGCAACATAGATTTATGCAAATTATTCAATATAAAACTTTATTAATAGCAATAATAATAACAATAGAAAACTAAATCAATTAAAACATCATATAACTAAGCTAATTAATACAAATCTAAAATAATTACACATACATAGATAATATACATCTAGGTTAATTGAACAATAGAACCTAAGCTAATAAAACAAACATATAAAACCTAGTGCATACAATCAAACAATGAGCAGCTAAAATAAAAAACAAAATAAAAACTATTCTAAGTAAATATACAATATAATACTTAATTAATATAATACTTAAATATACAATATAATACTTAATTACACAATACATAGATTAATATCTAGGTTAATTAAACAATATAACCTAACCTAATACAACTAATTTATAAAACCTAATGCATATAATCGAACAACAAGCATCTAAATTAAAAACAAAATAAAAACTATACTAATTAAATATACAATATAATACTTAATTAATTATTCAATATTCAAATCCTTCATGTAGAAAATAGTCAATTAAAATTATAAAACCTAACAATGTACAGCGGCAAAGCTAGGGCATATCCAATTAGTAGCTTAAACAAAATGAAAAAATTTAATAATTTATTAAATGAGCATTGGTCGGCTAAACCCCCAAGCTGTCACCCTTCACCATATTTATCGCAAATTCTTTTTCCTCTTCTCTGTATATCATGTCCTGATGATGAGTCTTGCTCTAGACTCGAAACGTCGACAGAAAAAGATGAACACTGTGGATGATCCGAATTCAAACTCTCAAAAACCACTCCACAGAAACCTGCAATCCAAAAAAGCATAATAGATGCTGAGGCAACTAGGAACTATCTATCAGTCGTTATTCAACCTATAGGAGATAGGTACTCCTATCTGGTCACAAATGTATATGGCCCTCAAAGAGTAGACGACAAACTCAGGTTTCTAGACTCACTGGTGGATCTTAGCGACAGACATGCAGGAATACCTTGGATCATGGGAGGGGATTTGAACATGATCAAATCTCTTTCAGAGAAAAAAGGAGGAATCAGAACTCTAAGTAAATACCCTTTAGAGTTTCAAACCTTTATAGACAATATGAATCTTGTTGGTACTAAAACAAATACTGGCCTCTTTACTTCGAATAATAAAAGAGGAGGAGAGTCTTAGGTAGCCTCAAAGTTAGATAGATTCATTATCTCAAAGGATTTGATGCTAACAAATAAGGAAGTAATAGTGGAAGTTCTCTCCTTTGGAGGCTCAGATCACGAGCCGGTTCAACTGGAGATCAAAGGTATGGGTATTCTCAGAAACAGACCTTTCATATTTGAAAATATCTGGCTCTCCCACCCAGATTTATTCAAAAATATTAAAAATGGTGGTCAGAAGATTTGCAGATTCAGGGAACAATAATGTTTCTTCTTCATAAAATACTAAAGCATATCAAACTCAAACTAAAGGACTGGAACAAAAATTATTTTGGTAATATTTTTGTGGAAAAAAAATTGTTGAAAACAAAATGAAGGTTCTCAACCAAGCTCTGAGCAAGGATGGATTTGATAGATTCAAAAGTAACCAAGTGGAAAAATATCATCAAGAATGGGATAATCTATGTAAACAAGAGGAAATATTTTGGAGACAAAATTCTAGGGTGCAATGGCTAAAAGAAGGGAAGCGTAACACGAAATTTTTTCACATGTCCACCATGGCGAATAGAACACACAATGGAATATCTTCAATTAAGAATGAAGATGGGAATCTTTTCACCTCCCATGAGAATATTGAAGCTATGCTAGTTCATCACTTCCAAAGAATTACTCAGGAAAATAATTCAGATAGAGAACAATCCATCAGTGAGGTAACTAGAAACATACCAAAGCTGGTATCCATAGAGGATAATTTCAATCTAAAAAGGCTAGTTTCTGAAAAGGAGGTAGATGATTTCCTCAAAGAAATGCAGAATGGAAAAGCACCAGGCCTGGACAGTTTTAATGTGGATTTTTTTAAAGCATGCTGGAATACTGTTAAATAGGATATCTTGAATGTAGTGGAGGATTCTAGGTTGAACATAACTATTTTGAAAGTGCTCAATACCTCCTTTGTCTCCCTTATCCCTAAGCAGGACATTGCTCAAACATCGGATAATTTTAGACCCATGGCTCTATGCAATGTGGTTTGCAAGATAATATCCAAAGTAGTGGCTAATAGACTTAAACCTCTGCTTCCTACCCTAGTTTTAGGGGAACAATCCGGTTATGTGGAAGGCAGACAAATTTTAGACAACATCATTCAAGCCCAAGAGGTGGTTCACTCGTTAAGTAGCAAAAGGCAGGTTGGAATGATCATGCAATTAGATATAACAAAAGCTTATGATAAGGTAAACTGGACCTATATGAAGAGGGTACTTATTGCTTTTGGTTTTGATCATAATTGGGTCAGGTGGGTGATGGCCTTAGTTACTTCCTCCAGCTTCTCTATTTTGGTGAATGGCTCTCCCTCTAAGATTTTTAGTCCTTCCAGAGGCCTCAGACAGGGAGACCCACTCTCTCCATTTATTTTCATTCTCATGATGGAAGGACTTGGTAGGTCCATCAAGCATGCTAAAGTGACAAGTAAGATTAATGGCCTTCAACTAATTGAGAATGGTTAGGCTCTAACACATCAAAAATTTGTTGATGACAGAATGCTACAGGGAGTCCCCAAAGTTAAAGAAGCTACAACATATAAACAAATCCTGAACGTCTTTGCCATGGCCACAGGTATGGAAGTTAATCTCTCGAAATCAAAAATCTTTTTCTTTAATACCAATATTGCGATTCAAAGAAATATTTCCAGAATTCTTGGCTTTCAAAGGGATTCCCTTCCCTCAAAATATTTGGGAGTTCCTCTAACTACTAAACCAATGCTCAAAAGCATTTGGGAACCCTTGATCAATAAGTTTCAAGATAAAGTCAGTAAATGGACCTTTAGATCATTAAATCTTGCAAGCAGGTTGGTTCCTACAAAAGATGTTTTGCACGCCATCCCTATTTCTATGTTATCTGCCCTCCCAGTTCCAAAACGAGTCCTTCAGCAATTCAGAAATACACAAAGAAACTTCCTTTGTTGTAAGGAGGAGATGAGGAAGAAATGAGCCATAGTGTCTTGGGAAAAAATTTGCAGACCAAAAAACCATGGAGGGCTTTGCTTGGATGATCAAGAAATACTCAACAAGGTATTAGGGGCCAAACTATGGAGGTGCTGGGTTCAAAATCTAGAGACTGAATGGACAAATATCTAGAAAGAAAAATATGAAAGATCCTGGCAAACTAGTGATCTTATAAGAATGTTAGGTAATATTAAGGGCTCATACATCTTGAACAAAGCCTAGGAGAACAAAAATTTAGTTCAAGAAAATAGTTTTTGGGAAATCAGAGAAGGGGATCTAGCTCTTTTTTGGGAAGATAAGTGGCAACAAGAACCAATACTATTAAAAGAAGGCTTCCTCGACCTTAGACATGAGACAGATTCCTAAGGAATAATTAACATAAAGGACTTCTGGGATAACACTCAACAAATGGAGAAATGGAGAATCTAGAGAAACATTGATTGAAGAAATAACAACGCCTTGGGAACAAAGGATGATCTTAGCTTCAAGGGGGAAATACCAACTAAGATGGGGCAATAGTAAAGAGGGCACCTTTAATCTTAAAGAAGCAAAAGGCATTCTCCTTGAGGTGGATCCCGAGGTTCCGGACAAAATCTTCCAGAAAATTTGGAGGCACCAAGGGTGGATGAAAATCAAACTCTTCATGAGGTTGGTATACCACAGGAAAATCTTGACTTGGGATAATATCAGGAGGAGGGGTGTTCTGGGGCCTTCTAGATGCATACTCTATGGGGAGTAAGATGAAACAATGGAGCATCTATTCAACAAATGCATTTTCACCTCGTGGTTATGGGACATATTTGCCAAAATCTTTCAACAATATGGCAGGGACAAAGGGAGCATCATTAATACCATCTATAGTTGGAGAGGAAATTTTCCATACTATGAAATTCTCAACTCAGCCTGGGCCCTTACACCAAGCTTCATCATATGGAATGTCTGGAAGGAGAGGAACAAAAAAATATTCAAGGAGGGAAAAGATCCCCCATATCGCCTATTTGAGACAATCCTGAAACAACTTAAGGAGACACTGAGTACCACTGTTTGCAACCACCATAAAAATCCTCCCTCAGATAGGGATGGGAAAATTCTCAGGTAGTTGGGGCTGCAGGGACTAACTCCTCAAGGTCTTAATAGGAAGGTTATAGCAAGGGACACGGAGAAGGATTTCTGTCATCCTCCCCTAGAAGGATATATGAAATACAACATTGATGGAGCATCAAAAGACATATTTCATTATCAATTCTAAAACTAAAAATTATAACGATAATTAATATTATAACTAGGACATATTTATAGACATTTGTAATTATAGCATACTAAACCTTATTTATGTTTATGCAGATGCATTTTTTCTTCTCTACACATGCTTACTTCATACAATGAGTTTCGTACAACCATTTTTGCAGAAATTTCATCACATATCTATTTCCATGCTTGAGAAATACACTTATAAATAATAATAATAATAATAACCACAATATCTCTCTCTCTCTCTCTCTCTCTCTCTCTCTCTCTCTCTCTCTCTCTCTCTATATATATATATATATATATATATATATATATATATATATATATATATATATATATATATATCACAACAAGAAAGCACAAATGCATATGTGCAGAATTGCATAGAAAATTCATAATACATAAAAATCTCTCTAGATTTCATTGTAATAATGTTCACACTTTGTGTAATTAAAAAATAATAAAATAACCACTAATTTTGTATATGCATAACCTCTTCGGCATAGATTTTTTAGGAAATCTATCACCATATAATGGTTCACAACTAACATTTAAAAAGAAAAGTTGACCATCCATATCAATAGTACATCCTCATTTGAGCATAGTGCAATGGAAATGAGTGTCAACCTATTTAGTCGAAAAATATTTCGGGCTACCAGCGACAACTAAAATAGTAAGGGGCACATTAACATCAACGCCAATAACACTTCCAACCAAATCTCGGAGCTTTTTCTCTAATCCAAGATGACTTAATGGAATTAAAAATAATAGTCTTTTAAAATAAATATATACATGAATTCATGAAATAGATATCAAAAAGAGTATTTCATAATGTCAATAGATATGGTTTTATCAATATATTTGAAACTTGTTGTGTTAACATGATTATGTGTGAATTTACTGAATGCATATTAATAGTAGTACTTGATATTGATTATTTTTTCTATTCTAAGTGCCAATACCAAATCCTTTCAGTGGTTTGTACATTACCTACTATTCTTGTCGTGATTAGGAGATACAATATGTTGGAAAAAGGAATATTAATTTCACTAAAAAATTCTATAACACGCAACAATAAAACTGATAAATGATATTTAATACTGTATATAAATTTCATCTTTCCACACTTGTTTTCTACATCCAAAGAGTTGTTATGTATGTGTTCGGAAAAAAAATAGAGAGTGAAGATTACTTAGTGCATGGTTTTTTTTTCACTTAAGAGCATAAGAGAATAAACTTAATGTTAATTAAGAATGACATGTCAATACTGCATGGACTCTTTTGCAGAGCTTCTATTGTGCGGAGTGACTTCGAAATGAGGACGTACGTCGGTGTAGAGGTTTATGTTCCTTTCTTCACACACCATCATTCTTTACATATTTTTTTTAATAATAACATTAAATATAGTGATTGTTGTATTCAGTTAAATCTATGTGAAGGTGTCTTTATTCTCCTTAGATTACCAGATGAACTAGGTTTTGTTCAAAGGAAGTGTGTGTGAAGGAAAATCACACATGTATATTTCTTTTATTGTGTCCACCAGATAACTTTATTTAATACCAGAGTAGCTATTTGGAAATGGTTGTGCATATCTGACAATAAATAAAAAATAAAAAATACACCCTTTTTAGCGGCATTCTTTGATGTCAATAAAACAATAAATAATAATCATAATAATAATAATTAATTGTATGTCATCCCAATGAACATGTATTTATTCTATTTTGTACATCCCTGCCATTTAGTACACATATATCGAGAACATTAAGACAATAAGCATTTCCAAAGTAATAAAGAAAATAATTATCTAATTTCAAGATTTAGTTTATAAGCTACCACTAACATTTGCTTTGAAAATTTCATTTTCTATTTATTGAAAGTGTTAAACGTGTCGATAAATCTATAAATCGGATCTAAATCCCATAAGGGCTAAGGAAAAATGGTAGTGAGGAAGTTTGGAATTGCACTATCAATCATGATAAATGGCTTTAGTAAATGAAAATATTTCTCATAAATCATGAGAAAATGTATACACAGGCAACTGTAACGTGTTATGATAATTAGCTTTTTACAATGATATTGAAAATCTTGTATGGGAGTTTTCATAAATCAAGTTTCCTTTACTATTGTTCATATTACACTATTGGCATTGTAATGTTGGCATTGATGTCAACAAGTTCTTCATGTTTCTTGTCGTATGCATGTGTGATGAGTGTTGCATTAAAGGAAATTTGACACTCAAAGTGCCCATTAAATATTCACGTGATTTCCATGTCATAATATGTAAACCAATCAAAATCCTTTAAATTTAAAAAGAGGTACATGTAAATATTTTGGAAGGAAGAGATAAAAATACCAGTTTTTTTAATTCTATTTTGGCTTATCTCCTTATAATTTTACTCAAATTTTAACACATGTTTTTAATGTATTGGCAATTGCTATCAATGTGGGTCTTGTCAAAAGTATGTATAATGGGTACTCGTTGGATGTCGAATTGAATTTCACATCCATCGAGTGTCTACACTTGAAATTTGAGTAAAAATATAACGAGGTAATAAAAAAATATAATTAGAAAAAGTATTTTTCTTATTTTGCATCCAAAATTCATAACTCTTATTTTATTATTTTAACGATTATTTTATTATTTCTCCTTAGGAGACCACTTTTAGGCTGAAATTTCCTCTAATGGTGATGGATGATTGGTTGATGATCATGTTAGTTGGCATTGATGTTAATATACCTGAGTATACCTAGTGGAGATGATGTTGCAACCACTCAGCAGATGGATTCAAACCATGTTGTGTTGATGCTATATGTTGCTTATGCAGGTGATTGGAGCACTGCTACATGTATTCATATGCTCCTACATGTGATGCAAGCATTGGAGTCATTGCTACATCTTTTTGGTGTTGGTTGCTTGTGTTGGAGGTCCTTCTACCAGTGTAGGAGACACTTGGATGCCTTGATGCTGCTACTGTAGGTGTTGAGGTTATTGTTATAGGTAATGGAGATGTTGTTTCAACTGTCAAAGATGTCAAGATTGCAGCTTGAGGAGATGGAGGTGTTGGTCTTAGTGCTAAAGTTTGCATAATAGTTATAACATGTCATTGACTTGTTCTTATCATATTTCATTAGTTGTGGACCTCTTGCAGAGGTTTGGAGGTGTGCTCAGAAGCTGAGGAAGATGTTCCAATACATGGTAGAGGTTTTTGACTAAAGAACTGATTCTTTCTCTCCGTTTTATCCCCAGTCGCATGGAGGATGGGTCAAGGGAGAGGTATTAGGTTCTAGTAACTAGCACAAAAGGCCGAATGGAGTAGTTATAGCTACAATCACATGTAGGAGAGTGATAAGGGAGAGATTATGACATCTTCATTAAAATTTCTCCACATTCCTCACATTATTGAGATAATGTTTTTCTTTGGTGACATCCTTGATAAAAAAAAACGATTTATGGTCGGAAAGTTTCATGGGAGCTCTAGAAGTTGATAAAAGTTGAAAATATCAGAAGGAAAATGGAGTTAGTGTCTTGATAGAGTCAATGAGATGAATCCAGATCAAATCAAGCATATGAATAGGATTTTTGAGCTCAATAGTTCTATCTAATTATTGAGCTGATCACATTAGTTCTATCTAATTATTGAGTTGAGCACTTGAGTTCATCCATATATTGGAAATACCTCATGATGAGTTGGTTTATTATCTAATTGTGTTGACAGAGTGAGTGTTTGTAGAAGAGCTTTCAAACAATGTGAGTAATATTATGCATATTTTCTAAATCAGTTTGCAGCGGTAGAAGCAGTGACCGGAAGTATGTTTCAATTATGATGTTTATGCAGTTTGTGAAGTGTTGAAGTGATGATTGATGTAGTGAGTTGAGGAGATTGTTTTCTAGCTTGTATGAACATTTTCGTGTGGATTTTCTTATTGCAAATTGTACTGCAAATTTAGCAATGATTGTACTTTGATGTTATGTTGTTGCAATTCTCATTCTTAGCAAGTTTTAGGTATCCAGTATGAAAATATATGAAACGAGACTCACATGGAGGAAGTGAAAGCATGGGGGATTTCAATATAGAGTGTTTGGCACATTCAGTAGATGGAAGAGTTTTCTTGGTCCAATGGTGGTTGGATGTTTCGATAGAAACTGGGTGAGGCTCATTAGTTGTGATAATAATGGTAGATGAGAGTCTATAGAGTCATTTGTTAGTTCATGATTAACTAGGTAACGATCATTGATCATGGTGGCCTTTAGCAGATGGTAGTCTGTATATATGATAAAGAAGTAGTTTCATGTTTGATAGTGTCAGCATAATTTGAAAGAAATCGAGTCTCCCGGCTCCTGGGAGTAACCTGATCCATGTATAATTTGTTCAACAAATTAATAAAAGAAGTGAGTAGTGAAACAACAGCATGGTGGTTTTTTGCCTCAGGAAATGTTTTCCACCATACATCTTGTGTCCATTGTGTGATCATTTTTTATGTTTGCATGCTTATTTTTGGTGCTCTAATATCTGATTATGTGTTTCAATTTATGCATGTTTAAATATTAAATAATTGGATAAAAGGTATAAAAGTGCCACACTACTGATTCACTCGCCCCTTCTTAGTAGTGATATAGTTTCCAACAATTGGTATCAGAGTAGGGCTTTGTATTGCAGCTTGATCACTAGAGTGTGGATATTGGATTTTTTGGTACAATTTTTGAAAATTATCCAAAATGGATCAAAAAGGTATTCCAATACTTCATAAAAGTAAATTTACAATTCACAGAGCGAATTTGGAATCATATTTTTTGTCTGTTGATGTAGTTGTTTTGTTATAAGTTGAATATGGAGGTATGGATAAATCTAACGATTTAGTTAAAAGAATCATTTTGAATAGTATTTTAAAACCTGATATCATGCATGTGAAGCATTGTGAGAATGCCAAAGAAATGTTGGACAGGTTGGAGAATTTGTATGTTGTAGAAAAATGCAGTTTTCAGAATTAGAGAAAAATGCAAAGGATTCGAATACTAATCAATACTCATCAGAAGAAGATAAGGCACTAGTGATTGTAGTAATAGATTGAGCATCAGATGTAAAAATGATGAGAAATTCAATATCATGGCACTGAAATAAGAGATTCAAAGGCTCATGGCTGAAAACAAAGAGTTGGAGGATAAATGCTAGAAAGTGAAGGGTGAATAAATTTCTGCAAGAGAATAATTGCAGAGATTCAAAACTATTGCTCAAGCATCAACAGGAAAATATGAAATTGTTGGAGCACATAGTTGCAAAGAAACATTGAGATCCATTATCCATGCAAGAGGTAGAAAAATAAGAGAAGGAGGCACAAGAAGAAAAGTAGAATTGGAAAGTGTTATAATTTTGAAGTTCGTGGACACATAGCAACAAGTTACAAAAATGGAGAGATCAAACTCTCTCATCAAAAGGAGAAGCAAAGGGAGAAGCTACATCAACCATGCTTGCAAAAAAATTCTCCTTCTTTCAGGTATAATAGTCCATTCTATGGTTATTGTTTCTCATGCAATGATTTTTCACGTAGGGCTATTGATTATGAGGCAAATGCAATGAACAAAAATTGGTTCATCAGAGTATATCACCCTATTCCTCAGTTCCTTGGTCACATTAGATGTTTCTTGTGTGAAAATATTGGCCATAAGGCCAAGGATTGAAAAATTCCCATGTGTTACATGAGATCAAATCAGATTGTGCAAGGGAAATCACACAATAAGAAGAAGGATCAACATAAGAGAGTTTGGAGGAGAAAAGAGTAACAAGGATCTTCCACCAAAAACTGAAGCCTGCATGGTCTCATGGGGAGTTCATGGTTGAATTATTATTTCTATGAAAATTCTTCTTTTTACAACAATATGGGAAAG
The DNA here is from genome assembly GCA_031772625.1 of Pinus tabuliformis. Taxonomy (NCBI): domain Eukaryota; kingdom Viridiplantae; phylum Streptophyta; class Pinopsida; order Pinales; family Pinaceae; genus Pinus; species Pinus tabuliformis. Next base: position 487,643,617 of record CM062818.1, read on the forward strand.
TGTATATGCTCAGGGGGGACCTTGATGTTTGAAGTGTTATTTCTAGCTTTTTCTCTTTTTCTATTCTAGTATGTTTTTAGATGGAACAACCATGTCCATATGTTGATTATTTTGGAGAAGCTATATGTTTTAGTTTGATTGTTGCTAATGATGATATGAAATCCATGCAATATTTATCTAATTTATCTGAATTATCAAGGTGTGATGAAGGATCACACATTCAGGGGGATCATTTATGCTTCCAAATGGATTTGGAATGTGTTAGTAGTGTATATAGGAAACAAGTTTTGTTGTTGTTTCCATATAGTAGTAAGATCATATATTTTGCATGACATACTTGGTTTATTGCTGATGATCATATTGCTAGATGATATTATGTGATGTGTATGTTTCTACCATGGAGATTTGTTGGTCCATCTTGATTGTGCACTTTTTGGCTCATGTTTTTATTTCTAGATGCATTATGTTGATGGTCATGTGTTTTTGGATGGATGAGATATGAGAATGATGATAATTGTTACTGGTGACATTTTTATCCATGCTCTTTTATGTATTTGGATGATGAGAGATGATGGTATATATGTTGATGCCTATATATGGAACTATACATTTTTATTCTCACTAATTTATTTTCTATGGCCCATTGATGATATTTTTCTCACCTATGGTGAGAATAAGTAATTGTTGTTGCTTATGATGATTTCGTATGATGGATGTTGTTTCTTGAATTTTATCTAATGGGGTGCAAGAGTGTGTTGAACACATGAGGATCGATGCGATGTGTAGTATGATGGGGATGGACAAAGTGTTGAGTGGCAATGTACAAGAACATGATATGTCTAGTTGTTGTTTTTCTACACATGGAGATTAGATTGTTGCTCATGGAGGGTAGGTAACTTGATGCATATACCAAGGATTATGTTATTGGTTTAGTTGTTATAAGGAGCATATTTTGTTTCTCATTGATACAGTTTACTTATATTATATTATTATTTTGGGCATGTATAGATGAAAACACATGTATATGCGTAATTAAAAGCTATGTACTATCATTGTATAATATTTTAGGATCGCTAACCATGGAGAGAACCATTGTGTCTAGCATGTATTTTCATTAGCTATGTATGGGTCAATGGGAGTCCAAGTCATGTTTTCCTCTTGTATATCTTTGATGTAGCCCACATATTGGGTGCTCGATGTAAACATGGATCCATGGAGTGATGGTCAGAAAGAGGAGGATTTTTAGAGGATTCTTATGTGAGTCCTATGTATTTGTCACAACGAGGGAAAACTTTAAGAACCACCCCCAAATTTATATGTATAATAAAAGGGTGAATCTCCATGGTATATAGGGAAAATGGAAGGAGATTTTATCAATAATATAATATGTATATAATTTTTTGGCGAATCTCTCACCAGGAATGGCGAATATTTTACTCAATTAATAAATCTTGTAAGATCATGGTGAGTCTTTCACTAAATAATAAAACTTTGTAAGGTCCTAGTGAATCTTAGCATTGTGAACTCTTAGAGAATTTTTTGAAAAAGTATAAAACCATATATGACAAGAGCCACATGGTGGAAATATCACTGTTTTTTTCACATTTCCAGGAAATGGAACTTGTTTATAAAATTATAAAAATGCCAACCAAGTCCCTTATAATATGTAGATAAGCTTATAACAGACTTTGATACATCTACTATGCTTGTCTTCATTCAAGTGTCATAGCTGCTATACTTAACAACGTGAATCACAACTCTCTCAGAACTCAACTCTATAGTGTAATTAAAACCTTTGGAGATTGAATCTGACAACTCTATAAAAAGGATTAGTGAAATAGAAGCTTTTGTGAATGAGCCCACTAATTATCACTGCTAAACAATCAATCTAGACTATGAAGTGTTCCATCTTGATCACAATCATGCTCACGATCAAGGGAGTTCGACCACCTAGCCTAACATAATGGCCATCATAGCTTCCAATAATCAACAACCAGCTTGCAAGGACATCCTAACTCATGTCTCATGAATTTTATTCATCAATCTTAACTAATATAAATCTTATAAATATAATATTAGAATCCTCTCCGGATTCACTGTTAATACAAGGGTAAAGGAAATTTTCTAGCTCAAGGCACTAGCCAATAACAACTTTGGTATTTGTGACCCCTTTGTGGGGATGCACATACCCTGCCCCGTTGGATTTCTGACTTGTAACATAGTTCAAGGATCACAAGACTTTCTAACCTTCCTACTCCATTAGAAACACTTTATATGCTATACATAGTGAATGGAAAAGAAGCATTATAGACAACACAATTTCACAGAAGGAAGAAAAATCTTAGCGAGTTCAATATCAAAATCTTAACCATTGATTAATAAAGAATAAAAAGTAGTGTAATGAATTGTTCCGAGTTATTTATTTACAAGCTGTAAAGAATGTAGCGGAATGGAAATATTACTTAGGCAACCCTTCAATATTTTCTACTAATATGTCTGTGCATGTACATATGAAATTAAGAGCATTGTTGAATACATAGTTTCCTTTTCTCTTGCCTCAATTTTGACAAATCAGTGTGAAATCAATGTCACTATGAATCCCCTTTCCTGTGTGGATGTTTTGAAACATCAATGCGAAATCAAAGTCACTTTGAATTTCCTTTCCTGCGAGGGATCACATCCATAGTTGATTAGTAAAATATAATGTACTATATATTATGTTCAAGAAAATGATTGCAATCTACAGTGGAAATGAGACCTCAATTCTTATTCTGAATTTGATTATCTCAGGACAACATAAGAGATAAAAATGCATATGGCCTTAGTAGCTAGAAAGCAATCACTCCATCATTACAAGACCACCTATATTTTGGCACTTAATCGAAATAATGGCACTATTTGTAGTGCTTATTTGCATTAACACCATGGAAAAGCAACAACAATGTTTCAAAGCACACTTACTAGAAAAGTTGTAACGTTCCGAGAATATTTAATGATAGCATCTGAACCTCATAACTATGGTGGGGAAACTAGGGAACCCAAATATTGGAAGATATCTCATACCAAATCTGAGAAAAAAATAAAAAAGGGAAAAAATAAAAATCTATAAATCAAGCAATGAATTGTTTACAAATCAAATACAATCCCTTTAACTAACAGTTAAATTGTGGTGATATATTTAAATATTTAGTAAGAGGGTAACTTCAAACCATGGAATATTACCTTTGTCATTACTATCATCCCTCAGTGACTGAGATTACAAATCAATACTTATGGAAAGATTGTAAGAAATTCTGTGAAATAGTAAAGCGTAACCTCTATTTTCAAGCAACAAAATCAAGACATTGTTACATCGAGAGCCATAATTGATACATAATCAATGAATCAAGTCCTTGTATGGCACAAGATTGTTTCACAACCTCTATGTTCTCAATGACAAAATCAAGACATTGTATGTGGTTATTGCCAAGAGGAAACTGCGTTGTAATTTGGAAGAGGATCTTATCAAAAGACATGGATTTATTCAAAGCTACAAATTGTAATGGGTACTTGAAAAAAAGTTGGAATATGGGATCATGATACTTAAATTGAAAAAATATTCTTTCCTTCTAGAAACATTATAGTTATATAATGTTTTCGGAAAGCATTAGAATTTGAAATTGGGCCTTTCTATCAAGACAAACTTTTATTAAAAGAATGTACTTTCCTACCTGAAACGTTGTAGATATCCAAGAAAAACTTGAAAAACATAAGAGAACTTAGCATAATGTACTTTCTTTCCTTCCTTAACATTCTTAAAGAGTTGAGGTTCCCCAAGTCATCAGGTAACTTTCGAAGGAAATGAAAGTTAGTAATTGTCCAATTCGCAACTGAAGATGTGTCACAAATACGAGGGGGCATCACCTCCAAATCACAAAAGTGCTCCAGGTTAAAATCTAGCATTATTGGAAGCTTAATGCTCGACTGGTTGTTATTGAACCTAGAAATTTTTCCATTCTTCAGTAAAGGCTTAAAAATAGCTTCTCTAAGTTCGACATGACTTTACTATGCTCTTGAAGTGGGGGCACATGTAGGCTCTCCAAGTGAATAGTCTTAAACTAAGTGAAGATAAGGTCGATAGATCATTTAGTGTGGATCTCTTTAACCCATAACTGAATACTATTTCTCTCTTGAACCCATAATTTAATACTATTAGGACTTTCAAATTTTTCATGGAACTCAAAAATGTTGGAAGAAAGTATTTGCTTCCAAAAAGAGTAAAACTAAAGCCTCTGCTTGAGGACAATTGATGTCACACCACTAACACTTCTCCATGGAATCTATATAGGTAAACCACAAATGCAGAATTGCATTAGAATATTGTTTTTATTGAATACACAAATTGAATCATTGCATTTCTTTAAAATATCTTTTGAAATCAAAATTACTAAAATTACATATCCCGATAACCTAGTGGGTATAGGATAAAATTCACCTGTGTCATTCATAGAAAGCATGAGAAAAAACCTAATACTATATATAGAACCAAGAAAAATTCAATTCATCACTTCTAGGGACCTCGTAACCACCCTACCAATACACAAGTATGTTCCTGTTTGCAGTTAGAAAAATTACCCAAATTACAATCTGTTTACTCCAACATATGTTGGAAAGTTTTAGAAGGATGACTAGTGCAATCAATCCATTCCTTTTTGCCCTGGATTTGTTTCAGTTTAAAACAGAAGTATACAAATATACTTGTCCAATGTCTATGCTTTAACCATTCACCTTAAGATGTTTTTACAATATAATTTCCTAAGTCTATTTAATATCTTCATTATCATAAAAACCAACCTATATCCATATTAACTCCACATCTACCACTCTTAGGGGGATGAAATCTATTTATCCCTCTGAGCACTTGGTAGACCCAGAATTAAGATGGATCTAAGATGATAGAATTTCCCCTTTAAATACTCTATGCTCACATGAATGCCATGGTATTACCATGGGTCAATACCATGGGTTATCATAAACCTAGATCTTAAAAATTGCTATTAGTAATTTATAAAAATTAATAAAATCAATAGTTGAATTTTATTTTATTTTTTATTTTAACCAAGCTAAAATGTTTAACATACATTAAATTACAACATCCAATTTTCTCCTTGATCCACCAAGCCCCGAGAGGGATCAAATATTTTTCACTCTATGCTAGTTTGCATATCACGATATTTGATACTTCTCGGGGGTTAGTAGATCCAGAGTAAAGATGGATCTATGCTAGTTTAATTCCCCCATTTAAATAGGCTACATTCCAGGTGAATACCATGGGTCAATACCATGTGCCATTTTGGTGAATACCATGGGTCAATACCATGTGCCATTTTTATTTTTATTAATACTAATATTAGGGTTAATAATGTTTTTTGCATGGTATTAATAACAATCTAGTCCGTGGTATTTGTCCCATAGTATTTTGCCCATAGGTTTCACCTAAATATAACGCATTTTTTGAATGTTCGTAAATATAAGTTGACTTATGCAGTAAATATAAAAAATGTTTTATTTGTTTACCATACCTTTGGTTTATTTATATTTTTATTAATTTACTATACCTCTTTTACAAATATGGTATTTGGCCCATAGGATTCACTTAAATAAAACCTCTTTATTAAGCCTTCATAAATAGAATGAGGGTTATGGACTAAATATAAAAAGAGGTTTTATTTATTTACCATACATCTAGTTTATTTATATTTTTATTTATTCACCATAACTTTTGAGTAAGTATAAAAAGACGTTTTGTTTTATTTACCATACCTCCACTTTACTTATATTTTTATTTGTTTACACCCTTGGATGTATATAAGGTGACTTATGGAGTAAATATAAAAAATGTTTTATTTATTTACCATACCTCTCATTTATTTATATTTTTATTAATTTGCCATACCTCTTTTATAAATATGGTATTTGGCCCATAGGATTCACTTAAATAAAACCTATTCTTGAAAATGGGCGAATGGAAGGTTGTAACTCCTGGTTTCAAGGGCTAAATTTACCTCTTTTACCCTCTCCCTTAAAATAAGGTGGGCTATTTGAGGTGATTTGTAAAGCTGTGCTATGATACAAAATATTCGCCCACTAAAAATTTAAAATCCCTTAATTTCACCAAAGGGCGAACATTCGCCCCTAAAATTTTCTATGGTCACAACCATGTATTTCCTCCATGAAGCATTATATGTTTTGTACTTCATTGGATATCGTTGTATAAATTCAGTTGGAGTCATGGTCCTTGATTATTTGTCTCTTGTTTAGCAAGGCAGCTCATTGGAGCAGGAAGAAGTGTTATTTCAGTAGCCAGAGTGTACCATTGTAGCTACATTACATGCTTAGGGGGAGCATGTTCAGTCTTTAGAGTTGGCATGGAACTCACTGGTGGTGTTGGCAGTCAGTTTCCTTGTTTCATATGCTTACTTTTCATAAGATACTTCTTGGTTTACATTTGTGTGGTGTTGAGAATGAGAGGGGGAGTCCTTCTCTCATCTCACACATTATTAACATTATCTTTAGTGTTGGTATGCTAGTTCCATTGATGTCAAAAGGAGAGATATTTTGGATTGTTAAGTCAACCTCACATTTTGTATTAAGGTTGACATCAATACTAAAAGGGGAGTTTGTTGGCATTGTAGTGTTGGCATTGATCTCAACAAGCTCTTCCTGCTATTGGTAATATTCATGTGTGATGAGTCTTGGTGATGGATAATTGGTTGATGTTATTGTTAGTTTGAATTGATGTCAACATACCTATGAATAAAACTAGTGAAGATGATGTTGTGGCTGTTGAGGAGATGGATTCTAGTCATGTTGTGTTGATGATAGATGGTGTTGATGTATGTGATTGAAGAGGTACTAAAGGTATTTCATATGCTTCTACATGTGATGAAAGCATTGAAGTTGTTTCTACATGCCTTCAGTTGTGGCTACTTATGTTGGAGGTGCTTCTACTAGTGTGAGAGACACTTGGATGCCTTGATCTTGTTACTGTAGGTGTTGAGGTTGCTACTACAGGTGACAGAGATGTTGTTGCAGGTGTTAGAGATTTTGAGATTACTGCTTTAGGAGCTCGAGGTGTTGGTCTTGGTGCTAAATTTTGAAGAATAGGTCTAACATGTTATTGAATTTTATTATCCTATTTCATTAGTTGCATAACTCTTGCAAAGATTTGGAGTTGTGTTAAGGAGATGAGGAAGATGTTTGAGAAGGTGGTAGAGATTTTGTACTGAAGAATTGATGCTTTCCCTTAGTTTTAGCCCTAGTTGCATGGAGGATGGGTAACAGGAGTTGTTTTATGCTCTAGTCACTGGCAAGGAAGGCTCAAGGGATTGATTATAACTTCGGTCACATGCAAGGTAGTGCTAAAGCAGTGACTATGGATTTTTCACTAAAATTGCTCTGCATTCCTCATGATGTTGAACTATTTTTTTTGTTTTCGTGGCATCCTTTATTGAAACGTTTCGGTTTATGGTTGGAAAAAAGTTTGTGGGACCTCTAGAAGTTTATCAAAGTTGAAAATATCAAAAGGAATGTGGATTTAGTGGCTTTATAGATTCAATGACATGAATCTGGATCAAATCAAGCATATGAACATGATTGCTGAGCTCAATAGTTAGGTGTAATTTTTGAGTTGAGCACTTTAATTCATCCATATATTGGAGAAATCTCATTGTGAGTTGGTTGATTCTGTAGTTGTGTTGATGGAGTAAGTTTGTGGAGAAGCAATTGCAAAATTTGTGAGTCATATTATGCAAAATTTCTAAATCAGTTTACAGGTGTAGCAGCAGTGAGATGAATAATTTTTTGGCCATAATGTTTATGGAGTGTGTGAAATGTTGAAGTGATTATTGATGTAGTGAGTTGAGGAGATTGTTTTCTAGCTTGTATGAAAAATTTATCATTGACTGTTGTTTGATGTTATGTTGTTGTAATGCTCACATTGAGCAAGTTCTAGGAGTCTAGTCCGAAAAGATATGAAACGAGGTTCACATGGAGGAAGTGAAGGCATAGAGGCTTTGAGTATAAAATGATTGGTGGACTCAGTATATCAAAGAGTTTTCTCCATCCAATGGTGGTGGGATGGTTCAAAAGAAACTATGCGAGGCTCATTGGTCAAGATATTACCGACAGATCAGCGTTTGCAGAGTCATTTGTGAGTTTAGGAGTAACTAGATGAGGATTGTTGATCATGGTGGCCTTCAACGGATGGTAGTTCGTAGATCTAAGAGAAAAACACTTTCTTGCCTAATAGTGTTAGCATAATGTGAAATAAGTCGATTCTTCTAACTCATGGGAGTGAGTTTATCCATATATAATTTGGTCAAAAAATTAATAAAAAAAAATTGAGCAGCGTAGCACCGTTGGGGTGTTTTTTTTTCTCGAGAAATGGTTATCCACCAAACATCTTATGTCCATTGTGTGGCTTCTCTTTATGTTTGTATATTTATTTGTGGTTCTCTAATCTTCTATTATGCATTTTAGATTATGCATGCTTGAAGATTAAATAATTGGAGAGAAAGTATAAGAGTGCCACACAATGATTTAGGCCCCCCTCTCATTAGTGATATAGTTTTGAACATACACTACCAAAATAAATCAATTCATCAATGATTTAGTGGTGGGGACCAGTTCAGTAACTAAATCAATTAGTGATAAAAATAGGTAAAGATGTTTACACATAATATTTACGTATGACTGTTTACAATTATTGTTGACAGTTTCAAAGCTAACTGTGATAATTGTCGTCAGCCTTTTTACTATTGGATATATGCACTTATCCATTTCGAAAACTTATATGATTTCTAGGTTTTGCAGAAATTTCAACTCAGAATCGTGAATCCAATAAATCCTTCAAATTTTCGACAATTTAAGCAAGAAAATGCACCAAAAAACCTTCTATAATGTAGTGCCAATAGACAATGACCTTATATTCTATTTCAAATTTCAATTTGTATGGCACATATTTCAATGATAGTAAATCAATAGAAAATTACATAGTAAGTGGACAAGATGGTCTTGCATTATTGATATTTATTTCCATTACTTCCTGTAAACACTAGCTTTGTTATTTTCAATTGATATTTATTAACAATGTCATATGTGGTAGTTTCCACATGAAGAATATAAATAACTATTAATTGGGGCCACAACAAAAAATTGCGAAACTACGAGACATTTGAAATGAATATAAGTAGGAAATAAACAAATCAAGTTATTTTCACTTATAAAATCAATCAAGTGGTATTTGAATCTGCTAATGGAAAATAAGACAAACATAGAAATTTTAATTAGTGGATACTTTCCTCATCTCACATCTATGCATATTCAACATTATTCAAGAGTTAATTTTCTCAATTACTCAAGTTCTTTCACAATGTTCTCTACAACATATCCCCTTTTTTGTAGAATTGTTTAGGGATTTGTATTTATTGATTTAATAGTTTATGAAGAATGTAAATTTAGAAAAAAAAATAACACTTGCAGTAGTCATTACATTGTATCAATTTAATACTACTTTCTCTTTTGCCTCTCGTATTTGCATCTTCGTTTTTTCTAATAACCTAAATTGCATCCGAACAAAGAACCAATGTAATTTTTTTATGTTATAATGTGGAAGAAAATACCACACATAGTTTAAAATATGTTTACAAAACATAGTTTATTGAATTTTCAAAAAATTAAGTATTGATTATCGACAATGAATGCCGAAAAAGTAGTTGAAGCAAGACAAAAATAAAAATCCCCAAGTGCTAGAAAACAATCTTCACCTTCTGCACTTATTGTTGTTGCAACATCATTAATGATTATATGAAAGAGGAAGAATCATGGTTATGGAAAATTGGTTATTGGTGAATGAGAAAATTGACAAGATGAGCAAGATAATTTTCGTGAATTCTTTCTACATAAAACACATATAGTTCAACCACCAAAGTCCAAAACTACCATGAATAGAGAATGCATTGAAAAATATATAGATGTGCAAAGTGATAGCAGTGAACCACCTAACTAAGTTGCTACCCATTTAGCAAAGAATCATAAATAATGTAGAACATTGCGTAAGAGGAAATTATTTACAATGAACATAATGTCACATTACAAAATGAAAAATATGACAGGACCAACAAAAAATTGAGAGTTGAAAAGGTTAATGTTGAAAAGAAAAATATTATTAATAAAAAATACGTGGTTATTGATATATCAAGAATTGAAACAATGGGGCTCATGGTATTGCAACAGTCTACCAATGATGCAATTACTCAAAATGTTATCAATGTGCTTTCAGAAAATAAGTTGTTAAAAAACAAATTAAAAGAACTACTACACATTGCAAATCTAGTTCCCATGTTGATAACTCCATTGTCAAGTTACGTTGTTTCACTACCACAACCATTTAACAAGGATGTGAATTTTCTTATTGAAGTGAAGGCATATATCCTTAACAACATATGCCAAATATTAAAAATGATTGATTATGCATGGAAATAATTTTTCGATCTAACGCACTTGCCAGATAAACTGACAATATTTATGAACTTGGTTAACAATAATCTTAAAGAAGACAAGAAATTTCCCTCCAATGAATTAAATACTTTTAAATCGAGGGTAGAAATACTCTCTTCTTTCATAAAGAAAAAAAAACAACTGGCATATAGTGAACCCGTTAATCAATTAGAAGTTGGATGGGTGGAAAGGGTTACTAGACTTGAGAATATCAATTCTTCCTATAATGTCCTATTCAAAAGGAGAGGTAATTCCTATATCAAGGAAATGGATTTTATAAAAGGCTTATCTAGTCCACGTATGTTGCATGCTTATGAGTTAATTTCAAACAACAAGTCAAAAATTGAATTGGAGAAGAAAAAAAAGAAAATGGAAATGAACATTGGTATCATCACTATTTTACTGAATAACATATTGACACATGGTTGATTACATTTTCCAAGGTCAATAATAAGAATTCTATGTTCGTTGTTGAGGTGCAAGAAGAAGATAGGGAAACTGAAAATGATATTTTCACTAAAAAGGTGAAAATAGAAGCTACAATTGACCTCGATAGAGACTACATTAAAAGAATGGTGAACATGTTTCTCGAATGAGTTGTCAGCTTGTAATACATCTTACATATTTTATTTTTATGGCTACATATTTCATTCAACCAAGCAAAACACCAATTGATGCTACAGCAAATCCATCTACTTTACAGTTGTCTTTGCACAATTCTGATTCTATTCAAGAATTTTGCATTTTAAGTCTATGTTTTGAATGTGATGTCATATGAATATGATATATTGTTACGATAATTTTCTTTTTATTTTGGCTATAATTATTACTGGATGTAATTTGGTTTCAATGTTACGATGGTGTTTTCTATTACTTTGCAAAAAAAAATAGCTTTTCTATTACATACAATGTTGAGTTGTTGCTTCAAATGAAATTGAACATTTGGAAATGGTTTGGCATCTTAGAAATATATATTTTAATAATAGAATACTGGTATAATGTGTTAAGACCCAACCATGAATTTCATTCAGTGTAGTAGTTAACTATGTTCCTAATAAAACCCTTCTTAATTAATTATATTTGTGACACTCCCGTTTTGACCACAGTGAAATAACTCTCAATATTACAGTTTTGATACTAGTAAATGTCATTTTCTAATTTTGATTCGTTTAGTTTCATGTATAGAGTTCTCATTCTACATAGGTTAAAAATAAAAGTTTCATTGTGTATACCAAGTTTCTTGTGCACATTGAAAGGTCTACACAAAGGCATATCATACCAAAAAAAACTTTAATAGCGGCATCAATAGTGTTGGAAATGGATGCATCTTAGACATATATATCTTAATCATAGAATTACGGCATACTTTATTAAGAACTGCATAGATTCCAATTGGTAGAATAATTAATTAATTATGTTTCTAATGCATCATTTTCTATCTATAGTGAAATAACTCTCTATGTTATATAGTTCGTTGTACACAAATTGACCTAGAGGAACAATTTATTAAGAATTATTTTGTTGTATCAATTTTACAATAACATTTTTTATTTATATTCAAACACATGCTTTGAAACTTTATTTTATTTTATAATGCTAAACCATTAGCAATAAAATCTTTTAGTATAAGCTGTGGACACGTACACAATGAAAGCTTGAAAGCTTCTTCTGTACGATTAAAATTTTCCACACTTTGCTAAATAATGGTTTTTGTCAATGAAATGCACTTCCTGCTCCTACTCATGATAACTACAAGTTTACAGAAAATAACAGAAATGATTTGCATAATATAAACTTGCACGATTCTGGCCAAAAAAATGGTAGAAATTCCAACACGATTTTTTAGGAAATTGGGCATAATTTTTTTTTAAAAGTCATATTACAGTTGTCAAACTACAAGATTTTTTGCTACTCAAGTAATTGTTGATAGTGCTAAATTATCTATATTTTTATGTTTCCAGTACATGTTGCTATTCTACATGTGAAATGTGTTTTATAAAATGAATATAAATTTAAAAAAAAACAAAGTAGACATTGGTGAGAAATAGCACAAATAGTTTAAAAAAATCATGAAATTTGGAAATCCATTACTCTATGTACATAAAAACTAAACCTAAATATTTTCTAATAACAAAAACTAGCTTATGAGTTGTAAACAATCACATCCAATATTATAGCAATGTCATTGTAGAGGTAATAGCATTTACATTCCCAATTATGATTCTATCTATCCATTTCACCAAAATGATATTGAATCATTAATGTCAATATACAATCTACAAAAATGGAAAAGGTCAATCCACATAGTGAAAACATTTATTTATGTTCGTATTCTGCTTTATTCTACTCCTGCAAAAAGCAATTTTGCAATTTTGCCACTTTTCCATATGCAGTGTATGCCTCTTGCATTGATTACAATTACCAGAAAAACTTCAACTATAACATTAATATTACTTATTATTTTTTTGCAATGGGTCAATGGCAGTCCAAGTCATGTTTTCCTCTTGTATATCTTTGATGTAGCCCACATATTGGGTGCTTGATGTAAACATGGATCCATGGAGTGATGGTCAGAAAGAGGAGGATTTTTAGAGGATTCTTATGTGAGTCCTATGTATTTGTCACAACGAGGGAAAAATTTAAGAACCACCCCCAAATTTATATGTATAATAAAAGGGCGAATCTCCATGGTATATAGGGAAAATGGAAGGAGATTTTATCAATAATATAATATGTATATAATTTTTTGGCGAATCTCTCACCAGGAATGGCGAATATTTTACTCAATTATAAAATCTTGTAAGATCATGGTGAGTCTTTCACTAACTAATAAAACTTTGTAAGGTCCTAGTGAATCTTAGCATTGTGAACTCTTAGAGAATTTTTTGAAAAAGTATAAAACCATATATGAGAAGAGCCACACGGTGGAAATATCACTGTTTTTTTCACAATTCCACGAAATGGAACTTGTTTATAAAATTATAAAAATGCCAACCAAGTCCCTTATAATATGTAGATAAGCTTATAACATACTTTGATACATCTACTATGCTTGTCTTCATTCAAGTGTCATAGCTGCTATACTTAACAATGTGAATCACAACTCTCTCAGAACTCAACTCTATAGTGTAATTAAAACCTTTGGAGATTGAATCTGACAACTCTATAAAAAGGATTAGTGAAATAGAAGCTTTTGTGAATGAGCCCACTAATTATCACTGCTAAACAATCAATCTAGACTATGAAGTGTTCCATCTTGATCACAATCATGCTCATGATCAAGGGAGTTCGACCACCTAGCCTAACATAATGGCCATCATAGCTTCCAATAATCAACAACCAGCTTGCAAGGACATCCTAACTCATGTCTCATGAATTTTATTCATCAATCTTAACTAATATAAATCTTATAAAGATAATATTAGAATCCTCTCCGGATTCACTGTTAATACAAGGGTAAAGGAAATTTTCTAGCTCAAGGCACTAGCCAATAACAACTTTGGTATTTGTGACCCCTTTGTGGGGATGCACATACCCTGCCCCGTTGGATTTCTGACTTGTAACATAGTTCAAGGATCACAAGACTTTCCAACCTTCCTACTCCATTAGACACACTTTATATGCTATACATAGTGAATGGAAAAGAAGCATTATAGACAACACAATTTCACAGAAGGAAGAAAAATCTTAGCGAGTTCAATATCAAAATCTTAACCATTGATTAATAAAGAATAACAAGTAGTGTAATGAATTGTTCCGAGTTAGTTATTTACAAGGTGTAAAGAATGTAGTGGAATGGAAATATTACTTAGGAAACCCTTCAAAATTTTCTACTAATATGTCTGTGCATGTACATATGAAATTAAGAGCATTGTTGAATACATAGTTTCCTTTTCTCTTGCCTCAATTTTGACAAATCAGTGTCACTTTGAATCCCGTTTCCTGTGTGGATGTTTTGAAAAATCAATGTGAAATCAAAGTCACCTTGAATTTCCTTTCCTGCGAGGGATCACATCCATAGTTGATTAGTAAAATATAATCTACTATATATTATGTTCAAGAAAATGATTGCAATCTACAGTGGAAACGAGACCTCAATTCTTATTCTGAATTTGAATATCTCAGGACAACATAAGAGATAAAAATGCATATGGCCTTAGTAGCTAGAAAGCAATCACTCCATCATTACAAGACCACCTATATTTCGGCACTTAATCGAAATAATGGCACTAGTTGTAGTGCTTATTTGCATTAACACCATGGAAAAGCAACAACAATGTTTCAAAGCACACTTACTAGAAAAGTTGTAACATTCCGAGAATATTTAATGATAGCATCTGAACCTCATAACTATGGTGGGGAAACTAGGGAACCCAAATATTGGAAGATATCTCATACCAAATCTGAGAAAAAAATAAAAAAGGGAAAAAATAAAAATCTATAAATCAAGCAATGAATTGTTTACAAATCAAATACAATCCCTTTAACTAACAGTTAAATTGTGGTGATATATTTAAATATTTAGTAAGAGGGTAACTTCAAACCATGGAATATTACCTTTGTCATTACTATCATCCCTGAGTGACTGAGATTACAAATCAATACTTATGGAAAGATTGTAAGAAATTCTGTGAAATAGTAAAGCGTAACCTCTATTTTCAAGCAACAAAATCAAGACATTGTTACATCAAGAGCCATAATTGATACATAATCAATGAATCAAGTCCTTGTATGGCACAAGCTTGTTTCACAACCTCTATGTTCTCAATGACAAAATCAAGACACTGTATGTGGTTATTGCCAAGAGGAAACTGCGTTCTAATTTGGAAGAGGATCTTATCAAAAGACATGGATTTATTCAAAGCTACAAAGCCTAATGGGTTACTGAAAATAAGTTGGAATATGGGATCATGATACTTAAATTGAAAAAATATTCTTTCCTTCTAGAAACATTACAGTTATACAATGTTTTCGGAAAGCATTAGAATTTGAAATTGGGCCTTTCTATCAAGACAAACTTTTATTAAAAGAATGTACTTTCCTACCTGAAACATTGTAGATATCGAAGAAAAACTTGAAAAACATAAGAGAACTTAGCATAATGTACTTTCTTTCCTTCCTTCACATTCTTAAAGAGTTGAGGTTCCCCAAGTCATCAGGTAACTTTCGAAGGAAATGAAAGTTATTAATAGTACAATTCGTAACTGAAGATGTGTCACAAATACGAGGGGGCATCTCCTCCAAATCACAAAAGTGCTCCAGGTTAAAATCTAGCATTATTGGAAGCTTAATGCTCGACTGGTTGTTATTGAACCTAGAAATTTTTCCATTCTTCAGTAAAGGCTTAAAAATAGCTTCTCTAAGTTCGACATGACATTACTATGCTCTTGAAGTGGGGGCACATGCAGGCTCTCCAAGTGAATAGTCTTAAACTAAGTGAAGATAAGGCCGATAGATCATTTAGTGTGGATCTCTTTAACCCATAACTGAATACTATGTCTCTCTTGAACCCATAATTTAATACTATTAGGACTTTCAAATTTTTCATGGAACTCAAAAATGTTGGAAGAAAGTATTTGCTTCCTAAAAGAGTAAAACTAAAGCCTTTGCTTGAGGACAATTAATGTCACACCACTAACACTTCTCCATGGAATCTATATAGGTAAACCACAAATGCAGAATTCCATTAGAATATTGTTTTTATTGAATACATAAATGAAATCATTGCATTTCTTTAAAATATCTTTTGAAATCAAAATTACTAAAATTACATATCCCGATAACCTAGTGGGTTTAGGATAAAATTCACCTGTGTCATTCATAGAAAGCATGAGAAAAACCTAATACTATATATAGAACCAAGAAAAATTCAATTCATCACTTCTAGGGACCTCGTAACCACCCTACCAATACACAAGTATGTTCCTGTTTGCAGTTAGAAAAATTACCCAAATTACAATCTGTTTACTCCAACATATGTTGGAAAGTTTTAGAAGGATGACTAGTGCAATCAATCCATTCCTTTTAGCCCTGGATTTGTTTCAGTTTAAAACAGAAGTATACAAATATACTTGTCCAATGTCTATGCTTTAACCATTCACCTTAAGATGTTTTTACAATATAATTTCCTAAGTCTATTTAATATCTTCATTATCATAAAAACCAACCTATATCCATATTAACTCCACATCTACCACTCTTAGGGGGATGAAATCTATTTATCCCTCTGAGCACTTGGTAGACGCAGAATTAAGATGGATCTAAGATGATAGAATTTCCCCTTTAAATACTCTATGCTCACATGAATGCCATGGTATTACCATGGGTCAATACCATGGGTTATCATAAACCTAGAGCTTAAAAATTACTATTAGTAATTTATAAAAATTAATAAAATCAATAGTTGAATTTTATTTTATTTTTTATTTTAACCAAGCTAAAATGTTTAACATACATTAAATTACAACATCCAATTTTCTCCTTGATCCACCAAGCCCCAAGAGGGATCAAATATTTTTCACTCTATTCTAGTTTGCATATCACGATATTTGATACCTCTCGGGGGTTAGTAGATCTAGAGTAAAGATGGATCTATGCTAGTTTAATTCCCCCATTTAAATAGGCTACATTCCAGGTGAATACCATGGGTCAATACCATGTGCCATTTTGGTGAATACCATGGGTCAATACCATGTGCCATTTTTATTTTTATTAATACTAATATTAGGGTTAATAATGTTTTTTTGCATGGTATTAATAACAATCTAGTCCGTGGTATTTGTCCCATAGTATTTTGCCCATAGGTTTCACCTAAATATAACGCATTTTTTGAATGTTCGTAAATATAAGTTGACTTATGCAGTAAATATAAAAAATGTTTTATTTGTTTACCATACCTTTGGTTTATTTATATTTTTATTAATTTACTATACCTCTTTTACAAATATGGTATTTGGCCCATAGGATTCACTTAAATAAAACCTCTTTATTAAGCCTTCATAAATAGAATGAGGGTTATGGACTAAATATAAAAAGAGGTTTTATTTATTTACCATACGTCTAGTTTATTTATATTTTTATTTATTCACCATACCTTTTGAGTAAGTATAAAAAGACGTTTTGTTTTATTTACCATACCTCCACTTTACTTATATTTTTATTTGTTTACACCCTTGCATGTATATAAGGTGACTTATGGAGTAAATATAAAAAATGTTTTATTTATTTACCATACCTCTCATTTATTTATATTTTTATTAATTTGCCATAGCTCTTTTATAAATATGGTATTTGGCCCATAGGATTCACTTAAATAAAACCTATTCTTGAAAATGGGCGAATGGAAGGTTGTAACTCCTGGTTTCAAGGGCTAAATTTACCTCTTTTACCCTCTCCCTTAAAATAAGGTGGGCTATTTGAGGTGATTTGTAAAGATGTGCTATGATACAAAATATTCGCCCACTAAAAATTTAAAATCCCTTAATTTCACCAAAGGGCCAACATTCGCCCCTAAAATTTTCTATGGTCACAACCATGTATTTCCTCCATGAAGCATTATATGTTTTGTACTTCATTGGATATCGTTGTACAAATTCAGTTGGAGTCATGGTCTTTGATTATTTGTCTCTTGTTTAGCAAGGCAGCTCATTGGAGCAGGAAGAAGTGTTATTTCAGTAGGCAGAGTGTACCATTGTAGCTACATTACATGCTTAGGGGGAGCATGTTCAGTCTTTAGAGTTGGCATGGAACTCGCTAGTGGTGTTGGCAGTCAGTTTCCTTGTTTCATATGCTTACTTTTCATAAGATACTTCTTGGTTTACATTTGTGTGGTGTTGACAATGAGAGGGGGAGTCCTTCTCTCATCTCACACATTATTAACGTTATCTTTAGTGTTGGTATGCTAGTTCCATTGATGTCAAAAGGAGAGATATTTTGGATTGTTAAGTCAACCTCACATTTTGTATTAAGGTTGACATCAATACTAAAGGGGGAGTTTGTTGGCATTGTAGTGTTGGCATTGATCTCAACAAGCTCTTCCTGCTATTGGTAATATTCATGTGTGATGAGTGTTGGTGATGGATAATTGGTTGATGTTATTGTTAGTTTGAATTGATGTCAACATACCTATGAATAAAACTAGTGAAGATGATGTTGTGGCTGTTGAGGAGATGGATTCTAGTCATGTTGTGTTGATGATAGATGTTGTTGATGTATGTGATTGAAGAGGTACTAAAGGTATTTCATATGCTTCTACATGTGATGAAAGCATTGAAGTTGTTTCTACATGCCTTCAGTTGTGGCTACTTATGTTGGAGGTGCTTCTGCTAGTGTGAGAGACACTTGGATGCCTTGATGTTGTTACTGTAGGTGTTGAGGTTGCTACTACAGGTGATGGAGATGTTGTTGCAGGTGTTAGAGATTTTGAGATTACTGCTTTAGGAGCTCGAGGTGTTGGTCTTGGTGCTAAATTTTGAAGAATAGGTCTAACATGTTATTGAATTTTATTATCCTATTTCATTAGTTGCATAACTCTTGCAAAGATTTGGAGTTGTGTTAAGGAGATGAGGAAGATGTTTGAGAAGGTGGTAGAGATTTTGTATTGAAGAATTGATGCTTTCCCTTAGTTTTAGCCCTAGTTGCATGGAGAATGGGTAAAGGGAGTTGTTTTATGCTCTAGTCACTGGCAAGGAAGGCTCAAGGGATTGATTATAACTTCGGTCACATGCAAGGTAGTGCTAAAGCAGTGACTATGGATTTTTCACTAAAATTGCTCTGCATTCCTCATGATGTTGAACTATTTTTTTTGTTTTCGTGGCATCCTTTATTGAAACGTTTCAGTTTATGGTTGGAAAAAAGTTTGTGGGACCTCTAGAAGTTTATCAAAGTTGAAAATATCAAAAGGAATGTGGATTTAGTGGCTTTATAGATTCAATGACATGAATCTGGATCAAATCAAGCATATGAACATGATTGTTGAGCTCAATAGTTATGTGTAATTTTTGAGTTGAGCACTTTAATTCATCCATATATTGGAGAAATATCATTGTGAGTTGGTTGATTCTGTAGTTGTGTTGATGGAGTGAGTTTGTGGAGAAGCAATTGCAAAATTTGTGAGTCATATTATGCAAAATTTCTAAATCAGTTTACAGGTGTAGCAGTAGTGAGATGAATAAATTTTTGGCCATAATGTTTATGGAGTGTGTGAAATGTTGAAGTGATTATTGATGTAGTGAGTTGAGGAGATTGTTTTCTAGCTTGTATGAAAAATTTATCATTGATTGTTGTTTGATGTTATGTTGTTGTAATGCTCACATTGAGCAAGTTCTAGGAGTCTAGTCCGAAAAGATATGAAACAAGGTTCACATGGTGGAAGTGAAGGCATAGAGGCTTTGAGTATACAATGATTGGTGGACTCAGTATATCAAAGATTTTTCTCCATCCAATGGTGGTGGGATGGTTCAAAAGAAACTATGCGAGGCTCATTGGTCAAGATATTGCCGACAGATCAGCGTTTGCAGAGTCATTTGTGAGTTTAGGAGTAACTGGATGAGGATTGTTGATCATGGTGGCCTTCAACGGATGGTAGTTCATAGATCTAAGAGATAAACACTTTCTTGCCTAATAGTGTTAGCATAATGTGAAATAAGTTGATTCTTCTAACTCATGGGAGTGAGTTTATCCATATATAATTTGGTCAAAAAATTAATAAAAAAAAATTGAGCAGCGTAGCACCGTTGGGGTGTTTTTTTTTCTCGAGAAATGGTTATCCACCAAACATCTTATGTCCATTGTGTGGCTTCTCTTTATGTTTGTATATTTATTTGTGGTTCTCTAATCTTCTATTATGCATTTCAGATTATGCATGCTTGAAGATTAAATAATTGGAGAGAAAGTATAAGAGTGCCACACAATGATTTAGGCCCACCTCTCATTAGTGATATAGTTTTGAACATACACTACCAAAATAAATCAATTCATCAATGATTTAGTGGTGGGGACCAGTTCAGTAACTAAATCAATTAGTGATAAAAATAGGTAAAGATGTTTACACATAATATTTACGTATGACTGTTTACAATTATTGTTGACAGTTTCAAAGCTAACTGTGATAATTGTCATCAGCCTTTTTACTATTGGATATATGCACTTATCCATTTCGACAACTTATATGATTTCTAGGTTTTGCAGAAATTTAAACTCAGAATCGTGAATCCAATAAATCCTTCAAATTTTCGACAATTTAAGCGAGAAAATGCACCAAAAAACCTTCTATAATGTAGTGCCAATAGACAATGACCTTATATTCTATTTCAAATTTTAGTTTGTATGGCACATATTTCAATGATATTAAATCAATAGAAAATTACATAGTAAGTGGACAAGATGGTCTTGCATTATCGATATTTATTTCCATTACTTCCTGTAAACACTAGCTTTGTTATTTTCAATTGATATTTATTAACAATGTCGTATGTGGTAGTTTCCACATGAAGAATATAAATAACTATTAATTGGGGCCACAACAAAAAATTGCGAAACTACGAGACATTTGAAATGAATATAAGTAGGAAATAAACAAATCAAGTTATTTTCACTTATAAAATCAAGCAAGTGATATTTGAATCTGCCAATGGAAAATAAGACAAACATAGAAATTTTCATTAGTGGATACTTTCCTCATCTCACATCTATGCATATTCAACATTATTCAAGAATTAATTTTCTCAATTACTCAAGTTCTTTCACAATGTTCTCTACAACATATCCCCTTTTTTGTAGAATTGTTTAGGGATTTGTATTTATTGATTTAATAGTTTATGAAGAATGTAAATTTAGAAAAAAAATAACACTTGCAGTAGTCATTACATTGTATCAATTTAATACTACTTTCTCTTTTGCCTCTCGTATTTTCATCTTCGTTTTTTCTAATAACCTAAATTGCATCCGAACAAAGAACCAATGTAATTTTTGTATGTCATAATGTGTAAGAAATTACCACACATAGTTTAAAATATGTTTACAAAACATAGTTTATTGAATTTTCAAAAAATTAAGTATTGATTATCGACAATGAATGCCGAAAAAGTAGTTGAAGCAAGACAAAAATAAAAATCCCCAAGTGCTAGAAAACAATATTCACCTTCTGCACTTATTGTTGTTGCAACATCATTAATGATTATAGGAAAGAAGAAGAATCATGGTTATGGAAAATTGGTTATTGGTGAATGAGAAAATTGACAAGATGAGCAAGATAATTTTCGTGAATTCTTTCTACATAAAACACATATAGTTCAACCACCAAAGTCCAAAACTACCATGAATAGAGAATGCATTGAAAAATATATAGATGTGCAAAGTGATAGTAGTGAACCACCTAACTAAGTTGCTACCCATTTAGCAAAGAATCATAAATAATGTAGAACATTGCATAAGAGCACATTATTTACAATGAACATAATGTCACATTACAAAACGCAAAATATGACAGGACCAACAAAAAATTGAGAGTTGAAAAGGTTAATGTTGAAAAGAAAAATATTATTAATAAAAAATACGTGGTTATTGATATATCAAGAATTGAAACAATGGGGCTCATGGTATTGCAACAGTCTACCAATGATGCAATTACTCAAAATGTTATCAATGTGCTTTTAGAAAATAAGTTGTTAAAAAACAAATTAAAAGAACTACTACACATTGCAAATCCAGTTCCCATGTTGATAACTCCATTGTCAAGTTACGTTGTTTCACTACCACAACCATTTAACAAGGATGTGAATTTTCTTATTGAAGTGAAGGCATATATCCTTAACAACATATGCCAAATATTAAAAATGATTGATTATGCATGGAAATAATTTTTCGATCTAACGCACTTGCCAGATAAACTGACAATATTTATGAACTTGGTTAACAATAATCTTAAAGAAGAGAAGAAATTTCCCTCCAATTAATTAAATACTTTTAAATCGAGGGTAGAAATACTCTCTTCTTTCATAAAGAAAAAAAAACAACTGCCATATAGTGAACCCGTTAATCAATTAGAAGTTGGATGGGTGGAAAGGGTTACTAGACTTGAGAATATCAATTCTTCCTATAATGTCCTATTCAAAAGGAGAGGTAATTCCTATATCAAGGAAATGGATTTTATAAAAGGCTTATCTAGTCCACGTATGTTGCATGCTTATGAGTTAATTTCAGACAACAAGTCAAAAATTGAATTGGAGAAGAAAAAAAAGAAAATGGAAATGAACATTGGTATCATCACTATTTTACTGAATAACATATTGACACATGGTTGATTACATTTTCCAAGGTCAATAATAAGAATTCTATGTGCGTTGTTGAGGTGCAAGAAGAAGATAGGGAAATTGAAAATGATATTTTCACTAAAAAGGTGAGAATAGAAGCTACAATTGACCTCGATAGAGACTACATTAAAAAAATGGTGAACATGTTTCTCGAATGAGTTGTCAGCTTGTAATACATCTTACATATTTTATTTTTATGGCTACATATGTCATTCAACCAAGCAAAACACCAATTGATGCTACAGCAAATCCATCTACTTCACAGTTGTCTTTGCACAATTATGATTCTATTCAAGAATTTCGCATTTTAAGTCTATGTTTTGAATGTGATGTCATATGAATATGATATATTTTTACGATAATTTTCATTTTATTTTGGCTATAATTATTACTGGATGTAATTTGGTTTCAATGTTACGATGGTGTTTTCTATTACTTTGCAAAAAAAATAGCTTTTCTATTACATACAATGTTGTGTTGTTTCTTCAAATGAAATTGAACATTTGGAAATGGTTTGGCATATTAGAAATATATATTTTAATAATAGAGTACTGATATAATGTGTTAAGACCCAACCATGAATTTCATTCAGTGTAGTAGTTAACTATGTTCCTAATAAAACCCTTCTTAATTAATTATGTTTGTGACACTCTCGTTTTGACCACAGTGAAATAACTCTCAATATTACAGTTTTGATACTAGTAAATCTCATTTTCTAATTTTGATTCGTTTAGTTTTGTGTATAGAGTTCTCATTCTACATAGGTTAAAAATAAAAGTTTCATTGTGTATACCAAGTTTCTTGTGCACATTGAAAGGTCTGCACAAAGGCATATCATACCAAAAAAAACTTTAATAGCGGCATCAATAGTGTTGGAAATGGATGCATCTTAGACATATATATCTTAATAATAGAATTATGGCATACTTTATTAAGAACTGCATAGATTCCAATTAGTAGAATAATTAATTAATTATGTTTCTAATGCATCATTTTCTATCTATAATGAAATAACTCTCTATGTTATATAGTTCGTTGTACACAAATTGACCTAGAGGAACAATTTATTAAGAATTATTTTGTTGTATCAATTTTACATTTATTTTTTATTTATATTCAAACACATGCTTTGAAACTTTATTTTATTTTATACTGCTAAACCATTAGCAATAAAATCTTTTATTATAAGTTGTGGAAACGTACACAATGAAAGCTTGAAAGCTTCTTCTGTACGATTAAAATTTTCCACACTTTGCTAAATAATGGCTTTTGTCAATGAAATGCACTTCCTGCTCCTATTCATGATAACTACAAGTTTACAGAAAATAACAGAAATGATTTGCATAATATAAACTTGCACGATTCTGGCCAAAAAATGGTAGAAATTCCAACACGATTTTTTTAGGGAATTGGGCATAATTTTTTTTTTTAAATCATATTACAGTTGTCAAACTACAAGATTTTTTGCTACTCAAGTAATTGTTGATAGTGCTAAATTATCTATCTTTTTATGTTTCCAGTACATGTTGCTATTCTACATGTGAAATGTGTTTTATAAAATGAATATAAATTTAAAAAAAAAAACAAAATAGACATTGGTGAGAAATAGCACAAATAGTTTTAAAAAATCATGAAATTTGGAAATCCATTACTCAATGTACATAAAAACTAAACCTAAATATTTTCTAATAACAAAAACTAGCTTATGAGTTGTAAACAATCACATCCAATATTATAGCAATGTCATTGTAGAGGTAATAGCATTTACATTCCCAATTATGATTCTATCTATCCATTTCACCAAAATGATATTGAATCATTAATGTCAATATACAATCTACAAAAATGGAAAAGGTCAATCCACATAGTGAAAACATTTATTTATGTTCGTATTCTACTTTGTTCTACTCCTGCATAAGGCAATTTTGCAATTTTGCCGCTTTTCCATATGCAGTGTATGCATCTTGCATTGATTACAATTACCAGCAAAACTTCAACTATAACATTAATATTACTTATTATTTTTTTGCAATTGGTAAAATTTATTATAAATAGTTTCATTTAATTAATAAATCTAATAGTGAGACAAATTCCTATATATAGCATGACTTATATAAATACTTAATAGCACAGATGCATTTGTTCCTTGCAAATCCTTTGACACTCACGACCACTTCTGCACAACTAGTTTTGTATTTAGTAATGGTTAAAAAATGCTCATTTACAATCGACTATTGTAACTTTATGAATTTCAAAATAAGATTTAATATGCATTTCACAAGACAAAAAGACTCCCACAATAAAACAGGTTTCTATGTTCAGCAAGTCTTATTTAAAAACTTATTTGCTTTAAGCAAAAAAATTGTATATGACTATAAGAAAATTACTCAAAACAGAAGTATGAAACCTTTTTGACAATGCTTTAGAAAAACATATCTCATTGTTAAATGTATAATTATTATTATTTATTATTATGATCATATGTTGTTGTGTAGAGCTTTCACTCCATGTTGCTTCCCCTGCATTGTTGCTTCCCCTGAATTAAAGATGACTGCAATTGAATAGTAATACTTTCTAGCCCAACAACCTTCAATAGTTATCAAAATAGTGAATTGTATTCATATTCAAATGTTAATCATAACAAATGTAATATGTACAACTTCACATGTAAAACATAATCTAAGAATTATTGAAATAATTGGTAAATAGTTTGAGTATTAGAACAAAGTAAATAGAAACATTTTTTTATTATTATTCATTACATCGTAATTGAAAGTGCATGCAGTAATGCACTTTTTTGGCAGGTACATGGATGTGCGGAAGGCTTTGTGCAAGGGTTGTTAAAACAATAAAAATTTAAGACTTTGTTTTAATTGTTGCTAACTATGCAGAATAATCAAATGGTGCTACTCAGTAAAAAAGTAGATGTACAAGTGAACTTTGTGGAGATGACTTTGTGTGTGTGGGTATTATGTAACACATGGCGTTATTGAATGTCACAGTTTTTTTCGAGGAGAATGTTGTATAGATGTGGGTCTGAAGTGTATATAATAAAAGCTTGAGAAATTTTTGGCATAGTTGCAATAAGTAAAAGCTATTTTTAAAGTGTCAATTTTGAAAAAATTATTGTGCCGAAAGAGATCCAATGTGAAGGGGTCTGCACAATGAGTTGAGCTACCACATAGTAATTTTCCTGGTTGCTATATGCTAAATGAAACCTGAAATGTAGTTTTCTACAAGAGACCACTCCTTTCTTTTAAATATCATATTCATATGAAGGTGGAAATCAAGTTGTACGGAGGTAGTTGTTCAGAATAAATTTTGTGGAGGTTATTCCAAAGTGCATACAATGAATATTGAGATTTTTTGCATAGATGTAATAAGTAAAAGTTATTTATAGAAAAATCAATTTCGAAGGGATTATTATGTGAAAAGAGGTTCAATATAAAGAGGTTCACACAATGAGCTTAACTTCGGGACACTGAACTTCCTTTCAGACAATAATATTCCTTGCTTGCTATATCCTTACACGAAACTTAGTTTCTTTATTTCCACCCGCTAAATTGCATCATACATGCAAGTGACAAGACTGAAAAACAATGTACTCTGAGGGACATTGAACTAGAAAGAGTGGTATCTGCACTACCACAAATTTCCTACAACCAATCTGAAAGATTGCAGGTCATTGAATCTGCATGGCAAGTTTCTTTTCATCTTTGGAAATTAAAGCAAAGAAGAAGATATTTTGTCGAATTGGTCAAACGTGAGCTCAAGGGAGACATGGAATTCGTGGATAGTGACCTATTAACTTTTTCTCAAAACATTGATTCACTATCCGGACTAGAAAGAGATAAACAAGGATTGCCTAATGTTGATTGTATGCGTTATATCAAGGATGCATGGTGTGGGAAAATCAAAACATTGGAAGATATTATTTTTGACTGTGGAAACATAGAAAATTGAAGAGAAGAAGTGTATCTCAAGGTGGTAATGATTATTTAAAATGTAAACAGTCCATCTATTACATATGAATATGGATTAACTGTAAAGAAGAGGTTGATGGTTGATTTGGAGAAGTTGAAACAATAACAAGAAACAAAGTTCGACGATATCACTAATTTTACTGTAGAGGAAATTAGAAATTAGCTAATTAATTTTGCTATTATTAATGAAGAATACTATGCTTCGGTTTTGAAATTGCATCAAATAGAAATGTTAATGTAATGTGTTAAGCAAGACATTACCACTGCTACAATGAAGGAATTCATCGAAGCAAAACAGAAGGAAGTCATTGCAGGAAGCTGAGAGATGAGGAATATTGGACTTTTCTTTTGCATATTGTAAGTGTTTTAATGCATTTGAACATTTAATTTTGTTGTCAAAGCACTTTACTCTTTAGATATTATGTATGGGTTATGATGGAATATTCTAATTCCTGAATACAGTTCCTTGTTATCTATTACATATGACTTTTGGAAATTGCAGTTAACAAGATTACAATCGCAACTGTCATTGGGACACCTTTGATTGAATTATTGACACTTTCATAATTTCTTTATGCAAGGAAGCCTATTTCTTGGACCATGGATTTGTGATAATAACTTATTTGAATTTTGATTACTATTTTTTCTATGTTTGTTAATTATGTAAACAATTATGAGATAACATTTAACATGGGATGTTGTATGGACCTATGTCCTCAAATGTGATATAGAAAACAATAATTGAACACTTGCTTACCTTAAGTTTTTTTGTGCTTTTATATATTATTCAGTGTTCTCTAATGAATAATAATGAAAATACAATTTTGTTTACTCTATTTTAATACTTAAACTTTTTATGAGTTATTTCAGTAATTCTTATATTATGTTTTACATGTGAAGTTGTATCTATTGCATCTGTTGTCATTGGCATTTGAATCTGAATGAAATTTGCTATGTTGATAAATATTAAGGGTTGTTGGGCTAGAAAGCATTAGTATTATGTTGTAGTTGTCTTTATTTATGAATGCATGTAGAAACGTGAAAATGTCTCACATAAGTGTTCCATTTTACACAATTTTCATTCCTACGTAATTAGGATAAGAGTTTCCATAATGCAGGGGAAGCTACTTGGTGTGACATCTCTACACAACAAGATATGTTCATAATAATAAATGATAATAATTATAGATTGAACTATGAGATCTATTTTTCTGAATCATTCTGGAAAGGTTGCATATGTTCATTTTGCAATGGTCAATTGTAAATAAGTTTTTGTAAGTGATTTTCTTATAGACATATATAGTTTTTTTCCTTCAAGAAAATAAGTTTTGAAATAGGACCCACTAAACATAGAAACTTATTTTATTGAGGGGAGCTTTTTGTTGTGTGAAGCCCATATTAAAGCTTATGTTGCAAGTTATAAAAGTTACACTAGTCCATTGTAAATGAGTATTTCCGAAATGTCAATACATACAGAACTAATTGTACAGAAGTGGTTGTACATGTGCGGAGGATTTGCAAGGAACAAGTGCATTTGAGGAATTAAGTATTTATATATACTATGTTATATCTAGAAATGGGTTCCACTGTGAGATTTATTAATGAATTGACATTATTTTATAATAAACTTTATCAATTGTGAAAAAATGATCAATAATAATAATGTTATAGTTGAAGCTTTGTTGGTAATTATAATCAATATGAGAGGTATTCCACATATGGAAAATAAGCGAAATCACAAAATTACGTTATGTAGAAGCAGACGAAAGAATAAGAATAACTAACACAAAAAAACGATTTCATTATGCGGAGTGTGGTTTCACCGTTTTTGTAGACGGTATAATGACTTTAATGGTTCAATACCCATTTGTTGAAATGGATGGAACAACACGTAATCAGAAACATAAATTCTATTACCTCTACACTGACATTGATATAGTAGTGGATGCTATGGTTGACAACACAATGCTAGGTATCATTATTTGAAAATATTCACATTTAATTTGTTTCATACATGGAGTAACTGATTTTCAAATTTTGAGATTTCTTCCTTAAAATATTTGTGCTATTTCTTAGCAATGTCTGCTTTGCTATTTTTTAATTGATATTTATTTCATAAAATAGATTTCAGATGCAGAATAGTAATATGTATCATAAATGAAAAAACGAAGAGAACTTAGCATTATCAACAATTACTTCGGTAGCAAAAAATCCTACAGTTTGAGAACTGTAATATGATTTCCAAACAAAAACTGTCTGGTTTTCTAAAAATCATGGCGAAATTTTTGTTATTTTCTATTCATAATTGTGGTGAGTTTATATTATGTGAATTTTTTCCGCTATTTCTTGTAAATGCAATTTTTTCTATATTGAGTTGCTATATATTAGAAATGTATTTCAGACTATCGAAACTTAGTTGTACATATACGTTGATAGGTCTATATGTTTACATTTCAAGCAATTTGGCAATGGCACAGTGCCCACTCATTTCATTTCCAAACATCCTAATAGCTCTTTCATTTTATTGGAGATTTGCAATCTTATTTCGCATTATCAATCAATATACTATGCTCATGAAAACAGGATTAACAATCTACTCATCAAAGAAACAAGATGATTTTCTCTACCAATGCAAATGCTATTATGACATTGTGCATAAACATAATCTAATGGAATGTTTACATTGTCTATTCCCAAATTGATTTCCATAAATTTGAGGAATGTCATGTGTAAGTTATCCTTTTCAAACTAAATTAAAATTATATAACGTACTTTTCACACATGAGTATATCGATCTCAATTTGCTAGTACTAATGATAAAGAGAGTGCAATAATCATCTACCAAAAATGACAAATTTTGGCAATCACACTAGCAATAGATAATTCCATGTTAATAATTCAGACGCAAGCTAAAGAAATATATAGAAAAAACAAAAGATTATATTGTTTTTCGGTCTGTTATGATCCAAATGAACCAAAACTCTTCGAAGAGGAGCCATACGATGTTTTCAGCTGTGAATATGGGCATATGATGCAATGCGGACAAAACATAAATGATGCACTTGTCATTAATTATAATATCATATCCCCATATCCTTATCACATAAAATTATAATCAACAAAAGATGCTCAACACATATCAACACATTACATTCCCCTCAACACAATGTAATAATTCTCTACAGAAAATAACAAGTCTTGTGAATCTACTACAACTACAAAATACAGTAAATAGAATGAGCCTCGAAAAATAAACAAGTAGTGCAACAATCACACGAGTAATAAATAATGAAATTCTATTAATTCAGAAAATAGTTAAAGCAATATATTCAACGAACAAGAGCTTATATTTTTTATCGATGTCTTATGATACAAATGCAACAAAATTCTCCGAAGAGAAGCCCTATGATTATCAAGAGACACTACTTGATTACAATGTTATGTTTCCAGAGTATGACCATATGATGCAACGCCAACGAACCAGAAATTATGCACATGTCATTAATGCTAGTATCATATCTCTATATTCTCAGCACATAACATTATAATCAACAAAATGAAAAATTTGATCAACAAAGAGGACACTAATGATAGAGATGTTGATATCATGGCCATTGACTAATGTTATCCACCTTCTTAGCTCGAGCGAGAAGTTAATAATGTCAAAGCCACTTATTATATTAAAAATATGTGCTAATTTACACAATTGTTAGTGTTTTTTTAGTTCGTTACATTGCAATTTTTTGTGACATTAATTTGCAATGATGATTTCTTTGTTTACAAAACAAATATCTAAATAAGTCCTTGTCATAAAAATATGAAACAAGTTTCTATATTGATATAAGTTATAAAACATATTACATTTACACATTTAGACAATTTTTCCAAATATAATCACAAATGTCCAAAGAAAACTGTAAAGTAAATGGATTTGTTGTAAACGAAATTGGTGTTCTGCTTCCCTGAACGATATCTGTAAATTGCAGAGTGATTTCATTTTATAACTATGAATCTTTGTAGAGGTGGGAGTATTTGTGAGAGAGTTGGGGGGCAAGGGGACATTGAAAAAATGTCAAAATAATCTTATTATGTGCAGGAGAGTTGGGGTCCTTTGCATAGTGGGTGTTGTGATATTCATGAACGATGCGGTAATTGGTACAATTTCCTCGTGCGAAAGAGTATCTGTGGGATAACTAGGGTCTTTTGCATAAACAGCGGTGCTTAATAAACTTTGCAACGAATGTGGGAAAGAATTTGTATTTTTAAATTATTATTTAGGGAATGTGACGGAAATAGTTGTATGAAGGTGGTTGTATGAAGCTAGGAGTTGATGTAGTTGCAGGGAACTATTATGTTAATGCTATGTTCAATAATGCAAGAATTCATGAGGTTGCAGGTTGTTTGCATAGGCCTCAGGGTGGGGGTGCGGTAGGGCTAAACAAATGTCAAATTAGTATTATTACATTTGTATGCATGTAGTATAGAGTATGTGCAGGAGAGATGAGGTCCATTGCATAGTGAGTATTGGTGTTGTTGTGTAGCACATTTACTGTGTGGATGACACAATATGTGCAGTAGATTCGAGGTTTTTCACAGAGATAGGGGTGCTAAAAAATTGTAATTTCAATTCCTCTAAAGAAAATGTGTTATGTGGTAAAATGAATGTGCAGAAGATTTTCTTTTTAAATTATTATTTAGAAATGATTTGGGAAATACAAAAGAAGTTGTACCAAGATGGTTGTGCAAAGCTAGATGTTCAAAGGTATTGCGTTTACAGTTTTGAATGTGAATTAAGGGCATTATTGAGTGCAAAATTAGTTGTGTGGACGAAGTTATGTTGAGGTTGTCATGTGCGTGCGAATGTTATGAAAGATTTTTCTTCAACGTTTACTAATTAGTAAATATAGAAATATCTATTTTAATTGTTATTTAGGAATGTATTTTAGAACATATAATCATTAATTAATATTAGCTTCAAAGATAGTTGTTCAGAGGTTTCATGTGTGAAGTTTCAAATGTCAATTAATGGAGTTATTGAGTGTGGAAGTAGTTGTGTAAATGAAATTGTGCAGAGATCATTGTGCATGTGTGGATGTTATGCGAATGTTTTGGGAAAATTTTACTAAGATAATAAATATAAAAATTTCTTTTTTAATTCTTAATTAGGGACATATTTCACAATGTATAATCTTTAATTAATATCAATTTCAAATGTCAATGACTGAAGGCGTTATTTACCGCTGAAATAGTTTTGTGGACGAAGTTTTGCCGAGATAGTTGTGCATGTGCGGAGGTTATGCAGAGAACAAATGCATGTGAAAAATCTATGTGGAATGAGGGAAGTGTAGAGGGGTCTTTTAATTGTAATGTGTTTTGATATTAGTTTTATTATGAATAGATTTTGTAGGATGCAGAAGTGCATACAGTGAAAACTTGAAAGATTTTTGCACATAATGGACCATGTTGTTCTAAGGTAGTGTGTGCAGAGAACACATTTTTTCTGCCCACAATATTTGGGTCACACGTTTATTAATATCAATTTCAAATGTCAATGACTTACGAAAGGGAGTCGGTGAATTGAATGTTGAGATGAATTATACTTATGTGTAGGTTACTTTCTATTAATCAAAGGGCAGAGATCGGGACGATGAAAAATATGGATGGCATTTTTATCTTTGTATTGTGTTCAGACGAAAAATAGTCATGGGTGGTGATTTCTAGGGAAACAAAATTGTAAATATTTGAAATAGCTAGTATAGTGAGAGGAGAAACATTATTTGCAATGATAGAGAAAACAATGAGGCACATAGCATTTTCTCTTTGCAAATATTTGTTGTTTCCTTACATAAACAATTATATGTGAAGTTGTGCTCGAACAATAGCGGTAGTGCAGAGATAGAGAACTTGTACAATATTGTTGGCTTCTAAGTCGATTTACGTTTTGTCATTTTTATGTTCACATTTGATAGCACTGCAAGTTTTCGTTTCGCCAAGTTTTTCTATATAATACTCGACAAGTTATGGTCAACATTTTTTTGCAAGAATGAAAGTAGTTGTGCAAAAGTGGTTGTACGAAGTTAGATGCTCACATGTATCGTGTGCAGGGTTCCGAATGTCGATGACTAACCAAAGGCATTGTCAAGCGTGGAAGTCATTCTATGAATGAAACTTTTCAATGGTGGTTACATAGACGGGGGTCGTCAATAAACTATGTTCCTTGTCTTTTTTAAATATTATTTATGAAAAATTTTGCAAGTACGAACCTCTCCACACAAATACAAAAATATATTCAAAAATGTGAATATCACCAATATAATCGTATACGCTAATTGCTTACTAAAATATTAGCAATAAAATCCTTCATTAGATGAGACATAAATGTGAAATAAATGTAGATATCTCCACAAAATAAAGTTATGTATCTAGATATAGCATGTACGGAAGAAGTTGTGCAGTCATCATTGTATGGAACGAGCATGGGATGAGACACAAATGTAGATGAAATACAGGCCTCTCCGCAAAAATACAAAAATATATTCTGAAATACGAATATCACCAATAATATCATATCAATATCTTATTAAAATATTTACAATAAAAACCTTTAGTGGATGAAATGGATACTTCTCTGCACAATAGAGTTGCGTGTTTAGATATAGTGCGTATGGAAGAAGTTGTGCATTCGTTGTTGTGTGGAGCAAGGAATGTGGAACAAGCAATCTGGATGAAATATAGACCTCCCCACATAATACAGAAAGATATATGTTATGCGAACATGACTCTCCGTGTGCGTACAATGAAAGCTTGAGAGTTGTACAAGTTATTTTTTAAAGCGTCAATTCCGAAGACATTATTGTGCGAAAAGAGTGTCTATGTGAAGAGGTCAGCACAATGCGATGAACTTCCTGGCATTGAGCTTCTTTGGACAAAATAATCTTCTTTTCATGTTATCTTCTTACACTTAAGTTGTGCGGAGGTGATTAGTGAAGAAGCATGGATGAAATTAACATTAAATGAGAGATTATGTGCTGCATTAATCAATTAATTAATTAATAGTAAAGAAAATGATTGTGCTTCTTTGTCACTTTATTCTTGTTTGTTAAATTCTTCCCTATTACTGTTATGAACCAAAGTGAAATCATTTTCAATATATTAATACATTCTTCGAATATATTTATTACGCTAATAGACATTCGATGTTAGAGTTGTCTCGGTCCTTCCCTGCATCCCAAACACGACTACAAAAGAGGTAGCATATAGAATCCAATTTGAAGTCGTCAAATAATTGCAACATTTTTTTCTGTTTAAAGTATATCAAAACAAGATAAATTTTCTAATTTTCTCTCTCTTCCTTTGAAAAAAATTCTCTCAGCACTAGTAGATGGCAACGTATCAAATAGTATCACAACAATAGAAGACGAATCGAACCCAAATGTTTACCTCGTTTTCATACTAGCCTTAACCACCACATTGGGATGAGAGTTTAGTATCAAGGCCACCTACTCGTCTCTCGTAACGGTGCCTGCTACTCCACATGTGAGAAGTTTGTGTCTACCATGGGAAGTTCCAACACAAAAAAGATAAAAACTTTGTTTCCGAGTACAAAGCTTTGCATGTACAAAGTTCAAATCCAGGGGAATTAATTCAGCATTTCATATAAAAGTTCACATTCAGGGGAGTTAATTTATTTCAGGGCATCAGTTGTATATATGCTCTGATATAAAACTAAACAAAACAATATGGATGACATCATCTCACGGAAAAACAGAACCAAAGCGATTTCCTGTTTCAAGCTTTTTCCCTTAAAACATGGATACGAGGCTTCCACCCAAGAACTCTTTTTATTATTCTTTCATTTACTTTTCATTTTATATATGTTGAAAGACAATATATATTTAATTATATTTGTATTTAATTAGACCAGACTAGGAATCATCTACAACAATTTTTTATTATTCGTAAAGTTATAAAAATTAAATGTTTAATAATTTTTTTTAAATGGCAGTTTATTATAAAATTTAAAATACTTAATTATATATATCAAGTTGCTAAAATTGAAAGGCATTGAAAATCAATTAATTTTTTTTCAAATTATTTTATTATCATTAATGATAAAAATAATTAATATATGAATTAAACATATATGCATTTTTACAAATATTAGCAGGATCTTTGATCATGGAGTTTCATCCTCAATTTATTATTTGTATTCTTAATTTGTAATAAAGATACCACTGCTCAATACTATGACTTATCAATACCACATGCTCCAAACACCATAAATCATTTCATATGACACTTGTTCATATCACAATTTTTCCAATTAATAAATTTAATTAAAAGGGAAAATAAAT
Source organism: Pinus tabuliformis (assembly GCA_031772625.1). Lineage (NCBI taxonomy): Eukaryota > Viridiplantae > Streptophyta > Pinopsida > Pinales > Pinaceae > Pinus > Pinus tabuliformis. The sequence goes on from CM062818.1 coordinate 487,678,804, forward strand.
CTTAACTACTTTGAAAATAAATCTCAATCTTCTAAAAATATTCTAAATTATTTTATGAAGGTTAAATCCTTAAGATCCACCTAATAATTATTAATAACTAAATTAAAATTCTGGAAACTTTATTCTAAAATAAACATATCTATCAACATCATTACCAAAAAAACACTCCACAAGTATATGTATCAGGTTTACCTATCTACAATTACATGAAACAGTAAATTGATAAAAACTGAACTACCAATTAACTATAATTAAGCCATCAATTTTTTTTTTTTAAATATAGGTTAGCATCTCTCAAAATTCACGACTATTTTAATTTAACAACATAGTTGTATTAAATTGTATTCACCCACATAAATATAATTCAGTAATCTTTACCTTAAATTGCTTTTGGAACATAGCGTATATTAAAAAAAATGAATATAATTCAGTAATCTTTACCTTAAATTGCTTTTGGAACATAGCGTATATTAAAAAAAATGTTTGAGAGTGAATCTTTACTTGTAAGGAAAGGGTTATCTACGAATTCACACATCATCATTTGACTGTTTGAACATAGTGATCAGGAAAAAAACATGTTTGACTGTCGAACAAAAGGGGTTATTTAAGGATCCAGGTAATAATGTAATGAGCAAAATCTGGGATCCAGGAATACAATGAAGTACACCCAATCTTGTTGACGTAGCACTTTGATATGTGTGCTACCACAATTAGAGACGACATGGTGGTGGCCATTTCTCGATTGTTCTTTCATATCGCGTTTACTAATCAACACCATCTTTTCCTCTGCCAATAATTTTCCATAACGAGCTGTCCTCGTGCGTGTCCCCTTCGCCCATCAACACCATCTTTTTCTCGATGTGTTATTTTTCATAATGAACTCTCTCCATGCTTGTCAGCTTTGCCCATCAACACCATCTTTTTCTTGATGTTATATTTTTCATAATGAGTTCTCTCCATGTTTGCAATGATGGAGATATTGATGTTTACTAGGTTAAACATGGTAGGACACGTAAGCCAATTTTATAAATATTCAAATTTCTTAGTTAGTGCGCTCTATCATTGATAAAATGATTAAAGAAAAAAAAAGTGTCTGCATGGCAGGGATCTTGGGCATATATCATAGTTCAATCGGTGTACAAAAACCAAGTTTCTTAATCAAGAGCCTTCTATCATGATGAAATTAGTAAACAAATGGGGTAAAGTTGGGACCTTGGACTTCTATTATAGTTTAGTGGGTATACAAATTCTTTGAGAGTACTTCATCCTTATGGTCTCACATGCTTTATATAGAAAGTTATATCGTACTAGTTGGCCAAACTCACACATTAAAATGTATTCATAAAGACCAAGTGAGTCTCCAATATACATGTGGACCACACAATCACATATATTTCTTTTTCCAAACTTTTTCTTATAGGGAGAACTTTGGAGTCTCTCACCTTTTCTTACCAAAACATTTAATGGTTCTAAATTGGTCTCTTGTTATCCCAAGTATTGAAATAATCGTGGTATTATAGTTTTCTTATTTCACATTAATAATCATTCATATACATTTTTTTATCTCTAACGAATGAATCATGTGAAATAATCATTCGTATGCATGTCCTAATCTCTATGTGATCCATTTACAAAATTGGCATATGGCTCATTTGGTAATAGTCGAAAGCGTTGAAAGCTCTTGTAACGAGATTTGTTTATTTTTTTCCCTAGTATATTCGTAGTGAAGATTATAAGGTTAGTTAACATAATTTAATTAGTTATTCATAATTTTAAAATTACTTATAAATGCATTTTTATTTTGAATAATAGTATGCCAGATCTTGACATTAGTGTATATAAATAATTAATTATTTTTAAAAGATTTTTTTTTGAGTGCATGGTATCTAAGATTTTAAGATTAATAAATATAAATAATTAATTATTTTTAGAAAATATTAAAATGAGAGAATAAAAATAATTAATTATGGTCAAATTCATATATATAATAAAATTAAAAGCATAACAATAAAACTAGAAATTTTGTATGTCTTACAAAAGGTTACATATATTACCAATTTATATCATTAATATCACTTTATATCACTCCACTCCACTTTCAAGTGTTACAAGTATAAAACAAACATTCAATAAGCCCAATGAAATACAATAATAATACTTTCCCTTTTATCTTATTACAATATTGTAATCTCAAGATGGAAAAGATTTCTCCATAACACAAATCATTCAAATGATCTTCCCTCTAAGCCTTTACCTTTACTATCACATTGCTACATTGAGTTATCCTCCACAATTAATGTTTTCAATGAATTTTTAAATCTCCCTACGAGATAATATTAGATGCTTCTATCTCCATTGCCTACATAATCTTTTCGCTAACTCTGATAGATATGCTAATCTTAAAATCTTTTATCTCCATTCTGGACATAATCCTTTTGTTAGCTCTTATAGATATAATAGTCACACAAGTAAATTTCCATTATACAATTGCCATCATCAGACGTTAATTAAAAAATTACCAAAAACCTTGTGTCCTCACAATTACCCTTACGAATAAACTATCTAATTAAAAATTTACCAAAAAAATTTTGTACTGATTTTTGTTTTTACGAATAAACTATCTAATTCTCCTATACAAACAAGATAAATCAACAAAAGAAACAACATAACATACATTACTCACACTGGGAATCACTCCCATTTTAGACTTTTCACAACCTATATTTTTATTCAATAATGTAATCAAATTCTTATACAACATCACAAACTTCACTCAGAATACAATATACAAATGTTTATCCAGACATCTTAATGGACACACAACACCACATACTTTTTTACAATAGCAAAAGAAAGAAATGTTATGGGACATAACACCTCTAAAACAAAATATTCCATTCCATTATAGAAGATCATTCCATACAAAGATATTGCAATAAAAACTCTCACGAAAATGATAGGTACATTTCCAAATGCCTTGTTAGAATATGAATAAAGCATAAAGCAGAGAAACCTTACGAATGGAAGAGTAAGAATAAACTAGGTGTGAATTTCAAGTTGGTAGTATTCTACCCTTCTCATTACATTTCTAGTGAAACAAATATTCATATAAAAGGCTAAATAAGGTTTAATATCTTAAATATAAAATCTACTTTAGATTTTTTCAAAGTTTTAATGATAGAATATTTTTTTATGTTGTGACACCGTATCACTTATTCATATAGAAAGTTATATTTGGTTTAATCTTTTAAATATAGAACCAATATAGAATTTTATTTAGAAAAAATTTAAGGTCTTTATTGTAGAATACTTTCTATCATCTAACACCCTAATTACTTGTGAATATGTTAGTTATGTGTGTTAATATTACATATTTATGTTTACTTTATTTGTGATCCACTAACTCTAATGGTCATTATTCAGAATTACAAGGTGTGCAATATTGATTGTGTTTTTAGTATTTGTTATATTTTCTAATATATCTAGGCTAACCATGCATTACAATATAAAGATTGGTAATTTCCAATTCTAATCTAGTCTAAATATGAACTACACATGTTTTCTTTAAGAGGTCATTCATACGACATTTTATAATGTGTTTAAAAAATATGAAACAAAATTTACCCATTAAGTTGATTTAATCCTGGTATAAAATCCTTAAATTCCATATAAAAAATAAAAAGTGAATACCAATATTAAGAGGTTTCGAGGAGGAAGTTGAAGAGTCATAAAACCTTTGGATGGAGGTGAAAAGTGAAAAAAACTATATAAACCGCTTCCTTTTTCTAGGAGAGGGATGAGGTTCTAAGGTATTGTTGTGATGTTGGCTTAGCGTCTCCCTCTTTTAGTTAACTCATGCAAGCTTATGTTATATGATTTTATATTAATAACTTTTAAAGATATATTTTGCTAGTGTTGTGATAGTTTATTGTGAAATTTTAGACAAAAACACCTTTATTTTGTTCCTATATAATTTGTAAAGATTTGTGTTCATATTAAAAGACCTATGGTTGCTAACCTTATTGATATTATTAGGAATCATACTTTTTGGGTGACAAGTAAGTCAAGAACTATACTCCCCATTTTTGTGGGAGATTAGGATATCCCAAGGCTCATAGGGATAAAGTCGTTTGGAAATATAATCCCTAGTTTCTTATAGGAGTTGGATGGTTAAAAATTTGCACGCATTGGGGGGATGTATTTCTATAATTATCATACTTAAGTTAAGTCATTGTGAGTTTTAACCTAGGGTTGGAAATTGCAGTATATAACATTGATTTAAGGAATTTTAGGTTTAGCATTGGGTCTATGAATTCTTGCATTCAACATTTTTTATGGGCTAATGGGATTAAGTGTTTCCTGGGTGGTTGTTTATATGAATTCATATATTCAAAGTAAATAATGAGAATTCAAGAATAAAAACAATGCTACCTAATTACAATTTTTTTTTTCTTTTTGAATGGGTTTGGAATTTATTAGCAAAGTGCTTTTATTTTCATTATAACACTAGTGTGGCAACAAAAAATTATATTTTGCAAATCAATTGAATTTTGTAAAATTATAAATATGAAATTTTTTTTGTGATGAGTAATAAAAACAATGATAATAAATAACTAATTACTTATCCATAATGATAATTCTTTCATAGTCATAAGCCATGCATATGAACATAAATAATAATAAAATACTTTTATAAGTTATATTTAGCATTTTGAAGTAACATGGGATTGATTTCAAGAAGCATGCATAATAATGATTTGTCTTCTATCCCATGTCATGGTTCAATTGTGAAAGCTAGGAATTTATATAGTATTTTACACTCTTAACACATGCATTGGGCACTAAATTATGATGCACACCACTAAGAAGGAATACATTTTCTACAATATGAATTCATGCTTAATTCATAGTTTTTGTCATGTGAAGGATGGGACACATGGACCAACCAATGGATTATGGATATATAGTAAACGTTTAATTAGCCTGTTTTTTTGGATCACATTGGTACATGCCCATGACTCTATACTATGATAAATACCCTTAAGAAGGAATAATTTCTATGCAAGAGTACTATATGGTTACAAGACATATATTCAGTAAATTGAAGTAGCAAGTATGTCCATTTTTTAGGAAGCCTTTTTTGGGGGGGCCATAAAATATCGATGTAGAACATAGAGTCCATGATATTTAGCATTATAAGCCACACACATGACCATATTCCATGATATTGACCTTATACTAGGGATTTTTTCCTCATAGAAATAACATGCGACTAATTTCAAACCTTGGGCATAAAAGAGGTGTGTTTCTTCATCCAATCTATTATTTGGAGAATATAATAATGAGTTTATCTCTTAAGAAATGTTTCTCAAATGATAAGTCGTAAAGGGAGCTAGGAGCATCGAAAAACCCTTGAAGAAGAGAGAGCTTCTCATAAGATGAACATGGTCATTATTTAAAGGATTGGACACAATATGAATGGGTGTCATATGGCCCACCATAATTAAGGTCATGGACCATGTATTTATTACTTAATCCAATATTTCTTTCCTTATCATATATGCATAGAGATCTAGAAGATGATGCAATCCTTGAAGAATGAATTATTTCTCTTAATGAAGAATATTGGTCCAATTTCAAGGATTTTTTCACAATAAATATAGATCTCTTAGTATAAGGCATTGTTCAAGGGAATACACCATGGAATTATAACTTAGGTAATCATGTTTAGTGTAATAATCCATACATAGTTCCATAAACCATAGTAAAATCCCTGCATTGTTATAATATACAGATTTTGCATCACATTTATGCATTTAGAGTACCTTGAAAAAGTCATTTGAGAGCTTGTATTTTTGGTGCACATTATCATTTTATTGCATTGGATTTGGAATCATGTTTGTGTCATGTTATCTCACAAAATATGATGTGAAAAATGATATTGAGACAACCTACATCAAATTTTATCACAAATCTTCATATTTAGCATCATTTTGCATTTCAAGTCTATAAAATATGTAAGTTAGCATTAATAGTAGGATAAAATAGTTTTCTTCCTTGTTTTATACTTGTATCACACAAATGACGTATGTGTGCACAAATATAAGACATAGCTTTTACTTATAGATTTTTTTGGCATATTGAATAGATCTCTTCATCACTATAATCTATTTGCTTAAATTATTGACATATTCAATAGACTTTAAAATGTATATATAATTTGGCCCTGAATCACGAGTATAATCTCACTAGTAGAGTGATAAAAATACATCACCTCTAATGCTTCTACTAACCATAGAAAAACCCAAAGGAAAAGCTCAATCTCATACATCACAATATCTACAAATGTTCATAATTTCCCCACCCATTGGAGAGGTTCAAACCTCACATCTATATTTTCGATCTAAGAATATACAAACCCATCAAGCATATGCCATGATTCCCATCTTAGTAGGAATATTAAAATATTATTGCAAAAGGTATGTGGTGAAATAATACCATCATGAGAATTACTCAGTAAGTCATCCCATGAAATAGGGGTAAATGCTAAACTAACATAGGAAGAATTACGATATACACAACATAGTATGAATAACAAGCGTCAACACCATATAACCACGAACAAATCCCCAAAGCCACTTTCCACATAATTAATCATGGAGGGAAGCACGTAAAAAATTCAATATGAGATAGATGAGATAGATATATATATAAAAAAAAAAAAATAGTAAAGTGGTCATGTAGGTCATTTAGAAAAAGTGTAGTTAGATTTAATATTTAGCAAATGATATCCAAACAATTATAGGAAGTAAGGATTACCTTATTAGTCCCTGCCATTTGGAAATGACCAGGGACTATAGTAATCGGTTTGCGATGCTATTACATTAGTTTACATGTTTTTTATCAGTTGCTGCCACTTATAAACCAAAGTTTTTAGAGTCATATAGTTTTACTATTTTAATAAACCAAAGTTTCCAGAGGCATATCGTTTTTCCATGTTATTTGGCCTCTTCCCGATGTGGAGAGGCAAAAATCATATGTTATGTGTATTTATTTCAGAAATTTGAAAGTAATGAAAATATAATGGAAACTAATGCTAGCATTAGTTTCATAGTTTAACAGATATTAAATTATATAGTGGTAAGCAAGTTCCCATGGTCTAGTTGCTCTTGTGCATTGAACTTGCCATGTGGTGCAACAGCTGCCAGCTTTGACAATTCGTCAACAAGACCAGTGATGCATGAAGTGGAAGTCCGACAATTCAATAACAAGACCGCTTCCCAGATGCTGGAAGTTGATGGCTGCCCTCTTCCGCCATGCCTGGAAGTGGAAGTTGATTTTCTGTATATTTTCCTTTCTGTCTATTTTCCTTTTGCTGCATCCGCCATGCCTGGAAGTTGATTGGAAGTTGATTTTCTGTTGCAGGCTTCAGCTCCACTATCTTTGTTGGGGCTGGAAATTGATTTTCTATTGCAGGCTTCAGCACCCCTATTTTTGTGGGGGCTTTTTGTTGCAGAGGCATTCTTTTCTTTTCTTACTGGAGGCATCAAGTTATCACAATCAAGGTATGCTTATGTGTTTTATATATAAAGGGTAAGGTTATAAGCTGAGACATACTTCCCCATCTCAACTGTAAATAAGAGTAGACAGAATAAGAGCAAGACACGGCTTCATGAAGAGTAATACCTGTCTTCATGCAACATTTTCCAGCTTTCCAGCGTCTTTCTATTTTCCTTTTTCTGCAGGAGGCAAGTTACTTCTGTCTATTTTCCTTTTGCTGCCGCAGGCATTAGCTTCAGTTCTTCCGAAGCCTGAAGAAAGCTACTTCTTCCTGCCACCAGTCGATTATAATGTTGCAACCTTCGGTTCTTCCGAAGTCTGAAGAAAGCTGCTTAAAAAACATATAAATAAAATAAGTTAACTACGAACGCAATACCAAAATCTGTGAGAAAATAGACTTAATTCAGACATAAAATCACACAGTGCCTTCCATACATCCTAGTTTGACCATCTCTCCCATAGATCTGAACTTCAGTGAATGCAGTTGTATTCTCTTATCAAAAGATACGTTTCGGTCTTTTTCTTAGAGAAATTTAATCTATTTTTACTAGCATCAAAAAGATACGTTTTGGTTTTTTTCTAAAAGAAATTTAATCTATTTTTTACTAGTATCGCCTGAGAAATTATTCTTATCCATTAGTCCTCCTTTATTACGTTGTTAAGTTTCATGGAAAGATATACCAGACCTTAGCTAAGTACTTTAAAACGAGAACGAAAAAAACAATTTCGGACCAAATACAACAAACTCACATTCGGCTTCGTCGTTTAAGCTTCCAGAAAATAGCGTAACACCACCCACTCATGTTGCAAAGCCTCTTCAGTGTCTCTTGCAAAATCTTTGCCATCTTCACCCATTAAAAATTGTAGTAGCTCAACCTTTAACAGCAACGAACTCTATTTTGCTCTGATTTCTCTTCTGAATGCACGACAAAGTTTATTCATTATTGAATTGGGGCACTGCTTAGCAGTGAATGATCCATATCCTTCTTAATACTCTTTTATATTCTCTGCCTCTTGTTTGTAAATGATGTGACTCATGATATTTATCCACTCTTTGAAAAATCACTTCGCATCTGCCTAACTTCAAAGAACCTTGTGAAATGCAAAATACTCAATCTATAATACAAGATGCCATACGTTTCCGTAAATTTCCAGATTCTTTGAGGAAAACCATGAAGTCAGCCGAAACTTTCTGAAAATTTTCACATCGACGCCATTCTCCACACTCTTTGCTCGACCAGTGACCTTTTCTTCTCAACGTCTTCGAAATTTGGGCATGGAAGACAACAGTTTTAATCGAAGCGGGTAAAGTATTTTCCTCAGCTCTGCTTCAGCTAGGTCATTGGGGTTTGTCAGTTCTGCTAGAATAAATAAATTTTATGCACAGGCTTTTCGGTCATGCACCATTTCTTGCTGTCGGCCTACATTTCATTTGATAGATTCTACATTTTCAATCGAAGTTGATACTTAGAGCACGCAAACAACTTCGGAGCTAAGTGAGAGTTCCACTCAAACTTGGACAATGGAGGGCCGGTCAAAGACCACCAGCAGCCGGCAGCCACAGGGGCAGAGGAGGGCCAAATTTTGGTTTTGTTCAGCCCAAATTCTAGGCATTACTGAGACAGTAAACCTGCTACATCAGCATATTTGAAGACGCAAAACACTCAAGCGAAAGACCACTCTCAATGGAAAGCGCGTTGTGCTCTATTCTTCCTTCCTGCTGGTGGCCTCCATTGCTACAACATCTCATAGGAAAGGATTAAAGCCGAACAGAACTACTCAACCACAGAACGAGAAGGACTTATAGTTGTTATTATTGCAGGACTTCCGCTCAAGGAATTGTATTTGCACCTGGAACAACTAGCTCTCGTGTTGCACATTTAGCTGCTCATGCATATTGGTCAACAGAAGAAATTGTTGTTGGATGATCTACGCATGGATCTGGAACAACACCTTTAACTACTACCTCCACCTCTGCAGGATCGATTAGTGAAATGGTAGCTGCCCCATAAGCATAGCCATGAATGATGAGCATGACAACGAATGAGAAACATAGCCCCACCACATAGACACATATCATTCCCCCACTAGCCCACACATAACTTACTAAAAACTGGAATTTGTGTTGCTTAATACCTGCAATGGAGAAGACACTTGCGATTCATGCAGACACCGCATATAAGTAACATCGTAATCATAGATTTATAAATGGTTTAATTAAAAAACTTCTTCTCTCTCTTGTTGAACTAACACGCAAAAGTGAATAAGATTAAATATATAGTCGCATCGGGTCTGCCACTCAATTGAAATCTAGGAAGCAAGTATATGGTAGTTTAAAAATAGAATTGGCACAGTACTTGTGGGTTAGACTTTGATGAATATGCCCTGCTATTTCGGTAAACCCTCCATCTCCTTATAAAGAAACCCTATTGTCAACCTGAGTCTTGCTCAAATAGCCTATAACGTGAACGAGCCTAATAACTAACTTTGTAACTTTGGGGCCTTATGTAACATGGACTATTGCTATAAGAAAATGCATTACTTGAAACAATTCTGACTCGATTGAAAACAAAATAAAATATAGAACATTTATAAACTCATTGGACTCATTTGTCATTTGTTATGTAATGGGACCCTCATTGAAATATTGGAGCACTTCGATAGTGATGGCCATTTTAGCCAGTTGAATGGAATCTTATCCCAGTGGACAATAACAACTTGGAAAGATTGCTGGCCAAGCACTATCTGAATAAGTACTAATCACTAAACGTGATAAACATATAAAAAACTCATAAAAAACCTATAAAACAAGAATCTCCTTGCAGCTTTTCCTTGGCATAAAAGAGCGAACTTTGTATCTGGAATTATGATTTTTAGTGTAAAGCTAGGTTCCCTAACAATGTAAACTTTGAAACGGGAACCGATACTGTTACCCGTTTTGTAGAGATAGCAAAAAAGTGACCCGATTTTGAAAAGGGGTGATGTAGAATACACATGTTTTCTTTAGAGCATAGTTTTTTGCACTTTCATTTTTTTTATGTACATTGCGTTTTAGAATGGTAGCGATTTTCATGCTAATTTTAAAAAATGGTTATTCTGCATCAGACCCCTTTTTTAAAACACCTATTTTTTGACTTTAAATTTTCTAATGTATGAAATGTAAATAATTATTTCGTAACCCTTTTTTTAAAAGACCTATTTTTTGACTTTAAATTTTCTAATGTATGAAATGTAAATAATTATTTCGTAAATTTAATAATTTTGGAAGTGATCTTCTTCTTCATATTTTCTAGTTTTTATTTTTTTTATTTTTATTTTTGTAGTGGGGCTTTTATTGATTTGCATATTTAAAGAAGAAGGTCGATATTTTACATTTTCGATATTTTACATATTTATACATCATTAATTAAATTTTCAATCCACATGAAATAATTGTCTCTAAAAAACAAATATAAAAATATATATAAAAAAGACAAAAACAAAAAATAAAAAATGTTAAAAAAAATTTATATCATAAACCATAAAAGAATTTGAAAAAAAAAACAAAATTATAAAATATATATATATATATATATATATATATATATATATATATATATATATATATATATAAAAGTAAGTAAATATTGAGAAATAAAAATATATATATATATATATATATATATATATTAACAAAAACTAGGAAAAGAAATAGAAACAAACTAGTTCAAAGAAAAAAATAGAAAAATAATGAAAAAAATTTTAAAAACTAGTGAGATTAATATTAAAAAAAAAAAACAAAAAATGTAAAAAAAAAAAAAAAAAATCTCACAAACCATAAAGAATTTGGAAAAAAGAAACAATATTAAAAAATATATATATATATATGTAAGTAGAAATAGAGAAATTAAAAAAAACATTATAAAAAACTAGGAAAAATAAAAAATAAAAACAAACTAGTTTAAAAAAAAAAATAGAAAATTAACGAAAAAAAATCAAAAAACTAGTAAAATTAATATTAAAAAAACAAAAATAAATTTAAATTATAAAAAAAATAAATCCAAAAAAATGGTTATTTTTTATTAAAAAAAACAAAAAATACTATTATCTTTTATTAAATATACCTATTTTATTTAAAGATAAATAAATATATATATTTTTTTTAACAATCTTGTCTTTTATTTAAAAAAAAAAAAATAATAATAAACAAATTTTATTATTATTATTTTTTAATTTAAAAATTCAAACAAATAAAACTACATTTTATATTTTCAAAAAAAATAAAAAATAAAATTAAACCTACATTTTTATGTTTAAAAAAAAAAAAAAATTTAAATTTACATTTTTTTTAAACTATCTTTTTTTAATTAAAAAAAAAAATTATAAAAAAATTATAATGTTTTTTTAAACAATATGTTATTTATTTCAAAATATAAATCAAAAAAAAAAAAAATTAATTTTTTTAAAACAAATTTTAATTTTTTACTTTAAAATTTAAAAAATTAATAATTTTTTTTTTAAATTAATATATTAAAAAAATTAATTATAATTATATGTGTTATAAAAAATTTAAAAAATATTATTAAACTTTTTCATTTTTTATTTATTAAATTTTTTTTTATAAAACATATTAAAAAAAATAAAAAAAATAAAAAAATAAAATAAAATTTTAAAATAATAAATTTTTTATTTATTGTTTTATTTAAAAAATAATATAAAAAAAACACCGCCCCGGCCGCACCACCAGCGGGCGGCGGGAGGGCCGTGGGTCGATTCCCGCCGCCCACTGGTGGTGCGGCCGGGGGCCCAAGGAAACCCAGAATTCAAATCTACATCTTTGGATAGATTCTCAAGGTTGATCAGATGTTTCTCATTCCACTTTCAATTAGAAATCCCTTCTGAATTTCTGAGAAGCAATCATTCCTTCATTCCCAACGATTTGAAAGAGTCCTTCCATTGGATTTAGAGCCAACTTGGTGGTACATTGTTCATATGGTGATTGAAAGCTTTGTTCCAGTGATTCTTGGGGAGCTATACCACAATATTTGAGAGCTATCAACTCTTGCTTCTCTCTTTTTTCATTCCAGCATCGAGGAGGATATTCCAGGGCTTTCTATCTGATCTCCAAGTGCCTATATTGGATTGTTCAGCGCATGATATCAAGTATCTATCACAGGAAACATATAGGATCTTGTGACAAGTGACATGGCCATTTATTGAGGTTGCCTTGGTCATTAGTCCAGCTATATTTTTCTATTGGCTGGGCTGAGCATTGTAAGCTTCCAGGTCCTTGAATATGTGCAGATTTGATCTGGCATAACAAATAAGAAGAATTTAAATTTTAGACCCACCATACCATTATCTACCAGTGTGTTGTTTATACATTTTTGAAGGAAAGTTATCTAGCTTCCTAGTTATCCTTTGTTTGTTGTTTTACGTTTCTTTTATTCATTTCTGAAAGAAAAAGAAAAAAATAATAACAGATCAGATCTTTACAGTGGAAATGATACAGTGCAGAATTGAAATTCAGCTAGCACATATTTTTCACAAAGGCATTAAGCAAGGATAAGCTTCATAAATGCAGAAAAATACTTGATTAAAAGAAAGATAAAACGGTCATTGGAGGGTTTTAGGATACATAATGCCCATGTGAAATGGATGCGCTATTTTGCTAAACAATATGGCAATTAACATTAGATAGAATCGACAATTTTGCAACAAGATAAGATAACATAGAGAATTTTGGGATAATTTCTTGCTTTTGCTGGGATGATATATTTTCTATTGGAGATATGACTTTATCCTCAACATCCATATTTGAAAGAAATTTTGGACTAATCAAGTGTTTTTAGTGCAATTTTCTTCACTTATGTTTTGTCTCGTGCATGTGTGCTCTAAAATCTAACAGAAGTTACCATATAATCACAATTTGTACAAAGATTTCAAGGAAATATATGCCATTACAATTTGTCATGAGAATTTTTAAGTGATTAGTTTACTCTAGAGTCTAGAAGTGGAATACTCTTTAATAAATTGCCTGCAAGCCAGTACTGGCATTCTTCATTCAATCTATATAATTTATTTCATCTGCAGTTATTGTGGTCTACTGGTGACTGGGTGTCACTCTGGCCAATGCAATATTGCGTTGACTATAGTACAGCTGTACACTTTGTAATTTGCTCATTGATGATTGCTAATTTCAAAAATCGCATGCTAAACTAGGTCACTGAGACATCAAAGATCCTTCTCCCAACACTAAGAAGGAAACATGCCAACCATCCTAGTGGAAAAACTGTTCTTTTGAGGTTTGTCCTTTTGTTATGCTACCAGGCCAATGCTAATCTGAGTTGCAGCTTTTATCCTTTTGCCATTATATATACACATGTTGGCATTCTTGGGAAAAGTTAAAACATGGCCACATGCTCTGGTGAATACACGCCATTTGTTTTAAGTTTTAACACATATACATACCCTACTTTGCATGAGTGGTGTGCCATTGGCTTAAAACTTTTCATGGGTGTTACTATTGCCAGAAATTCCTTTGCATGGACAATTAGACCCACCAAACAACATAAATCAGTCCATGTTTTTCAGTTAATGAAATGCACGCGAAGCTAACATCTAACAATCCGGACTCTGCATCCTAAAAAGTTCAAACTTCACAAATAAAAGCCTTTCACCATATTTTCATGGCAAACTTCAAGACTTACCCAACAAAATAGCAGTTTTTCTTTTAAATCTCCAAATATGAAATCTACCAGCTTGTCAACATTCTGTCTGGGTAGCAAAAACAGAAACTAAACAAAATCAATCAACATCCATTAACCAGTTTTATGCACACTAAAGACAAGATAGGGTCACACAGAAACATACTGTTGAGCAGATGACCATATTCCTACAACAAAATTCTGAAAGCAGAACTCAATGAACTGGTCGCAAAAAGGCCTTTTATAAACTACAAAGAAGAATAGAAAACGAGCATCAACATCTCAAGGAAGAAGAGAACATGAACCAGAAATACTCCAGACATATTGCATGCCTTTAAGTTCAAAATATCTTTCTGCATTTAACATTTTGATATTACTTACCAAATTTATTATAACCAACTTTCCCATCAGGAGGCGGATCTTTGGGACGATTCTCAGCCGGATGGAATGTTTCCACGAGCAAGCCGTTCATATCAAGTACAACCAATTTCTTTTCTACTGGCACAGTCATCGCTCGTCTGCTCCCACAGAAATTCAGTAGTACTAAACCTTCTCCTTGTGCTCAAAACATCAAACCAGCAGCCAACTTCCTACTTTCAAATTTTAAAATGATGCCCACAGTTGTAACCTCAATAAGCTCGTAGTGACAAGTATAAGTTGTAGAGGCTCTGGGTCATCGATAGCAATTTAGCACAGCAGAAAGAGACAACAACCTACTTTGGGGACTCAACCCATGAAAATCACTGGAGAAAGGTGTAACAACCATGCTCTGAACCGAGTTCATGAAAAGCGTTGTCAAAGATATTTCCACATTCTCGACATAACGACCACTACCATTTGCAATTAAGAAGGCATTCTTCGTCTTCCTTCACTGCAACTTACTTTCCCAATATTCAGATTAGTCCAAGAAGAACTTGGGCCCCCGGCCGCGCCACCAGCGGGCAGTGGGAGGGCCGTGGTCGATTCTGGGAATCGACCACGGCCCTCCCACTGCCCGCTGGTGGCGCGGCCGGGGGCCCAATGGCCTGCACGCAGGCCCTTGGGCCCTCGGCCGCGCCACCAGCGGGCGGCGGGAGGGCCGTGGGTCGATTCCCTCCCACCGCCCGCTAGTGGCGCGACTGGGGGCCGTGTTTTTTTTATATTATTTTTTAAATAAAACAATAAATAAAAAATTTATTATTTTTAAAAATAATTTATTTTTTTTTTAATATGTTTTAAAAAAAAATTAATAAATAAAAAATAAAAAAGTTTAATAATATTTTTTTAATTTTTTATAACACATATAATTATAATTAATTTTTTTAATATATTAATTTTAAAAAAAAATTATTAATTTTTTAAATTTTAAAGTAAAAAATTAAAATTTGTTTTAAAAAAATTAATTTTTTTTTTTTTTATTTATATTTTGAAATAAATAACATATTGTTTAAAAACAAAAGTTATAAAAAAATTAAAATTTAATTTTGATTAAAATATTTTAATCGATTTTTTTATTAATTTTGTTTTTATTAATTTTTTTTAATAAATTAAAATTTAATAATTTTTATTACTACTAATTAATGAATTTTTTTTTTCAAATTAAAAAAAAAAATTACATTTAAAAACAAAAATTATCTTTAATTTTTTTTGTTTGTTTTTAAATAAATAATGAAAATTTAATAAAAAAATTTATTTATTTATTTATTCTTAAATCAAAAAGACTTTTTTTGTAAGTTGAAAGTGTTCTTTAATTTTATTTTTTTTTAATTGGAAAATACCTATATTTTTAAAATTTCGATATTTTTTTAGTTTTTTTTTTTTTTTTAAATAATTTGAGCTTATTTTTGTCTTTTTAGTTTTTTCTAAATGTTTTTAATATTAATTTTACTAGTTTTTAATTTTATTTTTTTGTTAATTTTCTATTTTTGTTTAATCTAGTTTGTTTTTTTTTTTTTGGCTAGTTTTTGTTAATGATTTTTTTAATCTTTATATTTTTACTTACCTAAATTTATATATATAATTTTATTTTTATTTTTTCCAAATTCTTTTATGATTAAACAAATTTTTTTTTAATATTTTTTATTTATATTTTGTCTCATATATATGTATTTTTACATTTATTTTTTAAGTAATCATCATTTTAATCTTAATTTCACTAATTTTTATTTTTTTTATTTTTGGTAAATTTTCCATTTTTTTTTTTTTAAATCTAGTTTGTTTTTAATTTTAGTTTTTTTTAGTTTTTTGTTAATATTTTTTTAATTTTTCTATTGTTACCTACTTAATTTTATAGTTTTTTAAATGTGTTTTTTCTTCTTTTCCCAAATTTTTTTATGGTTTACATATATGTTTTTTTTCCCCAATTTTTTTTAGATATGTTTTTTTTACTATTTATTTGTTTATAATTTGTAATTTCTTTCTAGTTTTTTAATTCTTATTTTTTATAGGTTAATTTTGTTTTGTTTTTTTTTTTTTTTTTTTTACATTTTACATTTTTATGATTGATTTTATTTTTGATGTTTGATTTTTTTTGTGTTGTGTTTTTTATTTTATGTTTTGTTTTTAGTATATATTTTTATTTATGTTTTGTTATTTTTATTTTTTATTTTGTGTTTTTTCATTGTTTTAATTTTAATTTTTCGAAATTTTAATGTTTTTCGGGGTCATGATAAAATATTTTATGCTATTATTTTGAAATGTTGAAATTTCACCCTTGAAAAAAAAATTGTTATTCCAGCATCAACACTTTTCGTTTTGAGGGTGTTTTTTGCACAAAATTTACCATTGAGAAAAAAAAAATGTTATTCGAACATCAACACTTCGTTTTGAGGGCGTTTTTTGGACAATTTTTGCACCAAAAATTGGTTTTCACCGTCATTTTTAAAACATGTTGAAAATTTAGCTTGGAAAAAAAAGGTGTTATTCCAGCATCAACACTTTTCGTTTTTAGCACTGTTTTTGATGTTTTTTCGGGGTTTTTTGGCCAGAGTTCCCGTTTTGAGTTTATAGTTCCCGTTTCAAAGTTTACATTGTTTCCCTGTATTTGTAATGAGCACAGAGGCACGCATAGTTTACCAAGTTTACTCCATTTCAATAGCAAATCTAGCGGTTTACTCCATTTCAATAGCAAACCTGTCTGAGTTTAGGTGCCTTATATAGCTGGTGAAACGTTAACCGGTTCATCAACTGACATGGACTCGCAAACTACCTCGCGTGGTGCAGTCTCTTCCTATGTTTGTTAGAATTGCCAGTGGCCACAAATGAAGAGCCACAGGAATAGAGTTCTTGCATGGTGTAGTCTCTTCCTGTGTTTGTTAGAATTTCCAGTGGCCACAAATGAAGAGCCACAGGAATACAGTTCTCGATGTATTATTGCCTGGTATTTTATCTCGTAAACCCAACGTACTTCCAAACCATCACTACATCACCGAAATTGATCATCGAATTCTCTCTACGGAAATTGCAATTTGTTTGTAGAAATGTCGAAAAATGTTAGATGCGGTGTGGGAAAGAACATGAAATTGCATGCTCCCCTGGCACAGTTGGTAAGGCTATTAGATTCTCTAAGGGTTGGTTAGGATCAGGTCAGACCAACCCCTCTACCTACCTGGTTCAACCGATGGATTAACAGAGTCGACTAAATCAACTATTACAACTACTACAACTTGATCCGGCTGCTGCTCCTATTTCTCTTTCTCTTTCTTGCTATTGGTGATGCTCCTTCCTTTGCTTCGACTTATGGTGCTACCCCCACCTTTGCTTCTGTTGGATCGGCTGAGTCAACATCTTATGAATCTACACCTTCACCCACATCAACTGTTGCCTTGGCCACTTACTTAAGCTTATTACTTTGCTTCTTGTGTCCATGCTCCTGGATCACTGTACTGTTCTTTATAGAGCTTTCCAGCTCAAGGCAGGGACTTGCTGCCATGCAGTGTCCCTTGTTTAATATTGTATTATAAATGATAAGAAAATCAGTGTAACGTTCATACGCACACATAAAATATATGAGTGTAGAGTTTGATAGAAGAAGTGTTGAAAGGAACATTACAAAGATAGCATTTTCATGATTGTCAATTAATAATAAAGTATGAAGTAGTGATATACACTAAAATAAATAGGGAAACATCCACTGATATGATAAAAAAATAAAAATTTATTTATTTATAATAATTGTACTCTATTTTTGTTTTCCGTTGATATGTTTTTATACACACTGGATGAGCAAAAAATTGAGTGATTCATATCCACAAAAATATAGTTTGCAGATTGGCAACTTGTTCATTAACACTGACAAGGTAATAACATGAATCCACCATATATTTATATCAAAAGAGAAAAACTAATAATATAATGAATATTGAACTTCACAACACTCCTATTAGCACTTAGTCATCTATAATTGTTTCACCACTTAGATCTACATAATCATCTTCTCTATCTAGTGCAACAACAATGGTAACCATTTTGGAAACGCATTATTTATGGGTTATAAGTAATTACCACTACCAACTTTCATTAGAGACATTAGATTCGAAAATATTATTCTGATAGTGTTCCTAAAGGATATATCGTACAACCTAATACGTTGAAATTCATTTACCGGTCTGAATATAATATAATTTACTAACCACATTATGTCTAAAATAATTCTTTCTATAAAAATATGAAACCATTTTCCTTTAGAAATTAGAATTCTAAGGGTAAACATGCGAAGCTGGGTTACACTTATGTGAAAAATGCCTCTGAAAAATTCGTAATCGCACTATTTTGAGCGAACAATTTTTTTTCGGTCGAATTAGTAAAATTAATTTGGCCAAACTATTAATTAAAAGGATTTTTCACCAAAGGTGTAAAAATCGACAACAAATATTTTTGGCCAAATTATTAATTCCGCTGAATCAATAGTTCAGTTGAATTAATAATTCGATTGAATTATTAATTCGACTAAATTAATGTTTATATATATCACGGCCCTCAAGTCGTAGAAATATTTTATGTGCTGTCAGTTTACCATTATTGTTTGTTCGTCACTGGAGGAATTTTCTGCATTATCGGTGCTCTAGAGGAATTTATTTTCCAACAACATATCGGTTGGCATGGAGGTTTATTTTATTTTTGTTGGTTTTTACCATATTTTTTAATGTTGTTTATAATTTTTGAATGGTTTCTTTGTAGGATTGGTTGGCGCCATTCATCATTGTCGCTGGATGAATTTTGCAGCCTCCTCATCCTCCTGTCAGCCTCCTGGTCCTCTTCCTCCTATTAGCCTCCTTGTCCTCTTCCTCTTGTCAGCCTCCTCTTCATCCAGACCAGGTAGAAATCTCTTGATCAAGGGTTAAATTTGACTGGTCCCTCTGCCCATCAAGAAATTTTTTTATGACAATTTATTTTTAAACAGCCCTTCAGATGACTTTTGAAATTTAATTTTACCTGTTTATTAGTGGTTTTGGTGGCTTAATTAAATCTAATTTATTTAAAGCTAATTGTATTTCAAATCATTCTCTCTTGGATTCCATATGGTATAGAAGTTTTTGTGTCCTCAAGCCTACGGTTCAAAATTCAATTCTAGCTATCATAGTTCAAATCTATGCTCAATGATTGCCCTTTTATCATCCTGAAATGTGAGAAGGATCTACATTTCAAAATTAAGATCATGAATATTTTCTCAGTGACTCCCATTTTATCATCCTATGCTAATACATGGATCTACAGTTCAATTCTAGAAATCAACAATTTTTCAAAATAAAAGGAGTTAAGGAATTGAAAGAATACGACTTTCCAAAATTTTCATGCTTTCCATGAATAGAAAACTAACTATTCCCCATATAAAGAACATAAAGTTATCAGAAGGGCTGAGAAACCAGGAAGATAAATATATCGAGGAAGATAAAATATGCCACATCTATAGCTCTTTAATCAGGGAATGTATTTTATGATTCTTCAAGAAACAAATGCAATTCTAACAAGGAAATCTAAGACGACATACTTAATTTTGTGAAGAATTTGAATGAATACCATAGTCGATCCCTGTACATAGCTTTGAACAAGGAGTACTTTCAAGATAAAATTGATTTCTATTATGCATGAGACTGTTACACCTATTGCTGTCAAATTGTTTTCCTTTTGGTGTACAACATTATGTTTGACCCAAGCATCCCTAGGTACCTACACTACAGAGTTCAGTGAATTGGAAGATTGAAATACATTTAAGGGACTTCTTGTTTCGAATAGATTCTCTATATCTGAATCTTGTTCATTCCACTGGGATGAGATATTCATGCTCCACAAGAATGAATGGGAAAATATACTGAATTTTAGAGTTAAAAAAATTCACAAGCTACCTTTTTTGAAAAGAGACTCTTGGTATTTGTTTTTCTCTTTCAGAGCCAGAAGAACCAACATAAAGCTCAATTAAGCTAATCTCCCACTTCTACCTTCTCTACTATATCTCGTTGAATCTTCTTATGTAGTAAGGGCTAAATTCAAACGTGTATGATTATGTTATAAACATTTGAACATTTCTTCCCCTCATTGCATCTCATCGGAATTTAAGAACAACAAAAGAGTTGGTTTCTCAGTAAAACTTTCTCATTGGAATATTGACAGCTAGAATTTCCTCTTTTTAACTAATTTTGGACAATTACTTTTTGTATGAAATTATCACCCTAAATAACCCGAGTCCTGAAAATTTCACTGTTGTTTCGAGTAAAATTTCTCTATCATTTTGGCTTGAGCAAAATCCGTTGTAGCGAGATCCTTTTCCATCAAATTTATTTAAAGATTATTATTTTGATCTACTTTCAGATAAAATTTCTTTAAATCTTGTGATTTTGTCCACATAAAAAATTTCAACGTTGATTTCCGATGCATGTGCTAAAATAGACAATTTTGAACTTTCTCGTCAAATTTTGTGAAATGAGTGGCTTTCACCTGATAATTTTTTGCATTACATAGTGAAAGAGGTCTAGTCAATTCCTCTAAAATACATTTCATTAGGGCTAGTCCAGGGCAACGACAGGTCAGGCATTCCTTTGCTTTTAGAAGGAGGACACCTTCTATTTCATATAATAAATGAATTATGCTCATCCATCAAAATTCATATAGAGTACAAATATCTGGAGGCCATTTCTCCCAACCACTATGTATTCACATCATTTTTATTTGATTGACTCACAAAACTTAGAAACCTGGTCAATGTGTCGTGCAAATATTGGATATTGTCTTCCAAATATTTGATATTATTGATATTGTCCTGTAAAATTTTGATATTATCATTAAGGATATATAAAATATATATACATTAAAATAAATTGAAACTTGTAAATATTTTTTATATGCCAGCCATAATGACACGTTTTAAAATTATTAGAAAGTGAAAAATAAGATGTTATTTTAAAATTAGTTGTATTTTACGGCTAGAAACAGTGAAAACATGTATACGGGCGTCAATTTTAAAGTTTTCTCCTGTTAACCCCCGTCCCAACAACTCACTGCATGTCCCTTTTCGATCTCTGTAGTGTGCATGCAAACTAATGTTTACTTTTCGAGCTATTAAGGCAAGTTTTGAGTTTGATTTTGAGTCTACAATCATAGACGCTTTCAACGTTTGACAGCCTTTGCAGCACCCATCTCCATTGCTTTGTTTGAGTACTGCTGACCATTTCCCTTCCCACTACTTTGAGGAAGTCCTCGACACATACGACACACAAACTTGCCTTGCTCCTTTTCTGGCAGATTTCTATAAACATGTTGAGAAAACAACTTCCAAATCACATGTTGAGCATGCATGGACCCTCTTTTCATGTTCTTTTGCAAGTCAAGTAAATTCTAAATTGAAAAATCTGCAAGAAACTTCTGAGTGCTCTTATTTTTTAAAATTTCTACTATATGAATAGAGGATTGGGAATTTGTTAGAAATGTAGTGTTGTAGTACTGCAATGTTGTAAAATTTGTTTGCAGAATATTCTTTCAATGACCTTGTGAAAGAGTTCAGTGTGCTTCAAATTTTGATTTTGAGTTGGTGAAACTCATGGCGTCATGGCATCTAGTTAGTTCAGCCAATAATATTTGGTTTATTTCTAAATTTTCCACCCCTTCCATCTTTAACTTATTCCCTTAAGCCCACTTGTTTCTCTATGGGTGATGATGATATAGAAAAGAAATGCTAAAAAATCTCATTGATGAGTTGAATCTCCTAGTGAAATCCATTGATCGGGAAGATCACTCACATGCTTCTTTTCTTCCTCGGTACACCAATGAACACAACTCACTATATCCTTGTTGTTCGCATAAACTAGCAAGTTAGAAACCTCTCTCTTTATGCTCTGAATGGGATGAATGATTATACTCTGAGAAGAAACAAGGATTGGTTTAATCTATTTGTTGTTTCTTGTGAATTAATAAAGGAAATGAAGAACACATATATGGGATATTAGCCAATCATAATCCATTGCTACTCGGTACACCAATGAACGCAACTCACTGTATCCCTTTACTTCACATAAAGTAGAGAGTTAGAAACCTCTATCTTTCTGCTCTGAATGGGATGAATGATAGATACTTTGAGAAGAAACAAGGATTGGTTTAATCTATTGTTGTTGCTTGCGAGTTAATAAAGAAAATGCAGAACACCTATATGGGATATTAGCCAATCACAATCCATTGCTACTGCATTTGGTTCTTGATGTATAGAAAATAAAGTACTATTCATCTATCTCTATCATTTGGGAAAAATAGAATGAACTAATTTTCCAAACATATGCGTAATAAAGCACCCTATTTGTAAATCTTGAGCCAACTCTCATCATGGATTTGATGATATTTTTTATCCTTGTGACATGTTGGAAATCCTTATTCATTCATGGTGATTTTTTTGGTTCCTCTTGACATGTTGGATGTTCTTATAAATTCAGGGTTATAATTTTGTTCTGATGTAGGCTATGCAAATTGTGAACCATATTTATGAGTTCACCTTTCGTTTGCGGTGATGTATTCTATACCATCTTTTCAAATTCCTTTCCATCATTCTCTCCCATCTCTCCCATCCTAACTAATTTTATTTCCAAATTTCTACATTCTTTTTTGCTTGCAGTAGGATGTGTTGAATTGAGATTATCACCCAAGACCACAATCATAGTGTATGCGTGAAGATTTTCTAAACAAAAACTATAGTGTTTATGGCATTAATGTTGACACTTACACAAATTTTGACAAGATGTTTCACTTTCTGAATATAGTTTGACATTCTACTTCTGTCATATTTTCTTCTTTAGGATTCCCTAAATGTGAATCCTAGTTTGATCCATAATGCAAAAGCAGAAACTATGTTCTCTAGCATCAAAACACCATAGACAATTCAATGCATAAAGTACTGATGGAAACACACTAAATATAAGATAACACATATTTAATACATGACTGAAAAGAAAGAGATGACAATATTCCTAAGATGCCATTGTCCAGTTGCTTCCTGTCTGTCACAAAAGGATTCCACAATATTCTCCTAAAGAACGCAAGAATCATAAAACCCAATGTTTAAATGATGTCTTCATAAAATATGATTCCAGTGTGTTTTTATGTTTATAATTTACTGAGATAAGTACATGACGCAGCAAAAGTGTGAATCTGATCATATGCCTGCAAAGATCTTGCATTTATCACCTCTCTCAATCATACCAAAAATATTATCATTTCTGACAATCAAACAAGAGTGTTTGGTACATCACAATTCATTAAAAAATATACATTGTTAATATAATGTGAATATATTTTCTTAGAAAAATTAGTATAAAAATATTATAATGAAATGGGGTCGTGAGGGGCGGCAACCAGCGAGCATATCGGTGTTGTGCAATTGCTTGTTTCCTATGGACGATGCATGCCTTATAGTAATGGCTTCATTCCTCTTATGCGCTTATGTGAGATGCATGTTCTGTTCTTTCTGTGGAACTGCCCTGAATGAAATTAAGACATCTATCTACAAGCCTCGCATATAGACGTTCTCCAGACCTACTACTACAACTATTAATATAATAGTTCCAACTGACCCATATTTAAAAAATAGTGCTCCCACCAAACATAGAAAATAGCTCCCCCAATACAAAATCATACAGACTAATTAGCTCTCTTACTTGATTGCAACTTCCGAGAGAGGAGTTACAACTGAATGAACCACCAATAGCTCACAAAGCATTTTATTGCAACATAAGGGACCTAGGTGGTCCAAACTTGTCACGATATTACAAGGTATCTATTTCTCCAGAGTCCATGATGAAAATAATCTCCAGTGAGGGGAGAGAAAGGGGTTAAGTACCACCAATAGCAGGAATAAGTGATCAAGCTATAAGGGCTATAGAGGTAAAACCAAAAGCACTCAACCCCATAGATCCACAAGTAGTAGTAGTTTCAGTTGACTCATTTTACCCAATTCTATTTGCATCTACATATGGTGATAGTAGTGAAATAGAAATGGTATTGTTGTTCTATATTAAATATTTATTCCATGCACTAAGTTTCATTTCAAGCCTTCAGCCTTACCCTAATTCTTAAGAGTTGAAGCCTTAAAGTGAGAATTTTTTACTTTCCCAACTAAACCTTTCAAGTAAATTTGGTTACCACTCTTAATCTCTAGATAATTTGGTTACCAAATTCCCTTGACAATTTATTCATAAATCCTTGTAGTATTCCATTATTCAATCACAATAGGTATTTATTTATTACCATTCTACCATAAACTAAGTCATTTTCAATAAATAAATATATTAAATTCATTTTATTGAATTTGTTTTTACATGGATCAGAAAACCCATTAATCATGGTTGAAATATGGGCACTATGCATATAAGCTTCCCGTTATCCCAATCCAGGGAAAGCAATGATTACTTATGTGCTATGCAACATTGTGATGAATAAATTCCTCCAAAGGAAAAGGAGTGTAGCTAGGTGAACAACAAACAATGTAGAATATTATATTACATTGATAGAAGGCTTAGGGAAAACTAGGGAGTATGGATCCAATGGAATCATAGTCTACACCAATCCCAAACTTTGGTGCAACCAGATGAAAGCCATGTACCTAGTCAAAAAGGAGAGGTTAAAACAATTGCATGGAGAAGAAAAAAATATTGTTAGTCAATTTCAATAATTTAGTGTAAGACATTGTGCAAATGTTAATAAGATGTTTAGTGATCTATTATATGGGGCAATGCCAATTCAAGATTTTTGTGTGAAAGATGAATTAGTGATAAGAAGCTCCCCATCAAAATTTATTTATGGACACTTTAAGATATCTTTGATGTGTGTGTGTTTTTTAGTTATAAATGTGTTTTTTTTAATGACCATGTGTATTTTTCAATTCTATAGCAAGTGTGGCCCCACTATGTAATAACAACTAGACTAACATGACATGTTTTAGAATTTTTCTTTATTTAATTTTCAAAATGTGCATGCTTCAACATTTGTGTTTTTAGTCTTGAGTATATTTTAAATAAAGATCTTTGGATAGTTACATTAATTTTCTGAATTCTTTCAATGTTTTTAAATAGAAATTTTAAGATCTTAAAATGCAGATGTAATTTCAAGGGTTACATCAATTAACTTGATGAGGTAACTTCAAGGGCTACATTAATTTTATGAATTATTAATACTTTTAAATAGAAATTTCAAAATTTTTAAATGCATGAGGTAACTTCAAGGGTTACAACAATTTTCTGAATTCCGGATCTTTTTAAATAACAATTTTAAAAATAATTGTAAATTCATAAGGTAACTTTTTAGATATCACGTATCTATATATCTATTGATATCCATATCATGAATGAGAATTTGCCACATGATTCTTCAAGGCAAACATCAATCAAGTTGCATGCATCTACTAGAGGGGGAGGTCACGAATCAAAGAGAATATCAAATGAATCAGGGGAGGTACATCATGATCATGGTATCTATATGTTTTTGTGAAATTTTTTAAATGTATTTGAATATAATCATATATATGTATACATATGGAATGGATTTTTTATCAATTTAGCTTTAAATTAATTATAATAAATTTCATTTTTTTAGGAGCATCTCAATCTAGGTCAAATAGAGTATCTACTCAACCAATGGAGGGCCATCATCCACACCATCGTGGTATTTAATAATTGGTTGTCACAAGTATTTAATACTTCACTTATGTTTTGTTATAAATTGAAGTGCAAGTTTCATTAAAAAATGAGATAGATTTACCTTACAATTTTATAATTTTTTAGTTTTAGGTTCGTGGAGATGATTTCCATTCTCCAAGGACTTTAGTGATGGATTAGACAATGGGGATAGGATCATCTAAACAATTTGAACAATTTGTGTAACAATTTTTTTAATATTGTGAGTTTATACATTTTCATCCCCAATTTGTTTTTTAATATACACTTATACATGTATTGTAAAGGGCATCCAGGTGGGAGAAATGCAGGGGGAACACCATGAGGTATTTCAAGGAATTTGAAACTTTAGTCAGATATAGGGACTGAATCATTTAGACAATTTGAAAAAGTTAATACTTGATTTTTTTAATATCGATCTATTTTATGCATTTCCATGTACAATTTTAAAATTTTAATATATATACATGCACATGTATTGTATAGTTTATCCATGAGGGCACAATGCATGATGAACATGACAAGGGCGCAATGGAGAGGGGACAACATGAAGCACTGCATGGAATTTGAAACTTTTTAGAATTTTGGTTTGATGATTACATTCTCATTTGATTTTAATACATAAAAAATTAATTTTAAAGTACAAAATCTTATGTATATATGCAATTACACATGTTGTGCAAGGAACCCATGATTTAGATGAGAGCACGAGGAGGTTGATAAATAATTTATTTCAGCGAGATTCTCTAAATTGATGCAGCTTTTTATTTGAAAGTATTTTTATGTTATATTTACTTTTATCATGATATAAATTTTGGACATATTTAAAGTAAAATTCTTTACTATGAATTGATGCATATTTTTATTTGAGAACTTTTTATTATATATTTACTTTTATAATGATATAAATTTTCGACATATTTTCATTCTAGAAATCTTTATTATGATTTAATACATGCTAATATTGGAGTTTATGTACATTTTGCATGGTACAATTTGCACATGATGCATGGTTTGATGCTCAAAACTTGGTTTTACATCTTTAAGCTTATGAATATGCAACAATGAGAGTAAATTTTCATTTAGTTGGTACATTTTCCATAATCATTCTTATAATGTTAGTAGATGATTCTTAGGTTTTGTTCAAAGTTGTTTTGTCACTTGTTATTTGTTAGTGTGAAATTTCTTGGAATGTGTACCAAAAAAAATCCACTTAATTCACTAGGTGAAAAGTGACCCTAACAACAAGTTGATGGTTGATTGTGATTCAGATCTACGATAAAAATGGAAAATTTGCAACAAAAGGTAGATGATCCATAATAGAAAGCAACAATAAAAATATCCAATGCAATAACCCAAATGGAAAGACTTTAATTGCACAAATTTTTTATTAAAAACACCTGGTGAAGGAGATCTATAGATGGGTTTGTAACTCCCCCTCTGTGGGATGGGTCCTTGGATGTGCTTGATGCTTCAAAAAATGAACTTCTCTCTCAAAATTTGAAAAGCCCAAACAAAATGTGGAGAACTCAAATGGGAGCTCAAAAGAAAAAACACGATAATGGTGACAATGATTATGATCATGGTGAAGAATGAATGTAAAACCCTGCTATTTATAACAAAGTATTGAGTTAATCTCTAAAATGGAGAATAATAAATTAATATTAACCAAATAAAGATCTAAATAATTGGAATACTTTATTATATTTATTGGAGAAGGAAAATACATTTAAAATGGTTAAATATATTTATTTATAAATGATTAGAGTTAATGATGGTTTGAAATTGAAATAATTATTAAATAGTTATCTAACAATTATTCCAATAACTCCCAGATCCGGGTGTCTGACAGCAGTACAGGTACATGGATTTCTGTTTGGATGGGCGCGTGGTTGATCTTCACCGCCACTCAGACTCTCACAGCTCCGGTCATAACTTCCCCTGTGCTCCAGATTAATGATGCTTTAATGATGCCAATACATCCTCTTTTGTCGGTTAATTTCTTAATCATGGTGCTATCAACTTTCCACAATCGTGTTTCTCCCTTCTTCTTTCGCTCCTCCTTTGCAGATGTAGCGGTTTGCTCTCGAACTTTCTCAGGAGTAAACTGGGCTTTGGTTCGTTGTAGGAACTTCTGGCTATGCCGTCAAGCTGCCCTCTATTTCCCCTGCTCTTTCGCTAGGCACTCATTTGTTGCTCTCCCTTCCAACCTTCTGAATGTTGAAGCCAAGTTTGTTTTCATCCCTAACCGCTTCCATTGTTTACCAAGTAGCCCGGATCACCCTGCTCCTCCATTCATGCCAAAACTTTGACAGCGGATGAGCTGCAGAAGAGGCAGCTCCCAAGGGAAAATTGGACACCAGGACTTCTCTTCCACGTCGGACTCCTCAACTTTTTGCTCGGACTTCCGCACAGATAGGTACCCAGCTACTCGGAGTGGATGGGGTAGGGGCAGAGGATTGCACATTGTAGCACCGAGCTCCTTCCAATCCATGACTAATGCTACTCGGTTACAATTCCCCTGTAGTCATGGCACTTTCTCCTTTATGGCCACGGTCACCATTGAGCTTAGCGAGCTCAATTCAGGTCAAGAGGCTGGTTCCCTTAGGGCGACTACAGACAGGCCGGCGGAAGACAGACTAGGCTCCATCCAGAAAAACTTCGAACAGAGCAAAGCTTTAGGCTCTGGCAAAAGAAAAGCTTCTCAAAGCATGAAGAATCAGGCAGGCTCCTCTGATGACGATGATGATTACAAGTATGGATTCTGCATCATCGAGGAGCCGCCTGATCTCCCTCCTGATGTTTAAACAGGTTGGTTCTTTTTGGTTTTCTTGGAATTCAGCAAACTCGAGAAGGTTCACTTATCACCTTCCTAGATATCATGATATATGCATTAGCTCAAATTGCTAGTTTCTCATGCGAAAGGGGCATTCTACTAGCCTTCATTTTTCAGTTTCAGTTGCAGTCACAGTTGCTTTTGTATTCAGTAATGGGTTGTCGCATAGTTGGTCACAGCTACTTGGTCTAGTTTTACTGTTTTGGTTGTCGCATTGCCCCAATTAAATTCTCAGTTCCATGTACAACAATGGGGTTTTCTGGATTTTTGCTTTAGTCATGATGAGGCTCTCTACAGTTCTTGAGGGCAATACTCAGCTGGGTTTTTGCATACTGATCTGCTATGCTTGTAATAACGCCGCATCTTTGGGCTAGCTCTATGAGGCCATGGCCTCGGTGTAAATTATTTTTGTATTAATATAGAAGTAGCCATATTAAAAAAAAAGTATTCCAATAATAAAAATAAGGAAAATTAAATAAATAGTGAGTTATTTAATTATTGCTAAGGGATTTCGTCAAATGTGACAAGGAACAATTATTTAAATAATGATTTAATAATTATTCCTAAAAAAATTAAATAAGTAATTATTTATCTAATTATTGTCATGGGTTTTTTTATTTAAATCAGAAAATAATTTTATAAAAGTGGTTTACTAAATTATTTTCCATAGTGAAAGTGATTTTACTATGGTAAAACTAGATCTACATGGTGCATTTGGATCCACCTAGTGAGAAATGGCTAGGCGATCATTTTTTGCTGATAACATATTTCCCCCACAGGTATGAGTATTAGGAGCAAATCGTATGACCAAAATATGTTGTAGATTACACTTACACCAGACATCAAAGGGAAGTCAAAGAGAGAGAATGTGTGTACTGAAGAAATGCAACGACGAATGGATAACAAACGGGGCAAGACCTACTATACTCATGGAAGTCTCATTTTATGTAGGAGTAGATGATCTCAAATGACGCAGGGGAGGCATACCAATACTCGCCAATATAAATTCTTAGAAACAATAATGGTGAGCCCAACAATGTGGGATCTACAAAGTACATGATACATTATACATGATACACTGGCATCAATGGGCTAGAAAATAATACAATGGATCTCAAATAAATAATGTGCCTGGAAAATCATAGGCCGGGAGTGAATACAATAACAATTGAATACATGATATATAATTTCCATTCTGAGGGGCAATCAAAACAAAGGAATCTATTCTGAAGAGTAACTTAGGGTTCTGAAGATCTGAATGGATATCTAAAGGAGACATGCATGTTGTGGGCGCTGCAACTGGTGAAAACAGAACCCATTACATTTGTAGGAATGCATCTGAGGCTAGATCAACATCTTTGGTCATCCAGGCATGTCAGGGTCTACCTAAAGGGCCACCCTATCATGAGGTCTAGAGCATCTCACACACACCCAGGAATCACTAGGAAAATCATCTGGATCATCGAATCGTCAAGTGTATGAATCTAAAATGTGCGATAAGGAACTGATGTCAAGCACATTAGAAACAACCAAGTTAAAGGGAAATAATGAGACCCTTTGCTTGATCTGGGGCACCAAATAAATATGGAAGTTCATACCAAGGTACACCACCCACGAGACCATTATTTTGGAATAAATGTGATGAGGTCGATAGAAGAATGCCCTCCAAAGTTAAGGAAATGAGGAATCCTCAACAAAGCCACAAGGGATCATAGGAGAGTGACTGATGGACTGACAACAGGGATGATGATGGAATGAAACAATATGGGTGGTGGATGGATACTTCCCTTGTTAGAGCATAATAAGGATGGTTGACCTGGAAGTGACTAACTTGATTTCAGAGGGCTTGGTCAATGACTCAAATGGGGGTTTGGCAAAGATAGAGAAGTACAAATGGAGGAACATTATGAGAAAAATGGGAGGGATGAGACACGATGAAGTATGAAAAATTGTAACAATATAGAAGGGAATGCAGACAAGATTGCATAAATACAAGGCTGACTCTTTTGGAGAATTTTGTATCTACGGATAAATACTAATTCCCTAGATAAGTAGCCATATCTAAAATAATAGTTTAAAGCACTTTAGCCTTTTCCTGTAAGAAATAGATAAGACAAAGAAGATGAGAATACCTACTTATAGTTCTGATTTCCTCTTGTCTCCCTTGTATCGATCTTGTCGCTCCTTCCTATACTTAACACAGTGAAGAAGTACCTGTAAACACAACAAGAAGACAAAGAACCGATCAAAGCAAAAGATCTATTGCATACAAGTAAATTGAATCAGATACACTCACACACATATAAGCATCATATATCAATACAAATATATGGGAAAAAGGTTCAAATACTTTATTGAATAGAAGAATGAATTACAACCATCATGTCTAATTCAAATTCATTCCTCCAGCTTGGATCCCATCCACATCACATCAAAAGAATGACAAACTTGTAGCATAATAATACTTGTCTCAAAGCCAATTCTCATAGAAACATTATATCCTTACAATTCAATATAGTCCAGCCCTTGACCACTTAGATGAGTGCTCAATTTATAGGAAGATGGAGGACGTTTTGTCATAAATGAGGGTATTGAATGGCCTTCCAAACTCAGAGTTAGCTTCCATGGAGGAAGGGATGACAGGATAAGAGGTTAATGGATCCTTAGCCTATCCAATTTCAAGCTCATAGGAGGGGATAAAGAGGTGGGATCCTTCTAGAATGATCTAGAACCAAGGAATATTCCCAGAACCCTACGCAAATTTTGCTTAATCTCTCCTAGCACAGGTCAAAGTGGGCCTAAGTGCTCTGCAAAGCACCCTTGCATGGGCCTAAGTTCTTTGTAGAGAACTCTTGCATGGGCCTACCTGTGTTGGTCCCTCTAGTAGTCATTTTAGGTTGTCTTTAAGCCATGAAACTATCAGGGAAGGAGGCATTCAAAGTGTTGACTTGTTTAGGGCATGTAGAAATTGAAATTAGGGTTTGATGAGCCCTAAAACACTCATTTGGATGATGGGAGTGATGTGCCGAAATGGATCTGTAAAAGCTACCCTGTAAAGCATGAAGTTGAAATTAATAATGTCGAGTGATATTCTTTACAATGTGATGAGGAGGTTCTGAAGTGGTTCGTGACCTGCATCAATTACAATACATATATCATGATTTGTGATTTTTACATGAATTGCTGAGGGAAGGCATACGCATGATCAACATATAAACTTTCATTACATGTACATAGACAGTCTTCTACAAATATAGACCCATGATTGTAATGACCATCGATGTAAAGCCATTGTATGGATGATTTGATACATTTCCTGAAATAGCAGCCCGGATGGATGAAACTAGATCTGGGGTCTTCTATCTCTTTCAATCGTTCACTCAAGTATGAGTCTTACCATGTGAATATGTGATCTGAAGTTGAACATGGGAAAACACCATCTGATAACCAGCCAATGATGTAAGCTGTTAACAGATGCGAGAGAAATAACTCATAATGATAATGATCCTCAAAGTACCACAGTACATTCTGCATGGTGTGAATGGATGATTTGATGTCAAACACCATACAAAGTCTTTCGGTCAAAGGCCAGTGATGTCAACCTATCGCCAGAAGCGAGAAACTTGCCATTGATGTATGTAAGTCTCAGGGTACTGGAAGGGTGTTTCTAAGTCAACTTCTTGGATAATGTGTTGATGTCGACAAGAAGTGACTCTTCATAGGAGGGCCTTGATGTATCCCAAATCAATGACATGAAATGAGTGTAATGATTTTGGAGATGGAATTTGACTGACGACATAAGGTTCAAGAATGGAGGTCATGAAAATGAAGGTTTATGAGGTGCGTCTTTTCACATGACAGGAGATCGAGATTTGTTTTCTAATCTAGAGGAGAAAGATCTTGGAGTGCACATCGAGATGGGCAATGATGGTAGATACAGTGCGACCGGTATCGGTACCATTTCCTTTGAGAGGGAGTCTGGTAAACCCTTTGTATTGAAGGAAGTGATGCATGTTCCAGGATTGAAGAAGAATCTTATCTTTGTGGCGGTGTTAGAAGACAAGGGATATGATGTTGTTTTTAGTGAGGGAAAGGCTTTCCTGTGCAGCAAGACAACTGGAGAAACCCGGAAGATAGGGGTTCGAGTGAGGAACCTTTATCAGTTACATGTAGATTGTTGCGCAGCAATGGCATGCAAGGCAGAAGGATTGGTGAGATGGGATGATGGCGAGTTGTGGCACAGGAGATTGGGTCACCTTCACCATGGAGCCTTGAAGACACTGTAGCAGATCACTACAGGGCTTCCTAAAGGCACTCTTGCGTAGTCAGATCAGTGCAAGGGGTGTGCTTTGGGAAAGTTTGTGAAAGCCATCTTTCACAAGAAGGATAGTCGCGCCACGACGATCCTTGAGAGAATTCACACAGATGTGTGTGGACCTTTCTTAGTAGATTCAACAGCAAAACAGAGGTATTATGTGATCTTTGTTGATGATTTCTCTCGTAAGTGTTGGATCTTCTTCATGCAGAAGAAGAGCGAGACATACTCAAAGTTCAGTGAGTTCGAAGCACTGGTCGAGAAGGAGTCAGGGAAGAAGGTGAAGGCTCTTAGGAGTGATAATGGTGGTGAATACATCTCTTGAAAGTTCAAGGACTTTTGCAATGCAGAAGGGATTCGAAGAGAGCTCATAGCTTCCCATAACCCACAGCGGAACGGGGTTGCTGAGCAGAAGAATAGAATGATCGTGGGTGCTGCACGGGCAATGTTGCATGATCAAGGCTTACCCCTTCACTTCTGAGTGGAAGCATGCAATACAGTAGTTTATGTGCAGAACCGTTGTCCTCACAGGATAGTTGGCATGAGTACACCCGAGGAGGCTTATTCTGGTAAGAAGCCTGATCTTTCTCATTTGAGGATTTTTGGTGCTAACATTTACATGCATGTGATGAAGGATGCTAGGAAGAAGTTGGAGCCGACTACAGAGGTTGGGATATTTGTGGGGTACACTGATACGTCCCAGAACTATCGTGTGTATTTTCCAAACAGTGGTAAAACTGTTGTGCGACGGGATATAAAATTTCAAGAGGAGAAAGCCGTGAAGTGTTCACTTGAGAGGGAGCCACACTTGCATGCAGATGAGGAGCTATTATTTCCTAAGGATGAGATTCAGGACGTGGATCAGCCACAGGACGAGGTTCATGGAGTGGAAGAGACCATTCCTGCAATGCCAACCATCAGAGGGCGAAAGCGCTTGACAGAAGCTGAGCGACTGGCTCAAGATGCAGAGGAAGTTGTAGGACCACCTACAGCCTAACGCAGACAAAGACAATCACCTGATCGGTACACTGGATACATGGCTCTTATGAGCAAATGTGTTGTGACTGAGCCATCCTCTTTCGAGGAAGCTGTGGAGTATCCCGCATGGGTAGACGCCATGGTGGAAGAGTATGATTCGATTGTCAGAAACAGTGCATGGGAGACTGTTCCTAGACCGGAAGGGAAATCAATGGTGGGTTTGAGATGGATCTGCAAAGTTAAGTAGGCAGCTGACGGGAGTGTGGAGAAGTACAAGGCAAGATTTGTTGCCCAAGGCTTTTCACAGATAGAGGGGATCGATTATGAGGAGACCTTTGCACCTGTCGTAAGGTATTCTTCCATACGGACGATTCTTGCTCTCTCAGCACTGATGGGGTGGCACATCCATCAGATGGATATGAAGACTACGTTCCTTCCTGGAGGTTGGAGGAAGGAGGATACTACTTCAGTGGAGGTAGTGGATGCCACTGTTTATCGACAGTTGGTGGAGTCGCGTGTGTGCAGGCTCAAGAGAGGCACATCGGGATATGGATCTTGGTACAGACAGGAGGATGTAGATTGGGCAGGGAGCTCAACGAACAACATCAGGTAACATCATATCAGAGATTATGTGCAGCAGAGAATCATGTTACTCTCATACATTCCAACGGAGGATCAGGATGCTGGTATCTTGACGAAGGCACTCACCAGGAGCAAATTTGAATACCACTGAGGCAGGATAGGGGTTTTTGATAATCCATACCTTGTTGAGAGGGAGTGTTGAGAATGCAACAAGATGATGGAGCTTAGTGGAAAGAAGTTGCCTTCACTAAGTGGGCTCGCAGGGTATTTTTGGCGCAAAGTCTATTTTTAGACATATGGATCATCGTCTATGAGTTGCAGGATGCAGTTTATGGATGATTGGTCATGTTGGGAAAAATATATGGACTTCTATTTCTGGTTCACAGCCGAGTGATCAAAGTCTATTTTTAGACTGCCAGGCTAAAAATAGAAAAGTCAAATATTATTGTCTCATAATAATATTTAGACTATAAACATTATCTTATCCTCTTGGAGCACTTCAGTTTGAGCTACAGATGTGGTACATGTAGCTGTCAGAAGGAAATACACTTTTCTTATGAGTTAGTTTAGCTATTGCATGCATGACATCAGTTAGAACTCATGCATGTGAGTTCTATGGAGTTGGATGTGGAGTTGATGGAGTTGTGTTCAGTTTGACTTTATCAAACTAGTTGTAATTAGTCTAACTGCAAATAGACTAGTGATGAGTGATGTGAATTAATTGATTAAATTAATTCACTAATTATTAACTCATAATGCAATTGAAGAGTACATCAGTTAACTCAGTGCATGTACAGTTCAATGGAGATAGATGTTAGAGATTGAGATTGCTATCAGTTGTGACTATAGTTGTGCATGAGATCTTGCACAATCAATGGATTGCATATGCCCATGAGGATTGTGCAGTATATGCCCAGTATTATAGCCTGTGCTCACGTGATTTTCAGTGTGAGTGATTTTCACTTGGTATTGTGCAATAGAGGCAAGCAAAGCAGCGGAGGAGATTTGAACCTGTCACTTGTTTGAATCTGAGCTAGTTTTGTGTGTAACAAGTGGATATAGTACTGAGTACTTAAGAGGAGTATTGTACTATGTAATGTTACATGTTCTCAATCATTAATATACAGATAGTGTGGGGTTTTCAGCTGTAAGCTTTCCCCAGGTTACATACTGTGTTAATGAGTGCATGCGATTGATGTTTCATTGTTTTGATGCTGCTAAATTGATGATCAACATAGAGGAGGTTATGTATTGTGCATGTATTCTACAATAGTGTATAATCAGGATAATCTCTATTGAATAAGTGTTTATTCTTCAAAATTTCTACACCCAGTACATAATGTACAACATCACTAAATTGTTTGTCAGTTCATGTAGGCATGGAATGGGTTGCAACATAATTAACCTATGGCGGGGATGATACCATTGGTACAAAAGGACCATTTAGGGAATATGGTTCACTGGATGCTGTATTTGGATTGGGAAATGAAAGTTGGTCAATGGTGACAATTCTGCCTTCATGCGGGAAACACATCACTCGAAAGAGTTTTGAAACAGTAGCTCTCATGTCATAAACATAGTCACACTGTTACACTAAAAAATGTCACCTTGACAACTTACAGTTAGTATGGCTCAAATCAACAGTCATGCTACCCTCTTAGGCAAGTCTATGCCTCTGTTATCCATCTCAAACTCAAAATAGAGAGAAAGTCTTGTAAAAATCATGTTTATCTCTGGGGTCGCAGGTTCTCTCTAGTCTTACCTGCGGGGACGCGGACCTTGTTCACAAAAACTGCGTCCATAGACGCTCTGTATGTAAAGGGACAGGTGCGTCCCTCTGTAAAAGACAAAATGCGCGAGTTTTATCTTGAAAAAGTTACTTGTGGTTACTTCTAGAACATTCTAGAGGTCGGTTTGATGAAATGGATTCGCCTCCAGTTGGTTCATGTATCTCTATTAAGGGGAGTCTTATCCCATCAATAAGGGAGCTATCCCACCCAAAGAGGGGGATGATCCCATTGATGGTGGACCAGAATAACCTCTTTACAGCACTATAAATAAAGGTATTGGGCCAGGAGGAAAGGAGGTTGGAGCTATACATTTTCTTTGGGTAAATGCTGCAGGATTTAGGTCTTCCATTAGAGCCTTTGTGAGGAGAGATTGTCTTCACTTGATTCTACTTGGGAGAGGGTGAGCTTTGTCAAAGAAGAGGAAAACCCTTGATGGACCCTAGGAGGAACTTGCACAACACCAAGGCCAGGTTGTAAGAGTTTCTTTGTTTCGTTATTAATACAAACTGGTTTATTTTTCTCAATAGCTTATGTTAATGAGTTATTTCATGTGTTCCTTGGTCTGCATGTTAAATATATGTTTTATTATATGAAATGCAAGTGCTTGGTAATTGTTTGATTGTTTGTGGTTGCAGGAATTGACTTGAAGGAGGAGCTCATCCGGATCGTCAAGAACGGACTCACCAACAGCGTTTTGGAATAAGGTAAACCTAAACACTTGTAGTTTTCATGTTATGAAAGGTGTATTTAGAGAAAGATCACTCCTTTTTGTCTTGTTTGTCATTAGAATGTCTTAGACTTCTAGGAAGGTCAGTCGTGTCCGCACCCTTGACAGTTTCCGTGTGACAAATTGGCGACTCCACTGGGGAGCCATTAATGAGAAAGTCTTTTCCTTTTTATGAATTTGACTTTGAGAAAATCATTTTTGTTTTCTGGTTTTTGACTGTGAGAATTAGTATTTGGGTGGCTTAGCTTTAGATTTAGTTAGATTTGGTTTTTCCTCTATTTTTCAGACAGACGCACCCTCTTAGTACTGCACAGTGCGTCTTTGGACGCGCTGTTGCCGTCTGCACAGAGCGGGGCCGCACCTGTGACAACTGGTTGCCTGCGTCTTCCTGTAGAACTTGAGAAAATTCCATTTTTGCTTCAAATTGCTCTTAGATTTTGTTTTTCCTTAGTGTTTTCCGCCCAGATCCTTTAGTACCCTGTCAAGAATTTTCACCTAAGCTAGTTTTGTGAGCTTTGAGTGTTTTAGTGGTTTTCAACGAAGTTTTGACCTAGGGTTTGATTTTTGCAAAGGCTTTGTAGTGACTTTGTTATTAGAAAGTTGTCCAGCCTTAGATATTTCTGGTTAGTCAACCTTCTTAGAAGTCTGGCCTGTCGTAAAGTCTCCTTTATGTGCAACTTGTCATTTGAGTTGTGTTGGGTCAATTTTCGAATTACTTGTTTATAAAGTATTGATTTCCATTTTAAAAAAGAACAAAAAGATTAGAATTTTGTTTTGGCTAGATATTGATTCTGCAATAAGCTAGCCCTTGATTTGATTGTAATCAAGTAAAACACCTTAGAAATTATCATTGTTAGTCTTGACCTCATTAAGATTGCTTAGGGTAAATTTACTTTTAGTTTGCTTATGAGTGCATTTTCATAGATTTTAAGAGTTATTAAGATTGATTTTTTGTTTAAATTAGATTTATTTGCTTTATTAAAAGAAAAATACAAAAAACATTCTTAAGAGTCTTGTTTCAAGTAGCTTTTTGTTTTCAAACGAAGGAAAGAGTTTTTTCGTGCATGTAAAGAGAGGTTATGTTTTTATGCTTGGAAAAGACAAACGAAATATTTCTTTGATTGTTTTCACTTAAAAGGTTGCTTTTATAAAAGTTTGCATTCTCTCAACTTTTTAGTTAAAGCAATTCATCGAAAAGTAAAGTAGTGGATAAATCATTCTAGGTGCATTTTGTAGTGGTTTCGAGTCGAGTCAACACACCACTAGTTTCACTTCCATCACCTTTTGACGTAAGAAACAACCTTAAAAGTAACGCTTAAATTAAAATCAATCTAGTAATCTTTATTTTTCTAGGGCTTTGAAGCACCAACATAGCTTAGGCTAGGGTCTTGGAGTAGGTACTGTTCCCCCAGGTGTAATTGTTATGATTGGTAACCTTAGTGGCTATAATATCTAGGATTCTACCCAAGGTGACGGTGGAGGGAAGGTCCCACTGTACCTGGAGCAGACGTCGGTTATACTCACTTGGATTTTCTGGGGGGTTCGCTTCACTTCGAGACGGTTAAAGTGGAGGAACTTGGTCCAGTCTATTCATTAAGCAGGGTACCAACCTCAAGGTTACCAACCTCAAGGTCAAGGTCAACCCCAGTATTCGTATTTACCCCAAGGTTATCAACCTACGGGTCAATACCCTAGTCAAGGTTATCAACCACCTCAAGGGCAATCATATGGGAGTGCGCCTTACAGTTATCAACCCTATCCTCAATACGGCGGCTATGGCTCTCAGTATCCTCAACCTGTTACGAGTCAATACCCTGGAATGTTAACATGGGATCCGTCACAGGGTCAACAGATGTTGCAACCAAGTATGCAGTCGGTACCTCAAGCAGGACAACCTGCAGTTCCTGGTCCATCCCAGCAACCGCAACCTGTCCAGTCAAGTGTTCAGACTCCTGTAACTTCGGTAGTTACTCAGCCGCCAATTGCACCAGGTACTCCACCTCACACGGCTGTAGCAACTACCGCTTCATCTACTATGTTTACTTCCGGAGTATCGGCAGCTCCAGTTCCTACTGTCCCTGTTACCACTCCTCAGATATCTATACCGTTGCCTGGACCCACGGTTCAGACCACAGTCCAGATGCCTGCAGGCCAACCTGGTACTAGTACGGTTGTTACTACTCAACCTCAATTTGTTCAACCTCCGTACCAGGGACAGTATCAACCTGGGCAAGCTGCCCAACAACCGGTTTACCAGTATCAACCGTATCCTGGGTACAATTATCAACCACCTCAACAACCCCAGTACGGTCCGGTTAATCCTGGTTTTCCAGGAGGATACAATATCCCCAATGCGAATCCTGTCCCTAGTTATCCGGGATATCCTCCTCCTGGGGCTGGTATTGTGACTCAGAGTTTCAGAGATCCTAACCGGCAGTTACCATTTATTGCAACTTTAGATTTACCCGACTTGACGCGCCTCACGAATGATCCAATTCAATATCTTCCGTTTTGGCCGTCAATGCCAAATAAGTTGCCCAGTGATATACCCAAGTTCGAGGGGAAGTCTGGAGAGGATCCGTCTAATCACGTGATGACTTACCACCTCTGGTGTGCATCAAATTCCATCATAGATGATTCTATCCGTTTACGTCTTTTCCAGCGTACACTCATTGGTCTCGCGGCCAAGTGGTACATTGAGTTACCACGGGCCTCTTTTTACAATTTTAGTCAGTTAGCTACCTCGT
This sequence comes from Pinus tabuliformis, assembly GCA_031772625.1. Taxonomy (NCBI): domain Eukaryota; kingdom Viridiplantae; phylum Streptophyta; class Pinopsida; order Pinales; family Pinaceae; genus Pinus; species Pinus tabuliformis. The sequence continues at coordinate 487,719,150 of CM062818.1, forward strand.
TCTTAACGCATTTTCAGTTACCAGTCAGATACGATAATGGTACTGAGTTATTAACTTCGCTAAAACAATCGACGTCCACGTACATTTCTGATCACATTCATGAGTGGAGACGTCGAAGGAGATTAGTGAAAGTTTTTATCCCAGACCAGATCTTAGCTGAATGGTTTGTCAAATCGTTATTACCTAGAATTACTGAAGATGTCGCTAAGGCCGGAGTAGTTACTGAGGAGCAAGTCATTGCTCAGGCGCAGTACCTTGACTTGGTTTATACTCAGTCAGGTACGTTACATGAAAAAATTCCGGATCTTCCCAGGTCAAACCAAATCGCTGCTGCTCCTTCGGGATCTCATGCCGCTAATGGTATGATCGGTATCGTGACTACGAAGAGTAAAAAGAAGTCTTCCAAGGCCTCCAATACTCCAATTATCACTTTGCCTGATTCTCTAACAGGAGAGTCTTCTCCTCCTGAACTTACCGCCGACATTCACGCTGTAGAGTCAACTACGGCCAAATCTAAAAACGGTGGAAAGAAGAAAGGAAAGAAGAAGGCTAAAGCAGACAAGGCTCCAAAGGAGAAAACGGAAAAGTCAGAAGCCAATGACGAGAAACGTAAACCTCGCTATCCTTGTCTTATTTGTGAAGAAGATCATTTTACAAGAGACTGCCCTCATCGGGCCGAGGTAGTCAAAATTGTCAAAGGTTCTCCGACTCCTGCTGTGTTAAAGAATCCATTCCCAGAGCAGGAAAATAAAATGATAGGTTCTTCTTCCAATGCCAGTGAAGAACCCATTTTGATGATGTCTCATGTCAGGATTGCGACTCGATCGCAAGATTATGGTAGTAAGGCTCCTGTTGATGGTAAGGAAGCAGAATCTTCTCACTCTCACCCATCAACCTCAGCTCCTGGTTCCGATCCACTACAGATCGAGAAACCTAACCCGGACTTAGTAATAAAGCCGCCCGCCAAGGGTGTACTTCGAAGGTCTGCTTTCAATCCACATGCAAGAGCAGCCCAGAATTACAACATTGTTGAAGATTTAGCTGTTTCACCTTCAGCAATGTCGGCACTCGAAGTGCTACAATCATGTCCAGCACAGCGGAGATTGCTTTTGTCGGCTATTGGAGCTGTCGATGTTCAGGACCCGAACCTAATGATCTTTGATCTAGAAAATAGTACACCGCGTCTCCCACATCAAATGGCTTTCCAAATCCCAGTGATCGTCAAAAACAGGCCCATTCATCGGACTGTGATTGATGAGGGAGCTTCTACGTGTATTATGTCGATTCAATGTTGGAGATCTCTTGGTTCTCCTACATTGAACCAATCCCCCACCATCCTTAAGGCCTTTGATGGCCGTGGGTTCCGTCCGTTTGGTATTCTACAAGAATTACCTATAGGGGTCGAAGGTAAAACCGTTAGTCTGGATGTGGAAGTGGTTGATGCCCCTCTAGACTACAACCTTCTTTTGGGTCGAAGTTGGTCATATGCTATGACAGCGATCGTTTCATCGGTCTTCAGAGTCATTAAATTTCCACATAACGGTAAGATCGTGACTATTGATCAGCTGACATACTTTTCATCCGACCCAACCTCTTTAGAAACAATCCAGCATGTCGGTAAAACGACGATCCCGTATAGGGACATTGGTGTAGGTTTAGTTAAAGATTCCGGTTTACTGGGAACTTTTCCTCTCCCTCCACTCAGTGTAGATTCTTCATTCGCAACAATTCATATGATCACGTCAGAAAACATTATTCACGATGATCCTTGGTATGTTCCCTCTGACTCTGAGTTAGACTCAATCGGTGATGTTATGCCGTTGAGTCCATACGAGATTGCTTATGAAGCTCTTACGTCTTTTACCGCGTTTCGTTCAACCGACCAAATGAACGTGGTCAGTGAAGAGTCAAGTTTCACTTCACCCTTAGAACGGATAGCGTTTCCCGAAGAAGTGTCATCTGACGAACAACTTCGGGAAATCCTTAGCGTAGATGATCTGCCATGGGAAGATCTCCATCATAGATCTTCGTTTTTACCTAAGGATGATGTTTTTGAAAATGATTTTTCATCTATCTTTACCGCTGAATATGTCAAAGACGCTCAGGATCCAACGAAACATTCTGATTCAGAGCTGAATTTAGGGAATATTTCTCGCACTATTCCCGTTGACATTTCAGTGAAGCCCGGAATCGAGGAGAACGTTCATATAGGAGCCGCTTGTACTGAAACGGAAATCCAAACTTACAAGGCCCTATTCCAAGAATTCCGCGACGTGTTTGCCTGGTCTTACGAGGAAATGCCGGGAATTGATCCTGCAATTGTTGTTCATGAAATCAAAACCTACCCGGATGCTAAACCCATTCGGCAACGGTTGCGTCAGATCCACCCTCGGAAAGCGGCTGCAATCAAAGCCGAAGTCGAAAAGTTGTTGAAAGCAGGTTTCATTTATCCGATCCCGTTAACGGATTGGGTATCGAATATTGTTCCCGTTAATAAAAAGCAAGGAACAATAAGAATCTGTATCGATTATAGGGATATTAATCGGGCTTGTCCAAAAGACAACTATCCTACACCTTATATCGATCAAATTATTGATGATTGTGCCGGAAGTGAGATGTTTTCCTTCATGGATGGTTTCTCCGGTTATAATCAAATCAATATTCTACCTGCCGATCAACCAAAAACGGCATTCATTTGTCCATGGGGGACATTTGCTTATTGCAAATTACCTTTTGGACTTAAGAATGCCGGAGCCACTTTTCAGCGGGCGATGTCTTATGCGTTTCATGACATCAAGCACATTGTGCAACCCTATCTCGATGATTTGCCTGCTCATTCTTTGCAACGAGCTGATCACCTCGTCCATCTACGAGCAATCTTTATGAGGTGTAGGCATTATCGGATTCGGTTGAATCCCCACAAATGTGTTTTCTGTATAGAAACAGGTCGGTTGCTGGGATTTGTTGTTTCAAAAACCGGCATTCGCGTCGATCCCTCGAAAGTCGAGGCTATCATCAAATTGCCTCCTCCTTCGAGTTTGCGCCAACTCCAGAGTTTGCAAGGGAAAGCAAACTTTCTACGACGATTCATCCCGAACTACGCCGAGGTCACCAAGGGTTTTACACGGTTGTTGAAACAGAACGCACAGTTCTTTTGGGACGAGATTGCCCAACAATCTTTTGATGCATTGAAACACGCGTTGACCCATGCACCGTTATTGCATCCTCCCAACTACAACCAGGACTACTTCTTGTACCTCGCAGCTTCGCATTCCACCATTGGAATGGTGTTAGTTCAAGAAGATGAATTCAAAACAGAGCATGTGATATATTATCTTAGCAGAACCTTAAACCCAACTGAGTTAAAATATTCACATGTGGAGAAATTGGCCCTGGCAGCCGTTCAAGCTGTCCAGCGTTTCCGTCACTACATTCTTCTCCGCAAGACTACTGTTATTTCGGATTGCAACCCTATGATTTATATTTTGACAAAACAACTGCTAGGGGGCAAGTACTCTAAATGGATTGTTATCCTGCAAGAGTTCGACTTGGAGTTCGAGAAGTCCAAGTCTAAGAAATCTTTAGTTTTTGCGGAATTAATGTGTGATTTCCCGAGTGCTGATACAAAGACCGTGGCAGAAGAGTCCATCGTGGACGAATCTTTGTTTCTTATTAGCACTTTAGATCCGTGGTATGGGGATATAATCACCTATCTCCAAACCCAAACCTTTCGGCCTGAAGCTTCCAAAGAAGACCGTCGGAAAATTCGGTTTCGATCCCAGCAATACAGAATTATTGGAGATACACTTTATCGCCGGGGGGCAGACCTAGTTTTTCGACGTTGTTTAACTCACGAAGAGGCTGAGAGAGTTTTGAATGACTGTCACTCTGGAGCGTGTGGCGGTCATATGTCTGGGTACGCCACAGCTCAGAAGGTGTTGCGCGCTGGCTACTTCTGGCCGTCTATGTTTAAAGATTGTATCCTTGCCGTCAGAACGTGCCACAACTGTCAAGTTTTTGATCGAAAGATGCGCGCTCCACCTGCTCCTCTCCACCCTATAATTGCCGCTGGTCCATTCGCCAAATGGGGCATTGACTTTATTACTTGTAACCCTCACTCGGCCGGGGGGCATGCGTATATCATCCTCGCGGTTGATTATTTTACAAAATGGGCCGAGGCGATGCCTACATTCGACGCAAGCGGCAAGACAGCTGCAGTTTTCGTATTCAATCATATCATAACTAGGTTTGGTGTCCCACAAGCAATCATTACTGATCATGGGAGCCACTTTCGAAATATCATGATGACAGAACTTACAAGCCAGCTTGGTTTGCGGCACGATAGCTCTACTCCTTATTATCCGCAGGCCAACGGTTTGGTTGAGTCAATCAATAAAGTTCTAGTCGTCATGATTCGACGGATCATTGGTATCCATCGAACGAATTGGCATAACATGTTATTTTCGGCGCTATGGGCATATCGAACTTCGGTGAAAAATTCAACAGGTTTCACCCCCTTTCAGCTAGTTTATGGCTTGGAAGCTGTGTTACCTATTGAATGCGAAATCCCTTCACTTCAAATGGCTGTCGAATTACTTCCAGCTACTTCCGCAGAGGAGAAACGGTTATTATACTTAGCTAAGTTAGATGAGACTCGACGTGACGCTACTTTAGCTATCGAGACTCACGCGAAACGAATGAACGCTCAGTACGATAAACATGTGACCCCTCGAAGTTTTTCAGAAGGCGACCTAGTATTATTATATGATCAAGCTAACGATAAGCTAGGTGCTGGAAAGTTCGTTCCTATGTGGCATGGGCCCTACATTGTAAAGCGCAAGCTAGCAAAAGGGGCTTATGAGTTAGTTGATTTTGATGGGGACTCTTTGGGTAAACCCAGAAATGGACTTTACCTAAAGAGGTATTATGCTTAAAGTGATGGGTATGGAGAAATTTTTAGATAGGTTAGATTTTCTTTCTAGCTAGCAAAGTGTGTGTTAGTTTAGTCAGTGTGCTTAGTTTAGCTAAGTGTGGTTTGTCGTCATTATTTTGGCTCATTTTGGTTTTACTCTTGATGTTGTAGATGTCGACGCCTCTCCAAACATACATTGGATTTGCTGATGGTGCTTGTCGTAGTACACGGAATATCTCTTCCGCAGCCTGGGTTATCTATTCACCCTCTGACGAGTTAGTTTCTATGCATGGGGTAAGCCTCGGTCAAACAACGAACAACATTGCAGAATACAGTGCAGTGGTTGAATTATTATCCGAATCTATTTCATTTGGAATTCGACGTTTGATAGTGAGGTTAGATTCTGAACTTGTTGTATTACAGCTTAATAGAGTTTATGCCATTAGAAATCCTGTGTTGTTAAGGTTGTTTTTGAGGGTGCGTCTCTTAGAACGTGAATTTGATTACATTGAATATCAACATATTCCGAGGTCTTTGAATACATTAGCGGATGCAATTGCTTCTCAAATGTTAGACAGATATTTACGATAATCATGCAAGTAAATTTAAAAACATTTCATCACATATGTTAAACAAAATAAGCCGGTAAAATAGTGATATATATAGATAGGAGTGTGTCAAAAATATATACATCGTCTTCGATCATAGGTTTAAAACACCTTATGATCGGCAAAATGATAGTACAAAAATCAAAATGTCACATGTAACTACAAGTGACTAGTCAATCACTGGTGGTGCTCTCTGTACGACACCACTGCGCGGGCTACCTTACGTAAAAAACCTCTAAATGGTCCAGGGACCGCGACCACGAAGCGCTGAAGCCTCATTGGAATATCATCCATAGTAGTCTCAGGTATATCTGCCGTGAGACGCTCTAGATCATGCTCCAAGTCGGCTAGTACCTCTGCTGTCGCATCCTGTGGGGCCGGTGCCAGTGCAGCTGGATGTAGTCTATCATAAGGCCGGAGGTTGGCTGGGCGTTGTGGGCCAACATCTGCATTTTGAGAAATTTACTATTAGTTTTGGGGCGATATATATAAAAAATACAAAAAATATATAACTAGAAAATTTGTGAAAATAAAAAGTACCTCTGTCATCCCATTGTTCTCCCTGTGGAAGAACCATGTCCGGATCACCTCTGAAGTCTGTTCCGGCATACGGGAAATCCTGTATCACAAAAAGCTGGTTCTCTAACCAGTCAAAATAACTATCTGAGAAGCGAACCACTGTCGCACCCTCGTCAGGATGTCGGGCCATTACCGCAACCCATCGTATCAGCTTTGGCTGCTGAGGACCCAGAATATCAACGGTGAGTTGCTGAGGGATCAGCAATGGAACTCTCTCCAAGGCAAAGCTCACGACTATAGGCCCATATCCAAAGGTCTTTAGTCGTCCGTTCCTTGCCTTGGTTAGTTGGCTCTTCATATGAGCCGACACAGCTTCACACCAGTTGAAAATGGTGCCTTGGTAACAGTCAATTGCCATCCGCATTTGGGATCCGGAAGCAATGTGTAAAGCGGCCGCGCCGCAAATTCTGGTAACCGTGAACGCAATGACTTTGAGTTCCGGCAGAGTGATGTGTTTTATCTCTATGCCTTTTGAATGGTGAGCTCCCGGTGTGCACCAAGTCTCGCGGAGACTATCAAGGGATTGGCCACCCGGCCTAGTCCCCGCAAGGTTGAGTTGCTCACCCCTGTTTGGCAAGCCAGTGAGAAAGTATACATCCGAGGGCTCTATCTCGAGCTGGTGCCCTCCTATGTAGAAGCATTGTTCCTGTACGTTCCATCGCTCAACCAGCCACTCCAAGAATCTTACCTGGCCCCTCATGCCCGGTATGGTCCAATATTTGTATAAACCGCATGTTTTTAGGGCATCCAGAGAAGGTTGATGATTTATTGCCACTTCATCTTCCTCTACGTGCTCTCTTTCTCTCCAGTCTAACATGATTAGTGCCTGCATATCAAAAATAAGCATTAGAAATTGATTTGGGGATTTTTGGTTGGTTTTTGAGGGAGTTGGGGTTTTGAAATGCGCGTCTTTCGGAAGACGCACCCCGGCTTTGTTGCACAGGGCGCCCGGACGCAGATGCCCTGAAGGCGGGCTGCGTCTTCCGACCGTTTTCTCGTAAGAGAAAAAGTCGGGGGACGCAGGTCACCCGAAGGGCACCCGCGTCCGCCGAGAGGCGCATTCCAAAACCAAAACCCCCCCAAAAAATGAAACCAAACCCTAAAAATTGATTCTAAACGGATAGAAATGCAGAGTAGGATGTGTAAAATACCTGGGTGAGACGGCGTTCGATTCCAGCGGTCAGATTTTCCGCAGCAGCCACAGGAAGTTTTCTTGTCAAAAGCCCTTTTTTCAACCTCAGCAGTGAAACGGTAAAAATGACATGGTAAAAGCTCTTTTTATAGGTTTTTTGGATGATTTAGTTCATTTTTTACCATGAAAAGATATTTTTGAATGTATTTTTGCCTATTTTTAAAACAGGTATGAGTAATGGGTCGTTTTTGTGCAGGACAAAGGGATTTCGAGGGAAATTGTAAATTTTTCACAAACAAAATTGCAGAGTCATCTTTTAAGCCCTTTTCTGACTCCTAAAAAATGAAAAGATCGCCGAGTGTTTCTTTTTCACTCGTTAAAACGGAATTAAAAGACGGTCCCCTTTTAGCTCTTTTCTGACCGCAAAATCAGGAAAAGATTGCCGAGTTTTTGTCGTTTTGAACTCGATAAGGAAATAAAACGACGTGTCCTTGATCGCTTTTTACTTTTCAGATTAACGACACTAATATGAAAGTACTCCTTGGTCGCAAGATCAAGCGGTTCCCCCAGGTATTATTTTATACTTTTTCGGGCTTGAGGGACACAAATATACGAAAAAGTTCAAAGTGGAGTCTCCTTTAGTTTTTTCAGACTCTCTAAAAATGAAAAACGCCGAGTTTCTCCTATACTGGGCTCGTTAAAATTCTTACAGTACAGGACCTGTTCAATTACAAACAGGAACGAACCACTCCTTCCTAGGGTTCGAATTTAAACTAGGTTGGACTCGTCCGAAGGACGAGCTTACAATCAAGCATATGTTATCCTCCTCAAGCTTGATAAAAATAAGGAGGTACTCGCCAGAAATGGTGGGGGAAAAAGAGAAGAATGAACCTATTTGTCACTTTTTATCTCAGAGAAACTTTATTACCGCTCTTGAACACGACACTTGTTATTCACCTGGGTTGGGAAATTTTTCACCTCACAGTTGACCACGTCACTTTGAAAGTCTTTAACCGGGTTTCGGGATTAACTTTGAGTTATTCTTCACCAAGCCATCTGTTGTGTCGTTATGTGTTCAAGAGACCTGCAAATACCAAACTTTCATCTGCAAAATACTTGTCATCCATTCGACCATCCCTGAGTCGGTCCTTACAGCAACATTTCTTCAACTTGAACAATGATTTCGTGTTGCGGGCTTGCCTGCAACGGGTCGCTTTCTATCGACATCGACACATTATCTAGAAAGATGACTTAGGAATCGACAGTACCTTGAAGTCTGCATGCATCAATGGCAGATTTCTCGCCTTTGACGTCAGTTTACATCATTGACTTTCGATCAGAGGATTCCGTGAAGTGTTCGACATCAAAACATCTATTCACATTTCACGGGTTGTGCTTGGTACTTTGGGAACCATTGACATTACTGGTGGTTTCCCTCACGCTTGTTAACAGTTTACATCATTGACTGGTAATCAAGTGGTTTCTACCATGTTCGACATCAAATCATTTAATCACATGGCTAGAATCGTACCAATTCGGGAAGTAGAAGTGAAGACCCTGGATCTAGTTTCTACCATCCAGGCTGCGAGGAGTTTTGTATTCATTATCTATGTAGGCTCATCATAAACAGATGGCTGCGTCCATACTGTGTCTACAAAGTCTATAAAAATGATGTACTACAAGATCATTCCTGTATCAGAGTAGTTAGTTCATTAGTTAAAGTTTTTGAATCTGAGTATGGGAATGCCTACCTCAGTGATGATATATTCTTATCCATGTATTTTGTGTTGAAAATTGCAGGTTCCAACCAGGCCATCCACAAGGTAATCCTCGGAATGATAAAGCGCTTCACCCTTCCTAGAATTACAAAACCCTATTCTATTTCAGGCTTCGCACTTTAGGGGGCAATCTGTTACACTAAAAAATGTCACCTTGACAACTTACAGTTAGTATGGCTCAAATCAACAGTCATGCTACCCTCTTAGGCAAGTCTATGCCTCTGTTATCCATCTCAAACTCAAAATAGAGAGAAAGTCTTGTAAAAATCATGTTTATCTCTGGGGTCGCAGGTTCTCTCTAGTCTTACCTGCGGGGACGCGGACCTTGTTCACAAAAACTGCGTCCATAGACGCTCTGTATGTAAAGGGACAGGTGCGTCCCTCTGTAAAAGACAAAATGCGCGAGTTTTATCTTGAAAAAGTTACTTGTGGTTACTTCTAGAACATTCTAGAGGTCGGTTTGATGAAATGGATTCGCCTCCAGTTGGTTCATGTATCTCTATTAAGGGGAGTCTTATCCCATCAATAAGGGAGCTATCCCACCCAAAGAGGGGGATGATCCCATTGATGGTGGACCAGAATAACCTCTTTACAGCACTATAAATAAAGGTATTGGGCCAGGAGGAAAGGAGGTTGGAGCTATACATTTTCTTTGGGTAAATGCTGCAGGATTTAGGTCTTCCATTAGAGCCTTTGTGAGGAGAGATTGTCTTCACTTGATTCTACTTGGGAGAGGGTGAGCTTTGTCAAAGAAGAGGAAAACCCTTGATGGACCCTGGGAGGAACTTGCACAACACCAAGGCCAGGTTGTAAGAGTTTCTTTGTTTCGTTATTAATACAAACTGGTTTATTTTTCTCAATAGCTTATGTTAATGAGTTATTTCATGTGTTCCTTGGTCTGCATGTTAAATATATGTTTTATTATATGAAATGCAAGTGCTTGGTAATTGTTTGATTGTTTGTGGTTGCAGGAATTGACTTGAAGGAGGAGCTCATCCGGATCGTCAAGAACGGACTCACCAACAGCGTTTTGGAATAAGGTAAACCTAAACACTTGTAGTTTTCATGTTATGAAAGGTGTATTTAGAGAAAGATCACTCCTTTTTGTCTTGTTTGTCATTAGAATGTCTTAGACTTCTAGGAAGGTCAGTCGTGTCCGCACCCTTGACAGTTTCCGTGTGACACACACCCAAGAAGTAAATTGTAATCTAAAGGGCCTAGGACTACCGTCACATTGAGATAAACAATTTTTCGTCCCAGAGTAATAGGCAACTAAGGAGGGATCCCTAATGGTTGACTAGTTCCTCTGTTAAAAGCCAACAGATTCTAAGTAACTGGCACAATTGGTGGTGAACCAAGTTCTTGCAAAGTAGTTAAGGAAAGGATACTCACAGATGCACCTTCATCTATAATAGTGCCTAATACAATCATATTACAAACCTGTATTATGATCTCGAAAGGAACATAAGAAGGAAGATGAAATCCTACTAGTCGATTCCAATCAAAGGAAGTGACCAAACTACTTGGAGGCAGTATTGTAGAAATGCGAGAATTAACCCCTTGAGTAACGAGAGAAGGAGGATTTTCCTCATGTCTTGATGGAACAAGAGGATTTCCCCCAAGCTCATTGGAATCTAAAGAAACAAAAAGAACCTGAGTGGTATCATGTTTACTCTCTTTGGGAAAAGTACAGTTAACTGAAGGTGAAATTGGGGCAACTATTTCCTCGACCTGTTGATTTGGGTCAGGTATAGACTCATAGGGTTCACTTTTAGAGAGAGTGGGTTTGACCGACGGTTGATTTGAGTTAGTCAATTCCTTAACTAGTGAAGGACTAAGGGAGAGTCTCTTGAAACCAGATGGAAATCACTGCGGTGAAGCAGGATGGTTATCCAACACTTTTTTGGTTTCATCTAAATAGGGAAAAAGGCAAATGGGGTGATTCCCTTCACCTAACCTACAGGGAAACTTAACTTTACCCTTCTTTCCATGAACTTTACTACCACTATTTCATGGTGTGTCACTAGCATGATCTCCAGAATTTGATGACACAGGATGATGTGAATGGGAAGACCATTCTTCTAAGATCTGAGGAATATTAGGACAATTTTGAATAATATGGTCTCCCACACAAAGTTTGCATGGTTATCGAACTTTGTGAGGCTTGACAGATGGCTTCTCATCAGATATTGGATTCAAAGAAATGGTTGCTTGGTTGCCCCTCTGCTTAATTTACTTCTTCTTCTTCTTCTTCTTCTTAACCACCTGGTTACTAGTACTAATACATTCACCAGGTGAAGAGGAAGAAGGGGAGGAAGAAACAACTGAGGAAGAAGGCAAAGGGTCAACTTTAGGATCAACTGGAGGTTGATGTTGTCCATCTGGAGGAGTACTCGATTGCAGAGAAATCACGACATTTTGAACCAACGATTTTGAAAACAACCATACTGGCAAGCCAGTGGTAAATCCTGGTAGGGATAATGTAGCCATATAATGAGCACCAATATTTCTGAAAGGAGGAAAAGGACTAGGATTCCATTCAAAAGGAATTCCTTGATTAGTGGACTCCGATTTTGTTACCATATGTTTCAACCTAGGATAAACTAAGGAGTGAGCATGGAGGATGTTATCCATGGTCAATTAATTTTATTTTAATCAAAGTAACATAACGAAAAAAAAGAGCAATAATCTAGGCAAAAGGTTTACCAAGCAACTGTTAATTTTAGAATACCTCCTGGCAAACCAAGAAGTACGAGCATGCAATCTCCCTAAATGTTGTGTTCGGTGTATCACAGTGTACAAGGCAATTGACTTGGTTACCTAAGGATGGATAGAAACCTAGTGTTTTCCTCCCATATATACCCAAAAGTACATGGAGGCCCAATCTGTATTAGCGCTATCTAATGCAAAACCATAGTGAGAGCATTCCCATATACTTTACGTACTGTAACACCGCCCTATATTCCCCCAAGGTACGTGGATGAGCTACGATATAATCACATACATGGAATGAGGTATCACACTAGGGATGTATTGCAAACAAGTTAGCAACAAATGCTATGTTTTACGATGCCAGAACACATCTTTAGCCTAGACCTCTAAATGTTTTTGTTAGGTGACAATGCTCCATTAGGTAAATTCAGATAAATTTTAATTTGATCTTCTTTAGAATTTTCCTTTCAAGGTTCACCATGTGATGTATGTTTGCAATTCCTAAAATGCAACTAATATGATAAGAATACTTCTCATTCAATTGAACAATGAAAACCTTAGCTAGTAGGGATAGAGAAATCAGATCTCTGACAAAGAGCAAAGAGCACATCTAATGCAATTTCCCTAACTATTCCTTTCAAGCATTCACAAAGTACAATATGAATGATGAAAGTATTTCTTTTCAAAACCCTTAATGTTATGATCAAAGAAAAGGAAACTAATGCACATACAATCAATCAACCTTTAACAAGAGCGAAGACTTTAGGAGAAGGAAAATGAGACTTTTAGGACACTTTCTTTCGAACAAAGATTAATCGACGATAATCTAACTTTGACTATGGATTGATAATGACAAAGAAAATATTTAATAAATATTAATTAATCAATTCAAAGTAGGGCCGGAAAGAGGGAATACAAGTTGATTTCAGAGACATACTACAATCATTGATCTTTTAGCAAGCATAAACAGAAGGAAATTTGGAGAAAAAACCCAATCCAAATGTGAAAGTTTTCCCTAAGGTGGATGAGTGTAGGACAAAGAGGGCCTAACTACGCTGTAGAGCACTGTCTCTCACTCAAGGGTGCTCTGCAGAGCACTGTCCCCTGACCAAGCCTGCGTTGATTCCTGAGAGGCCACTCAAGAGTCATCTAACCTCAATTTTTGACCAAATAATACTTCAAGAAGGCTGAAATACAATCAATGAAAAGAAGTAAGGTCTACTAGGGTGTCCTAGGATGTGGATAAGCTACTAGGAAGGATGATCTCTTCCCCAGTAGAGTCGCTAATTTTTTTTGGAGAATCTCGTATCTACATATAAATACTAATTCCCTAGATAAGTAGTCATATCTAAAACAACAGTTTAAAGCACTTTAGCCTTTTCCTATAAGCAATAGATAAGAAAAAGAAGATAGAATACCTTCTTGTAGTTCCACTTTCCCTTTGTCTCCCTTGTATCGATCCTGTTGCTCCTTCTTGTACTTAACATGCTTGAGAAGTACCTGTAAACACAAATAGAAGACAAAGAACCGATCAAGGCAAAAGATCTATTGAATACAAGTAAATGGAATCAGATACACTCACACACATATAAGCATCATATATCAATACAAATATATGGGGAAAAGGTTCAAATACTTTATTGAATAGAAGAAGGAATTACAACCATCATGTCTAATTCAAAGTCATTCCTCTAGCTTCGATCCCATCGACATCACATCAAAAGCATGACAAACTTGTAGCATAACAATAGTTGTCTCAAAGCCAATTCACATAGCAACATTATCTCCTTACAATTCGACATAGTCTAGCCCTTGATCACTTAGATGAGTGCTCAATTTATAGGAAGATGGAGTAGGTTTTGTCATAAATGAGGGTATTGAATGGCCTTCCAAACTTAGAGTTAGTTTCCATGGAGGAAGGGATGAGAGGATAGGAGGTTAATGGATCCTTAGCCTATCAAATTTCTAGCTCATAGGAAGGGATAAGAGGTGGGATCCTTCTAAAATGATCTAGAACCAAGGAATATTCCTAGAACCTTATGAAATTTTCACTCAATCTCACCTAGCGCGGGTCAAAGTGGGTCTAAGTGCTCTACAGAGCATCCTTGCATGGGCGTAAGTGCTCTGCAGAGCACCCTTGAATGGGCCTACCTGCACTAGTCCCTCTAGGAGTGATTTCAGGATGTCTTGAAGCCATGAAACTATCAAGGAAGGAGGCATTCAAAGTGTTGACTTGTTTAGGGCATGTAAAAACTGAAATTAGGGTTTGATGAGCCATAAGATGCTGATCTAGATGATGGGAGTGATGTGCCCAAATGGATTTGTAACAGTGAATCATCTCTAATACTCTTAACAAGGGTGACTCGATGATGTTTCCACATGGGATAGGCCTGGAGGGGACCATGAAAACATGAGTAAATGATAGTTACTCATCACGAAAATCAACACATGAGTCAACCAATGAAAAGGTAAAGTGGTAATAGAGTAAGCATGACTCAAATGAAGAAATTTGGCTTTAATACGTGTCAAACTGAGACCTCATGGAAAAAATGGTTTCCCGGTTAAGTGTCAAATCACAAAAAAAATAGATACCCATTATATAGCTCGATGAGATATTTCCAAGGGTTCTCATGATTCATTAAATAGAGCTATAGCTTGGTATCAATCAGTGTCCAAAAAACTAGGTTTTTTCCTATAGAAAGTGCTTTTTGCCTCCAAATCCAATTCATTTTCATAAGGCATTGTGGAGAATTTGGAGAGGAAGATAAGGCCCTAATTATTGTGGAGATCATAGCAGGAAAAACAACCATCAGAATTAGGATTTGGAAGTTGGATGTAGGTGCTCTAACCTTACTCATCATTTTTGGTGGATCAAATTTTTAGATTAGGGCTTTAGCTCTCTGTGGGGGACCCCTTCTCATCCTCACGATCATAACGTAGTTTTTTGTGATTGATCTACACTTTGGACTATAGAAATAGGGCCCACAAGTGCATTCGATGCATTCTTGATGGAAAAAACTTTGTTTTGGGCTAAGGCAATAGGCTAGACTAGTGGTCCATTGGAAGTTGAAGCTAAGTACTGGACATGAATTCCTTTGAATCTTGACTCACAAAACATAATGGTATTTTTTAGGTATGGTAGAGCTGAAAGTATAATGGTGCTCGAATGAGATTTCGAGTCCCTTCATGTTGAGATTTCGAGGAATCAAGTAGTGAGAGGGTTGTTGGCACGATATTGCATGCTAAAGTTCTTATAGAACCCTATGATGAGGGTTGGTGAGCCCTTTCTATCCAGGATAGTGAGTTACTGGGACCTAAATTAGGTGTCCTTTGTAGTATATGGGCCCAAGATGGAGATCACGATCCATGACATATATCTTCTGATAGTACTGCCCCCCTTGGGGGTCGTATGGGAGGTACATCAAATGATGCCTTGTGGGAGGAATGCATAAGAGTTTTTTGATCATCATTGTTTAATATGGAGCCATGCAAAGGAAATGACCATATAGATCAATGACTAGTAGAGCATTGAGATATGAGCTACAGCCACAGTGTCATTGCGGATCTATGGTAGTCATTCCTTCCACCATATCACTAGAGAGCAGATGCTGTTGGTGGAGAGTGTGCTAGGAGGGACCTACTATATTCATTCCCATATGATGTTGTCATCGTTGAAATGTCAGTTGAGATTATGTAGATGGAGGACAAATGATAATTATTCATTTGGGAAAAATTTATTCTCACTCTTCTTTGAGAAGATCCCCACTATTTGACCTCATGTTTAGATTCATGATGGGAGCCCAGAGGAGCATAGGATGCGTCGTTGGGGGTAGATACTGAGACGAGGTGGGGGAGGGGTATTCAGATGAGTTTTCTGACCTGAGTTATTTTCTCATTGGGATCAGATGCCATTATACATAGATGACTATCCATATAGTGGCATGAACTATCAAGGGGATCCTAACTTACCACATCCACCAGGACAAGCATGGGGCTGAGATGGTAAGTGAAAGTTGTTATACAATTGATGCATTTATAGGTTAAGAAATATATTTATGTGGTACTGATTTCTAAAATTTGTGGTATGCAGATATAGGACCGGTGAGGCCAGCAGGATACATGAGATGAGCTACAGTGCCAGGGGCTACAGCTCATGGTGTTACCTCATCACAACAGAGACGAGGTGGTGATTCTCTAATGTAGGATCTTTGACGCAGATGTGACATATTACTGGCGAGGGAGACAAAGCACAAATGGCATGATATATAAGATCGATATATAGATGAGTGCATGGGTCTTCCTTTGGAGTGATGAGGAATCATGCGGTGCATTGGGATGGCTGGTTCTACAGTACGAGATCTACGGGATGGGGGAATGGAGATGTTGGCTCGGGAGCCTCCAGTTGATAGTGATTAGGCATATGGACATGTCGTTCCCCATTCTTGTTTTATGATGACATGTATGATCATGTCAGATGTATTTAGAGTGTTATACTCAAAACATTGTATTACTATACATGTTTGTGATTATGCATATTTTTTGACGATTATGGTTCACCATTGCTATATGGATGTCTTCTTACATGTGATAACTGCCAATTTAGAATGTTATTTGAAACAGTATCTACATAGTCATTATGGGCTCTAGGAACATGATTGAAATAAATGGATTCAAATTCATGCGCCAAAATCTTAACTCGTAGATATTTTTTAAATAGGAGAATATTATGTGCATGATAAAGGCAATTCAATTTCATGATAAGTAGCAAGGAATCAAGACAAACATGAAGGTGAAGGATGTGACGGTCAAGGTGATTAGATAATAAACCTATCACATCATCATATTTGGCCTGGTTATTGGTGGAAGATCCAATGCAAACTTCGTTGGAGTGGACTAACGAATGCAATGGGGTGAAAATGGCCCAAGTTGTTGAGGAAAGATTCCTGGTGAAGCAACTCGCACCATCGGAAAAATAAATATAAGGTGTGGATAATGGATCCATTTGAAAGATGCAAGAAGACAATGTGTAAAAGTATGGGGGAATGTAAACTACCTAAATTCAAGAAGAAAGAAAGATATACACGCATTTCAAGGGGAAATGTTATGATTAAAATTTCTTGAGGTAGTGTGCGTGTTGGGTCCCTATAATACTAGTGATTACCCCATTACTATTGTAGTTATACCCCTTATTTATATTGTTGTGCCCCTATTACCCCCATGTTGTTATTTTTGTGCCCCATGGAATCCCTCTATTGTTATTTTTGTGGCTTTATATTATTATTGTTAGGTCGGCTGGATTATATTGTGACTCCTTAGACTCCTATATATAGAAAGGAGGTTTTGTCATTTGAATCATCCAAGAATTGTTCATTTATGTAATGTAAAGGAGGTTTCCCCCTCGAAGAGGCTGAATTCTAAGGCGTTGATCTATCTTTTCTATCTTTTCTTGAGCTGGTTTCATAACATTTGGTATCAGAGCTTTGGATTCTAGGGTTTCGCTGCTCCAAACAGGTCATCGTGGAATTTTCGCTATAACTTTTTTCTGTGATGTTTCAGAAGTCACAAAAAAAACCCATTTGAGAATAAATCACGCTGAACCTTCGACGCGAATTTCAGATCTTTTTGCACGATATTTGCGGAGATATGATCTGAGGAAGTTGGTCTTTTTGCAGACTCCTGAATTACATTCAAAATAGGTGACCTGGGGAAAATCGTCATAACTTTCTCTCTGGGGATCAGATTGAAATTTCGTAAAAAGGTACAGAAAGAGGACGGACTGTAGTTTCTTGTATGTATGTTTCAGATCCAAAGGTCAAAACAGTGACTCGTGGCACGTCGTACAAGTTCACTCTACTGAACTAGTCTATAAGCAAGTCACTGTGGGAGATTTCACATAACTCTTCCTTGGAGAATCCAATTTGGGTCAGACTTGTGGCATTGGAAAGAGGACACAGAGGGCTACTACAGGTCACAAATTTAGAACTAGATGATTGGAAAGTACAGAGATACATCAGAGGCAATATCGAGCTCCTACAAAGTGAAAAAAGGTGTGTAGATTTTCTTAAATTTTTGCTTAAGCTTGGTTTGAAAATTTATTTTGAAGGATCAAAGGGCATAGTAGAGCATTATTATCGGTAACTGATGCCCCGAGGAAAGAAAATGCAAACACCTAGTAAGGAACCTGAAAGCTCTAGCATGACTCATGAAGAAGAGGAAGAAATGCAACATGATATATCAAAATTACAAGACCAAGTGCAACAAATGTCCTTGCACAAAAAGGAACAGAATCTAAGATGGATGGTTTGAAGAAAGATGTAGAAGCTAAGATGGATGGTTTAAATAAAGGTGTAGAAGCTAAGATGGATGTTTAAAGAAAGGTGTAGAAGCTAAGATGATTGACGTGGAAGCTAAGATGGATGATTTGAAGATAGATTTGAAGACAGACATGGACGAATTGAAGATAAATATGAATAAGTTGCTACAAGAAATGGTCCCTAAGGGTGAAAGGGTACTAAAGGAAACTCATGATGAGAACAAAAGAAATGTTAATCATGATTCCATAGACGCTAATGTTGGATCGAAGACTCACCATATTCCAAAAATCGATATGAGGAAGTTTGATGGCAAGGATCCCGCCACATGGATATTACAGATGGAGCAATTCTTCGATCTCAATAATGTGCAAAACACACAAAAGGTACGTATGGCAACTGTATATTTGGAACCAAATCAGTTTGTATGGTATCAATGGCTTTTCTCTCGTAAACAATTTATCACTTGGGCAATTTTTACGGAAGAATTGATAGCACATTATGAGGATACAAAAAGCAACACTTTTTTTAGCCAATTGATAAGTCTCAAACAAAAGGGTTCAATAATGGAGCACATTGAGGAGTTCCAAAAATTGAACATAAGGGTAAAAGATATTCCAGAGGAGCATAGGATTGATGTGTTCATAGGGTCTTTAAAGGATAATATCCAACATGATGTTCGCCTTTGGGAACCTGATTCATTAGAGAAGGCATTCAGGTTAGCAAGAAAAATGGAAAGCAAAATTATGGCAACCAGGAAGCATACCACTCACAACTATAAAGACGGAAGTGTTGTTGCCCCTAGTCTTCCACAACCTATAAGGTTGACACCACAACAATTGGAAGAAAAAAGAGCAAAAGGGCTTTGTTACAGTTGTGATAGCAAATACACTAAAGGTCATAAGTGTGCTGAGAAGAAATTATTCTACATAGATTGTGAAGAGGAAGAAGAAAAGGAGCAAGAAAGGTCAAAAGAAGAGGATATACTCCAGGAACAAAGCCTAGATGAAGAACAAATAAATCCGACCATATCTTGTAATGCATTGGCGGGAATTACCACTCCTCAAACCATCAAGATAGAAGGACAAATCAAGAAGAAAAAGGTAATAGTGTTGATTGATTCAGGAAGCACCCACAATTTTATTCATTGTAGGGTAGCAAAAGAATTGAATTGCTTCCTATATCCAGCACCAGAGTGTCAAGTGATGATTGCAAATGGAGGAACAATAAATTGCTCTGGAAAGTGCCATAATATCAAGCTATCCATGGGAGAATATGTATTGACTAGCCCAATGCTTTCCATTCCAATGGGAGGTGCTGATGTTGTACTAGGAGTCCAATGGCTACAATCCTTGGGTACAATAGCTTTTAATTTTCAAGAACTTTTCATCAAATTTTCTACGGAAGGAAAGGAAGTTGAATTAAGGGGTATTGCAGGGAAACCAGGAAAGATAATCAGCTCTAATGGTATGACAAAGCTTCTAAAAAAGGAGCAAAGAGGTGTAATTGCACAATTATGTTCGCTAGATGTTTCCACATTGGAATCATCTATTTCTCCAGATCTCCAAAAAGTCCTGGACAATCATTCCAAGGTATTTGAGACTCCCAAAGGTCTCCCACCTATGCGTGATCATGATCATGCTATTCATCTGATTCCAGGAAGTGTTCCTCCAAACATCAGGCCGTACAGATATCCCTATGTCCAAAAAAGTGAAATTGAACGTATGGTTGCAGAAATGCTAGAGGCTGGTATAATTCAACCGAGTCAAAGTTCTTTCTCTGCTCCAGTAGTATTGGTGCACAAGAAGGATGGATCATGGCGCATGTGTCCAGATTATAGGGAGCTCAACAAGCTCACTATTAAAGATAAGTTCCCCATTCCTGTCATTGATGAATTACTGGATGAATTGCATGGATCAATTTACTTCACCAAGTTGGATCTTCGTTCGGGATATCATCAAATCAGAATGAAGATTGAAGACATTCCGAAAACAGCATTTAGAACTCATGAGGGTCATTATGAATTTTTGGTCATGCCTTTTGGCCTTACCAATGCACCTTCAACATTTCAAGGTTTGATGAATTCAATTTTCAAACCATTCCTTAGAAAATTTGTGTTAGTATTTTTTGATGATATACTAATCTACAGCAAGTCTTGGAAGGATCATGTTGAACATGTTGACAGGGTGCTACAACTATTGGAGGAGAAACAATTATATGCAAAAAGATCCAAATGTTTCTTTGGAGTCCAGGAGGTGGAATATTTGGGTCATATTGTATCTCATGAAGGAGTTAAGGTAGACCCTAGCAAAATTAAAGCCATTAAGGAATGGAAAATCCCCACATCCATAAAGCATCTGCGAGGATTTCTTGGGTTGACAGGGTATTATCGCAAGTTTGTTAAGAATTATGGGAGAATAGCAGCACCTCTAACAACATTATTGAAGAAAGATGCATTTTCATGGACTCCGGAAGCAACAAAGGCCTTTGAACATCTTAAAGAGGCAATGTGCCAAGCACCGGTCTTAGCTACACCGGACTTCACAAAAACCTTTATTGTGGAATGTGATGCTTCAGGAAATGGAATTGGTGCTGTTCTAATGCAAGATGAAAGACCCATTGCTTTTGAAAGTCGTCCAATCAAGGGAAAGTTTTTAAGCAAAGCTATTTATGAGAAGGAAATGTTGGCAATACTCCATGCACTTAAGAAATGGCGACCCTACCTAATGGGAAGACACTTCAAGGTAAAAACGGATCATGATAGCCTTAAATACTTTTTAGAACAAAGATTATCCTCTGAAGAGCAACAAAAGTGGGTCACAAAGATGTTGGGTTATGACTTTGAAATCATCTACAAAAAAGGGAAGCAAAATGTGGTGGCAGATGCACTCTCAAGAAAGGATGAGGATGTGGAAGCATTGTTGTGCGCCATTTCTATTATCCAACCAGATTGGATAAACGAAGCAAGGGAGGAATGGAAGAATGACGAAGAAGTGTGGGCACTTATTCGAAAGCTACAACAAGATTCCAGTACGTCTGATACATTTAGCTGGAAAAATGATTCGTTATGGTACAAAGATCGCTTATACCTCTGTAAGAATTCCCAGCTAAAACAAAAGATTCTTATGGAATTGCACACTTCTCCCTTAGGAGGGCACTCAGGATTTTTAAAAACTTACCACAGGGTTAAGAAGGAATTTTTTTGGGATGGCCTTAAATCAGATATTCAAAAGTTTGTGGCGGAATGTTTGGTTTGCCAACAAAATAAAGTTGAAACAATTAAGACACCGGGTCTATTACAACCTTTATCCATTCCAAGCCAACGTTGGGAGGAGGTTTCAATGGATTTTATCACAGGTTTACCCAAGTCTGAGGGAAAGAGTGTCATCATGGTGGTAGTTGACAGACTTACCAAGTATGCACACTTTTGTGCATTATCACATCCATTTAAAGCCAGTACAGTTTCTACTGCATTTATGGAAACAATTCAAAAGCTACATGGAAACCCAAAGATTATTGTAAGTGACAGAGATCCCATTTTCACTGGAAATTTTTGGACAGAATTATTTTCTTGTCTTGGTACTCAGTTAGCTCATAGCTCATCTTATCATCCTCAATCTGATGGGAAAACTGAGATAGTAAACAAATGTTTGGAAGGATATCTTCGTTGCTTTGTATCTGATAAACAGACACAATGGGTCAAATGGTTGCCTCTGGCTGAATGGTGGTATAACACTTCCTTCCATACAGCAACAAAAATGACCCCATTTATGGCACTTTATGGGTATCAACCACCATCCATCACATCATATTTAAGAGAAAATTCTAAGGTTCAGGCAGTGGAACATCACATCGAACATCAACAACAAGTCCTCCAACTCTTAAAGGATAACCTCGTGTTGGCACAAAATAGAATGAAACAACAGGCAGATCAACATCGCAGTGAAAGAAGTTTTGATGTAGGTGATTGGGTATTCCTACGGCTACAACCATATAAGCAAATGTCCCTAAAGCAAGCTAAGAAGGATAATAAATTATCACCAAAGTATTATGGTCCGTACAAGGTGTTGCAAAAGATTGGTACTATGGCATACAAATTGGAGCTTCCTGCAGCTTCTCGATTGCACCCAGTTTTCCATGTTTCATGTTTAAAGAAGGTTATAGGTGACAAGCTCCCAATTCAAACAATATTGCCAGAACTTGACGAGGAAGGAAAAATTATATTGGAACCGGAAGCAGTCACAGAAACAAGAACTCGACAGCTACGAAATCGATCAATTTCAGAGTATCTTATCAAGTGGAAGAACTTATCCGCTGAAGATTCCACATGGGAGGATGAGAATTTTATGCAGAAGTATCCAGAACTACTCAAGCGTTGAGGACAACACTTTTTTGAAGGAGAGGGGCATGTTGGGTCCCTATAATACTAGTGATTACCCCATTACTATTGTAGTTATACCCCTTATTTATATTGTTGTGCCCCTATTACCCCCATATTGTTATTTCTGTGCCCCATAGAATCCCTCTATTGTTATTTTTGTGGCTTTATATTATTATTGTTAGGTCGGCTGGATTATATTGTGACTCCTTAGACTCCTATATATAGAAAGGAGGTTTTGTCATTTGAATCATCCAAGAATTGTTCATTTATGTAATGTAAAGGAGGTTTCCCCCTCGAAGAGGCTGAATTCTAAGGCGTTGATCTATCTTTTCTATCTTTTCTTGAGTTGGTTTCATAACAGTGCGTTTCAAGGATTGGGAAGGATTTCTCCTTCTGGATCCTCTAACATGTATGCCCCATTTCCCAAACTTATGGATGATATAAGGCCCTAGCCATATTGGTTCAAACTTCTCATGCCTCAGGACAACATGAGCTTGTTCATACACAAGAACAATGTCACCTTCATGGAAGGTACGAAGATAGAATTTGCGGCCATACTAAGCTTTGGTGCACTCTTTGGCACTTTGATGGTTTGCAATGGAACACGACAGTATTTAGTGGCACACTCAAGCAGGGTGAGTCATTGTTCTAAAGGTTGGGTGTCTGGGAGGAGTTCGACAACAAAGTGAAGGGAGGGATTTCACACTCGATTTTTAAGACTTCCTCATTGCCAAAAACAAGGTGGAAAGGAGTGAACCTAATGGCAATCTTGACAAAAGTTTTACAGGCCCATGTGGAGGGAATATCATTAAATTCCATTTGGTCTTGTCTTTATTCAACATTCACTGAAGCATATTCTTCATAATATTGTTGACAACTTTAACTTGGTAATTTCCTTCGAGGTAATACAATGAAAAATATTGATGTTTGAAGCTCGCCATAGAGGATATCTCACACCATATATCATCTTCAAAGTGTCAACCATGGTTAGAGACCAATTGCTTCAAAACCCCAAATCAATCAATAACATGGTTAAAGAAAAATAGGGTTGCAGTAGCCACGGTGTTATTGAACGTTGGCATGGCTTCATCCGATTTGGTAAAATAGCTGACCAACACGATACTAGACTTGTTTTTATTCACAAATGGGGGTCAAAACCTCATGAATTCAATAACCCAATTACAGAAAAGACCACTTGCGATAACAAGATGGAGGGAAGAAAATGGAGATCACACCTTACGGGCATATAAATGGAAATTGGGATAGTGTTTGACTGCATCAATATAATCGCTAAAGAGAGAAGGCCAAAATTACTTAGAACACACGATTTTCTGTGAAGTGTTCATTCTAGAGAGGTGACCACCACCATGGCAGGAATTGAGAACTTGATCAACTTTAGCATGGGTGAGACAATGACGAAGGATAGTGTCAACATTGCGACAATAAAGGTCATCACCGATGAGGAGGTAGTAAGGCGCTTGATGTTGAATATGTCGTCGGTCATCACGAGTGAGGTGGGGGGAAAATTTTGGGGTTCACAAATAGGTAAGCATGTCACCATACAATGGATCATATGAGGTAATGGAAAACAAGTGTTCATCTGGAAGATCATCATTAACTGACGAATCAAGTGCATCAGTGGGAAATTCAGAAATGAGTTCAATAAGGGCTAAACCTTTCTTACTCTTGGGTGTGACAAACTCAAGATTGAATTATTGAAGGATAATGATCCAAAAAGTGTACTTCCCGCTAATTATCTATTGACTCAAAAGGAAAACCATGGGGCTGGAATTGGTTAGAACTTTGGTGGTACGTGTAAGGATATAATGACGAAGCTTTTGAATAGATAACATGACAGTCAGCACTAGATTTTCTTCATGGGAGTAGGAGATAGGGGGACCATTAAGGTTCTTACTGACATAGTATATGACATGCTCAATACTTGCTAAATATTCTTGTATGAGGACCCCAGAAAATGAATAGGTGGATGCAAATATGTACAAGATGAAATCCCTCTCAAAGTTAGGTGGAATAATCAAGGGAGAAAAAGTGAGAGAATGTTAAAGAGCATCGAAAGACTGTTGAACTTGGTCATCCCAAGAAAATGGAATCATAGATCAAAGGAGTCTAAGAATCCCATGAACCGTGGTTGCATAGTGAGGAACAAATCCATGAATAAAGTTAGCATTGCCTTGAAGGTTTTGTAATTGACGAAGGGTACATGGAGGAGGAGGCTCAAGGATGGTTCGAACTTTGACTAGTTCAATAGTGATACCAGCTTTGGAAATAATGAAGCCCAAAAGTTGGTCGACAAGAATGAAAAATAAACACTTAAGGGGATTGAGGTGAATGTTATACTTGTGACATCAAAGAAACATGTTAGGCAAATCATGAAGGTGTTGCAACCGAAGTTTTGAATGAGTGGTGAAATTGTTGAGATATGAAAGGATAATGTGAGCCAAGTCGTGAAAATAGTAGGACATGGAATGCTAAAAGGTGGCACCATCATTATTTAAACCGAAAGACATGATCTTGTAACCAAAAGCTCCCCATGAACTAGTGAAAGTGGTTTTAAGTTGATTAGCATAACAGATACGTATCTGGTTATATCCAGATAATACATCCATGAAGGATAGAACTTCATGCCCCACACACTTAGCAATCACCCAGTCTATGAAGCGTGTGGGAAAGTTGTCTTTTAGACATGATTTTTTCAAATTGCGGAAGTCAGTGTAAACATAGATGGTGCCTTGTTTCTTAAGAACAAGAACAAGATTAGACACCCAAGTGGTGTATTCAATAGGGTAATGAAACCAACCTGCTTGAGCTTATCGCTTTCATCTTTAATAGCTTCATGTTTGGAAGGATGGATAGGAATTTTTTTTTGGTGGATGGGTGTGGCATCGGGCCCAGTGTCGATATGATGTTCAAAAATCACAGTATCAAGTAAAGGAATTTTGAATAAGAAAAGGCAAAAAAATCATGAAATTCTTTGAATAACTTGGTGTAAGGATCAATTTCTCATGATGTGCATTGTGCCCCCAAGATAATGTTTTCTTTGATCGCCAATTTATTCAAAATGTTAGTTTTGATGGTAGGGAAATGTTAACAATATTTCCTTCTTCAAAAGCATCTAGTGCAGGAATGCAATTTTTAAACCAATCGACTTCACCAACAATGAAGTCTTTTGACTCCACAACATTTTTGTCATGGAAGGAGGTATGCATGATGGTGCATATCATCCTAGGGATAATCAGGGGTGGTCATAGCTTCCATGATGTCTTCCTTAGAATGGAATATGGACGAACTGGAGGAAGAAGGACCTAATGATGGTGAAGAGCTACCTAAAGAATCTTCATGAGAGACAAGGTTCACATATGCGTCGTTAAGGTTGGCATACATATGAAATGTAGATGGAATATATAATGATGATCAGACTGGGGCTTTCATCAAAGAGGGTTCAATAGAATCACATAAGAGACATTAAGGGAGTCCCAAGGCATCAATGTCATGGATGATGATAGGTAGAGAATAAGATCAATACGATCTATCATCTCGACATCAGGGGGAGATATCAGATTGGGTGTTTTAGAGAACTCCTGTTCTTGTGTAGGAGTGGGACCAGAATCCACAGGTAGAGGAGAGGTGGACTCACTACGAGCAACCTATAATTTGCAAATCACTTGAAGTGTATCACGAAAATATTTGAGATGGGGACAATGATGAGAATAGTGGACATAATTATGACACAAAGCATATGGGTGGTTTGTTCGTAATGATATGTTATTCTTAGCTGACTTAGGTAAGGTGACATGGACATCAAGAATATTAGAATCAGAGAAGCTATCAGCGACCACATATTTAACATGAAGGAGTTCATGACAATTATTTGTGGCATAACCAACAACATCACACAAAGCACAAGGAGGAATAGGCTTTAGCATCTTACGAGGAGTTGGAGTTGCTCGTGGGGCCTTGTCTTTAGTTCCCTTTTTCCAACCTTTTCCCCCCTTTCTAGATGATTTCACAAATAGGAGTAGCTTCTTGTTGAGGTGGTTGTGGAACTAAAACAAAGGCAGGGGTAGGAAGAACAGGCTGGACCAAAGTCAAATTAGTGTAAGGCTTACGTTGATTGCGTGGAGTGTTTGCGGGAGGATCGATGTACCAGACTGGGATCCCCAAGGTAATGTTTGGTATACTCAATGTAGAAATGAGAGGTGTAGATTAAAATCTATGAGGTGTGAATAAGAACAGTATCTAACCAGAAGGATAATGGCCTAGAGGAACTTCTCCGAGATGGTGAAGTCTTGTGGGAACACTTCCGAGTAGAAATGGGTGAGGAGAGACACCTGTAGAAGGAAAGGGTCCTTGAGAAGTAGTACCGGAAGGTGGGGTCTAGTTAGAAACAATAGGTTGTGGAGGTAGGTTCCTTGTGAATGCTTACCAGACCATTTATGGTGGCATACGATACTTGGACCATGAAAACACTACATGAGCTAGGCCCCAAAGGGGTAGTTGGTGGACCATATTAAGCACCAAGAAAAGTGGAAACTTTTTAGAGTCCTAGAGAGAAATTGGTGAAGGACGAGACATTTGTATTGTTAGCCATGGAGTAAATGTTGGACTTAGGTGAACTTTGGGCTTTTGGGTCATAGTATGTCAAGTGATCAATGGTGAGGATCTTTCCATTGTGGGGAAAACACACCTTACGATGAATCTCAAATGCGACAATTAACATGGAATAAGTATAACTACAACCCAAATTTATGTTATAGTCTAGAGGATCATCAATGAATTCAATGTCAATATAGACAGTCTTGTCAGTAACTATGATTGGGTAGTTGTGATATAAGCCAAGGGGATATGAGGGATGACCATCACATGCCCGAATAGTGATGGTGAACAGGGATAGGTGAGGGGAACCAAGTTTCTTCCAAACATTGGCAGCCATCACACAGGTGGAGGCACCTTCATCGATGATACACCACTAAACAATGACGTTTCTAATGGAGACTGGTATCGAAATGCAACGAATGAAGGTAGGGGAGGATTTTATAAATTGTCAACAAGAAATCAAATCATTTGATCATCTTGAGGATCCATCACACCCAAGGAATATAGTATAGCTTTTCATTGGAATAGGAACATCTGGGTAACTTCCGATGTTGATGTGGGAGTAGGAGACTATGCCAAGTCATCTACTATGTTATATGTATGGGTGACTTTGGTAGAAACAACATTTCAACACAAATGACCTTTGGGGATCTTGGGAATAACCTCAACCTTATGCTGAGAGATTCGTAAAGTACCATTGGATAATGATAGAGGATCAGTGGACACTTTGGGTTGGCACTTAATCACTGACTTATTGGATGGTTTCTCGTATTGGCGCGATCGATTCTGAAGCTTGACTTGCTCGGTATTGACCTCATCATAATTCATCATAAGAATCTAATAATCATGGTGACTAGATGGTGGAGCTGGTTGAGATGCCTGACCTTCTGTAGGCTGGTTAACTATATATCCTTGGTGGGGGAAAGGATTGGTAAGAACTGTCGGTTGACATGAAGGAGTGGGAGGAGGAGTGGTGAGTTGCAATCCTCGAGAAGTTTCTTGAGTTTCCCATACTTGTCGCATCTAAGGTAAAAGAGCACACCCACGGGTATAATGACCATATAGACTACAACAAGCACAAGGTGTGTTTGTATGAAGACCCTTGTTTTTCTCGGGATGACCACCCTGTTGTTGAGCTGCAAGATTAGGTTGAGGACGTTCGAGGTCATTGGGTGGAGGACCCTAGTTTCCTTGATTACCTTGAGACTGCTAGTTCTGATTACCCTTCCTCTTCTTCATTTTCTTTTGGTTAGGGGGATTGGGTCCACTCCGTTGTGCATACACTTGAGCTTTTGGAGGGGTTGGGTATTGTAGCATAGCGGGACAAGGTATGGGGGCTAGGGAGCTGGTGCCGAAGGGGCTGGAGTGTTAGGTGATGCATAATGATAATAAGGAGATGGGATAACACTGGCTTAAAGGTGGTGCAACAGTTTACTCTGACATCTATTAATGCAGATGGGGATATGCATATGGCATGCTAGGATCTAGAGAAGATTTTTTTAGTGGAGGATTGGGAAAGGGATAATTATAACTAGAATTGGTCCCTCCCTGAGGTGGACCATAACTCGTTAGAGGTGGACCATATGGTTGGGGGTGTCAAATGGTTCCAATTATGCCATCCTCGACATGAGATGTTCTCATTGCATTGGGAGCACCAAGATGACATAGATCGAGGATGACAGTGTAAACATAACTTGACTGGGTGTAGATCAGATCAAATTTTAAGGTTACTTAGAGTGCCTCTTCCATAGACTAGGGGAACTGTGATGTGCCATCTTTAAGAATGGGGACCAATAGAAATATGAGAAACCAATCCATATAGACTAAGTCTTTAAAATCAATCGCTCTACAAATACTCCTCCTTCTACGCCATTCCTGAACATGGTCAGAAAGGTGAGTGGAAAAAGTTGGACGGAAAGAAGTCAAAATTTTGGCACCCATATCATAACAGAGAGGCAACCGGAAATAGGATAGAGAGGATGTCACAAGCGTCACTAAAGTGGAATGAGTGGCTTTGGCTTGATCGACATAACACTTAGCAGTAACTCTAGTGAGCATGCATTGGAACAAATGAAAATAAATGGAGTATTCAGTAATGGAATTTGATGAACACCACATGTGGAATGAGCAAACAAGATTAGTGGGATCTTTTCTAGGATTACCTTCAAACTTTTTGATGTTTGAATTCATTTTAGTAGGAATTGTTGACCAAGTGGGATCATGGAGAAGGGTATCATTAATACGTTGGCTAAAATTAGGGAGACATAAACCAACCATAACAGGAAGCAACGGAGTAGGAGTGACCACACCGGTGGGGGCTCTGCTAGTGGGGGCAGCCTGGTTGGTACTTGGGTTACCACCTTGGGTTCCCACACCCACATTGGTGCCTAACATGGTGGTGATATGAAGTTGAGAAGATGCAGAATCAAATGATGAACTAGATGAATCAGTGAAATCAGAATCAGAATGATGGCTCGATCAAGGACTAGGAGGATGAACTATAACTTGACAAGGGGGAGAATCTGAATGATGTCCAGACAATAAAGATCTAGGAAATAAAGGGTGATGGTAGGAATAAAAGAGCAACAAACAACAAGAAAACACCTAGTTCAATGGTGCCAAGTGTAAACTAACTATTTTAATGTTGTTAGTCTAATACAAGCAAACATGTTCTATCATAGAAAAATACCTATATCCTATAGGTGATATAAATCCTCAAACAATCCTAAATCTATTATCTCAGATGGCCTTCCAAGGAACTTCTTACTTGACAAAATCTCATCGCTGGAAGCAGAGCCATCTAGAGAAAGGTAGGGTAGAGAACAAAATGCTTCCCATAGCAAGTCCCATAGGGTGTCTTCCTAAGATTTGCCACTATGGTAACCTTTGTCCAACATGGGTGGTTGAGTCTTGAGCTTCTTAGTAGTCAGCCAATGCACGGGATTCCGTTCCACGGGTTGGTTATCCCCGAGAGAATCACTTGCACGATGACCTAGCCAGACCCCCTCTAAATTGGGTTTTTGACACACTCCGTCTTTGAACCATGGGATGGTGAAGGATTTTAAACTCGCTAATATGTGAACTTCTATGTCTCAATGAAAGCGCAATATGGGTGTTATTTGAAGCCTATCCCAGTCATTCTACACCTATATTGTTTGGCCTTGGTGCCTAGGTGGGATTAATTTATGTTTGTTGATTTATTAAGGTGTATTGTTTCAAGTCTTGGCTTCACGGTGTTAACCCATCTCACATTTTCTTCGGGTGTGAGCGTGTGAAAATAATGTGTCAATTAGATGATTTAATTAATCATGTTTCATGATGTGATGTGCTCCTAAAAGTAAAATGCTAAAATACTGTAAATAAATCTAAAAACGACAAAAAAATAAATAGGAAATCAAGCACTCAAAACCCCACCCACAAGAGCTACTAAGAAGCTAAGAAAGAGAGGGTAAACAAGATACTCAAACACACATAAGAAATCCTAAATGATTTAATTTCAAGGGAATCATATCTAGAGGCACTAATCTACTATAAATGGTGTAGATAAACAACAAAAATCAGAGGTGAAAATGCTGCAAAGGATAGGTGTGAATCTCTAAAACATAGGATGATCAAGGAGATCCTAAGGGGGGAAATGAAAACCCAAACTCTAAAGGGAGAAAAGTTAAAATAAACATATCCGAAAGAGTTGAAAAGTAATGGAACAGACTCTAAAAATCAGTTGTTGAAAATGCTAAAAACCATATAATCCTCACTCAGTAAATCTCTTCCTAATATGGAGGTGCACTATAAACCCTAGGATTGGGGGCGGGGGGGTTCCCTTCCTCAAAGAGACAAATCAAGTGGATCTAGGCCTAAGGGAAATGGAAAATAGAGGTGAAGTACCCAAAACCAATCTGCAGACAACAATCTTGGCAATTCTGAAAAAAATAAAAAAAATAAAAATAAATAAATAAATTGAAAACTGCAGGTATTGACTTTGAACAGTGGGATGAAAAGTGAATTTTTCTCTAAGGAGTCTTGGTCGACAAATCTCACACTTATTTTTCCATCTCTTACTCGGATGGTACCTATGACCTGCGGAAAGAACCTGAAAACCACCAGAATCTGAAATTTTGACAAAAAAGGTTTAATAATATAAATAGAAATTGAGAGGCTAAAAATAGTTGTAGAAAACCCTGAAATTTTATGAAACTATAATCACCGAAGAACGTTGTTATTAATGTAGTGGAGTTTCCATTTTTTAGTGTGAAATTTATTGGAAGGTGTACCAGAAACACTTCACTTAAGTCACTAGGTGACAAGTGACCCTAACATTAAGTGGATGGCTACTTGTGATTTAGATCTGCAATAAAAATGGAAAATATGCAACAAAAAGTATGGAAGATCCACAATAGAAAGAAACAATAAATATATCTAATGCAATAACCCAAATGGAAAGACTTTAGTTGAACAAATATTTTATTAAAAGCACGTGGTCAAGGAGATCATTAGATGGGTCTGTAAGTCCCCCTCAGTGGGATGGGTCCTTTGATGCTTCAGAAAAAAATATTCTCTCTCAATATGTGAAAAACCCAAACAAAATGTGGAGAACTTGAATGGGAGCTCAAAAGTAGAAAGACGATAACGATGACAATGATTATGATCATGGTGAAGAACGAATGGAAAACTCTCCTATTTATAAAAAATTGTTGAGTTAATCTAAAAAATGGAGAATAATAAAATAATATTAACCAGATCAAGAACTAACTGCTTGGAATACTTTACTATATTTATTAGAGAGGGAAAATCCATTTAAAATGGTTAAATATCTTTGTTTAGAAATAGTTAACAAATAAAATTATTTATTAATTATTTCGCAAGAATTAAGAATGGTGTGAAATTGAAATAATTATTACATATTGATTGAAGAGTTACTACAATAACAAAAACAAGGAAAATGAATAAATAGTGATTTATTTAATTAGTCCCAAGGGATTTAGTCAAATGTGACAAAGAACAAGTATTTAAATAATGATTTAATAAATATTCCTAGAGAAAATTAAATAAATAATGATTTATCTAATTATTGTCATGGGTTTTCTGATTTAAATCAGAAAATAATTGAATAAAAGTGGTTTACTAAATTATTTTCCACAGTGAAAGTGATTTTACCATGGTAAACTTTAATCTAGATGGTGTATTTCGACCCACCTAGTGAGAAATGGCTAGATGATCATTTTTTTGTGATAACATTATTTAAAATAAATCTATCAAAATTACAAATTACAAAGGATGGTACATTTTTCATTTGAATGAATCTTATAATTAGGTGTAGATGTCTAAAATAATCATAAAAATTGCATTATAAAATATGGTATGCACATTTTGCATTCATGTATAGAAAGGATGCTATGGATGTCGGTTGATAGTTAACTTTTAATCTAAAGTTGTTTGAATGCACAAACATATTAGATAAAAGTGCATTATAAAACATGGCCCACAATTTTCATGATGCATGGTTTGATGCTTTTAAAGTTTTACATATTTAAGTTCATGAATATGTAGCAATGAAAGTAAATTTGCATTTAGTTGGTATATTTTGCATGATCGTTCTTATAATGTTAGTAGATGCTTCTTAGGTTTTGTTTAAAGTTTTTTTGTCAATTTATTTAAAATTAATATAGTAAAATTGCAAAATACAGAACATGGTACATTTTGCATTTGAATCAACCTTATAATTTGGTGTAGATGTAAAAAACAATCATAAATTAAAATTGCATTATAAAATATGATATGTATATTTTTCATTCATGAATAGAAAGGCTACTATGGATGTCGGTTGGTAACTTTAACTTTTGATATAAATTTATTTGAATGCACAAAAATAATAGATAAAATTGCGTTATAAAACACGACCCATAATTTTCATGATGCATGGTTTGATGCTTTTAAAGGTTTTACATATTTAAGTTCATGAATATGTAGCAATGAATGTAAATTTGTATTTCGTTGGTACAATTTTCATTCAATCATTCTTATAATGTTATTAGATGATTCTTAGGTTTTGTTTAAAGTTGATTTGTGAAGTTGTTTAAAATGAATCTATTGAAATTTCAAATTACAAAACATGGTACAGTTTTCATTTTAATGAATCTTTTAATTCGATGTAG
Organism: Pinus tabuliformis; assembly: GCA_031772625.1. Taxonomy (NCBI): domain Eukaryota; kingdom Viridiplantae; phylum Streptophyta; class Pinopsida; order Pinales; family Pinaceae; genus Pinus; species Pinus tabuliformis. The sequence goes on from CM062818.1 coordinate 487,752,329, forward strand.
ATGTCTAAAACAATCATAAAAATTGCATTGTAAAATATGGTATGTACATTTTGCATTCATGTATAGAAAGGCTCTATGGATGTCGATTGATAGTTAACTTTTAATATAAAATTGTTCATGCACAAACATACTATGATATTGCATTATAAAACATGGCACAATTTTCATGATGCATGGCTTGATGCTTAAAGGTTTTACATATTTAAGTTCATGAATATGTAGCAATGAATGTAAAATTTCATTTAGATGGTACATTTTGCATAATCATTCTTATCATGTGAGTAGATGATTCTTAGGTTTTGTTTAAATTTGTTTTGTCAATTCATTTAAAATGAATCTAGTAAAATTTCAAATTAGAAAACATGGTACATTTTTCGTGCGAATGAATCTTATAATTTGGTGTAGATGTCTAAAACAATCATAAATTAAAACTGCATTATAAATATGGTATGTACATTTATCACTCATGTATAGAAAGGATATTATGGATGTCAGTTGATAGTTAACTTTTAATATAAAGTTGTTTAAATGCACAAACATACTAGATAAAATTCCATTATAAAACATGGCCCACAATTTGCATGATGCATGGTTTGATGCTTTTAAAGGTTTTACATATTTAAGTTCATGAATATGTAGAAATGAAAGTAAATTTTCATTTAGTTTGTATATTTTTCATTCAATCATTCTTATAATGTTAGTATATTATTGTTAGGTTTTTTTTAATGTTGTTTTGTCAATTTATTTAAAATGAATCTAGTAAAATTACAAATTACAAAACATGGTACATTTTGCATTTGAATGAATCTCATAATTTGTGGTAGATGTCTAAAATAATCATAACTTGAAATTGCATTATAAAATATCATATGTACATTAAATTTCATTCATGTATAGAAATGTTAATACATTTTTCATTCAAGTATGAAATCGTTTAAGACCAGAGAATGTATACATATAAATTACTTGTCGTGCATGCAAACATAATATCAGTAGCATCAAATCCTCAATACAGCTACATAACAGGAAATATACATATAAACTTGTAACTCAATACAAGACCCAATGAGCATCGCTTTCACATCATCACATTCTTAAGAATGCACAATTTTAGAGTGCACAAAAAGAATGGCTAACAATGTAGTTGAACTCCAAGTTCTCAAAGATGAATCCAAGGAGAAGAAATTGTTGGGCAGTTCAATTAAAAAAATTCTAATGGAATTCCATTCTTAATGATTTGTTCATCGTCAAATTTTGAAATTCTCCTTTTTTTAACTTCAACTGTTTTTTCATTGAACTTCTATCAGCTTTATGAATGCTAGACACACCAAGTGACTATATTGACAACTTATGACATCAGATTGATAGTCTTGAAAGTAAACATTACTCTCAGTTTGATCAGTTTCTTGGAAAAAATAACCTTTTAGTATAATAGACCCTCTTTCATATATCAAACAATTATCATCATCGTCTTCCAATAACTTTATCTTTCGTTCATTGCATCGCATCGAATAATACTTGAAATTTGCTATGTTGTTAATTGGTGTAACTACAACAAAAATATCTCATCCACAATAATACAAGAGTAAATTCATATCATAATTAACATGAAATTAACTTTATCAACATGGACTTGATTTTATTATCTCTTTCTAGGTCTCTATATTTTAACTATTATTTAGATACTTATATGCAATTGTTTTAAAAACATAAAACACACACACACACGCGCACATATCCTCTGATAGAAATTGAAATGTTACCTTCTCTAACACGATTAGAAAATCAATCACCTTATGATTATACTACAGTCTCCTTTGATTCTATCTCTTGGAAGCGTGCAACTGACATTTTCCCCTTTGTATTTAATTTTGTATGTTTCCAAGATTTTACATCCATATTGTTTTCCCAAACATCATTGGATTGTGTGTCCTCTATTCAAACAAGAAAAAAACAATAATATTTCATTTTATCAAATGAAAACACATTTTGGTAATCCTTTATTTTAATTGAATGAAACCTCCCAATCCCTTTTACTATTTCAGATTCATATGTAATGGATCTATTTACATCTTGCACTCCAATATGCCAAAAAAAACCTATAGTAAATTCAAACAAGAATTTAAATATGTTATTTAAACTACAATTTATATATCAAAGGTAATCATCGTGATATTGTTCAAACTATATAATTTATAAATGTTTAAAATTAGGAAATTAATAAAAATGGTCATATATTAAAACTATATACAAGTTAATTTGTATATATGTACATACCTCTGTACCCCCCTTGATGGGTTAGTTTGATGGATTAGTGTAGCAATGCACCATTGAACAACTTGTTCAGCTGAGACAAGTTGGTTTGTAGAGTGGTCCATTTTATATCTTCAAAGTGCTCATTTTATACATGACCCTGCACCATCATGTTCTCCTTTTCCGTGATCTGTCTCAATGAAATTCCAACAATGTTTAATGTGGGTTTTCTTATGAAGATGACACAACCAAAATAATGATCATGGATATTTGAATTGACCTATGCATCCATCTAACCATATCAAATTTTCATTGAATTTTATTCCATGACCTTTGAATCAGTCATAAATCTTATCAAAACAATGTTGTACAAAATGTGTATCATGTGTGCGATCATTGCTGGTATAAAATTGATATTCTTTAATAACATGTCTATTCTCACTAGTGCTTTCTATATGATAAACATTTTGTTTGACATGTCTATATAGAAATATGGACAAGCATAGAGACTTGGTTAGAATGATAATATTCACTTTATATTTCATTTTGTGCAACAAATGTGTAATTCTCTGCAAAATCAACTATTGACAAAATGGTCCCTCGTGGAAAAATTTCATGTGATTTTTTGAATTGTAGGTCCTACCAAATGCTTGGTGTACTCATAAATTTTTGTGTTAATTCTTCTTCTTGTAAATCAGTGCTTTTAACACTTGTACTATTATTTGAACTAATCGATGTATGAATATATTCATATCTCTTCCATTTCTCTTTTAGGATAAACAGTGGTTGATAATTTATATCAATAGAATATTTGTTGTGAAATAAAGTCAAATTTCCATAATGATCACATTTTTTTACCACCAACACATTTCTTTTGGTAAAATAATTCATGTCTTTCTCTTGCACATAGAATTCCGAATATGAAATCATGGACAGTGCAGGCGGGGGGTGGATTTTTCCAAAATGTTTTAACAAAATTAAGGAAGGTGTCATAATATAATTGAAATTCCACATGATAATGACAACAAAAAGTGTCATGTACAGTGATAAGTTTAAGATACCATGGGTTTTTTTGCACAAAAGTATTGATTGAGACATTAATTCAACGATTCTATTCTATGAAATTATTGAACGACACTATCTAAGTGGTGTCCAAGATATGTTTTGCATGTTCTTCATACCGATTTCGTTCTATTCTTCACCACATCACATCCCACTCTTTTGGTGTAACATGGGAATTTTTCATCTAATATTCATATATGATTTTTTCAACAACTTCCCCAAGTCTATCTTTGTATGATTGCCTACAAATAATAGTCCAACAACCGATATCATCATTTACATCTATTTATAACTGGAATTTTCTATGTTTGTGTAATGTTTTTCGTGAGGTCCCTAATTCTTTTGCCATAGATTTTAGCAAACAATTTTATTTAGTACTTGATGAAACCACTGCCATTTGTATTTCCCTACATGCATCTATATCACTTCTCTTTCTAGATCTCGCAATTGATTTTAGAGCACTATTTATATTTTGAATCTCATTTTTCTTCACCTTTTTATCTTTCGTTGATTTTCGAATACCCAATAGAGTTGTAGCTTCTTCTAATTTCTTTGATGTTAAGGGACCTCTCAAAATTTGATATTGAACTGTCACATTTTCATCTTTGAAGAACTTATCAATAATGAGCTTAACACGATATCGTATAACATGGTAATATTTTTTCTCTCCATATGTGTCAGTGTTAACATTTTCTAAGATCACATCGTCAATATTGATTTCATTTGCACATATGAAAATTAAATGTAAATGGGTATAAATATTTATTAAATAATTAAATTAAAAAATAGAGATTGAATGAACATGAAATTAATAAATATGTATAATTTCAATAATACACATGACATATATATACATACCTGATGGTGATTCAACTTCTTCACTTGAATCTCTTTCAACATCTTCAACAATGTCATCAATCATTGGTTCATTCTCTTTTCCCCTTTGTCTTTCAACATTTTCAATCTCATCATCAATGTTATGAGGAATATCTCTCTTTGTTTACATTGCAAAATATTTTTGAAATTAGTTCATCAAGTAAAAATTAAAGTTCACAATACACTAGTTAAGTTTTAAATATCATTTTGCAAGGTCCCTTAATCTCTTTCACAACCTTCTACCACATTCTCCCACATTCAGAACACTTCTAGAAACCTTAGATCGCCCTCGGAATCAATATTGTAACAATACAAGGCATCCTATAGCAATCATGTAACACTTCACAAAATTGTTCAGAACTCAGCCAGAATTGCCTCTTAATCCCATTCATTCCTTTCATTAGTTTACAACATCCCCTAAGCCTTGGAACCCTACTTGAGGAGACAAAATACCCTTTGTATATCTTCCTTTCACCTTTATAACTTTAAATCTACAATTAGCGTTTATTTTTTTTATTAAGAGTTAAGTAGTATAGAAATAGTTAACATTGATTAATTTTGACTATTTTTTGGCTTCTAAAAATACAGTAAAGTTTACTTTGAACGCAATAACATAACCTCTATTTATTTCATTTGCTTTCATGAAACCAGTTTAGGTTACATTCCTGGCATTTAATTTCGATAAAATAGAATTAGGGTTTTCTTTTCCAACCTTTATTTTCCTGCAAATAGAATAGTGTTTCCTTGATGTAGTAGGAAAAGTAAAGTTTCAAATTCCTCTTTTCTTGCAAATTTAATTTTGGTTGAATTTTTTCTTTGGAATTTTCAAAAATGGTCTCTTCAAATTTGAATTTGATCCACTATTTTTGAGCAACTTCAGTAATATCATGCTTATTGTGCTTATAGCACTATCACCTCTTAAGTTTGTATGAACTCCAGATTGATAAATTAAATATGGTAGTCATATAATTTGTAACAATCTTATTGTAATACAAGTACTCATTACTTCTCCCACAATACATGCTTTAAGAGGATGAGAAAGAGAGAAAAACTGGGAATACCTTTTCATTCGATCTACCACTACCGTAATGACACTCTTTCCTTCAAATTTGGATAAACCTATAGTAAAATCTATTGAAAATTCTTCCCAATGCTAGCTTGGGGAGGCTAATGATTGAAGTAGCCCTGGGGTCTTGATAGTCTCTCCTTTATTTTTTTTGCATACCACACATTTCGCCACAATTTTTTGCACATATTCTTTAATACCTTCCCCAAAAAATGGTTTTTGATCTTATGGTATGTCTTCAAGAACCCTGAATATCCTCCTATAGTAGAAGTTTGTAATTCCAATAGGACCTTATGTTTGAGTTGAGAATTCTTGCATAAGGATAAGTGATCTTGATACCATGAAAAATCAATTTTCCATGTTAATTTTTCAACTACATTAGGATACTCTTGTAGTTATTGAATGATATTTGCTATATTCTCATCTTTTTTCCATTATATTATTGCTTCTTCCACATAGTCATATTTTGTAATGGAAATATCACATAGTAAACCATTTGTGTCTTCCTCTTTCCTTGAGAGTACATCTACCACAATATTTTGTTTTATCCTTTTGTAGAGAATTTCAAATTCATAACCAAACATATTTGTGACCCATTTTTGTTTCTCATCTGAAGACAATATTTTCTCCAAGAAGTAGTTTGAACTATCATGATCTGATTTTACTTTGAAGTTTCTTCCTATTAGGTATGGATGTCATTTCTTACTTGCATGTAGTATAGCCAACATTTTCTTTTCATATATGGGTATGAGTAAGTTCTTTCTGTTAATTCCACTAATTTCAAAAGTAATGGGTCTTCCTTCCTTCATTACAACCACACCAATGCCATGGTTGGAGGCATCACACTCCAGAATAAATATTTTTGAGAAGTCAGGTCTCACCAAGATGGGATATTTACACATAACATATTTAAGTTATTTAAATGCTTTGCTTGCCTCTTTGTTCTAATAAAATGCTTCCTTCTTCAATAATTTTTTTATAGGTGTTTTTATTTGACCATAATTATTGTCAAATTTGTAGTAATATCCTATCAATCCTAAGAAACCTATGATTTTCTTTAAGGAAATTGTTATTGAACATTCGCTCATAGATTTTATTTTGTTAGGATCCACCTTGACACCATCATGTGATACAATATGAACCAAATACTCCACTTCTTGAACCCCAAAGTCACACTTGGAAGGATTTGGATATAGTTCTTTCTTTTACAATTGTCAATACCTTGTCAACATATTGTACATGCTCTTCCAAATATTTTCTGTAAACTAGTATGTAATCAAAAAATAATATCATAAATTTTCTAAGGGTTTGAAAATAGAATTCATCAAGCTTTGAAAAGTTCAAGGTGCATTTGTAAGTCCAACTGGCATAACCAAAAACTCATAAAGATCTTTGTGTTATAAAGGTTGTTTTGGGATGTCTTATTGCCTCACTCTGATTTGATGATATCCATAACAAAAATCCAACATAGTAAAGAAAATTTCTCCATGAAATTCATCTAAGAATTCATCAATGATAGGAATATGAAACTTATATTTGATTCTCTTTTTGTTGAGATATTTTTAGTTTGGACACATACACCATGAACCATCCTTTTGATAGCCATCACCATTGGTGAAGAGAAACCACTTTGGTTAGGTTGAATGACACTTGCCTCTAAAATTTATTGAACCATGTGCTCAATATCACTCTTTTATGCACGTGGATTGTTTTAAGGATTAATGTTAGGTGGTACACTGCTAGGTTGCAGATGAATAACATGGTCATGTTCTCGAACACGTGGAATACTCTTAGACATTTCTCCAAATAACTTGTCATGATTGTTGCTCATGTTTTGAATATCCATTGGAGCAGAAGATAGATATGTTTAAACATCTATTGAACACAATTGTGCAACTACACCTTCGTGCCCATGTTTTAGAAATTTTGTCAAGCTATTAAAGCTAACAAATTTACTTAGTTTCCCTTGGATACCTCCAAGGTCAATTTCCTTTTCTTCTGAGAAGAATATTATGAAAAGATATTGGAAATTATGGGCCTATTTTCCCAATGATTATAACCATTGAACCCCTAATAGAACATCAAAACTACTCATTTGTATTGCAATCATAGGAAAAACAATATATTCTCCCCCATATTCAACACAATCTTATTGAAATTCCACAAATAATATATCTTACCTCCATCTACAATCATCATTTGAAAATCTAGCATTGGATATATAAAGAATTTCACAAGTTTTTTCAATTTGTTATTGATGAAGTTATGCGTAATACCTAAATCAATACAAAATTTTCCCCTTTTCCTTTCGGTATATCCTTATATCTTGAGGTATTTTCGATTGTTGATGTTAGCCAATGCATGACAAGAGATTGTTGGATTATGTTCTTCTAGCTCTATATATTTTGAATTTTCCACCTCTCGATCTTGTTCATCTTAACAGTCTATGAAAAATAATTTCTTCCCACTGCATTTATTCCTTGCTATTACAGTTCAAACATAGTCCCTTTTTTCTTCTTTCATCCATTTTCTGAGGAGTCAAGCTTGTTAGTTGAGGAAAGGGAACTTGATTTTCTCTATAGTTATTAGTGACCAATTTTCTAGTGGCCATACTTTTACTTTCAAAATTTCCTTGGGAAACTAGAAACATCCTATGGAGATTTAGGTTCAAAGAGATACACCTCATGTTGGATGCTTCTCTTTAATGTACCCATAAATAGGTCGAACTAGTTATCCTCTAAAATATTCTATAGTCTGTGACTTAACTTTTGGAATTGTTGAATGTGATATGTAGTAGGACCTTTTTATCGAAGACTTACCAATTGAATAAATAATACATTGTTTTGAATATCCTCATAATGTGTTATCAAGTCCCATATACAAAGGGAACAATATATAATGCAATCCTTTTTTCTTTCATAAATACAACGATACCATACATGTTGGTCTTGTTTTAAAAAACTCGATGCAATATTTACATTTTGTAAGGTTTCCACTTGTTGTAGATCAAAGAATAAATATCCATGTTATAGGATCATTACCATCAAATTTCCTCATATTAATCTTCAAAACGTAGTAGTTCCTTGGTGGTGACTTGAAGCCATCATGATGTAGATCTTGGATTGAAAATTCAGGAGTATGGTTCTGTGATTCAAAATTTTGTGCTCTTCAATTGTGATAGCATACTCCCCATATGAGATTGATTCTCAAAAACATCCTACTCCATATTTTCATGATTTTGTTAGATCTCCACATCACTCTTAAGAAGTCTTTCCAATAGAAATTATGGAGTTTTGTATTTCTACCTTATTTCCATTCACCTTCGTTTGTATTCCTTCTTTATTTTCATTCATCTTCATTTATTTTCCTTCCTCATTTTAATTCACTTTATTTTCCATTTACCTTTTAAGATTTCCTTGAGAACCTAATAAATCCACCTCTTTCAACATACTGCCATCCATTTCCTTAAATTTCTTCTCTAATTGAGGTAGCCTAAATTCTAGGTCTTCACATTATTCATTGGTCAAGGTTGGGCCTTTTGTAGAATTAATTCATGCAGTAGCCTTCTTTGGAGGTGTTATCACAGTTTTAGTTGTTAATTTTTAAAAGCGCTGACACTTTCAATGCCAGTGCCCATTTGTAAATAAAATAGTGTTAAAGTGCTGACAATGGGAGTGTCAACACTGATTTGTTATAAATAGGACAAATTTTGATAATGGAACTATCAACTCTTTTGTAAGTACAATAATTTTTTTAGAGGAATACGCTGGCAATGGGAGTGTTAGCGTTATTGGGTATTAGCTGATAATTGGAGTGTCAATGCCAAAAATAAAATTCCAATTTCAAATTTTGAAATGCACTAAAAAATTCCATGTCAACAATAAAATAATAATTATTAAAATTTAAAAAGGGAAAATGCACTAACAATAGTAGTAGCACATTTTTGTAAAAATGGCTAGTTAAAACTCTATTTTTCCTATACAACACAGTAATTTCTGGCATGTTTTCCAGAAAAATGAGAAAGAGTTTTTCAAAAATGAAAGAGATTTTTTTCCTCAACAGATCCATTTAAAAAAACCTCTCTCGGTCTTCTAACATCTACCACAATTTTGGATATTCCAAGAAATCACTCAACACTATTTTTCAGGATTTCGTGAGGAAAGGCTCATGGATAGTTGTTGACTTGGATGCCACCCAACCAAATTCAACTGATCCTTATCCTTATCTCTAGCCTTCACAACAGAAAAATCATGTTATTTAGATGTATATAGTATTGAGAAGATTTATATGCATGTATTTGAGATGTGCATTGTGATTATTTAGACTTTGTAATTAAAGTTTTGTTAAAAATTGGTTTTTAGTTAGTTTTTCTTTTCTATATAAGAAAAGACTGCAGAAGAAGAAAGCCCTGGATTTATTGTAAAACCATTATCATTATGGTGTATTTGACAAGATCTTAAATATATTGCAGTTTTGATGAGCACTTCTAGAAAATTCATGTGTTGTAGTTGCCTGTCTGTTATTTCTCTGTTTATGAAAAATATTCTTCATGTCTGGGAAACTTTAGTTTGTGAGATTGGGATTCATTCATGCTCCTTTCTCCTATTTATCAAGAATTATTAATTTTTTCCTCTATCAACCATAATCATGTTTTCCTTTCAATTTTCTTCTTCCAAATTTCTCAAATTGTCAAAGGATTTATTGCTACCCTGCTTTTTGTTTCTTTCGCATTAGACCTGTAGCATCATTTGATAAAACTGGACTCCATGCCCAATGGTGTGTTTTATATACATCGCAACCAAATTTCATCCTACAAAATAAATTTGGTCATAGAGCTTAAAGTATAAATCCTACTACTACGATGACCTAGAGTAGTTGTGTTTTAGGGAGAGATCCCTCTCTAGGTTGAAGGGCCAGCTTTCAACCTAGAAGATGTTCGAGGTTACCTTAGATGTTTTTACAACTACAAAGGTTTCCTCTAAGTGATAATATTTTCACGTCGTTTCCAGGGAATGAAAGGCTTATTTTTCCCCAAATGATTTAATTGTTTAGATCAAATCTCTGAGGGAAAATAGAGATTTGGACATCAGTTTTGGCTACGACATTTTTCTCTGGCGACTCCATTTTCAAGAATCCAGAGTTAGAAGCTTCCACGGTGACTCCATTTTCAATAGGATTCGTAGCTCAATAATGGTGAGCTCAGTTGATGATATAGGTACTTCGTCAATTGAGATAACAGAGTATGTGTGAGACCCTGGTTCTCTTCAAGGTTTTAAGGAATGGATTAATATGTTTTCCAATGATGAATTTCATGAAGATTTATCTTCATTTATATCTTCTTTTTTCGATTCATGTAACATTTTTAATCAAGAAGATAAGATTAATTGTTTAGAGAGAATTATTGAAGAATTTCAATTAGAACAAGAAGCCTTGTTGATTCGGAGAAAGCATCAGGGTTTGTCTTCTCAAACTCATTCTGTAGGAATTTCTAATCAACATCAAAATGAATATATTCTCCTAAACAGTGAGGTTGAAAATGTATGTGATAATTTTCTATATACTTCACATACTTTTTGTTATTATTTGAGTTGTTAACTTGATGAAGGATTGACTGTTGCAAATTCCTAAGAAGAACAATGGCTTGTTAAATATCATTCACACTTAGTTTTTGAAAAAATAGGAATGGGAGATCAAGACGTTATTTTTTATTATATAAAGCATTTTGATTTACCAATATATGATAATTATGATGAGGATGACGAGGATGATTGACACAAGCAACTAGTAGAGCTCCCTTTATCTAGAAGTATTCATTTGAATCAACCTTATGAAAACAATGAGCCATTGTATGACATCTATCAAAGAGACTCATAGGTAGGTAGCGAAGAAGATCATAATAAGTTACTAGATCATTCAATTATGTGTTCTCTATAATACAATATTCATCATCAGTTTCAAGAAAGAAGTGAGACTGTATTTGACCAAAAGGAGTTTTCTTTTTGTTTCCAAGATCCCGTGGCAGTTTACATGGAGTTAATTTTTATTAAAACATCAGATGCCTTTACCTTCATAAGAAAAGGATCCAAGGATTATATATATGAGAAACCAAATAATTTTTTTTATTAGCGTTAGTAATTTTTCCTGTCATATTTTTCCGCAAAAATGGATATAGGATAAAATTAAAACATCACTACTTTTTTGGTCACATTGGAGTTTTGATATCACTTGATTTTGAAATGCGCTGACAACGGAAGTAGCAACACATTTTTGTAAAAATGGCTAGTTAAAACTCTATTTTTAGTGTACAGCATAGTAATTTGAAGCACGCTTTCCAGACAAATGAGAACAAAGATTTCAAAAATGAAAGAGGTTTTTGTCTACAATAGACCCATTTAGAAAATAATCTCTTGGTTTTCTAACAAATTTCATTTTTTTGGATTTTTGAAGGGATCACTAGACCCTAATTTTCATGATTTTGTGAGGAAAAAGCTCATGGATAGTTTTTCACTTAGATGCCACCTCACCAAATACAACTACATGATCCTTATCTCTAGCCATGACTATAACAACATCATGATATTTAGATGTATATAGGATTGGTAAGTTTTATGAGCATGTATTTGAGATGTACATTATGATTATTTAGACTTTGTAATTAAAGCTTTGCTAAAAACTTGTTTTTAGTTTTTTTGTCTTTTGTATATAAGAAAAGATGCAAAAGAAGAAAGGGTTTGATTTTATTGTAAAAAAATTAGCGTTCTAGTGTATTTGAGTAGAACTTAAATATATTGCATTTTTTATGAGTATTTGCAAAAATTTCGTGTCTTGTAGTTCTCTCTCTGTTATTTCTCTGTTTATGAAAAATCTTCTTCATGTCTGGGAAACTTTAATTTGTGAGATTGGGATTCATTCATGCTCCTTTCTCTTATTTCTCATACATTTGTACTTGTTTCCTCTATCAACTATAATTATGTTCTCCTTCCTTTTAGTTTTATTCTTCCAAATTTCTCAAATTGTCAAAGGAGTTATTGCTACCCTGTTTTTTGTGTCTTACTCATGAGATATGTAGCATAATTTGATAAAAATGGAGTCCATGCCCAATGGTGTGTTTTATATACAACCCAACTAAATTTCATCCTACAAACTAAACCTGGCCATGGAGCTTAAAGTATAAAGCCTACTACTATCGTGACCTACAGTGGTTGTGCTTTAGGGAGAGATCCCTCTACGGGTTGAAGGGCCATCTTAAAAGCTGAAAGAGGTTTGTGGTTACGTTAGAGGTTTTTCCCACAACCAAGTTTTCCTATAAGTGATAACAAGAGGCATGTTGAAAAATACTAATAGCCTTCCTCCTTTTAACAAAACAAAAGGACTCTTCTAAGAATAGTTAGGTCACTAGTAGGTTATGTACCTTAATTTGGTGAGTATAAGAATGACTGGAGATTTATTGATCTCTCTATGATATTTTAGTCCTTCTGGATCTAAAAATTTGATCTACAATTTTGTGTTATGTATTTTTTCAGTTGCACAAGTGTGAATAGAATATGATGTGCGAATTGAAAGTTATAGTAACATTCCCATAACTGAATGATTTTTTTAGACTCTTCCCACGAGCAACTTGTATAATGTGCTACATTTCCAACTCTTAAAATATAATTCTAGAGCCTATACCATAGGTACTTATGTATATCTCTTGAAATTCCTAAATATTTCATAGTCCGAAAGTTTCCAAAAAGGAATATATAACAAAAATACCAAGCCTACCTATTTAAAATTTATTTCATGACTATTCATAAACCCTAACTTCCATAGGGTATAACTCCCAATGTTTGGTGAAACAAATTTTAAAAACTTTACTAGATATTTCCTAAGATTTATTCTTAATATGGTCCAAGTTTCACTTGATGAGCCTTACAGAAAAAATGTTATAGTACATGTTTGAGACTGGCATGTTTGAGACTGAATTTTGGATCATACAGAAACCCTAAGTTCCTTGGTGCATATATCCTAGAATATAGTGAAAAAGAAATATAGAAAGTAGACCGGATATTTAATGAGATTTTTCCTCAGCATGGTAAATGTTTCATGGTCTATGGCACCAAAAAATAATAATTATAGCAAAAATGATGAAACACCCTATTTGAGACAAAATGTTGGAGCCTTTAGAAACCCTAACTTCCTTGAAGGAAGCATGCCATGGTCACAAAAATATCAGCTCTACAAGCGAAAAGATGCAACAAAAAAGAGTGTGCCCTATATGTGGTTCAAGTGACCAATGAATTAGAAAGTATCAAGGCAACAATGGAAGCTCATAAGGTTTTTAAACAATTTAGTGATGTATTTTCAAAAGAAATACCAGTATTTTTGCCTTGGAGGGACATCAAATCTTCCATCGAGTTGATTCTTGGGGCAGTGCCAACCTCCAAAGATCCATATCATATGAGTAGGCTAGAACTAGTGGATTTGAATATGCAGTTGAATAAAATGCTACATAATGGATATATTAGACCCATTTTGTCACCCTATGGAGCCCTAATTTTATTTGTAAAGAAGAAGGATGGAACATATTGGTTGTGCATTAATTACTAGAAACTGAATAAAGATATAGTGAAAAATAAGTACTTATTACCCTAAACAAATGACTTATTAGATCAGATGATAGGCTATAATGTTCTCTAATATCTATTTAAGATATATTTATTGTTAGTGCCAAATTAAGTAGAAATACATCCACAACACAACCTTCAAGATGAGATATTGACAATATGAGTTTGTTGTGGTGCCATTTTACATAAAAAATGCACCACCCACATTTAGGTTCTTGATTAACGATGTCGTTGGCTCATATTTAGACATATTTGTATTGGTTATTGTGAATTAAATCCTGGTTTACTTGAAAACCAGAGAAGATCATGAAGAGCATTTGAAAGTAGTGTTGCAATTGTTAAGGGATTGTAACCACCTCCTTGCACATTTACCCAAGTTAACCTATACATTGGGCTAAAGATGTGATGAGGGGCCACTATGATCTGATTCAACTTCCCATGTACATTTAAGGAAGTGTAACTAACAAAACACAACCAATCTGACCTTCTACAAATGCTACAAAACCTTCTTGAGCCAACCAACCCTTACAAGTAAAAAACCTTCCAGGTAGCTTGACATTTAAGTTCCCTAGAGCCTCAGTCCCTCACATGAGATGGGTATGCATGGTACTGGACCCTCTAGTTTCTCCCATGTCAAGGGCATGAAAAAGACAGTGGACTTCAGCTAGTTCTGAGCCAATGACCTCATATTCTGTGCCACCTTTTTAGGGGCAAGACCCAGGCCATTGCTTAGAAATTCATCAAACTTCCAGGAATGAAAAATATCATCAAAAAATAATATTGATGAAAATACTTGATCAATGACTTGATTGTACCTCTACTAGCCATGACATACATTTAGTCAAACATGTCACAAATATGCAACCTACATGTCATATCAACATATCTGAGAATAGGGGTCTCAAACTTATCTAAGAATCATTAAGAAGCATTGACTCCTTATCAAAATAGTTGCATTATCATCTATTAGGTCATATATTCATTATTCCTTCATTTACAAATCAAATCATGATGAAATCCATACATCATCATTGTCATAAAACATGCTCATAACTAGCATATAAGCAATAGAAATAACAAGGATACAATAGCCATAAAACCACATATAAACATGTATATTTACCCATCAAATACAAGAGGAAAGAAGCTCTTATTAAAATATGAAAAATGCAACCATGTCTAGGACTTCCATGAATCATTAGATGACTTTTGAGGTCTAAAATTAGCCTCCTAAGAAAAGTGTACAACCAAAATAAACTTTATAAGAAACAATAGGATTCAAGATGATGATGTCAGCCATGGGGGATGATTCACCATTTTTGGGGTAAAAAAGTAAAAGGATTAAAAACAATAAAATAATAAATCTACTTTTTCAACTTGTATTTTCAACTTATCTCCCTAAGGTTTTACTCTAATTTTGAGTGAGAGTACTTGTTGGATGCAAAATTTAATTCCTCATCCAAGGATTACCCATGTTACATACTTTCAATGGACCCTACTAGATGAAGAATGAGAAATACATGAAAATTCATGATTGCAAACACGTTTTTTTATGTATTTCTCATTTTTCATGTATATGGATCTAGCAATAATACACAACATGGTACTCCTTGGATGAGGAATCAAATTCTGCCTCCAACGAGTATTCCCACTTGAAATTTGAGTAAACCCATAGGGAGATAACTTGAAAATATGAATTGGAAAAAATAGTTTTTTCTTTTTTCCTTCTAAAGTTTAATGATGTAATCTAATACTATTTCATTATTTCCACTATTATTTTATAATTTCCTTAGGAGGCCCATTTTAGACCTCAAATTTCCCCTAATGAACCCAACCATAGACTAAGCTGAACCAAATCTCTCTTTCAGCCAGTCATCCATGTGCCATATTCCAAGCATGAATGTGGGATCCCATGGAACACATCCAACAAAACTAAAACAAGGCTTCCAAAGGCCAAACCACCTCAACCCTCAACCAATGATTTGACCCCATGGTTTGACATCACTAACCATCATGAGATTAGTCTCTACCCAATCTGTCTAGGGCTATAGAGCGTTTTCTCTAACTAGGGCTTCTAGGACTAGTAACTCAACCCACAGTTGTTGTCAAGCTTATAGAGAATTTTTCCAACTAGTTCTTCTAGGACTACTAACTCAACCCACCAAGGACTTCCAGTGTGTTTTTCCAAACAAGGCTTTCAGGATTAGTAACTCAACCCAAGTCACTACTGTTAAGTTATGGTATGTTCTATGCTTATAACAGTTTACTTCTTTTTCTTATTATATTCCACCAATTAGAAATCACATGTACATAAATTAAAGTGCAGATAGAACATTAAACGATCGACAGAAAACAAGCCAAGACAAGAGACACAAGATGTGGCGGCTAGCCAGGGACAAACCCCACAATGTGTGGGGAAACCCTTTGATCAAATCTTCTTTTATCTTCAATAATTCAGCAGAGAGAAATAGTACAATAAATCTGATTCATATCAGCAGTAGCAAACCCTAGATCAGTAGCATCAGCATTAGCGGCTTCATTATCAAACTAGGGCAGACCATATCTCACAAACCGACAGTCGGATTGACTTCATTCCACCACCAAAAGTTTCAGCTTCCAGAGTAGGTTCAGATGAACCTACAGTGCAGTTCAGATGAGGAGATCTTCTAGGCCACGCAAGTCAATCTTTACTTCTGCAGTTGCAGCTTCAGTTTCAGCAGTTTCCAGCTTCAAACTAGGGCAGTCGATATCTTGCAAACCGTTCGTCGGATTGACTTCATTCCACCACCAAAAGTTGCAGCTTTTAAAGGAGGTTCAGATGAACCTATAGCGCAGTTCCAAAGAGGATATCTTCTAGGCCACGCAAGTCAATCTTTACTTCTGCAGTTGCAGCTTCAAATTCAACAGCTTCTGGCTTCACATGTGTGAGAGAGAGAGACCCATTTCAGCGCAGTAGAGAAGAGACTCATATCTGCACAGTAGAGAGAGAGATGTGATGAGATGAGTGAGTCTAAATGAGGAAAAGTCCTCTTATATTTATACACAACGTTGGTGGGTGAATAGATGCGACTGTTGGGCTTCTGAGCCTACATGAGTTGTAGGTCGGCTTGATAATAATTCCATAATCAAAATAAATTCATATCTCCATGAATACTTATCGAAATCGGATGATCTTTATATCAATCCTACACCTCTCGACGAGAGGAATCTAATAGAAATATTATCAGCCATGAATAAGATGACCCACATGAAGTTTTGCCCTGGTTGCCAATTTTAACACTCCCTCTCAACCATGGAGAACTTCATCCACAATCTGTCTATCGGTCATTACTATTCATCCATCAAATGCACTGCCTTGTACAGCCTGACCCTTGCCCTGCTCTGCTCTATTTTGCCTGTTCTGCTTTGTCTTGTTCTGCCCTGCACTGATCTGTACTGTTTTGCTCTGTTCTGCTCTGCTCTTGCATTGTTCTATTCTACTATGCTTTTGCATTGTTCTGTTATGCTCTGCTTTTGTCCGAATTATGAAGAAGAAGAAGAAATGATCGAGGATGTATCATACTGACTCAAAGTCAGTCTCAGAGTATGTACCACTGGTCCCAGACCAGTCTCAACCAACCCAAAGTCAGCGTCATAGTGAGTACAACTCCAATGGTCCCAGACCAATATCATCCTCCACTGACTCAAAGTCAGTCTCAGAGTATGTACCACTTATCCCAGACCAGTCTCAACCGACCTGAAGTCAGCGCATGGTATGGGACAACTCCTACCACTGGTCCCAGACCAGTATCATTGATCCCAGATCAATGGAGGTCATCCTAGCGTAGGGAGTACGGTAGTTACAACGATGCGTCCATCGGTACTACTATGGTCCCTAACTTCATTTCCCTGCTCATTGATCAGATGAGAGGTACTTCCTATGAGTCCCAGACTGCATGGGTAGGATGCCTCGATAGGAGAACTAATCAATCCTGCTACAATTTCCATGGAGAACACATCAATCCAGGCTGCCATGGAGAACACATCAATCCAGGGGTCACAGGAGAACTAATCATCCTCCTACACAGGAGAGAGAATCATCCTGTCCCACAAGAGAGCGAATCATCTTGTTCCAGTGTGCACCACCAGGGGAGGGTGAGTCACCCTGTGGTCATATGTTTCTCCAGTAGGAACCGCAAGCCCTCAAAGCTCCCAGAGCTCAATGTATGCAACATGCAGGACCCTTGTACAAGGGTTTCTTGCCGAATCCAAGTCGTTTAGGAAAATCACAGATTAGATCTTTCCTCAGGGCTTTGACAAGGTGTATCAACCTGTACATCATCTTAATGTGATGGAGCTTCCTTGCTCATCGACTTACCATATCCAAGATGATGTCTATCTGTTGGAGCAATTGATGAATATGGGATTCCTCAATAATCGAATCCCACCTCTGGTTGTTACAGAGAATCACAGTGGTATCCAATGTAAATCCAAACAGCTCACTGAAGAGCTTTTGCAACCAGACTGCCTGACACGAGGTTATGCTACCAACAATATATCCTGCTTCGGCGGTGCACAAAGCCATCGACTTCTGCTTCCTGCTCATCGAGGATAATGAAGCAGATCCCAAGGTGAAACAATACCCGGAAGTGCTCTTACAGTCCACCACACTTCCTGCCCAATCAACATCAGTATATCCAAGTAGTCTCACATCTCCGGCAGTGTATCTTAATCCATGAGAGATTGTGTCCTGAAGACATCTCAGAAGATTCCTGGCATCAATCCAGTGAGGCTCAACCAAATATGAGCTCACAATGCTAACTGCAAAACATATGTTCGGACGGAGGTTCACCAAGAACATCAATGTGAATGAGTTTTTGAAACTCAGAGGCATTTCCCAAGTCTGGTCCGACATCACTACCATATAACTTCTAAAAGTTAAGATCCTCGAGGTAGTCACAGGCTTGCAGTCCATCATACCGAATCTTTCCAATATATTTACCACATATTTTCCTTGAGATAGGAAAATTTCTCCTGGCTTTTGCCACACTTCAAGTCCTAGGAAGTAGTGCATCAGTCCTAGGTCTTTCATTTCAAATTCAGAGGCTAGCTCCCTCTTACATTTGTGAATGAGAGGGTCTGCACC
The DNA here is from genome assembly GCA_031772625.1 of Pinus tabuliformis. Lineage (NCBI taxonomy): Eukaryota > Viridiplantae > Streptophyta > Pinopsida > Pinales > Pinaceae > Pinus > Pinus tabuliformis. Next base: position 487,771,317 of record CM062818.1, read on the forward strand.
TATTAGAAAGAGGTCATCCACATACAATACTAGTATGAGAGGCTTGTCATCTTCAACCTTAAAGTAAAGGTTAGGATCGGCTTCACTCCTAGTGAATCCCAGCTTCATCAAGTAGCTATCGATCCTCTCATACCATGCTCGGGGTGCTTGCTTCAGCCCATAGAGAGCTTTCTTCAACTTGCATACATGATATTTTCGATCATAAATCTCAAATCCTTCGGGTTGCTCCACTTAGACCTCTTCTTTGATCGAGCCATGCAAGAACGCAGTCTTGACATCCATCTGATGTAGGTTCCATCCTTGTGAAGTGGCAAGGGCTATGATCGAGTGGATGGTCGTATATCTGGCAACAGGTGCAAATATCTCATCATAGTCTATACCTTCCTTTTGGGAGAAACCTCGAGCAACAAAACAAGCCTTATACTTTTTCGTGCTTCCATCTGCTGCATGCTTTATCTTGTAAAGCCATTTGGATGTAACAACAGTCTTGTCCTGTGGTCTGGGAACTACTTCCCAAACATCATTCTTTATGATAGACTCATATTCTTCGGTCATAGATCCTTCCATACTTGATGCTTGACGGCATCTGAGAATGACGAAGGCTCATTTTGTATGATCGTGCTCATGATGGTCAGGTATCCTTGATACCTATTAAGTTTCTTACTTTGATGGAAGGTTCCTCAGGGTGCAGCATGTCTTTCAGCATCATCAAGTATCCCCCTAAGCCATGAAGGCCTCTTCCAAGAAGAGGAAGGCTCATGTGGATGAGGATCAATCGGATCCATGGGTTCTTCTACATCAGGCATTGATTCATCATTCTTTTCTTTCGGTTCCCTGGTGTCGGCTTCTTGAGAGCTCCTCAAAGTCGGAAGATTGATCACCTTGCTGAGAGCCATATCTTCGTCAAAGGTGACATCATGACTAATTATGACTTCCCTTTGACCGGCTATATAGATTCTATAGCCTTTAGTATTTTCACCATAGCCCATGAAAATTCCCTTCTTTCCAAATGCTCCCAATTTATTTATTTTCTCTTTCGGCACATGAAAGTATACAGGGCTTCCAAAAATTTTAAAATGAGAAACATCAGGTTTCTTACCGGTGAATTTTTCTTCAGGAGTATTGGAACCCAATGCTTGATGAGGGCATCGATTTTGTACATATACGGCAGTGTTTGCAGCTTCAGCCCATAGAAACTTAGGAAGACTTTGATCATGTAGCATGGCCCGGACAGCTTCCATAATTGTGCGGTTCTTCCTTTCTCCCACACCATTTTGTTCAGGAGTATATGGTGTAGTAGTCTCCCTCTTGATGCCAGCCTCTTTACAAAAATCATGGAACTCATTAGATTCCTATTCAATCCCATTGTCAGTTCTTAAGATCTTGATCTTCTTTTCGGTTTGATTCTCGATTAGGGCTTTGAAGTGTCGGAACCAAGGGAACACTTCATCCTTCTTTTTCAAGAAGTATATCCAGGTATTTCGAGAATGGTCATCTGTAAAAGTGAGATAATATGAGTATCCTCCCAAGGAGTTGACAGGCATCATACCTGATATGTCTGAGTGAACTAGTTGTAATATATCAGAGGTCTTTCTTTGACTTGAAGGGAATGGTCCCCTTTTGAGCTTTCCTTCGGCACATCCCGGACATACACCTTCTTTCTCTACTTGGAATTTAGGCATCCCTGTTACCATCTGTCTTACATCGGGTAGAGCTTTGTAATGAAGGTGGGAAAACCTCTGATGCCAAAGTTCGGACTGAAGCGTTGTGTCACAAGACATGACACCTAGCGGACTTCCACCGACTTGATATAAAGAATCAACTCAAAACCCAAGAGTGAAAGCATCTTTAACATTATTTTTACATATGCGTACCTTACCATCGCTGAAGGTTACCTTATAGCCTTTGTCTTCCATTGACGAGATGGATACCATGTTCTTTTTGAGATCAGGTACATATAATACATCTTGTAAGTGAATCGTATTAACTTGATTCAGTTTAAGAGAAACATTGCCTACACCTTTCACTGGGTATTTCATGTCATCTCCAAGGACAATTTCCAGGTTAGTTTCTGTCTCTACTAGATTATAGAGTACTTCTTTGTAACCAGTGAAGTGTCTTGAGGCACCACTATCAATGAGCCAAATTCCCATTGAGTCCGAAGGAGCGGAGCTAGATAGAGTAGTTGCTAGATAATATTCAGCCTGCTTATCGTCAACAGTGTTAGATTCATACCTAGAATTTCTAGCCTTCTTGAATGGTTGCCCTCTTCCTTGATTTCCCGCATTCCTTTTTCCTTTGTTGTTGAATTTTCCATTCCTTCGATTACCATGAGAGGGATTTTGATCATCATCACGGTGAGAGTCCTTTCTATCAGGGCATTCCCTTGCATAGTGACCTGCTTTATTGCAAATGAAACATCATCCTTTTCTTCCACCCTTAAATCCAGCCTTTCTTTTCGATTTAGACCCAGAATTATTTCTTTTCTTAGCATGAGAAGAAAAAGTAGCAGGAGGACCTTTAGGCAAGGGCATTTCCTGCTCTTCTACCCTTGTTTGTTCTTGAATGCATCTAGCCATTAATTCCTCGAAACTAGGAATTACATTATTGTTTAGAAGAGTAGTCCTGAACACATACCATTCAGATGGTAATCCTCTAAGAGTTGTGAGTGCCATTTCTCTATCAGTAATGGTTTCCCCAATAGATAGGAGATCGTTCTTGATCTCGGTGATTCTTAAGAAGTATGCTTGCATACTTTCATCTTTACCCTTCTTGATTTCCCTCAACTTATTTCTAACAAACAAAACTTGATTTGCATCATTAACTTTAAATAAACTCACCAGTCTGTCGTAGATTTCCTTGGAGGTGTCCAGATCAGAGATGTAGGCCACCAAGCGCTTGTCGATAGAGTCCTGGATGATCTTCTTTGTTTTGACTTCTCCATTTTTCCATTTGTTCTAGGCAGTAGCAGATGCATTTGATGAAGGCTCAACAATATTGCATCTTACATGGTCCAGCACTCCTTGATCTTCAAGGGTTAGATCGATAGACATCTTCCATCCATGATAGTCAGCTTTCTTACGGAGCTTGTCTTCGGCAGGAAAGAGTGTTGAGGACTCCATAGTTCTTTTAGGATAGCTTTGCCAATCTTCTCTTCAATGATTTCTCTTGCTCTTGCTTGGGCTTTGTCTTCACCTCAGCTCTGATACCATGTTAAGTTATGGTATGTTCTATGCTTATAATAGTTTACTTCTTTTTCTTATTATATTCCACCGATTAGCAATCACATGTACATAAAGTAAAGTGTAGATAGAACATTAAACAATCGATAGAAAACAAGCCAAGACAAGAGACACAAGATGTGGTGGCTAGCCAGGGACAAACCCCACAATGTGTGGGGAAACCCTTTGATCAAATCTTCTTTTATCTTCAATAATTTAGCAGAGAGAAATAGTACAATAAATCTGATTCATATCAGCAGTAGCAAACCCTAGATCAGTAGCATCAGCATTAGCGGCTTCATTATCAAACTAGGGCAGACCATATCTCACAAACCGACAATCGGATTGACTTCATTCCACCACCAAAAGTTTCGGCTTCCAGAGTAGGTTCAGATGAACCTACAGCATAGTTCAGATGAGGAGATATTCTAGGCCACGCAAGTCAATCTTTACTTCTGCAGTTGTAGCTTCAGTTTCAGCAGTTTCCGGCTTCAAACTAGGGCAGTCGATATCTTGCAAATCATTCGTCGAATTCACTTCATTCCACCACCAAAAGTTGCGGCTTTCAAAGGAGGTTCAGATGAACCTACAGCGCAATTCCAAAGAGGAGATCTTCTAGGCCACGCAAGTCAATCTTTACTTCTACAGTTGCAGCTTCAAATTCAATAGCTTCTGGCTTCACATGTGTGAGAGAGAGAGACCCATTTCAGCGCAGTAGAGAAGAGACTCATATCTGCGCAGTAGAGAGAGAGAGATGTGATGAGATGAGTGAGTCTAAATGAGGAAAAGTCCTCTTATATTTATACACAATGTTGGTGGGTGAATAGATGCGACTGTTGGGCTTCTGAGCCTACATGAGTTGTAGGTCGGCTTGATAATAATTCCATAATCAAAATAAATTCATATCTCCATGAATACTTATCGGAATCGAATGATCTTTATATCAATCCTACACCTCTAGACGAGAGGAATCTAATAGAAATATTATTAGCCATGAATAAGATGACCCACATGAGGTTTTGCCCTGGTTGCCAATTTTAACAATTACAGGGCTTCCAAAGCATTTGTCCAACCAAGGCTTCCAGGAACTAATAACTCAACCCACAACTAAAGTAACATGAGAACCATCAAGAAAACAAAGATAAAACCCATGATACCATGGCTATATAGGAAATGGAAAGGCTAGGTAAAACCACTATTAACCCAAGAAACCCTCCATACCAATGATAGATCATAACCAAGAAACCACATGCATGCGAAAAATAGCAAGGCACCATACATGCAACTCGATACCTGCAAAGAATTTTTTTTGTAGTTATTGATCTTGCTCTTCCTTCCTTGATATTTTCTTCCCTTTTTCCTTATTGCTCCAAATCCCAAATATGACACGCTCTTCTAAGAGTGCTCCAGGAGAACTCTAAGTTTCTGAGAATATGAGAGAGAGTAGAGGAGAGAGAGAGTTCCAAGCTAAAACTGACGAAATATTGAACTAACAAAATCTACCAACTAGTCCTCAAAATCATTTTTATCAATGAGGCCCCTATTTTCTTCTATTTCCATTATTTTCCTTCATTTTCCTCCTCAAATGCAACATGTGACCTTTCACCTTCCTTTTCTCCTATTTTCCATTATTTTCATTAATAAATGCCAAATAATTCCTCTTGCCTTTCTAAATCCTTTTCCATTGCCTTTTCCAATTTCCTTAGCAATTAATAAACCGAAGGGACAACCCGCTAGGATATTTTGTCTACCATTCAGCTTGGAATATGTGTCCATGATATTGGTATTATATTTTTTACATGGATTTTTAACCAGGGTTGTTATAGAACCCTCCCCCTCAGGGGAACACCGCCCTTGGTGTTCAATGACACCTACAACCAGAAATACTAACAACCAAAACATACTACCCATGGAGCTTATAACACATCTCTTTGCAATATTTACAATGACATCCTGCTGAAAAAATGACAACGATACAGTTTACTAGACCTTTATAACACAACTCATTACAATATTTACAATAAAAACCACATATACTCATACACATTTTCTTCAACCAATAAATAATCATACTCTCTATGGATATGTATAAATCCATCTCATTACATTATTTACAATAATATACACATATGCACATTTTCTCAACCAACAAGTAAAATGATACGATGCGTGCATCTGTAACAATGGAATCCAAAGACTCACACCTCCACCCTAAAAGTAATACTAGGTTTCACCTCCTTCTTAGAAATTCCATAACCCACTGCCAAAGTCAAAGCTGCATCCAATTTCCAGCGGTACAATAATTTTCCTTTTCTCCTCTAAGTGAACAGTTACAGAGTCATCTTTCTAGGTTTCACTCCCAATGCACCTTTGATTCCATATGGTAGTGATAATGACCGAAATAAATACATTCCTAGGCCTTCCTTCTCATCTACATAGTCCCTGGTGAAATTTAGTAACCCCCTTCTGTGTAGTCACACACCTTCCAAGTTTCGTGGGTATCCCCTTGTCTGCGACAGAGTCCCTCGGTTGACACCTCCCTTGAAAAGGTTTCCTGGCATTAGAAGGTCCAAATACCAAGGCATATGCCTACCTCAAAACCATCATACTAGTCATAGCATGATCATGGAAATCAATGGACGCTATTGGGTACCAGTGTCCCACAATATCTCTACTCTTGAATTGCTTTGACAACATATTGTTGAATGCCCAATTCCTTTCACTCTTGTTTCTAATTCTTGCAACCAATTTCAACCACCCAATCAGGCATGTTCATACATTCCTATACCAAGCACATAATTTCCATTAGATTTAAAATAGATTGAAATGAATTCAAATCATACCTGATTGGTGGCCCATCAACAAAGTACAATTTCCATTGTGTTTACTTCCTATCAAAACAAGTCAAACTATCATCTTTGACTAAATCAACATGGATAAACATATCACATATAGGTAGCTCAAAAATGAACCATCATAAATCAAAATCATAGATCACATGGAACCGTCATAAAGAAAATCACAGATAACATGCATAATTAAAACAGAAATAAAATATTGATACTTATCCTTTAATCGATCCTTTCCGTATGCACACTTGATCGGTTACCACACTCAGCAAACACCCAATGCCTCCTCTTCAACCACATACACATAGTGTACACCACACACATACAACACCATACAATACATGCACCTACACCTAATATACAACACATACACCTACACCCGTGTAAAACACAACACAATACATACACCTTCATCTGGTGTACAACATAACACAATACATACACCTACATTCAGTGGAAAAAACAACAAAATACACATATGTATAGAGAGTACAACACAACTAATACACATGTCACGATACCACAACTATGCAATGCACATACATAGTACCAAATGTACACAAAACAACATGCACAAAATGCCACGTGTGCACAAAACAACATGTACGACATGCACAAAATACCACATGTACAACAATACCACATGTACAATGTGTACACATTACCACCTATACATAGCACCATCTGTGCAACATGTACAAAACACGACAATGTACACAACACCACCTGCACAACATGTACATAGTACCACATGCACAGAACATCACATGCATGGCATGTGTTAGTGTCGGTATCTTCATCCGTCCGTCAGAGATCAAATCCTCTTGTTGCATTGCATATTAGGTGTTCCGCCCAGTCAGCTGCATTCCATTAGGCGCATGGATCATCTAATGGTAGTGGCTTCTTCTACAATTTCCCTCATGTCATTTACTTGCTGGCTCAGGTTTATTCATCAAAAATTGTATACAGTCACCTTTTTGTCTTAAAGATAGCAAAAGTCTTTTCTAGGGTTTCATCATCATTTAGGTCTAGGGTTTCATTAGGGTTTCATCAAAAAGGGTTTCAAAAAGTCCAATAATAACCATCAGGCACATGAGGAGGTTCCAGTATCAATAAATTTCATAATCAAGTGTTCAAAGATGTGTTTTTCCTCAAAACTCTGTTTTGAGGAAAAACAGGATATTTTTAGATTTTATTGTACAAATTCATGTAATTTTATTTCCTTCATATGTAAATTATTTCACCTGCAACCCTGGTCACTTTTCCTGGCCTCAGTAGCTCCAACCCCCTGCAAAGCAAACAAGACACAGGTCATTCAGTTCATCACAAGCTCAAAGAAAGTGAAAAAGCTCAAAAACAGAGTTTGAAAACTAAAGTCATTTTCCCAAACATTGTAAAGTGGGTTTTATAAACCAAAAAATTAAAAGCTCCTTGTATATAAGTTATTTCTTCCATTGAAAGGTCCATTTGCATTTCAAAGACAAAGTTGGGCAAAGCAAAGTCATGTTTGTGAGCAAGTAAGACAAATTTGGAGAAATCTACCCAAAATCAGAGGCACAGTACACTAGGCAAGTGGCGGGGCACATAGGGCCGCAATTTCCAGTTCAAATTTACACAGGCATGACGTACACACAAGGCATGGCGCATAGAGCTCCCAGGCCCGAATTCTGCAACAACTCACTCCAAATCATCCAAAACACTCGGATCTTCTTTTGTGCAAGTAGGTTGAGCCTCTATCACTACTTTTCATCCAATTTTTGGTGGTTGTATTATGGTGGTTGTGTGAACAAAAAACCAAACCCTACCTCTTGCATCTTTCAAAGGGAAACAATGCCTAGGGTTTGTACTATTGTTTTGGCTGCCAAGTCATTCCCTCATCCTTCCACTCCCTCATTTATTTTCCTAGTGTATTCCCCTATTACCTAATTCCCATGTTCCCAAAACAAAATCATATATCCCTCTCCCCAATCCTATTTTTCCCAACGTCCCAAATATAATTCCCAAACCCTAGTTCTATACCCAAAACTCCTAAATTATTCCCTAATCCCCTATTTCCATAACTAAACCCTATCCCAACAGTCCCTAAAATCCCTCATTTTTCCCACCCTATACAGTCTCTCATATCACTTTTCCCTTGGTGGCAGAAGTCAAAAAACATTATAAAGCACCTACTTCTCATCAAGATAGCTCATCCACCTAGCAGAGATGGAATCTGATCCCTCATATGCTTATGAAGAGGAGACACACAGTGACTCACCTATAGAGGTACATGCACCTAGGAGGCCTCATAAAGGTGGCAAACATATTCAATAAGAACCAACCACTCTTATTGAGTTACAGGCCTGCCCTCTTGCCATCACTTGTTTCCAACACCAGTCCTGCTATGAATTTTGTTTGATGGTTGCTAGAATTTAGTTTCATCATGAGTTAGCTCATTTATTTGTGCTTCATTTACATGATGGTCAAGCCACTCTAGCTGGTGTCACATTCACATTAACACCAGAATCTATTTCACTAGCAACTGGTATTCCTAACATTGGAGAGCAATGGAACAAGAGGCAACAAATTGACAGGAAGCATTATGAACCATACATCAAGCCCGGTTCTTTAAGACAACTCAGCAGAGTGTTTCCTTTCTGATGCCTCAAACATTCTTATGCTCCTTTGATGAAATTGATAATGAAGTATTTGAGCTGTGAGGGCCGGTTTTCCCATTTATATGCTTATCATATCAGGCTGCTGATGCATTTTACCAGGGTGAGGATGATGAACCTCCCCTACTTCATGTGCCGAAACATTGATAAGATGACAACCCTAGTACAGCACAAGACTCCTCAGTAGCAGTTCAACAATACATATCATTTTGCTCTCATGAAAATTGTAGTCATCCATCAGCTTGGCTTACAGGGCATCACTTGGGAGGACTTCATTTCTTGTGAGTTTTTCATAGCTCCTCAGGGACCTTCAAATACTGTACATGAGATAGGTGGACCTTCATATCAGCATGATGGTCATGAGACACAAACCGCTAGTACGTCGGTGTTTATCACTTATCAGAAGGGCACTAGATGGTTGTTCGCAGCAGCCAAGCGAGTATTATCTCCACCCGGGGTGGAAGGGGTCTCGCTTCCATCATTAGCAAAATAGGTTCAAGACAAAGGCAAGAGGCCATTACAGGATGAAGGACCATCAGGTGAGCGTGAGACTGATTTCATTCTCATTGAGGGTGATGATACTGATATGGGCCCGTAAAGCACAAATCTCAAAGAAGTCATTCAAGAGCAGCAGGCGGACATCAATGCCTTGTCCCTCAACTTGGAGAGGGATAAATGGATAATATAGTACCTGGAGCAAAGAAATAAGCAACTTGAAGATCAGCAAGCGATTATGGAGTTGCAAAACATTCAGGAGAATCGCCAAGCTGCCCAAAGGAGGAGGGTGGAGCTCACTTCACTTGAGAAAGAGGTTAATGCTGATTGGGAGTCATGGCTTGAAAGAGACAATATCCACTTGGAGAGGAGGTTATAAAATGCCATCAATGAGAAGAATATGTTGAGAAACATGGCATATCATTATTTGTCAAGGAATATGGTGTGCCAAGCTAGAATCAGGAGCTTCAAGGCAAAATTGAAGAGAGCATCAAGGAGGCAAAAGGAGCATGAAGGACTTCAAATATTGGCTAAGGCTTCCTTGGCCAAACACAATGCTTGATGAAGAAAACTTAGCCCAAATTTCAAAAAATTTGGGGCACTTTTTGCATTTTTGGCACAAAAAATAGGATTTTTTGCTCTATGCGCCGCACCACCTGGCCCTCGCTTTTGATAGGAGCCTCCAAATAAAAATAACTCAGCATTTTTGGATTTTCCATGAAACAATATGCTTTCCTACCAATGGCTAAGAAATTTGGACAGGTTTTGAGCCCTCAAAAAGATCAAAAACACTAAAAAAAGACCTCACTATCCCTATTTTGACACACAGGAAGTAGTGTTGGGAGAACTAAATTTTGGAGGGGCAAATGGAGGCTAAACTCAAACATTCCACTTGTGTTGGAAACTAGACAGGCATACCTTTCCAGCAAGCACACTTGGAGCGAATTTGGACATGGGGAAGGCCTTTAAAAGTGGCTCCAAAAAGGCACTATGCATAGAGAATCAGGCGCAGCGCATAGAGGAAATTTGGACCAATTTGACCAGGAATGCTCTGTTTTTCGCCTAGCTTTTGCCAGTTTGACTTTTTCACTTGCTTAGTGTCAAACTTGTGATGTAATTTAATATACATTGATGGATCTTGATGTAAATATGTCAAATTTTCACTTATGGAGGTAGATTCATCTGTTAAAAAGTTGTTTGAAACTGAGTGAATTAGTTCCCTTGTTTCTAGAGGCATGTTGTTCTGTTGCCTGATTTCTAGTTCCCAGTTTAGAATTAGTTGAAACAGCTCCTAAACATGTGAGCTCGACCCCTAGAGGCTAGTATGAGCTATGGTTTGTCTATATTATGTACTTTTTCAGTCATTAGCATGGTTGGACTCTTGAGAAAGCAAAGAGCTTCATTGTATACTCATATCAACATTTTGGCTAAGGAATTGAGACCAGGGTTTGCAGCACTCTTTGGGATCCTTGTGGCATTTGTTTTGGTACAATGCTTTTCTCTGTAAATGTGAATTTGCTAATGTGTTATGTATGAAATTATCTATCTTGTTTCTTCCTAACTAAATCAAACAAGAGTGTAAGTAGAATCCATTGAAATTGCAGTGCTCTACTTGAGGTTGGCTTTAGTTTCTTGATGTTTTTAGCTGTTTGGAGAGGATCCATTGTTTCTCTTTCCCTCTTCAACTCCTCACCTATCTAATCCCTCCACCTCATTCGATTTGAAGTGCCAAAATCAGTTGCCTACCTTGCCCCATTGAGATCTCTGCAAAACTGAGCCTCATTCCCCGCACCCAAAATCTGCTTTTCCATTTAAGCTAGCAAACACACCATTTTAAACAATCAAACCCTTTGCACATATACCTAGCCTAAGATCAGTAGTTATATCAGTCATATCAATCCTTTAGTGATTATATTTTACTAATATTGACCAGGAGAGAGCCCTCTCCCGACCTGGTAGGGTTAGTTACCAGGTTAAGCGTGGTTTGATGTTGGCCCTGGATCCTACCTTTCTCAGCCTGAGGTAAATCTAGGCTCTAATAGCATGTACACAACACATCATGTACAACGCACCATATGCATGACATGTACATAGTACCACCTACACAAAACACCCCTTATACAACATATACACGACACGACATACACACAAAACCACACATACAACCATACATAAAACACCATATGTACATAGCACCATATGTACAACATGAACACCATGCCATATGTACACAACACTGCATATAAAACATGCACAAAGCACCATATGTACACAACATCACAGATATAACATGCGTGTAGCATCATATGTACACAACACCACATATGGAACATGCCCACAACATCATCTATTGGTAGAAATGCATAAACAACATGTACACAACACCCTATACACACAACACCATATGCACATTGTTAGCACCTAAATCTGCCCTAGGCTGAAGGAAGGTAAAATTCAGGGTAACCACAAACCACACTCAGTCTAGTAGCTAGCCCTACCAGAACAGGAGAGGGCTCTCTCCGAGTCACGCTCAGTGAATGGATAAACGAAATGGTCTGAGATGACTTACAGTGAAATATTTATCTTAGGCTAGTAAGTGAATATGGATACAAGAAGCCCACGGGGCTTTGGATTGACGGTGAATTGGTGTATTGTTAAGGAACTCCTTGCGATAGGTCACCGGTTCAAATCCCCGTGGGTGCTTAGGTAGTATTATAGAAATATATATATATATATATATATATATATATATATATATATATATATATATATATATATATATATATATATGGATACAAGAAACAATTTTTATGAATGACTGAGCTTTTGGGATGTTATGGGACCAATAGACAGCAACGAACAGAGAATTTAATACAAAGGCACAGATTACTCCGTCAGGCAAGACAGGCGGAAAGTGTAGCAATTTAGTTTTGAAATAGCGCAGAATGGAGAGATTTCTTGGGAGAGTGAAAAGGGCATAAGTACATGAATCCTTTTCAACAGAAGAAGAACACTGAACATGAAATTTTCCCACAGGCAGAGCAATAAAATTGAATTCTACCTTATCTACCTCAGAAAATTTCACTGGAAATGAATATGAATTGAACTATGAACATTACAAAATACATATGGAACATAAGAGACACATTTACTACACTCACAACCACATGAATCTCATGAAATAGGGCCACTGCCTTTCATTAATTCTCTGTCAAAATATACAGTGAAGAAACAGAGTTTCTTTCCCACAGTCTCCCAAAAGTTACAAGCCAACCAACCCTTTGCAAATAGTTTGCATACAATATATAGAATGTGCCATGAAGAGATAGAATGCCCAGGGGTTCGAGAGTTACTCGAATCATTACAAAATGGAAGTGGAAAGCCAACCATTAGCTACAGGTGCTGCGTTACAAACATGACAAATGGCTTGGGTGACCGTTTTCCTTCCTTTGCCACTTGGATAGAAGCCAATCTGGAGTGAAAATACTTCAAATTCTGCCTTAGGTGCCAAAAAACTGAAATGTAGATGAGCGGGCCCACTTGGAGAAGTCGCGAATCGAAATTTCGCGAAACGGAGCTAAAATTGGGCATTTTTCCTATATGCACCGCACCATTTTCTGTGTGCACCACGCCACTTTGGAGCCTGTTTTGGGGCACTTGCAGGAGTCCAAAATGTGCCCAAATGTGCTTGTTGGAAAGCCTGTCCTATCTACTTTCTAACGCAAGTGGAATTTCTAAATTTGGTGCTCATTTTCCTCTCCAAATATTCATTCTCCCAAGACTGCTTCCTGTGTGTCAAAATAGGGGCAAAGAGGTCATTTTTTGGGTGTTTTTGACCTTCTGGAGACTCAGATCTTACCCAAATTTCTTGTCCAAGAACCAGTAGTCGTGATTTTTCATGTTGAATCTAAAAATACAAACCATTCTTCATTTGGAGCTCCCAATTTTTAGCACCACGCCACAGGGAGAAAAAACCTGTGTTTTGCCCAAAAATTTGTCATGTGACCAAAATTTCCCCAAATTTCTTGAAATTTGGGCTGGGGGTCCTCTATGAAGTGCTATGCTGTGCCAAGGAATATTCAGCCAAGATTCAAAGCCGATCTTGCTCTTTTGCCTCTTTTGCCTCTTTTGTTGCTTTGCTCAATTTTGCCTTCAAGCTCTTTATCCGGGCCTTTGCACTCATATTTCGTGCTCTGTAATGGAAGGCCACATGTCTCAGGAAGGCATGGTCCTTGTTAGCCTTGTCCAGCAACCTCTCCGAGTGCATGTTAACTCTCTTGAGATTGGCCTCCCAATCCTCATTGATCTCTTGCTCCAATGATGTGAGATCAACTCTTCTCCTTTGTGCAGCTTGACGATGCTCACGAATGTTCTGTAGCTCCATAATCGCCTGCTGATCCTCCAATTGTTTTTTCCTCTACTCTAGGTATTTCATGTTCCACTTAGCCCTCTCCAAGTCAATGGATAAGGCCTCAATCTCTAATTGTTGCTCCTGGATGATCTCTCTAAGCTCTGCATTTGTCGGTTTTGTATCTGTCTCATCATCATGAAGGAGAATGAATTCTGTCTCTTGTTCACCTGATGGCTCACCTGAAGGTGCCTCATCATGCATTGGCTGCTTACCTCTGTCCTGTTCCTATGTTGTCAATGTAGGAAGCGAGGCCCCTTCCACCCCGGGTGGAGATAACACTCACTTTGACGCTTCAAACAAATGTCTATTGCCTCTCTGATAGGTGATGAATACTGGCATAGTAGCGGTCTCATGGCGCTCATACTAATGAGAAGGACCACCTATCTCATGCTCTGCCTCTGACACTACCTGTGGAGTTCTGAAGAAGTCACGGGATTTGAAGTCCTCCCAAGCAATGCCCTGCAATCCCAACTGATGATCCACTAAAATCCGGATAAGAGCAAATTGATAAACACTGTTAAGCTGCTGCTGAGGGGTCTTATGCTGCATGAAATTGTTCATCCTCTCTACATTCCTGCAAATGAAAAATGGGAGGTTCATCATCCGCACCCTGGTAAAGTGCATGAGCAACCTAATGTGATAGGCATATAGGCGAGAGAACCTCCCCTCACAACTGAAGTACTGCATGATCAATCTCATGAGTGGAGCATACTCATCTTTCAAATATCTGAATGGGAAGACTCTTGTGAGGTGCCTCAAACAACTGGCCTTAATGTAAGGCTCATAGTATTGCCTATCCACCTTCTTCTTCTTATGCCACTATTCTCCAACATTTGGTATGCATGTTGCCACTGAGATAGTTTCGGGTGTCAATGTGAAGGTGACCCTGGCCAAGATAGACTGACCTCCATGTAGGTGAAGCACAAAATGACGCGCCAACTCATGATGAACTCTAACATTAGCCACCCTTTTGACAAAATTCAAAATATGCTAGGTGTTGGAAACATGACATAGCAAGTGGACATGCCTGCAATTAAATGAGGGTGTTTGGCTCATCCCTAACATGTTTGCCACTCTTGTTATGTCTCCTGGGGGCCTGTTCTCCTGAAGCTGTATTACTGTGAGTTTCCACCTCATACTCTGATGAACCCTTAGATGCCATGACTGTTGTTTATGTACTGTACTTAGGCTGCTCTTTGATGATGGTGTGAAGCTGGGTGTTGTTTTTTGTGATATCTGCCACCAAGGGGAACAATGAAACAAAGGGAGTATTAGGAGGGGAGTAATGTGATGGGAATAGGGGTTATGGGGAGAAATTTGTTTAGGGATATGTAAGGGGTTTGGGTATTTAATAGGGTAGGGTTTTTGGAGTTTTGACAAGGTAGGGTTTGGGGTTTGTATTGACCAAATAGTGGAGGGATAAGGAATAGGAGTTTGGTAATATTTTAGGGTAGTGATAATAGGAAAAATGGTAAGGAAGGGAAAATAAAACCTTGGCATCAACACTACACTTATACAACCCTAGCAACAATGACTTTTTGGCATTTTCTTGTGGTTGATTTTATGAAATTTGTTGCATTCAATCATGGGCATAAACCACCATATCACTCATAAAATTTGATGAACCAGTGATGTTATAGAGCCTACCCTGCAATTTGATGGGCTTCACAAAAGATTTGAGGAAGATTGGCAAGGTTCTGAGCGCTTCCTCTGTGTGCGCTGTGCGCAAAACCCAGTGCATCGCACCGTGGGTGTGCGTCTCGCCCGTTGAAAAATTGCACTGCAGGCCGGCTCTTTGTGCACCATGCCCTCTGTGTGCGCCGCGCCCCTATCTATATGTGCCACGCCCTGTAAACCGCCTCCAACTTTGCTCCAAACACCACAATGCACACTCAAACCTTTTGCAATGTCTCCCTACACACTTGATTTGCACAATGACTTTGATTTTGGTGGGAACTTGTATATAAAGTCTTAGAAGTCATGGGTTAAATTTTTGCTTTTTAAAAACCCATTTTTCTAATGTTATGTTTTGACACTATTTTCCTGATTTAAAGCAACACTGATTTTCACTTTCCCTTTGAGATTTTAGCTCAGATGATGAAATTTTCGGCACTCTTTGTAGGGATTTCATGACAGGGCATTTGGCCATGGAAACCATGACTGCGCGTGGAGAAATCAACTATCAATCTCTTTGAAAATTTTATCACCAATGACACTGTTTGACTTTTCTTCAAAACAGAGTTTTGAAAAACAGTCGAAGTTTATCAATATGACGATGAAACTCTCTGAATCATTACTTTGTAAGGGCATCACTCTGGCCTGCATGGCTTTATTGAACATATTTAAAGACCAAACTGATAAATCCATAGACCTAATGATTGAGAATGACCTTTTTCCATTAAAGGACCAGACCTTGACTGTCATGGACCTTGTTGATCATTGACAAAAGACCTAAGCGAGCAGGAGCCTGACATGAGGGGAAATGACTAGCATGACCTTTCTCCGTCAGATTATGGCATGCCCCTAGCAGAATGCAGCTGAGTGAATGGAGCAGGACACCTAAAAATGAAATGCATAAAGAGTTTTGATCTCTGACAGAGGACTGACCAAACCGACTCTAACATTGGCTCCAATGGGGGATGGTAGCTCCTTGGAGGTGCCAAGAACAGCAAATCTCTGGAAGAGCTAGCCAGTGCCTTCGTCCATTGGGCTATGGAGTCTTTTTTTCGACTAATCAACATAGGGCTCTGACTCATTTTTGAAACTAAAATGACCAAAAAATTAACTCAAACTTGACATTGAAATGACTTAAAGACTAACTTGACAAACTCAAACCAAACTAAAATAAAAATGGTATTTACAATGGCAGTGGAAGCAGTGTTAATAACTCAGAAATGGTACCGCTTGAGTAGCTGACCATTGATTGGCCCTCCTGGACAATCTTCCCCACTCATTTCCTTCAGAAGAAAGGCATTTTGACCCCTATATGCTACAATCTTGAAAGGACATTTCCAAAGATTCTCGAACTTACCGTGCTTACCTTTCTCCTCATTCCTTGCATCCCACTTCAGCACCACATCATCCAACTGAAATTTATCTTCCTTTGATTTTCTGTCATAAATTTTCTTGATCTTCTCCTGCAATTTGGATGTGTTCTTGAAAACTTCTTCTCTTGTCTGCTGCAAGTGGACCATTTGATTCAACCTTCTCTGCATGGGATCTTCTTCACTGCCGGCCTCCTAAAGAAGTCTGACTACTGGGGCAATGAGAGAGGTAGGGAATACTGTATCAACTCCATAAACAAGCTCAAACGGTGACATATCAATGGATTTTTTCTGACTGACCCGATCTGCCCAAAGTGCATGGACCAACCTCTTATGCCAACTCTTCTTATTTATTTCCAGCAGCTTCTTGATGATGTTGACTAATGATTTGTTCGAAGACTCCGCCAATCCATTGCCTTGCGGACGATAGGCAGTTGAGTGACCCAAAATGATGTGATATTTATGACAAAACTCTACCATCCTTTTTTATTTGAAAGCTCCTGCATTATCAGTGATTAACTTATTCGTGCAACCAAAACGAGACAAGATGTTATTTTCAAGGAATGAAATGATTGCCGCATCTATACCTTGTCTGGTAGGAATTGCCTCGATCCATTTCCTGAAATAATCTGTTGTTGTGAGGATCCACCTGTGCTGACCGAAAGATGCAGGATGAATTTCACCAATGAAATCTAACCCCCATTGCTGGAAAGGAGCGCTCACCTCGATAGGCTTAAGTGGCAAAGGCTGTAACTTCTTCTTCCCTTCAAAAATCTTACATTTATGACAGCGCTTGACCATCTCATATACATCAGCAAACAATGTCGGCCAATAGTACTGTTAGGCCCCTATACTACTAGTGTAACCCCTTATTGTTATTAGTATAACCCACTTATTATATTGATGTACCCATGCAGTGCCCATATTGTTACTATTGTGCCCCATAGAAGCCCACTATTGTTATTATTGTGGCTTTACATTATTATTGTTATGTCAGCTCTGATTATGTTATGACCCCTTAGACTCCTATATATAGAAAGGAGGTCTTTTCATTTGTATCATCCAAGAATTGTTCATTTATGTAATGTAAAGGAGGTTGCCCCCTCAAAGAGGCTGAATTCTAAGGCGTTGATCTATCTTTTCTATCTTTTCTTGAGCTGGTTTCATAACATTTGGTATCAGAGCTTTGGATTCTAGGGTTTCGCTGCTCCAAACAGGTCATCGTGGCATTTTCACTATAACCTTTTTTCTGTGATGTTTCAGAAGTTGCAAGAAAAACCCATTTGAGAAGAAATTGCGCTGAATCTTGGGTCCGAATTTCAGAGCTTTTCGCGCGATATTTGCGGAGATATGATCTGAGGAATTTGGTCTTTTTGCAGACTCTTGAATTACATTTAAAACAGGTGACCTGGGGAAAATCGTCATAACTTTCTCTCTGGGGATCAGATTGAAATTTCGTAAGAAGGTACAGAAATAGGACGGACTTTAGTTTTTTTTATATCTTTTTTAGATCCAAAGGTCGAAACAGTGACACGTGGCACTTCATACAAGTTTGCTCTTCTGGAAAGGTCTATAATCAGGTCATCTTGGGAGATTGTGCATAACTCTTTCTTAGAGAATCCAATTTGGATCAAACTGGTGGCATTGGAAAGAGGACACAGAGGGCTACTACAAGTCGCAATTTCAGAACTTAAATATCTGAAAGTATAGAGTTATAGTCGTTTCAAGGTCGAGCTCCTAAAATCAAGAAAAAGCAAGATGAGGAAGTTTGATGGCAAGGATCCGGTAAATTGGATACTTCAGATGGAGCAATATTTTGATCTACATGGTGTACAACTGTTACAAAAGGTATGTATTGCATCTTCATATTTAGAACCAGATCAATTTTTATGGTACAAAGGGCTTTGTTCTCGTAAACAACTTGTTACGTGGTCAATTTTCACGGAGGAAATGATAGCACATTATGAGGATACAAAGAGCAACACCTTCTTTAGAGCAACACCACAACAATTGCGAAGAGTAAAAGGGCTTTGTGACATAGTGGAAAGCAAAATTATGGAAAGCACGAAGCGTACCCCTCACAACTATAAAAATGTAAGTGTTGTTTCTCCTAGCCTTCCACAACCTACAAGGGTTACACCACAACAATTGGAAGAAAAAAGAGAAAAAGGGCTTTGTTACAATTGTGATAGCAAATGCACTAAAGGTCATAAGTGTGCTAAGAAGAAATTATTTTACATAGAATATGAAGAGGAGGAAGAAAAGGATCAAGAAACATCAAAAGAAGAATATATACGCCAGGACCCCACCCCAGAGAAAGAAGAAATGAATCAGATCATATCTTGTAAAGCATTGGCAAGAATTACCACTCGTCAAACTCTCAAGATAGAAGGACATATCAAGAAGAAAAAGGTGCAAGAAGTGAAAGATCACATCGAGAAAGAAGAAATGAATCTGACCATATCTTGTAACTCATTGTTCGAAATTACCACTCCTCAAACTATCAAGATAGAAGGACATATCAAGAAGAAAAATGTTCAAGAAGTGAAAGATCACATCGAGCATCAAGAAATGAATCCGACCATATCTTGTAAAGGATTGGAAGAAATTACCACTCCTCAAACTCTAGAGATAGAAGGACATATCAAGAAGAAAAAGGTTCAAGCAGTGAAAGATCACATCGAGCATCAACAACAAGTTCTCCAACTTTTAAAGGATAACGCCACTTCGGTGCAAAATCAAACGAAACAACAGGTAGATCAACATCGTAGTGAAAAATGTTTTGATGTAGGTGATTGGGTATTTTTACTGCTACATCTCAAGCAAGCTATTTATGAGAAGGAAATGTTGGCAATACTACATGCACTTAAAAAATGGCGACCTTACCGAATGGGAAGACTCTTCAAGGATGAGGATGTGGAAGCATTGTTTTGTGCTATTTATATTATCCAAACAGATTGGATAAATGAAGAAAGGGATGAATGGAAGAAGGACGAAGAAGTATGGCCACTTATTCAAAAGTTGCAAAAGATCCCAATTCAAGCAATATTGCCAGAAATTGAAGAGGAAGGAAAAATCATACTGGAACCTGGAGCAGTCAAAGAAACAAGAACCAGACAACTACAAAATCGATCAATTTCAGAGTATCTCATCAAGTGGAAGAACTTACCCGCTGAATATTCCACATGGGAGGACAAGAATTTTATACAGAAGCATCAAGAACTACTCAAGCGTTGAGGACAACGCTTTTTGAAGGAGAGGGGCATGTTAGGCCCCTATACTACTAGTGTAACCCCTTATTGTTATTAGTATAACCCACTTATTATATTGATGTACCCATGCAATGCCCATATTGTTACTATTGTGCCCCATAGAAGCCCACTATTGTTATTATTGTGCCCTTACATTATTATTGTCATGTCGGCTCTGATTATGTTATGACCCCCTAGACTCCTATATATAGAAAGGAGGTCTTTTCATTTGTATCATCCAAGAATTGTTCATTTATGTAATGTAAAGGAGGTTTCCCCCTCGAAGAGGCTGAATTCTAAGGCGTTGATCTATCTTTTGTATCTTTTCTTGAGCTGGTTTCATAACAAGTACCTTGCTCTCAGAATTTTATTTGCTGTTGATTTCCAAAAAAGGTGACCACCACATTCTCCTCCGTGGAAATCCTCCATAACTTTTTGTGCTTCTTCTTCCACCAAACAATTCAAAAGAATGCCACCGGGATCTTTCCAATACAGTGCAAAATTTAGAATGCAAAACTTGGCAGCTTTCAATTTGAGTGTTCTCGCTTTGTTTTTAGGCATGCCGGGCGGTGGTGACAAATTTTTAAGCACATATATGATATCTGAATACCATGGAGAGAGAGAAAACATTTCAGATACCTGAATTGAAGACCCTTCCTCATTCTCATCGGACATAGTAGCGATCAAATTTATGTCCAAGGCGTGCAAGTTTGATTCGGCCATTAACTTCGCCAATCCCTGTCCTTTAACCAGCTTTGTAGGCTTTATTTCCACATCATATTCTAGCAAGGCTGCAATCCATTTTCCTCATCTTCCTTTCGGATCGGTCTGCACTAAAACATCCTTTATAGCAGCATTAGGAACATAGGCCACAATATGAGAATGTAGAATATATACCCAGAAATCTTTCAATGCCTTCACAAGTGCAAGGGCTTGCTTCCCAATGATGTTATACTTTAAGGCTGCATCTCTTATAGCTCTGCTGAAGAATTCAATGGGTCTTTCATGATCATCTCTTTTCTACAATAATACTATTGCCATAGTGTGCTCCGAAGCAAATGAAAACAATATGAAATCCTGAGTGTAGTCCGGGCTGACTAGAACTGGGGCTGAAGAAAGAGCCAATTTGACCAAATGGAAAGATTTTACAACCTCCTCCATCGATTTCACTTGGATGTCCTTCTTAAGCATGTTTGTCATCTCTCTTAGGTGTTCAGCATGATTAGGTACAAAGCAACGTAGAAAATTCATCTTACCATTGAACGATTGTATCTCTTTTTTATTCCGGGGCAGATCGATTTGCTGAATTTCTTGCACACGTGCTGGGTCAACACGAATGCCATCTTTTGAGATAATGTGCCCAAGTAGTTTGCCTTCCTCCATGGTGAACAAGCTCTTCTTCGGATTCAGCGACAAACCATATTTTCTGCACTTTTGAAAGACAATTTTTAGATGGCACATGTGCTCTTCACTAGATTTGGAAAACACTGTCAAATCATCCAGGTACACCACCAAAAAGACATCCTTCTCATTTGCAAAAGCCAAGTCCATTGCACGTTGAAAGGTGGCACCTACATTCTTCAAACTGAAAGGCATTTTAGCGTAATGAAAGGTTCCCCATGGAGTGGTGAATGCTGTCTTGCCTCGGTCATCTTCATGGACAGAAATTTGGTTATATCCGAAATAACCATTAAGTAGTGACATACGAGATGCTCCCACTACTCGTTGAAGTATATGGTCCATTTTGGGCAGTGGATAGTTGTCCTTCAATGAAACTTTATTGAGATTTCTGAAATCAATGCATAAGCGGATCTCACCTATCTTCTTCCGTACGGGCACCAAGTTAGAGATCCAATCTGAAAATCTGATGGGTACAATGATCTCTGATTGTACAACCTGTTTACCTCCTTTTCAATAGATGGCAGCAACTTTGGATTTATCCTTCTCAACTTCTGTCTGAATGGTTTTTGATTGGGCTTAATGGGTATACTGTGTTGAATTATATTGGTATCATATGTCTTTAAGTCAGAATAGTCCCAAGCAAACACATCTGCAAATGAAGGCAGCAAACTGATGTATTTGTCCTTGATCTTTGGCGGCAATGCTTTGGACAATTTTACGAACTTAGGATTAGCAGCTATTCCGATGTTGACTTCTTCTACACCCTCCTCTGTTGGCTGCAATGTTGGCTTGCGGGCTATATCATCTTGATCAAAAAGTTCTTCTAAAGGTATCAAGCCTTTAGGAATAACATTATTCTTTAGCTGCCACACGTCCATTTCATTGATCTGCACCTCATCTGTACCATTCCCTTTAACATCGTCATTTTCTATATCTATTGAGGTCTCTTTGAACTTGCCTTTGTTTTGCAGAAAATCATTAATCTCCTCATCATCTTGAAACACTTGCCAATATCTCTGATTGTCTGGAACAGTTGGACGATGCTTGACATGGATTTTGAATTTATTGCTAGAGTTCATTGGGATCTTCAAACTACTTGTTGCCTTGGCCAGAGCGTCAGCAATACTATTTTGTATACGAGGCATGCATGTCAAGGTGTATTCTGAAAATAATTTTAGAATGTCTAGAACTACATTATAGTAGGCCCGCATCCTAGGATGTTTTGCTTGATACTTGCCTCTGACCTGCTTAATTACCAATTCGGAGTCACCATATACTGAAATCCTCTTGGCATTCAGCTTTCTTAGAATCTTTAGGCCAACAATCAGAGCTTCATACTCAGCTTCATTGTTTGAACACTCAAAAGCCAACTTGTAAGAGCATACCCTCACGTTACTAGGCACTTTGTTTGGGGCAGAGAAAGGACTGCGTACCCAAATTCCAATTCCAGCACCATCATTTCCTACTTCTCCATCGAAATCGATGGTCCACAAACCATCTTCCTCCTCTTGCAAGTGCTGGAAATCTGTTTGTTGTGCCTTGTATGCTTGTTTTCCATTACTTTCAGCTGATTTCCCAACATTGTTCTGCTATTCTTGTCTCTTTCCTTAAAATTTCTCTGGAATTTTCTGTTATTTCCGGAATATCATCTGCTTCAACTAACTGACTATCTATATCATTAAAACTATCTGAATACAAAACGAAAGACTCTAAATCTGTATGTACATAGTTAATTGGATGATTTATTGGTTTCTCCTTGCTTGTGATCATGTATTTCATTTTTTGTTCCCGATACAATTTCCTCATTTGTCCAAACACCGGAATCATTGCATAGGAGAAATCTAGCTGTAGTGTCCCTTTCAATTTCGCTACCCAAGACCTGGAAAGAAGCATGCCAAACCTGGGAGGAATATCTGCTACAACCACATCCATCAAAACATTCTTGATTGGGAGCTGATCCAGACTCACAACCAAGTCTTTGATGAGTCTTATACATCTTACACTGCTGGAATCAAATGAATAGAGATCGTGGTATTGTCGAGTGATGTCCAGACCAAGCTTATCCATGATAGCTTTGGGCATGAGAATGTGAGAAGCTCCGGAATCGAACATGGCATTATGTAACACAAAATCATGCAATCTAAAACTGATATAAAAGGGTGGCACATCACTATCAGGAGACCCACCATTCGATGCTGGCCCAAAAATCATTTTAGGTTGATCATCTTCGACATTCACCATGTCAGACATTGGGTCCAAATTCAACATATTAGATATTTGTCCTCTATAACTGTTGTTCTTCATTATCAGTCAAGGGGATGGACACCTTTAATTTAGAAATATCATTCTCTAAATTAAAAGCGGGAAACTTTTCTACCTCTTTGACTGGGATTTCTTTCCTTTCCCTTTCTTTCGATGCAACTTACTAATGTTATTGTTCTGCTGATGGTGTTTTGCTGCTCTCCGGACCAACCGCCTCCTTTCCTTTCCTTTGTGTAACTGATGACTCATTCTTTGATGCCTCAACATCCTTCCTTTTCTGAATTGGTTTGACTGGCACATCTCTGTTTCTAAGTGAATATCGCTGCTGCTGGGCGGACAGAGCATTCATATACCCTCTTTGATACTCCTCTGATTCTTCTTCTAAAACAGTGTCACTTGCTAGAATGAAATCTGTGTCTTTGTGTGCAGCTGAACTCACCGCACACTCCTCCTCTTCAGTAATGTAAGTAGGTAGATCATCTGGAGTAAAGAGGTGGTTTTCTTCACCTATTATATTCCCGTCCTCATCTGACTTTGGTCCATGCACAAAATTTTGCTGCAAAGGTGTCTGTACTAGCTATTGTGCTGTCTGCTCTTGGGCTCGCTGATCTCTCTGTCTTATTCTATATTGTGGTTGTTGTTGACCATGAAAGTTAGGATTTCTAACTTGTGGCTCCAGTTTGTCAAGTTTCACCCTTTCAAGCATCTGCTCTACCTTCTTGAGTAATTGATCCATCGAAGAAGACTCTTCCTTAACTGTGAATTTCTTTTCTGCTTTCGCTCTAGCTCTCTTGGACAGCAGATTTGCTTCAACGCTGACCGCGATTTTTTGCATGTCTTCCATTGTGGCCAGTTCTCTCTCTCTTAGTTGGTAGGCCATGTCAGCATCAAAACCATCCGGAAATTTCATCATAGCTAGTCCCACAGGTGGCTTTAGATGATCTGGAATTTTGTTATAAACTGAATTGAATCTAACACAATAGTCTTGGACCGACTCACCGGCGTTTCATTTGATTTGCTCATATTCAGCCAGAATTTGAAGAGGATTCTTTTTCACTTCCCATCGTTTTAAAAATTTCCTTTGTAGGTTGGCCCAGGTAGTGATACGAGCTACCGGCAAACCTCTAAACCATTTCCTCACTTCACCTACAAATTTTTGTACAAAGAGTCTCATTGCCACATTCTCCGCATCAATCTCATGAAGTTCATAGAAATCTGCCATTTTTTCCACATGTTTCTGAGCAGTAATGCTGTTAGGAGTGCCATCAAAAACCAAGATTTTGCTTTGGTAATCTGCGGGCATGTCATCTAGAACTTGAGGTAGGACAAGGGGTGCAAAACAGGCAGCCATCACTCTTGGTGGATTTGGCCTTGGAGGTGTTGGAGGAGTTTGCACAGTTTGTAAGGGGCTAGCAAAAGGACTTTGAGGCTGCGTCACAATATAATTATCAATTAACCGGTTAGCTCTTTCGGTTTCCAAGTCTATAAGAAATTATGGATTGGGGATAGTATAGTCAACAGCCCTTTCGAATTTAGACTCAAACAATGATATTTCAAACCGTTTGTCAAACTCAAGCTCTTCAAGATACTCAAAAATGTCAGGACATGAATGGGATTTGAACACGGGAGTTGTAGTGCTCTCTTGACGAAGGATTCTTGGAAACAAATTGGGGTTTTCGTAGATATGAGGAGGATCCAGGTCTGGATTAGCTCTGGTATATCATCTCAAAGCCAGCGTGATATTGAGAAAAATCATAGGACACAACCAACTTACTCAGCCTATCGAATCCTAAACTTATCATTAGGAAGCTTAGAATTGTTAGAAGTAAGGGGATTTGATTTTGTTCCCCAGCGGAGTCGCCACTACGTTAGCACCTAAATTTTCCCTAGGATGAAGGAAGGCAAAATTCAGGGTAACCACAAACCACGCTCAGTCTGGTAGCTAGCCCTACCAGAACAGGAGAGGGCTCTCTCCGAGTCACGCTCAGTGAATGGATAAACGAAACGGTCTGAGATGACTTACAGTGAAATATTTATCTTAGTCTAGTAAGTGAATATGGATACAAGAAACAATTTTTATGAATGACTGAGCTTCTGGGATGTTATGGGACCAACGGACAACAACGAACAGAGAATTTAATACAAAGGCATAGATTACTCCGTGAGGCAAGACAGGCGGAAAGTGTAGCAATTTAGTTTCCAAATAATACGGAATGGAGAGATTGCTTAGGAGAGTGAAAAGGGCATAAGTACATGAATCCTTTTCAACAGAAGAAGAACACTGAACATGAAATTTTTCCACAGGCAGAGGAATAAAATTGAATTCTACCTTATCTAGCTCCGAAAATTTCACCGAAAATGAATATGAATTGAACTATGAACATTACAAAATACATATGAAACATAAGAGACACATTTACTACACTCACAACAACATGAATCTCATGAAATAGAGCCGCTACCTTTCATTAATTCTCTGTAAAAAATATACAGTGAAGAAACAAAGTCTCTTTCCCACAGTCTCCTAGAAGTTACAAGCCAACCAACCCTTTGCAAATAGTTTGCATACAATATATCGAATGTGCCATGAAGAGATAGAACGCCGAGGGGTTGGGGAGTTACTCGAATCATTACAAAATGGAAGTGGAAAGCCAACCATTAGCTACAGGTGCAGCGTTACAAACATGACAAATGGCTTGGGTGACCGTTTTCCTTC
This sequence comes from Pinus tabuliformis, assembly GCA_031772625.1. Classification (NCBI taxonomy): domain Eukaryota; kingdom Viridiplantae; phylum Streptophyta; class Pinopsida; order Pinales; family Pinaceae; genus Pinus; species Pinus tabuliformis. The sequence goes on from CM062818.1 coordinate 487,797,621, forward strand.
CTTTGCCACTTGGATAGAAGCCAATATGGAGTGAAAATATTTTAAATTCTGCCTTAGATGCCAAAAAACTGAAATGTAGATGACCCGGCCCACTTGGAGAAGTCGCGAATCGAAATTTCACGAAACGGAGGTAAAATTGGGCTTTTTTCCTGTATACGCTACGCCACTTTGGAGCCTATTTTGAGGCACTTGCAGAAGTCCAAAATGTGCCCAAGTGTGCTTTTTGGAAAGCCTATCCTGTCGACTTTCTAACCCAAGTGAAATTTCTGAATTTGGTGCTCATTTGCCTCTCCAAATCTTCATTCTCCCAAGACTGCTTCCTGTGTGTCAAAATAGGGGTAGAGAGGTCATTTTTTGGTGATTTTGACCTCCTGGAGACTCAGATCTTGCCCAAATTTCTTGTCCAAGAACCAGTAGTTGTGATTTTTCATGCTAAATCCAAAAATGCAAACCATTCTTCATTTGGAGCTCCCAATTTTTAGCGGGGAGAAAAAACCTGTGTTTTGCCCAAAAATTTGTCATGTGACCAAAATTTCCCCAAATTTCTTGAAATTTGGGCTGGAGATCCTCTATGAAGTGCTATGTTGTGCCAAGGAAGCTTCAGCCAAGATTCGAAGCCGATCTTTCTCTTTTGCCTCTTTTTCCTCTTTTGTTACTTTGCTCAATTTTGCCTTCAAGCTCTTTATCCGGGCCTTTGCACTCATATTTCGTGCTCTGTAATGGAAGGCCATGTGTCTCAATAAGGCATGGTCATTGTCAGCCTTGTCCAGCAGTGTTAGGCCCCTATACTACTAGTGTAACCCCTTATTGTTATTATTATAACCCACTTATTATATTGATGTACCCATGTAGTGCCCATATTGTTACTATTATGCCACATAGAAGCCCACCATTGTTACTGTTGTGCCCTACAATATTATTGTTATGTAGGCTTTGATTGTGTTGGGACCACTTAGACTCCTATATATAGAAAGGAGGTATTTTCATTTGTATCATCCAAGAATTGTTCATTTATGTAATGTAAAGGAGGTTGCCCCCTCGAAGAGGCTGAATTCTAAGGCGTTGATCTATCTTTTCTATCTTTTTGTGAGCTGGTTTCATAACATTTGGTATCAGAGCTTTGGATTCTAGGGTTTCGCTGCTCCAAACAGGTCATCGTGGCATTTTCGCTATAAGTTTTTTTCTGTGACGTTTTAGAAGTCGCAAAAAAAAACCCATTTGAGAAGAATTTTCGCTGAACCTTGGGTCCAAATTTCAGATCTTTTTGCGCGATATTTTAGGAGATATGATCTGCGGAAGTTAGTCTTTTTGCAGACTCCTGAATTACACTCAAAACAGGTGACCTGGGGAAAATCGTCATCACTTTCTTTCTGGGCATCGGATTGAAATTTCGTAAGAAGGTACAGAAAGAGGACAGACTGTAGTTTCGGTTTATATATTTTTTAAAGTCAAAGGTTGAAACAGTGACACGTGGCACTTCATACAAGTTCGCTCTACTGAACTAGTATATAATCAAGTCACTGCGGGAGATTGTGCATAACGTTTTCTTGGAGAATCCAATTTGGATCAGACTTGTGGCATTGGAAAGAGGACACAGAGGGCTACTACAGGTCACAAGTTTAGAACTTAAAGATCCGAAAGTACAGAGTTACAGTCGTTTCAAGGTAGAGCTCCTAAAATCAAGAAAAAGCAAGATGAGGAAGTTTGATGGCAAGGATCCGGTAAATTGGATACGTCAGATGGAGCAATATTTTGATATACATGGTGTACAACTGTTACAAAAGGTATGTATTGCATCTTCATATTTAGAACCAGATCAATTTTTATGGTACAAAGGTCTTTGTTCTCGTAAAAAACTTGTTACGTGGTCAATTTTCACGGAGGAAATGATAGCACATTATGAGGATATAAAGAGCAACACCTTCTTTAGAGCAACACCACAACAATTGGAAAGAGTAAAAGGCCTTTGTGACATAATGGAAAGCAAAATTATGGAAACCAGGAAGCATACCCCTCACAACTATAAAGATGGAAGTGTTGTTTCTCCCAGCCTTCCACAACCTACAAGGGTTACACCACAACAATTTCAAGAAAAAAGAGAAAAAGGGATTTGTTACAATTGTGATAGCAAATGCACTAAAGGTCATAGGTGTGCTGAGAAGAAATTATTTTACATAGAATATGAAGAGGAGGAAGAAAAGGATCAAGAAACATCAAAAGAAGAGGATATACGTCAGGACACCACCCTAGAGAAAGAAGAAATGAATCAGACCATATCTTGTAAAGCATTGGCAAGAATTACCACTCCTCAAACTCTCAAGATAGAAGGACATATCAAGAAGAAAAAGGTGCAAGAAGTGAAATATCACATCGAGAAAGAAGAAATGAATCCAACCATATCTTGTAATTCAATGGATGAAATTACCACTCCTCAAACTATCAAGATAGAAGGACACATCAAGAAGAAAAATGTTCAAGAAGTGAAAGATCACATCGAGCATCAAGAAATGAATCCGACCATATCTTGTAAAGGACTGGAAGAAATTACCACTCCTCAAAAGATAGAAGGACATATCAAGAAGAAAAAGGTTCAAGTAGAGAAAGATCATATCGAGCATCAACAACAAGTTCTCCAACTTTTAAAGGATAACGCCACTTCGGTGCAAAATCAAATGAAACAACAGGTAGATCAACATCGTAGTGAAAAATGTTTTGATGTGAGTGATTGGGTATTTTTACTGCTACATCTCAAGCAAGTTATTTATGAGAAGGAAATGTTGGCAATACTACATGCACTTAAAAAATGGCGACCTTACCGAATGGGAAGACGCTTCAAGGATGAGGATGTGGAAGCATTGTTTTGTGCTATTTATATTATCCAACCAAATTGGATAAACGAAGCAACGAATGAATGGAAGAAGAACGAAGAAGTATGGCCACTTATTCAAAAGTTGCAAAAGATCCCAATTCAAGCAATATTGCCAGAAATTGAAGAGGAAGGAAAAATCATATTGGAACCTGGAGCAGTCACAGAAACAAGAACTCGACAGCTACGAAATCGATCAATTTCAGAGTATCTCATCAAGTGGAAGAACTTACCCGCTGAATATTCCACATGGGAGGACAAGAATTTTATATAGAAGCATCAAGAACTACTCAAGCGTTGAGGACAACGCTTTTTGAAGGAGAGGGGCATGTTAGGCCCCTATACTACTAGTGTAACCCCTTATTGTTATTAGTATAACCCACTTATTATATTGATGTACCCATGTAGTGCCCATATTGTTACTATTATGCCACATAGAAGCCCACCATTGTTACTGTTGTGCCCTACAATATTATTGTTATGTAGGCTTTGCTTGTGTTGGGACCACTTAGACTCCTATATATAGAAAGGAGGTATTTTCATTTGTATCATCCAAGAATTGTTCATTTATGTAATGTAAAGGAGGTTGCCCCCTCGAAGAGGCTGAATTCTAAGGCGTTGATCTATCTTTTCTATCTTTTTGTGAGCTGGTTTCATAACAAGCAGCCTCTCCAAGTTCATGTTAACTCTCTCAAGATTGGCCTCCTGATCCTCATTGATCTCTTGCTCCAATGATGTGAGGTCAACTCTTCTCCTTTGTGCAGCTTGGCGATACTCACGAATGTTTTGTAGCTCCATAATAGCCTTCTGATCCTCCAGCTATTTGTTCCTCTACTCCAGGTATTTCATATTCCACTTAGCCCTCTCCAAGTCAAGGGATAAGGCCTCAATCTCTGATTGCTGCTCCTGGATGATCTCTCTAAGCTCTACATTTGTCGGTTCTGTATCTGTCTCATCATCATGAAGGAGAACGAATTATGTCACTCGTTCACCTGATGGCTCACCTGAAGGCCCCTCATCATGCATTGGATCCTTACCTCTATCCTGTTCTTGTGTCGTTGATGTAGGAAGTGAGGCCCCTTCCACCCCGGGTGGAGATAACACTCGCTTTGCCGCTGCAAACAAATGTCTACTGCCTCTCTGATAGGTGATGAATACTGGCATAGTAGCGGTCTCATGGTGCTCATATTGATGAGAAGGACCACCTATCTCATGCTCTGCCTCTGACACTACCTGTGGAGTGCTGAAGAAGTCACGGGAGATGAAGTCCTCCCAAGCAATGCCCTGCAATCCCAACTGATGATCCACTAAAATCCGGAGAAGAGCAAAGTGATAAACACTGTTAAGTTGCTGCTGAGGGGTCTTATGTTGCATGAAATTGTTCATCCTCTCTATGTTCCTGCAAATGAAAAATGGGAGGTTCATCATCCGCACCCTGGTAAAGTGCATGAGCAACCTGATGTGATAGGCATATAGGCGAGAGAACCTCCCCTCACAACTGAAGTACTTCATGATCAACCTCATGAGTGGAGCATACTCATCTTTCAAATATCTGAATGGGAAGACTCTTGTGAGGTGCCTCAAACAACTGGCCTTAATGTAAGGCTCATAGTATTGCCTATCCACCTTCTTCTTCTTATGCCACTGTTCTCCAACATTTGGTATGCCTGTTGCCACTGAGATAGTTTCGGGTGTCAATGTGAAGGTGACCCCGGCCAAGATAGACTGACCTCCATGTAGGTGAAGCACAAAAAGACGGGCCAACTCATGATGAACTCTAACATTAGCCACCCTTTTGACAAAATTCAAAACATGCTAGGTGCTGGAAATATGACATAGCAAGTGGGCATGCCTGCAATTCAATGAGGGTGTTTGGCTCATCCCTGACATGTTTGCCACTCTTGTGATGTCTCCTGGGGGCCTGTTCTCCTAAAGCTGTATCACTGTGAGTTTCCACCTCATACTCTGATGAACCCTCAGATGCCATGACTGTTGTTTATGTATTGTACTTAGGCTTCTCTTTGATGATGGTGTGAAGCTGGGTGTTGTTTTTGTGATATCTGCCACCAAGGGGAACAATGAAACAAAGGGAGTATTAGGAGGGGAGTAATGTGATGGGAATGGGGGTTATGGGGAGAAATTTGTTTAGGGATATGTAAGGGGTTTGGGTATTTAATAGGGTAGGGTTTTTGGAGTTTTGACAAGGTAGGGTTTGGGGTTTGTATTGACCAAATAGTGGAGGGATAAGGAATAGGAGTTTGGTAATATTTTAGGGTAGTGATAATAGGAAAAATGGCATAGGGGGATAAGGAAAAATGGTAAGGAAGGGAAAATGGAACCTTGGCATCAACACTACACTTATACAACCCTAGCAACAATGACTTTTTGGCATTTTCTTGTGGTTGGTTTTATGAAATTTGTTGCATTCAATCATGGGCATAAACCACCATATCACTCATAAAATTTGATGAACCAGTGATGTTATAGAGCCTACCTTGCAATTTGATGGGCTTCACAAAAGATTTGAGGAAGTTTGGCAAGGTTCTGAGTGCTTCCTCTGTGTGCGCCGCGTGCAAAACCCAGTGCGTCGCGCCCTGGGTGTGCATCGCGCCCATTGAAAAATTGCACTACGGGCTGTTTTGTGTGCGTCACGCCCTCTGTGTGCGCCGCGCCCCTGTCTATATGTGCCACGCCCTGTAAATCGCCTCCAACTTTGCTCCAAACACCACGATGCACACTCAAACCTTTTGCAATGTCTCCCTACGCACTTGATTTGCACAATGACTTTGATTTTGGTGGGAACTTGTATATAAAGTCTTAGAAGTCATGGGTTAAATTTTTTGCTTTTTAAAAACTCATTTTTCTATTGTTATGTTTTGACACTTTTTCCCTGATTTAAAGCAACACTGATTTTCACTTTCCCTTTGAGATTTTAGCTCAAATGATGAAATTTTTGGCACTCTTTGCAGGGATTGCATGTCAAGGCATTTGGCCACGGAAACCATAACTGTGCCTGGAGAAATCAACTGTCAATCTCTTTGAAAAATTTATCACCAATGACACTATTTGACTTTTCTTCAAAACATAGTTTTAAAGAACAGTCGAAGTTTATCAATATGACGATGAAACTCTCTGAACCATTACTTTGTAAGGGCATCACTCTAGCCTACATGGCTTTATTAGACATATTTAAAGACCAAACCGATAAATCCCTAGACCTAATGATCGAAAATGACCTTTGTCCATTAAAGGACCAGACCTTGACTGTCATGGACCTTGGTGATCATTGACAAAAGACTTAAGCCAGCAAGAGCCTGACATGAGGGGAAATGACTAGCATGACCTTTCTCCGTCAGAATATGGCATGCCCCTAGCAGAATGCAGCTGAGTGAATGGAGCGAGACACCTAAAAATGAAATGCATAAAGAGTTTTGATCTCTGACGGAGGACTGACCAGACCGACTCTAACACACACAACATCACAGGTGCAGCATGTACAACACATATACAATAGTAGTATTGCACATCTAGAGACCACAAACAGACTCTACCAAGCAACCTTGTCTCTAGCATCTTTCCACTAGTCATGCATGTTCCAGCATGCCACCGATCATATTGCTTCCATTTCGCTGATGTATCCCTCAACATTACTTTTTCTTAACATAGTCATAGTACAACATGTAATATCAATTCATATACACATGATACTGAACTTGTAGATATTCCAGGGTTACTCTTCCAACTTGATTCCCGATAAGACCAGGAATCTCTTCATGCCATTCACCTACATAAGAAATCATTCGTCCATAAGAATGATCCTTGAAAACCTTTTTTGATAGTGACATAGATACATACATACATACATATATTAAAACATTAGCATAAAACAATCATGATCCTTTGAGACAATGAAATACATGAATACATGTATACATATATAGACATAAGCACAATCATCATGACAACATAATTACTAGATAACATAAGGTTAATAGAACTCCCTTTATCCATGCACAACATGCACAACATTAAGAACAACAATTCCCAACTTAGCCAAGGCATCTGACACCTCAAGTCCATTTACTTTACCTTTCCTACTACCTTTCTCATGACTATTCTGCCATCATCCATTTATCCCAGTGGACCCATCCAATCCAATCCACTATCATACTCTTTCCATCAACTTCCCTTATACATGCATTGACTTCATCTGAGTCTTACATTGCCTGCTAGATTTCACTAAGCTCTCCTCGAGCTCCACTAACTTTCATATTTCCTCAACCACTTCCCAAGTAACTCAAAACATAAAAGGCAAGAACAGGAAATCCAACAAGAAGAAAAAAATGAGTACCAATAGCAATGCAACATCACAAACAAAGTGGAAAGGCCTTGCACGAGACGCAATCAAAACCCATAATCAAGCTCAAACAAATCACAAAATATCGAAGGAAAAAAATAGCAATAAACACCATGACTCAATCCCCATGGTTCCCAGTGCTTCCAAGGGAAAATTTAACCTAAGCCTTCTTCTATATTTCATGGAAGTTTTTTTTTCCATGAAATTCCCTACATCATACTTCCATACGCATATAACTACTAGTGTGAAAACAAATATAACAATATACTAACTATCTTACCTTGTTGTGCCAAGCACGTTGCCTTTTAGATGAACATATATGTGCCATCTCTAAAGCGACTCCATTTCCCTTGACAGATCTAGCTATAGCTAGACACCAGTTGCTATAGCTGTCAAATACATGTCCATGAATATAACACATATCCACATAATTTTAGACAATATTAGGGTTAAGAAGAATTCTTGTATTCAAAGCATTCATTCGTTTGGAATTGTTGTTTCCAAACATAGCCAAGGAAATTCTCACTCAATTCCTTTCTTTTACCCTTTTACTTTGTTGCAATCAAGTCTTACTATGTATTGTCACATCACCCAATTGTTAGTTATATAAACACATCAACTATTACCTTGTCACACTAATACCAAGCATGTTTCTCTACAACTACTCACACTTATAAATCACATGTTCCAAAGATGAATACAATATATCTATTAATATAAAATCAACCTTTACCGAGTCTAACAACTATGTCATAATAAAAAATCAACTCACATTCATCAATCATAATACATAATCATATAACTATCACCTACTTACACTCAAGTACATATCAGCTCTGTCAACACATATGTATTAGTACAATGATCTTAAGACAAGGTCATTTCTTCATGCAATCTTATAGACCATAATCATATGATGCAAATAATCAAACATTCAAACAATAGATAGAAGACATAATAGACACCAAAAACTCAAACTCAAAATAGACGACATAGTCAAACATTCAAGCATCAAGTAGACGGCATAAACAGACTCATACCTTAATATATCTCAAGGGAGGCTATATTAATTGAAAAATAAACCTAGATTAGCACGATATGAATTCACAACTTATCAACTCAAAAATAAATAAGGCCATGATACCCATAATAGTAAGTAGCTAACATGTTCGCATCATAAGCTCATAAACAATTGTCATTCATGCATAACAATCACATATGCACAATCATTCTAGATTAGTACAAGAAACTATGATAATTAGGTCAACTCATACTTAAATTTCATAATGATACCCATATGCATAGGCTAATCCAAAATATCATGATACATATAACATCAAGATATCAGTTGCAATGACCATAACCCTCATGCGTATGACCATAATACATATAACAACAAGTTACTATCCCTCATGAGTAATTGACGAATGTACATATGATCACACTAATTAACTAACATATATCATACATGTAACTACAACAAGCATATAATAATAGACATGTACATAGACCTAATACTTATAACAATCATTAACCAACATACATGCATACCCACCATATAAACATGTATGATGATATGCTCTTACCCTGACATTCAGTGTTGCAACCTCGCTTTGATGATATTCTTCTCTTGCTCTATATCAACCAACACATCAACATCATAGCATACCAATAACATCATGATGACCTAAAATGCATACAATGACCTCATGGACAACAACCTTAAGCATGTAGATGCATGCATAACAACATATAGACACTGACATGCATAATAAATGCATATACAACCATCATGCTTTCATGAAGAACACATTCTGACATCAACATCATAAATTTATGCATGTCATCACAATGACAATAATGACAACCACCATACATACACAACAAGAACATAGACCACAAGAATAAATAACACATATGCAACTGACATATATGACTAAAAAACACATTTCACCCATCCAATCGAAGGGGTAAACCATGCTCTGATACCACTTTGTAACCACCTCCTCCCACATTTACCGAAGCTAACTATTTTGCTGGGGTAAACATGTGATGAGAGGTCACTATTTTCTAATTCAACTCCCCATGTACAGTTAAGGAAGTGGAACTAACAAAACAAAACCAATCTAACCTTCTACAAATGCTAGAGAACCTTCAGGAGCCAACCAACCCTTCCAGGTGACCAATCCTTGAGGTAGCTTCACATTTCACTTACCTAGATCCTCAGGTGCTCCCATGACATGGGAATTCATGTGATTGGGACCCTCCAATGACTCCCGCAACAAGGGCATATAAGTGACTTGGGACATTTTCAGCTATTCTGAGCCAAAGACCTTAGATTTTGTGCCACCTTTTCAGGGCCACGACTCAGTCCATTGTGTAGAACTTCATGAAAGTTCCAGAAATAAAAAATAACTTTGAGAAAATAATACTAATGAAAATACTTTATTAATGAATTGATTTGACCCCTACTAGCCATGACAAGAATTTCATCAAACATGTCACAAATATGCATTCTACAGGTCATATCATCAAATGTGAGCATAGGGGTCTCAGACTTCTGAGAATCGCTAATAAGCATTGATTCCTTATCAAATTAGTTGCATTATCATCTATTAGGTCATATATTCATTATTCCTTCATTTACAAATCAAAACATGATGAGTTCCATACATGATCACAATCAATAAACATACTCATAACCAACATATAACCAACAAAAATAACAAGGATACAGAATACATAAAACCACATATCAACAAGTATATTTACCCATAAAATAAAGTAGGAATGAAGCTATTATCAACATTTCAAAAAAGAAACTAGTTATGGGACCTCCACGAACCACCTAGCCATAGACTAGGCTGAATGAAATCTCTCTTTCAGCCAGTAACTCCAGTGCCATATTCCAAGCATGCATGTTGGATCACATGGAACACATCCAACAAAACCAAACCAGGGCTTCCAAAGGAAAAACGACCTCAACCATCAACCAATCATTCCACCTCATAATAAGACATCACTAACCATCACCAGATTGGTCTCTACCCAAGTTATCGAGGAATCGAGAGTGTTTGTTCCAACTACATCTTCCACGACTAGTAACTCGACCCACATCTATTGATGGGTTTCCAGAGTGTTTGTTAAAATAGGGATTCTAGGACTATTAACTCAACCCAGCAAGAGCTTCTAGGGAATTTTTCCAACCAAGGATTCTAGTATTAGTAATTCAACCCAAGCTATTACACAGCCTCTAGAGAGTTTGTCCAACCAAGGCTTCTAAGAACTAATAACTCAACCCACAACCAAAGGAACATGAGCACCAACCAGAAAAGAAAAAAATAAAAATAAATAAATAAATAAATAAAACCCTTGACACCATGGCTATCTAGGAGATGGAAAGGCTAGGCAAATACACTCTCAATCCAGACAATCCTCAATTCCAATGACAAATCATAACCAAGAAACCACATGCATGTGCCAGGCATTCCAAGCCTAGCATGGCAACCATAGATGAAACATGATACCTGGAAATCAAATCCATTGTAGCCGCTAGTCCTGCTCTTCCTTCCTTGACCTTTGCTCCCTGTTTGATGTTTTGCTCCAAATCTAATATATGGCACACTATTTCAAGAGTTCTCCAAGAAAACTCTATATCCAAGAGTATGACAGAGAGTAGAGGCAAGAGAGAGCTCCATGCTAAAACTAACCAAAGATTGAACTAAAAAAAGCCACCAACTAATCCTCTGAAGCCTTTTTATTAATGAGGACTCTATTTTCTTCAAATTCCATTATTTTTCTTCATTTTCTGACTCACATGCAATCTGTGACATTTCACCTTCCTTTTCTCCTATTTTTTGTTATTTTCATAAGTAAATGCCAAATATTTCCTCTTTCCTTTCCAAAGCCTTTTCCATTTCTTTTTCCAATTCCCTTAGCCATTAATAAGCCAAAGTGACACCCCACTAGGTTGCTTTTCCCACCATTAATCTTGGAATACATGTCCCATGACCTTGGTATTATATCTTTTTTACATGGGATTTTAACCAAGGTTGTTATAGGGAGCATGGGTTATTTTCCAAACTTAGCAAACATGGATTATTCCAAAAGCAAGTTCAATACTTGGGGCATATCATTTCAGAAGAAGAAGTAGTTATAAATATCAAAAATATCAAGGCCATAATGGAGTTGCCCACTCCTCAAAATGTCACATATGTTAGATCCTTCATGGGATTGGAAAGGCACTACTAACAGTTCATTTGAATTTTTTCAAAGATAGAGCATCCAAACATATTATTACAAAGGAAAGGAGCCAAATTTCAATAGAAATTAGAGTGTGCACCTTGTTTTGAGCAGTTCAAGAAACTACTCACATGTTCACCTACCTTGAGAATAGTATATCTAGAGAATGACTTTCTGGTTTGTATAGATGCTTGTAAGGAGGGACTAGGTGGGTTCCTAAGACTAGGTGAGAAGACCTATGTCGCTCATGACTTGGAGCTTGTAGAAATAGAGCTAGGATTAAAAATGGGGAGGTACTACTTGCTCGGGATAAAGTTTTAGTTGATGTCAAACCATAGAGGGTTGAGATATTTGTTTGGATAGCCCAATCTAAATACTAGGAAAGACGTCTAGTTGGTTTTGATCATCGAATTCAATTTTAGATAAAGAACATTAAAGGCAATGAAAACAAGGTAGAAAATGAACTAAGTAGAATTTTTTAAGTGGTCCACTTGGCGGCCATGAGGACTTGTGAAATTGATGTCAAAGAAAGGTTGGAAGAGGCATTGCTACATGATGAGAATTACCAACTTGTGAAGGAATTATTGTAGCAGGATCTGATGGGATCAATGAGAAATGTCTATAATCTCGTTGATGATGGTATGTTTTGTTTCAAAGACAAATGGTAGGTTCCTTGTCCACATAACTTAGGGAAGATTGTCATGGATGAGTTTCATAAAAGACCTTACTCAAATGATCTTCGTTATCATAAAATTATAACAACCATAAGGAAAATTTAATATTGACTAGGATTGAAGAAGGAAGTTATTGAATACAATCCCAGGTCCCTAGAATTCCAACAAGTCAATTTACAATGGAGACACCCAAAAATATTTATGTAAGAAATCCCAAGTCTAAACTGGAAATGGGAATTCATGTCCATGGACTTTATTATAGTATCAAAGAAACCAAACAACGTGATGCCATTATGGTGGTAGTGAACAAGTTGAGTGAGAAAGGTCACTTCATGGCTATCAAATCCACCCAAAAATCCATTGATATAACTTAGATATTCTTGAAAGAAACATTAAGATTTCATGGTGTACCTAAGAAAATCATATCATATCGAGATGCCAAGTTCACTACCATTTTTTGGAAAGTATTTTTTAGTGATTTTAGAACCTAGCTATCTTTTAGTACCACATATAATCATTATAAAAAATTTCAAATGGAAAGAATGAACATAGTTCTAGAGGACATGTTGATGATGTATGTCACACATCAGCCAAAGAAGTGGGAGGAATTTCTACCATTATTGAAGTTTGCATAGAATAACAGGTATAAAGAGCCACCAAAGATGAGTCCTTTTGAGGAATTTTATGGATAAAAATATAACAATCCTATTAGTTGGGATGACTCAGACAGCAAAAGGGTTCTTGGACCTGACATGTTGAAAGAAATGGGGGAAGAAGTAATCAAGATTAGGTGGGAAGTAAAAGTAACCCAAGATAGGAAAAAGAGCTATGCAGATCATAAAAGAAAAAACGAAGAATTATAAGAGGGATTGCAATTATATCTGCATAAAGTCAAGTAAGATATCACTAAAAGTGGGGACTTGTGTTAAGTTGACACCCATATTTTTTGGACCATTTCATATTTTGGAAAGAGTGGGGATAGTGGCTTATAGATTGGCCTTAGCACCCATAGTTAAAGCACATGATTTTTTTCACATTTTTTTGTTTAATAAGTATGTACATGACATCAATCATATTGCTTATTGGTTTGTGATATAGGTGCAACCTGAGGGAGAGTTCCAACCATAACCAATATTCATCCTAGGTTGAAGATAAATCACATTGCAAAATCGAGTAATACAACAAGTCAAGGTGTAATGGAAGCACTTTCGACTCGATTAAGAAATCTAGGAGATGGCTTAAAAAATAAGTGTGCTATACACATTTTTTTTAATGCGGATGTAAGAGTAATGGTTATAAAGCTCAACTTTTTTACTTTTCCTTCTAGTTACAGTCTACAAAAACACCATGGATGGTGTTCTTTTATAGGGTTGGGTTTTGTAATAGCCCTATTGTTTTACCCTTGTTTTTGTATATGTAATGATAACTGTAAAGGCCAATGCGGAACCCAAAACTAGATGGGAAAAATACTATAAACAAGTTAAGTATTAAATTTTCTTATTGAAAGTAACAAAAATATTAAATGTTATCCTCAAGGGAGGTAATCATAAATCCAAGTCTAAGGGAGAGGAGATATGTGGAAGTGTAGTAGCTTGTGGTGTAATAGATCAACCCACTATTAAACAAATGGAAATACGTGATTATGAAGGGGGGAAGTTCTCATGACTTCATGATTCCACAACATAATGGAAGGGAAGTTTTGCAATATTTTAGGTTGCAAAGGGACTCAAGGAAAAACAAAAAGCAATCATTAAAAGTTACAGGGGGGAAGGGAGGGGCAAACAAGAGAAGGAGGAAAATATAGAAATAATTTTAGGATTTTGGTCATGGATCATAGGAGAAATGCTAGAAGTGAAACCAAGTCTTTTGTTATGGAATTAGAGTGTTTTTTCCTTGTACTAATGTATTGAGGCTATTGGACTGTGTGCATCCAAGCTTGACCAACTAGTGGGAGGCTCAGAGGAGGACTAAACCACAAGTTCCTATTGAGTAAGCTAATAAAACACTAACTACTTGTTGGATAAGTTGATAAACCTTTGAGTCCTTATTTAATAGGATGATAAACCATTCAAGTGCTTTCTATAAAGTTGATAAACCATTCAACAAGGTGAGATAAGCCACAATGGTAATTTTTGTGAGGATAACAAACCACCTAGATAGTGGATTGCAAGATCCTATAGTGCTTTCTTTGAAAACATAGTTGATAAACCACCTAATTAGTGGATTCAAACTCCTAGAACTAAGCAATACCCCACCTAGGCCTTGGGTGAATTCAATAAGAAATCATCACCTCAGACTTTGTATCCATCTCAAGGGTGGTTGGCTGCAAGAAAGTTGCAATGTAGCCAGCCTATGTTTGCGTGGAGAGTTGAAGTCCCTCCTTCAGCTTCCAACTACCTTTAAACACATGGATAAGTGTAAATTTCTTATTTATATTATCTTATAGATTCTGCTGAATGTTATATGTTTGAATGGTGTGATATATTTTGTGTCTACGATTGTGAATCTGTACCAGAGCTACAAGGATTGTTGTTATGTTCATAATTAGAAAAAAATCATGTGTGTTCATGAATTCTAAATTATACCTAGAATAAGCTATTATTTATTATCTGCATGAAGCATGGAAAAGTGTATGTTTATATTTAGTTACCTAATATTTAGATTCACGCCTAGCATAACCAGTCCCTACGTGGGTTATCCTTTCAAACTAGGAATACATGTATCAGAACCTTGAAACTTTTAGATACCATGAGACCTTAGGAGACCAGGAATGGAGTGTTTCACTCTTTATGTTAAAAACACAACTTAGGTCATATAAGGTCATATATGCTTATATTGTTGGGACTGAAAGACATCGGGAGTACTTGACTTCCTTTTTATGCCGACTAGGTTGATGCGGAGCAAGCACTGGTGGAACACATTGATATGAATTGGATCATTGTATTTTTTTTCATCTATCTTAATGCATTTGGAGTCGAAAAAATGGAGAAATTAGCTGACAGGAAATTTTACCAATGGGAACCAATTTGGCAAAACGGGGTCTGAAACCTTCCAGGAGAATTTTGAGGCAACAAACAACGTTTTATGGGGGTAAAAGTTTATCTCTTTAGCACATTACCTTTTCATGCTATTCTTTACATAGAGACCTTTCCAACGGCACAAGAAGTGCATCAATTAGAGTCTGTATGCAAAAGTTATGCCACTTAAAATTTGACCTTCCTGTTTTCACACCTATAGTTCGGGAGGATGACATGCCAGCCCCCATTATTCATGGAAAAGGGATTAGCCACGTGCTTGTGATGTAAAATAATCTAGAAGAGTCTACTTTGTAACTCTATTTAAGAGTTGATGTAGTCAAACTTAACCACTAGTAGGCTATCGGGTTATGTTATAAGCGGGCTACTAGGGGGAAGATGCATTCTATTCTTTTGAGAGAATTTTGTTCCATAACTGAGAAATTATAGCCAAGAGAAATAGGAGGTAGAGCACACAAAGGATCTATGTATTGTAGTAGCCCACTGGCCACAGTCATTACTTCCTTTTTATAAGCAACGATATTTTTAGACAAAGAAAGAGAGCGAAAGACCTCACCTTCCAGTTGGATTTTCTCCCAAAAGGGTTTCCTGGAGAGCATATATTGTGTCTTGTGTGTGTGTTTGTTATTATCTTGTCATTCTCTACTTTTTTACATAATTTCCATTCACATGCATGCACTAATTGTAGTAAAATCCATAGATCTATAAATTAAATAAAATTTTAATAGTGTGGAATCTCAGATTTATAATATAGTATTATCAAATTTATTGTGACGAATTGTCCAATGGAATATACATGATATTTTATCGATCACACATACCCAAGGGAACTGCAATGTCACATTGGCCATCGACCATCGGTTGTAGTAATCGTGTTGAAGAACTAGTGGGGGTTGATACCACAACCATAACCTGACTAACATTATTAAGAGCTAAACAAGGGTCCACCAAGTGGGGTCCGAGTGGAGCTTGGAGCATCAAAGGTTTAATACCCCACTAGTAATTAACCTTTTATCCTACCTTTTTTGAAGCCAAATTCCATGGATAATGATAACCCTGAGCACCTTTATGTGGGTCTAGATGTGTTTCTATTATTGACCCTTACCATTGCTCATCACTCACTACCTAACACTATTCATAAGCATCAATACTTTACCCATGGGGCAGTGGAAGAATATATAACTAATGGGAATGTTCTTATCTATTATAGCTTCTAATTGATGCGACCCCATTCCACTCATCAAAGCTTATGACCCATAAGGATTTTAAATAAAGTGGTGGTAGTAGAGCAGTGATGCTAATTATCTTGAATTTGTGACAACCTTTGGGGTAAATGTGCATATAAAAAAAAAACATAATAGGAACAGAAATACAATAAACATATCAGCCATCAAAGTCCATATATACATTAGTAAATTTGCATATGAAAATCAAGGGAATGATTTTTTCATTAATAAATGCAACAAACAAACTAGAGATGGGACTACCACATTCCACCCAACCATAGATTGGCTGAGCCAAGTCTTTCTTCAGCCAATCACCCCCCATGCCATATTCCAAGCATGAATGTGGTATCTCATAGAACACATCAATCAAAACTCATCTGGGGCTTCCAAAGGCCACCCACCTCAACCCATCAAACAATGATTCCACCTCACAGATGGACATCACCAAAAGCCATCATCAAATTGGTCTCCATCCAAGCCTTCTAGGGCTTCGAGAGCATTTGTCCAACCAAGGCTTCCAGAACTAGTAACTCAACCCACAGCTTATACAGGGCTTCCAAAGCATTTGTCCAACCAAGGCTTCCAGGACTAGTAACTCAACCCACTAAGGGCTTCCAGAGCATTTGTCCAACCAGGGCTTCCAGGACTAGTAACTCAACCCAAGCTATTACAGGGCTTCTAGAGTGTTTGTTCAACCAGGGCTTCTAGGACTAGTAACTCAACCCAAGCTATGGAAACATGAGAACCAACCAAAACAAAGAAATGAAAGTAAACCCACAATCACCATGGCTATCTAGGAAATGGAAAGGCTAGGCAATCCACTGTCAATCTCGGCCATCCTCCATGCCAATGACAGATTATAACCAAGAAACTACATGCATGTGCCACACATTCCAAAAGTAGTGAAGAAATCATACATGAAACTCAGTACCTGCAAGAAAATATGATGTAGTTGCTGATGTCGATGCCTTCTTTCACTTTCCTACTCTTCCTTTGCCTTCTTGCTCCAACAATCCAAGTATGCCACACCCTCTAAGAGTGCTCCAAGAAAACTCTAAGTAACCAAGAGTATGAGAGAGAGAGAGAGAATAATGAGACAACTACAAAACTGAACTGACAAAAGGTTTCCAACTGATCCTTAGAAGCCTTTTTATGAATGAGGCCTCTATTTTCTTCATTTTCCATTATTTTCCTTCATTTTCCTCCTCACATGCAACCTATGACCTTTCACCTCCTTTTTCTCCTAATATCCATTATTTTAATAAATAGATGTGCCAAAATGCCTTTTAATGCCTTAGCCATTTCCTTTGCCAATTTACTTAGTCATAAACAATAAAATGAACACGCCCTAGGATGCCTTGCCCAACATTCAGCTTGGAATAAGTGTCCCAGCCATCTGTGGTTATTGTGCTTAACATTTATTACATGGAATTTTCAAAGGGCTATTACAAAACATTTCCATTTGTCACGGTTGTGTTGAAGGCTCGAAATTATCTGCCTACAACATTATAACGGAGGCCACTCGGTTGAGAACTTAGAGAAACTCCTTTTCTATTGAAGTGGTGGCTATGACTGGTTAAACTAGGTCCAGTTACCTTCTCTCTATCTCTATTGGCTTTAAGTATGCCCTTTTCCTAGCAAGAGAGAAGAGACATCAAATCATCTCTTCTTGTTGATATGGAAATAAAGTGATCCTTAAGATGATATGGGGCTCAGCTGAGCCCCAACTAAATTTTGCCTCTTTGATAAGAGGACTTCTAGAAATGTAGAATCAAATTTAAATGTGAATTAATCCTAGAATGCAGCCAAAAGGAAAAAGATCCTAAGCCTATCTTGATTAGGAAGATGTAATTCTGACCCAGCTAAGAGAAAAGTAATTTAATGATTAGGATCTAAATATGTTTGGCTTATAATGAATATCAAGCTACCGAAGTAGTTTAATTAACTAATATTATGAATACCAAAACACGTTATGTTCATAGATCTATTAACAAGAATAATTAATTAACAACATTTAGGAAGTAGTTCACAAAATTATGATGATTATTAAATTAGTAACTCAAATGATTAAACAATAATATAATGAAATAGTTAACAAAATATTACTTCTTTTTAAATTAGAATAAAAAAATTGATTTATGAGTAAATAATTTACCAGAAATCAGAGTTCAACACAGAAGAGCAGAGATAAATAGTAACATATTATTGAGGCAAATTACTCACATCGACAATAGTTCACAAATTTGAATGAAAATGACATGTTTTTGCTATTATTAAATGAAACCAGTATTAAAACAATAGTAATTTAAATACAAATTTATTGAACCTATTTCCCTAGCTATGATGTCCAACAGTCCTCCACAACTCATAAACTCTATTGTTAAAACAAAAGCTCCAATAGTGCAAGATCTGCTCTTCACATACATAGCTCAGAATGAAAAGAGACAAATCCCAATAATCCTTAGATATAATATTGATCCTCTCTACCTATAACAATGAAGCTCCTATTACAATAGTGATTTTAGGAATTCCATAATTGGAGAGAAGAGAATCTCTTTGCTCATTCTACAAACCACTATTTAAAATTTACAAAATGAATTCCAAATAGGAGAGTTGTTGAAGAGTAATTATGCTCCAACAATTTTCATTTGTCCAAATTCATCTTCTTCTATTGTTGGATTAATCCCATTGATTGAAATCTTCTTTTCCTTATCTCTTCAATTGTTTTCCTGTTAGAACCAAGCAAAATTTAATTAAAATAAAAAATATCAAATCTGGAAAATAAAACATCTTCCAATAAAAAATTAATTAAAGAAATAAATAAAAGGAAATATGATTTTTTTCATTGATCCTGTAAAGATGTAATTGGTCAAGGAGAACATAGTCGAATGGATCTCTATTCAATAGAGTTTACGAGCAAATGAAAATGCAGAAAATTAAACATAGAAAATTAATTTTGTTTAGAAATTTAGAGCTCGATATTCTGATAAATTTTAGACTTATTAAATGATAAAATCTAGTCATGCAGCCACTTAAAAAATATTCTCTGTGATTTTATCTATCAAACGAACCATCTTGGGCCTTATTTTCCCAAGTAAAACTCAACTTATGAGCTTCCAAAGTTGAAGCATCAAAACTACGAGAACTCTCCAAAATTTGTTACCTAGGCCAAATATAACATTTTTTTAATTAAAATCTAATCTTAAATTGTATTACAATTATTTCTTAACTAGTACTATTTTAATTATAATTACAATATTACACTAGATTAATTATAAATTAATTATATATAATAAAGTAATTCTTAATTTAAAAATTAAAATGAAATTAAAAGTTAATATATAATTATATTTTCTTTTTTCTAAATAACACTATACTATTATTCACAGTAAAAGAGTAAAATTACAACATGGTGAGCATAGTGAGCCAACTAGCCTGAGAGGAAGGCCGTTTGAGACATACAGTGTCCAAAACTGAGAATTTGGACGAGATTTTGTTTTGCAGTCCCACACAGGGGATCCAGAGGAACACAAACAATGAGAAAACACAACAGAAACTAAAGATTGACCTCGACATGATAGCAGAAACTAAGTTTGACACATTTAACAAAAAAGCCCTTTCAACTGGGCTGCAAAACCTGTTAAGAAGCTGCAAAGCTTGATTAAACATATGGTATCTCCTCCACGATCCTGCACCAACCCCCCTCAGCCAGGTCCTGAGCTTGGGTCCCCTCATCTTCCTACATGACCCGAGGAACATGTGCCATTGGAGTGACATTGACAATGCTGGCCGATGGTTCCATCTCTCGCTGCGAGCCTGCAATTGGCATCGGAGCACTGGTGTCACCCTCTTCTTGGGCATCCTCTGCAATTGGAATTGGAACACTGGGATAGCCCTCTTCTTGGGCGTCCTCTAGAAAGAGGACAGAAACGTGTACAGTGATCCGAGGGCGATTAAGGGAGCAGTTGAAGGTGAAGATAGCAGAGCTGAAGGAGGGCAAAGTCGAAGAGCCTGGGGAGCTGGGTTCGAGAAATTGGCTGGGCCTCAGAATGCCCCCTCTTCCACTGCGTGATCGAGGGTCCTGACTCGAGGCGGTGTCACCGGAGGAAGGGCGTGAAGGAGCACCCCGCGCTGAGCCTTTGCGGCTGAGCATCCTTTGGCGGAGCCGAGGCATGACAGCACCGTGAATGTTAACAACACAAACAACAGGAGAGGTGCAACGCAGACCAAACACACAAGCCTGCGGACAGGTGCCCAAAGCCACAGCGGAGGACGGTGAAGTAGAGCCAGAGCCCAACCGCCATGAAGCCTTTGCACCAGCAGCACCTGCAACCATCCAAAACAGCGTAAGAAATAGCAGAGTATAAACATGGTGGAAACTGTCTAATAAACAATTTCCTCTACCTCGAGACCCTCCCGCCATAACTATGGCATTCATGGGAGCCGAGGGCCGATAACAGTCAGCGCATGCGAGGAGGGACGACGAATTAATGCTAGCCTCAGACATTCCCTTACACTCTATTAATCCCACCTGCGGATGATCCTCCCTCCACATGGCTTTCAGTCCTCTGTACATGGCTGGCAGGTGGCGTATCGGCTCCGCCCCCTCCAGTCCCATCGCAGTGAATGCACCTCTAATCACCCGCATCCGGGGTAATATATAATTATATTATAGTAATGTTCTAATTAAATTATATTAAAATTATATATATCTATATATATAGTAACAAATTCAAAATCAAAGGAAAAAATCAATACGTAGCCTTTAATAATACTTGGCTTTAAACAATATGATGTAGAAGGAGTAGGAGTTAACGGAGTGGAGGAGGATGACGAAGGAGAGGGAGTTATAAAGGAACTTTATCACCAAAAAAATAGTCATCACATAAAATGAAATACTGGAGGTCAGAGGTGAGTTAATATTAGAACTTCTAAATGTGCGCACAACCAAAAAAGTCGATATTCTAATATCATGATATCAGAAGTTTTAAATTTTGGAAGAATTATTTCAGAACTTTTAAATTTCGGAAGGGAGGAGGTGAGGTGAAGTGGGGTCCACTTGGAGTGGAATTAAAAATTCTAAAAAATGAACTGAAAACACTTTGAAATTTTGAGATTATGGGTCTCGTGATTTCTTTTAAAATTAGGAATTGGAATAAATTACCTAGATCCCAAAAACATATTATTTTACATGTTCTACAATTTGGTTAGGCGATTTTGTAGGACCGTTAGTGAAAAAAAAAATTATTGAAAATTCAGTAGGAATTAATATTGACAATTAATTACTAATTTATTTAAAAACTTAAAATAATATAATTTTTTGTACATCTTTTAACCTAGGTGATAAAAATTATCGAACTTCCGATGAGCACCATTTGCAAACCGTGTAACCAAATGAAATGAAACAAGTACCGATGGAAAGCTAGTGAAAAGTAGAACTCAATGAAGTAATCAAAATACAAATCCGATGAAAATGAAAAATCAAAAAATTGTAGGACACTTACAGAAAAAAATATCAAAAAGGTGATTTAGCCAAAAATTAATGGAAAGGGTCCCCATTATTTGAAATAAATAAGTTAACAATGGGGGGGTTTATTGGTTTTCCTGAGAACATTGGCAACATACTAGGAAGAACCAGTTATCTTTGATTAAAGATAATGAACTTTAATTTACCCAATGGTTAAAAATAATTGAGCCCATTGAATAGTCAAATGGTAAAATATTTCCATGGGTACCACATAAATAGATTAAGTAATATGAGTTTGAAAATATAAGTACTCAAAAGGAGACTTAAGTAAAAGTCTTGAAGCCAAATTTTGGGAAACAAATATTTTAAAATTACCTCATATGAGAAATAGAAGAAGATATAGACAAGAGTTTTTTGATAAAGCATATATCCATTGTTATGAATGGTCTCTAACATCGCTTCATTGCTAGTGAGCCTAAACAATACCTCGATGAAGTTTTCTTTTATGCCATATAATCCTAGCCTCACTACCAGCGAGCATCCATAGCCCCAACAGGTTTACTTGTATTTCTCATGCTTCCTCTTTTAATCACACTTTTGATAAGTGCATTTTTGAGCTTTTAGTTTATGACGTACTTGAGTGAAAGAGGTGGGATGGTAGTAGAGACTTATGTTAATGGATACAATACTTTCATATTGTTGACTCCAAAATATTTTCCCACGACAATCAATTACGGGCTTTATAAAGTGGAGGGGTGGGAGGGATCCATTGAGTTAAACTTAGGTCAGTTATTTCCTTGACAAGGTAGACCCTATCACTTAAAAAATATGTGTGTTTCTCCATGAAAAAGATTTAAGGAATGAGGTCATTATGGTTCCATAATTATATACCTTTAATGATAAATGTAATTCAATGAAATAGAGAGAGTAAATATTTTCCATGTATACCAACCACTATTGGGTGAAGAAAAGGCCTTCCACATACACCATGGAAGAGTCACCACAATAAAACCTTAAGGAATGGAAAAAATAAAAAGATATATAGATTGAAATAAAAGGATAAAATAACAACTAAAATCATGTTAAAAATGAGGAGAGGAGAAGCTAAAAGAAAAGCCCAAATTTAAAAGGCAACCCCCAACATCATTCACCATACAAATGTCTCAACAAAAGTGTAAAAC
This sequence comes from Pinus tabuliformis, assembly GCA_031772625.1. Classification (NCBI taxonomy): domain Eukaryota; kingdom Viridiplantae; phylum Streptophyta; class Pinopsida; order Pinales; family Pinaceae; genus Pinus; species Pinus tabuliformis. Next base: position 487,820,669 of record CM062818.1, read on the forward strand.
AAGATAAGTATGTGTACATTCCTTCTTCTGTCAAGCTTTTTTTTTTTATTTTATCTTGCAGAGTTATAAAAAATGACGCTCTCAAAATGTAAAGGGTGAATAGTAGTGTTGAGAGATAATAAGCTAATGAGAAGTCTCTGTCTACTACAATTTTTTCTTGTTTCAAAGCAAAACGTGAATAAAAACATATTAAAGGTTTTATAATAAGAGAAAAGCATAAGAAACAAAATAAAGGTTTAGAAGCTCCCCGATTTAGTTTTTTTTATGAGCAATCATTACTGCTACTCGAAAACTTGAAATCTAACAAGGAGAATAAGCTCCAATTTTGATCTGGTAGAGGTGTGAAAATTTTATGGAGAGTTTCAAAAATAGAGTTTAAGATCAGCAAAAACCAAAAACAAAATTGAAGCCAAAAGTAAAGAAATTAAAATGAATGAAATTGGATGTATGAAACTTACCATTGGAGAATTTCATTTAATATTTCCTAAGGGATACCATGTTCTCCAATAAAAGTAACATCTTATTTTAATTAGAATTAAAATGATGAAGAGGTTTACTTTTTTAAAATATCATTGACCCAAAATATTCATTTATTAAATCTAAACTAAAGCAAGAAGAAAACTAGAAGAAAACAATGTCTTTTGTTCAAGGAATGAGAAATAAACCAAATCCATCATAAATAAGAATGAATATATATTTCTTTATGAATTGCAATGATGATTGTTCTCTTTTCCTTTTCCATTTGGAATTTATATCAGCCCCGCAATATTGAAATCAATTCAAAATCGAAATAATGTAGCAATTATGTATTTGAAGTGGACTTACAAAATCATTAGCCAAGCAGATTGCCGAGAAGAGTAAAAGAGGACCATGTGCATACACCATGAAGAATTTATATCCCTAAAGTCACAAAGTCATTCAGAGCAATAAATACTTAGATTTTATGAAATTATGATTAAAATAAATCCAATATTTCGACCACCATGATAACATGAAAGTAGCATATAGATAAAGATAATAAAACAAGACTTCATGTGAACATAGTGAAATATTAGTATGAATTGATGAGAGACTTACGAAGAATCTTAAATCGATATTATGAATTTTCAAGTTTGCAAGAGAATCAAAGTGAAAGGTAAGAGCTCATGTTATCCAAAACTTCTTAATGAGAAAAACATCGATTAAAAAAAAAATCCATTCTTCATAACATTTGCGATGCCATTTTTTTTCAGAATTTTAATTAAATTTGATCTTCGATACAAGAAATATTGGTATTTTAGAATATTAAGGGGAAACAAGATCTTGGAACAAAAGTGTTTGTCTAAATTTTACAAACAAAAGTTACAATATTAATCATGCCTGATAATGAATGATTTTTAAATTTATAATGTGGGAACATTGTATTTCTAATACATCAAACATTCATGCATCAGAGGTAAAATTTTCATAAGATCTTATAAGTTAGTTATGATGACTTTCACTCCGATAATGAGATAATTTGAAGTTTTGTAAAAAAGATTGCAAAAGCACTTACATTTACCTATAAAATAAGCTTCCAAGGAGAAGAGTTCAAGATTTCATAAATATGAGAATAAATCGAGTGTAAAAAATCTCGAAAACCTTTTCTAAATCCAAAACTGACTTACAAAACTCTCATACTACAAGATTCCAATGAAGACAATGAAATAGGGGCCATTTCCTTTGTTAAATGTAAAGGATGAGATAGTGGAGGAAAAGGTAATGTTGGTCTCATAGAGGTAAATCTCAAAATTTGTTTTAAATGCTTCTAATATAATACAAACCCAAGAGGCTAATAAGATGAAAAATCTGAAATTCTGAGGAAAGATCTCAGAAAAATGAAAACCAGAGGATCGGGATTCCAAAATTCACCAATTAGAGGCTCTGAGTCTCTTAGTAAGAAAGGAATATCATTAAAGGGAAAAAAAATGAATGACTGTGATGCAATGCTTTATCTCAACTTGGTAGTTGTAATATTTGGAATAGGAATAGATAATATCATGGATAAGATCATCCACTGCAAGGGTTTTGTGTGAATTTTCCTCCATTTCTAGCAAATCAGAGCAATAAGGAGTGTAAGAATTTTATTTCAGAAACATCGATGAGAGATAGAATATGATTATTGACTCATATTTCTAAATGTAAATTCACATGGGTCTACACACATTGGCATATCAGAAGAAATATATCATAGAAATCACTTGGCTATAGTTTAGAAAGTTATGATATATGAAACTTCTCATAAATCATATTTAAAAAAATAACAAATAATAAGAGGAGGCAGGAGGTGATATCGGAACTTCTATATGGACAATAGTATATCAAGGATTTAAAGAGGAAGAATCCAATATTAAAGTCCCGATATAGGCTGACGACGGGAATATTGGATATCAAAAGTAAGAGGCATCGGGAATTCCCAAAATGTAGTGAATATGTGCTTCTTATAAAATGTTTGATATGATAAAGGTGGAGGTATTAGGGAGGACGAAATATCAGGATCTCGGGTCTGCAGATATTAGGATATCAGAGTATCGAAACATCGGGAGAACGGCATATTGGATCATCGAGAGATCAGAGATATCATGTATCTGAATATTCAATGATCAGGCTATCAGTGTATCAGAAATTTTAAGAATAACACACTTTATAAGTTACGATACTTGCGAAGGACGATGTGCCAAGTGGAAGTTGTAGGGTCGGTAACTCTTAAAATATTTAATTCAAAAGAAAGTTCCCAACTCAACTTCGCCTTTTAACCAAAAGCCCTTTTAATAGTTATATAATTATTGGAAATATTAGATCGGAGAATGATTTTATTGTAAGTTTAGCATGAGGAAAGTTACAATATTATATGGATCTTATATGAATATTATGATAATGCATTAAAGGCCTATTATGGTTTTAATGAATAGAAGAAAAACTAAAGAATCCTTAAATTTTTATGTAACAAAAAATACTTCCTTGGTTAAGTTGCAGATTAGAAAGGGTTGGCTTCTTCCTTCTCTTAAGTCTCCATAATCAAGCCAATGAAGACGTGCAAAAGAAACAAAATATAAGTAAATTATTAAAAGGAAAACTAATAATAGATGAAGATGAACCTGTTATTGCATAACTGAAATAATATTGACTCATGAGTTTACCTCATGAATCTTCAAGTTCTCCCATGCATTTCTCAAAATTCACATAAGTTCAACATCATCTACTTATTTAATCTAAAATTCTAAGTAATAAACTTTCAAATTGCATCCACCTCAAATTTACATCAGAGGAAAAAAGTGGTGAAAATGATCTTTTCATAAATACTCATGAATCAAAGATTTCCAAGCCATAGAAATTCCTTAAAAAAAAATTATGTATGTTTAAAAAGCATTTTTATCAATGTCACGAAGTTTTCCAAAAACAAGACAATCAAGCGGTTCACAAGTGTTTCTGATCTAGCTACATAAGAGCTTCTGATATGTTCTAAGACACTTTGCCAGCAAATGAAAGGGGATTCCAAAAAATCGGATTCATTACTTGTTTATTAAAAATATTAAATAATTAAATAAATGAAAACACAAAAGATAATCTAAATCTAAATTAACCTATCTCTAGTTCTAACTGAAAAGAAACATAACTAGGTATAGTCATACTTCCAATGTAACCATGTAAGTATTTTATTTCCTATTGATAATCATAACCATCAAATTAATAAAGGAAAATTGTTATAAATTGATCCCAACTATGAATAGAGACATCTGGAAGAGATTGACACCAATTTCTAGCTTTTCCTGAGAATGTAAGACTAAAAATCCTGCATAAAATTCCTTCATCAATATCATGAAAAATAGAATTTGAAAATTTTTGGATAAATTTTAGAGGATGATTAAATAAAAAAACATTTATCTTACTGTTAAACTTTACCTTTGACAAGTGTCTTACTACTTCTAGTGGAGTATTGGCAGATGCACATCTAGAGACACAACTCCAAATGGGAAGTTTTAGAGGAGCCATTGTGATTAAAATAAAACTTTAAAATGCAAAAACTCCAAAAGGCAACAAGTTTTCATTTCCTCCTTCTAGCGCAAAAAATGTTGAAGGCACGAAATTCTCTACCTACAACATTATAAGGTAGCCCACGCATTCGGCAACTTAGAGAAACTCCTTTTTTGTTGAAATGGTGGTTGTGACTGGTTAAGCTAGGTCGAGTTACCCTCTCTTTGTCTCCACTGGCTTAAAGTATGCCCTTTTCTTACCAATAGATAAGAGACATCGGATCAACTCTTCTTGCTAATCATGGAATAACGTGATCCTTAAGATGATCTGAGGATCAACCAAGCCACAACTAAATTTTTCCTCTTTGATAAGAGGACTTGCAGAAATGTAGAATTAAATCTAAATGTGAATTAATCCTAGAAGGCAAGGAAAAGGAAAAGGATACTAAGCCTATCTCAATTAGGAAGAAGTAGAACTAACCCAACCAAGAGAAAAGTAATTAAATGATTGGGATTTAAATATGTATGCCTTATAATGAATATCAAGCTAACGAAGTAGTTCAATTAATTGATATTTTGAATACCAAAACACATTTTGTTCAGAGATCTATTAATAGGAATAATTAATCAACAACATTTAGGAAGTAGTTCACAACATAACTCGAATGATTAACCAATAATAAGGAAATAGTTCACAAAATATTACTAATTGTTAAATTAAAATTGAAAGACTGATTGATGAGTAAATAGTTACACATAAATCAGAGTTCGACATACAAGAGAAGAGATAAATAATAACAGATTATTGAGGCAAATTACTCACATAGACAATAGTGCAAAAATATGAATTAAAATGACACATTTATGCTATTATAAAATGAAAAAAGTACTAAAAAAATAGTGTTTTTAATACCAATTTATTGAACCTATTTCTCTAGCTTTGATCTCCAACAGTCCTCTACAACTTATAAACTATGTTGTTAAAACAAGAGATGCAATAGTGCAAGCTTTTGTCCTCACATACATAGTTCAGAATGAAAAGAGACAAATCCCAATAATCCCCAAATCTGAGATTGATCCTCTCTACCTACAAAAATGAAGCTCATATTCCAATATTTGTTTTAAGAATTCCATAATTGTATAGAAGAGAAGCCCTTTGCTTATTCTACAAACCACTATTTATAATTTACAAAATGAATTCCAGATAGGAGAGATGTTGAAGAGTAATTCTGCTCCAACAATTTTCATTGGTCCAAATTCATCTTCTTCTATTTTTGGAGTAATCCAATTGATTGAAATCTTATTTTCCTTATCTCTTCAACTGTTTTCTTGTCAAAACCAATCAAAATTTAATTAAAATGTAAATTAAAATAAAAAAACATATGAAATCTGGAAAATAAAATATCTTCCATTCAAAATTTAATTAAATAAATAAAGAAAAAGAACTATTATCTTTTCAATGATTCCTATAAATATCTAATTGGTCAAGGAGAACATAGTCGAATGGATCTGTATTCAACATAGGTTATGAGCAAATGAAAATGCAGAAAATTAAACTCAGATTTTCTTTTTAATTCAGATCTTGATATTCTGATAAATTTTAGACTCATTAAGTGATCAAATCTATTTCTCCAATTACTTCATAAATATTCTCCATGATTTTATCTATCCAACGGGCTGCCTTGGGTCTCATTTGGCCAAGAAAACTCAACTTATGACCTTCCAATTTTGAAGAATCAAAATTGTCAAGATTTTGGAAAATTTGTTGTCTAGGCCAAAAATAAGAAACTTTTAATTAAAATCTAGTCCCAAATTAGATTTGATGATGGATCACACTTGTTGGTTTGGAACATGTCAGCCAAAAATTTCTCTTATGTGATTTCTACCAAAAGACTTTTCTTAATTATTTCTTAATTAGTACTAATTTAACTATAATTACAATATTAAATTAGTTATAAACTAATTATATATAATAAAATAAATTTTAATTTAAAAATTAAAATGAAATTAAAATTTAATTAAAAATATAATTGTATCATATTAATATTATAATTAAATTATATTAAAGTTAATATATATATATATATATATATATATATATATATATGGTTTCATATTAATATTATAATTAAATTATATTAAAGTTAATATATATATATATATATATATATATATATATATATATATATATATATATATATATATAAACCATAGTAACAAACTCAAAACCAAAGGAACAAATCAATACATAGCTTTTAATAATATGTGGTTTTAAACAATATGAAGTAGGAGGAGGAAGAGTTAACAAAGTGGAGGAGGATGATGTAGGGATGACAAAGGAGCGAGAGCCATAAGGGAACTTTATAACAAAAAACAAATAGTCATCGCATAAAATAAAATATCAGAGGGTGAAGGTGGGTTAATATCAGAACTTTTTAAATGTGCACAAAACCAAAAACATTGATATTTCGATATCGGAATATCAGAAGTTTTAAATTTTGGAAGAATTATTTCATAACCTTTAGATTTCAGAAGAATTATTTCGGAAGGGGGGAAATGAGGTGAAGTGGCATCTACTTGGAGTGCAATTAAAAATTCTACAAAATGAACTACAACCACTTTGATATTTTGATATTTTGGGTCTCGTAATTTCTTTTAAAATTAGGAATTGGAATAAATTACAGTGATCCTGAAAAATCATTATTTTAACTATTCTACACTTTGGCTAAGAGATTTTATAGTATCGTTAGTGAAAAATGAAAAAAAGTGAACATTGAATAGGAATTAATATTTATAGTTAGTTACTAATTATTTATAAAAATTAAAATAATATACATTTTTGTACATTTTTTAACCTAGGCTATAAAAATTATTGAACTTTCGATGAGCACCATTTACAAACTGTGTGGCCAAATTATACGAAAAAAGTATCAAAGGAAAGCTAGCGAAAAATTGAACTCAATGAATCAATCAAAATATAAATTCAATGAAAATGAAGAAATGGAAAAATTGTAGGACACTTAACCAAAACAAAATATAAAGAATGTGATTTAGCAATTCAATGAAAATGAAGAAATGGAAAAATTGTAGGACACTTAACCAAAAGAAAATATAAAGAAGGTGATTTAGCCACAAATTAAAGGAAATGGGCCCCGTTATTTGAAATAAATAAGTCAATAATGGGGGGGGTTTTGGGATTTCCCTACAACAAGTTGTCAATTGATAGGTCTGCCCACCACTCATTAGCTCAACTGTCTAGTCCCTCAATATCATGGGGTGTTCTTTCAACAACTCAATTGCAAGGGTGGATCAATCAAAAACCCACATTTATTTGAGGTCCCCCAATGTTATCATGGATTAATAGGGGTGTTCTAATGTTAGAATTCCAATTTTTAAGCCCTTGTTAAAGGGATACTACTTTTAAACTATTTTATCATAGTGTGGGCTCAACATGGGACTAACATGTAGTTGTGGTTCACCTCAAAACCCCCTCGGTCCATTGTGAATTAACGAAAATGGGGGTCTAAAATTGATAACCACCACAACTAAAACCACTCTAGCTTGGTGGAAACCTAATCTAGTGGAACTCTCTCACTTGTCGTTTCCCACTATGTGTTTACTCATTTGGTTAATCTTCAAATGTCATAGATGGAAATGCAATAGAGTGGAATGGTGTGAGTCTTGTGTGGTCAGCCCCACCAAGCTAATTTGCTAGGTTTATTTGGATTCCTTGAGGATGCACCATGGACAATATGATGGTGTGGCCTCTCTTGATAGTAAAAATATTCAATCAGTTGTAACTTTTGATCCAAAATTTGCATTAAGAAAAGGTTTATGTCTCTAGAAATATCCCGATGAGATGAATAAAATGGTGGAACTTTATTTTTAGGAATTGTGGACTTTGGAATAAAGGGATTTTGCAACCCCACCTTCATATTAGACTCGGGAGGTCAGGATAATTCAATAGCTAACACCTTCCATAGTTTGAGCTACTATAAGGGGGTGGAGTGAGTGTTACAGACAAAATATAACCATTCTTATAATCATTTTCACTATCTGTATGTAACCCAAATCACTTGTAACAATTCCAACTCATTCTATACAACCTACACATAATAGAAACAACCATTGTTCCTCAAATCAATAGATATATATATATATATATATATATATACATACATAATTGAATAAATCATCAAGTGACAACATGAATTCACATGAAAATTGATTCTAACTAACTATTATGGGTTCAATACTTTTACCAAACATAATAGACAATAATGAAATAGACCACTATCTATTTCATTATTTTTGTGGGGTGGTGGGGGTCTGGAGGGTGGTGCGAGTGTGGGGGTTTGTGGGGAGGGAATATTTGCAAGAATAGAGACTTTATTGTTTAATATAAATGAACAAAACAAATAGATTAATTGATTAATGCCATTAACACCTTTGTCAACAAGTCTTAGGATCCTCTTACTTGGACTATGTGGCTACCTATACTTCAACTATAGTGTCTAGTTTTACTATCTCTAATAATATTTTATTATTTCTCCTTTTGAAGCTACAATGTTACCCCATCTATCAGATTCCAATGTCCTTCTTCAATCCTAGAGTATATTTCTAATTTTTACTTAATATTTAGGAATTCCTCAACCTTCTCGTAAATTTCCTCTTCAACTGTGGTGGTAATATCCTCATCAAAATTATCCGATTCAAATAATTCTAAATGAACTTCATCTTATTCATATCGTCAAGAAGTTCCTAATTATTCTTATGTATCATTTTTCTTTCATTTTGTCTACCTTGACTCATCCTTTCTTGTAACATACCCCCTACTAACCCTAGCCCAAACTAAGGGTAGAAGGAGGTAGCTACTATGATGACTTAATTCCCATTGTCATTTTATGTAAATGTGGTTTAAATTTTTATACCTTTTGTGAATTCCTTACAAATTAAAATGAGTAATGACAATGTGTTCATCTCATTGAAAACTTTCTAATGATACCAAATTTGTCTCAATCCAACTCATGTATTGAAAGATATGGTTCTTTTGAAGTCTTGGAAAATCATATTGTCCCACATCATCTTAACCTATGAAATGGCTCCCGCATGGCTATCTTGGTCATGTGCCACATAATGGAAAATTTGCAGTTGTCGACCCACTCATATGAAGTTGCAAATTGATCCTGACTTGCATGGCCCAAACTATAACACACAATACACACACACACACACACACACATATATAATCTTAGAGTATGTTGGTGTAGGAGCTTTATCACCATGTCACCCTTGCATAAAACCCCAATGGGTTCCCATATTTCTCCCCATCGAAACCACTGGGGACAATCCCTCCAAGGTACTTGGTGAGGCACATCCCATTATAAGAATTAATCTCCTCCCTTGAACTGTAACAAAAGAGATTCATTCGACACACAGTGTTGATCCTACTAAAACCAACACACACCCTATGTCACCTTGGGGCTTAAATCCTAACAGGTTCTACAATGTGTTATGCTCGTAATATCCAAGGGAGCAAGGGAATAGGGTGACATCACTGGCCCTAAGCATCAGGGTGATTTCATCCTCTATCATGTCCTTCATATGGACTAGATCCCACAAAATATTTGAACCCTATAATTCATGACTTTTGTGTTATATAGGAATTCAGATCCACCACACCACATCATCTCAGGGATTTGATCCTTGTATTTCCTCATTTACACTCGATTTAAAATCCCTTGGAAGTGACCTTTGAGGTCATCCAACGACCATGGATACTTTCCCATTGATGGCCCAAATCTTCGTTACTTATGTGCTTGGTCCCTACTCTTAGCCACCTAACTTATTAGGTTTGACCCTCGGTCTTAATATTCTAGCTTTTTGACCCTTGCAATATGAGACTATTTGAACCTTTTTTCCCTCAGAACTCAACCAAAATGGTTCTATTGCAGAGGGATTATTATGAATTAGTTTCAAAGACATTAGATTTTATAGACATAGCCCCTGCTTGATGCATATGCACATAAATATGCATAAGGCTTCAACCTAGTGGTTTTTCAAGGGCTTATTGTAGTCTTAGCTGCAGTGGTTCTAATAAATTTGGGGCCCCAGTTCAGCATTTGGCCTATCATACATATGGGGTTCATAAGATGAAAATGCAACTTGGCTTGGCCTAGTTTCACTCATTTACTCTTTGATATTGGTAGACCTATCAACATAATATCTGGAGATTTCAACACTTCAAAGTAAGCAACCAATTATATCCATAGATTTCCCATCTCTACAGATACATGTGATTGAGGTTAATTTCCAAGCCCAAAAATATTCATAGGGAATGCACCATTCCTTTTAAATGCTTGCATAAGACATTGACATCCCCATTTATGTAGGAAACACCACTTTTGGACATTAACATAGCATTAACTCAACACAATGAATAGATACATAACAATCACAATAGAAAAATAAGAGTATACTTATCGTATAAGAGATCTGGAAACTGAAAGTGAGACTTTAACTCTCCACCCACCCATACATAAGCTACAAGAAGAGTTACTTGTAGATGTCACCCCAAGCCAAATTACAGTTCTTTTGGTGGAGCGATTTTGCGGGAAAATGTAACCAATCTAGATAGCTAAAATAGGATGTCATGAGGCGACTCTGCCTCCCTCCAATAGCTACACAAATTGTTGGGCATCGGATCCCCCACAGCATGTTTTGGGGCTCAAAGCCAAAGTTTTGGTCAAATGTATTGTAAGACTCCATGAATTGCAGGCGCGGAGCGAGAAGTATAGGTGGAGCCATAGGGCTGTCTAACCTAAGTTTTGTAATGTAATGTAATGTCATGTCAACCTACCCATGGTCCGTGGACCATGGGATTATATAAATAGAGTGAGGCTCTAAGTTCTAAAGATAGCTAGTGGATGAGAAAATTAGAGATAGAGCATAGAGTAAGAGTCTAAGTGTATTGGGTCATAGTAGTAGGTAGAGGCTCTACAGCTAAGTGTGCAGAGGCCTAGTAGAGTCCGCAGCTGAGTGTGCAGACCATTGTAGCTGAGTGCGTAAGGCGATGTCGAGTCTATAACCTTGAATGAAGAATAATAAAGAGAAGTTGATTCCAATTTCTGTGCATCTGCTTGTGTATTGCATTCTTTACATTTATACTGTTTTGTTTATCGTGCACACTTATATGATTGCTAGATATACTATTAATTATCACTAGTCTTACATAGATAAGTTATGTAATCGGGTAATAACAGGTTAAATAGTAAGGAACTTGGGTATAATACAGATCGCGCCTGAGTAGGGTTGTGCGAAGGCAGCATCACATGTTGTGAGGGACTAATAGATGCACGTAACGACGTGTGCATAGGGTGAAGCCGCGGATCACCAGAAGCTCATCATACATCCCCATGGTGTGGAAACCTAGTTCTAGGACCCTCCCATACTACTTCAGGTGAGACCTCAATCCGCGCTCCGCGAACTGTTGCCGAAAGCGCCAGTAGTACTGGGATTTGTTTGGCTAAATCACCTCTAAACCTGGGTCAAGGCCATACAAGCCAACAAATGGTTCCATCGTCGGGACTGGGATCTGCATAAGGGATGTCTAATGTCATGCCTCTAGAATCCAACAAAGAACGAAATTGAAGAGTGGTTGGATAAGAAGATTCACGAGTTCATGGCGTAGGAAAACAGAAATCCGCGAGTATCTAAGGAACGGTAGTTGGAGTGCTACTTGTATATGGAAATCCACAAAATTTTCTTTGAATCCTTTCCTTTTGAGTTGTATGAGTGGATCGTGAAGCTAGCAGATAGTCAGGGAAGGTGTAGGCTCGACAAACTAATCATGTGGACTCTGGAATTAGTGCGCAGACTAGAAGCGTCAGGAGAAAAGATCGCGCGAGTTGTGGACCATTGACTCGACCGAATTATAGGAGGATTTATCACTGTGTTCAGGGTAACTATTACTGTCAGCTACAATGAGGTAGAGCGACGTTTCCTCAAGGGACGGCGAGGTAAGTATATTAAATCTTTGAACACTTGGATTAAGATGCTATTGTGTTAAAAATAGGTTATTCGAATAAATTAATGTTTGGGAATATGCGAAGTGAGAAGATCTACAAAAGTGGAAGTAGTGAATAATTAGAAACCAGTCCCTTAATTTCCCCCTCATGGGAAAGCGAGGAGGAGCTCATGAAAGTCTCTACGAGAAGCGCAGTTAGTCTGATAAGGCAGTGAATTTCACGCTTACCACCTCCACCTACCCCGCCATCCGTCTCACCCTACTCACCTTCATCTCCACCCACTGCACCTCCTCCACCACCACAGTTCAGTATGGCGAGTGCGATCAAATTACCAATATTCACAGGAGTATGGAATGAAGATCCGAACCAATTCTGGTTTGTGGTAAGAGCGGTATGGGAAGCACAAGGAGTCGTGGATGACAATATAAAAAATACTACGCTAGTAAGTGCATTGCAGGATCGCGCATTAACATGGTACATCAAGCATTCTAATGACTATCCAAAAGTAGGAATCGCAGAAATCTAGATCGCACTGAATAGGGAATTTAGCAGGCCAAAGTTAGAAACACAGTCAACCATCGGGTTTAAGGAGATCGCAATGCTCCTAGGTGAGACCCCGTCGGATTGGACCAAAAACTGAAGGGTATGATTCCTGAAGCCAACATGGTGTTGACGAATGGATATCACCGTGCATGGTTTGTAGCATCACTAACACCACACTGAAGGATGGCACTGTCACAGCAAAAACTTTCCACCCAGGCCAAAGCTTTGGAGATGGTGATGAGATTGCTTAAGACCCCTATACAAGACCCTGGTCTGGTATTCCAACAAATCCACGTGCAATTATAAAATCTATGTCTGTAGATGTAGAGTTTGAAACAGTACAGGACATCTCGGCTAGAGGTGCGCGAGGAGGTATGGTGCATAAAATGAAAAGGCCAAGGGCATGACAAGGACCACTGTCCAATGTTCACAAATTACTTGGTAGGAGGAGGGCCGATTCCATTAATACCTGAGGCACAGGAAGGACCAAGCATGGCACATGCATTATGGTGTATGATCTATCAGATAGGAGGAAAAAAAACTATGGATAATTGTCATCTATTGCAGAAGTATGCACAGATGTCCCAACAATTGTTTTGTAATTTCTGTAGGTCGGTTTGCCATGATGAACGCACCTGCAGAAGCTTTCAACTAATGATGGATAAAACTCCTACCTATAGGGTGCAGACCGAAACACGACCCCTTGACCCAAATGCAGGAATGTCGTGCACTAGATTTCAGTGGTGCGGTCAAGGTCGAGGCGGAATGGGACTAGGAAGGGGTCCCAGACAATTAATTTGTTACAATTGCAGAGGGCCAGGACACTATGCCCACAGTTGTACAAACTTGACAAGGACATCATGTTTTTACTATACTCAGTTTGATCATGAGGCAGAGGACTACCCTACATTGATAGTGAGACTGCGTGAAAAAGGGGTACTTCACCCCCCTCCAACTCAGAATTTGGAGATGATGAGTTCTGAACTGCGCAAAGAAGACTCGAATGTAAACGTGATTCTTAGGAGAGGTATGACCACTCGCGATGATAAAGGGAAACAATCAGAAGAAAGGGCATGGGTTCGCGAGGCTCCTATAGAGGAACTCGAATTTGATTTAGAATGTGTGAAGAAGACATTCATGGAAGCTAAGAAGAGCTTCATGGAGGCCTCCACTTCAGGTAGTAAGGATCAACTAGAACCAGGGATGGATCCTTAAATGCTCACTACCTTTCTAGAGACATGCATGAAACTGCTACGTGAGAGCAAGGCAGTAAAAGGACTACAAGAAATTATCACTAGATGTGTGGGGTTAGGAGAACCGTGCATGGTACGGAAACTTGGAAAACATGCATTACACACAGGAAAGGAAATGAGGTTGACTATGCAAATTGGCAAGTATGAAATGGATTAGGTAATCCTAGATCTCAGATCGGACATGAATGTACTGCTAAAACAAACATGGGAATGCATGGGCAGACCCATGCTACAGTGGTCTCCTATTCAGTTCTGAATGGAAAACCAACAGAAGATATTACCCAAAGGAAGATTGCAAGGGGTAGCAATAGACATTGAAGGTGCGACCGCACAGGTGGATTTTGAAGTGATATAGATTGTCAATGATAGTAATCCCTATCATGTGCTACTAGGAATAGACTGGGCCACTGATATGAACGGAGTCATAAATCTGAAGAAGCGCAAAATGATCTTTGAGAAAAAGTCAATATGCGTAGTAGTACTAGTAGATCCAGCCAAAGGAGTGTGATACACTGAACCAGTGCGCGACAACGATGGTGATGACGATATCGATTATATTTAAAAGATAACCACGCGAGAAGAGGATTGGGTGAATCTGACTGTAGATGGAAGGATTTCATGGGAGCACAAAATCTCCTTCACTTCAGATTCAGATGAAGAGATAGAACGATGGCAGAATCGGCTGCATGAATTAACAATGCTTAATTGCAACATGATGGTTAGATCACTACGCTGCGTGACAACAGAGGCAAGGGATATACCTACATATGATGGGTTGTGAATTCCTAAACAAATTTGAAAGTGTAGTACCAAAACAATAACGGTTCGATGCACTGAAGTGGGCACTACGTGCAATGCCCGCACGATGGTGGGGTATGCATCAAGGAAGTTTTGAGGACTGGCGCAAATGCAGAAGAATGATGCGCTTATGATTTGGGAAACTGCAAATACGACTAGTAGACAAATATGACGGATGAGATGATCCACGCACACACCCCGCGAAATGGACCAAAGTCTACGGGGAAGAGCCATAGCCTGAATGGGTACATTTATTCTATCATACCCTAGATGTCATACCCATGAATTGGTATACTGAGACAAAGCCCTGCCATGGTACGAGCGAATGGGATGTCTTGCGTGAGGGATTTTTGTTAACCTTCATGCTTGAAGATCATTGGTTAGATACTGTTGATGATGCGCTACAAGCAGTAAAAGCAGCTATCTTCAAAATACCCTAGGAGCCAATGGAAGTACTTTAGCCAGAATGGGTGACACAGCTGAGCTGTGTGCTAGAGTGTTATAATGTAAATGTTGAGGAGGATGATGAGGACCCACGAAATATTAACATTTCGAAAACGGAAGATTGTCGCGAGATTCGTGAACCATCACTTGAAGACCCCGACATCATCGCGCCACTAAAAACAAAGTAGGTCAACATTGGAATGGAGCTGGAGCCAAAGTACGCAACACTTGGGGACTATTGGGATGATGCCATGGTGGATAAGGTCACTGAGTTACTCCGCGAATACCAAGACTTGTTCTTGACCAAAATTACAGACTCAAAAGGGATCATTGGTGACTTAGGGATGATTAAGATCACCTTGAAACCCAGCACAAAGATAGTTAAGCAGCAGCCTTACTGCTTGAATCCAAAGTATAAAGAAAAGTTCTACAACAAATTAGAAAAAATAATCATAGTTGGAATTATTGAACCAGTGGAAGAATCCCACTGGGTGAGTCCTATGGTAGTACAAGAGAAAAACTAGAAGGATGAAATAAGAATATGCGTGGACCTCAAAAAGCTGAACGACGCCTGTGTACACGATCCATTCCCAACACCATCCAAAGATGAAGTACTGGAGAATGTTGGTGGTCAGGAAGCATACTCATTCACAGATGGGTTCTCGGGGTACCATCAGATCAAGATCACGTCGGAAGATAGGAGCAAAACAACCTTCGCAATAGAATGGGGCTGCTTTCAATACACCATTATACAGTTTAGACTGACCAACGCGCCACCATATTTTCACACATCATTGTGGCTATGTTCATAGAATACATCCACAAGTTCTTGGAGATCTATCTGGATGATTGGATTATCTTTAGATTAGTTAAGCGCCATGTAGCAAGCTTATGCTTGATGCTAGATACTTGTCGCCGACACTAGATTGCGTTGAACCTTAAGAAGTGCACATTCGTTGTTCCCTTTGGAAACCTGCTGGGAAATGTGGTTTGCAAACAAGGAGTGCTGGTGGACCCTACAAAGATTGTTGTTATTCTCAATTTGGAAGCACCGCAAAGTGTTAAACAACTACGCACTACTTGGGGACACACTCGATATTATAAGAAGTTCATCAAAAGTTATGCCCAAATAATAGTGCCGATGGAAAAGCTATTGAAAAAATATGTTACATAATTTTGGAATGATGATTGCATGAAAAGTCTGGATGCCCTGAAGGGGAAACTAGCCTCTGCTCCAATCATGGTCTTCCCAAAATGGGATGTGGAATTTCATGTACATGTTGATGTGTCGTGTATTGCACTAAGATCCGTACTCACACAAGAGGGTGCAGAGGGCGTGGATCACCTAATTGTGTTTGCAAGTTGGATATTGTCCAAAGAAAAAAATAACTATTCCACCATCAAGCACGAGTGGTTGGCAATGGTGTACGTGCTCCAAAAATACCAACACTATTTACTCAAGGGACATTTCAAGATTTATACCGACCATTCCGCATTGAAATACTAGGTGAATAAGCCCGTGTTGGGGGGGCACATATGAAGATGGCTCTTACTATTTCAATAATATGATTTTGAGGTCATAGTCAAGCTAGGATGCCTAAATGCAGGACTAGATCACTTGTCACGAATTGAGACGGGTGAGGAACCAACAAATTTGGAGGAGGGACTACCTAATGCATAGCTCTTTGCAGTGCACGTCACAAACAGACACTGCAAAGACGTAATCCATTTTCTAACAATAGGGACTGTGCCGAAGGAATACTCAGTCCAACAAAAGAAGGAATTGGTGGTGCGTGTGGTGGACTCTTCTATCATCGCGGGGCACCTCTACAAAATGGGCAACGATGAGATATTGTGAAGATACGTACTTGAATTTGAACAAGGTCAGATCCTCATGGAAGTTCATGGGGGCGCTGCAAGAGGACACTATGCAGGGCGCGTGACTGCACAGAGGATTCTTGGCGCAGGGTTATGGTGGGCAACCCTGCACCAAGATTCAAAATCACATTGTAAGGCCTGTGATATAAGTCAAAGGACTGGAAAACCATCACGAAGGGATGAGATGCCATTAAATCCACAAATAACACTGCAGGGAAATCGACTTTGCGAGACTGATCAAACCTTAGGGAAAGACGAGCGCGCACTACATGATCACCGCGACGTAGTACCTGACACGATGCGAAAAAGCGTAGCTGGTCAAGGACTGCACGACTGCCACAGCTGTGAAGTTTTTGTTTGAAAACATGTTGACATGATTTGGCTGTCCGAAAATATTAATGAGTGATCATGGAACACATTTCCTAAATGAAACCATCAGTGCACTCATAGAAGAGTTCTAGGTGTATCATCAAAAAAGTACATCGTACTACCCACAAGCTAATGGGATAGTAGAGGAATTCAAAAGAATACTGGAGAATGAGCTGACCAAAGTATGTAACGCGTAGCAAAATGACTGGGACCTGTGCGTACCTACCTTATTATGGGATTACAGGACAACATGCAAGAAATTGATTGGACAAACACCTTTTTTTATGAAACCATCTCACAAAAATATAGAAAAGATAGATCAACACCTTAGAATTCAGCCTCTTCGAGGGGGAAACCTCCTTTACATTACAAAAATGAATGATTCTTTAATGATTCAAATGACAAAACCTCCTTTCTATATATAGGAGTCTAAGGAGTCACAATATAACCCAGCTGACCTAACAATAATAATATAAAGGCACAAAAATAACAATACAGGGATTCTATGGGGCACAGTAATAACAATATGGGGACAATAAGGGCAAAACAATAGTAATAAGGAATACAACTACAATAGTAATGGGGTAATCACTAGTATTATAGGGACCTAACATGCCCCTCTCCTTCAAAAAAGTGTTGTCCTCAATGCTTGAGTAGTTCTGGATGCTTCTGTATAAAATTCTCATCCTCCCATGTGGAATCTTCAGTGGATAAGTTCTTCCACTTGATGAGATACTCCGAAATTGATCGATTTCATAGATGTCGAGTTCTTGTTTCTATGACTGCTTCTGGTTCCAATTTAATTTTTCCTTCCTCGTCAAGTTCTGGCAATATTGTTTGAACTGGGAGCTTGTCACCTATAACCTTTTTTAAACATGAAACATGGAAAACTGGGTGCACTCGAGAAGCTGCAGGAAGCTCCAATTTGTATGCCATAGTAAAAAAAATTTCCAACACCTTGTACGGACCATAATACTTTGGTGATAATTTATTATCCTTCTTAGCTTGCTTGAGGGACATTTTTTTATATGGTTGTAGCCGTAGGAATACCCAATCACCTACATCAAAACTTCTTTCACTGCGATTTTGATTTGCCTATTGTTTCATTCTATTCTGCACCAACACGAGGTTATCCTTTAAGAGTTGGAGAACTTGTTGTTGATGCTCGATGTGATGTTCCACTGCTTGAACCTTAGAATTTTCTCTTAAATATGATGTGATGGATGGTGGCTGATATCCATAAAGTGCCATAAACAGGGTCATTTTTGTTGCTGTATGGAAGGAAGTGTTATACCACCATTCAGCCAGAGGCAACCATTTGACCCATTGTGTCTATTTATCAGATACAAAGCAACAAAGATATCCTTCCAAACGTTTGTTTACTATCTCAGTTTGCCCATTAGATTGAGGATGATAAGATGAGCTACGAGCTAACTAAGTACCAAGAAAAGAAAATAATTATATCCAAAAATTTCCAGTGAAAATGGGATCTCTGTCACTTACAATAATCTTTGGGCTTCCATGTAGCTTTTGAATTGTTTCCATAAATGCAGTAGAAACTGTACTGTCTTTAAATGGATGTGATAATGCACAAAAGTGTGCATACTTGGTAAGTTTGTCAACTAGCACCATGATGACACTCTTTCCCTCAGAGTTGGGTAAACCTATGATAAAATCCATTGAAACCTCCTCCCAATGTTGGCTTGGAATGGATAAAGGTTGTAATAGACCTGGGGTCTTAATTGTTTCAACTTTATTTTGTTGGCAAACCAAACATTCCACCACAAACTTCTGAATATCTAATTTAAGGCCATCCCAAAAAATTCCTTCTTAACCCTGTGGTAAGTTTTTAAAAATCTTGAGTGCCCTCCTAAGGGAGAAGTGTGCAATTCCATAAGAATCTTTTGTTTGAGTTGGGAATTCTTACAGAGGTATAAGCCATCTTTGTACCATAACGAATCATTTTGCCAGCTAAATGTATCATATGTACTGGAATCTTGTTGAAACTTTTGAATAAGTGCCCACACTTCTTCATCATTCTTCCATTCCTCCCTTGCTTCTTTTATCCAATTTGGTTGGATAATAGAAATGGTGCACAACAATGCTTCCACATCCTCATCCTTTCTTGAGAGTGCATCTGCCACCACATTTTTCTTCCCTTTTTTGTAGATGATTTCAAAGTCATAACCCAACATCTTTGTGACCCACTTTTGCTGCTCTTCAGAGGATAATCTTTGTTCTAAAAAGTATTTAAGGCTATCATGATCCGTTTTTACCTTGAAGTGTCTTGCTATTAGGTATTGTCTCCATTTCTTGAGTGCATGTAGTATTGCCAACATTTCCTTCTCATAAATAGCTTTGTGTAAAAACTTTCCCTTGATTGGTTGACTTTCAAAAGCAATGGGTCTTTCATCTTGCATTAAAACATCACCAATTCCATTTATTGAAGCATCACATACCACAATAAAGGTTTTTGTGAAGTCCGGTGTAGCTAAGACCGGTGCTTGGCACATTGCCTCTTTAAGATGTTCGAAGGCCTTTGTTGCTTCTGGAGTCCATGAAAATGCATCTTTCTTCAATAATGTTGTTAGAGGTGCTGCTATTCTCCCATAATTCTTAACAAACTTGCAATAATACCCTGTCAACCCAAGAAATCTTTGCATATGCTTTATGGATGTGGGGATTTTCCATTCCTTAATGGCTTTAATTTTGCTATAGTCTACCTTAACTCCTTCATGAGATACAATATGACCCAGATATTCCACCTCTTGTACTCCAAAGAAACATTTGGATCTTTTTGCATATAATTGTTTCTCCTCCAATAGTTGTAGCACCATGTCAACATGTTCAACATGATCCTTCCAAGACTTGTTGTAGATTAGTATATCATCAAAAAATACTAACACAAATTTTCTAAGGAAGGGTTTGAAAATGGAATTCATCAAACCTTGAAATGTAGAAGGTGCATTGGTAATGCCAAAAGGCATAACCAAAAATTCATAATGACCCTCATGAGTTCTAAATGCTATTTTCAGAATGTCTTCAGTCTTCATTCTAATTTGATGATATCCTGAACGAAGATCTAACTTGGTGAAGTAAATTGATCCATGCAATTCATCGACTAATTCATCAATGACAGGAATGGGAGACTTATCTTTAATAGTGAGCTTGTTGAACTCCCTATAATCCGGACACATGTGCCATGATCCATCCTTATTGTGCACCAATACTACTGGAGCAGAGAAAGAATTTTGACTAGGTTGAATTATACCTGCCTCTAGCATTTATGCAACCATTTGTTCAATTTCACTCTTTTGGGCATAGGGATATCTGTACAGCCTGATGTTTGGAGGAACACTTCCTGGAATCAGATGAATAGCATGATCATGATCAAGAATAGGTGGGAGAGCTTTTGGGAGTCTCAAATACCTTGGAATGATTGTCCAAGACTTTTTGGAGATTTGGAGAAATAGATGATTTCGATGTGGAAACATCCAGTGAACATAATTGTGCAATTACACCTCTTTGTTCCTTTTTTAGAAGATTTGTCATACTATTAGAGCTGATTATCTTTCCCAGTTTTCCTACAATACCCCTTAATTCAACTTCCTTTCCTTCCATAGAAAATTTCATGAGAAGTTCTTGAAAATTAAAAGTTATTGTACCCAAGGGTTGTAGCCATTGGACTCCTAGTACAACATCAGCACCTCCCATTGGAATGGAAAGCATTGGGCTAGTCAATACATATTATCCCATGGATAGCTTGATATTGTGGCACTTTCAAAAGAAATTTATCGTTCCTCCATTTGCAACCATCACTTGACACTCTAGTGTTGTATATAGGAAGCAATTCAAGTCTTTTGCTATCTTACAATGAATAAAATTGTGGGTACTTCCTGAATCAATCAACACTATTACCTTTTTCTTCTTGATTTGTCCTTCTATCTTGATGGTTTTAGGAGTGGTAATTCTAGACAATGCATTACAAGATATTGTCAGATTCATTTCTTCTTTATCTAGGCTTTGTTCCTGGAGTATATCCTCTTCTTTTGACCTTTCTTGCTCCTTTTCTTCTTCCTCTTCACAATATATGTAGAATAATTTCTTCTCAGCACACTTATGACCTTCAGTGTATTTGCTATCACAACTATAACAAAGCCATTTTTCTCTTTTTTCTTCCAATTTTTGTGGTGTCAACCTTATAGGTTATGGAAGGCTAGGGCCAACAACACTTCCAGCTTTATAGTTGTGAGTGGTATGCTTCCTATTTGCCATAATTTTGCTTTCCATTTTTCTTGCTAACCTGAATGCCTTCTCTAATGAATCAGGTTCTCAAAGGTGAACATCATGTTGGATATTATCCTTTAAAGTCCCTATGAATACATCAATCCTATGCTCCTCTGGAATATTTTTTACCCTTATGTTCAATTTTTGGAACCCCTCAATGTGCTCCATTATTGAACCCTTTTGTTTGAGACTTATCAATTGGTTAAAAAAAGTGTTGCTATTTGTATCCTCATAATGTGCTATTAATTCTTCCATAAAAATTGCCCAAGTGATAATTTTTTGACAAGAGAAAAGCCATTGATACCATACAAACTGATTTGGTTCCAGATATAAAGTTGCAATACGTACCTTTTGTGTGTTTTGCACATTATTGAGATTGAAAAATTACTCCATCTGTAATATCCATGTTGCGGGATCCTTGCCATCAAACTTCCTCATATTGATTTTTGGAATATGGTGGGTCTTCGATCCAACATTAGAGTCTATGAAATCATGATTAACATTTCTTTTGTTCTCATCATGAGTTTGCTTTACTACCCTTTCACCATTAGTAAGTATTTCCTGTAGAAAATTTTTCAAATATGTCTTTAAATCTGCCATGCCTATCTTGAAATCTGTCTTCAAATCTATCTTCAAATCATCCATCTTAGCTTCCACGTCATTCATCTTAGCTTCTACATCTTTCTTTAAACCATCCATCTTATATTCTGTTATCTTTTGTGCGAATGACATTTGTTGCACTTGGTATCATAATTTTGATATATCATGTTGCATTTCTTCCTCTTCTTCATAAGTCATGCTAGAGCTTTCAGGTTGTTTATGAGGTGTTTGCATTTTCTTTCCTCGAGGCATTAGTTACTCATAATAATGCTCTACTATGCCGTTTGAATTCCTTCAAAATAATTTTTCAAACCAAGCTTAAGCAAAAATTTTAAAAAATCTACACACCTTTTTTCACTTTGTAGGAGCTCGATATTGCCTCTGATGTATCTCTATAATTTCGGATCATCCAGTTCTAAAATTGCAAAATACAGTAGCCCTCTGTGTCCTATTTCCAACGCCACCAGCCTGATTAAATTTAGATTCTCCAAGGTAGAGTTATGCACAATCTCCCAAGATGAACTGATTATAGAAATTTTCAGAAGAGCGAACTTGTATGAAGTGCCACGTGTCACTGTTTCAACCTTAGGATCTAAAAAATATACACAGGAAACTACAATCCTTCATATTTCTATAACTTCTTACGAAATTTCAATCTGATGCTTAAAACAAAAGTTATGACTATTTTCCCTAGGTCACTTGTTTGGAATGTAATTCAGGAGCCTACAAAAATTCCAACTTCCTCAAATCATATCTCTACAAATATAGCGTGAAAAGCTCTAATATTTGGACCTGCAGTTCAAAACAATTTCAGCCCAAATGGGTTTTTTTTTAGCATCTGAAACATCGCAGAAATTTTTTTTTTAATGCAAATGCCACGATGACCTGTTTGGAGCAGCGAAACCCTAGAATTCAAAGCTCTGATACTAAGTGTTATGAAACCAGCTCACAAAAAGATAGAAAAGATAGATCAACGCCTTAGAATGCAGCCTCTTCAAGTGCGCAACCTCCTTTACATTACACAAATGAATGATTCTTTGATGATTCAAATGACAAAACCTCCTTTCTATATATAGGAGTCTAAGGAGTCACAATATAACCCAGCCGACCTAACCATAATAATATAAAGGCACAAAAATAACAATAGAGGGATTCTATGGGGCATAGTAATAACAATATGGGGACAATAGGGGCACAAAGATATTCATAAGGGATACAACTACAATAGTAATGGGGTAATCATTAGTATTATAGGGACCTAACACCTTTCTGGTTAGTCTATGGCACAGAAGTTGTCATGCCGATGGAATACATTGTACCTAGTCTGCAAATAGCACCTCTCACAGGCATGAAAAACCATGAAGCTTTGGATGAAAGGCTCGTGAAATTAGAAGAACTCGAGGAAGAATGATTTCTATTTGTATTTCATCAACAAGTACAAAAGCAATGTGAAAAGGCCTGGCATGACCACCATATCAAGTTGCGCACCTTCAAGGTAAACGACTTAGTGCTGATGTATGACAACAAGTTTGAAAAAGTTCTGGGAAAATTCAAAATGCACTGGTTGGGACCATACATGGTTAAGGAGGTCATAGAGGAAGGCGCATTCTAGCTAGTCAAACTAAATGGAGAACCCTTCCGAGGCAAAGTAAACGACAGTCACTTGAAGCCCTACACAGGTGGGCCAGTTATCTAACGAACCGGTCGAAGCACAGTCTTCGTGACCTAAGGAGCCGGACAAGGGCACGGGACTATAAACACATGCAAAAGATGCTGGTACCAGGGCAAGGACACAATTCAGACACAAATGATTCAGAAGC
Organism: Pinus tabuliformis; assembly: GCA_031772625.1. Lineage (NCBI taxonomy): Eukaryota > Viridiplantae > Streptophyta > Pinopsida > Pinales > Pinaceae > Pinus > Pinus tabuliformis. The sequence goes on from CM062818.1 coordinate 487,844,680, forward strand.
AAAAATGCAGTTGGTATAGCAGGAAACAGCTCAGTGCGCTGCCGACATTCAGGCCATTCGGAACCAGTTGGAGGGACTCCACGAAAAGATCGCCATGCCAATAGAGTGACTTGAGGGCGAGTCATGATGTTTGTGTTGGGTTCCTATTGGGCATCAGATCCCCCACAACATGTTTTTGGGCTCAAAGCCCAAGTTTTGGTCAAATGTATTATAAGAATCCGCAAATTGTGGGCATGGAGTGCGAAGTATAGGTTGAGTCATATGGTTGTCTACCCTAAGTTTTATAATGTAATGTGATGTCACGTCAGCCTACCCATGGTTCGCAGACCATGGGATTGTATAAATAGAGTGAGGCTCTAAGTTGTAAAGATAGCTAGCGGATGAAAAAATTAGAGATAGAGCATAGAGTAAGAGTCTAAGTGTATTGAGTCATAGTAGTAGGAAGAGGCTCTGCAACTGAGTGGGCAAGGGCATAGTAGAGTCCATAGCTGAGTGCGCGGACCCCTTAAGCTGACTGCGCAGGATGGTGTCAAGTTTGTAACCTTGAACGAAGAATAATAAAGAGAAGTTGATTCCAATTTCTATGCATCTGCTTATGTATTGCATACTTTACATTTATATTGTTTTGTTTATCACGCACACTTACATGATTGCTGGATATACTATTAATTATCACTAGTCTTACACAGATAAGTTAAGTAATCAGGTAATAACAGGTTATAAAGTAAGGAACTTGGATATAATACAGATCGCATCTGAGTAGGGATGAGCAAAGGGAACATCACAGGTTGCGAGGGACTAATAGATGTGCGTAATGGCGTGCATGCAGGGTCAAGCCGCGGATTGCCAGAAGCTCATCAGACATCCCCAGGGTGTGGTAACCTAGTTCTAGCACCCTCCCATACTACGTCGGGTGAGACCTCAGTTGGTGCTCCACGGACTATTGTCGAATGGGCCAGTAGTACTAGGATTTGTTTGGCTAAATCACCTCTGAACTTGGGTCAGGCCCATACAAGCCAGCACAAATATCCACTTAGTTTTTTTATATTCTTGAGATAAATTCAACATCCATGCTAGGATACCATAGTACAGAGAGTCTTAACTCACTTTGAGGAGAAGAGACTCCACATCAAGGGAAGGTTCATCAGTGGGTAAGCTATTGATGGGTAAAGAGATCACCTCCCTAGGTAGTTCATGAGTGAGTCAAGGACCAAAGCTTCCACCCAAAGGAAACTTTTGGTTGTTCATCAACCCTCACAAATAGTTGAGTGACTCTTCCCAATCTAGTAGGTTCATCAATGCACAAGCTTCCAGTGGGTTCTTTATCCTTATAATAAATCCACTACTCATTATAATTATTTCACCTAGCAAACCTTTGTGAGGGTTATTCAACTGGTTACTTACTATCGAGCTTGATTTCTACAAATTCTGATAATTTCTCTCTCTATGTCTTCACCTCCTCCCCAAGAAAAAATTTCTTCCGTGCTTTGTATAATTTCTTCCACTATGTATGTGTTGAGAGAATGAGTTCCCTTTCCTTCATTGGATATGTGCTTCCCCTTTCGTTTTTTGTACTTTTCTTGCATAAGAGAGCAAGGTTGTGTTTTCTACCTTCGCATATATATGAATCCCCCCTTTTTTTCTCCCATGGACTTTATTTCATGCCTCCTAACAGACTAATCATCTATCAGTTTCCATGGTTCCAAGGATCTCAAGTCCTTATATTTTATAGACTTGGCCCCCACTTGATGCATATTCACATAGATATGCATAAGGCTTGAACTTGGTGGTCTTTCAAGGACTTAATGGAGTCTTGGCTACAGTGGTTTTGATAAATTTGGGGCCCAAGTTCAACATTTGTCCTATCATGCATATGGGTTCATAAGATGAAAATGAAACTTATCTTGGCCTGGTTTCACTCATTTACTCTCTGATATTGGTAGACCTATCTACATAATAACTGGATATTTCAACACTTTAAATAAAGTAATCAATTATAGACATAGATTTCCCATCTCTATAGATCCATAGATTTTCGAAAACTATTCATAGGGAATGCACGATTCCTTTTAAATATTTGCATAGGGCATTGACATCCCCATTTAAATATTTTGGCCCTCTCCCAACGATACAACACTATATCGCAATATCGGCCCCTTCATGGTCTATCAAGTTTGGAACTCCACCGATATGAATATCATCTGGTATGCGGGGTCATCGGGATGCGGGAACTCGCCATGTGGAGGAGAGAGAAAGGGGAGGCCCGACCCTTGTTTTTCAGCCATCTCCTTCGTATTTGGTTTTTTTAGCCCCGAATGACACACCAATTTATGGCATGAATGACTGTTGGCAAGTCTTTTGAGCTGTGAACCATGTCGATCCATTGATTGTTGATATCACAGGACTGCAGGATTGCTATATCGGCCTTTTGTGCCAAGACAACCGATAATCCTTAAGTGTGAACCGCGGGACTCTGTCGATAGCTAATTGTCTAGGCCACGTGGAGGAGAGAGAATGGAGGCTGCTCCCCTTGTTATTTTCCTACTTTACTTTGTTATCTATTTTTATCCCTTCTTCGGTAGTGCAACAATATATTGAAAATCGCCCCCCTCGTGGTTTGGAGTATGTTGTAACTGAAGGACTATTGGATGGGTAGGATGCAAAATGTGATATCAGCATTTGGGGCTCTGATATACTGATAACCTTACTTGTGTGCCCCAAGGATTCTGCTGATATGCGATATCGACAATCGGTGGATTGCTACTTTTCATTCCGTTGTGGTTCCTTACCTACTGAGCTTCACTGATATCCGATTTGCAATTGCGATCATACCTCCGATTGCAATTTGTCTCCACACTTAGTCATTTTCTTGGTTTGCTGGGCTTTTCCAGGGTAGACTTCCAAATTCATTAACTTCTACTCTAGGAGTCTATTTTTGGACTTCCATATACCGTTTGAAAGCTCTTTCCAAGCACTGGGGAATGGAGAGGGTCTGATTAAGCTATGATAGCTTCTGTGGCCTAAATATTAGAATCAAAAATCACTTCTATTTGACTTTTTAAGCAACTGAAGACTGATGAAGCAATGAGTGACAACATAGGAAACACCACTTCTCAACATTAACATAGCATTAACTCAACACAATGAATATATACATAATAATCATAACATAAAAAATAAGAGTATACTTATCGTATAAGAGATCTGGCAACTGAAATCTGGAATTTAACTCTCCACCCAACCAAGGACAAGCTACAAGAAGAGTTACTTGTAGATGTCACCTCGAACCAAATTACAATTCTTATGGTGGAGTGATTTTGAGGGAAAATTTAATCAATCTAGACCGCTAAAATAGAATGTCATGAGGCCACTCTACCTCCCTCCACTATCTACACAAATATCCACTTAGTTTTTCTATATTCTTCACATAAAATCGACATGCATGCCGGGATACCATAGTAAAAAGAGTCTCAACTCACTTTGAGGAGAAGAGACTCCACATCAAGGGAATGTTCATCAGTGGGTAAGCCATTGATGGGTAAAGAGATCACCTCTCTAGGTAGTTCATTAGTCAGTCAAGTACCAAATATTCAGCTCAAAGGAAACCTCTAGTGGTTCATCAACCCTCACAAATAGTTGAGTTACTCTTCCCAATCTAGTAGGTTCATCAATGAACAAGCTTACAGTGGGTTCTTTATCCTTAAAATAAATCCACTATTCTTTATAATTATTTCACCTACCAAACCTTTGTGAGGGTTATTCAACTAGTTACTTACTCTTGAGCTTGATTTCTACAAATTGTGATAATTTCTCTCTCTGTGTCTTCACCTCCTCCCCAAGATGAAATTTCTCCTGGTGCTTTGTACAATTTCTTCCACTACGTATCAGTTGAGAGAATGAGTTCTCTTTACTTCATTGGATATGTGTTCCCCATTCATTTTTTTGTACATCCCTTGCATAAGAGAGAAAGTTTGTGTTTTCTACCTTGACATATATATGAAGCCCCCCTTTTTTTCTCCCATGGACTTCATTACATGCCTCCTACTAGACTAATCGTCTGTTAGTTTCCAAGGTTCCAAGGATCCCAAGCCCTTATATTTTATAGATTTTCCCCCACTTGATGCATATGCACATAGATATGCATAAGGGTTGAACTTGGTGGCTTTTCAAGGGCTTAGTTCAGTCTTAGCGACAATGGTTCTAATAAATTTGGGGCCCGAGTTCAACATCTAGCCTCTCGTGCATATGGGTTCATAAGATGAAAATCAAACTTGGCTTTGCCTAGTTTCACTCACTTACTCTCTGGTATTGGTAGACCTATCAACATAATAACCAAATATTTCAACGCTTCAAAGAAAGTAATCAATTATAGACATAGATTTCCCATCTCTATGGATCCATGTAATTTAGGTTAATTTTCAAACCCAAAACTATTCATAGGGAATGCAGGATTCCTTTTAAATATTTGCCTAAGACATTGACATCTCCATTTAAACATTTCATCCCTTTCCCAAAGATATAACACTATATCACAATAGTGGCCCCCGCATGGTCTATCAAGTTTCAAACTACACCGGTATTACTATCATGTGGTATGTGGGGTCGCTGGGATGTGGAAACTCACCATGTGGAGGAGATAGGATGGGGAGACCCAACCCTTGTTTTGTCAGCCATTTCCTTTGTATTTGGTTTTCTCAACCCCCTAGCAACGCACCACTTTATGGCATCATTGGCGGTTGGCGAGTCTTTTGAACTGTGAACCATGTGGATCCGTTGGTTGCCGATATCATAGGACTGCGGGATTGTTATATTAGCCTTCGACTCGAGGACCACTGATAATACTTAAGTGTGAGCCTCAGGACTCCACCAATAGCCGATCGTCAACGCAATGTGGAGGAGAGAGAAACGAAGTCCCCCCCTATTTTTTTCCTACTTTCCTTTGTTAGCTCTTTCCGACCCTTCCCTGGCAGTGCAACAGTACATCACAAACTGGTCCCCGCATGGTTTGGAGTATGTTGTAACAGACGGACTACTAGATCTGTGGGATGCGGGATGCGATATTAGCATTCAGAGCTCTAATATTCCGATAACCATACTTGTGTGCCCTAAGGATCCTGCTGATATGCGATATTAGTGATCGGTGGGTTACTACTTTTCATTCCATCACTGTTCCTTACCTGCTAAGCTCCACTAATATTCGATTTGTGATTGCAATTGGACCTCCAATTGAAATTTGTCTCCCCACATAGTAATTTTCTTGGTTTGATGGGCTTTTCTGAGGTAGACATCAAAATTACTTAACTTCTACTCCAAGAGTCCATTTTTGGACTTCCATATACCATTGGAAAGCTCTTTCCGAGAACTCGGTAATGGAGAGGGGTGGATTAAGCTATGATAGCTTCTATTACCCAAATATTAGCATCAAAAATAAGTTCTATTTGACTTTTTAAGCAACTGAAGATTGATGAAGCAATGAGTGACAACATAGGAAACACCACTTCTCAACATTAACATAGCATTAACTCAACACAATGAATAGATACATAATAATCACAACATAAACAATAAGAGTATACTTATCGTATAAGAGATATGGCAACTAAAAGTGGGACTTTAACTCTCCGCCCAACCATAGATAAGCTACAAGAAGAGTTACTTGTAGATGTCACCCTGAGCCAAATTACAGCGCTCGAGGTGGAGTGCTTTTGAGGGAAAATTTAACCAATATACACATATAAAACATGATGACATGAGGCCACTCTGCCTCCCTCCACTAGCTACACAAATATATACTTAGTTTTTCAATATTCTTCAGATAAAATTGACATCCATGCCATGATTCCATAGTACAAAGAATCTCCACTAACTTTCAAGAGAAGAGACTCCACATCAAGAGAAGGTTCATCAGTGGGTAAACTATTGATGGGTAAAGAGATCACCTCTCTAGGTAGTTCATCTAAGATTTAAGCACCAAAGCTTTAGCTCGAAGGAAACTTTTGGTGGCTCATCAACCCTCAAAAATAGTTTAGTGACTCTTCCCAATCTAGTAGGTTCATGAATGCACAAGCTTCCAGTGGGTTATTTATACTTAAAATAAATCCACTACTCTTTATAATGATTTCACCTAGAAATCCTTTGTGAGATTTATCCAACTGGTTACTTATGCTCGAGCTTTATTTCTACAAATTCTGATAATTTATCTCTCTGTGTATTCACCTCCTTCCCAGGACAAAATTTTTTGAGTGCTTTATACAATTTCTTCCACTACGTATGCATTGAGAGGATGAGTTCTCTTTCCTTCATTTCATATGTGCTTCCCCTTCCTTTTGTTGTACTTCCCTTGCATAAGAGAGTGAGGTTGTGTTATCTACATTGGCATATATATGAATCCCCCCTTTTTTTCTCCCATATACTTCATTTCATGCCTCCTAATAGACCAATCGTTTGTCATTTTCCAAGGTTCCAAGGTTCCCAAGCCCTTCAATTTTATAGACTTAGCCCCCATTTGATGCATATGCACATAGATATGCATAAGGCTTGAACCTATTTTTTTTTCAAGGGCTTATTGCAGTCTTGGCTGTAGTCGTTCTGATAAATTTGGGGCACGTGTTCAACATTTGGCCTGTAATACATATGGGTTCATAAGATGAAAGTGAAACTTGGTTTGGCCTAGTTTCACTCAATTACTCTCTGATATTGGTAGACCTATCAACATGATAACTGGATATTTCAACACTTCACAACAGGTAATCAATTATAGGTACATACATTTCCCATCTCTACAGATCCATTCAATTAAGGTTAATTTTCAAGCCCAAAACTATTCATAGTGAATGCACCATTCCTTTTAAATATTTGTATAAGACATTGATATCCCCATTTATGTAGGATTCTGTCTCTAAATCTTTCTCCTACAGCACAAGTGCATGAGGAGGCAAGGAAAGCTCCCTAGAGTCAACCTATGGGTTGATTGTAGACCAGTGCCTAGGACATCTTAAATAGAGGAGTGCTTGTAAGGTTATATGTGAGGGGTTTACGACACTCCAATTTTCACGTAAAAGGTAATAGGAGGGGCTTCGTTCAATTAGATTTCAAATAGGTATATTCAAGAGAACTCATGGATCCAACTGCTAGGGGTATATGGGGCAATCTCTAATAGAAATGGTTTCTTCTTCTCGTGGCCGACACATAGAAATGAGACAAATTAAAACCGAAGTCGTAGGAGTGATGGAGAGGAGGAAAGGAAGCAGGTAAATAGATGCATAGGGATGTAACAAATAGAATCCTAAATAGAAGTGTTCCAATGGAAGTGGAATCTGATGGATAGGGCTATAAACAACATAAAATTTGAAACCATGGTTTTCCAATATAAATATAAAAGATGGAGGAGATGGATTGATAGAAACAATAGAGAACTTATTGAGGTTTCAATCCTATGATGTGGGTATTTCTATCAGCAAATAGTGTGAGAAAGGCTGTGCTCGTATTGGTACTTCATGCTATTAAAAAAACCAACTAAATATGTAATACACATAGGCACTATTCTCTAATAGAAGCTAGGGTAAATCCGTGAACCAAGGAGACACCAACAATCTCATTATATTATTTCATTGAAGGAAAAATAGCTCACGAAATGAGGTTATAGAAGGGAAAACTTACTGCACATTAATCATGTTAGGAATCAACAGGAAAATACCATTTAACTTAAAGGCTCCAATAACCAATCCATACACTCAACAATTATATCAGCAAAACCCACATGAACAAGAAAATTAGAACCAAAATGGCATCACAGAGTTCAGCCCTCGCAGGTCAGAATATCTAGAACCTTTGTATAATATTTCTCCCCCCTATTTATAAGAGCAGGCGGAGCTGGAATTAGAGTTTACAAAATATCTGAGCTCGACTGCAGTTGTCATGCTAGACTAGCTATCTCGACTCTATAAGGCTCTTCTACCACCTACCTAAAGATTACAACAAGGATAGAATCCCTTTCTTGGAAAAAATATAGAAATAAATTCATAGAGAAAGAAACTCAAGAGAGGAAAGAGGAGGTGTGCCCTTGGTTCTTCAGTGGAGGCCTTGGATAGATCCACGTCCCTAGTGTCATCAAGATTCTTTTTGGCTAGTTGAGGCGGTTCACTGCTTCTCGACCAGTTTCTATCAATTATAACTTAACTGTGTGAGTGTCCTATTCGATGGAATAGGGAGTGGAGTGGCAAAAGGAATGTGTCCAAGCAGTCCTTTTTTGTGTAGAGGGAATGGAGCACCATGTCATTCCATTAAGTCTTCCTGAGTTCCCCCAATATTTCTCTGGAGTTACACCATGCTCCATTAAAGTCCTTATCTTCCAGCCCATTTTCCCATTTAGGTCTCTGCGCAACACGGTCATGGCCTTTAACATTAAAAATAGACGAACAGGTTGGCGTTTTTAATTTCCCCTTTAGCCCCATTTAGCATAGCCCCTTATGTGACATTCCTAAATATAACCGGGGGCTAGAACTAGGGGCTGAGACCTCAAGTGTTATGGCCTTCAGACCCGTGTTTGGAGGCCTCTCCTTTGTTATCATAAATCCACATATCGATGCTTTAAACCTTTCTTTAGCCTTTTCATTGGGGCGAGACGACAGTCCAGATACGAGGTCCTTATAGATCCTACCCTAGTTATTTATGGCATCCAAGGAAGAGTCCTACACATTGCAATCACCTACAAGAGGAGAAGGCCCCATACCCTTTTCTTTGGAGTGGGTCAATAGTCTAGACATGAAGTCCTTATAGACCCTACCATAACATTTTATCGCATTCAGAAGAGAAGTCCCACATATTACAATTGTACTGCACTGTTGTCTTAAGCCTTTACCCCTTAACTTTTGCGATCATCAATCTGCGGGGTGACATTATTACTGCCATGTGTCACCCAGTGAGTTGTGGCATGTGGCACTCGGAAATGGTCACATGTTAACTACGAAAACACTAAAACCGAGTGACATGTGTCCTCTACCATGTCATCAACCATACTGCCATGTCACCGCTGACGTCAACTACCCTATCACCTTAGAGGACCAATCAGAGGCCACCACATGGCCCCCTAAAGGAGAGAGAAAAGGGCCTACCTGGCCTTGTTTTGTAATCCTTTCATGTGTTAAATGTTTTGGCCCTCTCCCGGTGATACAACATTATATCGGAATATCAACGCCTGCATGGTATATCAAGTTCGAAACTCCGCCAATATGACTATCATATGAGAAGCAACGTCACCGAGATGCGGGAACACGCCACATGGAGGAGGGAGAAAGGGGAGGCCTGACCCTTGTTTTTTCAGCCATTTCCTTCGTATTTGGTTTTCTTCGCCCCCCAATGATGCAACACTTTATCGCATAATCGATGGTTGGCTAGTCTTTTGAACTGTGAATTGTGCCAATCCATCGATCACTGATATAATGGGACTACGGGACTGTAGTATAAGCCTTTAGCATCGGGACCATCAATAATCCTTATGTGTGAGCCCCGGGACTCCACCGATAGCCAATCTATGACGCCACATAAAGGAGAGAGAAAGGGGGCTACCTGCCTTTGTTTTTTCCTTCTTTCCTTTGTTAGCTCTTTTCGGACCTTCCCTAGTGATGCAAAAATATATCACAAATCAAGCCCTACATAGCTTGGAGTATGCTATAACTGAGGGACTACTAGATCTGCATGATGTAGCATGCGATATCGATGTTCAGGGCTCTCATATACTGATAACCTTAGTTGCATACCCCAAGGATCTTACTGATATGCGATATCGACGATCAATGGATTGCTACTTTTTATTTCGTCATTGTTCCTTACCCATTGAACTCCCTGATATCTTATTTTTTATTGTGATTGGACCCCTGGACCTCCGATTTTGATTTGTCTCCACACTTAGTCATTTTTTTGGTTTGCTGGGCTCTTCCAAGGTAGACTTCAAAATGCCTTAGCTTCTTCTCCAAGAGTCCATTTTTGGACTTCCATATACCGTTGGAAAGCTCTTTCCGATCATTGGAAAATGGAGAGGAACTAATTAAGCTATGATAGCTTCTGTTGCCCAAATATTAGCATGAAACATCACTACTATTTGACTTTTTAAGCAACTGAAGATTGATGAAGAAGTGATTGACAACATAGGAAACACCACTTCTCGACATTAACATAATAGTAACTCAACACAATTAATAGATACATAATGATCACAACACAAAAATAAGAGTATACTTATCATATAAGAGATCTGGAAAATGAAAGTGGGGCATTAACTCTCCACCCAACTATAGACAAGCTACAAGCAGAGTTACTTATAGATCTCACCCCGAGCCAAATTAAAGTGCTTGGGGTGGAGTTCTTTTGAGGAAAATTTAACCTAGATAGCTAAAACGTGATGTCATGAGGCCACTTTGCCTCCCTCATTATCTACACAAATATCCACTTATTTTTTCTATATTCTTGAGATAAAATTGACATCCATGACAGGATACCATAGTACAAAGAGTCTCAACTCACTTTCAGGGGAAGAGACTCCACATCAAGGGAAGGTTCATCAATGGGTAAGATACTAATGGGTAAAGAGATCACCTCTCTAGGTATTTCATGAGGAAGTCAAGCACCAAAGATTCATCTCGAAGGAAACTTTTTGTGGTCCATCAACCCTCACATATAGTTCAGTGTCTCTTCCCAACCTAGTAGGTTCATCAATGCACAAGCTTCGAGTGGGTTCTTTATCCTTAAATGAAATTCACTATTCTTTATAATTATTTCACCTAGGAAACGTTTGTGAGGGTTATTCAACTGGTTACTTACTCTCGAGAATGATTTCTAAAAATTTTGATAATTTTTCTCTCTATTTCTTCACATCCTCCCTAGGACAAAATTGTTTCCAGTGCTTTGTACAACTTCTTCCACTATGTATGCATTGAGAGAGTGAATTCTCTTTCCTTCATTTCATATGTGCTTCCCCTTCCTTTTGTTGTACTTCCCTTGCATAAGAGAGTGAGGTTGTGTTACCTACCTTGGCATATATATGAATACCCTATTTTTTTCTCCCACAAACATCATTTCATGCCTCCTAATAGACCAATCATCTATCATTTTCCAAGGTTCCAAGGTTCCAAGGTTCAAGGAAGGAAAATGTAGCCCATTCCTTCCTTAATTTCTTTGTCCTTTGATCATTTTCGTTTGACCTAGTAGACACCTAGGCTTGTCCTTTCCTTTTCATTTTAGACTTATTTCCTATTAATCCCATTAACTTCTCATCCAACCCATGGATGATACATTTAAATTAACCATTTCCTCAAACAACCTTTGTCCCCAAGAAACTGGAATTTGTGTCTTTTCCTCTCAACCTTTTAAATAATTACAATTATTTATAGCGAGGAAATAATAACTAGTGGATGTCATAGTCCCCTCTTTCCTAGGGGGAACACCATCCTTAGTGTTCAATAACGATATACAACCAAAACATTGTTTAGACCAAGCTTTTCTAATGTGGAGATTTACATATAACTATGTATAACATTTACAATGTATTTTCATTTTCCTTACTCAACAAATAAGAAAGGATATGTTTCCTTTATCTGGTCATCCGTCTCCCATGTGGGTTATTTGGCCCCAAAGTGCCTCCATTTCACTTTTGATTACTTTATTACTCGATTCTATAGCATGATATGCCTCCAATTCATGATGCATAGAGATTTTGGTTAGAGCTCTGACTTTAAATCTACCTATAACGCAAACAAGTCAATTCCATGACTAACAACCTACACATATATTTTAAGAAATGAAACATGAAAGACAAATGATTGATGGAGGTAAGGCCAATGTATTAGCCACTGGCCCTATTCTCTAGATCACTTCAAATGGCTCATAAATCCATGGTGTCGATTTCTCGCATGACCTAAATTTCAAGGAACTCTTCATGGGTCTAACTTGTAGGAAAACATTTTACCCAACATTGACTTCTTTGTCCACTCTATGTCAGTGTTCATAGCTATTCTACCTATCATGTGACACCTTTAAGTTTTTCTTACTATATTTATTTTCCTGTTCTGTTTCCTTCAACATAGTAGCCCCAATAAGGACGTTATTCACTGGATCATTCTAACTTATTAGTGTTACAACTCCTCCCATAGGGTGCTTCAAATGGGGTCACTTTCAACAAGTTTTGATACCCATTTTTATATGTAAATTACACAAGTGGAAGGTAATATTCCCACTTCCTTGGCTGGTGCATTACATACCTTCTTAACATGTCCTCAAGAATTTTTTTTTCCTGTCTTTTCCCCATTAGTTTAAGGATGATAAGTTGTGCTAAATTCCAGCTTGATTCAAATTCCTACAAATATTTATGTACAAAATTTTGAAGTGAACTTTGCATCAATATCCAAGATAATATTCTTGGGGGCTCCATGTAATCTCACAACTTCCCTTGTGAAAATTTGAGCCACCTCACTTGCTGAATTTATAGACTTAACGACTATGCAGTGAGCTACCTTGCTCAACTAGTCAACCACTATCATGATTGAATCATGTTGCCTAGGAGTCTTTGGCAGCCCGTTAATAAAGAACATCGAAATCACTTCCCGCTTCTATTCTAGAATGGTAATAGGCTAAAATAAACCAACTCAGTGCTTGCACTCAACATTTACTTGTTGAAACTCTATGAACTTGGAGATGAAATCAATCACTTACTTTTTCAAGTCAGGAAAATAGTAAAATTTCTTGATGGTTGTTAGAGACCTTTGATAACTCGAGTGACAAAAATATGACTTCGATGGAAACTCTTTTGGTAATATTTTCTTCAATTCGTTTTCATTTGGCACATAGATTCATTTTTTGAATCTAATTATCCCATCACTAGTTAGGTTTTATTCCTTATCCTCTTCACCTTCACATGATTGTTGCAATTGATTTTTCAATTGCCAATATTTTCCGTCTTATGCCCTAGCATTTTTTATGCTTTATTCAAGATCAATTCCAAAGGAACTTATGGCTGCTATATGGTTTCTTTTCAATCTCCTTCTATGTGCATAAGCCACTTTGTTCTCTTTACCTTATATTTGATTTCAAAATCCAATTCACTAAGAATGGCTAGCAATCTAGTTTTCCTTGAATTTAATGTGGGATTTCTTTCAAATAAATACTTCATCTATCCATGATCATTCATCAGAGTAAATATTCTTCCAAGGAGGTAATGCCTCCACATTTTCAATGCATGGATAATGGAAACCAATTGCAAATCATGATTTACATAGTTCTACTCATATTCATTCAACATATGAGATTCATAATAGATCACTTGGCCTCTCGGCATCAAGAACCCGCATATCCTTCCTTACAGGCATTCATGCATACAATGAATTCCTTTTTAGGATCTTCTATCCTGAATAATAGTGCATTTGTTAACAATTTCTTCAGATAATCAAAGCTTGTAGCACAATCGGTTGTCCATCTAAATCTCTTTCCTTTCTTCTACAATGTAGTAGTTGGGTGGCCAATTTTAGCGAAGTTCTTAATGAACCTCCTATAACAGCCTCCTAGTCCTATGAAGGACCTGACCTTAACCACACTCTTAGGGTATGGAGATTGACCTACCTATTCCACTTGGACCCCCACCCTTTTTTTTTAGTTTCCTTAATTGTAGCACGAACCAATATTTTTGAAAGTTTTTCATGTCTTGAACTTTCAGAGCCATTTTGAGGCCTTAAATGATGTTTTCTTGGAAAACAAGAAAACCAATAATCTATAGTAGGGGTTTTTTATCAGCCATTTTGTCACATTTTATCACTGAGCCTCATAATGGGATCAATCAACATCTTATTTAGACTTGTCACCATTATCAGAAAACCCTATTAAGCAAGTTTGCTTCATCCCCCAAAATTTCAGCCCTAAACTACATCATCTGATCCAGTTTTAGGACCAACACTCCTTGTATGCCTACTGGGTGTGATCACCTATAGGTTGCTCTACTATGCCCTATGTTGGTCACCAGTAGGTTCATCACCTTTGTGCCTACGTTAGTTTTAGAAATCTGAGAGAATGATTGGGATTCCAGATGCTTTCCCTTCTAGGAGTGTCCAAAAGTTGTTTCAACTACTTACCTTGGATAAAACATTAGGATCCTATCCTTCCCTACTTTGGAGTTTTCACCACTTATCCTTTGATCCTATCCCTCCATCAAAGGTGGATCTCACACCCTAGATTGGTAATTGGATAAGAACTCCCAACTTACCGTACTTCTCTATATATTCCAAGCCTTTAATGTGGTCAGGGGTCCACTTTTGGAGAACAAATCTACCCTTATGTTGTTGTAGTGAGTGTTCATAATATCATGAATTTAGGGTGGTTGAAGGTGCATATTGGGAAAAGGAAAGGACAATTCAAGAACTTGGAGGAGCTCTTCTACAAGATCAATTGCTACTTATTTTTGTAATCTCCTTCCATTTATACTAATGAAAAGAATAAATTGTTTTCCCATATGTGATGTTATTCTTTAATATATTTTAATACCATATTCATCTATTGAATGAAGTACTTAGATGATACTACATAGATCTCGTAGTTTCTTGGCTTATGTTATCTCATTGTGCAGCTTCTAATTTTGGCATTCAAAGATGGAATTAAATCTTCTAAGCTAAAGAAGGAGTGAAGTGCATGAAGGATTCCTGGTAGGCCTTAGTCCATCATATATTTACTTTAAGGAAACATATTGTGTTCTTTGTCTCTCTGTTGTTCTAGGTTAGCCGCTGCTGGATGGGAGATACTTTTGTCTGCAATTGTAAATCATGTATAAAAAGTAGGTGACTCCACTAGGGATCAGAGTATTACCTCCGTGGTTTCCTTATCCATTGCATTTGATTACCTCCTTGATAGACCTTTATTGTGTCATTCAACCAAGAACAAGCCTAGCAAGTGATTCCATCGAACCTTTTTCATAAATTTTCTACCAGAATCCTATTTTTGAGGAAAAATTCTCCCCTAGTGGCTATGAGATAGTATTGCACCTCACCCAGGCCCACATTGTACCAACGTTGCCATGCACTGGTCCCTCTTCTGCACCAACCTTAGTCTTCTTTTTTGTACAAATGTTTCCTTGGTTCTTAAGCCTCTATTTTTTCGTCCTGCTTCCAACTAAACTTCCCTGACTCTCAAGTGCCTTATGGTCTCTCTAAAGTCTCCATTTGGTTTGTATTTGTGTTTTTTTCCTTTGGTAAGAATTGGTTTTGTTTTTTCTTTGTTCTTATGATTTGGTTGCTTGAAAACTGATTTTGTTTTATTTTGATCACTTGGATGAATTTTTGTTTTAGTCATAATTCTCAAAAGTATAATTGAATCCGTAATTGAACATTTACATCTTAGTTTTCCTCATTTCAAAAATTAAGTGTGTTGAAAAGAAAAATATTTGCATTTGCATCTAAGGTTTTGAGTGTGAAATTGGAATTCCCTATTGTGAGATTTCATGTTTTTCTTTCATTCTTTCAAAAGCAAAATCACCCTCAATCATCGGGGGGAGGGGGGGCTGAACTATGTATTGAGTCGCACCTCTTTTGATTTTTGAAATTTTCACCCAATTTCAATTTGCGTCATATGTTCATGAAATCTCATATTACGTTTGATTTCATTGGAATCCTCTTCTTCTTTTTTTAAGAATTCTCTTGCATATATCACATTTACATAGTTTGAATTCTCATTTTCACAATTGGAAAGGAAATTGTGCATATATTACATTGCATGGTTTGACATCTTTTAATCCTTTCAATTGAATTGGAATAGTGAAATTGAAGGGTCTAGTTAGGAAGCTCTTGTTTTCTGCATAGTTCATTGTCCATCATTATTTTCACCTCTTCCCTACACTAGATAGCTTTCATCGAAAATGTTTTCTTCTTTGTCATATTAGTTGCATCATAGGCATGTCTAGGTGACATCGAGTTTTGAGACTCAAAACTGAAATCTAATTCAATATCAAATCTAAAGTTCATCTCAATTAACCTGAGTATTTGAAACTTAATGACACGCATAGATGTCTAGTCTAGAGACCTGTTCCAACACCTTTAAACATAGGATTTGTCATTGTTTCCCAGCATTTCATCCCGGGGGTGAAATATCGTTCCACATATCTATGTGTATAGGATCGTTCTCCATGTACCTTTGGGTATATTGGATGATGCTCCATGCATGTAAAGTATTTGGGAACACTCTCATCGAACGATTACACATTAGACAACACTACTATGGACTGCTCTCCCATGTACCATCGAGTATACTTTGGGAATCACCATTTGGTTGTTATCGATTCATAGGTAACTGAGTCAGCTACCTTGTATACCAAGATACACTGAACACAACATTCAGGGATATTTCCTATACATACATTAAGTCCTTGGTTTTCCAAGGTGTATATTGTAGTTCACAGTTGCTTGGTAAACCTTTATGCCTAGTTACCCCTTTGTTTTGTTTATGTCTTTAATTTATAAACTCAATTAATTGACCGCAGAAAAACATGTTCTCCATGGAAAAAATACTTAGTGGACCTTAGTTTAAGATTAATGGCAACAGTTCTGGAGTCTACCAATCAAGGGTACCCCTATGATGGGAATCCCGTCCCTTTTCCTTCTTTTGGAAACATTGGTACTCCTTATATGGAAACATTATAACTTCCTAGATTTACCATTGGTTTTCAAGTTTCATTATTTTCGACCCATATGGTTCTGAATGTCCAAACTTCTTCTCAACTGAGTTCTCCTCCACATGAACAAAATCAACCTCATGTTGATCCTAAAGTTTACCATTTTCCTTCTTCGCATCTATTGTCTTCTTCCTCTTCTTCCTCTTCATGTGGTGAAAGCATATAGGTTGGTAACTAGGTGGATAAGAAGAAGAAGAAAAGGAAGATTAAGAAGAAGCAAAATAAGCAAGGGGGAAACCAAGAAACCATTGCTATAGATGCAACTAGTATGGAAAAATATTCCAATTAGCCCCATAAAATCAAATTCCCGTAGATGTTGTGTATGGGTGATCACCTTCTTAGAAATTATCTTGGTATTCCCAAGGTATTATAAGTGTGGTCGACAGGCTCACATCAACCTTTGTCATTGGCCTATGGAGATCATATTGGTGACAAACCTTCAACTAGTGATAGTAAGGTCCATGGAAAAAAGGGTAATCTCAAATTTCCCTGTAAGCTATGTGAAGGGAATCATCCTATTAAACTTTTTCCTTATATGTATGAAGCCTAAAAGGTGTTGGAAAACCTCACAACTTCTAAGCCACGACTTCCACCTGGTTATCGAAATCTTTCTCCCAATCCTCCACTACTTAATGAAGAGATTGATCAAAATCTGAATCCAATCAATCCCCCTCTCTCTGAACGTGAATCCCATGAGTCTGTTCCCAACCAACCATTGGATGAGAAAATGGTTGACTTAATTCCACCTTTACTTGAATGTACCCTTCTCATAGAGAGTGAGCTTCAGACCACTCAAGTTCTTCTCATTTCTTCAGGTTCTAATGAACTAGGGGATAGCTCTCCCATTCCCATGGCATAGGAGGGAAATTATCTTGTTCCTGCAACAATGGAGAGAATTTATCCCATTCCCATAATACAGGGGGGCAGTACTCCCATTCCCATGACACCCCCTCCAAGTAGTATGGTCACTTCCTTTGATTGGAGTCGACTGACACGATATCGTCATCCTCCTTATGTGCCCTTTCATATCATATTACATGCTTATAATATGGTCGTACCTATCATAATTATAGATGAAGGTGCATATATTAGTATTATGTCCTCAACTAGTTGGCAAGATTTAGGTTCTCTGCAACTTGTGCCTATTACCAAAAATATTTTGGCTTTTAACAGAGGAACCAGTAAACTGTTAGGGATCCTTCCTAAGTTTCCTATTATTTTAGGAGGAAAAACTATCTATATCGATGTGATGATAGTACAAGGCCCTTTGGATTTTAATTTACACCTTGGTGTGACTATGTTTATGTCATGGGAGCTCTTGTCTCTTCACTCTTTCGTGTGATGTGCTTCCTGCGTGAAGGAAGAATCATGACTATTGACCATATTTTGTTCATTGGTCCTAATTTGACTCCCAATGAACCATCTTCCCTAAATGGTCCTTATATGCAAGTGGTATCTTCCCCACCACAAATTAATTATGTTGCAACATATCCCATTCATGTACCTACTAATGAAGATGAGCCTTTCATTGTCTGCTCAACTTCTTTTGACCTAGATCCATTATGTGATGTAGTGCCTCATTTATAGGGTAATTGGAGTATGATATTTCCATTGGATCCCTTGATATATATCACTTCCAAATCATTGTTCTCCCATCTAATGAGAGCCTCTTGGAATCCATGGTCTCTCGCAAGTCATGATCAAGGTTCTCAGAGTAGATTTCCTTTTCTTGTGTCAAGATCCTTAACAAATGGAATAAGGTCCTTTGAGAATATTTCCCTATCTTGTGTTAATCTCGTTAAAAAATAAAACAAGGTGTCATGAGGGTAGTTATTTTACTATGTCAACCTCGTTAAAAAATGAGACAGGTTCCTATGAGAATAGTTCTTTTTTGTGTCAAACTCATTAAAAAATTAAACATATCCCCTTATAATTTGAGTCTAATTAGATATCGTAAATTATTGGTCAATCCTTTCACTTTATTTCGTAAATTAACCTTCATTCCATCCACCTATTAGTACCCAGTAGTCTACTTAGGCGCTTGAAATGAAGCTTGGGGGGGGCATGTACCTCGAACTGAATCATTATGCCCGGGGCATGCAAACTTATTCCAAGCATAGTTTTTCCTCTATTTCAAGCTTGTTTAAAAATGAAACCAATTTCAAGCATAGTCTCCCATGTGTCAATCTTCTGTAAAAATGAAACCATTCCAATGTTATCGCTCGTGATTGCCATTTTTATCAACCTTTATTTTCCAAATGAGCCATGGTTTTTTTCATTCCATCATCACCATCTGCTTAGTCAATCATATGCTTTCACTTTTTTTTTACCCTTCATTGAGGAACCACAATGATAAGTGGCCTTATTAGCCAACCTATTGACCTTTGCATGTTTTAAGCAGTTCCATCATCACTAGAACCAATTTCTACCCTTTATATCACTTGTTCCTCGAGGAGGATTTCTCTTTCATCTCTTTTCAAACTCCCAAAATATGAAAAGATTGTAGAGCACTTATATTTTTGAACTTCTAAAATTAAATGAAAATAAGTCTACTCAGTATAAGTTTAATCCTTTTCGAGATTGAGATAGACTACCTTCGAAAAAGGAATACCATAGTCAAAAATGGCTAAGAGGTTCTGTTGGGTGTTTTTTTCTACCTTTTCGTACCTAAGGGACTACCTATGAAAAGGTACATTTGGAGTTTTCTTTTTGTCTCTTTTTTGAACTCTCTAAACATGTAAAATATGTTGAGTTTCACCTTCACTAGAGTTGTTAAAACATCAAACAGTGATAGACTTGTCAAACATGACGAGACTGAACCACTCCTTCTCATGGCTCATTAAATATACTTGGAAGGATTCATCTGAAGGATGAACTTATATATCAAGCATATGTTACCATCCTCAAGCTTGTTAAAAAATAAAGAGGTACTAACTAATATGGTTGGCGAAATTAGGAAAACAAGTGATTCCATTTTGCTAATGGCAGCTAGCCGCTCTTGAACACAACACTCTTCCACTTCATCTCTATGGTTATTGGGTTGGGTAATATTCTTGTCTTTTAGTTATCATACCATTTTGAGAGCCTTAATTTTGGTTTTGGATCAATGATACCAATTCCATTCAATGTTGTTAGTGTGCTCAATGGAATTCATTTAGTTGATCTCTGGTACAATACTGTTAAGCCTTCATTTCATGTCTTCCTTTCTGATCCAGTTCCATGTCACCATCATTGTGATAATTTTGTCTCAATCATAATAATCATTTCCTATCATTGATGGGGGATACATCAAGGCCCTCCTATGATGGGTTCCTTCCTATTGACATTAGCACATCATCCAGGAATTTGAATTAAAAACACAACTTTGGTACCTTGGTGCTTCAATACAGCAACGACAAGTTTCCTCACTCTCGGTGAAAGGTTTACATGAATGGCCTTTGAGCAAAAGATTATGTGTGGTTGTTGACACCAACTCATTCATTTCACCATACAGATTCTACTATAATACCTTGAGAGACATTAACATCATTGGTGGTTTATCTTGTGTCTGTTAATTACTTACATGCATGGTCAGTAATTAGATGGTGTCTACCATGATCGACTCCAGGTCATTGATTCACATGGTTAGACCTGTACATTGATTGGTCATGTGAGCAAGATAGAAAACCTTAGATCTAGTTTCATCCACTTGGGCTGTGATTTTAGGAGTTATACAAAGATCACAATGTATGATGGTCGTGATCATATAGAGAGTCACCAGTCATGGGTCCACCAGTTGCATCTTTGGATGTGTCTTTTGATCATTATACATGTTATGTTAGCTTACAAGATGAGTATGGTTATGCCTCCCTCAGCGAACAAAGTTGTCATATTTTACAAGTTTTGTAACAGATGAAGCTCCCTAGTTGTCCTCGATCCTAACTTGTCACAAGGTAAATCACTTCAGTCATCGGTCATCATCTCTAACTTTTCACTTTAGGTGGGAATTTTGTTATAGGCCATTTTTTCACATCCGGTTAGTGAGCCCCCTAATGGGATCAATCGACATCCTATTCCCCCTTGTCACCATCTTGCACAAAGCCCTAAGATTTTTCCCTTCATCCCCTATAATTTCCACCCTAAACTACATCATCTAAGCCAGTTTTACGACCAACACTTCTTTTATGCCTATTAAGGTGCGATAACCTACAGGTTGCTTCACTGTGGCCTACATTGGTCACCACCACATTGTTCCCCTTTGCACCTATGCTGGTTCTAGAAATCCATGAGAATGATCGGTATTCTAGGAGCTTCCCCTTCTAGCAGTTTCAAGAAGTTGTTTCAACTACTTACCTTGGATAAAACATTCGGATCCTATCTGTCCTTACTTTGGAGTTTTCACCACTTATCCTTTGATCCTATCCCTCCATCAAAGGTGCATCTGAGACCCTAGGTTGTTAATTGGATTAGAACTCCCAACTTACCCTACTTCTCTATATATTCCCAACCTTCTATGTGGATAGGGATTAGCTTTTGGAGAGTGATTATGCCCTTGTGTTGTTGTAGTTAGTGGTCATCATCTCGTGCATTTAGGGTGATTGGAGGTGCATATTGTTGCTAGGAAAGGAGAAGTCAACAACTTGGAGGAGCTCTTCTACAAGATCAACTACTACTTGTGGTTGTAATCTCCTTCCATTTGTATTAATGCAAATAATTCATTTTTTTCCTATATGTGATGTTATTATTTCATATATTTCAATACAATGTTGATCTATTGAATGAAGTACTTAGATGATACTATATAGATCTCATAGTTTCTTGGCTTGTGTTATATGACTGTGTAGGTTCTAATTTTGGCATTCGGAGATGGAATTGGAGCTTCTAAGCTAAAGAAGGAGAAAAGTGTGTGAAGGATTCCTGGTAGGCCTCACTTCAACATATATTTACTTTAAGGGAAATCATTGTGTTCCTTGTCTTTCTATTATTCTAGGTTAGCCACCTACCTAGGGGAGATACCTTTGTTCACAATCATAAATCCTGTGTAATAGGGTTTGCAATAAAAAGTTGTCGTATTGAAATAGATATTTCTAGCGAGGTATCGTACGCATCAAATGGAGATAGTATGCAAAATTTATAGCCATGGGAAGTTGATGTACTAATTTACCGCAATAGGGCCAACAGAATTTTGGCGCTTCATCTCCAAGGGTTAGGTTTTTCGATGTTTAGGATTTTCCATTGTTTATCAATAATAAATAGGCCTTTGAGCCTCATCGTAACATATTTCAAAACGCATGTAGCCGCCACATATATTCTCATAGATAAGCTACCATTGCCTAAGTTAGTTTATTTCCATTTTGCATGTAAACACTTTTCACTATCTTATTACTGAATGGAATTTTTTTTTTACTTGTATATCTATGTTTCTACTTATATCTATATTTCATTTCATTCCTTCATAAATATGGATTAGTGGTATCAGATCAGTCTACTCTTTCTCCATTTTTTTGTGCATGTCCCCAATGAAGTCAGGATATAAGGTGTTGGGACTTGAATTGGTTGAGCCTTTGCAAGACCATCCCGACCGACATTGATGGCCTCCCATGGAAGAAGAAAATATAGACTATGGAGAGGGAGATCTTATCAAACTATTGCTTGAAGCAACCCTCGAGCAGAAAAGGAATGAGTTGATGGATAAATTTTCCCAGATCCTTCGGCTAATTCCCATCGATGATGCATCTTCATCCAGCTATCACTTTTGAGGCACTAACCCCTTCAAGGTACAATTTAACTTCAATATGCCTATATTTGAAGGTCAAATAAATGAAGACATTGTAGATAAATGGTTGAATCTATTGGAAGTTTATTTTTCGGTTCATAGTTTCCCAGATAGGGAGAAGATTACTTTTTCACTGCTTAAGTCTACCCCCCATGGCAAGGATGGGTGGGAAAATTACTGTGACAAAAGGGTCATGGAACCCTCTCTATTTATAGTCACCCTGATCTGAGTTGGATCCTTAAACATTTCCATGACTATTTCAAATTATGTCAGGCTTCAAAATCTTAAGAATAACGAGCTTATTAGAAATGACCTCTAGACAATGGAAATTTGTGGCCAGCACGGAACAACGAGGACCCTCGGTCAAAGCGCACTGACCGTTGGCCCATGGAGACAGCACATGAATGCAAATTGGCAATCGGAAGCCCAGATCCAAAAATAGAGGAAATTTTTGATAATCGCAGGGCAAAACTCTTAATGAAGGAAAGCCCTGAGCACTTAGTCACGAGGAAAAGCATAAAACCACACGGAAATTGCCAAAACCGTCAGAAGGCATGTCCCATGCCCAAAACTAGTAGGATATCGCATGTACCTTGAATAGTAAGCGGGTTTGGCTGAGTTCAGTGTGATGCCACACACCAGCTGACACGCGTCCAGCTGATGAGAGAGAAAACCGCTTACATCACGTGAGTAATAGTTGAGCAACTTACCCACACGATATAGAAAGAGACCGTAGGATCTGGAGGCTCCAGATCAACGGTGAAGAATCAACCCAGTGGAAGACTGGATTTGATGGGGAAATAGACTCAGGTACATGAGATTTGGGGTCCGACATGACTGATGAGTTGGTAGAGGAATCAGTTTCATACGCAATGTTGGAGCAATGGAAATAATGACCGTTCAAAGAGAACTGACACCCAATTCGTGAGGAAACAGGTTGCCACCTCTCTGTGAGGTGTTACATGGCGATGATGACACGGAGCAGGGGAATTCCAATAGACAGAGGTAGGTGATCCAGAGAGCCGGGAAGTGGAAATGAATAGTCAAGGAGAAAATTAGCTTTAATCCATGAACAGACAAAGAGTAGAGGGGATAGAAGTAGAGAAATAAGTGAATTGCAGAGAATAGAGAAACTGAGCTGACCTGCAAAGTAAAGGCAGCATCTAGCAAATAGAACAGAGATAGTCTGAGAGTTTGTGAACTCCAAAGAAGGTTGAGAGGCTCAAGCAACTCCTCTATGTATTCCTGTCGGGTATTGAGTACCAAATTGGACTCATACCACTAAGACTGGTTGAGGTTGAGATTCAGTAAGGGGAGTCTGTGTATTCTAGAGACTTGGGGGATCCATGTACAATCCTACTGATCATTCTCTGTTAAGTGAGACTCAAATTGAGCTCCTTATTGTAAATTCGCTGCTTTAAGCCACAATAGAAAGGCTGCCACTCAAGGCTGGACCAGTTTATGTAGCCCAGGAGGATTGGGTGAACTCCTTATTAAATTTTTTGTGTCTTTGTATTTGCTTACTATGTTTCTCTTACTGTTGCAAGTGCCTATGTATTTTGCAATCTTATCGATCCGTTGCTTAAAATAATATAGGCACACCCCAACACATAAGTCTGTAATACCTTCATTAATTAACTGAGATCATTCACGAGTGATTTTCAGATCAAGTGGTATCAGAGCTTCTAGGTTGTTTAAGGTTAGACAAGCTTGTGCTGGATTTGGTTGTTGAATGCTAACTAGATCAAAGCTAAAATTAGGTGAAGGGGAGTTGGTTGAAACTAATTCGAAAATTGGAAGGGTCTATTCCAAGAAGAAAATGTCAGAAGAAAATCCCTTGGAATCAGATCCCTAGTTCATGGATAGTTTTATGACCTTGAAGTCAATGGTGGAAGAAATGTATAGGGATTTTAGGAAACATAAAGATGAAGACTCATCAGTCTCCAACTAAGACAAAGGAGTAGAAGAGTCTCTCTTCCATGACCACTCTAAAGGAAAAGGGAAAGAAGAAAACTTTCTCACACCTCCTAATAGGCCTGAAAGTAAAAAGAAGACATCTTTGATTAAATTAGATGTTAAATTTGATTTACCAATATATGATAGAAATTTGAATGTAGAGAAGCTGGATAATTGTATCAAACAAATTGATGTTTATTGCAGAGTGCAGAGCATTGACTCAGACAAGAGTAAGATTCTGTTGGCCGGCCTATGCCTCGGAGGCACTGCCTTGGTATGGTGTGAAGGCGGGACACAAGCTGACATGAAGAAACATGGTAAGATTCTTTCTGTCTGGAGTGAATTTGTTTCTGCAATCAGAAAGCAGTTCTATCCACTAGCTTACATGTAGCAAGCCATGATGAGCTGGCAAACTCTTTGCCAATTGAAAGGGAAAAGTGTACAAGGTTACACCTAAGAATTTAGGAAAACAGCTTTGATTCTAGGAATTTCATTAGACTCACCTGAGACTCTGTTGAAGTACATAGGTGGTCTACACAGCTACATGAGGCACACCATCCTCGTGTTCAATCCCACTAGTATAGATGAGGTATTTGTTCAAGCTACGCATCTAGAAGCTAGAGGAAAGAATGGGAACCTAGAAATTGGGGGATCATCCAAGCCCATTGCAAGCAAGAATAAGGAGAAAAGAAAAAAGAGATGGAAAGAGAGGAAGGCCAACACTGCACAGTAAAGCAAGTCTTCATGCAATCACTGTAAGAAGGATGGGCATGAAGATGAGCACTGTTGGATTCTGCATTCAGAGCTAAGACCTAAGAAGTTCGAGGGCAAGAAGAAGAAGAAGAATGTTGCAGCTATTCAGAAAGATTTTGGGTCGGACTCAGGAGATGAAACAACCATTGCAGCCACAGGTATAAAAGGTAAAAATTTTGAAGCATCTACTAGTAATTCTGCACAATCTATTAATAATGAAGAAAATGAGAGAAAAAGGCAAGAGCTTTTCCATATTCAAGTTATTTCCAAACATCAAAAGATTGATACTTTGTTTGATAGTGGTTCACAAGTAAATTTAATTTATGAAGCAATTGTAAAGAAGTTGGGATTACTGACTACACCTCACAAGAAACCATACCCATTAGGTTGGTTAAGTGATAAAGCACAGCTACAAGTGACTAGACAATGTAAAATTAAGTTTTATTTTGGGTCACATTTGTAGATGAGGTTGAGTTAGATATAGTTCCTTTGGATATATGTGGAATTGTTTTAGGAAGTCCTTACTTGTATGATAGAAAATATATTTTCTATAGAGCTGAGAACAAATATCCACTCGTTAAAGATGGAATCGAATACTTTGTAAGAGCTCATAAGCTCAAGAATAATTATACTCTCATAAACTCAGGGAAGATGAAACGAATTGTAAATTCATGCAAACAATTTTTACTGACGGTTGTAAAGGAAAAGAAACCTGATAAAACCAATGTATTTGAGGGTTTTGATACTAAACAGAAAAATGATTTAGAAAAAGTTGTTTCAGAATATGATATCTTGTTTCGACATCCTAAAGGTCTGCCACCCAAAAAGGAAATAGTGCATGATATTAATTTGCAGCAAGATGCTCCATTGCCTAACATCGAAATGTATAGGTTATCCGCTTTAGAGAATGCAGAAATCAAGAAGAAGGTGCAGGAATTTCTCGAGAAGGGGTTCATCAAACCTAGCACATCACCATGTGGGTATCCAATCATTTTGGTAAGAAAGAAAGATGGCTCGTGGAGAATGTGCATTGATTACTGAACAATGAATAAGATAACGATAAAAAATCGTTATCCCCTTCCTCGCATAGATGATCTATTAGATCAATTTAAAGAAGCTGTTTATTTTTCCAAGTTAGACTTGCATAGTGGATATCATCAGGTCAGAGTTGTAGAGCAAGATGCATGGAAGACTGCTTTCAAAACAAAGCAAGGATTGTATGAGTGGCTGGTTATGCATTCCGGCTTAACTAATGCTTCTACTACTTTCATGAGAATAATGAACGATGTACTCAAACCTTTTCCTGATGATTTTGTTATTGTATACCTACATGACATTCTTATATTTATCAAAACATGGGAGGAACATTTAAAGCATGTTAAGCAGACACTAGATGTTTTAAAAAGAGAAAAAACTTTATGTTAAACTCTCAAAATGTGAATTCAGTAAAGCATCTTTGAATTATTTGGGTCATATAATAGAGGGTGGTGAATTGAAGATAGATCCCTCTAAAGTTGTAGTCATTGTAAACTGGCTTAAACCCAAATCTGCTACAGAAGTGAGAAGCTTCTTAGGAGCAACACAATATTGGAGAAAGTTCATTTCTAACTTTTCCTTAATTACAGCTCTCTTACATGCTTTGACAGGATTGAACAAGGTGCTTTAGTGGGGAGGCAAACAACAGAAAGCCTTCGACACCTTGAAAGAAAAGATTAGTACAACACTAGTGCTAGCACTGCCTGATCTTCAAAGACCATTTGAAATCCAATGGATGCTAGTGACTATGCCATGGGAGTAGTGTTGATACATCACGGTAAACCCATATGTTATCATTCTGAGCCATTTAATTCTACAGTAGTTAATTATCCCACATATGATAAAGAATTGTATGCATTAGTACAGAGTGTGAAAAGGTGGAAACATTACTTAATGGGAAAAGAGACAATTATACATAATGATCATCAACCACTTCAATATCTTCACTCCCAAACTAAGTTGCAACAATCAAGACACTATAGATGGATGGGCTTTCTACAACAGTTTCATTTAGTCATCAAATATAAAAATGGCATACACAATAAAGTTGTAGATATGATACCTGGACCTATTATAAATGCATCAACTATACTTAAGCATAATTTAGTACTGCATGAGAGCTATATTGAACAATATGCTCAAGATATAGATTTCAAAGATGTATATGCAACTTTAAGTCAAGGCAAGCAAGTAGAAGAATTGGATTATCATGTTAAGGAACGACTCTTGTATCATTGTGGGAAGCTATGCATTCCACAAACTAAAAGAGTAAAGATAATTCAAGAAGCACACACTTCTCTAATATTAGGTCACTTCGGGGTAAGTAAAATGGTTGCCCAGCTGAAAAGGTTTTGTTATTGGCCAAAAATGAATGAGACAGTTTCTAGATATGTAAGAGGGTGTACCATGTGTGCTAAAAGAAAGTCCAACAATAGAAAACTAGGATTGTACACTCCACTGCCAATTCCTTCTCATCCTTGGGAAAGTGTTTCCATGGACTTTGTTGGAGGACTGCCTAAATCTAGGAAAGGTCATGACTATTTATACGTTGTTGTGGATAGGTTCAGCAAAATGTGTGTTTTGATACATTGTAATAAACAAATTAAAATTGAACAAACTGTAAAGTTGTTCTATCAACATGTATGGGTTCATTTTGGATTACCCACTTCCATTGTATTTGATCGAGACACCCGATTTGTTGGGAAGTTTTGGTTGAGTCTGTGGGAACTAATGGACACCAAACTGAAGAAAAGCACAACCTTTCATCCACAAATAGATGGCCAGACAGAAGTCGTCAACAAGACAGTGATCCAATTGCTCAGAGGCTATTGCAACAAGCATCCCAAACTTTGGGATGAACATTTGTGTTATGTGGAGCATGCTTACAACCGAGCAAAACATTATTCTATGCAGAGACCTCCTTTTGAGACTTGTTTTGGTTTCACACCAAGGTCTCCCTTGGATTTGTCTTTGGTAAAGACATAGCAGTTGATGGACACAGTGATGTGGACAAGGCAACCAAGTTCATTGAAGAAATCCAAGAGATTCACCAGGTAGTACAGGAGCAACTAGAAAAGAGCCAAGCAAAATACAAGGCAAGGCATGACAAGCATTGGATGGAGCATAGTTTCCAAGTTGGTGATCAAGTTTGGTTGTATATCAGCAAGGAAAGAATGTAAGGTGAAGGTAGAAAGTTAAAGCCAATAAGCTATGGACCTTTCAAGATATTTGAGAAAATTGGTGAGAATGCTTTTCGCCTTGATTTACTAGCTACATGCACATCAACTCAGTCGTTAATGCAGACAGCTTGAGACTATTTGAACCTTAATTAATTGACGATCCCGAAGAGCAGAGTCAATTTCCTTCTACTGATGAACTGTTACCTGAATATCTCAAAGAATTACAGGAAGACACAGTTCTGGATAGGAAGGTGAGGATGATGCACTGGGGAGATGTTGAGTACCTCAGTATTGGACTCAAGGGTTCCAAGACAAGTAGTGCAAAATAGAGATTGGACAAGTGAGACAGTTATACCCTCACTTAGTCGATGCTTGAAAGCCAACTTTTGGTGGTCCAAAAGCATTTTCACTGGGAAGGTCGTGATCCAAATTGGATCCTTAAACATTTCCATGACTGTTTCAAATTATATTAGGCTTCAAAATCTTATGAATAACGAGCTTATAAAAAATGACCTCTAGAAAATGGCAATTTGTGGCTAGCACATAACAACAAGAACCCTCGGTCAAAGTGCTTTGACTGTTGGCCAATAAAGACCGTGCATGAATGCAATTTGGAAATCGGAAGGCCAGATCCAAAAACAGAGGTAGTTTCTGATAATCACAAGGAAAAATTCTCAGTGAAGGAAAGCCCCAAGCGCTGGTCATGAGGAAAAGCATAGAACCGCATGGAAATCGCCGAAATCATCAGAAGGAAGGGCCCATGCCCAAAACTGGTAGGATATCGCATGCACTTCTAGAGGTAAGTGAGATTGGCCGAGTTCAGCGCGATGCCACACATCGGGTGACACATGTCTAGCGGATGAGAGAGAAAACCACTTACATTGCGTGAGTAACGGTCGAGCAACTTACCTGCATGATATAGATGGAGACCGTAGGATCTGGAGGCTCCAGATCAACGGTGAAGAATCAACCCGATGGAAGACTAGATTTGATGGGGAAATAGACTGAGGTACATGAGATTTGGGGTCCAACATGACCGATGAGTTCGCAGAGGAATCCGTTTCGCAGGAAATCTTGGAGCAATGGAAATAATGACTCTTCAAAGAGAACTTACACCTAGTTCCTGAGGAAACAGGTGGCCACCTCTCTGTGAGGCGTTACATGGTGATGATGGAATTCCAATGGATAGAAGCAGGCGATCTAGAGAGCCGGCAAGCGAAAGTGAACAATCAGGGAGCAGATTGGCTTTAAGCCATGAACAGACAAAGAGCAGAGGGGACAGAGGTAGAGAAAGAAGTGAATTCTAGAGAACAGAGAAGCCGAGCTGACCTGCAGAGCAAAGGCAGCATCGAGCAGACAAAAAAGAGAGAATCTGAGAGTCTGTGAACTCCAGAGAAGGCTTGAGAGGCTTAAGCAACTCCTCTATGTATTCTTGTCAGGTATTGATTACCCAATTGGAGTCATACGACTGAGACCAGTTGAGGTTGAGATTCAGTAAGGGGAGTCTATGTACTCTAGAGACTTGGGGGATCCAAGTACAATCCTACTGATCATTCTCTGTTATGTGAGACTCAAATTGAGCTCCTTATTGTAAATTATCTACTTTAAGACAGAATCGAAAGGCCACCACTAAAGGCTGGACCAGGAGATGTATCCCAGGAGGATTAGCTGAACTCCTTATTAAATTTGTTGTGTTTTTGTATTTGCTTACTATGTTTCTCTTACTGTTTCAAGTGCCTGTGTGTTTCGTAATCTTATCGATCTGTTGCTTAAAATAATATAGGCACACCCCAACACATAAGTCTGTAATACCTTCATTAATTAACTGAGATCATTCATGAGTGATTTTCAGATCACACCCACACTTGTAACTATTTCTGAGACATTGTCAAAGTGAAATATTACCCCATGGGGAGTTATGAGGACAAGTACATATAGTGGACCACACTACAAGAACAAAGGGACCAAGATGTGCATAAGCTCATAAATATTTTTCATACTTTACACAAAAGGTTGTGTGTCAAAGAATAGGAGAAACATCTAGTGCTTAAGTACAATGATTGTCTGTATAAATACATTCAGGAAGAAATGTAATTCTTGGACATCTCCCCACTTGGTGCGACATACTGATATGCTACCAAGATTGAACAAAAAATTAAACAAAAGAAGCAGGACTTTGCAACTAGTAGTCAGAATCAGGGAAAAAATGCCCCCAAACGATAGAAAAATGGAAAGATCCAAGGTGGAGTGACCTAGGACAACCCATAGAAGTTGCAAGCAAAGAATGGCACCACAAAGACAAACAAGGACACAAGAAAGTGGTGTGAGTTCCACAAGAGCCCCACTCACAACACCAATGAGTGTCATGCCAAGCAATCATTGGTGGCCAAGTGAAATGCTTCAGAGTTTGATGCATGTTCTAATTCTGAGCCAAACCTGAAAAGGGGAATGGCAAGGAGATGTAGGTTATTGACGCAAAACCAAGTGCCATTATTGCCACCACCAAGGTCAAGAATATTGAGCCCAAAGCTCAGAGGAGTGAGAGCATATATTCCACTCACAAATGTGGGTGAAGGGTTCTCCGTTGAATTTCATTTTCGACAATGGGAGCCAAAATAACCTCATTTCCACATAGGGCTTGAAGTGGTTGGGCCTACCAACCACACCACACCCACAGTCGTATACCATTAGGTGGGTTGACCAACGACGAGATCTCTGCATCACCCAACAATGCCACCTTCCATACAACATCGATCGCTTAATAGATGAAGTACTGTGTGATGTTTCTCCTCTTGAAGTTTGTGATGTGTTATTAGGACAACCATACTTGTGGAAGCCTCATGTTTTGTATGAGTCCAGGCCTCTGTAATAGCCCTGGTTAAAAAAACTCATGTAAAAATATATAATTCCATGGTTGATGGGACACATATTCCAAGTTGAATGGTGGTAGAAACATCTTAATGGGTGTTAATTCAGTTTATTATGGCTAAGGAAATTGACAAAGGAAATGGATAAGGCTTTGGAAAGGAAAAATGGAATTTTTCTCACATTTATTTATGAAAATAATGGAAATTAGGAGAAAAGGGAGGTGAAAGGTCACAGGTTTCATGGGAGGAGGAAAATGAAGGAAAATAATAGAAAATGAAGAAATTAAAGGCCTCATTAATAAAAAGGCTTCTTAGGATTAGTTTGCAAGCTCTTGGCTTAGGCTAGGTGAGTGTGAGATTTTGACAGGTTTTGGTGGAGCTCTCTTCTATTCTTGCTCTCTCTCTCTCATATTATTGGAGACTTAGAGTTTTCTTTTAAGCACTCTTGGAGGGTGTGGCATACTTTGATTCTTGGAGAAATAAGGAAAGGAAGAGAAAGAGAGTGCAAGGGGGCATCAAGATCAGCATCTACATCATATTTTCTTGCAGGTATTGAGTTTCATGTATGATTTCTTCACTGGTTTTGGCAAGCATGGCATATGCATGTGGATTCTTGGTCATGATCTGTCATTGGCATGGAGGATTGTCTAGATTGATAGTGGATTGCCTAGCCTTTCCATTTCTTGGATAGCCATGGTTATTGTGGTTTTACTTTAATTATTTTCTTTGTCTAGTTCTCATATTTCCTTAGCTTGGGTTGAGTTATTAGTTACTAGAATCCCCGTAACATCTTGGGTTGAGTTACCAGTCCTGGAAGCCTTAGTTTAGAAAAACAATCTAGAAGCCCTTGGTGGGTTTACTTACTAGTCTTGGAAGGCTTGGTTGGAAATACGCTTGTGGGTTGAGTTACTAATCCTCGAAGCCTTAGTTGGAAAAAACATGTTGGAAGCCCTCCATGACTTGGATAGAGACTAATCTGATGATTTTTTTGTGATTTACAAACGTGAGCTGGAATCATTGTTTGATGGGTTGAAGTGGATGGCCTCTAGAATCCCTAGATGAGTTTTTATTGATGTGTTCTATAAGAGATGATTGGAATATGACACGGGAGTGAATGGATGAAGAGAGATTTGGGTCAATCATTATACGATTGGGTGGAACGTGGAAAACCATCCCGCATTCGTATTTTTCATCATTAATGAAAGGTTATTTCTCCTTGTATTTCTATGAGTATTTTGATGGATTATATGTCATCTATATGGTTGTAGTTGAATGAGTATTTATGCCGCTATTGTGTTGGTTATGTATGTGTTTTATGACAACTGTCTTGTATGGCTTTCATCATGTTTTTACTTGTAATTGAATGATCAATGTATCTATGACCTAATGGATAGAATGGAAGTTGATGTATTGAAGCATCAATGATTCTTAGTGATTCTCAGCTAAGTATGAGACCCCTATGCTCAAAATTGTTATTTACACATGTAGATTACATATTCGTGATATATTTGATGAAATACCTGCCATGGCTAGTAGGGGTCCAGTCAAGGTCTTAAACAAGTATTTTCTTTAACACTGTCATCTCCATGTTATTTTAATGTTATGAAGATATGGTTCAATTTGGGTAGTGACCTGGGCTCGGGACCTAAAAAAGTGGCATAAATCTCTGGGACACTACCATAGAAATGACAAATTTACTCTTTGGACGCTGGGAGGAAAGCCTATGAGAGCATATTTTTACCCCAGCTAGCTGGTTTCTTACGTAGATGTGGGAGGAGGGTGTTAATGAGTGGTATTAAAGCATGGTTCAATGTCACCATGTTAAGGTTGAAGGTGTTGTTGTGGAGTATGTCGTCATGAGTATGGTTATATATGCATTTGTTATGCACGTTAGTGTTCACATATTCTCAAGTGCACGTGTTGTGGTTGTTATCATCATGCATGACGTCGTGATTTGTGTAGTTGATATGGTCATGCATTGATGACTAGACCTTAGATAGAATGATTTGTATATGGTTTTGTAATCATGTGTTATATGTATATATGCAGTGGTTATGCTTCATGGTCTTGGTTATAGTTATGCATGAAATGTAGGCCAAACATGCCTTGTGAAGTCATTGTATGAAATTTAGGTTATCATGATTCTATTGGTATGTTAGGATGCTAATGTGTTGGCTGAGATAGAGAAGGAGATGTAGATCATCATAATGAGGTTGCAACATTAGACTTTGAGATAAGATCATATCGTCATGCAGGTTTTCATGTTGGGCATGTGGGTAAGCATGTTAAGGATTGTTATATGTATTAGGTTTATATACATTAGGTTTTTGTACATGTCTTTTGATGTTATGGTTACATACATGATAGATGATAATTGGTTAGTATAGTCATATGCACGTGTCAGATAGTCAAGAATAATGGTAACCTGTGGTTTTATGCATTTCTATTGTTGTTTTATGTTAGAGAACTTGGTGATTATGTTATATGTTTTTGATGAGTATGTTATAGGTTAACTTGTTGTTATATGATAGTTAGCTTGCTGATTAGGGTTATTAAAATTAAGATCTTGATGATGTATGTATCGTACTAAGTTGGATTGGTCTATGCAAATGGTTACGGTTATGACATTCAGGTATGAGTTAATATGATGTGATATTATGTTGTGATGAGCTGCGCTGATTGTGGAGACAAGATAGCCTCCCCTGAGACACATTAAGGTACGAGCTTGCTTATGTTGTCTACTTTTTGCTTGATTGTTTCATTATTTCGTTTGTTTGGTGTTTAAGTGTTTGGTGTCCATTATGTCATCTAGTTGATTTATCTAACATGGTATGTTTGCGAGTTGTTTGAATGTTTGATTAATTGCATGATATGAGTATGTGTTTCATGAAAAAATGATATTTTTTTAAGATGGTTGTACTAATACATATGTGTTGAGACAATTGATAGGTACGTGAGTGTAGTAGGTGACAGTTGTAGCACTATGTCTAGTGAGTATGAGTTGTCTGTGCATTAAGACATGATTTATAGTCCTAGTAAAGGTTGATTCCAAATTGATAGATATGATTGTCTTAATATTTGGAACATGTGCTTGACATGCGTGAGCAGTTGCACGAGAAATGCGTGGTATTAGTATGAAAAGGTAATAGTTGATATGTTTATATGTTTATATAACTAGCAGTTGGGTGATGTGGTAGTACATAGTAAGCCTTGATTGCAACAAGATAAAAGAACAGTAAAAGAAAGGAATTGGACAATAATTACTTTGGTTATGTTTGGAAACCATAATTCCAAATGAATGAGTGCCTTGCATACAAGGAGTCTTCTTAACCTTGATTTTGTCTGACATTATGTGGATATGTGATATAGTCATGAACATGTACTTGAGATGTATATTAGCCAGTCTCTAGTTACGTGTGGATTTTTCAAAGGGATTGGAGTACCTTAAGAGATGGCGTGGATGTGTTCAGTTGCACAACAAGGTAAGGTAACTAGTGTATTTTATATTTATTTATGCACTGACAGTCATGTGTTTATCGTAGTATGATGCAAGACATTACATGGAAAAGGGACTTCCATGAAATCTTGAGGAAGGCTCGGTTGAGCTTTCCTTGGAAGCACCGGGAACCATGGGGATTGAGTCATGTTTTTTGTTGTCAATATTGTGCTTTTGGTCTTTCATGATTAGTTGTTCTTGATTGGCAGATTTTTTTATGTCTAGTGTATGGAAATACCACTTTGTTTGTGGAGTCATGTTTTTATTGGATTTCATGATTTTCTTCTTGTTTGTTTCCTGTGATGGCATTTTAAGTTTTGAGTCTTGGGAATTGTTTGAGAAAGAGGAAAGTTAATGGAGCTCGAGGAGATTTGTGTGGTACCTGAAGGGTAATGTAAGATTCATATGGCTCAGCGCACAAGTAAGCGAAGTGGAAGCTAAGACTATGAAAATCGGTAGGGATGGTTGGTTCCATTGTGGTAAATGGATGGTGACAGTACAGGCATGGGAAGGGTAACCAAGAAAGGTATGGTAAATGGACCTGAGGTGTCGGATGGTTTGACCAAGTCGGGAATGATGGTTGTTACACAAAAATATTGTCACCATGATTATTTGCAGTCAGTATGGGTCTATCATCACTTGTACCGCCCTCCTAAGCAAGTCTCAGACCTCAGCTCTTCAAATCAAGCTTTGAAAATGAGAGAAAGACATTAAAAATCAATGTAACTCTGGTTCCGCACGTTCTCTCACTGTCACCTGCGGTCTCGCACCTTCTGTGTACAAAAACTACGGATCTGCCCGCTCTGTCCCTAATGGTGTAGGTGCGGACCCCTATGAAAGTCAAAAGGCGCAAGTTTTATCTTAAAAAACTCACTTTGGGTTAATTCTAAAGGCTTCTAGAAGGAATTTTGACGTGGATTGTTCGCTCTGAGGTGGTTCATGCATCCCAAAAGAGAAGGAGCTAATCCCTTGATGAGAGGAGCTATCCCTTTGAAGGAGGGCTTTATCCCTTTGAAGGAGGACCTAGTAACCTCCCTCCATTGCACTATAAATACAGGCATTGGGCTGGTTGCTAAGGAGGTTAGAAGCTGAACATTTTTAAGGGTAAATGTTGGTGAAATCAAGACTTCCTAGTTGAGCTTAAGAGGAGAGATCACATACCTTTTTGGCTTCATTGGGGAGTGAGTGAAACTTGTCAAAGTAGAGGAGACTTCTTGCTGGACCCTGGGAGGAGCTTGTACAGTGTCAAGGCAAAGGTTGTAAAGTTCTTCTTCTTTTGAATTAATACAATCAAACTCAATTTTCTCAACAAGTATCTCATGTTATTTGTTCCATGGACTCCTTGACTTTCATGTTAAATATGTTTTATGCAATTGGCTTTTCAGGTGCTATTTAATTTGTTTGTCTTGTTTGTGTTTGTAGATTCATGACAAAGGAGCTCATTTGGATCGAAGGAGCGAGGGCATCAACAAGCTTGCGTTGGACCTAAGGTAGGCCCAAAAAACACTTGTTTACCATTGTTTATCAAACCATATTTAGAGAAAGATAGTGTCTGGTTGGTTTGCTTGTCATTAGGTCTTCTTTAGATTCTAGGAAGGTCTATCTTGTCTGCAAGATCGACTTATTCCGTGTGACAAAATGGCGATTCCGCTGGGGAATTAATTTTTTTCCTTGTTTTTACTTTGACCTGAGAAACTGTGTTTTTGTTTCTGTTTTTGGCTTGTTGTGTGTAAAATTGGGTAGAGTTTGTAGATCCAGGGTTATTTTTTGTTTTTCATAGCTTTGGGAGAGAACCGCACCCTAGCCATTTGACACAGTGCGTACCTACCCGCAGCTTGGCTTTTAGCACAGAGTGAGACCGCACCTGTGCCAACTGTGGGCCTACGGACCCTGTCAAAATTTTGAAAAACCCTAAGATTTCCTCTATTAGTCAGCTTAGTGTTTGTTTAGAAATTGTTATCGACTGCCCAGACCTGCATATAACTTGTTAGAAGCTTTCCTTAGATTGATTTCATTAGTGTTAGGGTTTTAAGTGAAATTCCTAGGAGTTTTGCTTGTTGGGTTTGTTTTTCATTTTGGTTGTGTAGTGGCTCTGAGCTTAGAAGCTGTAGGGACTTCAGATCACCTTAGTGTCTACCAGCCTTCTTATGAGTCTGACCATTTATGAAATCTCCCCTTGTTGAGGAATCCGCTTTGAGTTTTCTCTTTACAAAACTTCGAAAAGCTTGTGTTTGAGAGTTTGGATTTTCATTTTCAAAAAGAAAACAAAATTGGTTGTTCTTGACTTATTTGTGATTCTGCATAAATTGGTCCTTAGCTTACATCTAGCTAAGTAAAACATCCTTAAAAAAGACTTTTAGTAGGCTTTGACTTCAAGTAGGTTTTTATAATTTGTAGATCTCAAAGTTAGTCATTTTCATAGTTTTGAGTGTTTTATTAAAAAATATAAAAATCTCTTTTGGAAAAAGTTTGTTTTGTAGTGATTGAGTGCTTTGAAACGAAAAAGGGAAATGTTTGTGAAATAACTAGTTGTCTCATTTTGAGTGCATTGGAAAAGGAAAAAAAACTCTTCTTTTAATTTGTTTGATTGAGAAAGATTTGTGTTTACAAAGTATTCGCATTCTCAAACTCTTTCTTAGTTAAAAGTTCATCGAAGAGAAAAAGATTGTTTAGATCATCTTAGGTGTATTTTTAGTGATTTTGAGTCGAGTCTTCATACCACGAGTTTCATCTCTGCACCTTTGGACTTAAACAAAAACCACTAAAATTAACACTTAAAGTAAAATTCACCTAGTAACATTTTTATTTCTAGGGCTCTGATACACCAACTTAGCTTAGGCTAGTGTCTTGGAGTAGGAGAGTAATTAACTCTCCAAGACAGTAAAAACAAACAAGTAGTTGTATCTTGTGGTAGGGAAGAAATCCAATTGTTGCATTTATGCTCTGGGAAAGTTCCTCTTAAAGGAGAAGCACAAGATCGTGTCCGAACCAGTGTGGGAATCAATCCTTCCTCATTGGGAATGACGCCAGATATTCACGTATTAAAAATGGTAAACCTCGGATTAACCATTGTCGAGGAGCCTGGGGTCACTTGTTGGTAAACCTTGGATTATGTCAAGGAGCCTTCAAGGGGATTGAGCTTGCTACTATGCCCTTGCGTGCATATCGGATCATAGCCTGTTCCCCCAAGTATATTTGTTTCAGTTGGTAACCTTAGTGGCCATATTCTTTAGGACTCTTCCTGAGGTGACAGTGGTGGGAAGATCCCACTGTACCTGGAGCAGACATCGGCTAGACTCACTTGGATTTTCTGGGGGGTTCACTTCACTCGAGATGGTTAAGTGGAGGAACTTGTGCCAGTCTATTCATTAAGTAGGTTGTCGGGGTAACTGTTCCAACCGCCATTTCTGTATTGAACTCTGCGATGTTGGATTTCATCACCAACTAGTGTTTTCAGTACGGAAAGTTACTATTTGTGTGTGTTTGGTCTCCTAGATTCTTTAGGCGTGTGATTCAAATTTGTTTGGTTCTTTAGAGACTTTAGGTGCTTTTCATTGAGATTTTACTTTGTTTGCGTGTGAAGTAGTTAAAAGTTTTCAACTGTGGCTGAATTACCAAGGCAGTCCTGTAGACTTCGGGGCCAGTCTCCTGAGTTTGTAAACGTGGCTGAGTTACTGAGGAAGTCCCGTAGACTTCGGGGCCAACCTCCTAAGGAAGTACCGAGCCAGTTTGAAGGCTTGAAAGTCCTCGTAACTCCTAGAGACAGTAGAGTTGGGTCACCTGAGGAAGGAGAATCTTCTTTGATAGTACATCCTGATTTTCAACCGTTAGTAGCATATTACAATCCACAGTCGGTGTCTGTTTCGGAAATTGCTGGTAGATTTTCATCTACTAGTGATATAGGTGAAGAACCTGAAATATCCGAGCCTGAAAGTGAGTTTTCTGCTACTCCTACATCGGGGTTTGTTTCTCCACCTTCTAGTGGTCCTGGTTCACCTAGGGTAGAAAGAGTAATCACCCAAGATCTTCCTTTTGGACTTATTGCTATTGAAGAACTTGCTCCGGAAGAAGAAGTAGGCATCCCTATCCCTGAAAATAAACCTGTTATTGAGCTGAGGGAGCGTGAATCAATTTTTTACAGTCCACCTAGGAGCAGTTCTTGGTATCTTTCTTTGACTATTTTTTTAGAAAACTCAGGGTTAAGTTTTTCACCACCTCGTGCTCCTTATCACCCAACACCTAGAGGTTTTTATACTCCCATCAATATGTTAGGACAGTCATCCATGTTTACTCAATCGCCTGAATCTTTTTTGTACGGTGGTCCTTCTGTTCCCTCCGGGTATCAGTCACTTTCTGGTACTTTTTCGGGAGCATCTCCTCAACCCATTAAGCAAGGGTTATTAACTGGAAACAATGGTACTAAGCCGTTGAGCGTAGAAGACATTCTCATGATGTCAGGTTCTATTCCCAATACTCAACCTCAAGGTGGCCAGTTATCGCCTGGGGGGCAGCCTCAATTAACGCCTAGGGGGCAACCTCAAGGTACACAGTTTGCATCTGGGGGGCAACCTCAAGGACAGTACATACCTATGGGACAGTACGTTCCTCAAGGTCAACCCCAGACTCAACATGTACCCCAAGGTCAACCCCAGTATCAATTTATATCTCAAGGTCAACCCCAGTATTAGTATGTGCGTCAAGGGTATCAACCCCAAGGTCAATATTCGAACCAAGGTTTCCAACCACCCTCCAGTCAAACGTATGTTCAAGGAACGGGAAATGTACCTTTCAATTATGAATCCTACCCTCAACTCGGTTATGGTCCTCAGTATTCTCAACCAGTTATGGGTCAGTACCCCGGAATGAATATAGTGTGGGATCCATCACAAACTCAACAGGTGTTGCAGCCAAGTGTACAGTTGTCATCTCAAACTGGACAACCCTTAGTTTTTGGTACACCCCAGCAACCAGTCCAGTCTAACATTCAAACTTCTGTACCTTCGGTAGTTTCTTAGCCTGGGCCTAGTACACCTCGTACTCTGCCTCAAACGACTGCTACAACTGCTGCAACATCCGTTCAATCTACCCCACCTACTTCTGGAGTATCGACAGCTCAGGTTTCTACTGTTCCTGTATCTACTCCTCAGACATCTTTACCACCGTCTGGATCTACGATTCAAACTTCGGTTCAGATGCCTGTAGGACAACCTGGTTTAAGTACGGTTGTCACAAGTCAACCACAATTTACTTATCAACCGTACCAGGGACAGTACCAATTCAGTCCTTCTGTGTAGCAGCCAGTCTATCAGTATCAACCGTACCCTGGGTACACTTATCAACAACCTCAACAACCCGAGTACAGTCTGGTTAATCCTGGTTTTCCAGGAGGATACAATATCCCGAACGCGATTCCTATTCCTAGTTATCCTCGATATCCTCCTCCTGGGGCTGGTCTTATGACCCAGAGTTTTAGGGATCCTAATCGGCAGTTACCATTTATCGCAACTTTGGACTTACCTGACTTGTCACTCCTAACGAACGATCCCATTAATTATCTTCCGTTTTGGCTGCCAATACCGAATAAGTTGCCCAGTGACATTCCCAAGTTCGAAGGTAAATCAGGAGAGGACCCGTCGAACCATGTGATGACTTACCACCTTTGGTGTGTGTCTAACTCCATTACAGATGATTCAATCCATTTTAGACTTTTCCAGTGCACTCTAATTGGTCTCGCGGCCAAGTGGTACATTGAGTTACCGCGAGGCACTTTTTATAATTTTAGTCAGTTAGCTACCTCGTTTTTAACTCATTTTCAGTTGCCAGTCCGATATGACAATGGCACGGAATTGTTAACTTCGCTAAAACAATCGACATCCACTTACATTTTAGATCATATTCATGAGTGGAGACGTCGACGGCGTTAAGTGAAGGTATTTATTCCGGATCAGATCTTGGTCGAGTGGTTTGTGAAATCTTTGTTGCCAAAGATAACTGAAGATGTTGCTAAAGCCGGAGTTGTTACTGAGGAGCAAGTGATTGCTCAAGCACAGTACCTTGACTTGGTCTATACTCAGTCAGGTACGTTACATGAAAAAATCCCTGATCTTCCCAAGCCAAATCAAATCACTGCAGCTCCTTCGAGATCTCATGCTGCCGATGGTATGATTGGCACAGTTAACACTAAAAGTAAGAAGAAGTCTTCCAAGAATTCTTCCCCTATCATAACCTTGCCTGATTCCCCAACAGGAGATTCTTCTGCAGAGATTTCCGCCGATATTCATGTTGTAGAGTCATCTATAGCGAAATCAAAATCCGGTGGGAAGAAGAAAGGAAAGAAGAAGAATAAAATAGACAAAATTTCAAAGGAGAAACCTGAAAAGGCGGAATCCAATGATGAAAAGCACAAACCTCGTTATCCTTGTCTCATTTGTGACGATGAACATTTTACAAGAGACTGCCTTCATCGTGCAGAGGTTGCGAAGATTGTCAAAGGTTCCTAAACTCCTGCTGTTTTGAAGGATCCTTTTCCGGCTCAAGATAGTAAGATGATAGGTTCATCCTCGAATGCCAATGAAGAACCCATACTGATGATGTCCCATGTTAGGATTGCGACTCGATCGCAAGATTATGGTAGTAAAAGTCTTGTTGATGGTAAAGAAGCAGAATCTTCTCATTCTAATCCATCAACCTTAGCTCCCGGTTCCGATCCACTACAGATCGAGAAACCTAATCCAGACTTGGTAATCAAATCGCCCGCCAAGGGTATACTTCGAAAGTCAGCTTTCAATCCACATGCGAGAGCGGCTCAGAATTATAACATTGTTGAGGATTTAGCTGTTTCACCCTCAGCAATGTCGGCTTTGGAAGTGCTGCAATCATGTCCAGCACAACGTAAATTACTTTTGTCGGCTATAGGAGTTGTTGATGTTCAGGACCCGAACCTAATAATTTTCGATCTAGAAAATAGTACACCGCGTTTGCCTCATCAAATGGCTTTCCAGATACCCGTGATAGTAAAAAACAGGCCTATTCATCGGACTGTAATTGATGAGGGAGCCTCAACGTGTATTATGTTGATATAGTGTTGGAGATCACTGGGTTCTCCTTCGCTAAATCAATCCCCGACGATTCTAAAGGCCTTTGATGGCCGTGGGTTTCATCCTTTTGGCATTCTATAGGATTTGCCTATAGGGGTTGAAGGAAAAACCGTTAGTCTAGATGTGGAGGTGGTTGTGCCCCTCTAGATTACAACCTTCTCTTGGGTCGAAGTTGGTCTTACGCTATGACAGCGGTCGTTTCATCGGTCTTTCGAGTAATAAAGTTTCCACATAATGGAAAGATCGTAACAATAGACCAGCTGGTTTAATTTTCATCCAACCTAGCCTCTTCAGAGAGTATTCAGCATGTCGGTAAAATGACTATCCCATATAAGGATGTTGGAGTAGGACTAGTTAAAGATGCCAGTTTACTGGGAACTTTTCCTTTTCCTCCAATCAATGCATCGTCTTCATTTGCAACTATTCATATGATTACATCAGACACCATTGTTTATGATGATCCTTGGATCGTTCCTTCTGAATCTGAGATAGACTCATTTGGTAATGCCATGCCTTTGAGTCCATATGAAATTGCCTATGAAGCCGTGCAGTCGTTTGCTGACCCATCTTCAACCGAAAATGACTTAATGAATGTGGTCCGTGAGGAATCACTTTTCACATCAACCTCAGATTTAACCACGTTTTCTGAACTTGTTCACTCTGATGAGCAAATTCGTGAAATCCTATGTGTAGATGATTTACCATGGGAAGATCTCCATCACAGATCTTCGTTTTTACCTGAGGATGATCATTTTGAAAATGATTTCTCATCAATTTTTACAACTGAATATGTCAAGGAACCTCAAAATCCAATGAAACATCCCGATTCAGAGTTAAATTTTGGAAACATCTCTCGAACTATTCCTATTGACATTTCGGTTAAGCCCAGAAT
This sequence comes from Pinus tabuliformis, assembly GCA_031772625.1. NCBI lineage: Eukaryota > Viridiplantae > Streptophyta > Pinopsida > Pinales > Pinaceae > Pinus > Pinus tabuliformis. The sequence goes on from CM062818.1 coordinate 487,887,410, forward strand.
TATTGAGAACATTCATATAGATGCCTCGTGTACAGATGACGAAATTCAAATATATAAGGCCCTATTTCAAGAATTCCGCGACGTGTTTGCCTGGTCCTATGAGGAAATGCCAGGAATTGATCCCGCGATTGTCGTTCATGAGATCAAGACTTACCCGGACGCTAAACCCATCCAGCAACATTTGTGTCAGATTCACCCACGAAAAGCTGCTGCAATTAAAGCAGAAGTTGAAAAATTATTGAAAGCAGGTTTCATTTATCCGATCCCGTTAACGGATTGGGTATCAAATATTGTTCCGGTTAACAAAAAGTAGGGGAAAATAAGAATATGCATTGACTATAGAGACATTAATCGAGCCTGTCCAAAGGACAATTACCCAACTCCCTATATCAATCAAATCATTGATGATTGTGCCGTTAGCGAAATATTCTCCTTCATGGACGGTTTTTCCAGATACAATCAAATCAATATTCTACCTGCCGATCAACCAAAAACGGCTTTCATTTGTCCATGGAGGACATTTGCTTATTGCAAGTTACCTCTTGGGCTTAAGAATTCCGGAGCAACTTTTCAAAGGGCGATGTCTTATGCGTTTCATGAAATCAAGCACATTGTACAACCCTATCTCGATGACTTGCCTACTCATTCATTACATCGAGCTGATCACCTCGTCCATTTACGAGCAATCTTTATGAGGTGTAGGCATTATCGTATTCGGTTGAGCCCACACAAATGTGTCTTCTGTATAGAAATGGGTCAATTGCTGGGGTTTGTAGTTTCGAAAGCCGGCATTCACGTCGATCCCTCGAAGGTCGAAGCTATAATCAAATTGCCTCCTCCTTCGAGTCTTCACCAACTCCAAAGTTTGAAAGGGAAAGCAAACTTTTTACGACGATTCATTCCTAACTATGCCGAGGTTACAAAGGGTTTCACCCGGTTGTTGAAGCAAAATACTCCATTCTATTGGGATGAGATAGCTCAGAAATCTTTTGATGCACTCAAACACGCGTTGACCCATGCACCGTTGTTGCATCCTCCCAACTACAACCAGGATTACTTCTTGTATCTCGCCGCCTCTCATTCCACCATTGGAATGGTCTTAGTTCAGGAAGATGAATTCGGAACTGAACATGTGATATATTACCTTAGTCGAAATTTAAATCCAACTGAGCTAAAATATTCACATGTGGAGAAATTGGCATTGGCAGCTGTTCAAGTTGTCCAACGTTTTCGTCACTACATTTTATTACGTAAAACTACGGTAATTTCAGATTGCAACCCTATGATCTACATTTTGACCAAGAAATTGCTAGGGGCAAGTACTCTAAATGGATCGTTACCCTGCAGGAGTTCGATTTGGAATTTGAGAAATCTAAGTCTAAGAAATCTTTAGTTTTTGCGGAATTAATGTGTGACTTCCCGCGTGCTGACACAGAAACTGTGGCAGAGGAGCCCATTGCGGACGAATCCTTGTTTCTAATCAGCACTTTAGATCCGTGGTATGGGGATATCATCGTTTATCTCCAGACCCAATCCTTTCGGCCAGAAATTTCAAGGTCAGAACGTTGAAAAATTCGATTCCAGTCCCAACAATTCAGGATTATTGGAGATACTCTTTATCGTCGTGGGGCGAACTCTATTTTTCGACGTTGCTTAACTCACGAGGAAGCTGAAAGGGTTCTAAATGACTGTCACTCTAGAGCGTGTGGCGGTCATATGTCTGGGTTTTCCACAGCCCAAAAGATATTGCGCGCTGGCTACTTCTGGCCGTCTTTATTTAAAGATTGTATTACGGCAGTCCGAAAATGCCACAATTGCCAAATTTTTTATCGAAAAATACGCGTTCCACCTACTCCTCTCCACCCTATAATTTTTGTTGGTCCTTTTTCCAAATGGGGTATCGATTTTATTACATGTAACCCTCACTCGGCCAGGGGGCATGCGTATATCATCCTTGCGGTAGATTATTTTACTAAGTGGGCCGAGGCGATGCATACATTTGAGGCAGACAGCAAGACAGCTGCAATTTTCATGTTCAATCATATAATTGCTAGGTTTGGTGTCTCGCAAGCAATAATCACTGATCATGGACGTCATTTTCGAAATGTTATGATGACTGAACTTACAGGCCAGCTTGGTTTACGTCACGATAGTTCAACCCCTTATTATCCACAAGCGAATGGTTTGGTTGAATCCATCAACAAAGTTTTAGTTATCATGATCCGACGAATCATTGGGATTCATCGGTCGAATTGGCACAACATGCTATTTTCAGTGCTTTGGGCGTACCGAACTTCAGTAAAAACATCAACAGGGTTCACTCCTTTCCAACTAGTCTATGGTTTGGAAGCTGTGTTACCCATTGAATGCGAAATCTCGTCACTGCAAATGGCCATCGAGTTACTTCCAGCCACTTCCGAAGAGGAAAAGTGTTTGTTATACTTGGCTCAATTAGATGAGAATCGGCGTGATGCTGCATTAGCGATTGAGACTCATGCAAAACGAATGAAAGCTCAGTATGATCGAAATGTGACCCCTCGAAATTTTTCGGAAGGAGATCTAGTCTTAGTTTATGATCAAACTAATGATAAATTAGGCGCTGGAAAATTCGTTCCTATGTGGCATGGTCCCTATGTTGTCAAGCAAAAGCTAGCCAAACGGGCCTATGAATTGGTAGACTTTGACGGGGACTCTTTGGGTAAACCCAGAAATGGCCTTTACTTGAAGACGTATTATGCTTAAAAGAATGGGTATGGAGATTTTTAGTTAGGATAGTTTTTCTTTCTAGCTGGTGTGTTTTAGTTTAAACAGTGTGCTTAGCTTAGAGAGTGCTTTTCGTCATTATTCCTGCTTATCTTGGTTTTACTCTTGATATTGCAGATGTCGATGCCTCTCCAAACATACATTGGTTTCGCTGATGGTGTTTGTCGTAATACATGGAACATCTCTTCCGCAGCTTGGGTTATCTATTCGCCCTCTGATGAGTAAGTATCTATGCATGGGGTAAGCCTCGATCAAACAACGAACAACATTGCCGAGTATAGTGCAGTGATTGAGTTATTATTTGAATCTATTTCATTTGGGATTCGGAGTTTGATAGTGAGGTTAGATTCTGAACTCGTTGTATTACAACTTAATAGAGTGTATGCCATTAGAAATCCAGTGTTATTGAGATTATTTTTGAGAGTGCATCTCTTGAAACGTGAATTTGATTATATTGAATATTAGCATATTCCAAGATCTTTAAATACATTAGCGGATGCAATTGCTTCTCGAATGTTAAATAGACATTTGCAATAATCATACATGTAAATTTAAAACCATTCCATAACATGATTTACAAGATAAGCCGGTAATAGTGATATATATATAGGAGTGTGTCAAAAAATACATCGTCCTCGATCATAGGTTGAAAAACACCTTATGATCGGCAAAAATGATAATTACAAAAAACAAAAATGTCACATGTGCCCACAATAGGCGATCATCCTATCACTGGTGATGATCTCTATAAGAAACCACTGCACAGGCCACCTTGCAAAGGAACCTCCTAAAAGGTCCCGGGACCCCAATCACATAGCGCTGAAGTCGACGAGGAATGTCATCTATAGTCGTCTCAGGAATATCTCCTGTCAAGCGCTCGAGATGACCCTCCAACTCGGCCAAAACCTTTGCTGATTCATCCTGTGGGGCTGGCACGGGTGCAACTGGTTGCTTCCTCTCCTAAGGCCAGAGAGCGGCTGGTCGCTGTGGACCCACATCTGCGTTTGAAATTTTTTACTATCAGTTTTGAGACGATGGAAAAATAACAAAAAAATAAAATAGAAAAATGTTGAAAAGGATTTTACCTAACTCATCCCATTGCTCTCCTGGTGGAAGAACCATGTGTAGGTCACCACGAAAATCTATCCCAGCGTACGGGAAGTCCTGAATAGAAAAGACTTGGTTTTCCAGCCATTGGAAATACTCAGGTTTGAATCGAGCAACCTCTGTCCTCTCATCCGGGTGACGGGCCATAACTGCGACCCATCGCATCAGTTTGGGCTCTCGAGGAAGCCCAGCTCCAACAGTAAGGTGTTGTGGGATCAGCATAGGAACCGTCTCTAGGCCAAAACTCACAACCAAAGCCTCATAACCAAAGGTCTTTAGTCGTCCATTCTTGGCCCTGGTCAGTTGGCCTTTCACATTGGCCAACACGGCATCACACCAGTTGAAGATGGTGCCTCAAAAGCAATCAACTGCCATACGCATCTGGGATCTGATGGCAATATGTAATGCGGCAGCTCCATAAATTCTGGTGACAGTGAACGCAATCACCATGAGCTCAGGACGGGATATGGTCTTTATATTTATCCCTTTGTCTCTAGCCTGGCTATTGCAGTACTCTAGCCTAAGGCTATCGACAAACTGTTCACCTGCCCTAGCCCCAAACAGAGTCAAGTCTTCGCCTCTCTTAGGCAAACCAGTCAAGAAATATATGTCTGCCAGCTCGATTTCGAGCTGGTGGCTACCAATGAAGAAGCACTGGTCCTATACGATCCATCTCTCAACCATCCACTGTAAGAAATCCACCTGAGCCCTCATGCCAGGAATGGCCCAGAATTTGTACAAGCCGCACGCCCTCAAAGCATCAAGGGAAGGCTGATGATTCCATGCGGCAGCATCCACGTCCTCATGCTCTCGTTCACGCCAATCTAGCATGATGTACTCTCTGCATCAAGTATAAGGATAAATTAAATTGCTAGAAATTATTTTGATTGGTCCATTTTTGAGAATTTTTGGGTTAAAAACCCTTGCGACGGGGACCGCACCCTCTAAGTTAGACAGAGTGCGTGGGACCGCACTTTGTCTATATGGAAGGTGCGGACCCCGAGCTTTTTCCCAATGGAGAAAAAGTCAGGGTCCACAGGCCAGCAGTGGTAAACCTGCGGGCCCCCGCGCGCGGGTTTTATGCCTAAAAACCCTCCCGAAAATGAAATAAATGACTAAAACAAAAAATCAAACGGTTAAAAATGAAGAGTGGGATGATGTGGATTACCTGGAGAAGACGACATTCGATTCAGACGGTTGGATTTCCCGCAATCTTCACGGGAAGGTTTCTGAGCAAAAGCACTATTTTCTCACCCAAACTCAAACGGTAAAAATGAATTGACAAAGGCCCTTTTTATAAGTTTTTTGAGTAAATAAATTGCAAATTTGTTTATGTTTCACTTTGGAAAGGTATTTTTGCGACATTTTTATCTATTTCAAACAGGTATGAGTAATGTTTGTGTTTTTGTGCAGGATAACGGATTATTCAGGCGAAACCTATCATTTTCGATGAAAAAAACATTTAGAGTCACCTTTAAGCTCTTTTCTGACTCCTGAAACATGAAAAGATTGCCGAGTGTTTCTTTTAAACTCGTTAAAATGGAATTAAAAGACGGTCCACTTACAGCTCTTTTCCGACCGTAAAAACATGAAAAGATTGCAGAGTTTTTTTTTGTTTCAAATTCGATATCGGTTATAAAACGACGTGTCATTGATCGCTTTTTTACTTTTTCGGATCAAGGGAACTAATGACGAAAAGTACTCCTTGGTCGTAAAAGATCAAGCGGTTCTCTCAAGTATTATTTTATACTTTTTCGGGCTTGGGATACACAAATTTACGAAAAAGGTCAACCCTAGAGTCTTCTTAAGTTTTTTTCAGACTCTCTAAAATTGAAAAAATTTGAGTTTCTCCTATACTGGACTCGTTAAAATTTCACATTAAAGGACCTGTTCAATTACAAACAGGAACGAACCACTCCTTCTTAGGGTTCGAATCTAAACTAAGTTGGACTCATCCGAAGGATGAGCATATAATCAAGCAAATGTTATCCTCCTCAAGCTTGTCAAAAATAAAGAGGTACTTGCTAGAAATGGTGGGGGAAAAGAGAGAAAAATGAGCCTATTTGTCATACTTTGTAACCACTCTTGAACACGACACTTTTATTCACCTGGGTTGGGAAATCCTTTTCCTAACAGTTGATCAAACCACATTGAAAGTCTTCAGCCAGTTTCTGGGTATTAACTTTGGGTCAATTGTCACCAAGCCATCTGTCGTGTCGTTATGTGTTCAAGAGATCACTGCCAATAAGCCATTCATCTGCAAAATATCTGTCATCCATCTTGACCATCCCTGAGTCAGTCCTTGCAACTAAATTTCTCCAACTTGATCTATGATTTCGTGTTGTGGGCTTGCCTACGACGGATCACTTTCTATCGACATCAGCTCATTATCTAGAAAAATGATCTAGAAATCGTCAGTACCTTGAGATCTGCATGCCTCAATGGCAGGTTTCTCGCCTTTTACGACAATTTACATCATTGACTTTCGATCAAAGGATTCCATGACATGTTCGACATTAACACATTTATTCGCATCTCATGGATTGTACTGGGTACTTTGAGAGCCATTGACATCACTGGTGGTTTCTCTCACACTTGTTAAAAGTTTACATCATTGACTGGTAATCAAGTGGTTTCTACCATGTTCGACATCAACACATTCATTCGCATGGATAGAATCGTACTGTTTCAGGAAGTAGAAATGAAGACCCTGGACCTAGTTTCCACAATTCAGGCTGCGAGGAATTTTGTATTCATTATATAATGGACGATTCATAAACAGATGGCTACGTCCATACTGTGTCCACATGAGTCTTTACTTGTGATGTTTTACAAGATCATTCCTATATCAGAGCAGTAGTTAGTTTTTCTAGTCAGTTTTGATCTGAGTATGGGAATGCCTACCTCAGCGATGATATGATCTCATATATATATCTTGCATTGAATGTTTTTACAGGTTCCAACCGGGCTCTCCACAAGATGATCCTAGAAATGATAAAGTACTTCACTCTTCCTAAATGATCAATGAAATCCTCATCTACTACAGACTTCGCACTTTACGGGGCAATCTGTTACACAAAAATATCGTCACCATGATTATTTGCAGTCAGTATGGGTCTATCATCACTTGTATTGTCCTCCTAAGCAAGTCTCAGACCTTAGCTCTTCAAATCAAGCTTTGAAAATGAGAGAAAGACATTAAAAATCAATGTAACTCTGGTTCCGCACTTTCTCTCACTGTCACCTGCAGTCCCGCACCTTCTGTGTACAAAAACTGCGGACCTGCCTGCTCTGTCCCTAATGGTGTAGGTGCGAACCTCTATGAAAGTCAAAAGGCGCAAGTTTTATCTTAAAAAACTCACTTTGTGTTAATTCTAGAGGTTTCTAGAAGAAATTTTGACGTGGATTGTTCGCTCTGAGGTGGTTCATGCATCCCAAAAGAGAAGGAGCTAATCCCTTGATGAGAGGAGCTATCCCTTTGAAGGAGGTCTTTATCCCTTTGAAGGAGGACCTAGTAACCTCCCTCCATTGCACTATAAATATAGGCATTGGGCTGGTTGCTAAGGAGGTTATAAGCTGAACATTTTTGAGGGTAAATGCTGGTGAAATCAAGACTTCCTAGTTGAGCTTAAGAGGAGAGATCACATACCTTTTTGGCTTCATTGGGGAGTGAGTGAAACTTGTCAAAGTAGAGGAGACTTCTTGCTGGACCCTGGGAGGAGCTTGTACAGCGTCAAGGCAAAGGTTGTAAAGTTCTTCTTCTTTTGAATTAATACAATCAAACTCATTTTTCTCAACAAGTATCTCATGTTATTTGTTTCATGGACTCCTTGACTTTCATGTTAAATATGTTTTATGCAATTGGCTTTTCAGGTGCTATTTAATTTGTTTGCCTTGTTTGTGTTTGCAAATTCGCAACAAAGGAGCTCATTTGGATCGAAGGAGCAAGGGCATCCACAAGCTTGCGTTGGACCTAAGGTAGGCCCTAAAAACACTTGTTTACCATTGTTTATCAAAGCATATTTAGAGAAAGATAGTGTCTGGTTGGTTTGCTTGTCCTTAGGTCTTCTTTAGATTCTAGGAAGGTCTATCTTGTCCACAAGATCGACTTATTCCTTGTGGCAATGGTTCTCAATGTCGTGCATGATGTGCACAAATAAGGAAGTTATCTTAACCTAGACCTTACGTTATCTAGTAATTACATTATGATCATGATTATGTTGATGTTTATATATGCATACATGTATGTATGTATGTATGTCATTATGTGAGAGGATGATGATTGTTTATGCTAATGATTATATATGTATGTATGTATGAATGTATGTATCTATGTCACTATCTAACAGGGTTTTCAAAGATCGTTCATGTCGAGAAATGATTTCTTACCCAGTTGAATGGCATGAAGAGTTTCCTGGTTCATGAGGAATCAAGTGGGAAGAGTCAACTAACACATCTATGAGTTAAGTATCGTGTGGTTATGAGTTGATATTATGTGATTATATTATTTCTATGTTATGGACAAGTTATACCAGGGAATGCATTAGAAGAATGAAAGTCATGTGGTCTATGGAATGCTAGGCTAAGCATGGATGGCAGAGAGACACTAGAAGCAAGGTTACCTAGTAGAGGCAGTGTGGTTTGGATGTGTAGTCCTATTGTTGTGCATATGTTGTATATTTTGTACATGCTACATCTGTGATGTTGTGCACATCTGGTGTTGTGTATATATAGTGTGTGTACATGTTGTTTATGCAATGTTATGTGCAGGGTGGTATAGATAGTGTTGTGCGAATGTTGCATATGTAGTGTTGATTATAGACGATGCTATGCACATGATGGATATGCAGTGTTGTGTGTATATGGTGCTGTGTGCATGTTGGATATGCAATGTTGTGTATGGTGCTATATACATGTTGTATATGCAGTTATATGTACATATGGACTTGTGTGCATGTTGTACATATGATGTTATTTACATATGGAGTTGTGTGCATGATTGTACAAGGGCGATGTGAGCATCTGGTGCCGTATACATGTGGTACAGGTGGCATTGTTTACAGGTGGTGTTGTGTACATTTTTTTCATGTGGCATTGTGTACATGTGGTGTTGTGTAAATGTCGTACATGTGGTACTATGTAAATGTGGTATTGTGTACTTTTTGTACAAGTAGTACGATGTACATGTGGTGTTGTGTACATGTTTTGCAAGTGTTGTCGTGTACATGTGATGTTGAGCACACGTTGTGCAGTTTGTACTTTGTACGGGTGGTATTGTGTATGTGTTATACATATGGTGCTAGTGTACGTGTGGTACTATGTATGTTTCATACATGTTGTGTTGTGTACATGTGGTACTACGTATGTGTATTGTGTAGTTTTGGTATCATGACATGTTGTACTCATTGTGTGTGCTCTGTGTAGTAAATGTATTTTGTTGTGTTGTACGTGGGGTGTAGGTACATGTATTGTGTAGCATTGTACATTGGGTATAGATGTATGAGTTGTGTTGTATATTGGGTGTATGTGTATGCAATTGTGGTGTTGCACATTATGTGCGGATGCATGTCTTTTGATGTACATTGTATATGTATACGTGTTGTTTCGTGTTGTACTCTGGGTGCAAGCATATGTATTGTGTTCTCTCGTACACTAGGTGTAGTTGTATGTGTTATATGTTAGGTGTAGATGCATATATTTCATGGTGTGGTATTTCGCGTGTGGTTGTATGTGTGGGATGTACAATATGTGTGTGTGCACATGGTTGAGGAGAAGGAACTGGGTGTTTTTTAGGTGTGGCAACCAATCTGGAGTGCATACAAAATAAGGACAAAGGTTGAAGCCAAGGATTGATTAAAGGATAAGTATCAATATTTTATTTCAGTTTTACTATGCATGTGATTTATGATTATGGTCTATGATGATTACATGTGATCTATGATTATGGTTTATGATGGTTACATGTGATTTATGTTTTTGATCTATGAGGATTATGTTTTGAGCTAACCTGATGTGATGTGTTTACACATGATGATTTGACCAAACAATTAATTTGACTGGTTATGGTAGGACGTAAATGTGATTGCAAGTGTATCTGATTGGTGACCTACTGATGAGGTATGATTTGAAGTTATTTAATTTTTTTTTGAATTTAATGGAAGTTATGTGCATGGTACATGAAGCATGGAAATACCTGGTTGGGTGGTAGAAATCGACTGAAATAATTAGCAACATTAATGAAATAAATTGTAACATGCAACAGTATGTTGGTAGAGCACTTCACGAGCAGGGCCATTGTGGGAAATTAGTACCCAATAGTGTCCATTTATTTCCATGAGCATGATATGACCGGTGTTATCGTTTTAAGGTAGGGATATGCCTTGGTTTTTGTATCTTCCGATGCGAGGAAGCCTTGCCAAGGGATGGACTTCCTGGAATGGTGGTGCCAATGGAACTTGGAAGGTGAGTGACTACACAAAAGGAGTTGACCAGATTGCCCGAGGGACAGTGTGGTAGAGAATAGAAGGTCGAGTATATATTTGTTTTGGTCAGTAGCATTGCCAGATGGAATCACATTTACATTGGGAGTGAGCCCTGGAACAATGAGTCAGTAACTGTTCACTGAGGGGACAAGTGGCGTAGGATTATAGCACAGGACATTCGATGTAGATTTGATTTTAGAGTGGATTTTCGAGTTCCTAGGAAGGAGGTGAATCTTGGTATTACTTTGAGGGTAGAGGTATGAGCCTATGGATTCCCTTGATGTGGATTCATACATCGTATCCTTTTATTTTTTGGTTGAGAAAATGTGCATATGTGTATGTGTGTTTACTACTGTAAATATTATACCAAGCAGGATTTATAAAGCTCCATATATAGTATGGTTATTTTATGAGTGAAGAAAATGTGTATGTGTATATGTGGACTGTAAATACGATAATTAGTTGTTGTATAAAGCTCCATGGGTAGTATGTTTTGTTTTCAGTAGTCTTGCTAGTTATAGGTGTCATTGAACACTGAGGATGGTGTTCCCCAAGGGGAGGGTTCTATAACAATCCTGGTTAAAAAAAATCATGTAAAAATATATAAGGCCACGATTGATGGGACCCATATTCCAAGATGAATGGTGGGGGGAGCATCCTAATGGGTGTTGATTCGGTGTATTATGGCTAAGGAAATTGGAAAAGGAAATGACTAAGGCTTTGGAAAGGAAAAATGGCATTTTTGACACATTTATTTATGAAAATAATGGAAATTGGGAGAAAAGGGAGGTGAAATGTCACAGGTTGCATGCGAGGAGGAAAATGAAGGAAAATAATGGAAAATAAAGAAAATATAGTTCTCATTAATAAAAAGGCTTCTAGGGATCAGTTCGCAAGCTCTTGGCTCAGTCTTGGCCAGTGTGAGATTTTGACATGTTTTGGTGGAGCTCTCTTCTATTCTTTCTCTCTCTCATATTCTTGGAGACTTAGAGTTTTCTTGGAGAACTCTTCGTCGGTGTGGCATTCTTGGATTCTTGGAAAAAGAAGGTAAAGGAAGAGAAAGAAAGTGTAATATGGCAATGGGACCAAAAATTACATCCTATTTTCTTGTAGGTACCAAGTTGCATGTATAATGTCTTCACTAGTTTTGGAATGCATGACATATGCATGTGGATTCTTGGTCACGATCTTCCACTAGCATGGATGATTTCTTGGATTGACAATGGATTACCTAGCCTAGCCCTTTCCTAAATAGCCATGGTGATTGTGGGTTTACTTTCATGGTTTGTTTTTAGTTGGTTCTCGTGCTTCCTTAGCTTGGGTTGAGTTATTAGTTCTTGGAAGAAATGGTTGGACAGACACTATGGAAGACCTGTAACTTCTTGGGTTGAGTTACTAGTCCTATAAGCATTGGTTGGAAAAATGCTTTGGAAGCCCTGGGTGGGTTGAGTTACTAATCTTAGAAGCCTTGGCTGGAAAAATGCTCTGGAAACTGAATGGTAGTTGTAGATTGAGTTACTAGTCTTGTTTTGGAATATAATCCCAGCGTCTACATTTATTTTTTAGCCTAGGTATCCTTGACTTAGCCACATGCACTAAAAATCATGATCACAATTGGTTTTTGGTAAACTAGCTTGGTGGACCAACTTTCCCTTGTTTTTTGCCTTTAAAGGCTTAATATTATGGAAATATTGGTCCAACCACTTTCCTAAACCATTTACACATCTATGTGCATGTTCACACCTAACCACACCTTATTCACTTAAGTTATTTGAGGATTGGTGCCCCACATGAAGATTCCCCCTTAAATCAAGGGATTTGGTCCTCCGAACCATTTTAGCATGTTTTAAAGTTTCCTTCCTTGGGAAATGCACCCTTCCTCTTGCTTTCCTCGTGGCTGATAGTTGGCATAGGTTGTCTTGAGTCATTGTTGCTATTTTGGGCCTCCCTTTAGCTTTTCTTAGCCTTTTCTAGTTTCTTACTAGTTTTTTCCTAGTTTTCTAGATTCGGCAATTTCTATATAACCACCTCCCTTTGGGATTAGAGGTTTCATTGCTCATGTATTACTATTGTTCATTAATTTAATACAATGTTTTTATGGAGCAAATCCTTTCTCTCATCTCTTGAATATCAGGAAATTACTTGTGTTTAATTTAACTAGAATTCTACATCTATAGGAATTTCTATAGGAATTCTACATGGTATCAGAGATAGTTCGAGTCTAGTGGATTGTACATGGTTTTATTTGCAGGTATATATCATAAAGAGGAGTAGCAAGCAGCAATGGATCATCTCTCTCATCCCAAAAAACTCATTCTAAATCCTTTCAATTACTTCGAATGGAAGACAGGGATTACTCTGCTCCTCCGAAGCAAATGGCTTTACATGGTAACAATGGGAACGAATACTGAACCGACTTCTGCAGTGGAGAAGATCAAGTACTTCAATAAATTAGATGAAGAAATTGGGCTAATATTCCTATCAATTTCTGGAGAAATCCTCTTTCATGTCAGTGGAGCCACTACTCCGAATGCAGTCTGGACCACATTGGAAGGACTATTTGGCAAGCAGGATGAAATGAGAGTGCATCAACTAGAGAATGAACTCGTATCCCTCAGTCCAACTCATTTCAGAAACCTGCAAGAATAATTCACCAAGTTTAAATCCATCCTCGTTGAACTTGATGCATGTGGAGTCAAGAAAGAGGAATATCAACTCATCCTTTTGATTGTCTCGAAATTAGGCCCTGAATATTCCATATTTGTATCATCTTTTCAAGCATCTAAATTGACTCCTGGGAAAAATGGAAAATGCCTCCATTGAATGACTTCATTGCAACATTGACTCAAAATAAATCTAAGTTAGTCCAAATGGGTGCCATCAAGTGTTCAAAGAACCAAGCACTTGCGGCTACTGATGCTCCAAAGAGCAGTGGAAGAGACAAGCAAAAAGGGAAGGTTAAATTTAATGAATTGAATAAGGAGAGACCCGTACAATATTCAAAGAGATCTTATTTGCCTAAGGGTAAGAAGAAGAAGAAGGAAATAACACTTTGTAGCTACTATTCCAAATTTTTTCATCCCGAATAAAATTGCATGAGGAATACAATCGATGAGATGGCTAAGCAATTGCAGTAGCACAATCTCACTATGCCCGAGAATGCAAAGAAGAAGGATGATAATAGAATGGGAGATGGGAGAGGAAGAGAACAATATGGTCATAATTTAATCTCTATCACATCCACTCCATCTGCTTGGATCCTTGATTCATGTGCATCAAATCATATGGCTCCATCAAAAGATGAATTTTCCTCCATCGAAGAAAGGACCAGATCCCTAATTTACTTAGGAGATGCCACACCCACAAAGGTGTGCTTGGAACGAATTGTAGACCTTGAAGGGGGCTGCTTCACAAATGTGCTTCATGTTCCCTCGCTATCTGCAAATCTTCTCTTGATATATCAGATCACTCATTCCAGCTCTGGAAGGAAGGTGGAGTTCACTCTGGACTCCGCAGTGATTACCAACATTTCCACAGGCTCACAACTTGCACATGGAATTGCAGATCACGATTCTCGTTTGTATTTATTTGACCACTTTGTTCCTAAATATATTAGCACTGTATTTTTGTCACAATCTAAAGATATTAGCAGGTTATTTCATGAAATATTTGGCCATATAAACTATAAGTACTTTCATCAACTCAGCAAGGAAAACATGGTAGAAGGATTACCTGCTATTAAATTCACAAGCGGTGTATGTAAAGGATGCATTCTTGGCAATCATCCGCAGCAAAATTTTGACAAAGGGAAGGCACAGAAAGCTTCTTCACCTCTTGGGATGATTCACAGTGGCATCACGGGCCCATTCCTGCAGCCTTTAATTAGTAAGGCTCGATATGTACTCACCTTCATAGATGATTTCTTTCGCTTTACTTGGGTATTTTTTTCTGAAATTAAAATCAGAAGTATTTGAATGCCTTATAGAATTTAAAGAACTTGTTGAGAATGAGTCTGGGTGTAAGATTAAGATACTTTGTACTGATAATGGGGGGGAGTGTGTCAACAAAGATGTGCAACAACTTTGTAATGATGCAGGTATACATCTACAACACACAGTGCCATATACACCACAGTAGAATGGTGTAACGGAGAGGAAAAACGGGTCGTTAAAAGAGATGGCCAATTGTATGCTACATCCCAAATCATTAGCTCCTAAGCTACGGGTTGAAGCTATTAATTGTGCAACATACATTCAGAACAGCATTCCTCACAAAAAATTCAAAGGCACCACTCCATTTGAATGTTGGACCGGTAAGAAACCGAAAGTGTCGCACTTTCAGATTTTTGGTTCACGAGCATGGGCTCACATTCTGACAGATAAAAGGAAGGCTTTGGAGCCTCAAAGCTTTGAATGTATCTTTGTTGGATATGCTAACAATGTCAAAGGATATAGATTTCTGGACTCTCACACTAAAAAGTTTCTTGTAGCTCAAAGTGTGAAGTTTGAAGAAGAATCGCTCCATGATTTTTCAGCAGACCCTACCAAGGAACCGCTTATTGCCACTGATGAGGAGGAGTATGAAACTTCTTCGAGCACTTCAGAGCAGCCATTAGAGAATTCTCTTGGGTCTGATTTGGAGGATGAGGAGTAGTTCATGGCTGCTCCAACTTAGTTTCCAACTTGGGCAGAGAAAACCTTGCAAGATGCGGGTGAACTAGTTGGTGATCCTGCGGATGCGAGAAGGACTAGATCACAGTTTTTTGGGGCTCCTCATGCCCTAGCTACCACCAAACCATTGCTTCCCATACATTTCTATGTGACACTTGGTCCAAATCCATAGTCACACTCTAAGGCTGATAGAAGCCTGCTTTGGGAGGCTTCCATGGATGAAGTGTACTTTGCTATCATGGAAAATAACACATGGGACTTGGTTCCACTTCTGAAAGGAAGAAAGCTTGCTCGATGCCGATGGATCTATCGAACAAAGATCACTGCAAATGGTGAGATCAACAAGTACAAAGATCGACTTTTTGCAAAAGGATACTCATAGGTACATGGAATAGACTACACAGAGACATTTGCACCTATTTCAAAAATGGACTCCATTCGACTAGTTTTAGCCATTGCTGCTTCTCGTAGATGGGAAGTTCATCGCATGGATGTGAAGAGTGCATTTCTTCATGGAGATCTCAAGGAGGAGATATATATGGAGTAGCCATAGGGATACATTCAGAAGTCTTCCCTCATTTTCATATTAAAGATATCTTTGTATGGCCTAAAACAGGCTCCCACAGCCTCGTATGCCAAGATGGATTCTGTCCTGCTTTCCATTGCATTCATTCAATGCAAATATAATCCGAATGTTTATTTGTTGCGACATGATGATTCCATTTCATTGATAGTACTTTATGTAGATGATTTACTGATTACAGGGGACCTTACCTCAGCTATTGATTCGGCAAAATCAGCGTTGCACGATCAATTTTCCATGACAGATTTGGGACTATTGCACTACTTTCTTGGTCTTGAAGTTTCTCAGTCTACTTTAGGGATCAATGTGGCATAGTATAAGTATGCATCAAATCTACTTGTCTACTTTCAAATGACAGAATGTAAGCCAACATCATCTCCCTTTCTTTCAGGGATTGGATTTGAGGATGCAGGTACTACACCTTTGGTGGACAGTACACTGTATCAACAGTTGGTTGGGAGTTTGTTGTATGTTACTCACACTTGACCTGATATATCTTTTGTAGTAGGAGTTTGTTATAGATAGATGCAGGAGCCCCATGAGCTTCACTAGAAAGCTACAAAGAGAATCCTTAGATATGTGAAAGGTACTTCCAGTTTTGGTATCATTTATGCTGCAGATTTCCCACTTTCACTGATTGGGTACGCAGATTCTGATTGGGCTGGCAATGCTACAGACCACAAGTCCACCTTTGGTTATGTTTTCATCTTTGGTTTAGGGCCTTTTTGCTAGTCTAGCAAGAAGAAATCCACAATTTCTTTATCTACAGTCGAGGCAGTGTATAGAGGTGCAACGACTGTTGCTACACAGGCAGTTTGGTTGCAGGGGCTTCTCTCCGAGTTTGGTATTAAGTATCCACTTATGAATGCCATATTTTGTGACAATCAGGGGTCCATTTAGATATTGATTAATCTAGTTTAGAGGCATAGGACCAAGCACATATAGATTCACATGCATTACATCTACGATTTGTTCTGTGACTGAGTCATGTCACTGTAGTACTGCCCCACTAAGTAGTAGGTTGCCGACATCTTCACCAAGTCTTTCACTGAAAATAAATTTTCAGAACTGAGAGATATGCTTGGAGTGGTGGAGACAGATGAGTAGGCCCTTCTGGCCACTTAGCCCTTTTTTTCCTCTTTTGTTGGGGGGGGGGGGGGGGGGTGGGCCGGGTGGGGGGTCCCACGAGGTTTTCCCTCTTTCTTCATTTTATGAGGATCTTTTATTTATTGTACCTAAGTACCTAACATGGAATCCTGGCTGGGACTCAGTTTAGATAAGTGAGTTAGGATGAAGGGGGGGGGGCTGGTGTTGGAATATAATCCTAACATCTACATTTATTTTTTAGCCTAAGTGTCCTTGACTTAGCCACATGCACTAAAAATCATGTTCACACTTGGTTTTTGGTAAACTAGCTCGGTGGACCAACTTTCCCTTGTTCTTTTCCTTTAAAGGTTTAATATTTATGGAAATATTCGTCTAACAACTTTCCTAAACCATTTAGAAATCTAAGTGCATGTTCACACCTAACCACACCTCATCCACTTGAGTTATTTGAGGATTGGTGGCCCACATGAAGATTCCCCCTTAAATCAAGGGATTTGGTCCCCCTGACCATTTTAGCATGTTTTAAATTTTCCTTCCTTGGGGAATGCACTCTTCCTCATGCTTTCCTTATGGCTGATAGTTGGCATAGGTTGTCTTAAGTCATTGTTGCTATTTTAGGCCTCCCTTTAGCTTTTCTTAGTCTTTTCTAGTTTTTTCCTAGTTTTCTAGATTTGACAATTTCTATATAACCACCTCCCTTTGGGATTAGAGGTTTGGTTGCTCATGTATTACTATTGTTCATTAAGTTAATACATTGTTTTTATGGAGAAAATTATTTCTCTCCTCTCTTGAATATCAACAAATTACTTGTGTTTAATTTAACTAGAATTCTAGATCAATTAGAGTCTCTACGAGAATTCCACATCCTGCAAGCCTTGGTTGGAACAAACACTTTGGAAGCCCTGGAAGGCTTGGATAGAGACCAATTTGATGAATTTTTTATGATATCCAATCGTGAAATAGAATCATTGCTTGATGGGTTGAAGTGGATGGCCTCTAGAAGCCCTGGATGAGTTTTGATTAATTTGTTCTATGAGATCCCACATTAATCCTTGGAATATGGCATGAGTGCGAATGGCCGAAGAGAGACTTGGCTCAACCATTCTATGGTCGAGTGGAATGTGGAAGTCCCATCCTGGGTGTTGGCTTGTGGGGGCCTGACCCAGGTTTGGTGCTTGTTAGGCAAACAAATCCCTACACTACTGGCCCTTTCAGCATCAACTCGCGAAGCAGTATGGGGGAATGTTAGAACCAAGTTTCCACACCCTGAGATGGTTGTGATGTTGGTTTATTCCTTCTATTCCTACCTGCATGTAGGTCACTTAGATTTAGGGCTTGCCAGACTAGCACTTTATTCCACCCTTCAGTACTTCTGCGAAAAGATATGATTGACCTTTGCGCAGCCCTAACCTACGGCTCAGGTACTTTCGCGCTACTACAGCAGCGTACCATGTAGATTCCCAAACTAGTCTAAGTGTTTTACTTATCATATTAAACAATCATAGTTAGCACCACTTAAATAAATTTTCTTACTTGCATTCACTTAAGTAACGTAATTACATACATTCATGCATCATATAAGCATTATAAATGAAATTCATACATAACATGTCAAGATGCATTAACACGAATAAAGACACAGAATTTGCAGAATAATTCTCTTTATTGATATCTTTCAAGTGATTACAGACTCTATCCACCCTGTGCACATAGTTGTAGGGGTCCGTGCACTCAATGTGGACTTCGACCCTAGGCCTCTGTGCACTCAGCTCCAGAGCCTCAACCTACCCTATGACTCAAAACTTAGACTTCTTACTTCAGAGCTATGACTATCTGATTCAAAATCATTACTCTAAAGCTATGTAGAGCCTTGCTCCTTTTATACAATCCCATGGTCCACGGACCATGGTTATATCTCTTACAACCGACTTTACTTTACAAAATAAGGGTTGACAACCCTTTATGACTCATGGAACCTTCGCGTTCCACGACCACAAAATTTGACTCAAACATGGGCTTTTGGCCCCAAACTTATCCTGGGGGGATCCCATTCCTAATAGGCCCCCAACACAAACATCATGACTCACCCTCGAGTCACTTAGCAAGTGTAGAGATCTTTGCACGAAGACCTCCCAGTTCGAATCGTATGACCACAACCTAAGTTGTGCACTATGCGAATGCCTACCTTGCATCTTCGAGCATCTGCTCGGTCATTGCTCTTGAACTGTTGGCCTGAAGAGTTTGTTGCATCTCTTATAGAGTCACAAGCTTGCCTTCAATAGATCTTGTCACCGTGTGAGCCTCATCTAGCTAGGGCTTCAGTCTTGCCTTCAGCACTGCTTTGTTGTGCACCATTGAATCCACCTGTTCCTTCAGCTGCTTGGCCTCCTGCAGCTTTCCTACTCTTTGTGTCAGCGCAACAGTTCGTGTTGTGCCCTTAACCTCATCATAGCACTATTGTATCTTGTGCACTTCCATCTCTAGTCACTGGACATTGGGGTCCTCCTGCATGCTTTTCAGGACCTCAAAGGACTGCTCAAAAAGTTTTGTTTAGTGTTCTACTACACTATCCACTACCGCTACTGCTTCTGTGACAGCGGTCACCCACTGCTCCTTCACTTCTGGCGGAGTTGAAGGTTGGGCCTTCAACTGTAACTCTATGATTTGCAGGTTCAACTCCAACTGAACCCTCTCCATCTTAGTACGAGTGTCATGCACCCCTGTGGCCAGCTTGCAGATGCGCACCTCAACTAGCTCCTCCTCAGGAATGGCCAACTCTAGGACCATTTGGTATGCCTCCTTGATGACCTGCATAATGCACTTTCTTTGATTGGTTGCCTCGGTCTCAGTGATGATGGACGAATCTTGCTGTAGTGCCATCTGCTCGTTATTGATCCGCTGTCCACTGATCACCTGGAGGGCATGGTGCTAATGGGCCGTCATCTCTTTAATCACTTCATCATGTAAGAGGTGGCGCGCTTCACGTGGGAGTGCTTCCAAATTCAACCTTACTCCCTTTAGGGCACTGAAAGTGGGCTTGTCAGCTTCGTTCTCCATTGTTAGTGCTCCATCAGGCAGCACTATTGTACTAGAGGCCTTCACATGCAACATCTCGGCAGCTTCTGAAGTGTCGATAGCTAGGCTGGTAGACACCATGCCATCTTGCAATGTGTAGGTTTGCAGCTCCTACAACCCCGTCTGGACAGCCCCCAAGATTATCTACTGTTGTTACTCAAACTATTGTAGGGCCTCCGTGGTGACATCCCTTACCATGTCACCGATTTCGTGTAGATCACCCTCTGTTAGCATGATAAGGTCCATTGATGTCTTGGTAGCCTTTTATTTCTTCCTAGACACTCCTTTCTCCTGCTCCCATGGGTGCTTGATGTGGGCGAATGTCTCTTGTGGGTCCGCGCCATGCTGTTTAGCCTGTTCGTCTGTCTCCTCCTCTGTCTCAAGTGAAGGAGACCTTGCACCTTTTTTAGAGCCTCACTCTGTCCCACCTGTTTGCTTCACTGTCTGCTGCGTGGCCTCGCACTCTGCCCGGGCCTTATTAGTGGCCTCCTTTTTCCTCTTTCCGGCCAACTGTGTCATCTTAAGCTCGGCCTCCTCCTCCTTTCTTTGCACAGTGGACTTGCTTCCTCCCACCACCAAGTCTGTTGTAGCACGCCACTTTACTAGCCATTGATCAAGTACCACATCAATTGTGTCATCCATTGCCAGATAAGGCAAGTCATACCATTTCTACGCAAGGGCCTTCTGCACCCTGATGGATACATGATGGAATTCTGCTTTAAATTCTGCGTAGTCCTGGAGGATGGCGTACATCGTAGGCGACAATCGTAGTTTGCAATTCATGGCCATGTGGATGTTCATCTCCATCAAGTTCTAGAAGGTCTTGCTATCCCTGACTCGCTGCACATCCTTAGTCGCCTATAGCGAAGCGTACCTCGCTTCTTCTGGGAGGTACGGTGCGACCGAAGGGAACTAGTTGTCCTCTAGAAGCTCCCATGCTACCAGCACAATTGACAACAAGAGCCATGTGTAGTGGAACATATTGTTGAGCTCCTGCACTTCCTAGCAGTTTTCTAGGAACTCCCCATGAAACTAGTCCGACCAGTTGAACTGGACTCCTTCAACGCACTTGGCTACTAGCGTGATGACAGGCACCAACACCTCATCGACGTGACACTTCCTCATCACCTTCCCTGCTAAGGTCTATGTGGCTACCTTCATAGTAGGGTCGCAGATGCTGGATATAGAATATCTGTGTGGCTTCTTGACTAGTTTAAAATTTTCCTTCATAGACTCCATGAGGGCCTGCTCACCACCTTTTCCACCAATACCATGGCTAGATTCTCTCCTGTGTAAGGAAACTACGTTATCCCATGAATCAATCTATCCGTGATGGGTATTGGCTCGTCCAACCATAGACACCCATCATGCACCAAGCACAGTAGTTGCTTGATGACCAATACTGTCACTGGGGTACCGTTGTAGTGCGACACCTAAAGCAGGTTGAGAAACCCTCCCTTGTCTACACCTCTCAGCCACCTTCGTAGCTGCAATGCGGTCATTCTGATGTTTATATCAATGATGCAGTGCATCAGTTGCTCGATCGCTAGGTATGGGAACTTCTCATGATCAACCAAGTCTCAGTCTTCAAGTTTCAATAGTGGGACCCACCCCAAGTGTAGTCCTTCAAAAACGATCTCATCTAGCAGTAGAGGGGTTTGCAAAGAGGTCTTGTTCTTATCAATCTCTTTCGGCACCTTGGTCTTCAGCTTGCACGAAGGGACATACTCAAGCAACTGAGTCATAGGGTCTGCACCGTGGGCTTCAACCTCCTCTACTTTGACTCCCACATCCTTATCATCCATCGGGTTGTCCTCAGTGTCTTCCTCCTTCGGCTCCAAATTTATAGCTTTGCCATTCTCCTATGTGGTGGGCTTCGGTTGGTTTCTTCTTGGCGATGCGTGCACCTGTATGGAAGGTTGCTTATCCTTATTATCCTTCGTGGTTTCCTTGGTTGGGGTTGGCTTTCGTCTCGACGTCCTCAGTGACTTAGGGACTTTGGCTAGTACTTTGGCGACCTCTAGAGTAGCTACTTCTACCTCCATCTCAACTTGTAGGACCAACTCCTCAACTTTGGTATCTATAGCTTCTATGGGTTCTGACATTACGATTTCCAATAGTGTTCATGACATCTCTGGTAAGTTTGCAAATGCTGGAGTCTCTTTCAAAGCCTCAAAGAATTCTTGGTTCATGTGTGCCTAAGAGCTCAACAGTTCAATTCTCAAAATGCCAAGTGTTTTTCACTAGACATCCACTTTTAATTTAGAGGGAATTTTGTATTCAAATCTGACCATTACCCCCAAATTCGGTTCAGTAATGCTAGATTGGCGACAGATTTTCAAGGATGTGGGCCATAAATTTCATCTTAAATGTCAGTCGCCCACTCCATTTGATCACATTTCTACCATCAAATCATGAACAGTGACTTTAACAATCACTTTCCAATTGACCTACACGATTTCTCCCTAGTACCACAACTCCCTTCGCATTGTTGTGAACCCTTTGACACCTCCTTGCTTTGCACAATCCTCCAATCGCGCGGCTACCTAACCCAGGTAGTGTATTTTATAGTCTCGTGCCTCCTTTCAGCTACCTGGAGTGCTGTGCTACCTTCATTTAGTCACATGGCCAGACCACAGGTGTATGGCTTCAACTAACTGCCATTTACCTTTCCTAGGAAGGGCATTCCATTCAATTTGACCAGTTGTACCGCTCCTCCGTCAGTAATTTTATTAATGACATAGGGACCTAACTAGTGCATTCTGAATTTCCGTGGTAATTTATCAAACTTACTATCATATAACAAAACCAGGTCATTTACCTTAAAGGTGCGCATCTTAATGTGTCGATCATGCCATGATTTTTTGCTTTGCTTTAGAACCTGTTGGTGAAATCCATCTAGAACTCTATCTTCCTCAAGTTCATCCAGTTGTGCGAGCCTTTCCTCCAAGGCTCCGCGATCTGTCATACCCGTGAGCACTGCTATGCGCAAAGTAGGCACAATATACTCCATAGGAATTCCCGCTTCAACACGATAGACAAGCCTAAAGGGAGTTTGTCCAATCAACTTCTTGCATGTCTTCCAATAAGCCCATAGTATTGCACGTATGTGTAGGCCCCAATCACTTCGCTGAGCATTGCAAACCTTGGTCAACTTGTTCTCCAACACTTTATTGAATGCTTCCACTTCCCAGTTAGCCTGTGTGTGATAACGCATGCTCTTCTGGTGATATACCTGAAATTCCTCTGTTAGCGCGCTGATCGTCTCATTCAGAAAGCATGTACCATGATCACTCATCAAGGTCTTTGGACAACCAAATTGTGTCAGTACATACTCAAAGAGGAACTTTGCAATAGTCATGCCTGTGCATTCCTTCACAGACTATGCCTCTACCCAATGAGTCAAATACTCCATCGCTAGGATAATGTACCTTGCTCCCGTCTTTCCTTAGGGTTGAGTGGGTCCCACAAAATCTATCACCCATTTCTCAAAGGGTTGTAATGTCATCTGTGGATTCAAAGACATCTCATCCCTCAGTGATGCCTTGTGAGTCCTTTGACACATGTCACATGCCTTATAATATGCTTTTGAGTCTTAATGGAGGGTTGGCCACCACAACCCTGCGCGAAGAATCTTCTACATGGTTGCTCTCCCTGCATAATGTCCTCCCGCGGCGCCTCCATGAGCATCCCTGAGGATGTTATTTCTTTCAAACTCTAGTACATATCGTCACAATATCTCATCAGACCCTATTTTGTACAGATGCCCAGCAATGACAGAAAAATTTGTCGCACGCACCACTAACTCCTTCTTTTGTTGGATGGTGTATCCTTCCGAAGCAGTTCCTGTCGTCAGGAAGTGTATTATATCCTCAAAATGACCATCCATGATGCGCACTATAAATAGTTGCGCGTCAGGCAAACCCTCCTCCTTCTAGTGGGCTCATCCCCTGTTTCGATACACGATAGATGGTCTAGTCCCACATTTAGTCATCTAGGCCTCACAATAACTTCAAAGTAATACTCCTAGAATAATAACAGCCACCTAAAGATTCCCCCCCCAAAAAAACACAGGCTTATTCACCAGGTATTTCACCGCAGAGTGATCTGTATACATCTTAAAATGGCCACCCACTAAGTAGTGTATAAACTTCTGGAGCACGTATACCATAGCTAACCCTTCCTGCTCAGTGGTGGAATAGTTCTTCTCCACCTTAGATAACCTCCTGCTTGCGAATGCTATAGAATGGTCCAAGTCTCCCTCGCTAGCCTGTGTCAGTACTGCTCCCAACGCTATACATGATGCATCGACATGTACATGAAACTCCTTCTTCTAATCTAGGAAGATTAGAATTGGTGCAGTGACCATCTTTTCTTTCAATACATCCAAGCTCTTCTTACAGTCCTCATTCCAATAGAATGTGATATCCTTCTTCAACAATTTCTCCATAACCATGGTGATCTGGGCATAGCCTTTGATAAACTTTTTGTAATATCCCATATTTCCTACGGTAGCGCGTAGCTGTTACACACTCCTCGGAACTTCCAAGTTCAGTATCACCTCTATCTTCGGAGGATCTACCATCAGTCCTTGTCTGCAAACCACATGACCCAACAGAGTCCCAAAAGGAACACAAAATAGGCACTTCTTCAGATTGAGTATAATTTGGTATCTTTGACAAGTATCTAGCATCAGGCGTAAATTGGCGACATTGCATTTTGCCAGCCCAAACACAGTCTATTCATCAAAGTATACTTCCAAGAACTTATGAATAAATTCCTTGAATGCAGCAATGACTATGCGCGAGAAAATAGTAGGTGAATTATTCAATCCAAACGGCATTACAGTGTAATGGAAACAACCCCACTCAGTCACGAAGGTTGTCTTTCTCCTACCCTCTAGCGCGATTTTGATCTGGTGGTACCCCGAGAACCCATCAATGAAGGAATATGATTCCTTCATCAGTGAATAGAGTCGGGAAAGGATCATGTACGCAAGCATCATTTAGCCTTCTAAGATCCACGCATATCCTTATTTCATCCTTCTACTTCTTCTCCTATACCACCATTGGATTTACCCAATGAGATTCTTCCATAGGCTCAATGATGCCTTCTGCGAGCATCTTGTCTAGCTCTAAGCAGACCTTCTCCTTATACTTCAGATTGAGACGGTAAGGTCTTTGCTTAACTAGCTTCGCATCGGGTTTCAACGTGATCTTCATAACACCTAGGTCTCCGATTATCCCTTTTAGATCCGTAAACTTAGTAGGGAACAAATCCTGGTATTCACGGAGTAATTCAACGACCTTATCGACCGTCACGTCGTCCTGGTAATCTCCAATCTTCGTGAATTTGGGTTTTGCGTCGGTACCAATGTTTACTTGTTTCGTTTTCAATGGCACAGTTATATCAAGATTCTCAATCTATGGTCCTTCAACCTTGTTGTGGCCTTTTGTTTTAGGGATGTTAATCTTTTGCGGATCCTCATCCTCTTCTTCAGTGGTTATGTTATAGAATTCCAATACGTGACTCAGCTGAGTAGCCCACTCGGGCTTAATCAGATCCAAAGGATCCTGTGGTATCCTAAAGATTAATGCTTTCACCTCTTGTAGCGCCTCATTAATACAATCAACCCCATCTTCGAAACTGAATGTCATTATAAATCTTTCGTGAAAAATATCCCATTCACCTGTACCATGATGAAGCTCTGTCTCTATGTACCAATTCATTGGGATGATGTCTAAGGTGTCATAGAACAAGTGCATCCATTCAGGTTGGGTCTTCTCTCCATAATCCTAATTCCATTTGGCAAAGTGTGCATGCGGATCATCTTGCCCATCATATTTGTCCATTATTCACACCTTCAGCTTCCCAAAGTGTGTTCTTATCATCCTCCTACATTTGCGCCAATCATCGAAGCTTCCCTTGTGTGTACCCCACAACCTTGTGGGCATTGCATGCAATGCCTAGTCCAATGCCTAGAAGCACTACATCTCTAGTGCCTCCCTCTCAAATGCATCCAAAAATATATCTACATTATTCAGGCCATCATAAGTAGTCAGATTTGTTACCTCTGACGACACACAGCGCGGCGACCAAGTAATCATGTTACAATTAAGTTTAGTTACCTCATGTAACCGATTCTGCCAGCGCTCTAATTCTTCATCAGAATCTGAGATGCATGAACTCTCGCGATCCCATGTAATTCATCCATCCACTGTTGGGTTCACCCAATCTTGGTCTCGCGTTGTTATCTTATAGATAGAGTCCAGATCATCATCGCTCTCATAATCATGGACCGGTTCAGTATAGCGCAATCCCTCAGCGGGATCTAGCGATACTATTACACAGAGCGATTTCTTCTCAAATATCATCTTTCACTTATTTAGGTTGATTACCCCATTCAGATCAATAGCCCAATCAATGCTAAGGAGCACAAGGTAGGGGTTTCTATCATCCAAAATTTCTATTACTTCAAAGTCATCCAACGTGCTTGCACCTTCAATATCTACAGTCACCCTCTGCAGGCGCCCCATGGTGATGATATTTTGCTGATTCACCATCCTTAGCTGAATCGGAGACGACTGCACCGTAGGTCTCCCTATCCGTTCCCAAGTATACTTCGGTAGGACATTTACATCCGACCCCAGGTCCAAAATAGCCTAATCCATTTCATACTCTCCTATCTACGGGTTAGCCTCGTCTCCTGTCCCATCCTTTTTTTATGCTTACCAATATTTCGTACTACGCGCGATTCACCCGGAGCGTTTCCGGTGCATCTATTTATGAGCTCCTGTAACCCCTTCACAGCATTGCTATCACGCAGCAACTTCATGTAGGTCTCCAGGAAGGTTGTAAGCATAGAAGGGTCCATATCCTAATCATTCTTATCCTTGCTTCCTGAGGCAGAGGCCTCAGTGAGGCTGTTCTTTGCTTCCATGAACATTTACGTGCATGATCCAAATCGAACTCAGCCTCTTTCACCAGAGCTTTGCGAACCCATGCACTATATTTGGGTTGTTTCTCCTTGTCATCTCCTGTTGTGATTCCAATTGGGAGCATTATATTCATGTTCGAATCCTCCTTGTGTGGCTTAGATCTCATCATCTGCAGATTCTGAGTCAGATGAGGTGGTAGCGTCCCTTTGTCATGTATCCTCACTATTAGCATAGGTCAGTCTTCTGTTTCATGATCAAATAGAGTGCAATAATTGCATGACAAACATGTTCGGTTAGTGAAATCATGGGCATAGTGTCCTGGTCCTCCACAATTGTAGTAGATCAACTGTCCTTAACCTCTGCCAGGTCCTCCTCCACCTCCGCCTCATCCACACCCCTGAAAGCCTATCCACACCATCCCACACTCTGGTTAGGGGGCCACATTTATGCCTGCACCCTATAAGTAGGTTCTTCATCCACCATCAATTCATAACTTTTGTAGTTGCACTCATCATGCCCTACCGACCTGCAGAAGTTGCAGAACATTTGCTGCAATGTTTGTACAAAATTTTGTAGTAAATGATAGTTATCTGTGGCATGTTTTCCTGCTACCTGACATATAGTGCACCACAATGCAGGTCCCGCACTCGGTCTTGCTTGAGCTTTCGGCCTCAAAGGAATTGGTCCCCCTCCTGCAATGTAGTTCGCAAAGACCGAGCAATGGTCTTTGTCATGCCCTTAGCCCTTGCATTTCAAGCACCATACCTCTTCACACACTTCTGGCCAAACTATTCTGTCCTGCTTCAAACTTTGCATCTCAAGGCAAATATTTTTCAACTGCACATGGATCTGTTGAACCCTTAGATTTGGATCTTGCATCAGTGTTTCATGTCGTCTCATTGCAATCTCCATGGCCTCTGCCTAAGTCGTTATCTTCTGTTGTGACAGTGCAACCCTTAAGTGAGGTAGGAATGAACCCACAAACCATTTGTGATGTTGTTCATCTGTTATATTCATGTTAGCTTCATGGATTTTACACTTCAACCTCTTATCTAGTTCCTAAGGCATCTGACCTGGTTGTATCGCGATTTCTGTGAACCCCACAATAGACTGTGCTTCAGATTTAGGCCTACTAAATTCTTTGTTCAGCACGGTTTGGATGTCTACCACTCTAACATTCAAGTTATCATTAGAGTACCTGATGTACCAAGTTAGCGTGCAATCCTACAGAGCTCTAACCAGTGTCGCCTTCTTCATGTGATCATTTGTAACGTCTTGAGCTTCCCATACAACTTTCACAACAAAATAGAACTGGTCTGGGTCCTCATTTCCCAAGCCTTTGAACAAAGGCAGCTTCATTGAATTTTCCATACTGAACTGCAGAGGAGGTGGAGGTCGTACGGGTTAAGTCGTAGGTGATGGCGGTGATGTTGGAGGTGGTGTGGATGGAGGTGGAAGTCACAAGAATCCTTGTCTTATTAACTAAATAGCACTTAGCGGAGAAGCTTGTGCTATCCACTCTTCATCACCTCACGGAGGTGAAATCAATGGACTATATTCAGGACCCTTTCTTCCTTTGTTCTTGTAAGTTTTTTTGCTTTGCGCAGCTCCAAACATTAAGGTAGCTGCATAACTCGCTTTTCGCACAATAACATTTTAATCCGAGTATTCAAAGATTTGAAGTACTTACCTCGTGGTCCTTTGAAAAAGTGCCACTCCGATTCACTGTAGTTGACTGAGGTGTCGACCGCGAATTCAGTCACAAATCCTCCTATGACACGATTGACCTAATGATCGACCTCGTGGGTGATCTTACCCTCAGATGCTTCCAATCTATATACTATCTCTGAGGTGCAAACAATGTGACCATCAAGTTTCCACCTTCCTTGGCTATTTTCTAGCTTCGCGATCCAATCGTATAGCTCAACCGGAAAGGAACAAAAAAATATCTCATGGATTTCTGTATATAGGTACCTCATCATCCACTGTTCCTTTGTCAATTGCGGGTTTCTGTTCTCCTACATCACGAATTTTTGGATCTTCCTATCCGACTAGTCTCTGATCTCTTTCTTAGTTGGATTCTAGTGATATGACATCACACATCTCTTATGTGGATTCTAGTCCCAACAACGAAACCATTCGTTGGCTTGTGGGGGCTTGACAGAGGTTTGACGCTAGTTAGCCAAAAAAATCCCTACACTACTGGCCCTTTCTGCATTAGCCCACAGAGCGCGGACTGAAGTTTCACTCGAAGCAGTATGGGGGGATGCTGGAACCCAGTTTGCGCACCCTGAGATGGTTGTGATGTCAGTTGATTCCTTCTACTCTTGCTTTCATGCAAGTCACTTAGCTTTGGGGATTGCCATACTAGCCCTTTATTCCACCCTTCAGTACCTCCGCAAAAGGGTACGATTGACCTTCGCGTAGCCCTAACTTGTGGCTTAGGTACTTTCATGCTGCTATGGAAGTGTACCGTGTAGATTCCCAAACTAGTCTAATTGTTTTATTTATCGTATTGAACAATCATATTTAGCACCGTGTAAACCAATGTTCTTACTTGCATTCACTTAAACAACGTAATTACATAAATTCATGCATCATATAAGCATTATAAATTAAATTCATACATAACATGCGAAGATGCATTAATAGGAACAAGGACATAGAATTTGCAGAATACTTCTCTTTATTGATATCTTTCGAGTGATTACAGACTTTATCCACCCTGCAAACACAGTTGCACGGGTCCACACACTCAGTTGTGGACCTCCACCCTAGGCCTCTGCACACTAAGCTGCAAAGCCTCTGCCTACGCTACGACCTCAAACTTAGACTTCTTACTTTAGAGCTATGAGTATCTAATTCAAAACCATTACTCTAAAACTACTTAGAGCTTAGCTCTTTCCATTTGAATACTAAATAACTTATAATTTTTAATTATTAAATAATATTTTTAACTAACTATTAACACCAGTTAAAATTATTTTATATATTTATATATTTTATATATATTTTACGAGATTGCTCAACTAATATAACTAATTTCCTTTAAAAACTTTATGACCATGGTCCTTAAGTCAAAATTAGTCGTTGGTCTTGTTGACCGTTGGAGGCTCTACTCAGACTATTTAACATGCTAAGCTGGATCTGTTTCTTCAACTTGTCCTGACGATGAACCACACTGGTTGGTTCGAAACACATCGACAAATTGTTTCTCATGTGATTTTCGCTGAAAAATCTCTCGCAAAATTGATATGGATCACAGAAGCCTCAACTCTACAATGGGTAGATCTCTTACAGTTGACTTTACTTTACAAAAATAAGGGCATAAAATCCTTTATGATTGATGACACCTTCACGCTTCGTGACCACAAAATGTGGAGATGTTATAATTTTCTTACAAAATTTGACTCAAACATGGGCTCTTTGCCCTAAAACTGTCCTTGGGGGATTCCATTCCCAACACCGGGTTTGTTATTTTTCATCATTAATGAAAGGTTATTTCTCCTTGTATTTGTATGAGTATTTTTATGGATTATATGTCGTCTATATGGTTGTACTTTCATGAGTATTTATGTTGCTATTATGTGGGTTATGTATGTGTTTTATGACAACAACCATGTATGGCTTTCATCATGTTTTTTCTTGTAATTGAATGATCAATGTATCTATGAACTAATGGATGTAATAGTAGTTGATGCATTGATGGATCAATGGTTCTTAGCCATTATCAACTAAGTATGAGATCCCTATGCTCATAATTCCTATTTACACCTGTAGATTACATATTCATGATATGTTTGTCGAAATTCCTATCATGGCTCATAGAGGTCCAGTCAAGGTCTTAAACAAGTATTTGCTTTAGCAATGTCATATCCATGTTATTTTACTATTATGAAGATATGGCTAAATTTTGGGTAGTGACCTAGGCTTTGGGCCTAAAAAAGTGGCTCAAATCTCGGGGAAGTTGGCATCGCACTGACAAATTTAGTCTCTGGACGCTAGCAGGCAAGCCTGTGAGAGCGACTTTGTGTTTCTAGATTCTTTCATGCCTATAGCATGAGAGCGACTGAGGCTTAAGTTGCGTAAAAGTTAAATGGCACCCAAGGGAAAGATTTGTAAAGTGTTGGATTGGTTCCTAAAGGTCCTGAAGCTAATGTTGAATGTATGTATGGCATGTTTTCGTTGGTTCTACTTCCTTAATGTGACTTAGGAGGTCGAATCATATCATAGTGGCCTCTCGTCGCATGTTTAAACTAGTTGGCCATTTATTTGGGTAGATGTGGGAGGAGGTTTTTATAGCCTCACACTATTACTATTACTTTGGGAGATAAGCTATACAGGATACCAGAGGTAGCCCCATTTACCACCATATCCTTGATCTCTACTAAGCAATGTAGTAAAATCATCTCTTAGAATATATTTTTTTATTTCTTTTTTATTCACTCCCAAAGCAAGGGGAAGATAGTGGCCACATCCATGGCCCCCAAGAAGGGTTCCCCCACATAGCAGAAGTAAGTGGATAAGGTCATGAAAGAATAAAATAACATATTCTCCTCATCGACAGGGGTACCTTTGCACTGTTAGGTCAAGCATTCGATCGATTTGACTCACAGAGCGCCTCTACTCAATGGGATGATATACCAGCACTCCATTCTAGAAAATTAAGTAACCAAGTGGCAGATCAAGGAGTTGGTACAAAAAGGGAACATCCAACCAAGTTCCTAACCTTGTGGGAGCTTGATTCTACTCCTACGTAAGAAAGATCGAACCTAGAGACTTTTCATTGATTATCAGGCACTAAATAAAATCATTGTCAAGAATAAGTACTCAATCCCATGGATTTATGACCTTATTGAATAGCTTAAGGGGGAAAATTATTTCAGTAAGATCGATTTGAAGTTTGGCTATCATCAAGTGTCAATAGAACCCACAGATGTATGAAAGACCACCTTCAAATACAAGAAGTTCATTTTTTAGTGGTTGGTCATTCCTTTCGGGTTGAAAAATTCCCCTGCCACTTTTATGAGGTTGATGGATGACATCTTGTGTCCCTTCATGAACTCCTTCATGGTTATATATATGTACAACATCCTCATCTTTTAAGAGTTTGGAAGAGGACCTATAGGACATTCGATAGGTCCTCCAAACCCTATGAAAACAAAAACTATGTGCCAACTTGATGAAATGCACATTTGGCATAAGCCAGGTCCACTATCCAGGCTACATCATTGATGAGAAAAGTGTGCATGTCGATCCAGCTAAGATCCAAGTCATCCAAGATTGGCTAGCCCTAACCACTCTAATATAGCTTCACATCCTTTTGGTTCTTTCCAATTTTTATCGGAGGTTCGTGTTGAGATTCTCTCATATCACTTAGCCTCCAAGTTAGGTTATGCAGGTCACAGTGAAAGAAAACTTTTTATTGTCTAAGTCCCAACATAAGGCTTTTGTTGAGCTTAAGAACCACCTTTGCTATGCACCTGTACTTACATTACCAGACCTGCAACAACCATTTGAATTTAGAAAAACGCCTCCAACTACACGATTGGTGTAGTTTTCACCCAACATGGGCATCTAGTGTCCTGTCATATTGAGACACTTTTCAATAAAATTTGGAAATACCGTACCTATTATTAAAGATATGTATTCCAATGTGTAGGGATGCTAATAATGGAAAAATTACATT
The DNA here is from genome assembly GCA_031772625.1 of Pinus tabuliformis. NCBI lineage: Eukaryota > Viridiplantae > Streptophyta > Pinopsida > Pinales > Pinaceae > Pinus > Pinus tabuliformis. Next base: position 487,919,824 of record CM062818.1, read on the forward strand.
CTAGGGAAGGACACAATCATCCACATAGATCATTGACCTCTTCAGTTTGTCCATACACAAGGGAAGTTGTAGAACAATCAACATCAAAAGTGTTCTACATATCTACAACAATTCCACTTTAACATTATATAAAAGAAGGGCTACACCAATCATGTTGAAGATTTCCTCATTTGGCCACTAGTTGAAGCACTGACTAATGTTCTAAACTCTTAGCTACCTGACCTTCAGATGGATGGAATTGTACCAAAATGATGCATTGTTTTCTGCAACATACCAAATACTAGTGGATGGCAAGAAATTTCTAGATTTACGCCTCCATGTCACATTATTATATTACCTAGGCCCCCTTTGTGTTTCTTCAAGAGGGAATTACAAGATGATTTGGGAGGCACGCTACAGTGGGGTCACATGACATTTTGGTGTGCATAAAACTATGGTTGTATTACAAAATTATTTTTATTTGCAAAAACTTTGATTGGACGTTGGAAAATATATCAAATCTTGCACTACTTGTGCCATAAACAAGAGAACCATCAAGAAGCAAGGCATGTGCACTCCTTTGCCTACTCCAAACTAGCCCTAGGAATCCATCTCCATGGACTATCTATTGGGCCTCCCTTATATCAAGCATGTTAATGACTATTTTTTTATGGTCATGACTAAATTTTCTAAGTTGGCTATATTGGTAGCTTTCAACACTAGTATCACCTGAGAGGATAGTACCAAACCTTCTTTCAAAATGTATGGGTAAATTTTGGAATCCTGCAGGCCATAATATCATATCGGGATAACAGGTTCCTGAGCACATTCTAGTCGAGCCTTTGGACATTAAGCTCACCAAGTTGAATGCATTCCATCCCCAGATTGATGGCCAGATAGAGGTCATAAATAAGATCATAGTGCACATACTACACATGTACAACTCCAAGCATCCACGAACCTGGGATGATATCCATGCTTATTGCAACATAGTTATAATAGAGCTCACCATAGCTCAACAGTTGCAATTCTTTTCAAGTTGGTCTACTTTTTCAACCATTGTGTTTGATTGATGTTGTCATGCCTCATGCGACTACACAAACACAATCCACACATGTATAGTCTGAGGATGATAAAGAAACTTGGTTTATCGAATTCATCTAACACATCCATGAATAGGTGCACAACATCTTGGCTAAGTCCAATGCCATGTATGAGAAGCAGCATGATCAATATCGGGTGCAACACAAGTTTCAGGTGGGAGACAAAGTTTGGTTACATTTGCAAAAAGAACACCTTGATAGAGCCCATTGGAAGGTCAGAACAATATGATATGGGACTTATGCCATCACCAAGGTTGTGGGAGACAATGATTTTTAGCTCAACATTCTCCCATTCTTTGGCCTGCACCTAGAGTTCATTGCACACCAGCTTTGGCCATACTTTCCACCATATCTAGACACATCATACATTCCAGAACAACTCAGACCAATACAGCTAAACCCAAAATGGATGGAACATGCCACAACTGATTAGATCATGGAAACGCAGATCAAGAAAACTCTCCAGTAGAATATCTAATTGTATTGGGTTCTCAAAGCTTACCAACTCCTACACCAAGGCAAGTGACTCACTAGGGACAAAGTTTAAGAGAATTTTCACCATCTCATGGAATTACTTAACAAAATGGGGGTCATTTCTCCCTAAGGGTGGAGGATTGATCCAGGTGGATATTGGTGGCCACCTACCTATTCCACATGGACCCCCACCATTGTTTCTTTAAGTTTCCTTAATTGTAGCATAGTTTACTATTTTTGGAAGTTTTTTAGGTCCTCAAATTCTAGAGCCATTTTGAGTCCCTAAATGATGTTTCTTTCTTGAAAATGGGAAAACCCATAGTTTGTAGTAGGCATCTGCAATCAAAATTTTTAGTCCATGGATAGCTATTTCTAACGAGGTATCATACATGTCAAATAAAGATTGTATGCCAAAGTTATGACTCCAGGAAGTTGATGTACAAATTTTCCCCAATGGGGCCCACAACATTTTGGTGCTTCATCTCCTCTGGTTAGCTTTTAGATTTTTAGGGTTTTCCATTTTTTATCAATAATAAATATTCCTTTAAGCCTCATTGTAACATAGTTAAGAAAGGATGTAGCCACCACATCTCTTCTCAGAGATAAGCTACCATCCCCTGAGCTAGTTTATTTCTATTATGCATGTAAACAATTTAAGGTACTTTTTTATTAATGAATCGAAGTTATTTTTTCATTGTATCTTTGTGTTTCTTTTTATATATGTATTTCATTTTGTTCCTTCACAAATATGGATCAATGGTATCAGATAGGTATGCTCTTTCCCTACTTTTTTGTGCATGTCCCAAACAAAGTCAAGGTATAAGAAGTTGGGACTTGAATTGGTTGAGCCTTTGCAAGACAATCCCTGTCGATACAAATGGCCTCTCATGGTAGAATAAAAGAAAGAAGAGAGAGTAGGAGATCCTATCAAAAATTCTCTTCAAGAATCCCTCGTGCAACAAAGGAAAAAGATGATGACCAACTTTTCCCAAATCCTTCAGTAGATTCCCACCAGTGACGCATCTTCATCTAGCAGTCACTTTAGAGGCATCGCTCCCTTCAAGGTACAAGTGAACCTCGAAATACCTATATTCAAAGGTAAAATGGATGTACATGTTGTAGATAAATGGTTTAATCTATTGGAAGGTTAATTTTCAGTCCATAGTTTTTCCAATAGGGAGAAGATTATTTTTTCATTGCTTAAGGTTTCCCCCCATGTTAAGGACTAGTGGGAAATTTACTATTTGAAAAGGGTTAAGTAACCATCTCTATTTACAGCCGCCCCCTCTTGGAAATATTTTGGAGATGTTTTGAAGGAACAATGCTACCCCATAGAGAGCTATCACGACAAGTACATATAGTGGACCACACTACGACAACAAAGAGACCAAGGTTTGCATGAGATCATAAATATTTTTCATACTCTATGCATAAGGTTGGGTATGAGAAAATCTGAGTGACATATCATGGTCATGTACCTGTTAAGCCTCTATTCTGTCTTGTTTTATATCCATTTTTATTTGGAAATACCCCACTCTTTTGCTTATATTGTATCATTATTGTCGACATTTTGTGTATTCTTAGAAGCGATAAAGTAATATTTATTGTGTAACACATCTCGCTTCTTTTAACAAGATTTGGCATTTAAGCCATTATTAATGATGGTTTTTGTGTTTGTAGGTTTAAACATGGTTAATTACCTTCTTACCTATGTGACAACAGTTCCTGCACCACGCATCAAATTCCTACACCAATTCATTTTTTACAGCACTCCTACATCAGCACTCTACACCAATGTTCCTACACGGGTTGTGCCTGCACCAACATGGCTGCACCAATTTGGGGCTTTCATATTGATACATTTCTAGGAAAATATGAAAGAGTTTTTTGTTCAAAATGGTGTTTGAACACTTCCACATAGGCTAAGATACACCCAGGTTGTACGAATTTATATTTAGGGAATCATTCATGCTTCAGCCCCAAATTCATAGCAGTTTCCAGACTGCCAACTTCAGCCTTGTTTTTCGTGTAGATGAAGGCGAATGGAGAAATTATGGAACATGGGTTTTGGTCCCAGTGTAGCAAATTGAATAATCCTCAAATAGATTTATGAAATTGATAACAGTCGAAAAGTTACATAAGGGTCTTTGACGAAATTTTATAAAATTAAACTACTTTTCTAGAATTTCAGGATCTCGGATTTCACAGGTATCATAACAGTCATCTTGTGTGAATCCAATTTCGATAACAGTTTGATGTCATTTTATTAAATAGTGCAAGTTGCTAAAGTCTTTCTCTAGCATTTCCAGTGTTGCACATCGAAGATTACGAACTCCTGGATTAACAATTAAATGTTAGGTTGTTTATTATACAGAACAGTTTGGCATCGTTTCCAGGGAGGCGCTTAGGGGATTGACCATGGTAACCTACTGCTATTTGGTTTTCCCTTTACCTATTTTTTTTGCAAATTTTATTTACTTTGAATTTGTTTATTTCTTGCATTCTTTTTAAGTTTTTCCATTTCTTGGGTTCTGTAAGAACAACCCCCCCCCGCACCCTTTATCTATTCAACCACATGCTAACAATATATACCAACTCTTATAAAGATAGAGAAATGGTATTTCGAGGCATTTTTCAATGAATAGTTTTGAGGCTGATATCAATCATTCAATGCACCTATTTCACTGATTAGTTTCCAGGAACATTCAAAGGAGTCTCGAAGTAGTACATGGAGAACCTATTTTATTTTGGTAAGAAATGGAAAACATCGTTACTTTTGAATTTCCTATCAAAGATCTAGGAGTGGCTCAAATGCATAATATTCCCCCATCTGCACTACCAAAATTTCATGGTTTGGAAAATGAAGACCCAGATACATTCTTATTTGAGTTTGAAGTACTTTGTAGAGGATATGGTTATTGTACTAATTCTCAAAGGTTGCAAGTTTTTCTTCTTACTCTTAAAAGAGCAGCTCTCCAATGGTTCATGAGCCTTGGTGGGAACTACATTCAAACATGGGACGACATGAAGAATGTATTCTTGGAGAAAGATCATGACTATTGCCAAGCCGGTGAAGATATTTTTGGAATAAAACAAAGGGGAAATGAAATCTTGGAGGATTACGTGGAGCGATTTAGATACAACATCCAAAAATCAAAACATAAGAATTTGGTAAAAGAGACCTTGAAAACACTACTCAAAGGAATCAAAGATGAATTTTTATAACCTTTAAATATGATCGGAGCAGGTGATGTTTCTCACTTACCATATGATGATGTTTGTAAATTTTTCATTAGTTATTCAAGAGGAATCTCCAAGATCGGTAAGAATTCTAGAGAACTTTCTTCTCAATTTCTGGAATCTACTACAAAAATAGGAGCTACAAAATCTTTTCTAAATTTGCAATTGGATGATTTGCAGGAAGAATGGAAGCAGTGTAAGGAGGATCATTCAACAAATTATTTCCCATCAGGGTTTCAACATGTATTTAAGGAATCAAGTAAGGAAATAAATGGACTGCCAGGTATAACTCAAAACTCATCATCATTTAATACTTGGAGTAATATTTATTGTCCTGTTGAAGCCCCGAAAATCGGGTCAACAACAAGGGGGATACCCACCCGGTCCGGACCTTGGTTGGCAGCTCTTTATCCGTTTGGTATAGCGGGTCTGACTGGGGATAATGGGACCAGTTTCCCAATCTAAGGGTGTATGTGTGTGTGTGCAGAGTTGGATGTAGCTGATCTAAGAATACTTAAAGCTAATTTAATTCAAACTTTTAAACTAACTCTATGCTATTGTAATCTAATGAGAAACAACACATCTAATCTACGCTAACCCGGGGTGTATTTCTTCTATTATGCGATCTAAAGATATTTCAAACAATAACTGGTAATAAAGATCATTCAGCTATCATAAGAATAGAAATCAATTAAGATAAACCACTTTGCATAAAAAGTTAGGAAAAACAGTTGTGAACAGCATATCGCATAATAAGTTATTCATATATCAGACATAAATAAATGGCTCCACCGTACAAAAGTGCCAAATGGTAACTCACACATTTATGCAGTAACATATAAACAACTAAAAACTGTATATCACTTTAAGAATATAAACAGAAATAGTCAAGAGATAAAAGTACCATTTATGACTGGTTCCACTCATAAGCTTCAAGCAACAATGATTTATCTCTCCTTGCTCTAACATCTACTAAGAGTACAAAAGTGCAACATCAGTAGCAGACATCAAATGCAAACATTAATAAATCTCAATCCATCCATTCATCAAAACCTCCTCTGAGGGTGCAGAAGTGCATGTTTTGAGGACAAGTGTTTTGACAAATTTCTGGACCCTTCTCCAAATGCCTGAGAAGGGTTTAAATACTGCTAACTAATTAACCTAATTACATAAATTTAGGATACGGTTTTAAATGACTGCCCTTCTGCTAAAGAAAAACTATTTCTAAAAATTGAATCTAATTCCTAACCATTTCTGTATTTGCTCCTTAGTGCTGCAAGCATGCAACATTCGCCTGGGAAGAGTCGGCTGGTCACCTTCTGCTTTCGTTTGAGCTATGAAAATAGAAATAACAAGCGCTGGCACCATTTTCTGGTAAACTAGAAGATATTTTCGAGAATCTTCCTCTGCCTGGGTGTATTCACTGCGTGTATACTTGGTAATAACCCAAATTTCTCTCAAACTGATTCTGCTTTTGCTATTTCGGTTTCCGGCCTTGTAAATGACTGAACAAGTTAGGGACTTTGCTCCCTGAACAATTTTCTGCATCGAAAACTGCCTCCGTTCTTTGTTCTGGGCTTTTCTGGTGCGTTTTCCTTCTTTAGCGCCTTTTTTTTCCTTTACCGGGCATAAGCTTCAGGATCTTTTGTAAACATGCTGCTTTTGTGCGCTTTTGACTCTGAGCATTGGATGGCCTATTGACATTAGCATCTGTTGAGTGATACTCTGGAATCTGTGGTCCTGTTGCATGCGACATCCGTTTATGAAGGCATCTCTTCTCTGTTCTCCGAGCATTGACGCTTTCCCCTTTTCCTTAGATGTTTCCTGCACATTGCTTCATGTTATTTCCTGTCTTACAGTTTACGCAAAGGAAAAGAGTAATGATAATAAAGATTGACATGAAAGCTTTAAGCTCTTATGAATGTATAAAATCATGACACCCATAGCGAACTGACTCTTCGAAAAACACAAAACTGTCCTTCTTGAATACTTTGGCGTACATTCATTAATTTCTTTTAAGGCGCGCGCCCAATTTTGGTTTACGGACAGCTTTCCTTGAATACTGCGCCGAGGAAAATTTGCGATGGGTGATTTCTGCGACTCGCATCGCAGCATCGCGGATCGCGTCGTCAAGATGTGTCATCGCAGAAATTCATGATCGAATTTGTTGCAAATAGCATTCATCGCAGATCGTAGCATCGCAAATCGCAGATCGCGCTTAGTCATTCAATCATTGTGTGTTGCTTACGCGATGTTGCGATATGCGACGTCACATATCGGCCGTCGGAGGTTTCTTAAGATTTTTCATTTAAGAGCGCTTCATAATGTATGCGATGCGATGAATTTCGCGTCGCTTCTTCGCAGTTTATTATGCTCATAAGAAAATGTTTTATTCTCTTCTCGCGATGCGATACAGTTTTAAGGAGTTGAATACAAAAAATTTCATAAAAAGTTTTTTTGGATTTTTTATTAAGGGTCCCCATTTGCTTGGTGTTATTGCTAATACCAAACAAAGAGGGGGGTTGTTGGTGGCCACAACAATGGTGATTCACTGGGAAGAACCAGTTATCTCTGCTTTTCTATTGAATTTTAACTTCCAAAGAAGAAAAATTTTCATAATTCTAAATTTTGTTATGGACAGATAGAGTACATTATGCCTTATCCTATCAATGATATTTTGTTTCAACCTTTTTCTATTCTAATTGCTTGCTTCCTCAGGCTTTGTCCTTGTATTTACATCAGCCACTACTTGGTCTTTTAAAGATAAAATAAGGTCTTCTTTGTGTGCTGGCTTTTAAAATATGCTCATTTGTCGTAGGTAGAGCCTCTGCTGCCAGCAGGCGTCCATAGCCTCGACAGGGTTACCTGTTACCCAGCAATGATCCTTTATCCTGCTTAAGGCTATTTACAACTTTTCAGAGAAAAACCCATTTTGACACTTTTTTCCTTTTTTATTCTCTAAAGAACAATGTCTTGGTTTGGTGGCCAAATTATGACACAGTCATTCACTTGATTTACACTTTTGCTGAACAAGCTGGCTCGTGATGAGACCCCTTGTCTTTTGATTGCAAAAATCTTGAGTCGTTGCCCTGTTTTGGTGGACAGTATTGGCAAAGTCAGCAAGTTATAATATCTGTGATCATGATAAGCCGGCTCGTGATGAGACCTCTTATTCTTTGAGATATAGTGTTTTCTCGGATTGTTCCTCTGAATGCTGCAATTTTCTTTAGCAGGGAGGAAATCATTGTTTTTCCTTAAGAAAGCTCTAGATGACAATAATAGAGTTTGAAAACAGCAGTTTTACAGAGAATCTTTATTTTATTATTGATACCTTTCATTGTGATGATATAAAACATTTTTTGCCAAAGGTTGCTTTCATTAAATTTTTTGAAGTTGAAACTAGTATCATATCTAGGCTAAAGTTAACTCTATCTGTCAATAATAAAGATCAGATTTTTCGAAAAATTTTACTATTTGTACAAGCAAAAAAAATCAAAATCTGATAGAGAATTGGTGTCTTTTTCGTGAACCCCTGTAGTAACCATCTACAACTGGTTTTATTTATAAGGAAGAAAAGAAAAACTAAAACTATCCTACAAAATAGAAGAATAATCTTCTATGGAAAATATATTTTAAGGATCTGTCCATTAACAGGCAAAGAATCCCTTCTACCTGCTAAATCCTGCAACACAAACGTTGATGGGCCTATGACTTCTACAATCTGAAAAGGACCAAGCCACAACTTCTGAAATTTTGTATGTTTGCCCTTTTATTCATGAGCCTTATCCCATTTCAAAACTAGATCTCCCATCTGAAAAAAATTTCTGGTCATTATGCTTGAATCAAAAGACGATTTTATTAGTGCTTGGTGATGAGCATGGGTTTTCTTAGCTTGTTCTCGTCGTTCTTCTAATTTAATTATTTCCATTTGTCTTAATTGTAAGGAGGAAGTAGATACTTCATCGATGTATTGTACTAAAGACAAGGAGGGTATCACTAAGTGAGTTGGGAGAACCACTTCCTTCCCATAAACTTAATTAAAGGGAGAAGTGCCGATTGAAGCTTTCTTCGTTATTCTATCTGCCCATAAAGCATTAACCAAAGTTTTGTGCCAATTCTTTTAGTTCTGGTCAACTGTTCTTTTAATAATCCTAATTAGGTTTTTATTTGTTGACTCAGCCAATCCATTACCTTGCGGATAGTAGTTGGCCGAATATTTCAGTTTGAACCCTCTTTTAAGTGCAAACTCAGTCATTGCATTCCCAGAAAAGTATGAGGCATTATCAAATATTAAAGCCGTTGGCAATCCAAACCTAGTGATTATAAACTGATCTATGAATTCAATGATGTTTTCAGAATTAGCTGTCTTGAGAGGAACTACTTCTACCCATTTAGTAAAATAATCTGTTGCCGTGAGGATGTATCTATGCTGCTTAGAAGAGTGAGGAACGATCTCACCTACTATGTCCAAGCCCCACTGACTGAATGGTTGCTCGATGTTTACCGGCTGTAGTGGCATGGACGGTTTCTTTTGTCTGCCTGCAGTAGTTTGGCAGACTTGGCATTTCCTCACGTAACTGTGTGAGTCTTTGAACAGCGTGGGCCAATAATATCCTGCACGTAAGATTTTATGTGCAGTAGCATCTCCAGCATAGTGTCTGCCTGCTGGTCCATCGTGGAGTTCCTGCAAAACCTTTTCGGCTTCAGTTTTCTCAAGACACCTACGAAGAACAGAATCATAATTCTTTTTAAACAGAACATCATTTATGAGTTGGTATTGTTTAGCTTTCAATCTCAGAGCTCTTTTCTTGGTGTGATCCAGGTGTGATGGAGCATACCCGTTCTTAAGATAATAAATGGTGTCAGCATATAATGATTCTACATCGTTTAGGCTTACCTCATACATTTGTACCTCTTCAGATGAATTTTCAGGAATTTGCGATGCTCCAGCCAACATTTTGCAGAAGCCTTGACCTCTTACAATGCTTGCCGGTTTGATCTCAAGGTCGTATTCTTGTAAAGCAGTGATCCAATTTGCTCTTTTTTCACCCACATCCTTCTGTACTAGAAGATTTCTTACCACTGGAAACGGTACTATGACCTTAGTATGGGTTTTAAGTAGGAAAGGTCTGAAATATTTGACCGCTTTGAAAACAGCATATGCCTGTTTCTCCACGTCTGAATAGTTGAGTTCAGCACCTTGTAAATTCGAGCTAAAAAATGCGATTGGAGCTTCCGCTTTCTCTTGATTTGCTTGAGTTAGAATCGCAACATATGATTTCTCTGAGGCAAATGTGTATAAGATAAAAGATTTTGAAAAACGCGGGGTTGCTAAAGATGGAGCGTTAATGATAGCTTGCTTGATCAGGTTGAATGCTTCATGCTCATCTTGACCCCATTTAAAATTTGAATTCTTTTTAATCATGGTTTGCAAAGGAGAAACAATTCGTGAAAAATCTGGGACAAATCTCTTCACAAAATTGATTTGACCAAGGAAAGATTGCATGGCTTTTTTATTATGAGGTAGGGATATTTCAAAAATTTCTTTGATTCTGTCAGGCTCAATGTGAATACCAGATTTTGACACTATGAATCCTAGAAGTTTTCCTTCACTTAATGCGAAAAAAGATTTCTTTGGGTTAAGTGAAATCCCATACCTTAAACATCGTTGAAAGATTTGTTTCAAGTCTTTGAGATGGTCGCTTCGCTTCTTGGAGTACACTGTTATATCATCCAAATAAATTACTACAGATTTATTGACTAAACCCTTGAATGCGATGTCCATGGCTCTCTGAAATGTAGCGCCGACATTGATCAAACCAAATGGCATCTTCCGATATGCGTATGTGACCCATTTAGTTCGGAATGTGGTTTTTAACTGATCATCGGGATGTACCAGCACTTGATTGTATCCTGAAAATCCATCCAAAAAAGACATTAGTTCTGAGCCTACTACTGCCTGTAATATTTGCTCCATAGGTGGGAGGGGAAAATTGTCTTTTTGACAGGCTTTGTTGAGATTCCGAAAATCGATGCAGATTCTAATATCTCCGTTTTTCTTTCTAACGGGTACCATATTGGAGACCCATTTGGAATGTCTGACGGGGAAAATTATTCTGGCTTTTAATAACTTATTTAGCTCAGTTTTTATCTGATTTTCTAAATTGGGGTGGATTTTTCTGAGTTTCTGTTGGACACGTTTTTCGTTGTCAATCATAGGGATAGTATGTTGAATGATAGAAGTGTCGTATGTCTTCATCTCATCGTAATTCTAGGCAAAAACATTTTTGTATTGTCTCAAAAGACGAATATACGCTAGTTTTTCTTCAGGGGCTAGGCCGTGGCCTAGATTAACGTTTTGTGGTTTATCATCGGTTCCTAGGTTTACTAATTCGTAGTTCAGAGTTGAACTGTAGAGTTTAGAATTGGTAGACCTTTTAAACCGAATTTTCAAATCGTATAAGTCTTCCAACTTAACCACCGATTTAGGTATAGCATTATCAGTGCTATCTTGTATTTGTCGATTGTGATGGTCTTCGTCAATTATTTGATTGGAGTAGGATCCTTCAGAAGTGAGGAAATTTACAATATTAGGATCGTCATTGAATACTCTCCAATTTGTAATGTTGTCAGGGATGGACGGTCTAAGGATTAATTCTATTGAGAATCTATCTGGACTAAAATCTTCGGAGGGAATAAGTCTAGAGGCTACGTTAGCTAAAAGGTCTGCGCTCGTGTTTTGGAGCCTTGGGATTGACAAAATATTGAATGCTATGAAATGCTCAGTCAGATCTTGTACTAAAGATTGATAGTGTTTTAAATGACCTGATAGGCAATGTATGGTGTTACGTACCTGTTTAACGACAATCTCAGAGTCTCCGAAGACTTGAAGATACTTGACGTTCAACCCGATTGATTTGTATAGGCCTTGCACCAAGGCCTCATATTCCATTGTATTGTTTGTTCAATCGAATTCAAGTCTGCACGTAAGCATGGTCTTATTTCCTTCTGGACTAATCAGAACGCATCATGCTCCTACTCCTTCGTTAGATTTAGAGCCATCAAAATATAATTTCCAAAACAAAGATGTATTTATAGGTTCATCTACAAAATTAACACACTTTGAATTATCAGTTTGGGAAAAATTTTCGACTTGGGACAAAACTGAATTTTCTAAGTAAGGTGATGTATGAGCATTGAAATTGCCGAGGAAAGAATCTACCGAGTAATTGCCTATGATACTGTTGTTATATGCTATTGCTTGATTTTCTCCCTCCAATTCCGTTACTATGTACTCCTGGTGTAATTCTCGTTCAACCTTTATTTGATTCGGTTTACCATTGTAGGGTAACCACATGTGCGACCAGTCGGTTGAGAAGTATCCATGGAGTTTTTTGGACCAATCCCTACTAAGAATCAAGCCATAGAATTCTGGGATATCAGCTACTAGAATGTCAATAACCTGACATACCTTCGGGTTGGACGACAACCTTATGGTTACTTGATTAAGTTCACCGATCACTTCGACTTGAGATCGATCAAGCTGAACTATGTGCACTGCGGATTTTTGTGGTTGAACATTCAACTTGGCACATATTGATCTGGGTAAAATATTCGTTGAAGCACCAGAATCTACCAAACAATTGTGCACATTTTTATTGAAAATTTCATAAGTGAGAAGAAAAGGGGGAGTGTGAGACCTTGATCTTCCTCCAATCAAGGCGATGTCATTTGGATCAATCTTATTGATCATGTTGGTTGGAGGTCTTCCCATGTTGTGGGAAGCTATAGCTGTAGGCAAAGATGTAGTAGGCACGACATGTAATTCTTTCATCATTATCTTCTGTTGATGTTTCAATTTGCTCAATTCATAAAGAGCGATATTAGCCCTAGTCTTTTTCATGTCATCAATAATATTGTATTCCATTTCATCCGACACTATCAGTGTTCTTGATGGAGTTGTTTGATCTGGTTGGACTGGGCTAGATTGAGTCGCTTTAGCGGTCGTTTTCTTTGTTGCGACTTTATCTTTTGCTGCAGGGCTTGTACCCTTCTACTTAGGGGTAGTTTGGGGAGGATCAAGTTGATTTTTGCTTCGTGTGCTAACCGGAAATGCTTCTTGATCTTCTTCTTGTGGGAGGATGAAATCCCACATTCCTTGTAGTTCCACAACTTCTTCATCATCGGTCTGCCCTTCAGTGGTACTCTCTTCTTCTTCCTCTTCTTCGGATTCGAAATTTGAGATAGTGTTGGGTGGTTTCACATCCATTGAAGGGCCTCTTTTAAAAGCTCTATAGGGCTTTTTTGAAGAAGTTTCTGCTACTTGTTTTTTTATGTCAATCATCTCATTGGACATGGTCTTTAATACTTTTTGCAATCCTTCCAAATCGAAAGGGTCTTTCGTTTGTTTCTTCTTGGAGTCTTCCTTGAAGGTGATTTTTTTAGATTTGCGTTCCTCTATCGCAGATCTCTTTTCCAGGGCTACTACGCGTTTCTCTACTGCTATCACCTCTGTCAGGTTTTCAACTAAGGTTGTTTTATTTTCCCTATCCATGAAGATTGCTAAGTTTGATGGTAAGGCCGTAATATACCATTCACATCGTACTTCTTCGCTGGGTTGGGAAGCAGTGGGAATTTTGTTGAGGATCTTATTGAACTGTAAATTGAAATCTTTGATGGGTTCTCTAGCCTCGGATTTAAGATTGGATAGGTCATTGATTAACGTTGTTGTTGATCTGTCATCACCAAACTTGGTAAGGAATTGACTTTGAAAAATGTCCCAACTTGTGATAGACCCAGAGGGTAATGAAAAGTACCATGACCCGACTGTTCCTTGCATTGTATAGGGAAAAAGCCGGACAACAGCATCCTCGTTGGTAACTCCGTTGAGATTGACAGAAAGCATGAAATTGTTAATGTGCTCTTCAGCTAGCATGCCTACTTCTGGATTGAATTTGGGTAACCATTTCTCAGGATGGACCGGTATTTGGCTCAGGGGTGGAGGCATTAAAACTGCCCCAGGATTGTTCCATGGAGACTGGGCCATCGTTGAGCTGCTAGTAAATGAAAGTGTAGAGGATGATCCCTGAGGCTGGGAAGATGAAGATATTATGATCTTAGATGATTGAAGAAGAGGGGTTATGGAAGATGGATGAGTGGTTTGGAATGAAGATGTGGGTGGCTGACTTCGTGGTGAGGGAGTTGAAATGGACGATGTAGATGAAAGAGTCTCACTGTCAGACTCTTGTGGTGTTTTCCTTGCTTTTTTCCTGGTGGGGAGAGGGAATTCAGTTGGCTAGATGCCAAATTTTTCACTCTTTAATCTGGTCAGGGGATCAGCAGGATTGTACTGCGAAGTCACGCTGCTTTGAGATTTATCAGACCTCCGTGTAGAAATAGAAAATCCCTGGAGTTTGTGAATCAGAGTTTGAACTTCAGGGGGTTCAATGGTAGATTGGTCAGAAATATTAGGGTATGTAGCAGCGGTTAATACTCGAGCGACTTCCGACTCTAGATTTAAACGTACTGGGGAAGTCGGGGGAGTTGATGAGGGCGATTTACTCTCAGAATGGTATTTAGATTTTGATTTAGGTGCAATTCATAGTTTGGGCCCTCCTTCTAGCGCCAAATATGTTGAAGCCCCGAAAATCGAGTCAACAACAAGGGAGATACCCACCCGGTCCGGACCTTGGTTGGCAGCTCCTTATCCGTTTGGTATAGCGGGTCCGACTGGGGATAATGGGACCAGTTTCCCAATCTAAGGGTGTATGTGTGTGTGTGCAGAGTTGGATGTAGTTGATCTAAGAATACTTAAAGCTAATTTAATTCAAACTTTTAAACTAACTCTATGCTATTGTAATCTAATGAGAAACAACACATCTAATCTACGCTAACCCGGGGTGTATTTCTTCTATTATGCGATCTAAAGAGATTTCAAACAATAACTGGTAATAAAGATCATTCAGCTATCATAAGAATAGAAATCAATTAAGATAAACCACTTTGCATAAAAAGTTAGGCAAAACAGTTGTGAACAGCATATCGCATAATAAGTTATTCATATATCAGACATAAATAAATGGCTCCACCGTACAAAAGTGCCAAATGGTAACTCACACATTCATGCAGTAACATATAAACAACTAAAAACTGTATATCACTTTAAGAATATAAACAGAAACGGTCAAGAGATAAAAGTACCATTTATGACTGGTTCCACTCATAAGCTTCAAGCAACAATGATTTATCTCTCCTTGCTCTAACATCTACTAAGAGTACAAAAGTGCAACATCAGTAGCAGACATCAAATGCAAACATTAATAAATCTCGATCCATCCATTCATCAAAACCTCCTCTGAGGGTGCAGAAGTGCATGTTCTGAGGACAAGTTTTTTGACAAATTTCTGGACCCTTCTCCAACTGCCTGAGAAGGGTTTAAATACTGCTAACTAATTAACCTAATTACATAAATTTAGGATACGGTTTTAAATGACCGCCCTTCTGCTAAAGCAAAACTATTTCTAAAAATTGAATCTAATTCCTAACCATTTCTGTATTTGCTCCTTAGTGCTGCAAGCATGCAACATTCGCCTGGGAAGAGTCGGCTAGTCGCCTTCTGCTTTCGTTTGAGCTATGAAAATAGAAATAACAAGTGCTGGCACCACTTTCTGGTAAACTAGAAGATATTTTCGAGAATCTTCCTCTGGCTGGGTGTATTCACTGCGTGTATACTTGGTAATAACCCAAATTTCTCTCAAACTGATTCTGCTTTTGCTATTTCGGTTTCCGGCCTTGCGAATGACTGAACAAGTTAGGGACTTTTCTCTCTGAACAATTTTCTGCATCGAAAACTGCCTCCATTCTTTGTTCCGGGCTTTTCTGGTGCGTTTTCCTTCTTTAGCGCCTTTTTTTTCCTTTACCAGGCATAAGCTTCAGGATCTTTTGTAAACATGCTGCTTTTGTGTGCTTTTGACTCTGAGCGTTGGATGGCCTATTGACATCAGCATCTGTTGAGTGATACTCTGGAATCTGTGGTCCTGTTGCATGCGGCATCCGTTTATGAAGGCATCTCTTCTCTGTTCTCCGAGCATTGACGCTTTCCCCTTTTCCTTAGATGTTTCCTGCACATTCCTTCATGTTATTTCCTGTCTTACAGTTTACGCAAAGGAAAAGAGTAATGATAATAAAGATTGACATGAAAGCTTTAAGCTCTTATGAATGTATAAAATCATGACACCCATAGCGAACTGACTCTTCGAAAAACACAACACTGCCCTTCTTGAATACTTTGGCATACATTCATTAATTTCTTTTAAGGCGCGCGCCCAATTTTGGTTTATGGACAGCTTTCCTTGAATACTGCGCCGAGGAAAATTTGCGATGGGTGATTTCTGCGACTCGCATCGCAGCATCGCGGATCGCGTCGTCAAGATGTGTCATCGCAGAAATTCATGATCGCATTTATCGCAAATCGCATTCATCGCAGATCGCAGCATCGCAGATCGCAGATCGCGCTTAGTCATTCAATCATTTTGTGCTGCTTATGCGATGTTGCGATATGCGACGTCACATATCGGCCGTCGGAGATTTCTTAAGATTTTTCATTTAAGAGCGCTTCATAATGTATGCGATGCGATGAATTTCGCATCGCTTCTTTGCAGTTTATTATGCTCATAAGAAAATGTTTTATTCTCTTCTCGCGATGTGATACAGTTTTAAGGAGTTGAATACAAAAAATTTCATAAAAAGTTTTTTTGGATTTTTTATTAAGGGTCCCCATTTGCTTGGTGTTATTGCTAATACCAAACAAAGAGGGGGGTTGTTGGTGGCCACAACATGTCCCTAGCAGATTCCTCAACACATCTACAACCCCACAGTTCCATGGTAGACTTATAATCCTCCTTTGATTCAATACCCCACCATATTCCTGTAGGGGCCCTCTCCCTTGAGCCAGATATTCCCACAACCTCAAGCATGGTTTGGAGCCTCCTCTCTAGGGAAATTCCCCATGAAAATTACATTACCTGAGCCACAACAGTAGCAATTCCCATGCAATGTACCACTATTTTATTCCTCTCTATGGTCCCAACAATTTGTGCAACCAAACCCTAATTTCAACAATCAAGTTGCACATCAATTTAAAACAACTATTTTCCCCATTCACTCCCCTATCAAATGTAATGTAATATCTTTTAGAGAGGCGAGAGGAGAATCCAGAAACTTCCCATATTACCACACAACATTTACCTCAGGAAGAAACTTTAATCCATAAACCATTAGAGCAGAAATCTATGTTTGGAACTTGTTCGAAAACTGTTGTTGAACCTCACAAAGAAGAAAACCCTAGAGTTTCCCTTAACCATCCTTGTTAATCTGAAGAGAGAAAACTTCAAGTTGTGGAAGACCTATACAAGTTGGCGAACCATCAATATCTGTGTCATATTGAATCATGGTTCAAAAAAATTGTTAATACACCCATTCCCTCATCATTCAAAAACTCTTAGTACCATATCAGGGAAGTAAGTTGGTTTCTGATACTCTAATATGTGTTAAAGTTTGCAGTTTAAACCTGCATGTGAGTATATTTAGTATTTTGTTATGCACATGGCTACATTGGAAGTATTCCTACACTTGAAGGAAATCTTCCTCTCTTTAAATTAGGGTAGGGTAATATAGAAACAATAAATAAAAATGTCATTTGGAATAAAATTGTTATAGCACCACTCTTGAAATTGCAATTCCTAAGGCACAACTATTGAAATTTCTGTCATAATGCACTCTTGTGGTAAGACTTGTTAGAAGAAATTCACTCTCAATGCCTCATATTTTATAAAGTGACTTTGATTATTGGCTGGTATTATTCGTTGGGTCATTTAGGGGGATTTTTATTATCATACTTTACATTCATAAGCTTAACATACTTCCATCCAAGAAATATTTTCAAGTTTCTCTTCGAAGGTATGGATGAAAAGCCTCCTATGGTGGACCACTCCTATAAAACCATAACGAGCACTCATAAGAAACCTAGCATGATCAACTTGAGGAATCTTTCAGTCATTATCTGAGATGTCTTCTTTAAAATTAGTCTTTAGGGTAGAAGGACCAACCAGTAAAGATTACTAATTAAAAACTTTTCACGCCATCCAGTGCAATTAAGGAGATAATTTTCCTCCCCACCTATTAAGTAACCTATTTAAGGTTGATCATAATCATATTTTTTTTAACATAAATAGAGTAATTGAGGGATAGGAGGTCTCATTACGAGCCGACCTACTATGATCATGGGTCTTAATGAGAATGACATTACCACCACTAGTCACCAAGCCAGGGTAATGGCTTTTAGTTGAAAAGCTGGAAGACCAGAGGTCTCATCACGAGCTGGCTTGTTCATTCCAGTTAGCTCTTGTGAATGGAACTGTCGTTCGCGAGTTACCAAGCCAGGACAGTGGCCTTCAGTCAATTCCCAAATCAAATTAAATGCTTTTAAATGACTTTGAATCTATATCTAATAGGTTGGATACAACCATTTCATTGGGTTAAAAAGCATCCCTGCCAAGGCTATAGATGCCTGCTGGGAGCAGGGCCATGCTTGTGGTATTAAAGTTAATTTTACACTATGATTTACCTGGTTGTTTTCGTCTTCCACTAAACTTGTTATCGTATCTATTTGAGAATGGATTTAAGATCCTTTCAGTAATTTTCTTTTGAGTTCTATCTTTCAGAAATAATTTGTTTTTTATGGATGTGGAACCCTTAGTGCATGTGATTCACTTTGCTTGAACAAGAGGAGCATCAACTATATGCTTGGGTAATGGTAAGATGGTCAACATGGAAAGGTATTGTTTTGTTATGTTTATTTTTCCCTATTTCCATCCATATTTAATGTTGTGACTTTCAAATCATGGCAATGAGGCTATTGAGGTGAGAAAATTCTATCTAACGCTACTCTTGAGAAGCTTTATGGAAATTTTGATGGTTGTCTATTTCATTATGACACTATCCTTGCAGTTTAGCATTTTTTTTTCTTCATATCATATTTTGTTTGAATAGTTATTAATGAGTGAGTAATCCAGCAATAAAGCAACATATATATCCATTGTCAGGACAATCATATATAGCAGGAAATTTTGCATGGATATTTAATTTTTTTATTTTTGCAATGGAGTGACAATACAACAATTGGTTTGCTTCCATGGGGACATGCAAGATGATCGACATGGGGCGATGTTAGGCCTCTATTTTGTCTTCTTTTATATCCATTTTTATTTAGAAATCCCTCGTGATTTTTCTTATATTGTATCGTTATTGTCGACATTTTGTGTATTCCTAGAGGCGATAAAGTAATATTTATTGTGTAACACATCTCCCTTGTTTTAACAATATTTGACATTTAAGCCATTATTAATGATGGTTTTTGTGTTTGCAGGTTTAAACATGGTCAATTACCTTCTGACCTATGTGATAACATTTCCTGCACCACACATCGAATTCCTACGCCAATTCAGTTTTTACAGCACTCCTACACAACCACTCTACATGAACATTACTGCACGAGTTGTGCCTGCACTAACATGCCTACACCAATTTGGGGCTTTCATACATTGATAAATTTCTAGGAAAATATGAAAGAGGTTTTTGTTCAAAATGGTGTTTGAACACTTCCACATAAGCTAAGATACATCTAGGGCATACAAATTTATATTTAGGGAATCATTAATGCTTCAGCCCCAAATTCATACCAGTTTTGAGATTTCCAACTTCCTCCTCGTTTTCTGTGAAAATGAAGGCGAATGGAGAAATTATGGAACATGGGTTTTGGTACCAGTATAGCAAGTTGAACAAGCCTCAAATATATTTTTAAAATTTGTAATGGTTGAAAAGTTACATAAGGGTGTTTGAGGAAATTTTATAAAACTAGACTGTTTTTCCATAATTTCAGGATCTCAGATTTTTCAAGTATCCAAATAATCATCTTTAGGCACAATTTATGAGGAAATGGAAATGAACCAGACAATTTTGAGAAAGGTTATTATTTTAAACATAACAAACTAAGTTTCCTCCAATAAACATTCCCAGATTCCTAATGGTCAAGAAGATATGAAATCTTCTTCAGAGGCAATTTGTTAAAAATACCATTTTTTCCAGAATTCTAGAAAATGACCATATTTGTAAAATTCGTGGTAAATATCCATTATTTAAATAGGGAAATAGTTGTACTAATATTCTACTGATGATAATTAGTTGGGATTCAATCCCCATGTTGTTGCAAAGGATTGGCTTGTTTAATGCCAAACTGGTAATGTAAAAGGTTATGAAAGAAGAGTTATGGCTTCAAGCCTAGCTTGGTAGTAGTGGAGGAGAAAATCAGTCACTGTTCATTTATGCTATTAGATCAAGCTTAGGGGGCTCTTCCCCCTTCCCTATGATTAGTTGGAGGCTGGATTCAAAGCTTCAATGTATACTTGCAGCAAATATTTGAGTTAATCCAAGGAGCTATGCTAGTCATGCATTTTCTTGTCCCAAAATCTTTGTGATGCATTATTTGAGCTACTGAAGTTCCAGATATTGTAGTAGGGAAACGAGCTGGTTGGCTAGGGTCCATCCAACCCATCTCGTTCTCCCCTTATCATGAGGTGTGTTTAACTTATATTTTTTATGCAAGGTTTTGAAGCAAGTTATGTTTGGTTTCTTTTCATAAGTTACAGGTTCTTCTTTGCTAATCATGTGATTCGAATCCAAAGCATTCAGGTTCAATTGTGTTTATTTACCTTTGATTATTTTCTGTGATGCATATTTTATTTCCTTTCTGCAAGAAGAGTGTAATTAGTTGCTTACACTGGTGCGTTTCCATTTCTACAAGTTAAAGTTCCTTATTTTATTTCTATAAGCCTTGAGCCTTCGGCCAGCCTTGATGGGGCCCCATCCTTGACCCTTGAGCCTTTGGCTCTCCTTGAACCATTCCCCACCTAGATGAGGGCTTCATAGGAATATAGCGCACTGTCACTCCTCCACCTTCACCCATACATCCCTCCTCAACACTCCGACGGCGACACGCAGGGGCTTCATTAGTGCGCCTGAGCCTGTGGCACCAACACCTGAGCCTGTGTCACCAACACCTGAGCCTTTGGCCTGAACACCTAAGCCTATGGCACCAACACTTGAGCCTTCGGCTTGAACACCTCCGGTGGTAACATCATATATATTCCCAATCTTTTATGTCCCTAAAGGGCGCACGATTTCACTGATGATTTATTTTATTTTATTTCTATAAGTCTTTTGTCTATAAGTTCATTTATTTCCTTCTGCAAATGGTGTTTTTCTTGTGAGTGAGGTTTTAAGCATCCTTAGTATGAAGGTTCAATTTAGAGTTAATATTATCTCTAAGAGACTTTAATGAAACACTATTACATTATACAGATTTGTGCTTGCACTATTGCCTTGTGGAATAAACGCGATTTAACACTCAAATTATTAAAGGAACTTTTGAGCTAAAACATTATTCATAATAAAGTGTAGATATAATTCACATTTTGAATAGTAATCTCAGGAAGAAGCCTATTTGTATTTGGATCAAATAGTTATTTTTCACATGCAAGAAGTTTTCCTATTTTAGTAAGGATTTTCTTTGATTTTCAAAGCGCCTTTCATTTTCAAATGCATTATTAGTTAAGGAGACTTTTGCTTATGAGTGTTTATTTTCTTAGCTTTGTTTCACCTTGCAATTTATTCTTAGTTAACACCCTTTTCATTTTCTACAAGTGGTTTGGAAACCGAGTACAGGAACATTACATACTTCTAGTGCAGGAACATGGCTTCAGTACAGGAACATCGTTCCACTACAGGAACGTTGTTGCAGTGCAGGAATGATGGTTGAGTGAAGGAAGGAAAATTTTTAGCAAGGAAAGATGTTCTTAATAATTTAATTATTTATTTTTCCTACAACTACATTAAACTCAGTCTTAGATATTTATCTTTCATTGATCGAGATTGATTTGAAGTTCCTTTCCTCAAGTTTGCAACAAGTATTTTTCTTGAGTGAATCCAATTTCCAGAATAGTGTGATATCATTTTATTAACTAGTGTAGGTTGCTAAAGTCTCTCTCTGGCATTTCCAATGTTGCACCTCTAAGTTTACAAACTCCTGGATTGACAATTAAATGTTAGGTTGTTTATTACACCCAACAATACCACAACTATCTGCACAAATATATTTCGGAAGAAATTGATTTCCAGAAAATCTCCTCGCTTGGTGCAACATATTGATATGCTACCAAGATTAAACAAGAAATTAATAAAAGAAGTTAGAATTTGGATCTGTGAATCAAAATGAGGGCATGAGTGCCACCAAGCTATAGAAAAAAGGATAGATCCAAGGTGGAGTGACCCAGGACAACCCATTGAAACTGCAAGAAAATAATGGCACCATCAAGATGAATAATGAAACAAGAAAGTGGTGTGAGTTTCAAAAGAGCCCCACTCGTAACACCAATGAGGGTCACATAAAGAAGTCATCCGTGGCCAAGGTGAAAGCTTCAAATTCTGATTCATTTTCTGATTCTGAGCCAGAATATGATAAGGGGAAGCGAGTTATCGATGTAGAACCTAGTGAAAAGCACATACAACACACTCAAGAAGTCCTTCAAACCTTGAGACATCAAAAACTATGTGCCAAGTTGGAGAAATGAATATCTGGCATGAGACAACTCCAATATATGAGTTACATCATTGATGATAAAGACATGCATGTGGATCTCACTATGATAAAATTTATTTGGGATTGGTCATCCCTAACAACTCTAACAAAGCTTTACAGATATTTAGGCCTTGTGAATTTTCATTGGAGGTTTGTGTTGGAATTCTCTCATATCACTTGTCCTTTGAGTCAAGCTACCAACGAAGAAGCGAAATAAAATATTTTTTGGTATGATCTACAACATAAGGCATTCGTTTAGCTAGAGAACCACCTCTTCTCTACACCTGTACTCACATTTCTATACCTACAAAAACCATTTGAAATTGAAACATATGCCTCGATTGGGTACAGTTATGGTTACATTTTGCAATCCTACAAAGAATTATATCATATCAGGATAGTAGGTTCTTGAGCATATTCTGGTCGAGCCTTTGGACATTATTAGACACTAAGCTCACCAATTTGTTTCCATGCGATCCCCATAATGATGGCCAAACAGAGGTCGTCAACATGATAATAGTGCACATACTACACATGTACAACTCCAAGAGTCCATGAACCTTTGATGAGATCCTTCCTTATGTGCAACACAATTATAAGAGAGATCTCCATAGCTCGACTGGTTGCAGTCCTTTTCAAGTGGGTCTTGATTTTCAGGCATTATATCTGATTGATGTCGTCATGCCACATGCAAGTGCATAGATACAATCCAAACATTTACAATCCAAGGATGATAAAGCAACCCAGTTTATTGAACACATCCACCAATAGGCACATGAGATCTTAGATAATTCCAATGCCAACTACAAGTAGTGGTGTGATCAACATCAGGTGCCACATAAGTTTCAGGTGGGTGACCAAGTTTGGTTGCATGTGTAAAAAGAATGCCTTACCAGAGCCCATCGGAAGATCATACCACTCTGATATGGGCCTTACACCTTCGCCAAGGTTGTGGGAGACAATGGTTTTGAGCAAAAAATTCCCCCATTCCTTGGTATGCACCCATTGTTCAATGTGGACCACCTTTGTCCATAATTTCCACCATTACTAGACATGTCATAGATTTCAAAACAACTCAGACAAATCGAGCTAAAACCAGACTACATTGAATAAGCCATACTTAATCAAATCATGGAAAAATAGATCAAGAACACTCGCCAACAGAAGATCCAATGGCATTGGGTTGTCAAAGATGGCCAACTCATACACCAAGGCAATGGCTCACTAGGGACTATGTTCAGTAGAAGTTTCCCCATCTCATGAAGAAACTCAACGTAATGGGGACCATTTATTCCTTGGGGGGGGGGGGGACTGCTCTAGGTGGATATTGGCGGCTAGTTTCCTATTCAACTTGGACCCCCAACACTATTTCATTTAATTTCCTTAGATGTAGCACAATTTACTATTTTTGGTAGATTTTCGGCTCCTGATCTTCGAGAGTCATTTTGAGGCCCTAAATGACGTTTTTTTGGAAAATGGGAGAACCCATTCTTTATGATAGGAATTTGTAGTAAAAAAATTGAGTCCTCATATATATCATTCTAATGAGGTATTGTACTCATCAAAATAAGGACATATGCAAAGTTACAACTGTGAGAGGTTGATGTACCAATTTACCCCAAAGGCGCCCGCATTCTTTTGCCGCTTCATTTCCTAGGGTTAGGTTTTTGGATGTTTATGGTTTTACATTATTTATAAGTAATAAATAGGCCTTAGAGTCTCATTGTAACATATTTCATAAGGAATTTAGCCACCACAACACTTCTTAGAGATAAGCTCCCATCACCTAAGCTAGTTTATTTCCATTCTGCATGTAAACAATTATCAGTGCTTTGTTCTTAGGGAAACTAAACTTTATTCCTTTTATGTATCTCTTTGTATCTGTTTATATCTATATTTCATTTTGTTCCTTCATAATTTTTATCATTCACTCCATTATGGCCTTGATCTTCTCGGGATCAACTACTACTCCTTCATTTGAGACAAGTTATCCCAAATAATGGATTTGTGACCAGAAGAAATCACACTTACTAATATTTTCATATAGCATATATTCTCTTCGCAGTTATAGTACTATGGAAAAATTCTCTATGTGTTCCTCCTTGGTATTTGAATAGAGAAAAATGTCATCCACAAGGACTACCACAAACTTATCCAGGTAAGGGTGCAACACGGTGTTCATAAGGCACACAAAATTTGTGGGTGCATTGGTAATCCCAAAGGGAACTACCACAAAATTTTCATGTTTATACCTTGTTCTAAATGCAATATTATGAATATCTTCATCCATAATCCACACCTGATGATAGCATGATCTCAAATCAATCTTAGTGAAGACTACTGCTCATCTCAACTAATTAAATAAATCATCAATCCTTGGCAAGGGATCTCTATTTTTTATGGTCACCTTATTCAATTTCCCATAATAAATGAACATATTGAGTGTGTCCTCATTATTATTCATGAATAGAACTAGTGTTCCCCATGGAGACACACTAATTCTTGAGTGCACATTCTATATAGATACTTGGATATTTGAGTTGCTCCTAGAACTAATTAAATAGAGAAATCCACCTTTCTATGAGGAAGAAACCCAAGAATATTCTCAGGAAAAAGATGTGAAATTGTTTTAAAACATGGAAATTCCTCATAACATCAATGTCATCATTCCCAACATTCTAGTTAGCTTCAGCGTTGTTGGATATTTTCAAAAGAAATAAAAGACATCCCTTCTATGGCTGCTCTTGGCTTTCATAGCTAAAATTAATCTCATTTCAGCCTTCCACGAAATGTCCTATGGATTTTGGATTCATCAAGGAATTTGATGGTATTCTCAAAATAATCTACCTTTGTTCGATGCAAGTACAACCAATCATACTCAATACTATGCTACATGCTCCTAATGGTAGCATATTTAGATTTACAACGGTTCACATCCGATTAAATTCGATTGGGAATGATTTCACCCAAAGCTCGATTCTTCGTTTCGTCTCTTTGCCTAGCTAAACTAGCCAAGAATCATCATGTTCTTATTTATTTGGTGCATAGTTTTCAACAATGGCAGGATTGATGTAAATAACATTTGAACTAGGTTCGATGAAAACTAAAATGTTTTGGTCACTGAGATTACCATCCATCTCTATAATCACTTCCTGGTGAGCAGCTTGATGATTAACCACAACTATGTAAATTTGGGGTATATTCTGAACCATATCCTTGACCTTCTCTACTTCTTATGTGTTATATAGTCTCATAATAATGTGCTTGTGGTATAGGCAATCTTTCCTTAAGTAACTCCCTCCACAAGTCAATCACTTAGGTGGACCCTTCTAATAAATCTTGGTTTCTTCATGAGTAGAGTGGCCTCTACTAGTAATGTTGAACCTCTATTGATGTTCTTCAATAATATGGGTTGTGCTTGTTCCATTGGTTTCTTTTTCTCCCTTTCGCTTTAAACTTAACATTACCTTTGAATTTCCAATTTGATCTATATTTAGGAATGTGTTTAGACTACTCATTATAGTGATTTAGCTTTTTAATTTCATCCTCTAATGTCTTGGGCTCATCGAACTCCATTTTATCCTTGAAGGATTGTGGAAGTTCACTAACATACATATGAATCTTTGCTTTTTCTTCCTTAAGGTAGGGAACATACCTTAGCAGCTATAATAATTTGGTGGTGTACTTATCATCTATCGTTTGTCCCAATCTGAGTTCATATAACACTTTAGCCTTGTTTTGAAAGCATCTCTGAGATAGATACTTGTTCTTGAAATATTCCTCAAATTTTTCCCTAGATAATTATTCTCCTCTTATTCCCTTTACACTTTTCAAGACTTCCCACCAGAAGTTAGCTCTACCTTTACATTGAAAGTAGTTATCTTTGCTTTCATATTTTCTCAAAATTTAAGAATTTGGAAATAATTTCTCATCCCTATCATTCAAGCTTCTGCATCTCCTGATTTGTTTACTTCACCATCTAATGTAGGAGGATTTTCCCTTTTGAAATCCCCTGGTACATATTCTCTATCCCTTATTTTCCCATGTTGATGATGATAGTGATGATGATGTGTCCTTCTATGAGAATTCTCATACTATTTTTCATGGGTGCCTAAATCCTTTTTAGGAGTACTTAGCATAGTCTCACCTTTCATAGTGTCTTCACTTGACAATTTATGGCTCTTTTTAAATCTACTCTCATTTTCCCCAATGTTTCTTTCTTCTTGTCCCAAAGGGATTTTCATGTCCCTATGGTTGATCCTCAACTCATGCTACCTTTTCCTTTATAAGTCTAATAGGATTTGCAATACGACTCCATTTACTTTTGCTTGTTTCTCTTATGCTCTAACAATCCTCTCATTGTGAGCCTTGAAACTCATTTCCTCGCTCTATATCCTAAACGTATCCATCCAATCAGAGGAATATAATCCTCCTCTTTTTCCAATTTACCTTTCCTCTTCATCTATATTTACTTCTTCATATCCTTGTTATGATGGATCGAAGCTATACTACACAATTCGACTATTCATTCCTTGATCCTTTCGTTCTACATTGTACCATCTCTTGTTGTTCATGTGGTATTTAACCTTCATGTGCTATCATGCACACACATGACTGTTATACTTTAACAAATCTTAATGCCAAATAAACATTATCACCTTGGATTTCTATTAGGAATCCACTGTTGTAAATATAGCTGCAACACCATAGCTCAATTAGTGCACTAGTAATAATAAAATCATACAACTTACTAGAACCATGTTACATACATATATTCATCACATTGATAACATACCAAATAGTGCATACAATGAATCCATATTGTAGTAGTGTTTTTGTAGCGATGGGGTACCAAAAGACACCTTCTTAGGAGTTGGTTATTCCCTGTAATGAAATACAAGCAGTTTGGGATTTCTCGGCGAACAAGTATGAAGAAACAAAAAATTCCAAATGGTTAAACTATGCATATACAAACATAAACTAAAAAAAAAGAGATAAACACACAAGTAATTCTTAATGAATCAAACAAGTTAACACAATTATGGAAAATGGCTCCATTTATTGAGCGCTAATGGTAGAATATGAATAAAAATGGAAGAATACTAAACACTTCAAGAGAATTATTTGAGATATGGTGCTACAAAATCCTCAACAAGGAGGTTCCTTTCCTCACTCTCTTTGCAAGGTTCTCCTCTCTATCAAAGAAGTATCAAGGCTCTCTCAATGGTGAAATCCTCTTCACACTAGAGTGATGGACTTCTAAGAAGCAACTCTACCAATAGAATAGGTCCCTATTTCTTCTTTTTCAACAATGAAATGAAGGATTGCTCTAATAGAAATTTTGTGATAATAACATTGTCTTCTCTTTGGTCCTCCCATGGCCTGTTTATATAGAGTTTATTATAATCTCTCTTCCTTCTTTGGGTTCATGAATGAAAATGACTTATGAGTATGAGAAGATGATTCCTTTGAGGGCTACATATCTTTAGGGAGACTTGAATTCAAATATCCTTGATTGAAACCTATCCAAGAATCATCTTCCAAGTCTGGGAAGTGATCCCAAATTTGTTGATTCAGTTTTATCTTTGACCATGTGGCTTTTGAAGTAAATGTCGCACTCTCATGTGGATACCAAAGGGAAATATGCACAATCGTCAATTTTGAAACATTAAACCTCAGGAGAAATTAAAACTTTTGAACTTCAGAATGTCTTTAGTTAGAAAATCTTCACTTGTATGTTCTGCTCGATGACTTTGGGTGTCTTTTGGATTGGACAGATATGTGTATTATTTTTTGGTATTAACACATACAATAGTAATGTTTCTAGTGGTCATCACAAGGATTTATGGCCTCATTGAATAGTCAAAGGTCTAGCTTCAAACTTACACTTGTTGATTCTATTATAGAGCCCTTCCAGTCCAAGTGTTGAACCTGGAAGGTTTGATACCATCCTATAACATACCCCCTACTATCCCTAGCCCCAACTAAGGGTAGGAGGTAGTTACTATGATGAATCAACTCCCATCATCACATTATGGAAATGGGATCTAATTTTTTTTAGCTCTTACAACTTCCTTAAAAATTAGAATGAATATTGCCACTACATTCGTCGCATTATGACCTTTCCAATGATACCAAATTTGTCTCAATCCGACTTCCAAATTGAAATATATGGATGCTTTAAAGTCTTAGCCAATCATATTATGCCATGCCACATTGACAAACCATGTGGCATCCACGTGGTTATCCCAGTCATGTGCCATGTCATGGCCAAGTGGGATTTCTTGACCCACTCACATCAGGTTGCAAATTGATCCCAACTCACATGGCTCAAACTATAACAATATATATATATATATATATATATATATATATATATATATATATATATATATATATATATATATATATATATATATATATATATATATATATATATATATATGCTTAATGTATGTTGGTGGAGACCCTTTATGGCCATGTTACCCCACTACATAGAAACCAAATGAGTTACCGTACTCCTACCCACCGAAACTACTAGGGAAACTCCCTTTGGGCTATGTGGTGAGGCACAACCCCTTATAAGCCATTCATGCAACACATGGTTTTCATCCCATTGAAATGGACCCACGTGCCACATCACCCTAGGAATTAAATACTAGCAATTTCTACAATGTGTTTCGATCATAATGGGTGATGTCACCTATCTTCAGCATCGGGATGATGTCATCCTCTGTCACATTTACCATGTGGATTGGGTCCCACAAAATATTTGAAACTTGCAATCCATGACTTTCACATTATAATGGAATTGGGCTTTCCGCTTGATCGATGTATGCAACCATACGATGTACCACCATGCCACATCATCCTAGGGATTTTATCCTAGTATTTCATCCTTTTGACTCCATTCAAAACCCCCATAGAGAGACCTCCAGGGAAGAACCTATGGGGTCATCTAACAACCATGGATTCTTTCCCATCGACGACCCGAATTTCCATTAGTAATGTGTATTTTACTTTCTCCAGGTCACCTAGCTTATTAGGTTCAACCCTCATGGCTCCTCTAGGTCCTCATCTTCCATCCTTATGGCCTCTACAATACGACAATACTTGTGCCTTTCAACGCTCAAAAGTTATTCATGGTGATGTTCTTGCACAGGGCCTATTATGACTTAGTACTCGAGCCCTTATATTATTGAGACTTAGCACCTGCTTGATGCATATGTGCATAGATATGCATAAATCTTGAACTCGGCGTCTTTTGAAGGGCTTAGTATAGTGTTGGATGTGATGTTTTTGATACAATTTGCAACCTGAGTTGAACATTTGGCCTGTCATACATATGGGTTCATAATCCCTTCACCCCGTAGCCTGAAAACAATACACACACACACACATGCAAATACATGTATTATATAGATATATATACAAATGAGTTCTACCTCTCTTGAGATTAAATGCAACTCAACTTGGCCTAGTTTCACACATTTACTTGTTGATATATGTTATAGACATTTTTGTGCCCTACAACCCCAAGCATGAAATGTCCATAAACCAAGGGCTCCTAAGTCCCTAAAAGTGTTGTTCTAACCCCTAAAGGAACAAGGTCAACAGATTACATCTTCTCCCAGAAGTTCTCGTTAAAAGTATCGAAAATTCATCCCTTCTGTATTGTTTTATACTTTTTCGGACTTAAGGGATTAGATGACGAAAAAGGAATTTTGGAGTTACCTTTACGTTCCTTTTCAGACTCTCTAAAATTGAAAAGGACCGAGTTATCTTTGTCGTTAAACTCGTTAAAAATATTAATAGTGACAAACTTGTCTATAGACGAGAATGAGTTTCACTATCGCTAGGCTCGTTAAAACATAGCGATGGGTTTGCCCGAAGGAAAAATTATAGAACAAGCATATGTTATCCTCCTCAAGCTTGATAAAAATAAAGAGGTACTAGTCAGCAATGACAGGGGAAAAATTGGGAAGAAAACTCAAAGAAACTTTGTTACCCCTTCAGATCCTTGGTCGCAAGTGCATGTCACCGACGAAGGAATTATCCAATCAATGGTAATTGAAGGAGCACCACGGAATGATTCCCACCATCGTTCCCTTCTTCCGGATTGTGGAGAAGATACTAAATATGACCTTTATCATCCTTCAGTCTTTGATTTCCTATCAAATACTGTAAACACGGTGGATTCCGAGCGAAACTTGTCCAACATTGAAGAGACTATCGCCATAAATATCTCGACCAAAACAGATGTGGTAGAGAATATTTATGTTGGCAAATGTTGTTCTCCTTCAGAAATGGAAATATATAACACTCTTTTTGGCGAATTTAGAGATGTATTTGCTTGGTCATACAGTGAAATGCCAGGCATTGACTCGAGTATCGTTGAACAAGAAATTAAGATGTATCCAGATGTCAAACCAGTACGACAACGGCTAAGGCAGGTGCACCCCAAGAAAGCAACTGCGATTAAGGCAGAAGTTGAAAAACGTCTCCATGCTGGTTTCATGTACCCGGTTCCTCTAACCGATTGGATATCGAATATTGTCCCTGTTATGAAAAAACAAGGAACAATTAGAGTGTGCTTCGATTATAGGGATGTAAATCAGGCTTGTCCAAAAGACAACTACCCTACACCCTTCATTGACCAGATAATTGATGAATGCACCGGATGCGAAATCTTTTCGTTCATGGATGGATTCTCCGGGTATAATCAAATAAATGTCTACCCACAGGACTAGTCAAAGACTGCATTTATTTGTCTGTGGGGCACGTTCGCATATCGAAAATTCATCCCTTCTGTATTGTTTTATACTTTTTCGGACTTAAGGGATTAGATGACGAAAAAGGAATTTTGGAGTTACCTTTACGTTCCTTTTCAGACTCTCTAAAATTGAAAAGGACCGAGTTATCTTTGTCGTTAAACTCGTTAAAAAGATTAATAGCGACAAACTTGTCTATAGACGAGAACGAGTTTCACTGTCACTAGGCTCGTTAAAACATAGCGATGGGTTTGCCCGAAGGGAAAATTATAGAACAAGCATATGTTATCCTCTTCAAGCTTGAGAAAAATAAAGAGGTACTGGTCAGCAATGACTGGGGAAAAATTGGGAAGAAAACTCAAAGAAACTTTGTTGGTAGCAAGTCACTCTTGAACATGACACTTCCACTCCGTGTCCGAGTCGGGTTGGGTTGTTTCATTCACCGGTCACATCACCATGGTCACGCCATACCATCCACATTTGGGGTTAATGCTACCAATCCATCACATCAGTGTCGCCGATATGTTCAAGAGAAGTCATTCAGAGAATTCACCTGTGTCTCACCCACTACCATACATTATACTCCATTTTTTCATGACCGCCACCCTGAACCTTATATCACCAAATCGTTTTCACCTCCATTAAAATCATTTTCTCCGTTCCGTGTCATTGATGTGGGATTCATTAAGGCCCTCCTGTGACGGATCACTTCTTGTCGACATCAACTCATTATCCAAGAAGTTGATCTAGGAACACCCCATTCAGTACTTTGAGGCTTGCATGCCTCAATGGCAAGTTTCTCACTTCCGGCGACAGGTTTACATCAATGGCCTTCGACTGAAAGATTTTGCATGGTGTTCGATGCCAAGTCCTTTATTCACACCACGTGAATTATACTGTAGTACCTTGAGGGTCATTATCATTATCGATGATTCCTCTTGCGCTTGTTAACAGTTTACATCATTGACTGGTAATCAAGCGATGTCTTTCCATGTTCAACTTCAGAACATTTCTCAAATGGATCGACTTGTACTTCGAGTGAAGATCGGACGAGATTGAAGACCCCAGATCTAGTTTCATCCATCCAGGTTGCAATATATATTCAGGGAAATAAAGACATTAAATGTACATCATTGCCGCACAGATAATCATCCACTCAAAAGGATGATGGCTCTATCAGAATCATCAGTCTACACTCAGACGATTGTCTGTCCTATGTACATTAAAATGAATTTATAAAGCTGAGCATGGGAATGCCCGCCTCAGCTAGATCATGAAAATAGTATGAAGATAATGTATTGTATTGTATCTTATTACAGGTCTCCTCCCAGCATTGAAAGAACTTCGGATCCTCATAATAAATCATTTCACCCGACACCAAAAGGTTAACGGACTCATACTTTAGGGGGCAACTGTTATAGACATTTTTGTGCCCTACAACCCCAAGCATGAAATGTCCATAAACCAAGGGTTCCTAAGTCCCTAAAAGTGTTGTTCTAACCCCTAAAGGAACAAGGTCAACAGATTACAGCTTCTCCCAGAAGTTCTCCATGAGAAACTACTCAGAATTGGTCAAAATACGATCATTGCAGCTGCTCCACTAGCTAAGTGCGTTGCATCTCACCTAAATACACTGTGCGGGTGCGTTGCATTTCAAAAGTCCCTTCTATGGGGTGTAATGGGCAAGAAATGACAAATGGCAGTGTCATTCCGTGAGGTGGAGAGGCAATGGAAGCTTCCAGAATCTTCTCCTGTGACACTTGCCTCACTGAATTCGACCAAGGATGAGTAAGAGGCCCTCAGTCTCCAAGTGGAAGCAAGAACTATCAAAGGGAAGACACTAATCAAATCACAAGCTGACTCATCCCCCTTACAGATATCTATATATGGATCCCTCATCCCAGAGATCCAGAGGCTGGAATTTTGCATATTGTAAGGAATTGCTGTTGGTTTCTAGAGACAAACATCAGATTGTTGGGTGATCTAAGCTTTGTTTGAGGTGAAGAGGGGCTTCTTTGCTGGGAGGTTGATGCTGGGTTGGAACAACTGGTTGTAACTCCTCCTGGCTCTTTTCTTGTTTATCAATAAAAGCTATTTGAGTTTTCCTCCATGCTTTTGTATCATTGATGCTTGTTACATTTGTATGGTCAATTTACATCTAATCCTAGATTGTTTATGATTATAGATCCATGTCTTTGTATAGTGCTATGCTTCTGTGATCTTACAGGTACTTTGTGAAGCTGGGCGTGCAAGGGAGCAGGTAGCTGAGGACTATCAAAGAAGAGAGGGATCGAATCAAGGGATTAGCGCAAGACAGAGGTTGGTCTTTCTGTTCCTCTCTATCTATAATTCATAAAGGAAAAACATAAGTAGCTTTTCTCTGTTTGTTTCTAAGGAAGCTGTCACACCCTAGTGTGGATAGAGCAGTTCTATATAGACACTTTTCCCTGTAACAAAATGGCAGCTCCATTGGGGAGATAATTAGTTTGTTTGTTTATCATTCTTTGTTGTCTATTTCATAAACTTACAAGTAGCATTCGAACTGCATTTGCCATAAAAAATGCAAAGTAGACAACTGCTACTTCAATCCATCTACTGGATCTGTTTATGATTTAAACAACTGATTCACAAACTATCTGATTGCCCTTGTGATAGCTCTTAGATCCTCCTTAGATCTACCCCTGATTGTTGCATTACTGATTGCTTTTTTTCTCGGCCAAAACCCAATAACTGAACTGCAAACCGTGACCCAGAGACCGAACAGAGTCTCATTTCTGGCCCAACGCAGGTACTGTTCAGAGATTTTGAATTTCAGCGCACTTCCTGAGTGGACAACCTGCGTTGCATTTCAGATTCTCTGTGTTACAGGTGCATTGATCAGACTAGCTCTGTGCAGTTGTGGTTTCTGTGGATCATTCTTTCCAGTTCTATTCCTGAATTTTGCTGCCCGTGATCAGTATATGTCTATTTGAAACCCCTTTTCCTTGCTGTTATTCCGCCTCCTTTGTACAAAAGAACTGTAGATGTTTTTGTGTGTTTGTTGAGTCATTTACAGTTCTCCTTTGCAAAAGTAGCGTAATCGTACTGTCGTCCTTTGATTTGAAACTGTCGCAAGTGTCGATTTCAATCGTAGGAAAGAGTTTGATTGCTGTTGATGGTCGATTATCCTGTTACTGTTGATTTTGGTCTGAATTTGTAATTTTCTAGTGTCAAGAACGAGTATTCATTTCAAAATCGTAAGGTGTTGCGATCGTCTCCATTTTTTATTTCGAAAAGAAACTTGTTTATATTTGTCGATTGAAAAGAAATTCAGATTTGTGCATCAACTTTCTTTTTAGAATCCATATACTAAGAAAGTCGAAAAACAAATACATGCATGTGCATTTGCATATAGACAGTCAGATTGGCTTGATTTAGGAAAAGTGCATTTAGAGTGTGCTCTTTACTCTTTGTGAAAAGATTCTGTCTTTCTTTTCCCTAGTAGCTAGGATTTTCATTGCATAAAAGAGATAAAAAGTTTGTTTATCATCTTAGATTGCATTTTAGGAATTAAATCTACATCTCGTGGTGAACCCAAAAGGCAAACTTCATAAACAAGATCAACTTAAAATAAATTCAATGAATCTAACAACGCTTTGGAACTTAACGCACAACATTTAGAAGTCTAGGCTAGAGACGTATTCGGGCGTCGTAAAGCCTGGTAACTGTTGTTCTCACTGATGGTTGGGTGATTCCTCCACTTTGAGGCGATAAGTGCCAGTACAGACTTGTGCTTCCACGTACCGTCGAGTATATTTTGGGAGAACCCAATAGGCTTAAATCCTTTATCCATAGGAAGCCGTGTCTGCCGCCCTATTGATCGCAATGCACTGAACACAGCATTTGAGAAGATTGACTGCCATACCGTAAAAAGTATTTTGCAGTTTTTCGATTGGTTTGGTACTCCCTCTACCTAGATTTCCAGAGCAGTCCCTTTCGTTCCTTTTCAGACTCCTTAACAGAAAAGGTCCATCTGAGCACTTGTCACTTCAGGCTCATTAAAAATCGAAGGCGACTAGAGTCATCTTTTGTTTTTTCTCGACTCTTAAAAACTGAAAAAACAAGTTGTGTCAAAGCATCTAAAATTTATTTTAAACGGAATATTCATTACCCCTTTCCTACGTTGATCTTGGATTGAGAAAATGGAATCCACCAACCAAGGAATTCCCCTTGTAGGAAATCCTAGTCCCTTCTCCTCTTGGGGAGATGTTGGTGCACCCCATATGGCCACATTGTCAATTCCAGGACTGACAATTGGTTTTCCTGTATGGCTCTTCTCAACCTCTGTCGTTCAGAACACCACAATTCCTGAATAATCGAATCAGCAATTAGACGAGTCCAGAGTTACCCACCAACCTTCTACCTCCTCTAATTCTTCCTCTCCTCCTTCCTCTTCGCTTGATGGGGTTGGTAAAGCCAAAAGTCAAGTACCTAAGGAGAAGAAGGAAAATAAGAAGAAAGAGAAGAAGAAGAAGGAGCCAAAAGTGAATGGGGGCAAACGAGTGTCGTCTAGCGAAAATCCACACACTGCACTGACCAGGCCTAAGTCGCCATGTGTCATTTGCAAAGGAGACCACTATCAAAGAGATTGTCCTTGCATCCCTCGGATCTTAAGGGACTGGTCTCCTCGTATGCACAACCCGGTGTCATCAACCTCTGATGATCATGTTGAAAACACACCGTCAACTAGTGACAGTGAAGCCCCAGGACAAAAAGGAAAATATAGATTTCCTTGTAAACTGTGCGAAGGCGATCATGCCTTCCACCGTTGTCCCTTCTTAGACGAAGCTAAAAGAGTTTTGGACGATCGTCTGGTTTCACCGTTACGACTTCCTCCTGGATATAAAAAACTCTTGCCAAGTCCGTCACTAGTTAAAAATCCGGCTGGCCCGCTCGGGTGGTCAGTCAAAGCATCTATCATTGAAGATAAACCATCTGAATCCATACCAGACGAAAGTCAAAAGGTCGAGGTGGCAGTTGACCCGGTCTTGCCTTCAGAGGTTCTATCTTCAGATGATACAGTCACTGAAGAGAACAAGGATGACACCGTCCAAATTCTTTTCATAAGCACAGACTCCAACAAACGTGGGGGCAATTTACCCGTTCCTTTACAGCAGGAAGGAAGTTCGTCAGAGTCGTACCCGGACGTCTATTCGGTCCCACCTCCAAGCAACCTAGTTGTCTCCATCGACTGGAATCAACTAGGCAGACCCCGTTTACTAGCTAGTATACCATTCTGGATTATTGTTCAAATATATAGAATGGTTATGGCTGGTACCATCATAGATGAGGGGGCTTCTGTGAGTATCCTTTCCTCAACTTCTTGGAAAGCGCTTGGTTCGCCATCGCTTTTGCTTGAGATGAGAAATCTAACAGGTTTTGATAAAGGAACCAGTCGACCGTTAGGGATCCTTCCCAATGTGCCCATAACATTGAGAGGGAAAACCGTTCACATGAACGTAATGGTAGTTCAAGGACACCTGGATTACAATCTACTCCTTGGACAAGACTATATTTATTGCATGAGAGCCATTGTCTCATCACTCTTTAGAGTGATGTGTTTTCCACACGAAGGAAGAGTCGTCAAGCTCGTAGACCAGCTTTCATTTCCTGGATCACACATATCAAATAGTCATATACCATCCCTGAATGGTATTTTCACGCAAGAAATGTCTCAACCCCCAGTCTGTCCACCCGATGAGCGCGAGTGATTCAAGGGACATGACTGAAACCCAGGGGGCATGCACCCTGGTCTGCTTCGGCAGGAAAACTTCGGGTATAGGGTAGGTTTCCACGAGAGAATATTACCTCCGTACTCCCGTCCATGATTGGAAGAGGGAGTTGGACTGGAACAAGATTCTCTTGTCAAAGTTATGTGAGTTGGCGGGCATCGCCGCTCACCTTTGTTTATTTCGATAGACATCGCCGAAGAAGTGTTTTGTTTGCACTGTGAATAGAGCAATCTTTGGGTAGCCTGGAAGAGGTATACCTTTCCTGATAAAACAAATGTTTTGTCAGCTCGAATAGAAGGTGACCTTGAAACTCTGTTTTATACCTGGGGGCATGCAAGCCTTTTGGCGTGCAAGCGAAGAGCGACTATTTATTTTTTTAATTTTATAGGACCTCTAACCCTTTAAACTCGTAGGATTGGTCGTTTCCTAACTTGCATAAAGAAAGGATGTGGGGCAAATCTCTAAAAGTTGCCATTTTATATGAGACATTCTTATCACACGACTAGATTGATCAAGCAGTTTTAGCACATAGTTCAAGCTCGTTAAAAAATAAACATAAGACATGAGCAAATGTTTCCACCCACGTTTAAGCTCGTTAAAAAATGAACTATTCCCTGGTAAATAACCATCGTGAATGTAGTACTTCAGCCGTTAAAGCCTTGGTCGTGTTTGCACCGTCACCTCCACTTTTTCATTGGTCGATCATTCACCTCCATTTGATTGTTTACCCATTTTGAGGAACAGCTGCGAAGAGTGATTTCACTAGCCATCCTTGTGACACTGCCGTGATTGGAAAATTCCAATCCTTACTTGGAATCAGCTGCTACCCGTTTTATCACTCGTTCCTCAAAAGATGAGTCTCCTTTAAGCTCTTTTCAACTGACTCGTAAAACATGAAAATATTGTCGAGCCATTGGCCTCTCCAGCTCGTTAAAGGGACAGGAAGTGATATCCCTCCTCTAGATTTTAATCTTTTTGGACCTGAGGGATTATTACACAAAAAGATAGAGCGCTTGTTTTGTTCGGCTCGTTAAAAGTATCGAAAATTCATCCCTTCTGTATTGTTTTATACTTTTTCGGACTTAAGGGATTAGATGACGAAAAAGGAATTTTGGAGTTACCTTTACGTTCCTTTCCAAACTCTCTAAAATTGAAAAGGACCGAGTTATCTTTGTCGTTAAACTCGTTAAAAAGATTAATAGCGACAAACTTGTCTATAGACGAGAACGAGTTTCACTATCGCTAGGCTCGTTAAAACATAGCGATGGGTTTGCCCGAAGGGAAAATTATAGAACAAGCATATGTTATCCTCCTCAAGCTTGACAAAAATAAAGAGGTACTGGTCAGCAATGACTGGGGAAAAATTGGGAAGAAGACTCAAAGAAACTTTGTTACCCCTTCAGATCCTTGGTCCCAAGTGCATGTCACCGACGAAGGAATTATCCAATCAATGGTAATTGAAGGAGCACCACGGAATGATTCCCACCATCGTTCCCTTCTTCCAGATTGTGGAGAAGATACTAAAGATGACCTTTATCATCCTTCAGTCTTTGATTTCCTATCAAATATTGTAAACACGGTGGATTCCAAGCGAAACTTGTCCAACATTGAAGAGACTATCGCCATAAATATCTCGACCAAAACAGATGTGGTAGAGAATATTTATGTTGGCAAATGTTGTTCTCCTTCAGAAATGGAAATATATAACGCTCTTTTTTGCGAATTCAGAGATGTCTTTGCTTGGTCATACAGTGAAATGCCAGGCATTGACTCGAGTATCGTTGAACACGAAATTAAGATGTATCCAGATGTCAAACCAATACGACAACGGCTAAGGCAGGTGCACCCCAAGAAAGCCACTGCCATTAAGGCAGAAGTTGAAAAACTTCTCCATGCTGGTTTCATCTACCCGGTTCCTCTAACCGATTGGATATCGAATATTGTCCCTGTTATGAAAAAACAAGGAACAATTAGAGTGTGCGTCGATTATAGGGATGTAAATTAGGCTTGTCCAAAAGACAACTACCCTACACCCTTCATTGACCAGATAATTGATGAATGCGCCGGATGCGAAATCTTTTCATTCATGGATGGATTCTCCGGGTATAATCAAATAAATGTCTACCCACAGGACCAATCAAAGACTGCATTTATTTGTCCGTGGGGCACGTTCGCATATCGAAAATTCATCCCTTCTGTATTGTTTTATACTTTTTCGGACTTAAGGGATTAGATGACGAAAAAGGAATTTTGGAGTTACCTTTACGTTCCTTTTCAGACTCTCTAAAATTGAAAAGGACCGAGTTATCTTTGTCGTTAAACTTGTTAAAAAGATTAATAGCGACAAACTTGTCTATAGACGAGAACGAGTTTCACTATCGCTAGGCTCGTTAAAACATAGCGATGGGTTTGCCCGAAGGGAAAATTATAGAACAAGCATATGTTATCCTCCTCAAGCTTGAGAAAAATAAAGAGGTATTGGTCAGCAATGACTGGGGAAAAATTGGGAAGAAAACTCAAAGAAACTTTGTTGGTAGCAAGTCACTCTTGAACATGACACTTCCACTCCGTGTCCGAGTCGGGTTGGGTTGTTTCATTCACCGGTCACATCACCATGGTCACACCACACCATCCACATTTGGGGTTAATGCTACCAATCCATCACATTAGTGTCACCGATATGTTCAAGAGAAGTCATTCAGAGAATTCACCTGTGTCTCACCCACTACCATACATTATACTCCATTCTTTCATGACCGCCACCCTGAACCTTATATCACCAGATCGTTTTCACCTCTATTAAAATCATTTGCTCTGTTCCGTGTCATTGATGTGGGATTCATTAAGGCCCTCCTGTGATGGATCACTTCTTGTTGACATCAGCTCATTATCCAAGAAGTTGATCTAGGAACACCCCATTCAGTGCTTTGAAGCTTGCATGCCTCAGTGGCAAGTTTCTCACTTCCGGCGACAAGTTTACATCAATGGCCTTCGACCGAAAGATTTTGCGTGGTGTTCGATGCCAAGTCCTTTATTCACACCACGTGAATTGTACTGTAGTACCTTGAGGGTCATTATCATTATCGGTGATTCCTCTCGCGCTTGTTAACAGTTTACATCATTGACTGGTAATCAAGCGATGTCTTTCCATGTTCGACTTCAGAACATTTCTCACATGGATCGACTTGTACTTCGAGTGAAGATCGGACGAGATTGAACACCCCAGATCTAGTTTCATCCATCCGGGCTGTGATATATATTCAGGGAAATAAAGACATTAAATGTACATCATTGCCGCACAGATAATCATCCACTCAAAAGGATGATGGCTCTATCAGAATCATCAGTCTACACTCAGATGATTGTCTGTCCTATGTACATTAAAATGAATTTATAAAGCTGAGCATGGGAATGCCTGCCTCAGCTAGATCATGAAAATAGTATGAAGATAATGTATTGTATTGTATCTTATTACAGGTCTCCTCCCAGCATTGAAAGAACTTCGGATCCTCATAATGAAGCATTTCACCCGACACCAAAAGGTTAACGGCCTCATACTTT
Organism: Pinus tabuliformis; assembly: GCA_031772625.1. Lineage (NCBI taxonomy): Eukaryota > Viridiplantae > Streptophyta > Pinopsida > Pinales > Pinaceae > Pinus > Pinus tabuliformis. The sequence continues at coordinate 487,960,415 of CM062818.1, forward strand.
AGGGGGCAACTGTTATAGACATTTTTGTGCCCTACAACCCCAAGCATGAAATGTCCATAAACCAAGGGCTCCTAAGTCCCTAAAAGTGTTGTTCTAACCCCTAAAGGAACAAGGTCAATAGATTACAGCGTCTCCCAGAAGTTCTCCATGAGAAACTACTCAGAATTGGTCAAAACAGGATCATTGCAGCTGCTCCACTAGCTAAGTGCATTGCATCTCACCTAAATACACTATGAGGGTGCGTTGCATTTCAAAAGTCCCTTCTGTGGGGTGTGATGGGTGAGAAATGACAAATGGCAGTGTCATTCTGTGAGGTGGAGAGGCAATGGAAGCTTCCAGAATCTTCTCCTGTGACACTTGCCTCACTGAATTCGACCAAGGATGAGTAAGAGGCCCTCAGTCTCCAAGTGGAAGAAAGAACTATCAGAGGGAAGACACTAATCAAATCACAAGCTGACTCATCCCCCTTACAGATATCTATATATGGATCCCTCATCCTAGAGATCCAGAGGCTGGAATTTTGCATATTGTAAGGAATTGCTCGTTGTTTCTAGAGACAAACATCAGATTTTTGGGTGATCTAAGCTTTGTTTGAGGTTAAGAGGGGCTTCTTTGCTGGGAGGTTGATGCTGGGTCGGAACAACTGGTTGTAACTCCTCCTGGCTCTTTTCTTGTTTATCAATAAAAGCTATTTGAGTTTTCCTCCATGCTTTTGTATCATTGATGCTTGTTACATTTGTATGGTCAATTTACATCTAATCCTAGATTGTTTATGATTATAGATCGATGTCTTTGTATAGTGCTATGCTTCTGTGATCTTACAGGTACTTTGTGAAGCTGGGCGTGCAAGGGAGCAGGTAGCCGAGGACTATCAAAGAAGAGAGGGATCGAATCAAGGGATTAGCACAAGACAGAGGTTGGTCTTTCTGTTCCTCTCTATCTATAATTCATAAAGGAAAAACATAAGTAGCTTTTCTCTGTTTGTTTCTAAGGCAGCTGTCACACCTTAGTGGGATAGTGCAGTTCTATATAGACACTTTTCCCTGTAACAATATAGGTAGATGTATCAACACAATAACTAGAGAATTCAACACTTTGAAGCAAATAATTAGTTATAGAAAGAGATTTCCCATCTTTTCAGACTCGGGAAACTGAGGTCAATTTTCAAGCACAAAATAATTCATGGAAATGAGCCATTCCTTTTAAATATTTGCATAAGACATTGACATACTCATTCATGTAGGAAAGAACACTCCTCAACATTAATATAGCATTAAATCAACAACAAGGAACATGAGACTACAATTATCTTATAAGATATCTGGAAGCTAAGAGTGGGAGTCTAAATCTCAACCCAACCATAGACAAGATACAACCATAGTGGCTTGTAGTTGCCATCCTTGAGCTACATTCCAGTGCTAGAGGTGGAGTGCATTTTAGGGGAAACTTTAATCAAAATCGATAAGTGAAACATGATGTCACAAGGTCATTCAACCTCCCTCCACCGACTACACGAGCTTCCAAATTTTTTTTCTAGATTATTTAGACAAAATCAATGTCCATGTGATGATACCATAGTATAGAGAGCCTCAACTCACTTTTACGAGAAGAGAATCGACCTAAAGGGAGGGTTCATCAGTGGATAAGAAGTTGATGAGTAAAGAGATCACCTCTCCAGGTAGTTCATTAGTGAGTTAAGCACCAAATATTCAACCCCAAAGCCAATCCTAGTCATTCATGAGCCTTCACAAATAGCTGAGTGACTTCCCAATCTAGTAGGTGCATTAATACGCAAGCTTCAAGTGGGTTCTTAATCCATAAAATAAATCAACTCCTCTCTATAATGCTTTCACCCTACAAAACTCTGTGTGGGTTCTCCAACTAGTTACTTTCTCCAGAGCTTGATTTCTATGAATTATGATCTCTCCTCTCTATGTCTTTACCTCTACCTTGGGAGGACTTTTTCTTGCAGTTCTTTGCACAATTTATTCCACTATGTATGCACTGAGTAAATGAGTTCTCTTTCCTTCACTACATATTTTATTCCCTTTCCTTTTTCTCTACTGCCCCTGCTTAAGAGAGTGATGGTGTTTTCTCTCCCTCATCATTTTCATGACCCACCCCTATTTTCTCCCACAAAATTCATTTTGTTCCTCCTAACAGACCAATCGTATGGCATTTACCAACGTTCCACATAGTCACCTCCTGAACAGTGCAGCCAATTCCTTACTTAATGTCCTTGTCCTCTATTTCTTGTTGTTTGATCCAATGGACACCTCAACCTATCCTTTCCTTTTCAGTTTAAATTTATTTTCCAGCCATCCCATTAAATTTTGAGCCAGCCCAATGCTAATATATTTAATTTAACCATTTCCTCAAGAAATCTCCCGGCACAAGAAACTAGAATTTGAGTCATTTTCTCTCATCTTTTTAAATAATTACAATTATTTAAAATGAGGGAATATTAACTAGGGGATGCAACATTTTCCCACTTTGATTTTCTACTTTCCTTTTGTTTAATTTCTTAACCTCCTTAATGAATGATTAATTAAGTGATTAAAGTTTTGCAAACTTATTATTTGTCTTTATAATGTATTAGTAGGTTATCATTATCATATTTCCATTTGGAAAAAAAAATATTTTCAGTTAACACATCTTGAATTTTATGAATCTCCATTTTTCTACCTTGTTGGAAGCTTAACAATACTTGGGGGGGGTGAATCAGTATTGTGTGTATGGATAAACATTTAATGCTTATTTCCTTGTGTTTATAGTAATTGAATGATCACTTAACTAACATCACAATATAATAGCATTAGAAACATAAACATGAACCATGAGCATCATATCAATGCATATAAACATGAGAACAACAACACATAAAATCAACCAAAACACATGAACACAAGATATTATGTAGAAATCCTTCCAAGAGAAAAACCACCATCCACTTTTTATGCTTATATTCTTCTTATTATGAAATATTATTTTTACATCTTCATATCACTATCCACTAACAATATGTAAGCTACAACTTTCTAATAATGCAATCAACCACTTGCTCAAGAACACTACCTGATGGAGGCCACCACTTCCAAAAATTTGCAGGCCACCACTTGGTGGAAGCCACTACTCCCTCAATTATGCAGGGCAGCACCTACTGATGGCCACCACCTTCAATGTTTTTCTAGCCACCACTAGACAGAAACTACCACTCCCAAGTTCTTAGGCCACATCATGAAGGATGCTACTACACCATAAATCAACAAGCCACCAATTGCTACATCGAAGGACCTGACCTTCAATATCTTATGGACTGTCTCTCAAAATTTTCATGTTAGATCCACCTGCAAAAATCTCAAACACCGTAGGCCACATTTCATCCCATTTTTAGACTAGACCCACTATTCCAATCTACATAATTGCATACATCTCTCTACAACACACTCTTTGCAATAAAAAATAAAAATCATACTCTTAACCACTAAACTCAACACATAATCAACCTATGCAACATATAATCTAACTCTACCCTCATAACCAATAACAACTCAAGAGCATGCTCTCAAGACACCTCTCACTTACAAACTCACTCAGTCGTATACACTATGCCCTAACAATCAGTACAAAAACCTTGAGAACTCTACAATAGCATACATATAAACATGAACTCTATAACCAACAACAATACATGAAGAAACATCTACAAATATCCAAGCACAACATACAAATCCATACATGTACATGACTTACATAGACCTCTACTACATATAATCTACCACACACACACTAGAACACCTTGCAACACATTGTTAACTATACAAAACACACAACCAAAATACTATCAATTGCACTTCATATTATGATCCACGCACACTCCAAATGCACACGAAAACAACCAAAATACACTCCGCCTCTTTACCATAACATAGGTGCATAATAGTACTTTTGACCTCTATCCCAACACGCTATAATATTTCTTAGTGAAAATATCTCTGAGACTAATCTAATATGTCATTTACATAGGCCACTTTGTCACTTTTTCCATACACATTCCTTTAACCATATACATTAAATCGATTCGTCTCTACCATTACGCAACTTCAATACAATACATAGCTAGTTTTATCTAAACCAAGGAACGTCTGCTCAGTCCATTACACTCTACCAAATGATCTCTATCATTAGAATCACTTGTACAAGGCAGTGTGAACTCACCAAAAGAAACTTAGTTCGATCACTCCTCAACAATGGCACATTGCAAAATCTATTGGTCTCACTTCATCACTCTTTCTATGTGCTTTGGTCATCATAATCCTCAACATGTGAACCCTGCTACATAACCACACATTTTCAAACCTCTAAATTGAACTCACCCAAGGCTTATTATCTTTATCTCTCATCAACTCAACAATGCACCAAGTTTAACTAAACATTTACTTCACTGTGTGTACATGATCATTAGAGATTTGAAAACCGGGACCAATTTGATCACTACGTCAATGTACACAAAGACCAAATCAATGATCACTTCAACCATAATAATCTATCAATGTGTTCACGTTTCATTTGAGGACCATGCCAATGTGTTATTAGACGAGATCAATACCTTGGGAAATTACATAATTTTATGCCCGTGGTTTTTCTTTGCACATCTATACGAGAGTGAGATTCACCTTAAATGCATAGGATATAGGAAATTGTGCTAACACAACATCGAAAGACTACATCAGTAACCTAGTATTACTCTGTGAGCATTAGGAGATTGTGCCCCTGTTGTGAAGCAAGGAAACCTAAACCCTCTCTAACCTAGATCTTTGCAACTTGCCTCAAGCCTCTTTCTAGTCATCTTTAGGACCTGTACACACCTTTAGACACTTCAAAAAACCTTTGCAATAAACAGATCATCATGAAAATACTTTGTTAGTGCTTGACATCAATTCCTATATCACTGACAAGCTCTATGGTTGACATCGATGCCAACACAATGTTTCCAACATTCTCTGCCTTTGGCATTGATGGAAACCTTCATTCACTCCATCAAATTGATCTTCAACATTACTAAATATATCATCTCATTCTCACTCAAGTGATTGCATTATTATCCCACATTGTCATAAATGGAAATGAGTGATCTTACCTTCATTGAAACACCGTGATAACAACACTAACAAGGTTGATAACAAATGTTTTAATAATGAATCTGGATTAACTACCAACACTTTTGTAAGACAAACATTGGGAACCAACTAAATGTTTCCCTATGCAATATACATGGTTCGATGCCAACACCATGCACTTCTTCATGTTGAATATTCTCCCCTGAACATGCAATGGGGGTTGCAATCATCTTCTCCACATTGTTGTACACACACTTCTGCTTCCTTTGCCTCATTACCACATGCAAGAGACCACATCAACTACCAATGACTCCATGCAACAAATACCAAGTAATATACAATGATATGTAATGCAAATTTAGGGCATCATGAATTAAATAATGGGACTATAACAATGATTCCAAAAGCCCATATATGTTTGCAACAATACTCTCAAGATGATTATCTTCAATGCGTGTTTTATTTAGGACCTCTCCACCAATAGTCATATCATAAGAACTACAATTATACATGGATAATCATGAAATACAAGGCTATAGTAATAGTACCAAAATACCATACATGCCTAAGGTATGACTCATCTCTATGAATGCATATCACCAACTAATGAGCATCAATTATTATGCCAAGACTCATGACACTTTTGTATGCATGTCTAATATAATGAGCACATAAACAACAGACCCAAGGATGAAAGCAATAGAGTATAGGGCTAATCAGTTCACACAAGATTTCTCTCTTCAATGCACACCTGAAACAAAAATTCTTCTATGCATTATTATGACCAAGACATTCTTTCCCAAACAAATCTCAACTAGTTTTCCAAATGTAGCCAAAACATGACTCACTCTTGTGCACACCAAACCAAGTATCTTTCTCTCTAATGCATGAAAAATACAATGATATATAATGCAAGTACATGGCTACTACATCAATGAAATCATCGATGCCTACATGGATAAAAATATAACTTCTTTTGTGCATGTCAAAAGGCTCATAACTCTCCTACATATGGTTGAATCAAAAGATAATCTTTGATAACTAGTTGGTACAATGGTATTTTAACAACTTTTCCAATGAGACACATACATTCATTTCATTGAAAAAACATTCCACTCATTCTCTCATGCGCTCCCCGTTGAGGGTTTGCACCTGCCATAGATTTATGACATCCTTTTTGAATAGATTTGTCAAGTAATAGTGGACTATAGTGGGGGATAATCCCTCCTACCTGAAATCGAAGAGGAAGAATCTATCCTTAATGTCTTGCTTCTATTCACTCTTCCCTCAACATGTACACATTATTTTAGGTTATTATTCCTATTGGATTCACTCTGTTTTAATTTTATTTCCTTATGCAACAACATTTGGATTTGAAAATCACTTCCTTGCCTCCATCTACCATCTAGCTCACACTCAAAATATTGTGCTTCAACCCCTCAACCAACAACACATCTGGTGCATTAGTCTCCTCATCACCAAGATTGGCCTTTCCTTTTCCCAACATCTTAGTAGCTATATTATCTCGAAGAATGACATGGCCATATTTGGTCTTCCTCAAGGAGGGGAAGTTTCTCTTGTCCCTTAAAATATGGTGGGAACAACCACTATCTATATACCATTGGTCATCATGATAAGACGAGCATAGGGTAATCCCAAATTTCTCTTTTTTCACCTCCTTCTTCTTCCAAACTATAGCAGGTTGCTTTGTGCCATAAAGATTATCCTCTTGTTTTATTTTTGGCCTATTTTACCCTAACTACTCCTTTTGTTGGATTTCCCTTGAGGAATCGAACAACATGCAAGCTCTATACACGTAATCAAAATTGTGACATGCATAGAATGTCACATGACCGAGATATGAGGCTAGGGGGTCAAATATTTTGCTCATCATGTCAGAACTCTCTCCCATAAAATGAACCTCTACTCTATGGACTAGATATATAAGCAATCACATTATGGTAAACCACATTACAATAAAAGAAAAAATTATTAAATAGACTAGTATACTTGCTACTTGATCTGCTTGGTTGTCCATATTATTGCATGCTCTGCTGATTATAATTGAACTCTCTATTTCTACAGTTGGCTACAACGTGTCTAAAATTATGGTAGATGTAGCACTCTACCTCATCCATCAAAGGAAAAAATGGATTTTGGCTCCTTTGAAATCTGCCAACATCAACCCTAGGAGTGAATTATTTTCTTGACAAGGGTGATCCATGTGCCTCTCTTCTCGACTATTTTTGGATCTACTACTTCTTTGCATGTGACTACCTGCTAGATCCTCCCTTTTTAAATCCAATATTAGATCTAATCAAGGGAGATATATGACTATTAAACATGTTGTCCAAGGCCTCGATGCTCTTCTTCTACTTTAGATGAATTCCTTTTTGTTCAATTTTCTTCCTCATAGAGATAATATTAACCTCAAACTATTCAACGCATCCCTTCCTTACATTTTGTTGGCTCATCATAACATATTTAATCATTCTATCATCCTACAATTTGATCTTTAGACTAAGGACATCTTACCTTAGCTAATTCTCCCTCTCATCAAAGATCTACATTAATTTCTCTAATCTCTACATACAACTATCATCCTACTCACTTCAATATTTAGTTTATCAATTACAACCATAGCAAACCCATACATAGTTCTAATAAGCCTAACATCGTTCTCATCTTCACCAGGCATCTCAACATGACTATAATCAAATCTATCTAATGCATAAATCAAAAGCAATTCATTAGAATTTGTACCTTCAAATCTATTGTGCTCTAGAAAACTAGGTTTTGCTGAGCCTCCATTTTATGATTTTTTCTCTTGATTTTTTGAACTCGCACTAAGGGAACGAGATTCATTTGGATGAAACTCTTTCATATGAGGTCCCTTCTTTTTTTATTCCTTTTGTTTTTATTTTTCTCTCCATTGTTGCTACTATCATTTTCTCCTCCATATAGCATTTAAAATCTATCCCATGTTTCTTTAGCATATTTCGGATCCACTATCTTCTCTAGGTCTGGATTGTGTAGATATTTGTATATAGCACATCTATCTTGGTAATTATATTGCATCATCTTAGCTTTGATTATATCTTGGTCACAACCTTCACATAAGAACCTCTAAATATCAAATCCATAAGCTAATAACTAATATTTAACTTTTTCAATCCATACTTGGTACTTTGAAGCAGTGAGCAATGGCACTCCTTGATGATCTATTTTGATTTTTTTTCAAAAATTCACAAATCTGCTTTCCAGAGATCAAGCTACACCCCAAAGCACCCAATTTGATACTAGTTATTGGAATATTGAAAATACTAAGGGGGGGGGGGGGAGGTGACTCAATATTTTGAGGATGGATCAACTTTCACTGATTTTTGCCTTGCATTTACATTAATGGAATCATTACTTAATTAGAAACAAAATAGAATAGACGATCTAAACATAAGCATGAACCATGAGCAACATATCAATGCACATAAACATGAGCGAATCAACACATAAAAGAATCCATCACACATGAACAAAATATATAAGGTGGAAACCCTTCTGGGATAAAACCCATCATCCCCTTTGTTTTCTTCTCTTCTTCTTATTATGACAATATTCTTTTTGCATAGTCATATCATTGGCCACCACTAATGTGCAAGCCAAAACTTTCCAATCGTGCAATTGGCCACTCGTTCTAGGACACTACCTGGTAGAAGCCACCACTTCTTGAACTTTACAGGCCATCACTTGCTGGAAATAACTATTCGCTCAACTATGCAGGCCATCACCTGTTGAAGGTCCCCACCATCAATATTTATCCAACCATCATTGTACAAAATCTACCACAACCAACTTCTCAAGCCACAACCCGAAGGATTCCAGTACACCGTGAATCAACAAGCCACCATTTGGTATAGAAAATGCTCCAACCTTTAAGCCCTTTTGGACCTCATTTCATATTTTTCACACTAGTTCCACCTACAAAAAACTTGAACACCATAGGCCATGTTTCATCCCATTTTCAAACTGGACCCATTATCTCGTTTTATACAATTAAATACAACCTCTCTGAAACACATTCTTACCAATAAAAAATCAAACTTTGAATCTCAACCTCTCTACTCAACACACAATCAACCTCTACAACATACAATATAACTCTTCTCTATTAACCAACAATAAATCAAAAACATGCTCTCTAGAAACTTCTCACTGACAAACTCACTTAGTCATATACACTCTACTCATGAAAATCAGCACCAAAACCCTCACAAATCTACAAGAGTATACATATAAAAATGAACGCTCTAACTAGCAGTAGTACATGAATATGTATCCACATATATCCATGCAAAACATACATAGACATACATCTACATGACTTAAATAGATATCTACTACATATACTCTTCCCCACACACACTAGAACACATTATTAGCTACACAATCCACACAACCAAAACATTGTCAAGTGCACTTCATATTCTATTCCATGCACATAAAAATTACAAAAATGGACTCTTCCTCTCTGTCACCACATAGGTGTGCACTAGTACCTATGATGTTCGTCCCAACACACTCTAATCTTTCTTAGGGCACATATCTCTGAGATTGGTCTCATATGCCATTCGCATAGGTCACTATGTCACTTTTTCCATAGGTACTCCTTCAATCATAGACATTAAATTCGTTCCCTCTACCATCACATAACTTTATTCCAACACATAGCTAATATGATTTGAACCAAGGAACCTTTGCTTAGTCCACCGCACTTTTCTAACTGATCTCAGTCAATTCATGTAGAAAAGATGATGTCTTGAATTGAAAAAGATACAGAAAGAGAAATTTGGTAAGTGGAAACATTACCTTGCAATTCAGCCTTTCAAAGAATCAATTTCAAAGAAAATTAAGAAATTCTTTTAGATTTTCATGAGATAGTTTTAATGAAAAAAAAGATTCAAAATGCATCAAACTAGCTAGGACACTCTTAAATAAACCAAAAGGAAAAACCTTTCATTTCGCAATATGCAATCTAAGTTCTCAACACTTAAAAATAAACTTAAATAAATCCCTAAAACACCAAGAATTATTTTTTTATTTTTTTTATTGTTGCAACGAATAATAAGGAAATTTAATTCATAAGCGCTACGACACCTATTATTGATACCCTAAAAACCTATTTGTGAAAAATAAGGAAAAGTTATCTGTGAAAAATAAGGAAAAGTTATAGAGGAAATCTAGAGGAGATGTTGTTTTTTATTACTTATAAGATAGCACAGAAGTTCATTTAAGGGAACCTATATGTTCCCATGGATTTTGAGATGACAATATGTGGGTAACCGTGAATGTATCTTGAGAAAGTCTAATTTTAAAACCCATGAGTCTCCCCACTCGAATGTTTTGTTAAAGGGAACATCTCCTTTAACATAGTGATAAGTACTAATAGAGTGAAAAGATATTACAATATTCAGTAAAATAACAACTTGTTAACATAGTAATTACCACGAAGGTATGAAAAGGGGGAAAAAACTATCATGCTAATACTCCTTTTCCTATCTTTGTATGCAAACCAAAGTGCTTGTCACCATCTCATTCTCTAGACGTTACAAATAATATTTTAAATCATCTTTCCTCAAAAAAATATAAGAATATAAATATAAACTTGAACTAAATCATAATGACAACATGAACTTATTGTAGTTAATTATAAGTAATTATCATGGGTTAGTTTAATACTCTTATCAAACATAATTGAAAATAGCGAAAGACATTGCAGTCTATTTTATTGTTTTTGTGGGGTGGGTGGGGGTTGGTTAGGGGGAGGGGCAGTCATGTTGGAAAGAAGAGAGACTTTATTTTTGAATAAGTTTGAAGAACACATCAAACATATTACTTGATCAATGGTAGTATCACCTTTGTCACCAAGGTTGATGTATCTTTTACTTAGACTATATGACGACTTACACTCCAACTATAGTCTCTTGCTTTATTAGGTCTAAGAAAAACCATTTAAGAAGATTTAACCTAACTCAACATTAGAAAGTATGTTTTAGGGTATATTTTAAGAATTCAAATATTATGTCCATTTATAGTATTATATGCTACTACTCTAGTTTGAAAAGTCATACATATATAATGTATTCTAATATTAAATAAAAAATGTAATTTACTATTAGAATTGGTAATTTTTTTGTGAATATTATACATTTAATCATATATATGTAAAAAATAGGGGAATTAACCAAATGTGCAAAAAAAATTTCTTTAGAAAATGTCCAAAAAATTACTAATTTGCAAAAATTTTCCCTTAAAATTTTCCCTCGTGTGTTCATGACTAAAAACCAAGTAAAGGAAAAAATTATAAATCCCAGGTTTTACCTTCTGATAATTTATTAACTAGGGACCAAGTGTAGCACAAGTTTCCCCATGTCATGGAAGTACTTAACACAATGGGGACCATTGCTTCCTGAGGGTGGAGGATTGATCCATGTGGATATTGGTGGCGACCCACCTATTCCAACTGGACCCCCACCATTGTTTCTTTAAGTTTCCTTAATTGTAGCATGTTTACTTCTTTTGGAAGTTTTTCAAGTCCTCAAATTCTAGAGCCATTTTGAGGCCCTAAATGATGTTTCTTTTAGGAATACACGAAAACCCATAGTTTGTAGTAGGCATTTGCAGTCAAAATTTTTATTCTTGGGATAGATATTTCTGGTGAGGTATTGTACATGTCAAACAAATATTGTATGCCAAAGTTATGATGTAAGGAAGTTGATGTACCAATTTACCCCAATGGGTGCAACAAACGTTTGACGCTTCATCTCCTAAGGTTAGGTTTTCATATGTTTAGGCTTTTCCATTGTTTATCAATAATAAATAGACCTTCAAGCCTCATTGTAACACAATTTAGAAAGTATGTAGCCATGACATCTCTTTTCAGAGATAAGCTACCATCGCATGAGCTAGTTTATTTCTATTATGCATGTAAACAATTTTAAGTACTTTGTTATTAGTGAATCGAAGTTATTTTCCATTTTAACTCTATTTTTCTATTTATATTTGTATTTAATTTCATTCCTTCATAAATACGGATCAATGGTATCAGATAGGTATGCTCTTTCTCTACTTTTTTTTGCATGTCCCCAACAAAGTCACGTTATAAGGAGTTGGGACATGAATTGGTTGAGCCATTGCAAGAAAATCCCTCTTGATACAGATGGCCTCCCATGGTAGAAGAAAAGAAAGAAGACAGAGTAGGAGATCCTATCAAATTTTTTCTTCAAGAAGCCCTCAAGCAGCGAAGGAAAAAGATGATGAAAAACTTTGCCAAAATCCTTTAGTAGATGCCCGCCAATGACACATCTTCATATAGCAGTCACTTTAGAGGCATTGTTCCCTTCAAGGTACAAGTGAACCTCAAAATCCCTATATTCAAAGGCAAAATAGATGTATATGTTGTAGATAAATTGTTGAATCTATTGGAAGTTTATTTTTCGGTCCATATTTTCTCTGATAGGGAGAAGGTTATTTTTTCATTTCTTAAGGTTTCCCCCTATGTCAAAGACTAGTGGGAAATTTACTATGCTAAAAGGGTTGAGGAACCTTCTCTATTTACAGCCGCGCCCTCTTGGAAATATTTTGAAGATGTTTTGAAGGAACAATACTACCCCGTAGGGAGTTATCAGGATAAGTACATATTAGAAACTCTACGTGGCATATCGTGTTCATGTACCATAACTATCTACACAAATATATTTAGGAAGAAATGGATTTCTGGAAAATCTCCTAGCTTTGTGAAACATATCAATCTGCTACCAACATTGTAGAAAAAATTAATTAAAAGAAGACTGAATTTGGATTTGTGAATCAGAATGAAGGAAAGAGTGCCACCAAACTATAGAAAAAGGGATAGAGGCAAGGTGGATTGACCCAGGACAACCCATTGAAGCCGCAAGAAAATAATGACACCATGAAGATGAAGAAGGACACAAGAAAGTGGTGTGAGTTCCACAAGAGCCCCACTCACAACACCACTGAGGGTCACACCAAGTAGTCATCGGTGGCCAAGGTGAAAGCTTCAAAGTCCGATGCATGTTCTAATTTTGTGCCAGAAACTGATAAGGGAAGTGGGTTATCAATGCAGAACCTAGTTCCATTGTTGCCACCACCAAGGTCATGAAGATTAAGCCCGAAGATCAAGAGGAGGGGAGCGTCTCTTCCACTCATAGATGTGGATGAAGGGTTCTTTGTTGTATTTCATTGTTGAGAGTGGGAAAAAAATAACCTCATTTCAGCAGAGGTCATGAAGCCATTTACCCTACCAACCACACCACACCCACATTCGTACACCATCAGGTGGCTTCACCAAGGATGAGATCTCTGCATTAGCCAACAGTGTTGCCTTCCCTTTAACATCAAGCCCTTCATTAATGAGGTACTATGTGATGTTACTCCTCTTAAATTTTTTGATGTGTTATTAGGCCATACATACTTTTGGAAGCATCATGATGTGCAATATTTCAGGCCTCACATTGTTATGATTACATTGGGAAATAAGTTATACAGGATACCAGAGGTACCCTTGCCTACCCCCATCTCTTTGATCTCTACTAACCAATGTAGTAAGATCATCTTCGAGACAAGGAATTTTTTATTCTTTATAATTCGCTCTCAAATCATGTGGAATATAGTGGCCACATCCATGGCCCCTAGGAAGGGTTCCCCCACATAGGAGAAGCATGTGGATAAGGTCACGGAAGAATATAGGGATATATTCGCCTCAACCACACAGGTACCTTTGTAATGTTAGGTCAAGCATTCCATCAAAATGACTCCTGAAGCATGTCTACCCAATGGGCTGATATATCATCACTCCATTCTAGAAAATTAAGTAATCAAGCAACATATCTAAGAGTTACTGAAAAAATGGCACATTTGACCAAGTTCCTAACCCTGTGGGAGCCTGATTATACTTGTAGAAAATAAAGATAAAACTTGAAGACTCTGTATTGATTATCAGGCACCAAACAAAATCATTATCAAGAAAAGGTATACAATCCCATCTATTGATGACCTTCTTGACCATCTCAAGCAGGCCAAGCATTTCAACAAGATCGATTTGAAGTTTGGATATCACCAAATTCCAATAGAACCCACATATGTATGAAAGACCACCTTCCAATCTAAGGATGGCCTTTTGAAGTGCTTGGCCATGCCTTTCAGGTTGGCAAATGTCCTTGCAACATTTATAAGGTTGATGGATGACATCTTGTGATGCTTCACCAACTCATTAATGGTTGTATACCAGCATGGCTTTCCATATTTAAAAAGATTTGGGAAGAGAACCTACAACACATTCAACAGGTCCTTCAAACCTTGTGACATCAAAAACTATGTGCAAACTTGGAGAAATTCACATTTAGTATGAGCCAGGTCCAATATGTGAGCTACATCATTGATGAGAAAGACATGCATGTGGATCTCGCTAAGATCAAAGTTATTTGGGACCGGTCATCCTAGAGAACTCTAACAAAGCTTTGTGGCTTTTTAGGGCTTGCCAATTTTTATCGGAGGTTTGTGTTGGGATTCCCTCATATCACTTTTCATCTAAGTTAGGTTACTAGCGGAGAAGTGAAAGAAAATATTTTTTGTTATGATTCCCAACATAATGCATTCATTCAGCTAAAGAACCACATCTTCTCTGCACCTATACTCACATTGCTATACATACAAAAATCATTTGAAATTAAAACATATGCCCTGATTCAGTAAGATTATGGTTACATTTTGCAATCCCCTAAACCATTATATCATATCAAGATAGTATGTTCCTAAGCACATTCTAGTTAAGCCTTTGGACATTATTAGACACTAAGCTCAACAAGTTTACTACATTCCATCCCCAAAATGATGGCTAGAAAGAGGTCATCAACAGGATACTAGTGCACATACTACACATGTACAACTCCAAGAGTCCACGACCCTTGGATAGGAGCCTTGCTTATGTGCAACTCAATTATAAGAGAGCTCTCCATAGATAGACTTGTTTCATTCCTTTTCAAGTGGGTCTAGATTTTTAGGCATTGTGTTTGATTGATGTCACCATGCCACATGCAAGTGCATCGATAAAATCCATACATTTACAACCTAAGGCTGATAAAGCAACCTAGTTTATTCAACACATCCAACACATCCACCAATAGGTGCATGAGATCTTGGTTAAGTTCAATGCAAAGTACAAGTAGAGGCATGATCAACATCAGGTGCCACATAACTTTCATGTGGGTGACAAATTTTGGTTGCATTTGTAGAAAGAACGCCTTACTAGAGCCCATCTAAAGATCATACCACTTTGATATGGGCCGTACACATTCACCAAGGTTTTGGGAGACAATTATTTTGAGCTCAACATTCCTCCATTCCTTGGCCTGCACCCATTGTTCAATGTGGAACGCCTTCGCCCATACTTTCTACCATTACTAGACACATCATACATTTCAAAACAATTCACACAAATAGAGATAAAACCAGAGTGCATCGAATAAGCCACAATTGATTAGATCATCGACATATATATCAAGACCACTCACCAACAGAAGATCCAATGATATTCGGTTTTCAAAGATGGCCAACTCCTACACCAAGGTAAGTGGCTCACGAGGGACCCAGGTCAGTGGAAGTTTCCACATCTCATGAAGACACTCAATGTAATGGGGACCATTTCTTCCTAAGGGGGGAGGACTAATGTAGGTGTATATTGGTGTTCAACTTCCTATTCCACTTGGACCCCCACCATTATTTCTTTCAGTTTCTTAATTGTAGCACAATTTACTATTTTTGGTAGTTTTTCGGGTGTTGAACTTCCAAAGTCGTGTTGAGGCCCTAAACGATGTTTTTTTGAAAAAAGGGAGAACTCAACATTCATGATAGGTGTTTTCTGTAAAAACATTTGGTCCTCATACATATCATTCTAACGAGGTATCGTACACATCAAACTAAGGCCATATGCCAAAGTTACAACCTTGAGAAGTTGATGTACCAATTTACCCCAACAAGGCCCACTGACTTTTGGCGCTTCATTTCCTAGGGTTAGGTTTTTGGATTTTTATGGTTTTATATTATTTATCAATAATAAATAGGCCTTAGAGTCTAATTGTAACATAGTTCATAAGGGATGTAGCCACCATAACTCTTCCTAGAGATAAGTTTCCATCGCCTGAGCTATTTTTTTTGCATTCTGCATGTAAACAAATTTCAGTACTTTGTTATTAGGGAAATTGAACTTTATGTTTTCAATATATCTCTGAGTTTCTATTTATATCTGTATTTTACCTTTTTCCTTCATAAATTTTGATCATTCATTCCATGATGGTCTTGATCTTCTCTAGATCAACTGCTACTCCTTCATTTGAGACAATATATCAAAATAATGGATTTGTGACCAGAAGAAATCACACTTACTAAGATTTTCATATAGCATATGTTCTCTTAGTAGTTATAGTACTACGGAAAAATGCTCTATGTGTTCTTCCTTGGTATTTGAATAAACCAAAATTTCATCGACAAGGACTACCACAAACTTATCCAAGTAAGGGTGAAACACGTTGTTCATAAGGAACATAAAAGTTGTGGGTGCATTGGTATTCCAAAAACCACTCTACTATGAACTTTTCATGTTCATACCTTGTTCTAAATGTCATATAATGAATATCGTCATCCCTAATGCACACTTGATGATAACTTGATCTCAAATCAATCTTAGTGAAGACTAATGCTCATCTCAACTGATTAAATAAATCATCAATCCATGGTAAGGGATATTTATTTTTTATGGTAACCTTATTCAATTCCCCACAATAAATGCATATCTTGAGTGTGCCATCCTTCTTATTCATGAATAGAACTGGTGTTCCCCATGGAGACACAATAATTCTTGAATGTAGATTCTATATAGAGACTTGGAATGTTGGAGTTTCTCCTAGAACTAATTAAATAGAGAAATCCACCTTTCTATGAGGAAGCAACCCAGACATATCCTCAGGAAAAAGATATGAAGTTGTTTTAAAACATGGAAATTCCTTAGAACATTATTGTCATCATTCCCAAAATTCTAGTTAGCTTCAAAGTTGTTAGATATTTTCACAACAAATAAAGGACATCCCTTCTATGGCTCCTCTTGACTTCCATAGCTAAAATTAATCTCATCAAAGTGGATATTAGCTTTCCCCGAAATGTCCTATGGATTTTGGATTCATCAAGGAATTCAATGGTATTTTGAAAATAATCTACCTTTTTTCGATGCAAGAAAAATGAGTCCATACCCAATAATACGCTACATGCTCCCAATGGTAGCACATTCAGATTTGGAACGGTTCACATCCCATTCAATTTGATTGGGAATGATTTCACCCAAAGCTCAATTCTTCCTTTTGTCTCTGTGGCTAGCGGAAATAGCTAATGCTCATCATGTTCTTACTTATTTAGAGCAC
Organism: Pinus tabuliformis; assembly: GCA_031772625.1. Lineage (NCBI taxonomy): Eukaryota > Viridiplantae > Streptophyta > Pinopsida > Pinales > Pinaceae > Pinus > Pinus tabuliformis. Next base: position 487,978,020 of record CM062818.1, read on the forward strand.
AATTTTCAACAGTGGTGGGACTGATGTAACTAAAATTTGAATTAGGTTCAATCAACACTGAAATGTTTTGGTCACTAAGAATACCATCTATCTCTATAATCACTTCCTGGTGATCATCATGATGGTCAACCATTGCTACGTAAATTTGGTGTATATTTTGAACAACATCCTTGAGTTTCTCTACTTCTTATGTGTTATACAGTCTCAGAATAATGTGTGTGTGCTATTGGCGAAATTTCCTTAAGTGATTCCCTCCATAAGTAAAGCACTTAGGTGGACCCTTTAAATAAAGCTTGGTTTCTTCATGAGTAGAGCGACCTCTACTAGTAAAGTTGAACCTCTATTAATGTTCATCGTTAATATGGGTTGTGCTTGTTTCCTTGGTTTCTTTTCTCCCTTTTCCTTTAAACTTAACATTACCTTTGAATTTCCAGTTTGATCTATGTTTAGGCCTTTGTTTAGACTACTCATAAGAATACTTTATCTTTTTAATTGCATCCTCTAATGTCTTGGTCTCATCGAACTCAATTTTATCCTTGAAGGATTGTGGAAGTCCAATAACATACATATGAATCTTCACTTTTTCTTCCTTATGGTAGGGAACATACCTTAGGATCTCTAATAATTTGGTGGTGCACTCATCATCTATCATTTGTCCCAGTTTGAGTTCATATAACTCTTTAGCCTTATTGTAAAAATTATCTCTCAGATAGATACTTCTTCTTGAAATATCCCTATTCTTCTCTTATGTCATTTACATTTCTCAAGACCTTGCACCAGATGTCAGCTCTACCTTTTACGTTCAAAGTAGTTATCTTTGCATTCATATTTTCTCAATATTTATGAATTTGGAAGTAATTTCTTAAACCCATCATTCAAGCTTCTCCATTGTCTTATTTCTTTACTTCACCATCTAATGTAGGAGGATTTTCCTATATGAAATCCCCTGGTACCTATTCTCTCTCCCTTCCTTTCCCATGTTGATGATGATAGTGATGATGATGTGTCCTTCTGTGACAATTCTAATACTATTTTTCATGGGTGCTTAAATCCTTTTTAGAAGTACTTAGCATAGTGTCACCTTTCACAGTGTCTTCACTTGACAATTTATGCCTCTTTTTAAATCTACTCTCATTTTCCCCATTGGTTCTTTATTCTTGTCCCAAAGGGATTTGCATGTCCCTATGGTTGATCCTCAACTCATGCTACCTCTTCCTTTATAATTCTAATAGGATTTGCAGTATGACTACATTTACTTCTACTTATTTCTCTTACGCTCTAACAATCCTCTCATTGTGAGCCTTACAACTCATTTCCTCTCTCAATCTCCGCAACGTGTCCATCCAATTAGGACAATATACTCCTTGTCATTTTCCAACTTATCTTTCCTCTTCATTTATCTTTCCTTCTTCATATCCTTGTTTTAATTGATCAGAGCTATCCTGCACCATTCTTCTATTCATTCCTTTGTCATTTGGTTCTACATTGTACAATCCCTTGTTGTTCATGTGGTCTTTAACATTCATGTGCTATCATGCACACACATGATTGATATATTTTAAAAAATATTCATGCTAAATAAATCTTATCACCTTGGATTGCTATTGGGAATCTGCTGTTGTAAATCTAGCTGCAACACCACATCTGAATTAGTGCACTAGAAATAATAAAATCATACAACTCACTAGAACCATGTCACATACATTTTTTCATCACATTTATGACATAGAAAATAGTGCATACATTGAATCCATATTGTAGTAGTGTTTTTGTAGCAATGGAATACCAAAAGACAGCTTCTCAGGAGTTGGTTGTTCTCGGTGAAAACAAAGAATTCGAAATAGGAAAACTATGCATATACAAACATAAACTAAAACAAAGAGATAAACACATAAGTAATTCTTAATGAATCAAACAAGTCAACACAATTATGGAAAATGGCTCCATTTATTGAGTGTTGGTGGTAGAATATGAATAAAAATAGAAGAATACTAAACATTTGAAGAGAATTATTCGACATGTGGTGCTCAAAAATCCTCTACAAGGAGGTTCCTTTCCTCACTTTCTTTGCAATATTCTCCTCTCTACCAAATAAGTATGAAGGCTCTCTCAATGGTGAAATCCTCTCCACACTAGAGTGATGGATTGCTAAGAAGCAAATCTGCCAACACAATAGTTCTCTACTTCTTCTTCTTCAACAATGAAATGAAGGATTGATGTGACAGCAATTTTGTTAGAATAACATTGTCTTCTCTTTGGTCCTCCCATGGCCTATTTTTTTAGAATTTATTTTAATCTCTCTTCCCTCTTTGGTTTCATGAATGAAAATTACTTATGAGTATGACAAAAGGATTCCTTTGAGGGTTGCATATCTTTAGGGAGACTTGAATTCAGTTGTCCTTGATTGAAACATGTCCAGGAATCATCTTTCAAGTGTGGAAGGGGTCCCAAATATGTTGATTTGGTCTTTTGTTTGACCGTGCAGATTTTGAAGTAAATGTCACACTCTTGTGTGGCTATCAAAGGGAAAGTCGCACAATCATCAATTTTCAATTCAATTTTGTACATTAAACCTTAGGATAATTTTTTTTTTTTAACTTCATAATGTCTTTAGTTGGAAAATATTCACTTGTATGTTTTGTTGGATGACTTTGGGTGTCTTTTGGATTGTACAAATATCTGTATTATTTTAGGGTATTAACACATACAATAGTGATTTTTATAATGCTAATCACAAGGCTTTATGGCCTCATTGAATCGTCAAAGGTCCAATTTCAAACCTTCACTTTTTTATTCTATGATAGATCCCTTCTAGTCCAAGTTTTGAACCTGGAAGCTCTGATATCACCCTATAACATACCCCATACTATCCCTAGCCCCAACTAAGGATAGGAGGCAGTTACTATGATGACCCGACTCCCATCGTCACATTATGGTAATGGGGTCTAAATTTTTTAAACTTTTATGACTTCCTTAAAAATTAAAATGAATAATTACACTGCATTTGTCGCATTGAGATCTTTCCAATGATACAAAATTTGTCTCAATCCGACTTCCGGATTGAAATATATGGCCGCTTTAAAGTCTTAGCCAATCATATTATGTCATGCCATCTTAACAAACCATGTGGAATCCACGTGGCTATCCCATTCATGTGCCATGTCATGGCCAAGTGGGATTTGTTGACCCACTCACATCAGGTTCTGAATTGATCCCAACTCACATGACCTATACTATAATAATATATATATGCTTAATGTATGCTGGTGTATGTCGTTTATGCCATGCCACCCCACTACATAGAAACCAAAAAAGTTACCATACTCCTCCCCACCGAAACCACTAGGGAAACTCCCTTTGGGCTACATGGTGCGGCACAACCCCTTATAGGATATTCATGCAACACATGATGCTCACCCCACTAAAATGGACCCATGTGCCACGTCACCCTAGGAATTAAATACCATCAATTTATACCATGCATTTCGATCGTAATCTCTATTGGAACATCATCTTGGGTGAGGTCACCTATCTTCAGCATCGAGGTGATGTCATCCTCTTTCACATCGACCATGTGGATTGGGTCCCAACAAATCTTTGAAACCTATAATCCATGACTTTCACATTATACTTGAATTGGGCTTTCTGTTGCATCGATGTATGCACCCATGTAATGTACCACCATGCCACATCATCCTAGGGATTTGATCCTAGTAATGCATCCTTTTCACTCCATTCAAAAGCACCACAAACAAACCTCTAGGGAAGAACCTCTGGGGTCATCTAATGACCATGGATGATTTCCCATTGATGAATGAAATATCCATTACTAAGGTGTTTTTTCCTTCCTCCAGGTCACCTGAATTATTGGGTTTGACCATCATGGCTCCTCCAAGTCCTCATCTTCCATCCTGATGGCCTCTACAATATTAGAATACTTGGGCATTTCGACCCTCAAAACTTAGTCATGATGATGTTATTGCACAGGCCCTATTAAGACTTAGTGCTCGATCCCTTATATTATTGAGACTTAGCACCTGCGTGATGCATATGTGCATAGATATGCATAGATATTGAACTTGGTGGATTTTCAAGGACTTAGTCCAGTGTTGGATATGGTGTTTTTGATAAAATTTCCAGCTCGAGTTCAACATTTGGCAGGTCATACATATGGGTTCATAATCCCTTCACCCTGTTGCCTGCAAATCATACACGCACACACACATGTATCATATACATATATACAAATTAGTTCTACGTCTCTTGAGCTTAAATGCAACTGGAGTTGGCCTAGTTTCACACATTTACTCATTGGTATAGGTAGACTTATCAACACAATAACTAGAGAAGTCAAAGCTTTGAAGCAACTAATTAGTTATATAAAGAGATTTCCCATCTCTTCAGACTTAGGAAAATGAGGTTAATTTTCAAGCCCAAAAATATTCATGGGAATGAGCCATTCCTTTTAAAGATTTGCATAAGACATTGACATACTCATTCATGTAATAAAGAACACTCCTCAACATTAATACAACATTAAATAAAAACACAGAACATGAGTGTATAATTATCTTATAAGATATCTCGAAACTAAGAGTGGGACTCTAAATCTCCACCCAACCATAAACAAGATAAGTATAATGGTAAAATTCCTCTGCTGGAGGTGGAGTTCAATTAATGGGAAAATTTAATCAAAATCGATAAGTTAAACATGATGTCACAAGGTCATTCTACCTCCCTGCACTAACTACACAAGCTTCCACTCAATTTTTCTAGATTCTTTAGACAAAATCAATGTCCATGCGAGGATACCATAGTATAGAGTGCCTCAACTCAATTTTAGGAGAAGAGAATCAACATAAAGGGAGGGTTCATCAGTGGATAAGCGGTTGGTGAGTAAAGAGATCACCTCTCTAGGAAGTTCATTAGTAAGTTAATCACCAAAGATTCAACCCCAAATCAAATCCTAGTCATTCATCAACCCTCACAATTACCGTAGTGACTTCCTAATCTAGTAGGTGCATCAATCCACAATCTTCATGTGGGTTCTTCAACCTCTCTATAATGCTTTCACCTACAAACATCTGTGAGGGTTTTCCAGCTAGTTACTTACTCCATGGCTTGATTTCTATGAATTTTGATATATGCTTTCTCTATGTCTTTACCTCCACTATGGGAGTATTTTTTCTTACAATGCTTTGCAAAATTTATTCCACTATGTATGCATTAAGAGAAGGAGTTCTCTTTCCTTCACTACATATTTTATTCCCTTTCCTTTTTCTCTACTTCCCTTGCATAAGAGAGTGAGGGTGTGTTCTCTCCCTCATCATTTGCATGAATCACCCCTTTTTTCTCCCACAAAATTCATTTTTTTCCTCCTAACAAACCAATTATATGGCATTTACCAATGATTACCCCTTTTTTCTCCCACAAAATTCATTTTGTTCCTCCTAATAGACCAACCGTATGTCGTTTACCAATGTTCCACATAGTCGACTCCTTGACAGTGCATCCCATTCATTCTTTAATGACTTTGTCATCTGTTTCTTGTTGTTTAAGCCAACAGACACCTCAACCTATCCTTTCCTTTTCAGTTCAAATTTATTTCCCATCCATCTCATTAACTTCTTAGGCAACCCATGGTTGATATATTTTATTTAACCATTTCCTAAAGAAATCGCCCTCCCCAAGAAACTAGAATTTGTGTTAGTTTCTCACAACTTTTTAAATAATTACAATTATTTACAATTAGGGAATATTAACTAGGGGATGTCACATTTTCCCACTTTGATTTTCTACTTTCCTTTTTGTCTAAGTTCTTAACCTCCTTAATGAATGATTAATTAAGTGATTAAATTTTTGCAAACTCATTGTTTCTCTATATAATATATTTAGTAGGTTTTCATTATCACTTTTCCATTTGGAAGCTTTTTAGTTTCAATTAACTCATCTTGAATTTTATGCATCTCCATTTTTGTACCTTCTTGTAAGATTAACAATACTGGAGGGGTGAATCAATATTGTGTTGATGGATAAACCTTTAATTCTTATTTCCTTGTGTTTACATTAATTTAATGATCACTTAATTAGCATCACAATATAATAGCATATCTAAACATAAACATGAACGATGAGCATCATATAAATGCACATAAACATGAGAAAAAAACACATAAAATCAACCAAAACACATGAACACAAGATATAAGGTGGAAATCCTTCCAAGAGAAAAACCACCATCCACTTTTTTTGCTTCTATTCTTCTTATTACGAAAATATTATTTTTACATTTTCATATATCTATCCACTAAAAATGTGTAAGCCAAAAGCTTCTAATCGTGCAATCAACCACTCACTCTAGAACACTACCTAATGGAAGCCACCACTTTCAAAAATTTGCAGGAAACCACATGTTGGAAGCCACTACTCCCTCAATTATGCAGGGCACCACCTACTCATTGCCACCGCCTGCAATATATTTCTAACCATCACTAGACATAATCTACCACTCCCAAGTTCTTAGGCCACGTCACGAAGGATGCTACTACACCTTGAATCAACAAGCCACCAATTCCTACATCGAAAGCCCCAACCTTCAATCTCTTATGGAACTTCTCTCAATATTTTCATGCTAGATCCACCTGCAAAAAACTCAAACATCGTAGGCCACATTTTATCCCATTTTTAGACTAGACCCACTATCTCATTCTCCAAAATTTCATACATCTCTCTACAACACACTCTCTGCAATAAAAAGGCGTACTCATACTCTTAACCTCTAAACTCAACACACAATCAACTTCTCCAACCCACAATCTAACTCTACTCTCATAACCAATAACAACTCAAGAGCATGCTCTCAAGAGACCTCTCACTGACAAACTCACTTAGTCGTATACACTATACCCTTACAAGCAATGGAAAAACCCTAATAACTCTACAATAAAATACATATAAACATGAAATCTATAACCAACAACAATACATGAAGAAATATCTACAAATATCCAAGAACAACATACAGATCCATACATGTACATGACTTAAATAGACCTCTTCTACATATAATGTACCATGCACACACTAGAACACCCTGCAACACATTGTTAACTACACAAAACCCACAACCAAAATACCATCAAGTTCACTTCATATTATGATCCAAGCACACTCCAAATGCACACAACAACTAGCAAAATACACTCCGCCTCTTTGCCATCACATAGGTGCATATTAGCACTTTTGACCTCTATCCCAACACACTCTAATATTTCTTAGTGCACATATCTATGAGACTGATCTAATATGTCATTTGCATAGGTCACTTTGTCACTTTATCCATGCTGACTCCTTTAACCATATACATTAAAATTGTTTCCTCTACCATTGCACAACTTGAGTCCAATACACACCTAATTTTATCTAAACCAATGAACCTCTTCTCGGTCCATTGCACTCTACCAAATGATCTCTATCATTAGAAACACTTGTGCAAGGCAGTGTGCACTCACTAAAATAAACTTAGCTCCATCACTCCTCAACAATGGCACACTGCGCAACCTACTGGACTCACTTCATCACTCTTTATATGTGATTTGGTCATCATAATCCTCAACTTGTGAACCCCACTACACAACCACACATTTTCAAAGCTCTAAATTGAACTCACCTAAGGCTTATTATCTTTATCTCTCATGAACTCAGCAATGCACCAAGGTGAACTAAACAATTACTTCACTGTGTGTACAGGATCATTAAATATTTGAAAACCGGGACCAATTTGATCATTGCCTCAATGTACGCAAAGAAAAAATCAATGATCACTTCAACCATAATAATTTATCAATGTGTTCACATTTCATTTGAAGACCATGCCAATGTGTTATTGGACCAGATCAATACCTTGGAAATTACCTAAGTTTATGCCCATGGATTTTCTTTACACAACTATAGGAGAGTGACATTGGTCTTAAATGCATAGGATATAGGAAATTGTGCTGACACAACATGGCAAGACTACATCACTAACGTAGTATTACTCTATGAGAATTAGCAGACCATGCCACTGTTGTGAAGCAAGGAAACCTAAACCATTTGTAACCTGGATCTCTGCAACTTGCCTCAAGCCTCTTTCTAGTAATCTCTAGGACCTATACACACCTAAAGACACTTCAACAAACCTTTGAAATCAATATATCATAATGAAAATACTTTATTAGTGCTTGACATCAATGCATATATTACTGACTGGCTCTGTGGTTGACATCAATGCCAACACTATGTTTCCAACATTATTTTCCTTTGGCATTGATGAAAACCTTCATCCACTCCATTAAATTGATATTCAACATTGCTAAATAGATGATCTCATTCTCACTCAAGTGGTTGCATTATTATCCTCCTTTTTCATAAATGGAAAAGGGTGATCTAACCTTCATTGAAACACCATGATAACAACACTAACAAGGCTGATACCAAATGTTTTCTATAATGAATCTGGATTAGCTACCAACACTTTCGTAAGACAGACATTGGGAACCAAATAAATGTTGCCCCGTGCAATCTAGATGCCTTGATGCCAATTCCATGCACTTATTCATGTTGAACATGATACCCCTAAACATGTAATGGGGGTTGAAATCATGTTCTCCACATTTTTGTGCACAAGCTTCTAATTCCTTTGCCTCCTTACCACATGCAAGAGGCCACATCAACTACTAATGACTCCATGAAACAAAGACTAAATGATATACAATTACATGTAATGCAAATTCAGGGCTTCATGAATTAAACTATAGTGCTATAACAATCATTCCAAAATCCTATATATATCTAATGATTCCAAACGTCCATATATGTCTACAACAATACTCTCAAGATGTTTATCTTCAATGCTTGTTTTATACTACGACTGCCCCACCAATAGCCATATCATAAAGAACGACAATAATACTGTATGGATAATCATGAAATATAAGGCTATAGTAATAGTACCAAAATCCCATACATGGCTGAGGTATAAGTCATATCTATGCATGCATATCACCAACTAATGAACGTAAATGATTATGACAAGACTTGTGAATGTTTTGTATGCATGTCTAATATAATGAGTGCATAATCAACAGACCCAAGGATGAAAACAATAAAGTATAGTGCTAATCAATTCGCACAAGAGTGCTCTCTTCAATGCATACCTAAAACAAATTTTCTTCTATGCATGATTATGACAAGGACATTCTTTCCCAAACATATCTCAACTAGTTTTCCACACGTAGCCAAAACATGATTCACTCTTGTGCACACTAAACCATGTATGTTTCTCTCTAATGCATGAAAAATACAATGATATATAATGCAAGTACATGGATACTAAATCAATTCACTCATCAGTGCTTACATGGATAAAAAATATAACTTCTTTTATGCATGCCAAAAGGCTCATAACTCTCCTACATATGGTTGAAACAAAATATAATCTTTGATACATAGATGGTAGAAGGGTATTCTAGGTAGAAGGGTATTTTAACCACTTTTCCAATGAGACACATACATGCATATCACTGAAAAAACTTTACACTCATGCTAATAACACATGGAACTGTTAAAAAAAGAAATGAGTGAAAGAAAAATAGTAATGATGCATACTAAGCCCTTGAAACCCTAAGGCCATGCATAACTCCCCTTGATCTCATGTACCTCAAATAGACATGTTGATCCTATGGACATGGTTATGGATTGTAGGCTCTTTAATCAATTATGCTATTGTTTCTACTTATCTACATAAACTCATCATGATATCATGCACTCCCCCTTGAGGCTTTGCACCTCTCATACATTTATGCCATCCTTTTTGAATGGATTTGTCAAGTAACAATGGAATACAGTGGTGGATAATCTCTCCTACTTGAAATCCAAAGTGGAAGAATCTATCCTTAATCTCTTGCTTCTACTCACTCTTCCCTTCAACATGTACACATTGTTTTAGGTTTTTATTCCTATTCGATTCACTATGTTTGAATTTTATTTCCTTATGCAACAACCTTTGGATTTGAAAATCACTTCCTTGCCTCCATCTACCATCTAGCTCACACTCAAAATATTGTGCTTCAACCCCTCAACCAACAACACATCAGTTGCATTAGTCTTCTCATCAAGAAGAGTGGCCTTTCCTTTTCCCAGCATCTTGGTATCTATAGTATCTCAAATAATGACATGGCCATCTTTGGTCTTCCTCAATGAGGGGAAGTTGCTCTTGTCCCCCAAAAGTTTGTGGGAACAACCACTATCTATATACCATCGGTCATCATGATCAAACATGCATAGGGTAATCCCGGATTTCCCTTTTTACACCTCCTTCTTCTTCCGAACAAATGCAGGTTTCTTTGTGGAATACACATTCTCCTCTTATTTTCTTTTAGGCCTATTATACCCTAACTACTCCTTTTGTTGTATTTCCCTTGAGGAATCGAGCAACATGCAATCTCTATACATGTGACCAAAATCGTGACATGCATAGAATGTCACATGAGCAAGATATGAGGTTAGGGGGTCAATTTTTGTTCTTATCACATCATAACTCTCTCTCCCATAAACCTCTACTCTGTGGACTAGATCTATAATCAATCACGTTATGGTAAAACATATTACAATAAAATAAAAAACCATTAAATGGACTAGTATACTTGCTAGTTGATCTGCTTGGTTGTCCATATTAGTGCATGGTCTGTTGATTATATTTGAACTCTCTATTTCTACAGTTGGCTGCAACATATCTAAAACTATGGCAGATGTAGCACTATACCTCATCCATCAAAGGAACAAATGGGTTTTGGCTCCTTTTAAATCTGCCAACATCAACCCTAGGAGTGAATTATCTTCCTGAAAAGGGTGATCCATGAGGCTCTCTTCTCGACTATTGTGGATCTACTGCTTATTTGCATGTGCCTACCTTCTAGACTCTCACTTTTGAAAGACAATAGTAGATCTAACCAAGGGAGGTCTCTAACTACTAAACATGTTGTCCAAGGCCCCAGGGATCTTCTTAAGCTTTAGATGAATGCCTTTTTGTTCAAATTTCTTCCTCATAGAGATAATATTAGCCTCAAACTCTTGAACACATCCCTTTTTTTCTTTTTGTTGGCTACTCATAACATATTTAATCCTTCTAGCATCCTACAATTGGATCTTTAGACTGAGTACATCTTACCTTAGCTCATTCTCCTTCTCATCAAATATCTGCATTAATTTCTCCTAATCTCTACATAGAACAATCATCCTACTCACTTCAATAGTTAGTTTATCAATGACAACCATAGAGAACCCATAATCAATTCTAATAAGACTAACATCATTCTCATATTCACTAGGCATCTCAACATGACTATAATCATATCTATCTAATGCATAAATCAAAAGAAATTCATTAGAATTTATACCTTCAAATCCGTTGTGTTGGAGAAAGCTAGGTTATGTTGAGCCTCCATTTTATGATTTTTTTCTCTTGATCTGTTCAACTCGCACTAAGGGGATGAGATTCATTTGGATGAGACTCTTGCATATGAGGTCCCTTCTTTTTTTATTCCTTGTCTCTCCATTGTTTCTACTACCATTGTCTCCTCCATATAGTATCGACAATCTATCCCATGTTTCTTTAGTAGATTTCAGATCCACTATCTTCTCTAGGTCTGCATTGTATAAATATTCATATATAACACATCTCGATTGGGATTCATACTGCATCATATTAGCTTGCAACATATCTTGGTCACAACCTTCACATACTAACCTTCAAATGTTAAATTCACAAGCTAATAACTGATATTTAAAATACTTGGTACTTTGAAGCAGTGAACGATGACACTCCTTGATGATCTGTTTTGAATATTTTTTTCAAAATTTCCCAAATCTTCTTTCGAGTGATCAAGCTACACCCGAAATCACCCACTTTGATACTAATTGTTGGAATATTGAAAATAGTAGGGGGGGTGAATTAATATTGTGAGGATCGATAAAATTTTACTGACTTTTTCCTTGAATTTACATTAAAGGAATCATTAATTAATTAGAAAAAAAATATAATAGAAGATCTAAACATAAACATGAACCATGAGTAGCATATCAATGCACATAAACATGAGAGTATCAACACATAAAGGCATCCATCACACATGAACACAAGATATAAGGTGGAAACTCTTCTGGGAGAAAAACCATCATCCCTTTTGTTTCCTTCTCTTCTTCTTTTTATGAAAATCTTATTTTTACATAGTCATATCACTATCCACCACCAGTGTGCAAGCCACCACTTGCCAATCATGTGATTGACCACTCGCTCTAGGACACTACCTGGTGGAAGCCGCCACTTCTTGATGTTTCCAGGCCACTACTTTCTAGAAACTACTATTCCCTCATCTATGTATGCCATCGCCTATTGAAGGTCACCACCATCAATATTTATCCAACCATCATTGCAAAAAATCCACCACAACCAATATTTCAAGCCACAACCTGAAGGATGCCACTACATCATGAATCAACAAGCCACCACTTGGTATAGAAAATGCCCCAACACTAAGCTTTTTTGGACCTCGTTTCATATTTTTCACACTAGTTCCACTTGCAACAAACTCGAACAACATAGGCCATGTTTCATCACTTTTTCAAACTGGACCCACTATCTCGTTTTATACAATTACATATAACCTATCTCTGAAACACATTCTCAGCAATATGAAATCAAACATTAAATCTCAACCTCTCAACTCATCACACAATCAACCTCTACAACATACAATCTAACTCTTCTCTCATAACCAACAACAAATCAACAACATGCTCTGAAGACAATTCTCACTGACAAAATCACTTAGTCATATACACTCTACTCATGAAAATCAATAGCAAAACCCTTACAAATCTACAATAGTATACATATAAACATGAAGTCGATAACTAGTAGTAGTACATAAATACACATCTACATATATCCATGGACAACATACATAGCCATACATCTACATGACTTGAATAGATCTCTACTACATATAGTCAGCCAGAAACACACTAGAACACATTATTAACTACACAAGCCACACAAACAAAATATTGTTAAGTCCACTTCATGTTCTACTCCATGCACACAACAACTACAAAAATGGACTCTTCCTCTCTGTCACCACAAAGGTGTGCACTACTACTTTTGATGTTTGTCCCAACACACTCTAATCTTGCTTAGGGCACATATCTTTGAGATTGGTCTTATATTCCATTCGTACAGGTCACTATGTCACTTTTTCCATCGGCACTCCTTTAGTCATATACATTGAAATTATTCCATCTACCATCACACAAGTTTAGTCCAACACATAGCTAATTTTCTCTGAACCAAGGAACCTCTGCTTAGTCCACCAAACTTTTCCAAATGATCTCGATCATTATAATCACTTGTGTAGGGCATTGTGCACTCATTGAAAATAAACTCAGCTCCATCACTCCTCAACAATGAATCACCTTTCACTCTCTTGGTCTCGCTTCATTGCTTTGTCTATGTTCTCTAGTCATGGAATTCTTCATCATACGAACTCTTCTAAACTACCATACATTTCCCAACCTCTAAATCAAACTCACCTAAGGCTTGTTATCTTTATTGTTCATCAACTCAATGATGGACTAGGTCAAACTAAACATTAACTTCCCTATGTGGACCTCATCAATAAATATGTGAAAACAAGGACCAATTCAACCACTACCTCAATGGATACAAAGTCCAAATAAATGATCACTTCAACCATAACAACTTATTAATGCATTCACATTTCATTTGAGGAGCATGTCAACTTGTTATTGGACCAAGTTGATACATTGGGCTATTGCCTGAATTTATGCTTGTGGTTTTGCTTTGCGTAGATATAAGAGAGTGTCACTAGCACTAAATGAGTAGGATGCAACAAACTATTCTAGAACAACATGGCAAGACTACAACACTAACCTAGTTATTCTCTGTGAGCATTAGGATACTATAACACTATTGTGAAGCATGGAAACCTAAACTGTGTCTAACCCAAATCTCTGCAACTTGCTTCAAGTCTCTTTCGAGGCATCTCTATGACCTGTACACATCTTAAGACACTTCAAAAAACCTCTATGATCAATATATCATCATGAAAATACATTTTTAATGGTTGTCTTCAATGACAAGCTTACCAACTAGCTCCATGGTTGAAATTAATACCAACACCATGTTGCCAACATCCCTTTGATCCATTTATTCAAGAAGATATTTTAAAAAGCTTCTCATGTGGTATTTAGTTTAGTACCATTATTAATACTCATCCACCACTTTCAATATTCACCATGAAATCACTTTCCTGCTCTGGAAGGATCCATATAATTCTCCTTTAGCATCCTCAACCACTCTGTAAGATCCAAATAATAAAAATATCATAAGAAACTATAAGTCAGTGTAGAGCTTATTTCTACAATAAATAAGATATAAATGTTACACAATAAATCCCTATAGAATAGAAGAGACTCCTCCAAATGTCCAAATGCATTCATACATCCAAATCACATGTCCTCAATAATTACTACTTGATATCTATATATATGTATTCACATATTACAAACGTGACATGTTTATTATAAGGCCAATCCTATTGCATATACATTTACACATTGCATGTGGATTCAGCCCCCTATAAGCCCCACTTTAGGGTCATATCATAGACATTAAACCCCATATATTCCCCCATTGGGTTCATATCATAATTATAGTTCATTTTATTAAGGATTTCCTTTAATTTTTTTTATTTTTACTCAAAGTGATGCAAAAATGAGAAAAGATGATGTTTTGAAATGAAAAACATACAGAAAGAGAAATTTCATAAGTGGAAACATTTTCTTGCAATTTAGAGTTTCAAGAAATGAATTCCAAACCAAAGTAAGAATTTCTTAAATAGATATTCATGAGATAGTTGTAATGAAAAAAATGATTCAAAATGAATCAAACTATCTAAGACATTCTTAAATAAACCAAAAGGAAAAAACTTGCATTTCGCAGTATGCAATCTAATTTCTCAACACTTAGCAATAAAATTAAGGAAATCCCTAAACTCTGAGAATTATTTATTTATGTTTTTTATTGTTGCAACGAATAATAAGGAAATTTAATGCATAAGTGCTATCACATGCCTATTATTGAGAGGCTAAAAACCTATTTGTCAAAAAAAGGAAAAGTTACAAAGGAAATCTAGAGTAGGAAATCTGGAGCAGATGTTGATTTTTACTACTTATAAGGTAGCACACAAGTTCATTTAAGGGAACCTATATGTTCCCATGGATTTTCATAAGAAAATATGTGGGTAACCATGAATGTATCTTGAGAAAGTTTCATTTTAAAACCCATGAGTCTCCCCACTTGAGTATTTTGTTAAAGGGAACATCTCTTGTAACATAGGGATAATTACTAATAGAGTGAAAGAGATATTACAATATTGAGTCCAAGAACACTTGTTACGAGAGTAATTACAAAGAAGGTATAGAAAGGGGAAAAAACTGTCATGCTAATAATCCTTTTCCACTATTTGTATGCAAACCAGAGTGCTCGTCAACATCTCATTCTCTAGAAGTTACAAATAATAGTTTAAATCATCCTTCCTCAAATAAATCTAAGAATATAAAGATAAACTTGAACTAAATCATAATGAAAACATGAACTTATTGCAGTTAATTATAAGTAATTATCATGGGTTAGTTTAATACTCTTATCAAACATAATTGAGAATAGCGAAAGACATTGCAATTTATTTAATTGTTTTTGTGGGGATGATGGGTTTGGTTAGGGGAAGGGGCGGTGATGTTGGAAAGAAGACAGACTTTATTTTTGAACAAGTTTGAAGAACACAACAAATAGATTACTTGATCTATGGT
This sequence comes from Pinus tabuliformis, assembly GCA_031772625.1. NCBI lineage: Eukaryota > Viridiplantae > Streptophyta > Pinopsida > Pinales > Pinaceae > Pinus > Pinus tabuliformis. Next base: position 487,993,950 of record CM062818.1, read on the forward strand.
ACTAGTACCTTTGTCGCCAAGGTCTATGTATCTACTTAGACTGTATGACGACTTACACTCCAACTATAGTCTCTAGCTTTATTAGGTCTAAGAAAAACATTTAAGGAGATTTAACCTAATTCAACATTAGAAAGTATGTTTTAGGGTATATATTAAGAATTCAAATATTATGTTTATTTATAGTCTTATAGGCTATTTTTCTAGTTTGAAAAGTCATATATATTTTAATATTCAATAAAAAAATGTAATTTACTATCAAAATTGGTAACGTTTTGACGAATATTATACATTTAATCATATATATGGAAAAAAAAGGGAAGTTTTTAACCAAATGTGCATTTTTTTTTCAAAAAATGTCAGAAAAATAACTAATTTACAAAAATTTGCCCTCTAAAATTTTAGCTCGTGTGTTCATGACTAAAAACCAAATAAAATGAAAAAATTATAAATCCCACGTTTTACTTTCTTATAATTTCCTGAGCATTTCGTTACCGATGAACTCTTATCTTTGTTTTCCAATTAAAAAGGACCAATGAATATCTATAAGACATAAATGTCATGCTTTCTGCATTAAAAAAAAAACATTTAATACATTTTAATTATTTTTGGTTGATAAAACGAGAATTTAATACATTTTAATTATTTTTGGTTGATGTGCTTCCTTAACGCAATTCATTTGTACCCCGCAAAATTCTCTAAAACAACTAATGACCATATCATCAGCTTTGGGTATGAAAAAAAATGAAGAGATAAAAACTTGATCAATGACTATCAAACAAGATTCATATGAGGACATATGACCAAATATAATTATAACAACTTCACAGATGATTGGACAATCTGCGTGCATTTATTTAAGGAACTCAACATTAAAAAGGGGAAGAAAATATTCATTAATAATCTACCCTTCAATTTCTCACTCTTTAAAGCATTCACGTTACCTTAAAAAAAAAATTCAGTGTTTTCATCTGCTCCTTAAACATTTATCTATAATACACCATGCCAACTAATTGGATTGCCTCAACCAAATGCACTAAAACATTGGCCTAGGTATCTTTATTCTTAGTATACAATCCTTTATCAAGAAATACAAGCAGTCTCCACTATTTCATTGTGGCATCTTGGGTTTCTTGTTACATGTATCACTTTGCATGCGATTCACTTAAATTCAAGATAAAATCAAAGTGAGTCCGTGTGTTTAACTCAAAAAATTTATAGGTGTTGATACTCTGAGATATATACTTACTAAAATAAATTTATGGTTAATATATGAATTAAATAAATAATTTTATAAATATAGACAACGGTTAGTAAGGCAGTTACAAATATATATGATAATATTGGATTTGTATAATTATTAGATAGATTTATCGAAAATGTGCATCTTTAAATCATTTATATGATTTTATTACTGACGCAAATATTTGTTAATCAAGGATATATCTAGTGTTTAGAGGGATTAGATATTTTGATGTGCAAATCTTTTTTAGAGTGCAAAACTAAGAAAAGTTTGCACCTTTAAATATTGATCCTTCTTCGCACTTGATAGACCTAGGGTTAACGTGAATCTATGTCGATTTCACACACACCACCAACCATCTTTAACTCCATGCTAAGCATGAAAGGAATTACACACCACCTTAATTTTGAGAAACATACCAAACATGGCCATTGAAATATTTTATCTATGAATCACATTGTCCACATTAAAATGTTTTTTTGTTTCTCTCATATTGAAAGGAAAGAAACATATAGTAATGATGTAGAATGTCTCTCTCTCTCTCCCTCCCTCTCACACACATACACATAAAAGAGATAAAAATTTTTATTAATATTTTGCAATAAGAAACCCCCCTCTCTCTTATGGGTGACATTAGAATATTTTCTTTTTCTTATTAATATATATTGTTTTTTGAATACCACATGTCAACTAAACACATAATGTATTACACTTCTTCTTAATAATGGACTCTAATATCAATATTCTTTTAGATGTAGCATGCCAACTTGAACAATTACATGTGTCCTTTATACTAAAAAGTAGAATAAAATTATAAACTAAACAAAAAAAAAATTAACCACGAAGCACTTTCCAACCCAGTATGGTAGAGATGTTGCAATGTTTAAGATTTTAACTGGGTCAACATAAAAAGAAACAAAGAAAGAAAAATAAAACAAAAAAATTATAATTATAGTTAAAATTATAAATATCAATAAAAAATTTAACTCATTTAAATTACATAAAGCTAAAATAAATAAATAAAAGAGAAACATTACTGATTATGATTATAATTTATAATTAGACTACTCTAGATCCATCTTAACTCGAAATCTACCAAGCATCAAAAGAGATCAAATCTCTTGAGATTCAAACCTCTTTTAAAGTGAAAAGAAATTTGATCCTTCGTGGCTCTTGGTAGATTTAGAGTTAAGATGGACCTAGGTTGGTCTAGTTTCAATTATATTTTATCTATCTATATAAAGTTGATGTGAAATTAAGATGGAAAATGGAGCATTTTATTTATGGCCAATGTTGAAACAATTTTTTTAATTACAATTTTTTAATTTTTTATTATTTTTAAATGTAACATTACATGAAAACATCTCCCTTATAATTGGCTATAGAATGCATGTCAATGCAATTAGTAAGGGATATGGGTAAATTAAGGATTCTAGACTACTTTATGAGACAACTACATCAATAATATGCACCTTTAATTTGAGTTTTGATTCCTATGAGGTACTAGCTTGGAGCCAAGGAACACCTTGAGGTAGTGGTTAAACTTGTGGTTCCACTCAAAGAAATTATATTAAATGGTTTTTGGCCTTGTGTACACAAGTGGATCAAATCCCACCCCTCATGTCCTCCATTATAAAGTCAAATCTTGCTAGTGTGATTGGAATGAATGTTTCATCCTAGAAGGAGGTTAAGGTGTGAAGTTTCATTCTATAAGGAGGTTAAGGTTCATAGCATGCACTAGTTGGGAAGAGACACATATAAAAATATGTAGCCATGTTAATGATTGGCATAGTGATACTAAAGTGATTTAGATGCCTTTTCCTAGACTTCAGTGGACAATTCATAAACCTACAAATAAGAAAGTAAAAATCACATTATAAATTAGTTTTATAAACCAACTTAGATCCATCTTAAATCAAGATCTATCAAGTGTTGAGAGAGATCAAATCTCTCGAGGTGAAAACATTTCCTCAAGTTTTACACTCCAAAAATATATTTTCACCTTGAGAGATTTGACCTCTCTAGACTCTTGATAGATCCAAAGTTAAGATGGATCCATATTGGTTTAATTATTAATAATTATATTTTTTTTTCTTTATTATTATATGTAATTTGACTAAGACAAAATATTTACGCTACATAATATAGCATAACCATACATCATCTCTTTTATACTGGGTTGGAGAATGCACCTAGGAACAACCAAACTAGATCCATGTTAACTACATATCTATGAAGGGTCCAAAGGGATCAAATGTTGGTAAGGTGCAAACCTCTTTTTTCAAGACTTGAGGAAAGGTTTACACCTAGAGAGATTTGATCGCTTTAGGCAGAAGTTAAAATGGATCTAAGTTGGTGATATATATCTATATATATATATATATATATATATATATATATATATATATATATATATAGTTTAATTTAATTTTTACTTGACCAAGTCAAAATGTTTACATGACGAGATATTACAACTTCTCTATTATATTGGGATGGATAGTTGCTCTCCAAAAAAAACCTAAATGTTTCAAAAATATTTTAATTAATAATAATAAAAATTTCAATTTGAAAAAATGATTTTAATTAAACATTGAAATTGATATATAAAGCTATTTAGAGAGGATAAATGATACTTTTATATAAAATAATAATAGTAATAACCTAAATGTAAAAAGTATATACAATATTTTGTATTAGATATTCATAAATATTAAAAAAACACATTAATAATCACATTTTAAATAATAAGTATTAATTTATTTTCTTAAATACAATGGGAAAATCTATCATCAATGCAACTTGACTCATCACCACCATTATTCAAGGAAACCCATGTCACATGGTAGTCCATAAGAGGGCAGACTTTCACTCTTGTGAAATGCCTCTTGATTTTGAGCTATAAACCTATTTTCTTAAGTCCAAAAAATACAAGCTCTAACCAAATAACTACAATTTTTTAACATATTCCATGCTTAAATAATAAATATAAAGATAAAATATTATTTTTAAATAAATGTATAAAAATATCTATTATTAAAACAATAATTTGTTCATTTATATTTACAATATCTTCCCAATTGAAAAAAAAAAGGGGAACTCTAAAAAAAGACCTCTGTTTTTATTTATCGGGAAAGAAGTAGAATTTCCCATTTAACACCTCGAAGATATAAATTTATTTTTAATTAAAAATAAATACTTAATATGTTTTTATTAATTTTAAATATTTAAGAACTTTTAAATATAAATAATATGTACTATTATTAAACTTATAATTTCATTTCGAAACTTAATCTTATTTAACAACTTTAAGGTGAGGATCACTCAACCGCAGCCCAATCGACTACAGGATAATTTTCACATATTACTTTATTGTTCCATCTATAAATGAGCTTATAAATATTTTAAATCATTGGGTAGAGAGTGATCTCCAAAAGATGTTTATTGGATTTGCCACTAATTTTTCTGAGAAAGAAAAAACCAGCCATTTTATATTAAATAAAAAAATGTTTACATATACATGCATGCTGCGACATCAATTTACAGTCAAAATATATCTTTCACCCGTTATTTATTGAATTCTACCATATTACTATTTTTAAATCGTAATGGCAATTTCAATACTGATACCTTCTTGAAATGTATATATTATGTTAATTAATAGATATTGGATGTCAAGTCGTCATATTATTGCATTTACTCTCAAATTACATCGAAAGCTACAGACAATATTTATGAGTTACCCGTAAATGGGAACATATCAAATAGAAACCCAACAAGAAAAGGCAAATAGAGCCCACCATTCTTGCCTCGTTTTCATACCAGGGTCGAACCACTTTGGGATTAGACTTCAGTATCTGGACCACCTGCTCGTGTCCTGTAACGGTCCAATATTCGGTCATCATCGCCACTAGCTTTTTCTGTGCGAATCATTTTGAATAATGAACTGTCTTCATGATTGTCACCTTCGCCGATTAACATCATCTTTTCCTCGATGTGTTATTTTTCATAATGAGCTCTCTCCATGCTTGTAATTATGGAGATATTGATGTTTAGTTGGTTAAACATGGAACAGCTCAGACAATTTTAATAAGCTCTTTCAATCATTGGATGAAATGATCAAAAGAATGTCACATGTTAGGGAACTTTGGGAAATATCGTAGTTCAATCGGTGAAAAAAAGGCTTCTATCATGATGAAATGAGTAAAAAGGTGGCACATGGTTGAGAACATTGAATTATAATATATATTAACTGGTATACAAATTCTTTCATGAAATGAGTAAACAGGTGGCACATAGTTGAGAACATTGAATTATAATATAGATTAACTGGTATACAAATTCTTTCAAAGTACTTCATCCTTATCTTCTCACTTGCTTTATCCATAGAGAATTTATGTCATAGTAATCTGTCAAAGTCACACATCACAATTTATTCATAGAGACCAAGTGAACCTCGCATATAAATGTGGACCTCCCAATCACGTACAATGATTTTATCAGTTACATGAAAGCCATAGTGATTTTGATCAGTTACATGAAGACCATATAAAAACGAGCCATTTTCAAACAGTTTCTTACAGTTACCGGTGATTCATATACATGTTTTTGTCTCTAATGCATCTGTCAATTTATATGATCTAAAAAATCAGCATATTGCTGTTTCGCTAGGTGTCGAAAGCTCAATGTGCAGTGAAGTCCTTTTTACCAGTCCTTTTTACCTCCTTTTCTTCCCAGTATATTTATTTTTAAGTTTATAAAATCAGTGAACATGAATAATTAGTTATTGGTAGCTTTAAAATATATTTTCGATAATATATGTTTATACTCTAAATTTTTTTTAACATTTGGAAATCAAGCTGGCAAGATTACTAAATATAATTAAATAATTAATATCAAACTAATATATCATGGAAGTCCAAACCGTAACAATACGACCAAACAAGTAACAAGGAGACCGAACAAGTATCAAAAGAGTTTGTAAGCCCAAATTCATATGAATCTGAATCATTATAATAATACCAAACAAGGAACGAGGGAGTTTGCATCTCTTATGAAGGATTACATGCATGTACCATTATATAATATCAATTTCACTCTATATAACTCCACTCAATTCAAGAGTGTTAGAAGTACAACTCAAGCATTCAATACGTCCTGTGACACACACTAATAACTCTGAAATTTATCTTTCCCTTTTATACCTATTACAATATTAGGATTTCAGTATTGTAAAAATTGCTATAATAAAAATCATTTAATTGATATTCGTTCTTGACCTTTACCTCTACTATTACATAACTATATTCTATAAGCTATCCCCCATAATTAATTTTTTCAATAAGTTTGTTCAGCTCCCTACCTATTAGTCATAATGGTTTCTATCTCCATTGTGTAAATGATTCTTTTGTTGTCGCTTGTAGATATGGCAATTAAGCAAGCAAATTCCCCTTATACAATTGTTATTAAGAGATACTAATGAGGACTTATTATGAACCTTTTTTCCTCACAACTAATCTCTTATTCAAGGTTTTACTTGTTAATTATCTAACTTTTCTCTATAAGCAAGATCACTCAACAAAAAAAGAAATAAAACATTACTCATTGTGGGAATCACTTTCAATCTAGGATTTTCACAGTCTATATTTTCATTCAAGTAATATGGCCATATTCTCATGAAATGTCACATGCTTCACTAATACAACAATAAACAAATTCTTTCCCTACATCACTTTGGATTGATAGTGAAAGGATGCATTTGTTACTTTTCATTACCCAAAAATTTGTAATGTAATTAAGAACATATAATGTTGAGGTACCAATGTCAATGCTATGATGTTAAAGTCTTTTATGCGATGTAATGTTCATTTTTATTAATAAAAGTGATAGAGATGAAAAAATGGGCAACCTATATTTTATGATGCTTTGGGGACGGTAAAAACTTGACTTAAGAGGAAAAATATACCTTCGGGTGAATATTTCCCTTCGACATGATGGTTAGTCTTCCCAAGAAGATGAAAGGTTGGGAAGATGAAGGGCCAAGATGGGATTATTAAGATAAAAGGGAGGATCAATCAAGGGGTTATTCTTCTTGGTTCTTAAGCTTCTATTTTTCCTCTCCTCTATTACTCTCTCATATGTCTTTATCTCTCAGTTAGAAAATTAGAAATAATAAAGCAATTGGTGAAATAACGTAGAGAAGTGAAAACCTTATGATCAGTTATGAGATGTGAGTTACAGTTTATGTGACAAAAAATGAATTTGTTGTAGTCATTCTTCTTTGGACTAGATGGTTATGAAGACTAGGAACGGTCTTGGTTTTGTGTGGGAGATATAGCACTAAAGAGGAGAGGGTCAAGTCATTACAGAGGTAAGAAAAGTACTCCCTTTTGTTTTGCAGACTTGCATGTTATATTTGTGAATGTGAGCCTGCTCAAAGGTAGAAATCCTCATCACTAAGTCTTCCTATGTGTATTAAGAAGATTGGCCTTCACTTCTAGTGTTGAATATATTATGAATCTAAATGTGTGAAATACCCCTTAGTCAAGTTCCCCTCAAGGCATTAAGATATGGAAGAGGGGTGGCCAACTGTGAGAAAAAATATTGCACAACTAAGTTTATGTTGGGTGGAACATGGTTCACCCTACTTTAGTTTCTTGTATTTTTTTGGTTACAATAGATAAAAAAAGGAAAAAAATGTTAATGATGTTTTTTACATAGATGATTTTGTGACATGTATGATTATTTAATTTCTCTTTTGAACAAGTTTATATGTACATGCATTTACCCTTCAACAAATTTATAATGGTTGTAACTATCATACTATTTGGTTGTAGTCTTTTTATATCTATTAAATTTTGTAACAACATTAGTTGAGGAAGATAGGCTTGCTAAATTCTTCTTTAAACAGGTCATATTGACATTTATAGTATAAATTTTTCTTCTAGGAGGTTCTAAAAATTGAAACATGGACCATAATGAGGGGAAATCTTATTGATCCTCTACTCCAATTTTTAAATTGTGATTCAAAAAATTTTAGAAAATATTATTAGAGGTAGTTGGCTTCCTAAATGCATCTTTAAACGAGTAATACAAGAATTTTTTCTATAAATATTCTTCTGGAAGGTTCTTAATGCTAAAATTTGTACCATAGTGAGAGGAAATATTGTTGATCATCTAGTCCAACTTCGAGATCTTAGGTTGTGTTATTTTAGGGGATATGATTAGAGGAAGTTGATCTACCTTGATTCTCCTAAAATCAGGCATCAAATTTGTCATGATAGCATGTTTTATATAAATTTTCTTCTGGCAATTCCAAAAATTGAAACTTGGGCCATAGTGGGGGGAAATCACATTGATAATCTGGTCCAACCTTCTGATCTTTGGTCATGATATTTTTGCGATACGATTAAAAGAATTGAAGCTCTGTATATTCTCCAAAAATAATGCATCAAATAGGTCGTGTTGGCATTTTTTTTATAATTTTTCATCAAGGAGGTTCGAGAGGCTAGAACTTTTAGCATGGTGAGGAACCCTCTGATTGATCATATAATTAATTTTTTTAGAACTTCAACTTCTATAATTTAGGAGATATTCCCTGAGGAAACTACTATCTTAGTTTTCATGCAAAGTGTTTGAAGAAATACCTAAATGCTTTAATCATTCATTGCATACAAACTGTTTGATGAAATGCCATAGTGAAAATGTTGTTTAGTGGATGTGGGTAGTATTGGTATATGTTAGCATTGTTATATGATAGTAATGTTGTGATATTTGTCTATTTTCCTGTGGAGGATTTGAAGGAATGTATTAAAGGTGTTTTATTACAATCTGCATACAAACTATTTGATAAAATACATCGAAGAGAGAATCAAAGTTGCATGATTGACTGGTTTATTTTAGTTAGTATCTTACAAGTGGAATCAGAGCATTTTTTCTTGTTTGGATTCATTCACAATGTTTGATAAAATGTCTACAAGAAAAATATTAGTTAATTAGTTGTATTCAAAGTCTTTGACAAGATGTCTAAGAGATGAAAATGAAGTTTTTGCAAGTGTGGTTAGGATAGATTTAGTAAGGGTATGTGACAAAGTGGTATCAAAGCTCATTGTCAAGATAGTAAAAAATAAAAGAAAAAATTTATATCCCATAACCTGTGTAAGTCGTTGAGGAAACTGGGTATGTGACAAAATGGTATCAGAGCTAATTGCTAAGCTTGTGAAGAAGAAAAAAAATCGATACCCTATATCTTTAATTAAGCAATAAGGTACCATGTAAGTTACAAAGTGGTACTAGAGCTAATGTTCAACATTAAACCTAGATGGGCTCAAGTATAGGAATCAATTTATGTTTTAAATTAATATCTATGCATGCATGTGTACTCGTGTGATATTATTTTGTTGTATATATGGATATATTTATGTTACTTGAAGAATGACTTGAGTTTGATGCAACAAGATAAACAAGCAAAATGTTGACTAGATTCCCTTGAGCAACGCAATAGTATTGCAAAAGTTTATGGCCAAGTGATGCAACTATAGCAAGGAGGAGGAATCTCTTAACTTATCTTTTTCTAGTTTTAATACATATCTTTCATGTTTTGAGAAGTTGTCATATGCTAATGAATAATAGCATATGCATGATAAACATGCAAGAGTGGGGATAGTTCAAGGCTACATTTCCATTGAATAGATATTAAATAATGATATTCTAAATGTATGAAGATATGCTAGGTGCATACATTAATGGATGTGCATGCATAAATACTCGCAGTAGCCAATTATCATAATATGATTTAGATTACTAAGAGTTGTTAATTGTGAACATGTAACTAGGAATAGGTTGACAGTATGATTTGGAAGCCAATGAAGGTGTTGCATGTAATCTTTGGGAATAAGGCTATGGAAGATAAGGTGTTGACGGGAGAACGATACTAGTGGAGCCTATGCATGTCGGTATTCATGTTGTGATAGTGTTGTGAGTGCACTTCTCCTTGGGTTTCCTTCTAGAAAACTGGAGCCTTTAAGGGAGTAGTGTTGAGACAAGTGTTTGTGTGTGGGGTTTGAAGAGTACTTGGAACCCTGAAGGTGGATGAAACTCCTATAAGCCACAAGGATTTCATAAATCCTTGGCCAACACAAGTTATAGACCTTGGAAGGATAGTGGCACATCCTGAAGGATTGTTGTGATCAGAGAATGGGGTGTGCACTACCTTGGGTCAAGTGGGATAATGGGCGGATGTGATCCTATTGGTTGGAAGTTATCAGGATTGGTACCTTAGCCTTGTTTGTGTTAAATATTGGTTATGTATCATACTTGGCACTTGCTAATCCAATTTATTTGTAGAGTCATTGCCCAACCTAAGAATAACCCACTATTGAATAAAATAGAAGAAACAAAGCCTATGACTAAGAGAAAATAATAGGTTTGTTGTTAGTCAGTGGTTTTCTTGAGAGAAGTGTTCTAAGAATTATTTATTATGACTTTTGAATTCTATGCACACTTAAAGAATTATTTGAGTTCTTTATTAAGTGAACAATATGAGTATATTCTTGTGATGTCATGAAGATATGATCATGGTCTAATATCATTGCATTGATATAATGTGTGTTGAGATAGTTGATATGAAAAAGAATGCAAGGGGGAGGAACCCCATATCTATTACAAGGAAGAATTTGGGTTAGTTTCAATAGAGGGAAGATGTGAATAAATATCCATTCAAGGAGGGCTTGACTAGGTCAATATAAACTAGATGGACAACGAAGTCATAGCTATGAAAATGGCTTAAGAAGGGAGTTTACCTTAACTAAAAATTGTGCTTGGCCAATATATTTTGTTTATGAAAATAATATGAATGTGTGAATGGTAAGGAAATGGAAACAACTACTTTTTATGTTTGAATGTGCATCATTAAAGGCATTTTCTAAATGTATGAGTTGGATATATAGTGAAAATTCCATTTATGAGTATTCATTGAAACTTATGTGTAAGTGGATGAAATGATAGAGTTTTTACTAATATGTGAGGTTGAGATAATTTCAGGGGTTGTTGAATGATGAAACATCAAGTATGTAAGAATCCAATTGAACTACATCAAATGGTCTTAGTTGAGAATGCATGTAATGGTAGCCAATCAAGAGTAGTGAGAAAAGGTAAAAAGGTAAATTAATTTGGTAAAAATTTCTTTAAGCTAAATTTGATATCTTTTGTTTTTCAAATTAATAGGTGTATTGAATGGACGCCCAAGAAGGAATATGTTTAAGGAAGGAAATTTTTATCACAAATATTAATAATATGTGCATGCATTGAGCTACCATGTTGAACGAATATTAAATGATAAAGTATACAATCATGAGATAATTTAAATATGTTTGGTAATGCATTGAAATAATGCATAAAAATGTGGGATGTATGAAAAAAATGTAGGGACTACAATTATGTTCATGAGTTTGTGAGCATTGGCCCAATAGTTTCTAAGCTAAGACAAGTGATTCTATTATATAATGTTGAGTTTATTGGTAAGGAAGATATAATTGAAGGTTTGGATTTTCTTAGTTAATGTAAAAACTATATGGAATTGTTGATATAAGAAAGAAAGCTTGTCATTAATAACTAGTGGGTTATGTTAAACGAAAGAATCCCTTAATGTGTAAAGATTGCTAGAATATTTTTGATGCATCCATGAGTTAATGTGGCAAGATTCAGTCATGAAACTCATATTATGAATCATGATGGTACATATTATTGGTGCATTGAGTGCTTGTATGCTTGTATGAGACAAGAAATTGTGTGATTGAATACCATGGAAATAAATAGCTTCTTATAATTTTGAGGAATCATTGAGTAATGGAATGAGTGGCTAGTATCCCTCATATTGCAAAGCAAAGTGGAAGCTAACTACTCATGAATTTAGAGGTGTGTATATTTTAGTTTTGACCCTTTGGTTGTTGGAATATATGGTTGTATGCACTATGGAATGGTTGGAATGAGTGTGATGCAAACAATTAATGCAATGATTCTCCTTTGGAAAAAAAAATGTAATGATAAATTCATTTCAATTTATTTTTAAATCAATTTACAGTGGTTGAATTATAATAATTCTAAGATAGCTTCAGAAGATGATATATATATATATATATATATATATATATATATATGAAAAATTAACACTATTTGGTTGATTGAAAGTAAATATTTCATTTGAAATGACCTTGGTTATGATAATGAATACTGAGTAGTACCATATGCAATATTCAAACATCATGAGTAGAACATATTGATGACATATGATTCCTATATGAATAAAGTTTAGAAAATAAAAAGAAAATGAAAAGTAATTGATTGAAATTATTATGATTAATCTAATTGAAAATGTACTTTTGTGATACAAGTGAGTTGATGTTCTATCCAGGAACGATAGGTGATGGTTATGAAGTTGAAAATCATATGAACAAGGCCATTGTGGTGGCAATGGAACCCTATGACATACATTGATTAGAATGAGTGATGTTATGATAAATGTATTGTGTGCTCAGAGAAAGTAAAATGGATGCCTTGGTTATAAGACTCCATAAGTCCCGATACCTTTCCTATGCGAGGAAGCCTTGCCAAGGAATAGATCACCTGAAGGATTGGGGAGGTAGAGAAGGGGATCCATGAACTTGGAAGGTATGTGACTATGAGGAAAGGGAGACTTGAATGAATTGGTTTTTAAAGATTCATGTGCATACTAATTCAAAACATGAATGCAATGAGTGTTTCTGAGAAAACAATTTGTTGAACCTATTCCCTATGCAAGAATTATGAAGCAATAGAAAACCATGTAGAAATCTGTTGGAATACTAAGAGGTCCAAAGGTAACTAGACCACGGGAAATGAATGATATTTCTGGAAGTGGAAACTAAGTAAATGGAAAATGTTGCTAATATGAAAGTGGAATATCTGTTATTCTACATAGGATGGGTCTATAGATAGTAGAACATTGAAAATGGTGTTCATGAAGGGGAAGGCGATTATGACACCCCTTTCATTACCGCCAATTTTGTAACCTACTTAAGAACATACACTTTTCAGGTGCTAGTATTGATGCTATAAAGTTAAACTCTATTATATAATGTAATGTTTATTTTCATTAATTGTAACAGTCCTCCTTAGCCCACCTAGGAAAATAGCCTTTAGGCCCCATAAATTTAAAAAAAAAAATAGTTATCGTTAAGATTTCATAGTCGTTACAATTTCAATGAACCAAGGATCATAACTATTGTGAAAGATCAAGTTAGAGAGTCATATACCCTGGGTGTAATACCACATGCTATCTTGACATGCAACCCTTACAATATCTTTAATGTCTTCATGCAACGATAAGAGAACATTTTCTTACATCTATTTCTGCTAGCATGGGCATGCAAAGATACTATTGTCTTGTTTATTATGCACATGCAAGAATACCTACACTATCCCCCAACCAGTACCAAGGTGAGAACATTTACATCCAGTTGTGAGAGTTTATAATTCAAATTAACCCTTTACATTTGGTAGGAAAAAGACAAAGCATAACATACAACCATTAAACTCTTTGAAAACCCCGTCACTAACACGTAATAGGATATTTATTTGGGTCTATTGCATCAAATATACTTATGAAGGAGATTATTGATATAGCTTATGGAGGGCATAGACAATACTACATTGTTATACAGCTAACAACATTACTCCATAATTGTTCGCATGCACCAAAGTCTTAATGTATAAATAATATCACATAAGTTAGAGACACTCTATTTTCCTTGAGCACCTTTAATAAGGTTCAAGTTTAGATTCAACGACTACTTCATTGCTATCTAGAGTGAAATAAAAGTTACATGCATACAATCATTTTCATAGAGACAGACAACACAACTTCTATACTCTCGAGCTAAATGATTTAACCATTCTAACAATAGGAGATAAATATAGAGATAAGAAATCAACCATCAACATATTTGAGCTAAATGATTTAACTTGATAACAAGTAAGGATTAATATAAAACCCATACCATGCAAGTGAATCTCATCAGAATAGAGGGAAACACCATTAAATTTATTAATACATAAGCATACGAAATTCACACAACATTCTCATGCTGAAGAAATTTAAGAAAAAATTCTCATAAACAAACTGCCACTATAATAGAGAGAGAGAAAGAATCATCATACAAACATTTCATGCATCTCACACCAACTAAAACCTCACTTGGAGGGATGAGCACCACCACCCAGCCATGAACCACCTATGATTCCCCCTGAGCTGAATATCTTGCCAAGGATCAACTGTCCTCAATTAATTAATGCACTGGGTATTTAATACCCTTTTTCATGATTTAGTTACCATTAGCGGTGTCCCACTTTTATGGATTTTTCCATTTGCCTAGGTCTTTTTTGGAAAATGTCGTCTTTATCTCCCATGAGGTTTTTCCACAAAAAATCTTGCCTTTATCTCCCACAAAGCTTTTATGTCTGATGGATCTTTATCTCACATCCATTCGATGGATATCCAATCCATCCAAGCTTATCTAGAATCACATCTAAAATCTTTATCATGAAAGATTCATCTCTATCCCATTCCTCATGGGATTTAGCAAGAATCTCCTCTCTCTTGGTGCTCCACCCTCCAAGTGATTTATTTTATTAATTTCTTTAATAACGCATTTTCTTTTCATATTACATACCACCTAGCTTTCCTCAGCTTAGGTTTAACTCACAAAGGAGGGTATCACACCTAGATATAACCCAACTTAGGTTTACAAACATTTAACACACAAGGGAGGATATCGCACCTAGCATTAACTTGGCTTAGGTTTAAAATAGTTTAGTACAAAAGGGATGGGTGTTACATACTCCCCCCATTAAATTTTACACTGTCCTCAGTGTATCACTGCATAATGTCCTCATTCATAGGTAGTTGGTTTCTGAATCAGCATCTCTCATGGCTCTGCCATCTGATGCAATTTTTCTGATGTACATCGGTCACAAGGAGTGCTCCTCTTCCATAGCTATAGTGGCCACCAAGAGTGCTCCTCCTTTCATAGCTACCTGTAACATTGTTCAAACCATTTGTGAGAATTTATAGATGCATAATTTTAACTATGATATATATCATAATCTATTACTTAATATTATTAAGGCAACTATTGCTTATCATTGATTTTATCTTAAGAATGCATGTTCTCTTCTTTCATTCTTTCAAGCCTTTGTGTTCTTATCGAGCACTTGCTTCTTGCAGTCTCTCTGCATACAATACATCAGTTAGCATATTTTCCACATTAATATGCCTATAAGGTCATCACAGATCAGTTCACATAACAATATGTATTCATCATATATATTCATCAATATTGTATGTATGCCAAACTATGATTAGCTATGGTTAGTTATACCAATCTTACTTTCCTTTTTTGTGTAACCTCAAGGTCGGTTGCCCTGCTCGACATCTACCCAATGTCTTTATGCATATCTGCACAAAAGGTATATTATACTCACCAATACACATTTCATTTTTTTAATCATGTAACACATGTAATACGGTCCATCTGTGCTACAGCTCATCATACCATTCCCATGGTATCACATGCTTGATGAAACTTTGCCCACATATTTTGCTACCATGTTAGTATCATACCAAACATTCTTTTTCTCACAATAAAACAATTGTGCTCAGTTGACAAGGAATTTGTATGAGCATGGTTCATTTCTAAAATTAGAGAAAGTTTTGTCAGGTGCAGATCATTTCGAGATTTCATTTCGTTACAATATCAGTAGCATATTATTTTATTCATTCATATTTTCATCATACCCTCTACTTAATTTCCTAAAGCAAACTATTAGCTAACAGATATATCATAATCCATCACGTATGATTTACTTTTGCCCTTTGTATCCCTCAACAACTTGTTGACCATGCATAGTTTAGTGTAGTTATACTTGAAATTTTTTACTACTTTCAATCCTACACCCCTTTTGGTTGTTACTATTTATGATCTCAGGGTACTTACATGTTAACTCCTCTTTAACATTAAATCAAACTTGACAAATAGATGAGTTATCTATTTTATGAATTTCTATTTGAATTATGCAACATTTCTTATGTTGTCCAGACACATTATCAATGCAACCCAATAAGAGGACCTCTCAAAATTTCTTGATACAATTTATGCATTTCAATTCATATGATATCAATCTATTTAAATATATTGTTAAATACCATTTAATTGACCCAATGGTCCACACAATTTGTGATACTTCATCAATTACTATGGTTTGCACTCAAAGGTAATTATATGTTCTATTATGAATATCCATCAAAACATCCATATGTCCTGGAAATCTGTTTAAGTTAAATTTCTCCTTAACCATACTTTCTTCCAATAGAAGAACAAATCACATTGTATGTAGATGCATTAATCAAAATATTAATTTGAATGACAATTTGTGTAGGTTATATAGCCTTATACTATAACATTTTCTCACCATCCTTTACTTTGGTATAATACTTTCATAACAATTATACCATTTAGAAGTTGTTTTTATAGCATGATGACCATAGTTTAATCTCTGACCAGAATCATAGTCTAGTTTTATGAGAATTGTGATTGTTGCATTCATGAAGGCAACGTATGTAAGTATGCCACTCGAGTAATGATATCTTCCTCCCATATGCATTACAAAATCGAACAACATTACTTTTAAGGTATTTGCTCCATATTGCATGCTATAACAACTTTAGTTATAAGATTTTTCCTGTCAGTAAGATTAATAACCTTCAATTTCCTTGTCCAGCCTTACTCTTAACATAGTCATGCATACTTTTCCTATTTACTATTGGCACATAATAGCCCAAGCATGTGTGATAACAAAATATAACTTCAACATATTTCAATCAACTCAAATCCCCTACATGGAGGAAAAAACCAAATTTCTACATGTTATGCTTGTTTGTAAGCATTGAGATCTGCATAACATTTATTCTACAGGTCACAAACCACCAATCCTTGCTCAACACCACTATGCCCAACACCTAAGCAACAAAACATAAAGTCTATCAAAACACAACAACAACTCCACACTACTTTACCAATATAATCATTAGGTCAATCACGCTCTTTCTTTCTATAGAACATACACCCCTTTAATAGGCATTGGGGTAACCAACATATTTATGATTGTTGAGCAATGAATTTTACTTTCTTTCAACATGTAAGAGACTATCAATACCAGAATTCATAAGGAAGTGCTTACATGAAAGATTTTTATGACTCATTACTATGCATGGATATTAAGCATGATCATTTTTAAAACATGTTTATCTAAATAACAACTCAACAAACTATGGTAACACATACAATTCATGACAATGCGCAGGTATATCTATCATTACGTAACAATACAACAATGATACAACCATGGTTTTCTTTATTATCTAATATTCTTTTCCAGGGTTAGGTGATTTTATTTAGCCATGCATCTATACTGAAATTGTACCAATCACCATTTAAACCTCTTACCTATTGGAACATTCAATTCCAATATAGTTTTCCACATGGTCTGTCAACTAGTTCATGTCATGGTTTGGGATTTTGATCCAATGGTAGAAATTCTGTTAGAGGTTTTAAGAAAAACTTTCTAATTTCTCTTTGTCATTCATAATAGAAGTTTTTCCAAGTTTCCTTTTGTGTACATCTAGTTGCTATCATGCATATATATGTATTTTACCTTCACTTCTGCTACCACAATCTCCACATGCTCAAGCATGACTATTTTGGAGATTTTCATGAAAGAAATCAACCCACTAAAGTAAACTAGAATTGCAGGTAAAAAACTGCCTTTGCTCATATACAAAAATCATTACACATAAGGATTTAACTCTTCTATGCAATTCCAAATAAGCAGTTATTTTCTCAAACTCATGCAACTAATTTTTCCATGTAGGATTTCCAAGTCTTTCCAAAAGAGTTTTCCCATCTATGTAGCACGTACCTCAACAATTCTAAATTGCAATATACCATTAAAAAATTGATAAATTCATTCATCGAGCTTTATGCAGGATTTTCCCTTACAAAGCAAACATTTTTAGAAACAAATTCTTCATGCTTGACCATACCAGGGAAAAACAATATCAATATTTTAAAACCTATAAATTTGAAGGATCTAGCTGGGTAGCATCCAAATAGAGAATTTTGAGAGCTACATTGTAAATTTGTATCGTAGTGTGGTGAATGAAGATATGTATGGTGATATCATGGTGTGGTGAGTGTAGCTATGTTTGCACCGAAGTGTGGATAAGTTTGATCATAACTTATAGACAAAGAAGAGCATTCGATAATCTTACAGGCAATGAAATATTATATTACATAATCTTTAATTATATTAAAAGAATGAAATATGATTGGATTTGGAGGTTGACCATTTTTAATAACTCCTTTACATTCACAACTTCATAATTTGATACATTCCCAACTTCATAACTTGATGTAAAATAATTTCCGATAGTTTTTCGTAACATGATAACTTTTTCGACTCAATTTTTTTTTTTAACTTTCCCATATCACCATGAATAATACTATAAAGTTGAGATTGTATCGGGCATCACTTTGACTATAAAAAAACAAAATAAAAAATTTCCACTTTAGAGTTTACTCACTTGCCCATTTTACTAATTCTGCCATTTAATATAAGTATATGCACTTACATATCATATTACAATCTATAATTATGTTGAAAATTGTGCTTTTACCATCCTACATTTCTCAATGTGTGTGTTTTTAAGTAGAGAGTTCCTGTGACTCAAATAGAGGGTTTTGTTTTTCTAATTACCAAAAAATCTCAGTATACCCATTTCCCACTCGTATATGTTTCTCAGATCTATGTAAGCGTGTGTTTTTAAGTAGATGGTTTGTGTGGCTGAAAGAGAGGGTTTTGTTTTTATAATACACCATGATTTTTATGCATATCACTATTTCCAATTATATTTATGTGGCCTCGAGGGTTAATTACTTGCATACTATATATTTGTCCAAGATAATTTTGCTCAGTGAAACTTTTAAATTCCATAATCTCAACATGAACAGCTATACCAAAAGACTTATTTTTTATTTTTATTTTTAAGCACAGAACTCATATTCATCCATGAGCACACTTAGCTTTTAAAAACCAAAAACACTCTAGTAATTTTACAACGAGTTCATTTAATCAATTTTTAAATATGCAACGTCTTACCTTTTTCATGAATTCGTCATTTGTCAATAGAGGCCATATTATTGATTGGGCCCGTTCAAATTTCATGTTCTCACCACACTGTTGGGTTCAAAGAGGGATCAAAGAGAGTTGATTTCTATTTCAGAATAGAAAACAGTTCCAACTCTACCTCCTCTCTGAACTTTTCCAGTGCCAAAATTTTTATTCCAGACAACCTCCAACTTCCCTTATTGGGCGAAGGCCTGTGTGAACGTGCTTCACCACGAAGCTCGCTTATCATTCCAGCTGACTTTAACCCCTAAACAATGTTAGCACAACTTGTTAGACATTACAGACTCACCAAGATGAAGATTGTTCAATATCAAGACACTGTGAGTGCCTCTGCATTCTGCTTGGAAGAACTTAACCAGATCTGGCAATCCTAGTTTCTGTGTCGACACTTACTGCATGCGTATGCAGAAGACAATTCACAACCATTGTGTGTGCTTCTGAATTTTTTTTTTAAATTTATTTAGATTTCAAAAGGATTTATTTATATTAACATATATCGATCTTGTTTGGAAAAAACCAAAAATCAATGGAAACATTACTTACCATTGTTATATGTAGAGCATTGAAATCTGAACTCGCTTTTTGCGTTGATGAATGGAGCATGCCATATAAAACTTGGGATAATCATTATGTTCCAGATTTTATCTAAGTTCATCTATGAATAACTCCTATCCAACTAAGGCGATGATGCACATGGGAATAGTCATTATCCCAAATCCACACCTTCCATTCGACCGATAATCGACAAGGAAAACCAAGCCGAGTTTTTGAATTTTCTGTAATCCTTCCTGGGAAACAGTAGTGTTGGCTTTGTGGCCAACTCACATACCTACTAGTCTATAATAAAGCAACACAAGAGGGGAAACTGTAGTGCTGTGGTCTTTTTGTCGATCCTTCGATGGAAAAAAAAAAATACAGAAATCTGAACAACGCCCAAAAGGAAACAATAAGCGTAGTCGATAAGGAACAATAGTGTATAAAGAACAAAGCATAAGGATAATGCATCATCCACTTGTTTGTTTGTGCCTTACTAGACCAATGCTTGATTTCCTCCGCATATTTGGTAGAACAACCCAGAAGGTAGCAAGAAAAGAATCAATTACCATCATGATTTTCTCCACTTAATTTGAGAAGGTGTGTTTTCCCTATCCATCGGTGTGCATCCATTGTTTGAGGTTTAATTAAACAGGGTTGTTACACATGGGTAATATCGTTCATAAGGAGACTAAGTTCTAATTATCTCGATTGTAAAATAATCTAATAGGCAATCGTCTTATAGTTTGTGCAGAAGCCTATGACTTCCTTCGTTCAACCCTTACGATACCATTTTCTTTTTTAATTAGAAGGCAGAAGTAGTTTTCACACCTAATGAAGTCAACTGATGTTTTAAGGGCATCATTCCATCCATGGTCGGCTTTCATGGTCTTATTTATCGCCTTCTGACGTCTTATTAATTATCCAACCGCACCCTTTATCCCATACGTGCATGTCAGAAATTGGATGTTGGCTCACATAAAAGACTTCGGAGCAAAACTTAATCAGAACATAACATGCCCATCCTTTTCGTAGAATTTGGCGTTTCACAAAGAGTGGGTGGGCTATAGAGACACATTTATGCAAATAGTATATAACAACGTTTTCACTTCTGTAAGAAGTGGTGGAGCTGCAGGAGGTAGCTTGAAAAGAAGTAGCAGTAGCAGGTGGTAGTTGTTGCCCTGCATTACTCCATAATTGTTTGTATGTACCAAAATCTTAATGTATAAATAATATCACATAAGTTAGAGACACTCTATTTTCCTTGAGCACCTTTAATAAGGCTCAAATTTACATTCAACGACTACTTCATTGCTATCTGGAGTGAAATAAAAGTTACATGCATATAATCATTTTCATAGACGCCGAAAAAACAACTTCTATACTCTCGAGCTGAATGATTTAAACATTCTAACAATAGGAGATAAATATAGAGATAATAAATCAACCATCAGCATACTTGAACTAAATTATTTAACTTCATAACAAGTAAGGATTAATATAAAAACCATTCCACGCAAGTGAATCTCATCAGAATAGAGGGAAACACCATTAAATTTATTAATACATAAGCATATGAAATTCACGCAACATTCTCATGGTGAAGAAACCTAAGAAAAAATTCTCATAAATAAACTGGACGTATAACAGAGAGAGGGTAAGAATCATCATACAAATAGATGACGCATCTGACACCAACTAAAACCTCACTTAGAGGGAGGAGAAACACCACCCAGTCATGAATCACCTCTAATTCCCCCCGAGCCGAAGATCTTGCCAAGGATCAACTGTCCTCAGTTGGTCAATGCACTAGGTATTTAATACCCTCTTTCATGATTTAGTTACCATTAGCGGCGTCTCACTTTTATGGATTTTTCCATTTGCCTAGGTATTTTCAAAAAAGCTCATCTTTATCTCCCATGAGGCTTTTCCACATAAAAGCTTACCTTTATCTCCCACAAAGGTCTTATGTCTGATGGATATTTATCTCACATCCATCCAATGGATATCCAATCCATCCAAGCTTATCTAGAATCACATCTAGAAGCTTTATCATGAAATATTCATCTCTATCCCATTCCTCATGGGATTTGGCAAGAATCTCCTCTCTCTTGGTGCTCCACCCTCCAAGTGATTTATTTTATTAATTTCTTTAATAACGCATTTGCTTTTCATATTACTTATCACCTAACTTTCCTCAGCTTAGGTTTAGAATATTTTAACCCACAAAGGAGGGTATCACACCTAGCTTTAACCCATCTTAGGTTTACAAACATTTAACACACAAGGGAGGATATCACACCTAGCTTTAAGTTGGCTTAGGTTTACAAAAATTTAGTGCATAAGGGAGGGGTGTTACATTAATAAAAATTGGGGAACTAATGATAGGGAACAATCAATAGACTATGATGCCTTAGGGAGGGGGAAACTTGACATAAGAGGAAAAATATACATTGGATGGACATTTCCCTTTAATGAGATGGTTAGTCTTCCCAAGAAGTTGAAATGTTTGGAAGAGGGAGGGTCACAATGTGATTGTAAAAATAAGAGGGAGAAGTAATGAAGGGGTTCTTCTTCTTAGTTCTTAATATTGTATTTTTTCTTGGGTTTATCATGATAATCCTAGGGTTTGTAATAGTAATCTTAGGGTATAAAATATCAGTTTTAGTGTTTCATACAAATCCTAAGTTTTATAATATTAATCATAGGGTTTATAAACCTAAGGTTTAATATATTAAAAGTAGGGTTTGTAATTTTAGGGTTTACAATCTTAATCCTATGGTGTATCATTTTTTTTAAGGTGATTCACGGACACTAAGTGACCTCCACATCCACGGGAAAATCCAAGTAGATCAACCTAAAGGGATCTACTTGTCGGACAAACTAGCAAGGCCCAACTCCAAAGGCATCGAAGAGATTTGACCCCATGACCTCTCGATAGGCAAGGTACTTAGGAACAGAAACTCGACCAACTAAGCTATCACTTCGGGCTAACTAGGGTGTATAATATTAATGCTAGAGTTTGTAATATTAATCTTAGGGTTTATAATATTAGTTTTAGGGTTTAATATTAATCTTTTGGTTTATGGTATTAATCTTAGGGTTTATAAACCTAGGGTTTAATATATTAAACTTAGGGTTTGATATATTAATCTCAAGGTTTATAATTTGGTGGTATACAATATTATTCATAGGATTTATAATATTAATTTTAGGGTTTATAATATTAATATTAGGGTTTACAATCCCAAAGTTTATAATTTTAATCTTATGGTTTATAATATAAATCCGAGGATTTATAATCCTAGACTTTATAGCACTAGGGTATATAACATTAATTTTATGGCTTATAACATCAATCCTATAGTTTTAATATTAATATAAATTGAATCTTATTATTAGTGTGGGAATCAGTGTCACATTCATTGTAACAATGTTACATTACATTGCAATATATTCAATGTCACATTACAAAATTTCAAAATTAGGTTGTAATATTAGAGTTTATAATATGGGGTTTAATATTAATCTGAGGGCTTGTAATATATACCTTAGGTTTTATAATATTAATCCTAAGATTTGTAATATTAATATTAGGGTTCATAATATTCGTCTTAGGGTTTATAATATTAATCTTAGGGTTTTTAATCCTCGGGTTTATAGTATTTATCCTAAGCTTTAATATTAATCCTAGAGTTGATACAATGTTACATTACATTGCAATTTCTTCAATGTCGCATTGCGACATTTTCAAAATTTAGGTTTAATATTAGGGTTTGATATTAATCCTAGAGTTTATAATATTAATATTAAGGCTTATAATCTTAATTCTACGGTCTATAATCTTAGGGTTTATAGTATTAATCCTAGGGTTTGTAATATTAATCTTAGGGTTTATAATATTAGTTTTAGGGTTTAATATTTATCTTAGGTTTCTAAACCTATGGTTTAATATATTAAACTTAGAGATTGATATATTAATATGAAAGTTTATAATTTTAATGTTTATAATATTAATTCTAAGGTTTATAATATTAATATTAGTGTTTATAATATGTATCCTAGAATTTATAGTCTTATAATCTGTAATTCTAGAATTTATTATTTTAATCTTAGAGTCTTAAATATTAATCCTAGTATTTCATATTAATCTTAGAAATTGATATTAATATTAGGGTTTATAACATTAATACTATATATCTTATATTTATAATATAATAATATTAATTATTAAAATTATAATATAATAATGCTCAATTCTATTAATCTTTGTGTTTAATATAATATTATAACTATATTATCATAATATTATAATATAATCATTATTATTTTAATTATAATAGTATTTATGATACTACATAATATTATAATATTATAATAGTAATATAAAATATTTTTTATTATAATATAATTATTACAATCAATTTTTTTATTATTATAATTATCTATTTATTAATATCAATCTTAATATTAATATTAAATTTCTATTATATATGTTTTTCCCCTTATATCAACTATATTTAATAATGTAGTTATCTGTGATTGTAATGCATCTACCTATATCAACTATATGTTTTAATGTGGTTGTAATATTCCAAATTAATATCGACATATATGAACCACATTTACTAATATACTTATTTACTAATGTAATTATTTATGGATTGATATAAGCCTACATATACAAAATTAACTATATATTTTAATAACTACATTATTGTACTAGTAAACACCATTAATGATAATTAGATTTCATAAATTAATAATATCAAATGTAGTCACCAACATCCATCATTTGTCAAGCCTGAAGACCGCATAAATAAAATTGCTACTGTCAAACCTAAAGACCCCATAAATAAAATTGATGCTTATATATTATCGATCATCTCTCAAAGTCCTGCATTATTAGATATCAATATATCATATCTCTGAACAGAACCTAATTATCAATTTTTAAATGTTGATATCTATATATTATCTCTGTGAAACACCCTACTAATGTCTATATAGTATCTCTTTCGAAGGCCTATGGAGTGATAGGATGCTTGACTTTGAAAATTACTAGGGTTTAAAAATGATCGGCACCGTGTGCTTGGGCTTGAGTGTGCGCACGCAGACAGTAGCATGTCAATAGTTAGGAGAGGGTGAATTTGAATCGAGACATTACCTTCTCATTCATTGGAGGGAAGCTCTATCCCACGCAAACTCAGGGTCTTAAGGAGAAGCGTATGAATGTGATCCATTGCTTGCATGCCTTCCGCACGCA
This sequence comes from Pinus tabuliformis, assembly GCA_031772625.1. NCBI lineage: Eukaryota > Viridiplantae > Streptophyta > Pinopsida > Pinales > Pinaceae > Pinus > Pinus tabuliformis. Next base: position 488,019,266 of record CM062818.1, read on the forward strand.
CTCTGTAGTCCCCTGTTGCTTGAATTCGTTGCCATTTATCCTCAGAATTTCTTTCCGTGATGAATGACGAGCACTGTAATTCACACAGGCATGTCCTTTAAGAATCCCATATTGCCTAGCTTCACGTTCTTGAAGGCCTGTCTTGGGAGCATTGATGTTCTTGTGTACCACCCCGATGTCGTGAACTTAGGACAGTTCGATTCTAGATTCTGGAAATATCTTCAAATGTGAGAATTTGAAAATATCTTCAAATTTAAGAGTTAGAAGAGGTTAAACAGTTCAATTTCTTTTTACCATTAAATTTTAGGATATTCTTTAAATTTAAATTCATCCTCAAAATGTCTATCTGAATCTTCGTCAACATAATTTCGAACTTCATGCAATAATTCAAAGGCAATGCATTAAAACCTTAATACACCTATTGTCAAAACATTCCAATGAGATAATCACTCTAACCACTCTAACTTGCAGATTCATGTATAGATGAAAATCCATGCAGAAAGTAGATATATGTTCTAGGTTATATTACAATGTCATTAGGATGGGTAGGCAACCTTACAATTTTGAGTTTGGTCAGAATACTTGCAGGTGGTATGTTTCCCTGGCAAACATCCAGAGCTTCAACGTGACTTTGTGTTGCTATTCAGGACTGAATGTGACAGCATATCTTTCATGTGATGAGAAGGGCTAGTGGTTTTATTAATTTATTGCTTTTTTATATTAATGCACAAAATAGAAAGATAGTTCACTAATTATTGATCTATTGAATTCTGATTAATATAACTCATGACCACAAAGAAAACTGGTCGCTGCCAATATAGATACGAAATTAACTTAAATCTTTTGAATTGAATTGAAATAGAGGTCGATTAATTAGAATCAACTTCTTTCATGCAAAGACTTGCCGAGTACAGAGTGATGGTTCTCTGATGCAAACCTCATTATAGCCTGGAATTAAAAATCTAGAACAACCTGTAAAGGATGGAAAAGTTGCATAATGAGCGTGGAAGTGAAAACTACAATAGCCTGCCAGTGATGGAAAAATTACACAACATTGGGTATCTATATTTCATGTGCACCCTGTGATTATTTCGTCAATCGTAGAGTTTCGAATATTTGGCGTGTCAAAAATGATGTATAAAAGCAACTGTTATAATTTATATCATATTTTCGTCATTTTTAACTTGGTCTATATTATGTTATATATTAGTACAACCACATTACTAAAAATGTGGTTGATATAAATTAATTGAACTCATTTTTATATGCTTATTTGCATATAAAAGTGGAAAATGTGGCAGATTGGTTTATAACAATTATATGAGTAAATATGGTTGTGTTAGTTACAATGGACAAGTGTGGTGGATTCATTGACCATGGTTGACAAAGGTTGATGAGGTTGACCAAGGTTGACAAAATTGACAGGGTTGACCATGGTTAAGCTTACGTTATTGTTAATGCTAATGTTACAAAAATGGTTGCATTAATGGTTGCAATCCCTCCTCCCTAGATATTGCAATCTTGCTCCCATAACTAGCGGAATGAGACCTTCTCCCCCAAGATTTGGGTGTTCAATGAGAGGTTGTAATGATCCCCAGCCCAAATGATGATGCCCCCACCTAGTGTGAGTCTCCCTCCAGGTGTCATCAATGAATCATAAAATCCCCTCCATGAGAACTTCGGCCTAGTATCTTGGCCTTGCTCTCCCGCTCACCATCTCTGCCAATAAAACTCGTAGAAACATGGCCTCACGATAATTTATTTTCTTAGCTATTTCACTCAAGTTTCCCTCTGCTTTCTCCAACTCCCGCTCTGCTCCCTCTAGCCTTTATCATCCTACCGTGAATCATGAGATAGGCCACGGGCAATGCCCTAATAGAGGGAGAGGTTATGGGCGTTCCCCCACCACCTTTGATGAAGCCTTAGTCATAGCTCTTTTTGACCATGACATAACAATTCAAATTTGGCACCAAGTTATTGTTCTCAAAGAGGAGGAGACTCGCAAAGGTCGACCAATGCTCTCGGCCCTCACAATATCCTTGCACTCATGCTCAAGCAGAGGGCACATGAGAAATCGAGGGCCACAAGGTGGATAGTTGAACGCTCTCTCTTTCATAGCCACTATTACACCTCCCTCAAACACATGGCTAGGGACCCTGAATTGACTTTCCTTCAAGCGTCCCATCCTCGTCCCCTCCTGCTTCCTTTCTCTCACACTCCCCTCCTATTGGATTGCCATCACCTCCCATCACCCAAGCTCTAACAACCCCTTCCCCTCCTTCACTTGGTCCTTCCCCTATAGCTATTGAAACTCTACCCTCCTCTCCTCCCCATGCTAGTCCCTATGGGTGTTACATTTTTTAGGAAATTCTAGGAACGTCTAGGCTCAAGGCAATGTTTAGGCGCATGGTGGCCACAACATGGCATCAATGCAACTTGAGTGTGGTCCCTCCACCAACAAGTGTTAACTCTATAGCTCAATGACGTGCCATAGATCATTAAATCTTAGCTTGGTTTGGTTCAAAGGCAATTGGTATAAAGCCACAATTTTGGTTTGGTTCATAGGCATTTGGTACAGAGCTGCTAGGCTCACTGTTTCAAATTTTGTTCAATGTCAATTTTCGTTCGTAGGAAAGTGGCCCTGAACTGCTAGGATAACTCTTTTATATTATGATCACTGTCAACTCACCTGCAAATGTAACATGTTTCAAAGAAGTGGGCTTTTGTTTCCCCTTCTAAGGCAGAAATTTTTTGGGTTTTCCATCTGATTTCTTTACACAGAGGCAGAAGTTGCTCTCAAGATTGTTAACTATGTATTTCTTCCATCCATGTTAATATAATGTAAATATACTGGCTTACAAAAAAAAGAAATATAAATGACCAAAACAAAAATATGAATAAATGCATACTCTTACCATGAAATTATTATACCAAATATTTTTCTTTTTTAATCACACAAATGTCAAATCTTTTATTTGCCGCCATTGCTGACTCCATCAACTGCTAATGCCAACTTGGTTCTCACGACTCAATCAAATTCCATGTTTATACATATATAAACAAAAATATAAATAAATGTTAAGAACCCATACTATCCACTTCAATACGGTACATGATATCGAGTTTGAGTTTGGGGAATAAAATACGTTTACTATCACTCCAAAGTGTGATACAATCCTCGGGGGCTCTGTTTACAGGGTGTGACATAATCAATCATCTATTGTTCAGAATTTTTCTTTATTTCAAAGATTCATTTCAAGTATATTGGGTGTCGTCTAAGCGGAGGAATTGTTTGGATGGTTAAACGTGGGTGGAATCCGGGTAAAAAAAATTCAAAAAATCTTGTAGATGTAGTGTTTGAATCATTTTTTTGATGGTGGAAATGGATTCAGCACCATCAAAATGTCTAAGTCACATAAAATTTTGAAGTTTAACAACTACAACTTGTATTTACAAAAATCCTTCCCGAATTTTCTCTAAATATGACCAGAATTTCCATAACTTTCCTGGCAACTCCTTTACCTCATTAGACTATGCGCTGTTTAAGTAATAAAAGTATTACGATTATATATTAATTTTCTAAAAATCAACAATATTATTTATTTGAAATTATAAACCTATTATAATATATTTAATATTTAAAAAATTATCAAATAAAAAAAGTTATAATTTTATTTTAAATTATTTAATTATAAAATAAATTAATATATAAATTATATATATATAATTATGTAATAAGACTTTTGTGCAGATTTATTTTTATTTATTTTTCAAATTAGTAAGATTTTTAATCATGAAGATTCACCCTATTTTATTATAGAGATTATTAACTTTTAGTAGCTTTCGTTACAATATTATTGCTTGCTAATATCATATACACAGAAAAATCATAACTTATACTTATTTTCATATGATACATATTCATATGACATTTTTTATAATTGATCAATTTAAATGAAAATACAAAAATAACGTAAATATTTTTTTGGGTAAATCTCAATCTTTGATCTATAATTACTATTAAAAATATGCTAGAATATTTTATATGTAATTATTAATAATCAAATTAAATTTTTTAAAACACTATTTCAATGTAACCATTTTTCCATTATTTTTTCCCAATAAATCTCAATTTTTTTTATCTATAATTATTATTAAAAACATTCTAAAATATTTAAAATAAATTAAATATCTACCTTCATTTAATAATTAAATTTAAAACTTAAAAATTTTACTCCCTATTTAAAATTACCAATATAAAATGCTTAACTAATAATAAAAATATATACATCGCCATTAAATTTAACCATTGTGAGGATGGTGAGGGAATTGTTAGTGACGAAAATGGAAACGAACACTACATGTCGGAACATTCTATTTGGGAGAACCCCAATTAAAACATGCCGTCAATTGACATGGAAACATGCTAATCATTTCAATTATTCTCACTAATGACTACTGCTTAACTATGCTAATTATAAACAGGCTAACACATTGAATCTTGTCTTGATCAGCCTAATACATTGAATCTGGTCTTATCAGACAAAGGTAATATTACTATATTCATAAGCCATATCTTCAAGATAGAATATTCCAGGGCAACATTACTGATTTCCTCTGTGTGGTGTTTAATATTTCTTAAAATTAGATATGAAAATTCAAATATAGTATTTATTAACACAAAAATTTTGTTTTTTCCATATACTTAATTACGCTTTTACAGACAATGCATATATTATATACATGTTTGAAGATATTTCTATCAGAGAAGTGATTCATAATTAAAGGATTGTCCCGCCCCTCTATATAAGAATTTGGGCACTTTCTCTAAATAGTAAGGCGTTGGGAGAGAGCCCCGCTTACCCAAGACAAGGGAGAGAGTTTACCCCATTCCCTTAGGATAATTGACTCGATCTCCCATCCGAGCATTGGTTAGATCCGACATTGATCATAGCTAAGGTTGATCCTCGATCTCTTGTGAAGCAACTGAGCTACCGGCGTGAATGCAACGCGAGCTGAGGTGGGTGGCATAATCCGCCCCTTTAATTAATAGTAAGCGGGGTGCATAGTCTCCTGAAGAATCTTATTTTCCAATTTGAGAATAGTGCTTTCTTGACCTCCGAAGTTTATTACCTCCTTAGGTAGGCAGTGTGTAAACCCATACATTGCTATTATCATAAACTGGGTCCGTTTTGTACCCATTTTGATTCCAAGGTTCACTGGATTTCCTTTTCCATTATGTGTAGGGTATGAATATATATATGTATACCTGGCTCGCGTGGGACATAGAGATTTAGTCCCCCTTAAAATGTATTACCCCCTAAGCTTATCTGTAAGGTCCTTGGGTAGGCGGGCATGGTTGGGCGAGCGGGCGCGATAGGGTGCGGCGAGGCGGGCCGCACGACGGACAGAACACGCAGGCGCGCGGGCGCACAAGCGGGCGGGCACGCGAGTTGGAGTGAACGTGGGCAGGCGCACAATGCATGGGTGGGCACGCGGTGAACAAGGCGGGTGCACAGTGCACGGGCGGGCGCGCGGTGAATGGGCGACACGTGGGCAGAGCACGGGGGCACGACGAGTTAACCTGCACGACAGAAATGCGACATAACATATGCGACGGAACTTGCGATGAAAAACAAGTGCGATTGGTTTATACCATCTTTGGAGCGTTTGCGGTGATGGGGTGGCTAACCTACGATGAGGGGGTGTGGCTGACCTAAGGAGCGCCCAAACGATGCGATGGAGGGGTGTGTGGGCGGTCGGTTGGGCAGCCCCACCCACCCTTACAAAGTGTATATATTATGACATACGTTGGAGCATCAAATCAGTTCGAACAACGCAATTCGATCTTCGCTCTTGAAGAGAGGCTTAAGTGCACAGTTTTAGAGGAGAGTTGAGCGCATAGCTCATGCGCTCTCCTTGGTGATACGCACTTGTTGGAGTCGCTCACAGTGAGAGGTGAAGGTGTTGGGCAAGACGTGCCCGGGTTGGATGTTCGGTTGTGTCATTGTGTCGGGACTTGACAAGGGTGTCTTGGTGGCTCTGGTGACCACCCACCCATTGTGCAAGGCGTGCACGTATATTGTAAAAGGTTGTTGCCTATGTTGTAAAAGTGACTAAGTATAGACTTGGATCTTGCCAAGTATACTTGTATTATTGAAGAAAGATTGATTAATATATGTTGTTGGGTAGACTCATTGTTCAGGTAGTTGCCCCTCCCTTTATACTGTGCAATTGTTGTTCTCTTTTATAATTGCTGATGATAATGAATGAATATGGGTGTTCATTAGTATAAAGGTTAAACATAATATTTCTTGGTTGCGAAACACAAACCAAGTAAGGAAAAGTGAATTAGGCATAGTCCATGAGCATTAGTATCGGTGAAAAGAAAGTGTTCGGTGGTGCCGCACCTCGCTATAAGCAGTTGGAAGACTACCGTAGGTGTAGGGGCATGACAGGTGGTATCAGAGCAGCTGATTCAGGGTATTGAAGGTGGAAGTTGCTACACAACTTCACTGAAGTGAAGTTGGTATCAGAGCTAGTCTAAAGACTTGGAGGAGTCTTGCAGGAAGCTGGTGAGCAGGGTTGCTCGTGACAGTGGAAAGGGTACTTGCAGATGAAGGAAGCTGTTCCACACAAGTGGAACAAGGGTTGGTTTAGGTTGTAGGCTACTTGGTGAAGCTGTTGAATGGTCGAAACTAGATTGCAAAGGAAGAAGAAGCTGTTAGAGATGGCAACTGAATCTCAGGCTGGGTCTAGTCATGGACAAGATGCTACTCTAGCACTTATGGAAAAGATTCTGTTGAGGATGGAGGTTATGGAAACTTCTTGGGATAAGAAGATGGACTTGTTCACTAGGGAAAAAGAGGCCAACTTGAAGATGAAGGAAGAGTTTGATGAACTCCGGACACAGCATGACTACACTGATCTTATGTGTACACAACTTGAAATAATGGTTAAGGAGGTTGAAGAAGAAAGGGATCAGGGTCTTGCAGAGATCGTGAACTTGAAGAAAACTCTTGACAAAGCCAAGGATGAGATCGCGGTGTTGAAGAAGGCCGTGAGGCATAACTCAGGTGGAGGAGTGCCTCATGTGAAGGTCAAGGAGCCAGAATCTTATGATGGCACAAGGAATGCAAAGACTCTTGGCAACTTCCTATGGGACATGGAGCAATACTTGGAACGGTTGGGTCTATCTGATGATGAGACAAAGGTCAAGGTAGCTGCTCAGTGCTTAACAAAGGATGCTAAGATGTGGTGGTGAAGGAGGATGGACCAGATTGCCAATGGTAGGGCTGATGACATTACTTCATGGGATGACATGAAGAAGGCTTTGCAGACTCATTTCAGTCCTCAGGATGAAACATGGGAAGCAAGGACGAAGATTAAGTACATAAAGTAGACCGGGAGCCTACAAGCATGTCAGCTAGAGTTTGCAAGTGCAGCTCTAGAACTTCCTGACATGGCGGACAGGGACAAGGTGTTCAACTTCATTATTGGGTTGAAGCCTTGGGAATGCAATGAAGTGAAGAGGCAAAAGATTAGGACACTTGAGGAAGCTTTTGCTGTTGTTGACAGGTTGGTGGAGCATTATGATGAGACTTCTGATGACAAGAAGAAGAAGTCCGATAAGCCAAAGGATAAGAAGAAGGATGATGCTTCGAAATCGGATGATAGTTCGAAGACGAAGAAAGCCTTGAAGTGTTGGATATGTGCTGGACCACACACGGTGAAGAATTGTCCTTCTAGACCAAAGGTGGCTGCTATTGCACAATCTGATGCGAAGAATGAAGGTGCTTCTGTGGGAATGATGCAGATACTTGGTGCTTCTGCTACTACGGAGGTGGTCTCTAGGAGGGATCCTGAGAGGAACAGATTGGAGTATGTTCGAATGAAGGTTGGAGGTGCTGATGTACTCACTATGGTGGATAGTGGGGCTTCTCACAACTTCATGGGTGAAGATACTGCGAGAAGGATTGGGCTGAAATTTGTACCGGCAAAGGCACAAATGAAGACAGTGAATTCTCCTCCTATTGAAATTCTTGGTATAGCTGAAAGGGTGGACACTACACTTGGTGAATGGACAGGGAATGTTGACTTCACTATAGTGCGGATTGATGACTATGAGGCTGTATTGGGGATGGAATTCATGAAACAATTCGATGCCATGATTGTTCCACATTTGAGGAAGCTCTACATTTATGATGGAAGGGAAGATGTACCCATTGGTGTGCCAACCATTGGAGTGAAAAGGCCTGATTGTAAATTGGGAGTGATGCAAATGGAGGACGAGAAGAGAATGGGAGACATGAGTAAGTGGTTTTCTACTATTGAGGCAAAGCTTACAGAGCAGTCATTGGTCATCAGGTCACTTTCAGATAGCATCTTTGATTTGTCAAGAAGGCTAGAGCTGGTTGAGGATGATGATGATGAGGAGGAGGTGTATGTGAGGCCGGATGTCCAAAAGGAAGACCAGGTTGCTTATCTACAAAGGATGGAGATTGAGGATCCTGATAAATGGATCGAGTTGATTAGTGAGGGAGAGCCTTCAGGCTCTACTCCCTCTACATCTTCCTAGATGTATGAAGAAGATGGGGCTCATTGTTAGCTGCTCATGGCAGTGAGTCCTTAAGCATGTTGAGCAGGTATGACTGATGGTGCAGGGATGGCTTGGCATCAAGCTCCATGACATGTTGCAGATGAGATGGATGGAGTTTCCATGGACCTGAGCATGGAGATAGATTCTTGATGAGTCAAGAACGTGGCAGGTTGTTTTGAGAAACGACTGGTGGTGATGGAAGAATGTGCATTCTTGTGGTTTGGGCGTATGGTTGGATTAGCTACCCAACTATCTTGAGTCATGAGGGGATCCAGTGTACAGGATAATGTTGTTGTTGGGTTGAGATGTTGGCACATGATGGACATGTGTTAGCTCTTGTTGGAGTATCATGACAGAGGTTCACATGATGACACATGATGGGGTTGACACAGGATGTTGCAGTGGAGATTGTGGCAGAGGGGTCGATGATCATGGATCAAGATGAAATCAGACGTATGACATACCGATGAGGTGTATACCTTGGTATGTGGTCTTGGTGACAGATGGTTGCTAAGGCAAGACATGATGAAGATGCAACTCTACATATGTTGCAGGGATGTTTGCCTTATGTGGAGGAGTTGACATCGTGGATAGTGATGATCTTGGTAGATGGACACCGAGATGATATGTTTTCGAGGACGACAACGATTTCAGGTGGAGGAGGATGTAAGGTCCTCGGGTAGCCGACACGGTTGGGCGAGCGGGCACGGTTGGGCACGGCGAGCTGGGCCACACGACGGACAGAACACGTGGGCGCGCGGGCGCACAAGCGGGCCGGCGCGCGAGTTGGAGTGAACGCGGGTGGGCGCACGATCCACGGGTGGGCGCGCGGTGAACAAGGCAGGCGCACGGTGCACGGGCGGGCGCGTGGTGAATGGGCAACAAGCGGGCAGAGCGCGGGCGCACGACGAGTTAACCTGCACGACAAAAATGCGACATAACATATGCGACGGAACTTGCGATGAAAAGAAAGTGCGATTGGTTTATACCATCCTTGGAGCTTTTGCGGTGATGGGGTGGCCGACCTAAGGAGTACCCAAACGATGCGATGGAGGGGTGTGTGGGCGGTCGGCTGGGCAGCCCCACCCACACTTACAAAGTGTATATATTATGACATATGTTGGATCATCAAATCAATTCGAACAACGCAATTCGATCTTCGCTCTTGAAGAGAGGTTTAAGTGCACAGTTTTAGAGGAGAGTTGAGTGCACAACTCATGCACTCTCTTTGGTGATACACACTTGTTGGAATCGCTCAAGGTGAGAGGTGAAGGTGTTGGGCAAGACGTGCCCGGGTTGGATGTTCGGTTGTGTCATTGTGCCGGGACTTGACAAGGGTGTCTTGGTGGCTCGGGTGAGCACCCACCCATTGTGCAAGGTGTGCACATATATTGTAAAAGGCTGTTGCCTATGTTGTAAAAGTGACTAAGTATAGACTTGGATCTTGCCAAGTATACTTGTATTATTGAAGAAAGATTGATTAATATATGTTGTTGGGCAGACTCATTGTTCAGGGAGTTGCCCCTCCCTTTATACTGTGCAATTGTTGTTCCCTTTTATAATTGCTGATGATAATGAATGAGTATGGGTGTTCATTAGTATAAAGGTTAAACATAATATTGCTTGGTTGCGAAACACAAACTAAGTAAGGAAAAGTGAATTAGGCGTAGTCCATGAGCATTAGTATTGGTGAAAAGAAAGTGTTCGGTGGTGCCGCACCTCGCTATAAGCAGTTGGAAGACTACTGCAGGTGTAGGGGTGTGACATTATCGGTCTTAAGGTACGCGAAGCCCGAAGGACGCTTTCATTCTGAAGGAAGGAAAGGAAGCGAAAGCTGGCTCGACCGTATGGGAGAGTAAGCGGTGTTAAGAAGGTAATATGCTTCTTCTGGGTCTGTTGAAACAAAAGCTGCGGGGTATGTTGTCGACGTAAACTGGTACTTGTAAAGGCGATAAAGTAAAGTAGGGATCAGGGTTGGAGTTTCAGAAAAGACTAGTCCATCAAATTTGAAGTTTTTTTAGAATTTTTAACTTTTTTTCATAGTTTCAAAGTAATTTTTTTTTTTACGGTTTTGTAATTTTTTAACTTGTATTTGAAAGGCAAATCACCCCATGACCTGCAATTTGCACATCAAATTCCAACCCTGGTAGGGATAGTTCTCTCTCCTGTCTCTAGGGAAGCTCCCGCGTCTTGTCCGTCCCGTTGATGTCAAGGGGAGGGCCCAGGGTTGGAATTTGACGAGCAAATTTCCCATCATGGGTGATTTGCCCTTCAAATACAGGTTAAAAAATTACAAAACCGTCAAAAATCTGCCTTGAAATTATGAAAACAGGTTGGAAACTCTGAAAAACGTCAAATTTGATGGGTTGGTCTTTTTTGAAATTCCAACCCTCAGTGAGCCTATATTAATAATAATAATTATTATTATGTGTAGTTATTTAAAGATCAATTATTTTTTATTATTAATAATTATATAAATAATAACAACCAAATTATTATATATTTATAATTATTTTATTAATATTATAATTTATATTAAAATAATATTAATTTATTGTATAATATTTTATTAATACATTACTAGAAATATTTGAAAATATAATATAATTCACATATAATATATTAATGTTATATGTGAATTAGTGTGGTTGTGCTAGGACAACCAAATTAAAAATATTAATGTGATTGATATACATGAGAAAGGAATAAAAATAATATTATTACAATAAAAATATTATTGTTATAATTAATAATAATTATACATTATATTAATATTAATTAATATTTAGTGATTAATTTTATTTAATATTAATTTATTTTAAAAATTTTAATATAATTTAAATATTTAATAATAATATTAACCGATAGTAGTAATATTAAATAACCATAATTATTTTCATAAATGTAGTTGATATACACCTAAGTCTTCATTTGTATCTATGACACAACCCATCAATAAATATATAATAATATTTAAAAATAAATATATTCAATGAAATATAAATATAAATTAATTAGTAAAACTGCTTCTGCTTGGCTAAGAGCTCGTCTTCCTCGGACGTAAGGAAACAGGTTAACGGCCCAAGACCCAGAGGCATGTGGCAGGAGTGAAAGCCTGCTCCCTTACGGACCACCAGCGGGTTATTACAGGTGGTGTGGTTTTCCTTGATAACAGTGATGAGTCAAACCGACATTCGCGGATAGCAGCCAGAGATGGCTGTCCTCACTGTTGGTTTGACACCTGAGTTTGATAGGTTTTGCCACCTTCGGAAAAAAAAAAAAAAAAAAAAAAAAAAAAAAAACTAATAATTTATTATTTATTTATTTTGAAATGTAAATAAATAAGTACTTATTTTATTAAAAAATAATTAATTTTAATATTTATTTTCGAAAAATATAAATATTTTTGACAAAAATATAAATAATTTTATTTTATTTTATTTAATAATAATAATAATAATAATTTAATAACAATAATTAATAAATAATAGTTAACTAATTAATTATTATTAAACAATAATAATATTTTTTCACTTATATATTATTAAATAAATATGATAATAGTAAAATAAATAATAATAAGAATAATAATTACTTATTTTTTACATAATAATAGTTATTAATAATAATTAATTTTTGTCACAATGTTATGTTGGACCATGGTTGACTGTGGTTGACCATGATTGATTTTTGTAGGCACTTGAGCATGGTTGACCATGGTTCGCTATCATTCACCATGGTTGACCATAGTTGATATTATAAACCAATGGGAATAATAAACACAAGGGATTGATATTATAAACCCAACAGAATGATATTAAACCCAAGGGACAAATATTATAAACCCAACGTATATAAACCCTATTATAAATATTATAAACACTAAAAAAACATGGTTTACCATGATTGATTTTCATTTTGAGACAATCCTTCTCACAATATGACGCTGGACCATGGTAGACCATGGTCAACCATGGTTGATTGCATATCAAGGCAATCTTTATGGTTGACCATGATTAACCATGGATGGCCATGTTTGATTTTATAAAAAATAGTTGACCAAGATTGGCCATGATTATCATATTGAGACAATCTTTGTCATAATGTGATGTTGGACCATGCTCGAGACAATGATTGATTTTCATATTGAGCCAATTTTTGTGACAATGCGATGTTCGACCATGGTTGACCATGATTTATACTATAAACCCAAGGAAATAATAAACCCTAGGGATTAATACTAAAACCCAAAGACATTATAAACCTAAGGGAATAATATTAAACCCTAGGAATATGAAGACTTATATTGATAAACCCAAGGGAACAATAGACCCAAGGGATTACTACTAAAACCCTAAGGGATTATGAACCCAAGGGAATCATATTAAGCCCAAGGGAGTAATATTATAAACCCTAGGTATATAAACCCTAAGATAAATATTTTAAACACTAAAATAAACATGCTTGACCATGGTTGATTTTCATATAGAGACAATCCTTGTCACAATGCGACGTTGGACCATGGTTGATTTCCATATCAAGAAAATCTTGGTCACAATGTGACATTCAACCATGGTTGACCATGATTGACCATGGAAGACCATGTTTGATTCTATAAAACATGGTTGACCATGGTTGAACAAGGTTGACCATGACTAACCATGGTTGACCATGTTTGACTTTATAAAACGTGGTTGATGATGGTTTAATAAGGTTGACCATGGCTGATAATGATTATCATATTGAGACAATCTTTGTCATAATGTGATGTTTGAGCACGGTTGACACAATGATTGATTTTCATATTGAAACAATCTTTGTCACAATGCGATGTTGGACCATGGTTGACCACAATTGATTTTATAAAACATGGTTGACCATGGTTGAATAATATTAAATCCGAGGGTCTAATATTATAAATCCAAGGTATATAAACCCTAAGATAAATATTATAAGCACTAAAATAAACATGGTTGACCATGGTTGATTTTCATATTGAGACAATCCTTGTCACACTGTGATGTCAAACCATGCTTGACCATGATTGATTTCCAAATCGAGAGAATATTTGTCACAATACGATATTGGACCATGGTTTGCCATGGTTGATTCTCATATTGAAACAATATTTATCACAATGTGGCATTGGACCATGGTTGACCACGATTGAATTTATAAAACATAGTAGACAATGGTTGACCATGATTGATATTATAAAACCAAGGGAGTAAAAAACCCTTGGGATTAATACTAAAAACCCAAGGTATATAAACCCTAATGTAAATATTATAAACCCTAAAATAAACATGGTTGAAAAAGGTTGATTTCCATATTGAGACAATCATTATTGCAATGCAAAGGTGGGCCATGGTTAACCATGGTTGACCATGATTGATTTCATATCGAGACAATGTTTTCGAGAACCTAACTTTGGACCATGGTTGACCATGGTTGATTTCCATATTGAGACAATCTTTGCCGCAATGCAACATTCGACCATGGTAAACCTAAGGGAATAATATTAAACCCTAAGAATATGAACCCTTAGATCAATAAACCCAAGGGATTGATATTATAAACCCAAGGGATAAATATTATAAACCCAGGGTATATAAACCCTAACATAAATATTATAAACCCTAAAATAAACATGGTTGACCATGGTTGACTTCCATATTGAGACAATCCTTCTCACAATACGATGTTGAACCATGGTTGACGATGATTGATTTTCATATCGAGACAATCTTTGTGAGAATGTGATGTTGGACCATGGTTTACCATAATTGATTTCCATATTGAGATAATACTTGTCACAATGTGACATTTGACCATGGTAAACCCAATTGACTATAAACCTAAGGGAATAATATCAAACCCTAGGAATATGAACCCTTAGATTAATAAAGCCAAGGAAATAATAAATCCATGGGGTAAAAAATATAAACACAAGGTATATAAACCCTAACATAAATACTAGCCCCAAGGGATAGCTCAGTTTGTCGAGTTCATGTTACTAAGTACCTTGCCTATCCGGAGGTCATGGGGTCAAATCTCCTTGACGCCCTTGCAGTTAGGCCTTGCTAGTTTGGTCAGTGAGGTGATCCCTTTGGGTTGATCTACCTAGATTTTCCCATGGATGTAGCGGTCACTCAGTATCCGTGAACCACATTGAAAAAAAACCCTAACATAAGTATTATAAACCATAAAATAAACATGGTTGAGCATGGTGGATTTCCATATTGAGATAATCTTTGTCAAAATGCGATGTTAGACCATGGTTGACAATTATTGGATTTCATATCAGACAATATTTGTCATAACATGACATTGGACCATGGATGAACATGGTTCATTTCCATATCAAGACAATCTTTGTCATAATGTGAGATTCAACCATGGTTGATCATGTTTTGTTATGATTGCCGATTGTTGACCATGATTGATTCTATAAAACCAAGGGAATAATAAACCCAAGGGATTGATATTATAAACCCAAGGGAATAATAAACCTATGACATTAATATTAAAAATCCAAGGGATTATGAACCCAAGGGAATAATATTAAACTCGAGGGACTAATATTATAAACTCGAGGTATATAAACCCTAAGATAAATATTATAAACACTAAAATAAACATGGTTGATAATGGTTTATTTTCATATTGAGACAATCCTTATCATAATGCGATGTTGAACCATGGTTGACTATGGTTAATTTTCATATCGAGACAATATTTGTCACAATGCGACATTGGACCATGGCTTACCATAGTTTACCATGGTTAATTTTCATATCGATACAATCTTTGAAACATGTAATGTTCGACGATGGTTGACCCTGATCAACCATGTCTCGCCATGGTTGACAATGATTGTCCATGATTTTTATATGGAGATAATTTTTGTCACAATGTGACATTTGACCATTGTTGACCATGGTTGGCTATGGTTGACGATAGATGACCACATTTGATATTATAAACCCAAGGGATTGATATTATGAACCCAAAGGATTAATACTAAAACCTCAAGGGATTATTAACTAAAAGGAATAATATGAGACCCAAGGGACTAATATTATAAACCCAAGATCATAATAAACCCAAGGGATTGATATTATGAACCCAATGGAATAATAAACCCAAATGATTAATACTAAAACCCCAAGGGATAATGAACCCGAAGGAATAATATGAAACCCAAGGGACCAATATAACAAATCCAAGGTATATCAAACTTAAGATAAATATTATAAACACTAAAATAAACATAGTTGATTTTCATGTTGAGAGAATCCTTGTCACAATGTGACATTTGACTGTGGTTGACCATGGTTGGTTACGATTGACGATGGTTAACCATGATTGATATTATAAACCTAAGGGAATAATAAGCACAAGGGATTGATATTATAAACCCAAAGAAATAATAAAACCAATGGATTAATACTAAAACCGCGAGGGATTATGAACCCAATGGAATAATATTGCATGTAAGGGACTAAGATTATAAACCCTAAGATAAATAATATAAACACCAAAATAAACATGGTTGACCATGGTTTATATTCATATTGAGACGATCCTTGTCACAATGCGATGTTGGACCATGGTTCACCTTGGTTTATTTTCATATCCAAACAATCTTTGTCTCAATGTGATGTTCGACCATGGTTGACCATGTTTGATTTTATAAAACATGGTTGACCATGATTGTCCATGGTTGACCATCATCGTTAACCGTGACTGATCATGGTTGACCATGGTTGATTGTGGTTGACCATAAAGACATTGACAATGGTTGACCATATTCAAGCATGATTAACCATCATTGATCATGGTTCACCATAGAGACATTGATTAACCATTATGATCATGGTTGATGATGGTGGAGCATGCTTGGCAATGGAAGATCATCGTTGAACATTGTTGATCACGGTAGATGATGGTTGACATTGGCTGACCATGCTTGAATGTGATTGAGCATGTTCGACTAGATTCATCTATGGTTGACCATATAAAATATTATTAGTTTATTAATATTTTTATTAATTTATTTAATATTAATTAATTAATTAATAATTGATTTAAAGTCATTTATTTATAATAATCAATATTAATATATTAATCTAGAAATACATAAATTAATGTTCAATATTATCCAATATTTTCAATTATAAGTTATTCATCATTAAATTATTGTTATTAATTTTCTTTAAAATTATTAATATTATAATTAATTAAATATTGTTATCTATTTATAATATTATTAATTATTACTATTTATTTTTATAATATTTATATTTAATAATATTATTGTTTATTAATATTTAATAATAAAACCAATATATATTTATTTAAATTTAATATTTTAATATAAATATATGTTATTATAATTTATTAATTCAATGTATTATAAGTTACTCATTCAATATATTCTAATGTAAATATTTCTATTCATGTGTATATATTGTTAATTGTATTTCTGACACTTAAACAAGCGTAACGTTCTAAATTTTTTCTTGTCTATTTTATTTGTTTTATTGTCATGAATTTTTTATTATCTAAATCTAAGATTTCATATAAGAATAATGAATAAAAACATTCATAAAATAAATTTTATATTAAAATAGTCTATATATCTAGAAAATACCCGACGAAAAAATATACATGAAATAGATTTCTTATCACACACTAGAAGATGTTCATTGATTACATCTCATATAAAAATAATCAATAAAGACCATCAAATGATGCATTTTTTTATAACATAATAAATTAAATTAATATTAAATCTAACTCATTTTAAATATTTTTTTTTTTTTTTAACACAGTGGGTTACTTTTCATATATTGCAAAAAAGAGGGAAAGGAAGCTAGTTCCTTGTACAATCAGAGGAGGGCAAGTTCAAAAGTAGTGCGTAAATGGAAGCGCAGTCCCCACAACTACTTTTTCTGCCCAGAATCCGAAAACTTCAAAACTAATGAGCTGGTTTCGTGGTTCTGAGATGTGGTTTAACTTTTCAAAAAATGACTTGAACTCCAAAAAATGACTTAACTTTTGAAAAGGCAGATAAAGTCCAAGACCTTTATCCTTAAAAAGTTAGCATAAACACAATACATGGTAATTAACGATTTCCGCTTTTCCGAAGCCTTGGCACGATCTTCAAATCTTACCTTTAAGACTCGATCTCCATCGTCAGATCTGACTGGTCAAACAACTTACACATCCCACTTCCACCTTCGATCCACACACGATAGAGCCAATGGTTGGCAAGAATATCAGGCAGGAAAATCATGCAAAGAGTACCCACCCGAAAAGATGGTATTCTCACAATGCCCTCATGATACGTGTCCATCAGTGAGTGGAATCAGGTGGTTCCCTCCTGAAACCACTTAATGCTGAAACTCTGCACGGAATACCATTCTGGTTTAAAATCCCACCTTTTCTTTTTATCTAACTCTTGTGCATGAAAGTGTCTGATGGTCGTTTATCTGTCACCATCAATGGTTGCAATGACATTTCCAAGATCCTCTTCCACTGCAACTGAAGTCAAACCTCGGCCATTGATCTCCAGAATCCCACGATACCTGTGCAATGATTCTTCATTTGTCTCTGCACTCCTAATTTGTGGCATTTCTTCATTGATTTGTTGTTTCTGGTCCTCAATTATTGGTCTCTATTGTGAAGAAACTTGCTGCTGTTGATTGCCAAACTGTCTCGGGTCGCCTGAGAGCCTGCACAGATAGAAGTGGATCATGGTATACATTCTTGTTCTTTATACTGGGTGAGGAGGTCAATGGATACTTTCTTCATAAACTTCATTATTCTCTTTGACTATGCCAACTAGTTTGTCAATTGCTTTGTTGGCATGGCTATCAGTGTCCTTATTTTGGTTTCTCAGGACGTGCTTTAAGGTTATATTTCCCAAACTTTCAAAACTTGCTCTGATCCTTGGATAGATTTTATTGATGGCTATGCTTTTGAAGTCCCTATTGGCATCCAAAGAAACTATTATGATAGCAAAGTCCCCTATTATTATAGGGTTCTTGAATGTGTTTTTGTTTAAAAGCCTTGTGCCTAGGAGAAGGCTGTATGCTTCAGCCCTATTGTTTGTCATTTCTCCCAAGTTCCATTCATAGGTTATTATTTTTTGTCCATTTGGGTCTATTATAACTCCTCCTGCCCGTACTTTGCCTGGTTCACTTTTTGTAGCTCCGTCAAAAAAGAGAATGTGTCTCTTCTGTTCTTTTATCCATTCTGCAAATTCTTTGTCCTTCAATCTTAATTTCCAATTCTTGTTTGTAACTCATTTTAAATAATATTGAATAGTATTAAACTTAACAATTTTTTAATGGTGAAAAAAAGGTTAAGCGAATAATTTGTATAATGCATCATGCTCCTTATGATAAAGTAAGTTATGGACGAATTAAATTTAATATTGAACCTAACGAGATTTAGGGATGTAGAGTTAAGTCGAACACGTAAAATTTAATCTTGCAGTTGTAATGGGGATGGCACTAACTAATACTTCCCCATTTCAATATGTGGCAACAGATTAGACTTAACAGGTTGTTTATAGTAGAATTTACAAAGTAAAATTGAAAATATGTTGAAATGATATCAAGGAAATTTATGATAGATGATGCATATATTTTTTTGAGAGATGATATATTTTTTGAGCATATTCCCTTGAGAAGCAATCAATTTTATCGAATAAAAAATGAATAAAAAATTAACAAGGCCTCGTCCACCTGAGATTGAAATAAGAAGCGTTCGACTAATTAACATGGATAGAATTATGTTCCATTATGACTTCACAACATGTATGATTATTAGTAAACTGAAGGAATATTATAAACCCTTATAGTAACATTAATATTGTATTAAAAATACTAAGAATATTATTTTTCTAATATTAATTTAAATTAAAAAAAATTATAAGATTGTCAGCATTACATCTTCATCATGTCTAATATATCATCCCAATTAGGGTGAGGAATTAAAGTTGTCTTCACATCAAGGAGTTCCTTAACAGAACACCTCATCACCATCTATCCAAACCCCCTAGAAAATATTAATTTAAATATTATTATTATTAATCATAATATTTATTAATAATAATGTTTATTACAAACATAATATTACTATAAGAATTAAAACCCAATATTACAAAAACTTAATTAAAAATATAAAAAGTAAAATTAAAAAACATCAAAAAAAAATCTAAAGTTGTAAAATTCTAATATTATAAAGCCTAAAGTTATTATAAAAAATAGGGTTAAAAATTATAAAACCCTCAAACCTACTTCGCTGCGATGGAGGCATCACATATGCCATTATAACATCTATCAATATAAATGTTATGTTATGCTATCATATTGTGCCATGCATAGGTCATATGTTTAAAATATTTCATATTATCAACGTAATATTACATTATATATATATATATATATATATATATATATATATATATATATATGGGTCGGCTAATACATATTGTATACATATTGTATTTGTTGAAGATATGTGTAATGTTAAATTTAAAAAATTAATTAACTAAAAAAATGTGTCAGCTAATATTAAGAAACTCAATTTTGAAAATGATATATATACAATTTAAAAAGAGATCAATTAAATTATGTAAAGGAAGAAAATGATTCAATTGGGCATATCGTGTAATAATAACAAGGTAAATTTTGTGGTATTTAGGCTTTCTGTCGTGTGATTTCTGTAATACTGTAATAAGTTTTATGTTGTGTGACTTTTGTAATATCATAATAATAATAATGAGGTAAATTTCAGGTTTTTGGTTGTAGGAAGGTAAAATAAATATAATGGAAGGTGCTCAATAAAATTAGGAGTGAGGGGAAATATTGAGTAGCACGTAATATTTAGGGTGGAGTGTGACCTGAAATATTAGGTAAAATTTAATAATATTACATTTTAATTAGTCTCATAGAGACAAATACAAACATAGAAGTTAGATCTAGAAAGTCATGAATATTTTATATTTTCACTAAAATAGATGTATTGATTTCAATGTAGTTGTTGATTTCTAATCATATTTGATCACATTCACTAAATGCATTGATTTCAATGTAGATGTCGATTTATAATTCTATTTAATACCTTACATTATATGCATTGATTTCAATGTCGATGTTGATTTCTACTCCTATTTGATTGCTTGCACAGGATGCATTGGTTTCAGTGTAGATATTGATTTCTAATCCTATTTGATCGCTTGCACTAGATGCATTGATTTCAGTGTAGATGTCGATTTCTAATCATATTTAATACCTTACACTAGATGCATTGATTTCAGCGTAGGTGTCGATTTCTACTCATATTTTATTGCTTGCATTAGATGGATTGGCTTTAGTGTAGATATTGATTTCTACTCCTGTTTGATTGCCTGCACAGGATTCTTTGGTTTCAGTGTACATATTTATTTATAATCCTATTTAATTTATTGCACTAGATGCATTGATTTCAGTGTAGATGTCAATTCCTAATCATATTTAATACCTTACACTAGATGCATTGACTTCAACATAGATGTTGATTTCCAATCCTATTTGATTTCTTGCACTAGATGCATTAATTTCAGTATAGATGTTGATTTCTAATCCTATTTGATTGTTTGCACTAGATGCATTGATTTTAGTGTAGATGTTGATTTCTGATTTGATGCAACAAGATGTATGATGTACATTAATTTAAATGTAATAAGATTAATAGTGTTCATTGATTTCAGTTTAAGACCATCTCTACCTCCTCCATCTATATCTCTATCTCCCATTGTCTCTCCTTCTCTATCTCTCTATCTCAGCCCCTAAACATACACACACTCTCTCTATATCTATCTATCTCTCTCTCCTCCCTCCCTTTCCCATCCCTCTCTCTCTCCTCCCCTTCTCTCTCTCTAACATTTCTCTCTCCATATATATATCTCTTCCTCCCTCCCTCTTTCTTCCTCTCTCTTCTTCCCTCTCCCCCCCCCATCTATATCTCTATCTCCCCCAGTATCTCCTTCTTACCTCCAGAACATACACACTATCTCTCAATGATCCAGGTGGCTCTAGAGACACACACAGGACAAGGAGGACTCAAGGAAGCTCAAAAATCAAACTGATCATAATGCTTTCAAACTAGGACCAAAGTGTAGACCTCGTCGTTCTGATCACAACGGTGTGAACAGTTCATCAATTTGAGTCCGTATTCGAAAGTTAGAAGCAGTCAAAGTTGGGTTGACTTTTTGATGACGGGGCAGGTTTAAGGAGGCCACAATTTGGACTTTTTTCGGTCACCGGATTCCAGCCATCCTGGGCTAGATTCCGGATGAAATTGTGGGGTCATTAAAATCACTCCTACAGCTAAAATTCGAATTTCTTAAAAATGGAATTATTTGTTATTAAAACAAAAAATATATAAATAAAGGGGGTTGGGGCCTCCAACCCCACCACCCCCCAACCTACGCACCATATAACATTTAATAGGGGACTGGCGGGGGTCGAACCTACCCAAACCACATGGGCGGACCCCCAAGTAGGCAGCCCCATAAACAGTACCACCTAAAACAATGTGTAGTTTGGTATCATGTACCCCGTTTAAAACAGCATCCAAACCATAATACCCTATGTTAATGAACCCAAAATAAAATGCATGCATTTGGGTTTAAACATGGAGGGGTCGGGGTTTGACCACCCGACCTCCTCCTTATAACTCGGTGACTTTACCAACACACCAAACTAACCTTCTTGTTGAATCCACCTGGGAGTTTACATAAGTGCTCATTTCGTTAGCATGGAGGAGTGAAGAGCACGCACGCAGATTGATGCTGTGAGGTCAATGGTACGAACAGCTTCAATAGTTTGACATCCGCTTCTTCAGATGGCCATTGGTTGTGAGGTATATGCAGTGTTCATGTAATTATTTTGCTATGCATTGTATTCCATAGGTCCTGGATTGATGTTTGATGTGGGGTCCTGTTTCTTACTCATTTTTATGATTCCTGCTTGATGAGACGTGGAATCACCTATGTGATGTACTTGTTGTCATGATTCATCATGTTGTGTTTTGAGATCCCTATGTTGTATGTTGTTGGGATACTCTTGTTGTCGTTATGCATGTGTTGCATTGAGATCCATTTTATGCCATGTTGGTGGGATGCTCATCATGCATGACTTTGTGTCATACTGATAAGAGTCTTTTGATTGAGAATTCCTGTAGTGGAACATCTCTTAGAGCCACTCCTGTGTGAGGGCATTTTTCCTTGTATGATATTGACGTCACCTCTTCGTACATCACCACTATTGACAACACTTAATGCAGCAGCCTACACCATCTTGACACTGGGGCCCAGAGATGTAGTCCCTCCTGGACGAACTCCGTTATCAAATGACATGTTTTTTATGTTGCTGATGATTGACATGTTCCTCTTCTTTACAACATGCAGATGTATTCATTTATGTTCTTTTAAAAATGAAATTTAACACATCATGAAAGTAAAAGGTCTTGGAAGGGTCCTTTGTCACACCCGGACCTGGATAAAGTGGTATCAGAGCGGTCTTTGCATTGATGTGAATTGCAGCATGAACAATGGAACATGCAGTGACAGAGGATGAAAGAGCGATGTACGAGACCATGCTAAACATTTCCAAAAGAGTGGAAATCATGAAAGAAACTCTACAGAAAGAGACAGAGGAAAAGGAGTGATTACAGCTTCAGTTGAAAGCCATGAAAGGGGCCATGGAAGAATTGAAGCAAAACAAACATAATCTTCAAGAAGAGAACGCTGAATTGAAGATGATTCTACATGAAGAGAAAGAGGAAAAACAAAGTTTTCTATGACAACTGCAAGCAAAGGGCGAGGCCTTGGAAATGATGCAGTGAGACCCATGTGAGGTAAAAAGTAGTTTTCCATCTTCATGTATGTTTCCTGATGATGATTTCACTGTTTTTGAAAATCATACCATAGGAATTGGCTCCAAACTGTTGAAGAAAATCGAGTATGAAGGAAAAGGCTTGGGTGTTAATGGCAAAGGCATTGTCAACCCCATCAAAGTAGAAGAATTACCTCATCAGTAAGGACTTGGGTATGTCAGAAAGGAAGTTGGGGAATGCACTGAGACAACTAGAAAACCACTAACAACAGATGATGAGCAACCCTCATCAGTTCTTTCCAAATCAACAGAGGATGTAAAAGATGTTGATTTCCTTTCAATTTCTTCTTCACGTAGTATGATTTCTATTGGAGATTTGGAGATCCCAACTATAGAGACAAACATGAGGCTCCTTACAAGGACAAGGCATGAGAAGGAAGAAAAATTTGGTATTAACAACCAATACTTAACTCAACCATTGGAGGTTGTGCAGAGAACTCAATTTATAGGCTCGAGATACACCAAAGGAGAATGCTCAAAGGTGTCAGATTCTTCAGAGACATCATTGAAACCGTCGAGGAAAGAGAATGATGGGAACACATCCCCATCATCCCATGGCAGTTTCCATTGCAAGGGAAGAGCTGAGGCAAGCTCTCATCGCCATACTAACATCAGAGACAACAAGGGAAGGTATAACCACTTCCGATATTTGAATGTTCATTTCGATTATAATCATGTTTTTAATAATGAATGTAAAACATGGCATCGAAAAACATGCACCTTTTGTGGATTAAATAAACATACACTTTCTAAGTGTTGGAAAAGAATGACAGCATGCAAAAGGATGAGGCATGAAAAACCCTCTCAACAACATGTAAAGAAACATGCTAAGCAAATATGGAGGAAGAAGATGTATTGCAGTCATTGCGATAGAGGTGGCCATCAAAGAGCCACTTGTTGGAGGCTCCATCGAGAGCAGCACCTTAAGGACAAAGCGTCGGTGCATGAACCAGGTGAAGCAGTTGTTCGACAAGCAAAATCACCACAAAGAGGTGACCCATTCACCTTGATAAGTGAAAAATGGTTTCTAGATATGTTGTCCTTTTATGTTTGTTCTTTTGTAAATCATTTGTTACATTTTAAAATATAAAAGTGATCATGTGTTTTCCATCACTTGTTCAACAACAATGATGTCTAGTCTTATTTTGAGTTGCATTTTACACTTTGAAAGTGATGTTGTGTTTCCATCACTTGTCAAAGAAAATAGTGTTTGGCCTTATTTTTGTAAATCATGTGTTGCAATGATGATGTGTTTCCATCACTTGTTGAAGCAACAATGATATTTCGGCCTTGTTGTCGTAGCTGGGATATCATTTCCATCTTGATGTAAACTTGACCACCAAGTATGTGTTATAAACTCGTGGCAAGTGTGGGACGCTTGTGTCATTAGTTGGTAATGTCAATTAAGCATGTAAGTTACAAAACAATGTACCACAGGCTACAGAGATGGCAGGTGTCGGCTCTGAAGAAAAAAGGTGAAGGAGATGGAAGCAAGGCCTTTCAGGACGCTTGTGATGCAAACAAGGTACAAAGAAGTTGCAGATTATTTTTCATGCTTTTGGAGGACCAAAAGCTCCTCAATGGGGAGGATTGATCCAGGTGGCTCCAGAGACACACACAGGACAAGGAGGACTTAGGGAAGCTCAAAAATCAAAGTGATCAAAATGCTTCTAAACTAGGACCAAAGTGTAGACCTCTCTGTTCTGATCGCGACTGTGTAAACAATTTGTCAGTCCGAGTCCGTATGCGAAAGTTAGAAGCAGTGAAAGTTGGGTTTACTTTTTGATAATTGGGCAGGCTTAAGGAGGCCAAAGTTTGAACTTTTTCTAGGCACCAGATTCTGGCCAACCTGGGCTAGATTCCATGTGAAATTGTGGGGTCGCTAAAATCACTCCTACAGCTGAAATTAGAATTTCTTAAAAATGGCATTATTTGTTATTAAAACAAAAAAATATAAATAAAGGGGGTGGGGGCCACCAACCCCACCAGCCCCCAACCTAAGCACCATATAACATTTAATAGGGGACCGGGAGGGGTCACGTGGGCTGGCCCCTGAGCTGGTGGCCCCATAAACGGTACACCCCAAAACAGTGCGCAGTCCGATACCATGTACCCCATTTAAAACAACCTCCAAACCATAATAGCCTATGTTAATGCACCAAAAATAAAATGCATGGGTTTGGGTTTAAACATGGAGGGGTCAGGTTTGACCACCTGACCTCCTCCTTATAACCCGGTAACTTTACCAACACACCAAACTAAACTTCTTGTTAAATCTGCCCGAGAGTTTACATAAGTGCTCATTTCCTTAGCATGGAGGAGTGAAGAGCACACACACAGATAGAGGAATTTTTAATTAATTTTTAATCTAGATAGAGGAACCATCAGTGGGCACAAATTTTGAGACAGAGGAGGTATAATCTTGGCACACAGTTCAAGGCAACATTTTGCAGGAGGGGTGAAATTTCACCTTGTCAGATTTTGACAAATTTTATATGGATTCAGCACCTCTTGACACCACGAACGCAATGGCGTTGTCCATTTCTCCATCAGAGTTCTGCATATTTTTGGCCATTTTCAGTATGCAAGTGGAACCATTATTGCTACAAAAACATGGAGTGGAACCATGATCCTTGCAATTTTCCTTAGGAGGTAATTTTTCTCCATGTCGGAATATAGTCAAGCTTATAGTCATTTTTCATGGTTTTCCATAGGGATCGCAATGGAAAAGTCAGATTCACCTTTGGAATTGCAAATTCCTAGACCACACATGGAGCAAAATCTTTGAGGAATCTAGGGGGAATCTAAAAGATTCCTTGAGCCCCAGATTTTCAACCTCTCAGAATTTATAATTTGGACAGTCGATTTTGCACTATTCAACACCACAAATCTGATGGTGCATTCAGATTTCTCATTCTCTCATTCCATTCTTCAGCCACTTTTCTAAGTGGAATGCAGGGGTCATCATTCACGTGCGAGCAACGATTTCCATGTGATTGATGCCGTGAGATCAATGGCACGAATAGCTTCAGTAGTTTGACATGCACTTCTTCATATCGCCCTTGGTTGTGAGGTATATGCAGTGTTGATGTACTTCTTTTCCTATGCATTGTGTTGCACAGGTCCTTGATTGATGTTTGATGTGGGATCTTGTTTCTTACTCATTTTTATGATTCCTTCTTCATGAGACGCGGAATCGCCTATGTGATGTACTTGTTGTAATGATTCACCATGTTGTGTTTTCAGATCCCTTTTTTGTATGTTGCTTGGATACTCTTGTTGTTGTCATGCATGTTTTGCATTCAGATCCCTTTTCTGCCATGTTGGTAGGATGCTTATCATGCACGAGTTTGTATCATATTGATAGGCGTCTTTTGATTGAGAGTTCTTGTAGTGGAACATCTCTTAGAGCCACTCCTACGTGGGGGCATTTTTCCTTGTATGATATCAACGTCACCTCTGTGTACATCACCACTATTGACAACACTTAATGTAGCTACCTACACCATCTTGACATTGGGGCCCAGAGATGTAGTCCCTCCTGGATGAACTCTATTATCAAACGATGTGTTTTTTATGTCGCTGATGATTGACATGTTCCTGTTCTTTACAACATGCAGATGTATTCATTTATGTTCTTTTAAAAATGCAATTTTACACATCCCAAAAGAAAAAGGTCTTGGAAGGGTGCTTTGTCACACCCAGACCTGGATCACTCAATGTAATTACATAAAAAATAATCAACCATAAATACAATACTTGAATTTTCATCCTAAATAAAATGTTTGCTTACCCGAAATTTTTTCTTGGGTAAATTCTTATTATTCCCATTTTCCATCATTCAACATTGTTCATTACTTTTCATTCAAGCGCAGTAATAGAAAATAACTACCATTGAAAACTATTTGGGGTTGAACACTCCATAATTCACAATGATTGACTTTCGAGAAAAATATTAATATTGGAGAGCAACAAAGACAAGGTACGTTGTTTACTACAGTAGCTTAAGTTAAATATTTTAATGGTATATGATTCCAACTACTCTTTTCATATGATCTATATGAGAAAATGGAAAAACTAAATAGGTGTGACAATAGGAACAGTATAAGAAAATAGTTTTAGATTAATTGCAATGAATATTGTTTGTAATTGACTATATTCTGAGTATTCACATTTTCTATCCATCAAAATTGTTACATTGACACTTTGCACTAAAAATTTGTATTTCATCATTTTTCATCATTCAAGTTACTATCATCTCAACAAACTAAGGTAACTAAGCATATTTTAAATTAAATTGGCCAAATTAATCTTAGACATATTTAGCATATTTAAAATGATCAAAATAGTTAGATGTTTAGAAAATTGGCCAAATTAATCTTAGACATATTTGTCATATTTAAAATGATCAAAATAATTAGATGTTTAGCAAATTTTGTATGACTGCACACGACTCAAACCGGCCTAGATCCATCTTAACACTAGATCTATCAAGCACCGAGAGGGATCAAATCTCTCGAGGTAAAATCCTTTCCTCAAGTTTTTCACTCAAAAAATAGGTTTTTCACCTCGAGAGTTTTGATCCCTCTCGGCTCTTGATAGATCTAGTGTTAGGATGGACTAGGTTGGTGTTTATAGAGTTTAGAAAAAATTATACATAAATATGATTGCACCGATAGGCGCTCTACAACCCAGTATATGAGGCAGATGTTGTCACGTAACATTACATTAAAAAATACTAAAAAATATGTAACATTACATTAAAAAATTAATTAAATAAAAAAATGTGTCAGCTAATATTAACAAACTCATTTTTGAAATTGATATATATACAATTTAAAAAGAGATTGACTAGCTTACTCATCAAATAACAAAGAAAATTAGGTAAAGGGCGCAGATGATTCAATTGGGCATATCCTCTAATAATAACAAGGTAAATTCAGGTTTTCTTGTGTGATTTCTGTAATATTGTAATAAGTTGTCTATTGTGTGATTTTTTTAATACTTAATAATAATAATCAGGTAAATTTGTGTGATTTCTGTAATACTGTAATAATAATAATAATCAGGTAAATTTCATGTTTTTAGTTGTAGGGAGGTAAACTCAATATAATGGAAGGTGCTCAATAAAATTAGTAGGAGTGGGGGGAAATATTCAGTAATGTAATATTTAGGGTGGGGTGTGACTTGAAATATTAGGTAAAATTTAATAATATTACATTTTGATTAGTATTTCTGCCCACTTGTGGCCACTATTTATGAGGTGGGGGTGGTTATAAATATTGGGTAACATATAATATTGTAATATTATAGTTTATGTAATAAATATATTTGTAATTAATTAAATTTATAGATGGAACACATCTATAAAAGCTTAATATTTACAATATGACAATATTTTTAATCATGAATATTTACCATGGATATTATGAACTTCTAAGTAGGTTTTTTTACAATACCATGGGCCAATACCCACAAGAGAAAGGTAAAGAGGGAGAGGAGGGAAGAAAATTATAATACCATGGGTCAATACCATGTCTTATCAATACCACATGCCCAAAAAAATAACTTATTTAAAAATAAAAAATATTTTACAAATACTTTATTTTAATTTAAATTTATAACATTTTTTAATTAAATCTAAGAGTAAAAAGGTTATAGTTATATTTTGAGGTATATCTAAACCCTCCATCCTCATGACTACTAACAATATTTTCATAGAGATTAAATGGAGGTTTTAATAAATTAAAAAATGAGAATACTTTTATATATACATATGTGAAATTTATATATTACAAATAATATTATAATGAACTAGGATAGATGCATATTAACCAAGGATGAGAGTGAAGTGAGAACGAAAAGTGATTAACAATGATAGAGGAAAGATGGTGCATGATTCTGTTAAATTTTTTAGTATTGTATTTTGTTTAACATGATTGATCCAAAATATAGGTTTAATATTTTACAACCAATTATGTTTTTTATTAATTTAGATACTTTCATAAATACAATACAATGGGATCATATTTAAGAAAGAGAGTGAGATCGAAGGGGGAATAGAGTGTGCGAGAGAGACATAGAGGTGAAAGACACAATGAGAGATAGAAATGAAGAGAGAGAGGAAGGGAAGAGAGAGAGGGAGAGAGATGGATTTGGAAGGGGAAAGAGAAGGAGTGACAAGGGAGAGATAAATATGGAATGAGGGAGAGAGGAGTCGAGGGAAGAGAGACGAAAGAAGAGGATAAAGATAGGGAAAGAATGGGAAGAGAGATACAGGGAGACAAATATATGGAGGGGGAGGGGGGGAAGAGGGGAGAGAGAGAAGGAGAGAGGGAGGGAGATTGTGACAGAGTTGGAGGGTGGAGAGAGAGTGTGTGTATGATGGGGGGAGAGACAGAGGGATGTGGGAGAGAAGAAGAGAGAGAGGAAGGATAAAGAGAGAGGAGAGAGAGGGGGAGAAGGAGAGGGAGTTGGAGGGGGAATAAAGACAGAGAGAGAGAGAGAAAGGTGGAGAAGCAGTGGCAAGGGAGAGATGGAGAGTCAAAGAGAGAGAGAGAGAGAGAGAGAGAGAGAGAGAGAGAGAGAGAGAGATATGGAGAGAGAGTGTGTATTTTTTCGGGGTGAGAAGGAGAGACAATGGGAGATAGAGATTTATACGGGCGGGGAGGGGTTAGAAGTGAGAGGCAAAGAGAGGGAGGGAGGAAGAGAGAGAGAGAGAGAGAGAGAGAGAGAGAGAGAGAGACATATGTTTAGGGGGTTGAGATAGAGAGACAAATAAGCAGAGATGGAGGGAGGTATAAATATAGATGGAAGGGGGAGAGAGGAAAGAAGAGAAAGATAGAGAAAGTTAGGGAGAGGCAGATAAAGTGAGATGGGGGAGAGAGGGAGGGGAAGACAGAGAAGGAGAGGGGGAGGTAGATAGACACAAAATGGAAGTAGAGATAGAGGGAAGAAGAAAGAGTCTCATATAGACAAATACGGACATAGAAGTTAGATCTAGAAAGTCATGAATATTTTAGATTTTCACTAAAATAGATGTATTGATTTCAATGTAGTTGTTGATTTCTAATACTATTTGATCACATGTAGTATATGCATTGATTTCAATGTAGATGTCGATTCATAATTATATTTAATACCTTACACTAGATGCATTGATTTCAATGTCGATGTTGATTTCTACTCCTATTTGATTGCTTGCACAAGATGCATTGGTTTCAGTGTAGATATTGATTTCTAATCCTATTTGATTTCTTGCACTAGATGCATTGATTTTAGTATAGATATTTATTTCTAATCCTATTTCATTGTTTTCACTAGATGCATTGATTTTAGCGTAGGTGTTGATTTCTTATTTGATGCAACAAGATGTATGATGTACATTAATTTCAAAGTAATTAGATTAATAGTGTGCATTGATTTCAGTGTAAGCACATCTCTACCTCCTCCATCTATAACTATATATCCCATTGTATCTCCTTCTCTATCTCTCTATCTTCGCCCCTAAACATACACACTCTCTCTCTATATCTATCTATCTCTCTCTCCCTCCCTCCCTTTCCCTTCCCTCTCTCTCTCCTCCCCTTATCTCTCTCTCTAACATTTCTCTCTCCATATATATATATCTCTTCCTCCATCCCTATTTTTGCCTATCTCTTATCCCTCTCCCTCGTATCTATATATCTATCTCCCTTTCTCTCTCCTTCTCACCCCCAAAACACATACACTCTCTCTCTCAATGTAAGCACAAAAAAATTATTCAACCATAAATACAATACTTGAATTTTCATCCTAAATAAAATGTTTTCTTACCACAAATGTTCTCTTCTTGAAACTATAAACTATTTATAATTAGGTACATTCTTATTATTCCCATTTTCCATCATTTAACATTATTAATTACTTTGCATTCAAACACATTAATAGAGAATAACTACCATTGAAAATGTTTTAGGGTTTAACACTACATAAGTCACAATGATTGAATTTGGAGAAAACTACTATTAATATTGGAGAGCAACAAAGACAAGATATGTTGTTTACTACAGTAGCTCGAGTTAAATATTTGAATGGTATATGATTCCAACTACTATTTTCATATGATCGATATGAGGAGATGGAAAAACTAATAGGTGTGACAATAGTAACAGTAGAAGAAAATATTTTCAAATTGATTGCAATGAAGATTGTTTGTAATTGACTATATCCTTAGTATTCACATTTTCTATCTATCAAAATTGTTACATTGACACTTTGCACTCAAAATTTGTATTTCATCATTTTTGATCATTCGAGTTACTAAGAGTCTCTCTCATCTCAACAAACTGAGGTAACTAAGCATATTTTAAATTAAATTGACCAAATTAATCTTAGACATATTTAGAATATTTAAAATGATCAAAATAATTAGATGTTTAGCAAATTTTTTATGACCTTACACGTCTGGAGCTAGCCTAGATCCATCTTAACGCCAGATCTATCAAACATCGAGAGGGATCAAATCTCTCGAGGTAAAAACTTTTCCTCAAGTTTTTCACTCAAAAAATAGGCTTGCACCTTGAGATATTTGATCCCTCTCGGCGCTTGATAGATACAGTGTTGAGATGGATTTAGGCTGGTAAAATAGTTAAATTAAAAATTAATTAATATTTTGTAATTGAAATTAATAAATTATTATTGTAGTGAATTATTTTATTATTTATTATAAAAAGTATTAAGTGATTTTATTCCATATGATTTTTTTCAATATGACATTTTTAAAATTAATTATTTATATTAGAATGTTGAAATAATCATTTTTTAAAAATGTTGATTAATAATTTTTTAAATTAATTGTTTATATTAAAAAGTTGAAATAATCATTTTTTATAAAGGTTGATTAATATTTTTTTAAATTAATCATTTATATTAACTATAAATAACTATAATTGATCATGGGTTTATATGGTTGACCATGATTGATATTATAAACTCAAGATAATCATAAACCCAAGGGATTGATATTATGAACTCAATGGAATAATAAAACCAAGGGATTAATTCTAAAACCCCAAGGGATTATGAATGTAAAGAACCTCCTTAGCCTACTCAGGAATTTCGCCCTTAGGATCCATTAAATTAAAGATTTATTTGTTTACAGTTGAGTTTTAGTGGCCATCACGAGTGTATTAAATCAATCATTACAGATAGAGTGATTACAATACTCTTTTGTTCAGCCCTTAGTCATTAAGATGCAACTAGGAAAAAGGGTTAAATTATAGCATACAGTTATTAGAACTCTTTGATATCCCTATCCCAGAATAATTGGAATAAATGTTGAGTTTTTCTAATTAAGATAGGAACAATGATTAAAATCCTAATACCCGTATGCGACATGACACCATCAGTACTTTATGCAACATGTAAGAGTACCAAGCTTCATTATGCATGACATAGATAGTGGTGAAACATTGACAATTCTATGGGAGACATTCCCGCATAGCTGTTCCACATTCATGAACCCTTTCATAATACCAAGCATACTATCCCTCTTTATGAAATGCAAATATGATCATAATCACCTTGACATGCATATGTGATCACACATGAGTCCCATGCATTAATCCATCCATCATTTCCATAAGAGAGATAATTAAGAAATCCATATAACTGAGTTGTATGATTTAACATCCTATCAAGTAAGGATTAAACATGAAACACATACCATGAAAGTAAATCTCATCCCAATAGAAGGAAACACCATTAGATCTATTAATATCTAAGCACATGTCATTCATTCAAATATTCTCAGAACTAAGAAAACTCCTCATAAGAAAATTGGAACAGTAACAAAGAGAGAGCTAGAGAGAGAGAGAGAGTATAGTCAACATACAAACATTCCATGCAAATGACACCAACTAAAACCTCACTTGGAGGAGGAGCACCACCACCCAGCCATGAACCACCTCTCATTCCCCCCGATGTGAAGATCTTGCCAAGGATCGACTGTCCTCAATTGATCAATGCACTGGGTATTTAACACCCTCTTTCATGATTTAGTTACCATTGGCGGCACCCCGCTCCATGGATTTTTCCATTTGCCTAGGTGTTTTTCAGAAAAGCTTATCTTTATCTCCCATGACGCTTTTCCACATAAAATCTTGCCTTTATCTCTCGCAAAGCTTTTATGTCTGATGTATCTTTATCTCCCATCCATCCGATGGATATTGAATCCCTCCAAGCTGATCTAGAATCACATCTAGAAGCTTTATCATGAAAGATTCATCTCTGTCCCATTCCTCATGGGATTTGGCAAGCATCTCCTCTCTCTTGGTGTTCCACCCTCCAAGTGATTTATTTTATTAATTTATTTAATAACACTTTTTATTTTCATATTACATATCACTTAGCTTTCCTCATCTTAGGTTTAGAATAGGTTAACCCACAAAGGACGATATCAAACCTAGCTTTCCTCAGCTTAGGTTTATAAAAATTTAACAGACAAAAGAGGATATCGAACCTAGCTTTAAGTTAGCTTAGGTTTAAAATAATTTAGTATACAAGGGAGGGCTGTTACATACTCCCCCCCTTAAATTTTACACCGTCTTCGATGTATCACTGCATCATGTCCTCGTTCAAAGGTAGCTAGTTTCTGAATCAACATCTCTCATGGTGCTACCATTTGATTCAATTTTTCTGATGTAGATTTGTCATAAGGAGTGCTCCCAATGCCTCTCCTTCCATAGCTACATCGATCCCAATGAGTGCTCTCCTTTCATAGGTACCTATAACATTTTTTTTAAACGATTTGTGAGAATTTATAGATGCAAAAGTTTAACTATGCTAAATATCATGATTTGTTACTTAATATTTATTAAAGAAACTATTGCTTATCATTTATATTATCTGAAGAATGCATGTTCTCTGCTTGCATCCTTTCAATCCTTTGTGTTCTTGCCGAACACCTGCTTCTTGCAGTCTCTCTACATACAATACATATGTTAGCATACTTTCCACATTAATATGCCTGCAACGTCATAACAGATTAGTTCACATAACAATATATATTCATCGAAATTATATGTATGCCAAACTATGATTAACCATAGTTACTTATACCAACTTACTTTCCTTCTTTTGGGTACCCTCCAAGTATGTTTACCTGGCCAAACATCTATCCAATGAATCTATGCATACCTGAACACAAGGTATGTTATACACACTAATACACATTTCATTTTTCAACATTGTAGCATATGTGGTCATACAGTCCCATATGCACTGTTGTACATAGGCCATCTGTGGTATAGCCTATAATACCATTCTCATGTTTTCACCTGCATGAAAAAATTTATCCACATAATTTTCGACCATGTTAGTATCATACCAAAATTCCTTTATCTTTAAACGTGCTTAGTTTTCAAGGAATTTTTATGATCACGGCTCATCTATGTAATTAAGAAAAAAAATTATGTCAAGTGTAAATCAATTCCAAATTTCATGTGGTTACAATATCAATCATAGTATCATAC
Source organism: Pinus tabuliformis (assembly GCA_031772625.1). NCBI lineage: Eukaryota > Viridiplantae > Streptophyta > Pinopsida > Pinales > Pinaceae > Pinus > Pinus tabuliformis. Next base: position 488,054,332 of record CM062818.1, read on the forward strand.
CTTCTACTTAATGTTCATAGCTTTCAAAGTTTAATATTCATCAAATCATTAATTCACATCATATGTTTTACCTTTTCCCATTTTATGCCCCAACAATCTGTTAGCCATGTATAATTCAGTGTAGTTATGCATGAAAGTTTTTACTACTTTCAATCGTACACTCCTTGTAGTTGTAAGTGTTTATGATCCTAGGGTATTTACATGTTAGCTCATCCTTAACATTAAATAACCCTTTACCAAAAGATGAGTTATCTATGAATTCTTTTTTGAATCACGCAACATTTCCTTATGTTGTCCAGACACCTTATTAATGCAATTTGATAAGAGATCCTCTCAAAATTTCTTTTTACAAATCATGATATCAATCTATTTAAATAGATTGTTAAATATCATTTAATTGACCCAATGGTCCATACCATTTGTGTTACTTATTAATTACCATGGTTTGTACTCAAGAATACTTATAAGTTCCATTATGCATATCCATCGAAGATGCATATGTCCTAGAAATTTGTTTAAATTAAATTTCCCCTTAACCATACTTTCTTTCAACCGAAGAACGAATCACATTGTATGTGGATGCATTAATCAAAGGATTAATTGAAATGAAAATTTGTGCAGGTTATATAGCCTTATATTATAACATGCTCTCACCATCCTTTACCTTGGTATAATACTTTCATAGCAATTATACCATTAATAAGTTGTTTTTATAGCATGATGACCATAGTTTAATCTTTGACCAGAATCATAGTCTAGTTTTATGAGAATTTGTGATTCTTGTATTCATGAAGGCAACATATGTAAGTGTGCCACTCAAGTAATGATATCTTCCACCCATATGCATTACTTGTTATTAATTTTAACAAAATTGAACAACATTACTTTTAAGGTATTTTCTCCCTATTGCATGCTATGTCATCTTTGGTTATAAGGTTTTTCCTGTAAGTAAGATTAATAACCTTCAATTTCTTTGTCCAGCATGACTCCTAACATAGTCATGCATACTTTTCCTATTTACTATTGGCATATAACAGCCCAAGCATGTATGCTATCAATATATAACTTCAATATAGTTCAAGCAACTCAAATCCCCTGCATGTAGGAAGAAACAAATTTCTACATGCTATGCATATTTGTAAGCATTGATAACAGCATAACATTGATTCTACAAATCAAAACTATGCACAACATCTAAGCAACAAAACATACATTCTATCACAACACAACAACAATTCCACACTACTCTTTCAATATAACCATTAAGTCAATCACTCTTTTCTTCTCCAGATCATACTCCCCCTTACTAGTCATTAGTGTAACCACATTTTTATGATTGTTGAGAAATGACTTTTACTTTCTTTCATCAAGACCAGAATTCATTAGGAAGTGCTTACATGGAAGATTCATATTACTCATTACTATGCGTAAATATTAAGAATGATCCTTTTTAAAACATTTTTATCTTAATGACCACTCTGCCAGACTATGGTAACACATACAATTCATGATAGTGCATGGGTATATGTATCATTACAGAACAATACAACAAAGATAGAACCATGGTTTTCTTTATTATTTAATATTCTTTTCCAGGGTTAGTGATTTTATTTAGCCTTTCATATATACTTCAATTGTACCAATCACCATTTAAATCTCTTACCTATTGGAACATTCAATTCCAATATAGTTTTCCACATCGTCCATCAACCAGTTCATGTCATGGTTTGGGATGTTGATCCAATGGTAGAAATTGTGTTAGAGGTTTTAAGAAAACTTTTGAATTTCTCTTCATCATTCTTAATACAACTTTTTCCCAAGTTTCCTTTTATGTACATCTACTTACTATCATGCATATATATGTATCTTACCTTCACTTTCGATACCACAATCTCCACATGCTCAAGCATGACTATTTTGGAGATTGACATGAAAGTCAACCCTCTAAAATATACTAGAATTGTAGGTAGAAATTTTTCCTTTAAAGAAATCCTTATACATAAGGATTTAATTCTTCTATGCAATTCTAAATAAGAAATTATTTTCTCATGCATAAATATTTATCTAACATATTATGTTCCATACTAAACATAGTGATGATCAAGTATAAATATAAATATGAATATAAGTATTTCTTCTTATACATACGGTCCATGCAGATGTTATCATGAGCAGGATAGCTCCATGGACCAAGCCATAATAGCTACCTACTATGGCTCTCATTACTCACTCTATCTTTTGATACAATAAGAGACACATGCTTACTTTGACTATTGGTTCTCACTATGGTTTAAAATAATATGTATTGTTATGAATTGCCATATCTAATCATCATGGCCTTCTCATGTACCAAACATTGTTTATGATTTTTAAAATTTTTTTTTTTAATAAAGTTTAACAGAATTTCCTCTCATTTAATTGTTTTCACCAACCAATAACATGGTGATCTATATGCCTTTGTTCATCTTTCAACCTTTATACCCAGTTTGAAATCTTACTAATGGAATAAAAAAAAACTTACTATCAAAATCATTCAAAGGCAGTATACCCTTTTTGTCTTTTAATGTTGATTTTTGCGCTGGAGGTATGAATTTTTTTTTTCTTTTTTTTTTTATAAAAGACAACCCCTTATTTGCTTCCAAATTTGGGCAGTTACTTTCTATTTGAGGAAACGATGTACTTTTTTTTCATTCAGTCAAACAATCCCTGCAACCTAATCCATGCCACCAATGACGAGGCATCGGTCAATAAGGCGATAGCTAGAAATTTCATGTTTCAATCAAACTAGGTTAGATTGTAATGCTCTGACTATGCATCTAGGGACTTTGTTGGTAGAAGTCCCCAACCAAGGGATGTATCCTGCTTGAGGAGCATCCACATGTTGGAAAAAAATACTATTCCCCTAACTTAACGATATAAAACTTATCATTTTAGACGATGACGGGTATATGCTTATACTATTTAGTTTTGGCATACCCATGAACACTATATATGACCATACCTTATTTCATGGGCCTTTCCCTGTATAGACTTTAATTCACTAGTACAAAAGCATACCCTTCTGGCTTAGTATACTACCCTCATATTAAACAAGTTTTGTAATGAAAATGATATCATCGTTTACAGAAGTTAGTTATATTCAACATTGAACAGTTACAACATAACATGAAAACTTGTATAACCTAATATGCAACCCTGTATAATAGATCAGAAGTATCATCCATGAGATGGGTAATCCTTAACATGCATCAGTTATTAATTAATGTACAATTCCATAATTGATAAACGTAATCATCCACAAGACAAGTAACTATCAGTAGGCATCAACTATTAATATAAACTAATGTACACTTTGCACCTAATCAGCATGATCATTCTTAGAGATAGACAGCCATCTACATGCAATCCATTAATAATAACATAAAATTTTGCAACTTAAAAGGGTAGTTATCCACAAAAGATAATTTGGTCATTGGCTCGCAACATAAATAACTAGCAACTCAATACAGATAAGAGCATCACAACATAGCTCTAACAATATATATATATATATATATATTTTGCCGCCATCTTCCTCAGATTCTTCGAGCAACGAGGTCTTCTCAGGGCCCACCTCAATGCATGATACCAACAGTCATTGAAGCCGCGCGAATTCAATCCTAAAATTAGTAGAATTAGGTATCGGTATTTGCAATAGAGATTTTCTCAAGATAGCGCCACCCATGGAAAAAATAATTATTCCTAAAGCCAAGACCACCAAAATGATGGTTGTTCAACATCAAGGCAGCACGAGTGCTTCTGCACTCTGCCTAGAAGAATTTAACCGGATCTGACGATCCCAATTCTCTTTGTTGCCTCCCCTGTATAGAGAAGTTGACAAAATGACGTGGACACTGATAGTTAAGATAATCGTTATCCCTATAAATTTCCTTTCTGGACGTGAAGGATCTGTGTATTCTTCAACGGAGTGTTTTCGTGAAGCAGAAGGAAACCAATCGGATTGGCAGAAAGGAAACAACATTCTAATGCTTTTCGGATGCGGTAATGCTTCTAAAAGCTAATAAAAGTGGCTTTAAGGGGTGTGGAGTCATACTGCTTTAACATATTTTTCTTGATTCCACTATTGGCGTAATGGGAAACCTGCTGCTTTGCCATCCTTTTTCCAAAAATAAAACTAAATATCCACACAGGTGAATCTTATCTACATATCTGTATGATAGAAACAATATACTAAATTAATTAATTTTTCATTTAGCACGAAAAGAATGGCATAATCATTATATTCAGATTTTCTCCTTTGTGTCAGATAACCTTATCCTTCCGCTTTTGAAACATTGCTTAAATCAAACTATTGATCATTATTAGAATCCGCCTAAAGGTTTTGTAGCATCATCTAACTTGATGCTAACTCACATGCAGTTCACCTTTTAAAAAGGAAAACCATGGTCATGATTCCCTTCCACCTTTCATTTGCATGCAGGTTGTTTTAACCATAAAACATGTCCTAAAACATCCCAACCAGCGTACGTTCTAATTGTAAATTTTTTTTGGAAGGAAGGATAATGATTTATGACTAAATTAATCTAGATAAAAGGAAGTGATAAGGATAGTTACTATCCCCATCTATCTATTGGATAGGCACATGGAATGTTATCATTGTCTTCTTATATTATTATTATTTATTTATTTATTTTCGTGCTTATATGGCTCGACTCTACTGATAACGTCGTCCTGTAGGAATACAAAAACAATCAATTTGGATTCATGCCTAATGAAACGTGTGGCTCACCGATGCTTTATAATCGCATGTGTATGTGTAGTTCATTGCATATAACACACTACTGCAGGACACAGTGGATTATACAAACAATTGTTCACTTCATTGCAATATTAGAAGCCATTTAAACCCTTACACCATTGTATTTTTTAATTTTTCTGTCACATTCTAAGGTTGACGATGATAAGCCTCAAATTTGCACAGATAATTTTAGTGACTACCCATGGCCCAACTAAAGCTTCAGAACTTCTTAAGCCACAGGTCAAATCGACTCATATATTGCACACAAAGATCACAGACAAAATCTTATTCCTTTTGTTGTAGAAGTTGCAAAAGTAAGGCAATGTAAATCTGGGCACAATACAATTTACTTCCAACACATCCACAAATTATACTTACAAAAGTTAACTGACAGAAGGCCAAAGAAAAATTAAGTCAATAACCCTAACGAATGTCCTGCATAACTTCTTCAATTAGATAACCATAGGAAACGTTGGATGCTTCTGATTCCATCTAGCCACAGAAAAATTTAGAAAGAGAGATCAATTTCTTGCTTCCTCAGAGTTTTCTTCACGGAGTTGCAAACAAATTACAAGGAGCAAATTAGTTTTCATAAAGACATACCTTTTTTAAAGATTAAAACCACATATCCTTTGGACTACATATAACCCCATTTTCTTTTTAAACTATTAGTTTCGAGTAAGGAAAATTTCAAGTAGCTTTATGTGATCATATTATTTTATATGGAGTGGATACAAATTTCAGCTTCCTCATTTCCCAATAAGCATAATGCACTAAACCCAATACGGTTTTTTTTATCTCAGCGGGATTAATCAATTTATAAGGACCATATAAAAACCTCATTGAAATAATATGTTATCTAAATATTTATATATTATTGACTCTTCAATAACCCAGTTAATATTTAAATTCACCTTTAATGAATCTAACTTTCTTGGATGACAAGAAATCATGTTCTATGTTTCGATATTTAACATCTCTGTTTATAATTTTGGGTTACTTTTTCAGTGAAACTTTACAGAGGTGGATGAGTCCATAGGCTTTAGTGTTTGAACCTATGATCTGATACCCTTTGTAACGAACCTCCCTAGCCTACCTAGGAATTTCGCCCTTAGGCTGCATTAAATTAAATATTTCTTCCTTTACAGTTGAGTTTTAGTGGCCATCACAAGTGTATTAAATCAATCATTACAGATATAGTGATTACAATACTCTTTTGTTCAGCCCTTAGTCACTAAGATGCAACTAGGACAAAGGGCTAAATTATAGCATACAATTATTAGAACTCTTTGATATCCCTATCCCATCATAATTGTAATAAATGTTAAGTTTTGCTAAAACTAATTAGGCTAGGAACAATGATTTAAATCCTAATAATCGTATGCGACATGGCACCATTACTTCTTTATGTCATTTGTAAGAGTACCAAGCTTCATTATGCATGAAATAAATGGTGGTAAATCATTGACAATTCTATGGAAGACATTCCTGCATAACTATTCCACATGCATGAACCTTTGCATAATACCAAGTATACTATACCTCCTTATGAAATGTAAATATGATCATAATCACCTTGACATGCATATGTGATCACACGTGAGTCACATGCATTATTCCATCCATCATTTCCATAAGAGAGATAATTAAGAAATCCATATAAGTGAGTTGTATGATTTAACATCCTATCAAGTAAGGATTAAACATGAAACACATACCATGCAAGTAAATATCATCCGAATAGAAGGAAACACCATTAAATATATTAATATCTAAGCACGTGTCATTCATTCAAATATTCTCGGAACTAAGAAAACTCCTCATAAGAAAATTGGAACAGTAATAGAGAGAGAGAGAGAGAGAGAGAGAGAGCAAAGTCAACATGCAAACATTCCATGCAAATGACACCAAATAAAACCTCACACGGAGGAGGAGCACCACCACCCAGCCATGAACCACCTCTGATTCCCCCCGAGCCAAAGAGCTTACCAAGGATAAACTGTCCTCAATTAATCGATGCACTGGGTATTTAATACCCTCTTTCATGATTTAGTTACCATTAGCGGTGTCCCACTTTATGGATTTTTCCATTTTCCTACGTCTTTTCCGGAAAATCTCATCTTTATCTCCCACGATGCTTTTCCATATAAAATCTTGCCTTTATCTCCTGCAAAGCTTTTGTATCCGATGGATCTTTATCTCCCATCCATTTGATGGATATCCAATCCATCCAAGCTTATCTAGAATCACATCTAAAAGCTTTATCATGAAAGATTTATCTCTATCCCATTCCTCATGGGATTTGCCAAGCATCTCCTCTCTCTTGATGCTCCACCCTCCAAGTGATTTATTTTATTAATTTATTTAATAACACATTTTCTTTTCATATTACATATCACCTAACTTTCCTCAGCTTAGGTTCAGAATAGTTTAACCCACAAAGAAGGGTATCAAACCGAGCTCTCCTCAGCTTAGGTCCAAACATTTAACACACAAAGGAGGATATCCCACCTAGATTTAACTTAGCTTAGGTTTACAATAATTTAGTATACAAGGGAGGGGTGCTACAATGAACCCAAAGGAATAATATTAAACCCAAGGGATTAATATTATAAACCCAAGGTATGTAAACCCTAAGATAAATATTATAAATACTAAAATAAACATGGTTGATTTTCATATTGAGACAATCCTTGTCACAATGAGACATTCGACAATGGTTGACGACGGTTGGCCATGATTGATGATGGTTAACCACGATTGATATTATAAACTTAAGGGAATAATAAACCAAGGGATTCATATTATAAGCCTAAAGGATTAATACTAAAACCCCAAGGGATTATGAACCCAAGGGAATAATATTATACCCAAGGGACTAATATTATAAAGCCTAAGATAAATATTATAAACACTAAAATAAACATGGTTGACCATGGTTGATTTTCATGTTGAGACAATCCTTGTCACAATGTGACATTGGACCATGGTTCACCATAGTTTATTTTCATATTGAGACAATCTTTGTCCCAATGTAACGTTCAACCATGGTTGACCATGTTTGATTTTATAAAACATGGTTGACCATGATTGACCATGGATGTCCATGGTTGACCATGATTGTCCATGGTTGACCATCATCGTTGACCATGACTAATCATTTTTTACCATGGTTGACTGTGGTTGACCATAAATACATTGACAATGGTCGACCATATTCAAGCATGATTAAACATCATTGATCATGGTTCATCATAGAGACATTGGTTAACCATTATGACCATGGTTGATGATCGTGGAGCATGCTTGACAATGGAAGATCATCATTGAACATTATTGATCATGGTAGATGATGATTGACATTGATTGACCATAGTTGATCATGGTCGAGCATGTTTCACCAGATTCAACCATGATTGACCATATTAAATTTTATTAATCTATTAATAACTTTTATTAAATTATTAAGTAGTCTTACTTAAATAATTAATAATTGATTTAAGATCATTTATTTATAAAAATTAATATTAATATATTAACCTAAATATTTATAATAATTATTTATAATTAAATTATAAAAAATTTATTGTTATTAATATTCTTTAAAATTATTAATATTATAATTAATCAAATATTGTTATTTATTTATAATATTATTAATTATTATTATTATTTATTTTTAATGATATTATTGTTTAGTAATAAAACCAATATAATTTTTTAAAATTTAATATTTTAATAGAAATCTATGCTATTATAATTTACTAATTCAATATATTGTAATTTACTCATTCAATATATATTATAATTTACTAATTCAATATATTATAATTTACTCATTCAATATATTATAATGTAAATATTTCTATTCAAGTATATATACGGGGTTAATTGTATTTTTGAAACTTTAAAAAGAAAAATGTTATAATTATTTTTTATCTATTTTATTTGTTATATAGAATAAATTTGTTATCAACCAATGAAAGATATTCATTGATTACATCTCATATAAAAATAATCAATAAAAACATTAAAAAAATGGATTTTATTTAAATATAATAAGTTTAACTAATATTAAATTTAACTGATTCTAAATAATATTAAAATAATATTAATAATAATGTTAGATCTAATTATTTTTTAATTGTGAAAACAAAGGTTACGTGAATAATTTGTGTGATGCATCATGCTCCTTATGATAAAGTAAGCTCTGGACAAATGAAATTTAATATTAACCCTAACAAAATTTTAAAGATGTAGAGTTAATGCGAACACGTAAAATTTAACCTTCAAGCTTTAACGGGGATCGCACTAACTAATACTTCCTCATTTCAATATGTGGAAACAAAGCAGACTTAACACGTTGTTCACATTAGAATTCACAAAGCAAAAATGAAAATATGTTGAAACGAAATTAAGGAAACTGATGATAGATGGCATACATATTCCCTTGAGAGATAAAATAATTTTTGATTATATTTTCTTGAGAATACGTAAAGTCAATCAATCAAAAAAATAAAAATGACAAATAACAAAGCTTCATCTACCTAAATTTGAAATAAGAAGCATTCAGCTACTAAAAAACCTTCAACTAATTAAATTACATAGAATTATATTCCGTTATAACTTCACAACATATATAATTATGGATAAAGCTTAAAATACTATAACCCTTATAATAGCATTAATATTAATAATATAATATTAAGAGTATTATTATTTCGAACATTAATTTAATATTATTATTATTAATCATAATATTTATTAATAGTAATATTTATTACAAATTTGATATTACTATACAACTTAATACCTAATATTATAAAACTTATAAAAAACTAATTATAAAACTTATAAAAAACTAATTAAAACTATATAAAGAAATTAAAAAACATATAAAAAAAATTAAAATTAAAATTTGTAAAATTGTAATATTATAAAACATAAATTTATTATAAAAATTAGAGTTAAAAGTTATAAAACCCTCAGAACTACTTTATTGCTATGGAGGCATCACCTATGCAACTATGACATTTATCAATACATGTTACGCTATGCTATCATATTGTGCCATGCATAGGTCACATGTTTAATATATTTCATATTATGTTAATAGAGTTGCGATAAATTTATACATAATTATGATAAATTAGTTAAATTAAAAATTAATTAATATTTTGTAATTGAAATTAATAAATTATTATTATATTGAATTATTTGATTATTTCATATAAAAATATTAAGTAATTTTATTTTATATAATACTTTTCAATATAACTTTAAGAATTAACTCAACTGGTCAGGTAAAAAAAAATTCAAAATTTACTTAAAAGTATAAAAAAAAAATAAAAAACATAAAAATCAAAATTTGTAAAATTAAAAACCATAAAAATCAAAATTTGTAAAATTGTAATATTATAAAACATAAATTTATTATAAAAATTAGAGTTAAAAGTTATAAAACTCTCAGACCTACTTTATTGCTATGGAGGCATCACGTATGCAACTATAACATTTATCAATACATGTTACACTATGCTATCATATTGTGCCATGCATAGGTCACATGTTTAATATATTTCATATTATGTTAATAGAGTTGCGATAAATTTATACCTAATTATGATAAATTAGTGAAATTAAAAATTAATTAATATTTTGTAATTGAAATTAATAATTTATTATTGTATTGAATTATTTGATTATTCTATATAAAAATATTAAGTAATTATATATGTTATATAGTTTCAAGTGTTAGTTCAATTAGTTACAAGGTTCATTCTCCCGGAAGTCTTTGGGGTTAGACTTCATTACTGGTTGAGGGGCTTGATTCCCTTTAGAATCGATTAGCCCAAATTTTTCCAAAATATTTGTGAACCACAACTAAAATAAAAAACACTTTTCAATATATTATTTTTAAATTAATAATTTATATTTAAAAAATTGAAACCCTATAATTTAGTCAAATAAAAGTTTTAATCATTGAAAATAAAAGTTTTAATCATTGAAATGTAACTACTACGAATAAAATCTTGCCACTCTCAGTTATACTTATGACAACGTTTGTATGGGCATCCTAGTGATTAATTTGAGTAGTAAAAGTTTTGGAAATATTATTGTGAAGGTTAAAACATTAACCTTTGTGTAAGTTATATTAAAGGTTGAAATATGTATCGCATAATCCTAGGAATAGAAGTCTTATTTTTTATTTTCATACTTTCTCTTCTGACAATTGTCCCTATCTCTGTTACATAGGTATTGACGTACCATGCGACTTAAGCAGTTCCGTTCATGATCATAAAAGAAAGGAGGACGATAATGGGGACGAGTCCATCTCCCCAGTCCAACCCTCCTGCATGTTCTCTTTTGCCATAAGCCTCAACTGGCAATTTTCCTCTTCCACCTACAAATAAAAACGGAGGCCCTCTTAGAAATTCAACATTATATCTATTTTGTCAATTACCCTCTCCATCATTTCTTGAATTTACATATGGTTATCATAAATTTGATGTTTACTTTGATTTAAATTTACATATAGTTATCATAATTTTGATGTTTATTTTTATTTAAATATGATTTTTATTTCGATTTTACATTTCGAATGTGAGGGGGATTTAGAAATATGATGAACAATAGTCAAGTCAACTATGTTCTGACGATTATAATAATATACTGATCAAACCTTCCCATAAAGATTGCATAGGTTTTAGTTTATAAAATATCATGGGTAAATAAGAGTTCACACAATTGGAGGTGTTATGTGTAAGGTATGTATTAATTTTTTAATTATTTAATTTGTAAATAATTTGTCATTTTCATATGAAAAAATAATTTATTTTAAATTGTTATTATTGAAAAAATATTTATAAAATTAAAATGTGACACTTTTTTTTAAAATTACTTATAAAATTAAAATGTAACACTTTCTTTTAAGTGTGACACCTCTTTTTAAATTTGATCCTTGAACCCATCCCTATTACAAAAGAAATATAATTTAATGAAATAAAATTAATAATATTACAAAAGAAATATAATTTAAATGAAATAAAATTAATAATACCACTATTTATATGTAATCAAAATTAATTTTATATATAACTATTATAAAATTACATATTTAAAATTCTGAATATAAATATATAAATATATATATATATGATTTATTTATTTTAAAATTGTAATGCTCTAATTTATATAATTTAATATTCTTAAAAGCACTCTTAGATAAGATAGGTACATTATTGATTATTCAATTTAAACATCAATAAATTACGATATAATTTAAAAATATAAAACACAATATAAAAATATTTAATTTCAAATATTGGAAACAAAATGCCTTAAAGTTTTATTTAAACCATATTTACAAGTTCAAGTCAACAAATAAATTTTGATTACCAAAAACTTTTCTAATTAAATTCAAAATGATTTAACAGAAAAATAACTACACCAATAGTCTTTGAAACTTTAGTCACTCTTCTTATCTTATATGGCTGTGAGGTTTGGGGTTGAAGCATCTCCACAGAATCATGGAGAAAGATTGAGCAAATCCAGAAGCATTTTATGACTTATAACTTGAAAATTAAAAGTAATACACCCTATCCTATTCTCCTTATAGGAGCAGGTCTTTCCCCTATTGAGGGCCTAGCTATGATTAGGTTTTTGTTGTACAAGCGCAAACTCAATAGCATAGACGATCATAGACTTCCTAAGCTAGCTTTAAATTCCAGCCAAAACCACCTAAGGCTCAATCGGGAGTGACATAAAAACACAAGGGCCTGGTTAAACTATTGGGAGATCAACGATAATGATGCATTTCAAAACATAAATAACATTAAAGATATTGTTACTTTTAAGTTGAAAGAAAAAATGTGGTGTGAAAAAGATTTAGCGGCTAAAAGAAAATTAAGTTATTATAAGAAGGTCATCAACCCCACCCTAGAAGATCAAAAGTATCTCTCTATTTTAAGTAGCTCAAAGAAGAAAATTAATATAGCAAAGATTAGAACGAATTCTCATGAGCTCCATAGTGAAACAGTTCGTTGGGCAGTTCCTAAGACGCCATGGATGGAAAGGATCTGCCATATATGTGAGAATAGGAACATGAGGATGAAAACCACTTCCTCTTAGAGTGCCCCACGTACAACCACATTAGATCTCAGTTGTTGGAGCAGTCAGTGGGCAGCTAAACAAAATACAACAACAACAGATCAAAACACATCACAAAAGAGACAAAGGAGTTTTAGGTGGTTCACCCAACCATTCTGGGCTACGTCGACCAAACATAGGCATCGACAATCTTATTATCAAAATAGGAGATTACAAGAGAATCAATTTCCTCTCAAACGCTCACACTCAATCCAATCCGTATGGACACCTGTTTTATAGCTAAGAGGATCTAACTTCCTCATAAATCCTCCTACAACAAATATAGGATGCATTAACTCACTCCCAACAAAATAGAGCTAATATAGCAACCAAATCAGATTGTTGTCACCTATTGAGATTTTTGCCTATTTTATTAAAACAAAAAATCTCAACAATCTCCACCTTGACAACAAATAGCCTGATGCCCGTTTCTTTATTATTTATTTTTTCTGCAAGCCAAGAGAAGCCAAACACCAACGCAGCTTCTCCAACAAAACTGGTTTCGTGAACATGTCTACACAGTTTTCCTTTGTATGCACCTTTTCAAGAGAGACTCCCCTTTCAGTCATAACCTGTCTTACAAAATGGTACTTAATTGGAATATGCTTTGATTTACTATGATACGCCAGATTCTTAGCCAAATTTATTGCACTTTGACTATCACAAAGTAACCTGATGTTGTCCTGTAACCTACCAAACTCACCAAGCAAACCTTTCAACCAAACCGCCTCTTTGCAAGCATGCGAAACAGCAATGTATTCTGCTTCAGTAGTGGATAAAGCAACAATGTTTTGTAGCTTTGACATCTAGCTAATAGCTCCACCTGCATGAGTAAAGACGTACCCTGAAGTTGACCTTCTCTTATCCAAATCACCTGCAAAATCAGAATCAACATACCCGTAAACAGATTCACTACTCTTATTGTAAGTAATACAATAACTACTTGTGCCTCTCAAATACCGAAGCACCCATTTCACTGTTGACTAGTGTTCTTTACCCGGATTTGCCATATAACTGCTGACAACCCCAACTGCATGTGAAATATCTGGTCGAGCACAAACCATCGCATACATCAAACATCATACTACATTGGCATATGGAATTCGAGACATATAATCCTTTTCTTCATTTGCATTAGGACATAAACTGGAAGAAAGCTTAAAATGGGAAGCTAAAGGGACCGACACAGGCTTCACATTGTTCATACCAAACCTCACAAGTATTTTCTCAATATACTTTTGTTGTGATAGCCACAGCTTACCATTGCTCCTGTCTCTAAAAATCTCCATGCCCAAAATCTGTCTTGCTGCTCCAAGATCTTTCATATCAAATGTCCTTGCCATCTGAGTCTTTAACCTATTGATTTCTTCAATGCTTTTGCTTGCTAAAAGCATATCGTCAACATACAACACTAAGATAATGAACATGCCATTACTTAACTGCTTAAAGTAAACACAATGATCATATTCACTTCTTATATATTTTTGACTCAACATGAAAGAATCAAATTTCTTGTACCACTGCCGAGGCGACTGCTTCAGACCATACAATGACTTCTTGAGCCTGCAGACAAATTTCTTATTGCGATGCTGAACAAACCCTTCCGGTTGTTCCATATAAATTTCCTCATCTAAATCACCATGTAAAAACGCAGTCTTAACATCTAGTTGCTGTAATTCTAAATCAAGCAAAGCAACTAACGCTAACACAATTCTAATTGAAACAATTTTAACAACTAGTGAAAATATCTCATGAAACTCTATGCCAGCTTTCTGAGAAAACCCTTTTGCAACCAGCCTTGCTTTGTATCTGTCCTCTGAATCATTCACACCCCGTTTCACCTTGAAAACCCATTTACATCCCACAGTTTTCCTGCCTTTGGGAAGTTCAACCAGATCCCATGTGCCATTCTTACCTAAGGCCATCATTTCTTCCTTCATAGCTGCTTTCCATTTGTCACTCTTTGAACCTTCTACAACTTCCTGATAACACAAAGGTTCATCATCGTTAGCGGTCAAAGCAACTGAAGTAACATAATCATCATACCTTCTCGGAGGGCGTTTGATTCTTGTAGACCTCCTTAAGGATGTTTCTGGTGCTTCCGCAATTGGCTGACTACCATCTGTAGGAACTTCTTCATGACCACCATCTGAGACCTGTTCATGACCTACATCTGAACCCTGTTCATAATCTGACTCTGAAACCTGTTCATGACTAGAATCTGAACTATGGTCATCATGACTATCATCAGAAGTGCTGTCAAACTGAATGTGCTGAAAATCAGATACATCATCCTGTTTCAATTTATTATCTACATCTAACTGTACAAGAGAGGATTCATCAAACTTTACATCTCTGTTGATGATGATTTTGCGGGTAGTAGGATCCCACAATCTAAATCCCTTTGTTCCATCACCATACCCAACAAAGATATACCTTTTTGATTTTGGATCTAATTTAGTTCGCTGATGTTTAGGCACTAGAGCATATGCATCACAACCAAACACTCTGAGTTTAGAATAATCACAAGGGTGTCCTTTCCATACCTCTTGAGGAATCTTGCAACCTATCGCTGTCGATGGCGACCGATTTATCACATAACAAGCTATAGCCACCGCTTCTGTCCACAACTCCTTCTGCAAACCAGCGTTACTCAGCATACTCCTTGCTCTCTCCAAAAGAGTCTTGTTCATGTGTTCAACAACTCCATTTTGCTGAGGAGTATACACAGTAGTCTTATGTCTCTCGATCCCTTCATCCTTGCAATAGTTTTCAAACTCCTTGGAGGTAAACTCACAACCATTGTCAGTTCTTAAACATTTTATAGTTCTACCAGTGTTGTTTTCTACCAATGCTCTAAACTGCTTGAAAACTGTAAAAACATCAGACTTCCTTTTCAACATGTAGACTCATACTTTCCTAGAAAAGTCATCAATAAACAACACAAAATATGACAAGCCACCATACGAGGTTGTAGGTACTGGGCCCCAAACATCTGAATGGATATAATCAAGTATTCCTTTACTAGTATGTTTGCCTGTTTTAAACTTTTGTTTACTTTGTTTGCCAAACAGACAATGTTTACAGAAATCTAACTTTCCAGACCTTAGATTAGGAAGTAACTTGCGATTAGCCAAAATCTTTAACCCTCTTTCGCTCATATGGCCCAACCTCTGATGCCATAGGCGAATGGAACTATGGTCATGTTCAGACACCGTAGACACATGAACTGACCTTGTTCTTCCTTCTAACTGAAACAGATTTCCTACTTTCTTAGCTTTCATTACTAGTAAAATACCTTTGTAAATTTTCATTACTCCACCTTGAATGACAGTTTTATATCCATTTGTGTCAAGTGCCCCCAGTGAAATTAGATTTTTTCTTAAATCTGGTACATGTCTTACATCAGTTAACATTTTGGTTGTCCCATCAAACATTTGCAGCTGTATACTCCCTATTCCCACAATATTAGATGTGACATCATTACCCATGTACACGACTCCATCATTCACTGATCTATATGTCTTAAACCAGTCTCTATGAATACACATGTGGTTTGATGCACCGGAATCTAACAACCAATGTTGATCATGATTTGACAAATTAACTGATAAGACTTCGTCGCTCATACCTGAACTAGATGCTGAACCTGTATCAGTTGTGTTCGCTTCCTTCTTTTCTGTTGATGAAGCTTCTTTAGAAGTTTGTTGTCTCTTCCAGCAATCCTTCTTCAAATGCCCTGATTTGCTGCAGAACCAGCACTTTACTTTACTCTTCTTTCCTTTTGACTTTGAATGTGAATCGCTGCGCTTACCAGAGCGTCTTTCTCTAGAACGACCTCTAGCCATCATTGCCTCTGATGTAGAGGTGTCAGCATTCGACCGCTTCCTGGTCGCCTCTGACAACAAAGCTCCGACGACATCATCAAATTCAATGGTTTTGGATGAACTAAGACTTATAGAAGTAACAAAATGATCCCACGACTCAGGCAACGAGCACAATAAAGTTATGGCTTTATCCTCGGCTTCAAATTTTACTTCTATGCTTTCTAATTGCACCATTAAAGTATTAAAAACATTCAAATGATCAGTAATGGAAGTGCCTTCCTTCATTCACAAACTGTATAGCTACCGCTTCAGAAGAATCTGATTTGTCAAGGATTTCGTCATATACAGCTTCTCCAACTTCGTCCACAAACCAGCAACAGTCTTTTCAGACACGATGTTAAATAAAACATCATCAGCCAAACACAGTCGAATACCGCTCAAGGCTCTTCCATCCAATTCATTCCATTCATCATTTGTGACAGGGTTAGGCAGTTTGGATCTGCCCAACAATGCCTTCGCCACGCCTTGTTGTACCAGCAGATGATGCATCTTTACCTTCCAGATCTCAAAATTATTTTTGCCATTAAATTTCTCGATTTCAAATCGGGCACTCTGAGTTTTCGCCATCTCGTTTAAAAAATCAAAGAATCTCCAATTCCAATTTAAAAAAAAATAAATCTCAATAAACGCCTATGCCTTATTTTACCTTTGCCTTTTATTAAAAAAAACAAACCCCTTTGCTTTGCTGTTTGAATCTCTAATTTCAATTAAAAAACAGTGTAAATAAAATTTGGCACTTGCTGATGAACACAAGAACTGCGCCAGCTGAAAAACGCTCTAAGTGTTGACAATTTGGCACGTGTATAAATCTAAATCCCGCGTCGATCTAAAACTTGGCGCACTGGCGCGTGTCTCACTATCGGTCCAGCGCCAACTCTAGTGCTTGGCACACCTGTTCAATGGTTACCCGCGCCAATTGCCAAAACAGTTTTTAAAAAAATATGAAATACTCCACCGCAGCAAAACGTATCAAACTCCTATCCACACAGGTCCAATATAGCGCACAGTGCAATACAAGGTCTGCGCAACCGGAGTTTGTTTCACGAAAAATAGTCTTGGCTCCTCTGCGCTATGAATTGAATCCCTACATCTGACGTTCACAGCAACCATATGCAGCAGATGTAAACAACAATGGTTAATCCATACTAGCGCACATTTTAAACAAAAAATTGGTGTATACCGTAACACTGCTTCTCGTAAAAGCAAAATATTCTGCGCTTTCACCGTTATTATATTATCCTTCACGCTGTTGCAATGCTATCCTATGCAGCAATTTCAATGCCCAGCCATCACGCAGTTTTAAATCAGCGCAATTTTAACAAACGGGGTACTTGAATTGCACTGCCAGTGCAATTCCAAAACAGCGCAATTTTAAACAACGCAGGTCCAATCCCACACAACAGTGTTCTTTGGCATTCAACAACGTTCTCGGTCCACCGTTTATTAACTCAATCTTTAACATTCAGTCCGCTCCAAAACATGTGCTGGGTAGTGCCACGCTCCAACAGTAGGACCACGTTAAACCACTGCCACGCCACGTTACACACAGGACCTCCTCTGCTGCGCCACGCCTCCAACATGCTCTGATACTAATTGTTGGAGCAGTCAGTGGGCAGCTAAACAAAATACAAGAAACAGCAGATCAAAACACATCACAAAAGAGACACAGGAGTTTTACGTGGTTCACCCAACCATTTTGGGCTACGTCCACCAAACATAGGCATCGGCAATCTTATTATCAAAATAGGAGATTACAAGAGAATCAAGTTCCTCTCAAACGCTCACACTCAATCCAATCCGTATGGACACCTGTTTTATAGCTAAGAGGATCTAACTTCCTCATAAATCCTCCTACAACAAATATAGGATGCATTAACTCACTCCCAACAAAATAGAGCTAATATAGCAACCAAATCAGATTGTTGTCACCTACTGAGATTTTTTCCTATTTTATTAAAACAGAAAATCTCAACATCAGTTTCACAATCTTTGTTACAATACTGACCTTCCTAGTGTTTTACAATGTGAAAATTATAGTGAGGTCGGGAGACTTCTCTCCAAGCTTTTTGAGCATAAAATCTTAAATCAAAATAAATAATTTGTTTCTATAGGTCCGATAGACCAATGTTTGGTCTCAGCGGGTAGACATTAACCACCATCATCATCATCAATATATTAAATTTCTCCCTATAGAATATAATATGTTAACTTTCATTTATAACCGGCAAAAACCAGAACTATTATGATGCTAGACAGTAAATAGGTTACCACGGGCTGGGCAGCGGAAATGACGTTATACGTGTGCGAAAACTTCATAATAAAAAGGATTATCAATGATTATGGAAGCGCAAGTGAAGTTTGGAAATTGGGACAACAAAGTTTTCTGTGCAACCTTTTTCAAATGCAGTTTGAGTGAAAGAGCACATTTGTGTTTTCCATTTTTATTATGATCATGCTCAACATAATTGAAGTCTTCTATGAAAATGGCACATTAATTTGTCTCCTTATTTTGCATTGGCTACTTCATATAATTGAATTTATTCACATACTCTCTCCACTATCTACCACAGTATTCATTGTCTTCACTTATTTCAGCATCATCGTCATCTATCTAGAATAAATGTGTCCTATCCGAAATCAACCAGAAGAAATAATGGAGCAGGTTCAACATGCAGTAAGTTCAGGATGACCGTTAATCGATTCGCACCAGCCACCCTTCATCACTGTCATCCCAAATCGTACTTAGTGATAAACGATTTCTAAACGCGTCTACGCATTCCTTCACAGTATACAGGGAAAAAAGCTTAGGTTCATAATTATTAGGGTTTTCGTACAATATTTAGTACAATACATATATTCATCTCTCAGAAACCCTTTTAGTTATCACATGTAAACCTGAAACATTCAAAACATTCAATACAACTGGAGCGCAGGATAGGGGTAGGCTTACGGTTTGTGAAACTCGCAAGCTCGATAGTGTTAGGGTTTGCATATGGAAACTATTTACAGGAAAATAAATCTCCCTCAGACATCAGAGCCAAGGGAGAAGAATAAGCACATACGACTAGTTACGTGTTTTACAAAATGCAAAGAAAAACGAGGTTGGCGTAAGGGAATTTTTGTTAAATGTGCAGCAAGAGTCTCAGAAATGTGACAAGAAATTTTAGCACGGGAATACAAATAACCTGAACGACTCCAAAATTTGATAACAACATCAAAAATCGAATTAAAATGTGTGGTTCAACCTGAATTAAAATGTTTACGTTAGAGCAAGGAACTCTTTTTTTAAGAAAAGTGGCATGATCGTTACTAATATTTGCTTGAGGTATGATATTTCACTTCAGCGAAGATCCATTTTAATCTTCCCTATGGCAGAGGGGTGATAGTGCTATGATCCAGAATGTTCACTAACGAAATCTTACTTGCAGAGAAACTAAATATATGATATTTACTAGTTTTTTTTAAAGTTATTTTCTTATATTTTATTTAGCACGAACCCGAGGGCATTACATAACCCATGTGCCATAGTAATCTTGCTTCCAAAAAACCAAAATATGTTATATTTACTAGATTTTTATTATGTCATTTTCTTTGATTTTATTTAGCATGAACAGGAGGGTGTTACATAGCCCAGGTGCCATGTAGCTATGATTGATTGTTTGTATTTTTTAACGCAAGAGGATACGATTTTTGGGATTTTGTTTTTAATGCTAACCATAGGGGATTTCAAAAGTGCCAAGTTGCTAACAAGGACGGAGGACCTTTCCTAAACTGTAGCACCATGTTATTTCTCATTAATGGTTAATGATGATACGTGGTTATTAACCAGGGACTGCATAGTTATTAAAAACATCCCCTATGATGTTTAAAAAGTCACAAAATTTTAAGAGTCCAGCCAAAGCCATTGCCTCTGCTTTGTTGTTCGTCCCTTTCCCTCCATGCCAAAAGATGTCAATATGCTGGTCCACCCATGGAATAATAAAGACCCCACATGCACAAAAGCCATTTTGTGCCGCCCCATCAAAGTAAGCACAAGGAACATTTGTGGGATCCATATTTTTTCCTTGAAGCTTACAAATACTTTGTTGAATACTGGGGGATTTGCAGGCGAAGAACTGAGATAAAATGGAATCAAAAACAGAGATATGACTTTCCTTGCTGTTATGGAAGAGTGCCCTGTTCCTCCATTTCCATATAGCCCATATGGTTAGCAGCGGAATAGGCCTCGAGTCTGATTTCATCTTACTCCACCATAGAAAAGCGTCCTTAATAAATGGAAAAGAAATCCTATTAATTCCAAAATGGTCAGCAAGACTCTTCCATATCCTCAGAGAATGGGGACAGTTAAGGAAAATGTGATAGTTGTTTTCTTCATTTGATTTACAGATAGGACAAATTGTTGGCCCACTCCAATTCCTTTTTTGAAGGTTGTCCCACATTAGATTCTTATTGTGAAAAACCAGCCAAGCAAAAATAATAATCTTGTTGGGGCAACTCGATTTCCAAAAGGTTATGGGGAAAATGATATCTGGTAGGTTGGAATTGTCCAGTTGAAGTTGGTTATAGATATCCTTTACAAAAACAGAAGACCTCCCCTTGTAACCCTTCCATATTAGTTTATCCTCCTCCTCTGATCTGAAAATACCCCTGTTTCTCATAGACCAAATGATTTGATTCCATTGGAGAGCCAGATCGTCATTGAGATCCAACATCACGGCCAATTTCCATATAGGAAGAGATCCCATCCATCTATCAATGGCTTGGTCCCAATAGAATTTCCCTTTTTGTTGTAAGGCCCAAAGTAACTGCTGAGAAATGGATGTTTCCTCTTCACCTCCCACTATGGGATCAATTCCTATAATGATATTTTTCCCCGATTGAAAGCTCCATGCCAGATTTTTAAGAAAAAATGCTCAATTTTTCGGAAACTTCTCCAAATGGCTGATCCATGAGGAGATCCAATTGTCCCTTGTCTATACCAGAAAGATAAATCTCTGTTGTCCATATATTTTGTCTTTATGGCTTTGCTCCAGAGACTATCCCCAAAGACAGCTTTCCATAATGATTTGCAGAGGAGTGCTATGCGGAACATATTTAGGTCCATGATACCCCAGCCCCCCAATTTTTTTGGACGAGTCAAATTTGAGAGCTTTGTAAGGTGGAATCTTCTATACTCTTTGTTTTCCCCCCAAATGAAATTTGCAGTTAATCTATTCAGTTTGTGGATTATATTAACAGGTATGAAATAGAGATGAGCCCAATAAACCATTAGTTGAACCAGTACTGCTTGTGTTAATATAGCTCTCTCGGCCAAAGAAATACATTTAAATTCCCAACCCGCTATTCTCTTGAAGTACCGGTCATGAATCCACATCCAATCAGCTGATGAGTATCCCACAGGTTTTAGATGAAAGCCCAGATATTTCAGGCCCTCATTAAGGGGTTTGGATTTTATATTAAAGAGGTTGATCAGATATGCAACAAGCTCCGCATTAACATCCTCCAGATGAAAAGACGACTTGTCATCATTTATACAGAGCCCCATGGCTTTCTGGAACTTTCCTAATATGACATGCAAACAGGTCCATGAGGCATGACATAGCATTGCCGAAAGTAAGATGTCATCAACATTGGCTTTCTGGAACTTTCCTACTATTACATGCAAACAGGTCCATGAGACATGACGTAGCATTGCCGAAAGTTGTGAGAATGAAAGCCAATGCAATTTCCCACTCTACACCCTTGTGATCATCAAAATAAAATTTTTAACTAATATTTTGGGACATATTGTAACATTAGTAATTAGAATTTATAGTTTAGGAAGACCACCAACATTTATGATCTCGTAATTGTATTTACTTGTATAAATATTTTATGATTGTTCTCGATAAATAAGCTTTTCAGTGTGCGCTTCATTTTGGCCTGTAATACTAGTATGATGAGGTTTGGTGTCAATGTAAGTACAATTGAACTCCATTAGTGTGCTTGTGTGGAATGGGTTGGCCGTGCATTGAATGGTTTAAGTACGTTCACGGATTTTTCAACCCACTTAAGTGGATTGACCTATTTGCGAGATCACTGCAAGAGGTTTTTGAACCCACCTGTGTGCCCCCGCAATGAATGAGAGCCATCAATTTCTGCATTGATTGTTTTGTTGCAACAGGGACCACCAACCTCATTAACCATCGACAAGTTTGTTCTGTCGCATACCGTTGATTCGTCGACCACACACCGTTGATTAGATTGTCACATGTCGTGGGGATGTCCTACTAAGTTCGTCATTTATCATAAAGGTTTTAATGTTCGACATTTGTTGTAAATTTTTTCACATCTATCCTCTGTTGGACAAAATTTTAACGAATATTTTCTCAGTACATTATTATTTGATGAAGGTTTTTTTTATATTCATTAAATAGTTATGAGGATCTTGCAAATTTGTCCTGATGTGAAGGTTTATGGCTTATCGGATTTTTTTTCCAAATTGTGATACATTTTGCATATCATTAGATTGTAGATTTTATTTAAGATGAGATCCATAATTTCTCTAGTTGGAGTTTTCTTTTCTAGGAAAAAAATTACCCAGAATGGATAAGAAAAGAAAACTTAGGAGTGCATTTATTTTTAGTGATTTGTGGTAAGATATTTTCCAAGGGAAGAAAGACCCAAAAGATAAAGAAATTTCACGAGAACGTCCAGATGATGACAAACAACATGCCATCTAGGAAGTCAAGAATAATAAATCCTATAATATGATTACAACAATGTTTTAAAAAGAGGTAAGAAGATACATTCATTCCTGTAAGACAACGTATGCAACATTAGAAATTTTAAAAGAACTCTATGATTCACATTCAGAATTGGATTTGGATATTGTTCAGTTGTTATTGAAGTTATTTAATTTGGAAATGAAAGAAAATGATCCAATGAAATTGGCTTCTGAAATAAAGGCTATTTTTCATGATATAGAAGTGAGAGGGTTTAAAGTAGATTTATAATTAATTGCCTTCATCAAGGCCCTACGCCCTACCTACTCTCACTACATGGAATCTCTCCAAGCTAGTGGACAATTAAAGGAAATCACTTTTGATAAATTAGTGAATAAAATTGTAGAAAGAAAAAATGATTTTGAAAGGAAAGAGTTTGTTTCTGCTGCTAATATAGGAACCTTGTGCCATGCACAAAAGGAACATAAATCTGAAAATGAGTCTATCAAAGGTGGAAAGAATCATAAAGGTCAAGGTAGAAGGAATTTTAGAGGTATGGGGGGTAACAATAACAACAATCAAGGTGATAGACATCAAAATGACCAAACACATAAAAATTTCAATCTAAATCAAATATCATATGTTATAGGTGTGGAAAAATTGGTCATTGTTTAGTTAATTGCAAGGCTCCTTCGGAGAAGATTAATAATGAAAAGAAAGAGTCATTTAGTGACAAAAAACAAAAATTATCTTCTGATAAAAATAAAGAGAATGAATCTACACATTATATAGCTGCTCGCTGCAATTTCAATATTGATAATGTTTTTAATACTACATTTTCTTAATGGGAGGGCAATTGGATTTTAGATTCAAGTGAAACTTGTCATATGACATTTCGGAAAGATATTTTTGAAAGTTTTAGTGATAATGTTGATGGTGTTATTTATTTTACTAATAAACCTAAAGTTAAACCATCGGGAATTAGATCAATTAGATTAAAAATTCTACATTTAGCATATTATATATTGAAGGATGTTCTTTATATTCCTCAATTTCAGAGGAACTTAATGTCACTCATTCGTATCAAACATCAATGACATTCAATCCATATTTTTGATGGCATAATTGAAATTCGAAGAGCAAGTGATAATTCAATAATTATGACTCGTGTTGAAGAGTGTACACTATTGAAATTAGATAGTAATTCATCTATTGCGCAATATGCTATAAATTCAGCTCTATTAGTACAACAAGATAATAATTTCTCTTCAAGTTTATTATGGAATGTTATATTTCATCACATCAACTATAATGACATTAGAATTATGAAGGAGCGGGACATTAAAGGTCTTCACACTATTCCAAGAAATCTCACACCATGTACTGCTTCGTGCATCTTGTGGAAACACAATAAACAACCATATCATAATTTTGTTTCTATATCTTCCAGAAAATTAGGTCTCATACATTCCATTTGGGTGGACCTATCCCTGTCCTAACTACAAATGGAAGTAAATATATACTCACATTTATTGATGACTATTCGAGGATGTGTTGGGGTTTTTCTTTTAAAGCAGAAGTCACATGTTTTTTATATGTTCAAAACATTTCAGGCTCTGGTTATAAATGAAAATCAATAGAATATTGGTATCTTAAGGACTGATAATGGAGGTGAATATACTTTAAAATCTTTTGAAAAATATTTAACAGATAATGGGATCAAACACCAAACTACTATTGCATATAATCCACAACGAAAAGGTGTTGCAAAAAGGATGAATAGGACATTTCTCAACTTGGTTCGATCAATGATGTTTTTCAAAAATGTCAAATTAATGTTTTAGGGAGAACCAATACTCTGCGCAACATATATTAAAAATAGATTTCCTTCTTTTATACTCAACAACAAATCACCATATGAAGTTTGGTACAATTGGTTACCAGTAGTTCAACATTTTAATGTTTTTGGATCTACTTATGCACTTATTCCTGAGCCTCAAAGAAAAAAATTAAATTCCAGAAGTTAAAAGTGTATTTTTTTGGGATATTCTAGTACATCAAAAGCATATAGATTATATGATGAAGAAAACAAAAAAAATATTCTTTCCATGGATGCCATTTTTTTAGAATCTGCAAAATATTTCTCTACTATTGATAGACAACTTGCTCATTTAGAGAAATTTGCATCCAAGAAATTTTACTTTGAATCTGAAAATATAGGTCCACATACTAAGGGGGGATTCCCATTCTGGATCATTCTATGTGTTTTCCATTTTTAATTCGTGAAGATATTTCGGCTCAGGAAAATTTGGAAGATAATATCATTTCTGCAAAATCAAAAAGTGTTCCTGAAGAACCTACACTTCAGGATGAGCATCCTTCACAACTACCTTAGTAATATTTGAGAAGATCCACTCATATTCGCAAATTTCCTAGAAAGTATGTTGATTATGAAATACACAGCTCTTCTATAAGTAATGTTTCTAATGATTGTAATTATTTCACAATTATGACAAATTTCGGTATGTTGCATTATTATTTGGGAATTGAAGTTTCTCAAAAACCCAGACACATCTTAACTTCTCAGAAGAACTATGTTGGACAATTATTAAACAAGTTCGGAATGCAAGATTGTAACCATGTTTCTACTCCTCTGGAGAAAAAGAAACTTTCTTCCGCTGAAGGAAGTCAATTTGATTATCCAACAAAGTATAGGCAACCTGTTGGAAGTTTACTTTTTTTAACGACTACTAGACCTTGTTGTCCCCCTGTAATTTGAAGGTTGTAGGACAAATCACAAGAATGTAATATCAAACCAACTTCGTGGTGGAAACCTAGCCCTTCCAATCCCAGAGAGGGCTCTCTCTGTAAAATTTATCTTTGTTGCTTGAAAATCTTAGACTAGTTATGATTGTACTTGGGTTTTGGGTTTTGATTTGGGTTTTGGAAGACTGTTTGTATTCAATTTAACTAGCATCTATTGGGCAATGGAGTCAAAAGGTAAATTGGATGGTTGCATCAATTTTTCACAGAGTAAACTCAAGGCAAGTTAGAAATATTTACTAGATCTTTCAGAATAATAAGTGGATGATGGAAGAACAATGAAAACCTTCAGCAGAACTAAAGAGCAATTAAGAATTCTTTAGTGTGGCATTCAGTCAATCAGGAAAAACTAAATAGCACTCAATAATTCTTTAGTGTGACCTTTAGTAGAAAACATACAGGTTGCAAAAGCAGCCAGAATAAGGTACTCAAAAGTAAACCATATTCATCACATTTCTATTTTGCAATTGGTATTTAGATGATTACAGTGAAGAGATGATAGTGAAACACTTTAACATAAGAGAAACGTCACCAGTATTTAAGCTATAAGAATCCTATGAATTTTCTACTTAGTATTGATGCTCCAATGCTTTAAGAAAAACATACAATGCTCCAACAGATCACTAATATTTCTGATCTCAAACAATCCACCCATAATACTTCAAAAGCAAAATTATTTATACAAAATTTACAAACTGTTTATAATAAATGTTGTCTCTAACAGACATGACATTTTTAGACTATAGATGAACTAAAAAGCTCTAACTAATGCAGATTAATAGTTCTATTGAAATGTGTTGTGCAAATGTTGTTGTTGTGGAAGTGGGAGCAGGTAAGATGTGGACCCAAATTTGTGGTTGTGCTGGCAGATGAACTAGCAGATGCAAATGTATTTCTCTTTTTCTTAGTAATTCACTCAACTGCTTGCTGATCCTCTGACATGGTAATCTGAGACTTCCCTCACTGATGGTTGATCCTGTGACTGCTCTGTTGTTTTATCATCCATTAGTGTCACAAAACATTTTGTAAAATATATAATAATTGAATAATATTTCCAAAACATTTTAAATGAAATTTATAATTAAATTTCTACAAAACTATGTGTTGTTTCCAATCCGTGGTTTTGTTTTCTCTTTCCATGAATTCACAAAAGCATGTGTAGTTTTGTTCCTATTACTCCTTCCTCTATAAATTCATTTTATCTGTATGTAAATTCCTTTTACCCTTGTAGAATACCTGGATGGTTTTGCAAAACCATGTGTTGATTTGTATGGTTGGATGAGTATTCTCACTTTACTATTTTACTTTTACCTGCAACATGATTTTACACCTGTAAATTGATTTTCACCATGCCTGTAAATTGATTTCACCATGCCTGTAAATTGATTTCACCTTAATCTTCTAGTATGAAATGCATTTACATGAATGCTATCTTTGCTCTCCTGTACATTAATTTCATGTGAAATTTTCCCTTTTATTTTCTCCCATAAATTCATGGCATCCATGAATTTTATTTCATGTATCGTTGTAAAACCATTTTACCTTTGAATCTCATTCCAAAACCTTAGTCTCATATTTCCTATAGCTATATAATTTTACCTCAAGTATGGTTTCATACCGTAGCTCTGAAACCATTTTACCTTTGAATCTCATTCCAAAACCTTAGTCTCATATTTCCTATAGCTATATAATTTTACCTCAAGTATGGTTTCATACCATAGCTCTGAAATATTACCGCATTCTCATATCTCTATATTTCACTTCAAATTAATCCACCCTATATTCTCGTAAGATTTATAAGATTCAAAACCAAAATAGTTAATAGTTTATTGCACTGCTTTAAAGTGGTACGTGGTATTATTTTAGAGGACACAATATAATATGGGGCTTCCAGGTAGCAAAAAGGTGGGTGGAGAAAACAACTAATCTCACATGCTTTTGGGATGTTAATTGTTGGATGAGTTGAGTGTGTGATATGGAATTTTAACTATTCATTTATTTCCATGAATCTCGAGGTAAATAAAAATGAAAGGGGTTTAATTCTTAGTGCGGGGTGGGCCATTGGTTGACTTTGCAGGGGGAAGAGGTAGTATAGGCTTGTAGGGAGAAATTAATATAAAGTCCAAAACTTTATATTAATAGGGTTTTGTGAAGTAGGGGGTAAAAAGAGGGATATATATATATATATATATATATATATATATATATATATATATATATATATATATATATATATATATATATATATAACTTTATGGGATTTATCCCACATTCACAAGGGAACATTCTTCATGATGGTTTATATAAGCCCACAGTTACATTTTGTTTTGACAAAATAAGCCCAAGACTACCTGCTTGTGCTTGGTGTTAGGTGTGCTAGGCTTAGGTATTGTGAATGCAAGTCGCATGGAGATGGAGTAGGAGCTAAGCCTTTGGGCTTATTTTTTATGCGAATTTCAATAAAATCCAAGGCTTTAAAACCAGAAGCTCTGTAATATATAACTTTTTGTCACACAAACCTATTTTTAATGATTTGAAAGCAGGTATTCGGCTTATGTTGGGGTAATATTCAGATGAATTAACAAGGAAAGTGGGTTGTAAAGAAGGAATTTGAGTAAAGGATGACGCAAAATGGAGGGTGTTATCACTCAAGTTGTCCCTTTTGACTCCTAAAGGGATACGACCGAGGTAACCACAAACCAACTTTGGACTGCAGGCCCTAGCCTGCCTGCAGTCAGAGAGGGCTCTCTCTTTATGATTTAGCTTTGTTGAAGGGGGTGATTTTAGGCTAGCTATGATGCACAGGGGTTTGATTGAGTTTTTGGCGGGAAAACTGACACTTTCAGATAGAGAGGCTGAGTATAGTCTGAATGTTTCAAACCATTGGGCGTGGAGTCGAGGAGGGGAACTGCTGGTGTTTTTCCTTAATAACAGTGAGGGGAAAATGGAGCAAGATAACTAAAGCTGAAGGAACTTTCAGGTTCAAGGGATGGCAAGAATGCTAAAGAAAGAGAGGCAGTTAAGAATCTCTCCAATAGATTAGCAGAGGAAACAACAAGGCGCTACCTAGGAGCAGTTAAGAATTCCTAGATAATTGGCCGGCACAGGCGAATTGGGGTAAACATGAGCCAGAAGGAATTCAATGTTCATAACCAATTCATTCAGAAGAAAACATCGAGAAACAGCAGGAATTGAGCATAGAAAGTATTTAACTAATTCTAGGCTATTCTTTCTTCCTGCTATTTAGATAATGGCAAACACATAAACAAAGATAAGAGGCACTTATTGCTTCAGGCCGCAGCGCAGGAATTCCATCTCCAACTCTTCAACA
This sequence comes from Pinus tabuliformis, assembly GCA_031772625.1. NCBI lineage: Eukaryota > Viridiplantae > Streptophyta > Pinopsida > Pinales > Pinaceae > Pinus > Pinus tabuliformis. Next base: position 488,084,023 of record CM062818.1, read on the forward strand.
CATTCATCAACAACAGACAGTTCGCTCTCCAAGCTTTAAGAAATCTTTGATTACAGAAAAGTTCAGGTATACACAGCGAGTCTCCAGTGAAAATTATCAATTGACCAACCCTTAAAACTATACAGAGGGTGGTATATATAGGGCAAAACTCTCTGCAGAGTTTCCTTTATTACATATTGACCTAATTAGGTCATAAAAATGACTACTTGACCTAATCCTATCTCGAAATAAATGCAAAGAATGTCTTGGGCCGTGCTCAGGGCCGATGTGTCAAAACTGAATGAATGATGCTGTCCTTGGTGGCTTGCTGCAGTGCTTTCTGCAATAAATGGGTATGGGTTCATGCTTTCTTGCTGTCCTGGTGCCTTAAATGTTTTGACGGTGATTTGAAGGCAAGGATGGGCTGATGCTTATTGATTTGATTTTCTGGGGGCTTCATCAATGTTCGGGCGCCTCAAGCCCCTAAAAAATCATGACTGATTCTTTCTGGCGTCCTTTCTTCCACTGATACTCTCTGACAAAATCTAGGTTGCTGATCTGCTGTGCTGCGTGTCTAATCACCAGTAAATGGCCGATGTTCGGCCTCTGTATCATCTGGAATTGTCTTCTGATCATTTTGGTATGTTCTGTGAAGAAAACAGATCATTTCTGCGCCTTTTCGGGCTTCCTGGGGCTGCATGGAGTGAAGATTCCTTGAAGATTCCTTGAAGATTCTCCATTTTGGCCCAAAAAATCCTGCGATGAGCGATTTGCGCAAATCGCTCATCAAAAACTGCCTCAGAATTCGATTTTGGGGCTCCGAAGTGCGATTTTCGCGCCTCTGCATCCAAAAAGGGCTAATGACGTCAGCATGACGTCATCACGTACGGTCGATGATGTGGCAGGTACGGTGGTGGGACACGTGGCAGTGACGTGGCAGGAGGCCACGCAGGCGGGTGACTGTACAGGGGTGTGACGTGGGCTGTTGACTGTGCAGGGGGTGACGTGGGCTGGTGACGTCACCTGGCGGTAAGCGGTATGTGGCACACCGCTTATGGAGGACGGCGGTTTCGGGGGGAGGGGATCCGCCACAGCCCGACGTCTGACGCGTGTCGGGAGTACGGTGGTGAAACCGCCGAACTCCCGGACGTTAAAGGCCGGGCGCGTCGGAGATAAGGGTGCCCGCCAGCCGTAGATCTGCGGGGCTGTGGATCGGACGGCTGGCGGCGGACGTGACGGGATAGGGGGTTAGTGGGCGGGAATATTCGCAGGAATATTCCGAATGTAATATGCGCGGCGGATGGGTTATAAACTTTAGGAAGATGGGTTTATGGGTTTAAATAAAGGCGCGGGTTAATAATTATGCACAGGAACTTTGGGTTAGGGGCGGAATGTGGGTTTTTACAGCGGTGGGGTGAATTTTTACAAGGGGGAAGGTGAAAATATGGGTTTTTTTGGGGGTTTTTTGGGGTTAAGGGAGAGGTTACTAGCTGACCAGATGTCAAACTAGCTCCTTAATGACGCGGATGGGCTAAAAACAGTGCCAGATGGACTGAGATTTCCCGGACTTAGTAGAATTATGGCTATAGTGCCAAGGAGGGGTACTTACATAGGGGGATTTATATACATGATGTTAATAGGGGAAGGGAAAAACTAATAGGGAGTTATATAATAAGGGTGATGAGAAAAAGAGAGATGTTAGTGAACTCCAGCCTGGGTACCTCCAACTGAAAAACTGCCTCAAACCAAAAATGGATTGCTTTATCAAAATTGGAACACAGCAGTGGCCCTTAGACCAGCCTACTCTTATGGATACTCTTTGGCCATCTGTAGCAAATATGGAGCATTGCAGCATGCATAGCACGACATATTTGGCATGTAAAACTGTCGATCATGAAAGATGATTAACCTGCTGCAGCAGGAGGCTAACAGTGGCTCCACTTGGGGATGGCTTTTCCTTGTGAAAAGTCAAGAACAGCAGGTCAGACTGCCTTGTATTCAATTGTTACTGTGTTCTGCAAATCTCTCCTGGCTGGCTGCCTTATTGATCCTACCTACCTACCTACCCTAACCAGCACTTACTTTGCTGTTAGGTGAAGTGAAATAACCAATGCAGCCACTTAAGTAATAATAACATGAGTGGGCTTTGCTGCTTGTGCTTGCTAGTGACACCAACTGAGATTTTACAATTTGTTATGGCTTTGTCAATCTTTGAGAAGATCAGGAAGCTACTGACCTCCTTTGCGGTGTTTAAATACTGTACAAAACTGTCCTGCAACATATATATACAATTTTTTGGCCGAATTAAAGAACTGTACAAAGGTTCGGGAACACTACCATGCCTTGGAGTCGGGAGATCATTGACAGCTCGATACTGAGCCTTGCAGCCTGCTGATGGCGATGTGCACTGATTTCTTTCATTATTCTGCCTGCCAGCGGATAGGTCATTCAGTACTTGCAGAGGTGCTTGTAATTTATTACCATCTGGCTCGAATAGGGCCGGACTGATCTGTGCGGGCTGCTGGTTTTCTTCTTCTTTGAATAATTCAGATGGCTGAGAACAAAGAGGCAGGGGATCCACTTGGATCATCTGGTCATATGCTTCTGCTTCTGGGTCCTCCTCAATCTGATATTCAATGGTTCTTTGGGGCTGCAAAACTAGAGGCGATACCTTTGGAACAGTATCTTGATTAACCTCCAGGTGGTCAATAGCAACAGGTGGTGGCACTTGATCATATATAGCATGATAGTTATCCTTGATAAATTGAAAAGATTCAAAACAAAACGGTAAAGTTCCTTCACTGAAATCGGCACACTCTGCGTTTTCCTCCTTTTCTTCATAGCTGAGATGGGCACGCTGATCATTGGGTTCAGGTTGCTGAACCTGAACACTGCTTCCTGCCAAAATAGGATCTGATTCCTCTGCAAGGCTGATTTGGTTGTTAGGCTCATAATCATCATCATACAGATCGTACTTGGGCAGACAGTTGAAAGAAGAGAAGCTATTATATTCACACAGTATATCAGGAGACTGCTCCATCATGTATGGCTGGATGAATATGTCATCTGTTTTGTGGCAGGTTTGTTCGTGAATGTCACTACTTTCCTGATGTGAAACAGATCTGTTCTGGTGCTCTGAACTTTCTACTTTCATTGTGATCAGCTGCATCATTTCCTCTGTCTTTTGTAACACGCTATGAAATCTTTCTTCTTGCTCTGCTTTGCGCTGTTCCTCCCTTCTTTTTAGATTTGCCTCTACGTCCACAGCTATGTCCTGCATCTGTTTCAAAGTGGACGGGCATCTTTCTCTTAAACAGAATTCCATTTCTGCGTCAAACGCTCTAGGATATTGCAATAGAGCTAAATCAAGGGGAGGTCTTATATTTAGAGGCATGGCTTGATAAACTTGATTGAATCTGTCTGAAAACTGCTGAACAGATTCATCTGGATGCCTTTCTAAATGATTGTATTCTTCGATGAGCAAGAAGAGATTACCTCTGATCATCCATTTATCAAGGAAAAGCTTAGCACACTGCTGAAACTTAGAGATGCTCGCCTCAGGCAATGCTTTAAACCAAGTCCTAGCTTCGCTTTGCAAAGAAAGGGCAAATAGTCTAAGACTGACATCTTCATCTTCCACTTCGAATGTATTAAGATAGTCTTCAAAAGCCTGGATATGTTTCTGGGCAGTAGTGCCATTCTCTCCATCAAATCTAGGGAGATATTCAGGATGATTTGCCGGCAGGGGACCAAGCACAGGAGGCAAAATGAGCGGCTTATATCTTTCAGGAACTTTACGAGGCACGGGAGTATGTACAGGAACTAGAAGACTGGACTCTATTTTTGGTTCCTCCTTGACTGTATGATGCTCTTCAACAGCATTTGAAAGCTGCTGCTCTGATGTGCAAGGAGGCTTTTCAACAATATTTTCCAAAGGAAAAACACAAAAATCTGACATAAAATCGCTTTTAAAGTACAATATGCACAGCAAAATTTGGTGCAAGAGAAAGAACATGGTCTCTTGGATGATCATCCAAATCAAGAGCCTGATCTGCTTATATAATTCCTTCGGGTTCATTTCTCCAGCGGAGTCTTTATTATGAGGGTGATGTGGAGTCACCATTATGTTATCACTCAGGTTGTCCCTTTTGACTCCTAAAGGGATACGGCCGAGGTAACCACAAACCAACTTTGGACTGCAGGCCCTAGCCTGCCTGCAGTCAGAGAGGGCTCTCTCTTTATGATTTAGCTTTGTTGAAGGGGGTGATTTTAGGCTAGCTATGATGCACAGGGGTTTGATTGAGTTTTTGGCGGGAAAACTGACACTTTCAGATAGAGAGGCTGAGTATAGTCTGAATGTTTCAAACCATTGGGCGTGGAGTCGAGGAGGGGAACTGCTGGTGTTTTTCCTTAATAACAGTGAGGGGAAAATGGAGCAAGATAACTGAAGCAGAAGCAACTTTCAGGTTCAAGGGATGGCAAGAATGCTAAAGAAAGAGAGGCAGTTAAGAATCTCTCCAACAGATTAGCAGAGGAAACAACAAGGCGCTACCTAGGAGCAGTTAAGAATTCCTAGATAATTGGCCGGCACAAGCGAACTGGGGTAAACATGAGCCAGAAGGAATTCAATGTTCATAACCAATTCATTCAGAAGAAAACATCAAGAAACAACAGGAATTGAGCATAGAGAGTATTTAACTAATTCTAGGCTATTCTTTCTTCCTGCTATTTAGATAATGGCAAATACATAAACAAAGATAAGAGGCACTTATTTCTTCAGGCCGCAGCGCAGGAATTCCATCTCCAACTCTTCAACACATTCATCAACAACAGACAGTTCGCTCTCCAAGCTTTAAGCAATCTTTGATTACAGAAAAGTTCAGGTATACACAGCGAGTCTCCAGTGAAAATTATCAATTGACCAACCCTTAAAACTATACAAAGGGTGGTATATATAGGGCAGAACTCTCTGCAGAGTTTCCTTTATTACATCTTGACCTAATTAGGTCATAAAAATGACTACTTGACCTAATCCTATCTAGAAATAAATGCAAAGAATGTCTCGGGCCGTGCTCAGGGCCGATGTGTCAAAACTGAATGAATGATGCTGTCCTTGGTGGCTTGCTGCAGTGCTTTCTGCAATAAATGGGTATGGGTTCATGCTTTCTTGCTGTCCTGGTGCCTTAAATGTTTTGACGGTGATTTGAAGGCAAGGATGGGCTGATGCTTATTGATTTGATTTTCTGGGGGCTTCATCAATGTTCAGGTGCCTCGAGCCCCTAAAAAATCATGACTGATTCTTTCTGGTGTCCTTTCTTCCACTGATACTCTCTGACAAAAATTGGGCTGCTGATCTGTTGTGTTGCGTGTCTAATCACCAGTAAATGGCCGTTGTTCGGCCTCTGTATCATCTGGAATTGTCTTCTGATCATTTTGGTATGTTCTGTGAAGAAAACGGATCATTTCTGCGCCTTTTCGGGCTTCCTGGGGCTGCATGGAGAGAAGATTCCCTGAAGATTCTCCATTTTGGCCCAAAAAATCCCACGATGAGCGATTTGCGCAAATCGCTCATCAAAAACTGCCTCAGAATTCGATTCTGGGGCTCCGAAGTGCGATTTTCGCGCCTCTGCATCCAAAAAGGGCTGATGACGTCAGCATTGTACGGTGGGTGACATCAGCATGACATCAGCATGGCGACGTGGCGGGATGACGTCAGCATGATGTCATCACGTACGGTCGATGACGTGGCAGGTACGGTGGCGGGACACGTGGCAGTGACGTGGCAGGAGGCCACGCAGGCGGGTGACTGTACAGGGGGGGTGACGTGGGCTGTTGACTGTGCAGGGGGTGACGTGGGCTGGTGACGTCACCGGGCGGTAAGCGGTATGTGGCGCACCGCTTATGGAGGACGGCGGTTTCGGGGGGAGGGGCTCCGCCACAGCCCGGCGTCTGACGCGTGGCGGGAGTACGGCGGTGAAACCGCCGAACTCCCGGACGTTAAAGGCCGGGCGCGTCGGAGATAAGGGTGCCCGCCAGCCGTAGATCTGCGGGGCTGTGGATCGGACGGCTGGCGGCGGACGCGACGGGATAGGGGGTTAGTGGGCGGGAATATTCGCAGGAATATTCCGAATGTAATATGCGTGGCGGATGGGTTATAAACTTTAGGAAGATGGGTTTATGGGTTTAAATAAAGGCGCGGGTTAATAATTATGCACAGGAACTTTGGGTTAGGGGCGGAATGTGGGTTTTTACAGCGGTGGGGTGAATTTTTACAAGGGGGAAGGTGAAAATATGGGTTTTTTTGGGGGTTTTTTTGGGTTAAGGGAGAGGTTACTAGCTGACCAGATGTCAAACTAGCTCCTTAATGACGCGGATGGGCTAAAAACAGTCCCAGATGGACTGAGATTTCCCGGACTTAGTAGAATTATGGCTATAGTGCCAGGGAGGGGTACTTACATAGGGGGATTTATATACATGATGTTAATAGGGGAAGGGAAAAACTAATAGGGAGTTATATAATAAGGGTGATGAGAAAAAGAGAGATGTTAGTGAACTCCAGCCTGGGTACCTCCAACTGAAAAACTGCCTCAAACCAAAAATGGATTGCTTTATCAAAATTGGAACACAACAGTGGCCCTTAGACCAGCCTACTCTTATGGATACTCTTTGGCCATCTGTAGCAAATATGGAGCATTGCAGCATGCATAGCACGACATATTTGGCATGTAAAACTGTCGATCATGAAAGATGATTAACCTGCTGCAGCAGGAGGCTAACAGAGGGGAAGCAGGGTGAGTTAGCAAGCCAAAAGCTTCATCATGAGAGCAACAAATAATATCTGAATCATCAAATTTCCTATAATTATAGCACCCTAAAATTGGCTCCAGCTTGGGGATGGCAGTCTCCTTGGAGGTAGCAAGAACCATAGATATCTGGGTTTATAGATCAGTGCGTTCTCCATTACGTTGTTCCCAAATATGCAACCTATTCTGCCAACTCTCAAACTGAAATCAAAACCACTCTGCATAGCGAACATTGAACTACACACTGAACTAAAAGTTGAGAAGAAAACTAAATTTGAAACTAAAAGAAGGCTCAGAGTTCTGAGCTTATTTTCACCCTGCTACCTACCCTATATTGTTAAAAATCAGGCTCACTTAAATAATACAGAAATGCCAATGAAGCCAGTCAAGTAGCTGCAGAAACAAATGGACTTCTTTACTGATTGTTAGTAAACTCAGAAGTATAATTTGATCATGTGTCCACATAATAAAAGTTTTGATATATAATGGAAACTACTAATTTATTTGGTCCTTATAGAGAAAACATGTTTGAAAACTTGAGCTGAAAAGAACCTCCATGTAATCTGTTGTAGGATCAACAAAAGCATAAGATATGATATTTTGTTCTAGGCCTTCAATGAGTAATTGATCAATTGTATCCTCAATATTAAACCCAGAAACTACTTTCTCAGTCTTGTACTTGAAAGCATAATCATCCTCAATCTGCAAATCAAAAGGTAGTACAATTTCCTCTTGCTTTGGAGGAGGAAGATTTTCCAAGAATTCTTTAGGATCTCAGAAATTATATGACTAAATTTGAGAATGCAAAAGTTTAATTCCATTTTCATATTTCGCAACAACTCACTCAAGAACACATATTTTAACTTCACCAAAAAAATTTCTTCATTTGAAAATAAGAAACACAGCTCTTAAAAAATCTTCATCAAGCTGACATTCGGATAACCCATCCTTGAATTCATTTAAAATTTCATGAAATGGAAGGTTTGCCATAAACCCTGTCATCCTGTATCACCATTAATTCTTTGGTTATGGAATCGCTATGAACTTTGAAGCTCTCGATCTTGAACAATAGATTCGCGAGGTGAAAGGTACAACCTTATGGTGTCTATTCATTGTTCATCATCAACAATCAGATCTGAACTTTGATGCACTTTTTGAGGAAGATAAAACGTTATTTCCCTAGTATGGTCACCACTATGTTACCAACCTCTAATTTGAAGGTTGTAGGACAAATCACAAGAATGTAACATCAAACTAACTTCGGGGTGGCAATCTAGCCCTTCCAATCCCAGAGAGGGCTCTCTCTGTAAAATTTATCTTTGCTACTTGAAAATCTTAGACTAGTTATGATTGTACATGGGTTTTGGGTTTTGATTTGGATTTTGGAAGACTGTTTGTATTCAATTTAATTAGCATCTATTTGGGCAATGGATTCAAAAGGTAAACTGGATGGTTGCATCATTTTTTCATAGAGTAAACTCAGGGCAAGTTAGAGATATTTACTAGATCTTCATAATAATAAGTGGATGATGGAAGAACATTGAAAACCTTCAGTGGAACTAAAGAGAAATTAAGAATTCTTTATTGTCCCATTCAGTCAATCAAGCAAAACTAAAGAGCAATCAAGAATTCTTTAGTGTGACCTTCAGTAGAAAACATACAGATTGCAAAATTAGCCAGAATAAGGTACTCAAAAGTAAATCCTATTCATCATAATTCGGTTTTGCAATTGGAATTTAGATGATTACAGTGAAACACTTTAACATAAGAAAAATATCACCAATATTAAAGCTACAAGAGTCCTATGAATGGCCTACTTAGTATTGATGCTCCAGTGCTTTAAAAAAACTTACAATGCTCCAACAGATCACTAATATCTTTCATCTCAAACAATCCACCTGTAATACTTCAAAAGAAGAAGTATTTATACAAAATTTACAAACTCTTTATAACCAATGTTGTCTCTAACAGACAGGACATTTTTATACTATAGATGAACTAAAAAGCTCTAACTATTGCAGATTAATAGTTTTGGTGGAATGTCCTGTGCAAATGTTGTTGATGTGGAAGTGGGAGCAGGTAACATGTGGACCCAAATTTGTGGCTGTGCTGGTAGATGAACTAGCAGATGCAGATGTATTTCTCTTTTTCTTAGTAATTCACTCAACTGCTTGCTGATCCTCTGATTTGATAATCTGAGACTTCCCTCACTAATGGTTGATCTTGTGACTTACTTGTTGTTTTATCATCCATTAGTGTCACAAAATATTTCAGAAAATATATAATAATATATATATATTTGAAGAATATTTCCAAAATATTTTAAATGAAATTTATAATTAAATTTCTACAAAACTATATATTGTTTTCAATCCGTGGTTTTGTTTTCTCTTTCCATGAATTCACAAAACCATGTGTAGTTTTGTTCCTGGATTCAGATTGGTCCTAATGATGGATCCTTGTTGGGATTTGAAACATTGACAAATATGGTTTCTACTGTGGATACTCTAAGACTAATTTCAAAATTTTTGTTCCTATTACTCCTTCCTGTGTAAATTCATTTTATCTGTATGTAAATTCCTTTTATCGTTGTAGAATACCTAGATGGTTTTGCAAAACCATGTCTTAATTTGTATGGTTGGAAGAGTATTCTCACTTTACTCTTTTAATTTTACCTGCAACATGATTTTACACCTGTAAATTGATTTTCACCATGCTCGTAAATTGATATCAACATGCCTGTAAATTGATTTCACCTTAATATTCTATTATGAAATGTGTTTACATGAATGCTATCTTTACTCTCCTGTACATTAATTTCATGTGAAATTTTCCCTTTTATTTTCTCTGATAAATTCATGGCATCCGTGAATCTTATTTCATGTGTCGTTGTAAAACCATTGTACCTTTGAATCTCATTCCACAACCTTAGTCTCATATTGTCTATAGCTATATAATTTTACCTAAGTATGGTTTCACCCATAGCTCTGAAATATTTCTACATTCTCATATCTCTCTATTTCACTTGAAATTAATCCACCCTATATTCCCGTAACATTTATAAGATTCAAAACCAAAGCAGTTAATGGTTTATCACACCACTTTAAAGTGGTAGGTGGTACTATTTTAGAGGATGCCATATAATGTGGGGCTGCCATGTAGCAAAAAGGTGGGTGGGGAAAAAACTAATCTCACAAGCTTTTGGGATGTTAAGTGTTGGATGAGCTGAGCGTGTGGTGCAGGGGTAAGGTAACACCCGCACATGCCCACAGTATGCATTTATCAGTAAATGCATCCACAACTATCCCAGGTGTCTGATTCTACAATGGAATAAAATCTTCAGACCTTAAATGTTCAAGTGGCCCTCTTATACAGTTCCTTTGTAACGGAACCTCAATCACCCCGCCTAAAACCTCCTATCAGGACTATTTTCACCCTCAAGCCTTCATATGAGCTTTGGTTAAAGCTTTCCCTCTAAATACTTCTATCGGGAATTAAAACCCTTTCAGAACCTTTAAACCACTCATTAAGCTGCATAGATATAACCTTCATTTCCTAAAATTGGTTATATATGGTTAATACATACAAACTTGTCCATCGGCGGTATTTCTCCTCATAACCCTTTTACAAAGGAATACGCACATAACATACCTTCCGCCCTTTGGTATGGTCTTTGCATGTCTTTTGAGGCTAACTTGATCGCTATCGACATTCGCTCCTCCCGTCGTGGGTATTGTTAACATAGGCCTGCTCTGCTCCGATATACGATTAACGCAATACCAGATTTCAAGCCATATACAATTGTGTCTATATTAATATCAGGTCCGCGCTTACCATCCACTTCCGATCACTGATAAGCCCTGAGGCCGATCATCGATATATCGCTATCGATGATATCGCGACTTCGCCAATCGCCCCTTTGCACTTCTGATCGTCGATATGCGAATTAATCACGACCGTTGATCTGGCCACGATCCAACGGTCCACAATTAATCATTGCTCGCTCTTTGCAAACCTCCAGGGCTTATTCCGATAACTTAAAAGGGACTCCACCACTGCGATTTGATCTCAGCTGTAGATGTACAAGATCTAACGGCTGCTGTGCATCACTTACACATCTTCACAATTCCTTTTACTTAGAAATTTTACACTGTTCTAGTGGTTTTTCTATGGTTACGAATTTTCCAAAGGATTGCATTCATCACTGTTTTCACTAAAACTCCCTCCTGAGATGATTCCTCGATTAATTCTCAACTTCTTCAATGGATTCTAAGAACCCTTATGATTCCTCTGAATCATTCTCCACTCCCTCTCTACATGTTCCGCAAAACTCTATCTGTAATCTCCTGTAACAGAACCTACGAGTTCAAATTATAATTAATCAACACTTAAAACACGCACTTCATGCATTCTGACATAGTCAGGAAAACTCTGCATATATTAATATAAAAACACAAGATTACATCCGAGACTCCTCGATCTCGCACAAGCCTGATTTCTACTATTTGTGTCCTCTTCCTGTTGTCTGTAGGCTTACATATATTTATATGGGAACATTGTATCGGATCATTGAAGGGTCTGATCAATCCTCTAACAAAAGCCTAAAGCTCTACATGCATGCATATGTATGTGGTAGATAAGTCTCCTTGAGACTTTATCCATTCCATCTTTTCCTCTATTTTAAAACAAAGAAGTCTTCTTATCAGCTTCCCATTTAATGCCTAAAAGCTCTCTCTTGTTCTTAGAATCATGGAACTGTTTAAGAGTTGAATTTGACTTCTACCACTCATGTTCTCATTTATTTATTTTGAGAGCATTTACATATTCTCCCACTATCTAATTAAATCACTTAAAATCCTAAATATTGCCTTAACTTGATACTTAGGAAAACTATTTCCTAAAATGCATGACCCCCTATGTCTACTATTTACAATGATTTTCCTTGGGCTGAATACTCCTGCATCAGACTCCCAAAGCAGAAAATATTCATGATCTCCTGATCATGTGTATTTTGATCCTTGTCTTCCTGGATCCCATACTTTGTTCTGTAACTGTCCAGATGCTTTGTTCCCTTGTTGTTGCTGCATTTTTGTTGTCTTTTGCTCCATTTTCTTACTCTCAATCAGGTTCAACTTCTAATTGATCTTGCTTGCTACTATTACCATTTTCCTCCATTTGAATTGCTACATCATCAGCTGCCACATTTCTTCAACTCTCTTTCTCTTTGTTTCAGGTTATTGTTGCTCTCTTCTATGCTAACTTTTACTTTGCTTTCTCCAACTTTTGGTTTTCTTGTTCTTGTTTCAATGCTTGTTGTGTCTCTTATGTTGACTTCTCTTTTACATGCTTCATTCTTTGGTTTACTTGCTTTACTGACTGCCTCGCTATCATCCTTACCCTCTTTCATGATTAAATCATGACTGTTCAGCATTCTTCCCAGCAAATTAATTTCTCCATTCCATGGATTGATTTCTTCCATAGAATTCTCTTCTTCTCTCATCTTAATTTGGTTTTTCACTTGTGCCAAATCTCCTCCATCACTTGCAACAAAGCCTGCACACTCAAAACATGTGTTAAAATAAAAAACATAAGGCTGTTGTGCCTTATTTCCCTTTGGCAACAATTTAGTTTGCTGCTCTGTTTTCTCCTTCTCCTCTATCAACACATCAGTATGTTGATTCGAATTCTTAGTAGAATTCATGAGACTGTTAGTTAGTCTCTCTTACATACCATTTGTTCTAATGATGTCTTCCTGCTTGGGTTCACAGCAGTGAATTTCTCCTTCCTTAACCTGTTGCTGGTTATCTTCACTTTGAAATTGTTTGATTCCTACTGCCTCTTTACCATCTTCAAACAATCTCTGCTCAATCTCTCTGATCACATACTCATACTCATTCATGCTTTTTAATGAACCTGCAAACAGCTTATTGCATCTTCCTGTCTCCATGACTACTTGAGACACATCTTCTTCTTCATAAAATGTAATTGCAGCTTCTATTCTACCATCAGGTTCTCTCATCAATTTCTCCAACAGTTTAATCTCCTCTACACACTTAGTGAGCACTTCATCACAATGCTCTCTTCTTCTAGCTTCATCCTTCATATGCTGTGTTATAGTATTAAAATATTGTCTTCCTTTGACCCTTGTATTTTCAAGGTCTCTCTGTTGTAGCAAATCACTACTTCCCCCATTCAAGAGGTCTTCTCCATTATACTCTGTTCTCCTAGAGTACTCCTCCAGACTTTCGACATCTTCAAAATATTGTCCATCCTCTTCAAAACACTCCTTTGTTAGTGTTCCTTTTCCCAAGGTTAAATCCTTTGCACAGGGTTCCTCCTTCTTGACATCTTTCAGTAGATGTCCTTCTTCCCTACTGTCTGTCTCAACAATTTCCATGGCTATCTCAACTGTTCTTATCATCATAATGAATTGATGATCCTTTGCTATGTCTTCAGCTAACATAGTCTCTTTCTCAAGTTTGCCTTCAGTCCCTTGTTGTTTATCTCCTCTGAAGATATCTTCAAATGGCTTTTTTTATCCTGCAATATCTTCCATCATACACAAACTATCAGTTTTAAGAATATAAGACCCTATGGTCTCACTTGATCGTTCAACCATCATATCTCCTTGTTGTTCTAAATCATTTATATGATTCAGAAATTCTGCGATTGTCTCCTCTTCAATCTCCTCAAGCCCTTCACTTGGTTGCTTGATATCTTTCTCCAGCTGTAGATGAGATCTATCTATCTCATCTTTTTCTAGAACAGAATTTTGATTCTGCTGGTCTTCTTCCTTCTTCATGACAATATCAACAAATTTCCCTGCACCTGCAAACATACACAAATTGTCAGACTTAAAATCCTTAGACCTCTTGGCCTCACTTGAAGTTTCAGTCTTCAAGTCTTCATCTTCAGTTTCTCCCAGAAATTCTCCTTGTTCTGGTTCACAAATGGATTCTTCCATTTCTAACTCAACTTCCTTAAATTTTTCCTTCATCCACTTTACTTGCTTTTGCTGTAGCCTTCTCTGCATCTCATGCCATTTTACTAGTTGTTCCTCAAGACCCAACCTAGTCTCTAGCTTTCCTCAATCATTCTCCTTAATGCATTGAGTTGTTCTTTTAATTCAGCAATCTCTTTGTCAATTTCTTCTCGACTCATCCTCTTGCCATTTCATTTGGCATCCTCTTTCTTATACCCTTTGCTGTGGCTTCTCTCTGAACCTCTGCTATTGCTATCAGTAGTCATCTTCTTCTCTTCTTTCTTCATGAGCTCCTTTGCAACAAGCCTCTACAATATCTGGACCTCCTGGCTACAATATTACCTCACTAATCTCTCCTCACTCAGTATTTTGGTAAGAACGGGTCCTCTGTCTAGAACCTCTTCTCTTGAGCAACACCTTTGCTCCTTCTAGGCTTCTGTAATCTCTCACTCTCTCTTAAGAACACTTCAATTGTCCTCTCTGTCTAATCTCTTGTTGGATTCTTCAGGTTCACTGCCACTTCTTCTTTTTAGAGTATTCTCCTTACTCTGTCTTCAAGAACTCACCTGGTTCTTCTTTCACAGATTCTCTTGTTGTCCACTATGCATTAGTATAAAAACACACATTCTTAACTTAAAACAGAACACATTACCTCACCTTCAAGATCTCAGCATGATCTTGTTCCACCCGTTCTTCTGAACTTTGAATGGATTTTCCTTTGTTTGGTTTCCAAGTCCTCTTTCCTTCAAGGAATCCTTTGTTCCTATATAGTCCAAGCCTCTGCTAGAAATGCTACAGTTTTCCAGAACTTCAATAGCTCTCCATACAAATTACAAATCTGCGCTGATACCACTAATGGTGCAGGGGTAAGGTAACACCCACACATACCCATAGTATGCATTTATCAGTGAATGCATCCGCAACTATCCCAGGTGTCTGATTCTACAATGGAATCAAATCTTCAAACCTTAAATTGTCAAGTGGCCCTCTTATACAGTTCTTTTGTAACGGAATCTCAATCACCCCGCCTGAAACCTCCTATCGGGACTATTTTTACCCTCAAGCCTTCGTATGAAGCTTTGGTTAAAGCTTTCCCTCTAAGTACATCTATCGGGAATTAAAACTATTTCAGAACCTTTAAACAACCGATTAAGCCGTATAGATATAACCTTCCTTTCCTAACATTGATTATATATGGTTAATACATACAAACTTGCCCATAGGTGCTATTTCTCCTCATAACCTTTTTACAAAGGAATACGCACATAACATACCTTTCACCATTTGGTACGAACTTTGGACGTCTTTCGAGGCTACCTTGATTGCTATCGACATTCACTCCTCACTCTATCGCATGTATTGTTAACATAGGCCTCCTCTGCTCCAATATGCGATTAACGCAATACTGGATTTCAAGCCATATACAATTGCATCTATATTAATATCGGGTCCACCCTTACCATCCACTTCCGATCACCAATAATCCCCAACACTGATCGTCGATATATCGCTATCAGCGATATCGCAACTTCTTCAATCGCCCCTTTGCACTTCCGACCACCGATATGCGAATTAATCGTGACCGTTGATCTGGCCATGATCCAATGGTCCACGATTAATCGCTGCTCACTCTTTGCAAACCTCCAAGGCTTATTCCGATAACTTAAAAGGGACTCCACTGCTGCGATTTGATCTCAGCTATAGATCTATGAGATCTAACAGCTGTTGTGCATCACTTACACTTCTCCGCAATTCCTTTTACTTAGAAATTTTACGTTGTTCCAGTGGTTTTTCTATGGTTCCAACTTTTCCAAAGGATCCCGTTCATCACTGTTTTCACTGCAACTCCCTCCTGAGTTGATTCCTCAGTGAATTCTCAACTTCTTCAATGGATTCTAAGAACCCTTATGATTCCTCTGAATCATTCTCCACTCCCTCTCTGCGTGTTCCGCAGAACTCTGTCTGTAATCTCCTGTAACAGAACCTACGAGTTCAAACTATAATTAATCAACACTTAGAACATGGATTTCATACATTCTGACATAGTTAGGAAAACTCTGCATATATTAATATAAAAACACAAGATTACATCCAAGACTCCTCGGTCTCGCACAGGCCTGATTTCTATTATTCGTGGCCTCTTCCTGTGCCCATAGGCTTACATATATTTATATGGGAACATTGGATTAGATCATTGAAGGGTCTGATCAATCCTCTAACAAAAGCCTAAAGCTCTACATGCATGTATATGTATGTGGCAGATAAGTCTCCTTGAGACTTTATCCATTCCATCTTTTCCTCTGATTTAAAATAGAAAAGTCTTCTTATCAGCTTCCCATTTAATGCCTAAAAGCTTTCTCTTGTTCCTAGAATCATGGAACTGTTTAAGAGTTGGATTTAACTTCTACCACTCAAGTTCTCATTTATTTATTTTGAGAGCATTTACATGTTCTCCCACTTTCTAATTAAATCTCTTAAAAGCCTAAGTATTGCCTTAACTTGATACTTAGGAAAACTATTTCCTAAAATGCATGACCACCTATGTCTACTATTTACAACGATTTTCCTTGGGCTGAATGCTCCTGCATTAGCATGCGATATGGAATTTTAACCATTCATTTATTTCCACGAATCATGAGGTAAATAAAAATGAAGGGGGTTTAATTCTTAGTGTGGGGTGAGCCATTCATTGACTTTACAGGGGGAAGAGGTAGTATAGTCTTGTGAGGAGAAATTAATATGAAGTCCAAAACTTTATATTAATAGGGTTTTGTGAAGTAAGGGGTAAAATGAGGGATTATATATATATATATATATATATATATATATATATATATATATATATATATATATATATATATATATACACACACACACACACACACACTTTATGGGATTTATCTCACATTTAGAAGGGAACATTCTTCATGATGGTTTATATAAGCCGATAGGTACATTGTGTTTCGACAAAATAAGCCCAAGGCTACCCACTTCTGCTTGGTGTTAGGTGTGCTAGGCTTAGGTATTGTGAATGCAGGTTGCATGGAGATGGAGCGGGAGCTAAGCTTTTGGGCTTAATTTTTATGCAAATTTCAATAAAATACAAGGCTTTAAAAGCAGAAGCTCTGCAATATATAACCTTTTGTCACACAAACCTATTTTTAATGATTTGAAAGTAGGTATTCTTCTTATGTTGGGGTAATATTAAGATGAATTAACAAGGAAAGTGTGTGATAACGTAGGAAGCTGAGTAGAGGATGATGCAAAATGGATAGCAAGCGGGGTGAGTCAGCAACCCAAAAGCTTCATCATGAGAGCAACAAATAATATCTGAATCATAAGATTTCCTACAATTATAGGACTCTAACAGACCTAACATTACTTTCTCTATGGGGATACTTTTCAGGTTCAAGCATCAACCCTATGAAGGTCATTGAAGTGCAGCAAAAATAGTGTTGAAATACTTGAAGGACACTCAATCTTTTGGCATAAAATAGTCCAAAGTTGCAGATTTCTATATCACTAGATATTCAAATTTCTGACTTTGATATTGATAAGGAGAATGGGGTCGCTACTTCTGGTTATTGTATGAATCTGGGATCAACAACCATGTCCTGGAGGTCATGCAAGCAATATGTCCCTACTGATTCTACCACTGAAGCCAAATATGTTGCAACAACTCAAGCGACAAAAGAAATCATTTTACTTCACAAGATACTTGAAGACTTGTAGGAGAAGTAAGAATATACAACTCTTTTATTTGTCAATAATTCTTCTGCAATTCAGTTGGCCAGGAATCCAAAGTCTCATGATCGAAGGAAGCACATTAACATGAAGTATCATTTGATTCGACATTATGTAGAGACCAAATTTATTCATATGACACATTGTAATGCTTCAAAACATACAACATATATCTTCACCGAAGCATTAGGACAAGAAATGTTTGAAAAATTCATAATGTTACTCGACATGTCATATGTCACTTTAGATTAAGGGGTGAATGTTAACTAATCTGTCGGGATATATTGTAAAATTAATAATTAGAATTGATATTTTAGGTAGTTTTCTAATTATAGTTAAGAAAACCACGAGCAGTTATGATCTGGTAATTGTGTTTACTTATAGAAATACTTTATGATTGTACTCAATAAGATAAATTTTCCATTGTGGAGTTCATTTTGGCCTGTAACACAAATTGCAGCTTATATATTTGTTATTGGTTATGTCTACTACATGTCTGCTCCACGTCGCTGCTTAGAGTTCATTCATCAATGGATTCCATATCAACGTTCTCTCCTTTACCCCACATTCCCTTTGTTCTTATATTGTTTTCAATTTCTCACTTTAATGCATTAAACCATAAAAATATTGAAACTACCTATCCATTGAATACGAGTTACTTCCTCAATTTCCATCAAAATGCAACTGCCCACAATGGCAAGGGCCATGGATTTCCTCTGTTCTTCACATCTACTTTTATTGTTGTTGCATGGCCTTCATTTCTCATAAGTGCTCTCACTAAAAAAATGAACATAATATTGCCCTCATTGCCATAATTTTGAACATGCGACTGCCCTCTGCGAATGTATATGGTAATATCGGGGGTTAGAATTGTACCAACCACTCTTTTGTATCCTTATCTTCGTCATAAAAGCATGTAACCACCAAGATTTGAATTTGATTTGCATTCCTACCTTGAAATAATTTTTTTAAGATGTACTGCCAATCCAATCTCACTTACTTTCATTAAAAATATTTGTGGAGTTTAGTCCTAGCGAGGTTGCATGCTCAAATTTTGTGGGGAGGGTTTATCTCACTTACTTTTGTTAAAAATATTTATGGGGAGTTTAGTCCTAGCCAAGTTGCATTTTCAAATCTTGTGGGGAGGGGTTCATGATAGAAGTTATTTTAGAAGAAGTAATGTTTCCAAGGGGTATCCAAGCTCAACCAAACCTTGCACAATCCTAATGATAAGCATTCCATTATGTGCAGATTGGTCTTCTTCCCTTTAAGACAAGGATTAGCCCTTTCCTAAGAGCAACCTAGTCAAAAAAAATTATTAGCCTCCAAACCATGTATTTACATAAATTTTGAAAATATATATTACACATATTTGAAAAAAAATAAAGTGTGCATTTCCACCATTTGAATGTTTTATAAGGTTTTTGTTTTTAGAATATTAAATCTATTTTTCTATTTAAAAATATTTAAAAATGTTTTCAGAGGGTTAAATTTATTTTCTTATATAATTTAAATTAAAAAACACTATATTATATAAAAATTATATCTCTTAATTTCTAATAAAAATGGATTATTTCTTAAAATTATTTTCTAAGACTTAATTTAGAAAATATAAAAATATAATCAAAATTAAAAATATAATTATAAAAAAAAAAAACATAAAATTTACACAATTTTATTTCAAATTATTATTATAAATTTATAAAAAAATAACATATTAAAAATATTTAAAAAAAAAAAATTAATATATAAAAAATATTTATATATTAAAAAAATGTCATAACATTTTAACTATAAAATTCACATTCATTTTATTATAGAGATTCTTTAATCTTGTAATTTTTTTGACTTGCTAATACTAGATTTAAAGAAATAAATCGTAAATCTCCGTTACTCGCATGTGTGGTAGATTGACAAAAATAAGTAATCTGTCAATAAACATTAAAGGAATAAATCATAAATCTCCATCACTCACCTATATGCTAGGTTGGTAAAAATAAGTAATTTGTCAATGGACATTAACTGAGTAGAGTTATATATACCTATTATATTTTAGCAAGCCAGTTATTTAAGTCCGGGCTCTTTTAATGGCCATTAGCAAACTACGTATTTGTTACTGGTCTACGTAACTGTTACTGGTCATAATCCGATAGGATTACTACCCTACAGGAATTTTATAAGGCGAACGACTTCTAAGATTTGAGGAAAGCTCAAAGCTGTTTCCCAATAGCCATGACAACTCTGTGAAAATGACCGTGAACACAAAATTCAAGGGTAGAAAGTAATCCCATCACATTGCTGGCAACCTGGTACCAATTTGACCCTCGCTTTCAGTTTTTTTATAAACTTGTAAGTATTCAGACTTTGATATTGAAGAACCTCATTGATACAGGCCCGCATAATAATGATATTGTGTCTTGCTACTATAAGATAGGTATTTTCGAGAACATTAATTCCTATAACATCGCTTTCGTCAATCCTTTCGATTTTACTAATTCTTTAGTCGGTGAAAAAGATGGTGCACCAAATTACTACCAATTTCCGTGTCAGCGTCTTGTAACTGCTTGATGTTTTTGCTCTTTCTAAGTATTATTTTGGTCAATTTCGATTATACAAACTTTTTTAAATAGTTCAAGTTATAATGTTTGAAGATTTTTATTAAATTACATCCAATTTTTTTTTTTAATATTATAATTATTAATACAATTTTTTATATTCTTTAAATTTGTTTAAGAGATTTATCAAAATACTTACCTTGTCCTCGACTGTATAATCAACTCTTTAAGTTTTAAATTTAAATGGGTGGCAATTTCATTCTTAAATAGTTTTTTTTTATGATTTTGAAACAATTTAATAGAAAGGTATTAAGTTTCAGTATTTTGGAGTGGTGAATCTATTTTTATCATCAAAAAATAATTTAAACAGTCTGATAGTTGTATTTTTTAATTTGTTTTTATCAGTTTGAGAGAAAATTTGTTATCCAACAAAATTGTAGTTTAGTTAGACAACACTAAGTTTTTTCATTAAAACATGTATATTACCAACATAGATCTATCTTCCTAATCACGCATCTAAGATGAGCAGAGCCTGATCAAATTTGTTTAGGTGAAAACTTATTTTAGAGTGGAAAAAACAATGTGTAAATTTGTATTCTTTAAACTGTATTTTGAATGTTATAAAGATTATATAACATCTTATTTTGATCAACACATTAAATTTGTTATTTTTATTAAAATATTGTGAAGCATACGCCAATGTTAATTCATATTAAAATATTTTATTCATAACTCATATTACATATTTTATTCTATACAAAATTAAAATATTTTCTTTTAACAATTTGTTTATATATGTGAAATTGATATCACATGTTAAAATATTTTTGAAACATATAAGATTTAATCTTACTCACATGTTGTTTTTTACTTCTAAATACCTTACATGACCAGACGGATCAAATTTGTTGAGGTGCAAACTTATTTTATAGTGGAAAAAACAATGTGTAAATTTTTATTCTTTAAATTGCATTTTGAATGTTATAAAGATTACATAACATGTTATTTTCATCAACACACATTTAATTGGCTATTTTTATTAAAATATTTTGAAGCATATATCAATATTAATACATATTAAAATATTTTATTCATAAATCACATGGGATATTTTATTCTATACAACATTAAAATATATTTTTTTAACAAATTGTTTCTAGATATATATGAAGTTGATATCACAGGTTAAAATATTTTTGAAAATATAATATTTAATCTTAATCACATATTGTCTTTTTCTTCCAATTACCTTACATGAAATTATATAAGGTCATCTCGCCAACTAATTAAATATGAATAGCATATTTTTTTTCCTTTTTGGTTATAGTTGACATTACTTTTCTATTTCGAGACTATTTTATTTTTATTTTAAGAACGACAAACATACTTACACATCGGGTCAATATTAATTCATATTAAAATATTTTATTCATAAATCACATGGGATATTTTATTCTATACAACGTTAAAATATTTTCTTTTAACAATTTGTTTCTAGATATATATGAAGTTGATATCACACATTAAAATATTTTTGAAAAATATAAGATTTAATCTTAGTCACATATTTTTTTTACTTCTAATTACCTTACATGAAATTATATAAGGTCATGTGAACAACTAATTAAATATATATATCATATTTTATTTTTAATTTTGGTATAGTTGACATTACTTTTCTATTTCCAAAATATTTTATTTCTATTTTAAAAAGTACAGACATACAAATGTTGAGCGACTTCTCTTCTTGCATATAATGCAATAGCAATAATTGTTCAGGGGTGCATAGTTCATGAGATGTTGTCTCTAAGTGGGATAATGAAGACTGCTCTTCTTACATATAAAATGGCAATAATTGTTCTGGCTTGCATAGTTCATGAGATGTTGTCTCTAAGTGGGATAATGAAGCCTCCCTTACTGTTTAATGGAGTGAGTGATTTCTTTCTAGACACAGAATGAGTTTTAGTTCAGAGAATGAGTATTAGTTCATGAGTTGATTTGCTTATGAGATGTTGTAGCAACCAGGAATCCCACATGTCTCCTACAATTTGAAGGAGTGACTTTTGATTGGCATGAGGAAGGTAGTTAAGGAAGAACCTTACGCTTCTTCAAGAAGGCCCCTATCCCAAGAAGTCAAATTGATGAGGGAAAGAAAATCAAAAACTTAATTGATGAGTGAAAGAAAATCAAAAACTTCTAATGGGAAGCTAACGATATCATCTAGTTTGATGGGAGGAAGAGAAGAAAGAACTGCTAGTTCGAAGAAAAAGATATCATCTTGTATTCCCAAAGTTCCATTTCGGAACAAGAAAATAAAAATCTTCTAATCAGAAGAGAAAGATATCATCTAGTTTGATGAGAGAAGGGAAAGAAAGAACCGCTAGTTCGAGGAAAAAGACATCATCTGGTATTCCCAAAGTTCCATTTCGGAACTAGCCCGTCAAGTGCATTTGTAAAATGAGTGATGGGAAAAGAGGTCAAAGGGAAAGGTTGAACTATACTTCCTCATTGATGTTATATTTTTCAAATTGTCTAGTGGGTTGTCTCCAATCTTCATACTTTTAGAGTTGAGAATGGGTTTATTGTGTTATTATTGGTATTTTCCACTACTGTTATAGTTATTCTTCAGTTTACTTTTTTATCACTCTTAATTTTACACTTTTTATTATGACTGTTGGGGTTTTTTAAAGTATTTTTAATTTTTTTTGGGGCTGAATTTCGGTTTAAAACTTTTATTTCATTTAGAAGAGTCAAGAATAATTTATTAACTTTGTGTGTTTGGTCATTTATTTGAGTCTTGATTGATTTATTTAAGGTTTAATTTTTTTATTTTTTTTTGTTGGAATTAAACATAAGTAAATCCAAAATTTCGATGGTTATATTTTATTTTTAAATAAATTTTTATTATAAAATTTTTATAGGTTAAATTTTTAGTTTTTTTTATTAATTTTAATTTTAATAATACTCAGATTATATTCATTTTAAATTATTCCATCAAATATTTTTTATTATTTTATAATAAGATTAAATATTGTTGAAAAATGCAACAAGAAATTATCAATTTGATTTTGCTTTTAAATTGAGGAAATTCAAATTTCCACATCAATAGACAACATGGATGCAGTTAAGTTATGTGACATGGCTTTCGTGACCAAGTTTACTCAGTAAATTTGAGTTGGAGGAGTTAGGGTCCAGTTAAGCATGTGTTATTGGTAATTTGTACTAATCATTGTCATTCATATAAGGATTTTTTGAGTTAAACTAGTTATAACTATTGAAGGAACTAGGGGAAGGTCAGTTAAGTAGTACGACTTCAATCAAACTCACGGATCATCCAATTAATTGATCAATCAACTCAAAATAGCTAGTGCATGTAGAGAATTCGAGTACCCCAGACTTGGTGGAGATTCCAAGGCAATGAAGGATTAGTTGTAGACTAGTCTTGAGTGTACATGTTTTCCATGTAGTCAGGTGATCAATAAATTTTGGAGAATTTCCTAAATAATAGGGGCCTAATTTCTCAAGGGGAAACATAAGGAAATAGGAACTAAAGGATTGGTTTCTCTTTGAGCAGAGAGAGAGGTTATTCATTTGTAATCTATGCTCAGTTTAGGAAAGTAATTGTAATACATCACTTTTCATCAAATTAATGAAAAAAGACATTGGGTTTTTTAGCTGATTGCGTTCCACGAGAAGAATACTCTTTGCATATGTGTTATTTCTTATTGCATATCTAAAATTATTATTCTGGATTGTGAATTACTTTCTATGGAGTAATAAAGTACGTTTGTGTCTTGTGATTTTGATTAAAATTTCATGAGCAGTTGCAAATACATAGCATAATTTCTACATGGTTTTAAAGAAGGATTTACATTAGAGCATAAATTTCAAAGTTGTTTCTCAGGAGGTTTGAGTTTGAATTTTAGTGTAGCAAGATCTCTTTAGAGCTAAGAGGATGGCCTTTAATAGACTGAGGCTAGAGTATTCATTGGAAGGAAGCTCTAAATTTATCACATGGAAGGATCACATGAAAGGAAATATTAGATGACAATGGATTGATAGAATACATCAAAACAAATCTTGCAAAACCACCAGAATCTGATACACAAAACCTTTCTCAGTGGAAGAAAGATATAGCCAAGGAGAGGAAAATAATATTGTAGGGAGCACGGGTCCCGGGACCACCTTGTCACTAATCTCCATGGGAAATAAACGCCTTATGCAATGTAGCAGAAACTGAAAAATCTATTCCAGAATAGTAGTGACCACAGAAAGAAAGTTCTTAAGGATAAACTTCAAAATATAAAGATGCAAAAGAATGACACTATTTAGCAATGTTTGAGCAGGTTCACACAAGTTCATGATGAGCTTGCAGGATTTGGTTTTATTCTTTTAGATGAAGACTTGGTAAGAATATCTCTTTTGGGTCTTCCCAAGAGCTGGCATAGCTATCAAGATTTATTGAATGGAAGGGAGAAACTATGGATTTGGGAACACATATGGTCTAATTTGGTATAGGGGGAAATAAGGCGGAATACCAGAGATGGGGCTTCATCCAAGGGAAAGGATGGAGAAAACTTTGCATTAGTTGGAAATGTAAAGAAGGGAAAGGAGAAGAAGTCTCAACCCAAACTAGAGTCCAACCAAGGGGGAAAGAAGAAAGATATTTCTAAAATTAAATGCTTCCATTATCATGAATTTGGGCATTATGCCAAGAAGTGTCCACAAAAAAGGGCAAGAAAGAATACCTAAAGAGGAGAAGTAGATGAAGCTTTGGCTTCAAAATTCAAGCATGACATTACCCTTATTCCATGCATGGCCAATACAGTGATGGGGAGCGTGTGGTACTTGGACTCAAGGTTCATCGTTCCACATGACAGGGTGTAGAGATGTTTTCAGTGACCTGGATGAAAATGATTTGCAGATGCACATTAAACTGGGAGACGCCATAAGGTATAGCGTGACCGGGTTGCTACAATCACATTTCAGAGGGAGTCAAGACCCCCCTTAGCCTTAATGATGTCATGTTGATTCTGGGCATAAAGAAAAATATCATCTCTATTGCAGTTTTGGAAGACTGCGGTCATAATGTGATCATCACTAAAGAAAATGCATTCCTGAGACACATAGCCATGAGACAAGTGAAGAAAATTGAGATTAATCTGAAGAACCTGTGTAAGTTATATGTGGAAGACTCTGTTGCATTAAGCACTAAGGGAGAAAGGGTGCAAAGCTGCGATTTCGGTGAACTTTGGCATAAAATAATTGGCCATTTTCATCATGGCACCCTGAAGATTATGTAGCAAATAACCATAGGACTCCCCAAAGGATAACTTGTGAAGTATGATGTATGCAAAGGATGTACCTTCGGGAAGTATAAAAAATCGACATTCCATGATCAAGACAACAAAGCACATGTAGTCCTTGAAAGGATCCACTCTAATGTTTATGGACATTCCTTGATAGCCTCCACTACCAAAAAAATATTTTGTCATTTTTATTGATGACTTCCCATGGAAGTTTTGAATATTATTCATGCGAAAGAAAGATGAGACATTCCCCATGTTTATAGAATTAAAGGCACTGGTTGAGAAAGAAACTTACAAGAAGATGATGGCTCTCAAGAGTGATAATAGAGGTGAGTACGTGTCAAATGAATTTACAAATTTATGTGTAAAAGAAGCTATTCAACGAGAGTCAACAACACCGCACAACCCACAACAAAATGGGACGGGTGAGAGAAAGAATCTTAGTATAGTGGGAGTAGCGAGGGTGATGTTACTTGACAAAGGCCTACCTCTACATTTGTGGGCTGAGGCATGCAACACAACAATCTATTTCTAGAAGACGAGTCCTCACCAGATTTTTGGTATGATTACATCGGAGGAGGATTTCTCAGGGAGAAAGTTGGATGTGTCACAATTCAGGTTTTTTGGAGTTTCTATTTACTGCCATGTTGCCAAAGAATAAAGGAATAATATTGGTCCAACTAAAAAATTGAGTGTATTTGTTGGTTACACAGAAACTTCTCACAACTACCATGTGTAATTTCCATACCACATAATGAAATCTGCGTGAAGGGATGTAAAATTTAATGAGGAGAAAGTGATGTGATTCTCTCTTTAATAGGGAGCTTCAGATCCCACCAGAAGAGGAGATTTTACCTCCAAAGGAGGAACTTCAACAAGTTGTGGAGTAGCCACAAATTAAGGAGTAGAGAGTGGAGACAACCACTTAAGAAGAACCATATAAAGAAGGCATGAAAAGAACCAAGGAAGATGAGAGAGTTGTGTAGGATTCGACGGATAATGTGGGTGCTCCTTCAAATTTGCGCAGGTAGAGAAGGTCACTTGATTAGTACAATGGCTACATGACTCTAATGACTGTGCTTGTAGATACTGATCGATCCTCTTTCGAGGAAATAGTAGAGAAACATATATGGGTTGATGCAATGATGGAGGAATATGAATCCATTGTATAGAACCGTGTTTGCGAAATGGTCCCAAGACAAACAGATAAATTAAGTGTGGGTTCAGGATGGGTCTTCAAGTTTAAGCATGTATGATATGGAAGCATACTAAAGTATAAGGCTCAATTTGTGGCCAATGGGTACTCTCAAGTTGAAGGTATTGACTATGAGGAGACCTTTTATCTTGTAGCAAGGTACTCATCCATTACATTAACTATTGCTTTGATTACGTAGATGGGGTGGAAGATCCACTAAATCGATATAAAAATAAAATTTCTTAATGGGGTTATTGAGGAGCAGCTGTACATCGAGAAATTAGAAGGTTTTGAGACATTTCATTAAGAGTCTCATGTGTGTAGACTCAAGCGAGTGTTGTAGGGGCTTAAATAACCACCTCGTGCTTGGTACACCGGGATCGATAGCTATCTCACCAATTTTGGACTCACCAAAAGTGAAGCAGATAAAAACCTCTATCACATCTTAGTAGAAGGTAAATTGCTTATTATTGTCTTATATGTTGATGATTTAATTTGAACTGGTGATGAGTAGTTGATCATATCTTGTAAGGAGGACCATGCAAAAGAATTTGAAATGAAGTACATGGGTCTCATGCACTACATCCTTGGGTTGGGAGTATGGCAAGGCTATGGGGAACTATTTTTGTCTCAAGGAAAGTATGTAGATGACATACTATATATAGTTTCAAAACAATGGATACACCTCTAGCAACCAACTAGAGGAAGAGTGATGCCACTTTAGGTGAATAAGTGGATGCTATCGTTTATCAGTAGCTAGTGGGTTCATTGATGTACCTTGTGAACAGATGACCAGATATGTGTTATGCAGTCAACAAATTGAGCCAAGCTATGGTTATGCCTACCAAATTATTTTGGAAGGAAGCTAAGCATGTTTTACGGTACCTCAGAGGCACTACCCAGTTTGGATTATGGTACAGATGGATATAGGGAGTGAAGTTGTGTGGCTTCATAGATGCAAATTGGGTGGGGATTCCATCAAACTGAAAGAGTACATCACGTGGAATTTTCAGCGTTGGGTTCACAACAATTTCCTGGTATAGCAAGAAGCAATGATTTGTGGCGCTCAACTCAGTAGAAGAAGAATACATGGCTACAAGTCAACCAACATGTGAGGTGGTCTAGATGAGAAAGATAATTGTTGGATTATTTGGTCATATGATGGAGCCAACTGTGATCTACTACGATAATCAAAGTCTCATCAAGCTCTTTGAGAATCTTGTTTTTCATGATCGATCCAAGAATATAATATTTTGTATCACCATTTGTAAGACTGCTTGCAGATGCAGATAATATTGTTACAGTACATTCAGAAAGAGGAACAAGATGCTGACATTTTGACAAAGGCCTTGTCAAGATAGAAGCTTGAGTTCCATAGGTGCAAGATAGGGATGGTTGATAATCCCTTTCTTTCTAAGAAGGACTGCTGAAAAATGCAATTCAAGAACTTCTCAATTTGATTTTGCCTTGATTAAATTGACAAAATTCGAATTTCCACATCAGTAGACAGTTTGGATGCAGTTGACTTGTGTGACATGGCTTGTGTCACCCAGTTTACTCAGTAAATTTGAGTTGGAGGAGTGTGTGATTCCTAACTTGTAGCAATCAAAGTAAGTTATCTAAGGTTATTTTAAGTTAAACTAGTTCTAACTATTGAAGGAACTAGTGGAAGGTCAGTTATATAGTGCGACTTCACTCAAACTCAAAGATCATCCATATAACTTATCCATCAGCTCAAAATAGCTAGTGCATTTAGAGAATTCATGTTCTTGCTCAGCTTGGTGGAGATTCCAAGGCAGTGTACCATTAGTTGTAGACTAGTCTTGAGTATATAGGTGTTGCATGAAGTTAGATGATCAGCCTAAGGAATTCACAATCCATTTTGGAGAAATTCCTAAATAATATGGGCCTAATTTCTCAAGGAATAGCACGAGGAAATAGGAGCTCAAACAAAGGTAGAAATTGACTAAGTTTGAGTGAGAGCTTCTTAGTGAGAAGAGAGATAGGTTATTCACTTGGAGGTTGTGCTTAGTTTAGGAAAGAAATTGTAATACATCTCTATTGATCAGATTAATGCAAGCAAGCATTCACGTTTTTAGAATATTGCTTTCCCCAAGAAAAATACTCTTTGCATGAATGTTATTTCTTATTGCATGTCTGAAATTATTGTTGATTACTTTCCGAAGAGTAGTAGAGTAGGTTTGTGTCTTGTGATTTTGATTAAAATTTCATAAGGAGTTGCAAATCTACAACATAGTTTCTACAAACATATCACATTATATGTCTTGGGAAGTTCAATTAGTCATGGAGGTAATGTGTAATTTGTAAATCCAAGGTTTAAATCCCCTGATCATCACCCAATTTACAAAGAAAATGACAAAAAACACACACAAGTTATTAAATTCATGTGGGATTATATATATATATAATTTTTCAAAATTTATAAAATTATTTATTTATTTATTTATTGATTAAGTTTAAGATCATTTAAATTATATCATCACTTATTTTTCAAAAGTTATGAACACATATTTTATTCTTTAATTTTATTTCACTGCTACACAATAACACCCACACCCAACCTACTTATATTTTTTTAAATTAATATCAATCTTATTAAGCACTCAATTTTTTTTCATCAATTTTTTTTTATCATTTTATAATAAAACTAAACCTGTTATATATCATCATTTGCTTCCCAAATTTATGAAATATATATATATATATATATATATATATATATATTAATTATTTATAGATAATAAACCATTTATTATATATCAATTATTTGATAAAATTTATGAAAATATCTATCTTTATTTTTTTATTCATTTTAATATAGTATTTTCATATTTAAAAAATTAATTGCAATATTAGGGTTTTCATTACATAGTCGCCCATGATGAATTTTGGGATACTTCCTTTCTTCCCGTACATCTTATCAAATATTTAGGGAGTTCAAAATATTTAAGATATATTGATAATTGTTTGAGTTAAAAATATTTTCGATATATTGATATGTCTTTGCAATCTCCTCATTCTCTATATCCTTTCTAGATATAGAGAAGTTACGCAAAGTGGAATTTCTAGTTTCTCAACGAAACCTTCTTCCAGTACATCTTATCAAATGTAGAAGTGAAATATGTTGACCCTAGGACATTGTTCACTTTTTCTTGTTGGGGAGGCCTATGCTCTACTTAACCGGAGTTCGTGCGCCAAAAATACAGGCTCCTAAAGAATATTTGGGCGGGAATTTTTGTTCCAAGGAGCTTCGGATCTCTGCTACTAGCAGCTCATTAACGTGCAATTCTTAAAGATGTTAACCCCCATAACATTTTTTTACTCTGCATAGATCACAGGAGATGGTCATCAGATACTGTCTCAGGTACCCGAAAGCAGCGTAGTAAATAATGCTGCAAATGACATGGTAATGTACTGCTTCACATTCAGGAATTCAGATTTGGTATCGATTAAAGCAAACATTAATGATAATCACTAACAATAAACGTTGGATAGAATATGATCTCTAGAATACCCGCATTGGATTTGCCAGGACTTTCTACAACATCAATTGACCACGAGATCCATCATTACTCTTTTTTTGTATTATAGATTTTTTTAACAGAAAAAAACAAACACCCTTCATTATATATGAAGATGAGTTTACATATATGACCGTGATTAATAGATCCGACTGCTTAGGCCCCATGAGACTTAAAAAAGTCGTAAACCAAAAAAGGGAAGATGAGTTTACATATATGACCATGATTAATAGATCCGACTGCTTAGGCCCCATGAGATTTGAAAAAGTCGTAAACCCAAAAAAGGGAAGTAACATAAAGACGCCCTCTGTAGCATATATCAGAGTAATCCGAAATATACCTAGTGGAACCACCAGGACTACAGGAGCCCCTTCATGCAGATCTCGAAAAAAAAACTACCAAGAGAAATGAAAGCCAACACGACAAGATGACAAAACGAAAACACCTACAGAAGACAAGAAGGACACACTTATGAAGTAGTACAATAAGGGAATAAAACAGAGAAAACAGGAATTCAATCAGTCCTAGAGCCCAAATGACCCTGAATCACATACATAACCATTTAGAAGGGCTTTGTAATGCATCAACCTAGGCTGACGAGCAATACCATAGTTGGACATGGCATCTGCCTCCAGATTTTTCTCCTAATAAAATTGCTGGAACGAAATGTCAAGAAAGGAAAGCAGCAGGAATCTGATGTTATCCATCCAGTGATATAAGGTAGGCACCTCCAGAGAGATTCGCCTCTGCACACACTCTATGACGGATTTTGAATTGCCTACAAGGAATATCTTCCATATGGAAATCTAAGAAGCGCATTGGAGAACCCCGTAGGGCCACCACCTCTACCCTGCAGTTTATCCCAGGCCCTACATGTAAGAACAAATGAAAGGCTCGCGAAGTACAAAGTTTAATATATACACCGCATCCACATAGGCCTTTGGATGAATCCCCCATCTAAGTACCCAATGGGAAACAAATCTCCCTCGTCCTTGTAGGAAACTAAGCATTGGGAGGTCATTGGAGTCCATGGGCCAACGTCGGGTAAGAGGCCAAATTTTTGAGACGAGTCATCAAAACATCCAGAGGCTTGTTCTGAAAGATGTTAACATTCCTAGAATACCAAATGCCCTACGAATTATACAACGAAATAAATCTATAAGATTTAAGCCTAGAGGTCTAAAAGATAAGGCAAGAAATGATAGAATATCTATCCACCATGACATTGATTTTGAGAAATGTAGAAACGTACTCCCATATAACAATGACAAAATGGAAAATTAAAAAAAGATGAGAACAATAAGTCCACAAAGAGGGCATCTTATCGGGCCTAAAATCCCCCTCTTCATTAGAGTTTCCCAAGTAAGAATATTGTCGTAAAGAGTCAACCAAGTGAAGAACTTAAGTTTAACTGGGGCATTCAATTTCCACACAAGTGCAGTCCATTCTCCATAAAGACCAAGTTGGTTGTTCATTTTGATGTAAGAGTACACTTCTTTAACAGATATGCTTCCCGTAGCAATATGCACTCCCCATACTAAACTGCCCTGCTTATAGGATAGAGATATCCCAACTTCACATAGATATTTGCCGTAAAGCTCCCATTCAAGCTCAAAATCCTCTGGAAAGCCTATTTCCCGAGAGTGCGACAAAGTACTTGGAGAGAGAAAGGAGTGAGAAACACTTAGATTGGATAATGTGAAAACACCTGTTGATTCAGAAATTGAATGACATGAGGCGAGAGGCTATGATTTCAAGTCATAAATTTTTCTATATTATAGTTATTGAGCAGTGTGCCATCATTTTGAGCATACTAATACACTTTACGGATCTATCTATCAATATGGGGCGTTAGAATTGTCTCCAACACTCTCTTTGTATGCTTATTACCGTCATAAAAACGTGTAACCACCAGGATTTAAATTTTATTTGCATTCTCACCCTGAAACATTTTTTTAAGATGCGGTTCCAATCCCACACCTATTTTGTAAAAAAGATTCACCTCAAATACATAAAATAAAATAAAATAAAAAATATAGGTATGTTAGGGGTAGTGAGAGGGGAATATTTTTTTAATTGAGAATTAAAAAAAAAAAATGTATAATTGGGGTTTAAGTCACACTTTCAATTATGTTATGGCCTATGTTTTATATCATGGTTTCCAACAATGTTGTGGAGGTCTATAATTTGAAGAAAATTGTGAATTGAGAATTCCAAAGGCAATTGTATTTAGTGATTCTTTTAACATAATTTACCATTTCTATTCAAGACCTCTTCCCTCATATGGAAAGTTAATTCATATTTATCATTTGTATTAGTGTATCACCAAGAAGAAATGTATCCATGCTAAATCTAATCAAATCACTCTAAGGCTGGTCACATGGCTAATTTGGGGTCAGGGTTAAATCAAGGTGAAGTTTGGTGGCCGACGAAAAAGGAGTATGCCCCCTTTCCTTAATGGTTAATCAAGAGAGTCAAAAATCAAAATCGATGAATAATTCATCATGATTTAATATAACATTTAGATGCTCTCCAAAATTTGGTTTTTGTTAGGCCAATATTGACGAATGTACAAGTTGAATGTTGTAAATATTGTAGCATTTTGTTTAAAAGCTTCAAGGTCATAATTTTGTAAATGGTTGTCAAAACATACACCATTCCAAGCATGTCCATCAATTTCAACTTCTTTATGTAAATCATGTCTCTAAACTGAATTTTGGCTCAGTGTCTTTTAATATAATAGTTATTCTCAATTCATGTTAAAAAAGATTCTTTGAAATATGCAGTTTCCACAACTAAGTGTCTTAATTTTTCTTTAAGTGTTAAATATATCTATATATTTAAAAATACAATTTAAATGAAGAAAAATTACAATATTGTAAAATTATTCACAATAATAATAATTAGGATGTTGCTTAAAAAAATACATTTTATCATTTAATTAAGGATAGAAAAGAAATTTAAAAATTAGTTATATTGTTCTTTGAAAAACTGCATTTTGCTCTTTCAATTGGAACCATAATGTCAAAACACTAACCTCATAATACATTTAACATTACTAAAATATCAAAAATAGAAATAAAATTTCGCTAAATTATAGCTTTATTTCAAATTAATAATAATAATAATAATAATAATAATATATAAATTAAACATCTATAGATTAAGAAAAACATGTAACAAGATTTTAACCATGGAAATTCACCTCATTTTACTATGGACATTTTTCAACTTATAAATAGGCTTAGGCTTTACTAATATCATATGTATCAAAAACTACAACTCATGTTTATATGATATTTTTGTTTAATTAATAATTTAATTAAAAGGGAAAATAAATAACTACTTTTAAGGAAAATTTCAACGTTTAAATTTTAACTATTACTAAGAATATTCTTAAATATTCGCTAGAATATCATTAAAAAGAAAAAAAAAAAATAAGCCTCAATATATGATAAACTATACTCAAAACCCACTTTTATCAATAAACAATAAAATACAGCAAAATAAAAAATTTATAATTGAAACGGATGTCTAAACACTTTTCAAAATCACCTATATTACCATTATTAATTTGTTTAATTTTTAGTTTTATTATTTGGAATAATGTTAATAGTTAAAAACATATGTTTTTTCAAGGAAAAAAATTAATGATTTACCATAAAGTTATTATTACCAACAAGTTTTATTTCAATTTTACAACAACTAAAAGCTTAAATATTGGAATCCTCAACATAATTGTAAATCCTAATAAATTGTTTTTCTGTCATGTTTTTATCCTACATGAACGTAGTTTTATCATACTATAAGTATAAACAAATGTTTATCCTCCACTATGTTCTCTGATAATATAATAATATTGTTAGGAATTTAGTTTTAAATCTATGAATATCATTAAAAAAATTAATTTGAATTTTAAAATTTTAAAATATTATTTAAAATTGTTTGTATCATTATATTTTTCCATATGAAAAATTAATGAATCATAAGTAATCATGAAAATTAATTATGGTCTAATGTTAAATTATGACAAAAGATTGTGTCACTATGAAAATCAATTATGTCCAACCATGGTCAACCTTGTTTATTTTAGAGTTTATAATATGTATCTTACCATTTAGATACCTTATGTTTATAATATTAATCCCTTGGGCTTACAATATTAATTCATTATCTTTAATATTATTGTTTGGGTTTATAATATCAATAAAGGTTAATATTATTGATAGAGTTTATAATATGAATCTTAGAGTTTAATATAAATCCCTTGGGATTATAATATAATTTCATTTTGTTTATTAATCCCTCTATTTTTTAATAAATTTTTTTGTAATTTTGGTAGGACCTTTCATGCATTCATGCAAAAGAGTTGGTTACATCCATGAGAGATGTTCCATGGCCTCAAGCTGCGCATTGGGGAACCAGGTATGTTGGCCATTGGATCACATTGTATGCCATCCAAAATCTAAGAAACTTAAGTCTGTCATACAAAGATTTAGATGACTGGATGCATATAAACTAGCTTACCCCTAACATGCTAACATAAGTACTACTAACAGACATATACACCATCAAAATAAACAAAAAATGAATTTTCTAACTAGTACTCATCAAATGACTCCACTGGGGTTGGGTCTTTATCATTAGAACCTGGTAATTTTGGTTGAGGAATGCACAAAATTTGCTTCTCAATAGAACCAAGACGAACATTCTCATGTCATATTTGAAATTGGACAAGTTGAAATTCTTTCTAAATTTCCTGGAAACCAGGGTCAAATTTAATGGAGTCTGTAAAATTCATAATTTCTCGTGCCATAATACTATTCATCATCCAATAAAGGTGCACAGTCTATTTATACTAAATGAGCCTACCTCAGGTATGCCTTATACCAGGAACCAGTAAATGTCAATCCTCAAGCTGCAGTTCATTCTTAGCCTGTTGGTTGAGCTCTACCTCCCAGGACAAAATCAACTACTTTACCTAAGTGGGAGTACCTGTATTATAAGCTTTGGCCATTCTGTTGATAAGTTGGGCATTTGAATTTCTACCACTTCGTCTCGGTAGTTGCGATGAGTAGGAGCCGCATCCACCAATTTTCCCAGTCTTTCAACTACGAACCCGACCCCCAATTCCCGACCCACAATGCCTGGAGAAGATTGTGCCATATCTGTCAACCACCAATCCAATACAGTATACCCTTCCACCCAAACCAGCCAATCCATAGTCCACGAAAAGACCAACGACATGCGGGCATAGGGGAACCCCCAACTAATAAGACCTGACACATATACAAAGGAAAAGAGCAAGAAGTGAATTACATTATGCCCATGCCATGCAAAAACATAACAGGTCGAGAGGGCCAACCACCAATGTCACCCATTGCAGATCACCAACATCTTGTGCTCAGAGAGGTCACTTGACATAGAGAAACAAGGGAAAATATTTCTCCTCAGAAGGGAGGTGCTATAGACCGGCTCGTCGAGACAATTCCCATAGCTGAATACACCAGAACTATAAAAAACCAGAGATGGCAAAATAGAAGAGACTTCCACATTGCAATCTACCAAATCACAAAGAAAACCATTTCCATCGCTTGGCATTCCTTCCATAAAAGACAACTGACCCAAATTGTTCCATACATTCCCATTCGATGCAATAAAATCTCATATAAGACAGACACCAACATAGAAACAACAAACACAATATAAAAATTAGCCACATAAGCATGCTCGCTTTCCAAGCAGAAAGTTCTAGTTCGCTCAGTATACAAATTGCAGGAGGGATCGACTACCTTACATGCAACAGTAAGAAATACAATTTGTCACGGGGGAGGAGGGGAGAAAAGAAACATTACATAAACGACTAGCATCGCCATGAACCTAAGGCCAGTGTTCTCCCACGAGCAAAACCTCCCTATTGAGCTTTCCACCAGAGAATAAAAACCGAGGCACCTCCGCTTAATATGTGAAACCAAGCTACAACATAGAGAAAATGCCTGAATTAGGCTATGCGCCCTCACCACTTGGGGGTTATGACCCCTGTGTCGTATCTCTCCCACGTTAAACTCACCTACACTATTTGCCACCCCTCAGTCCTGATCACACATGCTAGGTCTTGGCAAGAGCCACCCTTTCGCTCTGTGGTCGCTCATATCACCATTGTGGAGAGTTCCGAATAGGACTATGAATTGTCTCGTACCTCAATCGGGGACTATGTTTTTTAATAATAATCCTTTGAATTTGTAATATTTATCATTTGTGTTTAATATTATTTCCTGGAATTAATAATCTTTTTCAATTAATAATATCAATAATATTATCATATTATTATAAATTCCATTATAATTATTATCTTATCTATAATATAATAATATTAATATCTTATAATATAATTATTATTGTATTAGTATTATACTTATATATTTATTAATATTATTATTAAATTTATATCCATTAATATTTATATGGGTGTTTGAAAATGTTGTAATGCATGCCATTAATATGCGTATATCAACTTTATTAATATAATATTATTAAAAAATTACTTTCAAATTTATTAATATTATTAAAAAAATAATTTAAATTTTAAAATTCTACGATATTATTTAACACTGTATGTATAACTAGATTTTTTTTTCTTTCTTTTTTTTTTTTTTTTTTCTTCAAAAGGTGGAAAAACCTATCAAACTCAGTTTGTCAAACCAACAGTGAGGACAGCCATCTCTGGCTGCTATCCGCGAATGTCAGTGGACACATCACTGTTATCAAGGAAAACCACGCCACCTGAAATAACCCGCTGGTGGTCCGTAAGGAGCAGACTTTCACTCCTGCCAGATGCCTCTGGGTCTTGGGCCGTTAACCTATTTCCGTACGTCCGAGGAAGACGAGCTCTTAGCCAAGCAAAAACAGTTTTAGAGCATACTCCAGGCCCAATGTATAACTAGATTCTTACCACCAAATATATATATATATATATATGGAAATTCTATCCAACCATGTAGAAAAAATAATCTTCCTAAAACCACGGCGATAATTTCTCCAAAATTACGTCAGGTTCATCCCCGTAACTCCATTTTGATAATCGCTTATCCGACATGAGAGAACACAACAACAGCGACTGCAACATTTTAATGACTTTGATGTCAGTTTATGTCGAGGTTTGAAGCACTGCTCATCCGGAGAAAATGTCAGTTTCCACAAGTCTGCACGTAACGTTACCTAAGATATCAGTCTCCACAAGTCTGCACCTAAAGTTACCTACTCAACCGTCCATGAGATATTGGTCTGGGGATGTCTAGAGGTTACAATTTTACCGGATGGTGAAATTTAATTATAATGTGGTGATTTTTTTTCTTTAAATTTAATTTGGGAGCGTTTGAATATGATTTTTTTAGGTGAAACAAGTTTCAACATTAACATTATTAAGAACTTAGTATTTTTTTAAAATTTTCCAGTCTACTTTTTAAAATCCTACCATAATTTTTTCAAAATCGTGCCAAAATTTGCATCATTTTAAGGGAAAAGTGTGGCCTCTTGAAACTACGGCGTTGATGTGTGCAACGCACGGCCTTGGTATGTTCAACGCAGGTCACAGTCCAGCAGGATAAGGAAGGTACATGAATTTTATGAATGGACGGCTTCTAAGATCTGAGGAAAGCTCAAAGCTGTTTCCCCATAGCCATGACACCTCTGCGAAAATGACTCTTGAATACAAAATTCAAGGGAATAAAGTAATCCCATCACAATGTTGGCAAGTCGGTACCAATTTGACCTTAGGTTCAGTTTTTTTAATAATTATATAAAAAACATTTAGAATGGTATCGAAGAACCTCACTGCTACAGGCCCACATAACCATGATAACGTGTCTTACTACTATAACATAAGATAAGGTGAGAAATTTTCTACGGCACACTCCTATAACATCTCTTTCGTCCATCTTTTCGATTTTGCCAGTTGTTCATGATGAGTTGTTCCCCCGCTCTTACATAATTTAATCTGTGAAAAATGATGTGCACCAAATTACTATTAGTGTCGGTGTCAGCTTGGGGTTCAGTTCATTTTTATAAATATATATAAAGCATGTAGACTTTGGCAACGAAGAACCTGATTGACACAAGCCCTCATACTAATGATAATGTGTCTTGCCACTATAGGATGAGGGTTTTATAGAACATTCATTCCTATAACATGTCTTTCGTCCATTTTTTTGGACCCTACCAAATTTTCATCTCGCCTCATAATGTGTCTTGCCGCTATAGGATGAGGGGTTTTATAGAACATTCATTCGTAGAACATCGTTTTCGTCCATGTTTTCGACTGTACCAAGTTTTCATCTTGCCTTTACATAGAACATGCATTTAAATAGAATAGTGTAATGGGATAGATATAAATTCATGAGTAATAGAAACACTTAATTGTAGATACATCTCACATGGTCAAAAGTAATCAAATTTTTATTAATAATTATAATATATGAGAAATACTATTTTTAATAATGAAGATTCATTTTTATTTTACTATAAAAATTAGCTTTTGTTGTAATATTTTAGGTCTAATATATAGTTTATTTATGAGTAATAGAAACATTTATTTGGAGATACATTTCACATCGTCAAAGGTTTTTAATTAATTATTAATTTTTATTAATAATTATAATAAATGAGAAATAATATTTTTAATAATGAAAATTCATTTTTGTTGTAATATTTCAAGTTTAATATATAATTTATCTAGATTAGCTGTTTTATATAATGTTTTTTTAATTAATTAATTTGAAATAAATTAATAAAAATATCATAAATTTTGGAGATAAATATTAACTCTTGGTATGGGAATATTATTATGAAAATTTCAACATATTTTATGGAAGTTAAATTTCTAGTATCCACTTAATAATTATTGATCATTAAATTAAAATTTGAAAAATCAATTCTAAAATAAATATACTTATAAACATAAATATTATTTTATTTATTTATTTTTCAAACCAAATTAACCCTATAACAAAACTAGCCTCATAAAATAACCATATACCACAATAAAATGATTATGCAAAGCTCAATTCTACATAAATTTATTTAATCAATAAAAAAATATGATAAACCAAATTATTTCCCATATAACAGCATAATCTAACTATCAAATATTATGTTTTTGTTTTATCTTTATAAATAAAAAATTTGAAATTAATAAAAAAATTGTAAATTATAATTTATATAAAATCCGAATATCTTCATATTTTTATGACAGTGAAATTATTTATATTTTAAAAACCATATATTTAATAACAAAAAAAATTATAATATTATTTAAAATAACAACATTAAATTCTTAAAAATAAATAAATGTATTTTTACAGACATACCAATATTTATAATTTATTCTTTTAATATAATATTTCACATTTCCTTTTAAGAATAAATTTGTGCTTACGCTTAGCTTTTTATTCATGATGCGTTTTAAGTTTTCCATTAAAACATTTTGCACCTTATAAATCAATTAATTTAGAAATTCCTAAAATTATTTAAAGAATTATAATATTATTTAAAATTATATCACTACTTTATATATATATATATATATATATATATATATATATATATATATATATAAACCAGATTTATATAAAACCAGATTTATATACTTTTACAAATATACATATATAAATAGTACAATTATATTAAAATTATTAATATAGTTGCTACAGACAAAAGTTTCAGCTATATATATATATAATCAGATTTATATGTTTTTACAAATATACAAATATAATTAGTACAATTACA
Source organism: Pinus tabuliformis (assembly GCA_031772625.1). Classification (NCBI taxonomy): domain Eukaryota; kingdom Viridiplantae; phylum Streptophyta; class Pinopsida; order Pinales; family Pinaceae; genus Pinus; species Pinus tabuliformis. The sequence continues at coordinate 488,123,918 of CM062818.1, forward strand.
TTAAAATTATTGATATTGTTGGTATAGTCGAAGGTTTCATAAATATAACAAGAAAACTATTGCATCACTAAGAAAGTCTTACCAATACACACATTTACCTGATTAATCATGTATAGAAAGGTTACGGTCAATTTTAACTTGAGAAAAAGAAAATTACACCTTATTGTAAAGTGGACCATTTTGCTAGATAAAATTTTCTTATATATAAATGAATGTTATAAATAATAATGAGAAACTTATCATTGAGCAACTTATTAGAATTGGAATAATCTCAAATACCTAAGAAATTGGCAAGCTGAGAGCCACTTGCACGGATCTAATTTTCTAAATTTATTAAGAGTAATAGACCATTTTGCTAAATAAATTTTTCTTATATATAAATGAATGTTATAAATAATAATGATGAACTTATTGATCCGAAATGGATACTAAAGCAAGAAGAAAAGGTATTGCACACTCATGTGGAGGAATGCCTATATTATTTAGTACAACGGATCGAAAAGATTGTGAATAACATAAACAATGAACAATTATAAAACATAATACACACACATCAACACAACAAATAATCAAGGAGTTCACGAGACCCCCTAGCTACGTCTCCTGGTCCAAATTTCAGTGTCGACCTCTATATTATGTCTTCAAGAACAGAGTTTATAGGTGTGATCTCAATCAGAGCCATATCACAAACACAACAAAAGTGAAATTACGCAGGGATTTCACTTGAAAACCTTGAGTCTAAAGAGTGCACAAACTCTCCCTCTTAGTGCCTCTGATCAACTGTTTGTAGCTATGTTTTTCTCTGACTCCCTGTCTCCACTTTGTCTCTGAACTCCGACTTGTCTTTGTTCTGTTATGGGATGGCTTTTTAAGCTTATCGGTGCTGTCTAATCGCCTCCATCTTGGGCTCTTTGGCTCCCGGCCGCTGTCCGTTCAAATCCTATTGAGCGTTAAACAATCATTGCAAAATGCTTTAAGGTATGGTGGCCACATGTTTTCAAATGGAAAGGACCACTAGCACGGTTGAAAATCCTTGGGAATATGTTTCTCTATTTACACAGCAAAATACACCAAAATAGTGAGAATTTCCACCAAACTGGACTTCAAATGATATAGAATTTGACCTATCATCCTATCAGGTTCGTGTTTTATTGCAATTGCAAGTCGCATCATCTATGGGTCATAATGCCTTTATATTTGGTTCTGATCCCATTCCTCCGCTGATCCATGAACGCTGATATTGGCGTATCACATATTACGGGGTCGCAGGTCTCTGTGTTGTTCCACCAATCCACTCGCCAATCACCGATCGGTGCCATCGGCCCATCGCAATTGCAATCGCATTACCTGCGCCTATTGGCATGAACCCTTTGTATTGTTGTGATGTGATATTGCAATGCGATAAGTTGCAATTGCATGTTGTAAAGTCTGTGGGCCTGCGGTAAGTCCTCCCTTTGGAAATTTGTGATGCGATATTGTAATCTCCGCCATTGATTTGCGCGCTCAATCAATGGTCCACGTTGTGTTGCCAATCGCAATCGCATTTCCCTTAGGGCTACCTCCGATATACTCTACCGATGCGATATCGCCAAACCCTCCAATGCGATCCACCGATTTGATTTGGACTGTTGATCGGTCTGATCCAATGGCTCCTGTGCAACGTTACTTCAACCTCTGCTTTACTTGGGTTTCCGCCATTATTTAGTGTTTCCCTTTACGATAGTGTTTTTCGATAGTTAACATATATGAATACTTGGACTTAGAGGTTTGATACAAGATCCATTTCGGATCATGCCTTCCCATTGAAAAGCTTCTGGACCACCAAAAGTTGGTTTTAGGCATTGATCAAGTGAGGATACAGTTCATTCACCTATCTAACTTCTATCCATCGTACTTTACTTGGATTTTACCCTTTGAGTCCCACTCTCAGGTAGTCAACATCCCCTTAACACGTAGTTCTTAACTTCCTGTCCAGAACTATGTCCTCTTGTAACTCATTGAGATACTCAGGCAACAGATCCCCAATAGAAGGCAACTGACTTTACTCTTCAGGATCTTCAATCAATGAACGTTCATACAATCTCAAGTTTTTGGCATTAACAACTGAATAGATCTGCATATAAGCTAGAAAATAAAGGCGAAAAGCATTTTCACCAATTTTATCAAGTATCTTGAAAGGTCCATACCTTATTGGTTTTAGCTTCTTACCTTCACCTTGCATTCTGTCTTTGCTGATGTACAACCAGACTTGATCACCAACTTAAACTATGTTCAACTCAATGCTTATCATGTCTTGGCTTGTACTTGGCTTGACTTCTTTTCAGTTGTTCCTGTATTGCCTGGTGAATTTCCTAGATTTGTTCAATGAACATGTTTGCTTTATCCACATCACTATGTCCATCAACTGCTATGTCTTTACCAAAGACAAAATCCAAGGGATACTTTTGTATAAAACCAAAACAAGTCTCAAAAGGAGATCTCTGAGTAGAAGAGTGCTTGGCACGATTGTAAGCATGCTGCACACAACACAAATTCTCATTCCAAAGCTTGGGATGCTTGTTGCAATAACCTCTGAGCAACTGGATCATTCTCCCGTTGACCACTTCTATCTGACCATCTGTTTGTGGATGAAATGTTGTGCGCTTCTTCAACCTGGTGTCCATCAAATCCCATAGATTTGACCAAAACTTCCCAACAAATCGAGAATCTCGATCAGATACAATAGAAGTGGGTAACCCAAAATGAACCCATACATTTTGAAAGAACAACTTTGATGTTTGTTCAGCTGTAACCTGCCTGTTACATGGTATCAAAATACACATTTTACTGAACCTATCCACAACAACATACAAATAATCATGACCTTTCCTAGACTTTGGCAGTCCCCCAAAAAAATCCATGGAAACACTTTCCCAAGGACGAGAAGGAATTGGAAGTGGAGTGTACAAGCCTAATTTTATATTACTAGGCATGCTTGTAGCACACATAGTACACCCTTTGATATATCTAGAAACTGTCTCATGCATTCTTGGCCAATAACAGAACCTTTGCAATTGTGAAATTCTTTTACTTACACCAAAATGACCTGATATGAGAGAAGTACGTGCTTCTCGGATTATGTTAACTCTTTCAGTTTGTCAAATGCATAACTTTCCCAAATGATATAAGAGTTGGTCCTTTACATAATAATCCAATTCTTCTACTTGCTTGCCATGACTTAAAGTTGCATATACATCTTTAAAATCTAAATCTTGAGCATATTGTTCAATGTAACTTTCATGCATTACTAAGTTATGCTTAAGTATAGTAGATGCATTTATGATTGGCCTTGATAACCTGTCTGCAACCTTATTGTGTATGCCCTTCTTATATCTGATGACAAGAGCAAATTGCTGTAGAAAACCCATCCACCTATAATGTCTTGATTGCTGCAATTTAGTTTGTGAGTGCAAATATTGAGGTGGTTGATGATCTGTATGTATGATTATTTCTTTACCTATTAGGTAATGTCTACACTTTATCACACATTGTACTAATTCATACAATTGTTTATCATATGTGGGATAATTAACTACTGCAGAAGAAAATGTCTCAGAATGATAGCATATGGGTTTTCCGTGTTGCATCAACACTGCTCCCATGGCATAGTCACTGGCATCTATCTCAATCTCAAATGGATGTTGAAGGTTTGGCAGTGCTAGTACTGGTGTTGTACTGATTTTTTCTTTTAAGGTTTGAAGGCTTTCTGCTGTTTGCCTCCCCACTTAAACACCTGTTTCAACGCTATTAAAGCATGTAATGGAGCTGCAATCAAAGAAAAGTTAGCAATAAACTTTCTCCAGTATTGTGCTACCCCTAGGAAACTCCTAACCTCTATCGCAGATTTGGGTTTAGGTTAGTTCACAATGACTTCAACCTTAGAGGGATCTATATTCAATTCACCACCCCCTATAATATAACCCAAATAATTTGAATATGTTCTTCCAAATTCACATTTTGACAGTTTTACATAAAGATTTTCTCTTTTTAAAATATATAAAGTCTGCTTTACATGCTTTACATGGTCTTCCCATGACTTAATAAAAAAAAGAATGTCATCTAAATAAAAAATTACAAAGTCATCAATAAATGGTCCGAGTACATCATTCATAACTCTCATAAATGTAGCAAGAGAATTAGTTAAGCCAAAAGGCATAACCAACCATTCATAAAGTCCTTGTTTTGTCTTGAAAGTAGTCTTCCATGCATCCTATTTTGCAACTTTGACCTGATGATAACCACTTTGCAAGTCTAACGTAGAAAAGTAAACTGCTTCTTTTAATTGATCTAATAGATCATTAATACGAGGAAGAGGATAACGATTCTTGATTGTTATTTTATTTAGTGCTCTATAATCAATGCACATTCTCCACGAACCATATTTCTTTCTCACCAGCATGATTGGAGATCCACATGGTGATGTGCTTGGTCGTATAAACCCTTTATCGAGCAATTCCTTACCTGCTTCTTTATCTCTGCATTCTCTAAAGCTAACAACCTGTACATTCCAATGTTAAGTAATGGAGCATCTTGCTGCAAATAAATATCATGTACTATTTCTCGCTTGGGTGGCAGACCTTTAGGTTCTTCAAATAGAACATCATACTCTGAAACAACTTTAACTAAATAAGCTTTTTGTTTAGAATCACACCCTTCAAATGCATAGGATTTTTCAGGATCCTTTGCCTTTACAACCATTAGTAAAAACTACTTACTTGAATTCAGAATTCTTTTCATATGTCCTAAGTTTATGAGAGAATAGTTATCTTTGAGTTTATGAGCTCTTACAATGTATTCTATTCCATATTTAGTGAGTTGATACTTATTCTCAGCTCTATAGAAAATAGCTTTCATATCATACAAGTATGGACTTCCCAAAACAATACGACATATATCCAATGGAACTATATCTAACTCAACCTCATCTACAAATGTTGATCCAATAGCAAACCTAAGTTTACATTGTCTTGTTACTTGTAGCCTTGTTTTATCACACACCCAACCTAATGGATATGGCTTCTCATGAGGTTTTGTTTGTAATGCCAACTTCTTTACAATTATTTCAGAAATCAAATTTACTTGTGATCCACTATCAAACAAAATATCAACCTTATTTTGCTTGGAAATTACTCTAATACGAAAAAGCTCATTTCTTTCCCTCTCATTATTTTCATTATCAACAAATTGTGCAGAATTACTTGTGGATGCTTAAGAATCTTTACCTTTAATACCTGCGGTTGTAACTATTGTTTCATCGCCTGAATCTGATCCCATGACCTGTTGAATAGCAGCAGCATTATTTCTCTCCTTACCACCGAACTTCTTAGGTCTCCGTTCTGGATGTAAAAACTAGTAGTGTGCCTCATTATGTCTTTCTTTCTTCCAATGAGTGCATGAAGGTTTATCCTTCTTTACAGTGTTTGCCTTCCTCTCCTTCCATTTCAGTTTCTTCTTTTCCTTGCTCTTTCTTACAGAATACTTAGATGATCCCCTAACTTCTGGGTTTACATTCTTACCTCTGGCTTCTAGATGTGTAGCTTGAACTAATACATCATCTAAGCTAGTGGGAATAAACATGAGAATAGTATTATTTAAATAGATATGAAGACCACCTATATACTTCAATAAAGTCTCAGGTGAATCTAATGATATACCTAGATTTAAAGCTCTCTTTCTGAATTCCTGAGTATAACTTTGTACACTTTGACCCTTCAACTAGCAAAGAGTTTGCCAACTCATCATTGTTAGAAAATTATATATTATGGAGCAATGGAACACATAAAATATTGTAGAAATATAAACACAGAAAACGCACAAAACAAGAGAGACACAGATATACGTGGTTCACCCAGTTTGGGCTACGTCCATCCCGAACAGCCAGTCCTTCCTTTCTATTATCCAGCAAAATGAAGAGACACAACCTACAGAAAATCCGATGTAATATCCTCTGTTTTCTCTCACAGTCTCACCTCTTTGTTTCTCGCTCACAGAATACACATCTATCACACAGCCTCAAAATACAATACCCTCATACAAAGAGAGGGGTTGCCTTCTAGGGCAAAAAACCCTAAACTAAACATAAGTTCTACCGTCAGATCATCCGCCTAATGAACGGCCCAGATTGACTAGAAATTACTATACTTTTACAAGGCAATTTTACAGCTGTTTTTAGCTTCGGGGGTGCTGCCCTCGAAACCCCCCACCAGGGGGGGGCTCCCAAAGGTCGCAGCCGCCCCCCCTGGACCCCCCCTGCAGCGAATATTTTACGGGCGGCGTTGCTGCCCCCATTTCAAACTGGGGTCCTATGTGGCGATACCTTTGAATATAGAAGATAATCAGGCTCCACACCCAACAATCTCCCACTTGGAGACTGATTGTAGCAACTCCACCGCTGCTCCATTTGCTGGACAATGACTCCTCTTTGGACCTGGCTGTTTCTCATCTTCATCGTCATCCTTGAAGACCAACTGAAACTGAGCATATTCTCAGTTTCTCCCTGGTTACAACTTTTGTTAGCATATCTGCAGGATTCTGGCTAGTGTGTATCTTTTCCAGCTTCAACTCTCCATCCTCCAACACTGATCGTATGAAATGGTACTTGAGCTGTATGTGTTTAGTCCTGGAATGAAATGCTGAGTTCTTTGCAAGATGAATGGCACTTTGGCTATCACTGTATAACGTGCCCATATCATGCTCCTTACCCAATTCACCCATAAAACTTTGTAACCAAATCATTTCTTTACTAGCCTCTGTAGCAGCAACATACTCTGCTTCTGTTGTTGAAAGTGCAACAACACTTTGGATTTTTGAAACCCAACTGACAGCTGTTCCTCCAACAATAAATACATATCCTGTAGTGCTGCTCCTGTTATCTCTGTCACCTACCATACCTGCATCAACATATCCTTGTAGGGAGATGTTTGAACCACCAAAGCATAATGCTTGATTTGTGGTACCTTTCAAATATCTGAGAATCCATTTCACTGCCATCCAATGTTCCTTTCCTGGATTGTTCATGTACCTACTTACAACTCCCACTACATGTGCAATATCAGGCCTTGTGCAGACCATTGCATACATTAAGCTTCCAACTGCCGATGCATATGGAACTTTAGACATATAATCCATGTCTTCTTGGGTCTTTGGGCACATTTCCTTGCTAAGTTTGAAATGGCTAGCAAAAGGTGTACTAACTAGTTTTGCATTGTGCATGTTAAATCTTTTCAACACCTTTTGTATGTACTCATTCTGAGACAATGTTAATTTACGATTTTTCCTGTCTCTAGTTATTCTCATACCAAGGATTTGTTTTGCAGCTCCCAAATCCTTCATTGCAAATGAATTTGCCAATTTTCTTTTGAGCACATTTATTTCCTGCATGTTAGATCCTGCAACAAGCATGTCATCTACATACAATAACAATATAATATAGCTGCCATCATTTTGCCTTTTTAAATAAACACAATGATCAGAGTGACATCTAGTATAACCTTGTTTAGACATAAACTTGTCAAATTTTAGATACCACTGCCTTGGAGCTTGTTTTAAGCCATACAAGCTCTTCTTCAACCTGCACACTAGTTTCTCCTTCCCTTTCACCTCATATCCTTGTGGCTGCTGCATATATATCTCTTCCTCCAAATCCCCATGGAGAAAGGTTGTCTTTACATCTAACTGCTCAAGATGCAAATCTTCAGCTGCTACAAGACTTAAAATAGTTCTGATTGAAGTCATTTTAACAACAGGAGAAAATATTTCATCAAAATCAATACCTTTCTTCTGTGCAAACTGCTTCACCACAAGTATAGCTTTATACCTCTGTTTTCCTCCATCTTCTTCCTTCAGCCTGTAAACCCATTTATTCTTCAATGTAGTTTTTTCTACAGGCAACCTGACTAAATCCCAAGTCTGGTTATGCATTAAGGAGTCCATCTCTTCTTCCATGGCTACCTCCCACTTCTTCCTGCTTTCAACCTGCATTGCTTCTTCATAACATTCGGGTTCACAGGAATCAGTCAATAGTAAATAATATAATGAAGGAGAGTATCGTTCAGGGGGTCTACTTATCCTGGTAGATCTTCTAACACCACTTTCAGGTGTTTGGGGTGCCTGTTGTTGTTGTGGTTGTTGTTGTTGTTGTGGTTGTTGATTATTATTATTTTCAGGCACCTTTCCTTTTTCTGTGACTTCATCAAGAACTGCGTATTCCTTGTTTTCCTTTTCCTGTTTCTTTTCCTGCAACTGATTCTTATAGAAGACCTTTTCATTGAATATTACATCTCTGCTCCTAATGATTTTGTGATTTTCGTAATCATATAAGCGATAACCAAAATCATTAACACCATATCCAATAAAGGTACATTTCTTTGACTTTGCCTCAAGCTTTGTTCTATTTTCTTTATCAATATGGACAAAGGCCTCACAACCAAAAGGCTTTAAAATAGAGTAGTTTACCTTTTTACCTGTCCATGCTTCCTCTGGAACACCACCATCCAAGGAACTTGAAGGCCCTCTGTTTATTAGATAAACAACAGTATCTACAGCATCTGCTCAAAACTGTAAAGGCAATCCTGCATGCAATCTCATGCACCTTACACGCTCCATGATTGTTCTATTCATCCTTTCTGACACACCATTTTCTTGTGGTGTTCTTGGAACTGTCTTCTCTCTGCGAATTCCATGCTCTGAACAATACCTATCAAACTCTTTGCTGCAATATTCACCTCCATTGTCTGATCTAAGACACTTCAATTTCTTTCCTGTCTCAATCTCAACCAAAGCTTTCCATTTCTTGAAAGTATCAAATACATCAGATTTATTCTTAATACAATAAATCCAAGTTTTTCTAGTTGCATCATCAATAAAAGTAACATAATAACGAGAGCCACCGAGAGATGATACCTGAGCAGGTCCCCATACATCTTTATGCACAAGCTCTAATTTTTCATTCTTCTTTTCTTTCCCAACTCTGAGAAATCTGACTCTCTTCTGTTTTCCATAAATGCAATTCTCACAGAAGTCCAAATCAACATTCTTCAAACCTGGCAACAAATTCCTTGAGTGAAGAATCTTCATCCCCTTTTCACTCATGTGTCCGAGCCTATGATGCCATAATGCTGCATCTGCTCCTTTGGAAGTTAAAGCATTAACAGAGTTAGAAATACCATTGCATAAATACAATGTACCAACCTTTTCGCCTTTTGCTATTACCAGGGCTCCTTTGGTGACCTTCCAAGCTTTATCTGTGAACGTTGTCACACAACCTTCACCGCCTAACTGCCCTGTTGAAATCAGATTTTTCTTTAGATCTGGAACATGCCTTACCTCCTTTAATATCCATTGGTTTCCATTCTGTTGTTTTACAAGAACCTTACCCATTCCAACGATTTTACAGGGTTTATCATCACCCAGACGAACTTGTCCAAAATCTCCTTGAACATAGTCATGAAAGTATTTCTTATCAGGTGTGGCATGGAATGAAGCCCCTGAATCTACCACCCAGGAATCAGTAATATTTTCGAAAGAAAGAATCAAAGCATCTTGTAACACCTCGCCTGTCACATTTGCTACATGATTGTTTTCTTGCTGTGCATCTCCTTCTTTTCCCTTCCGAGATCTACAGTCTTTCTTTAGGTGTCCTTTCTTTCCACATTTCCAGCACACTATCCCCGATCTGGACTTGGATCTGCCTTTCCTTGATTTACTGCGATATCCTGAGCTCTTTCCTCTTTCCATTTTTCTTCCTCTAGACTCTGCACTCAAAGCATTTCCCGATGTCTCACCGGAGCTTTTCCGTCGCATTTCCTCACTAAGGATAGCACCGACAACATCATCAAACCTTAAAGTACTAGATCCAGAAACGGAGTTACTAATGGCCATTACCAAACCATTCCAACTTTCTGGTAATGAGCACAAGAATAACAGAGCTCTAACTTCATCATCAAAGTTTACCCCTACAGAACTTAACTGACTTGTAACTGTATTAAAATCATTTAAATGGTTTGCAACAGATCCACCTTCCGACATATTCATATTAAATAACCGTTTCATAAGAAATACCTTGTTTGAGGCCGAGGGTTTTTCATATAGTTTCGACAACGTCTGCATCAAACCCTCTGTCGTGGTTTCCTTCGAAATGTTGAAGGCGACTGACGCAGCAAGGCACAACCGTATTGTTCCGAGTGCCTTTCTATCGAGAAGGTTCCATTCTTCATCTTTCATACCCGTCGGCATCTTTTTTTTTCCGTCCAATGGTAGGTATAGATCTTTCTGATACAGATAATCTTCCATCTGCATCTTCCACAGCGAGAAGTTTTGGCCATTAAATTTCTCGACCCTAAACTTAATCTTCCGCCATTGCTCCCACTCGAACCAGGAACCCTTCTTTCCAGCGAGTTTATCAACCAAATAGACCTTCGGCTCCGATACCAGTTGTTAGAAAATTATATATTACAGAGCAATGGAACACATAAAATATTGCAGAAATATAAACACAGAAAACGCACAAAACAAGAGAGACATAGATATACGTGGTTCACCTATTTTGGGCTACGTCCACCCCGAACAGCCAGTCCTTCCTTTCTATTATCCAGCAAAATGAAGAGACACAACCTACAGCAAATCCGATGTAATATCCTCTGTTTTCTCTCACAGTCTCACCTCTTTGTTTCTCGCTCACAGAATACACATCTATCACACAGCCTCAAAATACAATACCCTCATACAAAGAGAGGGGTTGCCTTCTAGGGCAAAAAACCCTAAACTAAACATAAGTTCTACCGTCAGATCATCCGCCTAATGAACGGCCCAGATTGACTAGAAATTACTATACTTTTACAAGGCAATTTTACAGCTGTTTTAAGCTTCGGGGGTGCTGCCCCCGAAACCCCCCGCCAGGGGGGGGCTCCCAAAGGTCGCAGCCGCCCCCCCCTGGACCCCCTCTGCAGCGAATATTTTATGGGCGGCGTTGCTGCCCCCATTTCGAACTGGGGTCCTATGTGGCGATACCTTTGAATATAGAAGATAATCAGGCTCCACACCCAACAATCATTGCCTTCTACATGTAAGCTAAAGGACAAAATTCATTTTTGATAGCAGAAACAAATTCATTCCAGGTAGAAATGATTTTACCATGTTTTTGCAGATCAGCTTGTGTCTTGCCTTCCCACCATACTAGTGCAGTTCCTCCAAGTCGAAGGCTAGCCAGCTGAATCTTCTTCCTTTCTGAATCAACATTCTATACCCTGCAATATACATCAATTTGTCTTATCCAATTATCTAGCTTTTCTGCATTGAGTTCTCCATCATAAATTGGCAAATCAAACTTCACATCTAATTTGCTTAAGGAAGTTTTCTTCTTCTTCTTAGAAGAGCTAGAAGATGATAATGGAGCAGATGGTGGAGGAGTCATTCCTCCTCTTCCTTTGTCTGGTTTAGGTGTTGAAGTGCTTTCACCTCGACCCTTCTTAAGCTCCAGATACATCTCTTCACCATGGCTTGGAATGTCTTAAAACTTTCTATAAACTGAGATTCTGATCCCAATGGAGCTTCTTCTACCATTCTCCTCTGAGAATAGACTCTTCGAATCTCTAGATTAGCCTCAACAAGTTCTCCTTCTCCTAGTCTGAGATTTAATCTAGTTAGCATTCAAAATCCAGGACAAGCTTGTCTAACCTTAACAAAACCAAATGATCTAATACCACTTGATATGAAATGGATATTAAATCAAGAAGAAAAGGTATTACAGACTCATGTGCATGAATGTCTATATTATTTAGTGCAACAGATTGAAAATATTGTGGATAACATAGACAATGAACAATTATAAAACATAATACACACACATCAACACAACAAATAATCAAGGAGTTCACCAGTCCCCCTGGCTGCATCTCCTGGTTCGGCTTTTAGTTTCGACCTCTATGTTATGTCTTCAAGAACAGATTTTACAGGTGTGAGCTCAATCATAGCCATAACACAACAACAGTGATATTACATAGGGATTTCACTCGAAAACCTCGAGTCTAGAGAGTGCACAGACTCTCCCTCTTAGTGCATCTGATCAACTATTCGTAGCTGTGTGTTTCTCTTACTCTGTATCTCCCATCTATCTCTGAACTCCGACTTGTCTCTATTATGTTATGGGATGGTTTTTTAAGCTTATCGATGTTGTTTGTTCACCTCCATTTCAGGCTCTCTGGCTCTTAGCCATTGTCCACTCAAATCCCTATTGAGCATTAAACAATCATTGCAAAATGCTCTAAGGTATGGTGGCCACCTGTTTTCAAATGGAAAGGACCACTGGCACGGGTGAAAATCCCTGGGAATATGTTTCTCAGTTTACATAGTGAAATACACCAAAACAGTGAGAATTTCTACCAAGCCGGACTTCAAATGATATTGAATCTGACCTATCATCCTATCGGGTCTCTGTTTTATTACAATCGCAGGTCGCATCAGCTATGGGTCATAATCCCTTTGTATTTGGTTCTGATCCCATTCCTTTGCCGATCGCCGATCGTCGATAGCAGCGTATCGCATATCGCAGGGTCGTGAGTCTCTGTGTTGTTCCACCAGTCCACTCACCGATCACCGATCGGTGCCATCAGCCCACCGTAATCGCAATTGCATTACTTGTGGCCTATTGGTATCACCCCTTTCTATTTCTACGATGCGATAAGTCGCAATCGCATATCCCTGAGTCTCTGGGCTTGCGGTAAGTCCTCCCTTTGGAAATCTGCGATGCGATATTGTAATCTTTGTCATTGATCTGCACGCTCGATCAATGGTCCACGTTGTGTCGCCGATCGCAGTCAAATTTCCCTTAGCGCTACCTCCGATATACTCCACCGATGTGATATCACAGAACCCTCCGATGCGATCCACCGATTTGATCTGGACCATTGATCGGTCAGATCCGACGGCTCCTGTGCAACGTTACTTCAACCTTCGCTTTACTTGGGTTTCCGCAATTCTTTAGTGTTTTCCTCTGTGATAGTGTTTTCTGATGGTTAACATATATGAAGACTTGGACTTCAAGGTTTGATACAAGATCCATTTTGGATCACTTATCATAGAGGAAACTATTAGAATTGGAATAATCTCTAATCCCTAGAAAATTCTTAGGCGAGGAGCCACTTGCAAGAATATAATTTTTTGAATTTATTAAAAATTAATACATCCTAACAAACTCTATAACACATTAATCCCTTGAAAAATATTCATACAAAATATATGCTAAGCATATTCCCTTGACAATCAATCTAAATTGTCAATTTAAAAAATAAAATAAAAAACCTTTGCCAATTACTTTAATTTTCTTAAATAACATTTTACGTTATTTAATAAATAAACTTCATCTTACATTAAATTGGAGCAGAAAATTCGTCAAAATACTTTACCCTTATCCTCTCATGCGTAATCATTTCAAGTTTTTCATTCAAACATGTCATATATTATAAGTCAATCACTCTACAAAATTCATTTCTTTTGTTTTATTAATTTTAAATCATTCGTATTACACTCATATCAAGTTTTTCTATCAAATGCTTTTTACATTTTATAATAATACCATTTTATAGTAAGAACAGATATGTTACATGTCAGGTCATTCCACAAATTTTATGAATATATATAATTTTATATTTAATTATTCTTATTTAAAAACGTTTTATTAATTTTAAATCATTCTTATTACGCCCATCTTAAGTTTCTTTATCAAATGTTTTATGCCATTTTATAATATAATAAAATAGGTTATATATCACGCCATTCCACAAAATTTATAAAATATATGTTTTTATATTTTATTTTTCTTATTTAAAATTTATTTATAAATAATAAGATGATATATGTTACATATTATTTTCCAATTTCAATATGGCTCACATGACACTCATTTAAGCGCACACATCTCTTATTTAATCCCAAACCTATCTTATTTTATAAGCTAATTATTTTTTTAATTTTTATTTTTTAATTTCAAAATTATTTAATTCTAAAAAAAACTTTTGAGTAATTGTTTATTTATTAGAAAAAAATTGAAGTTGAAAGAAGTTGTTTTCAAGGAAAATAATAATATAATTGTTAGATCTTAGGTTTTTGTGATCCATATTGATAATAAATTTTTCTTTGGGATTAATCACTTAGTACATATTTTGTGACATTTAGAACCAACTAATATGGTTCATCCTCACGACAAATGGTGAGAAAACCAATCTTGAGAAAGGCTTAAATAGCAGAGAAGGATCCTTACCGGAAATTATACATTAAGAAAAAATAAGAACTAGTGGTTAAGAAAAAGTTGTTAAGAATTAGTTAGGGAGATATAATATTAAATTAATTATTAATTGTTTAATTATAATTTCAATGTTCCAATGAAATAAATTAGGGTATATAATGTTATAATATAATATAATACTAAAGTAATGGGAATTTTTTTTATTATTATTAATAATTTAATGTCAATGTTAAAGCTTAAATTTTAAAAACTTCAAATTTTAAAAGAATTTATTTATTGTTAAAAATTAGTATAAAAGAATACAGCTGAAGTGGTTATAATTATATTCATAATGTAAATATTAAAGATAAAATTAAAACTTATATGAATTATAAACAAAGGAATCAAACATAGTTCTAAAATAATTAATAATAAAAGGATAGGGAACAAAAAACACAAGGGACGAGAAAGAAGGATAGAAAGAAAGGACCAAATGAAGAAAGAACAAAAGAAGAGAGAGAAATGAAAATGGAACAAAAATCATGAAAAAAGAAAACAATCAAGAGGAGAGGGTCGGGATCCAGCTTCTACTTAATTTCCAACCATCATCCCTATTGAGATTGATAGACTGTTTCTCAATCTCAATGGCTTCTCTTAGTTTTCTATGATGGAAATGATCAACCCTAGCGATGACATGAGAATCGTCAATGTAGACATGGTGCTTCGATTTCACAGCATGTTTAGCTAAGGCTGATGAACAAGAGTGATTATGCTTAATATCTACTACATGTTCTTGTATTTTTTGGTTTATGGACCAACCTGTCTCACCGATATAAGGAATCCCACAGGAGCACGGAATTGATTATACCCATTTCATGTCTTTAGGTTTAACGGTGTCTTTAACAGATCTAAGAGAATTTCTAATGGTATTAAGGGGTTTGAACGTAGAAATAACTTTATTCTTTTCAAGGATGTGAGAAATCATATCCGTGGTCCCTTGGATGAAGCGAAGCACCACATTGGAAATATGATCATCACGAGCAGGTTTAACATGAGACTTTTTACAGGCTCTTTGGAAAACCCTCAGGCCCTGTGTAGGATTTTCTAGTTGCCTTGTGCATGGTAAGGGAGCACATGGATGGTTGCTCCATCTTTCAAGGACATTTTCAGAAATGATAATGACTTAAATTAACATAGTATCATCCATGGCTCTAGAAAAAACCCCTCTAGCTCATCTACAAGGGACGTAAGCATTGGAAAAGATGCCTCATTTCCCACAAATCCCTTACTGTGACAATTTAATAGTCCTATACTTACATTTATGGAAAAATCACTTTATTATGGAAAAAGAATAAGAAATCCATGTTTATATTCATATGTACTTTGCACATAAGGAGTTTTGGGAATAAGAGACATTAGAAGGCAATAGAAATGATTTTAGGGAATTTTCAAAAATTTCAAATTCCACTAAGAAAGAATAATACATCTCATATGAAAGGATTCATGTATACATGAATATAGTGAAGCCATTACTTTAGTCGAAAAATATATACTATCATGATATATTATGGATGAAAACACTAATATATGACCACATCCCTTTTAGATGCAGGAGATTTCATGAATATGTGAAGTTTCATAGAGAATGTCCAATAACTCCTCCTATTGTATCTTAACCAAATAAGGAAAACAAGGATTCATATGTTTTAACCAAACCTTAGCCTCACTAGAGAAATAAAAAAAATTCCTCTGTCCTCACTCTTGGAAAGAATCCCAAAACTAGCAATAGATTTGATCCATTAGCAGACTTGGATCCATCAACCTCCCAAGTATGCCCATTAAAGGAGCTTGCTCAAGGTGAAAAACTTATCATGTAAGAGCAAGATCCAGTATGGACTCCCTCTAACATTTTGGGAGCTACTCCAAAAAATCAAAAAACAACTTTAGACATAGTCATCTAAGAAATTCTCATCGTTGAAGTAGCAAGTGGTCTAGAGACTGTCAAAGTGGAGAATATGGATCTAGATGCCAGGTATCCAACCGACATGACAAAGGCTGCGAAAGGTAAATACCCTAGTAACATCCCTAAAAAAATAATTAAAAATTCTTGGGAATATTAACTCAAAGAATGTCTTTGAGAATAGAAGAACTCCTCAAATATGATGCCCTATAATGCACATATAAGAGTCTAGATTCATACTTTTAAATATTCTCCCAAGTTTCACAAAGAAGATAAAATTGTGAAATAAAATCAACCAACAAATACTCGAATAAACAAGCAACATGTTATTAAATTAAAGAAGAATAATGTTGAGATCAGAGGTTTACCCCTCCACCAACCATAACTCCAATTGAAATTCATTTATTGGAATGTAGAAGGCCTCAATTTTTTAATGGAAGAAAACAATCCTTAGAAATAGCTGGTGGAAAGTCTCTCTAGCTTTCTTTATTATATAAGAAATAAAATGCTCTAGTGAATCAATCACAAAAATGATCGCCAACAACTAGAAATATTGTCCACTCATTTCCATAGCTATGTAGGGTCAAGTAGGGGGCTCAGATATTATTTGGAACCCATAGAAAGTTTTAGGTTTAGACATGCTCGCTTCCTCTTAGTTTATTAATATAAAATTCCAGTAAATAGGCTGACATAAAACATGTTCTCATTGCAATTTTTATGGGCCTTTTCTATAGTTCTATAAAGTGGATTTTCCACAATTCATTAGAAATATTCATCATATCAAATACCTCTCTGGAAGAAGAGGCAACATTAGATGAATGGAATTCAAACATGGATACCATCAATGGCATTTAAAAATGGAATAACAGATGGAGGGATGGAGGGAGCGATGGAGGGGGATAGGGGCTCTCAAAAAATCACTTCAAGTACTTGGATTCATTTTTTATTTCAAATAATTTGATTGAAAAGGATACATGCATGAAATTTCCAATTCTTCCATGTGGAGGATTGTATCATTGGCCTATCAATATAGATAATGATATAAAATCTATCCACAAAATAATCCTTTCGTATTTGAATTCTTCTCGTTGACTTATCCAAAGTTAATGGATAAAATAAATGTTTGTTGAAATGAGTTGGAAAACATCAAAGAGTTTGCAATGCATGGACTATAATAAAAACTGAGATATGTCAAATCCCAACTCAAAAAATGGAATAAGGAGGACATTGGAAATACTTTTCAAAATAAAAAAGAGTTAACAGAAAGAGACCTAGCTAGAACAAGAAGCAATACTCTACCGTAGATCAAAATAGTGAATTAAGAAAGATGTTATCTTGCTAACACAATACGACAAAAATAATATGTTGGACAAGATTTTATGGAAGAAAAAATTTCATGTGAGATGGCTTAAAGGAGAAAGGAATACATCAATTTTCCATAAATACCTTATTCAACAGCACCATCAAAACCAGATAACATCTCTCAAAAGCATGACATGAATTAAAATCTAGGATTATCAAGAAATGAAAGTTGAATTAGTCCAATATTATGGATAGTTGATATCAAATCAAAAACAATTTCGGATGGAGGACATTAAATGAATCACTTAGCATATATTGTACATGGTTTCTCCAAAACAAAAACAAAAAACATTATTAAGAAGTATTTATAGGTAGGAGGTTGGAAGGTGCAATAAAATCAATCCTCAAGAACAAGATGCCCAACCCAAATGGCTCACGTTATATTTATTCAAACAATTTGGCCTATTGTAGGACAATACCTCGTGGAAGAGGTTGAGGAATATGACATTTGTACTTTACACGCTACCTTTATCACCTCAACCACTAAAAATGAGAAAGTAGATGATCGATGTGGGTTCCAACTCATTGTTTTATGAAATTTGGTCGATAAGGTAATTTTGAAGGTGATATTCAATAGATTGAAGTGAATACTTTGCTAACTTATATCGCCAATGAGAACATGTTATCTAGAAGGTAGGAAAATTCTTGATGGGAACTTGGCATCTCATGAAGTCATCCACTTTTTAAAGAGTATAAAAAAATAGGAATCGTAATCAATCTAAATATGTCGAAAGAATTTGAAAAACTAAATTAGTCCTTCCTCTTTTGGACATCATTCTACATTTGGTTTTTCCAGTGACTGGACTAAATACATCAAAACCTTGATCTCCTCAACCTTATTTTTAGTGTTGTTGAATGGATGATCCTTCAAAACCTTCTATGGTTCAGAAGGCATTAGTCAAGGTGACACCCTTTCTCCCTTCCTATTCATTCTACCTGCTAAATGATTAGGTCGTGCCCCCAAGTTAGTATTTTGAGAAAATAAATTTAAAGGTATTAGTCTTTATTCAGAGGATATTCCTATCTCCCATAAATAGTTTATATATGACACTATGTGTATGTCCACCTGATGGAAACAGAATTGGGGGTCTATCGTTTTCAATTTTTCTTATGGTCTTAATCTTGGACCTGTGGGTTATTGCCCCACTACGCTCTTACGTTGTGCACTTTGTCCTTTGCTTACATGCAACATTAATTCCTCATGCTTGGCTCACATAATCATTACATGCAATGTTAATTCATAAAAAAAATCAACACATTAATTCATCAAGCAATCAAAGCACCAACCCACGATTCACAAACGTAGAATTACATAACACAAAAAACAAATTTAATTAATTTAATCACTATTATATTATATAACATCTATTGTCACCTTGGTTGGCCAGATATTAGTTCTAATTGTTACTTTTTTTCAATTCCCAAAGGATAAATTTATAAGGAAATTATATTTTCATGGATCACTTCCAATCCATGATTTTCTCCATAAAGCTCTCAATATAATCCTTAAAATTTCTCACGATCCTAGAAACTAGGAAACATTTAATGCATTCGAGGAAATATTATCCTCATCATCATGCTTACTTTATAGAAGATTTTTTTTTTTTTTTTTTGGTTGATTTTCTTGAGGTGGGTTGATTCTCCTGCATCAAACTCCCAAGGTACAGAAATTTATGACCTCATAGTCAAATGCACATGGTCTTCTCATAAGAGCTCTAATTTGTGAGATGCAACACTCCTCTGTAGTAACAAGCACCCACCTTCCTACACAATACCTCACCAAACGTTCTCTTGAGTTTCATATTTTGGCATCTTCTCCGTTCTCTTATTTGGAACCCTACAATTGTACTACTTGCGTTAGGCTATTGCAAATCTTCTCACCCTCCTCTATTGTAACCTGCACAGAGAAAACAAATATATTATCAAACCTTCAATCAACTGGTACCTTCTTTTGTTACTTCTGCTCGAGACTGCAAGGAAGAATCTTGTACTCTCTTATACCACTTGATGAAAATGAAACTAGGGGTCTATCATTTTAAAGTTTTCTTATGGTCTTAATCCTATAACTTTGCGTTATAGTGCTACTATTCACTTTTGTTGTACAGTCTACCTTCTGCATGCATGCAACACTAATTCCTCATTTTTGGCTTATGCAATTATTACATGCATTTTTAATTCTTCAAACAAATTCAACACATCAATGCATCAAGTTATCAAAGCACCAACCCATGATTCACAAACATAGAATTACATAAAACATAAATCAAATTTCATTAATTTAAGCATTGTTCTATTACACAACATATATTGGTGCCTTGGATGGCTACATATTAATTCTAATGGCCACCGTATTTTCAATGCCCAAAGGCAACATTTTATAGGGGAATTACATTTTCATGGATCACTTTGGATCCATGATTTTCTCCATAAATCTCTCAAAATAATCCCTAAAATTTCTCACGGCCCTAGAAACCAAGAAAATTTCAATGCATTCGAGGAAACATTATCCTCATGGCCATGTGTACTTTCTAGAAGCTTGGCTTTTTCTTGTTGATTTTTTGGAGATGCGTCAAAGCTTCTGCATCACCATCCCAACAATCAACAAAGTCTAAGTCATACATAAAGTGTTAGTGGATTTCCCAAATGCCTCACATGTGGAAATTAATCAAGCTAAATCACAAATTATTTTTTATAATACTCCTCTCACAATGTAGATTCACATAGCCAGAATTCTTGGACACCAACATTGTAATCACCCCTATAAATATATGGGAGCTCCATTGGTGAAATATGGCTAAAGGTAAAGGAAAATTCAAGGTAAATTTCTAGCTAGACATTTAGTCCTCTTAACATAGCATACTATCTCATTCGTATGAATTCTATCATATAAGCTCTTCCGTTTATCCTCTTAACATTTATTGCTCCCAACTCAACCCCATATACCCTTAAAAAATTCAAAGATATTTTCTTTGGTAGGGGTGGGGGTGCTAAAGGGGAGGATAAGTGGGTTTTGGTATCATGGGAAAATATTTTACTTCCTAAAATTTGTGGATGTTCAGAGGTGTGAGATCCTAGCATTCTAGGCAGAGTTATGGGAGAAAACTATGGTGGACATGGATTCAAGGTGGGTCAACATTATGGAGATAAATCTAGAACCACAAATATGACAAAAATATTCCAATGAATCTTCTCATCTGAAATGAACTTCACTCCACCTTGATCATCCATTTTGGATCTAGCCAAAATGGTAATATACCTCATCTCACATCATTATTTTTGGGAAATATGGAATGGGCATACAACCCTTTTCTAGGAGGACTCTTGGTGATAACCCCCAAAAATTCCTAATTTAACTAAATTATAGGAGTTAATGACCAACATGAAAGCTATTTAAAATCACATGGTTGTAGATTATTTGACTTGTCACACCCATCAAAACTAATGGAGGCAATCACTCACTCAAGACGCTTGGCATTTGTAGCCAGATGGAAGAAAATGGTAATCTTTTTGGCATACCTTTCAACTCCATTCCATTCCCTTATCTCAAGATCTAGACAAGCTCAAATTGGATCATGGGTCCAATGGCTCCTTTACCCTCAATGAAGCTTATGAAAATGTGAATCTGGGTAACACTTTTCCCTAATTTTTTGACGTTTTATTTTTTATGTATCTATCAACATTTTCATAGTTAGAAATAATTTTTTTCTAAAACATTTTTAGATACTAAAAGTATAGTATTATACACATTTCATGCTATTTTTTCATAAAATTTTCTATTATTATTATTTCTGCCAACACTTATTAACCATAAAACCATAATTCCAAAAAGTGTCTGCCATTTTTGTGTTTTCACTTAAAGACAAAAGAGAATCCTAAATTCGAAATCTAGAAAAACATATGGAGTCAAAATATATCGCCAAATATTTCCTTATTTCTATGGCTTTTGGTCTGAGGAAAAATTATGATGTGGGACAAGCTACTTAATTGAGGATTCTATGGTCCCTCTAAGGGTCATCATTGCAAATTCAAATTAGAATATCTAGAGAATTTTTTGAATGGGTGGACCTTTGCCCACTGTCTTTGTTAATTATGGTTGCCACAATGCATCAACCATATATTATTGAAGGAGCATCCATAATACCTTAGAGCATTGGAAAAACTAAGCGTTCATAAATCCCATTCTCAATTGAATATGAATGCTTCTTCTAGGTTTTTACTCTTTGGGAAATAGGGGAAGTGCAAGACCATAAAATCTTCCAAAATTAATCACTTATTAAGGATTCTATTTGATTAAAAATCAGATACAATATCTAAGAGAAAATACCCTCCCATCATTAGTCAACTAAGGACTGGCAAGACAAATATTTAGAAGGCTAGTATTCTCATTGAAAGGGAGCTTTTCACACCACCACGGTTGGCTCAACTAACCTCCTCGATGAGTCTTGATTTTATTGTTGTTACTTGGAATCCACCTCCTCAATTTTTCATAAAATTAAAATTTGACGGGGTACAACACCAAGTGGAGTTTCAAAGAGTTAGTGCTTATAAGATAGATTGGAATGTGTTTCCACTCTTCTTCCTTCTGACCTATTTATTCTCACATCACACATTAAATTATCAAGGAACAAATTATCTCATCTTCTAGGAAATGAATATTGTTAATATCAAGTTACGTTGTTATGCTTCACTTGGGAATATTTTTCTAGCGCTAGTTTGAAACAGGAATGCTTAAATATGGCCTATAAAGACCTATATTTCCTATATGGAGTGCTAGCGATGGGATAAGTTGGGCGGGGTGGTTGGATGCATGATTGCAATCCCACAAAGCATGTATAGTGGTGGATGTAGAAATGTGCTCCTCCCCCCCACCAATGATACTAACTTGGCATCACATCCTTATGAGGAGTATTGTGTACATGCTTAAGGATTTTATATTGGATTCATATGGAATTATGAAAAGAGTAGTGATGGATTTTGTGAGGATTTATATTGAACTTATGATGGTAACATTTGGATACCGAGTATTGTGTCAAATCATTATGTTTTCTCCCTCCCCTGAAGAACACTCATAATTTGCAAAGTGGATTATTCAACCCATATGGAAATGAAAATTGCCATGAGTTAGGGGATTTTTAAGTTAAAAAAATGAGAAAAGTAATGAATTATAGATGTTCATGGCTCTCATAGCCCACATTTTCAGGTCATTACAGCTACAAGCCTTTAATTATTTCAAATTTCTTGTGCTTCTTGGTTAACTGGCTCTATTTAGCTATTTTATTTTGCACCTGGTCTCATCTCCTACATGTCTACTTGTTACTTTTGTGGCATTTCTATGCTCCTTACACTTCTCATCCTCTCATCATCAATTTTTCCATCTCTTTTTGTTGGGTTCATCCACTTACTAGGAAAATCGTTCCTTTTCCTTGTTGCATCCTCTCTTCCTTTCATATTTCCCTAATTTCTGACTGTCTTTAGTTCTTCATTGCACCTTACCTACTCAAGCCATCACTATGTGTCCTTAAATTTGTCTTCATGGGTTTCTCCTTTGTTCTTGAATGCTTTGTTGGTTTCTTTGTTTTCATTTCTGATGCATTGCTGATGTGCATGCAATTAGAGTGGAGAAACTTATTATTAGGAGAATAGTAGGTCTCAAGCTCAACATATAGTAGAATCGATTGTGAGGCTTTCTCACTTGCACATTCCTCAATTCATTCAAGAAAAGAAAGTAGAAGTAGAGAGTGAAAAAGTAGGTGATCTAGGATTCCTAATGGATATATAGGTGGGAAGTGAGGTTTTTTATTATGTACTGAATACTAGGCACACATGTGGTTACTTCAGTCAACATATGTACATAGTATATATTTGGTGGCATTTGAAAACCTTTCTAGGTAGGGTATTGTTCTACCAAAATGAATGCCAGGAGGAAACCCTCATAATGTTGGATGAGCTTCAACTCTCCATGAAAGGCAGGCACACGCATTCACAATGCATTCAAACTCATTTAGGCCTACCTCCATATCTCGGATTTTTCCCAGGAAGTAGTGAGTAATCAATTGCTATAGAAGCATCCACCTCTCCCAAGACTGAATGATAGTTCTTTTTTATTTTGATCCTTATATTAGTTATATTCATTATTTTTATTCCTTTTTTTAAATTTAAAGCTAAAGTAAGTTTTTATGTATTGCAAGACATAATTTATGTATTTTTGATGGTCCTAGTTTCTCTTTATTTTTTGATTTTGAGAAAGATACTAAAGAAATCACTTATTTGACATCCCAAGCACTAGCCTTAGGGAAAACTAAAATTTATTTATTTGTATGGATGTAATGGACGAATGAAATTTAACCCTACCAAAACAAAAATCAAAGAAATTATTTATTATAAATTTAAAATTTTTTATGATTTTCATGAACATGATTTTTTTTTATATTACCAATTATTATTATTATTAATTATAAAATAATTATTAGATAATATATATATATATATATATATATATATATATATATATATAGATATAGATATATATATATATATATAGATATATTTTAATTTTGTATTATTTAGTAATTCATATAAAATAAACAAAATAATTTATTTTTATAATATTTAAACTAATTTTATAAAACATACAGTTATAATGGTTTATTTTCCTATTATTTAATGTTTATATAAATAAATTATTTTTTATAATAACTAAATTATTTTTAAAATCAGATTATTAAATAATCATTGATATAACTATTCAAATTCTTATTATAAGTTTCATTTCATCATGCCAACTATCATGTATAACTAACACAATACTATGTAATATAAACCATAAAGAAAAAATGATGAATGAATATTATCTTAACTAACTTATTATGAAATAATTTCAAATGAATCAACATAGATCCATCTCAATTCTAGATATACCAAGCTTCGAGAGGGCTCAAATTTGTCAAGATGCAAACATATTTTTGAGTATAAAACTTGATGAAAAATCTAGACAACAAGAGATTTGATCCCTATTGAAACTAGATATGGACTTAAAACAGGTCAATACTTGTTGTTAATAACATTAGTTATATAAATCTCTCTCTCTCTGTCTCTGTCTCTGTCTCTCTCTCTCTCTCTCTCTCATATAAACTTATTGTAAATATTAGTTTTTTATATGGATATTAATAAAATTTACATATTAAATTCTAAAATATAATAGTTACTCATATTCATCATTATTTTAATTTTTTTTTTAAGTAGAAATCCTTCACATTACACTTGTTGTACAAAAATTACATTCATCGAAGCCCTAAGGCTCAACAGAAATTGGCCATGTTCAAAGGCCATAAGGCTAAGAGTTAGGATAGTGAAAAGGGAGGAAGCATGTGCCCACCGTGGAGAAACAATAAATCCTCCTAGAAAGTTCTTTGCAATAAAACATAAAAAATCATTAATGGATCCAAAAGAACATCAACATTGTGGAAGCAAAGAAAACTCCCTTGAGAGACAAGCTTCACCCAAATAGTTCTTTAAAGAGCCTTCCCAAACCATTGGTTAAGGATTGTAATACTTTCTGTCATCAAGAAGGAGGTTCCCCGTGGAAGTAGACTGACTGGATGTTGTTCATTGTGTTGTCTGTTACATGAAAGGTAAGACACTCTAGTTTTTGACTTGACCACTCTTGTTCTTGGAGGGAAGCACTCTTCGTGTTACCGCGAGTTTTTTGACACCTTATCGGAAGGTTGCAAAGCCTAACGTGTTTTACAATAGTCTGACGTGGACATAACAAAGGGGAACCATCCACCATGTCAATTGAGGTAGATGTGAAGCCTTGGGGAGACATGCCTAGGAGGTTAGTAATTCAATGATTAATAGCTTTGGCATGGTGCAGGTGAAACTCCATACCTATCACGTTTCCCAGGATCAACCCATTGACCTCCCCCTAGTCCATGAACATAGTGCCTAGAAGTGGTTTCTCATTACTCAAATCTCTTGAGCTTCCACATTAGCAACCATTTTGCAGTAGTAATGGGAGTTACTGTAGTCAAAATGATCATCACCCTACCCATGTGAGCGTGATAGGGGAGACCTTCCCCCTTTGCCTACCTCCTCTATTGGGGCACCCTCGATCCCTCACCATGTCTACACTTAGATTTGTCTTAATGTTTGTCACCTTAACATTGTCTCTATTTGTGAGTTGTTCTAGTAATGAGTAGCTTCTGCTTCTAGAGCCGGGCCTTATAACATGTTTCTCATCCCGCCAAATGAGAGAATGAGTCTACCAAATCTCCATGAACCATAAATTCTAAAGGAGGGTGAGCTTGACATTGCCTACTTGTCTTAGACCTAATGCACTATGGAAGGCATGCCCAGGGTGTTTCCAAATTCCCACGACACATGGTATGTGGGTATCATTCATGAGGAAATTATTGCGTCAATTTTGTAATCCAACAACCAAATTCGAGGCATCGTTATTTTAATTTATGTATTCAAGTAAATCTTAATTTATAGTTACTATATATACATACATATATATATATATATATATATATATATATATATATATATATATATATATATATATATATATACATATAATTTTTATATTTTTATATTTAAAAATATATTTTTTCATTTTCTATTTTTAATTCAGATTGATAGTTCTCCAAAATATCAAAGTATCAAAATATAGTTGTCAAAGAGACATTTCTTTTCCTAACTTCACCATAGCTGCTCTCAATTTTCCACAAGCGAAACCATATATATTCACTACCTACAAAGGAGAGAGTCTAACAAAAATAATATTAGTTGTTGTAAATAAACAACTATCTGAACTACTAAACTGCAAGTAAAATAAATATTATAATACATACGATCAGGAGTTCTAGGAAGTCATTAGAGATGTACCTTAGTCACTAGAGCCTAGAGGAGATGAAGGCATTACATCACACTGGATATGTCTCTCTATATGGGCTAGTCGGACATCTAGGCTCTCTAGGCATGAACATTGGTCGTGTTTGATAGCATTCAAATCATAGATAGTTTAATTTTGTTCCACACGTTTCTCCTTCAATACCCTACCTAAAAGGATTTTTATCTACCAATGATGGGTGATGGGTTTTAGATACTATTTTTGTCTTCCCCAAGTGTGACCAAGGTTAGGAACCCAGTGGCCTACCTCTCTAACATTTCAGAATCTAATAAAGCTTGATAGCCATTAGTTGTGAGGGTCTCAAGTTAGAAAATCTCATCATGAATATCTATAGGGGTAGTTAAATGGTAGATAGGCACATCCTCCTATGCTTCGTCCTAGCCTCGTAGTATGCCTTGGAGTCCATCCCAACCTCTCCCCTGGAAACTACAGATGTGTTTTCGGGGAATTATGCACTACAAAGGGAAGCACCAATCATAGAATCCAAGTCTCAACGAACCATAAGAGGAGTTACAAAGAGTGTGGGTGCTAGAGGGAAGGATAAAATTAGGATTGATCGGAGGCCTTAGTAGATTATTTCGACACATGATGATAAGACAAAGAGGAAGTGGAGCATACAAAAAACTTTAGCTAGGATTACACTTCAAATAGTGGCAAACTGAGCATAGGACATAACTCCGATCACCAAAAAATACTAAGAAATAGATTGACAAGAAAAAAATGAATTCATGGCCAAAAAATGTGTGTATAGATCTAAAAGTGTAAAGTAATAGGAAAATCGTAGCATCCCTTAATTCTCAAGGCTTGAATTGCTATAGAACTTGGGATATATAGGTGAAAGATACAACAGGAGCAACCAGCTCTAAAGAGAGCTAGCAAATCCATTGAGAACTCCCATTGATGCAAATAAAATAAATTAGTATTCCACCATCCTACTCACCCTACGAGAAAAAAGTCATCTTGAATCCGTAAACCAGCTAAAGGCACATGTATACCCAAACCATCACTACTCTGCTATCTAGCACAAACAAACATTCGTAAGGAAAAGGAAATAATGAATTCCTAGAAATCAGATATATCTTTCCATTCACAGGCCCCTCAATGCCAAAATACCCTATAAGTAATCCCACCTATGGTGGGGAAGAGATTACCACACACCATAAAAGACACAGAGTGAAACTCTACAAATAGAGCTATGACAAGAGTTAAGACTTTTCATATACATTAATTTAGAGAGAAATCCTCACACCCTTGGTGCATATGGTGGGTTGGACACACCACCCTATTTTGGGCAAATTTAGTGTTTCTTCAAATGCCTCACCCTCTAGACTTAGTAGCTAGTCTAGAAACAACAGACAAAGTAATTTGTTGCTTTTCCTATAATTAACAGATAAGAGAAGGAAGAAAAAGAACCAACCTGTAACTTTTGCTTGATCCCTCTCTCCTTTGATCGATTTCACCACTCCTTTCCGTACTTAACTCACTTGGAAAGAACCTGCACACAAGCCGAGATAGAAACCCATCAAAGCATACAATAATGATCTATTAACTAAACATATCATAGAATCAATAATACAATATACATCACATAAACACATGAATGGAAAAAGATTAGAATTCTTTATTAATAGAAGGAAAGATTGCAACCCATGAAGATTCATGCTTGATTCAGTGTCATCCTTCTAGCTTCAAACCCTTCTCTCCTCATGAAGCAACAATTCGACATCATTACAATACTCTTACTAATCTCATTCAAACAACATTTCCTTAGCTCCAGAAATTCCAACCTAGCCCAACCTTTGAATGCTTGGTAAATTTATAGCTGAATGGAGGAGGTTAAGCCATCAATGGCCTTCATGAATGCTTTGCCAAAATTGGGAAGTGGTTCCATGGAGGAAGGGATAATGGATTAAGGTTCATTCATCCTCTTCCTCATCCAAAAGCGAGCTCAA
This sequence comes from Pinus tabuliformis, assembly GCA_031772625.1. NCBI lineage: Eukaryota > Viridiplantae > Streptophyta > Pinopsida > Pinales > Pinaceae > Pinus > Pinus tabuliformis. The sequence continues at coordinate 488,152,363 of CM062818.1, forward strand.
TCCATCTAGAAACATCCAAAAGCATCCATTGGATGAGGAATCCAATGGATTCATTTCAAAAATTCAATGAATCTCGGTCAGAGCAAGTGAAACAAAGGCCAACTGCATTGCAATGCACCCAGATAGTGCAATTCCTGCATTGCAATGCAATTTGATAAAGGGCCACCTACGCTGATCTCCTTAGGGGCATTTTTTGGATGAATGGTGTCATGGAAACTCTTGGGAGGCAAGAATGATGTAGGTTAACTTCATTAGGGAATGAAAACAACTGAATTAGGGATTGATGGACCCTAATATATGGATCTGGAAGTTGGGGTTGATGTGCCCAAATTGACCTGTAACTGCTGCCCCCTAAAGCATGAAGTCGAAAATAAACATGTCGAGTGAGATGGTTTACCATTTGGAGAGAAGGTTTTGAAACAGAAGGAGACCTGCATCAGTTACAATACATACAGCATGATACTTTGATTTTTCTCATGAACCAACTAAGGGAAGGCATACCCATGCTCAGCTTATAAAATTTCATTACATGTACAAATATAGTAATCTACAGATATAGACTCATGAATGGATGACCATGAATGTAAGGCCATTGTACATTTGATATAGTACTCCTGAAAATATATCGCAACCCGGATGGATGAAACTAGATTCGGGGTCTTCAATCTCGTTCAATCTTCATTCAAGTACAAGTCTAACCATGTGAATAGATGATCTGAAGTCAAACATGGAGAGACATCGTCTCATTACCAACCAATGATGTAAGCCATTAACAAACGCAAGAGGAATCACCATTAATGATAATGACCCTCAAGGTACTGCAGTACATTTCGCATGGTGTTAATAAATGGTTTGATGTCAAACACCAAATGAAGTCTTTCGGTCGAAGGCCATTGATGTCAACCTATCGCCGGAAGTGAGAAACCTGCCATTGATGTATGCAAGCCTCAAGTTACTAAAGGGGTGTTTCTAAGTCAACTTCTTGGATGATTTGGTGATTTCGACAGGAACCAACTCATCGCAGGATGGCCTTGATGTATCCCACATCAACAACACGAAACGAGGTAAATTATTTTTGAGATGAAACATTGACTGACGACAGTGCAGGAATGGTGGGCATGAAAATGAAGGTTTACTGTATTGTAAAGGATGAAGTTTTGAACTGAATGACTTCTCTTGAACATATCGGCGACACTGAAGTGAATTGGTAGCATTGACTCAGAACAAAGCAATTGATGGTATGATGGACCAATGGTATGATAACCATCAAGCTGAATGATCCAACCCACATAGTCACGGTGATGAGGTGAAAGTGTCATGTTCAAGAGCAACCTGCTACCATAAAGTATTCTCGGCTTTTTCCCATTTTCCCCAGTCATTTCTGACCAGTACCTCTTTATTTTTTATCAAGCTTGAGGAGGATAACATATGCTTGTTGTATAATTCCACCCTTTGAGTGAATCCATTGCTATTTTATGTTTTAATGAGTCTAGCGAAGGTGAAACTCGGTCTTGTTTAGATGGACAAGTTTGTCGCTATTTAATGTTTTTTAATGAGTTTATCGACAAAGATAACTCGGTCCTTTTCATATTTAGAGAGTTTGAAAAGGGATTAAAAGAAAAATCCAAATTTTCTTTTTGTAAATTTCTCTCTCAAGTTCGAAAAAGCACAAAACAATACAAAAGAGAACCTATTCATCATGTTTGACCAAGGAGTACCTTTTTCGTAGTTAATCTATCTTAGCCCGAAGAAGGGGTAAGACTTTACTGAGTTGATATTGATTCTAAACCATTAACGAGCTAGAAATGACAAGTGCTCGACAATCTTTTCATTTTTAGAGAGTCTGAAAAGAGCTTAAAGAGGACTCCAAGGGGGTTCCCTTTTCATTTTTAACAAATCTCGAAAAAGCGATAAAAGTTTGCTTTGTGGTCAAAGATTTTCAATTTACATGTAAGCACATCATAACTACTTTCCAGTTGTTAATCCTGGTCAAGATTCCATCAAAATATTAAACAATACATGTTCATCGATTAAATAAATTAAAACCAATGTTTACTCGATTAATGTGCAAGAAATAAACACAAAAACTGGTTCTTACCATTCATTCTCACCATCTCATTTTACCTTTTGATCTCTGGAGCAGTTTCTTCTCGAGGTTCACCAGTTGATTGTGGAGGATTGAAGGGCTCATTCATTGTACTGTTTGGACCAGGTAGGATCCGATTCTATTTTCATTTCATTCTATTTATCTCATGTTTTAGTTAAGAACATTTTAGGGTTTTGAGGTGCCTAGGGTTTCTTTTTCTAATTCAGGAATATGAAATGGTAATCATATGGAGATAACAAGAGCATGCAGAACAAGATATCATAGCCTTGAGTAATCAGGGAATAGTTGAGGCCCTAAGAAATTATGGATTACTCAAGTATTTCAAGTTATCCAACATGCAGCAATAGATGGATCTTTTTTGGTTCCTTGTTCAATCATGGGATCCAACCAATCAGTGTTTTCACATTCAGGACAAAGAGGTCCCTTTTAACATCGATGATATATACTTCGTAACTGGACTGTTGAGGTAGGGTGCCCCCATTTCACAAACAAGTCTTACCTAGGGGGGTAGACCAGTAAAAGATTATGTGTGACGGTTCTGTAGGAAAGGTGCCCAGCCTAGCATGGATGAAAGAATACTTATCAAGGATGTTAGAAACTTACCACTAAGGATGATCATTTTTACCATTTCTAGATTGGCTGGTAGTTCTACACTTCATTTGGCCAAAAAATCAGACATGCAGTATGCTTTAGAAAGTTTAGAGTCAAAAGTGTTCAACTGGTGCGGGGCTGTCTTTTCATCTGTGAAAGAACAACTGACTAAGGTGAAAAAAGGAAATATCAAGAAATTTGGCTATAGATCAATCGTGATTTCTTTTGCCTAGGACAGAATACCTCTCTTGCAGCCACAACTCATTTCACTAGGTTTATTTGGACCAAGAGACCCACGGATGCAGAGGTGGACAAATCTAATGGCTAGGCATGGTGCCCATTATTCGATTGTATTTACTCCTACATTCTTTGAATGGTTCAATCGACAGGAGATGACCTTCGCAGAATACGCATATTCAGGAATGGATTTCCGTAGCAATCTAGATTTACCGCTACTGGCTGGAGCAATGTGGGGTGCTATTAGTAAATTGTTTGACCAAGTCTTTTTAAATTTTTAAAGTTTTTTCATTTTTTTTGTTTTTGATTAACTCCAAGACTAAACAAAATCAATTTTTATGTATATAGATATCGGACTTGTTCAACCTGTGGGAGACCCACGAGATGTAGTAGGACTAGCACAGAGACCTATAGGGAGAGCGGTTCTCCGAGACTTCAATTTGGGCGAGATTCTGGATGAATTACAAGATGACATAGAGGGATTAACCCTGGGCATTCTGGATGTTCGGATCGAGGAGCTACCGATGAGATTGCAATGCCACACCATGGGTATATCCAGTCGTTGGATGAGACTCTTGAACATGATAGCACAACCAGTGACTTGCTATCATAAGCACCACTAGTTTACTAAGATGCTTTTTCTGTATACATTTTAGTTTTTGGGTCAGATGACCAATTTTTGTCTTGCACACAAACTGTTTGTAAAAAATTTTACAATTTTACTTTCAGGGTTTTATTATGATTGAGTGATGCAATCCTATTCAACTGATGATGCTAATTGAAAAAAATTTACTTTACATATGTTGCAAATGTCTATTTAACACATAGTTTGCTAGAGAGTTAGTTAATGTATTTAGACTTTTGGAAATATGTTGATATTGAATAAACTCAAAATACCTTTCCAAAATACAAACTCTAAGGAACATACGGTGAATTGTGTTGAGTCATGGAAAAGATATGCATATGTTATTTATTTCATCATCCTTTTCCTTTATTTATATCCCTTTTATATCCTAAAATGTTAATATATTAAAGGATTATGGTAAGAATGAGGAAATTATTTGTAATTACAATTTGGCTGATCGTTATCCTTCTTTATGCAGGAAAAATACGAAAAGGGACAATTGTTGTTCCCTAACCAAGGAACAGCGAAACAATAGCAAGCTAAGGAGGGAGCATGACAGTTACAGATAAAGACAAAACAAATCACAGGGATCAATGCAAGGAGGAAAAATGAATGAAGTTGGAAAATTTCGTGAATCCCTCAGGATCTCTTGATCTTGAGGGATCACTTTTACTATTTATATTTTTACCTCTTTCCCATTATAAAAAGCAACAATTGTAAGCATAAGGGGGAGAAATTACTATTGAGAAATTGTAACATTTATCACTGACTCTCGCTGTTGAGCAGAGCACGAACTTAATATAACGCTTATACAATGATTAATATATAAAACAGTAGTTCTTCCTTCGCATCTCCTGAAGTAATCTGGCGGTGTTCACTAGCGGCTAAGGGCCCAACCCTGGTGGATTCACTTGTTGTTCCTGTATCATGCATTTATGATTCTTGCAGTGTGATGGCTTGATTGAATTTCTATTTTCTACATTTGTATTGCTTTCCTATTTCCTATTTTCCAATCTCAACAGAATTGTTCTGATTATATATTTTGCAGTAATACAATTGATTAAAGTTTATTTTTATTTCAGATCTAGCTATTTAGTTAAGCATTTTTTTTTGAGATCATCTACTATAAAGAGAATTGACTACTATTTCCGAAGCTCTTAGATTGAGATCATCTGCTGCTTATATTAAGAATCGTGTTTGATTGAGAATAAATCAGATTAAAAGAGGAATGAGTTATTATTACTGTATTCTTGACTGATGATTGCTATCACTTTGATGAATGTCTGATTTAGTTTCATTAGAGGATTGAGTTTTCTTATTGCAATTAGAATTTACTTGCTGCATCCATTTCCTCTTGTATTTGAAAGAACTATACTACAATTTAGATGCATTATTCTCTAATTTAAATAGCCACCACATACTGTGTACACTCTTGAAATAGAAAGACTTGCCTGGATTAATAATTAATGTGAATATAATTAGGAGTTAAAAAGGCACCTTTTATCCCTCAACATTTTGGTGTCGTTGCTGGGGAGAGTGTACCCATTTCTGGGGCGTAGTGTACATCTGATGATTGTTGTTGAAGAAGAATTGGGTTTTGAAAATGGAAGGTAAGAACCTACGTAACGAGCAAGTAAAGTACTTGCTCCCCCGCCCACATTTCAGCACAATTACATAAATTTGAAATAGGTATTTTCTACCTGTCCGTCAGGAGAAAATTGGGTATTAAAAATGAAAGGTAAGAACCTGCGTACAGAGCACGTAAAATGGCTGCTCCCCCGCCCGCTTTCCAGTAGAATTGTTAAGAACTTAGGGTAGAGGTAAATGTTTGAATTTTGTGTATGAATAAGAAGAAAAAACATGAAAATAATCCAATTACCCTACCCAAACCCGATAGATCTAAGGGACCAGTGACCCTTGGACGATCAACTTTCATAGACGACATCGTAAAGAAAGCTGAATCTCAACCATCAGTAGGACCTAGAAAAGTTTCTTCGAGACAACCTACTAGTTCCCTTTGGGCCACAAGCTCACCATCCATAGCCTTCATTGAGGTTCACAGCAAAATAGAAGAGACTGAGCAGAAGTTTTAGGAAATTGAAAATTCTCGCCCAATTTCTTTACAAGAAGGGATTTCTAGTAATCTTTGTGAAGGAGGAGGAAAAACTAGGGAAACAGAGGAGCCAAAATCCCCTCAGGAAATAATTCACCCAGGAACACTCAGCACCATAGATAGGGGGAGTGCTATTAAGTTCATTCAAGAAGAAGCAGGGGAAACAGAGGAGCCAAGATCCCCCCAGGTAGTAGTTCAGAAAGGAACACTCATTATCCCAGACCAGGGGAGTGCTGTTAAACTCATTCCCACCCCTTCTAGTCATCCTAGAAATAACTCTCTAGAGATACTAGAAGGGTATTGGCACATATTTGATCAAATGGCCAAAAAACCACAAGTACCTCAGACCTCCACCTTGCAGTATCCCATCGTTGACACAAGGGTCAACGCACCTATGAAAGCCATCCCTCTCTAAAATATTCCTACCTTTCATGGGCTAACATCAAAGGATCTAGACGCATTCCTTTTTGATTTTGATGTATTGTGTCAAGGTTATGATTATACTACCGATCCTCAAAAGCTAAAGTTGTTTCCCTCTACATTGAAAGGAGCAGCCTTGCGATGGTTTATGGGATTAGGTGGAGGCATAATAAACGATTGGGAACAAATGAAAACCGCTTTCCTAAAAAAGTATCAAGACTATTGCAGGTCTAGGGAATTGAAATTTGAAATATTCTAGATGGTAGCAAGACCAAGTGAAACATTAGAAGAATATGTGGAACGATTTCAATATAACCTCCAGCTGTCTCCCTATGCAACTTTGCCTTTACCTGTTAATGTGCTAAAAACTACACTAATTAAAGGGATGAAAGAACAATGGGTAGAAACATTAAATATTATGGGTAAAGGTGATATATATAAGGAGAATTATGCTGACATCATTAATTTGTGTATCAGGTGTTCAAGAGGTAGCATGAGATTGAAGCTAGCAGAATGCGAGATGACCGCGAGGGACAACAAAATCTCTAGTGGAGGTTTAACTTACGCAGAAATTGGCAATCTGTTGGAGGACTTCAAAACTGATATTTTAGGGACTCTGACAGCATAATTGGACATTTAAATGCAATCCAAACAAAACCAGGCAAAAGTAGAACAAAACTTGGTGATATTCTATCCTATATGCAGAAAGAAGCATAGTCACAAAGAGTGCCCGCTGGATATGGTGAAAACTTGCGCTATATGTATAAAAGATCATGCTACAGAAAGCTACCCATTACTCCCAGGGCTAAAAGCAGTCTATAAGGAGGTAGAAGAAGATAAAAAACCATTCTACTTGCTAAATCAAGGTCACCAATGGCAACCACAACAAACAGGTCCGCCGATTTATCCATCCTCTTTCTTTCAAATGTCGCAATATAATTCACAACAATACCCGAGAACTCTATGGCAGAACCAGCCATCCTTTTCTAACAGGTCACAACAGCGATTCCCTATGCGACCTTGGCCCAACCAATCAAATCAAAATAACAATTGGCCAAAATCCTCTCACTTCCCACCATTTTGCCAAAATAATGCATATCAATCTCAATGGCCACCCTCAACTTCACAAAATCAGAACTGGCAGTCAAGCTAGCAGACACCTACAAATCAGCTAGCAGGAACGATCCCCCTACCTCAACCCACACTTCCAGCACCCTACACATTGCAAAAAAATGCTCAGACCAACTTACGACCACAGCTCCCAGCACAACCCAACCCGAACCCCAACAACAGACTAGTTCAATCTATGCAAATTATTGAAGGACCAGAACTAGAAACCGAGTTAAGGAAGTGCAATGACCTTCAATTAAGATCTAGGTGGATAATAGAATCAGAGGGGGATAAAAATGTTCAAAGTGAAGATCCATTACTTGTAGAACAAGCACCACCAGAAAGGAACATGGTTAGACAGAAAACTCATGATCAAGCAACCACCTCTTCTCCACCATTCCCAAAAATATTAATCATACCTCGCCCAATTGAACATCCGGATTTCGATCTTTTGGGAGTATTGAAAAATTTGTGTATAAAAATACCACTCCTCTAGGCTATTCAAGACATCCCAATTTATGCAAAAACTATTAAGGAATTATGTATGAAAAATCCAAAGAGGAAAATAAAAACAAATCCAACTTTCCATGTAGTCGGTACCTTATCTGATTTACTATTAGGAAGAGAAACACCTGTAAAATATGAGGACCCAAGAAATCCTATAGTCATGGTGCAAATAAATGGATGCTCCTTCCCGAATGCCTTGGTCGATTTAGGATCAGCAATCAATATTCTTACAACTACAACTTGTCAAAAGCTTGGCATTACATCCTTAGACCCAACCACGACCTTATAGGAATTGGTTGACCGATCAGTAATCAAATCAGAAGGCACATTACAAGATGTAATGGTGTCTGTAGACTCTTGGGAATACCTTGCAGACTTTCAGATAATTAATCATAGAAACTGACTCGATGGACATCCCTTAATTCTAGGTAAACCTTGGCTAGCAACTGCGGATGCTTACATACGCTGTCGAACAGGAAGCATGACTATAGCAAGACGAACCAATGTAAAGAATTTAGCCTTATATCCTCCATCTTAGCCAAGTTTAACAATAATCAAAACTAGAAAACAACTTGTATCATATCTAACTGAAAACATTAGATCACCGCTAACCATAGAAGATGCTCTTGAATTTAAAGATCAAACAGAAGATGACATCATTAACACCTACATTAACCAACCAGATGCCAGATCCCATCTAAAATGTCACATGATTGAAGAAGCATTCGATAGCGAAATAGAAGAAGATCCCCTAAAAGATATTAACGACCAATCAATACTGACCACCTCTATTTATAATAGCAAAACCATAGAAATTGAGCCAGGAAAAAATTTGAATATTAACAAAATCATGACTGCTGACCAAGAGCAGAAACTTGTTCAACTCTTGAGAAAATATAAAGAGGCCTTTGCATGGGATTACCCGGACATGAAAGGGATTGATCCCCAATTATGCATGTACCACATTTATACAGAAAGGATACCAAGCCCTTTCGACAACCTCAACGGAGGTTAAATCCTCATCTTAAAGATATTGTTAAAGCTGAATTACAAAATTGCTAGATGTAAACTTTAACTACCCAATATCTGACAGCAAATGGGTCTCTCCATTAATAGTGGTGCTGAAAAATAATGGAAAGTGGCGTATATGTGTTGACTATAGAGAGATTAATAAAGAAACCCAAAAAGACCATTTTCACCTTCCGTTCAATGACCAGGTCTTGGACACATTGGCAGGAGAAAAATTCTTTTCTTTTCTAGATAGCTTCAGCCGATACAATGAAATTTAGATTGCCCATGAATATCAGGATAAGGCTACCTTTACCTACCCTTGGGGAATATTCGCTTATAGGGTCCTACCTTTTCGATTGTGTAATGCACTTGCCACATTTCAGAGGGCTATACTCAACATTTTTTCAAATCTGATAAATGAAGGTCTTGACGTGTACATGGATGACTTTACACCTTATGGAGATGACTTCGAGCTAGCATTACAAACATTAGAGAAAGTGCTGCAAAGATGCATTGCCACCAGACTCTGTTTAAGCAATGAAAAATGCCACATGATGATGACTGAGGGCCTCATCTTGGGTCACTATATTTCAACTACTGGAATACAGTTAGATCCAGTAAAAATTTAGATATTTCTTTTAATACCTACCCCTTCCACACAAACAGAGGTACCCAGTTTTTTTAGATTTTATGGTTATTATAGAAGGTTTATAACGATTTTTTCTCAGATTTCTGCACCATTATACGCACTAACAGGAAATGTTGATTTTATTTAGACAGATAAATGTGACAGCGCTTTTGAAGATTTAAAATGGCTTATATCAACAACCCTAGTATTAAGGGGACCAAACTGGGATTTTCCATTCCAGATTTCATCTGACGCTTCAAACACAGCCATAGGAGTAGTTCTCAGTTAGGAAGAAGATAAAAAGCCATATTAAATATATTATATTAGCAAAAATCTATCTCCTAATGCATTAAATTATATTGTTACTGAAAAAGAATTTTTGGCTGTAACCTATGCCTTCAATAAATTTAGACATTCTATAACAGGATACCCTGCAGTTTTATACACTGATCACTCTACCAATAAATATCTAGCCAATAAACCAGTTACAAATGGAAGAGTGACAATATGGTTGATTCTTTTGCAGGAACTCGATATAACAATCAAATATCGACTAGGAAAAGAAAATCTAGTGGCAGAGTTCCTTTCACGAATGCTAAAGATAGATGACGTGGCAACAGTCGAAGACCAGTTTCCAGATGAACATTTATTTGTTGTAACAATGAAAACACCGTGGTACGCGGATGTCACAAATTATTTGGCAGTGGGTAAATTACCCAAGCACCTGACGCCTAATGAAAGAAAACAAATAGTACAACGCAACACGTGATTCTCTTGGATCAGGGGCTATTTATTTCATACAGGAGTTGATATGCACATTAGAAGATGCATCAGGGAAGATGAAGTTTTTGACATTCTGAAAGCGTGCCATGATGGGCCGTGCGGCGGAAATTTTGTAGATCGCAGAACTGGTCACAAAGTTTTATAGATGGGCTATTATTGGCCCACCATTTTTAAAGATGCCAAGAAGTTTGTCCAGGCATGTGACAGTTGCCAGAGAAGTGGATGCCCCGGGCAGTCATATGAGATGCCTCTGCACCCGTAGATAGTCATTGAACCTTTTGAGCGATGGGCGTTAGACTTCATCGGTCCAATAAACTCATCCTCTAATCAAAAGACATATATATTAGTTGCAATAGAGTATGTGACTAAATGGGTGGAGGTAGAGGCACTACTAAGGGCAGCAGAGGATTCAGTAATCCACTTTCTTTTCCAACTATTCATGTGATATGGATTGCCTAGAGAGGTAATTACGGATGGAGAGCCACAATTCATAGGCCATAAGTTCGCCGCAACTTAAAGAGTTATCATATCATGCTCAAGATCATGACTCCATACCACCCATAGGCAAATGGGTAGGTAGAAAGAACAAATAAAGTGATCAAGGCAATACTCACAAAGACGGTTGCATCACATAGACCTGACTGGGCTACCCGATTGCCAGAAGCCCTGTGGGTATACTGTACGACATGGAGAAATACCACGGGATATTCCCCATATCAATTAGTGTTTGGCAAAGAACCTATCTTTCCAATTGAATTTGAAATCTAGACATTAAGAATAGCTTAGGAGGTAGGCTTGGACTTGAACAAGGCACAGATTAATAGGCTACATCAAATCAATGAATTGGATGAAATCCGCCTATCATCTCTTCAGCACACTGCATTGATCCAATAGCAAAGAGAGAAATGGCATGACTCCCTTATTAAAAAGGATATCTTCCACGAAGGAGATTGGGCACTCCTGTATAATTCTAGGTTCCAAGATTTCCCCAGAAAACTCTAGACCAAATGGTTAGGACATTATGAGATACAAAAGGTGCATGATAATGGCACCATCACATTAGCCACCATCGATGGGTCTACCTATTCTTTTAAAGAAAATGGAGATCGAGTACGACTTTATCAAAAACCACTTACCAGGGAGTCCTTTTGCCAACAGTTATGGGAAGATTCCACCATACAAATTCTCGCTGAGGAGGACAACCCATCCTCAACATTGACCCAGTGAATAATTCATTTGTTTTTGAATTTTGTACATAAATTTTTCTTTCTATTTTGATTGAATTTGCTTGTATAAATTGTAAATAAACTCTTTTTTTTCTCCTTTGTTTTTCCCTCTAAGGAACAACTGCTGTTCCCTCCAAAGAACAACTGTCATTCCCTCTAAGGAACAACAATTTTGTGTACAGATTTTTCATGTTGTTCCCTTAAAGGAACAGTTGTTGTTCCCTTTAAGGAACAACTGTCATTCCATTTAAGGAACAACAGTCTCCTGTATATTTGATTTTTGTGTTGTTCCCTTTAAGGAACAGTTGTTGTTCCCTTTAAGGAATAGTTGTTGTTCCTCTAAGGAATAGTTATTGTTCCCTTTAAGGAACAACAATTCTACGTGTACTTGTTTTTGTTGTTCCATTTAAGGAACAACTATTGTTCCCTCTAAGGAATAGCTGTCGTTCCATATAAGGAATAGTAGTTCCCTATATACTCGATTTTCGTGTTGTTCCATTTAAGGAACAGTTGTTGTTCCCTCTAAGGAACAATTGTTGTTCCCTCTAAGGAACAGCTATCATTCCCTCTAAGGAACAACACTTTTGTGTGTGTTTGTTTTCTTGTTGTTCCCTTTAAGGAATGGTTGTTGTTCCCCCTAAGGAACAGCAATCGTCCCCTCTAAGGAACAACAATTTTGGGTGTGTTTGTTTTTTTTTGTTCCCTTTAAGGAACAACTGTCATTCTCTCTAAGTAACAGCAGTTGTCCCCTCTAAGGAATAGTAGTTTTGTACACATTTTATTTTTGTTGTTCCCTTTAAGGAATAGCGGTTGTTCCCTCTAAGGAACAACATTTCTATATATGTATTTTTTTTGTTGTTTCCTTTAAGGAACAGTTGTTGTTCCCTTTACGGAACATCAGCTGTTCCCTCTAAGGAACAACAGTTTCGTTTGGGTTTGTTTTAATGTTGTTCCCTCTAAGGTACAACAATTTCATTTGCATCTGTTTTTCTGCTGTTCCATTTAATGAACAACTGTTGTTCCCTTTAAGGAACAACAATCTCGCGTCCAACTATTTTTTTCTTTTCGTTGTTCCTTCTAAGGAACAGCTACTGTTCCCTCTAAGGAACAATAGTTTCATTGTGCAGTTTTGTTTCTTTTTGTTGTTCCTCCTCAAGAAGAGTTGCGGTTCCCTTTAAGGAACAACACTTTTTTGTGTGTTTTTCTTGCTATTCCTACAAGGATCAACACTTTTTGTGAAAGGTTTTCTTTAGAAAAAAATCACCTTGTGAATATTATTTCACTCTCTATGATCCTCTATAGGGCAAGAATACAAACATATATATATATAAGGATACAAATTTGAAGGTTACTAGAACAAGCGAATCGAATATTATCATCTTTAATGAGATTGCTTTGTATTGATTAAAAAATGGAAGGACACAACCATCTATATCACTTTAGTGTCCCTATCTTTGTATTGATTATTTGTACCATGCTGGTTCTTCCCTAACCCCTATAATTCTCTCTGCTCAGTGCCATTGAATAAGAGTAAGGGAATATTTTTTTTCTATTGGTATGTACAGACTTCTTCCACCATCCCTACTCTTAAGGAGTGTTGAGCCACCCTCTATATATAAATAGGAAGTGCTATCTAAAATAAATAAATAAATAAATAAAAATATACATATGTTTACTAACAATTTTATGATTTGTCAGATGGAGGATAGGGGGTCTCATCATGAGCCAGCCTACCATGATCATAAGGAAGCAGCGAAGTGGCATTCCCACTATGGCCACCACACCAGGGATATGATCCAATGGATGCATCAGAAAAATAAAGTCCTTGGAATAGGAGGTCTCATCACGAGCCGGCCTTCCCACTTTTCGCTCCTCCCCAATGAATGGCATTATGATTCATCTGGTCACCAAGCCAGCACAACAGCCTCCATTCTGACATCATAAGGCACTTTCCTAATTATATATAAAGGATCATGGTTCCAAAGGGTGAAAAAGCAACTTTGTCAAGGTTATAAACACCTGTGGGCAATAGAAGCTTTGCTGATGGTATTGGAGTCATATTTTCAAGATCAATAGTGATTATAACTCCCTTTTCTTAGGCCTTATCTTTATTACAGAGAGATTATGTTCCTAATTCCTTTTTGAACCTTTATGCATGAGATATCTTTTAAGAAGTCAATAATAGTGGTTTAAGTGAAATAATGACCACAAAGCATCTTTTCCACGTCAGATGTCTTTTCTCCCTTTTTGAATCACTCCACGACATCTCCACATTTATTTATAATTCTCATTTTATGCATCGATTTTAGTACCCCGATATTTTTTTTGATCCTATCATAAATATGTATACCTTACCATTTTTACCACTTCTGTACGTCTCCACCAAGTACGTCATTCCTTCATTTAACTGGTCGAAGGTGCCCTATCATTCTAGGTGGGGCGAGGGTGACTCCCAAAGCACTCATGCATGCGTGTCAGTCCCTTATTTGGTTATACTCGACTATATGACATTCCATAATAGCAAGTATTTAACGGTATCTATGCTAAGATAGTATCATCCTATATTTGTCGTTTCATTGCTGGCTCTGTTTATTGCTGTGTTACCTGTGTTAAGATAATAGTGTGCAGAATTCAGGCAAAATGGGAGGAAGAACAGTGCACAGGGATCTGTTGATACTAGCTATTTTTGATGCCACCAGAGAAATTCTAATCCGAGTCGGATGGGTTGCATACTTCACACGATTGTAGCAACCCAATGAAGCCATTTCTATCGAATTCTTACACAATTTATAGAATGAACATTCTATGATAAGAGGAAGGAAAATTATAGTGACAAATGCAATAATAGATGAAGTTTCTAGATTACCAACAGTCAGACCCATACAGACTCATAAAAAATTGAGGTTGCAGGATGCTATTGCAGTCTTTCGGGATGAGGGACAGGACCTGATTGTCAAAGGCAAGGGAGTTCGATCTTCATCCCTTGGAGAACCATGGACAGAACTAGCCAGAATCGTTCAGAGCTATATCACATGCGATAGAAGAAAGGATGTGGTAAGGCCACGTCACCTTAAGTTATTAGCAGTTCTAAAATAGAAATGTTCTGTAAACTTGCCTACGTATTTGAATTTATTATTGCATGACACTGCTCGAAGCATAAAAAAATCCTGACATATAGAGACTATCGCGAGTCATCATTGCTTAATTAGGCTGATAGTAAGCTACAACCTTGCCCAGCGACAAAGAAGTTGGGAAGAATTAGTATTTACCATAGAAGAGTGGTTAGCTTTACTTGCTCCAAAAAGGAAAAGGACTACTAGCACAGCAAACGTTCCACAAAAATGTAGACACTCTTCCAGATTAGAGACAAGCTTGGGAATAGATGAAAATCCCCAGGGTAGCAGCAGCCAACCCATAGAACTATCTATTCCAAAAAATGAGCAACATTTACAGTGGGAAGGACGGGATGACATGGAGTCTAAACTCGAGGAGGAAATGGGGCACTCTAGTGATGAGGAGAGGAATGAAATAGAACTCCCCTTAACACCAAACACAAGTCCCTCATGAGACTTATTTGATATTTAATTGGCCGAGATTTTGGCCAATATGAATGAATTTATACATCCCGAAAGCCCGCTCAACTTTAATGTTGAAGCATAACAATCGGAAGAAAACTTTGCCCAGAATAAGAGCATATCAGAAAATGTAATCGGTTAAGAAAAACAGGGGCAGAAGTCAGTTAGGAAGAAGTAGAACAAACTAGTAGTACATCTCCAGGAGAACCTTGTCGGGTCGATTTAAACACACAAGATGTGGGACAAATAAGAGAAATAGGAACAAGTCAAGGTAAGGACACAACTCTTGTAGAACAAAACCTAGATGAGCAACCGAGGTTGCTAAGAGTAGAAATGATTAGTGGAATAGCTATTCCTTCTAGAGAGAACAAAAACAAAATTAAAAGGCTTCGAAAGGAACAACAGAGGTTGCAGAAATCAGTAAAAAGACACAGGAAAAAGATAAGGACATTAACAAAGGGAAAAGTTTTAGGTAGAACCCTGGAAACAATAGATGTAGCCATTCAAACTGAATTCCCTGATACAAAGGTTACTGGGACTGAAACTGAGCCCATAATCACTCGAATTAATAAGGAACAACACGCAACTATTGCAGAAGCAATTGCCTAAATAGATAGTGTACATTTTCCTAACCTAGCTGTTCAAACAGAAGTGGTACTCTCAGACAATGCGGCCACCCAGATAGAAAGACAGACTGTCCATAATAAAAGTACACAGACTATAAGCATTCAGTTCCATAATAAGAACATGCAGACAATAAAAATCCACTCTCACAGCAAGAATATGCAAACAAATATTCAAGCCGAAGACATTATGACAAGTAGTGACCCTAGCATAGTAAATCTTCAAGAAAATCTGACACAGGCACAACTTACCATAGAACACCTTGAACTAGAAACAATCCCACAACAGAAATACCAGGAATTACAAAAGCAAATTTGAGACATGAACATCTCAGAAAGTGGGGAATTTGGTAAATACAGAAAGGCAAAAGAGAGGATTGAGAAAATAAAGCTCAGATTGGAAAAGGCGAGGAGTTAAATGGATACTATTTGCTCCTTATATACTGACATATTGGCATGTAGATCTCCTGCCAATAACTATGCCCTATTTTTGATGGAAAGATACTTACAATTAAAGATCAAAGCTGTCAAGGCTGGAAAACCAATAGAGTTGAAAACAATTGATAATTTTATAAACTATTGTAAGCATCATGGGATAAAAGTACAAAGGCTGTTGTGTGAATTTTATTTACACAATTTTATATTAGAAGAAAAAATTGAAAAGAATCCCAATCCTTTTATAGGAGATGTGCAGTTCCAGGCTTTCATTTCATTCGTTGTTAATCAATTGAAATGGTTCAAGGCCCATAACACTTTCGAGAGGCAGGAAAATGGACTAGACCTATGGGTCAGAGGTGAACCAAAACACCCATTACAAATGTTGGTCGGTCACAAAAGTATGATGAAGAGGGAAGGAGTAATCCAAATCTTCGGGCCCATTCACAAAGAGATTGTCCATAAGGGAGTAGAATACTTCCTGTCTATTCAGGAGAGCTCCTTGGCTGCAGCAAAGTTTAGATGGACAGTTTCTAATAGTAATGTACAAAACAGGGAGCCATTCAATGATAAAACTTTAAGCTCGCTGCAAAACGCTTTGTTACATACAACAACCTCATCTTAAGAGAAGGTCCTTATGGGATGGGTTGTAGGTTCCGTAGCCCTCTTGTTTAGTACCCTTCCGAAGGTTATAAATTTATATATGAACTACTTGAAGGGGAGATAGGGCCCATCCTTGAGCTCTTGGCCAAAAATCATGGTTTTAGACCGCTTTATGACATTCCTTCTCCAGCTTATTTCTTAGCTGCTCTACACACGAACTACATGGTTTTCATGAGGACATGAAAAAGGGTAAGCAAGGGAGTATGTTGAATCATGGAAAAGGTATGCATATGTTATTTATTTCATCATCCTTTTCCTTTAGTTATATCCCTTTTGTATCCTAAAATGTTAATATATCAAAGGATTATGGTAAGAATGAGGAAATTATCTGTAATTACAATTTGGCTGATCGTTATCCTTATTTATGTAGGAAAAATATGAAAAGGGACAACTGTTGTTCCCTAACCAAGGAACAACGAAACAGCAGCAAGCTAAGGAGGGAGCACGACAGTTATAGATAAAGAAAAAATAGATCATAGGGATCAGTGCAAGGAGGAAAAATGACTGAAGTTGGAAAATTGCGCGAATCCCTCAGGATCTCTCGATCCTGAGGGATCACTTTTACTATTTATCTTTTTACGTCTTTCCCATTATAAAAAGAAATAATTGTAAGCAGAAGGGGGAGGAATTACTACTGAGAAATTGTAACGTTTATCACTAACTCTCACTATTGAGCAGAGCACGAACTTACTGTAATGCTTATGCAATGATTAATATATAAAACAGTTGATGTTCCTGCGCATCTCCTGAAGTAATCTGACAGTGTTCACTAGCGGCTAAGGGCCTAGCCCTGGTGGATTCACATGTTGTTCCTGTATCATGCATTTATGATTCTTGTAGTGTGATGGTTTGATTGAATTTATACTTTCTACTA
The DNA here is from genome assembly GCA_031772625.1 of Pinus tabuliformis. Lineage (NCBI taxonomy): Eukaryota > Viridiplantae > Streptophyta > Pinopsida > Pinales > Pinaceae > Pinus > Pinus tabuliformis. The sequence goes on from CM062818.1 coordinate 488,169,891, forward strand.
TTGTATTGCTTTCCTATTTCCTATTTTCCAATCTCAATGGAATTGTTCTATTTATATATTTTGCAGTAATACAATTGATTCAAGTTTATTGTTATTTTATTTCTAGCTATTTAGTTAAGCATTTTGTTTTGAGATCATCTACTATAAGGAAAATTGACTACTGTTGTCGAAGCTCTTAGATTGAGATCATCTACTTCTTATATTAAGAATTGTGTTTGATTGAGAATAAATCAGTTAAAAGAGGAATGAGTTATTATTATTGTATTCTTGACTAATGATTGTTGTTACTTTGAGGAATGTCTAATTTAGTTTCATTAGAGGATTGAGTTTTCTTATTGCAATTAGAATTTACTTGTTGCATCCATTTCCTCTTGTATTTGAAAGAACTATATTGCAATTTAGAAGCATTACTCTCTGAGTTAAATAGCCGCCACATACTGTGTACACTCTTGAAATAGAAAGACTTGCTTAGATTGATAATTAATGTGAAGATAATTAGGAGTTAAAAAGGCACCTTTTATCACTCAACAAATTGGTGGGTTCTGGACATTGTAAACGCTAGTAACTTGTAGCACGGCGAGCTGTGAGTCTAGCCTAATGATGATTCGACGAGTGCTAAGTGAAATGGCATCCGAGAGAAGTTCAATCAACATGCTATACTCATCGATATTATTCATTGACCGACCAATAGAAATCCCTCTAAAACTCATTAACTTGCCGCTTGGAGGAAAATTAGCCCATGTTGCAGAAGATAGGTTCTGCGTACTACGACTAGCACCATCGACATAACCAACAAATGGTTTCGAAAAGTTCGACATCTACAACAAACACGAAGTCAATTACTTAACCAAATAAAAACCCTAAAAGAAACACACACACACCTGCGATCCAAGCATATTTACATGAGTTTTACCATACTTAACTAAGCATAGTAACGTTTTAAATACAACCCATTTCTGGGCTTAGACAATGGAATTCTGTGATAATCCACTAAATCATTGGCACCTTTCATCAAAATGTGCTTAACAATATAAGGACCCATTCAAAGTGGTTCGAATTTTCCTGCTCCAATTTTATTAGACTCCTGATTGTAAAGCAGGACCAAGTCACCTTCCCAGAAGACTCGAGGCTTGACATTTTGATCATATTGTGCCTTTACCTGTTTCTTGTGCGCTTCGTTATTAAATGAAGCATCGCGATAGGTTTCATCAAGATGGATTAATTCCAAGAAACGTGCTTCTTCCCCAGAAGTGTCAGGTAGCAGGTCAATTGCAAGTTTGAGTGACGAAATTTCACATTGAATCGGCAACACTGCTTCCAAACCATACACCAACTGAAAGGGTGTGAATCTAATAGCATTTCTCACCAAGGTACGATATGCCCACAAAGCCGAGTACAGGATTAAATTCCAATTTCTTTTATGCACTCCAATCATTCATTGCGACATGCACTTAAGGACTTTGTTGATAGCCTCAACTTGTCCATTAGCTTGTGGATAATATGGAGTGGAACTATCATGACAATCCTAATTTGGCAATCAACTCAACCATCATGTGATTGCGAAAATGCGACCCATGATCTGCGACTATGGCCTGTGGTACACCAAACCTGGCAACCACGTGGTTGAAGAAAAATAATGCAGCCGTTTCGCTGATTTTGTTTAATGTAGGCATCGCCTCAGCCCATTTTGTAAAATAGTCGACGACTATAATATACCCATGCCCCCTGGTTGAGGTGGAGTTACATGTCATAAAATCAATGCCCCATTTAGTAAATGATCCAACAACAACTACTAGATGCAAAGGTGCAAGTGGTGATCTTGTTTTCCAATCAAAAATTTGACATGCATGACAACTTTTGATGGTAATTATGCAATCTTTGAATATTGTTGACCAAAAGTATCCAGCACGGAGAATTCCCTATGTTGTTGCATATCGAGACAAATGTCCACCACAAGCACCTGAATGACATTCATTCAAAGCTTTCTTGGCCTCCCCATGAGTGAGGCACCTACATAAAATCGTATTAATCCCATGGCGATAAAGCGTGTCACCAACGATCAGATAATTTTTGGCTTGGTATCTCATACGTCGCTTTTGATATCAAGAGGTATCGAGCCGGAAAGCTTGGGTTTGGAGATAAATCAGTATATCTCCATACCATGGATCACTTGATGAAATGAGAAACAGAGACTCATCCAAGATTGATATTTCTGATGTTGAATAGTTGGGGGATGAGGGAAGGTCGAAAAGTAGCTCGGAAAGTACGAGAGATTTCTTTGACGTATATTTAACAAATTCCAAATCAAATTCCTACAATATAACTATCCACTTCAAATACTTGCCCCCCAGCAATTGACGTGACAAAATGTTTGTCATTGGGTTGCAATCAGAGAAAATCGTAGTTTTACGTAGGAGAATATAATGACGAAACCTCTCCACAGCTTGAACAACTGCCAAAGCTAACTTTTCCACATAATAATATTTCCTTTCTGTATCATTGAGATTACGGCTCAAATAATATATTGGATGTTCTATTCCATCTTCTTCTTGGACTAAAACCATTCTGATGGTTGTATCTGCAACGACGAGATATAGGTAATGTTATTGTTGATAGTTTGGGGCATACATTAATGATGCTCTAATAAGGGAATCTTTAAGAGCACTAAAGGAAGCTTGTGCAACCTGATCCCAATGGAAGGGTACCTCTTTCTTCAATAGATGAGTAAAACCTTTAGCCATTTTAGCATAGTTTGGAATGAACCTCCTCAGAAAGTTTGCCTTCCCTTGAAGTTTCTGTAACTCTAACAAATTTGAAGGTGGAGGCAAGTCAAGTATTGCCTGAACCTTAGTTGGATCGTGTCGAATTCTATCTTTTGAGACCAAGAATCTAAGCAATCGACCAGAGCCAACCCAAAACACACTCTTGTGTGGATTGAGCATTATTTTGTAGTGTCGCCACCTAAGAATATTGCTCTAAGGTGCTGTGGGTGTTCAGTCCACTTTCCTGAATGAGCACGAAAATCATCAAGATATGGTTGTACAATGTTCTTAATGTCTTGGAAGGCATAATTCATTGCCCTCTAAAATGTAGCCCCTACATTCTTCAAACCGAAAGGTAACTTTCCATATGCGAATGTGCCCCAGGCACAGATAAATGCAGTTTTTGACTGATCCTCTAGGTGGATATTGATTTGATTGTAGCTGGAAAATCCATCCATGAATGAAAAGATTTCACATCTGACACATTCACCAATAATCTAGTCGATGAAATGTGTAGGATAATTGTCTTTTGGACATGCTTTATTTATATCTCGGTAATAGACACACACTCGAATTGTCCCTTGCTTCTTCATTATGGGAACAATATTTGATACCCAATCGGTAAGAGGTACAGGGTAAATTAAGCCAGCATGCAAAAGTTTCTCAGCCTCTATCTTAATGGCAGTAACTTTCTTTGGATGTACATGTCGAATCCGTTGTCTTACTGGTTTGACTTCAGGGTACATTTTTATTTGATGTTCAACAATGCTTGAATCAATGTTGGGAATCTCCTCATAAGACCATGCAAATACATCTCTAAATTCACGAAACAAAGCATGGTACATATTGAGTTCCAAAGGAGAACAAGATTTTTCGACTTGAATATTTTCTACAATGTTAGGCTTGGTGGAAATGTCTATAGAAATGGTATCTTCTATGTTATACAAATTACGCTCAGAATATACTAAATCTATTCTAACGGAATTCGAAAAGAAATCTACAATTGAAGGGTGTACTAGCTCATCTGAATAATCTTCACTAGAATTTGGAAGATTGGAACGATGATGATTATCTTCCCATGGTTCTTCTCCTATCATCATTGATTGGATGATTTCCTCGTCTATAGAATATATACAAGCAAAAGGATTGGAAGAAGTATCGTATTCATGTGAGTGATCTACCCATACAATCGGTGAATGTGGATGTGGAAATGCCACACAAGCAAGAAAAATTGATTGTTATGTGAGTTCAATGGGACTTAGTGTCATAACCTTAGTAAAAATATCATCTTCAATACTGTTGGTGATCCTCTTTAAATCAGATGGAGTAGAGGATAACATATTACATGTCTCAACTCTCGCAACCTCTGACATTCTAGATGGTGGAGGAAGTGTGAAAGTACCCATTAGGGAGGGATCTTTGAAAATACCAACACCAATAGATTGAAGTGAAAGTGGTGGTCCGTTAACAAACATAATGCTTCCCGTAACTTGAGAACTAGAAGCAAAAAATGATGTTTGGTCGATAATTGTTATTCCACCTTTATAAGGAAATGCAATCGTACGGAAGTACATGGAAACAACAGCATCCATAGCATAAACCCATGGTTGTCCAAGTAAAATGTTGTAATCAAGGGGTCCATCAACCACCTCAACCTCAACAGTTATTGTTTTTCCCCCTAGTTCAACTTGCAAATTAATCAAAACCCTACATGAAGTATAAGCTCTTCCATCAAAAGCCTTCAATGTGGTTGGTGATCTTGATAGTGTAGGTGACCTCAACGTTTTCCAGGAAATCATTGACATAATACAGGTAGAAGCTTCCTCATCTATGATAGTACAATGAATATTCTTGTTGAGAGCTTTAACCTGAATTAGAAAAGCTAATTGCGTTGGTAACTGTGTTGTATATCCTGAGTGATTAAAAACCACAAGATTAGAATCTGTTGGATCTACTCCACCTATTGCCGATAGTAAAGCCTGCTTCTGGGAGGGGCAATTTTGTAATACCTCAAGCATTGACATAATAGATTCAGACTAAGCAAGATCCTCTAATATGTTATAATTTTGAGCAGCTCGTGCTCGAGGGTTAAACATTGATTTGTGCACAACTCCCTTAGGCAACTTTATTGTTAACTATGGTGCAATGAATAGTGGAATAATTTCCGATGCGGTTGAAGTCAAAGAACCAAGTTGATCAATGGCCTGATTATTTGACGATGATGGTGGATTACCATAATCTTTACTACATGTCTGAACCAAAATCTCATCTTTAGGTTTTGCAATGGATAACATTAATACCTGGGATGTGGAAGCATTTTCAGTTGCAACTGTGTTGGTGTCCGGGTTCGGAAATGGATCTGTCAACGCTGGGGATGTGGTAGAAGCTTTTAACAATTTAGAAACTTCCAAGCAGTGAGGACAATCTCTTGTAAAGTGCTTGTCATTACATATCAGACATGGATAACGAGGTTTCTTTCCCGAATTAGAGGAATCAGATGATTTCTCTTAAGGAGGGTTTTCAGTTTTCTTTTTATTTTTCCCTTTCTTCTTGATTCCTGGTTGCTTTTGATTCTTACCTTTGTCAGATGACACAACATTAATCTCGGAAGCAGGAAACTCGGATGCATTTACAGTTTGATTTGAAATAGCAAGAAATTGACCAGATGGTCTACTTGCTATTTGCATGCTCAAGGAACCAATCACATTGTCTCTGTCATGAGAGTCCCTATTCAATGATGGAGGTGGAATGGATTGATCTAGGCGCGGTGCATGTGGAATTTTGTCATAGAGCATGCCAAATTGTGTGTAAATAAAATCCAAGTATTGGGCACGAGCAATCACTTTCTCTTCTGTAACAACTCCACCTTTAGCCACATCCTCAGTGATAGATGGCAATAAGGACTTAATGAACCACTCAGCTAAAAGCTGATCAGGAACATAGGTTTTAACCATTCGACGATGACAACGCCACTCACAAATGTGATCTGATATGTGAGTACAAGTTGTTTGTTTAAAGTTGGTCAAAAGTTCTGTTCCAGTTTCATATCTGAGCGGCAACTGGAAGTGGGTTAGGAAGGTAGTGGCTAAATGTGTGAAATTATTAAAAGAAGCTCTGGGCAATTTAATATAACACTTAGCAGTCGAACCAGTAAGCATTCTTTGGAAAAGATGGAGTCTTACCAAATCATCATTCAACTTGTTCGAAGAACACCATAAATGATAAGTCATAACGTGATTTAATGGGTCTTCACCAGGATTTCCATTAAGCTTTGGAATATCGGAAGGCAACTTATGAGGGATTACTGGCCACCACAGTGCATATAAAATTGGATCATTGGTAAGCTGGTTCAAATCCAGTAATTCTAGAGTTTCCACAAATGGCAACTACCGATTCAAATCAAGTTGAGTGTATCCGAGATAAGATGGAATTGCCTGTGCCATAAGCCTTTGCATACACACATAACGTGGATATCCTTGATAGGGCGGTGGGACATATCCGGAATATGGATTAAAACCAGGTTGACCTTGCATTTGTCCGCAATCGGGGTGGGCTTGATACATAGGACTAGGATACGCTTGATATTTTCCTTGCCAAGGTTAAGCTTCGAAAGCAGGCCCATACTGAGGTTGGACATTTTCAAAAGGAGTTTGTTGATACTGTGGCTTCCAAGGTTGTTGAGGTATCAATTGTGAAGTTTGATATTTCCCCCCGACGCCAATTTGACCAGCTTAAGGATAAACTAAACTTGTAGCAACTTGAGTCACTCCAGATAATGGCACACTAACCTGAGGTAATTGTACCCCATAAACAAGTGGTTGTTGCATAATATCCTGAGAAGTTTTGGTTTGCTGACTCGAAACTTCTGGTTGCGAGGTAGCGGAACTAACTTGCACGGGTTGAGATACAATAGGTTGATCTTGTATCTGTGGTTCCATAGTTACGATAGGTTGGGTCGATATAACTGGCTCAGTTTTCATACATTGTGTTGGATACACAGGTCTTGGTTGTGGTGGCATAGTTGGCTGCCACTGACAAACTCTCATTTTAGGTTGACCTAAATATGGCGATACATAACCATAGGTTTTTCCTCCTTGATAGGGAGGATGCGGTGAATAGGCATATTGCTGACCATATGGTGGAAATCCAGTGTTAAGAGGATATACGGGTCTTTTTTCACCGAATTGCCCAATTTGATATTGGTAAGTAGGATCAAACTGTTGTCCTTGGTAAGAAGAACCAGGTGAAATTCCTGATGATGACATGGGTGATGACCATGAAAAAGAAGAAACCCCTCAGTAGATTCCAGACATAGACTGGTAACTAGCCAGGATAGATGGTTGTCCATATAAATGTGACCCAGGTGTGGTAGTAAACATTGAAGAAGTAGCAACAAAGGGTTCTGCTACAGCTGCATCAGACGAAGTAGTCTGGGATGTTTGCGGTTGTTCTGCCATGGTTAACTGACCCAAAAGTTTACCTAATGAATCAAGTGGTATCTTAGAGGCAATAGCAGAACGAGGAAGAGATTGAGAATAAAGATACAAACCAGGTCCAAAATGATGTGGAGTCCTGGGGGTAGAATCTTCCTCAGCTTCTTCCTCTACAACAATTAATCCAAGTGGAATAATTTCATCGTCAGGTCCAAAAAAGACTTCTGGTGTTAAAGATGGAGTTTCAGGAACTACAGATGACTAAGGTATTTCAGTGACAACTTCAGAATGTTCAAGGTCAAAGTCCAGATGTTCTGCTAAAAGAATTTCAGTTTCAAGAGAAGGTTCATGAACAAATTCAGGTTCAGTGATATCTTCGGTTTCAACTACTATAGGTTCTGGATCAAATTCCAAAAGAACTAGTTCATGTTCTGAATTAATTTCTGGTTCATTAACTTCAAGTTGTGGATCAACTTCAGTTACTTGTTGACTTGTTTCCATTATAGTGGCCTCAGGTAGTTGAGTAACTTCTTCTTGTGTAACAGATGTACCAAAAATAGTTGGAGTAACTTGAGGCTTAGTACTGGCCGTGATAGGTGGCTCTGGTAATTCAGATGAAGTCCCAGAAACTCTTGAAGTACTAGACTTAGTTTGACGAGTATGCCTTGACCAGATGGGAGTCGCTTTCGGTGGAAAGGGAGGTTTTGTCGTAACTCTCCTCGAACAACGGAGTGGAGGTTGATCTTCCTACAGAATTGCCGATAGTTCTTATCAACCTAAACTCAACTAAGGAATGAGGATGTTATCATAGTCAATTAACTTTTATGACACTAGAACATAACTTTGCTTTTTCATTTTTAAAGAGTCGAGAAAAAACCAAAAGATGACTCTAGTCACTTTTGATGTTTAATGAGCCTGAAAAGACAAGTGCTCAGATGAACCTTTTCTTTTAGGGAGTCGAAAAGGAAAGAAAGTGACTACTCTAGAGATTCTAGACAAGAGGGTTTATCGAACTAATCACAAAACTGCAATATACAGCTTGGTGGTAAATGAAAGAGAAATTACCAAGGATTTACTGTACAATAGTCAGTCTTCCCGAATGCTATGTTCGGTGCATTGTGATCGGTAAGGCAGTAGACTCATCTTCCTAGGGATAAAGGATTTCAAACTATTGGGGTCTCCCACTACATACTCGACAGTACAGGGAGCACAAGTCGGTACTAGTACTTATCGCATCAGAGAGGAGGAATCACCCAACCTCAATGAAAATGATATCCACTAGGTTTTAAGACGCCAGAACACATCTCTAGCCTAGACCTTTAGATGTTTTTGTTAAGCTCCAATGCGTTATTAGGTTAATTGATGTAAATTTTATGTTGATCTTGCTTGAAATTTTCCTTTGAGGGTTCACCATGAGATGTTTTTCGAAATTCCTAAGAATGCAACTAGAATGAGAAGCACTCTTTCCATTTGTTTTCAGCGCTGAAAATCCTAGCTATGACGGATAGAGCATACAAGTACATTTTGAACAAACAATCAAAGAGAAAAAACTAATGCAATTTCCCTAAACCATTCCTTTTGAACACACAAACTCAAACTCTAAAATGCAAATTGCATGTATTTCTTTTTCTTTTTAGTTCCTCTTAATGTGAATGATGTAATAAGAAAAACTAATGCACAAACGATTCAGAAACTCTTTTCACAAAATATGTCGATTTATGACAATTTCTTTTAAAGGGAAAGAAAGACTGAATGACACTTTCAACTTTTAAGGAAATGAAGATTTTCAACACTTTAAACGAAAATATGAATCAAATGTACAAATAAATCAATCGATTATTTATGAAGGAAGACTTTACGACACTTCACTTTTGACAAAACAATCGATCGAAACTACTTTTTGATAATGGACTACAAATGATAAAACAAATACATAAAAAACATCCAAAAATCTAGTCTAAATCAGGTCACAATAAGGAAGCAAAGTCTGTTTTCAGAGACAAGGCCTCATCTGCATTCAACAAGCAATTCAAATTGCTGAAAATTGATAAAAGTTTTCAGTTCCTATATGGGAAAACTGACCCTAAAGGGATCAGCGCAGGCCACAGTTAGAGATAGTGTGCTGAATCGCATTGAGACTTATGCAGAAGGTGCACTGCAGTGCATTGTGTCAGTCACAGAGGTGCGCTGATTACAGTATGACAATTTTATGCTCAAAATTGACTCAATTTTCAGTGAATTGGACTTGAATTCAACAAATGACTAAAGGTACATTATTTCAAAGTTTTTTAAGAGATTGATAAGCTACTATAAGGGACAGGATCGTTTCCCAGTGGAGTCACCATTTTGTTTTGGGAAAATTTAGTGTTTCTTCAAATGCCTAACCCTCTAGACGTAGTAGCTAGTCTAGAAACAACAAACAAAGTAATTTGTTGCTTCTCCTACAATTAACAGATAAGAGAAGGAAGAAAAGGAACCAACTTTTAACTTTCGCTCGATCCCTCTCTCCTTTGACCAATTTCACCGCTCCTTTCCATACTTAGCTCACTTGGAAAGTACCTACACACAAGCCGAGATAGAAACCCATCAAAGCATACAATAATGATATGTTAACTAAACATATCATAGAAGCAAGAATACAATATACATCAGATAAACACATGAATCGAAAAAGATTAGAATTCTTTATTAATAGAAGGAAAGATTACAACCCATGAAGATTCATGCTCGATTCAGTGTCATCCTTCCAGTTTCAAACCCTTCTCTCCTCATGAAGCAACAATTCGACATCATTACAATACTCTTACTAATCTGATAAGCAGCATTTCCTTAGCTCTATAAATTCCAACCTAGACCAGCCTTTGAATGCTGGGTCAATTTATAGTTGAATGGAGGAGGTTAAGCCATTAATGGCCTTCATGAATTCTTTGCCAAAATTGGGAAGTGGTTCCATGGAGGAAGGGATAATGGATTAAGGTTCATTCATCCTCTTCCTCATCTAATAGCAAGCTCAATCCATCTAGAAACTTCCAAAAGCATCCATTCGATGAGGAATCCAATGGATTCATTTCAAAAATTCGATGAATCTCACTCAGCGAAAGTGAAACAAAGGCCAACTGCACTGCAGTGCACCCAGATAGTGCAATTCTTGCATTGCAATGCAGCCTGATAAAGGGCAACCTGCGCTGATCTCCTTAGGGGCATTTTTTGGATGAATGGTGTCATCGAAACTCTTGCGAGGCAAGCATGATGTAGGTTAACTTCATTAGGGAATAAAAACAATTGAATTAGGGATTAATGACCATAATATATGGATCTGGAAGCTGGGGTATATGTGCCCAAATTGACCTATAACACACCCCCTTCTTATGTTAGTGTGAGGGGGTGGGGTGGTGCGATCACCCCAACCTCATGTGTACTCCTAATAGCTGCCCAGATTAGAAGAAAGTTATTTTTATTTTTATTTTTAATTCACAATTTATTTTGAAATATATTTCCAATTTCAAGATGCATTTCCAATTTACCACACATTTTTTAAATTTTAATATGTATTTGCATTGTACCACACATTTTCTAAAGAAGTATGTTATGAAACCAGCTCACAAAAAGATAGAAAAGAGAGATCCACGCCTTAGAATTCAGCCTCTTCGAGGGGGCAACCTCCTTTACATTACATAAATGAACAATTCTTGGATGATACAAATGACAAAACCTCCTTTCTATATATAGGAGTCTAAGGAGTCACAATATAATCCAGCCGACCTAACAATAATAATATAAAGCCACAAAAATAACAATAGAGGGATTCTATGGGGCACAGAAATAACAATATGGGGGTAATAGGGGCACAACAATATAAATAAGGGGTATAACTACAATAGTAATGGGGTAATCACTAGTATTATAGGGACCCAACATGCCCCTCTCCTTCAAAAAAGTGTTGTCCTCAACGCTTGAGTAGTTCTGGATACTTCTGCATAAAATTCTCATCCTCCCATGTGGAATCTTCAGCGGATAAGTTCTTCCACTTGATAAGATACTCTGAAATTGATCGATTTCGTAGCTGTCGAGTTCTTGTTTCTGTGACTGCTTCCGGTTCCAATATAATTTTTCCTTCCTCGTCAAGTTCTGGCAATATTGTTTGAATTGGGAGCTTGTCACCTATAACCTTCTTTAAACATGAAACATGGAAAACTGGGTGCAATCGAGAAGCTGCAGGAAGCTCCAATTTGTATGCCATAGTACCAATCTTTTGCAACACCTTGTACGGACCATAATACTTTGGTGATAATTTATTATCCTTCTTAGCTTGCTTTAGGGACATTTGCTTATATGGTTGTAGCCGTAGGAATACCCAATCACCTACATCAAAACTTCTTTCACTGCGATGTTGATCTGCCTGTTGTTTCATTCTATTTTGTGCCAACACGAGGTTATCCTTTAAGAGTTGGAGGACTTGTTGTTGATGTTCGATGTGATGTTCCACTGCCTGAACCTTAGAATTTTCTCTTAAATATGATGTGATGGATGGTGGTTGATACCCATAAAGTGCCATAAATGGGGTCATTTTTGTTGCTGTATGGAAGGAAGTGTTATACCACCATTCAGCCAGAGGCAACCATTTGACCCATTGTGTCTATTTATCAGATACAAAGCAACGAAGATATCCTTCCAAACATTTGTTTACTATCTCAGTTTGCCCATCAGATTGAGGATGATAAGATGAGCTATGAGCTAACTGAGTACCAAGACAAGAAAATAATTCTGTCCAAAAATTTCCAGTGAAAATGGGATCTCTGTCACTTACAATAATCTTTGGGTTTCCATGTAGCTTTTGAACTGTTTCCATAAATGCAGTAGAAACTGTACTGGCTTTAAATGGATGTGATAATGCACAAAAGTGTGCATACTTGGTAAGTCTGTCAACTACCACCATGATGACACTCTTTCCCTCAGACTTGGGTAAACCTGTGATAAAATCCATTGAAACCTCCTCCCAACGTTGGCTTGGAATGGATAAAGGTTGTAATAGACCGGTGTCTTAATTGTTTCAACTTTATTTTGTTGGCAAACCAAACATTCCGCCACAAACTTTTGAATATCTGATTTAAGGCCATCCCAAAAAAATTCCTTCTTAACCCTGTGGTAAGTTTTTAAAAATCCTGAGTGCCCTCCTAAGGGAGAAGTGTGCAATTCCATAAGAATCTTTTGTTTTAGCTGGGAATTCTTACAGAGGTATAAGCGATCTTTGTACCATAACGAATCATTTTGCCAGCTAAATGTATCAGAAGTACTGGAATCTTGTTGTAGCTTTCGAATAAGTGCCCACACTTCTTCGTCATTCTTCCATTCCTCCCTTGCTTCGTTTATCCAATCTGGTTGGATAATAGAAATGGCACACAACAATGCTTCCACATCCTCATCCTTTCTTGAGAGTGCATCTGCCACCACATTTTGCTTCCCTTTTTGTAGATGATTTCAAAGTCATAACCCAACATCTTTGTGACCCACTTTTGTTGCTCTTCAGAGGATAATCTTTGTTCTAAAAAGTATTTAAGGCTATCATGATCCGTTTTTACCTTGAAGTGTCTTCCCATTAGGTAGGGTCGCCATTTCTTAAGTGCATGGAGTATTGCCAACATTTCCTTCTCATAAATAGCTTTGCTTAAAAACTTTCCCTTGATTGGACGACTTTCAAAAGCAATGGGTCTTTCATCTTGCATTAGAACAACACCAATTCCATTTCCTGAAGCATCACATTCCACAATAAAGGTTTTTGTGAAGTCCGGTGTAGCTAAGACCGGTGCTTGGCACATTGCCTCTTTAAGATGTTCAAAGGCCTTTGTTGCTTCCGGAGTCCATGAAAATGAATCTTTCTTCAATAATGTTGTTAGAGGTGCTGCTATTCTCCCATAATTCTTAACAAACTTGCGATAATACCCTGTCAACCCAAGAAATCCTCGCAGATGCTTTATGGATGTGGGGATTTTCCATTCCTTAATGGCTTTAATTTTGCTAGGGTCTACCTTAACTCCTTCATGAGATACAATATGACCCAAATATTCCACCTCCTGGACTCCAAAGAAACATTTGGATCTTTTTGCATATAATTGTTTCTCCTCCAATAGTTGTAGCACCTTGTCAACATGTTCAACATGATCCTTCCAAGACTTGCTGTAGATTAGTATATCATCAAAAAATACTAACACAAATTTTCTAAGGAATGGTTTGAAAATTGAATTCATCAAACCTTGAAATGTTGAAGGTGCATTGGTAAGGCCAAAAGGCATGACCAAAAATTCATAATGACCCTCATGAGTTCTAAATGCCGTTTTCGGAATGTCTTCAATCTTCATTCTGATTTGATGATATCCCGAACGAAGATCCAACTTGGTGAAGTAAATTGATCCATGCAATTCATCCAGTAATTCATCAATGACAGGAATGGGGAACTTATCTTTAATAGTGAGCTTGTTGAGCTCCCTATAATCTGGACACATGCGCCATGATCCATCCTTCTTGTGCACCAATACTACTGGAGCTGAGAAAGAACTTTGACTCGGTTGAATTATACCAGCCTCTAGCATTTCTGCAACCATACGTTCAATTTCACTTTTTTGGACATAGGGATATCTGTACGGCCTGATGTTTGGAGGAACACTTCCTGGAATCAGATGAATAGCATGATCATGATCACGCATAGGTGGGAGACCTTTGGGAGTCTCAAATACCTTGGAATGATTGTCCAAGACTTTTTGGAGATCTGGAGAAATAGATGATTCCAATGTGGAAACATCTAGCGAACATAATTGTGCAATTACACCTCTTTGCTCCTTTTTTAGAAGCTTTGTCATACCATTAGAGCTGATTATCTTTCCTGGTTTCCCTGCAATACCCCTTAATTCAACTTCCTTTCCTTCCAAGAAAATTTGATGAAAAGTTCTTGAAAATTAAAAGCTATTGTACCCAAGGATTGTAGCCATTGGACTCCTAGTACAACATCAGCACCTCCCATTGGAATGGAAAGCATTGGGCTAGTCAATACATATTCTCCCATGGATAGCTTGATATTATGGCACTTTCCAGAGCAATTTATTGTTCCTCCATTTGCAATCATCACTTGACACTCTGGTGCTGGATATAGGAAGCAATTCAATTCTTTTGCTACCCTACAATGAATAAAATTGTGGGTGCTTCCTGAATCAATCAACACTATTACCTTTTTCTTCTTGATTTGTCCTTCTATCTTGATGGTTTGAGGAGTGGTAATTCCCGCCAATGCATTACAAGATATGGTCGGATTTATTTGTTCTTCATCTAGGCTTTGTTCCTGGAGTATATCCTCTTCTTTTGACCTTTCTTGCTCCTTTTCTTCTTCCTCTTCACAATCTATGTAGAATAATTTCTTCTCAGCACACTTATGACCTTTAGTGTATTTGCTATCACAACTGTAACAAAGCCCTTTTGCTCTTTTTTCTTCCAATTGTTGTGGTGTCAACCTTATAGGTTGTGGAAGACTAGGGGCAACAACACTTCCGTCTTTATAGTTGTGAGTGGTATGCTTCCTGGTTGCCATAATTTTGCTTTCCATTTTTCTTGCTAACCTGAATGCCTTCTCTAATGAATCAGGTTCCCAAAGGCAAACATCATGTTGGATATTATCCTTTAAAGACCCTATGAACACATCAATCCTATGCTCCTCTGGAATATCTTTTACCCTTATGTTCAATTTTTGGAACTCCTCAATGTGCTCCATTATTGAACCCTTTTGTTTGAGACTTATCAATTGGCTAAAAAAAGTGTTGCTTTTTGTATCCTCATAATGTGCTATCAATTCTTCCGTAAAAATTGCCCAAGTGATAAATTGTTTACGAGAGCAAAGCCATTGATACCATACAAACTGATTTGGTTCCAAATATACAGTTGCCATACGTACCTTTTGTGTGTTTTGCACATTATTGAGATCGAAGAATTGCTCCATCTGTAATATCCATGTGGCGGGATCCTTGCCATCAAACTTCCTCATATCGATTTTTGGAATATGGTGATTCTTCGATCCAACATTAGTGTCTATGGAATCATGATTAACATTTCTTTTGTTCTCATCATGAGTTTCCTTTACTACCTTTTCACCATTAGTGACCCTTTCTTGTAGCAACTTCTTCAATTCTTCCATATCTGTCTTCAAATCTGCCATGTCTCTCTTCAAATCTATCTTCGAATCATCCATCTTAGCTTCCATGCCCTTTATCTTAGATTCCACGCCACTTATCTTAGCTTCTGTTAGCTTTTGTGAGCGTGACATTTGTTGCACTTGTTCTTGTAATTTTGATATATCATGTAGCATTTCTTCCTCTTCTTCATGAGTCATGCTAGAGCTTTCAGGTTCCTTACTAGGTGTTTGCATTTTCTTTCCTCGGGGCATCAGTTACCGATAATAATGCTTTACTATGCCCTTTGAATTCCGTTAAACCAAGCTTACACAAAAATTAAAAAAAAACTACACACCTTTTTTCACTTTATAGAAGCCTGATATTGAATCTGATGTATCTCTGTAATTTCGGATCATCCAGTTCTAAAATTGCTACCTGTAGTAGCCTTCTGCGTCCTCTTTCCAATGCCACAAGTCTGAGCCAAATTGGATTCTCCAAGGAAGAGTTATGTGAAATCTCCCACAGTGACTTGCTTTTAGACTGGTTCAGTAGAGCGAACTTGTACGATGTGCCACGAGTCACTGTTTCAACCTTTGAATCTGAAACACACATAAAAAAAACTACAGTCCGTCCTATTTCTGTACCTTTTTACGAAATTTCAATCCTATCCTCAGAGAGAGAGTTATGATGATTTTCCCTAGGTCACCTATTTTGAATGTAATTTAGGAATCTGCAAAAAGGCCAACTTCCTCAGATCATATCTCTGAAAATATCACGCGAAAAGCTCTGAAATTCGAACCCAAGGTTCACCGGCAATTCTTCTCAAATGGGTGTTTTTTGCAACTTCTGAAACATCACAGAAAAAAAGTTATAGCGAAAATTCCACGATGACCTGTTTGGAGCAGCGAAACCCTAGAATCCAAGCTCTGATACCAAATGTTATGAAACCAGCTCACAAAAAGATAGAAAAGATAGATCCACGCCTTAGAATTCAGCCTCTTCGAGGGGGCAACCTCCTTTACATTACATAAATGAACAATTCTTGGATGATACAAATGACAAAACCTCCTTTCTATATATAGGAGTCTAAGGAGTCACAATATAATCCAGCCGACCTAACAATAATAATATAAAGCCACAAAAATAACAATAGAGGGATTCTATGGGGCACAGAAATAACAATATGGGGGTAATAGGGGCACAACAATATAAATAAGGGGTATAACTACAATAGTAATGGGGTAATCACTAGTATTATAGGGACCCAACAAAGTACTATATTCTAAAATATTCATTTCTTTAACCTATCTATCTATCTATATATATATAGTTTTAAAGTTTATTTTCAGTTTTAAGATGCATTTCCAATCTGTCACATATTTTGTAAATTTTAAAATGTATTTCCAATTTACCAATAAATGCTCTATTCTAAAATATTGATGTCTTTAATCCATCATAAATAAAATTATTTTTATTTTTATGTTTAATTCACAATTTATTTTGAAATATCTTTTCAATTTTACGATGAGTTTCCAATCTACCAAATATTTTATAAATTTTAAGATGTATTTCTAATATACCACATTTTTGTAAACAAATATTCTATTCTAAAGCATTCAAGTCTTTAATATATTACGGAGAGAAATATTTTTAATTTTAATTTTAATTAACATTTTATATTAAAATATATTTTCAAGAGGTATTCCAATTTACCACAAATTTCTTCAATTCGAAAATGCATTTCCAATCTACTACACATATATTTTGTAAAACAAAAACTCTACTCTAAAATATTGAAGTCTTTAATCTTTTTATATTAAAATATTTGTTATTCTACACATACTAAATGTTGTAATGTTTGGATATTATTTTTTGGAAAGAAAAAATGATTATATTTCCATTAATATGGAAGTACTAGTACATGTAATATATGGAGCTAATATGAACTTTATGTTCTCATAGAGTTTTTTATCACATTATATTACATCATCAAAAGCATTAAATACTACTAATAAAAATAAAAGTTCTAATAATCAATACCTGTTATGGATGGTATTATATTAACATGTACAATTCCATGAGGAGCAAAAAAGATTATAAATCAACTACATACAACAAAAATGACATAGTTCTAAAAAAAATTGAAACATTAGCCTGTAGATTATCCAATATGTAGCAAGACTTCTTCTCTGTTAAACATACATGGGCAACCAGGAAATATGAAGGATAAAACATGTAGTACAATTTTTATTAACCACTGATATACATTTATAGTACATTGTTGTGACCGTTGGGTTTCACATCCCAAGGTCTCTTGGACTACTTTAGTCTATTCATCTTCCACACTAACCCATTGAGGATTAGGTGTCCAACATTCCCCCCCTTAATCCGAAGGGTTATGTATGAGTCCAGGAAGAGAGCTGTAATACAAAATGTGCAAAAATGCATGGTAGCACTAGGTTGAATGTGCTCTCTGAAATGTTGGTATAAAGGGCAGTGGTTTAAGGATGACCACGAACACTGGAATGCTTAGTGCAGTTCCCGGAACTCTTCCAAAACTGGCAAGAAACTGAAGTTTTCTACTAGAGGAAGTGATCCTATTGTTTTAAAGAGGGAAACCTTCAACCATAAAAGGGAGGTCTCACCCCACATAAAAGGTAAAACTTCAACCTGAAAAGGGAAGTCTCAACCTGTGATGGTTTAAGGATAACCAACAACTCTGGAATGCTTAATGCAATTCCTAGAACTCTTCCAAAACTAGCAAGAAGCTGAAGTCTTCTACTAGAGGAAGTGTCCCCAATTTTGTTCCTGGAATTCTTCCAAAGCTGGCAAGAAGTTGAAGTCTTCTGCTAGAGGAAGTGTCCTAGATTGCCAACTGAAGGCATGTTCACGGGTATCTTTGTCTCTGGCTACAACTCTGAAACTGGTGTGTCGGGTTGTGGCTCAGGCTCACTTGATGTGACTTTGATGCTTGTAGATGACCATCATTTCCCCCCTGTCAGATACAAGGTGAGATGATGGAGAAAACTCAACTGCAAGATTGTTTAATACTCTGGAACAAGTTCTGACATGTGTTTGGAATATCTTCTTGGTTGTTGATGCCCATTGCTAAGAAGCGATCCATCCAAGATGAATCTTTTTTCTTGCAGGACGTTTATTCTTGAAGCATCTGTGTGAAGAATGGCTAGTTTTATGACAGTGCTTACATGGATGAAGATCAAAACAATGATCTTTCAAATGGCCAACTCGGTCATAGTGTTGGCATTTCACGATCTGTTGTTTTTGTTGTTGTTGTTACTGTGGAAGAGGGGCAGAATCTGGAACAGCTGAAGCTGAACTGTCATGAGGAGCAGGTGAACTGTCATGAATGAATCCAGCACTCTGAAATTGAATGGGCTTGGCGTAGTCTAGAATATGAAAGGACAAGTCCTTGTCATATCCAAGACCAGTTATGTGCTTGTTGTGGACAAGTTGTTCCCAAGGTCTGATGATGGGCTTGCGAAGTGTAGACTGAGTTTCTGCATCTGCATGTACAACTATTGCTTTATTGGGTACTAAATCTGAACCAGCTGTAACATTATTGACTTGCTGTTTATGGGAGTCTGTTTCAATCTTCTGAATAGAAATAGGTTCAGAATGATGGCTCAACTACTGTAATTCTTCCTGCTGTAGCTTTGTCTCAAGCTGCAAAAACTCAATATTTTCCTGTACATTATGCAGGCATGTTTGAATGTCATAGACAGTGTCTTTCCTGATTTACACTGTGTTGTCAGTAGTTGATACGATTAGAGTTCTCAATAACTCCAATAATCGATGAATTTTTGTCATTATTTAAACAACTCAAGTCAACAAACGGTCACAAATGTACTTGTAAAGGAAAATTGCTAATAATGCAATATTCTTCAAAATTAAATGTGCCCGATGATAAGAGGGAAATCTACTCAATTGATAATCCTTTGCAAGAAATAAATATTTCCTTGAAAATTGATTCTCCTTTATGTCCGGCTGTCAAATAAATTCCTCTATTGTATGCAAACAAGCAATAAGTACATTGCAAGAGTTCAAGCTGACAATATAGTCCAGATAATGTTCATTTGTCCATTGTCTCAAATAATCACCTTATTCTACCAGCGTCAAGCTATCCCATCCTCTTTCACTAATGTTGGAAACTTGACTCCTCCGACTGCTAATAACAAATCGATGGGATAGAGAAACACGTGCTGGAAGGTAAATATCACATATCAAGCAATGTCAAATTGATGTCACTTGTTAGGGTTTCTGTGTTGTCTCTATAGGTCAGAGCTCAAAATGACAATCAATGCACCATTAAAAAATATCAAAAAAGGAAACAACACATGGCCATAAAAACTATATCAGCCCAATATACAGACTTATCTAAAACACCTCATCCATAATGCCATCCAAATATAATGCACAATCCAGTGGTCAAAACTACTTCCTTGATGCAATTCGAATTGCTATTTTCCAACACTTTTTCTAAAGTGTGTAATTTGACACACAAGACAATGCCTCACTGGAGTGTTAAATCATGAACGTCCAGGCTAAAGAAAGGTCGTGTTTCTCTGCTGCTTGATTTCGGTACCTCCGGTCGCAGGATGGCCTTGCAGGGACGCGGGAACTCAGGCTCTTATCCCATATCTTACATCGATTACAGCAAAATCACTATTTATTTAATCGATCCATGGATGTCGACCTGCGCCAGCATGAACAGCAATGACAACTTCGTCCTTGACTTTGCTGCGTCTTCCAAGTTCAATAGACTAATAAAATCCAGCGATCAGAGCGCCACGAAAAACCTTGATAGATGCTCGATTTGTTTCATATCCCAGCAACGAAAACCAGTTCGAATTCCAGCGTGAGATGGATCGGTTCGTAGGCTAGATTCGACTATACAAAGCCGTTGGGACAAGTTGCAAATGGTTCAATGGAGCAGAGCGGTGGCAATCATTAATGTCAGACTTCTGGCGGGGCTTCTGAGGTGGCTACCAAAAGACTAACTTCCAGCAATCTAAAAATGGCTGTTATTGTAAATATCTTTAGAAAGAAGAGCAGGTTTGCTCCGTTTGAAGTTTGAGCAAAACAAAATACAACGCTAATAAACTTCCATCTATGTAAGTACACAACAGCAATCATACAAAAAATTATTCATCTATTGAACGTCATAAACAACCTCTTGTCTTCTTGTTCTGTCGAGAGGATAGCAAATATCCTTGCCGGCTAAAACTGTAGTACAAGAACTAGTGATTAAAGGAAAAGCTAAGCTGAAAGCAAGCTTCAAGTAAAGCAGTGTAGCAAAAGGCCCATGCTTGCCATTCCCATTAAACTAAATTGCAGTAGCAGAACGCCCAAAGTGGCCATGTCCAATTAATTCAATTATGGCCTTGATTAATTTGCGCGCTATTCAATCCACCCTTCTGATCCTTCACGGTCACCCTTTCAAGGGTCGCAGAAGAGAAACGGTTGAATCTGAGATCCAAGGTAAAGCGAAGATGGAGGGAGGAAAGTTATCAGATATTTTTCACTTATCAATCGTGTGCACAGTGACATTCAACGGCATCGACGCGCTCTCTCTTTCCCGGATCATTCCACTTTTATTTAATATCAAGCCGGCTGACATTCCAACAACCGACGGACATCCGAGTATTTTTACTTATCGATCGTGTGCACAGTGACATTCAACGGCATCGACGCGCTCTCTCTGATGCGTATTTCTCCTTGGATGGATTCTGGATTGTTTATGGTTTTCGATGTACCTGGAAGAGGCACTATCCTTCAATGTCTTGAAATGGACAAAAGCAAAACACATTTTTACCAAACAATACGTTTTCGTTCCAATTGTTCACTGGGGTCATTGGAATCTTTTGATTCTCTGTCATTTTGGGGAGGATCTCAGTTCGGAAGCAAGAACACCATGTATGTTGCTCTTGGATTCACTGAAGGAAGCCGACCCAAACCGGCTTGAACCATTGAAACAGACGTTTTAGAGAGAATTTCAAAGATGAAAACGGGCAATTCTTCTGAGAATCGATTGGCAATTGCATCAGAAAACTAATATGCACCATACACAATAAATTAAGAAGTGGGAACAGCTTCTGGAGTATCGACCTCTTTATTTATCAGCGTTTTGCATTGGAATAAAATAATTAAATAGCAGAAATCTGACCTTTGAGTGGAGGTTGTCTTTGACTTTGCCTCGGCTACCATTAGCATTCAACATATACCGATGGGACAGCATTAACGGGCAGCGTAACGTACCATTCTGGGCGTTCATCAAACGGCTCTGCTACCATTCTGGGCAGCGTTCAAATACTAAATGTGACAGTGTTCAACACATTTATTTATTGCAGACGGCTGTGATAACAATGCAGGTCCAGAACAGCGAAATGGGTCTCAGTCACTAGCAGTGGAGCGTTAGAGTTTAAACAATGATAGAGTGACAGGTCTGACAACTTTTAATCCGATGGGGATGAGTAGTGCTGACAAGCTTTGTGCGCCCAGGCTCTAATTCAATGTATGTTTAGAGAGCAAACGTTTATGAACAACAAACGTTTTATAGACAGACGGGATAGCCAGAGACCAAAAATAGAGACCTGCAGATTTCAGAGGTCAGGCATGTCAGGGATGGCAGAGCCAACACGCCAGGACTCTTAACTCTCAACGTTTTTGCACGGCCTTCAACACCAGCGCATGAATTAATCAACCATTCATTCAACGCACCAAAAATTATCATATGCCAGCACAAATATATACAACAAAAGGCCACAAGTAAACAGTGACTCAAATATGAGCAGGGCCAGAATTCGCCCGCTCTGATACCATGTTAAACACACATGGGCAACCAGAAAATATGAAAGATAAAACATGCAGTACAATTTTTATTAACCACTGATATACATTTATAGTACATTGTTGTGACCGTTGGGTTTCACATCCCAAGGTCTCTTGGACTACTTTAGTCTATTCAGCTTCCACACTAACCCATTGAGGATTAGGTGTCCAACATTCTCGAGAGCACTCTATTGTTGTCGATTTTGTAATAGAAAGAACCCAACTCTGCACTAATTCCCCTTTTGGCTATGGAGTCTTGATGGCGATCCCGAGATGGTTGCATGGCAAAACTTACGTGGTAGCTGGCCCATCCTTGTTCCTTCCTGCGCTGGAACACGCCAAGGTTTGGTGAGGGTCTATGGCACCTGCAATGCGCATTCAGCCCGAGGTTAGTCTCGTTTTGCGTGAGCACGGCGTCTATGGTATGACTCGACCTGGACTCATTCTTGTCTAGTTTCGCTCTGGAAGAAGATGGGTCTCTATTGCCCGCTATCCTCTTGGTTCTTCTCTAGTTCTGGTCCTCTATCGTTTGCTGGTTATATGAATGTTTTTTGTTGGACCTGGTGGATGTGTACACCTGGTTTTCCATGAAGGTCTCAGGTTTGGTTTGTCATTTTGGGTATGCCTTATTTCGACTGTTTGTGAACGATTCTTTTACAACTTGCAGGTGATGTTTACTAACTAGGCTTTTGGTCGCATTTCACAGGCCCTCCACCTGTTACTCCAGTTGATGGCTTGGCTACTTATTTTACAGGTAAAAATCCTTTTCTAATTCCACTATTTCACCTTACTAGAGCTTTTATTAATGACCTTGCTCCTGGTGAGCAAGTTGTGGTATCATGGCATTTCGGCCATTGGTTACTCTCAAGTTGGGGTTTCGACTTGTGGCTCTATTGTGGAGCCAGGCCTCCCCTTCAGGTATTCGTCATGGGTCAAGTTCCTTATTTTTTCTCTGGTGTTGTTGTGTGCTATATAGCTATGCTTCCTCTCTGACAATCTTCTTGTCACTATGCAGGTATCCCTCTCCTCTTTGTTGTGGCTGTAAGGGGCTAGCTCTTGGGGATGAAACGTTTTGGTCTTGTCCTTGAATATTTGGGTCTGATGTGCTTAAATTGAGTAGGGTCCTTCCTTGACTGTGCTCTGTGGTTGCATTTTGGTTTCGGGCTATAGTTGTTTAACCCTTGGGGTTTCAGTTTGTTGGTTTCTCGATACTTGGTTGCCTCCTGTGCAACGAGCCCATCATGTCGATTTTGTTTTCTATTCCGAGAATGTGTTTTGGCCTTATGTTGTTGGTTGTTGTGTCCGTTGTTTCTTTTGTGTATTGCTTTGGTCTATTTGGGTTTTGGAAACCCTCCTCGACCTATCTCGTTTGTATGAAGGACTGTTGGTTAACTTTTTGAGGGCTCTGTTTCTAGAGGCCTGTGCAGAATCTGGAAGTTATGTCCTTAACTTCCGTGGACCTGATGAATATCTATATCTATATATCTATATCTATATATATATATATATATATATATATATATATATATATATATATATATATATATATATATATATATATATATATATATATATATATATATATATATATATATATATATATATATATATATATATATATATATATATATATATATATATATTATAAATTTGTAATTTAAATCAAATAGTACGTATTTGGTAATGTACCTGGATGGTTTGGCTCTGTCGTATATGACCCTTTCAGTCTCAGTGTGTAGTTTGAATGTTAACCACAAAATTTGTCATTTAATTGCTATGCACAGTAATTTATACTTGTTTCTTCTGAAACAAGTGAATACCTGTAAGCTTTCTTTAAATTCATAAAAAAAAATTGTTCAGAGTTATGCTTTCTTTCCTTTTTCTTCATCTAGATGGCAACAACCCCACTTTTGATTCTGGGTTGCCTATTTATGCTTGCTGGCAGCCTCATACTGTTGAGGAACCACCCTCAGTTACATTATAGTTATTTTCCAGTTTCATTCAGTTTCATTTCTAACTTATTTTAAACAAATCCTATTCTAACTACTATTCAGTTTATAAATAAATACATTGGCTGTAACAACCTTCATTTAAAAATAAAAATAAAACTAACTAAAGGTGAACTTAATCAAAACAACTTGTCCAACTGTCACCTCCCTAGTCAAATGCTCCTCCATTAGGCTCCTAGGATGAATGAATCTCATGGCTCATGTCCATGAGCTCTTCAATCGAGTACCTGGCACTTTGAATATGGCCTACATCCAACCAAGAACTGTCCTCAATTGGACAGTCCTTCCATTTAACCATGTACTGTAGCTACTCTTTTCGCCGAGTCCGCCTAGCCACCTGAGTATCCAAGATTTGTTCGATCTCTAGAGGCTTGGTTGGAGGCATCTGTTTGACCCATGACTCAGTCTTTCCCTGGGTGTCCCGTGTGTGTTCTGTCGAACTGTCCTCCACATTAGCAGTAATGTAAGGGTACATGTCTGCCACATTGAAGATGGGCGAGATCCCTATATTCGAGGGTAGTTGCAGTTCATATGTGTTTGCAGAGAACTTTCGCAGTATCTTGCAAGGTCCTATTTTTTCAGTTTCATTTTGTTATATTTTCCTTTAGGAAACCTTTCTTTGCATACATGTGCTAGTGCGAGGTCCCCTACATTGAATTGTACTTCCCGCCATTTTAAATTTTCCTTCTCTTTATACCTTTGGTTGTTGTCCTGTAATTTGGATTTCAGTTGTTCATGAAGTTCGTTGATCACCTTCACGAAGTCTTCACCATCAGCACTCCTTCGTTCCAACCAACCCAAATCTCGTAACTCATGCACACCACAGAGGTGGATCCCGTATAGGATCTGGAAAGGACTTCTTCTGAAACAAGTGAATACCTGTAAGCTTTCTTTAAATTCATAAAAAAAAATTGTTCTGAGTTATGCTTTCTTTCCTTTTTCTTCATCTAGATGGCAACAACCCCACTTTTGATTCTGGGTTGCCTATTTATGCTTGCTGGCAGCCTCATACTGTTGAGGAACCACCCTCAGTTACATTATAGTTATTTTCCAGTTTCATTCAGTTTCATTTCTAACTTATTTTAAACAAATCCTATTCTAACTACTATTCAGTTTATAAATAAAAACATTGGCTGTAACAACCTTCATTTAAAAATAAAAATAAAACTAACTAAAAGTGAACTTAATCAAAACAACTTGTCCAACTGTCACCTCCCTAGTCAAATGCTCCTGCATTAGGCTCCTAGGGTGAATGAATCTCATGGCTCATGTCCATGAGCTCTTCAATCGAGTACCTGGCACTTTGAATCTGGCCTACATCCAACCAAGAACTGTCCTCAATTGGACAGTCCTTCCATTTGACCAGGTACTGTAAGTACTCTTTTCGTCGAGTCCGCCTGGCCACCTGAGTATCCAAGATTTGTTCGATCTCTAGAGGCTTGGTTGGAGGCATCTGTTTGACCCATGACTCAGTCTCTCCCTGGGTGTCCCGTGTGTGTTCTGTCGAACTGTCCTCCACATTAGCAGTAATGTAAGGGTACAGGTCTGCCACATTGAAGATGGGCGAGATCCCTATACTCGAGGGTAGTTGCAGTTCATATGCATTTGCAGAGAACTTTCGCAGTATCCTGCAAGGTCCTATTTTTTCAGTTTCATTTTGTTATATTTACCTTTAGGAAACCTTTCTTTGCATAGATGTGCTAGTACGAGGTCCCCTACATTGAATTGCACTTCCCGCCATTTTAAATTTTCCTTCTGTTTATACCTTTGGTTGTTGTCCTGTAATTTGGATTTCACTTGTTCATGAAGTTCGTTGATCACCTTCACGAAGTCTTCACCATCAGCACTCCTTCGTTCCAACCAACCCAAATCTCGTAACTCATGCACACCACAGAGGTGGATCCCGTATAGGATCTGGAAAGGACTTCTGCATGTACTCCAGTTGGGTGAATCATTATAAGCTAACTCTGCTTGTGCGAGTATGTGACCCCACTGTTGTGAATTTTCACCAACCAGACTACGTAACAGATTCCCCAGACTTCAGTTCACTACCTTAGTCTACCCATTATTCTATGGGTGATAAGTTGAGCTAAAGTTTATTTTGGTATATAGCTTTTTCCACAATTTCCACCAAAAATGACATGTGAACTTCATGTCACGATCTAAAACAATACATTTCGACAAGCCATGTAATCTGACAATCTCTATGAAGAACAAGTGTGCTACATGTGTGGCATTTCTAGTCTTCCTACAGGGAATGAAATGTGCCATCTTGGTGAAGAGATCCACGACCACCATGATTGAATCGAACCCCTTCTGTGTTCTTGGAAAACCTAAGACAAACACTAAATTGACTGAGT
This sequence comes from Pinus tabuliformis, assembly GCA_031772625.1. Taxonomy (NCBI): domain Eukaryota; kingdom Viridiplantae; phylum Streptophyta; class Pinopsida; order Pinales; family Pinaceae; genus Pinus; species Pinus tabuliformis. The sequence goes on from CM062818.1 coordinate 488,196,457, forward strand.
CCCATGGTCTATCCGAAATAGACAGGGGTGTATATAATCCTATATTTTGACTGTGTCCCTTCGCAAGCTGACACATCTTACACCTAGCCACAAATATTTGTATGCCTCTACACATTTTCGGCCAATAATATAAGTGGCTCACTTGATCCAAAGTCTTATCAATGCCATAATGTCTGGCTAAAGCCCCACTATGTTTTTCCTGGATTAAGTTTTCCCTCATCGAACATTTTGGAATACACAATTGTCCTCCCCTGAACAACAATCCTTCCTGTATGTTATAGTATAGCCATGAACTATTTTCTCTCAATAGCGGATTTTGGCAAGCTTCGTATGCTTCCTTAAATTCTACATCTGTTTCATACAGATCCTTAAGATTCTCAAATCCTAACACCTACACTCCGCTTTCGTGTAAAATCAAATTTTTCCTGCTTAACGAATCTACCACTGTGTTGGCTTAATCGTTGATGTGTTTCAATACAAATGTAAAACTCTGGAGGTACTCCACCCACTTCGCATGTTTATGGTTCAGCTTGTGTTGTTGCATAACATACTGTAATACAGAATTGTATGAAAACAAAAAAAATTCATTTACCATCAATTAATGTCTCCAATGTTTCAGTGCTTGGACCACTACATAAAATTCTTTGTCATAAGACGTATACGTCTGCCTACTCATTCAACTTCTCGCTAAAATAGGCCACTGGCTTGTCCTCTTGGATGAGTACTACTCCAATGGCTATCCCACTGGCATCACAACAAACTTGAAAAAGTTTGTTGAAATCTGGCAACCTCAAAATTGGACTTTCGGTGATCTTCTTTTATAAATCACCATGGGTGCACAAATCCCACTGAAATATTTTATAAATTTTTGATAAAAACTCGCCAACCCATGAAAACTCTGCACTCCAAACAAACTCCTGGGGGATGGCCAGCTAACTATGGCTGCAACCTTTTCCGGATCCATCTTTAATTCATTTTCCGAAATGAAAAATCCTAAATAAATTAATTCTTTCTTAAAAAAAGTACACTTCTTCAAATTTAACAGCAATTTGTTTTGCTACAACATTTCCAGGACATACTTGACATGTCCGAAATGTTCTTCCTTTGTCTTACTGAAAATAAGGATATCATCTAGATATACCATCACAGACTTTCCAATGTATTCCTTCAGCATCTCGTTCATCAAGTGCATGATTGTGTTGGGTGCATTGCTCAGTACAAATGACATGAGAAACCATTCATATAGGCCTTCATTGGTCTTGAAATCTGTCTTCCATTCGTCCCCTTCACGAATCTGAATCTGGTGATATCCACTTTTCAAATCAATCTTCGAAAAATATGTCGCTCCACTCAAGCAGTCCACCATGTTGTCCATCAGCAGTAAAGGAAACCTGTACCTAATAGTGATCTTGCTAATTTCTCGAGAATTAGTACACATCCACCATTCACCTGCTTTCCTGGGAGCTAAAACAGTTGGGACCGCACAATGACTTAAACTCTCCTGAATCAACCCTTTATCCAACAACTCCTGTACCTACTTCTTGATCTCTTCATTGTCCTTTGCACAAAGGAACAAAAGCATAACTCAAACGAACAACAATGCAAATGAGCCTAGGTCGAGCCATACCATAGACGCCATGCTCACAAAAAATGAGACCAACCTCGGGCCGGATGCGCATTGAAGGCGCCATAAACTCTCACCAAACATCGATGTGTGCCAGTGCAGGAAGGACCAAGGATGGTCTACCTACCACGTAAGTCTTGCCACACATTCTTTTTTATGAATTTAAAGAAAGCTTGCAGGTATTCACTGTTTTAGAAGCAACAATTATAAATTATTTTGCACAGAAATTAAACAACAAATTGTGTGATTAACATTCAAAATGTGCACCAAGACTGAAGGGATCAAATACGACAGAGCCAAACCATCTAGTTACATTACCAAATACATACTATTTGATTTAAATTAGAAATTTATAGTATATATATATATATATATATATATATATATATATATATATATATATATATATATATATATATATATATATATATATATATATATATATATATATTCATCAGGTCCACGGAAGTACAGGACAAAACTTCCACATTCGACACAGGCCCGAAGACACGGAGTCCTCAAAAAAATAACCAATAGTCCTTTATGCAAACGAGATAAGCCTAGGAGGGTTTTCACAACCCAGATAGACCAAAGTAGTACACTGATGAAACAACAGACACGACAACCAACAACAGAATGTTGAAACACATTCCTAGAATAGAAAACAAAATCGACAAGATGGGCTCGTTGCACAGGAGGCAACCAAGTATCGATAGACCAACAAACTGAAACCCCAAGGGTTAAACAACTATAGCCCGAAACCAAAATGCAACTGTAGAGTGCAATCAAGGAAGGACCCTACCCGATTTAAGCACATCGGACCCAAATCTTCAAGGACAAGACCACAACGTTTCATCCCTGAGAGCCAACCCCTTCTAGCCACAGCAAAGAGGAGAGTGATACATGCACAATGACAAGAAGGTTGTTAGATAGGAAGCATAGCTATATAGCACACAACAACTATATAGGGTGTCTTGGTTACAAAAAGGACACCAATTGCTGGTTGATGAGCAGTGCGAAGTGGAGTTTCACATTGGTAGGTATAATGATAAAGTAACTTGTCATATCATGTCGATGGATGTGTGCCATATACTGCTGGGCAGACCATGGCAGTATGATAGGAAAGTTGTCCACAATGGGAAGACAAACTATTACAAGTTTTCTAAGGATGGGATAAAGCATACGCTAGTACCCATGAAAGAGGAGGACACGACAAAAAATGGTGGAACAAAAGCATTACTATTAGGAGAAAAGAGTTTCTACAAAAAAATGGAGATGATGAGGTAAAATATGCAATTGTGCGAAGGCCAAGAGTGGTGTAAATCCATACTGAGATTACTGACTTACCTGAGGAGATACGGGATATGCTGGAGGAGTTTAGTGACATTGTGGTGGATGATCTACCAGAAAAATTTCCACCAAAGAGTATTAGTCACCATATTGATTTCATTCCAAGGTGTAGTTTACCAAACAAAGCTGCTTACGAGATGAGTCCAAAGGACAATGAAGAGATCAGGAAGCAGGTACAGGAGCTGTTGGATAAAGGGCTAATTTGGGAGAGTTTAAGTCCTTGTGCAGTCCCAACTGTGTTATCTCCCAAGAAAGGAGGTGAATGGCGGATGTGTACTGATTCTTGAGCAATTAACAAGATCACTATTAGGTACAGGTTTCCTTTACTGTAGATGGATGACATGATGGACTGTTTGAGTGGAGCGGCATATTTTTCGAAGATTGATTTGAGAAGCGGATATCACTAGATTCGGATTCGTGAAGGGGAAAAATGGAAGACAACTTTCAAGACCAATGAAGGCTTGTATGAATGGTTGGTCATGCCATTTGTACTGAGCAAAAAAAAATAAAAAATTGGTAAACTAGCCCCCGGAATGTAATCAATATGGTGACTGATACTCCCTTTTGGTGGCAATTTATCTGGTAGATCATCCACCACAATGTCTGATAGGTCCCTATAATACTAGTGATTACCCTATTACTATTGTAGTTGTATCCCTTATTAATATTGTTGTGCCCCTATTGTCCCCATATTTTTATTACTGTGCCCCATAGAATCCCTCTATTGTTATTTTTGTGGCTTTATATTATTATTGTTAGGTCGGCTGGGTTATATTGTGACTCCTTAGACTCCTATATATAGAAATGAGGTTTTTTCATTTGAATCATCCAAGAATTTCTCATTTATGTAATGTAAAGGAGGTTTCCCCCTCGAAGAGGCTGAATTCTAAGGCGTTGATCTATCTTTTCTATCTTTTTCTTGAGCTGGTTTCATAACATTTGGTATCAGAGCTTTGGATTCTAGGGTTTTGCTGCTCCAAACAGGTCATCGTGGCATTTTCGCTATAAATTTTTTTCTTCAACATTTCAGAAGATAAAAAAAAACCATTTGAGAAGAAATCGTAGTGAATATCGGATCTAAAATTTAGAACTTTTCACGCTATATTTTCGGAGATATGATCTGAGGAAGTTGGTCTTTTTGCAGACTCCTGAATTACATTCCAAACAGGCGACTTGGGGAAAATCGTCATAAATTTCTTTCAGAGCATTGGATTGAAATTTTGTAAGAAGGTACAAAAATAGGATGGAATGTAGTTTCTTGTATATATTTTTCAGAGCCAAAAGTCGAAACAGTGACTCGTGGCACGTCTTACAAGTTCGCTCTACTGAACTAGTATATAATTAGGTCACTGTGGGAGATTGTGCATAACTCTTTCTTGGAGAATCCAATTTGGATCAGATTGGTGGCATTGGAAAGAGGACACAAAGGGCTACGGCGGGTCGCAATTTCAGAACTAGATGATCCGAAATTACAGAGATACATCGAATTCAATATCAGGTTCCTAGAAAGTGAAAAAAGGTGTGTAGTTTTTTTAAATTTTTGCATAAGCTTGGTTTGAAAAATTAGTTTGAAGGAATTCAAAGGGCATAGTAAAGCATTATTATTGGTCATTGATGCCCCAGGGAAAGAAAATGCAAACACCTAGTAGGCAACCCAAAAGCTCTAGCATGACTCATGAAGAAGAGGAAGAAATGCAACATGATATATCAAAATTACAAGACCAAGTGCAACAACTGTCACTTGCACAAAAAGGAACAGAATCTAACGTGGATGGTTTAAAGAAAGATGTAGAAGCTAAGATAGATGGTTTAAAGAAAGGTGTAGAAGCTAAGATGGATGGTTTAAAGAAAGGCGTAGAGGTTAAGATGGATTGTTTAAAGAAAGGCATAGAAGCTAATATGAATGACGTGGAAGCTAAGATGGACGATTTGAAGATAGACATGGAAGAATTGAAGATAAATATGAATAAGTTGCTACAATAAATGGTCACTAATGGTGAAAGGGTAGTAAAGGAAACTCATGATGAGAACAGAAGAAATGTTAATCATGATTCCATAGACTCTGATGTTGGATCGAAGACCCACCATATTCTAAAAATCGATATGAGGAAGTTTGATGGCAAGGATCCTGTAACATGGATATTATAGATGGAGCAATTTTTCGATCTGAATAATGTGCAAAACACACAAAAGGTACATATTGCAACTTTCTATTTGGAACCAAATCAGTTTGTATGGTATCAATGGCTTTGCTCTCATAAACAAATTATCACTTGGGCAATTTTTACGGAAGAATTGACAGCACATTATGAGGATACAAAAGGCAACACTTTTTTTAGCCAATTGATAAGTCTCAAACGAAAAGGTTCAATAATGGAGAACATTGAGGAGTTCCAAAAATTGAACATAAGGGTAAAAAATATTCCAGAGGAGCATAGGATTGATGTGTTCATAGCAACTTTAAAGGATAATATCCAACATGATGTTTGCCTTTGGGAACCTGATTCATTAGAGAAGACATTCAAGTTAGCAAGAAAAATGGAAAGTAAAATTATGGCAACCAGGAAGCATACCAGTCACAGCTATAAAGATGGAAGTGTTGTTACCCCTAGCCTTCCACAACCTATAAGGTTGACACCACAACAATTGGAAGAAAAAAGAGAAAAAGGGCTTTGTTATAGTTGTGATAGTGTTGAAGCCTCGAATATCAGGTCGACAACAAGGGGGATACCCGCCCGGTCCGGACCTTGGTTGGCAGCTCCTTATCTGTTTGGTATAGCGGGTCTGACTGGGGATAATGGGACCAGTTTCCCAATCTATGGGTGTGTGTGTGTAGAATTGGATGTTGCTGATCTAACAGTAACTATCTAAGCTATTCTAATTCAAATTTTAATCTAATTCTATACTATTGTAATCTAATAAAAACAGCACATCTAATCTATGCTAACCCGGGATGTAACTCTTCTATTATGTGATCTAAAGAGATTTCAAATAACAGCTGGTAATAAAGATCATTCAACGATTATAAGAAATGAAATCAATTAAGATGAACTATTTCACATAAAAAGTTAGGCAAAACAGTTGTGAACAGCATATCGCATAATAAGCCATTCATACATTAAACATAAATAAATAGCTACCACCGTAAAATAGTGCCAAATGGTAACTCAAGCATTCATGCAATAACATATAAATAACTAAAAATTGTATATCACTTTAACATATAAGCAGAAATGGTCAAGAGATAAAAGTACCATTTATGACTGGTCCTACTCATAAGCTTCAAGCAATAATGATTTATTTCTCCTTGCTCTAACATCTACTAAGAGTACAGAAGTGAAACATCAGTAGCAGATATCAAATGCATACATCAACAAATCTTGATCCATTCATTCACCAAAACCTCCTCCGAGGGTGCAAAATTGCATGTTCTGAGGACAAGTTTTTGATAAATTTATGGACCCTTCTCTAAATGCATGAGAAGGGTTTAAATACTACTAACTAAATAACTTAATTGCAAATATTCAGGATACGGTTTAAATGACTGCCCTTTTTCTAAGCAAAATTATTTCTAAAAATTAAATCTAATATCTAACTATTTCTGCATTTGCTCCTTAATGTTGCGAGCATTCAATATTTTCCTGGGTAGAGTTGGCTGACTGTCTTTCGCTTTTGGTTGAGCTAAGCAAACAGAAATGGCAAGCGTTGGCACCATTGTTTCCAGCAAAATATCAGATATACTTGAGGATCATCTCTGGCTATGTGGATTTACTGTGTATGTTTAGTAATAACCCAAATTCCACTTGGTTAACCCTCAAATTGCCTCTGCCTTTGCTTTCTTGTGCTTTCGGGCTTATGAATGACTGAGAAATTAGGGACTTTGCTTTTTGAGCAATTTTCTCAGCGATGCACAATTAGCGCTAGGCGCTAATCGCGCATCGAAAACTGCCTCCGTTCTTTGATCCGGGCCTTTCTGGTGCGTTTTTCACCTTTAGCGCCTTTCCTTCACCGGGTATAAGCTTTAAAATTTTGCAAACATACTGCTTTTGCGAGCTTCTAACCTTGAGCGTTTAATCGCCTGTTGATATCAGCATTGTTCAACTACTCATTGAACCATGGCTCTGACTGATAGATCTGTAATGGATAGCTCAGTAGCGCTCTGGAATTTGCGGCTCTGTTGCATGCGGTATCCGTTCATGAGGGAATTTCTTCTCTGCTTCTGAGCATTGGAGCTTTATCCTCTTTCCTTAATTGCTCCCTGCACATTGCTTCATATTGTTTCTGTTTTTCATTCCTGCAGTTCACACATAAGGAGAGAGTAATGATATTAAAAATTGACAAGAAAGCTCTAAGCTCTACGGATGTACCAAAACATTCCACTTGACGTGAAATAACTCTTCGAAAAAAACAAAAAACTGTCTTTCATTAACACTTGGCGTACATTGATTAATTTTCATTAATGCGCGTATTCAATTTTTCTTGAATGTTGAGCCGGGGAAAATCTGCGATGGACGATCTCTACGATTCGCATCGCAGCATCACATCATCGCGTTATCGCGTTATCGCATTTTTATCAAGATGTGTTATCGCAGGGTTAATCGATCACGTTTATCGTAGAATCGCAGATTGTTGTTTCGCGCAATCGCAAGATCGCCGATCGCAACATCGCGTTATCGCAAGGTTGCAGATTTTACAATTTGTTAAATAGTTATGTGTTGTTTTTTGTGATGTTGCGATATGCAATGTCGCATATCGGCCATCGGTGATTTCTTAAAGTTTTCGTTTGTGATCGTTTCTTAATGTATGCGATGCGATGGATTTCGCGTCGCACTCTCATGGTTTGTCATTCTACTCACAAGGAAATGTCTTATCTTCTTCGCGCAATGCGATATTTTCTTAAGGAGTATAATACATGAGTTTTAATTGAATTTTTTGAATTTTTTACTAAGGGTCCCCACTTACCTAGTGTTATTGCTAATACTAAGTAATGAGGGGGGTTGTTGGTGGCCACAACAGATAGAAAATACACTAAAGTTCATAAGTGTACTGAGAAGAAATTATTCTACATAAATTGTGAAGAGGAAGAAGAAAACGAGTAAGAAAGGTCAAAGGAAGAGGATATACTCCAGGAACAAAGGCTAGATAAAGAAGAAATGAATCCAACCATATCTTGTAATGCATTGGCTGGAATTACCACTCCTCAAACCATCAAGATAGAAGGAAAAATCAAGAAGAAAAAGGTAATAGTGTTGATTGATTCAGGAAGTACCCACAATTTTATTCATTGTAAGGTAGCAAAGGAATTGAATTGCTTCCTATATCCAGCACCAGAGTGTCAAGTGATGATTGCAAATGGAGGAACGATAAATTGCTCTGGAAAGTGCCATAATATCAAGCTATCCATGGAAGAATATGTATTGACTAGCCCAATGCTTTCCATTCCAATGGGAGGTGTTGATGTTGTACTAGGAGTCTAATGGCTACAATCCTTGGGTACAATAGCTTTTAATTTTCAAGAACTCTTCATGAATTTTTTTGCGGAAGGAAAGGAAGTTGAATTAAGGGGTATTGTAGGGAAACCAGGAAAGATAATCAGTTCTAATGGTATGACAAAGCTTCTAAAAAAGGAACAAAGAGGTGTAATTGCACAATTATGTTCGCTAGATGTTTCCACATCGGAATCATCTATTTCTCCAGATCTCCAAAAAGTCTTGGACAATCATTCCAAGGTATTTGAGACTCCCAAAGGTCTACCACCTATTCGTGATCATGATCATGCTATTCATCTGATTCCAAGAAGTTTTCCTCCAAACATCAGGATGTACCGATATCCCTATGCCCAAAAAAGTGAAATTGAACGTATGGTTGCAGAAATGCTAGAGGCTGGTATAATTCAACCTAGTCAAAGTTCTTTCTCTGCTCTAGTAGTATTGGTGCACGAGAAGGATGGATCATGGCGGATGTGTCCGGATCAAGGATAATTTTAGGGGCGAATGTTCGCCCTTTGGCGAAATTAAGGGGTTTTAAATTTTTAGTGGGCGAATATTTTGTATCATAGTACATTTTTACAAATCACCTCAAATAGCCCACCTTATTTTAAGGGAGAGGGTAAAAAAGGTAAATTTAGCCCTTGAAATTAGGAGTTACAACCTTCCATTCGCCCATTTTCAAGAATAGGTTTTACTTAAGTGAATCCATTCGCCCATTTTCAAGAATAGGTTTTATTTAAGTGAATCCTATGGGCCAAATACCATATTTATAAAAGAGGTATGGTAAATTAATAAAAATATAAATAAATGAGAGGTATGGTAAATAAATAAAACATTTTTTATATTTACTCCATAAGTCACTTGGTGTAAACAAATAAAAATATAAGTAAAGTGGAGGTATGGTAAATAAATAAAACGTCTTTTTATACTTACTCAAAAGGTATGGTAAATAAATAAAATTATAAATAAACTAGACGTATGGTAAATAAATAAAACCTCTTTTTATATTTAGTCCATAACCCTCGTAGGCTCAAGAAAGAGGTTTTATTTAAGTGAATCCTATGGGCCAAATACCATATTTGTAACAGAGGTATGGTAAATTAATAAAAATATAAATAAACAAGAGGTATGGTAAACAAATAAAACATTTTTTTATTTACTCCATAAGTCACCTTATATTTACGAACACTCAAAAAATGGGTTATATTTAGGTGAAACCTATGGGCAAAATACTATGGGACAAATACCATGGACTAGATTGTGTTTAATACCATGCAAAAAACCATTATTAACCCTAATATTAGAATTAATAAAAATAAAAATGGCACATGGTATTGACCCATGGTATTCACCAAAATGGCACATGGTATTGACCCATGGTATTCTTGGTCAAGAGTAAAAATGGATGTTGTAATTTAATGTAGGTTAAACATTTTAGGTTGGTTAAAATAAAAAATAAAATAAAAATCAACTATTAATTTTATTAATTTTTATAAATTACTAATAGTAATTTTTAAGCTCCAGGTTTATGATAACCCATGGTATTGACCCATGGTAATACCATGGTATTCATGTGAGCATAGACTATTTAAAGGGGAAATTCTATCGTCTTAGATCCATACAAAGTTTTATTATTTAGTGAAAGACTTGCCAAGATCTTACAAGATTTTATAATTGAGTAAAATATTCGCCATGCCTGGTGAGAGATTCGCCAAAAAATTATATATACATATTATATTATTGATAAAATCGCCTTCCATTTTTCCTATATACCATGGAGATTCGCCCATTTATTATATTTATAAATTTAGGGGGGGTTCTTAAAATTTTCCCTGGTCCGGATTATAGGGAGCTCAACAAGCTCACTATTAAAGATAAGTTTCCCATTCCTGTCATTGATGAATGATTGGATGAATTGCATGGATTAATTTACTTCACCAAGTTGGATCTTCGTTCAGGATATCATCAAATCAGAATGAAGATTGAAGACATTCCAAAAACAACATTTAGAACTCATGAGGGTCATTATGAATTTTTGGTCATGCCTTTTGGCCTTACCAATGCACCTTCTACATTTCAAGGTTTGATGAATTCCATTTTCAAACCCTTCCTTAGAAAATTTTTGTTAGTATTTTTGATGATATACTAATCTACAGTAAGTCTTGGAAGGATCATGTTGAACATGTTGACATGGTGCTACAACTATTGGAGGAGAAAAAATTATATGCAAAAAGATCCAAATGTTTCTTTGGAGTACAAGAGGTGGAATATCTGGGTCATATTGTATCTCATGAAGGAGTTAAGGTAGACCCTAGCAAAATTAAAGCCATTAAGGAATGGAAAATCCCCACATCCATAAAACATCTGTGAGGATTTCTCGGGTTGACAGGGTATTATCGCAAGTTTTTTAAGAATTATGGGAGAATAGCAGCACCTCTAACAACATTATTGAAGAAAGATGCATTTTCATGGACTCCAGAAGCAACAAAGGCCTTTGAACATCTTAAAGAGGCAATGTGCCAAGCACCGGTCTTAGCTACACCAGACTTCACAAAAACCTTTATTGTGGAATGTGATGCTTCAGGAAATGGAATTGGTGCTGTTTTAATGCAAGATGAAAGGCCCATTTCTTTTGAAAGCTTTCCAATCAAGGGAAATTTTTTACACAAAGCTATTTATGAGAAGGAAATGTTGGCAATACTACATGCACTTAAGAAATGGCGACCCTACCTAATGGGAAGACACTTCAAGGTAAAAACTAATCATTATAGCCTTAAATACTTTTTAGAACAAAGATTATCCTCTGAAGAGCAACAAAAGTGGGTCACAAAGATGTTGGGTTATGACTTTGAAATCATCTACAAAAAAGGGAAGAAAAATGTGGTGGCAAATGCACTCTCAAGAAAAGATGAGGATGTGGAAGTGTTTTTGTGCGCCATTTCTATTATCCAACCAGATTGGATAAATGAAGCAAGGGAGGAGTGGAAGAATGATGAAGAAATGTGGGCACTTATTCGAAAGTTACAACAAGATTCCAGTACATCTGATACATTTAGCTGGCAAAATGATTCGTTATGGTACAAAGATCGCTTATACCTCTGTAAGAATTTGCAACTCAAACAAAAGATTCTTATGGAATTTCACACTTCTCCCTTAGGAGGGCACTCAGGATTTTTAAAAACTTACCACAGGGTTAAGAAGGAATTTTTTTGGGATGGCCTTAAATCAGATATTCAAAAGTTTGTGGAGGAATGTTTGGTTTGCCAACAAAATAAAGTTGAAACAATTAAGACCACTGGTCTATTACAACCTTTATCCATTCCAAGCCAACATTGGGAGGAGGTTTCAATGGATTTTATCATAGGCTTACCCAAGTCTGAGGGAAAGAGTGTCATCATGGTGGTAGTTGACAGACTTACCAAGTATGCACACTTTTGTGCACTATCACATCCATTGAAAGCCAGTACAGTTTCTACTGCATTTATGGAAACAATTCAAAAGCTACATGGAAGCTCAAAGATTATTGTAAGTGATAGAGATCCCATTTTCACTGGAAATTTTTGGAAAGAATTATTTTCTCTTCTTGGTACTCAGTTAGCTCATAGCTCATCTTATCATCCTCAATCTGATGGGCAAACTGAGATAGTAAACAAATGTTTGGAAGGATATCTTCGTTGCTTTTTATCTGATAAACAGACACAATGGGTCAAATGGTTGCCTCTGGCTGAATGGTGGTATAACACTTCCTTCCATACAGCAAAAAAAATGACCCCATTTATGGCACTTTATGGATATCAGCCACCATCCATCACGTCATATTTAAGAGAAAATTCTAAGGTTCAAGCAGTGGAACATCACATTGAACATCAACAACAAGTCCTCCAACTCTTAAAGGATAACCTCGTGTTGGCATAGAATAGAATGAAACAACAGGCAGATCAACATCGCAGCAAAATAAGTTTTGATGTAGGCGATTGGGTATTCCTACGGCTACAACCATATAAACAAATGTCCCTCAAGCAAGCTAGGAAGGATAATAAATTATCACCAAAGTATTATGGTCTGTACAAGGTGTTGCAAAAGATTGGTACTATGGCATACAAATTGGAGATTCCTGCAGCATCTCGAGTGCACCCAGTTTTCCATGCTTCATGTTTAAAGAAGGTTATAGGTGACAAGCTCCCATTTCAAACAATATTTCCAGAACTTGATGAGGAAGGAAAAATTATATTCGAACCGGAAGCAGTCACAAAAACAAGAACTCAACAACTACGAAATTGATCAATCTCGAAGTATCTCATCAAGTGGAAGAACTTATCCGCTGAATATTCCACATGGGAGGATGAGAATTTTATATAGAAGCATCCAAAACTACTCAAGCGTTGAGGACAACACTTTTTTTGAAGGAGAGGGGCATGATAGGTCCCTATAATACTAGTGATTACCCCATTACTATTGTAGTTGTATCCCTTATTAATATTGTTGTGCCCCTATTGTCCCCATATTTTTATTACTGTGCCCCATAGAATCCCTCTATTGTTATTTTGGTGGCTTTATATTATTATTGTTAGGTCGGCTGGGTTATATTGTGACTCTTTATACTCCTATATATAGAAATGAGGTTTTTTCATTTGAATCATCCAAGAATTGCTCATTTATGTAATGTAAAGGAGGTTGCCCCCTCGAAGAGGCTGAATTGTAAGGTGTTGATCTATCTTTTCTATATTTTTCTTGAGTTGGTTTCATAACAATGTCACTAAACTCCTGCAGCATATCCTGTATCTCCTCAGGTAAGTCAGTAATCTCAGTATGGATTAACACCACTCTTGGCCTTCGCAAAATTGCATATTCTACCTCATCATCTCCAATGTTGTAGAAACTCTTTTCCTCCTAACAGTAATGCTTTTGTTCCACCGTTTTCTGTTGTATCCTCCTCTTTCATGGTTACTAATGTATGCTTTATCCCGTCCTTAGCAAACTTGTAACAGTTTGTCTTCCCATCGTGGACAACCTTCCTGTCATACTGCCATGGTCTTCCCAACAATATATGGCACACATCCATTGGCATGATATCACAAGTTACTTTATCCTTATACCTACCAATGTGAAACTCCCTTTCGCACTGCTCATCAACCAGCAGTTGGTGTCCTTCTTGTAACGAAGACACCCTGTATGGTGTTGGGTGCTTTAATCTTTTTAAACCCAGTTTTTCTACCATTTCAGTGGCTACCACGTTGTCAGTGCTCCTGCTATCAATAATCAATTTGCAGCATTTCCCATGTGATTTACACACAGTTCAGAACAGTGCTTTCTATTGTGTTTGGTCAGCTAACTCTTTAGCCAGTTTCAACAATACCTTGCTTAACACTAAGGCTTCTCTCATTTTAGGAATGTTCTCCACTTCTTGTGGTGGTGCATTTGCTTCTTTCGGTTGAGCAACATATGCTCCTCTTTGCCCTGCTTGATCACTTTCAGGACATTCAAAAGACCTGTGTCCTCACTTTTGACACTTGTAACACTGATAGGCATTTCCTCTGCCTCTGCCATTACCTCTTCCTCATTGGCAAGGCCTTCCTCCTCTAGTGTTACCTTCTTTTCTAGTTGGTCCTGTAGTTTTTGAAGTGCTGCCCTCTTCATTGCTGTTGAAAGTTCTACCTTTGCCAAAAGATTGTCCTCTTCCTCCGCCAGATCCACGTCCTCTTCTGGCGTTCTGCTTTCTGGCGATATTTTCTTCGGCCTTCAAACACTTTGATAGGCTTCCTCTATGGACTTGGGGGAAAGAATACTAATCTCATCTAGTATCTCCATCCATAACCCATTCACAAACCTTGTTGTATTTTCAGGGGTATCTTCAACATAAACCACTCACAGGTTCACTCTGTAGAATTCTTCCATATACTCCTTCACAGTCATTGCTCTTTACTTTAGGTTCTACACCTATATATACAGAGAAATCTAATAATATTTGGGTAGAAACTTACTCTTCATCTTGGCAATCATCCTGTTTCACTTTTGATCAATGGTTTATTTGACCTCCTCCTTTCTGCCTACACACTGTCCCACCACAGTGTTGCATGTCCCTTCAGTTTTGTGGCTGCAAACCTGACCTTCTTATATTCACTGATTTCTTCACACTCGAAATATTTATCCAGCTCACTAATTCATTCCAACAATACCTCCATAGATAAACTGCCATCATAATTCGAAAGCTCTGGCTTCAGCTTAGTACTTGCCAACAAAACTGATCTCAAGAATTTTCTCTATTCCCTCTTCGTCTGACCCATCTGTCGTGGCTGCAACTTCTTCTTCACTGTCATCACCACCTTTTGGATTCCTACACCTCCCTGCTTCCACTACTACCAATCGAGCACTTAGGATCCCGATTTCTTCTCACAACCCTTCATCAGCTACTCTCCTGATAGCTCTACCTTGACCTCTTCTTCCTACTTCCATTTTTTTTCTTTTGAGAAAATAACTTGGCTTTGATACCAAAATTTGATGGCAATCCTGAGACGGTTATGTGGCAGCTTGCCTGTCCTTGGTCCTTCCCACGCTGTCACACACTGAGGTTTGGTGAGGGTTTATGGCACCTTCAATGCACATCCAACCCGAGTTTGGTCTCACTTTGTGTGAGCAGGAAGCCTATGGTATGGCTCGACCTAGGCTCATTTGCATTGTTGTTCATTTGAGTTACACTTCCATTCCTTTGTGGCTCGTCTGGTTTGGCTTTTGAAGAATATGGGTCTCTGTTGCCCGCTATCCTCTTGGTTCTTCTCTGGTTCTGATCCTCTATCTTTTGCTAGTTATATGAATGATTTTCATTGGACCTGGTGGCTGTTGTACACTTGGTTTTCCATGGAGGTCTCAGGTTTGGTTTTTCATTCTGGGTATGCCTTATTTAGACTATCTGTGAACAATTCTTTTACAAATTGCAGGTGATATTTTCTAACTGGGTTTTTGGTCACATTTCATAGACCCTCTTCCTGTTACTCTTGTCGATGGCTTGGCTGCTTATTTTACAGGTAAAAACCCTATTTCGATTCCATCGTTTCACCTTCCTATAGTTTTCATTAACGACCTTGCTCCTGGTGAGTACGTTGTGGTATCATGGCACTTCGACTATTGGTTGCACTCAAGTTGGGGTTTCAACTGGTGGCTTGGTTGTGGAGTCCGGCCTCCCCTTTAGGTATTTGTCGTGGGTCAAGTTCCTTGTTTTTCCTCTAGTGTTGTTGTGTGCTATATAGCTATGCTTCCTCTCTGACAATCTTGTTGTCACTATGTAGGTATCCCTCTCCTTTCTGCTGTGGCTGCAAGGGGTTGGCTCTTAGGGATGAAATGTCGTGGTCTCATCCTTGAATATTTAGGTCTGATGTGCTTAAATTGGGTAGGGTCCTTCCATCACTGTGCTCTACGGTTGCATTTTGGTTTCGGGCTATAGTTGTTTAACCCTTGGGGTTTCACTTTGTTGGTCTGTCGATACTTGGTTGCCGCCTGTGCAACGAGCCCATCCTGTCGATTTTATTTTATATTCTGGAAATGTGTTTCAGCCTTTTGTTGTTGGTTGTCGTGTCTGTTGTTTCATCTATGTACTGCTTTGGTCTATTTGGGTTGTGAAAACCCTCCTCGTCCTATCTCATTTGTATGAAGGACTATTGGTTATTTTTCTAAGGGCTTTGTGTCTAGAGGCGTGTGTGGAATATGGAAGTTCTGTGCTGTACTTTTGTGGACCTAATGAATATATATATATATACTGTAAATTTCTAATTTAAATCAAATAGTACGTATTTGGTAATGTACCTAGATGGTTTGGCTCTATTGTATTTTATCCTTTCAATCTCAGTGCACAGTTTGAATGTTAACCACACAATTTGTTGTTTAATTGCTATGCAGAGTGATTTATACTTGT
Organism: Pinus tabuliformis; assembly: GCA_031772625.1. Classification (NCBI taxonomy): domain Eukaryota; kingdom Viridiplantae; phylum Streptophyta; class Pinopsida; order Pinales; family Pinaceae; genus Pinus; species Pinus tabuliformis. The sequence continues at coordinate 488,212,826 of CM062818.1, forward strand.
TTCTTTTGAAATAGTGAATACATGTAAGCTTTCTTTAAATTCATAAAAAAAATAATTGTTCAGCGTTATTCTTTCTTTCCTTTTTTTTTCATCTAGATGGCAGCAACCCCACTTTTGATTCTGGGTTGCCTATTTATGCTTGCTGGTAGACTCATACTGTTGAGGAACCACCCTCAGTTACATTATAGTTATTTTCCAGTTTCATTCAGTTCCATTTCTAACTTATTTTAAACAAATACTATTCTAACTACTGTTCAGTTTATAAATAAAAGCATTAGCTGTAACAGCCTTCATTTAAAAATAAAAATAAAACCAACTAAAAGTGAACTTAATCAAAACAACTTTTCTAGCTATCGCCTCCCTAGTCGGATGCTTCTGCATCAATTCTGCAACAAATTTTAACTCTCCAAAAATGTGTTTGACAGAGATACTGGAGAAATACCTTCATCCTTGCAATACGGTCCATCCAATTCGATAGATTTGAAACACATATATTTTCCTTACCATTAGATGAAACTATAACTATTTTTTCACCTAGGATATTGATGTTTTCCATGTTCATCCTCTTTTCAAATAACATTAATCACCAAGTGCAACAACCTCTACACAAGTGTGGGTTCCATTCCCTACCCTCTAGTAAACATTAAGCTCTTGATTTGAGTTCAATAAAAAAAACTCCACACATCCACACCGATTATGTTGCGCTGCCCCATCAAAAAAAACTAGTAAGGTATAATAGATTTATGTCACTCACGAGGTTCCTTTCGGGCTTGGAATCATGCACCTTCTGGCCCTATTCACGAAACTAGACTCAAATATGAGACACAAACTTATCTATCTCGAGAGGAAAACCTTCATCCCAAAATATGAAATCTAGTTCTTGATTCAAAAATTCAATTATATACATATTAATAATATGTATTCATATTACAGTTTTAAAAATTATAGTATTGCCAATGAATTATATCAAAATTGGGACAATAAAGATTGATTCAATTTGTTTATATGATATTTAAATTATAATTTGTTGGTGACAAGATTGTGGACTTCTAAACTCTGTAAAAATATTCTCTGAATGAAGGGTGTTTTGAATTCTCATTTCCTTTAAGTTAATAAAGGTGATAAATTATACTTGGAACACCTTTTTTTTCTGCCAATGTTGGAATCCACCAAAATGGAATTTCATAGTTGGAATTGCTCCATAATCACTTCTCATAACCACCTACGTCAGAATCCTGCAAATTGAAATTTCATGGTGATGATCATGAACTTCTTTAATTTTGGGGTTTGATCCCAATTTTAGAACAACTCAAAGCTTGAAACATTAGGAGTGTTGGAATATTCACTAGAAGCGTGGTTGAGTTAAACCTTGGAAAAATGTAATAAATTATTTTTCTATCTAATCATAAATTTGATAGTGATTTTCCAGAGATTTTGAAGCATAAACAAAGAGTATTTTTTCTTAAACTCTCTATATCACCAAATTCTTCCCACCATATATAAATATATTCAAGAAGAAAAAACCGAAAACTTTTCATTAAAAGTGAAATGTTTTAGATATTTGTATATCATGAACACTTTTTACTATAGAAAATTATAGTCATTCATCAATTGAAGGAACAAAGAAAAACCCTTGTTTGAAGACTGATAAAATGGAACAAAAAAATCTCCAGCACATAAAAAAGAAACAAATATATGTTGAGCACATAAATCATCAAGGGAAACAAAAAGTGATATGGATGAAGATCCCTGACTAAGGTAGAAATCATGAACCTCCCCATGAAAGGAAATATGAAGGCCCAAGCAAAAATAGAGTGAGATCATAAATTAATAAATAGGCCCTCACTTTGAATGGATCCATCAAATATCTTTTCAAAAAACATATAACCGAGAAAAAGAGAGAGAGCATACTTGGAGATGGCATCACATTTGACATTCTAATCTCTATAAATATGTTGAAATGAAACCTCTGAGAGGACATCCTTAAGGTCTAAAATGCATTGCATCCAGTTGAGAAGGGATGGAACTTGAAAAAGAAAATGGTCTTGTATCCAATGGATCATGGAAAGGGAGTCCCTGGCTATAAAAATACTATCAATGCTAAGCCAATGAGCCACCTGTAATGCTCCACATAATGCCAACGTCTCAAGCCTACAGTTGTTTCCTAGACCCCCAAACCATCTGAAGTGAAAGGATAGAAGAGAGTCAATATGGAGAGAGACTCCACACCACAATGCCCATTAGTAGAGGACCCATAAAAGAAACAAATAAGAAAGGTATTAGCTAAATCAACAAAAAAAAGCAGATTGAGAAGAAACCTTAGGGGACCATTTCCCTACCTGCATGAAATATGACATAATATCAAGGGAAATAAAAAATGAATCATGGGGGAATCCTTCAAAGATGTATGCATTTCGAGCTTGCCAAATAGCGCAAAATAAATATAGTGGAACTACTGTATAAGTCTAACTTTTCCATTCCCAATAACTTATGCAAGTTAACACAGAAGTATGGTCTGCTTCAAACTGCAATCCAAAGAGAGAAATCACCAGCTTCCAAATATCTTGGGAAAATGGGTAGATGATGAATAGATGGAAACAATGCTCCACCACTAACTTACAAAGAAACCATCTACCAGGGCCGATAAAACCTTTCTTCAAAGGGGAGTTCCAAGGGAGAATATGGTTGTGGAGGTTTAACCATGTAAAACAAAAGATCTTAAGTGGAACCTCCCAGCTCCATACACAATCAGTAAGATCAACAAAGGGGAAGGATAGTGAAGATGATATAATGTGTTCATATGCTTCCAAATCTGGAATGCAGCCTTCAAATAATTTTTCGCACCACACGTCTATCTAGCTTGGTGGACAAAGAGATGCTAGACTAATAGAGATTGCCTTTTTATATTTCCCATTCAGCCACCATAAATGCCGGAATCCCAATATCGCATGCATGTGGCCACAAAATGGAGGAATGTTGCAATAGTTGTCCCCTCCCAATACTGGGAAAATGGTTTAGCCTCCATAGGGTGAGGAAGTTGATTAATGGGGATGATAGAAGATGACTTCCAAAAATGCCTTTGATGGTGTCTAATCCCACTTTAATTTTCTACCAATCTGCAATGACACAGTGCAGATTGCTCCATAACCATGGAATCACAGTCCGTAGACTACTCGAGATGGAAGAAATGCATGATTTCGATGGTGTTCCTGCTAATATCCACACCTCCAAATCACCCTAGGTAATGTACTTGGTGATCATGATGGATTTCCAGATACCTCTTTCCCAAATATTCACCATAGGTTGGTTGTCAGGATTATATGATTAAAGCTTTTGATGTTCTGGATTCCTGAACCACCTTTGTCTACATGTCTAGAAATGAGATTTAGTCCAGCAAGCGGGATCGTTTTATGGGGACCAGATCCAAACCATAGAAAATTTATACAATAGACTCAATATTTTTTATGAAAGCATGTGTAATTTGCAAAATTTTCATCCAGAACACATGGATTCCTTGAAAAATTCTCAAACCATGATTAACCCGCCTCCCATTGATATCCATTTATGGTCCCAAATGAACAAATTCCTCTCAAATTTCACAATGAGCCAATCCCAATTAGATATTTTATAATTGTTTCATTTCGAGACTAATATTAAATATTTTAATCCCTCAGATAAATATCAAATCCTCACCCCAAATAAGAACAATAGGCCTTTTAACTCTAACCAGTCTCCCTCATCCGAAATAAGCTCAAATTTTTCGTTGTTTATGTAGAGACCAAAACCCCTATGAATATTCTGAAAAGTCTTATGAAAGGATTCCCCTTCAGCGAGTTTGGCCTCTCCAGCATAAAAAATATCGTCTACAAATGATAGATGTGATAACTGACTGTTTCTAGAAATCCTGCATCCCTTAATTCCACCTAATTCCTTCATAGCCTCTAGTCCTCTACTGAAAGCATCCATGATTAATATAAATAAAAGAGGAGACAATGAACATCCTTGTCTCAGCCCTCTACTGATTTTGAAGAAATTTGTGGGATCCTCATTTATAAGAACTGTTATTGAAGCCTACGAAGCACATGTCACTATCCATTGAACATGCCTACACATGAAACCAATTTTCTAGAGAATTATGAGAAAATTCCTAGTCAACACAGTCATATGCTCAGTTTAGGTCAATTTTCATAATACAGTATTTATGCTTCCTCGATTTAATTGAGTGGATACATTCTTGAGAAATAGTCACAATGTCCTAAATTCTCCTATTGGACAAAAAACCAAACTACTCCAACGAAATATGAGGAGAAATGATCTTTTTGACATGATTGGAAATGAGTTTGGACATCATTTTGTAGACAAAATTACATAAAGAGATTGGCCTATAATATGAAAGAGACTTAGGATTTGAAATATTAGGAATTAGAGTTAGGAAGGTTGAATTTGTTGCACTTCGAATACCTCTAGTTGTTTTGACTGCTTTCACCATCTTCACATATCCATCCCCATCAGGTCAAATAAGTGGAGAAGGAAATTTCTTGGTCAACCATCAGGCCGAGGGCTCTTGTCCTTAGCCATCTCTTTGACAGTTTGGTGTAACTCCTCTTCTGTGATATGGGAATCCATCAATTATGGGTCCTCCTCACTGACCCAGTTGGATAATCTATTAGAAAAATCCATTTTTCAACCATATAGTCTACCTGACTTTCCTAGAATTGATTTTTGAGAAAAAGGAAAGTTGCCTCTTTAATATCCTCAAGTGTAGAAAGAATATGCCATGTCTCATCTTCAATAGCCAATATTGATTTAATTTGTCTTCTTTTAGATGTTGTCCAATGGAAAAATTTGGTGTTATGATACACACCTTTAATCCATGCTAATCTTTTTTTCTAACGCCATTCTTCCTCCTACATCTTTAAAAATTTGTCTTTTCTAAACACTTCTTCTATAATGGCTCGATGTTGTTCTTAAGAGAAGATGTCAGGGGAAATCAAGCCTAGCCTAATAGAAATTTCCTGATGATACAGGAGGATCTCCAGACACAGTGCAATGGAAAAATCTCAAAATTCAAAGTGGCAGAAAGGCAATGAACTTGACATAAAATCGAATTTCTTATCGACCTGATTCAAACAGTGTGAATGACACTCCAATCCAAGTCTGGATGAAGGAGGTATAGGAAGTCAAAGTTGGGTTGAATTTTTATGGCTCAGCAGGTTTAACAAGGACACAATTTGCACTTTTTCGGCAGACAAAATGTAGCCAACTCTGGCCAGATTCCAGGCGAAATTATGGCCTATTTAAAAAGACTCATTTGGCTTAAAAACATAAATTTTAAAAATGGCCCATTTTGTTATCATAACAAAAAAAATGTAAAAAAAAGGGGGTGGGGGCCACCAACCCGGCCACCCCCCAACCCTAATAACCACACATTATAAATTTGGTGGAGGGGGGGGCCACGACCCCCGACCCCCTACCACGAAATAGTTATTATAACAATAAACGGGGTGCGCGGCCATGACCCCGCCACCCAACGATGATTACAACTATACAAATAGATTTCGGTGGGCTAGCCCTTGGGCATGGGCCCGACAAAACCATTAAATATTTTTTTTTTTTTTTAAATTTCGTTTGTAAAAGTTATAAAAAGGATTTTGTTGTGTAAAAAGGAGGAGGCGGGCTTTGACCGCCCTACCTCCTCCATATTATCCGGACCTTCCACCAACATCTCTACAATAGTTTTGTTGAAAAATCCACCACCCATATTATACTTAAATGCAGTTTGTCAGTGCACCCAGGCAGAGGAGGCAGTGCACGCAGTTCGAGGCAGAATTTTGCAAGAGGGCCGAATTTTCACTTTGTTAAAATTTGACAAATTTTATATGGTTTCAGCACTTCTCGATGCCACGAACACAATGGTGTTGTCCATTTCTCCATCGGAGTTCTACATTTTTCAGCCATTTTTTAGTATGGAGGTATAAAACTCCTTTTTGTAACTAATGCTTGTACTCTTCTTTCTCATACCAATTGATGAATGAAGGCCTCCCCATTGATCGAGCAAGGCCTAGAGATGTAGTCCAAGTTAGATGAAATCCTTTATCAAATCTTGTTGTCTTCTTTCATGATTTATGTGTTTCTCCTCGTCTCTCATGTGCACATTAAGTTTTCTATGTTAAGCTACAATTTATGCATGTAATTCTTTAACACATCTATAAGCAAACAATTTTGTATCAAGTGGTATCAGAGCAGGTCTTTTTTAGATGTGAATTGCATGTTTGTATGCTAACAAGAAATAGGCTTTGAATAAGTGAAGGGAAACTAAAGTCTTTCGATCCCAAGGTGGGGCGTGCACATCGAAGCAGAAACATGGCAGATGAAGAGGCTCATCATGAAGAGGAGAGCAATTTCTGCAAAAACTTCTATACAATGGCAGAGAATGTAGGTTAGTTGCTTTTAAGGCTGGACAAAGCAAAAGAGAGAAATCCAAAAGAACAAGGTTTAGTGCATGGAAATGGTGGAGAAGAACCCCCTCCTTCTCCTTCCAAAAGTGAAACTTCTTCTTCCTCTCATCACCACGATCATAGAAATTCAAGGGATGCATCTAAGAAACCTTTCTTTAATTAGATGTCAAATTTGATCTTCCCATGTTTAACAGTGAAAGTAATGCAGAAAATATTAATGAATGGATTAGGCATATTGAAATCTACTCCAGGTTTTAGCAGATCGAAGGGGATGAGGCAAAGATTCAGTTGGCCTCTCTTCGGCTGAGTAGCACCACTCTCGTTTGGTGGGAGAGAAAATTGGGAAGTAGTAAGAGTGTGGGTAATCTTATTTCCTCATGGCCTAATTTCATTTCTGCATTAAAGGAACAATTCTATCCCTTGGGTTATAAATAAAAGGCCTTAATGGATTGGCAATACTTAAGGCAAGGAAGAGGTCAGGATGTTCAAAGCTTTATAGAGGAATTTATAAAATAGGCACTTAATTTAGGTGTTGCACTTGACTCACCTGAAGTAGTAAATAAGTATATTGGATCATTACATAGTTACCTTAGACATTCATTATTATTGTTTGAACCAACTACTATTGACTCTGCCAGTGTAAAGGAAATTCATCTTGAGAACAGGGGAAAAAGTGAAAGAGATGATCATTTCAAGAAACCACCTTTCAAGCCTCCAAATGGCAAACCCAAGGTGAAAGGGAAATGAAAGGAGAAGAGGATGTCATCAACCAAGAAATATGAAGGAGAAAGACCTTATTGCAATCACTACAAAAAGGTAGGTCATGACGATGATAATTGTTGGAAACAGTATCCAGAAAGCATACCAAAGAAGTATGGAGGAAAAGGCAAGCAGAAGATAGTGGCAACTTTGTAGCAAGACCTTGGATCCGATTTGGGAGATGAAGCATTGATCACAGTAGCAGGAACAAAAAGTACTCTTACACCTCATGTTAATTCAGAATCACATGAAGGTACTAGTTCAATAGATGAGTCTCTTCCTAATGAATGAAAGAGAATTGAGCTATTTCATATTAGAGTTATCATAAATCATACAAAAGTAGAAACTCTATTTGATATCGGATCCCAAGCAAACTTAATTTCAGAGTTCTGGGTAAAGAAGCTAGGCTTGGAAACCAAACCACATCCAAAACCTTACCCACTTGGATGGATACATGATAAAGCAAAACTGAATGTAACTAAGTAGTGTAAGGTTAAATTTATGATCGCTTCTAAGTTAGTGGATGAGGTAAAAATTGATGTGATACCATTGGATATCTATGGCATGGTGTTAGGGACTCCATATCTATATGATAGAAATGAAATCTTCTTCTGTCACGAAAACAAATACCAAATCACAAAAGATGGGGTAGAATATATTGTAGGGGCTCATCAAACTAAAGTCAATGTCAGCCTTGTAAGTGCAGGACAAATGAAGAGGTTTGTGAATTCCAGTAAGGGTTGCGTGCTTATGGTTGTAAGGGGAAGGATGCAGAATTATCCGATGCTTTCCAGCATTGTGATCATGTGCATAAAAAGGAATTATGTGAACTAATTTCTAACTGTGATGAGATGTTTCAAGAACCAAAGGGATTACCTCCAAAGAGGGAAATCCAACATGAGATCCATTTTCAGCATGACGCTCCTTTACCGAATATTGGCATGTACAGGATGTCGACCATTGAGATGGCGGAGATCAAAAAGTAGGTGCAGGAACTATTGAACCAAGGGGTCATCAGATTGAGTACTTCTCCATGCAGCGCACCGATTGTCTTAGTTCCCAAGAAAGATGACACAAGGAGGATGTGCGTGGATTATCGAGCACTAAACAAAATCAAGGTGAAAAATCATTACCCTCTTCCCTGCATTGATGACTTATTAGATCAATTAAAGAATGCTATCTATTTCACCAAATTGGATTTGCGTAATGGTTATCACCAGGTTCGAATTGCAGAGCAGAATGTGTGGAAAACTACCTTCAAGACCAAACAGGGGTTGTTTGAATGGATGGTGACGCAATTCGAACTTTGCAATGCTCCAGCCACTTTCATGAGGGTCATTAATGATCTCTTTAGGCCTTTCATTCATGAATTTGTTCTTGTCTATTTAGATGATATTCTTATCTTTAATAAAAGTTGGAATGAACATGTATGCCATGTGAAGAAAGTGCTTGATGTATTGAAAAACGAAAAACTCTACGCAAAATTGTCAAAGTGTGAGTTTGGGAAAACTTCTTTGGTTTACCTAGGTCATATTGTTGGTCATGGTCAGCTAAAAATTGATCCTTATAAAGGAGAAATTGTAAATTGGCCTAAGCCTACTAGTGTAACCAAGATTCACAACCTTTTGGGTGCAGTACAGTATTGGAGAAGATTTATTGCCAATTTCTCTATTATTGTAGCACCTTTACATGCATTGACAAGTGTAAAGCAAGCCTTTCAATGGGGAGGATAGCAGTAGAAGTCCTTCGAAACATTAAAAGAAAAGATCAACACAACACCGGTCTTGGCTCTACCAGATCTCCAACAGCTGTTTGAGATCGAAACAAATGCCAGCAGATATGCCATGGGAGCTTTACTGATGCAACAAAAGAAGCCGATATGTTACCATTCAGAGAAGTTCTCTCAGGCTGTGATAAACTATCCCACTTATGACAAGGAGTTATATCCCTTGGTCCAGAGTGTGAAAAAGTGGAAACACTACCCGATCGTCAAGGACACCATCATCCATATGGATCCTCAGCCCTTGCAGTATCTTCAGTCACAAACCAAGTTGTAGTAATCTTGTCATTCCAAGTGGATGGGTTTTCATCAGCAGTTTCTTCTGGTAATAAAGTATAGGAAGGGCACTAGCAACAAAGTGGCCGATATGCTATCTCGCCCTCCTATTTCTGCTTATGTTACTTTGCATAATGCTTCATTATGTTTTGGAACTTATGTTGAACAATATGCTAACAATGATGACTTTAAGGAGATTTATGCAAAACTAACCCATGGTTCACAGGTGGACAACTATCACTTGCAGGGGAAACTGTTGTATCACCTTGGAAAATTATGCATACCCACAGGAGAAAGGGTACATGTAATCCGAGAGGCCCACACCTCCCTTGTGTCTCATCATTTCGATATTGAAAAGACTTTGTGTCATGTAGAAAGATTTTGTTTTTGGCCTCATATGAAGAACATTGTGACTCGCTATGTAAAGAGTTGTGTGATGTGTTCTGTTTCAAAGCCATCTAATAGAAAACTCGGGCTCTACACACCACTCCCTATTCCTAATCGTCCATGGGAAAGTGTGTCGATGGATTTTGTAGGAGATTTGCCTTTGTCTAGAAAAATTCACGACTATTTGTATGTTGTCGTTCACTGTTTTAGTAAGATGTGTATTTTAATGCCTTGTAAAAAGCAGATCATTGTAGAGTAGACTGCTTATCTTTTCTTTCAGCATGTTTGGGTCCATTTTGGGCTTCCCACATCGATTGCGTCAGATCAAGACTCTTGCTTTCTCGAAGAGTTTTGGACCAGCTTGTGGAAGATGATGGACACCAAGTTGAAAAGAAGCACGTTATTTAATCGACATACTGATGGACAGGCAGAGGTTGTCAACTGCACCGTGGTACACTTATTGCAAGGCTATTGTGGGAAACATCCTAAGTTGTGGGATGAGAATCTTCCATATGTGCAACATTCCTACAATCGAGCAATGCACTCATATGCGCATCGTTCACCATTTGAGACATGTTTTGGCTACCTGCCAAAAGACCCTTTTGATATGGTCTTTGGAAGGGAAGATGACTCCAGTGGACATGATGATAGGGACAAAGCGCGGTGGTTCATTCAGCGGATCCAATTGATTCACCAAGAAGTATAGGAGGAGTTGGAGAAAAGTCAAGCCCAGTACAAGGCTCAACATGACAAACACCGAGTCGACCATCAATTTCAACTGAGTGACAAAGTGTGGTTCCACATCAGCAAGGACAAGATGAAGGGAGAAGGGAAGAAGTTGTGACCAATTTGGTATGGTCCATTCACCATCTTGGAGAATATTGGAAACAATGCCTTTCATCTCGATTTTCCGATATATATGCAAATGTACTCTGTAGTGAATGTGGAGAACTTAAAGCTGTATGAGCCACCATTGATTATGGATATTGAGGAGCTGGGCACAATTCCTACAATTGATGACCTTGCACCAGAGTAACTCAATGAGTTACTTGAAGACATCATCCTTGACAGAAGAACCAGGACTTCACGACAGGGAGATGTGGAATACCTTTGAGTTCGTTTCAAGGGGATGCACCCTAGCAAGGAAAAATGGCTGGAAAAAGAAAGAGTGATTGAACAATTCCCTCATTTGCCAATTGACTGATAAATCTTTTGGCGGTCCAAAAGCTCCTCAATGGGGAGGATTGATCTAGGAGGATCTCGAGACATAGTGGCATGGAAAAAGCTCAAAATTCAAAGTGGTAGAAAGGCATTGAACTTGACATCAAATCGAAGTCCTCGTCACCCTGATTTTAACGGTGCGAATGACACTCCAATCTGAGTCCAAATGAAGGAGATAGAGGTAGTCAAAGTTGGGTTGACTTTTGGTCACTGGGCAAGTTTAACGAGGACAGAATTTGCACTTTTCTGGTAGACGAAATTTGGCCAACTCCAGCCAGATTTCAGGCAAAATTGTGGCCTAGTAAAAAAGACTCATTCAGCTTAAAAACATAAATTTTAAAAATGGCCCATTTTGTTATCATAACAAAAAAATATAAAAAAAGGGTGTGGGGGCCACCAACCCCGCCACCCCCAACCCTCATAACCAGACATTATAAATTTGGTGGAGTGGTGGGCCACGACCCCCGGCCCCCTCCCATGGAACAGTTATTATAACAATAAACGAGTTGCGCGGCCATGACCCCGCCACCCAACCACGATTACAGCTATACAAATGAAGTTGGGTGGGCCAGCCCTTCAGGCGTGGGCCCAACCCAAAACAAACCAACGACCCATTCAAAATTATTGCAGAGATGGAGGTGGCTATGGTGGGCTGTCTGCCCAGGGCGGGCCTGGCCCAACCATTAATTTTTTTATTTTTTTTTTAATTTTGTTTGTAAAAGTTATAAAAAGGATTTTGTTATGTAAAAAGGAGGAGGCGGGCTTTGACCGCCCTACCTCCTCCATATTAACTGGACCTTCCACCAACTGCCCTACAATAGTTTTGTTGAAAATCCACCACCGATATTATACTTAAACGGAGTTTGTCAGTGCGCCCATGAAGAGGAGGCAGTGCACACAGTTCGAGGTAAAATTTTGCAGGAGGGCTGAATTTTCACTTTGTTAGAATTTGACAAATTTTATATGGTTTCAGCACTTCTCGATGCCATGAACGTAATGGAACTATCCATTTCTCCATCATAGTTCTGCATTTTTCGGCCATTTTTCAGTATGGAGGTACAAAACTCCTTTTTGTAACTGATGTTTGTACTCTTCTTTCTCATGCCAATTAATGAATGAAGGCCTCCCCGTTGATCAAGAAGGGCCCAGAGATGTAGTCCAAGTTGGACGAACTCCGTTATCAAGTCTTGTTGTCTTCTTTCATGCTTTATCTATTTCTCCTCTTCTCTCATGTGCACATTAAGTTTTGTATGTTAAGCTACAATTTATGCATGTAATTCTTTAACACATCTATAAGCAAAAGATTTTGGATCACCTGATCAATATATATGAGTTCCTTTCTAAGCTCTAATCTATAATTTTTAACCCATGATTTAACTAATGTTTTCAAATGCCTGAGTTTCTCCAATAAATCATTTGTCGGATCATTTGTAATAGATAAAATTGGTTGAGACCATCACTGATAAATGAGATCCTGAAAATCAGGCTCTTTGACCCAATTTATATTGAACTTGAATTGAATCTTAACCTCCCCCAATTCATCCTTCCATTCAATGACAATGGCATCATGGTCTAATATTTCTGAGTGAAAAGACCAGGATTTAACATGTTTCAACCATTGGTACAGAAAAGAATCCACCTAGAATCTATCGATTCTTTTGGAAATGCTATCCATCCCCATCCTCCCATTATGCCATGTAGGCCCCAAAGTACAAGGACAATGTCATGGAGAGCCTTTTTGTCCAGAAGACCGAAGAAAACCCCAGCTAAGGGGTCCAACTTTTCTATGTGTCCCCAACACTCCCTAGCATTCTGTGTAAAATTAAAACCCCCTACCACTATCAAAGAATGTAAGTTGAGTAAGCTGGAGACATCAAGCAGATCCAAGTAAACGTTACGACTAGAGGATGGTGTGTATATTTTAAAATGCAGAGTCTAATTTTCCATGAAAATTTAATAGATTTCAATGGCAATTTACGTCTGGGTTTGAACCACTCGCATCCAACGAAGATGTTAGTGTGAACAAATATACACGTAACCCTACCTACTAAACCGTTTATAAAAGGTTGGTAAAGTGTTGGAATGTGATGTTATAAATAACATTTTTCCTCTATTTAAATGAATTTTAGGTGGATGGAAATTTTTGGAACATCAAAATAATATATTTGAATTCTAAATATTTTAGTGATTTAATCTTAATGAGCGATTTAGATATAATTCAAGTTAAACAATTTTCTACGCTGCAACTATTTATTGATTGATTTGTTGGAAATGAGATTCTTATCGACACAAAAAGGAATATGGAAGAAGATTGAAGTGGTGATATTCTATAGTTAGAAACCATTGACGTACAATTCATTAACAATTTTTCTATATTATAGAGCTAAAGTAGTGAAATATTGTGTTTTCTTTTTATAAAGATAACTACCATAAAATCTACCTCCCAATTGTTATAAATAATTTGTGTATAACAACATCAAAAAATTTAATACTTGGTAATGGATTTATAAGAATATGTCATCCAACAAAATTTCTCTCTTTTCACTTTTCCCTATAGTAGAGGTGTTGGAATGGGAAGATGGGAGAAGGGGCACTACAACACAAAGGGGGTTTTAAGACAATATTTGATACAATTTTTGGGCAAATTGTCTTAAAATGAGATAAGAAAACTTATGGATTGTCTTAAATATTGTCTTTCAGCTAGTGTCTCAAATTAGTTTCGTCAAAAATTCTCTCTATAAAGGCAACATATAACACAGGAATTATTGCCTCTTAGGAGACAATTTCATTTTTGTCTCTCGAGAGACAATTTCATTTTTGTCTCTCGAGAGACAATTTCATTTTTGTCTCTACAAAGAAAATAGTTGATATTAAGGACATATTTTCTTTATAGAGACAATGAGTCTTTAAAATTACATATTGTCTCTCTAGATACAATAAGAAAATTATATTTAAACACAATATAATATCACTTTTGTCTCTTTAGAGACAATATAAAACAATGAATCCAGAAAAATATTTCAGCACTGAAATAAATCAATATAAAAAGTATTTAATTAAAAATAAACTACAATTTATCATTCATTAATTCATGTTAGGGAACATTCGAATTGAATGACTAACCTCCTACTTATATGACACATGCTCTTCTAATGAGATAAAAGCCTTTAAAGAATTATGTGAGGAGTTATGGCATCTATATTGTTAAGGTAAACTCTAATTTGCACTTAGTGTCCACCACATGGAAGGTTATTAGGAGAGGGAGAAAACCAGCCAAGTTTCGAACTTGGAGCATCATTGCTTCAAGCTAGAGCACAACTACAATGTAAGACACCAAGTCAATGTTACTTTGGGTTGGTCCTTTCAATCAATTAATTTGTAAAATTAATTTCATTCAATTTGCTTTTCCAAACTAAATGGTGAATCAAATGAAAGATTTCATATATTTGAGGAGAGTTCCTATGCCACATGAGATTCTTTCTAACTTTACTAAGTCTAAAATACATGTACATGTACCTTATCTCTAAAATTCCCAAAAGAATGGTCTTCAAATTTGGTTTTCCTTCTTTGCAACTGCTATTGAGAAGGATTCCTAGTTGAGTGCCTCGTTGAAGTGAAGAAAATAATGATCTACTTTTATTTATCATAGGCACGCAATCATAGTAAATTGTCTCCACTAGCCTTGGATTTCTTACTTCATAGCCCATGGGACAAAGGAAATATTTACTCTCCTTCATGTGATTTCAATAGGATTTTTTCTTTTCTATTTCCGAAGGTAAGTTCTCATAATCTTCATGTGAGGGCCCTTGATCGTTCAGTGTTTGAATAAAATTGGCCTTAACCTGCCATGTTTACCTCTAGAAAAAAAATGCAAGAATGGATCGCTTTCTTAAAGGTTAGTTTTAGGAAGAGTTCCATTCTTGCCTAATATAAAGTATCCCTTAGATAGGTTGGCATTGCAAAGAAATTTTATGGCATTCAATCTGAGTTCAAGATGTTATTTTGTTGTGTAAGGTCCCTACAAACAATTTTTTTCTTTGTTCAGCATACAAAATAAATCCTCTTAACATAATAAGATAGAGATTGTTATAAAACAGAGTCATACATACCGTGTAACAAATAGAGACAAAATAAATACAGCACATACTAAACTTATTTGAAGTATAACTTATTTTCTTTTGGCATAATAATATAAAAATTATTTAAAATATATATTTCTATTATTTGATAACGAACAAAGACAAAACAAATAAACATTTATTTTTATTAAATTAAATAATTTTAAAACACCATAAAAGGAACTACAAAAATTAAGATTCACATTATGTAATCGTACATGTGAAGGGCCGTGTCTACGTGCAATGTTACTATCCTTCGAGAACCGGTTAAGGAAATCGAAAGGTTTTTTAAACAAAGTAGACATATGATGTTGATATAATTTTTAAGTCCATTATGTAATCTAGATAAATAATATCACCCATTTTGTTTGATGACCTTTGGGTAAATGGTTTAGACTAATTTGAATGGAAGATAGATACAATGATCATACATACTAATAAAACTTAACCAAATGAAATGGAAACAATGGTGTTGAGATAGATGTTGTCCATTTTCAAAATTAACTTAATACTCTTATAAATATAATTTCACAGAAAATTTAATCACAAAAAATAACTAATCTATGGAATCTAAAATTTAGTTCCATTTTCACCTCTTGATTACTTGAATTATATCCTACAAAGTGATTCAATCCAATTTTCATAGAGACCTGGAATTCCTAAAGAGTTGATGCAATAATCAATCGTGTCAGTTAAAATGCACAAATCCCCTAATATTAAGAAATAATACCGAATTTAATCTAGAAATAAATGTTTACATTATATCTAAACCTCTCTGGGGTAAATCTTGTAAAGCTTTTTATCACAGGAATATTTCCAGATAAATTGTTGTTTTATGTGAAACAAATGAAACCATTTCTAGTATCAACTAGTACAAGGACTGGAAATATGAAATATAATTTCCTTTCTAATTTCACAACAAAATGAACTTAGGAAAGGGGATGGAATCTACACAATTTCTTACATTATAGTAAGGTTGAAATAGTTGATCAACTAGTATGGCGCCTCCCTTAAGAAATTTTTGTTATTTAATATCATGTATATGATCCAACTCCATAAATCTTTTAGAATAATTGTCAACCTAGTAAATAAAGTGTATTTTTATAGATCATTGTAAGGAACTTATAATGAGACCAAATTTTGTAGTTGTCCAAGTTCTTGAGAAATGAGACATGATAATCAGTTAGAAGAAAGGTCTCTTCATTGAAGAGATATCACATCATATTATTGTTTTTTTTTAAATATAAATGGTACAATAATTAGTGGTCTATAAGAAACAAAATTGTTATGCTCTTAACCTGCAAAATAATACCCAGAACACAGAATATGCGAAGAAAAGATACCCAGAACACAGAATAGCAATGATTTTATTATTCAAAGAGCAATGTTCACATGCCTCTTCGAGGGGGCAACCTCCAATAGAGGAGAGCTCGATTACAAAATAAGACACAATACTCCTCGCAGGGAGTCTCTATCCTTTATATATGACTCATACATGCAATACCACGGGCCATTACCGAGGGTTTTATTAATACCATCTATCTAATACTACTGCCCATTTGCAACTAACTGTGGTCCCGTCATTAATTGCGGGTTAACCACTTACAAATAATAATATGGGCTTTATTGACTCTTGACTATGACGTGATCCCATGACATAAATAAGGGGGTTAGGGTAGGACCCTAACATGCCCTCCCCCTTAAGACTAGCCTTGTCCTCAAGGCTGAAGCTGCGGAAACTACTGAAGAATAGTGGCTAGTTCCCAAGTTGCATCTTCCAGAGAGGTGTCTTTCCATTTGACGAGAACTTCCTTAATCATGCAGCCGCGCAGGTGCTTGTCCCTTGTGTCTAGAACCTGTTTGGGTTGAAGCCAGATTGACCCTTTTTCGTCCAATTCAGGTAGACTGGTTTGAACTTGGCAATTGTTCCCAATCACTTTCTTGAGGCACGATACATGGAAAACTGGGTGGATTTTTGCTGTAGGTGGCAAAGCCAACTTGTAAGCCACTTCTCCAATGCGCCGAAGTACTTGGTATGGTCCGTAGAATTTTGGAGAGAGCTTTTGACAACCCTTGTCTTTGAGTGATGTTTGCTTATATGGTTGCAGCCTCAAAAAGACCTGATCCCCTTCTTGAAATTGGCGCTCTGAGCGATGTTGGTCAGCCTGTTGCTTCATGCGGTTCTGAGCTTGATGAAGATTCTCGCGAAGATGGGCGAGCATGGTTGCGCGGTGTTGTAGGAGTTGATCCACGACTTGTACTTTGGAGCACCCCGTGAGATAAGAAGTAGGGGAAGGCGGAAGTTGACCATAGACTGCTTCATAGGGAGTCATTTTGGTGGTGGCATGATAGTTGGTGTTATACCACCATTCAGCCAGAGGTAACCACTGTACCCAAAGGTGTTGCTTTTCTGAAGTGAAACACCTAAGGTAGGTTTCTAGACATTTGTTGACGACTTCGGTTTGACCATCTGTTTGCGGATGATATCAAGTACTGAGTTTGAGTTGAGTGCCTTGTATTCCGAAGAGTTCCTGCCAAAAATTACTGGTGAAGATCAGGTCGCGGTCGGACACAATAGAAGTGGGCATGCCATGCAATTTGAAGATCTGATCCATGTAAGATTGAGCAACCAAAGTTGGTGTAAATGGTTGGGGTAGGGCGCAGAAATGAGCATACTTCGACAGTCGGTCCACAACCACCATGATGACTGACTTGCTCCCAGACTTTGGAAGACCTGTAATGAAATCCATGGAAACCTCCGTCCAAATTGATGCCGGAATGGGCAATGGTTGTAATGTGCCTGGTGTGTTGACGGTTTCCCCTTTGTGGCGTTGACAGACATCACATTCTGCTACGAAAGTAAGGATGTCCTTTTTCATGCCGGTCCAAAAAAATGATCTTCTGGTGCAAGCATACGTCTTCTGAAAGCCCGAATGTCCTGCAATGGGAGATGAGTGCAATTCTACCAAAATGCGACTTTTGAGGGTGGATGTTGGTGATATTACGACTCTGTCCTGGTAGCGAAGAATATCATTCTACCACGAGTAGCCCTTGCTGGAATTAGGATCTACCTGCAATTGAGAAATGAGTTGGGAGAGCCCAGGGTGTGAAACCCATTCCCTGCGAGCCTCTTCAATCCAGTCGGGAATGGGGAGGGAAATTGCGAGCAGAGTACTTTCCTCCTCAAATTGGCGCGACAATGCATCTGCTACACTGTTGTCTTTCCCTTTCTTGTAAATGATCTCATAATCATATCCCAGCATTTTGGCTAACCATTTATTTTGTTGTGGGGAGGATAGGCGTTGCTCCAAAAAATATTTAAGACTGTGATGATCTGTGCGGATTTGGAAACGTCGCCCCAATAAGTAAGGTCGCCAGGTCTCGACTGCATGTAAGATGGCCATCATTTCCTTCTCGTAGGTAGATTGGCCCAGATTCCTCCCACTGAGTTGTTGGTTGGTGAAGGCCAATGGTTGCCCTTCCTGCATTAAGACCGCTCCAATACCTGTACCCGAAGCATCACATTCAATGACAAAGGATTTGGTGAAGTCAGGTAGTGCTAAGACGGGAGTGGAACACATGGCGTTTTTGAGAGCGGTAAATGCCTGTTGTGCTTCCTCGTTCCAGAAGAAGGAATTTTTCTTTAGGAGTTGACTGAGGGGCTTCGCTATGCGGCCATAGTTGCGGACAAATTTACGATAATAGCCTGTGAGACCCAAAAATCCTCTCAAGCTCTTCAAGGTCTTAGGTTGAGGCCATTCTTGCATTGCCTGGATCTTTTTGGGGTCCACCTTGACACCTTCACGCCCCACAATGTTGCCCAAATACTCAACTTCTTCCATGCCAAACGAACACTTAGACATCTTGACAAATAATTTATGCTTGCGGAGCAGTTGCAAGAGTAGATCTACATGCTGAAGATGTGCCGCCCAAGTGCCACTATAGATGAGGATGTCATCGAAGAAGACAAGGACAAATTTTCTGAGATATGGTTTGAGGAGGTGATTCATAAGGCTCTGAAAAGTAGAGGGGGCATTACAGAGACCAAATGGCATGACCAGGAACTCATAATGGCCTTCATGAGTTCTGAAAGCCGTCTTGGGAATGTCGACTTCCTTCATGCGAATTTGGTGGTAGCCTGAGCGAAGATCCAACTTAGTGAAGAATTGAGCCCCATTGAGTTCGTCCAGCAAATCATCAACCACCGGGATGGGAAATTTATCTTTGACTGTCAACTTATTGCGGGCCCTGAAGTCGGGACACATCCACCACTCCCCATCTTTCTTGAGGACCATGACCACTGGGGATGAATAAGGACTAATGCTGGGACGGATGACACCTGCTTCCAACAATTCCTTGATGATTTTTTCTATTTCATTCTTTTGGGTGAACGGATATCTATATGGCCGCACATTTGGGGATTGGGCCCCTGGAACCAATGTGATGCTATGATCATGTTCCCCTCGCGAGGGTGGAAGCTCATGAGGTTTGTCAAAGACCGTCTGATGTTTATTTAAAATCTGTTGCATCTTAGGATGAATTGGCAGAGACATGGTTTCGACTACCTGGATGGCATTAAATTGAGCTACCACTCCATGATGGCCCTTTTTTAACAATTTTTCCATCCTATGTGAGCTGATGATAGAGGGGGATCCCGCCTGTAGTCCATGGAGGGTATGTGTGGAGTTGTTCTGCTTAAAACTCATATATAACTCCTGGAAATCCATTGTGATTGGCCCAAGAGTGCAGAGCCATTCCGCGCCTAGGACAATGTCGCAACCCCCCATGTGTATTGCAAACATGTGGGTTTTCAACTGATAATCCCCCATTTGAAGTTTGACATTTTCACAGTGGCCTTCACATTTCATTGTGCCCCCATCTGCAATTTGGACTTGGAAGTTAGAAACTGCCCAGACAAAACAATGCGCTGCTTCGGCGATCTTTTGATGGATGGAATTATGGGTACTTCCACTATCAATCAAGATTACTACTGGGCGATGTTTAAGAAAACCCCTGATTTTGAGAGTTTGAGGGGAAGAAATTCCTGCCAATGCATTTAGCGAAATAATTGGTTCGTCAGATACAATCTCCTTTTGGTTATCTTCTTCGATCGCCTCCAGTTCCTCAAGTGGTGGATCTTCCTCGGTGGAGCTGTAGTCAGTGGCATCTATTTGAAAAAACTTGGGCTCCTTGCATTTATGACCCGGGGAATATTTTTCATCACAGTAGTAACATAGTCCTTGCTTCCTTCTTTCGGCCATTTCCGCAGGTGACACCTTTTGAATCTTAAGTGTCTGAGTCATGTTGGCAGCCTGTGGGGGGCGACCTTTAGCGGGGAAGTTGGGGCGGCTGGATTGGGCTGTTAATACACGTTCCACCTTACGAGCTACCTGGCAAGCCTCTGTCCACGTGGGAGGGTGGTGGAGTAGAACTTGAGCTTTGATGGCTTCTTTAAGACCGCTGATAAAACATTCCATGTAGAACTCATCTGTGAGACCCTTAGTGTGGAAGGCTAAGGCTTCAAAAGCGGTAATATATTCATCCACTGTACCCGTCTATCGGAGCTTAGTGAGACGCCCCAAAAAAGAGTCTTCCTGTTCAAAGCGATTTCGAAGAGCTTTGGCAAATTGGGCCCAATTCTGAAAATGTCCATTGCAATGCTGATGCCATTCCCCCCATTTCCATCGTTCATTGTCCAAGTACATGGTGCCCACCATAAGCTTAGTCCCCTCATCTAGGATATGATTCAATTTGAAATACTGCTCCATTTGTGCTAGCCATGCGGACGTGTGAGAACCGTCAAATTTATGCATATCCAACTTGGGAGGTCGCTGACTGGGTGGTGGATGGGTGTGCCAGACGTGAGGAGAGTGGCTAGACTCACCCTCATGGTATTCATGGCCATTATACGCCTCCTCGTGGGCTGGCTCCTTGCCCTTCGAGAGTGCATTCTGTATCTGGAGACTTATTCCTTTAATCTCATGTTGGATTTCGTTCACCGCAGTTTGGATGGAGTTCACATGGTCTTCAATTTTGTCCATCCTTTCATTGGCCATTTCTTGAGTGCGAGTTTCTACCATACACCAACCTGATGAAAAATTGGGACCGCCTAAAATTTTATACTAAGAATTTGAATGGTACCACCTTGCTCAGCTCGTCGTCTTGATTCTGATGGGCTAGATCACCAATAAACGCCCCGGAAGATCTCATATTTTTTTTTTTTTTTGGAAAATTCCTAACGGAGTTTTACTCCTTCTTGATCAATACTGCAGTCGCCAAATCCTCAAAATGTCAATGCCGCCAAAAGTCCTGCGAAAAGTATATCCAGGTACAAGAACCCTTCACAACTACTCCGATCTAGTGGATCTGACAGATCTGAATGGTGGAACAACTGCTGCTGCTGATTTGATAGAGCTGCGGGACTGATGTCTGCTGCTGCTGCCCTTGCTGATCTGGAATAGATGATGTGTGATCCCCCGATAGAAAGGGAACTATGGTCTTGAGGAGTGTCAGGTGCTACAGATCGCAATATACATAATGGTCTGACAGTAGTACTCGGCCCAATGTTTCAGGGCTCTAACTAAGGAGGATCGACCGTACCCTTAGCCGTACAACCCGACTACCCTATCGTACGGGCGAGTAATCTCTCCGAGTGTTGTTCTCGGTGTACTGTAGCCACAAGACGGCCGAAGGTTTATCTATGGCGAGGTTTCAAGGGAGCCTAGGGGGCTTCCTATATACCCAGAGGGTACGTGGAAGACAGTCCGTGCGCGGTTTTGTCTAATGCGCTACTACTCGAAGGGGTACCCACAGGGGTTACAAGGGAGTCCAACAGACGTGACCACCTCTTGTATTTCCTGCGTGCATGCCTCCCCAAATCCGCAGGTTTATGTGCTCAACGACAGATCCCGTGGTTTAAAGACGCCGGAACACGTCTCTAGCCAAAAAAATTTTGCTAAAAATTGGAGATCCCACCGAGCCCTGGAAAGTGCTCTGATACCACTTGTTATGCTCTTAACCTTCAAAATAATACCCAGAACACAGAATATGCGAAGAAAAGATACCCAGAACACAGAATAGCAATGATTTTATTATTCAAAGAGCAATGTTCACATGCCTCTTCGAGGGGGCAACCTCCAATAGAGCAGAGCTCGATTACAAAATAAGACACAATACTCCTCGCAGGGAGTCTCTATCCTTTATATATGACTCATACATGCAATACCACGGGCCATTACCAAGGGTTTTATTAATACCATCTATCTAATACTACTGCCCATTTGCAACTAACTGTGGTCTCGTCATTAATTGCGGGTTAACCACTTACAAATAATAATATGGGCTTTATTGACTCTTAACTATGACGTGATCCCATGACATAAATAAGGGGGTTAGGGTAGGACCCTAACAAAAACTATAACACATGTTTGTAGGATACACAAATCAAGTATAGAGGACTCACATATCCTCGATTCTTCTTAGGTTTCCGATTTTTGTTGGGAGAAAACTGCTCAGTTTCTTTCCACTCAAGTTTGTTGAATTCACAATCCAATAGAGATCACAAGGATTAATATAACCCATAGAAAATTGGTTCTTTTAATAAAAAGAAAAAAAAATCCACATCTGAAGCTTATAATTTTAAAAGATGCTCCAAATCCCCAACAAATCCTGAAATATGTCCAAAAATATAACTTTTAGAGAGGTCCACAAACATTCACATCATATCAAAGATCAATAAAAATGTATATTCTACCTTTAGAGCAATTATGTTTCTAGATGAAATTTTAACAAGAGGATAGGAAACTTAATCAAGAAACCCAAAAAGCGAGAGTGTAGTGTATCTAGAATTACAATATGTCCCAGCTTTATGGGAATTTCTCCCTTGATGTTGTTGGAGGAACAATTTATGTAAAAGCAACAATAAAAATTGTTAATCACTTTAAATATTCTTTTAATAAATTCAAAGGTTCATTATGTTATATAAATCAATCACATTTGTGTTGGCTTACAAAAAATTACAAATAAGTGAGGTCGTCAAATTCCAAATGAATAGTTCCACTCAAATAGTTTCCATGTACATTGCTACACAACAAAATTCAAGAGAAGACAAGGCCTCAATATTGTTATAAAAATATCAAGATTATATCCGACAATTTCTCTAGTAGACCTGAATTTTTTTATCACTTATAAGAAATCAAGAGAAACACATGAACTAATGCTCTCTAGAATCGAACCTTCAAGATGATTTCCAACAAAATTTATGTCCCAACAAAACACAACCTAGTATTGTTAAATAATTGAAAAAAAAAATCCACAAAATTCAATGATTAATGTGTATTATATAACTAGAATTGAATGTGATTCTACCATGTAGAAAAAAACTTACAATTCAAACATTTGTTTAAACTTCCCTATCTCAGGTGGAGTATGCCCTATAAGAGGATTATTGTTTGGATGCCTACATATAAATGTGTTTATCACTACCAATGATGATTTTATTATCAATCAACTCCAATTTCTAATTTTTTACAAATCTGATTTAAAGTTATTACAAGTAGATCATCTTTATCATGTTCCCCAATTTTGGTGAAATAGATCCTCTGAGATTATTACTGTGCAAATGTATAAGAAGTACAAAGAAAAGATTAACATAATAAGTTTCTTCAAATTTTAAAATGAATGAAAGATATAGTCAAGTTGCAGGGAACTAGAGGCTATGATTCAAGCACTTAAGTATGCAAGCAACTTACAGTTTTCCATTGTAAGTCAAATTGCCTAGGATAGGGGGAATTGTTCCAGTAATATGATTTTCACTCAAATCCCTGTAACAAAGCTATTAATGTATCAGTACACTAAAGTATAGATGAAAAGTGTATAGTCAAATCTTTGACAATATTAGAAAGCATTGATCAATGAAATAAAGAATACGAATTGAATTTGTATAAGAAATGTATTAACAAGGTCCAAAAATATTATTGGTTTCAACTGAGGTAGGATTGCATGCATTTTATTGGAATAGGTTACATTTTCAATCAAATTTCACGAAAAATGTGTAGAATTTGAGAACCAACAAACTCTTAACTTACATAATAGCCAGAGCTTTCATGAGACCAGCCAATTTTGGAATCCTTCTTGTCAATTTGTTTCCTTGCAGTGACCAGGCATAGCTTGCATGAGACCAATAAATTACAAAATCCTCCCTATCAATATGTTTCCCTGTAATAACCTATGGAAGCCACTTCAAAATTAGGTTATGACAAAAAAAAATAAAAAATTAATGCTATTCCTTGGATGGTACATACCATACTAACTAAATACTTAAGAAACCTACATGATTTCATATTCCACCCTACTTAAAAAAATGTTCTAATACTTACTCTCTTTCTCTAACATAATATAAGATAGACATAAGATGGATCACTAATGGTATAAGACACTAAAACACAAGTTAGATCTAGAAAATTTTATGCCTATAGAATAGCCACTTGTAGAAACCTGATGTTGAAGGGGATTTGTCTTGTGAGGTAATTGTATGAAAAATCCTTTATATCAACACCAATACAAAAGGTATTAAATATGCATCACAAAATCCATGCATCAAAATGTATCTTTCAACCCATTTGGCCATTAAATGTAACTCATTTGGGAAAAGTAAAGAAAAAAACATACAAAATCACAAAGCTTATTTAGTTTCGAATATTATCAGTAATAGTGCCCGTCAAGCTGTTTCTTCACACATCACTGCGTGAAAGAGTTTAAAATGTTTAAAGGTAAAAGAAATTGACCTACCACCAATAATATTGTATGAAAAATACCTTGATGAACTATAACTGCTACATCAAGATGCATCAATTCAAAGATCAATGCTCTAGAAATTCTACATCTCCTAGAGAATATAAAATTTTGTGACTTACAAGTAACACAATCCTGTCAAATATCACATGTCATGGGAGAGTGATCCAAATAAGAAGTTTTTGTGCAACACCCTATAAATTATGAACGTAACAACCCTAGTTTGACCCCTAAATTATTGATGTAACAATCATGAATAATATATGCTTGCTAGTGAGCCCAAGATTCATTGAAGTTGGGATGCTTATATATATATATATATATATATATATATGGCCAAATAAGGTGATGTTATGAACATGGTTAAGGTCGATGCGCCTATATAATGGCTTTGAGGACTGTGATTATTGGTTTCATGAGATGGGACATTATTAATTAGGATGGTGAGACGAGAGTTATTTTTGGGGTTGTGTGCCCGTGCGTATGCGTTTATGTGCGAGGGCCGGTGTTCCCACGTGTATGTGCTTTAATATTTCCTTTGTCTATATATCTAAGTGGTGGAATAAAGTTGTTATTAAAATATGTGAATATACAATTTCCATGAGATTGTATTATATATATTCAAAACATTTTTAAAAATAGTTTAATCTATAATTATGTTATAAATCATTATATTGATTAATATATTGACATTTAAAGTCCTCTACTTCAAACCTTGGAATTGTTGATCAAAAATAGCAATTTATAAAATTCTAAAACGACTTCAGCGAAACGATACCAGCTTAGATCCATTTAACAATTGATCTATCATGCACCGAGAGGGATCAAATCCCTCGAGGTGAAAAACTTTCCTCAACTTCTACACTCCAAAAATAAGGTTCGCACCTTGAGGGATTTGATCCCTCTTGGTGCATGATAGATCCTGTGTTAGATGGATCTAAGCTGATTCTAGTTGAGGGAACCAATGACACATTTTTACATTATCATTATTATGTATATGTTTGAGATAAAATTCAAAATTCACATTATTTTTTCCTTTCTTGGCCCATATCATTCTCTTCTTTAATTCAATTTTCTTTGCTTGCCTGGACTACTTTGTACATCTATGTTTGGAGGATTTGCATGGTTTGTGTGTTTCTGTGTTTGAATTTGGACAATATGTTTGTGAATGTTACATTTTTTTATATATATTTTTATAATTGTATGTAAATATCTATTAATAATTAGTTGGTGATGAACAAGGGAGACAATCGTGTCTATATTTTGTAGGAGGATTGATCTACAAATCTATTTCATTTAATTTTAGGTATCACAACATCTTACAACTAATTAATTCTTAATAGTGTCCCTATAGGTATTACTAAATATATCTTATTAGCATAGATCCATCTAACGTCTGATCTATCATTGTGTGCACACAATAAAATATGATTATCAATCCACATCTACCCTTAAATCAATGCATTAGTGCAAGAAATCTTATTCCCTCTCTCCCCCTCCATCTAATCTTGAATTTTGTTTTAACAATTTATAGCCTTAAGATTAAAAATATATAATCCATCTAATGCAAGCAATCAAATAGTATTAGAAAACAACATCGACATTGAAATCAATGAATTTAATGCAAGAAATCAAATAAGATTAGAAATAAAAGTCTACACTAAAATCAATGCATCTAGAGAAATAAATCAAATAGGATTATATATAAACATCTACATTGAAATCAGTGCATCTAGTGCAAGGAATCAAATAGAATTATAAATCGTCATCTACGTTGAAATTAATGCATCTAGAGAGAGAAGTTAAATAGGATTAGAAATCAACATCTACACTGAGATCAATGCATCTAGTGCCAGCAATAAAATATGATTAGAAATCATCATCTACACTTAAATCAATGGATCTAGTGAAATAAATCTTCTTCCCTGCCCCCCTTCCCCCCCTCCATCTAATATTGAAATTTTTTTAGTAATTTACAGTCTCAATATTAACAAAATCTAATCCATCTAGTGCAAGCAATCAAATAGGACTAGAAAAGAACATCTACAGTAAAATAAATGAATTTTATGCCAGCAATAAAATAAGATTAGAATCAACATCTACATTGAAATAAATGCATATAGTGCAAGAAATCTTATTCCCTCTCACCCCTCTCCATCTCTCATTCTTTGTCTCTCTATCTCATTGCCCACCCCCGAAACACACACACACTCTCTCCATATATATATATATATATATATATATATATATATATATATATATATATATATATATAGATATATATATATATATATATATATATATATATATATATATATCCCTCCATGCCTCCCTTTGTTTATCTCTCTTCTTCCTCTCTTCACCTCCCATATATATCTCTATCTCCCTCTGTCTCTCTTTTCTCTCTCTATATCACCCCCAAAACAACACACTCTTTCTCCATATCTATCTATATCTCCCTCCCTCTTCCTCTTCCTCCCACTTCCCCTTCTCTCCCTCTTCTATCTCTCTTCCTTCCTCATGCTCTCTCTCTCTCTCTCTCTCTCTCTCTCTCTCTCTACATCCTTCTTCTTACCTCCCTCTCTCTCTCCCTCCCTATGTCCTCTCTTTGATATTCTCTCTCTCTTCCTTCCTCTCTCTCCCTTTTTCTCCCACTTCCCTTTGTCTCTCCTATCCCCCCAGTCTCTGTCTCTCTTTTCCCTCTAACTTTGTCACTATCTCCCTCCCTCTACCCTTCTCTCCTCCCTCTTCTATCTATGTTTATTTGTCTCTCTATCTCACCCAACAACATACAATCTCTCTCCATCTCTCCCTTATCACTCCCTCTCTCTCTCTGCACTTTTCTCTCTATATGTCTTTCTTGTCCATTCCCTTCCCCCCCTCCAACTCCCTCTCAAGTCCTCTCTCTAATAATTCCCCTCTCTCTCTTCCCTCCAACCTTATCACTATCTCCCTCCCTCTCTCGTCTCTCTCCCCCCTCCATCTTTATGTCTCCCTCTCTCTCTCTCTCTTACCCTTCTATCCCATTATCACTCCTCCCGTTCTCTCTCTCTTCATTCCTCCTCTCCCCTCGTTCAATTTATCTCCATATTTCTATTGTGACTCTCTTTATCTCTCCACCTGTACCACTCTATGTTTTTGTTCTTCTCTCCATATATATCTAGAGCTAATATATATCATGATATATTAATAGATATTATAATATAACAAATTTAATATTATATTAAATTTAAAATTGTATTTATCTAAAGTTATTAAGTTTAATAATATTAATATTATAATATTATACTTAATATTAATATTAGATTTAATGATGTTTTTTACATGGCATAATAACAAAATTTATCATAAAACTACATCAAATTAATATTTTCAAATATTACAACTTTCATGTTGAAATATTTGTCTTTAAAGATTTAAATATATTCATATGATATGATTTTTCTTTTTAAAGATTCATTTTACAAATAATTAATTTAAAAAATATTAAAAGGTTTGCATCATGATTTTCATTCTGTGTTAAATTTTTTCTTTTGATTTAATAAATGGTATTGCCTTTAGCAAAAGTGTAAAGATGTTTAAAATTTTACCTAATTTAGAATTTTAATATGGTAATTTTTTTGGTTAAAGATAAATTTATGATACACTCAAATTTACATATATCATAAAGGAATTATTAAACACATGATATAATAATTCATTTATTTTAATAATGAATTTCAATCCATCAATAAAATTACAAAATTATATATAATCTAAATATTCAAATTATATATAATTGAAGATTCAATCTAATGTTTTGGTCAATAATAGCAAAAAAGTATTTTTAATATTTTCGGAACATAACATACTTACACATCTCGGTCATACTAAGCTGTAGAACATAAAAACATGTATTTTATCAATACACTACAATATTAATATATGATGTCAATAAACTAATACAAAGTGTGAAAACAAACATTAAAATAATCCATTTGGTCCATTTTAATTTTACAAATTGCAAAGATTAGATGTGAAATTATTGATTTCAATTTTATGAATCATAACAATATTTAAATTGGTTAAGATTAAATATTAATAATATTAATTACAATAATAAAATATTCTTTAACATTATTGCTAAAATATAGTTTATATGGGAATTGGTTTGAGAAATTTCGAAATTTTAAATTATAAATGTTCCAGATTTGATAATCTGATATTATTCAGCTAATACATAATCCAATAAATAATATAAAACACTTAAATAATATAAAAAATCTATGAATATTTTTTCATTTTCTTGATTAACACCCATCTTTAATTTATTAATAGATAATTCATGAAAAATAGCCTTATAATTTATTAAAACAAAAAACATGGTTGTCATTCCGATCTAATCAATTTCACAAGTACGCGGCCATTAAATTCATTGGTATCGGTCCATTGAATTAACTCACCAATGCATTAAATCACATAAGCCATATCATTCATTGAGTTCGTCACATAAGCCATACTGCTGAGGTAAATAAATTGGATTTATGGAGGGACTGGTTCTCCGGTCAGATTCTGGGAGCATCACGAATCGAGAGAAATTATACAATTGAGCTCTACCAATTCCTTTTTGCAAGTGGCACTTGGTAGACCTAAAACATTGAAAAACAATGAAATAGGTTAAATACCTTCAGGCTTGGGTTCCTTTACCAACCTCACGGAGTTAAAGCTCTTCAGAAATGCAAAGGGCCACACCAACGTGACTTCGCAGGAGGCTATTTAAAGGGATCCATTTCCTATGCATGGAGATCAGGGCTACCACTGAGTTACGCACCACTTCTGACCCGACCCGACCACTGAAAGATCATTTCACGGCTTGAATTTGGCAGTGATGTGGGAACCCAACAACACCAACAATAATGGTAGGACTGCAGTGAAAGGGTTATAAGCGTTAGGAGTGTTGGAAGGAGTTGTTTTTAATGAGATTTTTTTGAAGTTTTTTTTTTGAGTTTTCTCAGTCTAATTTTCTTTAAAATTTGGTAAGAATTTATTGAAATTATAAGTTTGATAGGTAACTTTTACATAATCAAAGTGCTTTAAGAAATTTTCACGATGCTAAATCTATATATAATAAAAAAACCAACACTAGAAAATCCAAAAAATAACTCTATTTCAAACTCAGTTTATATAAAAAAAAATTGAATAAATGCAATCTTTAAAACTCACATTTTAAAGTTGAAATAATTGACTTATTTGAGATTTATTTTGAAATGTTTGTGTAGAGTCAGCCGAAAACAAATATATATTTGTTTTGGCTAGTTAATTTTAAAAATAAATTAATGTGAATAAAATTGATAATTTTTTTAATTAAAATTTAAAGCGGTTTTTCTTTTTTTTTACAATTATTATGTAAAGGGAATGAATTCACGTTAGTTTAATTTATTTGCGGGGAATCAATCCAAATTAATTTAATTTCCCTTCGAATGTCATACGGATATGTAGATGCGAGATGTTTTCAAGTATTATGTAAGGAGAATCATTTCAAATTAACTTAATTTCCCTTCGAATGTCATTCGTTGAGGATAGGGATCAGTAGATGAGAGTCAAGGTTGTTAGGTGATAAAAAAACAAATTTTATTGTTATGTGCGTAATGTTTTCAATTCATTAATGAATTTTGGTTAATAATGCATACCACTCTGCAGCTCATTTAGGTGTGAATTTATATTAGCGATTTTTTTTATAATGCAAAATGAGTTGGTATAGAATAATAAATTTCTTTACTGCATAAAAAAATTTCAATTGAGAATATGTTCATGTTAAAAATTAATATAAACGATACAATAACCATCATAAAAAATGATACTTATTTTTTTAGTTTACTTTACTTTTATATGAAAAATGATACTTATTTGTTTACTTTACTGTGATTTTATATATGAAGTAGAGATGTATTTATTTTTGTAATAATTTGTAGTTGATTTTTTTATGTAAATAAAATAAAATGAAGGTCATGGGATATATATTCCAAGTTGAAAGTTGGGTAAAACTTAGTTATGGGTACCACTAGTGATTAAGTAATGGTTATGAAAATTGGCAAACACAAAGAGGAATTAATTGGCATTTATTTATGAAAATAAAAGAAAATAAATGAGAAGAGATATGAAATGTCACATATTTGCATGAGAGGGAAATAGAAGGAAAAATGAAGGAAAATAATGAAAATAGAGGCCTCAATGATAAAAAGCCTTATGAGGATCAATTACTAGCATTTTGACCATATTTGGGTGGATTTGTCTTCTCTTCTCTCACTCTCTTGTGCCCTTGCACACTTAGAGTATTCTTGGAGCATTATTGGAGCACTTTGGCATACATTGGATTTGGAGAAAGCATGCAAAGGAAAGTTGGAAAGCACAAGGGAATGGGTGGATCAACAACTACAACTAGATTATTTTACAAGTAATAGGTTGCATGTGTGATAACCTTATTGATTTATGGATGTACGATATAGTGTGTGATTTTCTAGTTATGTGTTGTCATTAACATGAAAATTTTCTTGGATTGTTAGTGGTTTTAGCCTTGCCTTGTCATTTCACGGATATCCATGGTGTTGTAGGTTTTTCCACTTATTTTTTTCAGATTGGTGCTCATAATTCTTTATGGTTGTGGGTTCGAAAAAATGCTCTGGAAGCTATGGAACAACTTGGGTCGAGTTACTAGTCCTATAGCCTTGGTTGGTACAAGCGCTTTTGGAGACCTTGCTGGGATGAGTTACCTGTCCCTAGAGTTGGGTTGGAAAAATGCTCTCAAGTCGTAGAAGGTTGTGGGTTGAGTTACTAGTTCTTGGAGACTTGGACAATTTGTGTACAAACCTATCTGGTTGGTGTTAGTGATGTTCGGCCATGAAGTGGAATCATTTGTTAGGGATGAGGTGGTTTGGCCTCTAGGATCTTTGGGTTGGTTTGTCTTGGTTTGTGCCATGAGACCCACATTCATGCTTGGAATATGGTACAAGGGTGATTGGCTGAAAGGGAGATTTGGTTCAACCCAAAATATGGTTGGGTGGTATGTGGAAGTCCCTGACTTGGTCAGTGTTTTCATATTATAATATGAGACATCTCCTTATTGTTATCTATGAGTAATTTAAGCGATTATATTGGTGATATTATGGTTTGGTTTACATTGTTTATATGTCAGTTATTTTCTTATATGACGTGTATCTTCCATGGATCTTGTCATGAATTGTTTAGCTATTGAACAGTTCATGAATGTATGGAATAATAAGTGTTGTTGTAGCTATGTGGAGAGGGAATAGGGACTTCTCAGTGATTCTCAGATGAAACTCAGACTTTTATGATCATATATGAATTCATGACCTGTAGCTTACATGTTTTCTATGTCTTTGACAAAATGTCTAGTATGTTTTTTCCAGTGTAGGTTATGTTTTTGACTCAAGTTTGAATGTTTAGCTTTGTTTTCATCTCTATTGTGATTTTGAGAAGTCTCAACTAGTTTTTGGCAATAGTTTAGAGGCTCACTAGTAATTATGGCTCAGATCTCGGGACCACACCCTCTGAATTGGGCACGTTGGGTCTCAACCACACTCAGGCAATGTTGTGGATGTAGATGGAGGTGTTCAACCGCACCCAATCCTTATCATGCATGTGTTTGGGAGCCTAGGTTAGCAAAAAGGAGCCCTAGGTCAAGGTTTTGTCACCTGGGGTGGTTCTTTGGCCCATAAGTTTCATGTAGCCTTGAGGGTTGTTGTGAGTTGTCAGTTTGTGGTCAATTTGTAGGCCCCACTTCCTTAAATAGAACTTAGAGGTCAGGTCATGCCATAGTAAATAGTTATCTAATATTTACCTTACCAAGCTAGTGAAATTGGGTAAATGTGGGAGGGGTGGTTAAAAATTGGTATCATAGCTCCCAAGTTCAAACACTTGGAATGAATGGGAAGAATGTGTCTATTATGCATGCATTGTGATATTCATTGTTGCAGTTGTGTCATCAAGTGTAGATTGATTATGTCGATGTTGAGATGATTAATATATTGATATATATATATATATATATATATATATATATATATATATATATATATATATATATATATATATAGTTCTAATACAAATTGATTGTGTTGATGAGATAGCCTCCGCTAAACATCACTAAGGTATGTTTGATAATGTTTATATTTGGTTTGTAGAAAGAAGAAGATAAATATGACTAGCAGAATGGTGGACTACATTTCACATGATTCTCCCTACAGATCATATGAACAGCATGGCGATGAGTACTCCCCTAACATAATAAATACATCAAGAAGTTTAAGGGCAGAGATCAAAAGTTGTAAGACACATAATGACATCATCATTTAGTCATAGGAAAGACTTGTGAGGGCACAGAAAAAGAAAGTGGAAGTTAATGTAGTTGTCCTTCAGAGTCTAACATATTTGAAAATATAGAGACCACTTAGGATTTGTCATGGATAGGAGGAAAGGACCAATGGGGCATATGGAACTAGGTCTCAATCAACATACGGGTTTGACAGGGATGATACAGTCAGAAATGGTAGGTTCTTGGATACACCTGAAAGGAGGGGTAATGACCATGGGTTTTACTCTAGTTCTGGTTTAGAGAGACATCATTGTCATCACCTCCACCTTTTGTATAGGAGGAGTGAGAAGAAGTACTTTCTGGAGGAGTTTAAGAAAGAAAAGCGCCCTACATTTGATGGAGAAATGAAGAAGTCACAAGATGAAAAAGCTTTTTTTTGTGGGATGAATAAGTTTTTCATAAAATCCACCATAGCTACTTTCAATTGTAAAGGATAATTATACATTTGGTGGGAATATGTGAAGAATATTATAGGCACTCAATAAGAGGAGCTAACTTGGAGTGGGCTTGAGAGAATTTTGAGCAAGAAGTATCTATCTGAAAGATACTATGATGATAGGGAAAAGGAGTTCTATGGGTTGAATATGGGATCTATGACCGATGAGGAGTATACTAGAGGATTCTTAAATTTGTTAATATATGTGCCTTATCTTGAGGAGAAAGAAAATATTCATATATTCATTAGTTGGTTTTCGATGTCATTCAAAGATAGGATTGAGTCTGATGAGCCTAGATCATTGGAGGGATCCATCAGAAAGTTGAAGCACTGTTATGAGAAACTGAAGGACAAAACAGAGTCTAAGCAGCTTTGGAGAGGTAATGAGAATAATAAGGGAAAGTGGGCTAAGAAAAGAGGAAACCCTCACGATACAGATGAAAAATATAATACAACACTATACAAAAAATTCAATGCAGTTGACAAAGGACAGGGATTTTAGTCTGAGTAGAACAAAGGTGATGGCATGAAGCCTTTGTAGTGTTGGACTTGTGGGAAGGATCATTACAGCAGAGATTTTCCATAATATTAGGGTGGTAGACCGCATATTTACAGTTATGAGGAGGCACAGAGAGTCGAGGATGTTGGACATAGTATTCCTTATATTTATGTAGCATTTGATAATAGGTAGGCTGGTCACTAGGCAAATGTTATCGAGATGGAAGCTAAGCTTTGTGATCAAGTTGTTTCTATTTTGACTCGCTTTGGATATAACTATAGTTATATTAGTCCTGACCTGGTAGAGAAGTGTTTCTTGAGAAAACAAGTGTAGGCAGAGTCTATATTTGCGAAGTTGGCTATAGGTGCTAAGAAAGGAGTTCATCATTGAGTAAGATTTTGTGAATTTGAGTTGAACAGTATGTCTACATCATCACACCTAAATGTGCTTTCATTGGGCTCATACAATATGCTATTGGGTATGGACTGGTTGTACATTCACAATACTAGGGTATATTGGTATGATAAGGCTATTGAGTGCTTGGGTGATGACAGAGAGAAGATAATCTTGCAAGTTAAAAAGAAGCCTACATTAGTGAAAATGTTTACAATTATGCTGGCTAAGTGCAGTGGATGGAAAGAATGTGTATTGTTTGTAGTCCATATTTCTAGTGACAAAGGGTAGGATGTTGAGGATGTGGAAGTCTTCAAGAGGTATTTAGTTTTGCAGCAGTTTTAGGATATATTTCCAGTAGAGATTTCAGATTTTCCTCTTAGGGAAGTTGATTTCTCTATTGACTTGGTACCAGGAGAAACACCAACATCAAAGGTACTTTACAAGGTGAGCACTCCAAAGTTGGGGAATTGATATTTTAGCTTAAGGAAATGCTTGATAAAGGACACATTAGGTGAATTTTGTCGCCTTCAGGTGCATCAATATTGTTTGTGAAGAAGAAGGATGGTACTCTTCGATTGTGCATTGACTACAGGTAGTTGAACAAGGTGATGATTAAGAATATGTATAATTTTTCATGGATTGGTGACTTATTTAATCATTTGAAGGGAGCAACAATATTCTCAAAGGCTGACTTGAGATTAGGATATCATCAGGTACGCATCAAAGAAGAGGTAATCTACAAGACTACTTTTCAAGCCAAATATGGGCATTATGAGTTTTTTATGGTTCCTTTTTATTTGAATAATGCTCCAACTACTTTCATGTGTTTGATGGATAGAGTGTTGCATCCTCATCTGAACAAGTTTGTGATAGTATTCATTGATGACATATTGATATATTCTAAGGATAAGCAAGAGCATGCAAAATACTTAGCAATAGTATTAATATTGCTAATAGGGCACTAATTCTATGCCAAACTTAGTAAATGCAATTTCTTTTAGACATAAGCTCCTTACTTGGGGCATGCGGTTTCCAAGAAAGGTATAGAAGTGGACCCAGAAAAAGATCAAAGTTATCATGGAGTGGGAAACTCCTAGGAATGTTAATGAGGTGAGATCATTTATGGTACTATCAGGTTATTACAGGTGGTTCATTAGGAACTTCTCTTGAATTTTCTATCATATTACATCATTTTAGTGAAATTGAAAGAAGTGTGAATAGACATAGGAATGTGCATCTAGTTTTGAGCAGTTGAAGTAGTTTCTTACAAATGATCCAATTCTAAAGACTGTATATCTAGGTAAAGAGTTTTTAATATGTACATATGCTTGCAAGAGAGGACTTGGTGGAGTCCTAATGCAGGAAGGACAGATATTATCCTATGAGTTAAGGAAGTTGAATGCGCATGAGAAAAAATATGTGGCTCATGATCTTGAGTTGGAAGTGATCCTTCATGCATTGAGGATGTGGAGACATTATCTTCTTGGAAGGATGATCATTTTGATGGGTGATCATAGTGGGATGAGTTACTTATTTGATCAACCTAATCTGAATGCCAAGAATATGTGGTTGGATACACTCAGTGAGTCTGACTTCAAGATAAGGGACATTAAGGGTAAATAAAAGAAGGTTGCAGATTCTTTGAGCAAAATAGTGCAAGTAAATCACATTGCAACTATGAGTTCATATGGGATAGACTTGCAGGAGTAGATCTTATAAGCAATATAACAGGATGAAAATTACCAACAACTTAAGCACACATTACAATAGTAGAGTACAAGTGATCACGATGTGGATTATTATCTCACAACAGATGGTTTGGTCAAATTTAAGGACATGATCTATGTGTCGGATAATAGTGAGCTCAAGAAGATTATCTTGAGGGAATTTCATGTTAAGAAATATCACCCAGGATATCAGAAGACATTGACCGTCGTTAAGAAGTTTTATCATTGGCCGAAATTGAAGAAAGAGATGGTTGAGTAGGTAAAATAAGAGTGTAAAAATCTAGGCATTTTATTGCAACCGATTTCGATTCCAGAGTTGAAATGGAAGGTCATTTCCATGGACTTCACTACAGGTTTCTCAAGGGTATTGTAGTAGCATGATTCTATTATGGTTGTGGTTGATAATTTGACCAAGGTAGATCATTCATTGCAGTTAAGTCTACGGATATAGCTAATGACATAGCTCAAATTTTCATCAGTGAGATAGTGAGGTTACATGGTATTCCTAAGAAGATAGTATCTAATAGAGATGCCAAGTTCACTTCCAGTTTTTGGAAAGACTTATTTATAGGTTTCCGGACAAACATAGATTTTAGTAGAACTTATCATTTGTATATAGACAGACACATAGCGAGGTTTAACAAGATTATTGAGGAGATGTTGAGGATGTATGTCATGCATCAGCAATGGAAGTGGGAAGAGAATATTACACTAGTAGAGTTCCCATACAATAATGAGTATCAAGAATCTTTGAAGATGAGTCTATTTGAAGCACATTATTGGTGAAGTTGGAATATGCCCATAAAATGGAGTGATGTAGTGAGGAGATTATTGATTGGACTAGATATGTTGGTTGAAATGCAGGTTATCAAGAAGAATCTAAAAGTAACACAAGATAGGAAAAATACTTATTCAGATTAGCACATGGTATTTAAGGAGTTTTGGGTTGTGGAACATGTGTACTTGTGCATCAATCCCAAGAGGATTTCCTTGAATATTGGATCATGTGCCAATTCAACACCGTGGTATTGTGGGCCTTTTGACACCCTTTAGAGGATTGGACCAGTGGCCTACAGACTTGCACTGCCTCTTATAGTGAAATTTTGTGATGTTTTCCATGTTTCGTTGCTTAAAATATATGTGAAGGATGTTGATGATGTGATTGGATGGTTTGTATTGCAGGTGGAACTAGAATGAGAATTCTAGTTGAGACATCAGTGCATTTTGTAGTGAACAATTCTCATGCTCCATAATAGAGCAATCAAGCAAGTTAAAGTGCAGTGGAAGAACTTTGGGACCGAGGAAGATACATGGGAGATGGTTGATTAGATGCATGCTATGTATCATTATCTATTCATTGGTTGAGTTGACATATTTTGATATATAGTTTGATGTTGTTTTTTGGGTTACATATATTAAGTATGTAAATACGACATTGAGCTATGTTATAAATCTCCAATAAGTGGTATGGTGCTCATGATATGATGTTCATGGTCTCAAAAGCATGATATGATGTAAATGTTGCATCAAGTTTTGTTATAAAGTAACAAGGGAAACATGTGTGTTGTTGGTTTATAAATGTCATTGAATACCAAGGACGATGTTCCCCTAAGTGGGAGGGGCTTGTAATAGCCCCTAGTTGTTTTTCTATGTAAATAAAATAAGACTAAGGTCATGGGACATGTATTCGAAGCTGAATGTTGGGTAAAACATAGTGATGGGTATTTCTTGTGATTAATTAATGGCTATGGAAATTGGCAAAGGCAAAGAGGCATAAATTGACATTTATTGGGGAAAATAAAGGAAAATAAGAGAAAATGGAGGTGAAAGGTCAAATATTTGCATGAGAGGGAAATGGAAGGAAAAATGAAGAAAATAGAGGTCTCAATGATAAAAAAAAGTATTATGAGGATCATTTGTTATACTTTTGATAGTTTTAGGTGGAGTTGTCTTCTATTATCTCAGTCTTTCATACTCTTGCAAGCTTAGAGTATTCTTAGAGCATTCTTGGAGCACTTTGGTGCATATTGGATTTAGAGAAAGAAGGAAAATTAAAGCAGGAAAGTGCAAGGGAATAGGTGTATGAATGACTACAACATGACTGCTTTGGAAGTAACAGGTTGCATGTGTGATTTTCTTGCTGATTTAGGGATGCATGGTATATGCATGTGATTTTTTTGTTATGTGTTGTCATTGGCATGGAGATCAACTTGGATTGAAAATGGTTTTAGCCTTGCCTTTTCATTTCCTAGATAGCCATGGTGTTATGAGTTTTTGATGCAGGAGCATTCAACCCAAGGGAAACTATTGTAAATAGTAGACATAGGGGGTCATTCATTCTTAGAATTATTTTCCTAAGTTTCAAGTTAGTTAATATTTAGAATTCTAAATGTGATTTAAATTAGATGCTCTCAAATAAATAAATAAGAGCATGAGTAGTTCCATGATTTTAGAAGTAAGGGAGAGCTTTTAGGCATAAAAGAAATAGATGTGGATAAGGAGGCTTTTCTGTTTTAAAACAAAGAAAAGATAGAATAAAGCCTCAAGAGGCTTTTTTCCATATATGCATGCACGTAAAAGCTTTAGGCTTTTGATACCAATGTTTATTATATGAATGTAAGCCTACAGGCAAAGAGGAGCGACTAGAGGGAGAGAGCCACCAGAGGAGAGAATTTGGCTTGTGAGAGGAGAGGCACCAGAATAGGTAATCGGCCTGTGTGAGAGTGCAGCATTGACTGTTAGGCCTGCGTGCCAGTGTATGTGTGTGTATGTATGAGACCGAAGTCTCTCAGTATAAATTCATGTTTTTATATTAATATATGCAGTGTTTCTGACTATGTCAAAACAGAGGAAGTTTGTTGACTGTGCTTGCGTTATGTGTTTATTCAATGTGTGTTGAAAGAGAAAGCTTTCCTTATACTTTCAGTATAATGATTAATTAAGTCTTGGTGCTTAATTCATTCTTACGGAGTGGTTTTTATTCAACTGCTGCTTCCGCCGGCCTTTTGAGTCTTTTATGAAGATAGTATATAATCCTGTTTATACAGGGGATTAAGGATTTCCCTTAAGCGGAAGTGGGCGGACGCGAAATTATATTAAGGTTGGTCCAGACCCATATCGGGTCCGGAACCCAACATCGCATCGGAGAAGGGCTTAGAACAGTTTTGTAGAAGCCCCGACATATACCGGAGCCGAAGTTATATTATAGAGCCAGCATATAAGGAGATCGGATCCGAAAGGGCCTTCAGCAGTGCGAAGCTCCGACATATATATCAGAGCCGAAAAGATTATAAAGTCTATTGTAAAGTCACATCGGGTCCGCAGAACCCTTAGAGCGCATCAGAGCAGCGGGGGTAGTAATCAGCGAAAAGAACCGGACCCGAAATTATTATAGAAGTCAGCAGAAAGGGACATCGGGTCCGTCATTTCGGAGGAAGGGGAGTTCTTATTTGTGGCGACCGCCGATATCCGGACCTGCCGAAATATATATATCACAGCATATAAACCTTTCGGGTTCGAAAGGAACCCTCGGCACGGGAAGTGGTGACCTCCAAACTTCGGAGTCGAAGTATTATATAAAAGAGTATAAGAGAGGTATCGGGTCCACACCTCGTCGGAGGTCAGGCTTAAGAAGTTATTTGAGAGTGCCAAAATCCCGGAACTGGCGAAATTTATGAAGGCGGTCATATAATATTTGAGATCCGCATGTGTTGGTTTTAGCGGGTTTTATTGCTGGCTCTGTATATTGACATATATATAAAGCCTGTGTGGCGGGTTGATTAAAGCGCTTGGGTGATGGTTGATTAAAGGCTCGGTTGGTGGCTTCCGATGGGTGACTAAAAGCACCGATAAAAGGTGGCTTTTGATTCTTTAATGTAAGTCCATGGTTATATAAGGCTGAAAGCCTAAGGAAAGCTTCCGATATGACTTTGTGGCCATATCCACACGTCCAAGGGCTGAGTTTTATTTAAGAGAGGGGATTTTGGGTTTATACACAGATCTCTTTTCATCAGGTGGTATCAAAGCAGGGAAAGTTTCCTGCGGGGGAAAGAATTCCAGAAAAAAGGAAAAGTTGATATCATAGAAGGATTGAGGTAAAAGCAGCACTATTATCAAAACAGAAGTAAAGCACGGAAGATTTCTGTGAAAAGGAACATGCACACAGGAAAAAGCAATGAGCTGAATGATGGAAGACTACAGTGGGAGATCTAGCAGTCCAACAGAGGATTGGAGTAAACAAAAATATATAATTCCTTAAAGGAAAGAGAAAGCAAGATTGCTTAATGTGAGTTCTAGTTGGTTTCTCAAGCAGAGGACAAGCCATTCAAGGTGCAGAAGAATGGAGGTAATATGTTATGCTCTGTTTTAAATTAAGAGTGTGTTTTATGTTAATGCACAGGTGGTAGCAAGAGAAGCTGTGAGAGAAGAACCAAGTGAGTTCTTAAAGACAGAGTAAGGAGAATATTCTTATAGAGAAGTGGCAGTGAACCTGAAGAATCCAATAAGAAATTGCATAGAGAGGACAACTGAAGTGTTCTCAGAAGAGAGTGAGAGGATTGCAGAGGCCTAGAAGGAGCAAAGGTGTTGCTCAGGAGAAGGTTCCATACAAAGGACCGTGCTTACCAAAAGACTAAGTAAGGAGAGCTTAGTGAGGTAAGATTGTAGCCAGGAGGACTAGCTGTTGTAGAGGCTTGTTGCAAAGGAGAATCAACAAAGGTTGAAGAAAGTTGCAGATGAGAAAAGCCTGAAAGAGCAGTGGAGAATGCTCGAAAGGTTCCAGTAGAGGACCGGTGATTACCAAAAGACCAGATCCGGAGGGAAGGATTGGTGAGGTAAGTGGCAGCAAAAGATTTTTCTATTGTAGAGGCTTGATGCAACTCATGGGTGGAAAACTCATGGCGGTGAAGATGACTACTGATAGTCATAGCAGAGGTTCAGGAAAAAGCCACAGTAGAGGACATAAGAAAGAGGATGCCAAGGTAAATGGCAAGAAGATAAGTCAAGAGGAAGTTGAAATGGAAGAATACATTTGTGAACCAGAACAAGGAGAATTTCTAGGAGACAGTGAAGATGAAGACTTGAAGACTGAAACTTCAAGTAAGAACAAAGGGTCATATGGTTTTAAATCTGACAATTTGTGGATGTTTGTAGGTGAAAGACCATTGGCTGATATTGTCATGAAGAAGGAAAGATACCAGCAGAATCAAAATTCTATTATGGAAGAGCATGAGGTAGATAGGCCTTATATACAGCTGGAGAAGTTGATCATGGAAAATCAGAGAAGAGGTCTAGAGAAATGGCACAGAGATAACATGACTGCAGAAGTTCGAGAAAGAGAGATTGCAGTAATGAAGGTACAATTGCAAGTATTGAAAGAATGGCTGCAAGAGCAGAAAAATCAAAATAGAAAATGGATCTTTCCACTGAAAGGAAAGAGAGTGATTTGGTGACAATTGCAGAGGAGGTT
The DNA here is from genome assembly GCA_031772625.1 of Pinus tabuliformis. Classification (NCBI taxonomy): domain Eukaryota; kingdom Viridiplantae; phylum Streptophyta; class Pinopsida; order Pinales; family Pinaceae; genus Pinus; species Pinus tabuliformis. The sequence continues at coordinate 488,254,513 of CM062818.1, forward strand.
GAGGAAAACTGTGATTGCCTTGCTAAAAGAGAAACTTAGAGTTCATGTGCCAGAGATGGGAATTGAAGATTCCAAATGCAGATTTGTTCATAAAGAAGTAATGGAGGAAGAAGTCAAGACTGAAAATCCTTGTGGTTTTAAAACTAATGAGTTCCGCATGTTGGCAGGTACAGAACAGGGAGATGAGCAAGCTTTAGAGGTTGTCCAAGAAGAGTTGAAAGTGGAGGTTTCCATTGGTGAAACAGAAGCGGAGATCATTGATGATTTCTTGAGTTATTGGGTAGATCCAGATCAGCGGGATAATGTGAACTCTTGTATTTTTGTAGCTAACAATTGTGATGTGGTTACAGGGACTGAGGAGGATGCGCAATCTTGTGAAGTTGTCGCAAGTATGAAAATAAGTCTTTTAGGAGATAAATACTCAGAAGATAGCAGTGATGATAATGATCCATTGATTTTATTAAGTGATGGACAGATAACTGAGGTTATTGCAGGAGTTAAGAATCAGAATTATGTTCTGATAAGAGATGATGAGATGATGACAACAGAAAGCTTGGCTGGTGAAAGTATTGAAGATTGCATAGAAAGTTTCTCAAAGGAGATGACAGGTTTATGGCATGAGTTACAGGTTCTGGAGCAGAGACTAGAAGCATAGAGGATAAGTATTCAAAGTATAAAAACAGAGATGAGTGAAAATCAAGAGGTTCCAGGACACAGAGGTATTCTCGAAGAAGAAGATGTTGAGGAGAGACTAACTGATAATCTCAAGAAGGATTGGAATCAGCATGCTGATATGCTGACAAGGGAGAAGGAGAAAACAGAGCGTCAAATTGAATTATTGCCAAAAGGAGATAAGGCACAAAAGCCTTATGTTTTTAATTTTAACAAGTGTTTTGTGAGTGCAGGTGATGTAGAAAACAGTCCATCACTTGGAATTGTCTCAAGAGAAGGAGAACTGTTGCGGTTAGAAGATGAGACAGTCATGTCCCATAACCAGAGGATTGTTTCCATGAGTGACAATAAAGATTTGGCTTGCTTAAATAACCAAGAGAAGACTGGTGTACAAAATTTTGAAGCTGATACAGGAATACAGGATGAAGCCATAGTGGTTAAAGAAGAAGACAAAGGTTATAATTTACAGCATGTTGATGAAGTGCTTAAGAAGAACTGGCCAAAATATGATGAGCAAAAGAATGTTGCAGAGGGACAGGAAGTTTGGGAGGTAGCAACATCTGTGAAAGCAGTGATAGCAACATCTGTGAAAGCAGCGATAGCAACATCTGTGAAAGCAGCGATAGCAACATCTGTGAAAGCAGCGGTAACAACAGGTATTATGGAAGATGCTGGAGAAAGTCTGTTAGACAAAGAAATTGAACTGATGAGGCAGCTGATGATGCAGCAATCCAAATGGAGGAAAATAGAAATAGCAGCAAGCAAGATCAATCAGAAGTTGAACCTGATTGACAGAGAGAAGAAAATGGAGCAAAGGACAGCAGAAATGCAGCGGCAGCAAAGGAATAAAGCATTTGGACAGTTGCAGAACAAGATATGGGATCCAGGAAGACCAAGACCACAAGACACATGATCAGGAGATCATGAAATTTTTCTACCTTGGGAGTCTGATGCAGGAGCATTCAACCCAAGGGAAACTATTGTAAATAGTAGACATAGGGGGTCATGCATTCTTAGAATTATTTTCCTAAGTTTCAAGTTAGTTTAATATTTAGACTTCTAAATGTGATTTAAATTAGATGCTCTCAAATAAATAAATAAGAGCATGAGTAGTTCCATGATTTTAGAAGTAAGGGAGAGCTTTTAGGCATAAAAGAAATAGATGTGGATAAGGAGGCTTTTCTGTTTTAAAACAGAGAAAAGATAGAATAAAGCCTCAAGAGGCTTTTTTCCATATATGCATGCATGTAAAAGCTTTAGGCTTTTGATACCAATGTTTATTATATGAATGTAAGCCTACATGCAAAGAGCAACGACAAGAGGGAGAGAGCCACCAGAGGAGAGAATTTGGCTTGTGATAGGAGAGACACCAGAATAGGTAATCGGCCTGTGTGAGAGTGCAGCATTGACTGTTAGGCCTGCGTACCAGTGTATGTGTGTGTATGTATGAGACCCAAGTCTCTTAGTATAAATTCATGTTTTTATATTAATATATGCAGTGTTCCTGACCATGTCAAAACAGAGGAAGTTTGTTGACTATGCTTGTGTTATGTGTTTATTCAGTGTGTGTTGAAAGAGAAAGCTTTTCTTAGACTTTCCGTATAATGATTAATTAAGTCTTGGTGCTTAATTCATTCTTACGGAATGGTTTTTATTCAACTGCTGCTTCCGCCGACCTTTTGAGTCTTTTATGAAGATAGTATATAATCCTGTTTACACAGGGGATTAAGGATTTCCCTTAAGCGGAAGTGGGCGGACGCGAAATTATATTAAGGTTGGTCCAGACCCATATCGGGTCCGAAACCCAACATCCCATCGGAGAAGGGCTTAGAACAGTTTTGTAGAAGCCTTGACATATACCGGAGCCGAAGTTATATTATAGAGCCAGCATATAAGGAGATCGGTCCAAAAGGGCCTTCAGCAGTGCGAAGCTCCGACATATATATCGGAGCCAGAAGATTATAAAGTCTATTATAAAGCCATGTCGGGTCCGCAGAACCCTTAGAGCGCATCGGAGCAGCGGGGGTAGTAATAAGCGAAAAGAACCGGACCCGAAATTATTATAGAAGTCAGCAGAAAGGGATGTCGGGTCCATCATTTCGGAGGAACGGGACTTCTTATTTGTGGCAACCGCCGATATCCGGACCTGCCAAAATATATATATCACAGCATATAAACCTTTCGGGTCCGAAAGGAACCCTCGTCACGGGAAGTGGTGAGCTCCGAACTTCGGAGACGAAGTATTATATAAAAGAGTATAAGAGAGGTATCGGGTCTGCACCTCGTCGGAGGTCAGGCTTAAGAAGCTATTTGAGACTGCCGAAATCCCGGAACTGGCGAAATTTATGAAGGCGGTCATATAATATTTGAGATCCGCGTGTGTTGGTTTTAGCGGGTTTTATTGCTGGCTCTGTATATTGACATATATATAAAGCCTGTGTGGCGGGTTGATTAAAGCGCTTGGGTGATGGTTGATTAAAGGCTCGGTTGGTGGCTTTCGATGGGTGATTAAAAGCACCGATAAAAGGTGGCTTTTGATTCTTTAATGTAAGTCCATGGTTATATAAGTCTGAAAGCCTAAGGAAAGCTTCCGATATGACTTTGTGGCCATATCCACAGGTCCAAGGGCTGAGTTTTATTTAAGAGAGGGGATTTTGGGTTTATACCCAGATCTCTTTTCATCAGTTTTTCCACTTAATTGTTTTCTCATTAGTGTTGATAATTCCTTATGGTTATGGGTTGGAAAAAATTCTCTGAAATACCTGAAACAACTTAGGTTGAGTTGCTAGTGTTGGAGCCTAGGATGGGACAAACACTTTGGATTCCTTGATGGATGGAGTTACTAGTCCCTGGAAACAGCTTGGAAAAATTATCTGGAGCCCTGGAAGGTTGTGGGTTTAGTTACTAGTTCGTGGAGCCCTTACAACTTGGGTAAACAATGATCTGGTTGGTGTTAGTGATGTCAGAATGTGAAGTGGAATCGTTGGTTGAGGGCTGAGGTGGTTTTGCCTCTGGAATCCCTAGTTTGGTTTGTCTTGGTTTATTCCATGAGATCCAACATTCATGATTGGAATATGGCATGGGGGTGGTTGCCTGAAAGGGAGATTTGGTTCATCCCAATCTATGATCGGGTGGTACGTTGAAGTCCCTCACTTGGTTGGTGTTTTCATTTGCTAATATGTCACATTTATGTATTGTGATCTATGAATAATTATAGCAATTATATTGGTGATATTACGGTTGGGTTTCCATGGTTTATATGTTGGTTATTTTATGGTTATATGTTGCCTATATTATGTGTATCTTCTATGGCTCTTGTCATGAATTGTTTATCTATTGATAGGTTGATGAATGTATGGAATAATAAGCATTGTTGCAGCTATGTGGAGAGGGCATGGGGGCTTCTCGGTGATTCTCAGATGAATCTCAAACTTTCATGATCATATATGCATTCATGACCTATATCTTACATGTTTCCCATATCTTTGATGAAATGTCTAGTATGTTCTCACTAGTCTAGGGCAAGTTTTTGACTCAAGTTTGAATGTTTAGCTTTGTTGTTATATCTATTATGATTTTGATATGTCTCAGGTAGTTTTTCACAGTGTTCTCGAGACTGGCCTGGAACTGTGGCTTAGATCTCAGGACCACACCCTTTGAACTGGGCAAGTTGGGTCACAACTACACTCAAGCAGTGTTGCGCATGTGCTTGGAGGCCTTCAACCACATCCATTCCTTTTCGTGCATGCAGTTAAAAGCCTAGGTTAGTGAAAAGGAGCCCTAACTCAAGGTTTGGTCACATTGGGTGGTTCTTTGGCCCTTGAGGGTTGTTCTGAGTAATCAGTTTGTGGTCAATTTGTAGGCTCCACTTCCTTAACTAGAGCTTGGAGGTCAATTCATGTCATAGTAACTCTTTGTATCATGTTTACCTAGGCAGGCTGGTGAAATTGGGTAAATGTGGGGGGGTGGTTAAATATTTATCTAGTTAAGATTTTTAGGTTAACAATTTGAAATTAAATTTGAATTTTATTTGAAAATGAAAAAGGAAACATAATTAAAATTTTCACTTTAATTTGTATTTAATTTTTTTCCTAATTTTATATATTTCAAAGAAATTATGCTATTATGAAATAGATATGAAATTGAATTATCATTTTATAAATTTTAAACTAGATAAAATTTAATTCAAATATAATTTACAATTTTGTTTTCAAAATATTTCAATTACAATATTATTTGTAGAAAGAAAAAATTAGGTTTTATATATATGTCATAGAAAACTTGAAGTGGTAGGCTGTTTAAAAATGTGAAACTACAAACAATTATCTAAAAAAAACATTGGTTTGTAAGAAAATAACATAGTGACTACATTTATTTATCATCACACTTACATGAGAATAATTTGGTATGGATATGTCATGATAAGCCTGAAGGAGTGGGTTTTCAAAACTCAGAAACTGATTGACCTCATTTATAAGTGGTGGAAAGTGACACATCTTATATTAGCCACATTTACTAATGTAGTTGTGCTAGTTATAATAAAATTTAACTACACATTGATACTTTCTTCTTAAATGCTACACTCTAAATATCCAAACAAAAATGGAGGAGCAAAAAATACCTTTCTAATATAATTATCTATTAAATTGTCAAATGACTTTGCTCCAAAAGTAAAAAAAAACTTGGTTGTACGACACAATTCCAATACCAAGTTCTCTGCAATTAGAAAATTTTGTATTCACATTATTACTAGGATAATACTAATGTTATTATCAAATTGCGGAGTTGATTTTTTTTCTTAATAATTAAAATATAATTAATATATGAAAGAGTGAATTGTCTCCATTTCGCAATTACCAAGGTAGCGATGAGGCATCCTCAATAGGGTTGCATATTTTTAAAATTTTTCATTTACCTTCCTTCTAATTGATACCATCTAAAGAAATGCTTCAGAAACTTTGATAATGTTTAGCTCCACTTAAAAGGAATATTTAGCAAGTCTTATAAGGTTGTAGATCTCAACGGTTCTTTGTTGGTCTCTAATGGAAATGGTAGTGAACCACATGATTAATATACTAAAATCTCCAAGAAATATTCCAAAATGGATAAAATAATGTTGGTCAAAGTGAAACAAATGTCTTTTCATGTTTTGACCACGTGAAAAAATGTTGAAAAATAGAAAATCATCCACACAATAAGCAAAATTACACTTCCTACTCAACAGGGATTCGTTGCTTAATAACTCGTCTTGTTTAACAATTTTAAGGTGAGGAATTTTTTTTGTGTAATATTTGTCCCACAGTTTCTATTAGTAGTCCAAATAAAGTAGAATTACATTTGATGTTCTTTGAAAACCATGTTAACCTAGTTAGAGGAATGGTAACTTACTGACAAAAGAGAAACCACATATTTTAACAGGATGACACAATGGTTGACTTACAATGCTATAAAAACCATAGATAACTATAAACAACAATTGACACACTGAGAATATATGCCTCACAAAGATGACTGTGACAAAATAGAGCAATAAAAATGTCTCTGACTATGAACACCATAAGCACGAGAGTTGAAACATTCGATGATGAATAGAAATAGTTATGGATTCAATCATCTAAGATAATCACTGGGGGATCTGGAGAAGGAGGTGAAAAAGCCATGTTGAGGGGATGAGAATTAATGATCGCCTCCCCATTCTAAGGTGCCTTTGAATCAGTATCAGAATTTGAAATTATATATCATTACATTTTGTTTAGATGAACCACTATGTCATCCATACCATAGCAAATATCTTGTAGGATCCTCTTCAGTTACACTTGACTAGAAAATAACTTGTAGTTTTCCACCTATGTCTCGCAGCACCATGTGAATAAGATTCGCCATATGCATGTGAGCTGAAATTTAGTGCAGAAAGTATAGTCTTATCTTCCTCAATTTGCCTAGATTGAGTACCCAGTTAGGGTTGCCACTATAGATGACTTCGAAATTTGAATAATATAAGGGTTCTCCAAATTTCTTTGCTTCAAGCACTAATACAAAATTGCTAATTAGTTGCTAAACCAATGACTATAATTTGCATATAAACGATTATTTTTCGATCGGTAACCAATAGTAGCTAATTTACAATATCTTATAACGCGACCAACTTTTAGTAATTTTTAGCTTAGTAATTAGTTGGTTGTCTCAATTTAATTATCTAGTAGTATATTTAGTCATAAATTTGGTCATTAATTTACACATTGATTTAGTCATTAATTGTCACAATTAATCACCAAATATACAACAAAATATATTTCTAAATGATCACCCGAAAAAGCCAATTAATGACCAAAATGTTGGTGGTGTTACAAGATATTGTAAGTTAGCTACTAATAGTCATATATATGCAAATTTTAGTCATTGTTTGGAACCAATTAATGACCAAATAAATATGACTAAATTTTGGTCATGTTATAAGACACTGTAAATTAGCTACTAAGAGTCGTATATATGAAAAATTTAGTCGTCATTTGTAATCACAAATTTGTCATTTGCAGTAGTCATTTATCTTTTTTTGGTAGTTTCATATTAATTGTATAAATTACTACTTTAGTATTTTATATTCATTTCATTTACTTTCATTAAAAATCATTATAATAAATTACTTTAGGCATATATTCATTTTATTTGTATTCATCATTAATCCACATAAACTACTAATTTAGTAGTTTTAGATTGATTTTACGTGTTCGTTATTAATCAACATAAATTAATTAGTATGATTTTGCAACTAAAAAAAAAAAAGGTCATACAATGTACTTGTTCATCTAATTGCGTATTATAGCTAGCACCCAACCAAAAAGGTGATGATGCATGTAGGAAAATGCTCTTGGTGTGCCTCCTTTTCGATTGAGAAGATGTTGGCGCGGTGCCATATGAGAGCATGACCTGCAAGAGATGTTGACAAGGAGAAATTTGGACAACTCACTAAACTGAAAATAGTTCACAATAGCTTTAAATACGACAAATATCACCATAAATACCACGTAGTAAGTGATGGATGGGTTGGAGTGAGCTATTGATTATTCAAGACTAATATTGTCAAGGAACCTATGATCGACTACATGAGACCAAAATAAGAGCTATAATCACTATAAAGCAAGTCAGATGATGGATTAATATTTTGTTACTTCCGGACTATCCCTTGGAATGTGTAATTGGAATAAAAATTAAAACTAAACCAAAATGGGACCACTATAACGGACTCCAGCAAGCAAGGTGGGACAATTAAACGATATTCTCGATGGCTAGACAGACTGAAGATCTTCAGAGGGTAGAACAACAACCAACTCAAAGGACGAACCAGACGAGGAGTTACATAGGAATCATACAAAGAACATTGATTGTCGCTTAACCCCATGAAGCTCCCTAAAATATTTCTTGCCACAAGACCACAATGGAAAAATAATCGACTGAAAAACTACACACGAGTAATTATTCCTATCATTTCGATGGAGAGGGACAGAGAAATAATAGACAAGGTAGTGACTATCATAGCCCAGTAGCAAGAGTGTTCCTCTAGTAAAGGCCCACAAAGGTTCTTTAAATAATGTAAGCGAGTGATAGAACAAGGCAAGAAATATATTACAGGGGTACTCAGAATGGGATAGAAACAATAGTCGCCACCTTACATACACAATGTAAATTCACCACCCTGTCATTTCAGACAAAACTAGATACCAAGCTACGAACCGGAGTCTATTTATAGAGAATGTAAAGCTGTGATGAGAGAAGATACCAAGAAAATGCCAACTGTTTTTCTGCTCCTCGAGATTCTCCATCCCAATACCCTGTATGATTAAGACATTAATTCTTCGCAATCAGTTGTTAGATGAGCTGCATCCAATCGCCCAAATATTCAGAACACCTCCAAACCTCCAATAGTGAAGTAGATGGAATGTCGAGACAGAATAGCAAGGGCCAAAGGCACCGCCCTTCATTGTTGAGAATTTAATTCCATAACCCTCACACCATACGCCGTGAATGTGTGAGTTAATTCCCCGCCACACATTATTTGTTATAGGCCAAGTGGAGGTGGTGGCTCACACTTTGGAAGATGCCTCCAGCTTGGCCAAATGATCCCATTGCATGCCACTCATTATCCAGAGGAAGGAATGACTGTTGGAAGCCACTGAGTTTTGCAATTCTCACAAGTGATTTCCGATGAAACACCCCCATCAAGGAACATCATGTAACCTTTATTCCTATCTTGATTTACCCATTGTTGCAATTCATAGAGAGAGTCACGCTACTACCAATTCACCCATTCCTCATCCAATGCTAAATCTTTCTCACAACTTCCCCATTTAGCTAGACAATCTGTAGCATTGTTACCCTCCCGTTTGGTGTGGACAGGGATCACATAGTCAAAAGTTAACAATAGATCTCTTATGTTATTTGCAGCTTCCTCAAGGTGCCAACTGCTTATAATTTTGTCAGTTGGATGGCCTAAGAGGATTTTTTGCACCATATTGATCACTATTCGAGAGTCCCCATGAACCTATAACAAGTGTAACCCCTTTCTTCCAAATTGTTAGTTGTTTCCCCATAAGAAAAAGCGTAACCTAGAACTGGCATCATGTTATCATCTCGCAAGATTCCACCAAACCTAGCTTCACCCGGGTTACCTCTTGAAGCACCATCAAAATTCAAAACAACAAATGATTGCAGAAGGCGGTAAAATAACACTTTTCACTCGGGCCTGTACTGTGAACAGTATAGGAAGGAAAAACCTCGTCGACTTTCAATTGTAATTTTGTTAAAACAAGCACAGCCTCCGCATCCATATTATTATCTCCCAACTCTGGCCGGTGCGCCATTAACCAATGGACTACTGAAAAATTTTCATATTACTTTATCGTTCCATGTATAAACTATTCAAATCAGTGTCACTATATCAAATGCGGGAATCTCGGGATACAGCGTGATCTCCAAAAGATGTTTACTGGATTTGCGACACCTAGTTGCAACATCAATTTACAGTGAAGAGATATCACTCACCCGTTATTTATTGAATTCTATCAGATTACTGTTTTTAAACCATAATGGCGTCAAATTTCAATATTGATACCTTCTTGAAATGTATAGATTATGTTAATTAATAGATATTGGATGTCAAGTCGTTATATTATTTTATTTACTCTCAAATTACATCGAAACCTACAGAAAATATTTATTAGTTACCCGTGAATGGCAACATATCAAATAGAAACACAAGAAAACACAAATCGATCCCGCCATTCTTACCTCGTTTTCATACCAGCATCAAACCACTTTGGGATTAGACTTTAGTATCTTGGCCACCTGCTCATATCCTGTAACGGTACAGTATTCTTAACATCGCTTCGCTCATCATCGCCACTAGCTTTTTCTGTGAGAATCATTTTTAATAATGAACTATCTTCATGATTGTCACCTTCGCCCATTAACATCATCTTTTCCTCGATGTGTTATTTTTCATAATGAGCTCTCTCCATGCTTGTAATTATGGAGATATTGATGTTTAGCTGGGTAAAGATGGAACACCTGAGACAATTTTATATAGATGGAAGTCATTACATCCAAGCTTCTTAACAAGTGCTTTCTATCATTTTTAATGGTGAACTATCTTCATGATTGTCACCTTCGCCCATTAACATCATCTTTTCCTCGATGTGTTAGTTTTCATAATGAGCTCTCTCCATGCTTGTAGTTATGGAAATATTGATGTTAAGCTGGGTAAAGATGGAACACCTGAGACAATTTTATATAGATGGAAGTCATTACATCCAAGTTTCTTAATAAGTGCTTTCTATCATTGGATGAAATGATCAAAAGAATGTCACGTGCGAGGGAACTTTGGCAAATATCATAGTTCAATCGGTGTAAAAAGGGCTTCTATTATGATGAAATGAGTAAATAGGTAGCACATAGTGGAGAACATCGAGTTATAATACAGATTAACAGGTATACAAATTCTATAAAGTACTTCATCCTTATCTTCTTACATGCTTTATCCATAGAGAATTTATATCATAGTAATCTTTCAAAGTCAGACATCACAATTTATTCATAGCGACCAAGTGAGCCTCACATCTAAATGTGGACTACCCAATCACGTACAATGTTTTTAACAGCTACATTAAAACATAGTGATTTTGATAGTTACATGAAAACCATATAAAAGGAGCTATTTTCAAACAGTTTCTTACAGTGAGAACTTTTGAGACATAAGCTTTAATGGGTCTAAAATGGTTTCTGCGTTCACCCCGTCCGCATCCATTGAAATAAAAATAATAATACTACTATTATTTCATATTTCACATTATTGGTGATTCATGTACATGTTTTTGTGTCTAATGCATACATCAATTTATATGATTTAAAAAATCAGCATATGGCTCATTCCCCGGGGTTGAAAGCTCAATGTGCAATGAAGTCCTTTTTTACCCAAGTATATTTATGATTAAGTTTATAAAGCTAGTAAACATGAATAATTAATTATTTTAAAAAATATGTTCGATAATATATGTTTACATCTATTTTAAAAACCTTTTTTTTTGATGACTCGGTAGTGAAGCTGGCGAGATTAGTAAGTTTAAATAAATAATTAATATCAAATTCACATATATCATGGAAGTCCAAACCATAACAATAAGACCAAACAAGTATCCAAACCACAATAATAATACCAAACAAGGAACTAGGCACTTTATATCTCTTAAGACGGATTACATGCATGTACATTATAGAACATCAATGCCACCCCATATAACTCCACTCAATTCAAGCGTGCCACAAGTACAACATAAGCATTTAATATGTCCCATGACATACAATAATAACTCCGAAATTTCTCGTTCCCTTTTGTACATATTACAAAATTAAAATCTTAATATTATAAAAATTTCTTATAACCAAAATCATTCAATTGATATTCCTTCTATACCTTTACCGCTACTATCACATAACTATATTCTATAAGCTATCCCCCGCAATTATTGTTTTCAACGAGTTTTTAAAGCTCCCTACCAAATAATCACAATGGTTTCTATCATGGTGTAAATGATTCTTTTGTTGTCTCTTATAGATATGGGAATCAAGCAAGTGAATTTCCCTTATATTATTGGCATTAAGAGATATTTATTATGACTTACCATGAACCTTTTGTGCTCACAACTAACCTCTTTTTCAAGGTTTTATTTATCAATTATCTAACTCTCTTATGTAAGCAAGATCACTCACTTACATAGATCACTCAACAAAAAGAAATAACAAAACGTTACTCAAAGTGGGAATCACTTCCAATCTAGGTTTTTCACAATTTATATTTTTCATTCAAGTAATATGCCCATATTCTCATGAAATGTCACATGATTCACTCATACAAAAACAAACAAATTATTTCCCCAAGGGGTTTTAGATTCACAATGAAAGGATGGATTTGTTACACCGTTTTCATTACCTAAACTTTTATAATGTAACTAAGAACATATAATGTTGGGTACCAATTTTGATGCTATGACATTAAAGTATATTATATGATGTAATGTTTATTTTTATTAATAAAATCTCTAGAGATGAAATATGGGGAAACCTACAAATTATGATGCTTTGGGGAGGGGAAAAACTTGACTTAAGAGGAAAAATATATCTTGGGTGAATGTTTCCCTTTGATGTGATGGTTACTCTTCCCAAGAAGCTAAAAGGTTGGGAAGATGAAGGATCAATGTGTGATTATTAAAATAAAAGGGAGAATCAATCAAGGGGTTATTCTTCTTGGTTCTTAAGCTTCTAGTTTTTCTCTCCTCTATTACTTTCTCATACATCATTCTCTCACTTAGAAAATTGGAAATAACAAAATGATTGATGAAAGAACCTAGAGAAATGCTGACCTTATGACTAGTTATGAGATGTGAGTTACAATTTATGTCACAAAGAATAAATTTATTATAGCTCTTCTTCTTTGGACTAGATGGTTATGAGGGCTAGGAATGGTCCTAGTTGTGTGGGGGACATATAACACTAAAGAGAAGAGGGTCGAGTGGTTTCAGAGGTAAGAGGAGGAATCCTTTATGTTTTGCAAACTTGCATGTTATTTTTGTGAATGTGCATGCTCAAAGATAGAAATCTTGATCACTGAGTCTTAATGTGTGTGTTAAGGAGACTGGCCTTTAGTTTTGGTTTTAAAATCTATTATGAATCTAAATGTGTGAAATACCCCTTAGTCAAGTTCTCCTCAAGGGATCAAGATATGGCATAGGGGTGGTCAACTATGACAAAAATTACAGCACAACTAAGTGTATGTTGGGTGGGCTCACACTATTTTAGTTTCCAGTAATTTTTTGGTTGCAATAGATAAATATTTTTTTTTGTTAGTGATATTTTCTGCATAGATGGTTTTGTTAGATGTATGACTATTTAATTTCTCTTTTCAACAATTTTATATGTACATGCATTTCCCTTCAACAAATTTATAACAACTATAGCTATTATACTATTCGGTTGTAGTGTTTTTATATGTATTAAATTTTGTAAAAACACTAGTTGAGGAGGATAAGCTTCCTAAATTCTTCTTTACACGGGTCATATTGATATTTATATTATAATTTTTTCTTCTAGGAGGCTCCAAAAACTGAAACTTGGACCATAGCAAGGGGAAATCCTACTGATCCTCTGGACTAATTTTTAAATTGTGGGTCACGAACTTTTAAGAAATATTATTAGAGGCAGTTAGGCTTCCTAAATGCATCTTTAAATAAGTAATACTACAAGTTTTACTATAACTTTTCTTCTGGGATGTTCTCAATGATAAAACTTGGACCATAGTGAGGGGAAATATTATTGATTATCTACTTCAACTTCCATATCTTAGGTTGCATTATTTTAGGGGATATGATGAGAGAAATTTGAGCTTCCTTGATTCTCCTAAAACCATGCATCAAATGTGTCATGCTAGCATGTTTTCTATAAAGTTTCTTTTGGGACGTTGCATAGCTTGAAACTTGGACCATAATGAGGGGAAATCACGTTGATCATCTGGTCCAACCTTTTGGTCTTGGGTCATGATATTTTAAGAGATGTGATTAAAGAAATTTAAGCTTCCTAGATTCTTCTAAAATCTTGCATCAAATAGGTCATGTTGGAATTTCTTCTATAATTTTTGATCTAGGAGGTTCAAGAGGCTGGAAATTTTACCATAGTGAGGGAACCTTTGATTGATCATCTATTTCAATTTTTAGAACTTCAACTTCTATAATTTAAGAGATATTCCATGATGAAACTAATATCTTAGTTTTCATGCAGTGTTTGATGAAATGGCTAAATAGTTTAATCATGCATTTCATACAAATTGTTTGATGAAATGCCCAAGTGAAAATATTTTTTTGTGGATATAAGTAGTACTGATATATGTTAGCATTGTTATATGATAGTAGTGTTGTAGCTGATATTTTCATATTTCATGTGGAGGATTTAAAGAAATGTGTTAAAGGTGTTTTATTACAATTTGCATACAAACTATTTGATAAAATGTCCCAAAGAGGGAATAAAAAGTTGCATGATTGAGTTGTATATTTCAATTAGTATGTTACAATCAGAATAAGAGCAATGTTTCTTGTTTGGCTTCATACAAAATGTTTGATAAAATGTGTAAAAGAAAAATATTAATTAGCTATATACAAAGTCTTTGATAAAAGGTATGAGAGATGAAAATCAAGTTTTTTCGAATGTGGTTAGGATAAATTTAGTAAGGGTATGTGACAAAGTGGTATAAAATCTCATTGTCAATCTAGCAAAAAAGAAAAGAAAATTTTGCGTACCCATAACCTGTATAATTCATTGAGGGAACTGGGTATGTGACAAAGTGGTATTAGAGCTAATTGTTAAGCTTGCCAAGAAGAAAAACAAAATCACACCCATTATTTTTAATTGAGCAATAAGGCACCATGTATGTTCAAAAGTGGTACCAAAACTAAGGTTCGACGTTAAACCTAGATGGGCTCAAGTATAGGAATGAATTTATATTTTAAATTAATATCTATGTATGAATGTGTACTATTGTGATTATTTTGCTGTATATATGGATATATTGATGTTACTTGAGGAATGAATTGAGTTTGATGGAACATGATAAACAAGTAGAATGTTGACTAGATTGCCCGGAGCAACGCAATAGAATTGCAAAAGTTTATGGCCAAGTGATGCAACTATAACAACGAGGGGGAATCTATTAAGTTATCTTTTGCTAGTTTTAATACTTCTCTTTCATGTTTTGAGAAGTTGTCATACCCTAGTCAATAATAGAATATTCATAAGAAATATGCAAGAGAGGAGATAGTTCAAGGATGCATTTCCATTGAATAGATATTAAATAAGGATATCCTAAATGTATGAAGAGATGATAGGTGCATACAGTAATGAATGTGCATGCATAAAGAATCGTATTAGGCAATTATCATAACATAGTTTCGATGACTAATAGTTGTTAGCGATGAACATGTAACTAGGAATAGGTTGACAACATGGTAGGAAAACCAATGAAGGTGTTGCATGTAGTCTTTTGGGATCAAGAGTATCGAAGATAAGGTGTTTATGAGAGAATTGTTCAATTGGAACTTATGAATGTTGTGATAGTGTTGTGAGTGCACTTCTCCATGGGTTTCCTTGTGGAAGGTTGTAGCCTTGGATTGTAGAAACAAGTGTTTTTGTGTGGGGTCTAAAGAGTAATTGGATCCCTAAAGGTGGGTGAAAATCCTATAAGTCATAAGACTTTGAGAAATACTTTTCCAACACAAGTTGGAGAACTTGGAAGTATAGTGGCACATCCCGAGGGCCTGTTTTGATCATAGAATGGGGTGTGCACTATCTTGGGTCAAGTGGGATAATGGGGGGGATGTGAGACTATTGGTTGGAAGTTATCAGGGTTGGTGCCTTAGCCTTGTTTGTGTTCAATATTGGTTATGTATCATGTGTGGCAATTAGTAATCCATTGTCTTTCCAGAGCCATGGCCCAACCTAAGAACAACCCACTATTAAACAAAATAGGGGCAACAGAGCCTATGGCTAAGAGAAATCAATAGGTTTGTTGTTAGTGAATGGATTTATCAATGTAAGTTTTCTAGGATTCATTTATTTTGACCCTTGAATTCGATGAACACTTGAGAATTCTTTGAATTATTTATTAAGTGCATGATATGAATATATTCTTGTGATATTGCATGATGGTATGATCATGTTCTAAGATAATTTCACTAATATAATTTGTGTTGAGATAGTTAATATGCATAGGAATGCAAGGGGGAGGAACCCCATAGCTATTACAAGGAATAATTTGGGTTAGTTGCGATAGAGGGAATATGTGAATAAATATTCATTCAAGGAGCGCTTCAATGGGTCAATATGAACTAGATGGAAAGTGACCTCATATCTATGAAAATGGCTTAAGAAGATAGTTTACCTTAACTAAAAATTGTGCTTGTCTAATATATTTTGTTTATGAAAATAATATGAATGTGTGAATGGTAATAAAATGGAAAAATAAACTTGCTATGTTTGGGTAATACAATAATGTTACTAATGAATTACATGTCACATGGAGTGTTCATATGGAAAGTGTAGAAGAGTGATCTCTTCTTGTTAACTACCACGTGAAAGAAAATAGTGTTCTTATGCTTATCCTTATAATATTTGTCATGTGAACTATTGAAAACAAGAGAGGGTAAAAATCAAATTTAAAAATAAATTTGTATGAATAACATGGAATATGTGAAATTATGGAACACGCATGACAAAATGTATAGGCACATGTTTGGGTGCATTATTAAAGGAATTATTTAAATGTGTAAGTTGGATATATAGTGAAAATTCCGTTTATGAGTATGCATTGAAACTTATGCATTAGAAGATTAAATGATAGATTTGTGACTAATATGTGAGGTTGAGGTTATCTCAAGGGTTGTTGAATGTTGCAACATCAATTATGACAAGAAGCCAACTGAACTAGTTGAAATTATATTAGCTGAGAATGTATGTAATGGTAGCCAAGCAAGAGTAGTAACCAAAGGTAGAAAGGTAAATGAATTGTGTAAGAATTCCTTTCAGCTAAATTTGATATATTTTGTTTTTCAAATTAATGTGTGTATTGCATGGATGCCTAAGAAGGAATATGGTTAACGGAGAAAATTCTTAGCACAAAAATATTTAGTAAAATATTAATAATGTGTACATGCATTGATCGACCATGTTGAACAAATATTAAACGATAAAGTATACACTCATGAGATAATTTAAATATGTTTGCTAATGCATTGAAAGAATTCATAAAAATGTGGGATGCATGAAACAAATTTAGGGACTATAATTATGTTGATGAGTCCATGAGTATTGGTCCAATAGTTTCTAAGATAAGGCAAGTGATTTTATAATATAATGTTGTGTTTTGTTGGTAAGGAACATGTAATTGAAGGGTTAGTTTTTCTTAGTTAATTTAAAAAATATATGGAATTGTTGATATATTAAAGAATTTTTTTCATTAATACATGTTGGGTTATGCCAAAGGAAAGAAACCTTCAGTGAGTAAAGATTGCTAAAATCTTTTTAATGCATCCATGAGTTACTATGGCAAGATTCAGTCATGCCACTCATATTATGAATCATGATGGTACATATTCATGGTGCATTGAGTGCATGTATTCTTGTATGACACAATCAATTCCATGATTGAATACCATGGAAAGAAATATCTTATTATAATTTTGACGAATTCTTAAGTAGTGGAATGAGTGGCTTGTATAACTCATATTGCAAAGCACAATGGAAGTTAATTACTCATGAATTTAGAGGCATGTATCCTTTATTTTTGAAGCTTTGGTTGTTGCAATATATACTTTTATGCATTATGAAATGGTTGGAATGAGTTTGATGCAAACAAATAATGAAATAATTTTCCTTTTGGAACAAAACAAATAATTCAATGATAGCTTCATTTCAATTTGTTTTTAAATTAATTCAAAGTGATTGAATTATTATGTGTATAATAATTCTGAGATCGCTTCAAAAGACAATATAAATCGTGTAATATATATATATATATATATATATATATATATATATATATATATATATATATATATATATATATATATATATATATCTATATATATATATATATATATATATATATATATATATATATATATATATATATATATCTATATATTACCATTATTTGGTTGATTGAAAGTAAAAATTGAATTTGAAATGGACTTGGTTATGATAGTAAATATTGAGTAGTACCATAGCCAATATTCAAACATCATGAGAAGAACATATTTATGACATATGATTCCAATATGAAGAAAGTTTTGAAAAGGAAAGAGAAATGAAAAATAATTGATTTAAATGATTATGAATAATCTCATTGAAAATGTATGCTTGCGATACATCTGAGATGATGTTCTACCTGGGAAGGATAGATGATGGTTATGAAGTTGAAAATCATATGAAGAAGGTCATTATGGTGGAAATGGAACCCTATGACATGCATTGATCATAATGCTTTATGTTAAGAAAAATGTATTGTATGCTTAGAGAAAGCAAGAGGGATGCCTTGGTTATAAGATTCTATAAGTCCCAAGCCTCTTCCTATGTGAGGAATTGTTGCCAAGGAATGGATCACCCAAAGTATTGGGGAGGTAGAGAAGGGGATGCATGAACTTGGAAGGTATGTGACTACAAGGAAAGGGCGACTTGAATGAATTGGTTTTTAAAGATTGATGTACATACTCATTGAAATCATGAATGCAATGAGTGTTTCCAAGAAAAAAAATTTGTTGAACTGGTTCACTATGCAAGCATTATGAAGTAACATACAACCATGTAGAAATGTTTCAGAATGCTAAGAGGTCTGAAGGTCACTAGACCATGAAAAATTAATTATATTGCTCGAAGTGGAAACTAAGGACATGGAAAATGTTTTTGATATGAAAGTCGCATATCCATTCTTCTACATATGATGGTTCTATAGATAATAGAACACTGAAAATGGTGATTCTAAAGGGGAAGACGATTATGACACCACTTTCATTATCCTCAATTTTGTAACTTAATTAATAACATTCACTTTTGGGGTTCCATTATTAATTATATAATGTTAAACTCTATTATATGATGTAATGTTTATTTTCATTAACAAAACTGCTAGAGCTAATGATGGGGGGCAATCAATAGACTATGATGCCTTAGGGAGGGGTATCGTTGACATAAGAGGAAAAGTATACATTGGATGGACATTTCCCTTTGATGTGATTGCTAGTATTCCCAATAATTTTAAAGGTTTGGAAGATGGAGGGTGAGAGTGTGATTATAAAAATAAGAGGGAGAAGTAATCAACGGGTTCTTCTTCTTGGTTCTTAATCTTCTAGTTTTTATCTCTTTTATTACTCTCCCATACATCTCCCTCTATCACTTAAAAAATTGGAATTAGCATATGGATTGAAGGAAAAACCAAAAGAGGTTTACACCTTATGACTAGTTATGAGTTCTATGTAACAACTTATGTGATAGGAAATAAATGTTTTGTAGTGCATTTTATTTGGACTATATGGCTATGAAGATTGGGAATGGTCCTAATTATGTGTGACAGATAGAGAAATTAAAAGTGGAGGATTTGGGGACTATAGATATCGTAGAAGAACTCCATCGTATTGTGAAGAGCTCCATGGTATTTTTGTGAATGTGAGCTTGGTTAAATACAAAAAGGATGATCACTGAGTTTTCATGTGTGTGTGTGTGAAGAAGACTGGCCTTCAATTCTCGTCATAAAATATGGTCTCAATATCAATGTGTAAAATACCCCTGAGTTAATATCTCCTCGAGGCATGGAAATTTGGCATGAGGTTAGAAAACTATTAGAAAAACTACAACACAATCAAGCCTATGGTGGGGTGGAAGATGGTTTACGCTACTTCAATTTTCTATATGTTTTTGGCTACAATAGATAAATATTTATTTTTATGTCAATGATATTTTTGGCATAGATGATTTAGTGACATGCATGATTATTTAATTTATCTTTTCAACAGTTTTGTATATACATGCATTTAGCCTTCAAAAACATTATCATGGTTATAGCTGTTATACTATCTGGATATAGTTTTTTATATATGTATTAAATTTTGTAACAAAACTAATGAAGGAAGATAAGATTCCTAAATTATTCTTTAAACATGCCATGTTGTCATTTTTCTATAACGTTTCTTTTAGGAGGTTCTAAAAATTGAAACTTAGGCCATAGTCAGGAGAAATATTGTTGACCCTTTGGTCCAATTTTGAGATATTGGGTTGCAAAATTTTAAGAAATATGATCAGAGAAATTGGACTTATTAAATGCATCTTTAAACAGGTCATGTTTGATTTTTTTCTATAACATTTTTTCTAGAAGGTTATCGAAGGTTTGTAATTTTAGGGTTTATAATACTAATGCAAGGGTTTATAGTATTAATATTAGCATTTATAATAATAACCCTACAATTTACAATATTTATTTTAGGGTTTAAATATTAATATGAGGGATTATAAAAGTAATCTTAAGTTTTATAATGTAGGATTTTATGTTATGTCTTTTAATATTAGCATTTAATATTGTGAAGTTTCAATTGTAGATAAATCTATCCAGTGTTGAAGTGTGACAACCATCGTTGCAATATGGCACGTAGTGTGACAATCATTGTCACAATGACACATTACATTACAATTAATTCAATGTCACATTATGACATTAAATAAATTAGCAGTATATATTATGGTATATATTATTGGGTTAAGGGTTTAGTAATCTTGGATTTATGGTAGGTTCAAGGTTTATTAATTCCTTGGGTTTTTAGTATTCGTCTTTTGAGTTTGCTAATCATGAGAGTTTATAATATGAATCCTTTGGGTTTGTAATATTATTTCCTTGGGTTGATTAATCACTTGGGTTTGTAATATTATTAATTCCTTGAGTTTATTAATCCATTTGGTTTATAATATTAATAATCTCTTGGTTTTATTGATCATTTGGGCTTATAATATTAATAATCCCCTAGGTGTATTAATCATGTGGGTTTATAATGTTAATAATCTCTTGAGTTTACTAATTCCTTGGGTTTATGATATTAATACTCATTTTGGTTTAGAAACCCCAATGCTTCATAATATAAATCCTTTGGTTTTATAATTTTAACCCATTGGGGTTATTAGTCCCTTGGGTTTAATATTATTCCCTTATATTTATAATCAATTGGGTTTTTAATATTAATCTCTTATATTTATTGTTTATTATTATATATTATTAATAATATAGTTAATATTATTAATATAATTTAACTCTATATATTTAACTTTGTATATAAATGTCTAATTATATTAATGTATTAATAAATATATATAAATATTTATCTTAGAGACAAATAAGTATTATTAATATACTTACTAATAATAACCATATATTATTATTACTGTATATTAATTATATTACAGTTTGAAATATAATTTTTAATATATTAATAGAATATTATATAATAATATGGTATTATATTAATATGCAATATAACAATAATATAATAACTATATATATAATACTATAATAATCTTGTAGAAGGGGAACCAACGACAAGAGAAGATGGGGAAGGATTCCAGGAGGTTCACCGACAAAAAAGGAATCAGAGGCCTATTGGAAACCATAGAATGAGCCAAAATGAAAAAGGACATCGAAACCAGAACCGATTCCTAGTCTTACAAGAGGAGGAAGCAGGAGAGGAAATCCCTGACATTACAATGGAAGCTGAAAATCCTCAAAAAAAATCCTCAGAAGGAAACAAGCCCAAAAGAAAAGAGGCAATAGAAACTCAAGGAAAGGAAAACCCCATGAAAATGATAGAGCATAATCAAATGGAGATTGATAACCCAAAGGAGTGTCGAGGAACAAGTGATGAAGTGCTTACTACAAGAATGGAGGCACTTCGATGAATGTTTCATTCCAAAAGACCATAAGCAACTATATAAGGAAACCTTCCAATAATACAAAGAAAAACAAGGTACAACTATCATAGTTCAACCGGAACACCTAGGCTCCCAAGCCAGCCAAGTGAAAGAACCAGGACCCCAAGGAAAAGGCGGGAAGAAGCATGGAAGAAGAACCTTGAATGAGTCCATCCAGATCGTTGGGGAGCTACTAGTAAATTCTAGAAGGGTAGTACCGTTGTCAGAGGTATTCCAACAACCCCCCAAATAGTTGAAATGATCATTATGTACTAGAATATAATAGGCCTCAACAAAGAATGAAAACAAAGGTACCTTAAAGGGATTTTGAAGAAATCCAAGCCAAACATCATTATAATTCAAGAAACTAAGATCCCTGGAAGAAAGTTGAAGAAAATTCTAGAAAATTTCAAACCCTAGTACCAAGTAATGGCTCAGGACGCCAATGGCAACGTTGGAGGGTTAGTGATGCTATGGAACCTTGAAGAGATAATGTTTGATGAATGGATCAGCCTACCGAGAAAACTCTCAGGAAAGTTTAGACATATTGGATCCAGCAAATGGGTATTGCTTACAAGGGCCTATGGACCACATATCCTAGGAGAAAGAGGAACATTCCTCCAGAAACTAGCAAAAATGAGGATCCTATAACCAGATGACCTATGGGTTGTTGGCATAGATTTCAACATGCTTACCTCTCTAGCTAAGAAGAAGGGAGGAATGAGAAGAACAGAAACTGATATGGAAGCCTTTGGAGACCTCAGTGCCGAACTCCACCTAGTGGTCGATCTACCAGCGATTAATGGAGTCCACACATGGAATAACAAGAGGGGACGAAGCCATCAAATTGCCTCCTGCCTAGATAGATACCTGATCTCATAACAAGCCATAAACAAAGACATATTCTTGGAAGCCTCAATTCGACCATACATGGGCTCTAACCACTGTGAGATAACACTAGAGATACTCTTGAAAGTGCGACCTAAGAACCACCCTTTCGGATTTGAGGAATTTTGGTTAAGAGACCTCGATATTATAGAAACAATTGAGGAATGGTGGGGAAAGAGTGAAGAGAAGGGGTCGAATTGCATGCATACCTTCCAACTAAAATTGAAGGAACTAAAGAAAAAAATAAGGAAATGGAACAAGGAATAATTTGGACATATATGAATGCCCAACACCAAATGAACAAGAGAATGGGGGAGTTGCAACAAAAAATTATTCAAGAAGGGAGAACTGGGGATCTTGTGAAGGAAGAAGGACTATTAATAAACCAGCTAGAGGAAAGAAGAAAGTAAGAGGAAATTCTATGGAAGCAGAAATCAAGGGTAAATTGGTTGCGGGCAAGCGAACGAAATACTCGTTTCTTCCATAAAGCTATGGCGCAACACAAGAAGCATAATATAATATACCTTTGAAAGATGTGGAGGGGAATCGTAGGGTTCAACATGAGGAAACAAAAGAGCTATTTGTGAACCACTTCAAAGATATCCTCATAGAAACATAGGAGAACAGAGTGGAAGCCATTCAAATAATTACGAACAATATCCCTCATAGGATATCATGTGACCATAATTTAGCCCGTATGTGAGCTTCCAGATTGGAATAGGTGTAAGAGGTTGTCAAAGGAATGTAAAAAATAAGGCCCTTGGCCCCAATGTGTTCATGGCGGAATTTTTCCAAGCAACTTGGCGCTTCATGGGACAAGACATTCTCGAGGTGGTGGAGGAATCTCATCATAACCAAAAGGTATGTCCCAATTTGAATGCTACTTTCATTGCTCTTATTCCCAAAACTTCGAAATCTGAACATCTACAAGTGTTTTGACCCATTGCATTATATAATTTCATTTATAAAATTATTGCTATGCTCGTTGTAATTAAGCCTTTACTGCCCAACCTCATATCCCCGGAGCAAACTAGATTTTTAGAGGACAAATCCTGATTGGTTTTGTATCCTCATAGGAAATAGTGCATTCACTAAAGACAAGAAAGCTTCCAAGGATGATGATTAAGTTGGACCTCTCTAAGGCCTACAATCGGCTAAGTTGGGCCTATCTAAATGGCATTCTCAAAGCCTTTGGTTTCAATCAAAGATGGATAAACTGGATACAAGCGATGATATTCTCCTTTGTTATCTCTATCTTGTTGAATGGGTCTCCCACCCCCACCTTCAACGCAACTCGTGGCTTAGTGCAGGGAGACCCTATATCTCATTTTCTCTTTATTCTTGCAGTAGAAGGCCTAGGTCATTTTATAAAAAATGGGGTTATGGAATCTAGGCTTAGGGGCCTGAGGATGTGGGCCAATGACCTGGCCATTACCCACCAACAATTTGTGCATGACATCATGCTCCTTTTTCAGGTATCCCTACAAGAAGTGCATCGAATAAAAGTAGTCCTCCTCACCTTCATGGAGGCCTCAGGGACAAGGATAAATAATTATAAATCATGTATTTTACTTTTTAACACCGAGGGAAATTTTTAGACCTACATTGCCAGGATCTTGGGGTTTGGCATTGGGACCCTCCTATCTAAATATTTAGGAATTTCCCTATCTAAAAAATCTTTGGAGACCCCTTGCTAGAAATTGATTGTTCAAAATCTTCAGGGAAATCTGAGCAGTTGGGCTTTCAGAATCCTTAACATAGTAGGTAGGATAATCCTCCTCAAAGCAGTGCTTCAGTCTACACCCATTTATCAACAATTTGGCATTGCTGGCCCAAGAGGGGCTTGCTCCAAAATGTTTGACATTTTTTTAAAAAATATTTGGGGTGGTGCGCAACAAGTCAGGAAATAGGCCTTGGTATCTTGGTCGGGCTTGGTGAAAAATAAAATTGAAGGGGGGCTAGGCCTTAGAGACCCCTACATTATGAACCAAGTTATGGGAGAAAAGTTATGGTGGATATGGATAGGTGGAGGGATAGATCTTTGGAAACAAATATAGACAAGAAAATATAACATGCCGGGAATAACCACCGATATTATCCAATATAGGGACCCTCCTAAAGGATCAGCGGTGTGGAACCTAGCAACCCAAAACAGGAACCTCATTAACCAGCATGCTTTCTGCGAAATTCGCAATGATAAAACATCAAGATTTTGGCATGACCCCTCAAAAAAAAGATAACGACTAGTTGAAAGGCAATATCTTAGGGACATACATATATACATATATATACATATATATATATATATATATATATATATATATATATATATATATATATATATATATTAAAGACAGGAACATCCAACAGGTAGAGCAATTCTGGAAAGAAGAACAAGGGATGAGGGGTTGGAGATGATGGGAAAAGAAAGAATATTGGCATCAAGCTCCAAAGACCGAGCAGTGGACTGAGTTAGATAAAGAACTAGGATCACGAAAACTAACTGTCCTAAATGATCTGGATATTCTGAGGTGGGGTCACACCACAAAAGGGACCTTTACCATAAAATAATCATACGACCTCCAAACAAGGCAAGCCTAGGAAGGACAGAATATAATATGGAAACAAATATGGAAGGGAGGATGGTGGCCAAAGTAACATATTTCTTATGGCTGGTTAGTAAAGGATGTATCCTAACATGGGATCAGCTCTAGAAAAGGGGATTTCATGGACCTCCCTTTCTCTCACTTTCCCACCAGCATAGTGAAGATTAGGAACATATGCTTGACACATGCCAGTTCGCTAAATAGAAATGGAGGCATATGCAAGGATTTTTTGGAAGAATGGATCGAGATCACCGTAGTATCATGGAAACAATTATCCTTTCGAGAATCCATAGCTTCTCCAGCTTGGTGATAAACAGAGCTTGGGGATTGACCTTAGGGATAAACCTATGGGCCATCTGGAAGGAACGGAATCGTCGAATCTTCAAGAACCAATACTCAACTCAAGAACAAGTTTGGGAAGGAATAATTTAGAACATTAAGGAAAGGATATTATAAGAGAAATGGAACCAAGACTATTGGCAAGTACCCCCCAAGAAAATCGTATTCTGAATAAACTTAACTTATCCCCAAAAATGATAGCTACCACTACGCGGAAAAAATGCAGGGTAGGAATGACATCTCTAGATCATTTCACTACCTTGGGGGAAGGATTTATAAAACTAAGTTTCAACGAGGCCTCAAAAGGTAAACCTGGACCGGATGGCCTAGGTGGAACCTTCCAAGATTCCCAGGCCAATACTTAGTTGACATATGTTGATTCTTGTGGGCTCACTAGTAAAAATGAAGTAGAATTTGCTATAGCCAAGCAAGGCCTGCAAATAGTTGTCTGCATGGGATACCAAAACTTAGTGGTTGAGGGATACTTAAGTGTGGTCATCAACATGCTGACAAAGTTGAACCATGGATCCAAATGGGATAAGCTCAAACACATTCGGAGAAAAACCAGACTAATCCAAGAAATAAAAGAGCTGATTCACAAGTTTTATTATATCATGCTTAATCATTTTAGTAGAGAAGGGAATAAATGGGTACACTTCTTAGCCAATTGGGGTTGTAACCATCAAAATGACCTGGTGGAAAAACTTTGGCCATTTCATCCCTAGGATGACACACATCTGACTCAGGCTAAAATCTTGGTACACGATCAGAGGAAAATCCTCCAATATGGCCCTTCTAGTGTCCAGGACCCCGATCGGGGTGCGAGCCGGTGGTTGGGAAGTAAAATAGAGGTTTAATGGATGGTACCTCTGGATATAGCACTGCTTCCCCCCACATACTCGAGGAGATGGGTGCGGTGGCCTTTGCATGATGGCATTCAGGGAAGGTTGGAAAGGTTGCAGCAAGAGTTATGTTGGTGAAGGCCTTAACAATAGTGAAGGGAGATTGTTGGGTGTTGTAGCTCATATCGATCATTGACGGAGAGGCTAGTGCAAAGGAAGGGTTCTGTGATTCCATCCATAGAACCAAGCACATTGCTTGCCTGCAGGAGTTCATGGGTATGTACTCCGGTATCTCTCAACCCTCGCAATGTTGACCTGTTCTGGTTTTTGCTTGAGGGGGAGGGGGAGTATTACGAGTGAAAACTATGAAAGTGAGCAGCACGGGAGGAATCGAGGGTGGAGGATGATGACATTTTCCTGGTCTTGCATCTGTCTCTTATATCCACTTGGATTTGTATCCCTTTCCCTTGGTTTCGAAATTCTTTTGTCCCACATGGGAACCCTAGGAATTCTGGACAGAGGGCCGAGTTGGGCAGCTCGTAGGGGTCCTGAGGGTATAGGTAGAGAGACAGGCCCGAGGGGTATAGTTTTCCAATCCACCCATAGTTTGGGAGAAGGCCCCTACTATAGATGCATGTGTAGTTGTTGGGAGATAGGTAGAAACCCCAACATAATGGGAAAGTCTGAGAATGGTGGATGGGAATTCTAGAAAGGGAACGGAGCTAGCTATAATAGGAAGATAGGCGATGGTGGTGTCATGGGGCTCAAGGATGAGGGGATGACTGGGTTGGGATCTCTGATTATGTCCCGGGTAGAGGGGAAAGGGTATATATACCGTGGTTGGTAGAATGAGGGCATGCAGAAATTCCCACCAAATTGTAATTAGGGAGTGGAAGCTAAGCTACTTGGGGCCGAGAGGAGGTGTTTGTGGTGGTGGGGTACTAATGGGGATGGTAGTGGGTCGGCCCCCTCTAGAGAATTGACCTATGACCATGAAGGCCCCGACTCGGAAATTGATGGGGAAGGGGAGGAACAAGATATGTTGGCAAGTTGTAATACTATGACCCGAGTGCATGACTACTATTAAATAATGTTATCAAACCAACTCCGTTTAACAAACTATTGCAATGAACTGGACTAGGACAATGCAACCATGGCTCTTCCTACAGAATGTCGTGGAAGGGGTAAACGAGCCCAAGCGACCAGAAGAGACACGGACCCGAGCATGTCTAAGGAACCTAGAGGTAGGAAAACTGTGGAAATACTTATCAGTGAGGCGACAAAGGCATACCATAAGGGCAAAAATGAAGGTATCCGCAAAATTCTAGAGGAATGGGAAGATGAAGTGAACAGGAAATCAAGACGGACATAGAGACTAGAGGACCCTTGCCAGGGACCCCGGCAACACTAGAGGCAGGATCTCTCAATTCAAACAGACCCTATACCTGTAGTGGGTGATAAATAAAACTATCAATAGGAAGGAAGTTTCATTCAACCTTTCCACCACATTTATTGATATGATTGTACATGTGCTTCATATACACCTATCATCCTATATCAACTATATTAGTAAATATGGTTATACTAGTAAATAAAAATGGTTGTACTAATAAATAAAACTATCAATAAAGAAGTAGTCTAATTAAACATTTTAGTTTGACCTCTTGTCCCATCACTCATTTACAAGTGCACTTGACCTGTTAGTTCCAAAATGAATCTCCATGAATATCATATCATATCTTTCTCTTCCAACTAGTGGTTCATTCTTTTCCTTCTGTCATCAATTAGACTTATTGTGATAGGGGCCTTCTTGAAGAAAGGTAACGTTTTTCCTTAGCTACGTTAATTGGGTCAATCAAAAGTCTCTCATTCCCTCAAATAGTAGGAGAGATGTGGGATGCCTGCCTACTACAACATCTTAGAAGAAACTCAAGAACTAATACTCATTCTCTTTCTGGCAAGAAATCATTCACTCCCTTAAATAGTAAGAGGGGATTTGTAATCCCATTGAGCGATAACATATCAAGAAATACAACTACTAAGGAGCAATTATTGTCATTTCATTATACATAAGAAGGGAAGTCAGTCACCCCTTAGTGTGAATTTTATTAAATGACTGATTTCTAACATACTTGTTTTAATGGAAAAACCTTAAAGAACGATTATGCAGTTAAGGAAAAGGGTAAATCATTTTGATGAATCTCGTAAACAAATTTATTGTAAGATGTTTATATGTTTGTTTATTAAATAATATAAGCTATTATATTTAAAAATATATTTTTACTGTAATTTTATGAAAGTCTACAACAAGCATTGCCACTCAATCAACGAATAAAAATTTAATTCATAAATTCCTTGCATATCTAAATCATGTGTTTAAACCCTGTTTAAACTGAATTTTTCCCAAATTGTGATTAAACATTTACCACACCTGTTATTAATTACCACATATGATATCAGTGATAACAAATTAAAAACAAAATTTATAAAACATAAATTGAATTCTTCGAAGTATGGATTTTCACATTCTGAAATGCATAGCTCCATTAACCATTTATATTCATGGCCCCCTCAAATATTTTTAATGCCTTTTATGGCCCCCTCACCTAAACAAAATTTACAAGAAATAAATTGAATTATTCCATCCATATCTCTTCACATTTTGAAATGTATAGTTCCATTAAAAATTTGTTTTCATGGTCACATCAAATGTTTGTAATTGTTTGGATGGCCAACACACCTACTCAACAACAAATGACATGCATGAAATGGAAGGCTAATGCATGTGCTTGTCTATTTTTGTTTCATGGTAATTAAGGAGCCATCGAGCTCACCGATCACAGCCTCAAATAAAAACATGGAGACATGCACTTTACTTTTTCCTGGAAATTAAAGCGTCATCAATGTCACAGGCTCCTACAGATACAAACTTTAGGAATAAGTATTTAGATTTGTCATTTTATGTTGTAATAGTCTACTATATTATCTTATTTTGTGATTATTTATCATTTTTATTGTTGTAGTTTTATAGAAGGCCTATGGAAGATCAATACCAAATTATTATCAAATCGTCACTTGATTGGATTTTGTTAATTTGTTGACAATATCTTCCTCATAAGGCACCATCCATCCACTGGGGCATGAATGAAACTCTACACACATGGACAGATAATTAGTGTTTTTTTAGTGTACGCCTTTTGAGATTGTTATAAAACATCACTGGTTCAGTTTACATTTTACAGTTGAAAAAATTGTAGCAGCAATTCCATTTATACCTGGAGATGTTTTTACATGTATCTTTCCACTGGTCTTGTGACTTATAAGAATGATGTATATAGTTTTGGAGTGCTTTTATTAGAAATCATATGTGGGAGAAATGCCTTCGATAAGGATCTACCCATTGATGAAAGATTACTCTCAATGTGGGTAAAGATTTTATTTTTAATTAATCATCCAAAATTTATGTATGATCATCCTAATTAACTACATAATTATGTTTTTCTTTTGCATTTTTATGAATAATTAAATTTTTAGGTGAGAGATTATGCAGGGATCAATGAAAACCCCAGAAATTATAGACAAGAAGATGGAAGGAAAGTATCATATGAAATCAATCATTATTGTTGCCAAAGTGGCCCTTAGATGTCTTCAGAGTTCATATTTTAGGCCGAACATCAGTAAGGTAGTAGGAGAGTTGAAAGAGGCTTTCATGTTTCATGATTATAAAAAAACCTTGTAAAATGTTTTAGTTTTTTCAATGAACAAAACTCATGAATTTGTACCTCTTCAAAATTTCCAATTCTGTTCAAATATGGCTTCAAATATGAATAGATTGAGATGGGGCATAATATAACAGTGTACAAAGTGGCTCATCGTGAATCGAAGGTTGCCTCTAAGGATACCTCAAGCATAATCATAAATGACATTAACCACTCTGAAATTTTGAACATTAGAAATATTCATGGTGTGATACCTAGTCCATTAAACGCATTTTTTTGTCCCTCCTCGGGGTCCAAAGCTCATAAATTCAGCATAATACAATACACGCAAAGCATAACCATAATTTTACAGCAACTCTAATGAATAATGTTCTTGTTTTTCACCAAAGGAGTCGGATTTGTATTGAGTTGCCATGGTTACAATATGGCGTTTTTCCTGGTAGTTTAAGTTGCCATGGTTAGTTTTAATGATTTTTAATTTAATTTATAAATAAGTTATTTTAATTAGATAATACCATTAAGTTTATGTACTAAATGTATCTCTAAAAATGTGTATATGTATATATATATATATAATTTAGTTTTATCAATTTTAATATATGGTAAATCTAAATTCTATATTATATAATTGATTTATAAGTTTAATTTAATTTATAGCTTTTAAGATAATATCTCTTAATGTTTGTTGAAAAAATTGAAACATTTTACAAGATTATTATAAAGCATCTTTTCTAGATTGTTATAAAACATCAATCCATACATAGTAATTTTTAAATTTGTAATCAATGGCTATGAGCTATGTTAACATGAAAGGTGTATGATGACAAGGCATATGATGAGAATAATTTCATTTCTTACACATACATAGGATGAGAACAGTTGCATTTCTTACACATAGGACAAAAATCTTCTAAAACTTGATTCTCTCTGCTTTTGGAACAATTCTCAGTTTTCTACAAATTTTAGTCCCCATTTTTAATTTTGCTCATATAAAATCACTAACTTGTATTTTAATGAAATTCACCCAACCAATATCAATTCTCATGCAACACTCAACATTCATTCATATCAAGATTTAAACCAATAATGAATTGAATCCCGATTGCTTGAACCAATTTACCATCATCTATAATTCATTTAAAGTTTTATGTTTTAAGCTTTTAGTTTAAAGTATCCTTTAAGATTTAATGTTTTGGTATTAGTTTTATGTTTTAAGTTTTTATTTTTATTTTAGGTTTCGATTTTATTTTTTTAACACATTTTAGTTTCAAGTTAACACCTTAGGTTAAGGTTTACAATTTAGTTTAGTTTAGTTATGTTTTAGACTTTTAGTATTTTTAACATAATATTAAGATTAAGATTAAATTAATATTAAGATGATAATAATAATATTATTAATATTAATATTAATATTATTAACAATTTTTAATAATTAATATTGAAATTTAATAATAATATTCATATTAATATTATAAACACAAGATAATGATACATTCAAAAAATTAATATTATAAATTTTTGGAATTCACAATATAACATTTCAATATTAGTAATATTTTTAACATTAAATATTATTAATATTAATTATTATATAACATTAATATTAATATTAATAATTTAAAACATTAATATTCATGAATATCATCATTAATAATAATAATAATAACAATATTATTAATAATATTGTTGATATAATAATTTAAAAAAAAACAATATTATTAATAATATCTTTTTCTTTTGGGTAGGTAAGCACCCACAGGGATTTGAACCAGTGACCTATCGCAAGGAGTGCATTAACCATGCACCCATTTACTGTCAATCCAAAGCCCCATGGGCAATATTATTAATAATATCATTAATATAATAATATTCATAATTTCTAGAAAATAAAATAATATTATTAATGTTATTAATCTTAATTATTTTTTAAAATTATTAGTATTTAATATTATTAACATAATTACATTAAAATTATTAATAATATTTAAAATATAATAATAATATTAATAATATTTAATTAATAATATCAATATTATTAAACACATTAACATTGTCAATATAAATAGAATTAACATTAGTATAATAAATAATAATAATATTTACTATGTAATAATTATTAATACAAATTTAAATCTAAAAATTATGTACTAATAATATGTACTAATAATGATATTATTAGTCATAACCATATTTTCTAACGAGGATCAATCAAGGTTAGAATGGCCAAACATGGTCACCAAGCTCTCTATGGTTGAACATGATCATCAAGCTCTATGATTGAACATGGTCAAACATTGTAAAATTGGACAAACATATTATCTCAAGAAAAGTATGATCAACATGCTGAAATATATCAAACCATGGCAAGTGTAGGTCTACCATCATCATCATCATCATCATCATCATCATCATCATCATCATCATCATCATCATCATCATCATCATCATCATCATCATCATCATCATCATCATCATCATCATCATCATCATCATCATCATCATCATCATCATCATCATCATCATCATCATCATCATCATCATCATCATCATCATCATCATCATCATATTAAAACTAATATTATTAATATTATTTGTCTAGAAAAATAATATTATTAATCATAATAAATTTTTAAAATTGTTAACCTTTAATGTTATTAACTTAATAAAATTAATATTATTAATAACATTTAAATTATAATATAAATATTAATAAATTTCAATTAAAAATATCAATATTATTAAACAAAACATGGTTGATATAATACATTTAATATTAATATTAATAAATATATAATAAAGTAATTAATAAACATTTAAATCTAAAAAAATTATACTAATAATGATATTATTAATATTAATTATGATATTTAAAAACTTATTAATGATAGTATTAGTGATATTAACATTAATATTTTTAATCTCATTGTCACTCATTGTCACCCATGTTCAATGATGTACAAGCTTTGTTAATTATAGTCAATCATGGTTAACCTTGGTCAACCATGCTCATCCCTTTCAACCCATGAAACCTATTTCTTTACCCATTCCTAATGGTCAAAGATGGTAAACCAAGCTTTGTATGGTTGAATGTGGTCAATCATTGTAAAAATGGACAACCATATTCTATCATAGAAAATTATGGTCAACCATGCCCAAATATATCAAACCACGACCAATCATGTTCAACCATAGAAAACCTTGGTCAATCACGGTCACTCATGGTCATCTTTGGTCAACCATACTCACAACCATGATCACAATTTTGTGGTCATCTTTGGTCAAACATAGTCATAACCATGATCAACCATGGTCATCTTTTGTCAACCATAGTCATAACCATGATCAACCATGGTCATCCTTGGTCAACCAAAGAAAACCTAGAACATTCCAAGCTCTACCTTGGTTGAATATGGTCAACCATGGTTGGATATGGTTAGTCATGGTCAGGTATAGTCAATCAATGTTTCCCATGATCAACCATGTCCAGTCGTCATCAAATTTTGTCAACCGTGGGACAAGCAACATCACTGTGTGACAAGCATCAAGAAGCATGACAATCATTGTCACAATGATACGTTACATTACAATTTATTCAATGTCAAATTGCGACATTGAATAAATTATGGTTTAATAATTTCTTTTATAATATTTAGCTTGGGATTTAGGGTTTATAATGTTAGATTTAGCGTTTATAATCCTAAGGTTTATAATCGTATGCTTTATGGTGTTAATCCTAGGATTTATAATCTCTTATATTTATAATATAAATTTTGCGGTTTAATATTGTTACATTGGAATGGTACAAAAATATATCCAACATCACAGTTTGACAAGCATCGTCACAATGTGACAAGTATTGTGACAATCATTGTCACAATGACACATTACATTACAATTTACTCAATGTCACATTGTGACATTAAATAAATTGGGTTTAATATTCAAGTCTATAATATTAGTTTTAGGGTTTAGGGTTTATTTTGGTTTATAATATTTGGTTTAGGGTTTATAATCATAGTGTTTATAATATTAATCCTAGGGTTTATAATCCCTTCCGTCCATGACCAATCATGTTCAACCATGGGAAAGTTAGGTCAATCATGGTCATCTTTGGTCAATCATAGTTGTAACCATGGTCAAAATCTTATGGTCATATTTGGTCAAGAATAGTCACAACCATGGTCAACCATGATCAAGGTCTTTGTGGTTGAATATGGTAAACCTTGATCAACCATGGTCAACCATGGTCATATTTGATCAACCAAAGTAAACCTAGAACATTCCATGCTCTACCATGGTTGAATATTCTCAAACATGGTTGGATATGGTCCTTCATGGTCAATTATGGTCAATCAATGTCAACCATGATCAACCATATTCAACCATGATCAATGATGGTCAACCATGGGACAAGAAACATTGCACTGTGACAAGCAACATTGTGGTGTGAGAAGCAACATTGTGGTGTGAGAAGTATCGTTGCAATGCGACAAGCAACATGATAATAAATGTCACAATGATACATTACATTTCAATTTATTCAATGTCACATTGTGACATTGAATAAATTATGGTTTAATATTTTCATTTATAGTATTTAGTTTGGGATTTAGGGTTTATAATATTGGATTTAGGGTTTGTAATCTTAAGGTTTATAATCATATGGTTTATAATATTAATCCTAGGGTTTATAATCCCTTATATTTATAATATAAATTTTATGGTTTAATATTATTAGGGTTTAGTATTGTTACATTGGAATGGTACAAGAATCTATCCAACATCACAATTTAACAAGCATTGTCGCAATGTGACAAGCATTATAACAATCATTCTCACAATGACACATTACATTGCAATTTACTCAAATACAATGATATTAAATAAATTGGGTTTAATATTCAAGTCTCTAATATTAGTTTTAGGGTTTAGGGTTTATTTTCGTTTATAAGATTTTGTTGAGAGTTTATAATCATAACGTTTATAATATTAATCCCAGGGTTTATAATCCCTTGCATCCATCACCAATCATGTTCAACCATAGGAAAGTTAGGTCAATCATGGTCATCTTTTGTCAATCATAGTCATAACCATGGTCACAATCTTGTGGCCATCTTTGGTCAAACATAGTCACAACCATGGTCAACCACGATCAAGGTCTCTGTGGTAGAATATGGTAAACTTTGATCAATCATGGTCATCTTTGATCAACCATAGAAAACCTAGAACATTCAATGCTCTACCATGGTTGAATATGCTCAAACATGGTTGAATATGATGATTCATGGCCAATTATCACCAATCAATCTCAACCTTGATGAACCATGTTCAACCATGATCAACCATGGTCAACCATGGGACAAGCAATGCCCTAGTGTGACAAACAACATTGTTGTGTGACAAGCATCATCACAATGTGACAAACAACATGACAATCATTATCACAATGATACATTACATTTCAATTTATTCAATGTCACATTACGACATTGAATAAATTATGGTTTAATATTCTAGTTTATAATATTGGGTTTAGGGTTTAGGGTTTATTCTAGTTTATAATATTGGATTTAGGGTTTATAATCTTAAGGTTTTTAATCATAGGGTTTTTAATATTAATCTTAGGGTTTATAATATAAATCTTATGGTTTAATATTATTAGGGTTTAATATTGTGACATTGGAATGGTACATAAATCTATCCAACATCGCAGTTTGACAAGCATCATTGCAATATAACAAGCAGTTTGATAATCATTGTCACAATGATACATTACATTACAATTTATTCAATGCCACATTGAATAAATTAAGTTTTAATATTCTTGTTTATAATAATTTTTTTGGGATTTAGGGTTTATAATCATAGTGTTATAGAGATTGTAATCCGCTGGGTTTATAATATAAATCCTAGGGTTTAATATTATTGCCTTGGGTTTATCGTCGCAATGTCACTAGTGTGACAATCATTGTGTCAATGATACATTACGTTGCAATTTATTGAATGTCACATTGTGACATTGAATAAATTAAGGTTTAATATTCTGGTTTATAATGTTGGCTTTAGGGTTATAGGTTTATTCTAGTTTATAATATTGGGTTTAGGGTTTATAATATTAATTGTAGGGTTTATAATTACTTGGGTTTATACTATAAATATTAGGGTTTAATATTGTTGACTTGGCTTTATTATCTGTTGGGTTTATAATATTAATCCTTTGGGTTTATTAATCTCTTGAGTTTATAATATTATTAGACCCTTACATTTATTAATCCATTTGGTTTATAATTCCAATAGTTCCTTAGATTTATAATATTAATCCTTAATATCTATAATAATATATTAGGATTTATAATTTTAGGGTTTATAATATTAATATTGGATTTGATAGACTAATCTTAAGGTTATAACATTAATCATAGGATTTAATATCAATCCGTTGGTTTTATAATCCCTTGCATTTATATTATTAATCTTATGATTTATATTCCTAGGGTTCATTATTAATCCCCTGGGTTTATCAATCCCTTGAGTTTATAATATTTGTCCCTTAGGTTTATTAATCTCCTGAGTTTATAATAATAATCCCTTCAATTGATAATATTAATAATCCATTAGATTTATTATACCCTTGGGTTTATAATATTAATCACTTGAGTTTATTAATCCCTTAGGTAAAAAATTCTATCCAACATCGCAGTGTGATAAGAATCTTCCCAATGCAACAAGAAATGTGACCATCATTATCACAATTATACATTATATTGCAATTTAATCAATGTCGCATTGTGATATTGAATAAATTAGGGTTTAATATTATGGTTTATGATATTAGGTTTAGGGTTTATAATCTTAAGGTTTATAATCATAGGCTTTATAATATTAATTATAGGGTTTTTAATCCCTTGGGTTTATAATATTAATCCTATCGTTTATAATCCATTGGCTTTATAATATCAATAATCCCTTAGATTTATTAATTCTTTGAGTTTATAATAATACTAATGTTAGGTTTAATATATTAATCTTAGGGTTTATAATATTAATCACAAGGTTCAATATTAATCCTAAGGTTTATAATTACTTGGGTTTATAATATTAATCCTAGAGTTTAATATTAATCCCTTAGTTTTATACTACCTTTGATTTATAATATTAGTCTTTTTTTCCCGAAGAAAAAAAACGAACTTTTTATTAAAAAAAGTTACATATACATGCCGCAGCTTCCATTTAGCTGTAATACATCATATAATTCTGCTAGAGAGCTATTCAGAGCTTGAGCAGAGCCTCCTCAAAAGAGGAAAAACAGCTCCCAGCATTGGCAAAAAAGGACCAACAGTTCCTTATGTTTGATAACAAAAACAGTGTCTGGCATCTTTTCCCGGGCTTCCTTTATCAAGGAAAATAACCCAAGACGAAAAAGATTGTACAAACAAAAAGACTTTATACAGATTTTCAGATGACAAAAACTTTTCAGCTATGTTCAAAAAAGAAAAACAGTATGACCAGTTCAGCTATATGCCATGATTATGCAATCTGATTATAAGGAGGCTGATCCGAAAGGTGGACTTCTCCATTGTTTTCCTCCACTATTCTCCAGCTGCCCAGAACTTGTTGAAGACCTTCTTTAGAAAGCTTGTCTGCAGAGTCATTTCGTTCCCTGTAGATATGATGAATGGAAAAAGCATTAAAAGATAATTTTAAATGTTGTATTTCTTCTAATAAAGGAACCAAGATATAATTATGACAGCTGCTTTGACCATTTATCCATTTAATAACATTTAATGAATCCCCAAAAATCTGAACTGTGAAGATGTTCCTGTGTATCAGCCAACATAGCAGAAGCTTAAGAGCAGATAATTCTGCAAAATTATTGGAGCCACTACCCAATCCTATGGAAGCTTTTAGGGAGTGGCTTCCGTTTATGTGAATAATTAAACCTGCTCCAGCTTTGTTGTTTTGTGAGGCTCCGTCAAAGTATGCCCATGGCACTCCATCCTTGATTTGTTCTTCTTCAACCTGTCTGGGCGTCCTTTCTTCCTCTGAATCTGGGATATTTAAATAAATTGATGAAACCTGCACGACAATTGATTCAACAGTGGTTTCCTTGTCCTGAAAAATGCATCTGTTCCTTGCAATCCAAATGCCCCAGCATATAATAGGAGGCATATTCCTTAATTTTCGTATTGAGTTTTGGTGCCACCATTTGTGCCATGCTTCAACGGTATTGTCCCCTTCCCAGCCTATTGGCATATGAATAAGCTTCTCCACCTCCAACCATACTTTCTTGGCTACAGGACAACCAATAAACAAGTGCGCTATAGATTCTAAGTAATTTTTGCATATTGGGCATCTTCCAGGTCCTTGTTTGAATCTGGATTGCAGAATGTCCCATGTAGGGACTTTCCCTTTCAAAATACACCAGAATAATAGTTTTGCTTTGGCAGGGAGTTTCAAATTCCATATCGATTTTTCCCACCATTTTGGATCTCCCCATCCTTTTTTTCCATGAGGAACTTATATCCAAATTTAGGGGAATAGCTTCCAGACTTAGCATGAGCCCATACCAGCTGATCTGGTTTGTCCTTAAACCTTACATTTGATCTAGAAAGTTCTTGAATGTAGACCTTCCAATCGTTCCACCAATGGGGATGAAGCTCCAACTCCTCCCCTGACTTCCAAGCTTGTCCCCATATGGTTGAGTGACCGATCTTCTCCACCTGATTAAGGTACAAGATTCCTTTAGATTCAAGGTGTCTAATCAGGCCAGGGGGAATAGCATAGTTCTCGTTACAGCCCACCCAGGGGTCCCTTCCGATTCGAATGTTTTCCCCATTTCCAACCTGCCATGACAAACCTTGTTCAATAATTTTGAAAGCATCGGTAGTCGCCTTCCAGATTATCGACACACTTCCTCCTTTCTTTTCTGGATTCCTTATCCAGTCCTCCAGAGGAGTGGGGTCAATGTACTTCCGTTTCACCACTTTTGTCCAGAGGTTTTCCATTTTGATGATTCTCCACCCTGATTTTGCTGCTAGAGAGGATCCAAAAGCAGTGATGTCTTTTATTCCCCACCCTCCCCATTCTTTTGGTCTTGCCACTTTTTCCCAGGCAATCCAGGGAAGCACTGACTCTTCCTTAGATCCCGCCCATAGAAATCTGTTGCAGATTCTTCTTATCTTCTCCAGAATACCCTTGGGCACCCAGGTCAGCGCAACCCAGTAAACTGGAATTGCTTGAAGGACTGATTTAATTAAAGTTAACCTTCCTGCTCTAGAAAGCCACTTAAAGCTCCAATGAGAAATCCTGGCTTCAATCTTCGCTACCAACCAATTCCAGTCCTGCTTCCTATAGTTGTCCGGTTTCAGCCAGAACCCCAGGTATTTGAAAGGGTCCCCAAACTTAAGAACCTCTAAAGGAAGGACAGAAGTAATTTGACTTATCTCCTGTCTATTAAAACCTTCCAGCATGAGCTGTGATTTCCTATAATTTACTTGCATCCCTGTTGCTTTCATGAACAACTCCAGGATCTTCTTTATCTCTTTCATTTCTGACAGGCTTCCATTACTGAAGAGTAGTATATCATCGACAAACAGAAGATGCGAAATGAATAGATTGACAGCCACCTCCAAACCTTTTATTGTTCCTTCCCTTTTGGCTTTTAGAAATAGCTGGCTCAGCCTTCTGCAACCAGTAGGAAGAGCAATGGAGACAAGGGGCAGCCTTGTCTTAACCCTCTTTTCCCTTTGAAGAACGGAGAGGCTGCCCCATTAATAAGTACCGCAAAGCTGAAACTGGTGATACATCCCATAATCCAATTGATGAAATCAATTTTGAACCCCAAATGGGTTAGTAGCATTCGGAGATAGATCCAACTGATTCTGTCATATGCTTTTGATAGGTCGATTTTCACCACTGCCCCTTTCTTTTTCATCAGTTTCACGCTATGAATTGTTTCCTGAGCCACTCCTATAGCTTCATGAATTTGGTGCCCATCCAGAAAACCAAATTGTTCGCTTGAGATGCATCTGGATAGAATTGGTTTTAAGCAAACAACTATCGCCTCAGCTATAATTTTATAAACGCTGTTGCAGAGTGAAATGGGTTTGAAGTCTTCAAACGACTCAGGTTCTTCTTTCTTGGGAATAAGGGCTATAAAAGTTGAGTTAAGAGGCGCATATACCATACCTTTCCTTCTGGACTCCTCGACCACCTCCATTAGTTCTGAGCCAATCTGATCGAAGAAATGCTGAAAAAATTCTATGGGCCACCCATCAGGCCCAGGGCTTTTATCTTTGGCCATAGATTTTATAACGTTCTCCACTTCTTCAAGTGTGACTTCCCCCTATAAGCCCTCAGCTTCTTCCTCCTCCACATATCGAGGGAAGCATTGGGCTGTTTTGATGACCTCTGCTAATGTTGCCTCTCTCTGTTCAGAAAAAAGACTCTGAAAATGGTTCCTCCCCATGCTCGAGAGAGATTCAAAAGTATTTGCCTCTCTGCCTTCTTCGTCTTTTAGCTTCCAGATAGTATTCATTATCTTCCTTCCTTTCGCATAGTTGTGAAAGAATTTTGTGTTTTCATCTCCAGCCATCAGCCAGATCGCCCTGCTTTTCAACCTCCACTCTTCTTCTCTGTCCAAAAGAATTTGACTTCTCTGTTTTTCCAACAACAGTATCCTGTTCTTCGATTCCTGAGAGTCATAGCCATTTGAGTCAGGATTTTCCAATTCCCCAAGCTCCAGATTGATGCTGATTAAGGCTTCGTTTTGCTTCTGCTTCCTCTCCTTAGCCCAATCCAGAGTGGCCTTCTTCATCCTTTTCAGATTTTCCATGAAGAGGAAGCTCTTATCTTCCAATGCATCCCTGCCTGGGTGTTGCCAAGTTTCATTAAAGAGTTGTCTGAATGACTCCTCCTGCATCCATGCTGCATTGAATTTAAAGGGTGCTGTCGGTTTAAAGGGAGGCTTGGAAAGCTCAAGCAGAATTGGGAAATGATCCGAGTTCCCCCCCTCTCCTATCCACTGTTGGAACACCGGTATTCTGGAGACTAGATCTTCGCTTAGCAGAAACGTGTCTAGTCTTTTTGCGATTCGAGCTTCCCCAGTTCTACGATTTCTCCAATTAGGTTTTAATTTTAACAGATATGCATCAATCAGATTATGTGTAGCAAGGGCATTTACAAAGAAGTCCAATAAGTGGTCTTCTCTGGCTGAGGGATGCCACGTTTCTGCACTCCTAATGGAGAAGTTTAGGTCTCCTCCTATCACCATATTTTGATTTCTCATCATAGATTTAGCCAGGAGGTTGTTCCAAAACGATACCCTCTCCTGGAAGGGCCCATATATGTTTAAGATAGATAGGGGGGGCCTAAAATTCAGGGCTCAAAGCTTCCATGCCTAGACCGTGATTCATCCCCCATGAATTTATGAGTTTCATTCTTCCTTCCCTGAAACCTAAAGCCAGGCCTCCTGAATGACCATTTGAGTCCAATGCTTGGAACTGCCACCCCGGGAATATGGAACATAAAGAGGACACCACTTCTAAACTCATGCCTAAGGTCTCCTGCAGCATGAGTAGATCAGGGTTATAGTGCTCTACTAACTCCTTCAAGGCCAGTTTTTTGGGTTTACTGGCTAAACCCCTACAATTCCACGTAAGGCAAATCATTTTGACACCTCCCCACAGGGTTTCACCGCTCTAAGCACCCCAGGAATTGGCTATTGCTTACCATCCTCCACGTCAAATTTTGTTTTCACTTGAGCCTTGGAAAAAAAAGACTTTTGCCCCCTTGACTTCTTCCTAGAGGTCTGAGGAACATCCATGCTTATGCCTCCGATTGTGCCTCCAGACACCGGTCTTTTGTTAAGGGAGCGCAAGTTATAATGACATTCAGGCTTAGAAACAGGAATTTTAGTTTCATCGATATCATTTTCAGACCCCTCTTAGTTCAGATTGATTTTGGGGATAGATGCAATGATGGATTCAACCCGCGCTTGTTCTATAGATGCATGACTATGCAGAATTGAATTAAAGCATGCTTCATTTACTTTCTTTGGAGGATGCATAGAAGGAAAAAATTCCATATGCGTACCCATCGAACCTTCAAGGGAGCCTTCATGAACTTCTCTTGTAGCTTCTGGATCACCTTTGCTTGAAATAGTAGGAGCTCCTTCTCCTTCTTCCTGGCGCATGGGCTAATGTGCCTCTACCGGAGCCCTCTTTCCCTCGATTCTTTCTACCTCCATGGCATCCTCCATTTGAGCCACCTCGAGTTTGGGGATTATTTCTTCTCCTACTGATCTGACCTGTGCTTCATCTCTTTTCTGCTTTCTTCTGTGACGAAATCCCAAAGGACAGTCCCTTGCCAGGTGTCCATACTCGTGGCACCTATGACACCTGAAAGGTAGGTGTTCGTAGTCCAAAGGCTGATCGAAAACGATATCTTTATAGTGAATTTTTATATATTCTGAAAGTCCTTCTCCAGGGTTAAGATTTACCATTTATAATATTAGTCTTAGTGTATATATTCCTAGGTTTTAATATTAATCCTAAGGTTTGTAATATAATAATCCAAAGGGTATATATTACTAATCCCAAGGGTTTATTAATCCCGTGGGTTTATTGATCCTATGGGTTTATAAACCACAGTCGAATATCACATTGTGACAAAGATTGTCTCAATATCAAAATCAAACATGATCCAACGTCGCATCATGACAAAGATTGTCTCAATATGAAAATGAAGCATGGTAAACCATGTTTATGTCATGGTTTATAATAGTTTTCTTAGTGTTTATATATCTTGGATTTATAATATTTATCCCTTGGGTTTATAATGCCTTTGGTTTTTAATATTAATCCATTTCACTTATTATTCCCTTTGGTTTAAAATATCAATCTCTTGGCTTATTAATCTAAAGATTCCTATTCCTATGGTTTATAATATTAATCCTCGGGTCTAATATAAATCCCCTCGGTGTATGATCATGGTCAATTATTGTCCAACATCACATTGTGACAAAGATTTTCTCACTACGGAAATCAACCATGATGCAACATTGCATTATGGAAAATATTGTATGCATATGAAAATCAATCATGGGCAACCATGGTGCAACGTCGTATTGTGACTAAGATTGTCTCAATATGAAAATCAATCATGGTCAACCAAGATACTTCTAGGGTTTACAATATTTATCTTATGATTTATGTACCTTGGGTTTAAAATATTAATCCCTTCAGTGTAATATTATTCCTTTTGGTTTATAGTCCCTTGAGTTTTTAGTATTAATCCCTTGGGTTTATTATTCTTGTGGGTTAGTAATATCAATCCATTGGATTTATTAATTGAAAGGTTCATATTCCTAAAGTGTAATATTATTGATAAGGTTTATAATATTGGGTTTTATATAAATACCTTTAGTTTATTTAATAAAAAATAATTAATATAAATTAAAAATATATATATATCTTATATTTTTTAATAAATAATAACAATAAATATTAATTATTATTAAATAATTTTATGAATCGTTAATTATTGATATTTATTAAATAATAATCATATTAAAT
Organism: Pinus tabuliformis; assembly: GCA_031772625.1. NCBI lineage: Eukaryota > Viridiplantae > Streptophyta > Pinopsida > Pinales > Pinaceae > Pinus > Pinus tabuliformis. The sequence goes on from CM062818.1 coordinate 488,298,189, forward strand.
TTAATTAACCATAAAATAATAATATTGAATAATCTGAGTAATATTCATTAATAATAATTATTATTTTTAATATTATTATTATTTTTATAATGGTATATTTATTAATATTAATATTGGTTTCATGATTAATATTAGATTTAACGATAGGTAATGGGCACTCGTAGTAATTTGTTGAACTATCTTTTCCACCGACTAAACATATTGTATGCAAACGGAGGAGAACAACTCGTTAGGAAAAAGTTGTAAAATCGAAAATAGTGACGAAAGCGATGTTATAGGAATCAATGTTCTAGAAAACACCTACCTATGTTATAGTAGCAAGACACAATATCATTATATTAAGTGGGCCTCTGTCGATGAGGTTCTTCGATACCAAAGTCTAAATGCTTTATATATATTTATCAAAAAAAGTGAACACGACGGTCAAATTCGTACCAGGTTGCCAACATTGTGATGGGATTACCTTCTACCCTTGAACTATGTTATAGTAGCAAGACACAATATCATTATATTAAGTGGGCCTCTGTCGATGAGGTTCTTCGATACCAAAGTCTAAATGCTTTATATATATTTATCAAAAAAAGTGAACACGACGGTCAAATTCGTACCAGGTTGCCAACATTGTGATGGGATTACCTTCTACCCTTGAATTTTGTGTTCACAGTCGTTTTCACAGAGGTGTCATGGCTACTGGGAAACAGCTTTGAGCTTTCCTCAAATCTTAGAAGCCTCCGCCTTATAAAATTCCTGGAACTTACTGATCCTGCCGGACTATGACGGGGTATACACATACCAACGAAGTTGTCTAACCAGGCGGAGGAATTGTCCTGATGATCAAAAGTCTTGAAATTTGGGCAAAAAAAATTTCAAAAACATCGAGACCATGTTTGAATTATATTTTTAATAGTAAAAATAGACTCAACACCATCACAATACAAACCTAACCTATCATATACTTGTGGACTCTCATCTCTGGATGCGCAATGGTTCAAACCTCTACGTAAACGTACATTAAAATAGTTAAAAATTTCCTGTCGCTTTCTCTTTATGCTGTGGCATTATCTAAACGGAGCTACGGAGATTAATATGACATAATTTTGGAGATAATGTCGGTGCAGTTTTATGAAGATAAACTTTTCTGGATGGTTTGACGGAACCTTCTCGTTTAAAAAAAATAAAACATTGGCTGCAAGCATGTTGTCAGACAGACAGTTTTAATGATAATATTTTATGATTTTAAAACTCAAATTTATAAAAGATATTGACGGACTTAGAACTAAAATCCTAAAAATATTATTATATAATTAGAAGAAATAAACGAGGATAAAATTTTGTTCATACTTACTTTACGATAAAGCTTTGTTTAGGTTCGATTAAAATCTCTGTTTATGATTCGACAGTAAAACAGTTTATTAATTTTAACGCAGCTACGCTTCTCTTTAAGATTCAAGATTCTAAATTCTTGGATTTAGAAATATTGATTTTATTGTTAAAGTTTATGAGAATAGATATAAATTTTTTTTTAATTTATAATTTATTTATGAAAAAATTTAAGTTTTTAATTATTACGTCCATTTAAATTATTAAAATTGAAATCAAATAAATTAAGAATTATAAGTATAAGATTTCAATTTGCAACATTCCAATTTAGTTAGTTTTGAAAAGTGGTATATCAATTTGAACCGTTAAATTTCATTCTGTTAGATTTTAATATTGGTCGATAGAAATTATATTTTCAGTATTTAGTCAAGAATATTTCATGAAACATGAAATATTTTAAAATATTTTTAATAATAATTATTACTGAATTTTATTTTTAAAATAGTTATATTTTTTTAATTAAATTAATTAATTAAAATAAATATTATATAAATATATATTATAATAATATATAAACCAGATTTATAATTTCTTGAATATGTGTTATTAATAAGTCAAAACATCATTATATGAAAGTGAATTTCCATGATAAACAAATATTTAGGCAAATATTAAACAGCACATAAAAAGTCAATAATTTTACGATGGAATCTTCTATCTTAAGGATATGGTTTATGAATATAGTAATATTCTCTTGGATATCAATAGCAGTTCCCCATTTTCGTCAATAGCAGTTCCCCGTTTGAAACCTCGATCACCTTCCTCAGCAATGGTTAAGTTTAATGTGTATGTATATATTTTTTTATTATTTAAATTTTTTTATTTTTTTTCAAAAGGTGGAAAAATCTATCAAACTCAGTTTGTCAAACCAACAGTGAGGACAGCCATCTCTGGTTGCTATCCGCGAATGTCAGTTGACACATCAATGTTATCAAGGAAAACCACGCCACCTGAAATAACCCGCTGGTGGTCCGTAAGGGAGCAGGCTTTCACTCGCTTTCACTCCTGCCAGATGCCTCTGGGTCTTGGGCCGTTAACCTGTTTCCTTACGTCCGAGGAGGACGAGCTCTTAGCCAAGCAGAAGCAGTTTTAGGGCATACTCCAGGCCCTAAAAATTTTACATTGTTATTTTCTAAATAGTGTTTTTAAAATATTTTTTAAATTTTTATATTAAAAAATAAATATTGATTTTAGATTTTTGTCATTCATATTGTTATCAAAATATATTTAGGGTTAATCATGTCTTTATTTTTGAGTCAATTTTTTAATGTATCTATTTTGGTTTTAAATGTTAATGTATTTTTAATTATAAATTTATTGGAATAATATTTTCAAAATTTTAATTTAATTATTAATAATTATTAGGTGAAAGGTAGATATTTAACTTATTTTGAATATTCTAGAATATTTTTAATAGGAATTATAGGTAAAAGATTGAGATTTATTAAAAAAAATGTTTAAAAAATAGCTATGTTGAATTAAAGTCTTCCAAATTTTAATTTAATTATTAATAATTATTAGGTGAATGGTAGGGATTTAACTTATCTAAAATATTTTTAATAGTAATTAGAGATCAAGATTTTGATCTACCTAGAAAATATTTATGTTGTTTCTGCCTTTTCAATTAAATTGAACAATTAAAAAAAATGTCATATGACCATAACTAATGGTTTTTTGGATATGTGATATTGGCAAGCACAACGCCTATTTAAAAGGTAAAAGTATCCATAGTAAAATAGAGTGAATCTCTGTAGCTAAAAAATCTTATTAATTTAGACGATAAATAAAAATGAAACTCCACAATTAAAAATGTCGTGTTTTATATATATTTATAGATATATATATAGTATGTTATAATGCTTTTTGATACTAAATTATTAATTTGTATATAAAATATGTTTATAATTTCAAATAAATAATAATTTTAATTTCTAGAAAATTAATATATAACTGTAACACTTTTATTGTTTACATGGTATACTCAGTGAATCTTTAAAATGATGAAAAGTTCTAAATGAGATATAATTGATTATATCTTTATCACTTATTATAAATCACACGATACCTTGTTTAGGGTGCAGAGTGATGGAACTAGGAAGACTCGTCGAAGTGAGCTTGATCATGTCATTCATAAACATAGAAATTTATACAAGTGACAATTGTAGATTCTACAGCAAATGTCATTATTTTTTCCATTAAATCTACCAACTTCTGTTGATGCCCCACCGACTGCCGCCAACTAGCCATCGTGGGAACAAGCATCGGGCAACATGATTATTCTAACAAACTTCACCTTAATCACGATGACCTAAATTTTAAAGTGCCTGTTGGTCTCAGTCTCAGCTAGACCTTATAACAGTTCAATACAAAATTGATAAGGAGGCTTTCATATTTTACTGTTGGTTTTACACAACACAACTCTCCTCAGCGGACATGGTGTTGCAGACATTCCTATCTATGAACACTCCACTCAATAGTATCTGCACCACACAGGTATCACGGTCAACACAAAGTTCTTCAGCAAAGACTCAACTGCAGACACTCTTATGTGCCAAAAGTCCACTCAATATTATATGTGCCACACAAGTGTGGTGGTCAACACAATCTTCATCAACAGACACTGAGTTGCAGACACTTTTATCTACCAACAATCCACTGGATACTATCTGTGCCACACAGGCACCACAGTCGACAAAATATTCATCAGTGGACACTCGGTTGCAAACACTCTTATCTACCAACACTCCACCGGATCTATCTACGCCACAGAGGCATCATGTTCAACACAATGTTCATCAGCGGACACTCGGTTGTACACACTCTTATCTGCCAACATTCCATTGGATCACTCTTTGCACCACACAGCCGTGATATTCAAGTATGGATGTTCTCACTTAGTTCATTCATGGAAAGACACAATCCTTTTATTGAAAACTTTCTGCCAGGAGTTAGATTGAGTCCCATAGATTGGTGTGATATTCTTGGCCTTTAATTTATGCATAGTTCATTATTTATATTGTATTTTAAGATTGGTGGTAAATGTGTTTATTTTATTATTTACAATGGGCATGTAGTTCGAGTAATATTTTGAACCCATAAATACCATATTATGACAATTTCCATGAGGAAAGAACATGAGTTCATACGCAGATAGGAAAATAAATGTTGGATTGAAGTTCTTTGGGAAAAGAATAATCATTTCTTTGGAATAGTATTATATTGTTTTATATATGTAATTTTTTTAGTGAAAATAATAAGTGATGATGATAGACTATTTGGATATCTATATAGATATATATATAGAGTAATGAATGATTATGGTTGTTCAAACATTATGTGCATGCATGAGGGAATAATTATGCTAGATTGTAGAAAAGAGAATAAGTGAATATGTAGTTGCGCATTATTATGTTTAATGTCTTGAAAAAAAAAATAATAAGTGAATGTGTATTTGCATGCATGAAAACAATAGCTAAAGAAATGGTTTTCTAAAAAGAAATGTGTTTCTGTATGCAGGGATAGAATAGCTATTGAGCTAGATTTCTTTAAAAAGAATATATTGTTTCTTGAAAATAAGAATATGTGCTTATACACACATAAATAATAGTCATATTGTTTAGTTCTTGGAAAATAATTTGTGTGAGATATATAAAACAATAGCCATCATGTTAATTTCTCTTAGAAAGAATATGTGTTTATTTTGCTACCATCTTGAAAAGAGAAAAGTGTGTTTTCATGCATGATAATAGTATCTATTATGTTAGCTTTCCCTTAGAAGAGGACATGCATTTGGATGCATAATAATAATAATAATAACAATATCTATTGTATCATAAAGATTACTTACTTACATGCACAAAGAAGAAGTCGAGGGGTTAACTTTCTTCGAATAAGTTTTTATCTAATTACATGCACGAGAAACAAAGTTAAGTTGCTAGTATCCTTTAAACTAAAATGGATGGTTACAATCGTTTTCCTTTGGAAAAAAAACGTGTGCTTTTACAGTGAAGGATAGTAGTAATGTAGTATTTATTTTAACATGCTTTTTCTTATAACTAATGCATGAGAAATGTTGTTAGAAGAAGCATGTTGTGATATTTTATTTACATTTCATGTATGCACATGAATATATGTTGAAGATTCACTATTAAAAATTGATTATTAATTGATAAATACTTTATGTAATCATGATATCAAAGTATTTCGATGACAACAATGGCAAGAAAGGATGATGACTTGTGTAAAGGATAAATTATGGTTAGCATTATGGCAGGTAATGAAATAAGGGTCCATGCATATTGGGGAATGTGAGTTGCGAGATGGTCCACTCATAGAAAAATGAGTCTATAAAGATATAAAGATTGAATATTTGTGTGTAAATGATAACATGATGATTGTAATAGCTTTTATCTAGATATGTTGTATTTAAATGATATGTCTTTGCAAGATTTTATAACAATGGTTAAGGGATGGAATCCCTTACAAGCCATTAAGTGGGGTGAACACCCTAATGAGCGTTTAATAATTAAAATTAAACATTTGTTGATTTTCAGCCTATGGGGTTTCCAAGGTATAACGATGACTAATGATGTGGTTGCTTGTTGTGCTACTTTTATGATGTGGATTCCTTACATGATTTGATGTTTATAATATTGAATATTTGATTAACTAATATAGTTAAAGGAATCATGAAAATAGTACAAGGTTACATCAGAAAGTTTACGTTAATATGCTATAATAGTGGTTGTTAATGGTTATGTAAGTTATTATTCTTTTACTAATTTATTGTATGTAATAATGAAGTTTTTATCTAGTGGTTAATGAGAAATTTGGATTGGTTATTTGGATAGTTACTTATGTAATAAAATTCTAATCATATGCATTCCATGCGAGGTTACCGAGGGATATTACAAGTGTTATCGGAGCTAGGTTGCAACACTAATGCCTTTTGGAAATTGGTAAGTTGAAAATAAATAGAGGTATGATACTAGCGGGCATCATCTTAGGTATGATTCTGAAAATCTACATATCTAAATATGTAATAGACTACTTTCGACATGAAATGCGTGATGCGTGTTTATAACTTCATTGAAGAGTATTAAGCAATAAAGTTTGCAGCAAAACTGTGTTCATCACATTCGAATCTTGTTGACAATAAAAGACAATAAAACCTTTACTATACATATGAACAACCTGAGTACTCACTAGTGAGAGTTAGAGTTGATCACCGACATTTGCATATATGGCAATATTACTGATACATTTAATGAACATGACTAAAGTTATGATGCACTACTTATAAAGAATAAATGAATAAATGTAAATTATGGGGAATGTCGTTTAAGGGGATGTTAGAGTGTTTTAAAGGGACATTGAAAGAGCCCCTTTCAATGTTAAAAATAAACAATGAGTCAATTTGAGAGACTTGACAATAATAGGTAGTTGTTGATTAAGTCTTTTCATGGATGCATTAAGACAGTTAGTAGCATTGATTAGTTGTTGTTGCATGACTAAATATTAAAATCTATATGCTTTAACTGGTTTGATTAAAGTTTATTGCAAGTTGTAAACAAATGATTATGGTAGTTGCTTCATATGTTGGTCTATTGGTAACGGTACATTGTGAGAAATTAAAAATGTTTGAATTGTTACCCCAACTATATTGGAATTTACACATTAATGAATATTTTCATATACTTTTATGCATGGAAGTATTGTATACATGAAAATAAAATGATTGCGAAAGTGAATACATGTTTAAACAATGCATATTTATGACTAAAATTTCTTGAAGGTGACAAGAACCTGGATCGTGATATAGTAATGTCATTAAAGTGATTAACTAGATGGTTCTATAAACTTAATGATAGTAGTAGATAGATCGGATGTTGATTACCTTGTTTTTTAGCTTCACAACTCTAGAAATTGATGATTCGAGGGTGATGTTAGTTATCATACATTAATAGTTGTTGATTTGATGCACACGTACAAATGAAATGATATGTTGCATGAGTTAGAAATGAAGGAAATGTTAATGACTAAAGTATTGTCTCCTTAATTATTGTTTTGTAAAAAAAACAACTTTATGGAAAACTTCGATTTACATTTCTTTGGATGTAACATAGGGAACATGTCTCCTTACTTTTTATGTTTGTTGTAATTCATGAAAGTGGTTTATGAAAAATAACAGGATCGATACCTTTATACATGTTGAATTATTGAGAACATTGATAAAATGTCTTATGTATAACAATATTTTTGAGAAGGTATAGTTTTAATAAAAAATAATTATGACTAATGTCACTGATGGGATTAAGCACAAATAGCTTAATGGCCACACAAGAACCAGTGAAGGTAAAATGTTGCAATGTGAATTACAACCCTAAATGAGAAAATATAATATTATGATACCAATGATTATGTTATTTGGAAAATTAGAATGTATACCACATGTATGTTAGCTATGTTTCTTGTCAATCTAGGTATTGTGGACCCATGTTGAGGGACAAGTATAAATGAATGGTGTACATAAATGTTGCTTTTGTTTTATTGACAATGTGCATATGGTTCATTATGTAAATTGCTATGGGAAAGAGTCTTAAGAGAATTTTACATGTCAGAAAGTTGTGGACAGTTCTTAAAGGATAAGAGGCGTTTGGTTGATGGTGGTTGCCTACCTGGAGGAGTTGATGACACTTTCTTGCTCGAATTTCCTTTCCCTAGAGATAGCTGATCTCAGTAAGGGAAAAGAGTTGGCCAAGGTGGTCAATAGCAGAAAAATATTGAGGCAACTCTATATATTTTGGATCTTGTTCAAGGAGGCTCAAAATTCCTCATAGAAGAGATGTTTTCAGAGGAATATGCAGGATGTTATCCGAGGAACAGGCAGGCCACTTCCAAGAGGAATCATGTATTATATATTATGTGGTCATTAGAATTCTTGAGTTGGTTGGCCATTGGAATTCCAAATTGGACCTAGTATGGTCTTTGTGAGAGAGCTGAGTGGATGTGAAAATGGCTCAATTTGGTTCTAGAAACCATTTCCATTAGTTGGGAGGAGTATTATTTTGCCTACTATAGTTCTCATAGAAGAACAAATTAACTAATTAGTTATGTGTTGTGTTAGAAATGAACTTTCTATATAATTGCGTAAATATTTTATGTACATCTTCATAAAAAAAGAGCCTAATGGCCGGTAAGGAATTATTGGAAGTGTAGTTCCTTTATTGTATTCTCAACCTTATGACTATCTTTAGAAGCGGCTAAGACAGTTTGCACTTGATACAATTATTGATCATTTTTATCATTAGAGAGCTAGGTCCTCTCTCAATATTTTTAGAAATATTGTGTAGATATCTTTAGCGGGATCTAAGATGGTGTGACCATGGTGCATCCATGTATTATTTTGACGATTTAAAGGGTTGGTTCTCTCTGATTATTTTTAGAAGTTTTGTGGTTAAAATATCCTTTGACATTGCATGAATCATTGATAGTTTAAAATATTTTATTTGATTGAAAATGTTGTGACTAATGTGACTATGTTGAATTTATTGATCGTATATTACAAGTTCTTTCCATGGAGGCTATCAAACCACCTTTAATTAAATTTATTTCGTATGGTAACCATGATTTTCATGAGTAATTGGTAAGTAATCATAATTTGGCATAGACATTTTCTTTTTGTTTCTATGAATGGTCGGTAAGTGATGAAAGAAGAAATTCCTCATCTTTGTAGTTGTAAATGATTATGACTATTGATAAAAGGTTATTATTTTTCTTACTGGTATTTCTTGGAGACGAAATCTTTCATTTTGAAGGGGAAGGGTATCCTTTTGGGTTGTTTAGATTGTTATATCATGAGTAAAAATTATAGTTCTAGTGAGAGATCAAACATCGAGGAAGGTGTTCACTTTAAGGGGGGAGTATGTAACATACCTACCATAAAAGCTTACGCAAAACTCATGTATTTACTAAGTTAAATATTACGAAGAATTGTTTGAAATCAAGAACCATATTGATCATTTTATAACTAATTTAGTTTGTCACCTTTTCCTTTAGTTATTTATGGTGAATATGGTAGTGATTGGATGGGAAGGGATTTGACACATAACAAGGAGTTAGATTGCAGCTCTCCACCACCCTACCTTCAAAGAGCTACCAATGGCATTGTCTATGCCTTTAAGGGTTTCTTCCTCCCAATATTTCTTTGGAAAAGGAAAGAATTCAACCTACATTGGGGCAGCAAGGAAGTCTTAATATCCCCACTCAATATTATAATACTCTTTCCAAAACCATATTAAGAGCCTCACATTATTAAAAAAATAAGAACATCCTTCAAAAAGTCTCGATTTGTCTTCAAAGATGGAGAAAATGATTTCACCTAGCTTCAATTTTATTTCACCCAAGAAGTTCAAATTATTTTTTGATCCACCCAATCAAAAAAATATTCAGAAATCCATAATCTGGTGAATTTGCAGATCAAAGCAAGATCCCGCATATATTAAATTATTCTTTGAACTTGTGGGTTTAACCTCATATTTTATATGCATTGTTATTCTTGAATTTAACATTTTATTTTGTATTATGTCGTGTTGTTGGATTTAAAATCATATTGTTTCTATCTTATACTTCTTTTGACAAGTAATGCAATGGATTTATAACTTTCTAGGATGTATTATAAGAAGGTTTCTTTAACAAACCAGAATCCCCACTCACCCAACTTCTTTATGAAAAAAATGTATAAAATTAAAAAATTTAAAGGGAATACCAATATACCCAAAATCTTTTGAACTTCCCAAACAATGTGACATAAAAAAGAGGCCTCACTTCCAAAACTCATCATGAATAGCGATGTAAAAAAACCCTAGTATTGCATTTATTATTTTCTTAATATGAAAGCATTACAGAATAAAAAACTAAAACAACATGGATAAATATTTTCATAAATTTTATAAAATAATTCATATATAATGGATGGTTTATTATCTAAAAAACAAAAATGAAATAAGGAATAACTTTCATAAATTTGGTAGAATAATTACTTATAACATATAACATGTTTATTATAAAATGATAAAAAACATTTGATAAAAACTTTTAGGGCATGCTTAGTAAGAGTGATATTAAAGTTTAAAAATAATATATAGAATGTTTGATATTATCATTTAGGAATGAAATTAAAATTCAAAGATAAAATTTAGTATATCAATCTATATTTTGATAAATTTTGCAAAATATGTGATGATATCATTTAATTTTTATTAAAATTAAATTAAAAAATAAAAATAAAAAAGTATTTTAAAAATAATCTATTAATAAAATATGATAGGCTTAGATAATAAAAGTATTCGATGGAGTAATCATTTCAATAATTTATTTTTAAAATATGGTATGTTTATATAATAAAAAATATTTGATGGAGTAATTTAAAATGAGTGTAATATGAGTGAAATTAACATTAAAAATAAGAAACAAAAATGAAAAATTAACTTATTTACATTTTGTAAGAGTTTTATAATAATATTTTATCAAAAATAAGATATCACAATCAATATTTTGGATAGAGTAATGTATAATTCATAAAATGTATGTTTCCAAGTTTTTGTGTCTCATTCTAAAACCTTAAGTTAATCAATAGAGACTTAAACAAATTATCAAACATGTAAAGTAAAGAAATTATACTTAATTCTCAAAAGTGAAGATTTTAAACCAATTACCAAACATATAAAGTAAAGAAATTATACTTAATTCTCAAAAGTGAAGATTTTAAACCAGAAATTACGGCAAAAAATTGATTTAAACAAACATAAAATAGTCTGAAAAATCTATAACCAAAAAGTGAAAAATCAAGGCTAATAAAAAAGTAAACAGAAAATTAAAAAATCAAAGCTAATAAAAAAAGTAAACAGAAAATTAGTTATAACACTCGTATTTTCCAACCTTCGCGTTTGACCTCTTCTCTGATCACTCATTTACAAGTGCACTTCACTGGTTAGTTCCGAAATGAAACTCTAGGAATACCGTATGATATCTCTCTCTACCAAGTAGCAGTTATTTATTTTCTTTTCGTCATCAATTTGACTGATTTGGAGAGGGGACTCCTTGAAGAAAACTAAGGTTTTGTTTTGTAAAGTTATTAGAGCACAAATACAGATTCAGTTGAAGAATAATTGTATAAACTTGCAAGAAATTAAAAAAATAAATTTGGAATCGAGAATTAATTTGATTATTCAATATTGGTTTGAGAATCAATACATAAAACAAATAAGTTAAGCTTAGTTGTACATGCAATAACTATGGATAATTGAAGCTGAGTGTGCTTTATGTTCTATTAATGTTCACATGCACCACATGCAAACACTAAAGTTAAATAATTAAATCCAAGCACACACCACGTGTAAGCACTCGAGTTAACTAACTAAATCCAGGTGCAGACCACATGTAAACACTCGACTTAACTAACTAAAGTCAAGTTCACATCACATTCAATAACTAGAGTTGAAATGAATTTAATTTAGGCTAATTAGGTGCATGTACACCACCACCCACCCTTAAGCATAATTTAGGTGAGTGTCACATACAAAATTAATGAGCTCTGACAACAAGGCCATTTTAGGTACCCTTATGCAATGTGTGAAAAGAGGAAAGAGGGAAAACTAAGTGGGAAGAAAATCCCCCCTCAAAATATAATACAAAAAGTAGAGAAAAGACAACTACTAGGCAGTCCTGTCGTTCACCCCGAGAGGATCTCGCAGAAATAGAAACTTCTGCTTAGTGAAAGTCTTAGTGAAGATATCGATAGCTTGCTTGTAACTCAGACAATACTGAAGATTGATGATCGCATCATGAATTAGTTCTCTAATGAAGGTCATGTGGATCTCGATATGTTTGGTCTACAACTGCATCATTGGATCTCTACAAAACTTTAGCGTACTTTGATTATCAAATCAAATGATAGTTCGACAATGGACACTAATACCAAGCTTAGATAGGAAATATTGTAGCCAAATGGCTTGAATAGTGGCATTGACTACTCCTCTGTACTCAGCCTCTACTGATGAAAAAGCAATGGCAACCTACTTCTTGCTTGACCAATGAATTGGTTCGGATCCCAAACTAACTACATAACCGGAGGTGGAATTGCGATCAATGTTGTTGCTAGTCCAATTTGAATCCATGAACCCAATGAGATACAAAGAAAAAATTTATGCATAATGAATCCCATAGGTGATTTTCCTCTAAATATATCGAAGGATGCACTTTGCAGCTTTCCTGAAATTCATGTGTCTCCTCCATGTATTTGGAAACTTCTCCTATGACATATGAGAGATCTAGATGGTAGTGAGTGAGATAAAGTAGACTTCCCACAAGCTGACAATACAATGTGCAATCAACCAATGGTGTATGTTTGCCATTCTTAAGCTTTATCCCTGATACGAAAGGTGTGGCTACTTGTTTGCATTCACTGATGTGAAATTGTGCCAAAAGATCTCTAGCATACCTTGATTGAGAAATGGTAATCCCAGAACCACTGTGATTGATATCTAGTCCAAGGAATAAATTTAGCAAGCCCATGTTTTTCATAGAAAATCGTTTATTCAATGTAGTTTTAATCTCAACAATGGGAGAAGTTGAGCTACCTATTATCAAAAGATCAACTACGTAGAGTACTATGATCAACAAGAAGTCAATTTTCTTCAAAAAATAAACATTGGAATCATATTTATTGTTGAGATATGGCAACAAGAATATTCCAATTTAATTTGTCATTGAATTAAATTGTGAATTAAAATCGAATTTAGTCTTAACAGTTGCTTGGAGATAATTAATTAGTTTATTTTAAATTAATTAGTTGGAGAAATTCAAGTTAGAAGTATTTCTGAAGTCATGCAAGAGTTATCCCTTAAATTAAGGAGATAAGATTGAGTTATATTTGAGTTGTAATTAGTTAACTTAGTTTACTGAGTTAAGTCCAGTTAAATTAGTTCCAAACTATTTGAGGAACTAATAGTGAGTTAGCATTCAGTTGATGCATTAATGCACTCAATTGGTGCTACTCTAGTTAATTGAAGATTCCCTCATCAGAAACTCATGCATGTCTATTATGAGAAATACCCAGTTGAGATTAATGTTCAAGGACAATGTACTATTAGTTGCATGTGTTTTCTCATGGGGAAATCTCATTCATGCAGTCAAGGTTTCATCCTTGAGGATTGTGCAGTTTTGAAGGCTTATTTTTCCACTTGGTAATAGGCTAATCATCCACAAGGAAAAACACAAGGAAATAGGAGCTTGGAGGGTAGAGAGGAAGGCTAGAGAGAAGCCAAGATTTCCTATGAGCATCTGTGAGGATTTTACTAAGCGTTGGCTAGCTGTGAGAGCTAAGGCTTTGTATAATTCCTATGTATTTCCACCATGTATGATAATACAATAGATGGGGTTTTTATCTAAGACTTTCCCCTAAGTATTTTCATGTGTATTGTGCCATTGATTCTTCTTCTTCTGGTTATATTGTTCAGCTCGATCTTTAAGCTTCCGCAAATTGATAGTAGAAGTAGGTTATAGTATTCTGCTTTGATTTATATTTCATTATCGGGTTAACCTATCATAGATTTTCTACATGGTATCAAAGCTATGAATAGTATACTGAGAAGAGAATTCAAAGTTTGAAGTTCGGGGTTGTAGGTGAAAATGAATTCATATCATACTTCAAGGTTGGCTAATGGCATTCTATGGCTTGAGACTCGAGTATGCCTTATAAGGTAGCTCGAATTACATAGCATGGAAAGATAGAATGGAGGTTGTATTAGAAGACAATGGCTTGAAGGAATTCATTGATAAAAAAATCCCAAAGCCAGCTTCAACTAATGCATAAGAGTTGGCTGAGTGGAAGAAGTGTGTGGTGAAGGTGAGACACATCATCCTTGAGGGAGTTTGAGTCCATATTGTCTCGAGTCTCCATGGGAAGGATACTCCATTTACAATGTGGAAGACATTGAAGGACCTCTACCAGAACACTAGCGACCAGAGGAAATTGGCACTGAAGGATAAGATTTGAAGAATCAAGATGGAGAAGGGCGATACTATTTCCACATATTTGAACAAGCTCACCACCTACAGAGATGAGCTTGGTAGTGTGGGAATAACTACTGCCGATGATGATATGGTGAGCCTCGCTCTCCTTGGCCTTCCATAGAGTTGGAATAGCTACCAGGACTTTGTGACTGGAAGGGAGAAATTGTTGGATTGGGAACAACTGTGGTCAGACCTTATGCAGGAGGAGATCATAAGGAGCACACGAGATGGTTCTTCATCCCCGAATGATGATGAAGAAAATCTGGCCTTAGCAAGTAAGGCAAGGAAAGGGAAGGGGAAGGATTCCCATTTCAAATCGAATTCCTCTCATGGAGGGAAGAAGGGTAACATGTCTAAAGTAAGATGCTTTAATTATCACGAGCTAGGACATTATGTGACTAATTTCCCATTGAGGTAGTCCAATAAGGGATCCTCAGAAGGATCAGAAGGTGAGGCATTAGCCTCTCAGTTCGAAATGGACTTTACCCTCATCGCATGCATGGTGTCATCGATGATGTGTTGTGTCTAGTATCTTGATAGTGGAACCTCATTCCACATGACCGATGATAAAAATTTATTCAGTTCCTTGGAGGAGAAAGACTTCAAGATGTGCATAGAGATGGGTGACGACGGAAGGTATAATGTTTTAGGAGTGGGCATAGTTGCTTTTCAGAGGGAGCATGGAGCTCCTCTCACCTTGACAGATGTGATGTATGTGCCTATATTGAAGAAGAACTTGGTATCGGTTGCGAGGTTGGACAACAAAGGCTATGATGTTGTCTTTAGTAAAGGAAAGGCATTCCTAAGATACATAGCCATGGGTTAGAACAAGAGGATAGGATTCAGGTGAAGAATCTTTATAAACTAGAGGTAGATGATTGTGCAGCATTCAGTATGAAAGCAGAATTGGTGCAAAGCCAAGACATTGGCGAGTTGTGGCACAAGAAGTTGGGCCATTTCCATAATGGGGCTTTGAAAATAATGCAGCAGATATCTATAGGACTTCCCAAAGGTAAACTTGATAAAGTTGACACATGCAAAGGTTGTACCTTGGGAAAGTACACCAAGTCTTCCTTTCATGATTGAGAAAGTTGAGCAAAGGCTATCTTAGAGCGAGTTCATACTGATTTGTGTGGACTATTCTCGATGACATCCACAAATAAGCAAAGGTATTATGCGATTTTCATTGATGACTATTCTCGTAATTGCTGGATTTATTTCCTGCACAAGAAGGACCAAAATTTCACAAAGTTTTGTGAGTTCAAAGCTTTGGTCGAGAAAGAGTCAGGGAAGAAGATCAAGGCCTTGAGAAGCGAAAATGGTGGAGAATATGTCTCTCAATAGTTTAAGGACTTCTTTGCAGAAAAAGGAATTAAACAAGAATTGACAGCACCTCATAACCCACAGCAAAATGGGGTGGCCGGGAGGGAGAACAAAACTATTGTAGGGGCAGCACGGGCAATGTTGCATGACCAAGGCCTACCACTTCACTTGTGGGATGAGGCAAGGAATACAGTGGTCTATTTTCATAATAGAAGCCTGCATCGCATACTTGGAACGAAGAGACCAGAGGAAGCTTTCTTTGGCTCATCGGTATATTGCAATGTGACAAAGAATGCACAGAAGAAGTCTGAGTTGATAGCAGAGTTGGGAATATTTGTGGGGTACTCTAATACACCTCACAGCTATCAGGTGTACTTGCTTACCAGTCGAAGGACAGTGGTTCGTAGAGATCTCAAGTTTGACGAATAGAAGACCATCGGAGTTTCTCTTGAGAGGGAGCTCCAACTACATGTTGTGAAGGAACTGTTGGTTCCTAAGTAGAAGGAGCCTCAGACTGATGCGGAGCAGCCGCATTCATAGGTTCTAGGAGTAGAGACATCCACTCAAGCAGAGTCTTCTAGAGATGGACGGAAATGCACAAGAGAAGCTGACATATTGTTGGAGGATGCGAGAGAGAATGTGGGAGAACCATCTTCTCAGCACAGACAGAGGAGGTCACCTGAGAGGTACACTGGATACATGGCCCTTGCTAGGGAATGTGTTGAGACAGAGCCATCTTCCTTTGAGGAAGCAGTGCAGTAGCCGATTTGGGTTGAAGCTATGATGGAGGAGTATGACTCCATAGTTCGTAACAGTTTTTGGGACGTGGTTCCCAGACCGTAGAACAAGTCAGTTGTGAGTTCCCATTGGCTTTACAAGGTAAAGAAAGCTACTGATGGTAGTGTGGAGAAGCATAAGGCAAGATTTGTTGCCATGGCTTTTCATAGGTTGACGAGGATCATGTTGTTGTAGTATATTTCAACAGATGAGAAAGATGCTGACATTTTGACAAAGGCATTGTCAAAGTGTAAATTCGAGTTCCATAGAGATAGGATCAGGGTGGCAGATAATCCCTTAATTGTTGAGAGGGGGTGTTCAAATATGGGAACAAGAATATTCCAATTTCATTTATCCTTGAATTATATTGTGAATTAAAATCGAATTTAGTCTTAACAACTACTTGGAAATAATTAATTAATTTATTTTAAATTAATTAGTTGGAGAAATTCAAGTTAGAAGTCTTTCTAAAGTCATGCAAGAGTTATCCCTTAAATTAAGGAGATAAGATTGAGCTATATTTGAGTTGTAATCAGTTAACTCAGTTTACTGAGTTAAGTCCAGTTAAATTAGTTCCAAATTGTTTGAGGAACTAATAGTGAGTTAACATTCAGTTGATGCATTAATGCACTCAACTAGTTCTACTCTAGTTAACTGAAGATTCCCTCATCAAAATCTCATGCATGTCTATTCTGGGAAAGACCCAGTTGAGATTAATGTTCAAGCATAGTTCACTATCAGTTGCATGTGTTTTATCATGGAGAAAACTCATGCATGTAATCAAGGATTCATCCTTGAGGATTGCGCAGTTTTGAAGGCTTATTTTTCCACTTGGTAATAAGTTAATCATCCACAACGAACAATGTAAGGAAGTAGGAGCTTGGAAGGTAGAGAGGAAGGCTAGAGAGAAGCCAAGATTTCCTGTGAGCATCTATGAGGATTGTAATGAGAGTTGGCTAGCTGTGAGAGCTAAGGCTTTTTATAATTCCTATGTATTTCCACCATGGATGATAATACAATAGATGGGGTTTTTATCTTAAACTTTCCCCTAAGTATTTTCATGTGTATTGTGCCATTGATTCTTCTTCTTCCGGTTATATTTTTCAGCTTGATCTTTAAGCTTCCACAAATTGATAGTAAAAGTAGGTTATAGTATTCTGCTTTCATTTATATTGCATTATCAGGTTAACCTATCACATATTTTCTACATTCGTAGCATACAAAATATCCCGATAACATATATGAATGCATCTTTTCATACCACGCTCTAGGTGCCTACGCGAGGCCATAGATAGACTTATTTAGTTCTCTTACTAAAGATGAATTTTTCACGTATCCTTGTGGCTTCTCCATGTAGATTTCCTCCTCGATATCATAGTGAAGAAAGGAATTCTCCAAATCCATATGAATCACCTCCCATCCTCTTGCTACAATGGATATAGCTCACCGAATGGAATCCATTTTTGCCACTGGAGCAAAAGTGTCTTCACAGTCAACACCATGTAGTTGCTGAAAAAATTTTGCCACCAACCATGCCTTATATCGACTAAATTTTGCATCTTCTGCTTTCTTGGTCTGATAAACCCACTTTAACCTCACAAGTTTACGATTGGAAGGTAGTGGAACCAGATCCAAAGTCTAGTTCTTAATGAGAGAGTTGTATTCCTCATCCATAGTTGCTTCCCATTTAGGATGCCTAGTTGCTACTGCATAAGTCTATGGATCAAATGCATGCATCATATAAGCATGCATGGGCATGCATGTCTCCATAGCTTAGAGCGCTTATGGATCTTCCTCAAACTAATGTATAGACAGAAATCCTTGGAATATGAAAGACATTCTCAAAACTTCCATCTTCAAATTCCCAAAACTTCCACTCTTCCTTATCGAGTTGCTTCAACTACAGAATTGTCCCCCATGAGAATAGGAGGTCCCTAGTATGCATGTAGAGACAAAAAGGGTTCCTTTGAAGAAGTCATATGATGTGAAGCTTCTGAATCTATGATCCATTCTTATGGTGTAGAATTAGGGGAAACCAAAGCATGCCCATTACCCCTTGTTTCTGATGGTTTTTCCTCCGTCTTCTTCTTAGCGCTTTCTGGAATGTGATGACCAAAATTATTTTCTTGAAGAGTCTTTGCCATTAGATCAATAGTCTTATGCATGTAAGAGGATTCAAGATGATAACCTCTATTACAATAAGGACACTTGGAGTTTTCTTTCTTACCCTTGGAGTTGGAAGAATCATCTGGAGGTTTTGGATTTCATCCCTTTCTTGGATCAAGATCTCTTGCCTTTCCTTTCCCTTTGGATTGTTGATTTGGTTTCGATTTGGTCTTTCCTTTCTCATGCATGGCAAGTGCATGTGTATTTCGAGACCTTAATGAACCCATTTTGATGGGCTTATCCTGCTCATGAATGAGAGACTCAATAAATGCATCAAGTTCGGGCATTTTGCATTTATCTCTAGTTGCAAGTCTAAATGTATGAAAAGTAGAAATGAAAACAACATATTCAAGGCCTAATTTAGACAAAATAGAAAGTACCAATTAACCTTCCTGTTTGATTTATCGATCCCGCAATCATGCATGGAGAAAACAATGCAATTGTAGAAGCAAATGATTTTAATTTCATAAAGAAATCCTGAATGTTCTCAAAGTTGTTTGGATCTAAGGAATTCAGCTCATTTTCAAGAATATGAGCTTGCATCTCATCTTGATTTCAAAATAATTTTTCTAAGGTTGTCTAGATCTCATTCGGAGTACTACATGTGTCCACATGGAAACAAAATGCTCGAGATATGGACAACAATAGAAAACCAAAAGCCTCATCCATCCTATTGAAGTATTTGGATTTTTCAATGGCGGAATTTGGTTCAGCTTCTGTATTCATAACTATCCGATACAATCCTTTTCCTCTATGGTGAAGACAAATATTTGGTTTCCATTGGAAGTAGTTATACAGAGTAAGAATAGTTGAAGATGAAAACTCAATTCTTTCACATAGCAACAATTGTGGCAGTTCTCCAATATTTTGATCTACAAATCAAATTTCCCAACAATTTCCAATTCTTTGATCTTCAAAACTACAAAATACTTTTGAAGCACCTTCTCAAAGCCCCTATAGCTCTGATACCATGTAAATTTATTATAGCACAAACACAGATCTAGCTCAAGAATAATTGCACAAACTTGCACGAAATTAAAAAAAATAAAATTGGAATCGAAAATGAATTTGATTATTCAATATTGGTTTGAGAGTCAATATATAAAGCAACTAAGTTAAGTTTAGTTGTACATGCAATAACTATGGATAATTAAAGGTAACTGAAGCTAATCATGCTTTATGTTTTGTTAAAGCACTAGATTTAACTGACTAAAGTCAAGTGAACACCACATGTAAGCAATCGATCTAACTAACTAAAGTCAAGTACACACCACATATAAGCACTTGAGTTGACTAACTAAAGACAAGTTCACATAACATGCAATAACTAGAGTTGAACTGAAGCTAACTAAAACTAACTATATGCATATACACCAACATACCTTACCTACCTTACTAGAGGCAATCAAAAATCTCTCACTCCTTCAAACAATAGGAGAAATCTCCTTCAAATAGTAGGAGAGATGTGAGATCTCTGCTTGCTACAACATCTCAGAAGCAACTCAAGTAGGAGAGATGTGGGATCTCTACTCGCTACAACATCTCAGAAGCATCTTGGCAACTAATACTCAGTCTCTTTCCGGCAAGAAATCACTCACTCCTTTAAATAGTAAGAGAGGCTTTGTAATCCCACTAAGCAGCAACATCTCAGGAACTACGGCAAATCAGGGACAACTACTGCATTTCTAATATACATGTTTTAATGGAAAAACCTTAAAGAAGGATTATGGAGTTAAGGAAAAGGGTAAATCATTTTGATTAATCTCATAAAGAAATTTATTGTAAGATGTTTATATGTTTGTTTATTAAATAATATAAGCTATTATATCTAAAAATATATATATTTAACAATATATTTTTAATGTAATTTTATGAAAGTCTACAACAAAATATATATATTTAACAATATATTTTTAATGTAATTTTATGAAAGTCTACAACAATCATTGCCACTCAATCAACGAATAAAAATTTAACTCATAACTTCCTTGCATATCTAAATCATGTGTTTAAACCCTGTTTAAAATTAATTTTTACCAAATTGTGATTACAAATTTACCACACCTGTTATTAATGACCACATATGATAATTAGTGATAAAAAATTGAAAACAAAATTTATAAAACATAAATTGAATTCTTCGAAGTATGGATTTTCACATTCTGAAATGCATAGCTCAATTAGCCATTTATATTCATGGCCCCCTCAAATATTTTTAATGCCTTTTATGGCCCCCTCACCTAAATAAAATTTATAAGAAACAAATTGAATTATTCCATCCATATCTCTTCACATTTTGAAACATATAGTTCCATTAAAAATTTGTGTTCATGGTCACATCAAATGTTTGTAATGGTCTGGATGACCTACCCACCTACTCAACAACAAATGACATGCATAAAATGGAAGGCTAATGCATGTGCTTGTCTATTTCTGTTTCGTAGTAATTAAGGAGCCATCCAACTCACTGGTCACAGGCTCAAATACAAACTTGGAGACATGCACTTTTCTTTTTCCTGGTAATTAAAGTGTCATCGATGTCACAAGCTACTACAGATACAAACTTTAGGAATAGGTATTTAGCTTTCTCAT
Source organism: Pinus tabuliformis (assembly GCA_031772625.1). Taxonomy (NCBI): domain Eukaryota; kingdom Viridiplantae; phylum Streptophyta; class Pinopsida; order Pinales; family Pinaceae; genus Pinus; species Pinus tabuliformis. The sequence goes on from CM062818.1 coordinate 488,319,501, forward strand.
TTTATGTTGTAATAGTCTACTATATTATCTTATTTTGTGATTATTTATCATTTTTATTGTTGTAGTTGTATAGAAGGCCCATGGAAGATTAATACCACATTATTATCAAAGCATCATTCGATTGGAGTTTGTTAATTTGTTGACAATATCTTCCTCATAAGGCACCATCCATCCAATGGGGCATGAATGAAACTCTACACACATGGACAGATAAATAGGGTTTTTTTAGTGTACGCCTTTTGAGATTGTTATAAAACACCAATAGTTCATTTTACATTTTACAGTTGAAAAAATTGTAGCAATAATTCCATTTATACCTCGAGATGTTTTTACATGTATCTTTCCACTAGTCTTGTGGCTCATAAGAATGATGTATATAGTTTTGGAGTGTTTTCATTACAAATCATATGTGGGAGAAATGCCTTCGATAAGGATCTACCCATTGATGAAAGATTACTCTCAATGTGGGTAAAGATTTTATTTTCAACTAATCATCCAAAATTTATGTATGATCATCCTGATTAATTACATATTTATGTTTTTATTTTGCATTTGTATGAATAATTAAATTAGCAGGTGAGAGATTATGTAGGGATCAATGAAAACCCTAGAAATTATAGACAAGAAGATGGAAGGAAAGGATCATATGAAATGAATCATTATCATTGCCAAAGTGGCCCTTAGATGTCTTCAGAGTTCATATTTTAGGCCGAGTGTTAGTAATGTAGTAGGAGAGTTGAAATGGTCTTTCATATTTCATGATTATAAAAAAAAAACTTGTAAAATGTTTCAATTTTTTGAATGAACGAAACTCATGAAATTGAACCTTTTCAAAATTTCCAATTTCGTGCAAATATGGCTTAAAATATGAATAGATTGAGATAAGGCATAATATAACAGTGTACAAAGTAACTCATTGTGAATATAAGGTTGCCTCTAAGGACACCTCAAGCATCATCATAAATGATATTAACCACTCTGAAATTTTGAACATCAGAAATATTCATGGTGTGATACCCAAGCCATTAAACGCGTTCTGTTATCCCTCCTCGAGGTCCAAAGCTCATATATTCACCATAATACAATGCACAAAAACCATAACCATAGTTTTACACCAACTCTAATGAATAATGTTCTTGCTTTTCACCAAAAAAATCGAATTTGTATTGAGTTACCATGATTACAATACCACGTTGTTCTCGGTAGTCTTGGTAGTTTGAGTTGCCATGGTTAGTTTTAATGATTTTTAATTTAATTTATAAATAAGTTATTTTAAATAGATAATACCATTAACTTAATGTACTAAATGCATCTCTAAAAGTATATATATATATAATTTAGTTTTATCAATTTTAATATGTAATAAATATAGATATTATATTATATAATTGATTTATAAATTTAATTGAATTTATAACTTTTATGATAATATCTCTTAATGTTCGTTGAAAAAATTGAAACATTTTACGAGATTGTTACAAAGCATTTTCTTTAAGATTGTTATAAAACATCAATCCATACACAGTAATTTCTAAATCTGTAATCAATGGCTATGAGCTATGTTAATATGAAAGGCCTATGATGAGAAGGCGTATGATAAGAATAATTTCATTTCTTACACATACGTATGATGACAACAGTTTCATTTCTTACACATAGGACAAAAATCGTCTAAAGCTTAATGCTCTCTGCTTTTTGAACAATTCTCAGTTTTCTACAGATTTTAGTCCCCATTTTTATTTTTGCTCATATAAAATCACTGAACTGTATTTTAGCGAAATTCACCCCACCAATATCAATTCTCATGCAACACTCAACATTCATTCATATCAAAATTTAAACCAATAATGAATTGAATCCCGATTGCTCGAACCAATTTGCCACCATGTATAATTCATTTAAAGTTTTATGTTTTAAGCTTTTAGTTTAAAGTACCCTTTAAGATTTAATATTTTGGTATTAGTTTTATGTTTTAAAAGTTTTATTTTTATTTTTATTTTAGGTTTTGATTTTAGTTTTTAGCACGTTTTAGGTTCAAGTTAATGCTTTAGTTTCAAATTAATGCTTTAGGTTTAAGGTTTACAATTTAGTTTAATTTAGTTATGTTTTAGATTTTTAGTATTTTAACATAAGTTTAAGATTAATATTAATATCAAGATTAAAATGATAATAATAATATTATTAATATTAATATTAATATTACTATCAATTTTTAATAATTAATACTAAAATTTAATAATAATATTCATATTAATATTATATTTATTAATATTATAAACACAAGATATTATTAAATTCAAAAAATTAATATTATAAACTTTTGGAATTCCTAATATAACATTTCAATATTAATAATATTTTAACATTAATAATATTTTAACATTAAATATTATTAGTATTAGTTATTATATAACATTAATATTAATATTAAAAATTTAAAACATTAATATTCATGAATATCATCATTAATAATAATAATAATATTAATAATATTGTTAATATAATAATTTAAAAAATATATATTATTAATAATATCATTAATATAAAGATTCACAAGTAGTCGGGAGCTCGTGAATGATGGCAGTCTAGGGTTTCTAACAAACCCTACCACGACAGGAGTATAGGTGCAGTAAGCCTCCATTGCAGCGACGTAGTCTCTCGAGCATTGGTTTAGACGCATTGACAGAGTCTACATAATGAATATTCTGATGGGGGAGGCCATGGGGCCTCCTCACATAGGTAACAACGACAAATGAAATCCCAACTTGAATACCAATAAAAATGAAAAGCCATCGTCTGGAACAGTGGCACAGCTGCCGAATCAATCCGCCCAGCAGCAGGAGGTGGAAGCTTGAAACAAAGGGAAGGAGAATGACTCCACGGAAAATGTAGAACCCGTGAAGGTGAAATCATCCACATGCAAGCCCATAGTAGCATAGCGCCCCAAGATCGACTTACCAAGCCATCAAATCAATGCCCAAATATAGTTTATGAAGTATCATGCGCTTATAGGTAAATTCAATGGTTTCTGGCCAACAGAGAAAGCCTTGCAGGGATGGATTGCTTCAAAATGGAAACCAAAAGGACATGTTACCCTACAACTAGGGCCAAAAGGTTTCTTAAATGCTATATTCAACTGCATCAAAGACAGGAATAGAATCGTAGATGGCGACCCTTATTTCTTCAATGCAGCGGGTCTGTATTTAAGGGATTGGATTGAAAGATTTAATCCATATAAAGAGGACTTCAGCTGGGCACCAGTTTGGATTGGAATGTACTCTCTACCTCTGGAATACTGGGATGAGGAATCGCTAAAATACATTGGCAATGGCCTAGGAGAATTCATAAAGATTGCAGAGGAAGCAAAGCTCTAAAGTTCTACCTCGTACGCTCACATCTGCGTTTACATGCAGCTAGGCAAAGCCCTCATGGATTCGGTAAGCCTACTTCATGATGATTTTGAATGGATTCAGCCCATAGATTATGAACATGTGCCCTTCAGATGTAGAAAATGCCATGCTCATGGCCATCTATTCTGAGACTGTCCTTTAAATGCTTCCCCCAAAACCAATGATAACTCAGAGAAGTCTGATTCTGAAGGATTCACCAAGGTTACCAATCAAAAGAAGCATGCCAAAAAGCCCCCATTTGCCCCCAAAAACCCCATGCCCACTTCCTCTGCACCATCCACTAGTAATAGCTTTGATATTTTGTCACAACATTCCATGCCTGAAGCATATCCGTCCAAACCTCTTGAACCATCCACCACGCCATCTACCTCAACTCAAGCTATTGATTCTAGTATAACTTTGAATGATTCGAAAATAGATCAAAAGATAGCAGCCTCTCCCTCCATCCCCAACTAGGAGACAAATATAGTTATATGGTAGGAAAAAGGAATGGACATCGACAGATTTTTATTAGATCCTTCCAAGACAACTGACTTAATGCCTGAGAGGAGCCAGCCTAGCCACATGGACGAGGAACTGGAGAGCTTTGACCTCAGATACCTTGACATCTTTAGTCTTGAACAAGCTTGCCGAAAGAAAGGGTTTGACAAAATTCCAGATAGGCATATCGAATATTTGGAAGTAGTCCTTTCAAGAGTGCATCAACAGAGAACCTTAGGCATACAACTAGGTAGCAGCTGGGATGGGAAAAATCTCCACAAATATAGCAAGAAAAGGGGAATAAAGACAGATCTACAAAGAACCATCATCATTGGGGAAATGTTGGTGGAGTCAGGAAGATATTCCAAGTTAACTAAGTACTATTGGTTGTTACCCATTGGTCAGCCATGAAGCTTATCTCATGTAATTTAAGAGGGCTCAATAGCCCTGGGAAATACAGAATGATAAAAAACATGATACAGCATGAAAGACCACAAATCTTCTTTATGCAAGAAACAAAATGCAACAGTAATACATTGGGTTCATTCTATCTAGAGCTTGGCCAGGATGCCACTCAGTTGCGGTGGATGCTTCTGGCGCCTTGGGAGGACTCACCATTGCATGGAATACGTAGGCTATCTTACTCACAGACTTTCATGCCTCCCATCATCTCATACAGGCCACTTTCCATGTTATAGGAACCAAAATACATGGTCATCTATCAAATGTATATTTTCCTCAGGACTCATTGCAAACGATTGTGTTGCTAAACACATTGGAAGCTCTCAATTCCACAAGAACAGACCCACTATGGATCACAGGTGGGGATTTAAACATGATTACTAAACTGGAAGAGAAAAATGGTGGCATAGTCAAATTGGACAATGAAAGCAGCCACTTTAGAGACTACATACAAAACAACTGGCTGATATATTTACCGTTCAATAATGGAATCTATACTTGGAATAACAGAAGATCAGAATCCCAACAAATTGCATCTTGGCTGGATCGATTTCTTATTTCAAATAATGCTATTCACCTAAGCAGGGACATCATAGCCTCAAACTTGCCTTTGTCAGGCTTGGACCATTGGCCCATTTCACTTCAGTGGCAAAGACTGGGAGACTCTACCAGAAGGCCTTTCCAATTTGAAACTTTATGGCTCTCTCATCCAGAGTTCAAAAATATGGTCAAAACAGCTTGGGAAAACTTCACTCCTCTTGAAGGATCAATCATGTATCAATTCCAACAAAGACTAAAGAATCTCAAATGACAAATCAAGCAATGGAATCATTCCACCTTTGGAAATATTTTTCAAGCTCAAAAAGCACTTGAGCAAAGCATGATTGAGCTCCAGTAGAGAATTATCGAGGAAGGAAGAACCGAAACTCTAGCAAATCAAGAACAAGATCTTCTTACTCAATTAGAAGACAAAAGGAAGAAAGAGGAGGTACTTTGGAAGAAAAAATCAAGAATCATATGGTTAAAAGAGGGGGAAAGGAATACCAAATTCTTTCATCGCACCACCATACAGAGATGAATGCATAATAATGTTACACAACTTCAAAATTAGTAGGGAGAAAGAATGGAGGAAGATGATGACATTGAGAGAGAACTCCTCACCGATTTTAAATCTATACATCAAGAGCCTCAAGTAAACAGGCAACTGGCCATAAACAAAATTCTTCAACATGTGCCTAAAATTATAAAAAAAGAGCATAATCAGCTACTACTTCGACCGGTTACTCTTCTGGAAGTCGAATCAGCAATGTCTCAATTGAGTGATGGGAAAGCCCCTAGACCTGACAGATTTACCTCCAACTTTTTCCATCACTTTGGGATCTCATCAAACTGGAGGTTCGGAAAGTTGTGGAAGAATCTCAGACTCTGCACTGGCTTCTTTCGTCTCTAAATGCAACCTTCATAGCTCTAATTCCCAAAGAAGATCAGCCAAATACTCTGGATAAGTTTAGGCCCATAGCACTCTGCAATGTTATCTACAAAATCATCTCGAAAGTCATTACCAATAGACTCAAGCTGTTGCTCCCTGTGCTCATCTCGCAGGAACAATTAGGATATATGGATTAATGTCAAATCCTAGATGGCATAACACTGATGCATGAGATCATTCACTCCCTAAAGCACAACAAACGAGCATGTATGCTTCTCAAAATTGACTTATCTAAAGCATTTGACAAATTAAGTCGGACATATATAAAACAAATTCTTACAGCCTTTGGCTTTAGCCCAACCTAGGTCAGATGGGTTATGAATCTTATTTCATCCACCTTTTTCTCCATCTTGGTAAATGACATCCCCTCTTGCCTCTTCTCCCCCTCTAGATGCATACGTCAAGGCGATCCCCTCTCCCCTTTTCTTTTTGTCCTCATGGCAGAAGGCTTAGGCCGTCTCATAAAGTATGCTCTTTATTCTCAAAACCTTAGAGGCATTTCTATCCATGGTTCCTCTGCCATCACTCTTCAACAATTCATGGATGATAATATGTTCTTCAGGCACCCTTCAGTCCAAGAAGGTTATACACTCAAATCCATGTTAGATACTTTCTCTGAGGCTTCAGCAACTACCATTAACACTGTTAAGTCTTAGATCTTCTTCTTTCATACTCGCTCAGTAACAAAAAGAAATATAACTAGAATCCTGGGTTTTACTATCGCCAATCTTCCCTCCAAATACTTTGGCACACCATTAGTCGACTCTGCTATAAGGCACGCATCCTGGCATCTACTCCTAGAAAAACTTGAAGGCCGCCTCTCTTTATGGACTTATAGAGCCCTCAATATGGCAAGCCAAATCATTCTTGTCAAAGTGGTACTACAAATTATGCCTCTATACCTTTTCTCTGTACTCGCAGCACCGAAGTGGGTGCTCAAAAAGATCAAGGACATACAATGCAAATTTCTCTGGGGATCCTCCAAGCAAAATCACAAATGGGTCTTAGAGAAATGGTCGACAGTTTGCACACCAAAAAAGCAGGGAGGCCTTGGACCCCTAAATCCTCAACATAGTAACGCAGTATGGGGGCAAGCCTATGGTGGCAAAGGTTATCAGCCCCACACACACCATGGGCCAAATTATGGAAAGAAAAATATGCAAATAATTGACCGCTGGAAGAGCTTATCAAACTCACAAATAATGATGTAGGCTCTCTAATTTGGAATGCATCAAAACAACACAAGGAAATGATACAACAGCATAGTTTTTGGGAGATTAGAGACGGTGGCACTATTGGATTTTGGGTTGACTCATGGCAAAAACGACCCAAATTATTAGAAGCCATCCATCCCCAAAATCCCGAGGAACATGCTATTCATCAAGATGAAAAAGTCTCTCAGCATTGGACACAACATATCAACCAGGGATAGAGGCAATGGAAAAAGGCAAAATAGATCATTCATTAAGAAACAGAGGACTTCTACAAAGCAATGGACACAGAGCTCAATAATAGGAAAATCAGATATTCAAATAAAAAGGACATTTTAAGATGGGGATACACCCCATGGGGAATTTTTTCAACTAAGGAGGCATATGGTTTGATGATTCAAACTCAGGAACCCATGGACCTAGTCTGGGAACATATGTGGACCCCTAGAATATGGCCCAAAGTATCTACTTTCATATAGTTGCTCTGTAATAGAAGAATTATCACATGGGATAATCTCATTACAAGAGGTTTTTGTGGACCCTCATACTACCCCAATTGAAATTATAAAAATGAAACCATTCAGCACCTCATGGATTCGTGCAACTTGGCCAACAAATTTTGGGAAAAACTCAACTTTAGGTGTCAAAGAACTTGCAGAATTTCAGGGGATATTATTAGCACCATTCGTAACTGGGTCTCCGCTCCCTACAATAGCAAGCTGCTAAATTCTCCATGGCAAATCCTTCCGAGTCTGCTTCTTTGGACAATTTGGAAGGAAAGAAATAAGAGAATCTTTAAGAATCAATGCACTCCCCTGGACATCATTTGGAGCAATTTATGCCAGAATGTTCAAGAAACCTTGGCTCTCCGAAAATGGCAGGCAGATGATCTTCCTACTGAAGCACAGGAACAGAATATTTGGGAGAATTTGCATATCCTGATTCTGCCTGTTCAGGATGATCTCAACATATCTCCCACCACTTCTAGCCCTTCCACTCAATGGAATCCCCCGCCAACAGGTATGATCAAGTTAAACATTAATGGTGCCTCAAAAAGAAACCCAGGCAAGGTAGGATATGGAGGTATATTCAGGAATCATGAAGGCACCCCTCTTTTAATTTATTTTAGATCAATTGGCTGGGATATGAATAACTCAGCAGAACTAGAAGGTCTATGGCAAGGAATTTGTTTAGCTCATCAATACAATTTTCACCCTGTTGTGATCGTAGGGGATTCCCAAATCCTCATCAACATGGCCAATCGAATTCAACTGGGGACCCCGACATCTAAAGTGGCTACTAGATAGAGACTGGCGGCTCGTTTAGAACTCATTGAGCAATGGTTAAAAAACAGAAGAGCTATCACCTTAAATCATGTCAAGAGGGAAGGCAACAAGGTTGCTGATCTTTTGGCAAATACAGGGGTAGAAAATGACCAAGTACTTAGATCAGGATCCCTCACCATCCTCAATGATAGCACTCAATTACAGGAAAGCACTGCCCTGGTGCACAAAGATGCAAAACTCCCAGATGCGGGTGTTTTCAATGGTTGATGCGATGGTGGAGATACAGGCCGGCAAGTGGTGTAGCCACATGGCCGCCCGTAATCTCACACACCGCACCATAAAAATGTCTTACAACCCTTTATAAATGCACTTCAATGCTAAACTCACACCAATTTACCACCGCCATCCCACCTTGGCTCTTCATTATGGAGACCTCAAGCACTTTTCGGCCCGCATCCTTGTCTGTTTATGCTCGTCTACCTCTGAAATGTAAGTGCCCCCTGGCTGTCGTGGAGCCAAGCACTCACATGACAACAGGCAGGAGATGCCAAATTCTCTATTGTACAGAGTTCAGGAAGGGCTACCACTATTCGTAGAGCCTGTTATGTAACTTGACCCTCGCTTCTGAGCCTTCTGACTCTGATAACGCTACGCTAAGTGACCATTTCTACTCCGTGCCTACTCCTCACAGTCAGTCCCTTTCTCCCTATGAAATTATGCCTTAGCTACGTCAGCGAATGCGTTGCAGGAGGGGCAGCGGCAGAGGAAGAATGCTCCATTCTTCGCCCTCAATTGTCTCTGACTCCTCCTCCCCCTTGTCAAATCATTTCTCGGCTCGTTATCCTGATACACGTAGTGGCAGGGGTCGCACTCGCATTGTTAGCTCCCAGCCTTCGCAAACATGTCCATTTGCTACTTCTCTCTCTTCGAGCTCTCAACATTCCAATTATACAGCTCATTTCACATACCAATGCTCTCTGAATCGACCTCTTATCAAGGGCACCAAAACAATTACGTTCTGGGAGGAGCCTTCCATCGCTTAAGGACGTCCCACTAGTGCAATGGAGAAGAACAACACTGCATAGGGTGAGCCTTTTTCTTTCAATTATGATAGTAGCAGAGCAGAATTGAGAAAATTTGGACCACCCCACAGTCAGCAAGATTGAGAAGGAAGACACGGGTGAACTGCAAAAAGAAGAGGATGACCTCGATGCCTACAGGTGCCTAATTCTTGAATAACACCCATAAACACCAAATGACAACTAAACCAACACGTTTCTTCAGGTTTCAAGTTCTCGACACCCAGTCCTATGGGTTTATTTATGCATTTTTGAGAAAAATAGTTAGTTTTGAAGCTGTTTTCAAAAGAATATCACACTATGTACACATGTTGGTTTTCTCTGTGAGGGCAGCAAGTCTATTTAGGACTCGACTAGTTTCCCTCTTCTAGGTAGTCTTCATTTTGTTTTGGTTGTAATATGCCATGAACTTTGGCTAAGAACTATAGAGGCCAGTGCCTCCATGTATCATTTTGTTACAGTAATAGATTTTAGACATATTTAGAATATATATATATATATATATATATATATATATATATATATATATATATATATATATATATATATATCATTAATATAATAATATGCATAATATTCATAATTTCTAGAAAATAAAATAATATTATTAATCTTATTAATGTTAATTATTTTTTAAAATTATTAGTATTTAATATTATTAACATAATAACATTAAAATTATTAATAATATTTAAAATATAATAATGATATTAATAAGATTTAATTAATAATATCAATATTATTAAACACATTAACATTGTCAATATAAATAGAATTAACATTAGTATATTAAATAATAATAATAATTATTATTACTATGTAATAATTATTAATACAAATTTAAATCTAAAAATTATGTACTAATAACGATATTATTAATCGTAACCATATTGTCTAACGAGGATCAACCAAGGTTAGAATGGCCAAACATGGTCACCACACTCTCTATGGTTGAACATGATCACCAAGCTCTATGATTGAACGTGGTCAAACATTGTAAAATTGGACAAACATATTCCCTCATAGAAAAATATGATCAACATGCTAAAATATATCAAACCATGGCAAGTGTAGGTCAACTATTGTCGATCATGATCATCTTTAAATATTATTAATATTAATATTAATTATTATATAGCATTAATATTAATCATTTAAAATAATAATAATATTATTATTATTATTATTATTATTATTATTAAAAATATATTATTAATATTATTTGTCTAGAAAAATAATATTATTAATCATAATAAATTTTTAAAATTGTTAGCCTTTAATATTATTAATTTAATAACATTAATATTATTAATAACATTTAAATTATAATATAAATATTAATAAATTTCAATTAAAAATATCAATATTAGTAAACAAAACATGGTTGATATAATAGATTTAATATTAATATTAATAAATATATAATAAAGTAATTAATAAACATTTAAATATGAAAATTCTATACTAATAATGATATTATTAATATTAATTATGATATTTTAAAAATTATTAATGATAGTATTAGTGATATTAACATTAACATTTTTAATGTCATCAACCGTGATCAACCATGGGACAAGCAATGCCCTACTGTAACAAACAACATTGTCGTGTGTCCAACATCATCACAATGTGACAAGCAACATGACAATCATTATCACAATCATACATTACATTTCAATTTAATATTGAATAAATTATGGTTTAATATTCGAGTTTATAATATTGGATTCAAAGTTTAGGGTTTATTCTAGTTTATAATATTTGATTTAGGGTTTAAAAGCTTAAGGTTTTTAATCGTAGGGTTTTTAGTATTAATGTTAGGATTTATAATATAAATCTTATGGTTTAATATTATTAGGGTTTAATATTGTGCCATTGGAATGGTACATAAATCTATCCAACATCGCAGTTTGACAAGCATCATTGCAATATGACAAGCAGTGTGATAATCATTTTCACAATGATACATTACATTGCAATTTATTCAATGTCACATTGAATAAATTAAGGTTTACTATTCTTGTTCATAATATTGTTTTTGGGATTTAGGGTTTATAATCATAGTGTTTTTAATATCAATCATAGTGTTTGTAATCCCTTGGGTTTATAATATAAATCCTAGGGTTTAATATTATTGCCTTGGGTTTATCGTCGCAATGTGACAAGTATTGTGATAATCATTGTGACAATGATACATTATGTTGCAATTTATTCAATGTCACATTGTGACATTGAATAAATTAGGGTTTAATATTTTGGTTTATAATGTTGCCTTTAGGGTTCCAGGTTTATTCTAGTTTATAATATTGGGTTTACGGTTTATAATCATAGGGTTTATAATATTAATCGTACAGTTTATAATCACTTCGGTTTATAATATAAATATTAGGGTTTAATATTCTTGACTTGGCTTTATTATCTGTTGGGTTTATAATATTAATCATTTGGGTGTATTAATCTCTTGAGTTTATAATATTATTGGACTCTTACGTTTATTAATCCATTTGGTTTATAATTCCAATAGTTCCTTAGATTTATAATATTAATCCCTAATATCTATAATAATATATTAGGGTTTATAATATTAATATTGGACTTGATATATTAATATTAGGGTTATAACATTAATCCTAGGATTTAATATCAATCCCTTGGGTTTATAATCCCTTGCATTTATATTATTAATCTTATGATTTATATTCCTAGGGTTCAATATTAATCCTAGGGCTTATAATATAAATCCTAGTATTTATATAAATCTCTTGACTTTATAATATTAATCCCAAGGGTTTACAATATTAATGCCTTATGTTTTCAATATTAATCCCCTGGGTTTATCTATCCCTTGGGTTTATAATATTAATAATCCTTTCTATTTGTAATATTAATCTCTTGGGTTTATAATATTAATTGCTTGAGTGTAATAATCCTTCGGTTTTATAACGTTAATCCCTTGGGTTTATAATATTAATCACTTGAGTTTATTAGTCTCTTAGGTAAAAAAATCTATCCAACGTCGTGATGTGATAAGAATCTTCCCAACACAACAAGAAATGTGACCATCAGTATCACAATTATACACTATATTGCAATTTACTCAATGTCGCATTATGATATTGAATAAATTAGGGTTTAATATTATCGTCTATGATATTAGGTTTAGGATCTATAATCTTAATGTTTATAATCATAGGCTTTATAATATTAATTCTAGGGTTTTTAATCCATTAGGTTTATAATATTAATCCTATCGTTTATAATCCATTGGCTTTATAATATCAATAATCCCTTAGATTTATTAATTCTTTGAATTTATAATAATACTAATGTTAGGTTTAATATATTAATCTTAGGGTTTATAATATTAATCACAAGGTTCAATATTAATCCTAAGGTTTATAATATTAATCCTAGAGTTTAATATTAATCCCTTAGTTTTATAATACCTTTAGTTTGTAATATTAGTCTTAGTGTTTATATTCCTAGGGTTCAATATTAATCCTAAGGTTTGTAATATTAATAATCCCAAGGGTATATAATATTAATCCCAAGGGTTTATTAATCCTGTGGGTTTATTGATCCTTTGGGTTTATAAACCACGATACAATGTCACATTGTGACAAAGATTGTCTCAATATCAAAATCAACCATCGCCCAATGTCACATTGTGACAAAGATTGTCTCAATATGAAAATGAAGCATGGTAAACCATGTTTATGTCATGGTTTATAATAGTTTTCTTAGGGCTTATATATCTTGGGTTTATAATATTTATCCCTTGGGTTTACAATACCTTGGGTTTTTAATATGAATCCCTTTTGTTTGTTATTCCTTTTGGTTTATAATATCAATCTCTTGCATTATTAATCTAAAGATTCTTATTCCTAGGGTTTACAATATTAATCCTTGGGTCTAATATAAATCCCCTTGGTGTATAGTCATGGTCAATTATGGTCCAACATCACATTGTGACAAAGATTTTCTCACTATGAAAATCAACCATTGTACAACATTGCATTGTAGCAAATATTGCCTGCATATGAAAATCAATCATGGTCAACCATGGCGCAACGTCGTATTGTGACAAAGATTGTGTCAATATGAAAATCAACCATGGTCAACCAAGATAATTCTAGGGTTTACAATATTTATCTTATGATTTATATACCTTGGGTTTAAAATATTAATCCATCGGTGTAATATTATTCCTTTGGTTTATAATCCCTTGAGCTTTTAGTATTAATATCTTGGATTTATTATTCTTGTGGATTAGTAATATCTTTTTTTTTCTAAAGCAAGAGATGTTCCTTCTATATCATTAAGCCAAAAATAATTTACATAGTTTACAACTGTCCACCAGACAATGTGGACTCAGAACAAGGGTGCTAACCACCAAAGGCATGTTCCCCCAACCCAATACATATAACCGACAAAACCTTTGGAATACAAACCCTATTTGTGCTGAAAGAATGACCAGACTAATGACAATCCGAGCAATTGCCCACGCCATCACTCACTAAACCTACCTTTTTAATCATGACCTTCCAATCCACTTCTTAATCCGACGGCGAAGGAGAATTTCGCTCCGAGAAGGCGAACTGTACTTAACTCCCCGGCCCCACAAAACTGCACGATCAATCCTGATCGTTGATCCTTGCCTCAAAATTCGACGGTTAAAATAAATAGCGCACTGCACAAAATGACGATCTTTAGTGTGCGATATGGGCGGTTTACAAACTCGGCCCCCCGCCATGTGTCAGATGTTGTATGGGATCGCTCCCAAAATGCAAAAATCGCTTCCTGCTTGAGAGGGGAGCGATCAAACAAATACCACTCAGAAAGCGGTTTTGTCTCCCGAGGAGGGGAAGAAGGTGTATTACAGTTGCTGTAAAAGACTTGATCCCCATCCTACATCTTCTAGCCAGAATTCCTGAACCCGAAGCTAGAAGTCGTGCTGATTTTTCCTCAGGGGAACCACCAACCAAACTGAGAAACCCGTCTGCCAACCCCCATAGATTTCTAAGGTTGAAATTACCCATGCTGCTGAGGCAGACCAAGGCTTGCCTTTCACCCAAGGCCTGCCATTCTCCCAAGACTTGTCTGACCAAAATTGTTGACATATACATAGTCCAAATCATAGAGACCTTGCTTCCATGGCTTTGTTTCGATACACTTCTCTATCTTCTTCCGCTTGGTTATAACAGAGAATTTTAAGACTGCCCTAAGGCACTACTTTCCATCCCATAGAAACTCTGTGTTCATTACAGCTTACACCTTGGTTTGCCAGTATATCCACCAGTTTGTTGGCTTTTCTACGGATGTGGTTGAATCTTACCGTGCGTAGTCCCTGCAGGTGACACTGAATTCTTTGGAAAACCTGGATTAATCTCCAGTGATTTGAGACTTTCTCCAGCTCTGTTCCGTAACTGATTCTCTTGACCGAGTGAATGACTAACTCAGAGTCCGCTTCTATAATCACGTTTAGGTAGTTGCCCTGTTTTAGAAATTCTAAACATTGCTCCATAGCCATTAATTCTGCCATATTGTTAGTGGCTTTTCCTAAATGACAATGAAAGAGGAAGAGAATGCTCCCATATTCATCTCGTAGAACCCCTCCAAAACCCGCAGTTCCTGGGTTGCCTTTTGAAGCTCCATCTATGTTGTATTTCAAAAAACCCTTCGGGGGAGGATGCCAGAAATCCTTTTCTATTTCCTTTAGGATAACTTTCCTATCCAGACCATGTGGAATGAGCCCCTGCATCCCGAGATGCCTGAGAATTCTCTTTTTAGCCACTGAGGGAGGATTGTTGGGGAGATTCCTCACTGTGGTACCAACCATTTCTTTGAGTTGTTTTAAGATCTACTCAAATAGGTGAAGAGATGGATTCTTTTCATTTTTGAATATTCTCTTGTTTCTTTCTTTCCAAACATTCCATATAATGAGTCTTGGAATGAGAGCCCAAGCACAGTTAAGAACTCCACTATCTAAGAAATTTCTTCTCCAACTGCTCAGGGTGTTAATGATGCTCTCTTTGTCCCTATCGGTTTGTTGGAAAATGGAGGCAAAAGTATCCCATAACCTAGAAGTAAAAGTGCAGCTATTGAGAAGATGTTCCATTGTCTCCTCTTGGGTTTCACAGAGCTAGCATCTAGAAGGCCCTATGATACCTCTTTTCCGTATATTGTCCCAAGTCAAGATTTTCTTGTGATGCACCAGCCACATGAAGAGTTTAATCTTCATCCACCCTTGGTGTCTCCATAGGTTCTGCCAGATTCTGTCTGGGGCTTGGGACTCCAGCCCAAGGAGAAAACCTTTAGCCTCCTTAATATTAAAGATGCCTTCTTTATTGTTGCCCCATCTTAGTTGGTCCTGCCCCACAGTTACTAAAATCATTCTTTGTTCCAATATTCTCATGAGTGCCTCTGCTTTTGTTTTCAGGGGCCTGTTATCCCTGCAGTCTATGTTTCTCCAAGTTCTCCATTTGCTTGAATTGTTGGTGTGGTCCCAGAAATCTTTTACCTTTGTTAATCCTTGGTTATCCGTCTCATGCTTAAGGTCCAAAAAGTCCTCTTTTAACAGTGTTGGTTCTTGTTGCCATTTATCCTCCCAGAATAGTGCAAGATCACCCTCTCTGATTTCCCAAAAACTGTTTCTTTGTACTAAGCCTCTGTTCTCCCAGGCCTTGTTCCAGATGGATGAGCCCCCTATATTTCCAAACATCCTTCTTAGATCAGTGTGTTGCTAGGATCTGGCATATTTTTCTTTCCAGATACTTGCCCATTGAGCCTTTGGATCTTTAACCCAACGCCACCAGAGTTTGGTCCTTAGAACATTGCTGAGAATCTCCTGGTCATCCAAGCCTAGGCCCCCTAGGTTCTTGGGTTTACATATCTTTTCCCAAGAGACTAGAGCCCATTTCTTTTTTGTCTCCTCCTTTCCCCATAGAAAGTCTCTTTGGATGTTTCTGAATTGCTGCAAAACTCCTTTTGGAGCTGGGAGAGCTAAAAGCATAAAAACTGGGATAGATTGGAGCATTGACTTTGTTAGCACTAATCTACCAGCCAGATTTAAAGATCTAATGGTCCATTTTCTGACTTTATCCTGCATCTTATTGATCAACGGTTCCCAAATGCTCTTATGCAAAGGTTTTGCAGTTAGAGGCACTCCTAAATATTTAGAAGGGAGGGAATCCCTTTGAAAGCCAAGAATTCTGGAGATGTTTTTCTGAATAGCAATATTGGTATTAAAGAAAAATATTTTTGATTTGGAAAGATTAACTTCCATACCTGTTGCCTTGGCAAAGTCATTCAGAATTTGTTTGTATGCTAAAGCCTCCTTGACTGTGGGGATACCTTGTAACAAGGTGTCATCTACAAATTGTTGATGAGCCAAAACCTGTCTAGTCTCCGTAAATTGAAGACCCTGGATTTTACCCATTACTGCAGCTTGTTTGATAGAACGACCAAGTCCTTCCATCATGAGGATGAAGAGAAAGGGTGAGAGTGGATCTCCCTGTCTGAGGCCTCTTGAAGGAAGAAAAATCTCTGAGGGAGAGCCATTGACCAGAATTGAAAAACTAGAAGAAGTCACGAGGGCCATGACCCATTTGACCCAGTTATGATCAAAATCGAATGCAATGAGCACTTTCCTGATGTAGGTCCAGTTTACTTTGTCATATGCTTTGGCTATATCCAGTTGCATGATCATTCCAACTTTCCTTTTGCTAGTTAATGAGTGCACCACCTCATGAGCTTGAATGATGTTGTCTAGAATCTGTCTGCCTTCAACATAACTAGATTGTTCCCCCGATACCAGAGAAGGAAGCAGAGGTTTGAGTCTATTGGCCACTACCTTGGATATTATCTTGTAGACCACATTGCATAAAGCTATGGGTCTAAACCTTTCCAGAGTTTGAGCATTGTCCTGTTTTGGAATCAAGGAGATGAAGGAGGTATTGAGCACCTTCAAAATAGTCTTGTTCAACCTGGAATCCTCCACAACCCTCAATATATCATGTTTAACAATATTCCAGCAGGCTTTAAAGAAATCCACATTAAAGCCATCTGGGCCTGGTGCTTTTCCATTCTGCATATCTTTGAGGACCTCACTGACCTCCTTTTCAGTCACTGGTCTGTTAAGGTTGAAATTGTCCTCTCTGGACACCAGCTTAGGAATATGTCTGGTCAAGTCCCTAATGAAATGATCTCTTTCTGGGTTGGTCTCCTGAGCTATGCCTCGGAAGTGCTGAACCAACACAGCTTCTATGCCCTCATGGGATTGATGAATCTGCCCCTCCTCATCCTTGATCGAAGAGATCCTGTTGTGAGCTCTGTTGGCCATGGTGGATCTGTGAAAAAATCTGGTATTGCGTTCTCCCTCTTTTAGCCATTGAACTCGGGACTTTTGTCTCCAAAATATTTCCTCTTGTTTGCACAAGTTATCCCAGTCTTGATGATGTTTCTCAACTTGCTCATTTTTATCTTTATCAAAGCCTTCCTTGATCATGACTTGGTTGAGTTCCTGCATTTTATTTTCAACAGATTTCTTTTCAACAAAAATATTGCCAAAATCCTTCTTGTTCCAATCTTTAAGTCTCATCTTGATGTGCTTTAATCTTTTGTGTAGAAGGAACATTTTTGTTCCCTAAATCTGCAAATCTTCTGCCCACCATTTTTCAATATTGCTCATAAATTCTGGGTGAGAAAGCCATATATTCTCAAATCTGAAGGGTCTATTCCAAGGTGTCCCTATGCCCTGAATCTCCATTTGCACCGGCCAGTGATCAAAGCCTCCAAAGAGGAGAACCCTCGCTATTATTTCCTTATCTATTAGCATAAGGTCCTCAGAGATTATGAATCTATCTAACTTGGAGGCTACCTGAGACTCTCCTCCTCTTTTATTATTCCATGTAAAGCAGCCATTATTTGTCTCCATGTCCACTAGCTTCATGTTATCTATAAAGGTTTGAAAGGCCAAAGAGTCTTTGTTTAGAGTTCTGGTTCCCCCTTTTTTCTCCGAAAGTGATTTGATCATATTGAAGTCCCCTCCCATGATCCAAGGTATTTCTGCATGTCTGTCCTTGAGATCCACAAGGGATTCTATAAACCGGAGTTTTTCATCTATCCTTTGAGGGCCATAAACATTCGTGACTAGATAGGTTTCCCTATCCCCAACAGGCTGAATGACCACTAATAAATAATTCCTAGATGCCTCAGCATCTATTATGTTTGTTCTTTGGGGATTCCAGAGAGTGAGAATACCCCCTGCTGAATTTTTTGCTTTTACTTCTAGAAACTCAAATCTACTGAGCCATTTGCTATGTATATGTCTTAACATTTGAAGGGAACATTTTGTTTCCTGGCTAAAAATTATATCCAGAGCTTCATGTTTTAGTCTATTACTAAGCATTCTCTGTTTTCTTTTACTGCCTAGACCTCTAATATTCCAAGATGTAAACTTCATATTTAAAGATTAGTAAAAGAGTAGCTGGCTAGATCTTTCATCTTACCTGAGTCTATCATGAGCTTTCCACATTCCATCAATAGCTCGTTCTGCTTTTTCCTACCTCTTTTCTTTCCTGGGTTTCTGGGTGCTAAACCCAGAGTCATTTTTATCATTTTCACTCCTTCATTGCTCTGCCTGCCAATGTTTGTTTCCCCCTCCGATCCCTTAGCCTGAGTTCTCCATAAATACAACTATTGTATTCTATTGAACTCTTCTTGAGGTAATGATTCTACCCCCCCGGTTGTTCCCTGAATTAAGAACCCCTCCAGATCTAGGTGTTCTCTATCAAGAATCTCCTGGAGCTCATTTTCCTCCAGTTCCATCTCACTTTGGGTCATTTCCTGATCCATCTCCAGTTCTGTATCACTCATCATAATCTCTTTCTGTTTATCATTTTCCTGTGTTTGTTCCCTATTTTCTTCTTTCTCCTTCTCCCCGTGACTTCCTTCCCTTGCTTGATCTTCTGCTGTTAATTCTTCATCCGCTTCGAGAACTTGGAACTGATTCTGACTAACCTGTTGTTCTTCCTTTTGTTGTTGCTTTGGCCCTTTTTTCCTGCCTTTTCCTTTGTGTACCACTTTATGAAAACTATCAGTGTCTTTCATTGTATTAGTTTTGCTCTTGTTGTCTGCTTTACTGAGAGGGCAGTCTCTGAGTAGGTGCCCATGTTCATGGCATCTACGACACCTAAATGGAATGTGTTCGTAGTCTACCGTTTGTACCCATTCTTCATCAAAAACCTCCAGGATTACTTCATCCGGAAGAGCTCCGGATAAATCCATCTCCACACATATCCTTGCAAAGGAGGTGTATTTTCCCCTTCTTGTGGCTTCAGAAGCTTTAACAAACCTACCTAATTTGTTGCCTATGGCAGCTAACGATTTAGTTTGCCAGTAATCTAGAGGTAGAGAATAAAGTCTCACCCAGACCGGGACCGAAGTGAAAGTTTCACGCTCCAGCACAAAGTTCATCTTCCATGGCCTCATATAAAGACCTGTTGCTGCGTAGAAGTAGGGCCCTCCTTCAAACACTTTGTCTTTATCTTCAATGTTTGTGAACACCACTGTGAAGAAACCCTTTGACCCAAGATGTAGATCAATACTCCCTTTAGGTTTCCAATGGTATTTGATCCATGTTTGTAAAGCTTTTTCAGTGGGCCATAAACCCATGAATTTACAGATGATTGCATAAGTACTCATGTGGTCCCTGTGCGCCTGCAGCATTGGGTCATTTAAAACCACTCTGGGAGTGATTTCAGCTTTGGGTTTACAAGGTCCCTTTTGTTTTTTGTCTTTTGTTCCCTATTTTTTGTCATCTTCCTCCTTGTCTTTTGTGCCATTATTCTCCTTCAATCTAGTACCTTCTATTGCCTCTTCCATTTTTCTTCTTCCTTCCTCAACGGTACCTCTGCCATTTTCTGGAAGTTTCTTGCCCTTATTGGCCACAACTTCCTTGTAGGAGGGAGTGGAGCTCCCTCCTCTGCGATTTTCCATGGAAAAAAACCTCTGCAGCCGACTGTAACCCTAGTTGTTCGCTATTCCTTGCAGAGCTCTCATAAATAAATCCTTGTGGATTAGTAATATCAATCCTCCTAGGGTGTAATATTATTGATAGAGTTTATAATATTAATCTTTTGGTTTTATATAAATCCCTATAGTTTACTTAATTACAAATAATTAATATAAATTAAAAACAAAAAAAATCTTATATTTTTTGGTAAATAATAATAAT
The DNA here is from genome assembly GCA_031772625.1 of Pinus tabuliformis. Lineage (NCBI taxonomy): Eukaryota > Viridiplantae > Streptophyta > Pinopsida > Pinales > Pinaceae > Pinus > Pinus tabuliformis. The sequence continues at coordinate 488,340,157 of CM062818.1, forward strand.
AAACATTAATTATTATTAAATAATTTTATTAATTGTTAATTATTGATATTTATTAAATAATAATGATATTAAATTTAATTAACAATAAAAATAATAATATTGAATAATCTTAATAAAATTGATCAGTAATAAAAAATATTTTTAATATTATTATTATTTTTATAATTATATATTTATTAATATGAATATTAATTTCATGATTAATATTAGATTTAATGGTAGTTAATGGGCACCCGTAGTAATTTGTTGAACCATATTTTCCCCCACTAAACATATTGTTTGCAAACGCACGAGAAAAAAAATGGTAAAATCGAAAATATTGACGAAAGCGATGTTATAGGAATAAATACCTATCTTACAGTAGCAAGACACAATATCATTATATATTAAGTGGGCCTCTATCGATGACGTTCTTCGATACCAAAGTCTAAATGCTTTATATATATATTTATCAAAAAAAGTGAACACGGCAGTCAAATTCGTACCAGGTTGCCAACATTATGATGTGATTACTTTCTACCCTTCAATTTTGTGTTCACAGTCGTTTTCAGGGAGGTGTCGTGGCTATTGGGGAACAGCTTTGAGCTTTCCTCAAATCTTAGATGCCGTCGCCTTATAAAATTCCTGGAACTTACTGATCCTGCCGGACTATGACCGGCTATGCAGATACCAACGAAGTCGTCTAACGAGGCGTTAGAAGCCGTCGCTTTATAAAATTCTTCCTGGAACTTACTGATCCTGCCGGACTATGACCGGCTATGCAGATACCAACGGAGTCGTTTAACAAGGCAGAGGAATAGGAGGAATTGCCTTGTTCGTCAAAAGTGGTTGGAATTTAGATAAAAAAAAATTCAAAAATCTTTATAGATGCAGTATTTGAATCATGTTTCTATGAATTTATCATTATCAAAAAATCTAAAACACCTAAATATTTTTAAATTTAACAATTATAACTTCATTTTATAAAAATCCTTGTCAATTTTTCTCTAAATATATCCAGAATTTTCATAACTTTCTACCAACCTGTCATATACGGTTGAGGAGGTAGCGTTAAGTACAGACTTGTGGAGCCTGACACCTCTGGATGCGCAGTGGTTCAAACCTCGACGTAAACGTACATTAAAATAGTTAAAAATTTCCTGTCGCTTTCTCTTTATGGTGTTGCAATGTCAAAACGGAGCTACGGAGATTAATATGACGCAATTTTGGAGATAATGTCGGTGCAGTTTTATGAAGATAAACTTTTCTTGGTGGTTTGAAGGAACCTTCCCATTTCGAAAAAAAAAATGGTTGCAAGAATGTTGTTAGACAGACAGGTGTTTTTGTAATATTTTATGATTTTAAAATTCAAACTTATGAACGATATTGATAGACTTAGAACTAAAATCCCAAAAATATTATTATATAATTAGAAGAAATAAACGAGGATAAAATTTTGTTCATACTTACTTTACGATAAAGCTTTGTTCAGGTTCTATCAAAATCTCTGTATAATATTTTATGATTTTAAAACTCAAATTTATCAATGATATTGATAGGCTTAGAACTAAATTCCTAAAAGTATTATTATATAATTAGAAGAAATAGCCGAGGATAAAATTTTGTTCATACTTACTTTAGGATAAAGCTTTGTTCAGGTTCGATTAAAATCTCTGTTTATGATTCGACAGAAAAACAGTTTATTAGTTTTAACGCAGCTACGCTTCAATATTCTAAATTCTTGGATTTAGAAATATTGACTTTATTGTTAAAGTTTATGAGAATAGATATAATTTTTTTTAATTTATAATTTATTTATGCAAAAATTTAAGTTTTTAATTGTTACATCCATTTAAATTACTAAAATTGAAATCAAATAAATTAATAATTATAAGTATAAGATTTCAATTTGCAACATTCCAATTTAGTTAGTTTTGAAAAGTGTTATATCAATTTGAACAGTTCAATTTCATTTCGTTAGATTTTAATATTGGTGGTAGAAATTATATTTTCAGTATAATTTATCACTTTGAGCCAATAATATTTCATGGAATATTTTAAAATACTAAAATATTTTTTAGTAATAATTATTATTGAAATTTATTATAAAAATAGTTATATTTTTTTTGTTTTTTAATTAAATAAATTAATTAAAACAAATATTATATAAATCTGAATTATAATAACATATAAACCAGATTTATAATTTTTTTGAATATGTGTTATTAATAAGCCAAAACATCATTATATGAAAGTGAATTTCCGTGATAAACAAATAGTTAAGCAAATATTAAATACCACATAAAAAGTCAATAATTTTACGAGGGAATCTTCTATCTTGAGGATATGGCTTATGAATATAGTAATATTATCTTGGATATCAATAGCAGTTCCCCATTTTCGTCAATAGCAGTTTCCCATTTGAAAGGTCGATCACCTTCCTCAGCAATGGTTAAGTTTAATGTGTATGTATATATTTTTTTATTATTTAAAAATTTAACATTGTTATTTTCTAAATAGTGTTTTTATAATATTTTTTTTTTATTTTAAAATTTTTATATTAAAAAATAAATATTGATTTTAGATTTTTTTCATTCATATGGTTATCAAAATGTATTTAGGGTTAATCATGTCTTTATTTTTGAGTCAATTTTTTAATGTATCTATTGTGGTTTTAAATGTTAATGTAATTTTAATTATAAATTTATTGGAATGATATTTTCAAAATTTTAGTTTAACTATTAATAATTATTAGGTGAAAGGTTGATATTTAACTTATTTTGAATATTTTAGAGTATTTTTAATAGTAATTATAGATAAAAGATTGAGATTTATTTAAAAAAATTGTTGGAAAAATAGATAGGTTGAATTAAAGTTTTCCAAATTTTAATTTAATTATTAATAAATATTAGGTAAATGGTAGGGATTTAACCTATATAGAATATTTTAGAATATTTTTAATAGTAATTATAGATCAAGATTTTGATCTACCTAGAAAATATTTATGTTGTTTTTGCCTTTTCAATTAAATTGATCAATTAAAAAAAATGTGATATGACCATAACTTATGGTTTTTTTTAATATGTGATACTTGCAAGCACAACACCTATTTAAAAGGTAAAAGTATCCATAGTAAAATAGAGTGACTCTCCGTAGCTGAAAAATCTTATTAATTTAGAAGATAAATAAAAATAAAACTCCACAATTAAAAATGTCATGTTATTTATATATATATATATATATATATATATATATATAAACATATATATATAGAGAATATTATAATGCTTTTTGATATACAAGGATATATGACTAAATTATTAATTTGAATATAAAATATGTTTATAATTTCAAATAAATAATAATTTTAATTTGTAGAAAATTAATATATAACCGTAACACTTTTATTATTTACATGATATGCTCAGTGAATCTTTAAAATGATGAAAAACTCTAAATCAGATATAATTGATTATATCTTTATCACTTATTATAAATCACATGATACCTTGTTTAGTGTGCAAAGTGATGGAATTAGGAAGACTCGCGAAGTGAGCTTGATCATATCATTCATAAATATAGAAATTTATATGAGTGACAATTGTAGATTTTACAGCAAATGTCATTATCTTTTCCATTAAATCTACTGACCTCTATTGACACCCCACCGACTGAAGCCGACTAGCCATCATGTGAACAAGCATCGGGCGACATGATTATTCTAACAAAATTCACCTTAATCACGACAACCTAAACTTTAAAGTGCCTATTCGTCTCAGTCTCAGCTAAACCTTACAACAGTACAATAAAAAATTGATAAGGGGGCTTTCATATTTTACTGTTGATTTTACACAACACAACTCTCTTCAGCAAACACAGTGTTGTAGAAATTCCTATCTATGAACACTCCACTAGATAGTATCTGCACCACACAGGTATCACGATCAACCCAAAGTTCTTCAGCAGAGACTCAGTTGCAGACACTCTTATATGCCAAAACTCCACTCGATATTATATGTGCCACACAAGCGTTATGGTCGACACAATCTTCATCAACGGACACTCAGTTGCAGACACTCTTATCTGCCAACAATCCACTAGATACTATCTGTGCCACACAGGCACCACAGTTGACAAAATATTCATCAGTGGACACTCGGTTGATACACTCTTATCTGCCAACACTCTAGTGGATCTATCTACGCCACAGAGGCATCACGTTTGACACGATCTTCATTAGCGGACACTCGGTTGTAGACACTCTTATCTGCCAACATTCCATTGGATCACTCTTTGCACCACACAGGCATCACGGTCGACACAAGATTCTTCAACGAACACTCTGTTGCAGACACTCCTATCTACCAACAGTCCACTAGATCACTCTTTGTGCCACACAGGCATCATGGTCGACACAATCTTCATCAGTGAACACTCGGTTGTAGACACTCCTATCTGCCAACACTCGATAGGATATTATCTAGCCACATAGGCGTCATGGTCAACACAATATTTATCAGAAGACACTCAGTTGCACACACTTCTATCTGACAACATTCCACTAGATCTACACCACACATACATCACAATATTCTTCAACAGACACTCGGTTGCAGACACTCTTATCTGCCAACACTCCACTAGATCTATCAATGCCACACAAGTGTCACAGACGGCACAACCCTCTTCGACAGACACTCCACTAGAAACAACACTTTCCAACAACTTCAACAACAGGGTAGACTCCACTTCCCCTTCACAACTACTGAGCCCTCCTCTGCCTCTTCACACCACAGAGCCCACAACTGTGCACAACATTGAGGTTACATCTATGGCTCTGAGAAAACATGGTCACACATTTCTAGGCTCACACGCATTCCCTCTTCCAACAATGTTGGACCTCACACAACTCCACGAGCTCTACAAGGTGGTCTCCCAATAGCTCATTAGAGCTTTGTCTACAACGAAAAATCAACAAGATGGAAATACCCACACATCGGTTGATCTACACAAGATATTCATTACATGATACACAATGAACAACAGTTGCAACTACCACAGGCTGCAACCATCCTCGGCACAACATGGGCATAATCCATGACTTTACACACTCCAGGTTGTGGCTCTCAACTACAAGAGGCCCTCCCTCTCCTTCGCTAGAACTCTGCAGGCAACAACTCTATTCCATGGCTTGAAGGCTTCTTAAATAGTCTGCACTCTGTATGTTTCTTCAACACACAGATCCATTTCTCACAAATGAAAATGCCCAAGATCCCACGCAACAGGAGAAACAATTCTTACAACAAACCCTGCATAGTCCTCTATGGCTTCATGGTTTCCTTAATTCTCACCACACTTCCATGCACCAATTTTCCATGCTGCCTCTCTTGCTCATATCAGAGAAAAAGTTGAACAAAAAAAAAAACACTTGCTAGACAAGCGCTCTACTCTCCACGGCTCTGTTAACATAAATTTTCTTCTAAGCAGTGGTAGTGGCAGCTTCTTTAAAGCTAGGGTTTTCATTTGAGTTACCACTAACCCTTGTCACATCCAAGTATTTGGTGTTGTAGAAATTCCTCCGAGAGGCATTAGAAGGGAGGCTAGATCGAGTTATGATGACGTTCTTAGTACTTGACCAAGATTTCGCCACACTAGTCTCGCTGCTATGGTTGGCCCTTGGGGTAGCAAAATTAGTCTTTGCCCTGGTGCTCCTCAAAATCCTCGCTGCATTATCATAAGCCCTCGCAACTTCTTAAAAGGTGGTCGCCACAATTAGGGCTTTGTGACTCCATGCATGGTAAATCAGTTTCTTCAGTGAGGACTGCACAACCAATGCTTTTCCAACAATTCTCTTCTGAACTTCACTCTCCACAAAAAATATGTCTCATGTGCTTTGCTCCACTGCTACGATACTTAATCTACTCTGACACCTCCATCGTCGGCTTCTCTACTCACTCCCTAGGCATGTCTTCTTGCCTTTATTAGAGAGAGAGCGGAGACTCAAACTCATAAACACAACACTGAACTGAGAACTCCACAACTTACTTCCATTCATCAATTAAACAGGTATTTATACAGGATGAAGAAACTTCTGGAGATCGATTGGGGCAATGGCTTCTTTAGGAAGCTTTCCCCATTGTCAATGATTTCTAGAAACTGCATTTAAACCTTTCTGTTGAATTATGACTGCGGTTAATTGGAATTAGTTCTAGTTCCTTCCAACACTCCCCCTTAATTCCAACTATATAACAAACATATTCTTAACTCATATGCCTGCTAGTCTAAGTACCAGCTAGGCTTACAACATAATTTGGATTTTCTACAATGCACAACTTACTTCTACACATTTCAAATTTAGCCTTTCCAAGAGGCTTGGTGAATATGTCAGCCACATTTTCATTTGTATTACAATATGCTAAGTCAATTTCTTTTGATTGCAATTTTTCTTATACAAAATGATGTTGTGTGTCAATGTGTTTTGTCCTTGCATGATATATAGGATTGTTTGCCAATTTGATAGTGCTTTGATTGTCACATCCTATTACTGTAGGTGTTTCTCCAACATCTTCAAGTATCCTCCTAAGCCATATTGCTTCACAGGTAGCACTGCATAATGCTTTATACTCAGCTTCAGTGGATGACAATGAAATAGTTGGCTGTTTCTTATTGCTCCATGATATTGGTCCTGAACCAATATTGAACACGTATCCAATAGTAGATTTCCTATCATCTAGATTTCCAGCCCAGACAGAATCAGAATAACCTGCCAATTCAACATCAAATTCATCAATATACACAATACCAAAATTAAGTGTTCCTTTCAAATATCGAAGACTTTCTTTGCTAGTTTCCAGTGGCTTTCACAAGGCTTAGCCATGAACTGGCTAAGTATGCTGACAAAATATGATATATCTCGCCTGGTAGTGGTGAGATAGTTCAGACTTCCCACCCGTTGACGGTACATAGTTCCATTCACCTCTTTGGTTCCATCATCACTGCACAATTTGACATTTTGTTCTAAAGGAGTAGATGTTGCCTTGCATTCAATCCTATTGAATCTTTTAAGGATTTCTCTTGTATATTTGCTTTGTGTGATTAGTGTCTTACCAGATTCTCTCCAAACTTCAAGACCTAAACAATAATGCAATTCACCAAGATCCTTCATCTCAAATACATGTGACAACTGATTTTTAAATTCTTCAATCAACTTGCATGCATTTCCTATTATGATATGATCATCAACATATACCGATATTAAAGCAACATTCTTGCCTTCATCTTCCTTGATGTATAAGTTAGTATCATTTTTGCTTCTCATAAAACCTTTCTCATAAAAGAAAGAATCAATTTTCACATACCATGATCTTGGTGCTTGTTTCAAACCATATAAAGCTTTCTTTAACCTGCAAACCAGATGCTCCTGTCTCCGTTTTACAAACCCTTCAGGCTGTACTAGATAAACTTCTTCTTTTAACTCACCATTCAAAAATGCAAATTTGACATCTAACTGATGCATTTTCCAATTATATTTTGTAGCTAATGCAATCATGATTCTAATTGTGTTCAACTTAGCTATAGGTGCAAAAGTATCTTCATAATCAATTCCCTCCTTTTGTGAATATCCTTTTGCAACCAATCTACCTTTATGTTTATCAATACTTCCATCAACATTAAATTTAGATTTATAAATCCATTTGCATCCTATGGGAAATTTGCTTTTAGGCAATTCTGTTAATTCCCATGTGTCATTCTTCAATATAGAGTTATATTATTCATTCATTGCATCTCTCCATTCTTCATATTCTTTAGCTTCCTCATAGCTTGAAGGTTCTACAACATTCATAACAAGAGACATTAATGCATAATCTTTATACTTTACAGGTACCTGACTTTGACATGATGACCTTCTTGGAGTTTTACTACTTTCAACTTTATTTTGGCTTCGTAGAGTCTCCTCTCCTCTCTTTGGAGTGTCATCACTGCTTGATGCTACTTGCTCTTGAACTTGTACTTGTTCCTGTGCTTGTTCTTGTTCAACACTTGTATTCGATTTGAAATTAATCATCAATATCATGCCATACACTAGTATTATTTATTTTATCACCTTCATTTGCATTCTCATGGAACACCACATCCCTACTTGCAAGCAGTCTATGAGTACTGGGATCAAACAACTTACATGCTTTCTGATTATCACAATAGCTAATAAATATGCACTTAATTGACTTTGCATCAAGTTTTCTTCTTTCATCTTTTGGAATATGAGCAAATGCATTGCAACCAAAAACTCTTAAATGGCCCACTTTTGGTTTGTACCCATAAAATGTTTCAAAAGGTGTTTTAAGTTCTAAACTTTTGGTTGGACTCCTATTTTTCAAATAAAAAGTAGTATTAATGGCTTCAGCCCAAAAAACCTTAGAGATATTTTTACCTTGAAGTATACTACGTGCACATTCAACTAGTGTTTTGTTTTTCCTCTCAGCAACTCCATTTTGCTGAGGTGTATGTGGCACTATAAATTGTTGCAGAATCCCATTGCTTTTACAATATTGATTAAATTCTCTTGATTTGAATTCTCCCCCTTGATCAGATCTCAAAATTTTGATGTAACTACCAGTTTGTTTTTCCACCATACTCTTAAATTCTTTAAAGTAATCAAAAACATCACTATTCTTACTTATGAAATAAACTCATGTATACCTAAATCTATCATCCACAAAAATAAGAAACTACCATGCTCCACCAATAGATCTAGTTTGCATAGGTCCACATACATCAGTATGAATTAGTTCATGTATTTCCCTTTGCCTTTTTTCTTTATGTATAGGAAATTCCTCCCTATGTTGCTTGCCAAGTACACATGCTTCACATTCAACATGATCATTCTTCAAGACAGGAAGACCTTCAACCATTGTGTTCTTTTGAAGTAGTATTAAATCTTTGTGATTTAGATGTCCATACCTTTGATGCCATAATTCTACTGTTGATATTGTTGTAGATGCCAATGCTTGATGAATTTTCCTGGTCACATCCAACTTATACAAGCCTCCAACTCTGGTTCCTGTGGCAATAACCTTGTACTGATCTCGAATGTCTTTTACTACACAGTGTGATTTAACAAATTCCACGTTCAAATCTTGGTCAATAATAGTAGAAACATAAATTAAATTATTTTTGATATCAGGAACATACATCACATTATGGATCTATTTCTCTTTTCCATTAGGCAAATTCACACCTATTACTCCATAACCTTGAACTTTAAGTGATCTGATATCTCCTAGACAAACATATGTTCCATCAATGTTTTCATAATATTCATCAAACCACTCCTTATTACAAGACATATGGAGTGATGCACCAGAATCAATGAACCAAGCATTCTTATCATCATTTTCGATAGATAATGCAGCATCAGAAACAGACAATTTAAGATTTTTGAATCCATCATTGATTGAGGTATCCTTGTCCACAAGATTTCCATTATGTCTTCTATTTCTTTGCCTAGACTCATTATATTTCCTTTTATAACAATCTTTAGAATGATGCCCAGGTTTGCCTACAATAATAACACTCATCATTTCTCTTATGGATTGGAAATTTAGACTGTGTCATACCTTTTTTTTTTGCTTGAAACTTGACTCCTTTGTTCTTGTCCCATGGCTTGCCTCTATATGGATATTTGCCCTTAGCCACTAATGCCAAATCCGAACTGCTAGAGCCCAAATTAAAGCTCTTCATCCTCTCCTCCTCTTGTAGAAGAATTCCTGTCAATTCATCAAATGTAGGGGGTTTCTCTCTAGCTGCAAGACTTGAAACAGAAATTTGATAATCTTGCACTAAGCCATTTAATGTGATGGTGACTAAGTCAGTACTAGACAACTTTTCACCAATATCTCCTAACTTATCACTTAAATCTTTGACACGAGATATGAAATTGCCTATATTTTCATTTGCTTCCATTTTTAGAGATAAAAGCGTAGTCTTCAAAAACAAGATCCAGTTTGTATTTGTTGTTTCATACAAACCCTTCAACGTATGCCATGTTTCTTTTGATGTCTTGCAATCTCTGATGTGAGGAATAATGTTGTCCTTTATGGACATACACAGCAACACCTTTGCTTTTGTCTCCCTTCTCTCCCAATCTGGAATAGAAACTACAACAGTGGGTTTGGGCTCATCCCCACTCACAATAAACCATAAATTATTACCTTCTAAAATATTCATTAACTTGAATTTCCAATTCACATAATTTCCTCCATCAAGTTTGGTGGATTCATTCATATAAATATCAGGCAACAAATTTGCCATGATGAAAAAGAACTTTCTCCAATCACCAAAATGCAAATTTTTTCTTTTTTCTTTCACAACTTCAATAACAACCCGAGGGAACCATATATCTTGCTTGAGTTCTGAAATTTCAGTAATTCGTTAAAAAAGTCAAAACCAGAGACAACCATATATCTTGCTTGCATTCTAAAATTTCAGTAATGCAAAAGCTAGCTATATCATGGAGAAACCTCGAATACCAATTCTATGGCAAACTACATAAGACCATACTAAACAGGAAATATTTCGGTGTTGTTGTAATAAACTCAGCAGACATACATAACAACAATATTTTTTATTAAAATTGGAACAAAACAATGGAGCCGGCCACGGAGGGGGATTCGTCCTTTCTGGCAACTGTCCAGGAGCCTTAACTTTTGCTGATCCAACAAAATCTGGAAATGCTCACTTCAATGCTTTCTCGTTCCAATTATGCATCAACATCATCTACTACAAAATCAGATAATGTAGAACTAGATTCTAAAGCAGAATGCATAATGAGAAATGACAGTTATAAAACCGAATGAAAACTTGCACACAATCCTTCGTCCAGGATTTCCCTGCACCAGAGTTTTATCTGCTACAAACAAACTTCTTTGCAACACGGGAAAGGACTCAAGCAAATTTCTCTGCAACAGATATCTCACACTAGCTACACACAGGAAATAACTTACTCAAACTTCTTCGGCACGCTCACCATCAGCACGCCGTTCTCCAAGCTCACAGCACAACCAGCTCTCCCAATCTCTGTCTGCAGTCTCTTTGCAGCAACACTTCACTGGCACACCCTTACACGTTTTCAGCAACTTCGGTTGCACCAAAACTGTCACAGCCGTGTGTTCGATCCACGCTCACTGCACCACTTGCAACAAAACACTTTCAACACTTAACACAGCTCACAGCTCCTTTGCTCGACTCCTCTGCAACACACAACGATATTTCACTCACTCTGATCGCTCACCTCAAACACACGGAGCGTGGGAATATTACACACACCACTGAGCCTCACACAGAGCTCTGATACCATATCAGAGAGAGAGCGGAGACTCGAACTCATAAACACAGTACTGAACTGAGAACTTCACAACTTGCTTCCATTCATCGATTAAACTGGTATTTATACAGAATGAAGAAACTTCTAGAGATCAATTGGGGCAATGGCTTCTTCAGGAAGCTGTCACCGTTGTCAATGATTTCTAAAAACTGCATTTAAACCTTCTATTGAATTATGACTGTGGGTAGTTGGAATTAGTTCTAGTTCCTTCCAACAGACTTCGCCACCAAACACCCGATTTCCTTCTTGAGCTCCTCTTTCCCATGTAGCCTTCTCGACCACTGTTTTTCCAGAGTAGTACCAGTTCTTTGTCTCCTTGCAAATAGTCAAGGTTTCTCCAACAATTCTCATCCACAAGAGAATCATAATCCCTATTTGGGTCCATGTAAACTGCCCCAGTGGAGGAAGTGAACACCACACGGCGCACTGCAGCCACTGCACAAGCACCCAGGACGTTCTTTGTCCCATTCACAGCTGGCCCCACCATTTCTTCGGGATCATCTGTGACGGGAGAAGAAACATGGAAGACTCCTTGACATTCAATGATGGTATTCAAAAGGCTGTTGTAGTCCATAAGATCTGCTTTTACCAATATCAACCTCTGTTCTGCACCTTCCAGCTGATTGAGATGAGCATTCTTCTGATCCTTTGGTTGGAATCAGATATTAGGAACATCGATGCCATCAAGTTAACCACATCACCATGGTGGAGAACACTCTCGACACATAAATAGCAGTATGAAGCTGATGGGATATCGTAAACCAGGGCGCTTCCACTTGTTGCTGCTCTCCATGGCCTCCATACAATACGTAGCTCGAGGTGTGTGTCATGCTCGGCCACCATACAATGCACAGTGCTCTCAGGTGGATCACATCAACGGGGCAACGAGACTCATTGACTCTTCACACTGCTCAACATCACCGAGCTTACTCAAACTAGCTCTAATACCGGTTGATGGAACTGGGAAGACTCACTGAAGTGACCTTGATCATTTCATTCATAAACATAGAAATCTATACAAATCTGTTGGAAGAATCACCGCACCTCCATAGAATCCGTAATTTTCACCCTGGGGATCCTAGTTACTGGCTTGTAATGTTTACCAAAACTTGCGGGTTTTGGTGTAACGGCAAACCTCCACATGGTATCAGAGCTTGGACCTAGGTTCGATTCCCCCAAGTTGTGTTTGAGGGGGGGGTGTTGGAAGAATCACCACACCTCTATAGAATCCGTAATTTCCACCCTGGGGATCCTAGTTACTGGCTTGTAATGTTTACCAACACCTGCGGGTTTTGGTGTAACGGCAAACCTCCACATGGTATCAGAGCTTGGACCCAGGTTCGATTCCCCCAAGTTGCGTTTGAGGGGGGGTGTTGGAAGAATCACCGCACCTCTATAGAATTCGTAATTTCCACCCTGGGGATCCTAGTTACTGGCTTGTAATGTTTACCAACATCTGCGGGGCAAAGTAACTAGGATCCCCAGGGTGGAAATTACGAATTCTATAGAGGTGCGGTGATTCTTCCAACACCCCCCCTCAAACGCAACTTGGGGGAATCGAACCTGGGTCCAAGCTCTGATACCATGTGGAGGTTTGCCGTTACACCAAAACCCGTAGGTGTTGGTAAACATTACAAGCGAGTAACTAGGATCCCCAGGGTAGAAATTACGGATTCTATAGAAGTGCGGTGATTCTTCCAACAAAATCACAGTGACAGATTCTACAACAAATGTCATTATTTATTCATTTAAATCTACCGACTTTTGTCAACTCCCCGTCGATTACCACCTACTAGCCGTCATGGGAAGAGGCATCGGGCAGTGTGATTATTCTAACACAGAGCCGTCGAGCATTGTATCAAACTTTGGAGCGATAGTGAACGTATTTTATTCCTAAAACACAAAAATCTTCTTGATTTCATGTGCGGTATTGAAGTCGATAGTATATGTTCTTAACCTTTATTTGATTAATTATATATAATGTTTATATCTTTGTAAACATGAAATTTGACTGAGTGTCGTGATAGCCAAGTTGGGATTAACGGGAGACGGAGTCAGCAATGACGACACATAAAAGCTGATGTGGGAGAGGAAATAAAAGATCAAACATTCGACATTTCATATTGCTCTTATTAAAAAATATATTTTGAATAATGTTTTCATGGTAAGAGAAAAGGATGGGTTTATTCTTATACCTGTTTTGGCCACCTATTTCGTAATGATAGGCAATGTTATATATAAAATAGTGAGCAATTTTAAAAGAAAACAACTAGGAATGAAAAAAAGATTTGATTGATGAAACTGTATATTAATTATTTGTTTGTTGATTATAAATGTTTTTTTAATTGAAAGATAATGATATAATTTTTTAGTAATACTATAATATTTTTAAATATATAAAAAAATTTCAGGTGAAAATCATATAATTAAAATTTATAATCCAAAATACAAAACATAAAAAAATATACAGCACGAAAAAAGTTAAAAATTATATATATAAACATTTTGAGAGCTTATTTATAATATATGAATATTACATTTATCTATGGGGATTTTAGGTTTGATGGATGTGGGTGAGTACATTTGATATATCCATAGATTGTTTTTCTATTCAATTTATCAAATTTAAACAACCAGATTAAAACATGTAATTGATATACACGGATAAGTGTATATAAATCACATACTGTAACATGCTTATCATAAAAGTTTACATAAAACTCATATATCTACTAAGTTAAATATATATTAGTTAAAACCAAAAACTATTTTGATCAATTTCTAATTAATTTAGTTTTTCATCTTTCCCTTTAGTTCTCTATTGTGAATACGGTGGTGATTGGATGGGAGGGGATTCGACACATAACCAAGAGTTAGACCACAATTCTCTACCCTGTCGGTGTCACTTGTGCCCGAGAAATTCATTGCCATAACATCCCTTGGAACATCAAAAATAAAAATAAAACTACGTAGCTCTATACATGAAAACGATGAAAACTGCACGTTCTCTGCCATATCAGAGAGACTAAAGGATTCCTTATTCTCTGTCATATGAGAGCACACAATCTCCCCTGCACAACAGCTGCTTGGCACATGTACACAAAATCGGAAAGTAATAAGTGTGGAGATGAAGAAATAATGCTTACAAGAGAAAAAGTTTGTTTCCTTGACGACGATTATGAACGAGGAATAACTAACTGTGGCCAAAGATGGGGACCTTATTTGCAAGACTAAATTGCAGAGGTAGAAACATGTCATTACATTCCACAGACAGACTCTCGGCAAGGCTCGACAAGACGGTAATTTGGTTGTCTTTCTTGACTACTGTTGACTCGGTATGCCTTCTCACCTTTACTTTCATGATTATGCATGCACCATGATCTAATATTTCTATATAGATATACGGATGCCAAGAGGAGCTTCGCTCTTTTGTTTTGATTTATCTTTTCTTTCGCAATTGAGTACATTAATAAATGGGCTGAAGTATGCAAAATTTTATATAAATATGAATACCTTTTGCGTAGAGAAATAAGTTGTGGTAATTTTCTTTGAATTATTTTCATTTTGTATAAAACGTTGTGATATTCAAGTATGGATGTTCTCACTTAGTTCATTCATGGAAAGACACATTCCTTTTATTGAAAACTTTCTTAGGGAGTTAGATTGAGGAGCATAGATTGGTGTGATATTCTTGGCCTTTAATTTATGCATAGTTCATTACTTATATTGTGTTTTAAGATGGGTGGTAAATGTGTTTATTTTATTATTTACAATGGGAATGTAGTTCGATTAAAATTTTGAACCCATAAATACCCTATTATGACAATTTCCATGAGGAGAGAACATGAGTTCATGCGCAGATAGAAAAATAAATGTCGGATTGAAGTTCTTTCGGAAAAGAATAATCATTTCTTTGGAATAATATTATATTGTTTTATATATGTAATTTTTTAGTGAAAATAATAAGTGATGATGATAGACTACTTGGATATATATATATATATATATATATATATATATATATATATATATATATATATATATATATATATATATATGCGGTAATGAATGATTATTGTTATAGATCAATTGAAGAGAAACATTATGTGCATGTAGGAGGGAATAATTATTATGTTAGATTGTAGAAAAGAGAATAAGTGAATATGTAGCTGCACGTTATTATGTTTAATGTCTTGAAAAAAAAAGTGAATGTATATTTGCATGCATGAAAACAATAGCTAAAGAAATGGTTTACTAAAAAGAAATGTGTATCCAGGGATAGAATAGCTATTGAGCTAGATTTCTTTAAAATGAATATATTGTTTCTTGAAAATAAGAAGATGTGCTTATACACACATAAATAATAGTCATATTGTTTAGTTCTTGGAAAATAATTTCTTTGAGATATACAAATCAATAGCCATGATGTTAATTTCTCTTAGAAAGAATATGTATTTATTTGGCTACCATCTTGAAAAGAGAAAAGTGTGTTTTCATACATGATAATAGTATCTATTGTGTTAGCTTTCTCTTAGAAGAGGACATGCATTTGGATGCATAATAGTAATAATAACAATATCTATTGTATCATAAAGATTATTTACTTACATGCATAAAGAAGAAGTTGAGGGGTTAACTTTCTTCGAATAAGTTTTTATTTAATTACATGCATGAAAAACAAAGTTAAGTTCCTAGTATCCTTTAAACTAAAATGGATGGTTACAGTGGTTTTCCTTTGGAAAAAAATGTGCGCTTTTACAATGAAGGATAGTTGTAATGTAGTATTTATTTTAACATGCTTTTTCTTATAACTAATGCATGACAAATGTTGTTAGAAGAAGCATGTTGTGATATTTTATTTACATTTCATGTATGCACATGAATATATGTTGAAGATTCACTATTAAAAATTGATTATTAATTGATAAATACTTTATGTAATCATGATATCAAAGTATGTCGATGAAAACAATGGAAAGAAAGGATGGTGACTTGTGCAAAGGATAAATTATGGTTAACATTATGGCAGGTAATGAAATAAGGGTCCATGCATATTGGGGAATGCGAGTTGCGGGATGGTCCACTCATAGAAAAACCAGTCTACAAAGATATAAAGATTGAATATTTGTGTGTAAATGATATCATGATGATTGTAATAGCTTTTATCCAGATATGTTGTATTTAAATGATATGTCTTTGGAAGATTTTATAACAATGGTTAAGGGGTGGAATCTCTTACAAGCCATTAAGTGGGGTGAACACCCTCTTGAGCATTTAATAATTAAAATTAAATGTTTGTTGATCTTCAGCCTATGGGGTTTCTAAGGTATACCGGTGTCTAATGATGTGGTTGCTTGTTGTGCTACTTTTATGATGTGGATTCCTTACATGATTTGATGTTTATAATATCAAATATTTGATTAACTAATATAGTTAAAGGAATCATGAAAATGAGACAAGGTTACATCAGAAACTTTACGTTAATATGCTACAATAGTGGTTGTTAATGGTTATGTAACTTACTATTCTTTTACTAATTTATTGTATGTAATAATGAAGTTTTTATCTAGTGGTTAATGAGAAATTTGGATTGGTTATTTGGATAGTTACCCATTGGTAAATTGTGTAAAAAATTTCTAATCATATGCATTCCATGCGAGGTTACCGAGGGATGTTACAAGTGTTACCGGAGTTAGGTTGCAACACTAATGCCTTTTGGGAATTGGTAAGTGGAAAAGAAATAGAGGTATGATACTAGCGGACATCATCTTAGGTATGATTCTAAAAATCTACATATCAAAATATGTACTAGACTACTTTCGACATGAAATGCATGATGCGTGTTTATAACTGCATTGAAGAGTATTAAGCAATAAAGTTTGCTACAAAACTGTGTTCATCACATTTGAATCTTGTTGACGATAAAAGACAATAAACTGTTTACTATACATATGAACAACCTGAGTACTCACCAGTGAAAGTTAGAGCTGATCACCAACGTTTTCATACATGGCAATATTACTGATACATTTAATGAACATGACTAAAGTTACGATGCACTACTTATAAAGAATAAATCAATAAATGTAAATTATGGGGAATGTCCTTGAAGGGGATGTTAGAGTGTTTTAAAAGGACATTGAAAGAACCCATTTCAATGTTAAAAATAAACAATGAGTCGAGTAGTGAGATTTGACTGTAATAGGTAGTTGTTGATTAAGTCTTTTCATGGATGCATTAAGACGTTTAGTAGCATTGATTAGTTGGTGTTAAATGACTAAATATTAAAATCTATATGCATTAATTGGTTTGATTAAAGCTTATTTCAAGTTGTAAAAAAATGATTATGGTAGTTGCTTCATATGTTGATCTATTAGTAATGGTATATTTTGAGAAATTAGAAATGTTTGAATTGTTACCCTAAATATATTGGCATTTACACATTAATGAATATTTTCATATACTTTTATGCATGGAAGTATTGTATGCATTAAAATAAAATGATTGCGAAGGTGAATACTTTTTTAAACAATGCATATTTATGACTAAAATTTCTTGAAGGTTACAAGAACTTGGATCATGATATAGTAATGTCATTAAAGTGATTAACTAGATGGTTATATAAAATTAATGATAGTAGTAGAGAGATCAGATGTTGATTACCTTGTTTTTTATGCTTCACAACTCTAGAAATTGATGATTCAAGGGTGATGTTAGTTATCATGCATTAATAGTTGTTGATTTGATGCACGCGTACAAATGAAATCATATGTTGCATAAGTTAGAAACTAAGGAAATGTTAATGACTAAAGTATTGTCTCCTTAATTATTGTTTTGTAAAAAAAAACCAACTTTATGGAAAACTTCGATTTACATCTTTTTGGATGTAACATAGGGAACATGTCTCCTTTCTTTCTATGTTTTTTCTAATTCATGAAAGTGGTTTATGAAAAATAACAGGATCAATACCTTTATACATGTTGAATTATTGAGAACATTCATAAAATGTTGCAATGTGAATTGTAACCCTAGATGAGAAAATATAATATGATGATACCAATGATTATGTTATTTGAAAAATCAAAATTTATACAACATGTATGTCAGTTATGTTTCTTGTCAATCTAGATATTGTGGACCCGTGTTCAGGGACAAGTATAAATGAATGGTGTACATAAATGTTTCTTTTGTTTTATTAACAATGTGCATATGGTTCATTATGTAAATTACTATGGGAAAGAGTGTTAAAAGAGGATTTTAAATGTCAGAAACTTGTGGACAGTTGTTAAAGGATAAGAGGCCTTTGGTTGATGGTAGTTGCCTGCCCGGAGGATTTGATGACACTTGCTTGCTCGAATTTCCTTTCCCTAGAGATATATGATCTTAGTAAGGGAAAAGAGCTGGCCAAGGTGGTCAATAGAGGAAAAATCTTGACACAACTCTATAGATTTTGGATCTTGTTCAAGGAGGCCCAAAATTCCTCATAGAAGAGACGTTTTTAGAGGAATAGGCAGGATGTTATTCGAGGAACAGGCAGGCCGCTTCCAAGAGGAATCATGTATTATATATTGTGTGGTCATTAGAATTCTTGAGTTGATTGGCCATTGGAATTCCAAACTAGACCTAGTATGGTCTTTGTGAGAGAGCTGAGTGGATGTGAAAATGGCTCAATTTGGTTCTAGAAACCATTTCCCATTGGTTGGGAGGAGTATTATTTTTCCTACTGTAGTTCTCATAGCAAAACAAATTAACTAATCAGTTATGTGTTGTGTTAGAAATGAATTTTCTATATAATTGTGTAAATATTTTATGTACATCTTCCCGTAAAAAGAGCCTAATGGTCTGTAAGGAATTATTGGAAGTGTAATTCCTTTATTGTATTCTCAACCTTATGACTATATTTAGAAGTGTCTAAGATAGTTTCCACTTGATACAATTATTGATCTTTTTTATCACTAGAGAGCTAGGTCCTCTCTCAATACTTTTAGAAATATTGTGTAGATATCTTTAGTGGGATCTAAGATAGTGTGACCATGGTGTAGCCATGTATCATTTTGATGATTTAAAGGCTTGGTTCTCTCTGATTATTTGTAGAAGTGTTGTGGTTAAAATATGCTTTGACATTGCATGAATGATTGATAGTTTAAAATATTTTATTTGATTGAAAATGTTGTGACTAATGTTACTATGTTGAATTTATTGATCGTATATTACAAGGTTCTTTCCATGCAGGCTATCAAACCACCTTCAATTAGATTTATTATGTAAGGTAACCATGACTTTCATGAGTAATTGGTAAGTAATGGTAAGTTGGCATAGACATTTTTTTTTGTTTCTATGAATGGTCGGTAAGTGATGGAAGAATAAATTCCTCATCTTTGTAGTTGTAAACGATTATGACCATTGATAAAAGGTTATTATTTTTCTTACTGATATTTATTGGAGATGAAATCTTTCATTTTGAAAGGGAAGGGTATCCTTTTGGGTTGTTTAGATTGTTATATCATGAGTAAAAATTATAGTTCCAGTGAGAGATCAAACATCGAGGAAGGTGTTCACTTTAAGGGGGGAGTATGTAACATGCCTATCATAAAAGCTTATGCAAAAATCATATATTTACTAAGTTAAATATTACGAAGAATTGGTTGAAATCAAGAACCATTTTGATCATTTTATAACTAATTTAGTTTGTCATATTTTCCTTTAGTTATTTATGGTGAATATGGTAGTGATTGGATGGGAAGGGGTTTGACACATAACAAGGAGTTAGATTGCAGTTCTCCACCTCCCTACCTTCACAGAGCTACCAATAGCATTGTCTATGCCTTTAAGGGTTTCTTCCTCCCAATATTTCTTTGGAAAAGGAAAGAATCCAACCTACATTGGGGCAGCAAGGAAGTCCTAATACCCCCACTCAATATTATAATACTCTTTCCAAAACCATACTAAGAGCTTCACATTATTAAAAAAATAAGAACATCCTTCAAAAAGTCTCGATTTGTCTTCAAAGATGGAGAAAATTATTGTGAATAATCCCTTTTCACCCAACTTCAATTTTATTTCACCCAAGAAGTTCAATTTATTTTTTGAACTACCAAATCAAAAATAATTCAGAAATCCATAATCCGATGAATTTGGAGATCAAATCATGATCCTGCATATATTAGATTATTCTTTGATCTTGTGGGTTTCACCTAATATTTTATATGCACTGTTATTCTTGAATTTAACATTATATTTTGTATTATGCTATTTTGTTGGATTTAAACTCATATTGTTTTTTATCTTGCACTTCTTTTGACAAGTAATCCCCACTCACCCAACTTCTTTATGAAAAAAATGTATAAAATGTAAAAAATTTAAAAGGAATACCAATATACCCAAAATCTTTTGAACTTCCCCAACAATGTTACATAAAAAAGAGGCCTCACTTCCAAAACTTATCATGAATAGTGATGTAAAAAAAACCTGAGTATTGCATTTATTATTTTTTTAAATATGAAAGCATTACATATTAAAATGAATAAAAAATAAAACAACATGGACAAATATTTTCTTAAATTTTATAAAATAATCCATATATAATGGATGGTTTATTATAAAAAAACAAAAATGAAATAAGAAAGGAATAATTTTCATAAATTTGGTAGAATAATTACTTATAACATATAAGATGTTTATTATAAAATGATAAAAAAACATTTGATGAAAGCTTTTAGGCATGCTTAATAAGAGTGATATTAATGTTTAAAAATAATATATAGAATGTTTGATATTATCATTTAGGAATGAAATTAAAATTCAAAGATAAAATATAATATATCAATATATATTTTGATAAATTTTGCAAAATAAGTGATGATATCATTTAATTTTTATTACAATTAAATAAAAAAATAAAAATAAAAAAGTAATTTTTTTTTTTTTTTTGAAAAATAATCTATTAATAAAATATGATAGGCTTAGATAATGATAGGCTTAGATAATAAAAGTATTCGATGGAGACATCACTTCGATAATTTATTTTTAAAATATGGTATGTTTATATAATAAAAAATATTTGATGGAGTAATTTAAAATGAGTGTAATATGAGTGACATTAACATTAAAAATAAGAAACAAAAATGAAAAATTAACTTCTTTACCTTTTCTAAGAGTTCTATAATAATATTTTATCTAAGAATAAGATATCACAATTAAGAGCTCTATAATAATATTTAATCTAAAAATAAGATATCACAATTAATATTTTGGATAGAATAATGTATAATTTTATGTTTCCAAGTTTTTGTGTCTCACTCTAAAACCTTAAATTAATCCATAGAGACTTAAACAAATTACCAAACTTGTAAAGTAAAGAAATTATACTTAATTCTCAAATGTGAAGATTTTAAACCAAAAATTTGAGCAAAAAATTAATTTTAACAAACATAAAATAGTCCGAAAAATCTATAACAAAAAAGTGAAAAAACAAGGCTAATAAAAAAGTAAATAGAAAATTAGTTTAACAGTAGTATTTTCCAACCTTTCCGTTTGACCTCTTCTCCGATCACTCATTTACAAGTGCACTTCACTAGTTAGTTCCGAAATGAAACTCTAGGAATACCGTATGATATCTCTCTCTACCAAGTAGCAGTTATTTTCTTTTCGTCATCAATTTGACCGATTTGGAGAGCGGACTCTTTGAAGAAAACTAAGGTTTTGTTTTCTAAAATTATTAGAGCACACATACATATTTAGGTGAAGAATAATTGCCCAAACTTGCAAGAAATTAAAAAAATAAATTTGGAATTGAAAATTAATTTGATTATTCAATATTGGTTTGAGAATCAAAACATAAAACAAATAAGTTAAGCTTAGTTGTACATGCAATAACTATGGATAATTGAAGCTAAGTGTGCTTTATGTTCTATTAATGTGCACATGCACCACATGCAAGCACTAAAGTTAAATAACTAAAGCCAAACTCACACCACATGTAAGCACTCGAGTTAACTAACTAAATCCAGGTGCACACTGCATGTAAACACTCGAGTTAATTAACTAAAGTCAAGTGCACATCACATTCAATAACTAGAGCTGAAATGAATTTAATTCAGGCTAACTAGGTCCATGTACACCAACACCCACTCTTATGCATAACTTAGGTGAGTGTCACATATAAAATTAATGAGCTCTGACAACAAGGCCATTTTAGGTGCCCTTATGCAATGTGTGAAATGAGGAAAGAGGGAAAACTAAGTGGGAAGAAAATCCCCCCTAAAAATATAATACAAAAAGTAGAGAAAAGACAACTACTAGGTAGTCGTGTCGTTCACCCCGAGAGGATGTCACAGAAATAGAAACTTCTGCTCAGTGAAAGTCTTACTGAAGATATCGACAGCGTGCTTGGAACTCACACAGCACTGAAGATCGATGATCCCATCATGAATTAGTTCTCTAATGAAGGTCATGTGAATCTCAAGATGTTTTCTCTGCAACTGCAGCATTTGACCTCTACAAAACTTTAGCATACTTTGATTATCAAACCAGATGACAGTTGGACAATGGACACTAATACCAAGCATAGATAGGAAATGTTGTAGCCAAATGGTTTTAATAGTGGCATTGACTACTCCTCTGTACTCGGCCTCTACAGATGAAAAAGCATTGGCAACCTGCTTCTTGCTTAACCAATGAATTGGTTTAGATCCCAGACTAAGTACATAAACGGAGGTGGAATTATGTTCATTGTTGTTGCTAGTCCAATCTGAATCTGTGAACCCAATGAGATCCAAAGAAAAAATTTATGCATAATGAATCCAATAGGTGATTGTCCCCTGGATATATCGAAGGATTCACTTTGCAACTTTCCAATGAAACTCATGTGGCTCCTCCATGTATTTGGAAACTTTTCCTATGACATATGAGAGATCTGGATGGTAGTGAGTGAGATAAAGTAGACTTCCCATAAGATGACAGTACAATGCGCAATCAACCAATGGTGTATCTTTGACATTCTTAAGCTTTATCCCTGATGCGAAAGGTGTGGCTACTCGTTTGCAGTCACTCATGTGAAATCATTCCAAAACGTCTCTAGCATACTTTGATTGAGAAATGGTAATCCTAGAACCACTGTGATTGATATCTGGTCCAAGGAATAAATTTAGCAAGCCCATTTTTTTCATAGAAAATCACTTATTCAATGCAATTTTAATCTCAACAATGGGAGAAGATGAGCTACCTAATATCAAAAGATCAACTACGTAGAGTACTATGATCAACAAGGAGTCAATTTTCTTCAAAAAATAAACATTGGAATCATATTTGTTGTTGAAATATGGCAACAAGAATATTCCAATTTACTTTGTCCTTGAATTAAATTGTGAATTAAAATGGAATTTAGTCTTAACAGTTACTTGGAAATAATTAATTAGTTTATTTTAAATTAATTAGTTCGAGAAATTCAAGTTAGAAGTCTTTCTAAAGTCATGCAAGAGTTATCCCTTGAATTAAGGAGATAAGATTGAGTTGTAATTAGTTAACTCAGTTTACTGAGTTAAGTCCAGTTAAATTAGTTCCAAACTGTTTGAGGAACTAATAGTGAGTTAACATTCAGTTGATGCATTAATGCACTCAACCAGTGCTACTCTAGTTACTGAAGATTCCCTCATCATAAACACATGCATGTCTATTATGAGAAATACCTAGTTGAGATTAATGTTCAAGGAGAATGTACTATTAGTTGCATGTGTTTTCTCATAGGGAAAACTCATGCATGTAGTCAAGGTTTCATCCTTGAGGATTGCACACTTTTGAAGGCTTATTTTTCCACTTGGTAATAGGCTAATCATCCACAAAGAACAGTGCAAGGAAATAGGAGCTTGGAGGGCAGAGAGGAAGGCTCGAGAGAAGCCAAGATTACCTGTGAGCATATATGAGGATTGTACTGAGCGCTGGCTAGCTGTGAGATCTAAGGCTTTGTATAACTCCTATGTATTTCCACCATGTATGATAATACAATAGATGGAGTTTTTATCTGAGACTTTCCCCAAAGAATTTTCATGTGTATTGTGCCATTGATTCTTCTTCTTCTGGTTATATTGTTCAGCTTGATCTTTAAGCTTTCGCAAATTGATAGTAGAAGTAGGTTATAGTATTCTGCTTTGATTTATATTGCATTATCAGGTTAACCTATCACATATTTTCTACATGGTATCAGAGTTGTAAATAGTATATTGAGAAGAGACTTCGAAGTTTGAAGTTTGGTGTTGCAGGTGAAAATCGAATTCATATCATACTTCAAGGTTGGCCAATGGCATTCTATGGCTTGAGACTTGAGTATGCCTTGGAAGGTAGCTAAAATTACATAGCATGGAAAGATAGAATGGAGGTTGTATTAGAAGACAATGGCTTGAAGGAATTCATTGATCAAGAAATCCAAAAGCCAGCTTCAGCTAATGCACAAGAGTTGGATGAGTGGAAGAAGTGTGTGGTGAAGGTGAGACGGATCATCCTTGAGGGAGTTCGAGACCATTTTATCTCGAGTCTCCATGGGAAGGATACTCCATTTTCAATGTGGAAGACATTGAAGGAGCTCTACTAGAACACTACCGACCAAAGGAAACTAGCGCTCAAGGATAAGTTTTGAAGAATCAAGATGGAGAAGGGAGATACTATTTCCACATAACTAAACAGGCTCACCACCTATAGAGATGAGCTTGGCAGTGTGGGAATAACTATTGT
Organism: Pinus tabuliformis; assembly: GCA_031772625.1. NCBI lineage: Eukaryota > Viridiplantae > Streptophyta > Pinopsida > Pinales > Pinaceae > Pinus > Pinus tabuliformis. The sequence goes on from CM062818.1 coordinate 488,365,244, forward strand.
AGATGATGATATGGTGAGCCTCGCTCTCCTTGGCCTTCCATAGAGCTGGAATAGCTACTAGGACTCTATGACTGGAAGGGAGAAGCTGTCAATTTGGGAACGACTCTGGTCGGACCTTATGCAGGAGGAGATCAAGAGGAGCACATGAGATGGTTCTTCATCCACTAATGATGATGAAGAAAATCTGGCCTTAGCAAGTAAGGCAAGGAAAGGGAAGGGGAAGGCTTCCCATTTCAAATCAAATTCCTCTCATGGAGGGAAGAAGGGTGACATGTCTAAAGTAAGATGCTTTAATTGTCACAAGATGGGACATTATGCGACTAAGTTCCCATTGAAGTAGTCCAATAAGGGATCCTCGGAAGGATCGGAATGTGAGGCATTAGCCTCTCAGTTCGAAATGGACTTTACCCTCATCACATGCATGGTGTCATCGATGATGGGTTGTGTCTGGTAACTTGACATTGGAGCCTCATTCCACATGACCGATGATAAAAATTTATTCAGTTCCTTGTAGGAGAAAGACCACAAGATGTGCACAGAGATGGGTGACGACGGAAGGTATAGTGCTTCAGGAGTGGGCACAGTTGCTTTTCAGAAGGAGCATGGAGCTCCTCTCACCTTGACAGATGTGATGTATGTGCCTAGATTGAAGAAGAACTTGGTATCGATCGCGATGTTGGAGGAAAAAGGCTATGATGTTGTCTTCAGTAAAGGAAAGGAATTCCTAAGATACATAGCCATGGGTAAGACCAAGAGGATAGGGATTTGGGTGAAGAATCTTTAAGAACTAGAGGTAGATGATTGTGTAGCATTGAGTACAAAAGCAGAATGGGGGCAAAGCCAAGACATTAGCGAGTTGTGGCACAGGCGGTTGGGCCATTTGCATCGTGGGGCTTTGAAGATAACGCATCAGATATCTATAGGACTTCCCAAAGGTAAAGTTGAGAAAGTTGACACATGCAAAGGTTATACCTTGGGAAAGTACACCAAGTCTTCCTTTCATGATCGAGACAGTCGAGCAAAGGCTATCTTAGAGCGAGTTCATACTAATTTGTGTTGACCATTCTTGGTGGCATCCATAGAGAAGCAAAGGTATTATGTGATTTTCATTGATCACTATTCTCGTAAATGTTGGATTTATTTCATGTAGAAGAAGGACCAAAATTTCACAAAGTTTTGTGAGTTCAAAGCTTTGGTCATGAAAGAGTCAGGGAAAAAGATCAGGGCTTTGAGAAGAAACAATGGTGGAGAATATGTCTCTCAAGTGTTTAAGGACTTCTGTGTAGCGAAAGGAATTAAACAATAATTGATGACACCTCATAACCCACAGCAAAATGCGGTGGCCGAGAGGAAGAACAAACTATTGTAGGGGCAGCATGAGAAATGTTGCATGAACAAGGCCTACCACTTCACTTGTGGGCCGAGGCATGGAAAACAATTGTCTATTTGCATAATAGAAGCCCGCATCGCATACTTGGGATGAAGAAACCAGAGGAAGCTTTCTCCGCTAAGAGACCAGAGGTGGGTCACTTCAGGATCTTTAGCTCATCGGTATATTGCAATGTGACAAAGAATTCATGGAAGAATTTTGAGTCGACAGCAGAGTTGGGGATATTTGTGGGGTACTCTAATACACCTCAAAGCTATCAGGTGTACTTTCCTATCAGTTGGAGGAAGGTGGTTCGTAGAGATCTCAAGTTTTATGAATAAAAGGCCATGCGAGTTTCTCTTGAGAGGGATCTCCAACTACATGCTTTGGAGGAACTCTTGGTTCCTAAGGAGAAGGAGCCTCAGACTGATGCGGAGCAGCCGCATTCATAGGTTCCATGAGTGGAGGCATCCACTCAAGAATAGTGTTCTAGAGATGGATGGAAGCGCAAAAGAGAAGCTGACATATTGTTGGAGGATGCGAGAGAGAATTTGGGAGAACCATCTTCTCAGAACAGACAGAGGAGGTCACCTGAGAGGTACACTAGATACATGGCCCTTGCTAGGGAATGTGTTGAGACCGACCCATCTTCCTTTGAGGAAGTAGTGCAACAGCCGATTTGGGTTGATGTTATGATGGAGGAGTATGACTCCATAGTTCATAATGGTTTTTGGTACGTGGTTCTGAGACCGGAGAACAAGTTAGTTGTGAGTTCCCATTAGCTTTACAAGGTAAAGAAAGCTACTGATGCTAGTGTGGAGAAGCATAAGGCAAGATTAGTTGCCATGGATTTTCACAGGTTGATGAGGATCATGTTGTTGTAGTATATTTCGACAGAGGAGCAAGATGCTGACATTTTGACAAAGGCATTGTCAAAGTATAAATTCGAGTTCAATAGAGACAGGATTAGGGTGGCAGATAATCCCTTTCCTGTTGAGAGGGAGTGTTGAAATATGGCAACAAGAATATTCCAATTTAATTTGTCCTTGAATTAAATTGTGCATTAAAATCAAATTTAATCTTAACAACTACTTGGAAATAATTAATTTATTTATTTTAAATTAATTAGTTGGAGAAATTCAAGTTAGAAGTCTTTCTGAAGTCATGCAAGAGTTATCCCTTATATTAAGGAAATAAGATTGAGTTATATTTGAGTTGTAATTAGTTAACTCAGTTTACTGAGTTAAGTCCAGTTAAATTAGTTCCAAATTGTTTGAGGAACTAATAGTGAGTTAACATTGAGTTGATGCATTAATGCACTCAACTAGTGCTACTCTAGTTAACTGAAGATTCCCTCATTAGAAACTCATGCATGTCTATTCTGAGAAAGACCTAGTTGAAATTAATGTTCAAGGATAGTGTACTATCAGTTGCATGTGTTTTCTCATGGAGATAACTGATGCATGCAGTCAAGGATTCATCCTTGAGGATTACGCAGTTTTGAAGGCTTATTCTTCCACTTGGTAATAAGTCAATCATCCACAAGGAACAATGCAAGGAAATAGGAGCTTGGAAGGTAGAGAGAAAGGCTGGAGAGAAGCCAAGATTTCCCGTGAGCATTTGTGAGGATTGTAATGAGAGCTGGCTAGCTGTGAGAGCTAAGGCTTTGCATAATTCCTATGTATTTCCACCATGTATGATAATAAAATAGATGGGGTTTTTATCTGAAACTTTCCCCAAAGTATTTTCATGTGTATTGTGGCATTGATTCTTCTTCTTCTGGTTATATTTTTCAGCTCGATCTTTAAGCTTCCACAAATTGATAGTAGAAGTAGGTTATAGTATTTTGCTTTGATAAATATTGCATTATTAGGTTAACTTATCACATATTTTCTACATTTGTAGCATACAAAATATCGAGATAACACATATGAATCCATCTTTTCATACCACACTCTAGGTGCCTACATGAGGCCATAGAGATACTTATTTAGTTTTCTTACCAAAGATGAATTTTTCACGTATCCCTGTGGCTTCTCCATGTAGATTTCCTCCTCGAGATCATAGTGAAGAAAGGCATTCTCCAAATCCATATGAATCACCTCCCATCCTCTTGCTATAATGGATAGAGCTCACCGAATGGAATCCATTTTTTCTACTAGAGAAAAAGTGTCATCATAGTTAACACCATGTACCTGCTGAAAACCTTTCGCCACCAACCATGCTTTATATCAACTAAATTGTCCATCTTCTGCTTTCTTGGTCAGATAAACCCACTTGAACCTCACAAGTTTACGATTGGAAGGTAGTGGAACTGGATTCCAAGTCTGGTTCTTAATGAGAGAGTTGTATTCCTCATCCATAGTTTCTTCCCATTCAGGATGCCTAGTTGCTACTCCATAAGTCTGTGGATCAAATGCATGCATCATATAAGCATGCATGGGCATGCATCATATAAGCATGCATGGGCATGCATGTCTCCATAGCTTAGAGCACTTATGGATCTTCTTCAAACTAAGGTATAGTGGTAGGATCATCTAGGAGATCACTCATGTTGTGCCATTTTTGTGCTGAAAGTGGTTGAAAATTGTCTGAACAACATGAGGAAGTATGATCTCAATGTTCAACAACTAGTGGTCCAACTAGTGTCACAGAAAAATTCTCATCTAGATCAGAATTCTGATCTGAAGTATCATTTCCATACTCATCAATTAATGGAGAGGGAAACTTTACTCTCATTTCGATAAATAACACTTCAGTTTTGATATCAACCAATATGTACCCTTTAAATTCATTAGAATATCCAACAAACATGCATGCCTTACCATGAGGCTGCAAAGCATTTCTCTTTTCTATAGGAATGCGGGCCCATGTTCAAGATCCAAAAATGTGGAAATGGTTGACTTCATGTTGCTTGTTAGTCAAAGCCTCAAAAGGTGCTTTTCCAGTAACAAATATATTAGGTGATCTATTTTGTATGTATGAGGCACAATTGATAGCTTCAACCCACAATTTTGATGAAAGAGATCTTGCATGCAACATGTACTTGGCCATCTCTTTCAAAGATTCTTTCTTCCTTTCAGCCACCACATTTTGTTGTGGGGTGTAAGGAACTATATGTGGCAACTGTATGTCTGCTTCATTACAAAAATTCTGAATATATTTGTTGACATATTCCTTCCCATTATCTGTGCATAGTATCTTGATGCATTTTCCAAACTAATTTTCTGCATGTCCTTTGAAAATATTTAGATGTTGAAAAACTTCACACTTGAGTTTCAAGAAGTAAACCAAAGTGAATCTTGTGTAATCATCTATAATTGACAACACATATCTTGTTGTTCTCATTGAAATTACTGGAAATGGATCCATGAGATCACTATGTACAAGCTCCAAAGGTGAAGAGGAGCTCCATGCATATCCCTTATCAAACCTGTCTTGTGGACACTTTCCAAGAGCACATTCATTACAAAAACCATTTCAAAATTCAATGCCCGACAATCCTTTAACCATCCCTTGCTTGCTAAGTTGCTCCATATATCTGATATTCAAGTGTCTAAATCTCTCGTGCCAAATCCTAATTTCTTCATTTGCATGCGTAAGTACCAAAATAAAGTCTGGTTGAGGAACAAAATCAGAAAATGTATATAGGAAAGATTGATCATTTTCCTTTCCAGATGCAATCTTCAAGTTGATTTGCATAACATAAATGTTCACAGAATTAGGGATAAGTTCCACTTTCATTTCGATGTCTTTGTGTGCCATCTAGTACACTAAAATAAGATCCACAGAAATCCTTGGAATATGCAAAACATTCTCAAAACTTCCATTTTTGAATTCCACTCTTCCTTATCGAGTTGCTTCAACTATGTAATTGTCCCCCATGGCAATAGGAGGTCCCTAGTATGCATGTAGAGACAAAAATGGTTCCTTGAAGAAGTCATATGATGTGAAGCTCCTAAATCTATGATCCATTCTTGTGGTGTAGAATTAAGGGAAACCAAAGCATGCCCATTACCCCTTGTTTCTGATGGTTTTTCCTTCATCTTCTTCTTAGCACTTTCTGGAATGTGATGACCAAAATTATTTTGCTTAAGATTCTTTGCCATCAGATCAATAGTCTTCTACATGCAAGAGGATTCAAGATGATAACCTCTATTACAATAAGGAGACTTGGAGTTTTCTTTTTTACCCTTGGAGTTGGAAGAATCATGAGGTTTTGGATTTTATCCCTTTCTTGGATCAAGATCTCTTGCCTTTCCTTTGCCTTTGGATTGTTGATTTGGTTTCGAGTTGGTCTTTCCTTTCTCATGCATGGCAAGTGCATGTGTATTTGGAGACCTTAATGAACCCATTCTGATGAGCTTATCGTGCTCATGAATGAGAGACTCAATAAATGCATCAAGTTTGGGGATTTTGCATTTATCTCTAGTTGCAAGTCTAATTGTATGAAAAGTAGAAATGAGAACAACATATTCAAGGCCTAATTTAGACAAAATAGAAAGTTCCAATTAACCTTCCTGTTTGATTTATTGATCCCGCAATCATGCAATTCTAGAGGAAATGATTTTAGTTTCATAAAGAAATCTTGAATGTTCTCAAATTTGTTTGGATCTAAAGAATTTAGCTCATTTTCAAGAATATGAGCCTGCATCTCATCTTGATTTCAAAATAAGTTCTCTAAGGTTGTCTAGACCTCATTTGGAGTACTACATGTGTCCACATGGAAACACAATGCTCGAGATATGGGCAATAATAGAAAACCAAAAGCCTCATCCATCCTATTGAAGTATTTGGATTTTTCAATGGCAGAATTTGGTTCAGCTTCTGTATTCATAACTATCCGATACAATCCTTTTCCTCTGTGGTGAAAACAAATCTTTGGCTTCCATTGGAAGTAGTTATATAGAGTAAGAATAGTTAAAGTTGAAAACTCAATTCTTTCATATAGCAACAATTGTGGCAGTTCTCCAATATTTTAATCTACAAATCAAATTTCCGAACAATTTCCAATTCTTTGATCTTCAAACCTGCAAAATATTGTTCATGCACCTTCTCAAAGCCCCTACAGCTCTGATACCATGTAAAAATATTAGAGCACAAAAACAGATCTAACTCAAGAATAATTGCACAAACTTGCAAGAAATTAAAAAAAATAAAATTGGAATCGAAAATGAATTTGATTATTCAATATTGGTTTGAGAGTCAGTACATAAAGCAACTAAGTTAAGTTTAGTTGCACATGTAATCACTGTGGATAATTAAAACTAGTTGAAGCTAAGCATGCTTTATGTTCTGTCAAGGCACTAGAGTTAACTAACTAAAATCAACTGCACAGTGCACACCACATGTAAGCAATCGATCTAACTAACTAAAGTCAAGTACACACCACATGTAAGCACTTGAGTTGACTAACTAAATACAAGTTCACATAACATGCAATAACTAGAATCGCACTAAAGCTAATTAAAACTAACTATATGCATATACACCAATATACCTTAACATACCTTACCTACATTACTAGACCCAATCAAAAATCGCTCACTCCTTCAAATAATATGAGAGATGTGAGATCTCTGCTTGCTACAACATCTCAGAAGCAACTCAAGTAGGAGAGATGTGGGATCTCTGCTAGCTACAACATCTCAGAAGCATCTCGGGAACTGATACTCATTCTCTTTCCGGCAAGAAATCACTCACTCCTCTAAATTGTAAGAGAGGCTTCGTAATCCCACTAAGCAACAACATCTCGGAAACTACGGCAAATGAGGAACAACCACTGCAATTGCATTATATGTAAGAAGAGAAGTCGCTCACTTTTCATTAGGAATTTTGTTAAATGATTGATTGATAATATACATGTTTTTAAAGGAAAAACTTTGTTTGGACGGTAAATTTTCTCACAATTTCGTGGAAATTTGTAGAAAAAATTCATCAATTGCGTAGTGTTTAAAGTGTGTTTTTGTTATGCTAAAAATATATTTAGCACCAAAAATCTTGAAGCTAAATAGTTTTAATTTGGATTTTCAATTTTTTTTTTTATTAATTTAATAAAAAACATACTAAAACTTCTATTATTTTCCAGAAAAAATTATGAACTATTTTACCGTGGCCTTCTAAAATTCATTTTAAGTATTTTCATGAATTAAAAAACATAGAATACTATATTAATACTATAACTTGAACTGTTTAAGAGTTATAATATTCAAGGGCAAAATAATATTAAGTGGGCCTGTATCAATGACGTTCTTCGATACCAGAGTCTGAATACTTTATTTAAAAACTGAAGATCAAATTGGTACTGCTTGCCAACAATTTGATGGGATTACTTTTATTTCCCTGAATTTTGTGTTCAGAGTCATTTTCACAGAGCTGTATTCGGAACAGCTTTGAGCTTTCCTCAATTCTTAGAAGCCGTGGCTTTAAAAAATTCATGTAGCTTACTTATCCTGTGGACTGTGACCGGCGTTGCAGAGACCAACCTCTCATAGACGGTTGAGTAGGTAGCTTTACGTACAGACCTGTGGACACTGACATCTTCAAACCTCGACTAAACTGACATTAAAATCATTTAAATTTTCCCGTCACAGTTTCTCTTTATGTGGTTCCAATGTGATAAGAGAGGATCAAAAGGAGCTACTGAGATTGATGATTTTTGGAACGTGTGGTATGAGTAAAAGTCTTTTATTTTCCTAATAAAGTGAAGTGAATTTTTATAGTTAAAATTTTGTATTAGTAATATAAAAGCAAGTTTTATCACCAAGTTTAGTTTTTGGAATTTTGATATTTGGAATGGATTTTAGTTTTTGGAATTTTGATATTTGGAATGGATTTGTAAATAGTTTTATTGGTCGTCCCCTATACCTTATATTGTAAGAGAATACACGTAATATGAACGCAAAACCTATCACCAATTCCGTTTTCTCGAATTGGTATTTGAAATCTATTGACAATAGTCCCACTGCGTGACATTTTTTAAATCTATAAATATTTTTGATATATTAATTATTTTTATACTTAATAATAATAATTTGAAATAAAATTATAATTTAGTTAATTTTGAAGTTTTTATTTGATTTTAAATGAAATGTATTATGGTGTAAGTCTTTTAATCATATTCTGATTATTTTTTAATTCCATTTTTATTTCAAATTAAATAATAAATTATAATTTTTTAAGTAATAATTTTTTTATAATATCTTATTCTTTATTTAAATTATATTTTAAAATAGAAAAATAAATTTAATGAAAATATTTTTGAATAAGAAACAGATTTATGATTCCCAAAAAGAAATTTTTTATAAAACATTCAAATTGGGGAAATTGAGCTTCAATTTTTTATTTATACATATTTTTAATCTTTAAGTAAATACATGTTTTGAATTTCAATCATTTTTGTGAGTAGGTTGATTTTAGGGAGGGATCCCTCCTTCTATTAAATGGAAGAAGATCAATCCATTCACAATGGAATGCTTATCATCAAGATTGTGCAAAGGCTTGCTTGAACCTAGACACTCTTTGGAAAGTTGAATTCCCGAAAGTGACTTCCATCCTCAAGCCCTCCCCACTAAACACCCTTTAGAAAGTTTAATTCCTCAGAAATGGCTTTCATCCTCAACCCCTCCCCACCAAATTTAAACATGTAACTTGGACTAAACCCACATGAATAATTTTTTTAAAAGTATGTGGGAATGGAGATACATCTTAAAACAAATTATTTACATGTTTTTATGATGACACAATTTCATTACGAAAAACTAATAAAGAAATGTAACATATATTTTTAAAATATTAACTTATATATGTTTTCGGTAACTCTAGGGTTTAGAGAAATATCCACTATATGGTAGGTAAAATTTTCGCCATGTTACCTTCTTCAAAAGCATCAAGGGCGGCCGGTAACAAGAAGGATAGATAGTGAAGCAGGGCAGAGAGCATAGAAGGAGCGAAGCAGGTAGGTCAGCTAGAGTAGGAACTCTATATTTCTTCCACCCTGCATATCTATTATATTCTCTTCACCATGCATATAGGAGAATATTAAATACGAATGAGTTGGAATATCATCGACTCAAATTAGTATGGAATAGAGGCATTCTTAATCTTTAGACCTTTGGTGATTCAAGCCTTGTCATCAACTATATATATATATTTATTAAAGACCTATAAATTTTACAATTTTTATTATCATAAATTAATAAAAGATGTAGACTACATTTATAATATAAAAAATATACATTTTAAATTTTCTTTAAATATGTAAGGGTGGAAAGAGCGAGAGGATTAATTCTTGATCCCAATAGAAAAATAATATCTAATTTTGCATATGAATTAGGACAAGTTATTATAACTAGGCAAAAGCCTACTAACCATGTAAGAGATATTGGTTGTAGAGGAAATGATCAACTTCTTTAAAATTGTTGGAGATTCCATGGCCATCATCAAAGCCATGAATGCTTTTTGATGTTGGAGGGCATGAAATTGAAGAACTTTATCATTTAGATTAAAAAAGATTTAGTTTTCCTTCACATTCCTCTTATTTCCATATCAAAATTTAATACAAATTAGGCTCCATCTAATCTGAATTATTGTATTCCACAACATAGGCTTTCTCATGTTCATGCCTTCCTTTCATGGGTAGAATGAAATGGATTTAGGTATAAGTAGACCACAATTGAGAGGCCCTGCTCTTCCGAAACTACTGGTTACATTTATCCGTAACTTTGTGTAGCTTCATAGTTTGCATGGTCTTTAAAGGTCCTTGATTAGGATAGAAAAAATTCTTCCATTCTTAACTTGCAAAGTTATGACATAACCAGTTTCATTTTGATAATGGTGTCCAGGTTAACCTTGGATATGCAACTACATATATCATTTATACCCAAAAATGCATGGGTATGACTGATGTTCCTTGATCGATGGAGTTCTTGTAGCTACAAGAACACCCTTCCAAAAAATTGGCTTACACCCAATTTTAGAGCCTTCCTTGGTCTCGTACATTGTTATCGCAAACATTTAGAACTTATTTCATGAAATTCCCTGTAGTGTTTTGTTCTGCTTTGCATGTTGGATTAATTGTCATATTTTGGCATGTTTGGTTGTCGTGCAACGTTTACAAGTTGTTTATGATGCTTTCAAAGGTCTGTCTTTGTTTATATGAGTTGTTCTAACTATGCAAATATATGTCGCACTCATGTATAAAGTTCTGAGCATTGTCGCACAAGTGTCGTCACGATCGTCCCAAAGTCTATCTTAAGTGCCGCACTTGTCATATATTATTGTAAAGTTTTCTCACGAAGGGAAATAATTTTTTCATACATTCAGATTATCTATGTTGTCATGTCGTTAAACTATTCTAAGTGTGTGATCATAGTCAATGTTCATCACAGTTCATCACCTATCTCACTGATCCCAGACATGGCCATTTAAAAAAAAAAATTCCCAACCAAGCAACCTAGCTTCACAGGGACCCTTCTGAGTTGCACACTGCACAGTCATAACCCTCTAGCTGTGACCTTGTTTCTTGGCACTACGCAATGCGTAATTCCTATCTCCTATGACTATTGCACTACGTAGTTTCTATGCCCAAGTCTTAGCTTTGACCTACAGAATTGTGCGGTAATGTACTCTAGCCCAGATTAAAATACACACTTCACATCCTCAAGCTTCAAGCTCATCCACTAAATCCTTGAAATGAACAACGATTCAAAAGCCCAACCTCCCATAACTCCCAAAACTATGCAGTTGGATCTCCCAGTGTCCATTCCATCAACATGTCTCCACTAGCTCTTGAAACAACACATATCATTCAAGCCTACCTAAGATATGCACTATGCAGTCTCAGAGCTCAAGCTTCTCCACTAGTTGCTAGAACTGTGTACTGCGGAGTCATTAAATCCCCCTTCCCAGCCTGTCAATTGCTATTGGCTTAGTTAGTGGATTAGAATGCATCATCTTATACTAGAGGATTTTCGGATTGATGTCATATCATCATGAGTGAATTATAGGAACAAGTACCCTATCATGTCATGGCAAGATGATGGAGAAGGAGAATAAGGAGGCAAGCATGCTTAAAGACTCTCTTGTAGCTGAACTTACAAGTTGATCGATCAAGAGAAAGAAAAGGGACACTAATTTTTAACCATTATCCAAGATTAGAGATTATTGAAGATTCTGCATCACCAAGCCATGTAGAGGTACAAAGGAAGCATCTTCAAGAAGACACCTACCACTTAGTAGCAACAATGACTTGATGTTGGCTTGTTGGGGCCTGACCCAAGTTCAGAAAAGTTATTAGACAAACAAATCCCGCAGCTACCGACCCTTTCGGCAACGGTCCACGGAGTGCAGACTGAGGTCTCACCCAAGGTAGCAAGTGAGGGTGCTGGAACAAGGTTTCCACACCCTTGGGATGTCTTGATGTGGTCTGGAGGACTCGCGCACCATTCTGTGGCCTCGTGCCACTCTGCTTCCGCGTAGATCTGGAACCAGGCAAATCCTTACTACTTATTAATACTGAGTTTGTTATAGATCAAATCTACTTCTCACAGTATTTAAGCAAACATTTAATAGAGATAACCAATAAACGCACCCAGAAAATTTATAGATTTGCATAAACTCTGAACATAAGCATAAGTGCATAGATCAAACAGATATATAAACCAGAAATTAACCAAATCCACAACATTTTAGAATCAACACAATATTTCATAATGAACTTATCTTTATTCAACTCTTCCACCAATACAACCAGATCTACCATATGCACTAAGCTACAGGGATCTGCACACATAGCTGCGGACTCTACCAGGCCTCTGTGCACACATCTGCAGAGCCCCTATCTATCTACCAACACCCTTGACTAGGACTTATAGACGCAGAAAATACTATATTTATACAACTATACCACCCAAATTCATCCAAAATCTGAACTTCCTTCTACCCTTAGAGCCTCGCTCTATATATACATTCCCATGGTCTACATACCATGGGCAGGCCGACTTCCTTCCTGTTATTCTATATTATTTCTTGGGTGGACAACCCTTTCACTCGACCTATTACATTTTGTGCTCCACATATTTTGGAGATTTACAATATTATTATCCTAACGTATAAGCCTTAAGACCCAAAACTATTACGTGGGGCCTCTGCTACCCAACAGGCCCCCAATACAATCATTGTGACTCATCCCGAGTCACTCGCCGGTGTGGTGATACACGTTGCCTAGGCTCCGTGGTTCACCTTCCTGTGAGTGACACACTTCGTTCTGCAGCTCCCTCTTTGTCTCCTGCAATGCTTCTTCCAGTTCCCGCTCCATTGTCTCGACCACTTCATGCAACCAATAATGCCCATTCTGCTCTACTTGGTTGACACAGAACACCCCCTCATAGGATTTTAGCTCTAGCTGGGATGCCGCATACAGGAAATCCTCATATCAATGCAGTCATTTTCCAATTTTGTATCGCCTATGCGCACTATCTGCTGCAACTTGTGTTGCAATTTTGCAAGACCATTGCTGTTGTCTGTGAGATCCCAGTCCTCAAGGTGCATCAAAGATGATTTTCTAACTGTAATTCCACCATTTGTCTTCGTATTTATAGTCGTTCCCTTATCTTTTAAGGTTCTCCGATCAGCGCATGGGTGAGGCAACAGCATCCGAACCAGTTCTTCTTCGTGTCTAAACATTTCCGGCACATCCCCTACCATCGATGCTAAGTTCTGTGCGGTGCCCACAACTGTCAACATCGTAATCTTCATAAAGTCATGGATCTTCATTGGCCATATCATAACCCTTAGGCTTACCCCTTGATCGTAGATAATGAATAGTTCCATAGTGGTGGGAAGGCACAATAGCTTACGGTTCTCAAAAGTGCATCTCATTCGATGGATGCCCCCTGTGATTTATAAGTGTTTCGAAATTCAAATTCATTGGCTCTTACCTTTTCTGGTGCCCTCATGTTAAGTCTACGGTAGATCGTTCCATATCTGGCTCATTCCCAGTCTCTTAATTACCCACCGCCTGCTCCCATTTTCCATAACTCAGACATCTTGTCATGAATAGTGACAGGAACGGTCACCTCTTTGCTTGTCAATGCAGCAGCACAACCTTTTCCACGCAACTGCAACCCTTGTGACAAACCAAATCTACGCACACCCCAGTTGTCGTGCAGCTTCCCCGCAGACTAATTTATCGTCCCGCACTCTCTTTCAACTGGCCAAAGCAGTGAGACTGTCCTTCGAGCGATTAGTTAGGCGGTTGGCCCACCCATGTAGAGCTTCAGGCGACTGCCATTTACTCTTCCTGGGAAGGGGTCTCCATTAAGCTTGGAAAGATAGACCGCGCCTCCATTTGTAGTTTCTTGTACTACATAGGGCCCCAACCAATGCATTTAGAACTTTCCAGGGAATTTCTCGAACTTGCTATCTTGGAGTAAGACTAGATCATTTTCTTTGAATATGCACATCTTGATATGGCAATCATGCCAAGCATTTTCCTATTGCTTCTGGACCTGCTGATGGAATCCTGCCAGGAACCATTCCTCCTCAAGTTCTTCCAATTGTGCGATCCTCTCTTCCAAAACCGCGCAGTCTACCATGCTTGTCGTTATTGCTATGCGCAAAATGGGTACAATGTATTCCATTGGCATGATGGCTTCTCTTCCATAGACTAACTGGAAAGGAATCTGACCCGTCAACTTCTTACACGTTGTTCAATATTCCCATAGCACAGCAGGTATGTGCAAATCCAAATCATTTCGATGCACATTACATACCTTTGTCAATGCAGTCTCCAAGATCTTGTTGAATGCTTCAACGGTCTTGTTTGCCTGCAGATGGTACGATGTGATTTGTTGATGATATATCTAAAACTCCTCAGTGAGCACGCTGATAGTCTCATTCAGGAAATGCATTCTGCAGTCGCTCATTAGTATTTTTGGACATCCAAATCGTGTTAACACATTTTCAAACAAAAATTCCGCTGTTGTAGCGGTCGTGCAATCCATGACCGGCTGTGCTTCCACTCATCGGGTCAAGTATTCTGTTGCAGTCATGATATAGAGCGCTCCCATCTTTCATGGAGGTGTGATAGGCCCTACAAAGTCAATTGCCCATTTCTCGAATGGTTGCAACATCATCTGTGGCTTAAGTGGCATCTCATCCCTCCGTGATGGTTTCCCTGTTCTTTGGCATACATCGCAGGCCCGACACTGTGCTTTTGAGTCTTGATGTAGGGTTGGCCACCAGAGCCCTACGTGAAGAATATTTTGTGTTAAAGCACGCCCTATGTAATGTCCTCCTACAACCCCCCCCCCCCCCATGATGTTCGGCAAGGATTTTTCCTCGCTCAAATTTTGGTACATATCTACATAATATTTCATCATTACCCATTTTGTAGAGGTGCCCTACAATAATAGTAAAGTCTGTTGCACGTATCACCAGTTCCTTCTTCTACTACACCGAATATCTTTGTGGCATGGTTCCTATGGTTAAGAAGTGGATTGTATCCTTAAAGTGGCCATTCACAATGCGCACTGCATACAGTTTTGGATCCAGTAATCCTTCCTCTAAGTTTGTGGTTTCTTCGTCGTTCTCAATTCAGGACAGGTGACCAGGCCTATGTTTAGATGTCTTGAGAATGAAACCATTTCTTGGCTTATTAGGGCCTGACCCAGGTTCAGAAGAGTTATTACCCAAACAAATCCCGCAGCTATTGGCCCTTTCAACAATATTCCATGGAGCGTGGACTGAGGTCTTACTCGAGGTAGCAAGGAAGGGTGCTAGAACTAGGTTTCCACACCCTTGAGATGTCTTGATGTGGTCTAGATGGCTCGCGCACCATTCTGTGGCCACATGCCACTTTTCTTCCACGTAGATCTGAAACTAGGCAAATCCTTACTACTTATTAATACTGAGTTTGTTACAATCAAATCTACTTCTCACGGTCTTTAAGCAAACATTTAATAGAGATAACCAATGCACACACCCAGAAATGTTATAGATTTGCATAAACTCAGAACATAACCATAAGCGCATAGATCAAACAGATATATAAACCAGAAATTAACCAGATCCACAATATTTCAAAATCAACACAGTATCTCATAATGAACTTATCTTTATTCAACTCTTCCGCCAATACAACCAAATCTGCCCTACGCACTCAGCTGCAGGGGTCCACGCACAACTGCGGACTCTATCAGGCCTCTGCGCACACAGCTGCATAGCCTCTATCTATCTACCAACACCCTTGACTTAGACTTACACACACAGAAAATACTATCTTTACACAACAATAACACCTAGATTAATCCAAAATTTGAATTGCCTTCTACCCTTAGAGCCTCGCTCTGATTATACATTCCCATGGTCCGCAGACCATGGGCAAGCCAACTTCCTTCCTATTATTTTATATTATTTCTTGGGCAGACAACCGTTTGACTCGACCTATTACATTTCATGCTCCATATATTTTGGAGATTTACAATATTATTATCCTCACTTAGAGGCTTTAAGCCCCAAAACTGTTACGCGAGACCTCTGCTACCCAACACTTGACATTACCACATCATCAAGTAGTCCATATCAATAGTTTCATGTCATGTCTTGTCATGAGTGGTCATATGCCAAATCACTATTGTGGATTGTGTATATTGTATTCAAAATGTATTGTAAAGTGAAATTCCAAAGGACACACATTGAATGTAAAGAGTCATGTAAGTTGAAAATTCATAGCAAGTCAAACAATCATGAGGATATTCAAAGAGTCACCCGTGGTTATATATACTCCCTCATTGTATGAGCAAAGGACTTTTCACCTTAGCTACTCCTGCAAGGCATTAGAGAGACAAGCAAGTTCTTTCAGGAGTGAAGAGTGGATCTAATGCTCCACTACTAGAGCTAGTGATGTACATTGTAAACATGTGTTTTGGAACTTTTACTTAATAACAAAAACCTTCAAGGCCAACATGTTCTTCATGCATGGACTATGAATGTTTGTAAGATTATTTTGCATATGTTTGCTTTCACATGTGTCAAGATAATTGAAATATTTTAGTTATTTTAGTACTTATCTTATTGAGAATGTGTTGTAATGGTTTTTATTGCTATCCCATCCTTGTGGAAAAATCCACATGATTTTAGACAGATCTTTCTTCATTTGTTTGTTGTAATGATCGTCACATCTGTTGTGGACTATTCCGTTGGATTTTAGATAGACCTTCCTGGTTCATGTATGCCTCTTCTTGGGTGGTACTATTATCTCTTACTTAGAGGCTCACTTTTCTCCCCTCTCTGCAGTAGAAGACCCTTGACACGGTTGCCACTGAATACTCACCAAATACACCTTCTTTCTTTTCAAAGATACCATTACATCCCTCTCTCTTGCTGATAGTTAGAGCCAAGGAAAATCTTTAAGAATTCAAAAAATGGGCCTTTATACCACATGAGACTCCTCAAACTACTCAGAAAAACTACTCAGAATTGGTCAAAATAGGATCATTTCAGCTGCTCCACTGGCCAAGTGCGTTGCATCTCACCTAAATACACTATGTGGGTGCATTGCATTTCAAAAATCCATTCTATGGGGTGCGATGGGCGAGAAATGACAAATGGCAGTGTCATTCCGCGAGGTGGAGAGGCAATGGAAGCTTCCAGAATCTTCTCCTGTGACACTTGCCTCACTGAATTCGACCAAGGATGAGTAAGAGATCATCAATCTCCAAGTGGAAGCAAGAACTATCAGAGGGAAGACACTAATCAAATCATAAGCTGACTCATCTCCATTACAGATATCTATATATGGATCCCTCATCCCAAAGATCCAGAGGCTGGAATTTTGCATATTGTAAGGAATTGTTGTTGGTTTCTTGAGACAAACATCAGATTGTTTGGTGATCTGAGCTTTTTTTGAGGTGAAGAGGGGCTTTTTAGCTTGGAGGTTGATGCTAGGTCAGAACAACTGGTTGTAACTCCTCTTGGCTCTTTCTTGTTTATCAATAAAAGCTATTCAAGCTTTCCTCCATGCTCTTGTGTCGTTGATGCTTGTTACATTTGTATGGTCAATTTACATCTGATCCTAGATTGTTTATGATTATAGATCCATGTCTTTGTATAGTGCTATGCTACTGTGATCTTACAGGTACTTTGTGAAGCTGGGCGTGCAAGGGAGTAGGTAGCTAAAGACTATCAAAGAAGAGAGGAATCAAATCAGGAGATTAGCGCAAGACAGAGGTTGGTATTTTTGTTCCTCTCTATCTATAATTCATAAAGGAAAAACGAAAGTAGCTTTTCTCTGTTTGTTTCTAAGGCAGCTATCACACCTTAGTGGGATAGAGCAGTTCTATATAGACACCTTTCCTTGTAACAAAATGGCGACCATACTGGGGAAGAATTAGTTTGTTTGTTTATCATTCTTTGTTGTCTGTTTCATAAACTTACAGGTAGTATTCGAATTGCATTTACCATAACAAATGCAAAGTAGATAAATGCTACTTCAATCCATCTACTGGATTTGTTTATGATTTAAACAACTGATTCACAAACTATCTGATTGCCCTTGTGATAGCTCTTAGATCCTCCATAGATCTACCCCTGATTGTTGCATTACTAATTGCTTTTTTGCTCGGCCAAAACCCAAGAACTGAACTGCAAACTGTGACCCGAAACCCAAACAGAATCTCGTTTCTGGCCCAACGCAGGTACTGTTCAGAGAATCTGAACTTCAGCGCACTTCCCGAGTGGACAAGGTGCGCTGCATTTCAAATTCTCTGTGTTACAGGTGCGCTGATCAGACTAGGCTCTGTGCAGTTTTGGTTTCTGTGATTCATTCTTTCCAGTTCTATTCCTGAATTTTGCTGCCTGTGATCAGTATATGTCTATTTGAAACCCCTTTTCCTTGTTGTTATTCTGCCTCCTTTGTACAAAAGAACTGTAAATGTTTTTGTGTGTTTGTTGAGTCATTTTCAGTTCTCCTTTGCAAAAGTAGCATAATCGTATTGTCGTCCTTTGATTTGAAACTGTCGCAAGTGTCAATTTCAATCGTAGGAAAGAGTTTGATTGCTGTTGATGGTCGATTATCCTGTTACTATTGTTTTTTGGTCTGAATTTGTAATTTTCCAGTGTCAAGAACAAGTATTCATTTCAAAATCGTAAGGTGTTGTGATCATCTCCATTTTTTATTTCGAAAAGAAACTGGTTGATATTTGTCACTTGAAAAGAAATTCAGATTTGTGCATCAACTTTCTTTTTAGCATTCATATACTAAGAAAGTCGAAAACAAATACATGCATGTGCATTTGCATATAGACAGTCTGATTGGCTTGATTTAGGAAAGTGCAATTAGAGTGTGCTCTTTGATCTTTGTGAAAAGATTTTGTCTTTCTTTCCTTAGTAGCTAGGATTTTCATTGCACAAAGAAGATAAAAAGATTGTTTATCATCTTAGATTGCATTTTAGGAATTACATCTACATCTCGCAATGAACCTGAAAGGCAAACTTCATAAACAAGATCAACTTAAAATAAATTCAATGAATCTAACAACGCTTTGGAACTTAACGCACAACATTTAGAAGTCTAGGCTAGAGACGTATTCTGGCATCGTAAAGCCTGGTAACTGTTGTTCTCATTGATGGTTGGGTGATTCCTCCACTTTTAGATGATAAGTGCCAGTACGGACTTGTGCTCTCATGCACCGTTGAGTATATTTTGGGAGACCCCAATAGACTTAATCCTTTATCCATAGGAAGTCGTGTCTGCCACCCTATCGATCGCAATGCACTGAACACAGCATTCGGGAAGATTGACTGCCGTACCGTAAAAAGTATTTTGCAGTTTTGCGATTGGTTTGGTAATCCCTCTACCTAGATTTCCAGAGCAGTCCCTTTCGTTCCTTTTCAGACTCCTTAACAGAAAAGGTCCATCTGAGCACTTGTCACTTCAGGCTCATTAAAAATCGAAGGAGACTAGAGTCATCTTTTGTTTTTTCTCGACTCTTAAAAATTGAAAAAACAAGTTGTGTCAAAGCGTCTAAAACTCATTTAATTCGGAAACATACTTCCCCTTTATTTTAGTTGATCGAGTAATCCGCAATCATGGAAGAAAGTCAATTGAAACCCCGTCGTTCACCGAGGCTTACGAGTCAACTGTCTTTGTCTCTGGAATCGAAGATAGTACGGACAAAGCGAACTCATTTAACTGGTTCCAAATCTCCTGTTAAAGTTAGAACAAGTATTCCAACAACATCAGAGACTCCGGTTACTCCAAACATTTCTGGAATCCCTGCCTCTACAGAAGAAGTTCAGCAGCCACTGAAGGACAGTAGTACTGATCCTAGTCTGAGAGTAAACACTTGTGTTACTGAACCAGTTCCATTCACAACTGGTTCGGAGAGTCTTGCTCCTCAAACATCTCTCGCTGCCGATTCCATACCTTCTTCGGCACCAGAAATATTCTACGGACTTGACGGTCTTCCCCTTCCACCTGGTCTGATTGCCATAGAAGAGATTGTGGAAGATCCTCCAAATAGTACTCCATCGCAATTTGGAGTCGGGATCACTCTATATCCTTCTTTATCGGAAGTCAGTCTACCGCCAGTGAAAGCTCCTGTAGAATCGCTAGGTAATCTTTTGGATAGACTAGAAATGTCTGAACAACCGTCAACATCTAGGACTGTGTCGTCTGATACAGCGACGACAGAACTACCTACTATCACTCCAACAATGTTCGCCAGTATACAATCTGTCCCAACTAGTTCTCAACTGCTAGAAGGAGCCCACTCAGGGGCCATTTCGACAGTATGGTCTGTTCCTGTTTCTTCATCCGGAATAATATCCGGAAACTCTTATGTTGAGCCTCAACAAATTGATCCATTTGGAAGTCAATTTGGGCAGTCTGGCCCTCAAGGGAAAACCATTCCCTTGAGTTCTAGATTACCACCGTATGGGGGGCAATATACCCTTTCATTATCCCCTCCGGGAGGATATCCATACGGGAGTTCACAACAACATTTGGGTTACACTGGAATTACCTCAAGCGATTTGGTGTCGATACTACCTCAACAACCAAGAGTTGTATATTCGATGCAACAATGCTTACCTATGTCTAATATACCAACTACGTCAGCTATTGTGACGGTGTCGCAAGTTCAAGCGCTGCCTGTTGCATGCCAACCTCAGGTTTCTCAAGTTGTAATGCAACAGCCCCTTAACCCTGCAACTCAACCACAATCGCCGACTAGTGGAATGACACAGGTTCAGACAGGTACAATTACCCCTCATCTTGGTCAAACTGTTAGTATCAGGCAACAACACATGGCTTCACAACCATGGCTAGTACAATACCAACATCCGCAATTCCAACAAGTATACCAAGGTTCTGAGCAACAAATCTTTGCAAATAGTGGATAGCTGTATATTCAAAACGGTCAAAATCAACCATTTTACAATGGTCATGCCCACCAACCCTATCAAAGTTACCAGCATCAAATGCATTATGCCGGTATGCAAAGACCAACTGCTCAGGCAATCCCATCTTATCCTGGGTATGCTTCACCCAACCTGAATCAACAGTTACCCTTTGTGGCAACTTTAGAGTTACATGATTTAAATCAGTTAACAAATGATCCAATCGCTTACGCCCCTTGGTGGCCAGCGATTCTCATAAACTTCCATAAGATATTCCTAAATTTAATGGAAATCCGGATGAGGATCCGTCGAATCACGTGATGACCTTTCATCTGTGGTGTTCATCAAACACCCTAAATGATGATTCGATAAGACTTCGCCTTTTTCAGAGGACGTTAACGAGTCCAGCGGAAAAATGGTACATCGAATAGCCTAGAGCTTCATTCGACAACTTCAGTACCTTAGCCACAACCTTTTTAACCCATTTTCAATTACCAATAAGGTACGAAACGGGAACGGAACTCCTTACCAACTTCAAACAGACGACGGCCACTCACATATCTAATCATATACGTGAGTGGCGACGTCGTCATAGAATGGTAAAAACGTATGTTCCCGATCAGCTCTTAGCTGAATGGTTTATCAAGTCATTACTACCTTCCATCACGGAAGATGTGGCAAAGGGGGGAGTCGTAACAGAAGAGCAAGTTATCGCTCGTGCGCAATATTTGTACTTGATTTACACTCAGTCCAGCACGCTCTACGATAAAATACCTGATGCCCCTAGACCGGAATTCTCAGTTCCTCCTCCTCCTAAATCAAACAATGACTCTCATGCGGGCAATGGCGTGATTGGCACAATAGACACGAAATCGCAAAGGCTACATCCAAAAAGGTCCGTAAGATTTTAGGTCAAAATGCAAAAGATGAACTTCTTGCCTCGGAAGTAAATGCCGTATCGACAGATAAAGGAAAAGAAACCAAGCGACCAGGGGGCAAGAAGAAAGGCAAAGGGAAGAAGAAGAAACAGGAAGAATCATCACCTAAAAAATCTTCTCCAAACCCTCCTGGAGATAAGAAACCAAAAAATCCATGCTTTATATGCGATGAGGATCATTGGACTGCAAATTTTCCACACGTAGCTGAGCTTAAAAAATTCTTCAAGAATTCAAAAACCTCCGCAGTGTTAACTGATCCGTTTCCAAATCGAGGAACAAATCTGGTTGAAAGTGGAAATGCTTCCCCATCTCAAGTGCTAATGTTTTCGGTTTCAAAACAACAAAATGATGCTTTGATATCGACAAGGAACAAAGATTATGGGAATCCACAGCTGTCGAACAACAAGGATAAAGATCAACTTAGTAGTTCGACAACAACTTCGACAGAAGTTGTGCCGCCCATCACTCCTGAATTGACAATAAAACCGCCGAAGGGAGTAGTACATAAGTTGACATTTAATCCCCGCGCTAGAGCGGCATAGCATTATAATATAGTGGAAGATTTGGCCCAATCGCCATCCGCTATGTTGACTCTTGAAGTACTACAAAATTGACCATCCCAAAAGCAAGCTTTATTATCAGCCATTGGTGGGATAGACCCCAAGGATTCAAATCTTGTATCCTTCGATCATAAAGGATACGATCCTCAATTACTAGCTCAACTAGCTTTTCTTGTTCAAGTGAAAGCCCTCAAAAAAACTGTTCATTGAACAATTATTGATGAGGGAGCATCTACATGCTTTATGTCGATCAGTTGCTGGAAAACTTTAGGATCTCCAACCTTGTCGCGATCTTCGACGACATTAAAAGCATTCGATGGAAGGACATATACCCCATATGGTATTCTAAGTAACTTGAAAGTTGAACTAGGAGGGAAAACAATAGAAATAGATGTTGAAGTAATCGATGGAAATCTTGATTACAACATCCTACTAGGAAGACCATGGATATATGCTATGGCTGCTGTTGTGTCGACCTATTTTAGGAAGATTGCATTTCTCTTTCAAGGAGGGATTACAATCGTCGATCAACAAAACTTCCTACCCAATGGTTCTCAAGTTACAGGAAGCATTCCTATGATCCATGGAAGCCCCCATTCACTTCAAAATATCAGAGTAGGCCTACTAAAAGATCCTATATTAATGGGAACTTTCGCCCTTCCACCTCCAATCAACCTGGTGGAAGTAGCGTCGATAGAAACTTGCAATATGATATCTTCTAAAAATATCTCAGAAAACGATATCGACATGGATCATGCAATGGTTTTGCCCCCAAGCCCAATGGAAATATTGTAGCAATCAATGTTCCTAGCCTGGATGGCAAACCAAAATCAACGCTCATCAAGCGTTTGGATAGATAGATCTGAGGAATATGGTACCCCTTCAAATCCTTGGTCGCGAGCGCATGTCACCGACGAAGGAATTGTCCAATCAATGGTAGTTGAAGGAACACCATGGAATGATTCCCACCATCGTTCCCTTCTTCCGGATTGCGAAGGAGATACTCCTGATGACCTTTATCATCCTTCAGTTTTTGACTTTCTTTCAAATACTGTAAACACGATGGATTCCGAGCGAAACTTGTCCAACATTGAAGAGACTATCGCCTTAAATATCTCGACCAAAACAGATGTTGTAGAAAATATTTATGTTGGAAAATGTTGTTCTCCTTCAGAACTGGAAATATATAACGCTCTTTTTTGCGAATTCAGAGATGTCTTTGCTTGGTCATATAGTGAAATGCCAAGCATTGACTCGAGTATCGTTGAACACGAAACTAAGATGTATCCAAATTTCAAACTAGTACGACAACGGCTACGGCAGGTGCACCCCAAGAAAACTGTTGCCATTAAGGCAGAAGTTGAAAAACTCCTCCATGCTGGTTTCATTTACCCGGTTCCTCTAACCGATTGGGTATCGAATATTGTCCCTGTTATGAAAAAACAAGGAACAATTAGAGTGTGCGTTGATTATAGGGATGTAAATCAAGCTTGTCCGAAAGACAACTACCCTACACCCTTCATCGACCCGATAATTGATGAATGCGCCGGATGTGAAATCTTTTGATTCATGGATGGATTCTCTGGGTATAATCAAATAAGTATCCGCCCACAGGACCAGTCAAAGACTGCATTTATTTGTCCATGGGGCACATTCGCATATCGAAAATTACCCTTTGGTTTAAAGAACGCAGGGGCGATGTTTCAGAGTGCAATGAATTATGCTTTCCATGACATCAAAAACATCGTTCAACCATACCTCGACGACCTTCCGGCTCATTCGCGAAAGCAGACTGATCACCCGCAACATTTAAGAGCAATATTTCTACGTTTCTGACACTACAAGATACGACTCAATCCACACAAATGTGTATTTTGCGTCAGTTCTGGTCGTTTGCTTGGCTTTGTAGTCTCAAAGGACAGGATTCGTCTCGACCCATGTAAGGTCCAGGCAATCATAAATTTTCCTCCACCTTCGAATTTGCTTCAAATTCAGAAACTCCTAAGGAAAGCAAACTTTCTGAGGAGGTTCATTCCAAATTACGCCGAACTCGCTAAAGGTTATACGCGTTTTTTGAAAAAGGGAGTACCCTTTGTCTGGGATCAGGTTGCGCAAGCTTCCTTTGATGCTTTAAAAGAATCCCTAATGAAAGCATCATTAATGTATGCTCCTGATTATCAAAAAGATTTTAACTTGTATCTGGCTGCAGCGGATACGACCATCGCAATGGTTTTAGTTCAAGAAGTCAATGGAATTGAACATCCTATATATTATTTAAGTAAACACTTAAATGATACAGAAAGAAAATATTCTTATGTTGAAAAGCTAGCGCTCGCAGCTGTTCAAGCGATGCATAGATTTTGACACTATGTCCTCTTTCGAAAAACTACCATTCTGTCAGATTGCAACCCCATGACTTATATATTGTTGTGATAGTTGCTGGGGGCCAAATATTCAAAATGGATAGCAATCCTGCAAGAGTTTGATCTGGAATTTGTAAAATCCAAGTCAAACAAAGCTCTGGTTTTCGCAGAATTATTATGCGATCTCCCATCATCATCCAACGATGAAACATCCGATGAAACAATCGTGGACGAAAGTTTGTTTCTGATATCTTCAAGCAATGAGTGGTATGGAGATATAATAATTTATCTCCAAACCCAAAAATATAGGCCAAACACCTCCCGCTCCGAACAAAAACGTATTCGATACCAAGCAAAAGACTACATGATCGTCGGTGATACACTTTACCATCGTGGTATCGATACAGTTTTGAGAAAGTACCTCACGCATGAGGAGGCCAAAAAAGTCCCGAATGATTGCCATTTGGGTGCATGTGGGGGGCATCAATCTGGTTATGCTACAATGAAAAAAATCTTACGAGCAGGATACGTCTGGCCAACAATGTTCAAAGATTGCATAACCGCAGTCAGAAGTTGCCATGCTTGTCAAATTTTCGATAACAAAACCAGAAGACCACCTGCACCTCTACAGCCAATAGTTGTTGTCGGGCCATTCGCCAAATGGGGCATCAATTTCATGACATGTAACCCCACCTCGACCGAGGGGCATGGGTATATCATAGTCGCCATTGACTATTTTACTAAATGGGCCGAGGTGATGCCTACATTAGATAATACTGGTGAAACAGCTGCCCTCTTCTTTTTCAATCATGTAGTCACCAGATTCGGCGTACCACAAGCTATATTCACAGATCATGGATCGCATTTTCGTAGTCACATGATGATTGAGTTAGCTGCCAAACTAGGGTTGTCTCACGATAGCTCTACTCCATATTATCCGCAAGCCAACGGACAAGTTGAAGCAATCAACAAGGTCCTGAAACGCATGCTGCAAAGGATGATTGGAGTACACAAAAGAAAATGGCACCTAATCCTGTACTCAGCTTTGTGGGCTTACTGAACATCGGTAAGGAATGCAACCGGTTTTACACCTTTCCAACTGGTATATGGCCTGGAAGCAATCTTACCAATCCAATGCGAAATCTCGTCTCTCAAACTCACAATTGATCTCCTCCCCGGAACTTCAGAAGAAGAAGCTCGTTTCTTGGAACTAATCCAATTGGATGAAACCCGTCGTGATGCCACTTTGGCTTATGAAAGCCCATAAGAAACGAGTCAAAGCACAGTTTGACAAAAATGTCAAACCCCGTGTCTTCTCAGAAGGTGACTTGGTCTTGCTTTATGACCAAGAATCCGATAAATTGGGAGCAAGTAAATTTAAGTCTTTATGGATGGGCCCCTATATTGTTAAATGAGTGTTAGCAAAAGGAGCCTACGAGTTAATGGATTATGACGGAATTCCATTGGTGCAACCTCGTAACGGGTTGTACCTCAAGCGTTACTATGCGTAATGGTAACCTATATGCTTTTGTTATGTTTTTGTTTTCGCTAAAGTGTTTATTTTGGTCAAGTAATCCACTTTTTACATTTATTGCAGATGTCAAACCTATTGGAGTCATGTGTTGGATATGTCGACGGAGCAAGTCGTAGTTTGTGGAACCTATCTTCCGCGGCCTGGGACATTTTTTATCCAAGCGGCGAGTTAGTAAGTTTCAGAGGGGTATGTATTGGTCGATCAACAAATAACATCGCTGAATATACTGCGTTGATAGAACTTCTCTCTGATGCCATCACACATGGTATACGCCGACTGATTGTTAGGCTAGACTCACAACTCATCATACTACAACTCACTGGTATCTATTCTGTCTGAAATCCAGCTATTTATCACATGTTCCTAAGGGTTAAGATTTTGGAAAGACAATTTGATTTTATTCAATATCAACATATTTCCATAAACTTAAACACATTAACTGACTCATTGGCAAATTATGTGCTAGATAGACATTTGCAACATTTATAAAAAGAAGCATACCATCAATGTTTGCATTTGGATCATGTAGCTTAATCAAAATAAAACTCTGAAAATAAAAAATATATATAACTGTTTATGGTTTACACATAATGTTCTGTACCCAAGACAAAATCGGTCAAGTGACCAAAAACTCAAAATGCTAGGGGGCACCCTAGTCTAATGATGCTCGTGATAGCAAGTCACAGCCTGTGCGATCATGAGTAGGAGACGAGTCCATTGTCTTGGCACACCAGTAGTATGCCGTTGTAACCTCAGGGGTAGCTCGTTAGTCCTCACATCTGGAATACCAACAGTGAGGCCCTCAACCTGCTCCTGTAACGCTGTGAGAGTCTCGGCCACATCGAGGTCACGAAGGATAGCCCTTCCAACAGCCTCTCCTGCTGGAGCGGCAGCTGGTACTCTCAGGCGTACTACTGGCCGAACAGGACCAACATCTACATGAACACATGAGTTTGATTAAAGTCTTGATAGAATAGAGCACAAGGACATTATAAATGAAAACATGATAAACAGGAATATGGTCAAAGATTTTACCAATGGCGCCCCACTGTTCGCCATCCGGCAGTACTAAATCTGGATCACCCCGGAAGTCCATGCCAGCATATGATTACTCGGAATAAACCATCTCCTGACGATCAAACCACCTGAAGAAGGTATCAGAAAATGAAATCTGAGACTGACTAGCATGCCTAGACATATGGTCAACCCATCTCTTCTTACGTGGTTCAGTAGGTGAAGGTAAATCGAGTGCAATATACTGCGGCTGCATCAGTCATATCTTCTCCAAGGCAAAGGCAGTCAAAATAGAACCATACCCAAAGTTCTTCAACCTCCCACTCTTTATCTTGGTCAACTGTTCTTTCATCATAAGAAGTACTGCATCGTACCAATTGAACACCTTCGGTTGGAGGCATTCCAGGGTATAATGCATATAAGATCGGTGGGCTACATGAAGAGCCGCACCACCAACCATCCTACCAAAAGTAAACAGAATAGTCCTAAGGGACCTGTCAGTGACATCACGAATGATGATCTTGCCGTCTTTGCTCGGCTGAGATCCTTCTCTGCAATACCGGCGAACATAATCTCTCACAAGGTCACCTCCTCAGGCTGAACCTGATAAAGAGATGGGGGCACCCCGCCTCGACAAGCCAGTCAAGAAATAGATGTCTACCTCAATCAAGGGGATAGATTTGCCCCTGATCTAGAACACCTGGTTGGTAGGATCCCAAGCATCAAACAAATACTGCAGTAAGTTGATCTGTTGTCTCATGCTAGAAATGCGGAAAAGCTTCAGCAAGCCACAGTTCTGCAGTGTGTTTGCTGTAACCGGGTCATGTAGGGAAAGCATGTCCTCTTCTTCATGCTCACGTTCTCGCCATGTAATGGTCATCTTACTCC
The DNA here is from genome assembly GCA_031772625.1 of Pinus tabuliformis. Classification (NCBI taxonomy): domain Eukaryota; kingdom Viridiplantae; phylum Streptophyta; class Pinopsida; order Pinales; family Pinaceae; genus Pinus; species Pinus tabuliformis. Next base: position 488,393,311 of record CM062818.1, read on the forward strand.
AAAGATCTCTGAAAAACAAACAAGAGAAGAGTTAGATCCTGAATTTGTTAAGAAACAGGTAGAATTTCCATCAAAAACTGTGCATAAAATTCCTTCTCTGCGCCCATCACACCTACAGTAGTGCTCTGGGTGCGTTGCATGTCAGATGGCCATTAGACAGGCCAACATCCAACGCACCTTTCGATACACAGAGGGTGCGCTGAAGGCAGAATGATTTTTTCAAACCCCATAGGCTCAGAAAAACCAGGAATCAAGCTCAGAATGTAAAATGGAAAACATGAAATGAAAGAGCTCAAGTTTAGCTCCTACCTGGTCCAGACGGCGCCGAGAATCGTCCACAGAATCTCCCGAAATCAGCTGATGAAAATCAAAGGGGGAAAAGCACCTCCAAAGCCTCAACAAACCAAAGTTCAAATGAGAGGTAAAAACACTTTTTCATTACTTTTTACGTAGTTCAAAGTAAAATATTAGTGTTCTAACTCGTTTTTCAAGCATATATTGTTCATTTTTGACTAGTTTGATGAAGCATTTGAAAATACAGTACAATATTTGAAAGAACAAAGCTATTTATGGTAAAGTCAAAAAGAGACCATGTAATTGAGCAGTTTTAGCACATAGTTCAGGCTCGTTAAAAAATAAACATAAGACATGAGCAAATGTTTCGCCCCGCATTTAAGCTCATTAAAAAATGAACTATTCACCGGTAAATAACCATCGTGAATGTAGTACTTCAGCCATTTAAAGCCTTGGTCATGTTTGCACCATCACCTCCACTTTTTCATTGGCCGATCATTCACCCCCATTTGATTGTTTACCCATTTTGAGGAACAGCTGCGAAGAGTGATTTCACTAGCCATCCTTGTAACACTAGCATGATTGGAGAATTCCAAACCTTACCTGGAATCATTTGCTACCCATTTTATCACTCGTTCCTCAAAAGACGAGTCTCCTTTAAGATCTTTTCAACTGACTCGTAAAATATGAAAAGATTGCCGAGCCATTAGCCTCTCCAGCTCGTTAAAGGGACCGGAAGTGCTATCTCTCCTCTAAATTTTAATCTTTTTGGACCTGAGAGATTATTACACAAAAAGATCGAGCGCTTGTTTTGTTCGGCTCGTTAAAAGTATCGAAAATTCATCCCTTCTGTACTGTTTTATACTTTTTCGGACTTAAGGGATTAGATGACGAAAAAGGAATTTTGGAGTTACCTTTACGTTCCTTTTCAGACTCTCTAAAATTGAAAAGGACTGAGTTATCATTGTTGTTAAGCTCGTTAAAATTTTAATAGCGACAAACTTGTCTATAGACGAGAATGAGTTTCACTATCGCTAGGCTAGTTAAAACATAGCGATGGGTTTGCCCGAAGGGAAAATTATAGAACAAGCATATGTTATCCTCCTCAAGCTTGACAAAAATAAAGAGGTACTGGTCAGCAATGACTGGGGAAAATTGGGAAGAAAACTTGAAGAAACTTTGTTGGTAGCAAGTCGCTCTTGAACATGACACTTCCACTCCGCGTCCGAGTCGGGTTGGGTTGTTTCATTCACCGGTCACATCACCATGGTCCCCATCATACCATCCACATTTGGGGTTAATGCTACCAATCCATCACATCAGTGTCGCCGATATGTTCAAGAGAAGTCATTCAGAGAATTCACCTGTATCTCACCCACTACCATACATTTATACTCCATTCTTTCATGACCGCCACCCTGAACCTTATATCACCAGATCGTTTTCACCTCCATTAAAATCATTTGCTCCGTTCCATGTCATTGATGTGGGATTCATTAAGGCCCTCCTGTGACGGATCGCTTCTTGTCGACATCAGCTCATTATCCAAGAAGTTGATCTAGGAACACCCCATTCAGTACTTTGAAGCTTGCATGCCTCAGTGTCAAGTTTCTCACTTCCGGCGACAGGTTTACATCAATGACCTTCGAACGAAAGATTTTGCGTGGTCTTCGATGCCAAGTCCTTTATTCACACCACGTGAATTGTACTGCAGTACCTTGAGGGTCGTTATCATTATCGATGATTCCTCTCGCGCTTGTTAACAATTTACATCATTGGCTGGTAATCAAGCGATGTCTTTCCATGTTCGACTTCAGAACATTTCTCACATGGATCGACTTGTACTTCAAGTGAAGATCGAACGAGATTGAAGACCCCGGATCTAGTTTCATCCATCCAGGCTGCGATATATATATTCAGGGAAATAAAGACATCAAATGTACATCATTGCTGCATAGATAATCATCCAATCAAAAGGATGATGGCTCTATCAGAATCATCAGTCTACACTCAGATGATTGTCTGTCCTATGTACATGAAAATGAATTTATAGAGCTGAGCATGGGAATGCTCGCCTCAGCTAGATCATGAAAATATTATGAAGATAATGTATTGTATTGTATCTTATTACAGGTCTCCTCCCAGCTTGAAAGAACTTCAGATCCTCATAATAAAGCATTTCACCCGACATCAAAATATTAACGACCTCATGCTTTAGGGGGAAACTGTTATAGACATTTTTGGGCCCTACAACCCCAAGCATGAAATGTCCATAAACCAAGGGCTTCTAAGTCCCTAAAAGTGTTGTTCTAACCCCTAAAGGAACAAGGTCAACAGATTACAGCTTCTCCCAGAAGTTCTCCATGAAAAACTGCTCAGAATTGGTCAAAACAGAATCATTTCAGCTGCTCCACTGGCCAAGTGCGTTGCATCTCACCTAAATACACTGTGTGGGTGCGTTGCATTTGAAAAATCCCTTCTATGGGGTGCGATGGGCGAGAAATGACAAATGGCAGTGTCATTCCACGAGGTGGAGAGGCAATGGAAGCTTCCAGAATCTTCTCCTGTGACACTTGCCTCACTGAATTCGACCAAGGATGAGTAATAGATCATCAATCTCCAAGTGGAAGCAAGAACTATAAGAGCGAAGACACTAATCAAATCATAAGCTGACTCATCTCCAGTATAGATATCTATATATGGATCCCTCATCCCAGAGATCCAGAAGCTAGAATTTTGCATATTGTAAGGAATTGTTGTTGGTTTCTTGAGACAAACATCAGATTGTTGGGTGATCTAAGCTTTGTTTGAGGTGAAGAGGGGCTTTTTAGCTGGGAGGTTGATGGTGGGTCAGAACAACTGGTTGTAACTCCTCTTGGCTCTTTCTTGTTTATCAATAAAAGCTATTCAAGTTTTCCTCCATGCTCTTGTGTCATTGATGCTTGTTACATTTGTATGGTCAATTTACATCTGATCCTAGATTGTTTATGATTATAGATCCATGTCTTTGTATAGTGCTATGCCACTGTGATCTTACAGGTACTTTGTGAAGCTGGGCGTGCAAGGGAGCAGGTAGCTAAAGACTATCAAAGAAGAGAGGAAACAAATCAGGAGATTAGCGCAAGACAGAGGTTGGTCTTTCTGTTCCTCTCTATCTATATTTCATAAAGGAAAAATGAAAGTAGCTTTTCTCTGTTTGTTTCTAAGGCAGCTGTCACACCTTAGTGGGATAGAGCAGTTCTATATAGACACTTTTCCCTGTAACAGTTTCCTTTGCAACATGTGGTGCAATTACTAGTTTTGTATATTCCTAAGCCTAAAATCACTAGGAAGCAATTGGGGAAGCCTACTTTAGGAGGCTTGTGGACAAATGTACAGAATGAGACAAAGGTCCATATTAAGGCTTATCTAGTTTATGGTATCTTTTATTATTTCCTATATCCAGATAGTTGTATCTATCCTTAGTTCGATTCTATTTGGAATCCATCCTTCCATTCAGGAACTACTAATTTTTTTAATGAAATTTCATGGAAGTATATAACTTTGTAGTCCTTAACCCTATTCGAGTTCTTTCCTATTCCATAGATACCAAAAAAGGTTTCTCCTTAGAAGCTATAATGAGAGTAGTTTTCTCATTAGAGATTTAGGCCATGTCTATTAGATAGAATCTTTTGCAATCTTACTCTAAGATCAATGAAGTACATAACCATTATATCATGTAGCATGCCAACATTGTGAATTTATTGATTCAATATAATGAAATGATTGGTTTATTAACTTATTTAGAAATCTGACATTGAATCTTCACACAAACAATATGTTATTAGCTTGAAATAATAAGGTCAAGCATATTGTATAATAGTTCACCTTATAAGTAACTATTCCTTTCTTTTAATTTTGTTTCAAAATTTTATTTAATCACATACTTTTCTCTTAATTATAATATATTTTAAATTTAAAATATATATCATTTGAAATTTATCATTTCATTCTATCTTTTAATGTTGTTATTATAATACCATAAATTTTTATTTTAATATATAATAAGTCAAAAAATATGTAGTTTTTCTATTACTTTTTAAATATTATATTATTTTAAGTTTATTTTTAAATTATTAATCTAATAATAGTTATTATTAATTTACTCTAAATTTATCTAAATTTTTTTAAGTGGAATAAAAATTCTAAAAAATTGATAATTTTGATCAACTATCAACTATTACATCAAATACAAATAATTTATAAATATCACTAAAGACAAAAACACTTTCATAAAATAACATTATTTAATCGTATATTTTTAAAATATATCAACTTTTACTAAAACAATATATATTATAGACATATATTATATTATATAAATATCAGTATTTAAATATGTTATTTATATTTAATAACAAATAATTAAGAAAAGTCTTTCCATAGAAATCATATCCGAAAATATTTTGCTAAACATTCATTACACAAAAGAGGGCCTCTTGTCCTACAAACAACAGGATTTATATACTAATTTGATGTTTATAGTAACTTCAAAATTATATATATATATATATTATAATTAATTAATTTTAAAATTATGATAAACATCAAATTAGTATATGGGACTTCAAAAATAAGAAAAATTAGTTATATACAATAAAATTTATGAAATAATGATTATAGTTATGACAATTTTTAAGTTTTGGGTTATATATATAGATATTATTGTATATAACTATTTTTTCTTATTCTTAATTACGTAGATTTCTTTGATTTATACCATCAATACATTTCAAAATTATATATATATATATATTTCAGGTTACACTTATGGAGATCTTCTTTGAACATTAAAAGCACAAGAACGAGCATTTCCACGCCCATTAGGCTGCGTAGAAAATTATTGTTGCAAAACCGCATAAATAAATTGCTACAGCCTGGATTTGCTTCTGCACTGTACCCACGGACGCATTGTGGCTGCTAATTCTATGCCGGACTGGTCCGGATTAAATGGGCCAAGGAGAAAGGACAAATGTTTAACGTAACACGCTACGGGGGCACAACACATGTTTTCTACTGGAAAAGTTTTTCGGCTATAAACGATTCCGTTAATAACTCAACATCAGTGATCACAGCCATGTCAGCGGGATGACAGAATCTCCAATCCGGATAAGGGTTGCCGCACATGCCAACACCATTAGGAAAGTGAACTGCATTCCAGAGACAATCATAGTCTGCCCCGCGCACGTGAGGGTCTGGCAGCAACATGGACTTGCAGACTGGGAGAAGGTTGTTTCCAACATTCATGCCATTTGAGCTGACGTTGTAGGCATCTCTGTCGGTAACCGAAGTGTTATTCTAAGCACAGGCATGTAGTTCAAATATTCGGCAAAAGAAGAATTTCCGAAAAAGAGACACTCGGAGAATCCGCAGAAAGGAAACTATCTGGGATACCGTATTTGCTGAGTATTGGGGGTTTATAGTTGAGAAACGAAAGAAACCTTGGTTAAGATATGTGGTGCCCGGACTTCCCGTCTGCACAGAGAAAGCGCATTCGCTGCCGAGATTTCCCTCCACGTCGGTTCCATAGCACAGACGTTTGGCGTGGCACCTGGCAGTAATGAAATCAATGGTTTTTGAGTGCAGAAGTGCTATAATATTCTCACTTTTTTCAATGAGATTTTTCTTTTGCCTTGTCTACCGACGGCACAGAATATATCGGAATGTAGTTTTGTCGTTAGAATCTGCGATTTTCTTTTTTCAAAATATCACAATGGTGAGGGTCTGAATTGTTTTTAAGGGTGAAAATAGATTCAGTAGTATAAAAAGTTTTCAGGTTTGAAAGTTGTAATTTAGATTTTTAAATATTTTTACTGAATTTTATTATAATGTTGTTAGAATTTCTATTATTTTATAGGTTAATTTGTGGGTTATTATTTTCTGATTATCTAGAAATTTGTTTAGTTTTAATTGAATTTTTATAAAAAAAATTAGCTTTAATCAATTCTTTGAAATTACTTTTAATAAGTAATTTTAATGTTTTTATCTCAATATATAATTAATATATTCTCTCAACCAAATCCAACTTAATTTATCTATATTTAAAAAACCCCTTTTTGTTTTTTGGTAATATGAAATCCCATTTAATCAATAAAAATCTATTTTGTCGTTCAATCTATTTTGTAGGTTCGATATTTCTTTAATAGTATGAGAGCCTACCTGGCCAGAAGGAGGAGGCCTAGGAAGAAAAGTCTAGTGCGCTGATGTTGATTTGTTTGTTTGTCCACAAGAGTTGAGTGTGTCATTAATGTGCTGCGTTTGGACGCTGTCATGTTGTGTATCGAAGACTTCGTCAATTCGACGTGACGACCCTGGCGAGGAATGTGGTTCGCGAGAGAGAGATTTGCGTTTGGAGGATTTGATGAGTCACTGTTACACGAAGGGCATTTTTGAGACATTTTTTTGAGACAAAAGAAATTTTTCGTCTCAAAAAAATCTTTTGTCTCTTAAAATCATTTTTTTATTTTAGTTATTTTATATTAAAAGTTAATATCAATTGATTTGTCTTAAATATAAACTTTAAGACAAAAATAGGTTGAGACAAAAATATTTTAAGACAAAAGGTTATGTTTAGGACAAAAATAGTTTAAGACAAAAATATTTTAAGACAAAAGTAGTTTGAGACAAAAATATTTTAAAACAAAACTTTATATTTAAGACAAAAATAATTTAAGACGAAAATATTTTGAGACAAAACTTTATATTTAAGACAAAAGTAGTTTGAGACAAAAATTTAAAGACAAAACTTTATATTTAAGACAAAAATAGTTTAAGACAAAATTATTTTAAGACAAAAACAATTTAAGACAATTATTTTAAGACAAATTTATATTTAAAACAAAAGCATTTTGAGACAAAAATATTTTAAGACAAAACTTTATATTTAATACAATGACCACTTTTATATTTAATATTTATAAGAACTATTGTTGGTTTGAAAAAGTATTAAGAATGAATATATAGAGATGAGAATGTGAATATTAAAAAACTATTAAGAATGAATATATGGAGATGAGAATGTGAATATTAAAATACACTAGAAATAAAGAAAAAAATTATTTAAAAGAAGAAATATGAAGAAAAATCATTAGGCGTATATTAGTAGGTAACATATTTGTAATGATAATGAAGCTTGAAAAGAAAGAGGTATTCCTGTTGCTTAAGAGATCCATTTCTAACATTTAAGGCCATAAAGAAAAGTGTAATGATCATGATGTTAAGAGAGTAATTTAAGCTTTCGAAATTTTGTTTATGTAACCTTTGAAGTTAGCCATGGGGCCTCTTCCTAGTAGTGTTGGAGGATTGGATGTAAGAGGCAAGCAACTTGGTGTATGTTAATATCTAAGAAGGTAGTTAAGTATACTTGTTACTCATAAGTTATGAGTGTCTCGAGAGAGCTAAGTGAATCTTTGAAGAAATAAAATAATACTCTGATATCACAATAAGGTGGAGCATTTGAATACAAAAATACCAACATTTAGATATGGCATATGCATTTTTCTCTAGGAAGGTGGTGATATATCTCAATGTAAGTTAGGTAGGATCAAACTCTAAGAATAAGAATTATAGACAATCCCCTTCCAAATCGTGAATCATGAAGCTCATCTCCTGGAACATCAGAGGGATCAACAGCCAAGGGAAGGGACGATTAACAAGGAACATGCTACAATAGGAAAAGCCTCAAATTCTCTTCTTGCAGGAGACCAAGTGTAATTCCACAACGTTGGATCAGATCCTTGCCAAGCATGGCCAAGAAGCAAAGAATAGGCGGTGGAAGCCATGGGAGCCTCAGGAGGGCTAGCCATCATTTGGGATGATAGAGCTATAACACTTACCAACATACATGCCAGTAAGAACTTTATTCAGGCCAAGTTTCATTTAACATGGACAAATGTTCATGGACACTTAACTAATGTCTACTTCCTCCAGGAGGCAAAAGACAAAGTAGACACATTGAACACCCTAACTCAGATCAAATCAAAAAGATCCCACCCACTTTGGATCATAGGAGGGGACTTCAACATGATTACAAGAGTGGAGGAAAAAAGAGGAGGACAGATCAAGCTGGACTGTGAAAGCACGCACTTCAAAAGCTACATTCATAACAACAGGCTTATAGATATGGAATTCAATAATGGCGTTTATACTCGGAAAAACAAGCATGCAGATGCCCACCAAATTGCATCTCGGTTAGACAGATTCCTGATCTCTGATAACGCAATACATCTTGGCGGGGATCTCTTGGCCTCTATATTGCCACTCTCTCACTCGGACCATTGGCCTATTAGGCTTCATTGGCAAAGACTAGGAGACAATGTTCTCAGGCCCTTTCGCTTTGAATCCTTTTGGCTGAATCACCCCGATTTTCATAACCTGATAACAGAGACATGGAGAAATTTCACACCACTAGAAGGCGCAAAAATGTACAAGCTCCAATAAAAGCTAAAACATATCAAGGAAAAAATAAAACAGTGGAATCGCTTTACCTTTGGTAATATCTTTCAGGCGCAAAACACTCTTGAACAAGAAATGCAAAAATTACAACAGAGAATCATAGCTGAAGGCAAATCTGAAACCATAACAGAACAGGAACATCAACTACAAATGTAGATCTCAGAAAGAGCAAGACAGGGAGAGATTCTTTGGAGACAAAAATCGAGGATCCGATGGCTTAAAGAGGGAGAACGCAATACAAAGTTCGTCCACCATACCACTATCCAACGAAGAATGCACAACAGCATTACTCTCCTCCAAAATCGACAAGGGGAACATCTAGAGAAGCATGAAGATATAGAAGAGGAACTCCTCACCCACTTTCAGAGGGTGCATTAGGAAACAGAGACTGATTGGCTGCCAGCGATAGAGAAGATCATCAAGATTATTCCTAAGATCGTAACTGAGGAACACAATCAAATACTCCTCAAGCCTATTTCTTTACAGGAAGTGGAGACAACTATGCGACAGCTCAAAGTTGGGAAATCACCCGGACCAGACGGCTTCACTTCGGACTTCTTTCACAACTTCTGGGATCTAATCAAGGAGGAAGTCTGGCAAGTAGTCGAGGAGTCCAGAGTTAACAGATGGATGCTTCCATCCTTGAATGCCACCTTCATCGCCCTCATCCCTAAGGAGGAGAACAGCCAGACTCCAGACAAATTCCGACCTATTGCACTATGCAATGCATTGTATAAAATTGTCTCCAAAGAGATCGCCACACGCCTCAAGCCCTTGATTCCTCTTATTATATCATCCGAGCAATAAAGTTATGTGGAAGGAAGGCAGATCACCGATGGCATAATTCTCACTCATGAAATCATTCACTCCCTAAAGCAAACCAAAAACATAGGTATGCTCCTAAAATTGACCTCTCAAAGGATTTCGATACTTTAAGCTGGAAATATATTCAAAAAATACTGCTAGCCTTTGGCTTTACCCCCGCTTTGGTAATATGGATTATGAGTCTCATCACTTCTACCTTTTTCTCAATTCTTGTCAACGGACCCCCTCCACCCCCTTCCACCCATCTAGAGGTATCCGACTAGGGGACCCTCTCTCCCCCTTTCTAGTTGCTATTATGGCGGAAGGTCTTGGACGTTACATCAAAGATGCCCTTCAAAACCAACAATTACGTGGCCTTTCTTTCGAGAATACCCCTGCTTTCACGCACCAGCAATTTGTGGATGACAATATGTTATTTGGTCATCCTTCGGTCCAGGAAGCCCGTAAGCTAAAATCAATTTTATCTGACTTTTCGGATGCCTCTAGGGCCTGCATTAACAAATCAAAATCTCAAGTCTACTTCTTTCACACACCTCCCATCACTCAAGCCTCCATAGCCAAAATTTTGGGCTTCTCGATTGCATCTCTGCCCTCCAAATACTTGGGAGCTCCAATGACAGCCTCTGCCTTAAAGCACTCATCCTAGAAAATTCTCCTAGAAAAACTAGAAGCCCGTATCTCTTCATGGACCTTTAGAGCTCTCAATATGGCGATTCGCCTAGTTCTAATCAAGGCAGTGATACAATCTATGCGCTCTACCTCTTCACGGTCCTAGCAGCACCCAAATGGGTTCTTAAAGCAATCAAAAATCTTCAAAAGGATTTTTTATGGGGGAATACAAAACAAAAAAGAAAATGGGCTCTGGTAAAGTGGGAAACATTTTTTCACCTAAAATCCTCTGGAGGCACTGGATTACAGGATCCTCAGCACAGCAACGAGGTCATGGGAGCGCGCATCTGGTGGAGATGGCTCTCGAACCCATATACTCCTTAGGCAATCCTCTAGATAGCTAAGTTTGCTCATAATAGACCAGTGGATGATTTAATTCAGCTCAAAGAAGTTGGCACAAGCTCTTTAATTTGGAATGTTGCTAAACAACATAAAGATCTAATCCAACAACACAGTTTTTCGGAAATCAGGAATGGGGATAATGCGAGGTTTTGGGAGGACTCCTGGCATCAAAGACTAAAATTGAAGGACCTACTCACACCCCACCAGCTTCAGGATTGGGTAGAGCAACCGACGATCAAAGTAATTCAACTTTGGGAGGAAGTACAACCAAGGTTATAGGCAATGGTTATGCTCGAACCTCATTCTTCGGCAAGCCACGCAATCCATCACAAATAGTCTAGATATGTAACTCTCAAACAGGAAAATTCGCCAATCAGATAAGAAAGACATCATCAGATGGGGTTATGAAATGAGAGGTACCTTCACTTCCTGGGAAGCATATCATATAATACTAAGGGACCATACTGTCAAGGATAGCCTCTCGCACAAAGTTTGGGAACCACCAATTTGGCCAAAAATCTCCACCTTTCTCTGGTTGCTGTACCAAAATAGAATCCTTACATGGGATAATCTAAGGAAACAGAGTTTTCATAGACCTTCCATCTGCCCAAATTATAAACAGGCAGAAGAAACTAAGGAACATCTCGTAAACTCATGTCTGTTAGCAACCCGACTTTGGGAGAAGGTTAGCTTCAGATGTCAAAGAGATGGACGAAATAAGGAGGATTTAACCAACATTATTCATTCTTGGGCACCTCACCCTTATAAAAGAAAATTCTTAAACACCTTATGGAAGCTAATACCAGGTTTCCTCATGTGGACAATCTGGAAAGAGAGAAATAGCTGCATCTTCAAAGACCATTCCTCTCCCATAGAATTTCTATGGATCAATATATGTCAAAACATATGAGAAACCTTGATGCTCCAAACGTGGCTTGATAATGATTTCCCATCCAAACCACAGGAACAAAATATATGGTTGAACTAGAACCCTCAGTGGAACCATGAGCAGGTACACCTAAGCAAAATCCCTCCCTCTGGAGATACACCTGACAAATGGACTCCACGCCCACCACACATGGTACTGCTCAACTTTTGATGGAGCATCAAAGGGAAATCCAGGTAAAGCAGGATTTGGGGGAATATTTAGAAATCACAAGGGCAATGTTCTCCAAACATTCATGGGGTCAATAGGTTGGGATATAAACAACTCAGTCTAATTAGAAGGAATTTGGCAAGGACTTCTCTTGGCTCAGAAAAATAGATTCTTCCCACTCATAATTGAAGGGGACTCTCAGATCTTAATTAACATGATCAACCAGATCTTCTAGGGAAATCCAGCACATAAAGTGGGTAGAAGTTGGAGATTGTAAAGGCTGGAACAGATTGAACAGTGGCTACTCATTCATAGAGAAGTTACCATCAGGCATACTCGTCAGAATGGTAACAAAGTAGCAGACCTCCTAGCAAACATTGGCATTGAAAGTGGTAAGACTCTTCATGTAGGAGCTCTTAGCACTATAGCCAATACTCATCAATTGCAAGATTTCAATGATCTAGTGCAAAAGGAAAGGGAAAATGCGGAGGAAACGCACCCGAATGCGAGTGTCAAAAACAACATTTAAATGACAAGACGGATCGCCGGCGGGTTGGGAAGCCATCTGGCTAAGTGCTTCGTCCTGAGAGCTTGCCGCATATGGATTAAAAACACCTTGCAGGTGACATTTATTGACTCCGAAAGTTGTCACGAGCTCACCTCCTTCAACACCATGGCCCCTGCAAACCATTTTGTTACTCCTCCCCTTCTCCATGGCGTTTGTCCTCCACAAGCGACTGAACCATGCTTCAAAACTGCTACAGGAAGTCACTGCCTAATTCTCCCTTGTCAGAATTTAGTAATGATTTTCATTTTTCGCATTCTTGTCATTGTCTTCTTGATTGTGGTTCACCCACCCCTGCTCGTGCTCATCGTCGCATTCATTCCAATTCTTCCGCTGTCAATTCAACCATGGCTCACCTCAGGCACCGCATGCGCAGTAGGCATGGAGGTTCGCATGGGGGTTTTAACTGCTCGGGAGCTTCTACCGGTTCCACCTCTAACTCGCGAGACTCAACTACTGAATTTCCCAACTCGCTCAATAACCCCACTCATAGCTACCCGAATACCAAAAGTGGGAGAGGTTGGAGGGACAATGTTGTCCACAGTGTGGATCTCCCACTCCCTCCTCTTTTTGGCCCTCACAGCACACAATTTCATTTCTGTAGTTCACTAAACAGGCCTACAATCACTACTACCATCACAACTTCTTTCAAGGAAGAGTCTGCGACGCAAGCTACTTTGTCCAGTCGTGGGAACAAGCAGAACAGGGAAGAGACAGGTAGTCATGGGATCAACAACAAGCAACAAGGTGAAAGAAGTAAGGCTCTGCATGACAAAGATGACGCTGGGGACGTTGGTAAGCGACAGATGGATGATGAAGGCACTGTAGATTCTCCAACTGTTCAAGGTCGCAGCGCATCTGAAGAGGATGATGATTGGTATCAGTTTTCCTACCGAATTGAGGAAGAGCCAGCTCTGGAGGAACCACCAGCCTAACACGTGGCCTCATGCAAAGGTCTCCAGCTCCCAGGTGGATTCGTCTCACTTTTTGTGGTTTTTGGTCTCTCGCAAAGGTGTCTGACTTCCAGGCGAATATGTTTCTATGATTCGTGGTTTTGTGGTCTAGATGTGTTCTGTCTTCATGCCAAGTGTCATGAATCTCTGGTTGACTCTCTGCTAGGTGGAAATGGCATACTCTTACTTGGTTATGTCCCTATCTTTTTGGTTCAGGATTGCATTCCTATTTCTTCATTTTGGAAAACCAAGGTCTACTTTGAAATAGTTATTCTGGTTCAATGGCTGGTTTCTCCCATAACAGGGGCAGTCTTCAAAGCTTCTTGGACTAGTTTCCCCTCTATTGGGGCAGTCTAATACCAACAGTTTCATTTTGTGATGATGACTGATGCTTAACATCTCTGAGATTAGGTTTCTCTGTAACTTTTTTTGTATTATATTAATAGATCAGTACTACTTAGGAAAAAAAAACCTATGTTTAATACAATTAACAATTAAGACACAAACATATCAATTTAAGATGATATTATCTAATTACAACTGAAAAATTGATTGTGATAGTGCGCCCTAAGTCGGCCAGCTTGTAGACAGCTATTGTCTTGCGCCTATACCGAGGTTGTTATTTTACTTACCATTCACGTTATCTTATATAAAGACAACGATTTGTTGGGATATTTGTTTTGTGGGGGTAGTCAACTAAGAAGAACGTGACAAGTTTTACTGACAAGATTTCTCGGACATCAATTCCTCTTCTGTCCCTTTCATATATGCTGATACGATTAGAGACAACTTATCTATTGTTGCATTCGGCACTACTACACGGGGGGACTTTAAGACAATTTTTTAAGAGAAAAGAAATATTTTGTCTTCAAAATTTCAATATGAGGCGATAGTAATAAAAGTAAAGGTAAAGGATTAGGGGTCTGTCTACTAGCATTCACTGAGTGGTTGGTTTACCATGGTTGTGAAGTGATATTCAACAAAGGAAAAACATTCCTGAGACACATAGCCACGGGGCAGGTGAAGCAAATCGGGGTTCATGTGAAGAACTTGTATAAGCTAGATGTGGAAGAATGTGCTATATTAAGCACTAAGGCGGAGAAAGTGAAGGTCGCAATGTCGATGAACTTTGGCACAAAATACTTGGTCATTTGTATCATGGTACCTCGAATATTATAGAACAAATAACCACTCACCTCTCTAAAGGAGCACTTAAGCAATAGGATATATGCAAAGGATGTACATTACAAAAGTACATAAAATCCACATTCCATGATCAGGATGACAAAGCACATGCAGTCCTAGTAGGTGAAGCAAATCAGGGTTCGTGTGAAGAACCTGTATAAGCTATATGTGGAAGAATGTGCTACAATAAGCACTAAGGCGGAGAAAGTGAAGGTTGCGATGTTGATGAACTTTGGCACAAAACACTTGGTCATTTGCATCATGGTACCTCGAATATTATAAAACAAATAACCACTCGCCTCTCTAAAGGAGCACTTAAGCAATAGGATATATGCAAAGGATGTACACTATAAAAGTACATAAAATCCACATTCCATGATCAGAACGACAAAGCACATGCAGTCCTAGAAAGGATCCACTATGATGTTTATGGACCTTTCTTGATAACCTACACTGTTAGACACAAATATTTTGTCACTTTTATTGATGACTTCTCATGAAAGTGTTGGATCTTCTTCACGTGGAATAAAGATGAGACATTCTCTCAGTTCGTAGAATTCAAGACACTAGTTGAAAACGAAGCTAGCAAGAAGGTGAAGGCTCTGTTGTAGAGGCTGCAACACCCTCCAAAATTTTTGCCTGCACTTAAATTTTAGAGCCTACTATGGTTATTGTGATCAATCGTTCCTTAGTCACTTATTGGTAAGTTGATGATCTCAAGCTCCCCTTTTCAATCTTAAGAGTCGTTCATGCTTTTATCTTTACATAGAATGTGTCATCTTTGTGCATGGGGGTAATCGCTTGTCATGCAAAGGGAGGTTTGTTTTGCTTCAAGGGGAAATATTTATGAGAATGATAAATGTTTAACACTCATTTCACACACTCTTACACAAGTGTTGCCTTTATCCTCCCGAAGTCTATAATCGAAGCCGCAATTTCCATAAGCTGCCACAAAGGTTGTTGCATTAAGTGAAGTATGTGTTATATGTTCTAGATGGTCTATGTTGTATCGATAAGTTTTCAAGTGTGTGATCGTAGTGAAGTTTTATCACTATTCGCATAAGTTCCACTGACCCCACACTTAGCTAAATTTCGGAGTTTCCTTAGCAACCTAGCCTCATCCAACTTTCCTGAACTACATACTTCACATATGTAACCCTCAAGCTTTTCCATTGCTTTTTCGAACCATGCAATGCGCAGAAATCCCAACCTCCCTTACCATTCAAAAATGTGCGATGGTTTCCTCCAATTTCCCTCCCTCAGCTGGAATCCACCGTCTCCAAAAACTGTGCAGTTTTGTCCCTTGACTACCCAGTCTGCCTTGCATCCTAAAACTGCATAGATGTGTCCTCCAAGGCCTTGTCCCAAGTAGTTCCTTACATCCTAAAACTGTGTAAATGTGTCCTCCCAAGGCCTCATCCCGCAACAGTCACTGCCCATTGAAACTACACAATTATGTCTCTCACGGGCCACGAAGAAAGATGACATGATAGATGACTCTCAAGGAGCTGAGGAGAAAAATAAGCAGACCAAGAAACCCAAGGTATGATAGAATATTAGGACCACATGAAGACTCCATCTAATGCATAACCCTTTGGAGGCTAGGTATGGAAAACAAAGCACGTCTTTTGAAATACACCTCTTAATGTAGCTTAAAAGTTTGCTTATCATTGTCATATCATTCCGTCTTCAATGACATTCATGGTTGCAAGAACTGAAAGTCATTCCATGTGTTTGATCTACGTGTATTGCTCCCTTTCACTTGTTTATTACATAGCTTAGAAGATGAAGAGTATTACCACTTGTTTATTTAAGCTACTGAGGTTGTGACCAACATGATCTTATGACTAACCAGGAACGATGCAAGGCATCCTAAGTGGGATTAAAGATGTTTGATGATATGTATGTAGTCAGTACACTCCTTTGCATTACTCCTTTGCATTAATCCTTACTTTGTATCTTGCATGTACCCTCACCGCTTGTTAGATTTGGCTACCTGCTGCCAATAGTCTCTTAGCTCTTTCCTGACAAAGCAGGTGAAGGAATTTCCTTCAACCTGATTCCTTTGAGGCTCTTCATAGAAATTATAGAGCTAAGAGAAGGAGATTTGGAATCTCACTATCAAACTCTTGAAAATGCTTTGCATGTTCGAATATATCCAAACAATTAAGCTACCACTCAATATTATAAACTTCTTATTCACTTCATGATAGAGATGGTATGCTTTGGAGGTATGAATACCCAAAGAAGATACATTGGTGACTCCTTGCAGTGAGTTTTTTTATGTATTCCTTAGGTATGAAGGCATAATATGAGGAACCAGAAACCGTGAGATGCCTCACCGAAGGAATGTGGCCATACCACATTTCATAGGGAGTCTTGTTTCTAATAGCAAGAGTTGGACACCTATTATTTATATACACAACACATAGAACCACATCAACCCAAAACCTTATGAACTTAACATGTGAACTATGCCAAGTTCATAGTGAAAGTAATACATTCCAATGAACCATGTTTTGAAAAATGCAGCAAGAAGTTCTCAATTTGATTTTTCCTTGATTAAATTGAAAAAATTCAAATTTCCACATCAAAAGACAACTTGGATGATATTAACTTGTGTGACATGGCTCGTGTCACCTAGTTTACTCAATAAATTCGAGTTGGAGGAGTTAGAGTTTAGTTCTGCATATTCAATTGCTAACTTGTGGCAATAAAGGTCAATTATCTCAGGTTGTTGTCAGTTAAACTAGTTCTAACTTTTGGAGTAACTAGTGGAAGGTCATTTAAGCAGTGGGACTTACATCAAACTCAGTGATCATCTAGTTAACTGATTAATCAACCCAAAATAGTTGGGGCATGAAGAGAAGTCAAGTCCCCTAAAATTGGTGGAGATTCGAAGGTAGTTCTAATTTCTTGTAGATCAAACAGTTGCAAGAACTTGCTATAACCATAGTGCAGGAGGTAGCTTTATTAGGATATTCTTGTGAAATTAGAGAGCGAACGATTGTTGGTAGCATTAATAGCCTACCAGTAATTTGTTTTGCACCACACTTCAATGTCTTGGGCATGGTTTTTGAGGGTTGATATTTTTTTTATTATGCTTTTTGGTCATGCACGTCCTCACTAAGTATCTTGGGAGGTCTGTAATAGTTCCTTGCATGCACATCCTCACTAAATATCTTTTGGGATGTCTGTACTAGGTCCTTGTAAATTTCTGTTTGCCAAGGCTTAACTACTTATGATCTTAGGTGCTCACAACAATTCGACAGTTTATGGCACTTTCCAAATCACCATTCGTGAAAGGATCCAACAAAACGACTTCAGAGGAAGATGGGAAGGGAAAACTCTTATTGGACCTAGCATAGAACTAGTGGAATTGGTTGGTCCCAATGGTTTTAGAGTTGTACTAGTCTAGTTTGGTGGTTCAGATTGGCTAAGGTTGGTCTTGTATTGAACTGACCTTAAAACACCAAACTCACTAGTTCTCTAATAAACTGGCCAATTCTAAAGAATGTAGTGCAACATAGCTAATGACCACCAAATAATAATTTTTTAATAAAAAATACTGAAAAGGAAAAAAAATATTAACTCGAGGGCCCTACAAAACCTAACCCTAGTAATTAATGGTAATATTTAATTTTTAAAGTTAGAGTAAAATTTGACATTCTCCTTATCTTTCCTTTTTGAATTTGTACATTAATTTCTACAATCCCCACTTTTAAAAATAGGTACAATAAAGCTTTGAGTCCAGGGTTTAGGGAAGTCTTGCTTGATTGTTAAATAAAAAGGACATGCAAAACAATTTTTAAGATTTTTGTTTGGTAGCTTTTGATGTTCTTAAATTTTCCCTTTACAAGTTTTTTAACCTCAAATTGTATGTTTTCTAAAGAAAAAAAACTTATTTCTTTATAGAAAAGGTTTGAATATTCCTCAGATAAAGGGAAGTGAGAATTGACTTCTTTAGCAATGGGGGCCAAAAGAGATTTAAGGTACCAATCCATATAGACACAGTCTTAGAATTCAGGAGCTTTACATATGCTCCTCCTTCTATGTCATTCTTGAACATGATCAGATATGCCAATGGAAAATATTTGACGAAAAGAAGTGAAAATTTTGTTACTAGTGTCATAACAAAAAGGTAACCTTAAATAGGCTATAAAATCTTTGGCAAGAGTCACAAAAGTGGAATGAGTGGATCTGGTTTTATCGACATACCACTTAGTAGTAGCTCCAGTAAGAGTGCAGTAGAAAAGGCAAAGACAAATGGAGTCTTATATGATAGAATTGGATGAGCACCACATATGGAATGAGTGAACATGATTTGTGGGATCCTCTCTAGGATTACCTTCAAAATTGGGGATGTCGGAAGGAATCTTGCTAGGCATAACTGGCCAATTTGGGTCGTGAAGAAGGGGGTCGTTGATGAGTTGGCTGAATTAGGGAGACTCAAACTAGCCATAAAAGGAGGCAATGGAGTAGGAGTGCCCATATTAGTGAAGTTTACGCTCACGGGGTTACCCTAGTTAGTACTTGGGTTACCACCTTGGTTTCCCACACCCGCATTGGTGCTTGACATGGTGATGGTATGAAATTGAGAAGATGCGGAATGAAAGGAAGAATTGGAAGAATTAGTAGAACTAGAGTCAAAATGAGGACTCAATGGAGGACTCAGAAGATGTACTTTAACTTGACGAAGAGGAGTAATATGTCCTAATAGAAACTGAGGGTGAAGGCCTCAAATTCCCTGTGACAAATGCCTAGGGGGCACAATGATGTCAATACAATGATGACGTTAAGGACTAAACAGTGATGATAGGAGAAAAAGAGCAAAAAATAGCAAGCAAACACCTAGTGCAGTGGTTCCAAGTGTAAACCAACTATGTTAATGATGCTACTCCCGCAACAGTCATTGCCCGTTGAAACTACACAATTATGTCTCTCAGGGGCCATGAAGAATGATGACATAATAGATGACTCTCAAGGAGCTAAGGAGAAAAATAAGAAGACCGAGAAAGCAAAGGTATGAGAGAATATCAGTACCGCATGAAGAATCCATCTGATGCATAACCCTTTGGAGGCTAGGTATGGAAAACAAAGCACATCTTTTGAAATACACCTCTTAGTGTAGCTTAAAATGTTTCTTATCATTGTTGAATCATTCTGTCTTTAATGACATGCATGGTTGAAAGAACTGAAAGTCATTCTATGTGTTTCTTCTTAATGTCTTGCTCCCTTTCATTTGTTTATTACATAACTTAGAATATGAAGAGTATTACCATTTGTTTATTTAAGCTACGGAGGTTGTGACCAACATGATCCTATGACTAACCAGGCATGATGCAAGGAATCCTAAGTGGGATGAAATATGTTTGATGATATGTATATAGTGAGTACACTCCTTTGCATTAATCCTTGCTTTGTATCTTACATGTACCCTCACTACTTGTCAGATTTGGCTACCTGCTGCTAGTAGTCTCTTATCTCTTTCCTGACAAAGTAGGGGAAGGAATTTCCTTCAACCTGATTTATTCAAGGCTCTTCATAGAAAGTATAGAGCTAAGAGAAGGATATGTAGAATCTCACTATAAAACTCTTGAAAATACTTTGCATGTTCAAATCGACCCAAACGATTACGTTGCCACTCAACAACATTATCAATCTTGGAAGACTCAAGAAAGATCACATCTCTAGATATTATAAACTTCTTATTCACTTTATCATAGAGATGGTATTCTTTGGAGGTATGAGTATCCAAAGAAGATACTTTTGTGACTCCTTGCACTAAGTTTTTTTATCTGTTCCTTAGGTATCAAGGCATAACAGGAGGAACCAAAATCCCTGAGATGCCTCACTGAAGGAATGTGGCCATACCACATTTCATAGGGAGCCTTGTTTCTGATAGCATGAGATGGACACACCTATTCTTGGAGATCAGCCCTTGAATCAGATGGCAGAACTATAAAATATCATAGCTTGGCTTTAGGCCAGCAATCTGGAAACCCTTTGGGACATCTCCAATTGGACAAATGATGCCGAAAGTCTATGGGATGGTTTGAATTTGTGGGAGGTCCCTCATTGGCTGGATGGTGAAGCCAATTTATTGTTGGATTTTCTCCAAGGAAAATCTCCCTTAAAGGCCTCTTCTAAGGACAAAAGAGGGTGGGGTTCTCTTTCAGGCTCTTACTCAGCAGCAGAAGGTTACAAAAGTATGATGGTTGTCCCTAGCGTCCCCCAAGAGCCAACTCAATGGAAATTTATTTGGTATTTTCCTACTCTCCCCAAAATTGACTTCTTTTGCTAGACTCTAGCGCATAAAAGTATCCTTAGTAGAGATAACCTGAGGAAGCGTGGAATGAAAGGTCCCTCCAGGTTCCGTCTTTGTGCATTGGATGAAGAAATCGCTAACCACTTGTTCTTATTGTGCCCCTTTGCTCAAGAAGTTTGGAAGGGTGTCCTGATGTTAGGACCTGACAAAATAGAGCTTCCAGGAAATATTCAAGACCTGCTAAGAAACTGGGCCAAGTTATCCCCGTTCTATCTCTCCAAGAAAAGATCCCTTGTCAGGTGTAGTTAGCCCCCATCCTCAAAAAAATCAGACTACTATTGCCCAAGTTCCACAAAATCTCCTTCTATCATGTTTTGTGGAAGTTAAACTCATAGGCAGACTTGGCAGCCAACCTAGGCTCTCTTAGGAGTAGGAGATCTCCATTAGTAAATGATGTTGAATCGGACTGTAGCATTCCTTAATTTTGGAGTTGTCTGGGCCTCTGCTCCTTTGAGAATTTCACTGATTCAGATTCTTCAGACATCGAGACCATACCATTTTGAGCTGGCTGCTGTTAGGAAACGCGGACTTGTCCACAAGGGAAAATTCAGAATGCAACCGTGGCATTTTCGATCTCTATTCGTCGTTGGAACTCACTGCTGCGTCTTGGTAGGTGCTGGGGATTTCACGAGGGCCTCTTCAAGGCCAATTTACCGCTCTTGGCATTCTTGAACACTATATAACACCCTGACAGACATTTCAAAAAGAAAACACAGTGATTTTTGGGATGATCCGGCACTCCGGTGCGTTGGATCTTCTCTCTGCAAGCTAGTAAGAAGAGCTACGTCACGGAAAGCAAAAGAAGCAGAATTTCAAGGCACCATTCTAAAACCAATTCAAGTTCTTTTTCAAGCCTGTATCTACATTCACAGTGTAACTCATTCAGTGGACTATTCAAAAGAAAAAATCTTCTTTCCCCGCCGACTGTAACAAGGAAATACAAGGTTTCAGTGTTAAAGTCCTCGGCAGCTGATTTGCCGAATTTTAAATAAAAAGTAACTGTTTATGTCAAAAAAAAGAAAATGGAGAGCGGAGCGCTTAGGGTTTGATGTTGCTCTAGAACTGGCAGACCTTCACAGACTGCATTGTTCTGCCATTAACCTTCAGCCATAAGGCAGCTACAACACAATAAGGAACAACTATTGTGCAATGGAACCCCCTCAGGGGGAGGACATGATGCCTCCCCCCGCTGATACGGAAAACGGCCTGCGACAGATTTAAAATGTCAGGATGGACCATCTAGAAGATACAACAACATAGAATGAAAATAGACCAACAAATAACAACACAAATGAAGAACCACGAGTGACGTCAAACACCTGCAAGCCGGTAGCAGTTGACAGACCCAAAATCGAGCTCCCAAGTCAACACATCAACACTCAGATCCAATTTATGAGGGATCATGCTTTGATAGGAAAGTTCATAGGCCTTTGGCCAATGGAGAAAGCTTTGCACGGCTAGATCATAGCAAAATGGAAGCCAAAAGGGCACATAACACTGCAGTTAGGGCCTAAGGACTTCTTTACTGCCATTTTCAATTGTCCGGAGGACCGAAACAGGGTATTGGATGGAGGACCATATTTCTTCAACACAATAAGGCTATACCTAAGAGGATGGATCGAGAACTTTAACCCGGACATCTCCTAAACTCATTTCTGTTAGCAACCTGACTTTGGGAGAAGGCTAGCTTCAGATGTCAAAGAGATGGACAAAATAAGGAGAATTCAGCCAACACTATTCATTCTTGGGCACCTCACCCTTATAAAAGAAAAATCTTAAACGCCTTATGGAAGCTAATACCAGGATTCCTCACGTGGACAATCTGGAAAGAGAGAAATAGCTGCATCATCAAAGACCATTCCTCTCCCATAGAAGTTCTATGGATCAATGTATTTCAAAACATACGAGAAACCTTGATGCTCCAAATGTGGCTTGATGATGATTTCCCATCCACACCACAGGATCAAAATATATGGCTGAACTGGAACCTTTGGTGGAACCACGAGCAGGTACACCTAAGGAAAATCCCTCCCTCTGGAGATACACCTGACAAATGGACTCCACCCCCACCACACATGGTACTGCTCAATTTTGATGGAGCGTCAAAGGGAAATCTAGGTAAAGCAGGATTTGGGAGAATATTTAGAAATCACAAGGGCAATGTTCTCCAAACTTTCATGGGGTTAATAGGTTGGGATACAAACAACTCAGTCGAATTAGAAGGAATTTGGCAAGGACTTCTCCTGGCTTAGAACAATAGATTCTTCCCACTCATAATTGAAGGGGACTCTCAGATCTTAATTAACATGATCAACCAAATCTTACAGGGAACTCCAGCACATAAAGTGGGTAGCAGCACTTAAGAAATAAGATATATGTAAAGGAGCACTTAAGCAATAGGATATATGCAAAGGATGTACATTACAAAAGTACATAAAATCCACATTCCATGATGATGACAAAAAAGCACATGCAGTCCTAGAAAGGATCCACTATGATGTTTATGGACCTTTCTCGACAATCTACACTGTTAGACACAAATATTTTGTCATTTTTATTGATGACTTCTCACATAAGTGTTGGATATTTTTCATGTGGAAGAAAGATGAGACATTCTCCAAGTTCATAGAACTCAAGGCACTGCTTGAAAAAGAAGCTACCAAGAAGGTGAAGTCTCAATTGTAGCGGCCGCAACACCCTCAAAAATCTTGGCCTGCACTTAAATTTTGGAGCCTAATATGGATATTGTGATCAATCATTCCTTAGTCAGTTATTTGTAAGTTGATCATGACCTCAATCTCCCCTTTTCGATCTTAAGAGTCATTCATGCTTTTATTTTTACGTAGAATCTGTCATCTTTGGGCATGTGGGTTATCGCTTGTCATGCAAAGGGAGGTTTTTTTGATTCAAGCGGAAATATTTATGAGAATGGGTTGTCCTCACCACATAGACATGTTTCAAACTCACCTCACACAATCTATCATCATCCCAAAGTCTATCATCAGAGCCACACTTGTCGTAAGATGCCACAAACGTTGTTTCATTAAGCGAAGTATATGTTATATGTTCTAGATGGTTTATGTTGTATCGCTAAGTTTTCAAGTGTGTGATCGTACTCAAGTTTTATCATTGTTCACATCAATTCCACTGCTCCCACACTTAGCCAAATTTCAGAGTATCCTTATTAACCTAGCCTCAACCTGTTATCACTCAGGTTGTCCCTCAGGTTGGAGTAAAGGGATACAGCCGAGGTAACCACAAACCAACTTTGGACTGCAGGTTCTAGACCACCTGCAATGAGAGAGGGCTCTGTCTTTCTGATTTAGCTCTGTTGATGATGATTTTAGGCTAGCTATTGAGTTCTAGGCTTTTGTTTGTGTTTTGGTGGGAAGATTGATGTTTTCAGGTAAAGAGGCAGGTATAGTGTGAAAGTTTCAAACCATTGGGCATGGAGTCAAGGAGTAAGACTGCTGGTGCGTTTCTTGGTCACAGGAGGAATAAGGAGCAAGGTAGCTGCACACGGAACAAATTTCAAAGTCTAAAGGATGGAAGAATGCTAAGGAAGGAGAGGCAATTAAGAATCTCTCAGTTAGCTTAATAGAGAAGGGCAGATGAGCTCTATCTAAGGGCAGTAAAGAATCCCTAGATAACTGTCAAACACATGTGAATTAGGGTAAATATGAGCCATGGGGAAATCATATTCATGTCCAATTCATTTTAGATGAAAACATAAAGAAACAGCAGAAATTGAGCCTAGAGTGCAGTTAAACAATTTCTAAGCTAATCTTTCTTTTTGCTATTTAGATGGTGAAAAATGAAAACAGAGATAAGAAGCACTTATTGATTCATGTTGTAGCACAAGAATTCCATCATTCAGTCTCCAGAGACCATTAACAACCCATCAGACAGTCATTGCTCCAATCTCTTCAGCAATCTTTGATAAAGAAAAATTCTCAGACATACAGCGCGAGTCTCTAATGAAAAGTTATCAATTGACCAACCCTTGAAACAATACAAAGGGTGGTATATATAGGGAAAATTCTCCAAAATTGTTTATTACAGATGTGACCTAAACATGTCTAAAAGTAAAAGATTGCTTTAACCTAAACCTATCAGAAATAAATGCAAGAAAATATATATGGGCTGCGCTAGGGGCAACCGTATCAAAACTGAATTAATGCATTGTCCTTGGTGGCTCAATGCAGTGCTTCTGCAATAGCTGTGCATGGACTTCTGCTCCATTGTAGTTCGATGGCTTTAAGTGCTTTAACTGTGATTTGAGAGCTGGGATGGGCTTCCACCTCCTGATTTGACTTTGTTGGAGGCCATTCAATGTTGACCTGCTTTGGGAACTGAAGATTTTCATTAAAAAAAATTATTGATACTCTTTGCCGCTTCATCCTTCCTCTGATACTCTTTGACGAATGAATCGGGTTGGTTCTCTCTTTCACTGTGGGTCAAATCAAAACTTAATGGCCACTGTTCGGCCCTCTCTTTCCTTTAGAACTGTCTTTTGATCCTTTTTGTATGCCTCGCGAAGAAAAACAAGTCATTCGGCGCCTTTTGGGCTTGCTGGGGGCTGCGCAATGAGGGGCTTTCCACTTCGGCCCTTTTCCCATAGCCATGCGTGATTAGCACTAGGTGCTAATCGCACATGAAAAACTGCCTCAGAATTTGAATCCGGGCTTCCTAAGCACGATTTTCGCCTTTTACATGAAAATTGATGATGACATCAGCATGACGTCAGCGGGTGGGACCATGGTACGGCGGATGACGTGGCAGGATGACGTCAGCAGGGTGACGTCAGCATGTACGGTGGATGACGTGGCAGGATGACTCGGCAGGAGGCCGATGTTGTGACGGTAACGTGGCATGGTGACGAGGCAGACACGTAGAACTGGATAAGTGACATGGGGCGCGTATACAAAAGGTGGAAAGCGGTTTCATCGGACCGCTTTTTGTACAAGGGCGGTATCCGTCGGAGCCCTTCCGATGCATTAGAAAGTGGACAAGTGTCTTTTGTACCGCGGAGAAACCGCCTCGCCATCGGAAGCTAACGGCCGAGCAGCGGGGCGCCTCCAAAATCGTCGAGAGTCGTCGGATGGGGAGGGTCCGATCCGACGGTGGACGAAACAGGTGAATCGGTGGGGAAATAATGGACGGGTGCGTGAATATTCCGATCTTCATAAACGCCGTGGGGAGGGTTTATACTTTGGTTTTGTGGGTTTATACAAGCGGGGGAGAACAAAATTTAATGTTTAATAACACTTTAAACATTATCTTTGTGCAATTGAATGCGGAGGGGTAAAATTATAGGGTTTTAAGGACATCGAGGTGGGTAAAGGTTCTTGGTCTAACCAGAGGTTTAGACCAATCCCAGTTTCATGACACGGATGGGTTCACAACAGTCCCAGGTGGACTACTGTGTCCCAAAACTGAAAAATACATAGCTATAGTGCTATGAGGTGGGGTATGTACATAGGGGAGTTATTAAGATAGATTTAGTAGGGGAAGGGAAAATAGATAGGGATTTACATAGTAGAGTTAGTGGTTAATATGAAGATGATGAGAAAGCGCTAAGGTAAGGAACCTTAGGCTATTTTGGGGAAATAAAACTTTGTAAAAGAAGAATGGAAATAGTTGAGTGAGGCAAATCTTCACCAAGGCCAATGTTATGGAGCATGATGAGACTAAGAGGCTCAAACAGATCTTGACCTCTTTGGGAAAATTAGTGAGTGATTTGGGGAACAAGAAGAGAGGGGAGTTAGTTATGTCCAGTTTGAGTTCCTCCAGATGAAAAACTGCATCCTGACTGTGATCTGAAAAGATATAACACTTAGAAACACAAAATTGATCATGGATCATCATTCTGCAACCTCGAAAACTTCCTACCCAGCCTACTTTCCTAACATTTTTTCTTCTTTTGTTTGGTGCACTTAGACTTGCATACCCAGCTTTACAAATTTTTCTTTTTTCTATTCTCCTATCTAAGTCTATACTTATTTCTGCCAAGGGCCCACATTAAGTAGTTGGGCTCCTTTGATTCTCTACCTATCTAGAGATCTGCCAAGATTAATCTGTTTGGACAGATATCATTTTCTATTTTCTAAAACAGGAAATTGAAACCTAGGGAGGCCAAGATTAAGCTGTTTGGCCTTCCCTTTTATAGAAAATTCTTTTAAAAATGGTTAAGTCACCAAAATTTGGAACTCAGCAGTGGCATTTGGACTAGCATACTTCATGGCTTCTTCTTTGGTCTCTTCTGGAAATATGGAACATTGCAGTATGCAAAGTATGACATATTTGGCATGTAAAATGTCAATCATGAAAAATGAACACCTGTCGCAACAGGAGGCTAACAGTGGCTCCACTTGGGGATGGCTTTTCCTGGTGAAAAGCCAAGAATAGCAGGTCAGACTGCCTCGATATTCCGTGGTTGCTGTGGATTGAAGGAGCTTCTTTATGCTGGCTGTTAGATAATTGAAACTTTGTAATATGAACATCCTTCTCCTTAACTGAAATATTGTGAAATGCATAGCACTGCCTGCTTTCTTTTGCGTGCTTGCTATTATGTAGAATGTTGCTTGAGCATTGCCTTTGAAACATTCTCAAAACATGGATCAAAAAACTGATGTGTTTGCTTTACTTTTGCTTTGACCAAGGGTGCTGATATGAACTAAAATACTCCTCTGTTTTGATATTTTTGACTGAAGATTGTAAACAGCTCCCCTTTATCATGAATTGTTGTTATGTGATTGTGCCACTCTTGCTGTTTTGTCGAAATTAGTACAGAGACAGAGCTTTTAAAACTGGAACACTTGTATTGGCTGTGTCTTCACAAGATTTATTGCTGCTCCTCTAACATTCAGAAAAATAAAACAAAACATTGATATATACAAATATGACTGTACAAAAGATACATACAAAGCTGCACTGTATCCCTTAAAAGGGATCATGGTAATGTTTCAGCATACGGCCATTGACAGGGCCTTCTTCAGCAGAACTATCCTCTACAGACTTGAGAAAATAAGTGTTATTTCCCTGAACAGCAGAAATAACGAATGGTCCCTTCCATAAAAAATCAAACTTGGCATGTTTGCCCTTGTCTTCTCTTCGTGAGTCCCACCTTAGAACTTTGTCACCAATGTAGAAATCCTCAGCTTTAACTCTCTTATCAAACATCTTTTTGAGTTTTTCTTGCAAAATTTGAGCTCTGTCATAAACTTTTTCTCTAGTTTGCTGAAGATGAATGGTCTGATTAATCCTTCTTTGAATGTCATTTGGTTCAGCCTGAATTTCCTGTAATGGTCTGATAGTAGGAATGCCCACGGATGATGGAAATCTGGCCTCCATGCCGTATACCAGCTCATAAGGGCTCATTCTAATGGATTTCTTGCTTGAAAGTCTGTCTGCCCATAGGGCATTTACCAGCTTTTTGTGCCAGTTCTTCTTATTCTCTTCTAGCACTTTCTTTATGATGTTGATAAGGCTTTTGTTAGATGACTCAGCCAAGCCATTTCCTTGAGGGTAATAGGTTGTAGAGTGGCCCAAGGTAATATGAAATTTGTGGCAAAAACTAACCATCTTTTTGGATTTGAAGGCAGCAGTGATGTCAGCGATAATTTTCTCAGGGCAGCCAAATCTAGAAAGGATATTGCACTCAAGAAATTGGATGATGATGGTGTCATTGGCTTGCCTGCAGGGGACGGCTTCAACCCATTTAGTGAAATAGTCGGTGGCTGTTAGGATCTATTTGTGCTGGCCAGAGGAAGAGGGATGGATTTCTCCAATTAAGTCAAGTCCCCATTGCTGAAAAGGCTTTTCGGTTGAGATGGGTTTCAGGGGCAGGGGCAACAACTTTCTTTTGCCCTCAAAGATTTGGCATTTGTGACATGACATGGCAAACTTCTTTATATCTGCAAAAAGAGAGGGCCAATAGAAACCGGCTCTTAAGATTTTATCAGCAGTGGACTTCCAATATAGATGTCCTCCACAGTCACCTGCATGGAATTCTTTCATGACATTGTTAGTTTCACTCATGGTTAAACAATTAAGCAATATACCTTCATGATTTCTCCAAAATAATGCACCATCTATGACACAAAACTTTAAAGCTTTCATTTTCAAAAATCTTTTCTTGGTTCTGGACAATCCTGGGGGAGCAAACAGGTTTAACAGTACAAAACATATATCAGCATACCATGGAGATTGCAAAAAGGTCTCACTGATCTGTGGAGTCGCCAGCTCCTGTTCATTGTCCAGTTGGTTAATGTCTAAGGCTTGAAAATTTGTTTCGGACATCAGTTTGGCTAAACCTTTTCCCTTTATCAGCTTGGTTGGTTTTATTTCTATGTCATACTCAAGGATTTTTGCTATCCACTTGCCTCTTTTGCCTTCTAATCCCTCTTGGGTTTGTATGTCTTTTACAACAGCACTTGGGACATAGGAAATCACATGTGAATATAAAATGTACACTCTGAAATCCTTGATGGCCTTAACGAGCACATAGGCCTGCTTTTCCATGATTGGGTACTTCAAAGGGGCGTCTCTTAAGGCTCGACTGAAAAATGCAATCGGCTTTTCAGCTCCCTATTCATCCTTTTGCAAAAGGATAGCGGCTATAGTATGATCAGATGCAAAAGAAAAAATGATAAAATCTTTGCAAATTGTGGGCTGGTGAGGACACGGGTTTGGGTTAAGGCCGTTTTGATACTCTCAAATGCTTGCTTGGTTTCAAGAGACCATTTTACCTTGGCATCCTTTTTTAACATATTGTTTAACAGTCGTATCAATTCAGCTAGATTTGGGATAAATCTTCTTAAGAAGTTGATTTTTCCAGGGAATTCTTGCAGCTCTTTTACGTTTCTGGGATATGGGATTTGGAGGATGGCTTGGATTCTTTCAGGATCTATTCTAATCCCATCTTTTGATATGATGTGGCCATGTAGTTTGCCTTCTTCAAGGCCAAACAGGGACTTCTTGGGATTCAAGGAAATGCCATATTTCCTACATGTTATGAATATTTGCCTCAAGTGCTTGAGGTGTTCTTCATCAGATTTAGAAAATGGGGTGAGATCATCCAGATAGACAACTAGGAAGTCATGTATTTCTTTGGCAAAAGCAATATCCATTACTCTTTGAAAGGTAGCACCAGCGTTTTTAAGTCCGAATGGCATCTTAACATACTTAAATGTTCCCCATGGTGTGGTAAAGGTTGTCTTGTCTTGGTCATCCGGGTGAACAAGTATTTGATTGAAACCTGAAAATCCATCTAGCAAAGAGATTCTAGATGACCCCACTACTCTTTGTACGATGTGATCCATCTTGGGCAAAGGATAGTGGTCTTTTAGGGAGACTTGGTTTAAATTTCTCAGATCTACACAGAGTCTAATCTCACCTGTCTTCTTTCTTGTGGGAACCAGATTGGATACCCATTCAGAAAATCTGATGGGTGCTATTATGTCTGCTTCAAACATCTTCTTTACTTCCTTCTCAATCATGGGAAGAAGCATAGGGTTAATTATTCTAAGTTTCTGTTTGAAAGGTTTCTGGTTTGGTTTTAAGTGAATGGTGTGTTGAATTATTGAAGTGTCATAGGACTTCAAGTCCTCATAACTCCAAGCAAATACATCTTGGAACTCTTTAAACAAATCAATGTACTTGGGCTTTTGATCAGGTGGTAAATTTTTGGACAATTTGATCATTTTGGGATTCTCTTCTGTCCCAATGTTGTGTTCTTCTATAGCAGCATTCAATGGTTGTAATTTTGGCTTTCTGGGAACATCATTAGCGTCAAACATGTCTTCTAATGGGGTTAGGCCAGCACGCAGAAAATTGTCCTTTAAGTCAATGATCTCTGCCTCTATTTTGGCAATTTCTTCCAAATGCATTTGTTTTAGTCGTTCTATGTTTGTTTTGTCAAAAGTAGTGGAGTTTAGGACTTGTTTGGCTATTGCAGCTGTTATAGCCTGCTAGTTTTCATTTGTTTGCTGTTGGACATCGTTCATAACATCCATGTCAATGTTGATATTCGAAAACACCTGCTCAAGGGTGAGGAAATTGTTGATCTGGGCATCATTTTCAAAAACTTGCCAGTCTTTAACGTTATTTGGGATAGTAGGCCTATGTTTTATTTCAGCAGTAAAGTGATGGTTTGGCTCCAAAGGAAGCTTACATGTACTAGCAAAGGTGGCTAGGCTGTGTGCATGAATGTTATGCTCTCTTGAAATCTTGGCCAGCTTGAATTCTGTGAACGCATTAAGTATATTAGTGGCAGCAGTCCTATAGGCCGTCATTCTATTGTCGTTGGTTGCAAAATTACCTTTCATCTGTTGTATGATTAAGTCAGAGTCCCCTAAAATAGACACTTTTGCAGCTACTAGAGCTTTGAGCAGTTTAAGGCCTAAAAGCAGAGCCTCATATTCTGCCATGTTATTTGTGCATTTGAAATTCAGTCTGTAGGCATGACCTTCCACATGATTGTTATGTGTATTGTGAATCCATACACCTGCCCCTGCTCCTAACTTGTTGACCGAGCCATCAAACTCTAAATACCATGTGATTTCTTGCTTGGGTTTTGTACTAAGAGTTTCAGTCATTCTTGCAGCGGGCAGATTTGAAATTTCTGTTTGGGGAGGTTGTTCTAGGATGCTGGTTGCATTAATTGTTGTGACAGTCTCATGGGTATGTGCAACCGATTCTTCGTTGATTTTTGTTTGTTGTTCTAGAGCCAAAGGCTCATCATCAGTTGGAGAATTTGTATTGTCATTAGACAAAATAAAGGAATCCATATCAGAATGGATTGAGTAAATGGGAAAGTTTTCAGGCTTACTCTCACTACTTACCACATATTTCATGAGTGTTTCTCTGTATAATCTCTTTGGTTGCCCAAAGACTGAAATAGTAGCATAGGAGAGGTCTAGTTGAAGGGATCCTTAGAGTTTTTCTCCCCATGATCTGGACAGGAGCATACCATATTTTGGTGGGATATCAGCCACCACCACATCCATGAGGATGGTCTTATTGGGATAGTGGACTAAGGAGACACACAAGTCTTTAATGAGGCCTAAACACTTGACTTGACTTGAGTCAAATGAGTACAAATCTTTGTAGGGTCTTGTAATATCAAGGTTCAGCTTTTCCATAACTGCTTTGGGCATCAGATTGTGTGATGCTCCTGAATCAAACATAGTGTTGTGCAAAACTTTGTCATGTATATACAAACTGACATAAAAGGGCGGAATAGGTCCATATGTTGTTTTTCCATTAACTTCTGGGCCAAACAACAGTTCAGGGGTATCATCCAGAATATTTACATCATCCTTGTTCTTTGGTAATTAAAGTGATCTTTGAATTTGTTGCCTATATACATCATGCTTGGCAAGTTCTGAGAGGGGGATGGATATCTTCAACTTAGCTATTTCTGCCTCTAAATTAAATGGCTTTTCCAATGGAGTCTTGGTGTTGATAATGGCATTGTTTTCTATTTCATTTGGATTATCTTCTATTTTCTCTTGTTTATCAGCGTTATGGGAATTGATTGCTTGTGGTTTTTTAACTTCAGGAGGGCTTTTTGGAACGCTGTTCGAGTTTTGCTCAGAGGAAGAAGGTGGCCAAAACTGATCTACAGAAGGTTGTGCTTCTGTAATGTCTTCTACAGTCACTTGATGCAGGTTTGCGACAATTGTATCAGCTGGTTCTATTATGACAGCCTTGCTCTTAATCTTATTGGGCTGTTTGCCATCCTTTGTTTTGCTAGGTTCAGAAATGTCAATGGTCCTCGTTCTCAGCTTCTATTGTTTGTGTACTTCATACACAGCGGTATCATAACCTTGTTTAAAATCAAAAGACTCACCAGACTTAGTCTGAAATTGACTTAGGTTATGCTCATCTTGGTCTTCTTGGCTTAGGAAAGTCTGATGCTCACCCTTTAGATCCATCAGATTCATGTGAGTGTCTTCTGTTTGCTCGTTGGATGTAGATCCTTCAACATAGTTATCTTGAAAAGGGGGTCTTATGTCATGGTCTGGGCTTGACCTACCAACATTTGTGTTCTGTGTTTTCCTAAAATTTGGGTTCCTTATGGTATTGGACTGTTGTCCTTCCCATGATGATCTCCTCTCAACGCTTTCTACT
The DNA here is from genome assembly GCA_031772625.1 of Pinus tabuliformis. Classification (NCBI taxonomy): domain Eukaryota; kingdom Viridiplantae; phylum Streptophyta; class Pinopsida; order Pinales; family Pinaceae; genus Pinus; species Pinus tabuliformis. The sequence continues at coordinate 488,426,196 of CM062818.1, forward strand.
CTTTCTCCCAGCCTTTGTAGGCCACTGATAATAACATCAAGCTTTTGATCAAAGGCTGAGGGTTCTTCCTTAAAGGTGGTTCTTCTTTCCACTCTAGCTTTGTTTCTTTTGGCAATTAGGTTGGCCTCTACGCTAACAGCAACATTTTGCATATCTGCAAGGGTCTGAGGAGCTCTTTCTTTTAACTAGTATTCCATATCCGGGTCAAATCTGTCAGGGAATTTATACAAGGCAAGGTCAGGTGGGGGTCTTAAGTTCTGTGGTATTGCATTATAGACATTGTTGAACCTTGCACAATATTCCAAAACAGTCTCCTGAGGACCTCTTTTAATTGTATCATATTCAGCTAGTATGTGCAAGGGGTCTTTCTTTTTCTCCCATCTGTTGGTAAAGGATTGGTAAAGCTCATCCGGAGTAGTTATGGAATTTGCAGCAAGTGATCTGAACCAAGTTCATACATCACCTGTTAAACTTTGAACAAAAATTATCATTCTCACGCTATCATCATCTATTTCGTAGTTTTCAAAATAGTCTTGCATCTTTTTGGTATGTTGAAGGGCTGTGAAAGGACCGGTATTGTCAAAATAGGTAATTTTAGATTGGTACTCCTGAGGTAAAGCCCCAGGATTAGCGGGTAGTTGCAGGGGTGCATATCTATTAGCCATATTGGCAGAGATAAGTGGGACAACGGGGATAACAGGAACAACCGGGATAAGAGGGATAACAGAAGTAACTGGAACTGCAATGGTGGTATTTGTAATATGTGCAGTGAATGGAGGTGTGGATGGAGTGTTTTGAGATGTGGATGATGAACAAGGGGAAGTAGGGGTTGAACGAAATAAAACCTTAACAGGAGTTGGAACACAACTTGGGAGAGTTGTTTCAGGACTCAACTCAACAAAATCTTCTTTCCTTTCTTGCTTCCTAAGAATCTTTGGGATTAAGTTTGGATTGTCCAAAGCAACTGGGGGATTTGGGTCTGGATTTGACCTTGTGTATCGTGGATTCTTCTTAGGAGCCAGCTTCCGAATTTGTTTTTTGGTATTTTTCTGGGAATGCTTTTAGAATCGGCAAGGGACTGATCAAATTTTGGAATGGCTGTGTATAGCTTAAAACTAGCATGAAGATTGACTGAAGCAGCTTTTGTCTACTTCTGTCAGTGCAAAGCAAAAACAGTTTCAAAGGCTACCTGGCTGACATTCAGGCTTCATCTGTAGTTTTAAGGAATATACAGCAATTAGAAAATTGATTTCTCAGTGGATCCTTCCAACCTGTTACGTGAATTTAACTGAGGAGGTCCCTAGTGGAGTCGCCATTATGTTATCACTCAGGTTGTCCCTCAGGTTGGAGTAAAGGGATACGGCCGAGGTAACCACAAACCAACTTTGGACTGCAGGTTCTAGCCCACCTGCAATCAGAGAGGGCTCTGTCTTTCTGATTTAGCTCTGTTGATGATGATTTTAGGCTAGCGATTAAGTTCTAGGCTTTCGTTTGTGTTTTGGTGGGAAGATTGATGTTTTCAGGTAAAGAGGCAGGTATAGTGTGAAAGTTTCAAACCATTGGGCATGGAGTCAAGGATTAAGATTGCTGGTGCGTTTCTTGGTCACAGGAGGAATAAGGAGCAAGGTAGATACACACAGAACAAATTTCAAAGTCTAAAGGATGGAAGAATGCTAAGGAAGGAGAGGCAATTAAGAATCTCTCAGTCAGCTTAATAGAGAAGGGCGGATGAGCTCTATCTAAGGGCAGTAAAGAATCCCTAGATAACTGTCAAACACATGTGAATTAGGGTAAATATGAGCGACGGGGAATTCATATTCATGTCCAATTCATTTTAGATGAAAACATAAAGAAACAACAAAAATCGATCCTAGAGTGCAGTTAAACAAGTTCTAAGATAATCTTTCTTTTTGCTATTTAGATGGTGAAAAATGAAAACAGAGATAAGAAGCACTTATTGATTCATGTTGCAGCACAAGAATTCCATCATTCAGTCTCCAGAGACCATTAACAACCCATCAGACAGTCATTTCTCCAATCTCTTCAGCAATCTTTGATTAAGGAAAAAGTCTCAGACATACAAGGCGAGTCTCTAATGAAAAGTTATCAATCGATCAACCCTTGAAATAATATAGAGGGTGGTATATATAGGGAAAATTCTCCAAAATTGTTTATTACAGCTGTGACCTAAACAGGCCTAAAAGTAAAATATTACTTTAACCTAAAACTATCAAAAATAAATGCAAGAAAATATCTATGGGCTGCGCTGGGGGCAGCCGTATCAAAACTGAATTAATGTGTTGTCCTTGGTGGCTCGGTGCAGTGCTTCTGCAATAACTGTGCATGGACTTCTGCTCCATTGTAGTTTGGTGGCTTTAAGTGCTTTAACTATGATTTGAGAGTTGGGATGGGCTTCCACCTCCTGATTTGACTTTGTTGGAGGCCATTCAATGTTGACCTGCTTTGGGAACTGAAGATTTTCATTAAAAAATTTAACTTATACTCTTTGCCGCTTCATCCTTCCTCTGATACTCTTTGACGAATGAATCAGGCTGGTTCTCTCTTTCGTTGTGGGTCAAATCAAAACTTAATGGCCGCTGTTCGGCCCTCTGTTTCCTTTAGAACTGTCTTTTGATCCTTTCTGTATGCCTCGCGAAGAAAAACGGGTCATTCGGCGCCTTTTGGGCTTGCTGGGGGCTGCGCAATGAGGGGCTTTCCACTTTGGCCCTTTTCCCGTAGCCATGCGCGATTAATCATGCATGAAAAACTGCCTCAGAATTTGAATCTGGGCTTCCTAAGCACGATTTTTTCCTTTCGCCTCAAAATTGATGATGACGTCAGCATGATGTCAACGGGGGGACCATGGTACGGCGGATGACGTGGCAGGATGACGTCAGCAGGGTGACGTCAGCAGGGTGACGTCAGCATGTACGGTGGATGATGTGGTAGGATGACTCGGCAGGAGGCCGATGTTGTGCAGGTAATGTGGCGTGGTGACCAGGCAGACACGTAGAACTGGATAAGTTACATGGGGTGCATATACAGAAGGCGAAAAGTGGTTTCATCCGACCGCTTTCTGTACGAGGGCGGTATCCATCAGAGCCCTTCCGATGCAATATAAAGTGGACAAGTGTCTTTTGTACGGCGGAGAAACTTCCTTGCCATTGGAAGCTAACGGCTGAGCAGCGGGGCGCCTCCGAAATCACCGAGAGCCGTCGGATGGGGAGGGCCCGATTCGACGGTGGACGGAACAGGTGAGTCGGTGGGGAAATAATGGACAGGTGCGCGAATATTTGGATCTTCATAAACGCCACGGGGAGGGTTTATACTCTGGTTTTGTGGGTTTATACAAGCGGGGGAGAACAAAATTTAATTTTTTATAACACTTTAAACATTATCTTTGTGAAACTAAATGCGGAGGGGTAAAGTTATAGGGTTTTAAGGACAGCGAGGTGGGTAAAGGTTCTTGGTCTAACCAGAGGTTTAGACCAATCCCAGTTTCATGACACGGATGGGTTCACAATAGTCCCAGGTGGACTACTGTGTCCCAAAACTAAAAAATAGATATAGTGCTATGAGGTGGGGTATGTACATAGGGGAGTTATTAACATAGATTTAGTAGGGGAAGGGAAGGACAGATAGGGATTTACATAATAGAGTTAGTGGTTAATATGAAGATGATGAGAAAGCGCTAAGGTAAGTAACCTTAGGCTATTTTGGGGAAATAGAACTTTGTAAAAGAAGAATGGAAATCCTTGAGTGAGGCAAATCTTCACCAAGGTCAATGTTATGGAGCATGATGAGACTAAGAGGCTCAAGCAGATCTTGACCTCTTTGGGAAAATTAGTGAGTGATTTGGGGAACAAGAAGAGAGGGGAGTTAGTTATGTCCAGTTTGAGTTCCTCCAGATGAAAAACTGCATCCTGACTGTGATCTGAAAAGATATAACACTTAGAAACACAAAATTGATCATGGATCATCATTCTGCAACCTCGAAAACTGCCTACCCAGCCTACTTTCCTAACATTTTTTCTTCTTTTGGTGGGTGCACTTAGACTTGCAGACCCAGCTTTATAATTTTTTCTTTTTTCTGTTCTCCTATCTAAGTCTATACTTATTTCTGCCAAGGGCCCACATTAAGCAGTTGGGCTCCTTTGATTCTCTACCTATCTACAGATCTGCCAAGATTAAGCTGTTTGGACAGATATCATTTTCTATTTCCTAAAACAGGAAATTGAAACCTAGGGAGGCCAAGATTAAGCTGTTTGGCCTTCCCTTTTATAGAAAATTCTTTTAAAAGTGGTTAAGTCACCAAAATTTGGAACTCAGCAGTGGCATTTGGACTAGCACACTTCATGGCTTCTTCTTTGGTCTCTTCTGGAAATATGGAACATTGTAGTATGCAAAGTATGACATATTTGGCATGTAAAATGTCAATCATGAAAAATGAACACTTGTCGCAACAGGAGGCTAACACAACCAACTTTCCTGAACTGCGCACTTCACATACGTAACCCTCAAGATTTTCCCTTGCCTATTGGAAGTGCAACGCACACAAATCTCAACCTCCCTCATCATTCAAAACTGTGGAGTGGTTTCCTCCAATGTCCTTCCCTCAACCCGAACCCAATGTCTCCAGAAACTATGCAGTTTTTTCCCTTGACTACCCAGTCTGCCTTGCATCCTGAAATTGCATAGATGTGTCCTCCCACGACTTCATCCAATAGTAGTGCCTTTCATCGAGCTAAAAATTTGTAAATGTTTCCTCCCAGGGCCTCATTCCGCAACGGTCACTTCTTGCTGAAAATACACAATTATGTCTCTCAGGGGCCACGAAGAAAGATGACATGATAGATGACTCTCAAGGAGCTGAGGATAAAAATAAGTAGACCAAGGAACCCAAGGTATGATAGAATATCGGGACCGCATGAAGACTCCATCTGATGCATAACCCTTTGGAGGCTAGGTATGGAAACCAAAGCACATATTTTGAAATACACCTCTTATTGTAGCTTAAAAGTTTGCTTATAATTGTTGTATCATTTTGTCTCTAATGAATTGCATGGTTGCAAGAACTGAAAGTCATTCCATTGTTTCCTGTACGTGTCTTTCTCCCTTTCACTTGTTAAGTACATAGCTTAGAAGATGAAGAGAAATACCACTTGTTTATTTAAGCTACAGAGGCTGTGACCAACATGATCTTACGACTAACCAGGCACGATGCAAGGCATCCTATGTGGGATGAAATATGTTTAATGATATGTATATAGTTAGTACACTCCTTTGCATTAATCCTTGCTTTGTATCTGGCATGTACCCTCACTACTTATCAAATTTGGTTACCTGCTGCTAGTTGTCTCTTATCTCTTTCCTGACAAAGCAAGGGTAGGAATTTCCTTCAACCTGATTTCTTCAGGGCTCTTCATAGAAAGTATAGAGCTAAGAGAAGGAGATGTGGAATATCACTATCAAACTCTTGAAAATACTTTTCATGTTTTAACGTATTCAAACAATTAAGTTCCCACTCAACAACATTGTCAATATTGGAAGACTCAAGAAAGATCACATCTCTAGATATTATAAACTTCTTACTCACTTCATCAAAAATATACATATAGTAAAGGACAAAATAAGTTATATATATATATATATATATATATATATATATATATACATAGACTTTGTGTAAAGTAAAAAAACATTTAACTTAATAATCCTCACATGTCAAAAAGCCTTCTTTCCTTTGCAACTTGCCAAATCTCATAAATTTGTTCCCATTTCACCTCTGTCATGTTAGGACCTATTAATGATATATGTATCAATGCATCAAGTGTGTTAATTGATAGTCTTATTATCCTGATATCTTTGATCGTATTTTTCTTAGAGAACCCTCATTCACATGCGACGGTGCTCATTGGTATGACAAGCATTGCTTGCCATAATTTTAGCATATTTGGATACCTAAAGTGCCAATCTTTGTTTGAGAAAATACTTTCCATGCATCTTCCATTAAGAATCTTTCTCTATTCAAATAAACCACGTCAATAAATTGATATAATTCTCTTTTACAAGTTGTAATATCAAACATTAGTACATTTTCACCTTCATTACATGCTTTATGTTGCAAATGTTGCAAATGTATTTCAAGCCAATGCTTTAGACTATTTTCTCTGACATAAATATCTGACGGGTAATGACAAGGACTAAACAAACTTGTTGGATTAAAAATATGAAGATCTAGAAATCTTGAATCGAAACTCTCAATCAATGCTTGGACATAATTTCTTGTAAGTTGTATGCAACTCTGAAGGGAGCCCTCAGTGCAAGCTACCATTGGTTGTGACAATTGTTCATCATGGATTAAAATATACAAAAAATCATGTCTATGGGTATTCCTCTCTTTTTCAACATTCTCAACGAAACCATCTTTGGAGTCTTTCAAAAATTTAGTAAGATGTAAAACACCTTCTACAAAAGAATTTAGTATACAAAAATATCTTTTAAGAGTATTTAGTGCATGGTTAATAGGTATTCCAAGAAATGTGACATCCACATTATCTTCTTGAAATTTTTCGTTTAAATTATTCAACTCCTTCAAAACATCAACAAGCATTTTTAAACAAAATTGAACTAAAAAAATCCTTGCCTTATGATACAAATCCTTTCCTTATGATACAATGAATTCTTTCTTTCTCTCTTCTACACGCTCAAAATAGAGAGCCATAGAATCCCATGGATTTGAAGAACCTGCAAGGATTCTAATTCCATTATCTCTAATAAGGAAGTGAGCTTATTATTTCTCTTTGCTAAATTTCCAACCCATGAGTATACCTTGTTTGTTATTGTCTCAACATACAAATACTCAGGTATCTTTTTCAAAGCATATGATGCTACAAGTGCTTCAATATGTGAAATGCAATGATTGCCAATCAAATTTGCTAAATCATTCTTTAGCACTGTGACAAATCCATTTTCAAATCCAACCATAGATGAAGCACCATCAGTCGAAACCGCTATTAGTTTCTCATTTTCCAACTACCTTGTTTCCTTTAAATTAACGGTGGTATCATATATAGTCTTTCCTTTTCCACTAGGAATAATAATCATTTTCATAAATTGTGTGACTGGAGGGCCCAAAACTTTTAAATCTAGCTATGTAGAATACACAACAAGGTGTTGTTCCAAACCATTGTCTATACTTTCATCTAACATTATAGAGAAAAAGGGATTTTCTAACACTTTTCTAGTTTGCACCTCTTCAAGATAATTTGATATAGAGTGAATGAATTTAGTAGCTTCTTTTCTATTTATGTGGGAAGAATGCTCCACTCGAGAAGGCATATCAGGCGTTTGTAGATGCATTTGAATATGACAAAGATCTTCATAAGTAAAAATTGAAATATATCTTTTTGCAATAAAATATGCTAACTAAATGGTAGTTCTGACCATTTCCTTATTAGCCTCACTTATAGCCACTATGTGTTCTTTAATGTGATTTTCAAACCTTTCAGTGCCATATAAATTTATTTGAGTTGATGTTTGATGAATAATGGATTTTGCATGAGTTCTCACAACATCATATTGAATCGTATTAAATCCATCTCCAATACCCCATGGACCTTGAGCCTTGTATTTCTCACAAATTTTACACTTCATATGAGTCTTGTGATATTCAACATTGATACTATACACCCAAGGATGTTTTATCATCCACTCTTCTCGGAATTCACATTTGAGAAGGCTTTCCTCCTCGAACTACTAGATCCACCATCGTGTCCTTCCTTTTTATTGCCAAGAATTTCTATATCAACAAAATACTCTTCATTTATATCTTCATTAGCATCATCATTCAAATGAGGTATATATGGAATATCTTTAACATTATAAGTCTTTGATGTTTTAAAATATACATAAAAAAAATTTAGTTGATTGACCCTTCCTTTTTGGAGGCATTTCTAGTTAAATAATTTACCTACATACAAAACAATTATAATAAATCACAATAATCAAATAATGAGTGAAGGATTGATAGTCATTACATAAGCAAAGCTGTCAAGATAATAAGGTGTAATTACTAAAGAATAGCACATTCCACCTTGAAGTGTATATGAATGTGGAATGAATTTTTTTATCTATTTGTAATAGTAGAATTTTATTAGTCACTCAAATTACATTTTGGTAATTCATGATGATAAAATCCCTTCAATAAATATGATATTTATTATGGTTCATTAGATTTCTTTGTTTTGATGAATGCTCCTTAAGAAATTACTAGACACTACGTATAGTTGTCACATACCCCCGGATGATTTTTTTTTTTTCATATTTATATTGCTATAAAGCGGGCGTTAATTTACTGTAAAAAGAATGGTTTAGATTTAATTTTTCTGAACTTATGGTCCAACGGGAAAAAGTTTTGGTTAACATCCTTCCGATGCCGGGATAAATTTTCTGCGGTATGCACTGTACAGAGGGCTCACTGCTGGCAGTGTCAGCACTTAACACTTGGGTATGGCATTTACTTTTTCGACTCAGCCGCGTGAAGGGATGAGGTCTGGGGTTTTCTGGAGTTTGCGCCCTCGTTTAGCACCGCCTTGCTCAATGGTTGAGATGGATTGATGATCATCCAAGGGTTGTGCTGCCCTGGATGTTCCACCACAGGTTTACTTGATGACAAAAGGCTCAAACTGGCTTCCCAAGGTTTTAGCAGAGGATCTGGCAAGCCAACTCCAAACCGTTCTGACTCTATACTACCGCAGTATTGTCCTGGGTTTTTCAGTTCGTTGAGCAACCATTCAGAGGCATCACATACACAGTCTAGATGTTTTTTTTTCCTGGTAAGATTACATTATGCGGTCTTACTGTGTCTGAATTCATGACTATCGGCTCCTGTAAATTTTTTTAAGGAGTTTTGGGTTTTTGACTAATGTATGCTATGTTTGTTTCGATTTCATGGAAAGGCGTTGTCCAACCTTCCGAGCCTACTCCTGGAGAAAGGACATCTCCTTCGAGCGTTTTGACTCTACCAACTTCCCTACAGGTATGCTCTTTCCAATCACTCCATTAACAGTTGCCGGTGTTGACGGTGTCATGTAATGTCTGGTAACAGAGGGGGATTCTCTCCCCCGTACCTCTTGACACAGCCCACGACCCACAGCCTTACCTCTTTTCCACTGCTGGTCATAGGTAACAACAAGATGTCACACCAGACTTGTCCTGTGCCTCTCTGGTTACTAGGATTTTGGTTCCAGGTGGAGCCAAACTAACCCAAGATTCGGGGTTTAACAGTGTTAACCTGTGTGGACATGCTCTCGTCTTTCCAGAATTGTTTGTAATTTCACTGTATTAATCTAGAATATGAATGGGTAAGGCTTTGGTGTATATCACTCATCGAATTGTAATGTTTAAACACCATCTTATACTTACTCCTTTTATTAATCATGATATTCATAGCCCTCGGGGCTTTGATAAGTATTATATCAGAGTATTGTTTCTATTCCTCTGCATGGGATGCTAAAAGTGATGGTTGTGTTTATTGGCAATTATAGCCCTAGGCTACGGGGATTTTTTACGGCTTTCTACAAATTTCATGCAGTTTTTGGTCATTCTTTAATTTAGGTTTTTTTTTGCATGGTCTCTTCTATTGACCTATGGCTATGGATAATCGATTGACAACCCTCCTTACTGTTTCGGTAAAGAAAATTGCCTAGAGAACTTGCATGACTCTGTTGTTGGCATTTCCAGACTTGTATATGAATATACATATATTTGTAGCTTTTACTCCCACTCAAAACTGGCTATCAGTAATTGGTTTTACATTTGAATTAATTCTCTATCAAATCTAATACCTCTGCTAGGAGTATTTGAGTTACTACTCTGTCACAGTTATGTAAATAATTTCGTTCCGAGGTTTGTGGGTTGGCTAGAAGATATTAATTCATTTTTGTCATTCGTTTATATGCTTAATTATCTGCTTCCATCATTCATTTATATGCTTACTGTTTGCTGTTGTTATAGTTTCATTAAAAGTTAGTTTTTGTATCATGGGGAGTTATCAGGGCTCGATGTGTTTACTTCTGTTTAAATACAGTTCCAATTTATCTACCCTTCAATATTTTGCTATAGCTGTCCGGTTTCTTATCTCACCTTAATCATAACCCAGGCTTAACAACATCCCCAGGATTAAGTATTGAGTCTGCATACTATGTTTTAATCTAGTTATTATTACCTCCCGCTGCATGATAAATTCTTCTTTTCTTTTAGTTCTGGCAAGGGTTTCTCCTAGGGGTAAAATACCCATTGTGCAGGTCTATACATAACCCTTAATAATTTCCGGTTTCATAGTTTGCTCTTGTCCAGTTACAGTGAGCCTGTAACTTTTACATCTCCGAGCTACTTACTGTTCAGAAAAGTCTCTATGATTAGTCCTCAGACCCTATTCTCAGTTTCCGAATTTCCGCGCTCAAGGTATTTCTGCCACCGCACAGGTTTTTATGATTTTTGTTTTGCAATTGACTAAGGGGTAAAAGAACACTATTTATATACAGTTATCTGCTAATAACTCAAATAAACCAGACTCCTCACCCAATTCCTATGCAGAAATATATAAAACATTGAACATATTTCCTACTAAGAAACTTAGCAGATAATGTAACAGATGTCCAAGGTATTTTTTCCTACTTACCTGGTCGTTGCCTGGCGGATAAAATTCCTCAGTGGTTCACTTGAAATTCCTGTTGCTTCTTTGTTTGACCACCCAATGGTGAGACTCGTCCTTCAGGACCAGAGTATCCATGTCCACTCCAAATTACTAGCAAGTTTTATAACCTTAAGATAGCTTTGTCTTTAGTCATGTTGTAAGTTGGATGAAAATGATTAGTTATCTTGATAGCCTCAAGTTAGTGTTGTGTTTATTTATGATGTAAGTCAGCTGAAAATGATTAATAATCTTGATGAATGTATTTCAGGATGCATTCAGGGATTCCCATCAGGTGCTTCCTAACATTGATGATGGAAACATTGAAAACCAATTGGCAGTTGTTGAATACGTTGAAGATATATACAAATTCTACAGGACAGTTAAGGTATGTTTCTTTATCAATGATTGCAGTTTCTTGTTAGGGTGAAGGTAAAGTTCTATTTTCCTTGACTAAAATTTGGCATTCATGTATGCCCAGGACATGAGTTGCATACCTCTAGATTATATGATAAACCAGGTTAAAATCAACTCAAAGATGAGGGAAGTCGTGATTGATTGGTTGGTGGAGGTACAACTTTGTTCCTATGCTACTTCCAACTTCCATTTGCTATCAAAATTAGATCTAAAAGAGATTTATATGGTCTATCTCTTAGGCCTGACATCAAAATCTTAAAATTTTCAGGTGCATCTGGAATTGGAATTAATGCCAGAGACGTTGTATCTCACTGTGAACATCATTGATAGATACCTTTCTATTCAGAGTATTGCAAGGAAGAATTTGCCATTACTTGCTATCGCTGCAATGTTTATAGCTAGCAAATATGAAGAAGTCTGTCCTCCACATGTAGGATGACTTGCTGACATCTGTAAGAAAGGATGTGTATATATCTAATTAAAAGAATGCTTTGTTGGTTGTATAAAAGTACATACACTAGCAATATCTACTCCTACAGAAGATTACGCTTTATGCTAGAATCAACACAAAAATTATATTATAATAGGTAACACAATATTGATAAGAGCTGGTTTATACTTGGCTACAGGTCAATGACTTCATCCGCATCTTCCCAAATGAATGCACGTCAGAACAGATAGTGGCCATGGTAATTAGCTCTAACTGATAATTCTTTGTCATTGATTTCAACATAGTCTCCAAACATTCAGATTGACTGATCAATTGATAATAGCTCTTCGCACGAGTCTACGATATTAAAGCAACTGAACTTCAAGCTTATAGTTCCCACTCAGCCATATGTATTCGTCCTCAGGTTTCTAAAGGCAGCTGATTCCAACAAAGTGGTAAAGTTTTGAATGACACCACTTTTTATATTATTGAAAGCAACCTGTGTGGCATTGATCAAATCTACTTTTGAAAATGCCTCATAAAATCTAGCATTCATGTTTTAAATTACTTTTCTTTACTGTATTCCTAATAATACCCTGCTGTACTGACAATTCATACTATCTATTATTCAAATGGAAGATCTAGCATTCTTCTTGGTTGAACTGTGTTTGCTTCAGTACATAATGAGCAAGTACAATCCATAAAATTTGTGTTAAGGGCTTTGAACACTTATCCGCTATGGAAGTCTTGATTGTCGATGTGGTTTTTGAAATATTCAATGTATTTTTTAAGTTGTTTGTGCAAGCATTTTCCATAACAGTAGTGGAGGCTTATCTGGATCTCAAAATATTGTGCATAGGTGATGCTTTTCCCTCCTCTAGTTAGTTCATTCTTGTTTATTGTGTGTTTTTACAAAAAATTTGTAGTATGGTCCACTTTTTATTGTTTTTATAATATATCTCATGTATTTTATGCTTGTAGGCCTTTAATCCGTAAAAAACAGCCCAAAAATCTCAGAAATAGACACCTATAAATATAAACTATTCATCAAATTTCAAGGAATATTTTTTCATGGGGCTGAAATCCTATTAAAATTTGGAACTAAATGCATATTTTCATATTTATGAGATGTATACTTTGTTTACTGAACTAGATTTGTATGTGTTCATATTGAAATCTTGTTACTATGTTTTAAATTGCGAGAACCTTGATGGCTAAATGTTGTTTGCTTTATGATCCTTAGTTACCATTTGTGAAGTGTTTTAAGTAACTGGTTATGGCTGATCTTATGCTAGGTCCTTTATTGAAGGTTCTTAATGTAGGTTCTGATTATAGCCGGTGTGATAACTTGCAGGTACCAAATGGATTGTCACATGCTTTTCATGATACTTGTTGTGCACCTCAATTTTCAATTCCATTATGGCATTAGCTGGGAATATCAATGTAAGACTTAAATTCTAAATACTGGGCAACCAGACATTATGATTATTTTATCAGTATTTTGTATCTTAAAATGTAGTTTGTCATCATTGTTTTATATATCTTACGATATTAGTTTTCATTATTTTGTTTTATATTTTGCAGTACTATGATGTTCGGAAGGAGTGCAATGCTGGCCTATGCTATGATTTTTCAAATATGGAGAATTACTTAAACCAGGTTCCGTTAGGGATGCCATGGGGGTTAGCAGCCGAAAATTTGTCTCCTGTAGCCCCTTGGTTTATGAAGCTATGATTACTAACTGGATGCGGAATATGGAAGTTGGCATTCCAACACTCTTGGAGGATGGTGTTAAGTTGCTAGTTTATGCAGGAGAATATGATCTCATTTGCAATTGGTTAGGTAATGATACTGTATACATATAGTATATTGTTTTTGTTTTGGACAATGACTTTATGATTTAGGTGTTAAGTCTGTTATTAACTTATTTGCAGTTGTGTTTTTCAGGCTTGTCAGTCTAATCTTCAAAATTGAAAAGTTAATTGTTCAAATTATGTGTCTTTCAGGCAATTCAAGATGGGTGAATTCCATGGATTGGTCTGGAAGTGAGAATTTCAAGAAGGCACCTACAAAATCATTCCTTGTAGACGATAAGGAAGCAGGCTTAATAACCAGTTATGGACCACTCAGTTTTATCAAGGTAAAAGGCACTCGACGATCATCTTTGATTTCATTGTACAAGTAGATAATTTCTTCCTTACAGAATCTTCTATTTTGCTGCACCAAGTTCATGATGCAGGTCATATGGTCCCAATGGATCAGCCAAAAGAAGCCTTGGAAATGTTGAAACACTGAACACAAGGAAGTATTACTGACGACAATTCTCAAATTTTAAAGACAGTGACGGAGATGCCAAAGAAGAATTTCAAGAGTTAGTTATCTGCTTAACTAGGAGAATTGCTCTCTTCACCTAGATTAATGTAAATATTTCTAGATTTGTAGTAGTTTGCATCCCCAAAGATGTGTATCTTCTAATTTGGCAAAATAATTGTGCATTGGGGCCATCAGTCTTGCTAACTTGTGTCAAATCTTTTTATGGCCACTTTTTAATTGTATAGAAATAGTGCTTCTTATTGCTTACCAAGCCTTGTGGAATTATGATTATACATGGTGTTAAAGTTATATTCAAGAACATGAATAGTATGTCCTGTGTTCTTATTCCAACATGTTCTGATGTCCTAATGGATGAAAGAAATTGTAAATTGGATGAAATAAATTGTAAATTCAACAAAAATATTTGGTTGAGAGAGTCTCGGGGAATTCAAAGCATGATGCTCTTAGCCTACATTCAATTTTATTGACAATGACATGAAAACATTTATGTTGTTTACAATCATACAATGGATGCCAGTATTGTCTACTTATATTTGAATTGGAGGCTATGTGGTTTGGCTGTGTTTCACTTCTCGTTCATTCTATTATTTTATTGTTGAATATGCCTGTTTCCTCTTTTTGCCTCTTATCCCTTTATAAGCCTCTTGGACATTAAGTGCTTGGCATGGCAAGATATTTCCATAAAGCGCATGGAATATCTACGGTCCATCAATGCTTGTTGCTGCTACTGTCTACACTACTCGATGCACTTTGAGGAAGGATCCATGTTGGAACAAAACACTTACCCTTCATATAGGCTACTCTGAAGCAGACCTGAAGTAAGCCTTAAAATTTTTAAAGCATCACGATTTTAGTGATTTTACCCTTCTAAAGAAATCCTACTCGTGGACATTTTAGATTTCTTCATCAATTAGAGGCAGGCATTGTTGATCAGCTACGGCCAGAACATTGTGTCTTGATCAACTATATGTTGGAACTCAGCTACTAACACCCTGTCTAAATTGAATCTTTATATAATACTAACGTGCATACTAAGCGTTTGGAGGCGTACACACATTTTGTTAACTCTGTATTGTCTGGAAGATTCCTGCTTATTATCTTACGAATCTGTTCCAGGTGAGAACGATACGGGCCAGCAGACATTCAAAATTATTTTTTTTTAAATAATTTTTTATATTGTCTCTAGAGAGACAATAGTTTGAATTATGGACATTTATTCTTTTCAAAATCATTTTTTATATTGTCTCTAGAGAGACAATAGTTCGAATTATGGAATTGTCTCTAAAAAGACAAAAATGTAATTGTCTCTAAAGAGACACAAATGAAATTGTCTCTAGAGAGACAAATCAAATTGTCTTTATAGAGACAATAATAATATGTGTTCTATATTGTCTTTATAGAGACAAATTTTTGAGACATTATATTTTGAGACACCCGCTTAGAGACAATATTTAAGACAATATTTGAGTTTCTTTTTGTCTTAAGTTAAGACAATTGACTCAAATATTGTCTTAAAACCCCCCTACATGTAGTAGTGAGTGGTGGTAGTGGAAGTCCTTTTGTCCAATCCGTCTAGAGCATTCCACTGCAGTGCGTGTTTACTGACTGAATATGTTGTTGTAGAGGATGAATGACATGCAGCTTGGATGTCATGAGTTGATTGGGGTGCGAATGCCCACGTGGAAAATTCTGTGTGAGGACTCCACCAAGTAGTAAGTCACTCAACACATTGAAAAGCTTGATAAGCTTGCTTCCTCGATTCAAACTCTACAACATGAAGTAGGCTTTTTCTTTCAGTATTCTAAATGGAAATTTATTGTTATACAAAGCCCCTATTTGAGACACTAGTTTCTAGTTCTCAGTCATGGCATGCTCGATTTGGAATCAATGGCATTGGTGGAATAGATTTGTAACTGAATTGGGTGCTCTGTTGTTTCAGATATAGTGTTTCTAGATTGTTTGAACTAGATGACTCGCATTAACAAGTTTCGTTTTTGACTACTCAATTGATTTTTATCGATAGGAGTCAACTATGATAGGGAATAATAAAGTCAAGGGTGTAGAAAACCACGGGTAGTGAAAGCATCAGAACTATATATGGAAGTTCCCAATAAATCATTTCTCTAAGTTTGGAAAAATAAATGTTAACAAGGAGGCTTTGCCTATATGGATGAATATGCCAAGGCTATGTAATGAAGAGGTTAGAGTTCTGAAATTTTGGAGATAATGGACCAGACTCAAGCCTCACAAGAAGGAAATATATGTGGATTGATGTTGATGGGCATCCCACAATTGGTATCATGAGGGACAATTATTTATATTAAAGAAATCTTTGGCCATGGGAAGGTGAAAGGTTTTCGTTAATGAAATTGTAGAAAATGTTTTGGAATTACTGTACATATTGATATTAGTGACTTTAACATGTAGTTATTTGGTTATAATTTGTTTCTCTAATAAATGAAAGAGAAGTATGGAGATGTAAGACAATCATTATAGACAAAGATAAAGATTGAATCATGGCATGAATAATTATAAAGGAGATGAAGACAAAGATGCAAAGGATGTGAACAATTTGAAAATTGAAAGAGGTGAAGGGGTAAAGGTGCAGTAGAAAGAGATGCATTGTAATGAAATGTAAAAGGGCTTATATGTTTCGGAAGATGAGTATTAATTTTAATGCTTGTTGTAATTGAATTGATATTGATATAAGGGGTGCATGATCGATTGTACCTAACACCCTTAAGTATTGGTCCAAGTTGATTTCTGTAGGTGTGTTGTAAGCCATGTTGAGGCAAGCATCTAGTGTGGTGGATTTTACCACTAAGTAGGCACAAGGGTGGTAGGTGTACTGTACTTGTATCTAAGCTTTATGTCTAATCTAAGATGTCGGTCTTTTATTAAAGGAGGGGGGAATGTGAGATGAAGTCAAAATCTAAGGGACCAAGTCAGGAAGTTCACCATGATTGATGAATCATGTACACGAATAGGATTCCTAGAGAACTAGTGAGTACAAGAGTTGGTGCCCATGTACCTCGGTAGATGGATTTCTTTTTATATGGACATCAATAATTAGTTGTGTGACAGAAAAGAAGAATGCTCATTGTGAGGAAAGCCTAAGGGAATATAAGAACAACTTACGACAATTCTTTTGGAGGCATTATAATGACAGAGGTTGGAGTAGTAGCTGAGATTGAGATTGAATGGTGGACAAATGTAGGTAAACATGTGTTGAATAAATTGCATATTCAAGATCATATGTTTGTAAGAAAGTTTTCATAAGTTATGTTTGATTTGATGGAGTACATAGTATATCAATGAATGGAGATTGTAATTGTACTTAAGTCATACCCTATAAATTACTTTATAGTGTAGGTTTGTGGTCATCCAAAAACCCCTTACGCGAGGGTCAATTGAGAAGATTGCAAGGTTTAGGGTGAGCCAAGAATATCCCAGGTATGAGATGATGATGATGATCATGATGATGATGACGGAGGGGGAGTTACATGTATAAAGACATGTTTGTTGAACCCATGCATTCGAGTGGATGGTTGTTTCTTTATATCAACGTCAACACTATGATCTTAGTTGCAAACAACATGTTGTATTTGATGTAGACTTTGTTCTTATTGAGATTTAGACATGTAGTAATTAAGGGGGAGTATTAGAATAATAATTCCCACTTGTCTCAACTAGAGTCTCTTCCTCTTATCTAAGAGTTTGTTTAGTCCTAATTGGTTGGTTGAGAGTTTCCCTTCAACCAGTATTCGTATATTAAATTCAAACTTACTTTTTCTATATCTAGAAAACGCTTCTTATAATATTTATATGTAACCTCATTCAACAAATAGAAGTGTATGGTGTGTGTTCAATATTTCTTTGTAAAAGGACAGTGGCAGAGTATTGCATTGTAGTAAGACGAGAGAGTGGGATTGAATGGAGTAGTATTCGAAGAATAGTTGTGATCGTGTTAGAGCAATGATCGCTCATTTCGTGTGTCAAACACCACCCATTACATCTGCTGGGTCTCCCACCATGATTTTGACAATGAGAGTATTGTTGTAGTGAAAATAAATTCCATCCTTCGCTGCAATATTGGATGCTAAGTGATTCGTTTTGTCTTGGTTTTTCATTATTTTAATGATTGCATTTAAACTAAACTATAAATTAAATTAATATGTTTTCTTAAAATATAGTATTCTAACAAGGCCACAATTTTTTCAGGAAAATAACGGATATCTGATCAAGCTTTTAACAAAAGTTTGTCTGAAATTTTCAGAAATCTTGGTTATAGTTGTTAATCTTGAAAATTTTTGGTGTTTCATTCAAACACTCCAAGAGTTAGGTTTTTTGAAAATTTTCTCGATGAATTCTGCCAAGAAATTTGTCGTTTGGGAAAATTTGTGGCCTCAGTAGACAACTACTCAAAATTATGTATAAACCAATTAAGAAAATATGTCTGTTTAATTTAGAATTGGATTTTGGAAACTTCAATTTAATTATCAATAATTATTAGATATAGATATGAGTTATGGTATTTTGGCATGTAATAAGTCATTACATTAAATCATAATATTGAAACAAAGTTTATTTACAAAATATGAGGAAGCAAATCTTCATAATTAAGAATATTTTTAGATATATTTTTAAATAAATGTGTTTAACTCATATATTAATTCCTGTTATAATAGTAGTAATAATAATAGGTTATAATTTAATTAATTTTTATGATATTTTCAAATATTAACAATGTGTGATAAGTATTTTGATTTCTATTAGTAACTCTCAATAATTTAATTAATATAAGAAAAACTTTACATTAAGAATTTGAAACTTAATGTTAATGATTACTAAATTACATGTTTTATAAAATCAATTTACATATTATGAAAACAAGTTATTTTAATGTAAAATATTAAATAAGAAAATATTAGTTAAAAAATAATTTATTGCTAATTAATCATAAATTAAATATTGTATTTTTTTATAAAAATTAATAGTTATTTTTTAAGCTAGTGGATCTTATTTATAGCTTGGATTTCCAAAATAGGACCAAAATCTAGGAGATTCTTAGCATCAAGTTTGGTTAAGACTAGCAAGCTATCTACTAATAAGAAAAAATCAAAAACAAACTATAACAATCACTAACATAGAAAACTCCTTGAAGATTGAAGGGAGGAAATGGCATTGACATTAGCATGATTTTCTATGAGTTGACTAACTATTCATTGTCTACTTGAATCAGTGTCTTATTTCTCTTATGACCTCCTTTTTTGTCTTCCTTGTTTTTCCTAAAGACCACCTTGAAATCCTTTGTTTTAACCCTAAGATAAGACTTTCAAGAACTCGAGCTCTTCTAGTCTTCTTCCTTGCATCGAAGTTGGGCCTTGTGAAGAATCCTGTCATGATGAAGTGGTGATTATTTCATATATTTTCCATGTCATTCTTCTGTAAGGGTAGTCAAGTGTGAATCTTTTGGTAGGGATTGTCACGAGGGCTTTACTCAATGAACCTATGACATATCATGTGCATTTGTGGCATACTAAAAAATACCCCTAATTTGACTACATATTGGAAAATACCTCTGAAAATTACAATATTTAACCCCCTACGAATATGAACTCAATAAACCTTCCCAATTAAAAAACCCCCCACTTTCACTAGATATTGTAAGTATCCATTTTTCATTAACATTTTTTATACTCCTTATATTTTTCATTAACTTTGAGCTCCACTTTTTATCCATGCCAATGTAAAAACTCTTTATCCCCTATTATATTCTCAATATATTATGTAATTTTCTTCTCAATATATATCCCCGAATATGAATGCACATGGTATGGTATTGCCCCCTCAGTGAAGCCCTCATGGGGATTGTGGTTCATTGGCATGCCCTTCATATATTTTCCATGCCATTCTTTTGCAAAGGCAGTAAGACGTGGATCTTCTAGTAGGGCTTGCGCTTCATATTCCTGCAATAGGGAGTGAACCATTTCCTATAGTGATGGATTTTGCTGGTATTCTTCTAGAAAGTTTCGCATGGGTTGTCAAGGATTTGATAGGGGCTTATCGATTTTTAATTTTGTTGGTTAGAGGATTGATTGAATATTATCTTGCTCTCATGACTCTTTTAAAGAGGAGGGAGACTAGAACATATTTCCAAATCTAGGTATTTGGTTAGGATTTCATGCACCGTGACAACTCAAATTTCTTCATCTTTAGAGCACTTTTCCTGAATCATCTTTTGCTTTTTGAGATGATGGTTTTTTGGGAAATTCCTTGCATTTATCCAAAAATCCCTAATAAGATGCCTATATTCATGAAAACATCTGCATCTAAAGAGGATATGCTCATAATCTACAAGTTTCTTCTGATGACTACCCTAATAATGAATATCAATTAAAGTTAGAAGAGGTTGGGAGATATTCATAAAAACATGGATACAAGAATATGATGTATACCTCCCTCTCTTAGTAGCCTTTGAGACCTTCACAAAATTGGCAATGTTGTTTCCTCCTCCCAATATTTCTCTAGAAAAGGAAAGAGTTGAACCTACATTAGGCTAGCAAGGAAGTCTTCCCTCTCCAGATTAGAATGTACCACTCCTTCCAAAGGCATATTAAGAGCATCGCATTATTAAAAAATATACCATCTTGAAAACATTTGAGTTGTTTTTGAAGCCAGGGCAAATGACTATGAAGAATCCCTTTTCTCTTAGCTCTAGTTTTATTTGACCGAAGAGGTTCCATTTTTTTAACATCCACTCAATTAGAGACTTTTTCAAAAGGCCATAATTCGATGAAATTGGAGATTAGAGCATGATCCTTATTTAACCTGAGAGGTTCCATTCTTTTTGGTTCCACCGAATTAGAGACCTTTTAAAGGGTCAAAATCTGATGAATTTGGAGATCAGAGTATGATCCTAGATATATTGTATATATTCCCTAATCTTGTTGGATTACCCTCATATTTTTTATATTGCATCGCTTTTACAAAGTAATACCTTGGATTTTTACCTTGCCAAGATACATTGAAATAAGGTTTTTCTGAGAAACCAAGAGCCCCACATTGGCTAGTTCTCTATAAAAAGGATGTAGATGATGAGGAGATTAAAGGAAAATATTAGTAGATCTAAAATATTTTGAACTCCCCAAATAATCTAACTAAAGAAAGAAAACACTCTTCCTTAACTGATCATAGATGTCATTGTAGAAGAAACACTAAGATTACAACTATTTTTGTTTTCAAATAATAAAATAAGACATAATCCATTTTATAAAATGAATAAAAATAAAGATTAATATTTTCATAAATTTTATAAAATAATTGATATATAATAAATGACTTCTTTCAATTTATTATTTATAAATAATTTGAAATAAAATAAAAAAACATTTTTGTATCAATTTGGCAGAATGATTACTTATAACATGTTTGGTCTTATTATAAAATGAAAAAAACCATTCGATGGAAAATTTTAAGAATTTAAAGCGTGGTTAATAAGAGTGATATTGATATTAAATGGTAATATGATGTATAAATAATTTTGAAATAAAGGAATATTTTTTATAAATTTGATAGAATTCTTACTGATAATATTTTTAGTCTTATTATAAAATGATAACAAAAAAATTGATGAAAAAATTTAAGGTGTGTTTAATAAGAAAAAAATTGATGAAACAATTTAAGGTGTGCTTAATAAGAGTGATATTGATATCAAAACGTAATCTATAGCATGTTGAGTCTTATTATTTGTGTGAAAAAATAAAATAGAAAATAAAATATAATGAAATATGTATTTTTATAAGTTTTGTAAAAATAAGTAATGATATAATTTAAAATAAAATTAAAATAAATAATAAATAATAAATAATAAATAATTTTATAAATTTAGAAAAATAATTAACTTAATATAATTCAAATTATAATAAAATTAAAAAATAAAAATAGATATTATCATAAATTATTCACTTCTAAAATACGAGAGGGATGGTTTTAGTACAAAACAGTATTTGGTTTTACTACAAAACAAGATAAACTTATTGATGAAGAAATTTAAAATGGATGTAATAGGAGTGATATTAAAATTAGAAAATAAGAATAAATAAAACCTTTATCTTATTTCAAATATATTTAAAATTTTACAATATATTTTTATTTAAAAATAAGGTTTTATAATAAA
This sequence comes from Pinus tabuliformis, assembly GCA_031772625.1. NCBI lineage: Eukaryota > Viridiplantae > Streptophyta > Pinopsida > Pinales > Pinaceae > Pinus > Pinus tabuliformis. The sequence goes on from CM062818.1 coordinate 488,448,252, forward strand.
TTTTATTGATTTGGGATAGAATAATATATAATTTAAAAATGTAAGTTGAAGGCTTTTTTTAGGTGCAATCTAAAACTTTAGATCAATGCAGAAGCTGAAATAAACTACCAAATATGTAAAATTACCATATTTTATTAAAAAATATTGCATAATTGTTATGAATAAAAGTTTTAAACAAAAAATTAGAGAAAAATAATTAAGATCATTAAAAATAGTTCTGAGGGTTAGCTCAATTGGTCGAATCTCTGTTGTTAAAGTACCTCGCTAATTGGGAGGTCACAAGGTCAATTCTCCTCGATGCCCTTGGGGTTAGGTCAGTTAGTAAGTTGTGGGGCTTGATCCCCTTCGGGGTGGATCAGCTCAGTTCTTTCCTATGGGAAAAAAAATTAAAATCATTAAAAAAAAATCAAATTTTATAATGGAAAATAATAAAGTTGAAATTTATCCAAAAAAAAAAAAATGGAAAATTAATTACATGAATATTGTATAATGGAAAATACCTCCAACATCACAATAAACCCAACATTAACTCCTAAAAGTATGAAGATTGAAGACAACTCACTAGACACATTGTTACACTTCTAGGTGTTTCCGTATTAGAATTAGGCACTTTAATAATTTTTTAATCGCATTTCTAGTTAGATGACTGAAAATAAAAGAAGTTGGCCCTCATTGTCACTAGATGAACATCAATAGATAAAATGGATGAAGATGTTTCCTTATTAGAATTAAGCACTTTAATAATCACAGATTCTAGTTAGATGATTGAAAATAAAAAAAGTTGGCCGTTATGGTCACTAGTCAACATCAATAGATAAAATGGATGGAGATAAATTTTTTATATGAAGTGATTAAACCATATTTAAATTATTTTTTATCCTATTATAATTAAAAAATTATTGTACCATTAATTATTAACCACTTACAAAAATTAAAAAAATTTAAATTCAACTGATAGAACTATGTGGCTTTGTGAAACATGCGTAACCTATTTTAAAACATGTCTCCACTACAAAAAGGGCCATTAAACTATGAAACGTCTACTCTAGCCACATGTCCATTGCCATTTGTAATTGAGTTTTCAAGAGTTTCATGTGTAGTGCCCAAATAAACATGACACGACTGCCCCTTCACATTCTCAAGACAAACATTTTCATTCTCAAGTGTTTATCGGCGAAGTTTGATTACTCAACTTCATTTTCGAATTTGGAAGCTTCATTTCTTCCTCAAATTACCTCTCTTTCTATGGATTTTGAGTTTTGTAGGTTAGATTATATTGACTCTTTGCCAACCTATGTGGCATTATTCTGACGAAAAGGGTAAGGTATTTTAGTGTTTTTATCGGCGAAGTTTGATTACTCAACTTCATTTTCGAATTTGGAAGCTTCATTTCTTCCTCAAATTACCTCTCTTTCTATGGATTTTGAGTTTTGTAGGTTAGATTATATTGACTCTTTGCCAACCTCTGTGGCATTATTCTGACGAAAAGGGTAAGGTATTTTAGTGTTTGTATTGCTTGGATTTGGAGGCTGTATGAAAATAGATAGCGGCAGATGATATAAAAATATATTTCTGTAGTTATAATATACAGCAAGACATCATGAATTGTTTTTACTAAGTTAAATTCCATTTTTGTTATTTAACTATTAAAACTATTGGGCTTAAATAGCCAGAACAAATACTGTTAATTATTAATTAAAAGACTTTGAAGTAAATGTTAAAAGAATCAAAGAAATAGTTGAACAAATTTCTCAGAACAGTTACAACTATTCATTCACCTATTTTTCTTAAGAGGAAAAGATGGAAAAACCCTGGAGGGTGGAAGGAAAAAGAGGATTTTGTTGCATTCTTTCTTGAACTTGCGAACTTAACAGTGGGAAAGAAAGTTAAGGTAACAAGCAGTGAGGTACAAGACTTGAGGCTGGACAAAGTCTTGACACCCAAGGTACCCAAGTGTTCCTGATTGGCAAAAGTGGAAGGGCTCCAAGGTGGAATTTGGACGTAATTGCCAGCTTCGAGGCTGGATGGTGAGATCTTCCAATTATTTAATGTATGCATAACGAAAGACAGATAAGTGATACTAACAGGGCAATCATTATCAGTAGAGTAGCTCGAATGTTTACTATAAATAGAAATAAAATAGAAATAGTGAATGACCTGTCTACTCTACGTAGAAAGTATGGAAATGATTTAGCATTGGTAACAATGATCCACTAATTTATGAGTAGAATAGTAAAACAAATAGATGATGTATGCTTTCGTAATATATATATATATATATATATATATATATATAACCGTACATTGTCAATTAGCAATAAATGTTGACTTAATAAGAAAAATAGTGCTACAGACAATTGTTGATTTAACTTGAAAATGTATAAGTGTACAAGTAGTAAAGCAAATGGCTATCAGTTTTTTGCAAGAATACAAATAAACAAATTATACAAAATTGTAAACATATCCATATAGAAATATATGTCTAAATATCAAACCTCCATCATACACAGGAAATCTTCCCTCAAACTGTAGAGAGAAGTCAACATGGTGAACCTTCTCTATGATTTTGGTTAATTCTATGGTTGCATCACATTTCGTTATACACCTAGGGTTTGTAGCCTTGGGTGAGTTTGGAAAGAACCCATCTAGAGACGTGTACCCCGGTTCCTTAGACTGAAACACATGATTTCTAATCATACTTATCACGAATATATATAAATTATCTGCTAAAACGAATGACATAATCTGCAAAGCAGCAGAGAAAATCATACAAAACAAATAACTTTCAGTAGTCGACCAAATTTCAAAGCTCAACAATTGATTAACTGGAATTTCCATAAATAAAAATCCAAAATTCATTGACATGTATGTTATAACTGTATTCCATCGGAATCAGTCTAGTTCGAAAATCATTATACAAAATTTATAAAAGAGTTATGTCATGTGCTCGATGAGAACATGCAAGAAAATACCTAGGCTATATCAACCTGTTGTGGCCAACAACAACCTCCCTTCTTATTTAGTGTTATTCCTAATACTAAATAATTGGGGACCCTTAGTTAAGAATTTAAAAAATCAAAGTAGTGGTTAAATTTGTCTTTCGAATAAGCTTACCATCATAAGCCTAGGAAGCCCCCCTTGAAAAATCTAAAAATCTAAGTTTTATGATAAGGTAAGACAAAATCTTTCCTTAGGAAATATCGCATCACAAAAAGATGACAGGGTACCACCTTACAAACCAAATTCCAACCTTGCGAGATCGCGATATGTGATAATAAACAAATATCGCATCACATACATCAAGCACAATCTACATTGAAACACTTTAATTTGCTGATATACGGACGCCGATCGCAAATCACATTTCACAGAAAACAGAATAACAAAGATTTCCATATATCATGTTCTTGTGATCTGCAATATTGCGATATTGCGATTTTGCGATACAATGACAATGTGATAATGCGATGTTACAATTCTACGACGTTATCATTTCGTGATGTTACGATCTGCGATATTGCGAAGCAAATCACAAAATTTCTTCACCGTAGATCTTTAGGGCTCGTTATTCAAAAAAGTATTTTCCATAAACTGACACCTGGTTATGTGCTTTAATGCTAATAAATGAATTAGTTGCCAGTTATTAATGGAATATGGTTTTGTGCTTATCAAAAAATCATCTCACGTAAGGTGGTATACTTTATGCATCTTCAGCATTTAAAACATTCCCATCACCCTTCCTTGTCATTATTTTCACTTCACTTGTGAATTGCAGGAACGGAGAAAAGAGAATGATACAAAGCAATACGCAGGTTAAAATGGGAAAGAAAAGCAAAGCGTCGAGCTCTGAAGAAAAAGAAATGGCACCTTTCTATACAGACATGGCCTGTAACAAAGACGCAGGAATTGCTACATGGGAAGGCATGTATAATTTGCTTGAAGAGGAGAATCCCAGAGTAATAGAAGTTGCCAATACTGCGAGCTCAAATAGTTCTTCTGAGGCATCCATCACAAAGCTAGCTTGCTCATTCTTACACCGGATAGTAGCAAGACCTAAATTTCTCCCATACACGGACATGTTCAAATGGATACTAGAAAACATTGATATTAGAAATAGACAGTTTAAAACTCACGATCAAAAGCTTATGGAATCATTATTTTCACAAAATTTGAACTTTATATCCGCTAGAAGAAAAAAACGCAAAAGGTGAAAAACACATCAAGGAAACCCAGATCAAGAAACGAAGGCAGTTTCCGATGCGCTAATCGCGCATCGCTGAGAAAAAAATCTCGAAAAGGAAAGCTTCTAATTGGTCAGTTAGGTCTGCAAGCCCCAAAAAATTGTAAGAAAGCAACGATAGAAACAGATTGGAAGCAGAAGGCCCAAGAAAAGGCATAAGCAATCCAAGGGTTAACCAAGTTGAACTGGGATTATTACTGGGCATACTTGGTAAAGCCACATAGCCAGTGGATGACTCTTAAGTGTATCATCAATTCGGCCGAAAAGATGGCACCAGCTCTTGTCGATTATGTTTTCTCAGCTCAGCTAAAATCAAAAGTCGGCCAGCTGACTCTTCTCAAACAGATGCTGCATGCATGTGATTTTAAGGAGCAGATACATAAGTAGTTTTAATTTTACATTCAATTTTAGTTTTAATCTTGTTTTATTTTCCTGAAATAAGGACGGTCATTTAAATTGCATCCTACATTTTTGTAATAATTTATTTTTAGATTTAGCTAGTAATATTTAAACCCTTCTCATGCATTTAGAGAAGGGTCCTAAAATTTATCAAAAAATTATCCCCAGAACATGCACTTCTGTACCCTCTGAGGAGGTTTTGATGAATGAATGGAATAAGATTTATTGATGTTTGCATTTGATATCTGCTACTGATGTTGCACTTTTGTACTCTTACTGGATGTTAGATCAAGAAAAGATAAATCATTATCACTTGAAGCTCATGAGTAAGACTAGTTATAAATGGTATTTCTATCTCTTAACTATTTCTTCCTTGTGTTAAAGTGATTTTCATGTTCAGTTATTTATATATTGATGTATGAATGCCTAAGTTATCATTTGTCACTTTTGTACGGTGATAGCTATTTATTTATGCTTGATGTATGAGTAGCTTACTATGCGATATGTTTCTCACAATTGTTTCGTCTAACTTTTTATACAAAGTGGTTCATCCTTATTGAATTATTTTCTCATAACAGTTGAATGATCCTTATTACCAGTTCTTATTTGAAATCATTTTAGATCGCATAAAAGAAAGGTTACACCCTGGGTTAGTGTATACTTAGATATTTCTGCTTATTAGAATACAATTTCCTTATTATTAGATTAGAATTAGAGTAGAATTATTCCATTTAGAAGCTGTTAGAAAAAGAAATATCAGTCCATCACACACACACACATAAATTGGGAAACTGGTCCCATATCCCTAGTCGGACCCACTATACCAAACGGAAAAGGAGCTGCTAACCAAGGTCCGGACCGGGTGGGTATCCCCCTTGTTGTAGACCCGATTTTCAGGGCGTCAACATATTTGGCACTAGAAGGAGGTCTCAAACTGTGAATGGCAAGTAAATCTAAATCTAAATACCATTCTAAGAGTAAATTGCCCTCACCATCTCCCCCGACTTCTGAATTGCATTTAGAATCTTTAAATCTAGAGTCAGAAGTCGTTGCAGCAACAGCCGCTACTACAAACCCTGACATTTCAGAACAATCGACTATTGAACCTTCTGAAGTTGAATCTTTGATTCACAAACTTTAGCGATTTTCTATATCTCCTCAAAAATCTGATAAATCTCAAGGCAGCATGACTTCGCAATATAACCCTACTCATCCTCTTACCAGGTTAAAAAGCGACAATTTTGGTGTTCAGCCAACCGAATTACCTCTACCTACTAGGAAGAGAGCAAGGAAGTCTCCTAAAGGTTTTGATAGCGAGACTCTTTCATCATCGTCATCCATCTCAACCTCTTCACCGCGAAGTCAGCCATCCACTCCTCCACTTCACATCATTGTCCATCAGCCTACTGGAACTTCCACAACTCCCTCTCAATCATCTGGAGTCGTAATATCCTCATCTTCTCAACCACAGGGATCATCTTCTACACTTTCCTCTATTAGTAGTTTAGCAATGGACCAATCTCCATGGAATAACCCGGGGCAGTCTTAATGTCTGCACCTTTGAGTCAGTTACCGGCCCATCCTGAAAAATGGCTGCCTAAGTTTAATCCTAACGCAGGCATGCTAGCAGAAGAACATATAAATAACTTTATGCTATCCTTAAATCTCAATGGAGTTGTTAATGAAGATGCTATTGTTCGACTTTTTCCTTATCCTCTGCAAGGAATAGCTGGATCATGGTATTTCTCATTACCATCTGGATCTATTACTAGTTGGAACATCTTTCAAGAACAGTTCCTAACCAAGTTTGGTGATGACAGGTCTACAGCAACACTGATCAATGACTTGTCTAACCTTAGGGCCGAGTCAAGAGAACCTACCAAAGATTTCAATTTACATTTAAATAAAATCTTAAACAAAGTTCCTACTGCTTCTTAGCCTAGTGAAGAAGTGCAAAGTGAATGGTACATTACTGCTTTACCATCAAACTTAGCAATCTTTGTTGATAGGGCTAACAAAAAAACTTTAGTTGAAAATATGAAAGAAGCAATAGCAGTATAGAAAATTATTATAGCCCTAGAAAAGAAAAACGCGATAGAGGAACGAAAATCTAAGAAGGTGTCTTTCAAAGAAGATCCCAAAAAAAAACAATCGAAAGATCCATTCGATTTAAAAGGATTACAAAAAGTTTTGAAGACCATGTCTAACAAAATGGTTGACATTAAGAAACAAGTGGTAAAAACTTCTTCTAAAAAGCCATACAAGCCTTTTAAAAGAAATCCTTCAACCAATTCCAAACCCCCTAATGCTATTTCAAATGTTGAAATAGAAGAAGAAGAAGAGGAAAACGCTACTGAAGAAAATATCGATGAAGAAGAAGTTGTAGAGTTACAAGGTATGTGGGATTTCATCCTCCCAGATGAATAGGATCAAGAGGCATTCCCGGTTAGTACTCGCAACAGAAATCAACTTGATCCTCCTCAACCTACACCTAAGCCAAAGAGCGCAAGCTCAATGACTAAGGATAAAGTCGCAACCAAGAAAATATCACCTAAAGCGACTCAAACCAGCCCTGTCCAAACAGACACATCAACTCCATCTAAAATGCTAATTGTCTCGGATGAAATGGAGTATAATATCATAGAAGACATGAAAAAGACTAGGGCCAATATTACTCTTTTTTAATTGAGCAAGTTAAGACACCAGCAAAAGGTAGTTTTGAAAGAATTACATGATGTACCAGTTGCACCTTTACCAGCCACTGTAATCTCTCAAAGTTGATCCAAACGATATCGCATTAATTAGAGGAAGATCGAGATCGCATACTCCTCCATTTCTCCTTACTTATGAAATTTTCAATAAAAATGTGCATAATTGCTTAGTGGAGTCTGGAGCTTCATCAAATATTTTACCAAGATCAATTTGTGCAAAATTGGACTTTCAACAACAGAAATCCGTTGTACGCATAGTTCAGCTAGATCAATCGCAAGTCGAAGTGATTGGCGAGTTAAATCAGGTTACCATAAGACTGTCATCAAACCCAAAGGTATGTCAAGTTATTGAGATTTTAGTTGTTGATATTCCTGAATTTTATGGCTTAATTCTTAGCAGAGATTGGTCAAAAAAACTTCACGGATACTTTGCAACCGCTTGGTCCCACATGTGGCTGCCTTATAATGGTAAACAAAACGAAATAAAAGTTGAGTGCAAAAAACATCAAAAATACATAATAAAGGAACTCGAGGGAGAAAATGAACCAGTAGCATATAATTATAACATCATTGGTAACTATTCAGTAGATTCTTTCCTAGGAAAATTTAATGCTCATACTTCACCTTGCTTAGAAAATTTTGTTTTATCTCAAGTAGAAAATTGTTCTCAAACAAATAGTTCTAAATGCATTAATTTTATAGATAGTCCTGTAAATAAATCTTTGTTTTGGAAATTAGTTTTTTATGGTTCTAAGTCTAATGAAGGAGCAGGAGCAGGATGCGTATTAGTAAGCCCAAAGGGAGATAAAACCATGCTAACTTGCAGACTCGAATTTGAGTGCAGCAACAATGTCGCAGAATACGAAGCTCTAGTCCAAGGGTTATATAAAGCAATCGGATTAGACGTCAAATACCTGCAAGTTTTCAGAGATTCTGAAATTGTAATCAGACAGGTACGTAATACTATACACTGTTTATCAGGTCATTTAAAGCATTACCAATCTTTAGTTCAAGATCTGACTGAACATTTTATAGCATTTAATATTTCATCAATTCCCAGACTCTAGAATGCTAGCGCAAACCTCTTAGCCAATGTAGCTTCCAAGCTCATTCCTTCAGAAGATTTTAGCCCTGAACGATTTTCAATTGAGTTAATTTTTAGACCATCTATTCCTGATAACATTACCAATTGGAGGATTTTCAATGATGATCCTGATATCGTGAGTTTTCTCACATCTGAAGGATCCTACACCAATCAAATAATTGATGAAGACCAACATGACCAACAATTGCAACAGGATAGTACTAACAATGCTATACCTAAATCAGTAGTCAAATTAGAAGACCTTTATGATTTGAAAGATCGATTCAAAAGATCTACCAATTCAAAACTCCAAAGTTCAACTTTGAATTATGAATTAGTAAATCTAGAAACTGATGCTAAACCGCAAAATATCAACCTAGGCCTTGGCCTAGCCCCTAAAGAAAAATTAGCGTATATCCATCTCTTGAAACAATACAAAAGTGTCTTTGCTTGGAATTACGATGAACTCAAAACATATGACACCTCCATCATCCAACATACTATCCCAATGATCAATAATGAAAAACATGTCCAACAAAAGTTGAGAAAGATCCATCGAGATTTAGAAAATCAGATCAAAACTGAACTCAATCAGTTATTGAAAGCCAAAATAATATTTCCCGTTAGAAATTCTAAATGGGTTTCCAGTATGGTACCTATTAGAAAGAAAAACGGAGATATTAGAATCTGCATTGACTTTTGAAACCTTAACAAGGCCTGCCAAAAGGATAATTTTCCTTTACCTCCCATGGACCAAATACTGCAGGTAGTTGCGGGCTCAAAATAAATGTCATTCTTGGATGGATTCTCAGGATACAATCAAGTGTTGGTACATCCCAATGATCAATTAAAAACTACATTCAGAACTAAATGGGGCACATACACATATCAAAAGATGTCATTTGGATTGATAAACGCGGGTGCCACATTTCAAAGAGCCATGGACATCACATTCAAGGGGTTAGTTAATAAATCAATGGTAATCTATTTGGATGATATAACTGTTTATTCCAAGAAACAAAACAACCATCTCAGAGATTTAAAACAAATCTTCCAACGTTGTTTAAGGTATGGGATTTCACTTAACCCGAAAAAATCCTTTTTCGCATTAAGTGAAGGAAAACTTCTAGGATTCATAGTGTCAAAATCTGGAATTCACATTGATCCTGACAGAATCAAGGTAATTTCCGCAGTACCCCTACCTCATAACAAGAAAGCCAGGCAATCTTTCCTTCGCCAGATTAACTTTGTAAAGAGATTTGTTCCAGATTTTTCAAGAATCGTATCTCCTTTACAAGCCATGATTAAAAGGAACACAAACTTTAAATGGGGCCAAGATGAACATGAGGCATTCAATCTGATCAAACAAGTAATTATCAATGCTCCATCTTTAGCAACTCCAAATTTTTCTGATCCTTTTATTTTGTATACATTCGGCTCAGATAAGTCATATGCTACGATACTCACTCAAGCAAATCAAGAAAAGGTGGAAGCCCCAATTTCTTTTTTCAGTTGCAATTTACAAGGAGCTGAATTGAATTATTCAGATGTGGAAAAATAAGCTTATGTTGTTTTTAAAGCAATTAAATATTTCAAACCTTTTTTACTCAAAACACATACCAAAATCATAGTATCATTTCCGGCGGTAAGAAATCTTCTAGTACAGAAGAATGTGGGTGAGAAAAGGGCCAATTGGTTTACTGCCTTACAGGATTATGACGTAGAAATCAAACCAGCAAGTATTGTAAAAGGTCAAGGCTTTTGCAAAATGATGGCAGGAGCATCGCTAATGTCCAAAAATCCATCTGCAAAGGTACAAGTGTATGAGGTAAGCCTAAACGATGTTGAGTCATTATACGCTGATATTATTTATTATCTAAAGAATGGATATGCTCCTCCAAATGTTGATCATACCAAGAAAAGATCCCTGAGGTTAAAAGCCAAACAATATCAACTCGTGAATGACGTTATTTTTAGAATAAATTATGATTATGTTCTAATTAGATGTCTTGAGAAAGCTGAAGCTGAAAAAGTCTTGTAGGAACTCCACGATGGGCCAGCAAGCGGACACTATGCTGTAGATGAAACTGCTCTCAAAATTTTATGCGCGGGCTATTACTGGCCCACATTATTCAAAGACGCACATAACTACGTGAGGAAATGTCAAGTCTGTCAAACCGCTGCTGGGAGACAAAAGAAACCATCCTTGCCACTGCAACCAGTTACCATTGAACAACCTTTCGACCAGTGCGGATTGGACATAATAGGTGAGATCGTTCCTCACTCTTCTAAACAGCATAGATACATCCTTACAGCAACATATTACTTTAATAAATGGGTAGAAGCAGTTCCACTCAAGACGGATAATGCTGAAAATATCATCAAATTCATAGATCAGTTCATAATCACCAGGTTTGGATTGCCTTCTGCTTTAATGTTTGATAATGCATCATATTTTTCCGGTAATGCAAAGACTGAATTTGCACTCAAAAGGGGTTTCAAGCTTAAATACTCTACCAATTATTACCCACAACGGAATGGGTTAGCTGAATCTACAAATACGAACTTAATTAGAATCATTAAGCAAACCATTGACAAAAATCATAAAAATTGGCATAATTCTTTAATATATGCTTTATGGGCAGATCGAATAATGCAGAAAGCCTCCATCGGCACTTCTCCCTTTAATCTAGTTTATGGAAAAGAAGTGGTTCTTTCAACACATTTGGCAATTCCCTCTTTAGCCTTGGTTCAATATATTGATGAAGCACCAACTTCTTCCCTACAACTAAGGCAGCTGGAATTAATTAAGTTAGAAGAACAATGAGAACGGGCTAATATTACTCATGCTCATCATCAAGCATTGGTGAAAGCCTCTTTTGATTCCAATATGATATCCAAAAAAGATTTTCAGATGGGAGATCTAGTTTTAAAATGGGACAAGGCTCATGAGAAAAAAGGAAAACATACAAAATTTCAAAGAATGTGGCTTGGTCCTTTTCAGATCATAGAAGTCATAGGTCCATCTACCTTCATGTTACAAGATTTAACAGGGAAAAGAGATTCTTTACCTGTTAATGGTCAGATTCTTAAGAAATATTTTCCATAGAAGATCATTCTTCTATTCTTGTAGAGTAGTTGTTTTTCTTTCCATAATAAAATCGGTTGTAAATGGTTACATTTGAGATTCACAAAAAAGACACAAATTCTCTTCTATATTTTGTTTTTTCGCTTGTATAAATAGAATTCTTTCTGAAAAATTAATCATTACTATTGAAAGATACAGTTAAAGACTATATGCCTAGAAATGATACTAGTTTCAACTATATAAACTTTGACAAAAAACACCTTTAGTTAGAAATTGTTTTATTTCAGTCAAATGAAAGGTATCAATAACAAAATGAAGATTCTCTGTAGAAAGGCTCTTTCCAAAAAACTCTATCATTGTCGTCCAGAGTTGTCTTAAGGAAACAATGACTTCCTCCCCACCTAGGAAACTACAATATTCAGAGAATAAACCAAATATACACTTTAACTTAAAGAATAAGAGGTCTCATGACGAGCTAACTTATCATGATCATAGATGTTATAGCTTGCTGAACTTGCCAAATACTGCATACCACAACAGGGAAATGACTCAAGATTGTTAAAATCAAAAGGTAAGGGGTCTCATCATGAGCCAACTTGTTCAGCAAAGTTATAAATCAGTGAATGACTATGTCATGAATTGGCTACCAAACCAAGACATTTCTCTTTAAGAATAAAAAGAAAATTAAAGAAAAAGTGTGGAAATGGATTTTTCTTTGAAAAGTTGTAAATTTCTCTAAGTAGGATACAGGATCATTGTTGGATAATAGGTAACCCTGTCGAAGCTATAAATGCTTGCTGGCAGCAGAGGCTCTACCTATAACAAATGAGCATATTTCAAACTGATTTACAGAGGAGACTTTGTTTTTATCTTTATAAACCAAGTAATGACTGATGTAGATATAAGGACTGGATTGAGGAAGTAAATAATCAAAGTTGGGAAAAAGAAGAAACAAAATATCATTGATAGGCAAAAGCATAATGTACTTAGTCTTTCTATAGTAATGTTTAATTTTCTGGAAAATTTTCTGTTTTGGAAGTTTTAAAAATTCAAAAAAAGCAGCAGAGATAACTGGTTCTTCCAAGTGAATCGCCAATTGTTGTGGCCAGCAACAACCCCCCTTCTTATTTAGTGTTATTCCTAAAACTAAATAAGTGGGGACCCTTAGTTAAGAATTTAAAAATTCAAAGTAGTGGTTAAATTTCTTTTTCGAATAAGCTTACCATCATAAGCTGAGGAAGCCCTCCTTGAAAAATCTAAAAATCTAAGTTTTATGATAAGGTAATACAAAATCTTTCCTTAGAAAATATCGCATCACAAAAAGATGAAAGGGTACCACCTTACAAACCAAATTCCAACATTGCGATATCACGATATGTGATAATAAACAAATATCGAATCGTATACATCAAGCACAATTTACATTGAAACACTTTAATTTGCCGATATGCGAAGACACCGATCGCAAATCACATTTCGCAGAAAACAAAATAACAAAGATTGCCATATATTACGTTCTTGCGATCTGCGATATTGCGATATTGCGATTTCGTGATACAACGACAATGCGATAATGCGATGTCACGAGAAATCAACTTTGCGATGTTAGTAGTAGTATTTAAACCCTTCTAATGCATTTAGAGAAGAGTCCTAAAAATTATTAAAAACTTATCCCCAGAACATGCTCTTTTGTACCCTCTGAGGAGGTTTTGATGAATGGATGGAATAGGATTTATTGATGTTTGCATTTGATATCTACTACTGATGTTGCACTTTTGTACTCTTAGTGGATGTTAGATCAAGTAGAGATAAATCATTATTGCTTGAAGCTCGTGAGTAGGACTAGTTATAAATGGTATTTCTATCTCTTAACTATTTCTGCCTTGTGTTAAAGTGATTTTCATGTTCTATTATTTATATATTGATGTATGAATGCCTAAGTTATTGTTTGGCATTTTGTACGGTGATAACTATTTATTTATGCTTGATGTATGAGTAGCTTACTATGCGATATGTTTCTCACAACTGTTTCATCTAACTTTTATACGAAGTGGTTCATCCTTATTGAATTCTTTTCTCATAATAGTTGAATGATCTTTATTACCGATTTTTATTTGAAATCATTTTAGATCGCATAAAAGAAAGGTTACACCTCGGGTTAGTGTAGACTTAGATATTTCTTCTTATTAGAATAAGATTTCCTTATCATTAGATTAGAATTAGAGTAGAAGTATTCCATTTAGAAACTGTTAGAAAAAGAAATATCAGTCCATCGCGCACACACACACATAAATTGGGAAACTTGTCCCATATCCCTAGTCGGACCCACTATACCAAACGGAAAAGGAGCTGCTAACCAAGGTCCGGACCGGGTGGGTATCCCCCTTATTGTAGACCTGATTTTCAGGGCTTCAACACAACCCTGGGCTGTCTCATATAAGAATAAATAAACAAAAACCTAAAATATTACCACAATTCATAATTAATAGTGCATCCTGGCCACAACCACAATATCAACTATTACAACTCATGAAACCCTCTATCACAGAAAGTTGTTCATTGAACCAAGGCACATAAACGAGGTTTCCAAGACACCTAGAAATCCTAGGAAGGAGCAAATATTAGCAAAGGGAGTTGTCCTTGACAGTGCACAAATCAAACGAGCGTTTCGAACCTCATCTAGAGACATTACCTATCCAACAAGAACTATGCAAGAGGCCACCTCTGTAATAACTCAGCAGCAATGACAAACAGTGAAATGTACCATTGAAGATATGACTAGACCTATATAGAATCAGACTGTTTCTACTGACGAAGGAATGGATAATAAACACAAAAGGAGTCAAAAGACATTATCATCAATTGAACAGTGGTTACCTTGGAATTTCGGGCCGTATTACTTTCTTCAAGACTGCTAAGGCCCAAGTTGGACTCTCCACTGTTGTTCCAAAATGCTAATAACCCGTCCAATAAACTCCAGAACTGTCACAACCTATCATTAGCAGAAGAAAAGACCTGACAACATAATGTGAGTGGAAGTGGGACGAAGATGGCACCTGGAGCCTCAAAGGCAAAATGCCTGAAAATTTTCACAGGGTTGCCATAACAGAGTGGAGCACCGAGACAGAGAATAATGAAATGAACTATTCATTTTGCCAAAAGAATCAATAAACCCTCCATCCAAGATTGAGCAATCAAAACCATTAATCGTCACTGATCAAATGACATACATGCAACAATTGTAGTATCGGGACTCCTCCAAGGTAAGGTAGATAGGGTCATTAACACCATCAAAGGTGGCAAGGATAGGCATGCATGAACTAGATAGGAGGGCACCTCAGGACTCTTCAAAACTAATGGAAGGCAACATACCCAAGATCAATGAAGGCACGTAAAAATGATACTGGGAGCTATGGAATGTACCACGTAGGCTGCCAACGTGGTCATCTCATACCAATCCTGCAGCTCAAATTCTAACCCCAAATCATAAAAGCAATCAAAGTTTATTAATGCAGCAACCATATGAGTCCACAATGTCACGAAACAAGGGAAAAAATAAGATATTATTATTATAATGATTAATGCATAATAGATAAAAGAAATAATTTGTTTTTATACATAGATAGGATGTTACAAATGGTATCAGAGACCAAGCTTGCATATTGAGACCTCTGAGTTATTCTAACAGTCAATTAAGTTATGATATATATATATATATATATATATATATATATATATATATATATATGAAATAAAATAAACTAATTTTTGGTTGATGATGAACAAAGAAGGTGAATTAGCATCAAGGATAAAATGCATAGGAGCTCGAGATTATCGAGCCAGCCGGAGGTGCCTTATGTAGATGCCAACCCAAAACTATGGGTGCAATTGGGAGAAGAATCAAGATAGGGTAACTCTTCCTTACTCGAGACAGTATAGAAGCTTCAAGAAAAGATGATGAACCTTAGAACAGGCAACAAACGATTAAGACAGGAGAAGGAGAAGATTCTTAAAAGTTTTTTAGATTGGAAAAATTAGAGAGGAGCAGACCCTAGTACAGAAAATAGAGAAAAGACCCCAACTGCTCATAATGAGGAATATCATGCAGAATATGCAGAAGGTCACAAAGAAGAAGATGAAGGGCGTTCAGATAACGTTTTTGAACAAAGAAATCCAAAATGGCCAAAGATAGAATTACAAGGTGAGCTCAAAAAAATCAGATCCTCACTATTCAAAGGAAAGTCAGAAGAAGCAATGAAAGCTTGGCTAATAGACATAGGTAAATACTTCCAGATTTATGAATATACTGAAAAACTTAAAGCAAAGCTGGAAGTTTACCAATTATGAGGAAAATCCACCCTCTGGTGGGAAGAAGTTAAAACCGTAAGAAAGATTGACGAAGAACAAGTAACATGGTGAGAATTCCAAAAACACTTTAATGGTAAATATTTAATAGAACGATATTATGAGGAAAAGGCAAAAGAGTTCCATGAGTTAACATTGGGAACCCTAACCATGGATGAATATGTAGCATGCTTTACTTCCCTGTTGCGATACGTCCCATATATGCAAGAATAAAAAGCTATGATCTAGTGGTTTATTAGAAGTTTTCCCAACTTCATGAAAGAAAAACTACAATTCGACTATCCCAGAACCATGGACGATGTATTCCAGAAGGCTCACATATGTTATTAGTAGATGAAGCAGATAAATGAGGAACTTTCCACCAAACAGACATCAGAAAACCATACATGGCAGAAACAATCAACAAAGGACTTTTAGAAAGTTTGCAAGAAACCCACCGAGAACTCAAAACTTCACTGAGAATAGACAACCTGAAGGAATTAGCAGAACTCTTACTGAACAACCATCAAAACTGCCACTACAATGTTGGGGATGCAGAGAAGAGCATCATTACAAAAATTGCCCGCACAAAGCTCGGATTGAGCAAGTTTCTAACATGCAAGAAGCCTCTACAATAGGGGATATTGCAAGGAGCATGCCCAGGATTAATGCTTCCTCGGACGATCATCAGGGAGAATATCAACCCACCATGATCGAATGCAAAGGTATGATTGTTGATCAATATGTTTCTGTTTTATTTGATCCAGGCACTAGCCTGAGTTACATTAGTCCTAAAGTGGTAGAAAGTTGTCAACTACAAAGTAGTAAATATAAGCAATCGTGCCTAGTTCAACTAGCTACTAGAGCCAAAAGAAAGGTGTCAGCTAAAATGGAAAATTTCCCTATAATAGTTTCAGGACAGCCTATCTAGGTCAATCTGAATATTCTTCCCCTAGGCTCATATGATGTATTAATAGGGATGGACTGTTTGAAGGTTGTTGGTCCCTGGTAGATTTCAAAGAAAAGTCCATAAGTTATCTTACTGACTGAGAATAGCGGAAGGAAATTTAGGGAATTAAGGAAAATATCAAGTTGCGCCCTATTATTGCTAATCATCTCGGAAAATGTATAAGAAAAGGGTGTGAGATTTATGTTGTCCAGGTAGGGTACAACAATGATAAAAATCTTTGGAGAATATCCCTATAATCTAGGATTTCTTAGACATATTCCCTGAATATATTCTAGGAATACCGCCAAGGCGAGACATTGATTTTATCATTGAGCTAGTGCCTGGAGCAGCCCCTGTTTCAAAAGCCCCTTATCGTATGAGTGTTATGGAGTTGACTAAACTTAAAATGAAGCTGCGGGATCTGTTAGATAAAGGGTGCATATGCCCAAGTGTGTCTCCTTGGGGAGCCCTAGTGATATTTGTACACAAAGAGGATAGAACCTTACGATTATGCATTGACTATCATCAGCTAAATAAGATGACCATCAAGATCAAATACCGCTACCTCGCATTGATGACTTATTTGAACAAGTGCAAGGAGCTAGCATGTTCTCGAAAATCTATTTAAGGTCTAGATACCACCAAATCATAATAAAGGATGAAGATTTATAAGTCCCAAGCCTCTTCCTATGTGAGGAATCATTGCGAAGGAATGGATCACCCAAAGTATTGGGGAGGTAGAGAAAGGGATGCATGAACTTGGAAGGTATGTGACTACAAGGAAAGGGAGACTTGAATGAATTGGTTTTTAAAGATTGATGTACATACTCATTGAAATCATGAATGCAATGAGTGCTTCCAAGAAAAAAATTTGTTGAACTTGTTCCCTATGCAAGCATTATGAAGTAACATACAACCATGTAGAAATGTGTTGGAATGCTAAGAGGTCTGAAGGTCACTAGACCATGAAAAATTAATTATATTGCTCGAAGTGGAAACTTAGGACATGGAAAATGTTGCTTATATGAAAATCGCATATCCATTCTTCTACATACGATGGTTCAATAGATAGTAGAACACTGAAAATGGTGATTCTGAAGGGGAAGACGATTATGACAACACTTTCATTATCCTCAATTTTGTAACTTACTTAATAACATACACTTTTGGGGTTATAGTATTAATTATATAATGTTAAACTCTATTATATGATGTAATGTTTATTTTCATTAACAAAATTGCTAGAGCTAATGATGGGGGGCAATCAACAGACTATGATGCCTTAGGGAGGGGTAATGTTGACATAAGAGGAAAAACATATGTTGGATGGACATTTCCCTTTGAAGTGATTTCTAGTATTCCCAATAATTTGAAAGGTTTGGAAGATGGAGGGTTAGAGTGTGATTATAAAGATAAGAGGGAGAAGTAATCAAGGGGTTATTCTTCTTGGTTCTTAATCTTCTAGTTTTTATCTCTTTTATTACTCTCCCATACATCTCCCTCTATCTCTTAAAAAATTGGAATTAGCATATGGATTGAAGGAAAAACCAAAAGAAGTTTACACCTTATGACTAGTTATGAGTTCTATGTAACAACTTATGTGATAGGAAATAAATGTTTTGTAATGTATTTTATTTGGAATATATGGCTTTGAGGATTGGGAATGGTCCTAATTATGTGTGACACATCAAGAAATTAAAAGTGGAGGATTGGGGGACTATAGAGATCGTAGAAGGACTCTATTGTATTGTGAAGAGCTCCATGGTATTTTTGTGAATGTGAGCTTGGTTAAATACAGAAAGGATGATCACTGAGTTTTCATGTATGTGTGTGAAGAAGATTGGCCTTCAATTCTTGTCATAAAATATGGTCTAAATATCAGTGTGTAAAATACCCCTGAGTTAATATCTCCTTAAGGCATGAATATTTGGCATGAAGTTAAAAAACTATTAGAAAAACTACAACAGAATCAAGCCTATGGTGGGGTGGAAGATGGTTCATGCTACATCAATTTTCTATATGTTTTTGGCTACAATAGATAAATATTTATTTTTATGTCAATGATATTTTTGGCATAGATGATTCAATGACATGCATGATTATTTAATTTATCTTTTCAACGGTTTTGTATATACATGCATTTAGCCTTCAAAAACATTATCATGGTTGTAGCTGTTATACTATCTGGATATAGTTTTTTATAGATGTACTAAATTTTGTAACAAAACTAATTAAGGAAGATAAGATTCCTAAATTATTCTTTAAACATGTAATGTTGTCATTTTTTCTATAACGTTTCTTCTAGGAGGTTCCGAAAATTGAAACTTAGGCCGTAGTCAGGAGAAATATTGTTGGTCCTCTAGTCCAATTTTGAGATATTGGGTAGCAAAATTTTAAGAAATATGATTAGAAAAATTGGACTTACTAAATGTATCTTTAAACAGGTCATGTTGGAATTTTTTCTATAACATTTTTTCTAGAAGGTTATCGAAGGTTTGTAATTTTAAGGTTTATAATACTAATGCAAGGGTTTATATTATTAATATTAGCATTTATAATATTAACCCTACAATTTACAATATTTATTCTAGGGTTTAAATATTAATCTGAGGGATTATAAAATTAATCTTAAGGTTTATAATGCGGGGTTTTACAATTTTAGGTTTTATGTTATGTCTTTTAATATTAGCATTTAATATTGTGAAGTTTCAATGGTACATAAATCTATCCAGTGTTGAAGTGCGACAAACATCGTTGCAATATGGCACATAGTGTGACAATCATTGTCACAATGACACATTACATTACAATTAATTCAATGCCACATTATGACATTAAATCAATTAGTAGTCTATATTATGGTATATAATATTGTGTTAATGGATTAGTAATCTTGGATTTATGGTAGGGTTCAAGGTTTATTAATTCCTTGGGTTTTTAGTATTCTTCTTTTGAGTTTGTTAATATTTAGAGTTTATAATATGAATCCTTTGGGTTTGCAATATTATTTCCTTGGGTTGATTAATCACTCGGGTTTGTAATATTATTAATTACTTTAACTCTATATATTTAACTTTGTATATAAATGTCTAATTATATTAATGTATTAATAAATATATATAAATCTTTATCTCAGAGACAAATAAGTATTATTAATATACTTATTAATAATAATCATATATCATTATTACTGTATATTAATTATATTACAGTTTGAAAAATAACTATTGATATATTAATAGAATATTATATAATAATGATATTATATTAATATACAATATAATAATAATATAATAACTATATATATAATACTATAATAATCTTGTAGAAGGGGAACCAACAACAAGAGAAGATGGGGAAGGATTCCAGGAGGTTCATCGACATAAAAGGAATCAAAGGCCTATTGGAAACCATAGAATGCGTCAAAATGAAAAAGAACACTGAAACAAGAACCAGATCGTAGTCTTACAAGAGGAGGAAGTGGGAGAGGAAATCCCCGACATTACAATGGAATTTGAAAATACTCAAAAAAAATCCTCAGAAGGAAACAAGCCCAAAATAAAAGAGGCAATAGAAACTCAAGGAAAGGAAAACCCCATGAAAATGATAGAGCATAATCAAACGCAGATTGATAACCCAAAGGAAGACCTCAGTGTCGATGAACAGGTGATGAAGCGCTTACTACAAAAATGGAGGCACTTCGATGAATGTTTCATTCTAGAAGACCAGAAGCAACTATATAAGGAAACCTTCCAACAATACAAAGGAAAACAAGGTACAACTATCATAGTTCAACCAGAACACCTAGGCTCCCAAGCCAGCAAAGGGAAAGGACCAGGACCCCAAGGAAAAGGCGAGAAGAAGCATTGAAGAATAACCTTGAATTAGTCCATCCAGATGGTTGGGGAGCTACTAGTAAATTCTGGAAGGGTAGTACCACTATCAGAGGTATTCCAACAACCCCCCAGATTGTTGAAATGATCATTACATCCTAGAATATAATAGGCCTCAACAACAAATGAAAAAAAAGGTACCTTAAAGGGATTTTGAATAAATACAAGCCAAACATCATGATAATATAGGAAACTAAGATCCCTGAAAGGAATTTGAAGGAAATTCTAGAAAATTTCAAACCCTAGTACCAAGTAATGGCTCAAGACACATATGGCAACATGGGAGGGTTAGTGATGCTATGGAACCTTGAAGAGATAATGTTTGATGAATGAATCGGCCTACCAGGAATACTCTCAAGCAAGTTTAGACATATTGGATCCAAACGAATGGGTATTGCTTACAGGGGCCTATGGACCACATATCCTAGGAGAAAGAGGAACATTCCTCCAGAAACTAGAAAAAATGAGGATCCTATACCTAGATGACCTATGGGTTGTTGGTGTAGATTTCAACATGATTGCCTCTCTAGGTGAGAAGAAGGGAGGAATGAGAAGAATAGAAACTGATATGGAAGCCTTTGGAGACCTCTGTGCAGAACTCCACTTAGTGCTCGATCTACCAACGATTAATGGAGTCCACACATGGAATAATAGGAGGGGAGGAAGTCATCAAATTTCCTTTCACCTAGATAGATACCTGATCTCATAACAAGCCATAAGCATAGACATATTCATGGAAACTCGATCTGCCCATACATGGGCTCTAACCACTGTGAGATAGAATTGAAAGTGCAACCTAAGAACGACCCTTTTGGATTTGAGGAATTCTGGTTAAGAGACCCCGATATTATAAAAACAATTGAGGAATGGTGGGGAAAGAGTGAAGAGAAGGGGTCGAATTTCGTGCATACCTTCCAACTAAAATTGAAGGAACTAAAGAAAAAAAATAAGCAAATGGAACAAGGAATAATTTGGACATATTATGAATGCCCAACACGAGATGAACAAGGGAATGGGGGAGTTGCAACAAAAAATTATTCAAGAAGGGAGAACTAAGGATCTTATGAAGGAAGAAGGATTGTTAATAAACCAAGTAGAGGAAAGAAGAAAGTAAGAGGAAATTCTATGCAAATAGAAATCAAGGGTAAATTGGTTATGAGCAAGCGAACGAAATACTCTTTTCTTCAATAAAACTATGTCCCAACACAAGAAGCATAATAGAATATACTCTTTGAAAGACATGGTTGGGAATCGCAAGGTTCAACATGAGGAAATGGAAGAGCTACTTGTTAACCACTTCAAAGATATCCTCACAGAACCGTCGGAGAACAGAGTGGAATCCACTCAAAGAATTACGAACAATATCCCTCATAGGATATCATGTGACCAGAATTTATCCCATATGCAAGCTGCCACATTGGAACAGGTGTAAGAGGTTGTCAAAGGAATACAAAAAATAAGCCCCTTGGCCCCAATGGGTTCACAGCGGAATTTTTCCAAGCAAATTGGTGCTTCATGGGATAGGAAATTCTCAAGGTAGTGGAGGAATCTCATCATAACCAAAAGGTATGTCCCAGTTTGAATGTTACTTTCATTGCTCTTATTCCCAAAACTTCAAAATCTGAACATTTGCAAGCGTTTCGACACATTGCATTATGTAATGTCATTTATAAAATTATTGCTACACTCGTTGTAAAGCACCTTAAACCTTTATTTCCCAACCTCATATCCCCAAAGCAAACTATATTTTTAGAAGACAAATCCTCGATGGGTTTGTATCCTCATAGGAAATAGTGCATTCACTAAAGACAAGAAAGCTTCTAGGGATGGTGATTAAGTTGGACCTCTCTAAGGCCTACGATTGGCTAAGTTGGACCTATCTAAATGGAATTCTCAAAGCCTTTGGCTTCGATCAAATATGGATAAATTGGATACAAGCCATGATATCCTCCTCTGTTATCTCTATCTTGTTGAATGGGTCTCCCACCCCCACCTTCACCCAACTTGTGGCTTAGGATAGGGAGACCCTATATCTCATTTTCTCTTTATTCTCATAATAGAAGGGCTAAGTCGTTTTATCAAAAATGGGGTCATGGAATCTAGGCTTAGGGGCTTGAGGATGTGGTGCAATGACCTGACCATTACCCAGCAGCAATTTGTGGATGACATCATGCTCTTTTATCAAGTATCCCTACGAGAAGTGCATCGAATAAAATTATTCCTTCTCACCTTCATGGAGGCCTCAAGGACAAGGATAAATAATGAAAAATCATGTATTTTATTTTTAACATCGAGGGGAATTTTTGGACCTACATTGCCAGGATCCTCGGGTTTGGCATTGGGACCCTCCTTTCTAAATATTTAGGAATGTCCCTATCTAAAAAATATTTGGAGACCCCTTGCTAGAAATTGATTTTTCAAAAGCTTCAGGGAAATCTTAGCAGTTGGGCTTTCAGATTCCTTAACATAGCAGGTAGGATAATCCTCCTCAAAGTAGTGCTTCAGTCTATGCCCATTTATCAACTATCTGGCATTGTCGACCCATGAGGGGCTTGCCCCAAAATGGTTGACATTTTAAAAAAAAAAAAATTTGGGTGGTCTGCAACAAGTCAGGAAATGGGCCTTGGCATCTTGGTCGGGCCCAATGAAAAATAAAATTGAAGGGGGGATAGGCCTCAGAGACCCCTACACTATGAACCAAGTTACAGGAGAAAATTTATGGTGGATATGGATAGGTCGAGGGAGAGATATTTGGAAACAAATATAGAAAATAAAATATAACATGCCGGAAATAACCACCGATATTTTCTGATATAGGGACCCTCCTAAAGGATTGTCGGTGTGGAACCTAGGAACCCAAAACAAGAACCTCATTAACCAACATGCTTTCTGGGAAATTCGCAATGAGAAAACATCAAGATTCTGGCACGACTCCTCAAAAAAAGATAACGACTAATTGAAAGGCAATATGTTAGGGACATATATATCTATATATATATCGATATATCTATATATATATATATATATATATATATATATATATATATATATAGATATATATATATATATATATATATATATATATATATATATTATATATATTATATATATTATATATATATATATATATATATATATATATATATATATTATATATTTATATATATATAGATATATATACCAAAGGCAGGAACATCCACCAGGTAGAGCAATTCTGGAAAGAATAACAAGGGATGGGGGATTGGAGACGATGAGAAAAGAAAGAATATTGGCATCAGGCTCGAAAGGCCAAGTAGTGGACTAAGTTAGATAAAGAACTAGGATGGAGAAAACTAATTGTCCTAAATGATTTGGATATTCTGAGGTGGGGTCACACCACAAAAGGGACCTTTACCATAAAATAATCATACGACCTCCAAACAGGGCGAGCCTAGGAAGGACAGAATATAATATGGAAACAAATATGGAAAGGACAATGGTAGACAAAGGTAACACATTTCTTATGGCTGGTTAGTAAAGGATGTATCCTAACATGGGATCAGCTATAGAAGAGGGGATTTCATGGACCTTCCTTTCTCTAGATTTTCCAACAACATAGTGAAGATCAGGAACATATGCTTAACATGTGCCAGTTCGCTAAAAAGAAATGGAGGCAAGTGCAAGGATTTTTTGGAAGAATGGATTGGGATCACCAGAGTATCATGGAAACAAATATCCTTTGAATAAGCCACAACTTCTCCACCTTGGTGATAAATAGAGCTTGGGGACTTGCCTTAGGGATAAACCTATGGGCCATCTGGAAGGAATAGAATCATCGAATCTTCAAGAACCAATCCTCAACTCAAGAAAAAGTATGGGAAGGAATAATTTAGAACATCAACGAAAGGATATTATAAGAGAAATGGCACCAAGAGGATTGGCAAGTACCCTCGAGGAGGCTCGTATTCTGCAAAAACTTAACTTATCTCAAAAAATGGTAGCTACCACTTCCCGGGAAAAATGTAGGGTAGGAATGACATCTCTAGATCATTTCACTGCCTTTGGGGGGAGGATTTATAAAACTAAGTTTCGATGGGGCCTCAAAAGGTAAACCTGGACCAGATGGCCTAGGTGGATCCTTCCAAGGTTCCCATGCCAATACTCAAATAATATATGTTGATTCTTGTGGACTCACCAGTAATAATGAAGCAGAATTTGCTACAACCAAGTAAGGCCTCCAAATAGTTGTCTGCATGGGATACCAAAACTTAGTGGTTGAGGGATACTTAAGTCTGATCATCAACATGCTGACAAAGTTGAACCATGGACCCAAATGGGATAAGCTCAACCACATTCGGAGAACAACCAGACTAATCTAAGAAATCAAAGAGCTGATTCACAAGTTTGAATACATCATTCTTAATCACGTTAGGAGAGAAGGGAATAAATGGGTACACTTGAGAAAACCAATCATCATGTTTGTATTGAAAAGGCTAGTGTTATTGCTAGTGTGTCCCAATTCCATCACCAAAAATTTAGAGAAGCGCTTGAGATTGAAAAAAGGTCGAACAATCTCAATAGAGAGGATGGCTGGAAGAATAGTAGTTGTTGAGTCCCAGCCCTCTCCTCCTAGTCGTTGTCTTCTTGTCTTCCCTCCCTTCGTTTAGTTTTTTGTTGTTGTTTTTTAAAATTTACCTTGGTTTATTGTTTCTTTTGGCCTTTGTTCTTTTTTATTGATTTAGTTGGCGTTTTTTATGCTAATAAAGAAAATATTCTGGAAATTAATCTATGATAATTTTAACCCTTATATTAAGCATTAATTTAATATATATATATATATATATATATATATATATATATATATATATATATATTATATATAATATATTTATATATATATATATATATATTATTAAAATATCCTTTCTTCCCCTAAATTACTTTAATATTTATGTATTAACTTTTGTAGCTATTAAATTAGAATTAATTTATTTTGAATATGTTTATAAGTATTTAAAACAATCCCTTTTCAATAAATATAACTAAATATTCCTATTTATAACTTTTATAACTAATGACTCTAATTTTTTAGATTTAATAACTTGGATCACTTACCATTAATTTATATTATTTATTTTATAATTTATTTATTTTAATATATATTTATAATATCATTATTATAATTGAAATTATTCTATTATCATACCCTTAAATTACTCTATATTTATTTCACTCTTATATAATAATAATTATTATTTTAAATTTTATCTAGTTTATAATTGATTTATTTTAATATTTATTTATAAATAAGGGTATGAAACAACCCTTTCACTTATATTTTAATAAGAATAAAGCTAGCTATTTATATATTGCTCTATTATTTATATATTTAATAACTTTTAAAACTAACTTTTAGTTACCCTAAATTTTAGATAAAATAACTTTGTTAACTAACTATTAAATTAAATTAATTTATGTTATAATTTTATGATTTTTTAATACATTTTTATAATTAAATAGGGTCCATTTTATAACTAACCAGAGTAACTTATCTAATTAAATAATGGTTATTATCCTATCCTAACTAACTGGTCAAATCTAGCCGTTGTCAATATAGTTGTTACCTGAATATAGTCGTTGGAGGTTCTGCTCTATCTTTTTAACATGCAAAGCATGATCTGTTCATTCAACTTGTCCTGACAATGAACCACACTGGCTGGTTCGAAACGTGTCGAAAAATGAAATATCATGTGATTTACGCCGAAAAATCTCTCATAAACTTGATATGGATCACAGAAGCCTCAATACAACAAATGGGTACACTTCTTAGCCAATTGGGGTTGTAACCATCAAAATGACTCGGTGGAAAAACTTTGGCCAGTTCAGCCCTAAGATGACACATATCGGACTCAGGCTGAAATCCCGGTACACGATCAGAGGAAAATCATCCAATACGGCCCTTCTAGTGGCCAGGACCCCGATCGGTGTGCGAGCCAGTGGTTGGGAAGTAAAATAAAGGTTTAATTGATGGTACCTCTAGGTACAGTACTGCTTCCCCCAACATGCTCAAGGAGATGGGTGCGGTGGCCCTTTTCATGATGGAATTCAAGGAAGGTAGGAAAGGTTGCAAAAAGAGTTATGTTGGTGAAGGCCTTAACAGTAGTGAAGGGAGACTATAAGGTGTTGTAGTTCAAATCGATTGTTGACGAGGAGGTTGGTGCAAAGGATGGGTTTTGTGATTCCATCCATAGCACCGAGCACATCGCTTGCCTATAGGAGTTCATGGATATGTACACCGGTATCGCTCAACCCTCGCAATGTTGACCTGTTCTGGTTTTCGCTTGAGGGAGAGGGGGAGTATTATGGTTGAAAACTGTGAAATTGAGTAGTGTTGGAGTAATTAGGGGTGGAGGCTGATGATATTTTCTTGGTCTTGCATCTACCTCTTACATCCGCTTGGCTTTGTATCCATTTCCCTTGTTTTTGAAATTATTTTGTCCCGCATGGGAACCCTGGGAATTCTGGACATAGGGCCGAGTGGGGTAGCTTGTAGGGGTCCTGAGGGTATAGGTAGAGAGACAGGCTTACGGGTATAGTTTTCCAATCCACCCATAGTCTTGGAGAAGGCCCCTGCTATAGATGTGTGTCTAGTTGCTGGGAGATAGGTAGAAACCCCGACAGAAGGGGAAAGTCTGAGAATGGTGGGCGAGAATTCTGGAAAGGGAACGGAGCTGGATATAATAGGAAGATAGGAAATGGCAGTGTCATGGGGCTCAAGGATGAGGGGATGACTAGGTTGGGCTCTCTGATTATGTCCTAGGAAGAGGGGAAAGGGTATATATACCATGGTTGGTAGAACAAGGGCATGTGGCAGTGCCCACCAACTTGTAATTGGGGAGTGGAAGCTAAGTTACTTGAGGCTGAGAGGAGGTGTTTGTGGCGATGGGGTACCAATGAGATGGTAATGGGTCGGGCCCATCTGGGAAATTGACTTACAACCATGAAGGTCCCGAATCAGAAATTGATGGGGAAGGGGAGGAACAACGTAGGTTGGCAAGTTGTAATACTACCACCTAAGTGTAAGAATACTATTAAATAATGTTATGAAACCATCTCCATTTAACAAATTGTTGCAATGAATAGGACTAGGAAAATGCAACCATGGCTCTTCCTGCAAAAAGTCATGGCAAGGGCAAATGAGCCCAAGCAACTAGAAGCGACACGGACCCGGGCACATCTAACGAATGTAGAGGTAGGAAAACTATGGAAATACTTACCAGTGAGGCGACAAAGGCATACCATAAAGGCACAAATGAAGGTATCACAAATTCTATAGGAATGGGAAGATGAAGTGAAACAAGAAAGCAAGATGGACACAGAAATGGAGGACTAGAGGAACCTTTTCAGAGACCCTAGCAACACTAGAGGCGGGATCACTCAATTCAAGCAGACCCTATACCTGTAGTGGGTGATAAATAAAACTATCAATAAGAAGGAAGCTTCATTCAACCTTTCCACCACATTTATTGATATGATTGTACATGTGCTTCATAATACCTATCATCCTATATCAACTACATTGGTAAATATGGTTGTACTAATAAATAAAACTATCAATAACCATATAGACCTATCAACGTATATCAACTACATTAGTAAATATGGTTATACAAGTAAATAAAAATGTTTGTACTAATAAATAAAACTATCAATAAAGAAGTAGTCTAATTCAACCTTTTCGTTTGACCTCTTCTCCCATCACTCATTTAGAAGTGTACTTGAACTGTTAGTTTTGAAATGAATCTCCATGAATATTGTATCATATCTTTCTCTTCCAACTAGCGGTTCATCATTTTCCTTCTATCATCAATTAGACTTATTGTGACAGGGGCCTTCTTGAAGAAAGGTAATGTTTTTCCAAGGCTACATTACTTGGGTCAATCAAAAGTCTCTCATTCCCTCAAATAGTAGGAGATATGTGGGATCAAATAGTAGGAGAGATGTGTGATCATTGCTTGCTAGAACATCTCAGAAAAAACTTAGGAACTAATACTCATTCTCTTTCTGGCAAGAAATCATTCACTCCCTTAAATAGTAAGAGGGGCTTTGTAATCCCATTGAGCGATAGCATCTTAGGAAATACAACTATAAGGAGCAATTACTGTCATTTCATTATTCGTAAGAAGAGAATTCAGTCACCCATTAGTGTGAATTTTATTAAATGACTGATTTCTAATATACATGTTTTAATGGAAAAACCTTAAAGAAGGATTATGAAGTTAAGGAAAAGGGTAAATCATTTTGATGAATCTCGTAAACAAATCTATTGTAAGATGTTTATATGTTTGTTTATTAAATAATATAAGCTATTATATATATATATATATATATATATATATATATATATATATATATATATATATATATATATATATATTTATATATATATATATATATGTAATTTTATGAAAGTCTACAACAATCATTGCCACTCAATCAACAAATAAAAAATTAACTCATAACTTCCTTGCATATCTAAATCATGTGTTTAAACAATATTTAAACTTAATTTTCCCCAAATTGTGATTAAAAATTTACCACACCTATTATTAATTACCATGTACGATAATTAGTGATAAAAAAATTTAAAAAATTTGATAAAACATAAATTGAATTCTTCGAAGTATAGATTTTTATATTCAAATGCATAGCTCCATTAACCATTTATATTCATGGCCCCTTCAAATATTTTTAACTCCTTTTATGGCCCCCTCACATAAATTTTTTTTAAAAAGAAATAAACTGAATTATTCCATCCATATCTCTTCACATTTTGAAACGTATAGTTCCATTAACCATTTGTATTCATGGTCACATCAAATGTTTGTAACGCTCTGGATGACCCACCCACCTACTCAACAATAAATGACATGCATGAAATGGAAGGCTAATGCATGTGCTTGTATATTTTTGTTTTTTAGTAATTAAGGAGCCATCCAGCTCACCGGTCATAGCCTCAAATAAAAACATGGAGACATGCACTTTTCTTTTTCTTTTTCTTGGAAATTAAAGTGTCATCGATGTCACAGGCTCCTACGAATACAAACTTTAGGAATAGGTATTTAGATTTGTCATTTTATGTTGTAATAGTCTACTATATTCTCTTATTTTGTGATTAGTTATCATTTTTATTGTTGTAGTTGTATAGAAAGCCTATGGAAGATCAATACCAAATTATTATCAAAGCGTCACTCGATTGGAGTTTGTTAATTTGTTGAAAATATCTCCCTCATAAGGCACCATCCATCCAATGGGGCATGAATGAAACTCCACACGCATAGACAGATAATTAGGGTTTTTTAGTGTATGCCTTTTGAGATTATTATAAAACATCACTCGTTCATTTTACATTTTACAGTTGAAAAAATTGTAGCAATAATTTTGTTTATACCTCGAAATGTTTTTACATATATCATTCCACTGGTCTTGTGACTCATAAGTATGATGTATATAGTTTTGGAGTATTTTTATTACAAATCATATGTGGGAGAAATGCCTTCGATAAGGATCTACCCATTTATGAAAGATTACTCTTAATGTGGGTAAAGATTTTATTTCTAACTAATCATCCAAAAGTTATGTATGATCATCTTGATTAATTACATACGTATGTTTTTCTTTTGCATTTTTACGAATAATTAAATTTGCAGGTGAGAGATTATGCAGGGATCAATGAAAACCCCTGAAATTATAAACAAGAAGATGGAAGGAAAGGATCATATGAAATGAATCATTATTGTTGCCAAAGTGGCTCTTAGATGTCTTCAGAGTTCATATTTTAGGCCGAGCATCAGCAAGGTAGTAGGAGAGTTGAAATAGACTTTCATATTTCATGATTGTAAAAAAACCCTTGTAAAATTTTTCAATTTTTTCAATGAACAAGACTCATGAAATTGTACCTCTTCAAAATTTCCAATTCCATTCAAATATGGCTTCAAATATGAATAGATTGTGACCGGGCATAATATAACAGGTACAAAGTGACTCATTGTGAATCTAAGGTTGCCTCTAAGGACACCTCAAGCATCATCATAAATGACATTAACCACTCTGAAATTTTGAACATTAGAAATATTCATGGTGTGATAACTAGGCCATTAAACTCGTTCTGTTGTCCCTCCTCGAGGTCCAAAGCTCATATATTTGGCATAATACAATACACGGAAACCATAACCATAGTTTTACACCGACTCTAATGAATAATGTTCTTTATTTTCACCAAAAAAATCAAATTTGTATTGACTTGCCATGGTTCCAACATGGTTACAATATGGTGTTGTTCTTGGTAGTTTTTGAGTTGCCATGGTTAGTTTTAATGATTTTTAATTTAATTTATAAATAAGTTATTTAGTTTTATCAATTTTAATATATATAGTAAATCTAAATATTATATTATATAATTGATTTATAAGTCTAATTTAATTTATAACTTTTATGATAATATCTCTTATTGTTCGTTGAAAAAATTGAAACATTTTACAAGATTGTTATAAAGCATCTTTTTTTAGATGGTTATAAAACATCAATCCATACACAGCAACTTTTATATCTGTAATCAATGGCTATGAGCTATGTTGAGAAGGCGTATGATGAGAATAATTTCATTTCTTACACATACGTATGATGAGAACAATTTCATTTCTTACACAGGGTACAAAAATCGTCTAAAGCTTATTCCTCTCTGCCTTTCGAACAATTCTCAGTTTTTTACAGATTTTTGTCCCATTCTTATTTTTGCTCATACAAAATCATTAACTTGTATTTTAGCGAAACTCACCCAACCAATATCAATTCTCATGCAACACTCAACATTCATTCATATCAAAATTTAAACCAATAATGAACTGAATCCCGATTGCTTGAACCAATTTGCCACCCTCTATAATTCATTTAAAGTTTTATGTTTTAAGATTTTAGTTTAAGGTATCCTTTAAGATTTAATGTTTTAGTATTAGTTTTACGTTTTAAGGTTTCATTTTTATTTTAGGTTTTGATTTTACTTCTTAGCACCTTTTAGTTTCAAGTTAACATTTTAGGTTTAAGGTTTACAATTTAATTTAGTTTAGTTATGTTTTAGATTTTTAGTATTTTTGACATAAGATTAAGATTAATATTAATATTAATATTAATATGATAATAATAATATTATTATTATTAATATTAATATTACTATTAATTTTTAATAATTAATATTGAAATTTAATAATAATATTTATATTAATATTATAAACTTTTGCAATTCATAATATAACAACATTTCAATATTAGTAATATTTTAACATTAAATATTATTAATATTAATTATTATATAACATTAATATTAATATTAATAATTTATAACATTAATATTTATGAATATTAATAATAATAATAATAATATCTTTTTTTTGGTAGGTAAGCACCAATGGGGATTTGAATCGGTGACCTATCGTAAGGAGTGCATTAATAGTGCACCCATTCACTGTCAATCCAAAGCCCCATGGGCAATATTATTAATAATATCATTAATATAATAATATTCATAATTTCCAGAAAATAAAATAATATTATTAATGTTATTAATCTTAATTATTTTTTAAAATTATTAGTATTTAATATTATTAACATAATAACGTTAAAACTATTAATAATATTTAAAATATAATAATGATATTAATAAGATTTAATTAATATATCGATATTATTAAACACATTAATATTCTCAATATAAATAGAATTAACATTAGTATAATAAATAATAATAATAATAATAATATTTACTATGTAATAATTATTAATACAAATTTAAATCTTAAAATTAGGTACTAATAATGATATTATTAGTCGTAACCATATTGTCTAATGAGGATCAACCAAGGTTAGAATGGCCAAACATGGTCATCAAGCTCTCTATGGTTGAACATGATCACCAAGCTCTATGATTGAACATGGTCAAACATTGTAAAATTGGACAAACATATTCTCTCATAGAAAAGTATGATCAACATGTTGAAATATATCAAACCATGGCAAGTGTAGGTCAACCATCATCATCGTCATCGTCGTCGTCGTCGTCGCCGCCGCCACCACCACCTCCACCGCCGTCATCCCTTCGTCGTCGTCGTCGTCGTCGTCGTCGTCGCCGTCACCATCGCCTCCACCGCCACCGCCACCGCAACAACAGCAGCCGCCGTCGCCGCCTCCGCCGTCATCGTCGTCATCGTCGTCGTCGTCTTCGTCGTCGTCGTCATCGTCGTTGTCGTAGTCGTCGTCGTCGTCGTTGTCATCATCATCATCATCATCATCATCATCATCATCATCATCATCATCATCATCATCATCATCATCATCATCATCATCTTCATCATCATCATCAATATTAAAAATAATATTATTAATATTATTTGTCTAGAAGGATAATATTATTAATCATAATAAATAATTAAAATTGTTAGCCTTTAATGTTATTAGATTAATAACATTAATATTATTAATAACATTTAAATTATAATATAAATATTAATAAAATTCAATTAAAAATATCAATATTATTGAACAAAACATGGTTGATATAATAGATTTAATATTAACATTAATAAATATATAATAAAGTAATTAATAAACATTTAAATCTAAAAATTCTATACTAATAATGATATTATTAATATTAATTATGATATTTAAAAACTTATTAATAATAGTATTAGTGATATTAACATTAACATTTTTAATCTCATTGTCACTCATTGTCACCCATGTTCATTTATGTACAAGCTTTGTTAATTATAGTCAATCATGGTTAACCTTGGTCAACCATGCCCATCCCTTTCAACCCATGAAACCTATTGCTTTAGCCATTCCTAACGGTCAAAAATGGTAAACTAAACTCTGTATGGTTGAATGTGGTCAACCATTGTAAAAATGGACAACCATATTCTATCATAAAAAATTATGGTTGACCATTCCCAAATATATCAAACCATGACCAATCATGTTCAACCATAGAAAACCTTCGTCAATCATGGTCATCTTTGGTCAACCACTCTTAAAACCATGATCACAATTTTGTGGTCATCTTTGGTCAACCATAGTCATAACCATGATCAACCATGGGCATCTTTGGTCAACCGCCGCCGCCGCCGCCATCGTCGTCGTCGTCGTCGTCGTCCTCCAATTAATATTAAAAATAATATTATTAATCATAATAAATAATTAAAATTGTTAGCCTTTAATGTTATTAACTTAATAACATTAATATTATCAATAACATTTAAATTATAATATAAATATTAATAAAATTCAATTAAAAATATTAATATTATTAAACAAAACATGGTTGATATAATAGATTTATTATTAACATTAATAAATATATAATAAAGTAATTAATAAACATTTAAATCTAAAAATTCTATACTAATAATGATATTATTAATATTAATTATGATATTTAAAAACTTATTAATAATAGTATTAGTGATATTAACAGTAACATTTTTAATCTCATTGTCACTCATTGTCACCCATGTTCATTGATGTACAAGCTTTGTTAATTATAGTCAATCATGGTTAACCTTGGTCAAACATGCCCATCCCTTTCAACCCATGAAACCTATTGCTTTAGCCATTCCTAATGGTCAAAAATGGTAAAGTAAACTCTGTATGGTTGAATGTGGTCAACAATTGTAAAAATGGACAACCATATTCGATCATAGAAAACTATGGTTGACCATGCCCAAATATATCAAACCACGACCAATCATGTTCAACCATAGAAAACCTTGTTCAATCATGGTCATTCATGGTAATCTTTGGTCAACCACTCTTAAAACCATGATCACAATTTTGTGGTCATCTTTGGTCAACCATAGTCATAACCATGATCAACCATGGTCATCCTTGGTCAACCATAGTCATAACAATGATCAACCATGGTCGTCCTTGATCAACCAAAGCAAACCTAGAACATTCCGAGTTCTACCTTGGTTGAATAGGGTCAACCATGGTTGGATATGGTTAGTCATGGTCAAGTATGGTCATTCAATGTTACCCATGATCAACCATGTCCAATCGTCATCAACCATTGTCAACCATGGGACAAGCAACATCACTGTGTGACAAGCATCAAGAAGCATGAAAATCATTGTCACAATGATACATTACATTGAAATTTATTCAATGTTAAATTGCGACATTGAATAAATTATGGTTTAATAACTTTTTTTATAATATTTAGCTAGGGATTTAGGGTTTATAATGTTAGATTTAGGGTTTATAATCTTAAGGTGTATAATCATATGCTTTATGGTGTTAATCCTAGGATTTATAATCTCTTATATTTATAATATAAATTTTGTGGTTTAATATTATTAGGGTTTAATATTGTTACATTTGAATGGTACAAAAATCTATCGAGGATCACAGTTTGACAAGCATCATTGCAATGTGACAAGCATTGTGACAATCACTGTCACAATGATAAATTCCATTCAAATTTACTCAATGTCACATTGTGACATTAAATAAATTGGGTTTAATATTCAAGTCTATAATATTAGTTTTAGGGTTTAGGGTTTATTTTGGTTTATAAAATTTGGTTTAGGGTTTATAATCATAGTGTTTTTAATATTAATCCTAGTGTTTATAATCCCTTGTGTCCATGCCCAATCATGTTCAACCATGGGAAAGCTAGGTCAATCATGGTCATCTTTGGTCAATCATAGTCGTAACCATGGTCACAATCTTATGGTAATCTTTGGTCAACCATAGTCACAACCATGGTCAACCATGATCAAGGTCTTTGTGGTTGAATATGGTAAACTTTAATCGACCATGGTAAACCATGGTCATCTTTGATCAACTAAAGTAAACCTAGAACATTCCATCCTCAACCATGGTTGAATATTCTCAAACATGGTTCGATATGGTCTGCCATGGTGAATTATTGTCAATCAATGTCAACCATGATCAACCATGTTCAACCATGTTCAACCATGATCAATGATGGTCAACCATGGGACAAGCAACATTGTAGTGTGATAAGCAACACTGTGGTGTGAGAAGCATCATCGCAATGTGACAAGCAACATGACAATCATTGTCACAATGATACATTACATTTCAATTTATTCAATGTCACATTGCAACATTGAATAAATTATGGTTTAATATTTTCATTTATAATATTTAGTTTGGGATTTAGGGTTTATGATATTGGATTTAGGGTTTGTAATCTTAAGGTTTATAATCATTTGGTTTATAATATTAATCCTAGGGTTTATAATCCCTTATATTTAGAATATAAATTTTATGGTTTAATATTATTAGGGTTTAGTATTGTTACATTAGAATGATACAAAAATCTATCCAACCTCACAATTTAACAAGCATCATCGCAATGTGACAAGCATTATAACAATCATTCTCACAATGACACATTACATTGTAATTTACTTAAATGCAATGATATTAAATAAGTCTCTAATATTAGTTTTAGGGTTTAGGGTTTATTTCGGTTTATAATATTTTGTCGAGGGTTTATAATCATAATGTTTATAATATTAATCCCAGGGTTTATAATCCCTTGCGTCCATGACCAATCATGTTCAACCATGGGAAAGTTAGGTCAATCAGGGTCATCTTTTGTCAATCATAGTCATAACCATGGTCACAATCTTGTGGCCATGTTTGGTCAAACATATTCACAACCATGGTCAACAATGATCAAGGTCTCTATGGTTGATATGGTAAACTTTCATCAACCATGGTCATCTTTGATCAACCATAGAAAACCTAGAACATTCCATGCTCTACCATGGTTTAATATGCTCAAAGATGGTTGAATATGATGGTCATGGCCAATTATCGCCAATCAATCTCAACCCTCATGAACCACGTTCAACCATGATCAATCGTGGTCAACCATGGGACAAGCAATGCCCTAGTGTGACAAACAAAATTGTCGTGTGACAAGCATCATCACAATGCAACAAGCAACGTGACAATCATTATCACAATGATACATTGAATAAACTATGGTTTAATATTCCAGCTTATAATATCGGATTCAGGGTTTAGGGTTTATTCTAGTTTATAATAATGGATTTAGGGTTTAAAATTGTAGGGTTTTTGGTATTAATCTTAGGATTTATAATATAGATCTTATGATTTAATATTATTAGGGTTTAATATTGTGCCATTGGAATGGTACATAAATCTATCCAACATCGCAGTGCAAGCAGTGTGATAATCATTGTCACAATGATACATTACATTGCAATTTATTCAATGTCACATTTAATAAATTAAGTTTTAATATTCTTGTTTATAATATTGTTTTTGGGATTTAGGGTTTATAATCATTGTGTTTTTAATATCAATCAGAGTTTGTAATCCCTTGGGTTTATAATATAAATCCTAGGGTTTAATATTATTACCTTGGGTTTATCGTCACAATGTGACAAGTAGTGTGACAATTATTGTGTCAATGATACATTATTTTGCAATTTATTGAATATCACACTGTGACATTGAATAAATTAGGGTTTAATATTCTGGTTTATAATGTTGGCTTTAGGGTTCTAGGTTTATTCTAGTTTATAATATTGGGTTTAGGGTTTATAATCATAGGGTTTATAATATTAATCGTAGGGTTTATAATCACTTCGGTTTATAATATAAATATTAGGGTTTAATATTATTGACTTGGCTTTATTATATTTTGGGTTTATAATATTAATCCTTTGGGTTTATTAATCTCTTACGTTTATAATATTGTTAGACCCTTACATTTATTAATCCATTTGGTTTATAATTCCAATACTTTCTTAGATTTATAATATTAATCCTTAATATCTATAATAATATATTAGGGTTTATAATATTAATATTGGATTTGACATATTAATCTTGAGGTTATAACATTAATCAGAGGATTTAATATTGATCCCTTGGTTTTATAATCCCTTGCATTTATATTATTAATCTTATGATTTATATTCTTAGGGTTCAATATTAATCATGGGGCTTATAATATAAATCCTAGTATATTTATAAATCTCTTGACTTTATAATATTAATCACAAGGGTTTATAATATTATTGCCTTATGTTTTCAATATTAATCCCCTGGGTTTATCGATCCCCTGGGTTTATAATATTAATCACTTGAGTTTATTAATCTCTTAGGTAAAAAAATCTATCCAACGTCGCAGTGTGATAAGAATCTTCCTAATGCAACAAGAAATGTGGCCATCATTATCACAATTATACATTATATTGCAATTTAATCAATGTCGCATTCTGATATTGAATAAATTAGGGTTTAATATTATGGTCTATGATATTAGGTTTAGGATTTATAATCTTAATGTTTATAATCATAAGCTTTATAATATTAATTTTAGGGTTTTTAATCCCCTGGGTTTATATTATTAATCCTATCATTTATAATCCACTCAGTTTATAATATCAATAATCCCTTAGATTTATTAATTCTTTGAGTTTATAATAATACTAATGTTAGGTTTAATATATTAATCTTAGTGTTTATAATATTAATCACAAGGTTCAATATTAATCCTAAGGTTTATAATTACTTGGGTTTATAATATTAATCCTAGAGTTTAATATTAATCCCTTAGTTTTATATACCCTCGGTTTATAATATTAGTCTTAGTGTTTATATTCCTAGGGTTTAATATTAATCCTAAGGTATGTAATATAATAATCCCAAGGGTATATAATATTAATCTCAAGGGTTTATTAATCCTGTGGGTTTATTGATCCTTTGGGTTTATAAACCACAATCCAATATCACATTGTGACAAAGATTGTCTCAATATCAAAATCAAACATTGTCCAATGTCGCATCGTGACAAAGATTGTCTCAATATGAAAATGAAGCACAGTAAACCATGTTTATGTCATGGTTTATAATAGTTTTCTTGGGGTTTATATATCTTGGATTTGAAATATTTATCCCTTGGGTTTTTAATGCCTTCGGTTTTTAATATTAATCCATTTCATTTATTATTCCTTTTAGTTTATAATATCAATCTCTTGGCTTATTAATCTAAAGATTCATATTCCTATGATTTTTAATATTAATCCTTGGGTCTAATATAAATCCCCTTGGTGTATGATCATGGTCAATTATGGTCCAACATGACATTGTGACAAAGATTTTCTCACTATGAAAATCAACCATGATCCAACATTGCATTATGGCAAATATTGTCTGCATATGAAAATCAATCATGGGCAACCATGGTGCAACATCATATTGTGACAAAGATTGTTTCAATATGAAAATAAATCATAGTCAACCAAGATACTTCTAGGGTTTACAATATTTATCTTATGATTTATGTACCTTGGGTTTAAATATTAATCCCTTTGGTGTAATATTATTCCCTTTGGTTTATAATCCCTTGAGTTTTTAGTATTAATCCCTTGGGTTTATTATTAGTAATATCAATCCATTGGATTTATTAATTGGAAGGTTCATATTTCTAAAGTATAATATTATTGCTCAAGTTTATAATATTAATATTTGGGTTTTATATAAATCCTTAGAGCTTATTTAATTAAAAATAATAATAATTTTATATCTTTTAATAAATAATAGCAATAAATATTAATTAACCATAAAAATAATAATATTGAATAATCTCAGTAATATTAATTAATAATTATTATTATTTTTATTTTTATAATTATATATTTATTAATATGAATATTGATTTCATGATTAATATTTGATTTAATGGTAGTTAATGGGCACTCGTAGTAATCTGTTGAACTATCTTTTCCACCGACTAAACATATTGTCTGCAAACGCAGGAGAACAACTCGTTAGGAAAAAAATGGTAAAATCGAAAACATTGACCAAAGCGATGTTATAGGAATCAATGTTCTAGAAAATACCTACGTATGTTATAGTAGCAAGACACAATATCATTATATTAAGTGGGCCTGTATCCATGAGGTTCTTCGATACCAAAGTCTAAATGCTTTATATATATTTATCAAAAAAAAGTGAACACGACGGTCAAATTCGTACCAGGTTGCCTAACGTTGCGATCGGATTACTTTCTGCCCTTGAATTTTGTGTTCACAGTCGTTTTCAGAGAGGTGTCACGGCTATTGGGAAACAGCTTTGAGCTTTCCTCAAATCTCAGAAGCCGTCGCCTTATAAAATTCCTGGAACTTACTGATCCCGCCGGACTATGACCGGCTATATTAACGGAGTAGTCTCACGCGACGGAGGAATGGAGGAATTGTCTAGACAGTGAAAAGTGCCTAGAGTTCCGGTAAAAAAATTCAAAAAATTTTGTAGAGGCAGTGTTTGAATTGTGTTTTTGATGGTAGAAATTGAATTGTGTTTTTGATGGTGGAAATGGATTCAGCACCATCAAAAATGTCTAGAACCCCTAAAATTTTGAAGTTTAACAACTATAACTTGGATTTACAAAAATTCTTTCCTGTTTTGCTCTAAATATGACTAGAATTTTCGTAACTGTCCCAGCAACTCCTCCACCTCGTTAGACTAAGTGGATACGAACTTGTCATATACAGTTAAGGAGGTAGCATTAATTGCCTAGAGGGTGAAAAGTGGTTCGGGTATAAAAAATTCAAAAAATCTTGTAAAGTCAGGGTTTGATTCGGGTATAAAAAATTCAAAAAATCTTGTAGAGGCAGTGTTTGAATTGTGTTTTTGATGGTGGAAATGGATTCAGCACCATCAAAAATGTCTAGAAACCCCTAGAATTTTGAAGTTTAACAACTATAACTTGGATTTACAAAAATCCTTTCCCGTTTTTCTCTAAATATGACTAGAATCTTGGTAACTGTCCAGGCAACTCCTCCGCCTGGTTAGGCTACGTGGATACGAACTTGTCATATACAGTTAAAGAGGTAGCGTTACGTACAGACTTGTGGACCCTGACATCTCTGTGAATTTATGGAAGTAGAAGGTGGAGCAATACCAGTTCTTGGATTATGATGCAAATGAATATTTTATTCGACCAATGTAAGCAGATTTATGGTATCTTCACAGTCTGGACATTTTACTTCTAAGGAAGAATAATTTACAAGCTGAGCTAATTCATATAACTGGTTATGTCTACATGAAAAAAAAGATGAACATGCGGTATCTACAGTGGAAGGATCTCTGTAGTATTTTGAAGATTGAAGATTTACAAGCAACATCAATTCTACGGCGATCAATGGTTGATCTTCGGGGAAAAAAAATTGATTGCACTGGAAGCATTTTCAGAAATATTTGCATAGTGGTTCAAACCTCGACGTAAACGGACATTAAAATAGTTAAAATTTTCCTGTCGCTCTGTCTTTATGCGGTTGCAATGTCAAAAAGGAGCTACGGACATTAATATGACGCAATTTTGGAGATAATGTCGGTGCAGTTTTACGAAGATAACCTTTTCTGGATGGTTTGACGGAACCTTCTCATTTTGAAAAAAAAAAAAAAATTGGTTGCAAGAATGTTGTTACACAGACAGCTTTAAGTAATATTTTATGATTTTAAAATTCAAATTTATTAACGATATTGATAGACTTAGAACTAAAATGCTAAAAATATTATTATATAATTAGAAGAAATAGCCGAGGATAAAATTTTGTTCATACTTACTTTACGATAAAGCTTTGTTCAGGTTCGATCAAAATCTCTGTATAATATTTTATGATTTTAAAACTCAAATTTATCAATGATATTGATAAACTTAGAACTAAATTCTTAAAAATATTATTATATAATGAGAAGAAATAGCCGAGGATAAAATTTATTCATACTTACTTTAACATAAAGCTTTGCTCAGGTTCGATCAAAGTCTCTGTTTATGATTCGACAGAAAAACAGTTTATTAGTTTTAACACAGCTATGCTTCTCTTCAAACTTCAAGATTCTAACATTCTTGGATTTAGAAATATTGATTTATTGTTGAAGTGTATGAGAATATACATATTTTTTTTAATTTATAATTTATTTATGAAAAAATTATGTTTTAAATTATTACATGCATTTAAATTATTAAAATTGAAATTAAATAAACTAATAATTATAAGTATAAGATTTCAATTTGCAACATTCCAATTTAGTTAGTTTTGAAAAGCAATTTGAACCGTGAAATTTTGTTGTGCTAGATTTTAATATTGGTCGACAGAAATTACATTTTTCAGTATAATTTATCACTTTGAGCCAATAATATTTCATGAAATATTTTAAAATATTTCTGGCAGTAATTATTATTTAAATTTATTTTAAAAATAGAGATGTTTTTTTAATTGAATTAATTAATTAAAACAAATTTTATATAAACATAAATTATACTCATATATAAACAAGGTTTATATTTTTTTGATATTGCTTACTAATAAGCCAAAACATCATTATATAAAAGTGAATTTCCATAATAAACAAATATTTAGACCAATATTAAACACCACATAAGAAGTCAATAATTTTACCATGGAATCTTCTATCTTGAGGATATGGTTTATGAATATGGTAATATTCTCTA
Source organism: Pinus tabuliformis (assembly GCA_031772625.1). NCBI lineage: Eukaryota > Viridiplantae > Streptophyta > Pinopsida > Pinales > Pinaceae > Pinus > Pinus tabuliformis. Next base: position 488,490,519 of record CM062818.1, read on the forward strand.
GGGCATCAATACCAGTTCCCCATTTCAAAGCTCGATCACCTTCCTGCAATGGTTAAGTTTTAATGTGTATGTATATATTTTTTTATTATTTAAAAATCTTACATTGTTATTTTCAAAATAGTCTTTTTATAATAAATTTTTAAAATTTTTACATTTTTATATTAAAAAATAAATATGGATTTCAGATTGCTGTGATTTATACCGTTATCAAAATGTATTTAGGCTTAATCATATCTTTATTTTTGGGTTAATCTTTCAGTGCATCTATTTTGGTTTAAAATGTTAATGTATTTTTAATTATAAATTTATTGGAAAAATAATTTCAAAATTTTAATTTAGTTATTAATAATTATTAGGTGAAGTGTAGATATTTAACTTATTTTGAATAGTCTACAATATTTTTAATAGTAATTATAAATAAAACATTGAGATTTATTTTAAAAAATTGTTTAAAAAATAGTTCTATTGAATTAAAGTTTTCAAAATATTAATATAATTATTAGTAATTATTAGGTGAATGGTAGGGATTTAACCTACATAGAATATTTTAGAATATTTTTAATAGTAATTAGAGATCAAGATTTTGATCTACCTAGAAAATATTTATGTTGTTTCTGCCTTTTCAATTAAATTGATCAATTAAAAAAATGTCATATGACCATAACTTATGGGTTTTTTGGATATGTAATATTAGTGAACACAATGCCTATTTAAAAAGTAAAAGTATCCATAATAGAATATAGTGAATCTCATGTAGCCAAAAATTCTTATTAATTTAGAAGATAAATAAATATAAAACTCCACGATTAAAAATCTAGTGTGTTATATATATATATATATATATATATATATATGGTGTTATATATATATATATATATAATTCTTTTAATATACAGGGATATATGACTAAATTATTAATTTGTATATAAAGTATGTTTATAATTTGAAATAAATGATAATTTTAATTTCTTGAAAATTAATATATAACTGTAACATTTTTATTATTTACATGGTATATTCGGTGAATCTTTGAAATGATGAACAGTTCTAAACCAGATATAATTGATTATATTTTTATCACTTATTATAAATCACAAGATACCTTGTTTAGTGTGGAGAGTGATGGAACTAGGAAGACTCACCAAAGTGAGCTTGATCATTTCATTCATAAACATAGAAATTTATACGAGTGACAGTCATAGATTCTATAGCAAATGTCATTATTTCTTCCATTAAATCTACCGACTGCCCTGCGGACTGCTGCTGACTAGCCATCATGGAAACAGGGATCGAACAACATGATTATTCTAACAAACCTCACCTTAATCACGACGACCTAAATTTTAAAGTGCTTGTTGGTCTCAGTCTCAGCTAGGCCTTACAACAGTACATAAAAAAAATTGATAAGGGGGCTTTCATATTTTACTGTTGGTTTCACACAACACAACTCTCTTCGGCACATACGGTGTTGTAGACATTCCTATCTATGAAAACTCCATTGGATAACATCTGCACCACACAGGTATCATGGTCAACACAAACATCTTCATCGGAGACTCGGTTGCAGACACTCTTATATGCCAAAACTCCACTCAATATTATCTGTGCCACACAGGCTTCATGGTCGACACAATCTTCATCAGCGGACACTCAGTTGCAGACACTCTTATCTGCCAACACTCCACCAGATACTCTTTGTGCCACAAAGGTAGTCGACACTCGGTTGCAAACACTCTTATCTACCAACACTCCACTAGATCTATCTACGCCACACAGACATCACAGTCGACACAATCTTCATTAGCGAACACTCGGTTGCAGACACTCTGATCTGGCAACACTCCATTAAATCACTCTTTGCACCACATAAGCGTCACAGTCGACACAACCCTCTTCAACGAACACTCCATTGCAGACACTCCTATCTACCAACAGTGCACTAGATCACTCTTTGCGCCACACAAGCATCATGGTCGACACAATCTTCATTAGCGGACACTCGGTTGTAGACACTCCTATCTGCCAACACTCAATTGGATATTATCTAGCCACATAAGCGTCACGGTCAACACAATTTTCATCAGTAGACACTCGGTTGCACACACTCTTATCTTCCAATATTCCACTAGATCTACGCCACACACGCATCAATATCCATCAACGAGCACTCAGTTAGACATTCTCATTCTCATCTGCCAACACTCCACTAGATCTATTAACCCCACACAAGTGTTACAGACAACACAACCCTCTTCGAGGGACACTCCACTAGAAACAACACTTTGCAACAATCTCAACAGCACGGCATACTCCACTTCGCCTTCACAACTACTGAGCCCTCCTCTGCCTCTTCACACCACGGAGCCCACAACTATGCACACCATTGAGCTTAGATCTGGTTCTGAACAAACACGGTCACACACTTCTAGGGTCACACGTATTCCCTCTTCCGACAACGCTGGACCTCACACATCTCCATGGTCACTATAAGGTGGTCTCTCAACAGCTCATTAGAGCTTTGTCTACAACGCAAAATCAACAGGATGGAAATATCCATAGGCCGGTTTATCTACACAAGCACTTCGTTACATGATACACAACAATCAACAGTTGCAATTACCTCAGGCTGCAATCGTCCTCGGCACAACAGGGGCACAATCCACGACTTTACACACTCCAGGTTGTGGCTCTCAACTACAAGAGGCCCTCCCTCTCCTTCGTCGGAACTCTGCAGACAACAACTCTATTCCATGGCTCGCAGGCTTCTCAGACAGTCCGCACTCTGTATTTCGCTTCAACACACAGATCCATTTCTAACAAATAACAATGCCCAAGATCCCACGCAACAGGAGAAACAACTCTTACAACAGATCCTGCATGGTCTTCTGTGGCTTCGTGGATGTCTTAATTCTCACCACACTTCCACGCACCAATTTGCCATGCTGCCTCTGTTGCTCATATCAGAGAAAAAATTGAACAAAAAAATACACTTGCTAGACAAGCGCTCTACTCTCCACGGCTCTGTTAACGTAATTTTTCTTCTAGGTAGTGGCAGTAGCAGCTTCTTTAAAGCTAGGGTTTTCGTTTGAATTACCACTAACCCTTGTCACGTCCAAGTATTTGGCGTTGTAGAAGTTCCTCCCAGAGGCATTAGAAGGGGGGCCAGATCGAGTTATGATGACATTCTTATTAGTACTCGACCAAGATTCCACCGTACTGGTCTCGCTGCTACTCTGGTTGGCCCTGGGGTAGCAAAATCAGTCTTTGCCTTCCTCGCTGCATTATCGTAAGCCCTCACAACTTCTTACAAGGTGGTCGCCACAATCAGGGCTTTGTGACTCCATGCGTGGTAAATCAGTTTCTTCAGCGAGGACTGCACAACCAACGCTTTTCCAACGATGCTCTACTGAACTTCACTCTCCACAGAAAATCCGTCTCATGTGCTTTGCTCCAGCGCTAGTGCACTTAATCTACTCTGACGCCTCCATCGTCGGCTTCTCTGCTCACTCCCTAGGCATGTCTGTTTGCCTTTGCCACCTGACACCCGATTTCCTTCTTGACCTTCTCTTTCCCATGTAGCCTTCTCGACCACTCTTTTTCCATAACAGTACCAGTTCTTTGTCTCCTTGCAATAGTCAAGGTTTCTCCAACAATTCGCATCCACAAGAGAATCATAATCCCTATTTGGGTCCATGTAAACTGCCCCAATGGAGGAAGTAAACACCACACGGCGCACTCCAGCCACTGCACAAGCATCCAGGACGTTCTTTGTCCCATTCACAGCTGGCTCCACCATTTATTCAGGATCATCTGTGACGGGAGAAGCAACATGGAAGACTCCTTGACATTCAATGATTGTATTCAAAAGGCTGTTGTAGTCCATAAGATCTTCTTTTACCAATGTCAGCCACTGCTCTGCACCTTCCAGCTGTTTGAGATGAGCATTCTTCTGATCCCTTGGTAGCAATCAGATATTAAGGGAACATCGATGCTATCAAGTCAACCACATCACCTGGTGGAGAACACTCTCGACACATAAATAGCGGCCTGAAGTTGATGGGATATCGTAAACCAGGGCGCTTCCACTTGTTGCTGCTCTCAATGGCCTCCATACAACACGTAGCTCCAGGCGTGTCTCAAGCTCGGCCTCCATACAATGCACAGTTCTCTCTGGTGGATCACATCAACGCAGCAACGAGACTCACTGAATCTTCACACTGCTCAACATCACCGAGCTTACTCGAACCAGCTCTGATACCAGTTGATGGAACTGGGAAGTCTCAATGAAGTGAGCTTATCATTTCATTCATAAACATAGAAATTTATACAAGTGACAGCCAAAGATTCTCTAACAAATGTCATTATTTAATGACCTAAATATACCGACTTCTGTCAACTCCCCGTTGATTACCACTTACTAGCCGTCATGCGAAGAGGGCAGTGTGATTATTCTAACACAGAGCCCTCGAGCATTGTATCAAACTTTGGAGCGATAGTGAACGTATTTTATTCCCAAAACTCAAACTCTTCTTGATTTCATGTGCGGTATTGAAGTCGATAGTATATGTTCTTAACCTTTATTTAATTATATATATATAATGTTTATATCTTTGTAAACATGAAATTTGACTGAGTGTCGTGATAGCCAAGTTAAGATTAACCGGAGACGATGTCAGCAATCACGACACGTAAAGGCTGATGTGGGAGAGGAAATAAAAGATCAAACATTCGACATTTCATATTGCTGTGACTAAAAAAGATATTTGGAATAATGTTTTCATGGTAAGAGAAAAGTATGTGTTTATTCTTATACCTGTTTTGGCCACCTATTTCGTAATAATAAACAATGTTATATATAAAATAGTGAGCAATTTTAAAAGAAAACAACTAGCAATGAAAAAAATATTTGATTAATGAAAGTATATAATAATTATTTTTATGTTGATTATAAATGTATTTTTTAATGGAAAGATAATGATATAATTTTTTATAATACTGTAATATTTTTAAATATATAAGGAATTTTTGGATGTAAATTATATAATTAAAATTTATAATCCAAAAAACAAAACATAATATAATATACAGCACGAACAAAGTAAAAAATTGAAATATATATAATATATGGATATTACTTTTGTTTATGGGGACTTTAGGTTTGATGGATATCGGTCAGTATATTTGATATACCCATAGATTGTTTTTCTATTTAATTCATTAAATTTAATTATCATTATTTATATATGCTAGTACAACTACATTAAAACATGTAACTAATATATACTGATAGGTGTATATAGATCATATAATGTAATATATTTATCATAAAAGTTATGTAAAACTCATATATTTACTAGTTAAATATGTATTAGTTGAAATCAAAAACTATTTTGATAAATTTCTAACTAATTTAGTTTGTCATCTTTCCCTCTAGTTCTCTATAGTGAATACGTTGGTGATTGGATGGAAGCAGATTCTACACATAACCAAGAGTTAGACTACAATTCTCTACCATGTTGGTGTCACTTGTACCCAAGAAATTCATTGCCACAACATGCCTTCGAACATCAAAAATAAAAATAAAATTACGTAGCTTTATACATGAGAACGATGAAAACTGCACGTTCTCTGCCATATCAGAGAGACTAAAGGATTCCTTCTCCTCTGTCATATGAGAGCACACAATCTGTACAACAACTGCTTGGCACATGTACACAAAATCCGAAATTAAGAAGTGTGCAGATGAAGAAATAATGCTTAACGAGGAATAACTAATTTTGGCCTTTGCAAGGCTAAATTGTAGAGGTAGAAACATGTCATTACATTCCACAGACAGACTCTCGGCAAGGCTCAATAAGATCGATAAGATGGTAATTTGGTTGTCTTTCTTGACTACTATTGACTCGGTACGCCTTCTCACCTTTACTTGCATGTTCCTTTATCTTTCATGATTATGTTAGTTTGACAACGAATTAGGTAAAATTGTAAATAGACAGTTGTATACCGAATAATTAGTTATATAACGGTAGTTGGTGATATAAAACTATCGAATGCTCATGAAATGAAGAACGGAGAATCATTGTTTAATAAAGTCCAATCCAAATTCAGTTTCGTTTCTTGGTCATTCTGTTGTGCTTTCTTCTCCTATTTTTCCTACTATTATTTAACAAGTGGTATCAGAGCTCCGAGGGTGGTGTGCCTAGGGGTAAAGAATTGGTGCTGCTGTTTTCTGTCCGCTTGAGAAGCCGTGAGAACCTGCGCTAATCTGCGGCTGTGCGTTGATCAATTTTTTTCCCTTTGCTGCGTTGAAAAGACCAATGTGTGTTCTCTGCGTGAATTGTTGTCTGGAACGTTGTTAAGAGTTCAGAACCTGTGTATGTAAAGACCAGAACGTTGTTTCTCTTGCGTTTGAAGAGATTAGAACGTTGTTTCTCCTACGTGAATGGCAGAGTGATGTGTGTTGGAGCAGAAAGGGTGCTACTGTGTCCTGCGTGAATTGTTGTCCAGTGCTGTGGGGCAGAGTGAATTGCTGTCTGTGTGTTGGAGCAGAAAGGGTGCTGCTGCCGTTTGTGAGAAAAGTGACCAGTCTGCACTGCCAGCCCATCTACCTGCGTGAAGGAGAGGAGGAAAGTGTTGCCAGAGGCCTGGCTTGTGGATCCGGGTAATTTTTTTTGGCTAAATTTTGAGAGAAATTTTTTCCCACAAGTTTTCCAGAAATCTGTAACAGGTGGATTTTATTTAAATTGAAGGAAAGATTTCATTTAAATTGAAAAAAAAAAACAAAGGGTTTCTTCCATTAAATTGGTGAAAGGAAACAAAGGATTTTCTGCTGAATTGGGGAAATTTTTTTTTAGTTTTTTTTTAGCAAGACAAACAAAAATATATATAAACCCTAGTTGAAAGACTGAAACCCTAGGAACAAAAAATGGGCAAGATGTCAAATGCGAAATTCAAGGTGGAGAAATTCACCGGAAAGAGCAATTTTGCTCTTTGGAAACTGAAGGTTAAGGATCTGCTTGTGCAGCAAGGGTTGCACAAGGCATTGGATGAGGCAACTAAGAAACCTGCAACCATGACTACTACAGACTGGGAGGACTTCGATGCACGAGCTCTCAGTACCATCCGGTTATGCCTAGCGGATGAAGTTCTCTTCAACATTGTTGAAGAGACTACGGCGTCAAGATTGTGGGAAAAACTTGAAAACCTCTATATGACAAAATCATTAACCAACAGAATTTATCTGAAACGACAGTTATACAGTGTTCGAATGAAAGAAGGTTCAAACGTTGCAGAACATTTGAATGTTTTTAATACACTAATTTGTCAATTAACAGATATGGAAGTCAAGATACAGGAAGAAGATAAAGCCATAACCTTGTTGTGTTCTCTGCTTGAATCATGGGATCACTTCGTAACTTCAATCAGCTTCAGCTCTACTTATTCTTTGAAGTTTGAATCAGTCGTGGGAGCTCTTCTGTCTGAAGAAGTACGAAGGAAATCCAGCACTGAAACAGTTGCATCGGAAGCCATGGTCGCTAGAGGACGCTCAAAGGAAAGAGGAGAAATACCAAGGGGGTCTTCCAGGTCAAAATCGAAGGGCAAGAAGTCTAAGGCAAAATGTTGGAACTGCGGTAAAGTTGGACACTTGAAGAAGGACTGTTGGAAATGGAAGGAATCCGAAAACCTGAAGAATGAAGCAAATCAAGCTGATTCAGGTATGGTAGACGAAGTTTTATCTGCTGAAGAATTGTGTATGATAGATGAAACTTCACCTGAATGTAATGTCTCTCAGAGTTTTGATAGCTGGCTGTTAGACTCTGGTGCTTCGCATCACATGTACCCACATAGAAATTGGTTTACTTCGTATGAAAATGTAAACGGTAGTTCTGTGTTTATGGGTAACAATATGTCATGTCAGACTGTTGGGATGGGAGATATCAGGATTAAGATGTATGATAGCATAGTTAGGACATTAACTAGTGTTAGACATGTACCTGATTTGAAGAAAAATTTAATCTCTTTAGGAGTGTTGGATTCAGATGGTTATAAGTTTACAGGTCAGGATGGCGTCTTGAAAGTCTTCAAAGGAGCCCTTATGGTTATGAAGGCAGAAAAGGTCGGAAATCTTTACAGGTTAAAAGGAAATACTCAGGTCGGTGAAGCAGTGGTTGCGTCAGAAAAGGACGAAGCAGGTACTCGTCTGTGGCTTCAGCGTTTGGGTCATATGAGCGAGAAAGGTCTTCATATACTGATGAAACCTAAATCTCTTCCCGGTCTGAAATCCTTGAATTTAGATTTCTGTAAACATTGTGTGTATGGAAAACAGTGTAAACAGAGATTTAAAGTTGGAAATCATAATAGTAAAGATGTTTTAGACTACATTCATTCTGGTCTGTGGGGGCCTTCCCCTGTTGTGTCATATGGAGGTGCATTGTATTTTTTAACGTTCATTGATGATTACTCTCGTAGAGTTTGGGTCTATATGCTAAAAAGGAAAGCTGATGTATTAAATGTCTTTAAACAATTTAAAGTAATGGTAGAGAAAAGAATAGGCAAATCTATTAAATGTCTAAGAACTGACAATGGTGGTGAGTTCACTTTTGTTGAATTTGAACAATACTGTAAGGATGAGGGCATTGTTAGACACAAAATTGTTGTTTATACTCCTCAGCAAAATGGTGTTGCTGAGCATATGAATCAGACTCTTATGGAAAGAGCCAGAAGCATGATCAGCAATGCTAACTTGCAAAAGGAATTGTAGAAGTAGTATCTACTGCTTGTTATTTAGTTAAGAGATCACCTTTAGTAGCAATTGATTGTAAAATTCCTGAAGAAGTTTGGACAGGTCAGCCTTGTGACTATTCTCATTTGAGGATATTTGGCTGTGATGCTTATTCTCTTATTCCGAAAAATCAACGTTCAAAATTAGATCCAAAGTCGAAATGTTATGTCTTTGTTGGGTATGACTATGCAGTGAAAGGATATAGGTTGTGGGATCCTACATTGCGAAAGATAGTCATTAGTAGAGATGTAACATTTGATGAATCCTCTTTGTTAAAATCAAATGTTGAAAGAATTGAACAGGAACAGGTATCGCCGAGTTAACCAGCTCAGTTGGAGGCTAGATCTTTTGGTGACAGTCGAAAGGAAGGAGAGACTTCTGGAGACAAAGGTGTTGAAGACACAAAGGAAGCTGTTGAAGCTTCTGAACCAGTGCAAGTTTCTGAACCAGTTCAGCAACCAGCCGCTCTGAGAAGGTCTACAAGGGAAAGGAAAACTCCCAAAAGGTATGAAGATTCTGCTTCATCTGTTGCTTTGGTTACTGAAGATGGGGAACCTTCTTGTTATCAAGAAGCAGTAGATGATACAGATAGTGAGAAATCGAAAATGGCTATGGAAGAAGAAATGGACTCCTTAGCCAAGAACAATACCTGGGATCTTGTAGAGCTTCCTGAAGGGAGAAGTGTTGTTGGATGTAAATGGGTCTTCAAGCTGAAACGGAAAGTTGATGGTAGTATTGAAAGGTACAAGGCGCGACTGGTAGCAAAAGGGTATTCTTAGGTTGAAGGTATAGACTTTCATGAGATTTTTTCTCCAATTGTAAAACTTATTTCTATACGTACTGTGTTGGCACTAACTGCGTTGCTTAATCTTGAGTTAGAATAGTTAGATGTTAAAACAACTTTTCTACATGGTGATTTGCACGAAGAGATATATATGGAAAAACCAGAAGGTTTTGTACAAGGTCGCAGCAGAAGATTAGTTTGCAAGCTCAGGAAATCATTGTATGGTCTGAGGCAGTCTCCCAGACAATGGTACAAGAAGTTTGATTCCTTCATTATCTTAGCTTTGTATGTTGACGATATGCTTATTGCAAGCAAAAGCATGGAAGAGATCAACAGGTTAAAGGCTCAACTCTCTAGGACGTTTGATATGAAGGATCTTGGAGCAGCAAAACATATCTTGGGCATGGAGATACACAGAGACAGGAAAAATGGTAAGCTTTGGTTGTCACAACAGAAGTATGTGGAGAAGGTACTTGAAAAGTTCTCTATGAATAATGTGAAACCTGTTAATGTTCCTTTAGCTTCCCATTTTAAGATTTCTTCGGTTTTGAGTCCTAGAGCTGATGAAGAAAAGCAGTATATGTCTCATGTACCATATGCAAACGCTGTAGGCAATTTAATGTATGCGATGGTATCTACAAGACCTGACATTTCACATGCAGTTGGAGTTGTCAGCATGTTCATGGCAAATCCAGGTAAAGAACATTGGCAAGCAGTGAAATGGGTGCTTCGATATCTAAGAGGCACAAGTGATCATTGCATTGTCTTTAATGGTAGTGAAGGATCAGTCTGCGGATATGTAGATGCTGACTATGCAGGTGATTTGGACAAAAGAAGATCTACTACAGGTTACGTCTTTACTCTTGCAGGTGGAGCAATTAGTTGGATGTCAAAGCTTCAAGACACGGTTGCATTGTCCACTACTGAAGTTGAATATATAGCTGCTTCAGATGCCAGTAAAGAAGCAATCTGGGTAAAGGGTTTGCTTGATGAGATTGGAAGGACGCAAGAGAAAGTGAATGTACTTTGTGACAGTCAAAGCGCTATTCACTTGGCTACAAACCCTGCCTATCATAGCAGAACCAAGCACATTGATGTAAGGTATCATTTTCTGAGACATGTGATCGATGGCGGAAAAGTAGCTCTTAAAAAGGTCCATACACAAGAAAATTGTGCAGACATATTCAAAAAGCCAGTTACAGTAGAGAAGCTGCGGTGGTGTTTAGCTTCTCTTGGCTTGCAGGAAAGATGATGAATGGGAAAATTGTTGTCAAGGTGGAGTTTGTTAGTTTGACAACGAATTAGGTAAAATTGTAAATAGACAGTTGTATACCGAATAATTAGTTATATAACGGTAGTTGGTGATATAAAACTATCGAATGCTCATGAAATGAAGAACGAAGAATCATTGTTTAATAAAGTCCAATCCAAATTCAGTTTCGTTTCTTGGTCATTCTGTTGTGCTTTCTTCTCCTATTTTTCCTGCTATTATTTAACAGATTATACATGCACCATGATCTAATATTTCTATATAGATATACGGATGCCAAGAGCATAAATTGGGTTAAGAATGCATAATTTTATATAAATATGAATACCTTGTGTGTGAGAAATAAGTTGTGGCAATTTTCTTTTAATTATTTTCATTTTGTATAAAAAGTTGTGATATTCAAGTATGGATGTTCTCACTTAGTTCATTCATGGAAAGACACATTCCTTTTAATGAAAACTTTCTTCAAGGAGTTAGATTGAGGCCCATAGGTTGGTGTGATATTCTTGGCCTTGGTGGTAAATGTGATTATTTTATTATTTACAATGGGCATATAGTTCGAGTAATATTTTGAACCCATAAATACCATATTATGACAATTTCCATGAGGAAAGAACATGAGTTCATATGCCGATAGAAAAATAAATGTTGGATTGAAGTTCTTTCCGAAAAGAATAATCATTTCTTTGGGATGATATCATATTGTTTTATATATGTAATTTTTTAGTGAAAGGAATAAGTGATGATGATAATATATATATGTATATGTATATATAGTAATGAATAATTATTGTTATAGATCCTTTGAAGAGAAACATTATGTGCATGTAAGAGGGAATAATTATTATGTTAGGGTGTAGAAAAGAGAATAAGTGAATATGTAGTTGCACATTATTATGATTAATGTCTTGAAAAAAAACAGAGAATGTGCATTTGCATGCATGAAAACAATAGCTAAAGAAATGCAGGGATAGAATATTTATTGAGCTAGATTTCTTTAAAAGGAATATATTGTTTCTTGAAAATAAGAAGATGTGCTTATATACACATAAATAATAGTCATATTGTTTAGTTCTTGGAAAATAATTTGTGTGAGATACATAAAACAATAGCCATCATCTTAATTTCTCTTAGAAAGAAAATGTGTTTATTTTGCTACAATCTTGCAAAGAGAAAAGTGTGTTTTCATGCATGATAATAGTATATATTATGTTAGCTTTCCCTTAGAAGGGGACATGCATTTGGATGCATAATAGTAATAATAATAATATCTATTGTATTATAAAGATTACTTAGTTACATGCACAAAGAAGAAGTTGATGGGCTAACTTTCTTCGAATAAGTTTTTATCTAATTACATGCATGAAAAACAAAGTTAAGTTGCTAGTATCCTTTAAATTAAAATGGATGGTTACAGTCATTTTCCTTTGGAAAAGAATGTGTGCTTGTACGGTGAAGGATATTAGTAATGTGGTATTTATTTTAACATGTTTTTTCTTATAACTAAAGCATGACAAATGTTGTTAGAAGAAGCATGTTGTGATATTTTATTTACATTTCATGTATGCACATGAATAGATGTTGAAGAGTCACTATTAAAAATTGATTACTAATTGATAAATACTTTATGTAATCATGATATCAAAGTATGTCGATGAAAACAATGGCAAGAAAGGATGATGACTTGTGCAAAGGATAAATTATGGTTAACATTATGGCAGGTAATGATGTAAGGGTCCGTGCATATTGGGGAATGCAAGTTGTAGGATGGTCCACTGATAGAAAAACCAATCTACAAAGATATAGAGATTGAAGTTTTGTGTCTAAATGATATCATGATAATTGTAATAGATTTTATCTAGATATGTTGTATTTAAATAATATGTCTTTGCAAGATTTTATAACAATGGTTAAGGGATGAAATCCCTTACAATCCATTAAGTGGGGTGAACACCCTCATGAGCGTTTAATAATTAAAATTAAATGTTTGTTGATTTTCAGCCTATGGCGTTTCCAAGGTATACCATTGTCTAATGGTGTGGTTTCTTGTTGTGCTACTTTTATGACGTGGATTCCTTACATGAGTTGGTGTTTATAATATCAAATATGTGATTAACTAATATAGTTAAAGGAATCATGAAAATGATACAAGGTTACATCAGAAAGTTTATGTTAATATGCTACAATAGTGGTTGTTAATGGTTATGTATTCCTTTACTAATTTATTGTATGTAATAATTAAGTTTTTATCTAGTGGTTAATGAGAAATTTGGATTGGCTATTTGGATAGTTACCCATTGGTAAATCGTGTAAAAAAATTCTAATCATATGCATTCCATGCGAGGTTACCGAGGGATGTTACAAGTGTTATCAGATCTAGGTTGCAACACTAAAGCCTTTTTGGAATTGGTAAGTGGAAAAGAAATAGAGGTATGATACTAGCAGGCATCATCTTAGGTATGATTCTCACAATCTATATATTGAAATATGTAGTAGACTAATTTTGACATGAAATGCATGATGTGTGTTTATAATTACATTGAAGAATAGTAAGCAATAAAGTTTGTTGCAAAACTGTGTTCATCACATTTGAATCTTGTTGACGATAAAAGACAGTAAAAACTTTGATATACATATCAACAACCTCAGTACTCACCAGTGAAAGTTAGATTTGATCACCAACCTTTGCATATATGGAAATATTACTGATGCATTTAATGAACATGACTAAAGTTATGATCCACTACTTATAAAGAATAAATAAATAAATGTAAATTATTGGGAATGTCCTTGAAGAGGACGTTAGTGTGTTTGAAAGGGGAAATGAAAGAACCGCTTTCAATGTTAAAAATAAACAATTAGTCAAGTAGTGAGACTTGATTGTAATAGATAGTTGTTGATTGAGTCTTTTCATGGATGCATTAAGACGGTTAGTAGCATTGATTAGTTGGTGTTGCAAAACTAAATATTAAAATTTATATGCATTAATTGGTTTGATTAAAACTTATTTCAAGTTGTAAACAAATGATTATGGTAGTTGCTTCATATATTGGTCTATTGGTAACGGTACATTGTGAGAAATTAGAAATGTTTGAATTGTTACCCTAATTATATTGGCATTTACACATTAATGAATATTTTCATATACTTTTAGGCATGAAAGTATTTTATACATGAAAATAAAATGAGTGCGAGAGTGAATACTTGTTTAAACAATGCATATTTATGACCAAAACTTCTTGAAGGTGACAAGAACTTGGATCATGATATAGTAATCTCATTAAAATGATTAACTAGATGGTTCTATAAACTTAATGATAGTAGTAGAGAGATCGAATGTTGATTACCTTGTTTTTTAAGCTTCACAACTCTAGAAATTGATGATTCGAGGGTGATGTTAGTTATCATGCATTAATCGTTGTTGATTTGATGCACGCATACAAATGAAATGATATGTTGCATGTGTTAGAAACTAGGGAAATGTTAATGACTAAAGTATTGTTTCCTTAATTATTGTTTTGTAAGAAAAAATAACTTGATGGAAAACTTCGATTTACATTTTTTTGGATGTAACATAGGGAACATGTCTCCTTACTTTTTATGTTTTTTATAATTCATGAAAGTGGTTTATGAAAAATAACAGGATCAATACCTTTATACATGTTGAACTATTGAGAACATTGATAAAATGTCTTATGTATAACAATATTTTTTAGAAGGTATAGTTTTAATAAAAAATCACTGTGACTAATGTCGTTGATGGTATTAAGCACGGGTAGCTTAATGGCCACACAAGAACTAGTGAAGGTAAAATGTTGCAATGTGAATTGCAACACTAAATGAGAAAATATAATATTATGATACCAATGATTATGTTATTTGGAAAATCAAAATGTATACCACATGTATGTAAGTTATGTTTCTTGTCATTCTAGATATTGTGGATACATGTTGAGAGCCAAGTATAAATGAATGGTGTACATAAATGTTTCTTTTGTTTTATTGACAATGTGCATATGGTTCATTATGTAAACTACTATGGGAAAGAGTGTTAAAAGATAATTTTACATGCCAGAAAGTTGTGGACAATTCTTAAAGGCTAAAAGGCATTCGGTTCATGTTGGTTTCCTGCACGGAGGGGTTGATGACACTTGCTTGCTCGAATTTACTTTCCCTAGAGATAGATGATCTCAGTAAAGGAAAATAGTTCGCCAAGGTGGTCAAGAGAGGAAAAAGCTTGAGGCAACTCTATAGATTTTGGATCTTGTTCATAGAGGCCCAAAATTCCTCATAGAAGAGACGTTGTCAGAGGAATAGGCAAGATGCTATCCGAGGAATAGGAAAAATGCTTCCATGAGGAATCATGTATTATATCGTGTGTGGTCATTAGAATTCTTGAGTTGGTTAGCCATTGGAATTCCAAACTGGACCTGGTATGGTCTGTGTTAGAGAGTTGAGTGGATATGAAAATGGCTCAATTTGGTTCTAGAAACTAGTTTCCCATTGGTTGGGAGGAGTATTATTTTGCCTACTGTAGTTCTCATAATAGAACAAATTAACTAATTAGTTATGTGTTGTGTTAGAAATGATTTTTCTATATAATTGTGTAAATATTTTATGTACATCTTCACATAAAAAGAGCTTAATTGTCGGTAAAGAATTATTGGAAGTGTAGTTCCTTTATTGTATTCTCAACCTTATGAATGTCTTTAGAAGGGGCTAAGAAAGTTTTCACTTGATGCAATTATTGATCATTTTGATTATAGAGAGCTAGGTCCTCTCTCAATAATTTTAGAAATATTGTGTGGATATCTTTAGCGGGATCTACCATAGTGTAACCCATGTGGTGTAGTCATGTATCATTATGATGATTTAAAGGGTTGGTGCTCTTTGATTATTTGTAGAAGTATTGTGGTTAAAATATCCTTTGACATTGCATGAATGATTGATAGTTTAAAATATTTTATTTGATTGAAAATGTTGTGACTAATGCGACTATGTTGACTTTATTGATCGTATATTATAGGGTTCTTTCCATGGAGGTTGTCAAACCACCTTCAGTTAAATTTATTGCGTAAGGAAACCATGGTTTTCATGAGTAATTGGTAAGTAATGGTAAGTTGGCATAGACATGTTGTTTTGTTTCTATGAATGGTCAATAAGTGATGGAAGTAGAAATTCCTCATCTTTGTAGTTGTAAATGATTATGACTATTGATAGAAGGTTATTATTTTTCTTACCGATATTTTATGGAAAAAAATATTTCATTTTGAAGGGGAAGGGTATCCTTTTGGGTTGTTTAGATCATTGATGATGATGATGATGGTAGTGTTTAATGTCCATTGAGACCAAATTGGTCTATCAGACCTATAATTTTCTTAGTTTTTAATTGTCTGGATCCTCGTTTTTCTTAGCGAGATTGGTGCTATAGCTTTATTTTTTTCTCTAGATTCTTCCAACTTCCTTTATCTTGCATCTCCTTCATCTCTTCTGGTTCTTGGGACATTGGTGTCTTAGCTTTGCGGTCTATTGTGTTTGTCCTTTTAAAGATAGTCGAAGAACAAGTTTGGTCTAGGAGATCTAATTTGCTGTTAAATGAAGATTTATTTTGTGTGATATTTGAATCCTCATAACTATTGATGCTTGAGGGGTCGTCGAGTTCTCCTTTTTGTTGTTGGGTAGGACTTTCTCCCTGCTTGTCTTAAGAGCTGTTTCTTTCTTGCCCGACTTCATGTGATTCAAAGTTTGATCTAGAGTATTCTTCTTTGATGATAGTGTAGTGTTCTTTTTGTGCTCCTTCCCACCATGTAGATCTGTGGTGGTTTTTTCTAGCAAAATTTTTCTGGGAGGCTTTTGGGCAATTTTTGGCTAGATGGCCTGTCTCAAAGCAGGATCGACATCTGAAGAGGACACTTTCATAATCGAGTTTCTGGTCCCACACATAGCCTTTACTTGTTAGGTTTATTTTAGCTAGGAATCTGGTGCTGAAGTCCATTTCCACACAAATGTGTGCATAGGTGGTTATGGCATATTCATCTATTTCTGGGCACCTGCAGTAAAATTTCTCAATTACATTTCCAATGGCTTTTAGCGAGGAGAGATTCCAGAGATGCAAAGGTAGGCTTGGTAATCTCACCCAAACTAGTGCTGAGGTTATGATTTCTGTTGAGGGATCAAATGATGGGTTCCATGGCTTCATGAATAGGCTTGATTTTTCCTAAAACCAAGGGCCAAAATCTAGAATACATTGTCTGCTTTTAGGATTTTCAAAATCTACTATAAAAAAACCCCTAACACAGGGGTAGATATTAATTTCATCAGAAATGACAGGCTTCCATACCTCTGAGATCCAATTGTGGAGAGTTGTTAGCCACAGCCAAAAACCATTGAACTGGAAGAGTTGGGCACTTTCAGAAAACTTCAAAGCCTCATCGAGTGAGGCCAGAACCACCTGGACAGTGGGAGTCGGGGCTTCACTAACAATATGGGCAAGAGCTTGCCCTCCAAAAGTGGACGGAACTGAGCCAAAAACTATTTTCACAAAGCTGGGAGCCATATTTTACTTGCCTGTAGAACCCAGCCGCAAAGAAATAAGGCAGAAAATTGGATCTAGAACTAGCCACAGAAGATTGAATAGGTAGTTTGTCTATGAAATTGGTTATTGCCATTGATAACCCCACAACGTGAGACAACAGAATCCGAGACCCGAACACAGAGAAATAAAGCAAAAGATTAGATCTAGATCTAGCCGCAGAAGATTGGATCTAGAACCCAGCCGCAGAGTCTTAGTAAGCCTTTTAATCCTAGCTTTGATAAGACAGGAAAAAGCATACCACTGGGCACATTGCGTTCATTCAAAATCGCAGATGTTTGATCCAAAGTAGTGCTACAGGTTCTATTAAAAATTGCTGCAGACGGAAAACATAACATACACCATAGTAAATCGAGCTTAGCCGGACCTCCCCTACGATCCCATTGTCATAATCCTCAAATTTGAGCCAGAGCTTGACTGCATAAGCGAAGGCTTGGAAATTGCTGCAAATCCCATTATAAGGAACAACTGAAACGGAAATTGCCATAATGTAGGTTCTAATGTTTAGTTTTTAAATATTTAGTTGTGTTGGCCGAGGTCGAACTAGAGAACGAGTAGAAGCTATTTAGAAAAGGAGCAATGTTGATATCTTAAACCGGAAGTAGATTCGTCTGCCGGGAGTCGAACCCACGTCTTTCACTTGAAAGGCAACAATATTTATTATGCTTTCCTGTCGACTGGAAATACTCCGCAGAAGAGCGCATTAGAATGCTTAAATTAGAGATCAAACATCAAGGAAGGTGTTCACTTTAATGGGGGAGTATCTAACATGTCTACCATAAAAGCTTATGTAAAAATCATATATTTACTAAGTTGAATATTACGAAGAAGTGCTTGAAATAAAGAACCGCTTTCATCATTTTATAACTAATTTAGTTTGTCATCTTTCCCTTTAGTTATTTATGGCGAATATGGCAGTGATTGGATGGGAAGGGGTTTGACACATAACAAGGAGTTAGATTGTAGTTCTCCACCTCCCTACCTTGACAAAGCTACCAATGGCATTGTCTATGCCTTTAAGGGTTTCTTCCTTCCAATATTTCTTTGGAAAAGGAAAGAATCCAACCTACATTGGGGCGGCAAGAAAGTCTTAGTACCCCCACTCAATATTATACTACTCTTTCCAAAACCATATTAAGAGCCTCACATTATTAAAAGAATAAGAACATCCTTCACAAAGTCTCGATTTTTCTTCATAGATGGAGAAAATGACTGTGAATAATCCCCTTTCGCCTAGCTTCAATTTTATTTTACCCAAGGAGTTTAATTTATTTTTTTATCCACCCAATCAAAAGCTTTTCAGAAATCCATAATCTAATGAATGTGGAGATCAAAGCATGATCCTAAATATATTGGATTATTCTTTGATCTTGTGGGTTTAACCTCATATTTATATGCACCGTTATTCTTGAATTTAACATCATATTTTGTATTATTTCATCTTATTAGATTTAAACTCATATTGTTTTTTATATTGCACTTCTTTTGACAGATCATGCTATGGATTTATAACTTTCTAAAATACACAAAGGTTTCTTTAAGAAACCAAAATCCCCACTTCACCTAACTTCTTTATGAAAAAAATATAGAAAATTAAAAAAATTAAAAGGAATACCAATATGCCCAAAATCTTTTGAACTTCCTGAACAATGTGCCATAAAAAAGATGCCTCACTTCCAAAACTCATCATGAAAAGCGATGTAAAAAAAACCATAGTATTGCATTTTTTTTTTAAATATGAAAACATTACATATTAAAACGAATAGAAAACTAAAACAAAATGGATAAATATTTTCATAAATTTTATAAAATAATTCATATATAATGGATGGTTTATTATCTTAAAAAAGAAAAATGAAAGAAGAAAGGAATAATTTTCATAAATGTGGTAGAATAATTACTTATAACATATAACATGTTTATTATAAAATGATCAAAACACATTTGATGAAAACTTTTAGGGCATGCTTAATAATAGTGATATTAATGTTTAAAAAATATATATATAATGTTTGATATTATCATGTAGGAATGAAATTAAAATTCAAACATAAAATATAATATATCAATATATATTTTGATAAAAAAAATTTGCAGAAAAAGTGATGATATCATTTAATTTTTATTATAATTAAATTAAAAAATAAAAATAAAAAATAATTTTTAAAATTTTGAAAAATAATTAAAAGTATTCGATGGAGTAATCATTTCAATAATTTATTTTTAAAATATGATATGTTTATATAATAAAAAAAATTGGAAAGAGTAATTTAAATTAAGTGTAATATGAGTGACATTAACATTAAAAATAAGAAACAAAAATGAAAAATTAACTTATTTACATTTTTTAAGACTTTTATAATAATATTTTATCTAAGAATAAGATATAACAAATAATATTTTGGATAGAGTGATGTATAATTCATAAAACGTAAGTTTCCGAGTTTTTGTGGCTCGTTCTAAAACCTTAAATTAATCCATAGAGACTTAAACAAATTACCAAATATATAAAGTAGAGAAATAATTCTTAATTCTCAAAAGTGAAGATTTTAAACCAAGAATTGCAGAAAAAAAATTAATTTAAACAAACATAAAATAGTCCAAAAAGTCTATAACAAAAAATAAAAATCAAGGCTAATAAAAAAGTAAACAGAAAAATAGTTATAACACGAGTATTTTCCAACCTTTGCGTTTGACCTCTTCTTCCATCACTCATTTACAAGTGCACTTCACTGGTTAGTTCCGAAATGAAACTCTAGGAATACCGTATGATATCTCTCTCTACCAAGTAGCAGTTATTTATTTTCTTTTCGTCATCAATTTGACCGATTTGGAGAGGGACTTTTTGAGGGAAACTAAAGTTTTGTTTTCTAAAATTATTAGAGCACAAATACAAATTTCGCTGAAGAATAATTGTACAAACTTGCAAGAACTAAAAAATTTAAAATTGGAATTGAAAATGAATTTGGTTATTTAATATTGATTTGAGAATCAATACATAAAACAAATAAATTAATCTTAGTTGTACATGTAATAACTATGGATAATTAAAGCTAAGTGTGCTTTATGTTCTATTAATATGCACATGCACCACATGCAAGCACTAAAGTTAAATAAGTAAAGCCAAGCACACACCACATGTAAACGTTCGAGTTAACTAACTAAATCCAGGTGCACATCACATGTAAGCACTCAAGTTAACTAACTAAAGTCAAGTTCACATCACATTCAATAACTAGAGTTGAAATGAATTTAATTCAGGATAACTAGGTGCATGAACACCAACACCCACCCTTAAGCATAACTTAGGTGATTGTCACATACAAAATTAATGAGCTCTGACAACAAGGCCATTTTAGGTACCGTTACGTAATGCGTGAAAAGAGGAAAGAGGGAAAACTAATTGAGAAGGACCCCCCCCGCCCCCCCCCCCCCCCCCCCCCCCCCCCCCCCCCCCCCCCCTCAAAATATAATACAAAAAGTAGAGAAAAGACAACTACTAGGAAGTCGCGTCGTTCACCCCAAGAGGATCTCACAGAAATAGAAACTTCTGCTCAGTGAAAGCCTTAGTGAAGATATCAACAACCTACTTGGAACTCAAATAGTACTGAATATCGATAATCCCATCATGAATTAGTTCTCTAATGAAGGTCATGTGGATCTCAAGATGTTTGGTCTGCAACTGCAGCATTGGATCTCTGCAAAACTTTAGTATACTTTGATTATCACACTAGATGACAATTGGACAATGGACACTAATGCCAAGCTCAGATAGGAAATGTTGTAGCCAAATGGCTTGAATAGTGGCATTGACTACTACTCTGTACTTGGCCTCTGCTGATGAAAAGGCAATGGCAACCTGCTTCTTGCTATACCAACGAATTGGTTCGGATCCCAAACTAAGTACATAACTAGAGGTGGAATTGCGATCAATGTTGTTTCTAGTCCAATCTGAATCAGTGAACCCAATGAGATCCAAAGAAAAAATTTATGCATAATGAATCCCATAGGTGATTGTCCCCTAGACATATCAAAAGATGCACTTTGCAGTTTTCCAATGAAACTCATGTGGCTCCTCCATGTATTTGGAAACTTGTCCTATGACATATGAGAGATCTGGATGGTAGTGAGTGAGATAAAGTAGGCATCCCACAAGCTGACAGTACAATGTGCAATCAACCAATGGTGTGTCTTTGCCATTCTTAAGCTTTATCCCTGATACGAAAGGTGTGGCTACTCATTTGCAGTCACTCATGTGAAATCGTGTGAAAATATATCTAGCATACTTTTATTGAGAAATGGTAATCCCAGAACCACTCTGCTTGATATCTAGTCCAAGGAATAAATTTAGCAAGACCATGTTTTTCATAGATAATCGCTTATTCAATGCAATTTTAATCTCAACAATGGGAGAAGTTGAGCTCCCTATTATCAAAAGATCAACTACGTAGAGTACTATGATCAACAGGGAGTCAATTTTCCTCAGAGAAAAAAAATGGAATCATATTTTTTGTAAAAATATGGCAACAATAATATTCCAATTTAATTTGTCCTTGAATTAAATTTTGAATTAAAATCGAATTTATTCTTAACAGCTACTTTGAAATAATTAATGAATTTATTTTAAATTAATTAGTTGGAGAAATTCAAGTTAGAAGTTTTTATGAAGTCATGCAAGAGTTATCCCATAAATTAAGGAGATAAGATTGAGTTATATTTGAGTTGTAATTAGTTAACTCAGTTTACTGAGTTAAGTCCAGTTAAATTAGTTCCAAACTGTTTGAGGTAATAATAGTGAGTTAATAATTAGTTGATGCATTAATGCACTCAACTATTTCTCCTCGAGTTAACTGAAGATTCCCTCATCAGAAACTCATGCATGTCTACTCTGAGAAAGACCCAATTGAGATTAATGTTCAATGACAATGTACTATCAGTTGCATGTGATTTCTCATGGAGGAAACTCATGCATCCAGACAAGGATTCGTCCTTGAGGATTGTGCAGTTTTGAAGGCTTATTTTTCCACTTGGTAATAGGCTAATCATCCACAAGGAACATCCCAAGGAAATAGGAGTTTGGAGGGCAGAGAGGAAGTTTGGAGAGAAGCCAAGATTTCCTGTGAGCATCTGCGAGGATTGTACTAAGAGCCGACTAGCTGTGATAGCTAAGGCTTTGTATAATTCCTATGTATTTTCACCATGTATGATAATACAATAGATGGGGTTTTTATCTGAGACTTTCCCCAAATTATTTTCATGTGTATTGTGCCATCAATTCTTCTTCTTCTAGTTATATTGTTCAACTCGATCTTTAAGCTTCTGCAAATTGATAGTAGAAGTAGGTTATAGTATTCTGCTTTGATTTATATTTCATTATCGGGTTAACCTATCACAGATTTTCTACATGGTATCGAAGTTGTGAAAAGTATATTGAGAAGAGAATTCAAAGTTTGAAGTTCGGGGTTGTAGGTGAAAATCGAATTCATATCATACTTCAGGGATGGCCAATGGCGTTCTACGGCTTGAGACTCGAGTATGCCTTGGAAGGTGGCTCGAATTACATAGCATGGAAATATAGAATGGAGGTTGTATTAGAAGACAATGGCTTGAAGCAATTCATTGATCAAGAAATCCCAACGCCAGTTTCAACTAATGGACAAGAGTTGGTTGAGTGGAAGAAGTGTCTGGCGAAGGTGAGATAGATCATCCTTGAGGGAGTTTGAGATGATATTATCTCAAGTCTCCATGGGAAGGATACTCCATTTTCAATGTGGAAGAAATTGAAGGACCTCTACCAAAACACTAGCGACCATAGGTAATTGGTGCTCAAGGATGAGCTTCAAAGAATCAAGATGGAGAGGGGCGATACTATTTCCACATATCTGAACAACCTCACCACCTATAGAGATGAGCTTGGCGGTGTGGGAATAACTACTTCTGGTGATTATGTGGTGAGCCTCACTCACCTTGGCCTTCCATAGAGTTGGAATAGATACCAGGACTTTGTGAATGGAAGGGAGAAATTATCAAATTGGGAACGACTATGGTCGGATATTATGCAGGAGGAGATCTGGAGGAGCACACGAGATGGTTCTTCATCCAATAATGATGATGAAGAAAATCTAGCCTTAGCAAGTAAGGAAAGGAAGGGGAAGGGGATGGCTTCCCATTTCAAATCGAATTCTTCTCATGGAGGGAAGAAGGGTGACATGTCTAAAGTAAGATTCTTTAATTGTCATAAGATTGGACATTATGCAACTAATTTCCCATTGAAGAAGTCCAAAAACGGATCCTTGCAAGGATTAGAAGGTGAGGCATTAGCCTCTCCGTTTGAAATGGACTTTACCCTCATCACATGCATGGTGTCATCGATGATGGGTTGTGTCTGGTATCTTGATAGTGAAGCCTCATTCCACATGACTGGTGATAAAAATTTATTCAATTCCTTGGAGGAGAAAGACCTCAAGATGAGCATAGAGATGGGTGACAACAGAAGGTATAGTATTTCAGGAGTGGGCACGGTTGCTTTTCAGAGGGATCATGGAGCTATTCTCACCTTGATAGATGAGATGTATGTGCCTGGACTAAAGAAGAACTTGGTATCGGTCGCAACATTGGAGGACCAAAGCTATGATGTTATCTTCAATCAATGAAAGGCGTTCCTAAGACACATAGCCATGGGTCAAAGCAAGAGGATAGGGATTTTTGTGAAGAATATTTATAAACTAGAGGTAGATGATTGTGCAGCATTCAGTATGAAAGAAGAATTGGTGCAAAGCCAAGACATTGGCGAGTTATTGCATAGGCAATTGGGTCACTTTCATCATGGGGCTTTGAAGATAATGCAACATATATCTACAGGACTTCCCAGAGGTAAACTTGAGTAGGTTGACACATGCAAAGGTTGTACCTTGGAAAAGTACACCAAGTCTTCATTTCATGGTCAAGACAATCGAGCAAAGGATACCTTAGAGTGAGTTCATACTGATTTGTGTGGACCATTCTCGACAGCATCCACAATGAAGCAAAGGTATTATGTGATTTTCATTTATGACTATTCTCATAAATGCTGGATTTATTTCATGCAAAAGAAAGACCAAACTTTCACAAGGTTTTGCGAGTTCAAATCTTTGGTCGAGAAAGATTCGGGGAAGGAGATCAAGGCCTTGAGAAGTGACAATGGTGGAGAATATGTCTCTCAAGAGTTTAAGGACTTCTGTGCAATGGAAGTAATTAAATGAGATATGACGACACATCATAACCCACAACAAAATGGGGTGGCTGAGAGGAAGAACAGAACTATTGTAGGGGCAGCACAAGCAATGCTGCATGACAAAGGCCTACCACTTCACTTGTGGGCTGAGGCATGCAACATAGTGGTCTATTTGTGGAATAGAAGCCTGCATCGCATACTTCAGATGAAGACAACAGAGGAAGCTTTCTCCAGTAAGAGACCAAATGTGGGTCACTGCAGGATCTTTGGCTCATTAGTATATTGCCATGTGACAAAGGATGCACGGAAGAAGCTTGAGACGAAAACAGAGGTGGGGATATTTGTGTGGTACACTGATACACCTCACAACTATTGGGTGTACTTGCCTACCAGTCGAAGGACAGTGGTTCACAGAGATCTCAAGTTTGATGAGAAGAAGTCGATGAGAGTTTCCCTTGAGAGGGAGCTCCAACTATAGGTTGTGGAGGAACTATTGGTTCATAAGGAGGAGGAGCCTTAGAATGATGCAGAGCAACTGCATTCAGAGGTTCCAGGAGTGCAGACATCCACTCAAGTAGAGTCTTTCAGAGATGGACTGAAGCACAAAAGAGAAGCTGACAAGTTGTTGGAGGATGCAAGAGAGAATGTGGGAGAACCATCTTCTCAGCACAGATAGAGGAGGTCACCTAAGAGGTACACTGGATACATAGCCCTTGCTAGGGAATGTGTTGAGACCGAGCCATCTTCCTTTGAGGAAGCACTGCAGCACTCGATTTGGGTTGATGCTATGGTGGAGGAGTATGACTCCATAGTTCGTAATAGTTTTTTAAATGTGGTTTTGAGACTGGAGAACAAGTCAGTTGTGAGTTCCTGTTGGCTTTACAAGGTAAAGAGAGCTACTGATGGTAGTGTGGAGAAGAATAAGGCAAGATTTTTTGTTGTGGATTTTCACGGGTCGAGGAGGATCATGTTGCTGCAATATATTTTGATAGAGGAGCAAGAAGCTGACATTTTGACAGAGGCATTGTCAAAGTGTAAATTTGGGTTCTATAGACACAAGATCAAGGTGGCAGATAATCCATTTCTTATTGAGAGGGAGTGCTGAAATATGGTAACAAGAATATTCCAATTTAATTTGTCCTTAAATTAAATTGTGAATTAAATCGAATTTAGTCTTAAGAACTACTTGGAAATAATTAATTTATTTATTTTAAAATAATTAGTTGGAGAAATTCAAGTTAGAAGCCTTTTTGAAGTCATGCAAGAGTTATCCCTTCAATTAAGGAGATAAGATTGAGTTATATTTGAGTTGTAATTAGTTAACTCAGTTTACTGAGTTAAGTCCAATTAAATTAGTTCCAAACTGTTTGAGGAACTAAGAGTGAGTTAACAGTCAGTTGATGCATTAATGCACTCAACTAGTGCTACTGTAGTTAACTGAAGGTTTCCTCATCAAAAAATCATGCATGTCTATTATGAGAAAGACCCAGTTGAGATTAATGTTCAAGGGAAGTGTACTATCAATTTCATGTGTTTTCTCATGGAGAAAACTCATGCACGCAGTCAAGGATTCATCCTTGAGGATTGCTCAGTTTTGAAGGCTTATTTTTCCACTTGGTAATAGGCTAATCATCCACAAGGAACAACGCAAGGAAATAGGAGCTTGGAGGGAAGAGAGGAAGGCTAGAGAGAAGCCAAGATTTCCTGTGAGCATTTGTGAGGATTGTACTGAGAGTTGGCTAGCTGTGAGAGCTAAGGCTTCGTATAAATCCTATGTATTTCCACCATGTATGATAATACAATAGATGGGGTTTTTATTTGAGACTTTCCCCAAAGTATTTTGATGTGTATTATGCCATTGATTCTTCCTCTTCTAGTTATATTGCTCAGCTTGATCTTTAAGCTTCCGCAAATTGATAGTAGAAGTAGGTTATAGTATTCTTCTTTGATTTATATTGCACTATTGGGTTAACCTATCACATATTTTCTACATTTTTAGTGTACAAAATACCGAGATAACATATATGAATCCATCTTCTCATAACACGCTCTAGGTGCCTACTTGAGGCCATAGAGAGACTTATTTAGTTTGCTTATCAAAGATGAATTTTTCACGTATCCCTATGGCTTCTCCATGTATATTTCCTCCTCGATATCATAGTGAACAAAGGCATTCTTCACATCCATATGAATCACCTCCCATCCTCTTTCTCAATGGATAGAGGTCACTGAATGGAATCAATTTTTTCCACTGGAGCAAAAGTGTCATCATAGTCAACACCATATACCTGCTGAAAACCTTTCACCACCAACTATGCCTTATATCAACTAAATTGTCCATCTTTTGCATCTTGGTATGATAAATCCACTTGAACCTTACAAGTTTATGATTGGAAGGTAGTGGAACCAGATCCCAAGTTTGGTTCTTAATGAGAGAGTTGTATTCCTCATCCATAGTTGCTTCCCATTTAGGATGCCCAGTTGCTACTACATAAGTCTGTGGATCAAGCACATGCATGGTCATGCATGTCTCCATATCTTAGAGTGCTTATGGATCTTCCTCAAACTAAGGTATAGTGGCAGGGTCATATAGGATATCACTCATGTTGTGCCATTTTTGTGCTGAAAGTGGTTGAAAATCATCCGAACTACATGAGGAAGTATGATCTCGATGTTCAACAAATAGTGGTCCAACTGGTGTCACAAGAAAATTCTCATCTAGATCAGAATTTTGATCTAAAGTATCATTTCCATACTAATCAATTAATGGTGAGGGAAACTTTACACTCATCTCGATAAATAACACTTCAGTGTTGATATCAAACAATATGTACCCTTGAAATTCATTAGAATATACAACAAACATGCATGCCTTACTATGAGGCTCCAAAGCATTTCTCTTTTCTGTAGGAATGCGGGTCCATGTTCAAGATCCGAAAATGTAGAAATGATTGACTTCAGGTTGCATGTTAGTCAAATCCTCAAGAGGTGTTTTTCCAATAATAAATCTATTAGGAAATCTATTTTGTATGTATGAGGCACAATTGATAGCGTCAATCCACAATTTTGATGAAAGAGATCTTGCATGCAACATGTAATTGGCCATCTCTTTCAAAGATTTGTTCTTCCTTTCGGCCATCACATTTTGTTCTAGGGTGTAAGGAACTATATGTGGCAACTATATGTTTGCTTCGTTACAAAAATTCTGAATATATTTGTTGACATATTCCTTCCCATTATCTGTGCGCAGTATCTTGATGCATTTTCCAAAGTAATTTTCTGCGTGTGCTTTGAAAATCTTTAGATGTTGAAAAACTTCATGCTTGATTTTCAAGAAGTAAACCAAAGTGAATCTTATGTAATAATCTATAACTGACAACACATATCTTGCTTTTCTCATTGAAATTACTAGAAATGGATCCATGAGATCACTATGTACAAGCTCCAAAGGTGAAGAGGATCTCCATGCATATCCATTCTCAAACTCATCTTGTGGATGCTTTCCAAGAGCACATTCATTACAAGCACCATTTCAAAATTCAATGGCCAACAATCCTTTAACCATCCCTTGCTTGTTAAGTTGCTCCATATATATGAAATTCAAGTGCCCAAATCTCTCATACCAAATCCTAATTTCTTCATTTGCATGCGTAAGTATTCTTCATTTGCATGCGTAAGTAGCAAAATAAAGTCTGATTGAAGAAAAAAATCAAAAAATGTATATAGACAAGATTGATCATTTACTTTGCAAGATGCAATCTTCAAGTTGATTTGCATAACATAAATGCTCACAGAATTAGGGGTAAGTTCCACTTTCATTTCGGTGTCTTTGTGTGCCATCTAGTACACTAAAATAAGATTCATAAAAATCCTTGGAATATGCAAGACATTCTCAAAACTTCCATCTTCGAATTTCACTCTTCCTTATCGAGTTGTTTCAACTACAGAATTGTCCCCCATGAGAATAGGAGGTCACTAGTATGCATGTACAGATGAAAAGGATTCCTTTGAAGTAGTCATGAATATGATGTGAAGCTCTTGAATCTATGATCCATTATTGTGGTGTAGAATTAAGGGAAACCAAAGGATGGTTTTTCCCCCATCTTCTTCTTAGAACTTTCTGGAATGTGATGACCAAGATTATTTTGCTTAAGAGTCTTTGCCATCAGATCAATAGTCTTCTGCATGCAAGAGGATTTAGGAACCTATATTACAATAAGGACACTTGGAGTTTCCTTTCATCCCCTTCTTACACTTGGAGTTGGAAGAATCATCTGGAGGTTTTGGATTCCATCCGTTTCTTAGATCAAGATCTCTTGCCTTTCCTTTGCCTTTGGATTGTTGATTTGGTTTCAAGTTGGCCTTTCCTTTCTGATGCATGGCAAATGAATGTGCATTTGGAGACCTTAATGAACCCATTTTGATGAGCTTACCCTGCTCATGAATGAGAGACTCAATAAAGCATCAAGTTTAGGCATTTTCCATTTATCTCTAGTTGCAATTCTAATTGTATGAAAAGTAGAAACGAAAACAACATATTCAGGACCTAATTTAGACAAAATATAAACTTCTTGTTTGATTTATTGATGCCTCAATCATGCAATTGTAGAAGAAATGATTTTAATTTAAAAAAGAAATCTTGAATGTTCTCAAAATTGTTTGGATCTAAGTAATTTAGCTCATTTTCAAGATTATGAGCTTGCATCTCATCTTGATTTCAAAATAAATTCTCTAAGGTTTTCTAGACCTCATTCGGAGTGCTACATATGTCCACATGGGAACACAATGCTCGAGATATGGACAACAATAGAAAATGAAAAGCCTCATCCATCCTATTGAAGTATTTGGATTTTTCAACGGTGGTATTTGGTTCAACTTCTGTATTCATAACTATTCGATACAATCCTTTTCCTATGTGGTGAAGAAAAATCTTTGGCTTCCATTGGAAGTAGTTATACAGAGTAAGAATAGTTGAAGATGACAACTCAATTCTTTCGCCTTGTAGTTGCACCAACAATTGTGATAGTTCTCCAATATTTTGACCTACAAATCAAATTTCCAAACAATTTCCAATTATTTGATCTTCAAATCTGCAAAATATTGTTCATGCACCTTCTCAAAGCCCCTATAGCTCTGATACCATGTAAAATTGTTAGAACACAAATACAGATTTAGGTGAAAAGTAATTGCACAAACTTGCAAGAAAAAATAAAAATAAAAATAAAAATTGGAATCGAAAATGAATTTGATTATTCAATATTGGTTTGAGAGTCAATACATAAATCAACTAAGTTATGTTTAGTTGTACATGCAATAACTATGGACAATTAAAGCTAAATAAAGCTAAGCATGCTTTATGTTCTATTAAAGCACTAAAGTTAACTAACTAAAACCAAATGCACACCATATGTAAGCAATTGATCTAACTAACTAAAGTCAAGTACACACCACATATAATCACTTGAGTTGATTAACTAAAAACAAATCATATAACTTGCAATAACTAAAATTGCACTGAAGCTAATTAAAACTAACTATATACATATACCTCAACATACCTTACCTACCTTACTAGAGCCCATCAAAAATCGCGCACTCCTCCAAATAATAGGAGAGATTTGAGATCTCTGCTTGCTACAACATCTCAAAAGCAACTCAAGTAGGGGACATGTGGGATCTCTGCTCGCTACAACATCTCAGAAGCATCTCGGGAACTGATACTCATTCTCTTTCCGGCAAGAAATCACTCACTCCTTTAAATAGTAAGAGAGGCTTCGTAATCCCACTAAGCAACAACATCTCAGGAACTACGGCAAATCAAGAACAACTACTGCAATTGCATTATATGTAAGAAGAGAGGTCGCTCACCTTTCGTTAGGAATTTTGTTAAATGATTGATTGATAATATACATGTTTTAATGGAAAAACTTTCTTTGGATGGTAAATTTTTCTCAAAATTTGGTGGAAATTTCTAAAAAAAAACAATTCATCAATTGCGTAGTGTTTAAAATGTTTTTTTTGGCTTCGTAATCCCACTAAGCAACAACATCTCAGGAACTACGGCAAATCAAGAACAACTACTGCAATTGCATTATATGTAAGAAGAGAGGTCGCTCACCTTTCGTTAGGAATTTTGTTAAATGATTGATTGATAATATACATGTTTTAATGGAAAAACTTTCTTTGGATGGTAAATTTTTCTCAAAATTTGGTGGAAATTTCTAAAAAAAAAACAATTCATCAATTGCGTAGTGTTTAAAATGTTTTTTTTTTAATGCTAAAATTATATTTAGCACCAAAAATCTTAAAGCTAGACAGTTATAATTTGGATTTTCAAATTTTTCCATTAATTTAATAAAAAAAAACTAAAATTTCTATTATTTTCCGAAAAAAATTATGAACTATTTTACCGTGGCCTTCCAAAATTCATTTTAAGTATTTTGATGAATTAAAAAACATAAAATACTATATTAAAAAATTAAAATATTAAAAAAAAAAAAGTTCCTCGATGTAATTTTATAAAAGTCTTTCCACATTTTAATACTATAATTTGAACTATTTAAAAGAGTTTATATAATCAAAATTGACCAAAATAATATTCAAGGGCAAAAAAGTCAGGCAGATCCAACGCGCTATATTGTTTTTGGACACCGGTAGTAATTTCGGGCACCATACTTTTCACCGACTAAACATATTGTATGGAAACGCAGGATAATTGGTAAAATCGAAAAGATTGACGAAAGCGATATCATAGGAATCACTGTTGAAGACACAATATGATTATTAAGTGGGCCTGTATCAATGACGTTCTTCGATACCAGAGTCTGAATACTTTATTTAAAAACTGAAGGTCAAATTGGTACTGCTTGCCAACAATTTGATGGAAATACTTTATTTCCCTGAATTTTGTGTTCAGAGTCATTGTCACAGAGGTGTCATGGCTATTGGGAAACAGCTTTGAGCTTTCCTCGATTCTTAGAAGCCGTGGCCTTAAAAAATTCATGTAGCTTACTTATCCTCTGGACTGTGACCGGCGTTGCATAGACCAACCTCTCATAGACGGTTGAGTAGGTAGCTTTACGTACAGACCTGTGGACACTGAGATCTTCAAACCTCGACTAAACTGACATTAAAATCATTTAAATTTTCATGTCGCATTTTCTATTTATGTGGTTCCAATGTGATAAGAGAAGATCAAAACGGAGCAACTGAGATTGATGATTTTTGGAAGGTGTGGTTTTAGTTAAAAAAAAATATTTTCATAATAAGGTGAACTGAAATTATATGGTTAAAATTTTGTACTAGAAATATGAAAGAGCAAGTCTTATCACCGAGTCTAGTTTTTTGAGTTTTGATATTTGGAATGGATTTGTAAGTAGTTTTATTGGTCGTCCCCTATATTCCAGAGAATACAAGCAATATGCAAACAAATCCCATCACCAACTCTGGTTTTAGAATTTTGGTGTTTGGAATCCATTGACAATAGTCTCACTGGTGTGACATCTTTTAAATGTATAAATATTTTTGATATCTTAAATCTTTTTATACTTAATAACAATAATTTGCAATAAAATTATAATTTAGTTAATTTTGAAATTTTTATTTGTTTTTAATTGAAATGTATTATGGTGTAAGTGTTTTAATTATATTCTAATTATTTTTTAATTGCATTTTTATTCCAAATTAAATAATAAATTATAACTTTTTAAGAAATAATTTTCTTATAAAATCTTATTTTTTTTATTTATAAGAAATAGATTTAAGATTCTAAAAAAGGAATTTTTTATAAGACATTCAAATTGTGGAAATGGAGCTTCAGTCTTTTATTTATACATATTTTTAAATTTTAAGTAAATGCATATTTTGAATTTCAATCATTTTTGTAACTAGGTTGTTTTTGGGGAGGGCCCGTCCTTCTATTAAATGGAAGAAGACCAATCGACTCACAATGGAATGCTTATCCTCAAGATTGTGCAAGGGCTTGCTTGAACCTAGACTCTCTTTGGAAAGTTGAATTCCCAAAAGTGACTTCCATCCTCAACCCCTCCCCACTAAACACCCTTTAGAAAGTTTAATTCCTCAAAAGTGGCTTTCATCTTCAACCCCTCCCCACTAAATTTAAACATGTAACCTAGACTAAACCCACATGAATATTTTTTTTAAAAGTATGTGGGAATGGAGATACATCTTAAAACAAATTATTTACATGTTTTTATGACGACACAATTTCATCACCAAAAACTAATTAAAAAATGTAACATATATTTTTAAAATATTAACTTATATATGTTTTCGGTAACTCTAGGGTTTAGAGAAATATCCACTTTATGATAGGTGAAATTTTGGCCATGTCACCTTGTTCAAAAGCATCAAGGGCAGCCAGTAACAAGAAGGAAAAAGTGAAGTAGGGCAAAGAGCGTAGAAGTAGTGAAGCAGGCAGGTCAGTTAGAGTAGGAACTCTATATTCCTTCCACCCAGCATATCTATTATATTCTCTTCACCATGCATACAGGAGAAGATTAAATAAAAATGAGTTGGAATATCATCGACTCAAATTAGTATGGAACAGAGGCATTCTTAATCTTCAAACCTTTGGTGATTCAAGCCTTGTCATGAACTATATATTCTCTTCACCATGCATATAGGAGAAGATTAAATAAAAATGAGTTGAAATATCATCGACTCAAATTAGTATGGAATAGAGGCATTCTTAATCTTTAGATCTTTGGTGATTCAAGCCTTGTCATGAACTATATATATTATTATAGGCTTGAATCACCAAAGGTCTGATGATTAAGAATGCCTCTGTTCCATACTAATTTGAGTCGATGATATTCCAACTCATTTGTATTTAATCTTCTCCTATATATATACATATACATATATATATATATATATATATATATATATATATATATATATATATATATATATATATATATATATATATATTTGTTTATTAAAGACCTATAAATTTTACAATTTTCATTATCATAAATTAATAAAAGATGTAGGCTACTTTTATAATATTAAAAATATACATTTTAAATTTTCGTTAAATATGTAAGGGTGGAAAGAGCGAGAGGATTAATTCTCGATCCCAAGAGAAAAATAATATCTAGTTGTGCATATGAATTAGGACAAGTTATTATTAGTAGGCAAAAGCCTACAAACCATGTAAGAGATATTGGTTGTATAGGAGATGATCAACTTCTTTAAAATTGTTGGAGATTCCATGGCCATCATCAAAGCTATGAATGCTTTCTGATGTTGGAGGGCATGAAATTGACAAACATTATCATTTGGATTAAAAAAGATTTAATTTTCCTTTCACATTCCTCTTATTTCCATATCAAAATTTAGTACAAATTAGGCTCAATCTAATCTGAATTATTGTATTCCACAACATAGGCTTTCTCATGTTCGTGCCTTCCTTTCATGGGTAGAATGAAATGGATTTGGGTATAACTAGACCATAATTGAGAGGCCCTGCTCTTCTGAAACTATTGGTTACATTTATCCATAACTTTGTGTCGCTTCATAGTCTGCATGGTCTTTAAAGATCCTTGATTAGGATAGAAAAAATTCTTCCATTCGTAACTTGCAAAGTTATGACATAACCAGTTTCATTTTCATAATGCTATCCAGGTTAACCTTGGATATGCAATTACATATATCATTTATAGCCAAAATGCATGGGTATGACTGATGGTCCTTGATTGATGGAGTTGTTGTAGCTACAAGAACACCCTCCCAGAAATTGGCTTACACCCAATTTCAGAGCCTTGGTCTTGTACATTGTTATCGCAATCATTTAGAACTTATTTCATGAGATTTGTTGTAGTGTTTTGTTCCACTTTGCATGTTGGATTAATTGTCATATTTTGGCATGTTTGGTTGTTGTGCAACATTTGCAAGCCTTTTATGATTCTTTGTCTTTGTTTATATGAGTTGTGCTAACTATGCAAATATATGTCTCACTCATGCATAAAGTTCTGAGCATTGTCGCACAAGTGTCATCACGATCATCCCAAAGTCTATCTTAAGTGTCGCACTTGTCATATATTATTGTAAGGCTTTCTCACGAAGGGAAATACTTTTTTCATATGTTCAGATGATCTATGTTGTCATGTCGTTAAACTATTCTAAGTGTGTGATCATAGTCAATGTTCATCACCTATCTCACCGATCCCACACTTGGCCATTTTAAAAAAAATTTCCCAAACAAGCAACCTAGCTTCACAGGGCCCCTTCTGATTTGTGCACTACGCAGTCTCAACCCTCTAGCTGTGACCTTGTTTCTAGGCACCATGCAAGGTGCAATTCCTATCTCCTAGGACTATTGCACTACGTAGTTTCTATGCCCAAGTCCCGGCTTTGACCTACAAAATTGCACGGTAATGTCCTCTAGCCCGGATTAAAATACACACTTCACATCATCAAGCCTCAAAATCATCCAATAAATCCTTGAAATTCACAACTATTCAAAAGCCCAACCTAACTTAACTCCCAAAACTACGCAGTTGGTTCTCCCAGTGTCCATTCCATCAACATGTCTCCACTGGCTCTCGAAACTACACATTCTTATCCTTCAAGCCTACCTGAGATATGCACTATGCAGTCTCAGAGCTCAAGCTTCTCCACTAGTTGCTAGAACTGTGTACTGTGCAGTCACTGAATCCCCCCTTCCTAGTCTCTCAATTATTATTGGTTTAGTTAGTGGATTAGAATGCATCATCTTACACTAGAGGTTTTTCGGATTGATGTTGTCTCTTCATGAGTGAATTACAGGAAAAAGTACCCTATCATGTCATGGCAAGATGATGGAGAATGAGAATAAGGAGGGAAGCATGCTTAAAGACTCTCTTGCAGCTGAACTTACAAGTTGATCGATCAAGAGAAAGAAAAGGGACACTAGTTTTTTACCATTATCCAAGACTAGAGATTATTGAAGATTCTACATCACCAAGCCATGTAGAGGTACAAAGGAAGCATCTTCAAGAAGACACCTACCACTTAGTAGCAACAATGACTTGATGTTGGCTTATTGGAACCTGACCCAGATTCGGAAGAGTTATTAGCCAAACAAATCCCACAGCTACCAGCCCTTTTGGCAATAGTCCATGGAGCGCAGGCTGAGGTCTCACCTAAGGTAGCAGGCGAGGGTGCTAGAACCATGTTTCCACACCCTCGGGATGTATTGATGTGGTCTGGAGGACTCGCGCACCGTTCTATGGCCACGTGCGACTCTGCTTCCGCGTAGATTCAGAACCAGCCAAATCCTTACTACTTATTAATACTGAGTTTGTTACAGATCAAATCTACTTCTCACGATCTTTAAGCAAACATTTAATAGAGATAATCAATGCACGCACCCAAAAATGTTATAGATTTGCATAAACTCAGAACATAAGCATAAACGCATAGATCAAACAGATATATAAACTAGAAACTAACTAGATCCACAATATTTCAGAATCAACAAAGTATTTCAGAATGAACTTATCTTTTTTCAACTCTTCCGCCAATACAACCAGATCTGCCCTACACACTCAGCTGCAGGGGTCCGTGCACACAGTTGTAGACTCTACCAGGCCTCCGTGCACACAGCTGCAGAGCCTCTATCTACTAACACCGTTGACTCAGACTTACAAAGGCATAAAATACTATCTTTACACAACCATAACACCCAGATTCATCCAGAATATGAACTACCTTCTACCCTTAGAGCCTCGCTCTATTTGTCCAGTCCCATGGTCTGCAGACCATGGGCAAGATAACTTTCTTCCTATTATTTTATATTATTTCTTCGGTGGACAACCCTTTGACTCGACCTATTACATTTTGCGCTTCGCATATTTTGGAGATTTACAATATTATTATCCTAACTTATAGGCTTTAAGCCCGAAAACTGTTACGTGGGACCTCTGCTACTCAATAGGCCCCCAACACAATCATCATGACTTGTCCCGAGTCACTCATCGACGTGGCGAGACATGCTACCAGGCTCCACGGTTCACCTTCTTGTGAGTGACACACTTCGTTCTGCAGCTCCCTCTTTGTCTCCTACAATGCTTCTTCTAGCTCCTGCTCCATTATCTTGACCATGTAATGCAACTCATAATGCTCATTCTTCTTTGCTTGGTTAACACATAACACCCCCTCATAGGATTTTATCTCTAGCTGGGGTGTCGCATACAGGAACTCCTCATACCAACGCAGCGATTTTCCAATTTTGTATCACCTATGCGCACTGTCTTCTGCAGCTTGTGTTGCAATTTTGTAAGAACATTGCTGTTGTCTGCAAGATCCTAGTCTTCAAGGTGCATCAGAGATGATTTGTTAACTGCAATTCCACCATTTGTCTCCGTATTTACAACTGTTCCCTTATCTTTCATTGTTCGCGAATCAGCTCACGGGTGAGGCAACAACATCCAAACCAGTTCTGCTTCGTGTCTACACATTTCCGGCACATCCCCTATCATTGATGCTAAGTTCTGTGTGGTACCCGCAACTGTCAACATCATAATCTTCATAAAGTAGTGCATGTTCATTGGCCGTATCACAACCCTCGGGCTTACCCCTTAAGTGTAGATAATGAATAGTTCCATGGTGGCCAGAAGGCACAATAGCTTATGGTTCTCAAAAGCATATTTCGTTCGATGGATGCCCCACTGTGATTTATAACTATTTCGAAATTCAAATTCATTGGCTCCTGCCTTTTCTGGTGCCCTCATGTTAAGTCTGTGACATATCGTTCCAGATCTAGCTCGTACCCTATCTCTTAATTGCCCGTTGGCTGCTCCCTTTTTCCATAACTCAGACATCTTGTCATGAATAGTGACAGCAACGGTCACCTCTCTACTTGTCAAAGCAGTAGCGTATCCTTTTTCGCGCAACCACGATCCTTGTGACAGACCAAATCTACGCACACCCCAGTTTTCGCGCAGCTTCCCCCGAGACTATTTTATCGTCCCGCGCTCTCTTTCAACTGGCTGGAGCAGTGAGACTGTCCTTTGCGCGGTTAATTAGGCAATCGGTCCACCCGTGTATAGCTTCAGGCAATTTCCATTTACTCTTCCCGGGAAGGGATCTCCATTAAGCTCGGCAAGCTGGACCGCGCCTCCATCTGTAACTTCTTGTACTACATAGGGCCCCAACCAATGCATTCAGAGCTTTCCAAGGAATTTCTCGAACTTGCTATCTTAGAGTAAGACTAGATCATTTTCTTCAAACGTGCGCATATTGATATGGCGATCATGCTAAGCCTTTTCCTGCTGCTTCTGGACCTGTTGATAGAATCTTGTGAGGAACCATTCCTCCTCAAGTTCTTCCAGTTGTTCGATCCTCTCTTCCAAAGCCGCACGGTCTACCATGCCTGTCGTCGCTGCTTTGCACAAACTGGGTACAATGTATTCCACTGGCATCACGGCTTCTTTTCCATAGACTAACCGGAAAGGCATTTGACCCATCAACTTCTTACACGTTGTTCGATATGCCCATATCACGACAGGTATGTGTAAATCCCAGTCATTCTGTTACACATTACATACCTTTATCAATGCAGTCTCCAAGATCTTGTTGAACATTTAAACGGTCCCGTTTGCCTGCGGATGGTACGGTGTGATTTGTTTATGATATATCTAAAACTCCTCAGTGAGCACAGTGATAGTCTCATTCAGGAAGTGTGTTCTGTGGTCGCTCATTAGTAACTAGCTATGCTTCCACTCATCGGGTCAAGTATTCTATCGCAGTGATGATATATCGTGCTCCCGTCTTTCCTAGAGGTGGGATAGGCCCTACAAAGTCAATTGCCCATTTCTCAAATGGTTGAAGTGTCATCTGTGGCCTAAGTGGCATCTCATCCCTCCGCGATGGTTTCCCCCTCTGCTGGCATACGTTGTAGGCTTGACAGTACGCTTTCAAGTCTTGATGTAGGGTTGGCCACCAGAGCCCTGCATGAAGAATCTTTTGTGCTGTAGCGCGCCTTGCATAATGTCCTCCTGCAACCCCCCCATGTGCTTCAGCAAGGATCCATCCTCGCTCAAACTCTGGTACATATCTATGTAATATTTCATCATTGCCCATTTTGTAGAGGTGATGCAATAATAGTAAGTTGTACTTATCACTAGTTCCTTCTTCTGTTGCACCGAATATCCTTGTGGCACAATTCCTGTGGTTAATAAGTGGATTATATCCTCAAAGTGGCCATCCGCAACACACACTGCATATAGTTGTGCATCCGATAGTCCTTCCTGTAAGTTTGTGGGTTCTTTGCCATTCTCAATTCGAGACAGGTGATCTGGGCCTATGTTTAGATGCCTAGCAATGGAACCATTTGTTGGCTTATTGGGGCCTGACCCAGGTTCGGAAGAGTTATTACACAAACAAATCCCGCAGCTGTCGGCCCTTTCGACAACAGGCCGTGGAGAGCGGACTGAGGTCTCACCTGAGGTAGTAGGAGAGGGTGCTGGAACCAGGTTTTCACACCCTTGAGATGTCTTGATGTGGTCTGAAGGGCTCGCGCACTGTTCTGTGGCCTCACGCCACTCTGCTTCCACGTAGATCCAAAGCCAGGCAAATCCTTACTACTTATTAATACTGAGTTTGTTACAGATCAGATCTACTTCTCACGGTCTTTAAGAAAACATTTAATAGAGAT
Organism: Pinus tabuliformis; assembly: GCA_031772625.1. Taxonomy (NCBI): domain Eukaryota; kingdom Viridiplantae; phylum Streptophyta; class Pinopsida; order Pinales; family Pinaceae; genus Pinus; species Pinus tabuliformis. The sequence goes on from CM062818.1 coordinate 488,529,822, forward strand.
AACCAATGCACACACCCAGAAATGTTATAGATTTTCACAAACTCAGAACATAAGCATAAGCGCATAGATACAACAGATATATAAACCAGAAATTAACTAGATCCACAATATTTCAAAATCAACATAGTATTTCAGAATGAACTTATCTTTATTCAACTCTTTCACCAATACAACCAGATCTACCCTACGCACTCAGCTGCAGGGGTTCGTGCACACAGCTGCAGACTCTACCAGGCCTCTGCGCACATACCTGCATAGCCTCTATCTATCTACCAACACCCTTGACTCAGACTTACAGAGGCAGAAAATACTATCTTTACACAACCATAACACCCAGATTCATCCAAAATCTGAACTGCTTTCTACCCTTAGAGCCTCGCTCTATTTATACATTCCCATGGTCTGCAGACCATGGGCAGGCTGACTTCCTTCCTATTATTCTATATTATTTCTTGGGCAACCAACCCTTTGACTCGTCCTGTTACATTTCGAACTCCGCATATTTCGGAGATTTACAATATTATTATCCTAACTTATAGACTTTAAGCCCCAAAACTGTTACGCGGGACCTCCGCTACCCAACAATTGACATTGCCACATCATCAAGTAGTCCATATCAGTAGTGTCATGTCATGTCATGAGTGGTCATATGCCAAATCACTATTGTGGATTGTGTATATTGTATTCAAAATGTATTTTAAAGTGAAAGTCCAAAGGACACACATTGAATGTAAAGAGTCATGTAAGTTGAAAATTCATAGCAAGTCAAACAATCATGAGGATATTCAAAGAGTCACCCGTGGTTATATATACTCCCTCGTTGTATGAGCAAAGGACTTTTCACCTTAGCTTCTCCTGCAAGGAATTAGAGAGACAAACAAGTTCTTTCAGGAGCAAAGAGGGGCTCTAATGCTCCACTACTGGAGCTAGTGATGTACATTGTAAACATGTGTTTTGAAACTTTTACTTAATAACAAAAACCTTCAAGGCCAACATGTTCTTCATGCATGGACTATGAATGTTTGTAAGACTATTTTGCAGATGTTTGTATTTCATGTTTTCTTTCACATGTGTCAAGATAGTTGAAATATTTTAGTTATTTTGGTACTTATCTTATTGAGAATGTGTTGTAATGGTTGTTATTTCTATCCCATCCTTGTGGACAACTCCACATGATTTTAGATAGATCTTTCTTCATTTGTTTGTTGTAATGATCGTCACATCCACTGTGGACTATTCAGTTGGATGTTAGATAGACCCTTATGGTTCATGTATGTCTCTTCTTGGGTGGTACTATTACCTCTCACTTAGAGGCTCACTTTTCTCCCCTCTGCAGTAGAAGACCCTTGACATAGTTGCAACTGAACACTCACCAGACACACCTTCTTTCTTTTCAAAGATACCATGACATCGCTCTCTCTTGCTGATAGTTAAAGCCAACGAAAATCTTTAAGAATTCGCAAATGGGCCTTTATACTGGATGAGACTCCTACACCAAACAGTGTGAGGTGGTCCATTTGGGACTTCACACTGGGGAGGTCCCCTGAATTTTGGCGGGTCCAACACTGTCAATAGAAGTTTAAATAGGCTAACATGGAAGCTGTTATTTTTAATGTTATTGCATAGAACTATTCGCCCATCTATGTGTGATCGTATAATGTAGAAATTCTATTCATTTTTCTATTCAATATAGTGAACTTGTGTTTATACGTTAATCATATCCTTAATTCTATTCTTTCCTGTGTTATTGCCTTACGGTGTTTCCTTTGCAATATGTGGTGCAATTACTAGTTTTATATATTCCTAAGCCTAAAATCACTAGGAAGCAATTGGGGAAGCCTACTTCAGGAGGCTTGTGGACAAATGTACAGAATGAGACAAAGGTCCATATTAAGGTTTATCTAGTTTATGGTATCTCTTATTATTTCCTTTTTTTTTCCAAAGAAAAAACGGTAACCTTTTATTAAAGAATTAATGAAAAGTTACAACAGCTTATGCAATAGAGCATGCAGAGAGATGCCATATGGCCCGCAGCGTTAGGACAACTAACGTGCACAAAGAAATAAGAAGAGAAAAGAGAAGGAAAGAAAAGGGGAAAAAACCTGATTTCGACTCATGCTTCAGGTTTTTCTCCCCTTTTTCTTTTCAACCTTGCGCCACTCTCCCACAGTGGCCTCGGTTGAAGCAATGACTAACTGTGTTGTTACCTTCGGATGTCCTGTTTCTTTATCTGAATCTGAGGTGTCTGAGTGATGTTGCCGTTTGATGCCTCCCATGCTTTGATCCACGCTTGTCATCTCTGCCTGATTTTGCTGGGTCTCTGCCTGATTTGAGAGTGGCTGTGAATCCTTGTTGACTACTATATTTTCCTTCTGGTTCTCTATTTCAACTTCCTCTATGGTGGTATCATCCTCCTCTGTTTCTGTTTCTTCGTCTTCTGATACTGGGGGAGCTTTCTTTCCCGCGGTTCTCTTCTTTATGACAGAATCTATGTTCTGCCATCCTTTATGCTTCCTTTGTTGTGGCTTGCTCTTGTTAAGGCTTTTGCATGCATTGAACAGATGGCCTGTTTGTTGACATCCCCTGCATCTGAAAGCTGTATTCTCATAGTCCAAAGGTTGTTTCCACTGAGTATTGTTGAAATGCAGAATGATGCTTTCCGGTAGACCTTGGCTGAGATCTACCTCAACACATATTCTAGCAAAAGTAAAGATTCCTTTTAAATGTCTCTCAGTATCGATCTTTAACATCTTCCCAAGGGTGTTTCCTATAACTGATAAGGTCTTGAAGTGCCAAAAATGTATCGGTAGGTTATGCAACCTTACCCATACCGGCATCCTTGATACCACCATGGTATTTGGATCAAACTCCGGGAACCAAGGGGTAACAAATAATCCCGCACTGCCCCAGAACCATGGTCCTTCAGTGAGTGCTTTTTCCCTTTCTTCTTCAACGCGAAAGATTACGATGAAGAAACCCTTCGAGCATAGATGGATCTGGCAGTTTGTTGTCCAAACCGTATGGATCCATTGGTACAAAGCATCCGTTTTAGGCCAGAAGCCGTTAAATCTACAAATAACTGCCTTTTTTTGTAGATCTGAGAAAATGCCCTGTACCTCTGGGATATCCAGAGGTATGGAGGGGCTCTCTGGAACTTCATCCACGATATACTGCCCAGGAGGTGTATTAACAGCTGAGTGTTCTTTCCCCTTTTGAGGTTCTTTCCCTTTTGCTGCGTCGCGGTAGGATCCTGTAGGTTTTGATGTAGATCCTCCCCTTGAGGAGCTTGGTTGTCCCTGAGGCAGAGCCCCTCCTCTCAATCTGAGATTTAAAATAATGATTGATCCTGGCCCAATCTCATAACTTTCCAGAGATCTACAGTCCTGAAGGGACCGCCTTCCACTGACCAGATGCTGGGCCTGAACTGGATACCCCATTTCTGCCCAAATTTGTTGTTTTAGCTGCATGGGGGTATCTCCTGCATAAACCCATACAAATCGAGATTTCCCCTGAGGGGGTTTAATCAGGATCTGAAAACAATTATTAGTTACCTGCTTTGACTGATGGCGAAAATCCAGATCTGGCTCCGTTTTGGTTCGTTTTTCCTTTTGCTTGCCTAGATCTGCATAAGCTCTGCCCGATCTTGGATTGATGTCTAACTGCTCTGACTAAAAGCCAACTTCCGACACCGGCCTCGTTTTTACACGTTTGTCCTTTTGCATGACTGGTTCTGCGAAAGCTCTGCACGATCTATTGTGTATGCCTTCGATCTTCTTCCTGGGCTCTGGCTGTGCATAAATATAGGCTAGATCTTGTAGATCCAAGCCCATTCTACAGAGTTTTGGCCCCTGCGCAACAGGGGGGAGCGGATCTGCTTCATGCATTCCCCCCCTGCCGTTTCTCCATTCAATCTGGGTTTTGCTGGCCCTTGCCTCTAATCGCCTTACGACGCCAAGACAGCCTTGATCTAAAACTCGTTTTTTGACCTCTATCCTCCGCCAGGCACAACCCTCCTCGTGTTCCCGCGCCAGAAAGGGGTCTTCCGTTGCTGCCCTCTCCTCATGGTCTCGTTGGATACTTGAGTATTGTTCCCAAGACAGGATGACATGAAAACTTTTAACGGAATACTCCACCGATGCGACGGCATACAGATCTGGGTGTATTCGATGCGTTTGGCTGCAGGAGAACAACCATTCTTCTGCATGCTCTTGCTCTAAGGAGATCCTTACAACCACGATCACCGTCTTCCCAACGCATGGATCGCCCTCGGCCCTGGAGGCGGGCTTAGGAACCTCTGCGGCAGCGGCCAAAAACCTGCAAACCCTAACAAGCGCCATTCCCCCTAGCCAGCCTCCCTCTAGTCTCTTATTATTTCCTATATTTAGATAGTTGTATCTATCCTTAGTTCGATTCTATTTGGAATTCATCCTTACATTTAGGAACTATTAAAATTTTTAATGAAATTTCATGGAAGTATATAACTTTGTAGTCCTTAACCCTATTCGAGTTCTTTCCTACTCTATAGATCCCAAAAAAGGTTTGTCCTTAGAAGCTATAATGAAAGCAATTTACTCATTAGAGATTTAGGCCATCTCTATTGGATATACTCTTTTGCAATCCTACTCTAAGATCAATGAAGTACATAACCATTATATCATGTAGCATGCCGACATTGTGAATTTTTTGATTCAATATAATGAAATGATTAGTTTATTAACTTAGTTAGAAATTTGACATTGAATCTTCACACAAACAATATGTTATTAGCTTGAAATAATAAGGTCAAGCAAATTGTATACTAGTTCACCTTATAAGTAACTATTCCTTTCTTTTAAATTTGTTTCAAAATTTTATTTAATCACATATTTTTTTCTTAATCATAATATTTTTTAAATTTGAAATATATATATATATATATATATATCATTTGAAATTTATCATTTCATTCATCTTTTAATTTTTTATTATAATACCATAAATTTTTATTTTAATATATAATAAGTCAAAAAAATATGTAGTTTGTCTATTTCTTTTTAAATATTATATTATTTTAAGTTTATTTTTAAATTATTAATCTAATAATAGTTATTATTAATTTACTCTAAATATATCTAATTTTTTTAAAGTGGAATAAAAATTCTAGAGAATTGGTCATTTTGATCAACTATCAACTATTACATCAAATACAACTAATTTATAAATATCATTAAAGATAAAAAAAACTTTCATAAAATAACATTTATTTAATCGTATATTTTTAAAATATATCAACTTTTACTAAAACAACATATATTATAAAAATATAAATACAATCAACATATATTATATTATATAAATATAAGTATTTAAATATGTTATTTATATTTAATAGCAAATAATTAAGAAAAGTCTTTTCATAAAAATCATATAGAAGAATATTTTGCCCGACATTCGTTGCACAAAAATAAGCCCCTTGTCCCACAAACAAGAAAATCTATACACTAATTTGATGTTTATCATAACTTTAAAATTATATCTATATATATAATTTTAAAGTTATGATAAACATCAAATTAATATATGAGACCTTAAAAATAAAAAAAATTAATTATATGCAATAAAATTTATGAAATAATGATTATAGTTGTGACAATTTTTAAGTTTTTTATATATAACCTCAAAACTTAAAAATTGTCTTTCCTTCATACCATCAATACATTCCAATTATATATATATATATATATATATTTCAGGTTATACTTATAGAGATCTTCTTTGAAGCTTAAAAGCACAAGAACGAGCATTTCCACACCCATTAAGCTGCGTAGAAAATTATTGGGGCAAAACCGCATAAATAAACTGCTACAGCCTGGATTTGCTTCTGCACTGTACCCACGGACGCATTGTGGCTGCTAATTCTATGCCTGTCTGGTCCGGATTAAATGGGCCAAGGAGAAAGGACAAATGTTTAACGTAACACGCTATAGGGTACAATAGCAGTTGTTTTTAGAGAGATTTTTTGGAGATTTTTTGGAAGGTATTTTTGTATATTTTTCCGGTTTAATTTCTCTAAAATTTCGCCAGAATTCATTGAAATCACAAGATTGATGAGTAAATTCTGTACAATAAAAGTGCCTTAGCGATTTTAATGTTGCTAAATCTATATATACAATTAAAAAAATATTTTAAATAATACAAATCACAATTTCAGCTCAAATTTTTCTACCGAATTCTGACACCCAAATCTTCAAAAAAAAACACATTATAAACAACTCCAGCACAATACATGTTTTCTGCTGGAAAAGTTTTCGGCTATAAACGACTCCGTTAATAACTCAACATCAGTGATTGCAAACAGTGACGGAGACGGTGGGCTCAAGCAGCCATATCAGCGGGATGACAGAATCTGCAATCTGGATAAGGGTTGCCGCATATGCCAACACCATTAGGAAAGTGAACTGCATTCCAGAGACAATCATAGTCTGCCCCGCGCACGTGTGGTCTGGCAGCAACACGGACTTGCAGATTGGGAGAAGGTTGTTTCCAACTTTCATGCCATTTAAGCTGACGTTGTAGGCATCTCTGTCGGTAACCGAAGTGTTATTCTAAGCACAGGCATGTAGTTCAAATATTCGGCAAAAGAAGAATTTCCGAAAGAGAGGACACTTGGAGAATCCGCAGAAAGGAAACTATCTGTGATACCGTATTTGCTGAGTATTGGGGGTTTATAGTTGAGAAACGAAAGAAACCTTGATTAAGATCTGTGGTGCCCGGACTTCCCGGCTGCACAGAGAGCGCATTTCGCTGCCGAGATTTCCCTCCACGTTGGTTCCATAGCACAGACGTTTGGCGTGGCACCTGGCAGTAATGAAATTAATTGTTTTGGAGCGCAGAAGTGCTATAATAATTCTCACTTTTTTCAATGAGATTTTCCTTTTGCCTTGTCTACCGACAGCACAAAATATATCGGAATGTAGTTTGTCGTTAGTATCTGTGATTTTTTTTGTCAAAATGGTGAGGGTTTGAATTGTTTTTATTTTGCCTTGTTTACCGACAGCACAAAATATATCGGAATGTAGTTTGTCGTTAGTATCTGTGATTTTTTTTTTTCAAAATGGTGAGGGTTTGAATTGTTTTTCATAGTGAAAATAGATTCAGTAGTATAAAAAATTTCTGGTTTGACAATTGTAATTTAGATTTTCAAATATTTTTACTGAATTTTATCATAATGTTGCTAGAATTTTTATTATTTTGAATGTTAATTTGTAGATTATTATTTTCTGATTATTTAAAAATTTGTTTAGTTTTAATTAATTTTTTACAAATTTATTTAATTTTAATCAATTCTTTAAAAGTAATTTTAATTTCTTTATATCAATGTATAGTTAAGATATTCTCTCAACCAAATCTAACTTAATTTATCTATATTTAAAAAACCCTTCTTGTATTTATATGAAATCTCATTTAATCAATAAAAATCTATTTTGTAGGTTCAATATTTCTTTAATAGTATGAGAGCCTACCTAGATTTGTATGTTCAATATTTCTTTAATAGTATGAGAGCCTACCTGGGCCAGAAGGAGGCCTAGGGGCTTAGGAAGAATAGTCTAGTGCGCTGATGTTGATGCGTTTGTTTGTCCACTAGAGTTGAGTGTGTCATTAATGTGCTGCGTTCGGATGCTGTCATGCTGTGTATTGAAGGCTTAGTCAATTCGACGTGACGACCCTGGCGAGGAATGTGGTTGGCATTAATTTGGAGAGAGAGAGATTTGAGTTTGGAGGATTTGATGAGTGGTGGCGGTGGAAGTCTTTTTGTACAATACGTCTAGAGCTAATTCCACTGCCGTGCATGTCTGCTGACTGAATATGGTGTTGCAGAGGACGAATGTCATGCAGCTTGGATGTCAGGAATTCATTGGGGTGCGAATGCCCACGTGGAAAATTCTGTGTGAGGACTCCACCAAGTAGTAAGTCACTCAACACATTGAGAAGCTCGATAAGGTTGCTTCCTGGATTCAAACTCTACAACATGAAGTAGGCTTTTTCTTTCATTATTCTAAATGGAAATTTATTGTTATACAGAGCCCCTATATGAGACACTAGTTTCTAGTTCTCAGTCGTGGCATACTCGATTTGGAATCAATGGCATTGGTGGAATAGATCATCAATGGCATTTGTAACTGAATTGGGTGCTATGTTGTTTCGGATATAGTGTTTCTAGATCGTTTGAACCACATGACTTGCGTTAACAAGTTTCGTTTATCACTACTCGATTGACTTTTGTCGATAGGAGTCAACTATGATAGGGAATGATAAAGTCAAGGCCACGGGTAGTGAAAGCAAGCTCCCAATAAATCATTTCTCTAAGTTTGGAAAAATAAATGTTAACAAGGAGGCTTTGCCTATATGGATGAATATGCCAAGGCTATGGAATGAAGATGTTAAAGTTCTGAAATTTTGGAGATAATGGACAGGACTCGAGCCTCACAAGAAGGAAATCTATGTGGATTGATGTTGATAGGCATCCCGCCATTGGTATCATGAGGGACAATTCTTTATATTAAAGAAATATTTGGCCATGGTAAGGTGAAATGTTTTTGTTAATGAAATTGTAGAAAATGTTTTGGAATTAATATACATATTGAGATTAGTGAATTTAATATGAAGTTATTTGGTTAGAATTTGTTGCTCTAACAAATGAAAGAGAAGTATGGAGATGTAAGATAATCATTATAGACAAAGGTAAAGATTGAACCATGGCGTGAATAATTATAAAGGAGATGAAGATAAAGATGCAAAGGCTGTGAACAATTTCAAAATTGAAAGAGGTAAAGGGTAAAGGTGCAATAGAAAGAGATGCATTGTAATGAAATGTAAAGGGGCTTATATGTTTGGGAAGATGAGTATTAATTTTAATACTTGTTGCAATTGAATTGATATTGATATAAGGGGTGTATGATCGGTTGTACTTGACACTCCTAAGTATTGGTCCAAGTTGATTTCCCCAGGTGTGTTGTAAGCCATGTTGAGGCAGGCATCTAGTGTGGTGGAGTAGATACAAGGGTGGTAGGTGTAGTGTACTTTTATCTAAGCTTGATGTTTAATCTAAGACGTCAGTCTTCTATTAAAGGAGGGGGGAATGTGAGATGAAGTCAAAATCTAAGGGACAAAGTGAGGAAGTTTAACATGATTGATGAATCATGTACACGAATAAGCTTCCTAGAGAACTAGCAGGTGTAAGAGTTGGTACCCATGTACCTCGGTAGATGGATTTCTTTTTATATGGACATCAATAATCAATTGTGTGAGAGAAAAGAAGAATTCTCGTTGTGAGGAAAGCCCAAGGGAATATAAGAACAACTTATGACAATTCTTTTGGAGGCATTATAATGACAGAGGTTGGAGTAGTAGCTGAGATTGAGATTGAATGGTGGACAAATGTAGGTAAACGCGTGTTGAATAAATCGCAGATTCAAGATCATATGTTTGTAAGAAAGTTTGCATAAGTTATGTTTGAGTTGATGGAGTACATAGTATCCATGAATGGATATTCTAATTGTACTTAAGTCATACCTCCATAAATAACTTTATAGCATAGGTTTGTGGTCATCCAAAAACCCCTTAAGCGAGGCTTAATTGAGAAGATTGCACGATTGACGGTGAGCCAAGAAAATCCCAGGTATGAGATGATGATGATGATGATGACGGAGGGGGAGTTACATGTATAAAGACATGTTTTTTGAACCATGCATTCGGGTGGATGGTTGCTTCTTTATATCTACGTCAACACTATGATCTTATTTGCAAACTACATGTTGTATTTGATGTAGACTTTGTTTTTATTGAGATTTAGACAAATAGTCCTTAAGGGGGAGTGTTAGAATAATAATTCCCACTTGTCTCAATGAGAGTCTCTTCCTCTTATCTAAGAGCTTGTTTAGTCCTAATTGGTTGGTTGAGAGATTCCCTCCAACTAATATTCCTATGTTAAAGTCAAATTTACTTTTTCTATATCTAGAAACACTTCATATATTTATATGTAACCTCATTCCACAAATAGAAGTGTATGGTGTTTGTTCAATATTTTTTTGTAAAAGGACAGTGGAAGAGTATTGCATTGTAGTAAGGAGAGAGAGTTGGATTGAATGGAGTAGTATTCGAAGAATAATTGTGATCGCATTGGAGCAACGAGAGCTCATTTCGTGTGTCCAGCACTACCCATTACATCTGCTGGATCTCCCACCATGATTTTGACAATAAGAGTATCGTTTTAGCGAAAAGACATTCCATCCTTGGCTGCAATCTTGGATGCTAAGTGATTCGTTTTGTCTTGGTTTTTCATTATTTTAATGATTGCATTTAAACTAAACTATATTAATTTTTTAATATGTTCTTTTAAAATAGAGTATTCTAACAAGGCTACAAATTTTTTCTTTTCTAGAAAAATTTTAACAACATTCGACTGAAATTTTCAGAAATCTCGGTTATAGTTGTTAATCTTGATGATTTTTGGTGTTCCATTCAAACACTGCAAGAGTTAGGTTTTTTAAAATTTTCTCAACGAATTCTGGAAAGAAATTTGTCAGTAGAAAACTACTCTTAAAGTTATGTATAAACCAATTAATAAAATATGCCTGTTTAATTTGGAATTGAATTTTGAAAACTTCAATTTAATTATCAATAATTATTAGATATAGATATGAGTTTTGGTATTTTGGCATGTAATAAGTCATTATATTAAATCATAATATTGAAACAAAGTTTATTTACAAAATATGAGGAATCAAATCTTCATAATTAAGAATATTTTTAGATATATTTTTAAATAAATCCGTTTAACTCATATATTAATTCTTGTTATAATAATAATAAGTTATAATTTATTTATTTTTATGTTTTTTTAAATATTAGCAATGTGTGATAAGTATTTTGATATCTATTAGTAACTCTAAATAATTTAATTTATATAAGAAAAACCTTACATTAAGAATTTGAAACTTAATGTTAATGATTACTAAATTACATATTTTATAAAATCAATTTACATATTATGAAAACACGTTATTTTAATATAAAATATCAAATAAAAAAGATATTTAAAGTTAAAAATTAATTAATTGATAATTAATCATAAATTAAATATTATATTATTTTTTATAAAAGTTAATAGTGTTTTTTTTAAGTTAGTGGATCTTATTTATAGCTTGGATTTCCAAAATAGGACCAAAATCTAGGAGATTCTCAGTATCAAATTTGGCTAAGACTAGCAAGTTATCTACTAATAACAAAAAATCAGAAACTAACTATAATAATCACTACTACATAGAAAACTCCTTGAAGATTCAAGGGAGGAAATGCCATTGACATTAGCATGATTTTCTATGAGTTGACTATTTGTTCACTGTTTGCTTGAATCGGTGTGTTATTTCTCTTATGTCCTCCTTTTTTGGCTTCCTTGTTTTCCCTAAAGACCACCTTGAGATCCTTTGTTTGAACCCTAAGATAGGACTTTCAAGAACTCGAGCTCTCTTGGTCTTCTTCCTTGCACCAAAGTTAGGCTTTGTGAAGAATCCTATCCTGATAAAGTGGTGATTATTTCATATATTTTCCATGTCATTCTTTTGTAAGTGTAGTCAAGCGTGGTTCTTTCGGCAGGGATTGTAACGGGGGCTTTACTCAATGAACCTATGACATATCATGTGTGTTTGTGGCATACTAAAAAATACCCCTAATTTGACTACATATTGGAAAATACCTCTAAAAATTACATTATTTAATCCCCCTACGAATATGAACTCAATAAACCTTCCCAATTTAAAAGACCCCTACTTTCACTAGATATTGTAAGTATCCATTTTTCATTAACATTATTTATACTCCTTATATTTTTCATTAACTTTGACCTCCACCTTTTATCCCTTCCAATGTAAAAACCCTTTATCCCCTATTATATGTTCAATATATTATGTCATTTTCTTCTCAATATATATCCCCGAATATGAATGCATGTGGTATGGTATTGCCCCCTCACTGAAGGCCCCTTGGGGATTGTGCTTCATTGGCATGTCCTTCATATCTTTTCCATTTCATTCTTTTGCAAAGGCAGTAAGACGTGGATCTTCTAGTAGGTCTTCTGCTTCATATTCCTCTAATAGGGAGTGAACCATTTCCTATAGTGATGGATTTTGTTGGTATTCTTCTAGAAAGTTTCACATGGGCTCTCAGGGATTCGATAGGGGCTTATCGTTTTTTACTTTTTTTGGTTAGAGGCTTGATTGAATATTATCCTGCTCTGGTGACTCCTTTGAAGAGGAGAGAGACTAGAACCTATTTCTAAATCTAGGTATTTGGTTAGGATTTGATGCACTGTGACAACTCAAATTTCTTCTTCTTTAAAGGAATTTTCCTAAATCATCTTCCACATTTTGAGAAGATGTTTTTCAAGAAATTCCTTGAATTTATCCAACAGTCCCTAATAAGATGCCTATATTCATGAAAACATCTGCATCTAAAGGGGATATGTTCATAATCTACAAGTTTCTTCCAGTGACTACCCTGATAATGAATATCAATTAAAGTTATAAGAGGATGGGAGATATTCATAAAAACATGGATACAAGAATATGATGTATACCTCCCTCTCTCAGAAGCCTTCGATACCTTCACAAAGTTGGCAATGGTGTTTCCTCCTCTAGAAAAGGAAAGATTTGAACCCGCATTGGGCTAGCAAGGAAGTCTTCCCTCTCCAGATTAGATTGTACTGCTCCTTCCAAACTCACATTAAGAGCATCACATTATTAAAAAATATACCCTCTTGAAAACATTCCAGTTGTTTTCCAAGCCAGGGAAAATGACTATGAAGAATCTCTTTTCTCTTAGCTCTAGTTTTATTTGACCGAAGAGGTTCCATTTGTTTTACATCCACACAATTAGAGACTTTTTCAAAAGGTCATAATTCAATGAAATTGGAGATCAGAGCATGATCCTTATTTGACCCAAGAAGTTTCATTTTTTTTTATTCCACCTAATTAAAGACTTTTTAAAGGGTCATAATATGATGAATTTGGAGATTAGAGTATGATCCTATATAGATTGTATATATTCTCTAATCTTGTTGGATTTAACCTCATACTTTTTATATTTCACAGCTTTTAGCAAGTAATACCTTGGATTTTTACCTTGCGAAGATACATTGAAATAAGGTTTTTCTGAGAAACAGAAACCCCTCTCTGACCAGTTCTCTATAAAAGGATGTAGATGATGAGAAAATTAAAAGGAAATATTAATAGATCTAAAATATTTTGAACTCCCCAAATAATCTAATTAAAGAAAAAAAACACTCTTCCTTAACTGATAGATGTCTATGTAAAAGAAACCCTAAGATTACAACTATTTTTGTTTTCAAATAATAAAATAAGACCTAATACATTTTATAAAATGAATAAAAATAAAAAATAAAAATAAAGATTAATATTTTCATAAATATTATAAAATAATGGATATATAATAAATGACTTCTTTCAATTTATTATTTATAAATAATTTAAATAAAACAAAAAAAACATTTTTTTATCAATTTGGCAGAATGACTACTTATAACATGTTTGGTCTTATTATAAAATGATAAAAACCATTTGATGAAAATTTTTAAGAATTTAAAGCGTGGTTAATAAGAGTGATATTGATATTAAATGATAATATTATGTATAAATAATTTTGAAATAAAAAAGGAATATTTTTGATAAATTTGATAGAATGATTACTGATAATATTTTTAGTCTTATTATAAAATGATAACAAAAAATTGATGAAAAAATTTAAGGTGTGCTTAATAAGAGTGATATTGATATCAAAACGTAATCTATAGCATGTTGAGTTTTATTATTTGTGTGAAAAAATAAAATTGAAAAATAAAATATAATGAAATATGTATTTTCATAACTTTTTCAAAATAAGTAATGATATAATTTAAAATAAAATTAAAATATAAAATAAATAATTTATAAATTTATAAAAATAATTAACTTAATATAATTTAAATTATAATAAAATTGAAAAATAAAAATAAATATTATCATCAATGATTCACTTCTACAATATGACAGGGATGGTTTTAGTACAAAACAATGGTTTTACTATAAAACAATATAAAGTTATTGATGAAGAAATTTAAAATGGGTGTAATAAGAGTGATATTAAAATTAGAAAATAAGAATAAATAAAACATTTATCTTTTTTTAAAATATTTTTAAAATTTTATAATATATTTTTATTTAAAAATAAGGTTTTATAATGAATTTTATTGATTTGGGATAAATAATATATAATTTAAAAAATAAGTTGAAGGTTCTTTTTAGATACAATCTAAAACTTTAGATCAATGTAGAAGCTGAAATATATTACCAAACATATAAAATTAAAATATTTTACCAAACATATAAAATTAAAATATTTTATTAAAAATATTGCATAATGGTTATAAATAAAAGCTATAAATAAAAAATTAAAACAAATAACTAAAATCATTAAAAAAAATTTCAAATTTTATAATAAAAAATAATAAACTTAAAACTAATAAAAAAATAAATAGAAAAATAACTACATGAATATTGGAAAAATAACTACATGAATATTGTATAATGGAAAACACCTCTAACATCACAATAAACCCAACGTTAACTCCTAAAAATATCAAGATTGAAAACAACTCACTAGACACATTGTTACACCTCTAGGTGTTTCCCTATTAGAATCAGAAAATTTAATAATTTTTTTAATCACAGATTCCAGTTGGATGACTAAAAATAAAAGAAGTTGGCCATCATGGTCACTAGATCAACATCAATAGCTAAAATGGATGGAGATGTTTCCAGGCACTTTAATAATTTTTTTAATCACAGATTCCAGTGGGATAACTGAAAATAAAAGAAGTTGGCCGTCATGGTCACTAGATCAACCTAGATAAAATGAATGGAGATAACTTCCTTATATATAAAGTGTTGGAGATCAGATGCACAATAAATAATAAAACATATACACAGCAATTAAAAACATGCACAGGAACACAGCTTTTTAACGTGGTTCACCCAACCAATCTGGGCTACGTCCACCAAACTAAGGCATCGGCAATCAATTTAATTAAACAGGAGATTACATCAATAAAACTTTCACACTCACCCTCCCAGCTATCCGTATGACCACCTCTTTTATAGCAGGGAGAATCTAACTGCCTCTCACATCAAATTTAGGAAGCATTAATTTTCTCCCAACAACCTGGAGCTAATCCAACAACAGATATCTATTGTTGTCACACACTGGGATTCTTTCCTATTTTATCTAAAACAGAAAAATCTCAACAATCTCCACCTTGACAACAATTAGCCTGATGCCCTGTTTGCTTATTATTTTCATCTTTTCTGCAAGCCAAGAGAAGCCAAACACCAACGTAGCTTCTCTAACAAAACTAGTTTCGTGAACATGTCTGCACAGTTTTCCTTTGTATGCACCTTTTCAAGAGAAATGCCCCTTTCAGTGATAACCTGTCTTACAAAATGGTACTTAATTGGAATATGCTTTGATTTACTATGATAGGCCGGATTCTTAGCCAAATGTATTGCACTTTGACTATCACAAAGTAACCTGATGTTGTCCTGTAACCTACCAAACTCACCAAGCAAACCTTTCAACCAAACCGCCTCTTTGCAAGCATGCGAAGCAGCAATGTATTCTGCTTCAGTAGTGGATAAAGCAACAATGTTTTGTAGCTTTGACATCCAGCTAATAGCTCCACCTGCAAGAGTAAAAACATATCCTGAAGTTGACCTTCTCTTATCCAAATCTCCTGCAAAATCAGAATCAACATATCCACAAACAGATTCACTACTCTTATTGTAAGTTATACAATAACTACTTGTGCCTCTCAAATACCGAAGCACCCATTTTACTGCTGACCAGTGTTCTTTACCCAGATTTTCCATATACCTACTGACAACCCCAACTGCATGTGAAATATCTGGTCGCGTACACACCATCGCATACATCAAACATCCTACTACATTGGCATACGGAATTCGAGACATATAATCCTTTTCTTCATCTATATTAGGACATAAACTGGAAGAAAGCTTGAAATGGGAAGCTAAAGGGACTGACACAGGCTTCACATTATTCATACCAAACCTCAAAAGTATTTTCTCAACATACTTCTGTTGTGATAGCCACAGCTTACCATTACTCCTGTCTCTGAAAATCTCCATGCCCAAAATCTGTCTTGCTGCTCCTAGATCTTTCATATCAAACGTCCTTGCCATCTGAGTCTTCAACCTGTTGATTTCTTCAATGCTTTTTCTTGCTAAAAGCATATCATCAACATACAACACTAAGATAATGAACATGCCATTATTTAACTTCTTAAAGTAAACACAATGATCATATTCACTTCTTACATATTTCTGACTCAACATGAAAGAATCAAACTTCTTATACCACTGCCGAGGCGACTGCTTCAGGCCATATAATGACTTCTTGAGCCTGCAGACAAATTTCTCATTGCGATGCTGAACAAACCCTTCCGGTTGTTCCATATATATTTCCTCATCTAAGTCACCATGTAGAAATGCAGTCTTAACATCTAACTGCTGCAACTCTAAATCAAGCAAAGCCACTAATGCTAACACAATTCTAATTGAAACAATTTTAACCACTGGTGAAAATATCTCATGAAAGTCTATGCCAGCTTTCTGAGAAAAACCTTTTGCAACCAGCCTCGCTTTGTACCTGTCTTCCGTATCATTCACACCCCGTTTCAGCTTGAAAACCCATTTACACCCCACAGTTTTCCTGCCTTTCGGAAGCTCAACCAGATCCCATGTACCATTCTTACTTAAGGCCATCATTTCTTCCTTCATGGCTGCTTTCCACTTGTCACTATTTGAACCTTCTACAGCTTCCTGATAACACAAAGGTTCATCATCATTAGCAATCAAAGCAACTGAAGTAACATGATCATCATACCTTCTTGGAGGGCGTTTGATCCTTGTAGACCTCCTTAAGAATGTTTCTGGTGCTTCCACAATTGGCTGTCTATCATCTGTAGGAACTTCTTCATGATCACCATCTGAGACCTGTTCATGACCTCCATCTGAACCCTGTTCATAATCTGATTCTGAAACTTGTTCATGACTAGAATCTGAACTATGGTCGTTATGACTATCATTAGAAATGCTGTCAAACTGAATGTGCTGGAAATCAAATACATCATCCTGTTTCAATCTTTTATCTACATCTAACTGTACAAGAGAGGATTCATTAAACGTTACATCTCTATTGATGATGATTTTGCGGGTAGTAGGATCCCACAATCTATATCCCTTTGTTCCATCACCATACCCAACAAAGACATACCTTTTCGATTTCGGATCTAATTTAGTTCACTAATGTTTAGGCACTAGAGCATATGCTTCACAACCAAACACTCTGAGTTTAGAATAATCACAAGGGTGTCCTTTCCATACCTCTTGTGGAACCTTGTAGCCTATCGCCATTGAAGGAGATCGGTTTATCACATAACAAGCGGTTGCCACTACTTCCGTCCACAACTCCTTTTGCAACCCAGCATTACTCAGCATACACCTTGCTCTCTCTAGAAGAGTCATGTTCATGCGTTCAGCAACTCCATTCTGCTGAGGAGTATAAACCGTGGTCTTATGTCTCTCGATCCCTGCATCCTTGCAATAGCTGTCAAACTCTTTGGAGGAAAACTCACCACCATTGTCAGTTCTTAAACATTTTCTAGTTCTACCAGTGTTATTTTCTACCAATGCCCTAAACTGCTTGAAAACTGTAAAAACATCAGACTTCCTTTTCAACATGTAGACCCACACTTTTCTAGAAAAGTCATCAATAAATGATACAAAATATGACGAGCCACCATATGACACTGTAGGGGCTAGACCCCAAACATCTGAATGGATATAATCAAGTATGCCTTTACTAGTATGTTTGCATGTTTTAAACTTTTGTTTACTTTGTTTACCAAACAGACAATGTTTACAGAAATCTAACTTTCCAGATCTTAGATTAGGAAGTAACTTGCGGTCAGCCAAAATTTTCAACCCTCGTTCGCTCATATGGCCCAACCTTTGATGCCATAGGCGAATGGAACTACTGTCCTGTTCAGACACCGACACATGATCTGACCCAGTTCTACCTTCTAATTGAAAAAGATTTCCTACCTTCTTAGCCTTCATCACTAGTAAAATACCTTTATAGATTTTCATAACTCCACCTTGAATTACAGTTTTATATCCATTCGTATCCACCGCTCCTAATGAAATTAGATTTTTTCTTAGATCTGGTACATGTCTCACATCAGTTAACAATTTGGTTGTGCCATCTAACATTTGCAGTTGTATACTTCCTATTCCAACAATATTGCAAGTGACATCATTACCCATGTACACGACTCCATCATCAACTGATCTATATGTCTTAAACCAATCTTTATGAATACACATGTGGTTAGATGCCCCAGAATCTAACAACCAATGTTGATCATGTTTTGATACATTAACAGACAATACCTCATCACTCATACCTGAACCAAATACTGAACCTGTATCTGTGGTGTTGGCTTCCTTCTTTTCTGTCGAAGAGCCTTCTTTAGCAGCCTGCTTTCGCTTCCAGCAATCCTTTTTCAGATGTCCAGCCTTGCCACAGTGCCAACATTTCACCTTTGTCTTCTTTCCTTTGGACTTTGAACGAGAGTCGCAATGCTTTGCCCCGGAGTGTCTCTCTCTTGAGCGACCTCTGGCCATCATTACCTCTGACGTAGAGGTGTCTGCATTCGACCTCTTCCTCGTCTCCTCAGACAACAAGGCTTCAACAACATCATCAAACTCAAGAATGTCTGTTGTACTAAAGCTTATGGAAGTAACAAAGTGATCCCATGATTCGGGCAATGAACACAATAGAGTTATTGCCTTATCCTCTGAATCAAATTTCACATCTAGACTGTCTAATTGCACCAGTAAGGTATTAAAAACATTCAGGTGATCAGTAATCGAGGTACCTTCTTTCATCCACAAACCTTAAAGCTGCCGTTTCAGGAGAATCCGATTTGTCAAGGATTTCGTCATATACAGCTTCTCCAACTTCCTCCACAAACCAACTGCAGTCTTCTCTGACACGATGTTAAATAAAACATCATCAGCCAAACACAACCGAATTCCGCTCAAGGCTCTGCCATCCAATTCACTCCACTCATCATCTGTCACGGGGGAAGGCAGTTTAGACCTGCCCAACAATGCCTTTGCCACGCCCTGCTGTACCAGCAGATCATGCATTTTTACCTTCTAGATCTCGAAATTATTTTTCCCATTAAACTTCTCGATTTCGAACCGAGCACTTTGAGTTTTCGCCATTTGTATCAACAAAAAAACACAATAATCTCCAATATCAAACTTTAAATACCAGCACTATAACAAAAAAAAAAAAAAAACTGCCTATGCCTGTAAAAAACAAACAAATATCTGCCTTTTGTACTTCATATACAAATTTCTGCCATATGCACTTATATGCCTTTGTTTTGTTTTAAAAAAAAAGTTTCTGTCGTTGTACAATAATGGCGACAAGCCTGTGAACAGTGGCGTGGAAATACTCCACACATGCTGCGTTAGTATATATGCATTGCCATAAACTTTAATGACATTATCATTGTCGTGACATATTAATCATATTAATCCATTTAATCCACCATGTAACACATTAATCCACCATGTCACTTAAGTGTATAACCCACGTAACATATTAATCCACCATGTAACGTAAGTGTATAACCCATGTAACAAATTAATCCACCATGTTTATATCTCAAACATCACAGCAAGGGAGATCGATCGATTCTATGCTTCTGACCAATAAATGTGGAAGATTTGATTTATAGTTACTGCGATATAAAAAAAAATAGTGGCTACCTTTTAAAAAAAGAGATCGATGTGAGACGCGCGGCCAAGGGAGAGGTCTGGAATTGCTTCTCAAACAGACAACCTGGTAACTGTGTTATACATCCCCAGCAGGCCCATTTGAATTTGTCAGTTATCACTCGCAATACCCAGGAACTCCACGCAGCACCAGCGCTCCACGCAGCAGCGCTCCAATACACCACGCACTCAATCCTCCACGCACAGCAATCAATCGAATACCAAAGCAATTAATTGAATACCCAACGTATCAACAGCAGTGCGCACCAGCACTGTTTCAGATCATAAAATCCTCTACGCAGCAATGTACAGGCACCATCAAACTCAGCAATCAGCAACGCTGGTTATACCTCCACGCAGGCGGATAGAAGTTCAACACAGCCAGCGCTCAACAGCGCTCCACCTTCAGTCTGGTCCAGCTGCACCACGCCTCCAACTGCTCTGATACCACTTGTTGGAGATCAGATGCACAACAAATAATAAAACATATACACAACAATTAAAAACATGCACAGGAACACAGCTTTTTAACGTGGTTCACCCAACCAATCTGGGCTACGTCCACCAAACTAAGGCATCGGCAATCTTATTAATTAAATAGGAGATTACATCAATAAAAATTTCACACTCACCCTCCCAGCTATCTGTATGACCACCTCTTTTATAGCAGGGAGAATCTAACTGCCTCTCACATCAAATTTAGGAAGCATTAATTTTCTCCCAACAACCTGGAGCTAATCCAACAACAGATATCTATTGTTGTCACACACTGGGATTCTTTCCTATTTTATCTAAAACAGAAAAATCTCAACATAAAGTGAATAAACCATATTTTAATTAATTTTTTATCGCATTATAATTAAAAATTTACTGTACCATGAATTATTAACCACTTATAAAAATTAATCAAAGTTAAATTCAACGGATAGAAATATGTGGCTTTGTGAAACATGCGTAAACTATTTCGAAACATGCCTCCACTACTAAAAGGGCCATTAAATTATGAAACGTCTACTCTAGCCACATATCCATTGCCATTTATAATTGAGTTTTCAAGAGTTTCATGTGTAGCGCCCAAATAAACGTGACACGACTGCCCCTTCACATTCTCAAGACAAACATTTTAATTCTCAACTTTTTATCGGCCAAGTTTGATTACTCAACTTCATTTTCGAATTTGGAAGCTTCATTTCTTCTTCAAATAACTTCTCTTTGTATGGATTTTGAGTTTTGTAGGTTTAATTATATTGATTCTCAGTGAAGCTTAGTAGCATTATTTTGACGAAGACGGTAAGGTATTTTAGTGTTTGTATTGCTCGGATCTGGAGGCTGTATGAAAATAGATAGTGGCAGATGATATAAAAATATATTTCTGTAGTTGTAACATGCAACGAGACATCATGAATGTTGGAATTAATGGAGAAAGCTAAACTTAGATTACTATTATGATGATGATAGGATTGAGACTCTAATATTAGATCTCAGATCTTACTATCTAGGGAGTGGTTGAAACCACCTTGTTAGTGTGAAAGCCTATATGTACTAGGCTCTTCTCCTAATTTAACATAGTGTGTGTATCAGTGTTTTTACACTCTCTAGGTATCTCACTTGGAGAGCCATTTAGGTAATATATCCATATTTTATCATGTTATTAGAGCTTCAGGGTTTTCGATCCTGTAAGCTAAGTTAAGAGTGCGTCTGAGGTGAAATCGTAGCTTGGATTGGAAGGCTAATCACGCCGATCCACAATAACTCTTACATGTATTTTCATTTGATCGGTCGTTGCAGATATTTGGTGTGCAGTCGAGAATGAATTTCGTGAGTCTATGGTGGTAAATCGCGCCGACAGAGGAAACTTTAAAAAAGGGTTGCTTGTTGCTTGAAAAGTCTGTGTGCTTTGACAAAACGACTAAGAGCCTCCTGGTATTGCTGTGGATTGCCATGTGAAGGGAGCAAGAAGAAATGTTGAGATCTACACAGAGGAACATCTACGGAGACCCTCCGTGGAAGAACATTTGTGAAGGACTAACGTGGTGAAAACTGCGTGGAGGAGGCCGTGTGGTTGAGGCTGGCAGACCTGCCCAAATTCTGTGTGTAGGAGGCTGAGAAAGCAATCCATTTGACCGCCGATGGATTGGCATGGATCACTGTGGGATTAGCCCGTGTAGGAGGCCGGAACTACCGAAGAAGATGCTGTTGTGTGGATTTTTTTACCTAACTCTGTGTGGAAGGAGTAGAGACTATTCTGTTTTCTTTTTAGCAGCGCAATCTACCTCTGCGATCAACATCATAACTGTGGCAGCATTCATAAGATGGGAATGGATTGAGGTATTTTAATTTGCAAATATAATTAGTTATCCCCAAGCTTGTTGAAAGGTAAAAGACTTAGCAGAAAAGGATCTGAAACTCGCTAGGCATATTTTTCCATTGTGATGTATGTCGCCGAATCTGCAAAAAGTGATGGGTTGTTCCTAAAATTCGACATCTACTATGTGGAATTTAAACGATGAGGGTTGAATTTTCTCTTTGCCACATTATACAGTAAAATTTTGATGCCTCTCGGTGGACATTAGGTGGGGCATTGATAGTTCTATTGATTGATATTATCGTAACTTTTCTCACTTTGGGCCAGCGATTCAAGTGTTGTGTGTGGGCTAGCAAGGTCATCGTATCGGCAGGAGGTGTCGAACACTTGTAAATCTAGAACGTTTGTAAACCTGGAGCTAAAGGAGAACCAACCAGAGATCCACTTGATAGGTTGCATAGAAGGCAGCGTGAGGAGAGCTAGCAAAGGAAATTCACCTGGTACACAGCGTGAGGAAATCGACGCATGTTGAGGTAGTGTGGGGAAACATGGTAGCTTTCTCATCCATGTGGCAATGTTTCTCCTGTAGCAGATTTCTCCTCAAAATTTAATTGTTTGAGAAACTTAGGTTGTAGTTTGTGGAAATCCCAAAAATCAATTGGGTAAATTTTTGTCTAAGTTATTATATGCCACAATGAAAATGCAAAAGTTCTTGCTGATTTGACCCTATGTTCAAAAATATGTGTTATTGCTAATTACATACATCAGAATTATATATTGATAGCATTTCTAGCTTGTGAGAGGTCGTTTAGTTGCTCGTCGCTAGAGTCGAGGGCACTAAGACTTGCGGGGCACAGAAGCCACAATCTACAAGGTTCTACAGTTAAAGAGCTGCCAAAGGGAGAAGTTTCCCACTTGCGTGGTAATGGGGTTTTTGGAGCTCGAGGACCATGTGAAGTCGAAAAGAAATATCGAAGCGAGATAAGTTGGATTTTAACAACTGCCTATATTTTTAGATATTTTTTATTCTGATGATGATGATTTTCTCGTGTGGGCATTTGGAATTAGCATGGTTAGTATGTTCGAGTCTGAAGAAATTTCAGAAAAACAATGTGATTCTATTGATAACCACGAGAATGAAGAGGCACAGTCTGTTGTGCAACATCCTGATATTGAAGACACACGAGCTGATCTTCATGAAGGGTGTGAAGAGGAACAAAGTGTTGAAGATAAATGGGATGAGCCACATGAAGCTGATTGCAAAAACATGGGAGAAGAAGACAAAACTCGAGAAAATTTAAATTGTGATGATCTCATTAATATTTTTGTGTGTGCGGACTTTACATCAATGAATGATGAAGACATCATAATTGAATTTCAAATGGTTGACACCAAAAATAGTGAGAGGGAAAATTCTCCTATCCAACATGTCATAATCTTGAGAAGGGCGAGAATAAGAATTCAAGCTTTCCATCATTGTAGAAGAAATGAAGTGAAGAGACATCACTACCACATGGTGAGGAAAGCAAATATGAAGCCTCCACTCAATATGAACAAGAATGGACTCTAAATCAAGAAGACTAAAATGAAAACTCTATTACCAAGTTTTTTTGTCATGTTTTAATTGTAAGCCTAGCTGAGTCTAGACCAGCAGGCATATGTTATTGTTCAGTGCCCTTTCTCCATTAAGGGAGAGTGTTGGAATTAATGGAGAAAGCTAAACTTAGATTACTATTACGATGATGATAGGATTGAGACTCTAATCTTAGATCTTAGATCCCACTATCTAGGGAGTGGTTGAAACCACCCTGTTAGTGTGAAAGCCTATATGTACTAGGTTGTTCTCTTGATTTAACATAGTGTGTGTATGAGGGTTTGTACACTCTCCAGGTATCTCACCTAGAGATCCATTTAGGTATTATATCCATATTTTATCAATGAATTGTTTTTACCAAGTTTAATTTGATTTATGTTATTTAACTATTAAAACTATTGGGCTTAAATAGCCAAACAAATACTGTTAATTATTAATTAAAAGACTTTGAACTAAATTGTTTAAAGAATCAAAGAAACAATTGAAAAAATTCTCAGAATAGTTACAACTGTACATTCACCCTTTTTTCTTAAGAGGAAAAGCAGGCAGAACCCTACGGGGTGGAAGGAAAAAGAGGACTATGTTGCATTCTTTTTTCAGCTGGCGAACTTAACCAGTGGTAAAGAAAGTTAAGGTAACAAGCTTTGAGGTATGCGACTTGAGGCTGGACAAAGTCCTGACGCCTAAGGTACCCAGTTGTTCCTCATTGGAAGAAGTGGAAGGGCTCCGAGGGGGAATCTGGACGTAACTGCCAGTTCCGAGGTTGGGTGGTGAGATCTTCCAATTATTTAATGTATGCATAACGAAAGACATATAAGTGATACTAACATGGTAATCATTATCAGTAGAGTAGTTCGAATGTTTACTGTAAATAGAAATAAAATAGCAATAGTGAATGACCTGTCTACTGTAAGCAGAAAGTATGGAAATGATTTAGCATTGGTAATAGTCATCCATTAATTTCTGAGTAGAATAGTAAAACAAATAGATGATGTATGCTTTCCTAATGGATACTGATATATATAGAACTGTACACTGTCAATTAGCAATAAACGTTGAGTTAATAAGCAAAATAGCATTACAGACAATTGTCGATTTAACCTGAAAACATATAAGTGTACAAACAGTAAAGCAAATGCCTATCAGTTTTCTGCAAGAATATAAATAAACAAATTATACGAAACTGTAAACATATTCATATAGCAATATATGTCTAAATATCATACCTCCATCATACACAGGAAATCTTCCCTCAAACTGTAGAGAGAAGTCAACACGGTGACCCTTCTCTATGCTTTCGGTTAATTCTATGATTGCATCACATTTCGTTATACACCTAGGGTTTGTAGCCTCGAACGAGTTCGGAAAGAACCCATCTAGAGCCATGTACCCCGGTTCCTTAAACCAAAACCCATGATTTCTAATCATACTTATCACGAATATATATAAATTATCTGCTAAAATGAATGACATAATCTGCAAAGCGGCTGAGAAAATCATACAAAACAAATAACCTTCAGTAATCAACCAAATTTCAAAGCTCAACAACTGATTATACAACAACTGGAATTTACATAAATAAAAACCCAAAATTCATTAACAGGTCTGTTATAACTGTAGTTTGTCGAAATCAGTCTAGTTCGAAAAACATTATACAAAATTTATAAAAAAGTTATGTCATGTGCTCGATGAGAACATGCATGAAAATACCTGAGCTATATCAACCCTAGGGTGTCTCATATAAGAATAAATAAACCAAAACCTAAAATATTACCACAATTCATAACTAACAACACATCCTGGCTGCAGCCGCAATATCAACTATTACAACTCATGAAACCCTTTATCACAGAAAGTTGTTCACTGAACCAAGGCACATAAACGAGGTTTCCAACACACCTCGAAAGTGTAGGAAGGAGCGAAGATTAGCAAAGGGATTCGTCCTCGACAATGCACAAATCAAACGAGGGTTTTGAACTAGATCTAGAGACATTACCTATATAGCAAGAACTATGACAAAGGTCACCTTTGTATTAACTCAACAACAACGACAAACCGTGAAATGTAACTATGGATTACCTATGCATGAGTTGGGTAACCATTGAAGTCGTGACCAAATCTGTACGGAACCGGACCACCTCTACCAAGGAAGGAATGGAGAATAAACACAAAAATACTCAAAAGACATTATAATTAGTTGAACAGTGGTTACCTCGGAATGTCAGGGAAGCATTCCTTTCTTCATGGTTGCTAAGATCCAAGTTGAACTCTCCATTATTGTTCCAAAATGCTAACAACCCGTCAAATAAACTCCAAAACTGTCACAACCTAGCATCAACAGAAGAAAATAAATAACAACATAATGTGAGCAGAAGTGGGACGAAGATGGCACCTGGAGCCTCAGAGGCGAAATGGCCAATGATTTTCACAGGGTCGCCATAACAGAGCAGAGTGTCGAGATAGAGAATAACCAAATGAACTATTCATTTCACCAAAATAATCAATAAACCCTCCAGCCAATCTCAAGCAATCAAGACCGTTAATCGTTGTTGATCAAATGGCATACATGCAACCAACGCAGTATCAGGACTCCTCCAAGGTAAGGTAGACAGGGTCATTAACACCATCATAGGTGGCGAGGAAAAGCACGCATGAACCAGATAGGAGGACACCTCGGGACTCTTCAACATTAATGGAGGGAAACATACCCAAGATCGATGAAGGTGTGCAAAAATGATACAGGAAGCTGTGGAATGTACCACGTAGGCTGCCAACGTGGTGATCTCGTACCAACCCTGCAGCTCAAATTCTAACCCCAAATCATAAACGCAATCAAAATTTATTAACGCAGCAATCATATGAGTCCACGATGTCATGGACCAAGGAAAAAAAACAAGATGTTATTATTATAATGATTAATGCATAATAGATAAAAGAAATAATTTGTTTTTATACATAGGTAGGATGTTACAAATGGTATCAGAGCCCAAGTTTGCATATTGAGACCTCTGGGTTATTCCAATAGTCAATTAAGTTATGATATTTCTATATATATATGAAATAAAATAAACTGAGTTTTGGTTGATTATAAACATAAAAGGTGAATTAGCATCAAGGATAAAATGCGTAGGAGCCCCAGATCGTCGAGCTAGCTAGAGGTGCCTTACGTAGAGGCCAACCCAAAACTATGGGTACAATTGTGAGAAGAACTGAGATAGGCTAATGCTTCCTTAATTGAGACAGTATAGCAGCTTCAAGAAGAGATGATGAATCTCAAAACGGAAAATGAACGATTAAGACAGGAGCAAGAGAAGATTCTTAAAAGTTTGTCAGATCGGCAAAATCAGAGAGGACCATACGCTAGTACAGAAAATAGAGAAAAGACCCTAATTGCTCAGAATGAGGAAGATCATGCAGAATCTGTAGAAGGTCACAAAGAAGAAGATGAATGGTGTTCAGATAACATTTTTGAACAGAGAAATCCAAAAAGGCCAAAGATAGAATTACAAGGTGAGCTCAAAAAAATCAGACCCTCACTATTCAAAGGAGAGTCAGAAGAAGTAGCAAAAGCTTGGCTAATAGACATGGGTAAATACTTTTAGATTTATGAATATATCGATAAACTTAAAGCAAGGTTGGAAGTTTACCAATTACAAGGAAAATCCACCCTCTGGTGGGAAGAAATTAAAACCGTAAGAAAGATTGATGAAGAACAAGTAACATGGCAAGAATTCCAGAAACACTTTAAAGATAAATATTTAACAGAATGTTAATATGACGAAAAGGAAAAAGAGTTCCATGAGTTAAGACTTGGAACCCTGAGCATGGATGAATATGCAGCACGCTTTACTTCGCTGTTGTGATACGTCCCATATATGCAAGAATAAAAAGCTAAGATCCAGTGGTTTATTAGTAGTCTGCCCAACTTCATGAAAGAAAAAATAGAATTTGACTATCCCAGAACCATGGACGATGCATTCTAGAAGGCTCGCATATTTTATCAGCAGATGAAGCAGAGAAATGAGGAATTTTTTACCAAACAGACATCAGAAAACCATACATGGTAGAAACAATCAACAAAGGACTTTGGGAAAGTTTACAAGAAACCCACCCAGAACTCAGACATTCACTAAGAATAGACAACCTGAAAAAATTAACAGAACTGTTACTAAACAACCATCAAAACTGCCACTACAATATTGGGGATGCGGAGAAGTGCATCATTACAAAAACTACCTGCACAAAGCTCGAACTAAGAAACTTTATGACATGCAAGAAGCCTCTATGGTAGGGGATATCGCAAGGAGCATGTCTACGATTAGTGTTGCCTTGGACGATCATCAGGGGAATATCAACCCACCATGATCGAATGCGAAGGTATGATTGCTGATCAATTTGTTTTTGTTTTATTTGATGCAGGCGTTAGCCTGAGTTACTTTAGTCCTAAAGTGGTAGAAAGTTGTCAACTACAAAGCAGTAAATATAAGTAGTCGTGGCTAGTTCAACTAGCTACTGGAACCAAAAGAAAGATGTCAGCTAAAACGGAAAATTGCCCTATAATAGTTTTAGGACAGCCTATCCAGGTCAATTTGAATACTCTTCCCTTAGGCTCATATGATGTATAAATAGGGATGGACTGGTTAGAAGGTCGCTGGTCCCTGGTAGATTGCAAAGAAAAGTCCATAAGTTATCTTACCGAGTCAGGATAGTGGAAGGAAATTCAGGGAATTAAGAAAAATATCAAGTTGTGCCCTATTATAGCCAATTAGCTCAGAAAATGTATAAGAAAAGGGTGCCAGATTTATGCTATCCAGGTAGGGTACAACAATGATAAAAATAAAATGACCTCTTTGGAGAATATCCCTATAATCCAGGATTTCTTAGACGTATTTCTTGAATCTATTCCAGGATTACCACCAAGGCGAGACATCGATTTTACCATTGAGCTAGTGCCCAGAGCAACCCCTGTTTCAAAAGCCCCTTATCGTATGAGTGTTACAGAGTTGACTGAACTTAAAATGAAGCTGCAGGAGCTGTTAGATAAAGGGTACATATGCCCAAGTGTGTCTCCTTGGGGAGCCCCAGTGCTATTTGTACGCAAAAGGGATGGAACCTTATGATTATGCATTGACTATCGTCAGCTGAATAAGATGACCATCAAGAAAAAACACTGCTACCTTGCATCGATCACTTATTTGACCAAGTGCAGGGAGATAGCGTGTTCTCAAAAATTGATTTAAGGTCTAGATACCACCAAACTAGAATAAAGGATGAAGACAATTGTAAAACCGCATTCTGAACTTGTTATGGACATTACGATTTCGCAGTACTACCTTTTGGCCTTACCAATGCACCAGTCACGTTCATGAGCTTAAGGCACGTTATTTTCTAGTCGTTTCTAGATAAATTTGTATTGATTTTTATCAACGATATACTGATATACTTTAAAAACCAAGAGGAACATGAGCAACACTTGAGAATGATACTGCAGCTTTTACAAGAAAACCAGTGGTATGCGAAGTTTAGAAAATGTGATTTTTACAAAGATCAAATCCAGTACATAGGCCATGTTATATCAGCAGAAGGGATAGTAGTGGATCCACAGAAAATCAAAACTATTATGGAATGGACTGCACCGTAAAACATGGCCGACATAAGATCCTTCTTAGGCTTGGCAGGGTATTACCGCTGATTTATTAAGGAATTTTTGAAAATAACCTTCCCAATGACTTTGCTTTAGAAAAATGGAAGAGCTTTCCACTAGACAACAGAATGCCAACAATGTTTTGAGCAGCTAAAACAACTGCTTTCAACTGCTCCGATACTGAAGGTAGTAGATCGAAAAAATTCCTTTGTAGTATGTACAAATGGAAGCAAAGAAGGCATTGGTGGAGTAATAACTCAGGAGAGAAAGGTCATTGCTTATGAGTCACAAAAACTGAAGGATTGTGAGTAGTGCTACTCTGCCTATGATCTGGAGTTGACTGTGGTAGTGCATGCACTAAATATGTGGCAGAACTACCTTCGAGGGAAGAAATTTCTGTTGTTAACTGACCATAACAGTTTGACAAATTTATTTAATAAATCTAATTTAAATGCATGCTAGGCCAGATAGACCGCATTCCTGAGTGAATTTGATTTTGACTTGAAACACATCAAACAAAAAGAAAACCGAGTAGCTGATGCTTTAAGCAGAAAATTACATTGCATCTATGAAGTACATTTCAGTCAAGCACAATCTAACTTACCAGGGGTTATCCGAGAAGCCTCCCTCAAGGATCCAAAATATGCATTCTTATGGCAGCAAGCTTCCGAAGCTCAAGAAAGAGGGAAGCAATGCGAGTATGTAGTCAATTCTGATAAAATTTTAACACTCAGAAATCAAATTTACATTCCGAACCAGATTTCCATGAAGCGGATGTTTTTAGGTGAGTTTCATAGGAAACCTTATGCCACCCACCCAGGATACCATAAATTATATTCTGCTATTAAGAAAAGTTATTTCTAGCCTGGTTTAGGAAAAAATGTGGATGAATATTTATCCAAGTGCTTAGAGTGCCAATTGGTGAAAGTAGAACATCAACATCTTGCAGGTCTATTGCAACCGCTACCCATTCCGGAATGGAAATGGGAGACCATCACTCATATATTTTATTACGGGCTTACCTTGGACTAGAAAGAAACACAACTCAATCATGGTGGTCATAGACAAGCTGAGCATGACTTCTCATTTCATTCCTATAAAATCCACCTATAAAATGATAGAGATTGCAGACATATTTATGAGAGAAATCTTCCGCCTACACGAGATACCCCGAGTGGTGATCTCTGATAGGGATGTAAAATTTACATCCTCTTTTTTGAAAACTCTCTTTGTAGGACTGGGTACCCAAATCCATTCTGTACTGCTTACCATCCACAGACAGATGGTCAGATAGAGCCAGTAAATCAAATTATGGAGGATATGTTGCGAATGTTTGTAATGCGACAACCACAGAAGTGGGAAGATTACCTCCACTTGGTAGAATTTGCCTACAATAATGGGCATCACAAATATTTGGGTATGAGTCCTTTCGAAGTACTTTTACGAAAGAAAGTATCGAGTACCCATGGACAGGAATAGTTGGGATAATAAACTAGCATTGGGTCCCGACATGCTAGCAGAAATGAAGCCTACCGTTAAGAAGGTTTGCCAGAACTTAAAGGCGACACAGGATAGGAAAAAAGTGTATGCAGACAAGAAGAGAACTCATAAAGAATTCCAGCTGGGTGATCACGTGTATTTAAAGGTGAAACCTTGAAAGAGCACCTTGCAATGGAAAGGTTGTGCAAAATTGGCACCACGATACTGTGGGCCTTTCCAAATTTTGGAACGGATTGGGCCCGTGGCATATAAACTAGCACTACCAGGCCACATCCGAGTACATAATGTCTTTCATGTGTCCTTGTTAAAAAAGTATATTTACGACCCTCGACATATTATTAACTGGGAAAGTATTCAGGTAATGATAAATAGAAAGCAATATGATTAAAGAATTGTTGTTTTCGAATGTTCTCACAACATATTATGAATGTGCAGGTAGAACCCGAGGGAGAATTTCTGGCAGAGCCTCTTCGTATCCTCCATCAGAGAGAAACCACCTTGCGGAGGCGAAACATCATCCAAGTTAAAGTGAAGTGGAAGCACTTTCGCCTGGATGAGACTATCTAGGAAGAAGAGGAGGCCATGCGAAAAGCTTATCATACATTATTTAAGTAGATGAAGGACACCAGGGACAGTGTTCCTCTCAAGGGGAGGGAGTTGTAACATACAATGAAACATCATGAATTGTTTTTACCAAGTTTAATTTCATTTATGTTATTTAACTATTAAAACTATTGGGCTTAAATAGCTAGAACAAATATTGTTAATTATTAATTAAAAGACTTTGGACCAGATTGTTAAAAGAATCAAAGAAACAATTGAACAAACTTCTGAGAATAGTTACAATTGTTCCTTCACCCTTTTTCCTTAAGAGGAAAAGAGGGCAGAACCCTGGGGGTTGGAAGGAAAAAGAGGACTGTGTTGCATTCTTCCTTGAGCTGGCGAACTTAACCAGTGGGAAAGAAAGTTAAGGTAACAAGTTGTGAGGTACGGGACTTGAGGCTGGACAGAGTCCTGACACCCAAGGTACCCAGTTGTTCCTAATTGGCAGAAGTGGAAGGGCTCGGAGGGGGAATCTGGACGTAATTGCCAGTTTTGAGGCTGGTTGGAGAGATCTTCCAATTATTTAATGTATGCATAACAAAAGATAGATAAGTGATACTAACATGGTAATCATTATCAGTGGAGTAGTTCGAATGTTTACTATAAATTGAAATAAAATAGCAATAGTGAATGACCTGTCTACTTTAAGAAGAAAATATGGAAATGATTTAGCATTGATAACGGTGATCCATTAATTTATGAGTAGAATAGGAAAACAAATAGATAATGTATGCTTTCCTAATGGATATTGATATATATAAAACTGTACACTATCAATTAGTAATAAACGCTGAGTTAATAAGCAAAATAAGCAAAATAGTCTTACAAACCGTTATCAATAAACATATTGATATAGCAATATATGTCTAAATATCGGACCTCCATCATACACAAGGAATCTTCCCTCAAACTGTAGAGAGACGTCGACACAATGAACCCTTCTCTATACTTTCGGTTAATTCTAGGCCTACGTCACATTTCGTTATACACCTAGGATTTGTAGCAGTAATCGTACTAGCCGTGGTGGTGGGAAGTGTTGTTGACACGTTCAACACAAACTTTGTATCGTCTGCGTGTAACACGCAGAAGATCCCAAGCGGAAGTCCCCTTCCCAACATGGAACAACGTTTCCCATTGTAGGAGGTTATATATCATTCCACTATGTCACAGTTGCTGTTTTTATTTTGAATATATTAAAAAAACTGTAGCTAAGAAGTATGACGTTCACATCAGATTATTCACTTAAATGTTATATGAATAAACTTTACAAGCTATGGCCCAACTAATGTATTTTTTAACATTGTTATTCGTACTTTAAGTATCATTCGTTTTTTTAATATTTCTTTTCATATGTTTTAACTAATGTAATCTTTTATATTATTATGGATATATATATTATTAAAAGCTAATTAACGTAAATTAAAAATTTAATTAAAAAATAAACTAATAATATCTTTTTGTTGAAATTATAAAATAAGTTTTAAATTATGTTTACCTGCAAACTGCTATTTTCAGAAAAAAAAGGATGGAATTACAAATTTCACATTATATCCCCAAAGCAGAAGGAAAATCTAACCGGATATAAAATTGACTATTTATTTCCAAGTCGTGTTGAGCTATGTAACTCAAGAGTGATGTAATTTGCTTCAACGTTTTTGTTTCCATTGTTATTCAGTTTTAATTTTAATGTTTGGGTTTTAAGAAAAATCATAAAGATTTGTGTTCAAACAAACTTTTACTTTCTGTATTGTAAGAAACGAAATTATATTTTATCAATAGAGAAACTGAATTACATTCCATCCTAAGAAACCATAAATATAATTTATTTATAACATAAGTTATAATTGTACCCACACATCCAAAAGTTTAATAGATAATTTTATTTAAATAATGATATTAAGCTCTAATCAATATAATAAATTAATTTGTCCAAAACAACTCACTTAAATCACTGAATTTATTTATGATTTTTTAATCAAATTATTTTATTGTATGTTATTTTGATAGCATACTTGCCAGCATTAGAATTTGTGAAATGTTTCAGGTTTAGGTTTTACTTTTAAAACTAGGTTTTAGGTTTTATATTCTCCTTTATTTCACGTTTTCATTTAGGTTTTAGGTTTTGAATTTTCATATTAGGTTATAGATTTCCTTTTATGTTTTTTAGGATTAGGTTTTAACTTTAATATTAGTTTTTAATTTTAAGTTTTATATTTAGGTTATATCTTTATTATTGTTGGGTAGTTTTAAAAATAGGTTTAATATTAAGTTTTAGTTTTTAGATTTATATTTTAGGTTTAGGTTCAGGTTCAGGTTCAGATTCCATATTTTTATTTTAGGTTTTAGCTATAATATTGGGTTTTAAGTTTTAAAATTATGTTTAATAATAATCATTGTTAGATCTAAGAATTTTGTGATCTATAATATAGATATAAGTCTTTCGGCTTAATTATATTGTTAGGATTTGGTAGACATTTCGAATCAACTAATGTGATTTATCTTCGGAAAATCTGAAGGAATAAATAACATGGATGCATCATTGCTTAGAGTTAGCCCGACTTAATTATATTGTTAGAACTTGCTCGGCCTTTTTTCAATTTCACTCGCTTACCTATATTTTCGTGATGGAACTATGAAACCCTAGCAATAACACTGGCCTCCTCGATACAAACATGATGTTTGGTTTTCTCCGCATGCTCTGCAAGTGTGGAAGACTTGGTTCTCCTATGTTTAAGGTCAGCTGTGTGCTCACTAATCCTCTGATTAATAGAGCGCCCAGTTTCACCAATATAGGGGGTCCCACAGGAGCAAGGAATAATATAGACCCCCTTCATGTCCTTGGGGTCGATAGGATCCTTCACTGATCGGAGGGAATTACGAATGGTGTTAAGGGGTCTGAAGGTCGAGGGAACATTATGTTTCCTAAGAATCCTTGCTATCTTATCAATGGTCCCTTGCACAAATGGTAAGTGGACCCCTGGGACCTGTTCTTTAGGATCTTTTTTTGTTAACGAATTTTTTGCAGGTTTGAGGAAAGCCTTCTGACCCAGGTATCTACTATAACCATTCTCAACAAAGACATTAAGGAGATGGGATTTCTCTTTCTCAAAGCTCTTTTCATCAGAGATCCTTAGGGCCCAAGTAGTGAGGGTATTCAGAACACCCAACTTCTGAGCTGGGAAATGGCGGGAATTGGCATGAAGATACTACTCCGTATGTCTTGGCGGGAGAGTGAACCATCACTATTCTTTGAAATAAGAATATCAAGGAATGGGAGGCAACCATCAACTTCTTGTTCCTTGGTGAACTTAATGGCCGAGGATTGACTGTTGAGATGATCAAAGAAGAGATCTAACTCCTCTTGGCCATGAGACCAGATGACGTTAGTGTCATCTACATATCTTTTCCAAAGTTTAGGCAGGAGGCAGGCTGAGCTTAGAGCCTTGGATTCAAAATCTTCCATAAAAAGATTCACAACAATAGGGGATAGGGGTGAGCCCATGGCAACACCATAGGTTTGCTCAAAGAACTCCCCTTCAAAACTGAAAAAGGTGGAAGTGAGACAGATCTCAACTAACTGAGCAGTATCGGGATCCGTTAGGCGGTTGATCACCTCCATGGCCTCCTTTATAGGGATGCATGTGTAAAGGGAGACTACATCAAAGCTCACAAGAATGTCCCCAGGGTCCAGCTTAATGTCCTTGAGCTCCTCAACAAAGGAAGCAGAGTCTTTGCGAAGGACTCTGTACGACCAACTAAGGGTTTAAGCTTGGAGGCAAGGAATTTTGCAAGAAGGTAGGTAGGACCTCCAATAGTGTTGACAATGGGCCTTAGGGGAGCTCCCTCCTTGTGAATTTTAGGGAGCCCATAGATCCTGGGAGTGATGGGATTGCTTTCAATGAGTTTATGGTGTAGGGAACTCACTGAGCTACTGGCTTTGATGGCAAGAGCCACAGTCCTCGAAATCTTCTTTAGCGGGTTTTTAGAAAGCTTCTTATAGCTTCCACTATTATGAAGATGATCCAACATCTTATTGCAGTAATCTACTTTGTTAAGAATGACAGCAGCCCCACCTTTGTCGGCTTTCAGAACAACTATATCTTTGTTCTGGTTTAAAGATCTGAGAGCTCCAAATTCATCCTTGCTAAGGTTGCTCTGAGGGGGCTTTGCCTTCCTAAGGACCATGGCACAATCCTGTCTAATAGTGTCCTTAATACTATTAGGTAAACCTCTAATCCCACACTCTATGTCACAAATAATATCATCTACCGGAATCCTCTTAGGGGCCAGGGAAAAATTTAAACCCTTACCCAAGAGTTTAAAAACCGAGGGGGGAAGGAGAAAGAAGATAAATTGATAACCTTATTATTATTGTGAGATGGAGGGGGAAGATTAAAATTGTTATTGTTATAACAATTCTTGTTAATCGATAATTTCTTATTATTATTAATATTTTTATTATCCTCAATAAATACATTATTACTGCCACTTTCTTTATTAATATTCTTAGATATATAATTGATTGTATTATCATTAATAAATTCTATATTATTATTATTACTATTATTATTATAATTATTATAATTATTATTAATATTAATATTCTTATTATCCTGAGAAAAAATATTATTAATATTAGTTTTTATACTATTATACTCAAATATATAATTGTTTGTATAATCATTAATAAGTGCCACAACATTATTGTTGTTATTTAAATCATTATTATTAAAACTATGACACTAGGGGAGGTATGAGCATTCACTGTCGAGGTAAATATGGCTAACTATACTTATGGACAAATCCACGCAACAATCCTGCATTGGTGAGGTACAAGCCATAGAAGAATCATTGAGGGAAGTACCTAGGGTTTGACCTCGAAGACCGGTGCTGGATGATTGAGATAGTAATGCTGGAAAATCACCTCCGCATAGAGAAGAAGAGCTGCAAACTGAAGAAACCTTGCCATGACAGGAATGAAGAATATCCTCACATGCTGGAACAGTGGTGTTTAGCGTGGTAACATTGGGCTCTGAAGAAGCAATGCCATCCACTACACAGAGAAAGGATTGTTCAACGCTCTTAGTCATGCACGAACAAATAGAAGATTGGAGTTGATCGAGGGAATCGACAGACATGGCTTCTTCATCTGAGTTATCTTTAACCTTCATCGGTGGGAGAATATCAGAAACCCCTGAAGAGCGACAAGACAACCAAACCTGGAGCACCGACTTTTAACCAGTCGAGATCTGGCTATGGGAAACCACATCCGTGGATTCGAAGGAACCAACAGACAACACAGATTTCTGGGCCAATTTATGAAATTTTGTAGCTTGTTTTAACTTCCGGATCTCTTCCAAACGTAGGGACATTAAAGCTGAACAAGCATCTATCTTCGCCCATAGGGAGGCGGAAAACAAGTTCACAAGATCCAGATGCAATCCCATAAGAAAACGAGAGAGCAGATTCAGGGATCTTCTAACCTTGTTGATCTCAGGCCTTAATCAAGCTAGACTTGCCTTAGGGAAAACATGATTGTTCAGGGGAGTGTGAAGGCGATGCTTAATCTAGGCGAAGACTGGGATGACAGAGGAGTCTCTACATCTTTTAAGAAAAGCTAGATCTGATATCAACTTTGAAACCTGCAAGTGTGCCCGTTCAAATTGGTGAACCTTAGTTGCGATAGATTTTTTGTGCAGGGATCTATTGTTGAGATGAGGCTTCTCTGATCCATATCAAGTTTATGAGAAAATTCTTCGGCGTAAATCACATGATCTTACATTTGTCGACGCGTTTTGAACCAACCAATGTGGTTCATCGTCAAGACAAGTTGAAGAATCAGATCTAGGCTGCATGTTAAATAGTTAGAGCAAGACCTCCAACGGCTATATTTGACTAGGAAATGACTCAATTGACCAACTAATGGCTAATATTGACTTGGAAATGGCTAGCAGGATAGGACCAAGGGAAAGGAGTGAAATTTAATTAAAAATTAAAATAAGTTAAAGATAAATTAACTATTTCAAATTTGTTTTAATTTTATAGTTTAATAAAAAGAAAATCCTATTGTTAGGATTGTTATAAATAAATTTAAGTTTAATATAATAAGAATTTATAATTTTATTTTATTTAATTGCTTATTTATTTATTAATTTGTTTAAAAAAAATAAAAAAAATATTTGTTTATTTAATTGTTTATTATTTATTAGAAGAAAGCTTGTTTCCCTTAAATAGGAGAATAGTGATAACTCTAAAGGTTAAATAAAAAATATTAATAGGTAAGTTGTGTTATTAAGCACAAAATATATTTTAGTTGTATAAATCATTAAAAAAAAAGGAGGATGCTCTAAAATGAACTAATCATATTAGACATATGAAGTTGAAGAAATTAATAAGGATAATAGGGGATAAAATTAGAAGAAAATAAAATAAAATAAGGAAGAATTGGAGGGAGAAAGAAGAAAAAAGAAGGAAGAGTCATGAAGAGAGAGTTGGAATCCAACTTTTACTTAATTTCCAACCATCATCCCTATTAAGGTTACTGGCATGCCTTTCAATTTCAATCGCTTCCCTAAGTTTCCTATGGTGGAAATGATAAACCCTAGCAATGACTTTGGAATCTTCAATGTAGACGTGGTGTTTTGATTTATCTGCATGCTCGGCAAGGGATGATGTGCAGGAGTGATTGTGTCTAATGTCTACATCATGTTCATTAATTCTATGTTTAATAGACCTACCGATTTCCCCAATGTAGGGGATACCATAGGAGTAGGGAACAAGGTAGACCCCTTTCATGTCCTTAGGGTCAATAAGGTCCTTAACAAATCTAAGACAATTTTTAATGGCATTGAGAGGTTTAAATGAAGAAGAGACATTAATATTGTTAAGTATATTGGCAATCCTATCCGTGGTTCATTGGATATACGGGAGATGAACCTTAGAGATTTGATCAGCACTAGCGGGTTTAACTCTAGGCACTTTGTAGGCTTTGTGAAAGGCCTTGAGGCTTTGAGGTAAGCTATAACCATTATTTTTAAAGACATTAAGAAGATGAGATTTATCCTATTCAAGGTGGCTATCATAAGAGATTCTTAGTGCATGGGTGGCAAGAGTGCTGAGAACCCCGAATTTCTGAGCCAGGAAATGATGAGAACTGGCATGAAGATATTGTTCCGTGTGAGTCTTTTTTCTAAAAACTTGGTGACAGATAGAACCATCATCTTTCCTTGAAAGGAGAATGTTGAGAAAGGGAAGGCATACATTATCGTCCACTTCCATCGTGGAATTGATGGAGTGTGATTGAGGATTAAGGTGGTTAAGAAACAGATCTGGTTTCTGACGACCATGAGGCTAGATGACACAGGTATCATCAACAAACCTTTTCCAATTTTTAGGGAAAAATGAGCAGTGGCTAAGGTCTTGGTATCAAAATATTCCATAAACAAGTTTGTGACGATGAGGGAAAGAGGGGATCCCATCTAAACACTGCAAGTTTTCTCATATAGCTCACCTTGGAAACTAAAAAAAGTCTTGTTTTAATACATTGATTACTAGAGGTTCTTATGGTTCATTAAATTGGACTTGTTCTTCCTCTTGAATTGGAATTGATGTTCTAGTTGCATCTCTTTTCTTGAGGGATTCAATATAATCAGACATCTCTTGTTGCACAAGATCTATTTCTGGCATTCTTCGTCTTAGAAAATGAGGAAACGAGGTGAAATTTGGTGATGAAATGCTGGCGACGAAACTCTTGGAGATGTTCTTGGAAAAATTCTTGAATTTTCTTCTGCCTCTGAGTTATCTTCTATTTCTTCATTGATATGCTCTATGATCTTTGAGGGTAATTATTTTTCTTAGTTGAGTCTAGTACTCCTTAGACCTATGATAGGGTCTTTTGAGTTTTCTTCCTTTCTGTTTTAGGCTTCTCTGTTTGAGGTGAAATATCTGTCTCTTTACTAGATTTCTTTCTTCTAACATTTCTTTTTTTTATTTTATCTAAAATTTCTGCAAGAGGGATTTCATCCTCTGATAGCTCTCGTAGCTGTTGTGGTTCTTGTTCCAGTGTCCTATCAATTTTTGTTTTCCTTCCCCTCTTAGGTCTATTGCTATTTGGATGCCCATGAGTATCCTCCTGAAAGTGATTCCTTACTGAAAAAGATTTCCCAATTATCACCTATGTTTTGGAGATGAAATTCAACAAGTATTTTCACTAGAACATGGTGATACATTGTATTATCTATGAACTGAATTCTCCTTTGAACATTCCCTGACATCTTTCTTAGACTATTCAACAAGAAATATGGAATATTTATTTAAGCAAATTCATTAGTAGCCAAATATGATAGAAAAACATACATCTAAACCTTCCTTCGTACATAACAAATTTTTGGATTATTAAAAGCAAATTCCTCCACTTACTTTTTAATGTCGTGGTTGGGATGCTCTTCTTGAAAATGGTGGTTTCCATGCTTGGTTTCTTTAGAAAACCTTCTAGTCTTCTCTTTATATAACTCTTTTTTTAACCATTTTTCTCCAATCCGTGGTAGTCTAGTAGCTTCAGCTATAAACGACTTTGTCACTATGAATTTGATATCTCCTATCTCCATTTCAACTCCATCAAAATCCCTGGCGAAGGATTTGGTCACTTCGTTATGGAATCCATCGAAAGTCTCTATAAATTCTAGCCACTGTGCCTTTTGCAATATTTCTTTTGTCTATGGATACCCCTCCAAAAAATTCTCCTTGTTGGCTTTGTTCTGATTATCACTCCCATGGCCGAGAGGCTTCTTTTCAAAAAATATTTTTTTTGACAGGGTAGGACTGCTTGTAGGTTTTCTAGAGTGGAAAGGTTGAGAGCGTGAGTGATGGAATAATGAGAGCGTAGGTAGTGATGGTATAAGGGAATGAGGTAGAATCTAGCCATTAAGACCATTCATGTTTATTATTTGGGCGATTAGTTCAATGGATCGGGATATGAGTTATGATGACTGGGAGTGAATGGCGGATTATACACGATCAACCCTTAGCAATAATGATTTTGATTTTTGGTAGTACCATGTCTTATAATTCATATATGTAATGTATTGATTCCTATTATGAAAAAGTTCTTTTTTTTTAAGGTGGAGAAAAGGAAGAATTCTTCTTGACCAACTTCAAATCAAAGTTGTTCTCGAAAATATTTACAAATTCCTCCTTGGTCATTAGCTTATGATAGATCCCGAGTCGATGTCCATTTACTAAGAGAGGAACTTTTTCTTCACCAATAGTCCTAATTCTAACTGATCAATTATCAAATACATTTTCAATCTCATAAGGCCCAAGCGAGTGAGTTTGAAACTTTCTTCTGGTGTACTCATCCTAAGAATCTGATGACGATCCTTGTTATACACATATATAGTTGTGTTTCATGCTTTATCCCAAAAGTGTAACAGTAAGCCCTGATCATGTAACATTCCCCGTGAAACTCCCATAATGCTTATGTTCTTACTTTCAGCCACCCCATTCTGTTGTGGGTTATGGGGTGTTATTAACTCCCGCTGAATGCTTTCTAATGCACATAAGTTCTTGAATTCATTAGATACATATTCTCCACTAGTATCACTCCTAAGAGCTTTCATTTTCCTTCCAGTGTCTTTCTCAAGAAGTTCTTTAAATTCACAAAGTTTAGAGAACGTTTGATCTTTCTCCTACACGAATAAAATACAAATATTACGTGAGAAATCATCTACAAATATTACATAATATGTGTGCTTGGTCATGGAGGATGTTGAGAATGGTCCACACACATCTGAATGAACTCTTTGAAGGATCAATTATGCTTAACTATACTTATTATGAAAGGTGGCTTTCGTGTACTTCCCCAATGTACACCCTTTGCATGTATGTCTCTACTCTATTATACCCTTCGGAAGTCCTGTAGAAATATTTTGCGTGATATTCAAAGCTCTGTGGTGAAAGTGACCCAATCTTTTATGCCACAATTCACTGATGTCTCGGCTTTGCACCTTCTTTGCTTTTGTGCTCAGAGCAGTGTAATCTTCTACATCCAATTTGTAGAGGTTATTCACCTGAACCCCAATCTGCTTCACTTGTCCTTAGGCTATGTGACGAAGGAAAGTATTTCATTTGATAAAGATCACATCGTAACCACAATCCTCCAACATAGAAACTTGAACTAAATTCTTCTTCAGACCGATAACATACATGACATCTTTTAATGTGAGGAGAATCAGACTCCCTTTGAAAAAGTAAAAATATCCATTTCAATGTGCATCTGGAGGTCCTTCTCCTTCAATTCACTAAAGAGTAATTTGTTTTTGATCATATGGAATGAGGCTCCACTATCCAGATACCACACATTACCCATCACCAATGCCACCATTCAACCAATGAGGGCGAATTCCAACACAAAATGTAAAGCAAGAGTTTCACCTACCACTCCTCCTGAGGGCTTCTTGTCAGCCTTCTTGTGTGGACACTTCGTGGAATAGTGTCCCATCTCATGAAAGTTAAAACATTTAATCTTCAACAAGTCCTTCTTTCTGCCCTGATTAGAATCTAATTTGGAATGGGATGAATTCCCTTTCCCATTCTTTTTTTTTCATCTAAGGCGCATTTATCCTCATCATCATGCTTGGATGAGGATCCATCTCTAGTGTTCCTCTGAATCTCTTCTTGCACCAAGTCATACCACAAACACTCCCACTCTGGTAGCTTCTCCCTCCCATTTATCAAATCTTGGTAGATGTGTTAGCCCTTAGGAAGGCCTAGAAGTGCTGGGATGACCATATCATCTTCATCAAGTATAATACCAACACCTCCAAGCTCATCTTGACATTGGGGGAACTTGGTCAAATACCTTGGTATTGTGCCGCCCTTCTCCATCTTGATTTTCCTAAGCTTTTCCTTAAGTACCAGGTTCATGTGGTCACTACTGTTTTGAAAAAGGTCTATCAAGGCCTTCCACATTGCATATGGAGTCTCCTTACCATGAAGGTTCAAGACAATATCATCTC
Source organism: Pinus tabuliformis (assembly GCA_031772625.1). Lineage (NCBI taxonomy): Eukaryota > Viridiplantae > Streptophyta > Pinopsida > Pinales > Pinaceae > Pinus > Pinus tabuliformis. The sequence continues at coordinate 488,572,441 of CM062818.1, forward strand.
GAACTTCTTCTAGTATGATCCTTCTCGCCTTTGCAACACATTTTCTCAACTCTGCCATATCTTGATCATCAATTGTTGGAGGCTTAGGAATATCTTTGTCTATGAATTCCTTAATCTTGTTGTCTTCCAACACTACCTCCATCCCGTCCTTCTAAGAAATATAGGTTGGACTACCTGCAATGGCATATTCAAGTCTCAATCCGTAGAACGAGATCCTGTTAGCTCTGAAGTATGATACTACAAATTTGATTTCACCTTCAAAAGACAAACTTATATTATCCTCTTCTACAGTGATTTATGTCCTGATACCATGTAGAAATTCATTGTAGATTCAAACTGTTAATTGCAATTTACTAAAACAATAAATTTGAATCTACTATACTCATCAGCGAAAAAATTAAACGATCGTGAAATCACGAAGCATGGAAGAGAAACAATTCAATCAACACTTTACAGAATGAGTTCCTAGGGAAATACACAGCTAAAAACCCCTGTTATCTGTATATTTCATTAGTTAGGAAATAAGAGAAGATTACAATGCTTTTCTCAAGCTCAAGCAACCTCTGCACTCTCTCTATCTATCTCATAACTTCCTAGACAAGCCTTCGCCAACACATAAACAATTTTCTTCTTGCCCAGGTCCCTATTTCCTTGTGTTGCTTGCTCAGGAATTAACTCCTATTAATTAGGTATATTCCTTAATTGGAATTGTGCAATCTTCATGGGCCTTCCTCTAACTTCATTCACCACATGTACAATTCATATGATTATATAACTAATAGTACACTTTAATTGAACTTCAATGTCAACTTGTTAAATCTCAAATCTAACATGCGTGAGTTATTTATGATTGAACCATTAGCTAATTGGTTGAACACATGAAGAAACACCCCACATTTTGACCTCCTACTAATTCCTCCATTAGTTGGAACTAGTTTAAGTGACTTTAACTCAATTAAGCCGAATTAATTAATTACAACTCAAAATAAACTCAATCATGGCCCTTATAGTGTAGAAGACACTCTACATGACTCTAGTTAGACCTCAAACTCAAAATAACTGAGCCAGCTATGTCAATTTAACTTATTTAACTCATACGAGTTGTCTTGTGATGTTGAATTACAATTTTATTCCTAATTTAATTCAAGGAAAAAATCAAATTTGGATTTTCTTGTTGCATTTTTAACACCACATACATATATATACATAATTAATAGAATATCCCCTTTTCTTTTATCTATATGAGTAGGGAAATATTCCCTATGCATATTCCCTAATGCCCATCCTTCACATGTAGAATATTCATTATTAAGTATTGGAATCCCTTATACCATTCCTCATTTTTGAAGTAGTAATAGATCATCATAATTAATGTGGCTGTAAATTTGATGCCAAAGAGTCTCTGTTGTCATTGTGGTGGATGTCAATGCTTGATGGATTTTAGTTGTCACATTGAGCTTATACAAACATCCAATTCTAACACCCTTTGCAACGAAGTTAAAGTGATATTGCTTGTCTTTCACCACACAATGGGAATTTTCAAATTCAACGTTTAAGTCGTGATCAATTATAGTAGAAACTATGATCAGATTCTTCTTAATACAAGGTACTTACATCATTTTCTGGATAAGGTTAACACAACCGTTAGGTAATTTCACTGGAACATCACCATACCCTTTGATTTCATGTGCACGATCATCTCCACGATATATATTTGTACCAATATTAGTTTCATGAAAGTTTTCAAACCAATGCTTATTATAGGACATATGCATGGAGGCTCCAGAATCAACAAACCAAGTATTTGGATCATCTATTTCAGTAGAGAGTGCAGCATATGTAACAAATAATCGAATTTTTTTATGCAATCACTCATTGCTTCTCCTCTATCAACAAAATTATTAGTGTCTCTTTTATTTATATGTTTGGAATCACGGTATTTTATTCTCATACAATCTCAAGAGCAGTGTCCAAACTTGTCACAATAATGGCATTTAATATACACCTTTGGAGATGCCATACTTGTCTGTGATTCCGCAAATGGTGGCTTACCATATAACAACTTTCCTTGTGGTGACTTTCCTCCTTTATTACCTTCCCAAGGATTCCTCTTGAAATGTGGTTTCCCTTTTTCTGCAAGTGCCAAATCAGAATTTTGAGGCTTAAGATTTCTTTGTCTTTCTTTTTCCTCCATGAGTATGCCTATAAACTCACCAAATGTGGGATCTTTATCCCTTGCTACAAGATCTGTGATGAACATCTAATACTCATGTAGCATTCCATTTAATGGTATAGTGACTAGGTCGTCAATGTTAGATACTACTTCTCCTATGTCTCCAAGTTTATTTGTGAAGTACTTAATTCTTGAAATAAAATTATTGATGCTTTCATTTTGTTCCATTTTAATAGATAAAAGGTTACTTCAAGGACAAGAGTCAATTTTTATTCTTTGTTTCATACAAGTCCTTGAGTGTCGTCCAGATCTCCTTCGATGTCTTGTAATCTCTAATATGTGGTATAATATTCTTTTTTAAATACATTCATAACAACACTTTCACCTTAGTTTCTTGCTTCTCGCAATCTTAAATTGATGTAGTTGTAGCTTAAGCAGTTTCCTCTAGTTTCACTTCATCTCTACTTGCTATTGAGCAAACATTATATCCATATGCATCCTAAATTTGCAATTTGGTGCCATCCAACTACCTTGCTTCATTTATTTAAGTGTGATTCTGCTAAAAAAAAATTCGCCTATCACGAAGCATAAATTTCTTCCAACTTTTAAATCAAACAAAAAATTTTGAAGCCCACATGACTATTGGCTATTTAAAACCACATAAATAGCTTAAGATAGATCAAACCAGTTTTATGTAGATTCGTAACAGTTGAACACCTTCCTCAACACCTTCCTCAATAGCAGCAACAATAATGATGCCTCCAAATTGATCATTAATCGATCACTAATGCACACTATGATTTACATCTTTCAGCCTCTACAAACACTACTTCCTGATTATTTATTTCTTTAGTCGAAGTCTTTTCAGCACTCGGTCTCTTCTCTTTCTAACCATTTTTTTCCCCTTTATTTTTTAATCACTTTTGTTGTGGCGGATAGAATGTATGAATTTTATATTTTAATTTTAAATGATAGCAAAAATACCAAATTGAGGATGAATGTATTTAGCCCCTTGGAAAACGATGTCACAAACTCAATACTATTTTGTTTTTTAATCAATGTAAACAAAGTGCATGTAACAAATATAAAGAGAAATATGTCCAATCTCGTTAAAGCAAAAGGATATACATATTTATGACAGAATATGGTGTGCATGATTTCTATGCTTCTTTCAAACATTGAGCACCAAGAAAAAAGACTACGAAATATAACTCACTGACAACACTATATTACTCTCCAATATGCCTGAAACAAAAAAAAATATATCGCTATTCCACATTGTCTCTAGGCTTGCACGCAACTCCAGTCGTATGTCAAGCTCGGCCTCCTCTCTTACAAAGTCTACCCACGTGTTCAACCCACAAGCAAGTCCCCACACAATTCACTTTGAGTTCACCACACAATTTCTCAACTTCTATAGGTCAACAACAACATGAAATCCACACATTCTATTCAATGTCTCCACCTCCTGGTCCACGGCAAGCTCTGCTATGACAGGAAACTCCTCAATCAACTCAATTACTCTTCAGCACGCACACACAACTTCAATACAGAGTGTATCTCACATGATCCAACCAGCTACACCAGCAACCCTTGACTCTCACACCAATCACCCTTTTTCGCCTCACGGCCTTCGGTCTCTAATAACCTCGCTCTGATACCAGCACAGAAAAATCAAAGAAAATTTTGAAGAAGGATGCGGCTCTCCATCGACGAAATCGTTCGAGACTGTACACCAACACACTTATCAAGCTAGCAAACTATTATATATATATGATTAGATTATTAGTGAACAACTTAATGTAGGAACTACCAACCCCCTTAAATAAGGGAAATAGCTCAACACCACATAACAAGATTTAACTATAGGAGAATCTTCTCGATATTTCCCCATTATTCCAACAAGTACATCGATACCGATTTGATCTTCGGATTCAGTTATTTTTAAACCATTATTCCAACAAGTACATCGGTACCAATTTGATCTTTGGATTCAGTTATTTTTAAACCGAAAATATTTCCTTTTTGAAACACATCACCGACTTTCGTCTACATTTTTATTTTCCAAGGTTGATTCAAAGGACAATGATTTTACACCGAAAGTGTTTACTATTGAAACACCTCATCATCGACTTCGGAAGACAATTGTCATTGTTTTCCACGCTCCAGATTCCCACGTTGACTCCAGAAACTGAAACCAACAAAACACGACACACTCTTGGAGGGTCCGGTGGCCTTTCTGCGTATCCTTTTCACGTTGAGAACATTATTGGAGAAATAATTAACTCCAAAGGTTGAGGGTGAAAATAGTAACAATGTACTATGAACAATTTTACATTTGAAAGTGGACACACACTATGTGAATAGACCCTCCCTTACAACTTCCGTATAAAAATATATCATATATTTCAAAATTTGTATGGCCATTTATGGTATATTTTATAGGAAGAGTGCAGCCATTAAGGAAAGTGATAAGGAAAATAGCATATGCCAAATGTTTTGATATGGAATTTTAATAATAAAATAAAATATAATTTAGTTATTGCATATTAAGTTTTTGAAATGTTTTGATCTGTGTAAATAATATGTGTTTTTAAATTAATTAAATTTTTTTAATTTTTAATTTAATTAAAAATATAACTATTCTCTATAAAATAGAGAAATATTTTTTTTTAAATATTCTGTAATATTTTTATATATTTTTTTAAATATTCTGTAATATTTTTTATTTTTTTTTAATAGATAATTATTATATTTTTATAAAATAATTATCAATTAATAAAATTAATAATAATTGAGAAATAACTTTTTCAGTAAATGATTATTATAATTATTATAATTTTGGTGCTTGAGTATTTATTAAAGAAATTATTAAAAAAAGAAAAGTAATATACTTAATTATATTAGAATTTAAAAAATAATACAGGTTAATATAATATATATAGAAAGTCTAACTTATAGATGAAATAGTTTTTCTCATGATTATTTATGGTTAATTTTCATCAAAATTCAAGAGAAATTTTTAAAAAATTGAATTTAAATTGTTTAATCTACATAATCCTAGTGCCTAAGGATTTTCAAAAGCGTTGAATCAATTTATGCATTCAAAAATGTATTTTAAACGACAAAAAATGTTGAAATTGTATTCCGAGATTTTGATAAATTTCCCTAAAAAAAATTATTTTGTATAAGTTAGAGTAAGCTTTTTGAAATATTATTAATATCTAAATAAATTTAGTTATCAAAATTTAATTTTTTTTAATCAAATCATTTTAAAATATATAAAAATATCAACTTCTTAAAAATATTATATCTAATTATATCTAAATTTGGTTTATTAAATTAGTTTATTTAATATAATAAATAACATTATATCCCTAAATAAAAAAGTGACCGACGTGATACACCATCTCCAAACCACATGCCCAGTACGTGGCAACATAGCCCAATAGTGGTTTGTAGAGCATGTTACATCGGTGATGTATCACACGACAAGAGCTCCTTCTTCATTCGTGCTCAACGTGACACACTATCTTTCAACCCAATTTTCTATATGCAATGGCAGATAGCTCACTCGCAAGATTTGTAATGTTGAAATGCCCCATTAATTCGACATGTATTACTTACACACCAGAAAATTATAGTGATGCAATCTCTTTTAGTCAACTCCATGTTGTTGGTTGCTTCTTATTTTTCACTATACCGGTTCCTAGGTACTTTCTCTAGCATTCTCATGAACATGAAATTTATTTTGATGGAGATCAAATTTATTTGATTAGATTATTTCTGGTGTAAAGACTAAGATTGATTTTTAGTACCGTGAATAATTAGATGTCTAATTATATTTAATTGTATAGGCGAGATATCATTGCTCTTTTCCTAACTAATTGAAATTTGTTGTGTTGTTGAAAATAGTTGACTCCGGTGTGTTTGGGTTGTTGAGTTGTAGAATTAAATTAAAGATAAGTTTATCTTTTATTTGTTTATGAGATTAAGCTATCATGAAGAATTTATGTTTTGTTTCTCAAAGTACACTATCATGAAGAATTTTTTATTTAAGTTTATAACAGAGGTTTATAAGAAAATCTTGATTACTATTTTAAAATTCCATATTTTGAATGTAAGATTTAGAGTTTTTTTTTGTTACAAATTTTATGTTGTAAAAATGAATATTTTTTTTGTAAATCATTACTTTGAATGTAATTAAAGTTATTAAGTTCTAAAATTTATAAATAAAAAATTATGAGTATGTGTTATTAAAAGTCTTTTGAAATTATGTATTTGATTTCAAATTCTAAAATTTAATTATGAGCATGCATTTAGAAATGGGCTTTATTTTTTATAAGATAATTTTCCCAAATCTTATATTCCTTAGTATATCTTTACACCTTTTAAGGACAATTTCTAGTAATAATTATATATATAAAAAATCAGACTAGTATAAAAAAAAACTCATTTACATAACAATAATAATGTAAGCCCTATATGAATGAAGATGAGGGTGTAGTAAACTCACCTACCACACTTTGTTGCTTGTAGTATACGTATACTACACTCTATCATGTATATCCCTACCACTGACCTATTGAAGAAAAATATTTCTTATAGTACTAGTTTTTCCTTGCTTTTATTAATTGATCCTCCAAAGCTTTGCCACTGAGCTTATCAGTGTCATCGATGAGGTGGCAGGCTCCTGTTCTGTTGTCCATCTCACCTAACGATGTCCAATATACCTCTTCATTCTACAACAGAAAGGATTGAAAGGGTCGAAAGGGGCAGTGAAGGAGTTAAACCAGCAGTGACGATTCGAAATAAGGCACGGTACTAAGCTCCAGAAGGAATTTCAGCTTTAAATGAACCAGAATCAGACTTGGAACCCATAATGTTGCAACACAACAAGAAAAAGGTATGTTCCCATGTGATTTAAAGCTTTTAATCACACAAAATGACAGTTTGCTGTGGCAGGGAAGATTGAAAAAAGGGTTTTATTTAACCTTTGATGTTTTACAGAAATTTGGGTTAAATCTTGTAGAGAATTCTGTGAAAATTTTTCATTCTTATGTCTTTTCTCTTTTGAATTGCTCTGGTCGACTATTTTAAAGAATTAATTAGGTAATTTAACAATTATCTCCTTAAAGACTTTAATTTTCAATGGTCATGTAGTAAGCTATAGATATATTAATCTTTCCAAAGCTATCACATTTACACATTAGTTAGAGGCTATAGGAAGATTTTTGTCTGGTTATCCAAAGACCACAATCTTCCCTCCTGAACAACAGTTTTATGAAGGTCTAAACTTCTTCCAGAGCCCAAATGTTGTTTGCATGTCCATCTTTTACATAGCTTTTTCCTTTTGGCCCACTTACTCAAACACTAGATCGATGGTGGTTTGTTTGGAACAACATATTCTCTGTTTCTCAACCTAAAGCAAGGGGGGGATGGCGGTCATCGTGGGAGCGCAATGGGGGTCACCAAAGGATGCAAAATGAAAACAAATCAGAGTGTGTTTCTCCTTGTCCTGGCTTTGCCAACAAATCCAAAGGAAATTCTTTGGGATCAGGTAATTCTAGTCATACAAATCAGATATTTTTAGAACCTTCTCCTGGATTTATAAAAAAGACATTTTTTCCCACTCCTATTCAAATTCACTCTTCATCCTCGCTGTCTGAGTAGTCTGGTTCTCATTTAGCTGTTGACTCAAATTTTGGAGAAAATCCCCAAATGTTTTCTTCCCTAGTCTTTCCTTAGATGCCGCTACAGTCGCATTATTCTATGATAGACATCCCATCAACTTCATATGCTACATACACACAAGCCTGAAGGCTTAATTCTCCATTGATGCAACCAAATTCTCCAAAAGACAAAGAAAAGGAACCTGCTCATTTCTCCCCGGAATCCTCTCCAATTAACTCTATTGACAGTGACCTTAATTTCCTCCTACAAAGGAAATTTCTTAACCTTAAATCGCTTACAATACATAAGCCAAAGGGATGTGGGTAACCTATAATCAGCCTAACATCTACAGGGAATATTACTGTGAGCCATAAAAATAAAATAGGAAGCAAACATTTTAGAGGTTGCCCTTGTCAAACACATACTACACTGACAAATTCGCCATCTCTCATTGACGTTCCCATCTCATCTCCTATCTCTCCCAAGAAACTTAGAGCTTGCATGCCCTCCAATAGGCTCAAATGAATTCAATCCTATCACTGAATATAAGGGGTTTGGGGGCCCATCCAAAATTCATCGCTGTAAGAGATCTTTCCAATTTTTCTAAATCCATCACAATCCTCATCCAAGAAACAATGCACACTGCTACCCAAACAATAGAGTATTTTAGGAGGATGCTTCCCAAATGGTATATAGTAGCAACTGATGCCAATGGTAGATCTAGCAGTATTGCTATTTTTTGGGACCCAATATGGGAAAACCTAAAGGCTTTTTCATGTATGGTGGGTATTCTCCTGACTGGGTATATCAGAGGTATCCCTAGCAAATAAAATGGCACAGAAGTTAAGAGAAATTATCCTTACAAACAACTTAATAGATGTCTACCCTCCCAAAATTTCTCCCACATGGGATAATGGAAGAAGTGGTAATAAATATATAGCTAAGAGACTTGATGGATTTCTTGTTCAAGAAAACATGATAGGAAAAATGGGGGATGTCAGATCTTCTATTGTCAAAAACTTTGTATTAGACCATCGCCCAATCACTCTTCTTTGGCATAATTCTGATACAAGGTATGGCTTTCCTTTCAAATTCAATTGAATCTGGCTAGAAGATTCAAATTTTGATTCCCTTATCCGAGCACTCTGGAAGGAAAAAAGAAATACAGAGGAGGGTTTTTCTAGCTCAAAAATATTTATAAATAGGCTTCAATACCTTAAAGCAGAGTTAAATAAAATGGGAAAGGAAGAAGGAGGAGGAACTGAGAAGGGATTTGGCTATTATTGAGGAGGAATTAAAATCCCTGCAAAACCAAATGATTACCCATATTCTCCCCCCTATAGTAAGGGAAAAATTCATGCTCTAGAACTAGGGAAAAAGAAAATCCTTCAAATTTGGGAAGCAACCTGGAGGTTGAAAAGAAGAGCAATATGGATCAAGGAAGGAGATAAAAATACCAAGTTCTTTCACCGCTTTGCAAACCATAGGAGAAAACAAAATTCAATTTGGCAGATAAAGGATGGTGAAGGGAACAGTCATAACAAGCAATCTGATATTACAGACCTTGCGTTTCATATTTTAAAGATGCATATAACAGAGTGGAAGTGGAGGATATGGATGCTCAGCTGTGGGCAATTGAAGAATATCCTCAAATGTTTAATGAAGAGGACAATGAGGAGTTGTTTAAGGAGGTTAAGGAGGAGGAACTGATCCAAGCAATAAAATCAATGAAAGGAGATAAGAGTCTGGGTCCAGATGGATGGACAGTAGAATTTTTTGCTCATTTCATAGACATATTTCAGGAGGACCTGATACAAATGGTGGAGGAATCTAGGATGAAAGGCTTCATTCATCCTCATCTAAATTCCACATATATCTCCCTTATCCCAAAGAAATCAGAGATAGAAACTTTTGCGGACTATCGTCCAATATCACTATGTAATATAACATATAAAATTATCTCCAAGATCATAGCCAACAGACTGAAGGCTACTCTATCTAAATTCATCTCTCTTGAGCAATATGGTTTTTTAAATAATAGAATAATCCATGATGCAGTGGTGGTTGCACAGGAATGTATGCACAGTATTAAGTCAAAAAAGATGAATGCAACAATGATGAAGGTTGACTTAAAAAAGCTTATGATTGCTTAGATTAGGGATACCTAAGAATGGTATTATTTAAAGTTTCCATAAACCCAAATATTGCTGAATGGATCATGGGGTGTGCGGCTTCAGTTCGCTATGCGGTAATAAGCAATGGATTCCCATCCAATATTTTTGTTGCTGGTAGAGGACTAAGACAAGGATCTGCATTATCCCCTCTGATTGTTATCCTAGCGATGGATGGATTAAGTTTAAAAATTAAAAAAGTTGTCCATTGGAGAATTTGAAGCACTGAAAATCAACAGTCGTGTCACAGTTTCACATAGTTTTTTTGTTGATGATATTATGTTGATGGGGATGATAAACATGATTAAATGGTTTTGTATTTCCCGAATCATAAAAGAGTTTGGGACAGCCATGGGACTATTTCAAAATAAACAAAATTCAATTATTCTATATGGATCTTGTAACAAGGACGATATCACATATATCAAGAACTTCTTTGGAGTTAGTGCAGAAACCTTAGACAAGGGCATGAAGTATTTGGGGTATCGACTAAAACCAGGAAGCTATAAAAATGCAGATTGGATGTGGCTGGTGGAAATATTTTATATGAATATTAAGGGATGGGAACACAAATGTTTATCTGTGGGAGGACGTATCATCCTCACTCAATTAGTTCTTACTCAGCTGGGGATTTACTGGGCACACTTGTTTCGAATTCCACAAATGATCATTAATCTTCTGAATAGAGTAATGGCAATCTATATATGGTTTGGAGAAAATGGGAAATGCAAACATCATCTAGTGAAGCTGGAAAAGATCACCAGACCCAAAATTTTGGGAGGGTGGGGTGTTCTAAATTTGAAGATTTTTGGATGGGCTCTTATTTTAAAGTCTTTATGGAGAGGCATCAATAGTAAAGGCATATGGGGGAAGCTGATTTGATCTAAATACATGTTGAATAAGGAGTTTTCCTTCTGGTTAAGACAAGGAGTGATAGGGAAAAAAGGTGGCTCACAGATTTGGAACAACTTTAGAAGGGTCAAGAATATACTATTTCAAAATATCTCATGGTTCTTTGGATCGGGCAACAAAATTTTTCTAGGAAAAGATTGCATTATAGGAGCAGGTGAGAGGCCACTAGGGACAATGGAATTGATTCAGCATCTGAACAGAAGAGGCATTTTTGTTCTTAGTCAGTTGATCAGTGCTTGGAATGGCAACATTCCAATTTGGCTTGACTCCTCCCAACTGAATCTTGTTGATCAGTATAAACAGGATTGGCTACAGTTTGTTAAAACTCTAAAGGAGGCAGGGATATGTTATGATAGAAAAGGGGATGTTATTGCATGGGCTGGAAAAAAGAAGAGTACAAGAGAAATAGATGTGGCAGACTGTTATCTCAAAATATGCTAGAAGGAAATTCAAAATATAGAATATTGTTGGTTTTATAGCTTCTGGAAAATTAATATCCCAATAAAAATTGTAATTTTCCTTTGGCTAACGTGGTGAAACAAGAATCTCACATGGACAAACTTACAAAAGAAGAACCACCATGGTCCTGGGATATGCTATCTGTGCAGGCAAAATTCAGAGGATAATGATCACCTATTTTTACACTGTCACAAATCTGTTAATATCTAGAAACATTTCACCAGTAAGCTACAGATTCCTTTTATTCAGTTTAACACAATAGAGGAGTGCTTAAAATGGTGGAGCAATTAGAGTAAATGCAGGAGGCTGCTCACTTTGGTTGTTTTCTGGGAAATTTGGAAAAGTAGGAACCAACTGATTTTTGGTTCATTTAGAGGAGGGGAAAACATAATATATGATCTCATAGAGCAGTGGGTTGTAGTATATCAGAATGTAGATAGAAGGAAAAAAAAAAAGAGAAGGGGAACTTTCAGATCAACAATTACCCAGTGGGGTTTTTTGATGGGGCAGCTCAAGGAGGAAGATGTGGGAGCGGTTTTTGCTTAAAGATGTCAGAAGAACAAGAGTTCCGGGTACACTGGTATGGGGGAGAAGGAACAAGCATGAAGGCATAAGTTGTTGCTCTATGGGGCTTATTATGGTTTATTATGTATTTGGATATCCCTCGGGTACAATTTTTGGGGATTCCAAATGCTTAATAGATCATGTAAATGGAAAGAACAATATGCAACAAGTTTTCCTACAAGGTTGGATGAGACTGATAAAAAACATAAGGAATTCCTTTCAAAACCCATCCATTTAGCACATCAACAGGACACATAACAAAATAACAAATGATTTATCAGAGAAAGGACTAATAGCCACAGAAGAAGATATGTATATCATGATCAAAATGGGAGAAGATAAGACAGAAGTAGAAAGTCTAAAGTTGTTGGGATAGGACACCCAAGACAACACTACTTGTTTGTTGAGAGAGTAGGAGAGCGATGGCGGCGAAGTTTGCTAGGGTTTCAGGAGGTTCTCTTTGCGCCGACGCGACCTCAACAGAACTGCTTCGCTATGATCCTGCAGGTCGGCAGGCCGCTGAATGCTATGGAACTGACGCCACCCCTGGGTACTGGTTCGGATCTGAAGTGGGAAAGGACCTCAACGCAACAACACTCAGGAAAATACGAAGGTTATGCCTCCCCTCTCACAGGGTGCAGAAAAGTATTCTCACGGCGGCAATAGAAGGTGGTTTTTACCCAACTCAATCGGTTCTAGCCAGTCGCAATGTTCCCTCATCAACCGAGATCGTATTGCAGGGTCAAAAATCTCCCTGGGATTATGAAGGAGAGGGGCGTATTTCGCTGCCTCTGTCCAATGCGCCGTGGTGTGGAACGGCCGTCCCAGGGCGTATTTTAATGAGAAAAGTTGTAGATCTAGATGAAATCCCTATTTTCTCGGCAGTGCAACAAATTTTCATTAGAACAACAGAAGGCAGACATTTGTGTTTGCAGATCTGGGGAAGCATGAGGGTTCTGGAGCTTAAACAAAAAATCCAGGACAAACTGGGAATCCCAGCTGCAGTTCAAATCTTAATATCTTCAGGGAAATGCATGCAGGAACATCACACCCTCCAGCATTACAGGGTTGCAAAAGATTCAACTGTTATTCTCAATCACCGGCTGCGAGGTGGATCAAAGGGATCTACATCAAAATCTACAGGATCCTACAAAGATGCAGCAAAGGGGACAGAAAATCAAAAGGGGAAAGAACATGCAAATGTAAATACCCCTCCAGGGCAGTATATCATAGATGAAGCACCAGAGAGTCCCTCCATTCGTTTGGACATCCCAGAGGTAAAGGGCATTTTCACAGATCTACAAAAAAATGCAGTCATTTGTAGATTTAACGGCTTCTGGCCTAGATCGGATGCATTGTACCAATGGATACACATGACATGGACAAAAAACTGCCGGATTCACCTATGCTCGAAAGGATTCTTCATTGTAGTCTTTCGCGTCGAAGAAGAGAGGGATAAAGCTCTTACCGAAGGACCATGGTTCTGGGGCAGTGCGGGATTATTTGTCACCCCCTGGTTTCCGGAGTTTGATCCAAACACCATGGTGGTATCAAAAATGCCGGTATGGGTAAGGCTACATAATCTTCCGATGCATTTTTGGCACTTTTCATCCTTAGCAGTCATAGGAAATACCCTCGGAAGAATGTTGAAGATTGATACAGAGAGACATCTAAAAGGGATCTTTACCTTTGCCAGAATTTGCGTCGAGATTGATCTCAGCCAGGGGTTACCAGAAAGCATCATCCTGAACTTCAACAATACACAATGGAAACAATCTTTGGACTATGAGAACACAGCATTCAGATGCAGGGGATGTCAACAAACAGGTCATCTGTTCAATGCATGCAAAAGCCACAACAAGAACAAGCCACAACAAAGGAAGCACAAAGGATGGCAGAACATCGACAATGTCATAAAGAAGAGAACCGAGGAAAAGAAAGCCCCCACAGTATCAGAAGATGCAGAAACAGAAGCAGAGGAGGACGATATAAATATAGAGGAGGTTGATCTAGAGACCCAAAAGGAAAATATAGCAGTCAACAAAGAGCTACAACCACATCCTCTCCAAGCAGAGACACAGCAACAGATGACAAGCGTGGATCAAAGCATGGGAGGCATCAAACGGCAGCATCATTCAGATACATCAGACTCAGATAAAGAAATAGGAAAACAAGATGAAACAACCCAGTTAGTCATTGCCTCGACCGAGCCCACTGTGGGAGAATGGCGCAAGGTTGAAAAGAAAAAGGGGCGAAAAACCTGAGAACACAGGTCTTTTCCCTTTTTTTCTTTCGTTTTTCTCTCCTTTCTCTTCTTATTCTTTGTGCACGTTAGTTCACTAACGCTGCGAGCCCAGGTGGCAATATACTGAATGCTTAATTGCATTTGATAGTGTAACTTTTCATTAAATTTTTAATAAAAGGTTACCGTTTTTTCCTTGGAAAAAAAGGACACCCAAGACCATATAAAAATGCAGAACTCCAATGCAGATAAGTTCATAAAAAGCCTTGTTTCTTTTTATTTTTGTTTAAAAACATTTTACACATTTTGTTTTAGCTACTGTAAAGAAAACACATGAAGAATGTCTATTGTATGGTAGTTATTTTTAGAATATGTAAATGTCCTGAGACATATCTAGAGCTTATAGCATCTCTTTGAAATTCTGTGATATTTGCAATTATAACAAAGATAATTTAGTTCCACAATTGTTGCAAATTGTAATTTACAGTTCAGTTGTATGTATGTAAAATATTTTCTACCTCATGTAATCATGTTGTGGATACCACAGGGCTTATGAGGACGATTTTTCCTTCATAAGTATGTATTGTCTTTAACATAATATAAAACACTTGCTGAAAATAATAATAATAATAATAATAATAATGTGTCTTTCTATTATTAATCTTTTCAATTTTATCAATTATTTTTCTCCTACCCTTACATACACTATGTTTAGTTGGTGAAAAATATTGTGCATCAAATTACTACATGGTTGTAATCAGGGTATCATAATTATGACATATGGTTTCTCTTTTCAAGTAATAGCTATTATTAATCTTTTCAATTTTATCAATTATTTTTGTTGGGACTAATTATTAGAGTGCTACTAGGGCTGGGGTTTTGAGGATGGATAAGGTTATAGAGGTAAGGTAATGATCCACTTCCTGACAGCCTTATGAGAACTGGGTTCAATACATAGTGGTGTGTGGTCACTTCTAGAACGAAATTACAATAGTTCATAGTGCAGGTAACATAGACTTAGGCTATTTCCACACGACACAGATCAAGAAGATCTCTCAACCGGGGTTATTTCCACATCTACGTAAGACTGGTGGCATAAGTGTTCAGAGTGGTTCACTACAGCTTCCACATGGCAATGCTTAATACTAATAGTTTCTCCTACCCTTACATTTACTATGTCTAGTTGGTGAAAAATATTATGCATCAAATTACTACATGGTTGCTGTCAAGGTATCCTAATTATGAGATATGTTTTCTCTTTTCCAATAATAGCATATCCCTAAAGCGAGAGAGGCAAATGTCTAGTAGAATGAAAAGTGTATAGGTTTATATGTTATTAAAGATTTTATTTTTTTAATCGATGGGAATCAATATCTTTTCTATAAAGTCCATATATTTTATAGACACAATACTTATTTGAGATTCATGTAGCTTCTCTTAAGTTTAAATGAAATGTTAAGTAAACCATACTATGAATAATGAAAATAAGTGAAATGGTTTTCCATGAATTTTTTTTTCGTTGATATGGTTTAATGATAAAATCCATATGTCTCTTGTGATTAAATATCTAAGGAGTTCCTACTTCAACATCACTACATAATGTGAAAAATGACATATCCATCTATTTGGATAAGTAAAAGTTAGGTATTCAAAATATCTTAATGATGAAAAATATTACATTCATTTGTATGATAAGGTACTATTGTCCACAAATCAACAAAAGAGAATATTGAATTCATTTGTATGACATGGTAGCATAAATAAAGATGATAATAACCAATTATGTCAAGCGAGACTAATCACAATTGTAATTAGTGAATACATATGTGAAAGAGAATTCGGGGAAAAAATACAATTAATTAATAAAACATTGAAATGAATAAAATTTGAATCTAGCCTAAGCTTTTCTTACATCATAATGATGGTGTACCATGATTATATAAAAACAACTAAAAATAATTGAAATTATATTTCAACTTGAGTTCTTAATAATATTCATTATGAAAAATCCCATGAGAAAAATGAAATATAAATCTTGTCTATGATGTCCAAAAATCTTATCCATAATAAAAGTTAAAATGACTAGGACTTTATTGTATTTTTTAAATCGTGAAGATATAATCTCATGATTTCCAAGTGTATTTATAGGGTTATATGTTTTGTATTCAATGTAAACCTTTTATAGTTGAGACACAAAATTGGATTCAAAATATAATATAATATTTGAATATTTAACACATAAAAAATATTATAATTAATCTTACCAAAGCTCTAGGTAGAGACAATTTGTTTATTTAATATAATCTATTTAGTGATGATGGTCCGGGGATAATAATATTTCATTTAATTCAGTGGAAGTGATGGAAATGTGAGACCTTGAATGGAAATAACTTTTGTGGGAATATTGACCAAGTTAATGTTATCTCTAAATTTCAAAAGAAATTTGTTAGGTTTGAATTGAGAAAGAGAAGGAGTAGAGTTAGATTACCAGGAAACGTGTTTAGAAAATCCAAACTAGTGAGATGAGTTGAAATATTTTCAAAGAATTTGTTGGCATCTCCCACATCATCCATCAACAACCACTACAACTTGGTTTGCACCTTGCAATTTTAAACTTTATCATATGGTTTATTCAATTTCACATCTACCTAAAAGATGTCAAGCATAGATGCAAATATGTGATCAATAAGTGAATGAAATCAAAAGGAATAATGTGAATGGGAATAGGTGCATAAGGAATTTACAATGGAATCACTTTCAATGCGGAGAAAAAGTATGTTGCCTAGGTATTAAAGAAGAGGGTATTTTCACTATTTTATGATGAGTAACAATGCATGTAGATTCGAAATGGGTATTGGTTAAGTGTGCATAGAATTATATGTTATGTGAAATTTGATTATGTTTCATTTTTCTTGAAAATTTCACACACCATTTAAACAATATTCCTTCCATTGAACCATTGTAATGATTTTAATTCATATTTTATATATATATATATTCATTTTAGTTTTTATTGTAAACTATTTATTTCTTTATTTTAGAAGGTGTAAAAATCTATTAGAATTTAGTGGTCAATTAATAGTAAGGATAATTATTGTTTGCTATTATATATGTACATTTCCTAACTCATCATTTCTAAGGAAAATAACATGCTTAAAATGAATTTAATGGTTTGTAAAATGTAAACTTATACTCCTACTAAAGTCCATTTGGTCTTGGAGGATAGCATGCTTCTTTATGCGGTGAAAAAAATAAGATTTTAGTAAATCAAAAGTAAGTTTAGATCTTACTTCAAGACCAAAAGATAGTTTCAACTCAAATTGTTTATATATTTAACCATATAAGATCTATTAGAGTTATATGGTCAATTAATAGTGAAGACAGCCATCACTTTCTCTTTAATGTTTAATGTCTAATTAATAATGAGAACATAGGTAATTGGTCATCATTTATTTGACTTGTGATTTTTGTTCAAAGAAAACCATGCCATCTAAAGTGACTAGTTAGGGGTTTATTCCACCTCAAATGACATGATAACATTTCTTAGGGGGACATGTTTTCATTCCTACTATATATCTTTAAGCCTTAGAGTTAACATGTTTCTTTATACTTGAAAAAAATGAATTCTTAACATATCACAAAGAGTTTGAAGTCTTACTCCAAAATAAAATAAATCGTTTAGTATCCTAAAAAACCTAGTCTCCAATAAAGTCATTGTTAAGGACACCTTTATTAAAGTCACATCATTTTCAATGCATTTAGAATTAAATCCATATATGAAATCATATAATATTATCAATTATAGTATAACAAGATATGAAGAAAATATATAAATTATTATAAATCATATAAATATTATATTGTAAATAATTATATTTATTATACAAGTTGAGTAGGCCCAATGACTAAGAGTATGCATTTAATCCTAAGAGGATTTAGGTTGGAATTTAAAGGAGGTAAAGTATGTACACCTTCAATAGTCTTTAGTAGTCAAATTGTTATGTAGATATGGGTCCCTTTTCCCATAAACAAGGGAGTCTTATGCACTACTTTAGTGTTTATCTTAACTATAATCTGAAAATCAAATAAATATTATTATTACTTTTTTGAATAATAAAATTACTATAAAATAAATAATTATACTATTTTATTAAATATAGACATTTTTATTTTTTAATATATATATATAAAGCACTATGTTTATAAAAGTCAACAAATACACTACATATAATTATAAGGTGTTTTTCTGTGATAACAACTTCCCTAGATGCTACCCTGTACTAATCTGCAGTCTGCACCATTAGATAGAACGTAGAAGATTGAAGTTTTTCAGGCTATCGAATTAATAGTTAATAATTAAAAGAAAAATCATAGTTTAAGATAATAGTTAGTAGGAGAAAAGTAATAGTTAAAGCTTATAATAGTTCTTGTTGAATGGTTTTTCGATGTCTTAACACAAAGGATGATGGATTAATGCCAAGGAATTCTGCTCATGGATGAATACAATGTACGCCTTAACATCCTGAGCCACGCCTAGAAGGTTAATGGCAATGGGGCCAATCTACTGAGTTTTAGTAACTCTTGTTTAGGGAAAGTTTTATTGGACCTGATCTCAAGCCTGGACCCCATGAAAGATATGGTTGAACCAGGTTGGAGGCTAACTGTTCTGAAGCAAGTCAGGAGTTTGCAGGTTTTCATGAAAGAGATTGTCATTTGTTAGATCGTATGAAGGGACTGTTGTCTATTTTGTGTTTTTCCTTTGTATGTGCATGTTTCTGTGGATGGTTGCATGTTTTTGTTTTGATTTATTAGCAGGGGTTTAAATATTGTTATTGTTTTTGTTGATTTCTTTTGATAACTCCCTTTTATTTGTTGCAGATCAATCCAGTGTGACTCAAGTAATAGGGACTGGTTAAGGTCCTGCAGTAGCAGTCAGGAGAGAGATGTAAGGGAATGGAAAGGATGGTCGGTTATGATACATGATCTTTCTGGGTCTCCGGTTGCAGTTGCGTCAATGGTAACTCATTTTCTTCCTTCATTTGGTACAGATAGGGTTAACCGCTCAAACTTTGGAGCTTGGCTTATCCTTAGACCACGGCATATGGGAGAAGGCGGTTGGATGCCATGGGCTCGACTAGAAGCTTGGGAAAACACAACAGAGTTTTGGGCTAAAAATTTGAGCTTGTGGACGAAGTCTGTGGATTGGTTGGCATGAATAATGGGATATTGCATGCAGAATCAATGATCAGTGCCCAGAAGGGAGGGATGTTTCTGATTGACATGGGCAATGGACGGTTAGGGTGTTCATCCCTCAATTCTCCTGTTGCAAGTTCTCATAGTAGTGGAGATTTTTCTTTCAGCCAGTTCCAATATCCTGTTTGAAGAGGCTTTGTGATGAGTTTTATTGTTCAAGGAGAACGTCAATGCAACAAACCCGTTGTGCAAATAGCCCTGAGATATGTTACTTGTATGGAAGGCATTTTTATCTTTGTGGCTATGGCAACTACAATAGATCTGAGCATGGATGCTTCTCACCTATTCTCATGGAGTTGTGGAAGGAAAAATGTCGAAACATGGATTTTTTTAGTTTTGTCAGACGTTGTATAAACAAGTTTTGATCCCTATTTTTGTCGTGGGATAGCACCATGTTTTTTGCGTTTGGGCTTTTAAATTTATCCACAAACCCAAAAGCATATTGTTTGTTTGTTTGTTGTGCAGTTTAAGACATGTTATTGTGAGTTGTATGTGGTGATGTTGCCAGTTATAAGTATTTTATGTGATCATTACTTGAGATCATCGATATACTTTTCTTTATGGGTTCGTTCTTGGAGCTCTATGGAAGATTCTAAGAAGGGCAGCAAATCCCAGTCTACTTATAGTTAGTCTCATTATTGTGACAAGGAGAGGGGACCTTTCTGTATTTAATATAATGTTAGGCTCTTCTCTTATTTCATAGATGATAACAGTTATTTTATTCAACGACCAAAATTAAATACAGAGGCTGAAGTGATAAAAATCATCATTCAATCTTGACCAGTGTTTCAACGATTGTTCTTTGGTTTGTGGCAACCTTTTTATTTTTTAATCACCAGCAATCACATTAACCAGCATAATTCAGAATATTTTATTTTAAGTGAGACTCACAAAAGTCTTGCATATCTACCCAATGAGTTATAGGAGGTTAAGAATGCCTTGGCTTGATGCTTCACCCAAATTTGGTTTTGTGGCTATTTTCGTTCGATGAGAAAAATGTGCATTTCTTCCACGGAATTTTTAGTTTTTACTTATAAAAGGATCTTCATCAACAATTTAAAGGAAATTCTGAAGATTTTTATATTAAAAAAATTTACCATGTACGAATTTTGAAAGAAATTTTCCAAGATTTTTATATTGAAAAAACTTTTATGGGTAAAAATTACCAAGGTTTTTTTATTCAAAAATATTTCAAGGGTAATGATTATTTATATTTATTGAATTTTTGTTTTCTTAATTTTATTATTAGCAATAGCAAAAGGTTTATATGCTTTATTTAAGCCTTCCTTTTTTAGAACAATTCTCCTGCACTATGTTAGAAAATTGAAGATTTCTGTTACTATGTATCAATTTCGGCCATGCTAGATTTAGGCATTTCACATTAATGTTAATGAATTCACTTTATCTTCTAGCTTTGAATGACATTTTACTTACTAATTTTTATATTCAGTGATTTTCTATCACCATTCTTTTCGAAATTATGTCTTATAGTATTTCCTTTGCAATATCAAATACAATTCCTAATTTTAATATCCATATACATATTACTAATATTCACATAATACACTTGAAAATGTATGCAAATGAATTCTAATCTCTTCTATTTTCAAAAGGAAAAAACCTAGAAACATATCCAAAATATTCACAAAATTTAAAAAACATAAAATGTAAATTTTTAATGAAAATGATTTGATAAATATGTAAGTTCATCTCTTGGCTCGAATTTAATGTGATATTTAAAACCTTAACCAAATATTATTTCTTTATGGTTTTTCCTTTTAAATAAAGTGTAAATATTTAAAGAAAATGATTTGAAAATTGTTCCATCTCCATGGAGTGGATGACGAGTTTAACGTGACATCTAAAACATTGATCATGTTGGAAGAATCACCGCACCTCTATAGAATCCGTAATTTCCACCTTGGGGATCCTAGTTACTGGTTTGGAACGTTTATCAACACCTTTACCAACACCTGTGGGTTTTGGTGTAACAGAAAACCTCTTCATGGTATCACAGCCTGGAAGGATAAACACCTTTACCAACACCTGTGGGTTTTGGTGTAATGGAAAAACTCTTCATGGTATCAGAGCCTAGACGCAGGTTGGATCCCCTTGAGTTCCATTTGAGAGGTGTGTTGGAAGAATCGCTACACCTCTATGGAATCCGTAATTTCCACCCTGGGGATCCAAGTCACTGGTTCGAGTTCCGTTTGAGAGGGGTGTTCGAAGAATCACTACACCTCTATGGAATCCGTAATTTCCACCCTGGTGATCCTAGTCACTGGTTTGGTACGTTTACCGACATCTACGGATCGGATTTTAGTGATTTTGGTGTAACGAAAAACCTCTTCAGAGCAAATATGATTTCTCTATAATTTTTCAAATTTATATGATTTATCTAGATTTTTTCATTCTAAGCTTGCAAAATGTTTAGGCAGACGAATCATTGGATAGATAAATTTTAACAGCTCGATATCAATAGCTTGTAAGTTATTTCTCTTGTGAGCGTGTCTCTCGATTAATCTCTATCGGACTAGAGAAAGACTAGAGAAAAACATGAGCTCTGCAATCGGAAAATGGAAGAAATCTAAAACTGCATCGACTTTCATACTCAGGGCTGATTTGATACGAATTTGCAAATAAGGTTGTAGGGCTTCCATCCCTAGAAAAGTATCAGGTGGCATGGTCTTCCATTTTCTTTAACAAATATAGAAAATCATCTCCTCTGCAACACAACGATAGTTTTACAGTCAAATCCCATGTCTATAACTTGTTTAAGTAGACGCTTTACACATGGACAAACGATGAAAGACTCTAGAGTAACATCTCCTTAAAAACTCCTCCATCATAATTATTTTGGTCAATTTTAGTTATAAGGATTTTTTAAAATAATACTTTGTTTTAAAAAAAATAAGTTAAAGAACAACGTGTTCAAAGGTATTTTTTTATAAATTTACACTTTAAAAACACATTTTAAATATTTTAATTTAGGTAATAAACAAATATCAAATATTCATCAATATATTTCTCCGCTACCTTTGATGCATAGTCCATTTTAATTTTTTTCGTTAAAACATGTATATTAGAAATCAATCATTTTACAAAGTCCATAATATGGGGGGTGACTTCTATTCGTACATAAAATGAATTGGTACTAGTTGTTGCTCTTAAGTTGGCATAGTTACTGGAATGATTTCAAAGACTCTCTTACTATTTGAAGGAGTGATTTAGCTTATCTAAAAGAATGAAATTGATAATATATAGGTGTATAAAAAAAATGTAGAATAAAGTCATTTGCAAAGATTCTAATGTAAATAACACTCAGAGAGGGAGGGGGATGAATTATCATTGGGCCCAGGTCAATTTTTTTACATTTTTTTCTTTTCTTTCACATTTAATTGAATCATTCATTAAATAATCAACAACACATTAAACATTAGTAGATCATAACATGTGAATCATATGAGCAAAAACATAATAATCATCAAATAACCGTAAGAGCAGCAATGCAGAACACAACAATCATACACATGAGGATGCTCGATGTTAGGTGGAAAACACAATTGGGAAAAACCATTGCTACCGTTGTCTTTGTACCCTTATCATTATTCAAAATCTTCTTCTTTACATCATATACACTAACTACAACTTGTGTGGAAGCAAAAGCTTGCTAATCACGTGAGAAACCCTTGCTTCAGGCTACAACCTATCCGAAGCCAATACTTCTTGAACTTTGTAGGCCACCACCTGCTAAAAGCTACCACACCCACGACTTTGCATAGCACCACATGTTGGATGCCCCAACACCCAATAGTCTATCCAACCACCACTGGATGAAAGCCACCACTCTCAAGCTCTTAAGCCTCTACCTGAAGGATGCCACCACTTACCCAATGAAGACCCCAACCTTTAAGCTCTCCTTGTTGACCTCGTTTCACGATGTTTCATTATGAATCCACTACTCTCTGTAATCAAACATCTGTGAGCCACATTTCGTTCATTTCATACTGGACTCACAACATCTCTTTCACTCAATCAAGAATACAATCTTCATACAAAACTATACAACACAATCAATCTCTGTAATATAGAACTATGCAATATAAATATCTCACACAATCAATCTACTAGTTAAACTCAATAACCTAGCAAGAACATAGGAATCTCAACATCAAAAAACCTTGGGCAAATACCCCACAATATTTTCATGGTAAATTATGTGCATGCACAAATTGGTAGTTTTCACCTACAATCATCATTGCTCGAACTGAAATAGACACCATATATGATCATTGTGGGGATAGTGTGGGCTCCCAGGGAGGTTGTTGAAATCATCTCTTGGTGCTAGTTATCATCTAGCGAAGTTTCTTTAATTGAGGAAAAAGAAAAATTTCTCTACCCAGAACCTATTGCCACCAAGAAACCACTTCCTCAAGCACCTCCAAGACATGTACACACCTTAGAAACACTTCAACAAGCCTCTGAAATCATCATCATGAAAAGTCATGTTGACATCAACACCCACATAACTAGTTGAGTAACATTGACATCTCCTTCGTTCACATCAACGCCAGCACCATGCGACCAACATTCTCCTTGTTTGGCATTGACGTCAACCTACAACCACAAATAGAAAATTGATCTTAAATCGCTACTCTAGTTGCACTCTTCTTCAGTTGTGGCTATCACTCTCCCATTTGGCATCAATGGCAAAGGATAACCTTCTTCATTAAGATAACATGCTGAAACCTTTGAATTAATCATGTTAATACTATAGATAGGGTTGATATCAAAGGTTTGTTGATGAAACAAAATCAGTTGCCAACATCCTATAAGATAGTTGTGAAAAACTAACACACCTCAATCCAACATCATCATATTCTCAATTTTGAACATGCCCCCCCTGAACAAGCTATGGGGCTAAAAAACATCTTCTTTTGTTATTGTTCATTAGTTCATTGTTGCAACTATCTCTTTGACACTTGCAAGAGGCCATCAACCATACCAAGGCTCGATTCATCGAAGACCAAATGACATTCAATGATAGTACATGGCTTTATAAAGTGAAGACATGGAAATTATCATAATTATCTACAATTTTGTTGCAATGGCATCAATAAGACAACACATAGCTGAACCATCCCTCAAAATGATATTCAGCGCAAGCTAGACACCAAGATGACTCCATGGCAAAAGCATAACTCTCACTCTTGGACCAACTATAAACTACTCAACGACAATACAAAATGACCATATATGGTTGAACAAAACTCTCATGAAGACACTCTTCAATGCATGCTTATCATCAACCACTAGATCAAATGATGAAATGCAACAAGGTATAGGCCTATATCATGTAAATACATGGATGAAACAATTCATGTCTATGCATGCTTTGACTTCTCACATTGTTCCCATGCTTCTCAACCTATGCACTAAATGATGAACCAATGATGGTAGATGGCAACAAAATCATACAACAATGATACAAGGTGATGCCAATAATATGAAAGAATAAAATTTGACACCCAATAGCCCATACGTAGGTGAACCAACCAAATAACATAAATGATTATGAAAATGACTCTCTATATCATCATGTCTATCTCTATCATCATGATTCTCTTACCGATGCATGCATGACACTTGAACCATTTCACCATCTCCCAAATGACAAAGAAACAAATATTACAGGGTTGAACTTGCACTTAAAATCTTTACATGGCTGAAATTTGGAAGTCATACCATGACTACTCACTAACCAACTTGCCTCTTACTAGGGTTACAAACAAATGGTAATTATGAAAAGTACAATAAGGTTGATATAACATGCATTTTCACCCATGAAGAAAATAATGCATCATCTACAAAAAAAAAAAAAAATGAATAAAAAGAAAAATAAATCAAAATACCTCCTTCAAACCCTAGAAGCATGCAAGGCTCCCCCTAAGATTATTATAGCTCGAATAGAAAAGATGTTCTTGCAGACATAAATGTGCATGAGGCTATTGATCACTCCATGAGGTTGCTACCACTAATATATGTCAACTGATCATACTCCCATGTGCTCCCCCTGAGGCATTACGTTGACATCAAATTATTCACTTAAATGTTATATGAATAAACTTTACAAGCTATGGCCCAACTAATGTATTTTTTAACATTGTTTTTCATGCTTTAAGTATCATTCGGTTTTTTTAATATTTTTTTTCATAGGTTTTAACTAATGTAAGCTTTTATATTATTATGCATATATTTATTATTAAAAGGTAATTAACGTAAATGAAAAATTTTATTAAAAAATAAATTAAAAATATTTCTTAAAATATTTTTTTTTTGAAATTGTAAAAAATAACTTTTAAATAATGTTTACTTGCATACTGCTATTTTGAGAAAAAAAAGAGAGGATGGAATGACAAATTTCACATGATATCCCCAAAGCAGAAGGAAAATCTAACCGGATATAAAATTGACTTTTTATTTCCAAGTCGTGTTGAGCACTATGTAACTCAAGAGTGATGTAATTTGCTTCAACGCTTTTGTTTCCATTGTTATTCAGTTTTAATATTAAGGTTTGGGTTTTAAGAAAAATCGTAAAGATTTGTGTTCAAACAAACTTTTACTTTCTGTATTGCAAGAAACGAAATTATATTTTATCAATAGAGAAACTGAATTACATTCCATCCTAAAGAAACAAGAAACCATAAATATAAGTTATTTATAATATAAGTTATAATTGTACCCACACAACCAAAAGCTTAGCAGATAATTCTATTTAAATAAGGATATTAAACTCTAATTAATATAATAAATTAATTTGTCCAAAACAACTCACTTAAATCACTGAATTTATTTATGATATTTTAATAAAACTATTTTATTGTATATTATTTTGATAACATACTTGCCAGCGTTAGAATTTGTGAAGTGTTTAAGGCCTAGGTTTTACTTTTAAAAATAGGTTTTAGTTTTATATTCTCCTTTATTTCACGTTTACTTTTAGGTTTTAGGTTTTGAAATTTCCTTTTAGGTTTTAGGTTTCCTTTTATGTTTTTTTAAGATTAGGTTTTAATTTAATATTATTTTTTAATATTAAGTTTTATATTTAAGTTATATCTTTATTATTATTGGGTAGTTTTAAAAATAGGTTTAATATTGAGTTTTAGTTTTTAGATTGATATTTTAGGTTTTAGTTATAATATTGGTTTTAAGTTTTAAAATTATGTTTAATAATAATCATGGTTAGATATAAGAATTTTGTGATCCATAATATAGATATAAGTCTTTCAGATTAATTATATCATTAGGATTTGGTGGACGTTTCAAACTAAGTAATGTGGTTTATCCTCGGGAAATCTCAAGAAATAAATAACATGGATGCATCACTCACCAGCATTAGTCGTTAAAAAATTAGCTAATGGTAAATTGGTTAAAATATTATTTAAGCGAAATGGTAGGGAGTTATTTATTTAATTATTCAATATTTAGTTAGAAACTAGTTGTTATGTAATAATTAATTATTTAATTTCTATATTATAAAATAATAATTTAATGGTATCAATTTCTATAATAATATTATATAAAAATATTTAATTTCTATAATATTATCTGTTAGGGGTTGACTTATTAAATAGAATATATTGGGTTGTTAGGAATGATTCAAAATCAAAATATTTTATTTCATTATATTTTAGTAATAATTTATAAATATTATTAAAATATTTTATTTCACTATATTTTAATGATAATTTATTAATATTATCAATTTCTTTAATAAGAATATTTATTAATATTATCCATTTAATATGATTATTATTTATTAGAGGATAGCTTGTTTCCCTTAAATAGGAGGATAGTAGTGTAGGAGGAAAGCAATGATAACTCTAAAGGTTAAATAAAAAATATTAATAGTTAAGTTGTATTATTAAGCGCAAAATGTATTTTAGTTGTATTAATCATTAAAAAAAAAGGGAGGATGCTCTAAAATATACTAATCATATTAGACATATGAAGTTGAGAAATTAATAAGGATAATAGGGGATAAAACTAGAAGAAGATAAAAGAAAATAAGGAAGAATTGGAGGGAGAAAGGAGAAAAAGGGAGGAAGAGTCATGAAGAGAGAGCTAGAATCCAGCTTTTACTTAATTTCCAACCATCATCCCTATTAAGGTTACTGACATGCCTTTCAATTTCAATCGCTTCCCTAAGTTTCCTGTGGTGGAAGTGATCAACCCTAGAAATGAATTTGGAATCATCAATGTAGACGCGGCATTTTGATTTCTCTGCATGCTCGCCAAGGGCTGATGTGCAGGAGCGATTGTGTCTAATGTCAACAACATGTTCATTAATTCTCTGTTTAATAGACCTACCCGTTTCCCCAATGTAGGGGATACAAAGAAGTAGGGAACATTGTAGACCCCTTTCATGTCCTTAGGGTCAATAGGGTCCTTAACAAATCTAAGAGAATTTTTAATGGTATTGAAAGGATTAAATGAATAAGAGACATTAATATTCTTAGGTATATGGGAAATCTTATCCGTGGTTCATTGGATATACGGGAGATGAACCTTAGAGATATGATCAACATGAGCGGGTTTAACTCTAGGCACTTTGCAGGCTTTGTGAAAGGCCTTGATGCTTTGGGGTCTGCTATAGCCATTATTTTTAAAGACATTACGAAGATGAGATTTCTCCTATTCAAGGTGGCTATCATCAGATGTTCTTAGAGCACGGGTGGCAAGACTGTTGATAAACTCGAATTTCTGAGCTTGGAAATGATGAGAACTGGCATGAAGATACTATTCCATGTGAGTCTTTTTTCTTAAAACTTGGTGATAGATAGAACCATAATCTCTCCTAGAAAGGAGAATGTCGAGAAAGGGAAGGCGTACATTATCCTCCACTTCCATCGTGAAATTGATGGAGTGTGATTGAGAGTTAAGGTGGTTAAGAAATAGATCTGGTTTCTCATGACCATGAGGCTAGATGACGCATGTATCATCAATAAATCTTTTCCAATTTTTAGGGTGAAATTCAGCAATGGCTAAGGCCTTGGTAACAAAATCTTCCATAAATGAGTTTCTAATGATGGGGGAAAGAGGGGATCCCATCGCAACAACGCAATTTTTCTTATAGTCCTCACCTTGGAAACTAAAAAAAGTCTTGTTTTAATACAATGATTAATAGAGGTTCTTGTGGTTCATTAAATTGGACTTCTTCTTCCTCTTGAATTGGAGTTGATGTTATGGTTTCATCTATTTTCTCCACGGATTCAATATAATCATAAATCTCTTATTGTACAGGATCGATTTTTGGCATTCTTTGTCTTAGACAATGAGGAAACGAGGTGAAAGTTGGTTATGAAACACTTGGTGACGAAACTCTTAGAGATGTTCCTGGAAAATTCCTGAATTTTATTCTGCCTATGAGTTCTCTTTTGTTTCTTCATTGATATGCTCTATCCTCTTTGAGGGTAATTATTTTTCTGAGTTGAGTCTGGTACTCCTTCTTAGACCTATGATAGGGGTCTCTTGAGTCTTCTTCCTTTCCATTTTAGGCTTCTCTGTTTGAGGTGAAATATTTGTCTCTTTTCTGGCTTTCTTTCTTCTAACATTTATTTTATTTGTTTTATCTAAAACTTTTGTAAGAGGGATTTCATCCTCTGATAGTTCTCGCGTTGTTGTGGTTCTTGTTCCAATGTCCTATTAATTTTTATTTTCCTTCCCCTCTTAGGTCTACTGCTATTTGGCTGCCCATGAGTATCTTCCTAAAAGTGATTCCTTACTGAAAAGCTTTCCCAATTATCACCTATGTTTTGGACATGAAATTCGACAAGTATTTTGACTAGACCATGGTGATACATTGTATTATCTATGAATTGAATTCTCCTTTGAACATTCCCTGACATCTTTCTTAGAATATTCGACAACAAATATGGAATATTTATCTCATTTTGCTCAAGAAAATTCATTAGCAGCTAAATATGATAGAAAAACACACATCCAAACCTTCCTTCATAGGTAACAAATTTTTGGATTATTAGAAGCAAATTCCTCCACTTCCTTTATAATGTCGTTCTTGGGATGCCCTTCTTGGAAATTGTGGTGTCCGTGCTTGGTTTCTTCAGAAAGGCCTTCCAGTATTCTCTTTCAATAACTCTATTTTTTAACCATTTTTCTCCAATCTATGGCAGTCTAGTAGCTTCAGCTATAAACGACTTTGTCACTCTGAATTTGATGTCTCCTATCTCCACTTCGACTCCATTAAAAGCTTTAGCAAAGGATTTGGTCACTTATTTATGGAAGCCATCGAATTTCTCTATAGATTCTAGCCATTACACCTTTTGAAATATTTCTTTTGTTTGTGGATACCCCTCCAAAAAATTGTTCCTTGTTGGATTTGTTCTGAATATCACTCCCATGGCCAAGAAGCTTCGTTCAAAAATTGTTTTATTTAACAGGGTAAGACTACTTGTAGGGTTTTTAGAGCAGAAAGGTAGAGAGCGTGAGTGATGAAATAATGAGAGCATAGTGTTTTGGAGAATTTAGCATCTACAAATAAATACTAATTCACTAGACTAGTTGTGCCTAGAACAATAGTTTAAAGTGTTTTAGACTTTCCCTATAAAAAAGAGATAAGAAGAGAGGATAGAAGGCCTACCTGTAGTTTTGCTTTCCTCTCATATCCCTTGTATCGATTCCATTGCTCCTTGCCGTACTTAATCCACTTGAAAAGTACCCTGTCAACACAACAGAAGATGAAAACGGATCAAAGCATACAATCCACTTAATATAAATGAAAGGAAATAGAAGCAATTCATACATATAAGGATTATGAAAGAACAAAACATATGGAAAAAGGTTCAAACACTTTATTAGATAGAAGAAGGAATTATAACCATCAGTGTCTGATTCAAAGTCATTCCTCTAGCTTGGATCCCATCCACATCATGTCAAAAGCAGGACAAGCTTTTGGCATCACATCATTTGCTACAAAGTCAAGTCTCATAGCAACATTATCTCCTTACAATTCAACATAATCCAGCCCCTGATCACTTAGATGAGTGGTCAATTTATAAGAAGATGAAGGAGGGTTTTTCATTAATGGTGACATTGAATGGCCTTCCATACTTAGAATTAGTTTCATGGAGGAAGGGATGAGAGGATAGGATGCTCCTTAACTCATTCCTCATCATTTTCGAGCTCGTAGGAGTTGATAAGACAAGGAAACTTATAGATGACTCCAAAAGATAAGAATATTCCCCAAACCCTATGTGAATTTTGCTAATTCTCACCTATCATAGGTGAAAGGAAGCCTAAGTGCTCTGCAGAGCACCTTGGCAGTGGACTGAACTGCTCTGCAATGCACCTTCATAAGGGCTTACCTACGCTAGTTCCTCTAGAGGCAATTTCTGGATGTCTTCAAGTCATGAAACTTTCTGGGAAGGAGGCATTCAAAGGGTTTACTTCTTTAGGGAATGAAACAACTGAATTTAGTGTTTGATGAATCCTAAAAAACTGAACTAAATGTTGGGATTTGATGTGCCCAAATGGATCTGTAACAATTTCCTCCTAAAGCATGAAGTCGGAAAAATGCCAATGTCAAATGAAATGCTTTACAATGTGATGAAGAGGTATCGAAGTGGAAGGTGACCTGGATTAATTACAATACATATATCATGATATTTGATTTTACATCAACTGTTGAGGGATGGTATACCCATGCTCAGCTTATAAAATTTCATTACATCTACATAAACAGTCGTCTACAGATATAGACCCATGATTAGAATGACTATCAATGTAAAGCCATTGTACATATGATTTAGTACTCCTGATGAATGAAACTAGATCTCGGGTCTTCAATCTCATTCAATCGTTCACTCAAGTATGATTCTAACCATGTGAACATGTGATCTGAAGTTGAACATGGGAAGACACCATCTGATTACTAGCCGATGATGTAAGATGTTAACATACGCGAGAGAAATCACCGATAATGATAATGATCCTCAAGGTACTACAGTACATTCTGCATGGTGTGAATTGATGATTTGATGTCGAACACCATACAAAGTCTTTTGGTCAAAGGCCATTGATGTATGCCTATCGCTGAAAGCGAGAAACTTGCCATTGATGCATGCAAGCCTCAAGGTACTGAATGGGTGTTTCTAAGTCAACTTCTTCGATAATGAGTTAATGTTGACAAGAAGCGACTCATCGCAGGAGGTCCTTGATGTATCCCACATCAATGACACAAAACGAGTGTAGTTATTTTAGAGATGGAATTTTATTGACGACACAAAGTTTAAGAATGGCAGTCATGAAAATGAAAGTTTATGGCATTGCAAAAGATGGATTTTGACTAGATGACTTCTCTTGAACATGTTGGCGACACTAAAGTGAATTGGTAGCATTGACCCAAAAAAGTGATGGATCGTATGATAGACCAACGGTGTGATAACCATTAAGCTAATAACCCAACCCAAATAGTCATGGTGATGGAGTGAAAGTGTCATGTTCAACAGCGACCTGCTACCATAAAGTGGTTTTCCCTTTTTCCATTTTCCCCAGTCATTGCTGAGTAGTACCTTTTTATTTTTATCAAGCTTGAGGAGGATAACATATGCTTCATGTATAATTTCACCCTTCGGGAAAATCCATTGCTATTTGATGTTTTAACGAGTCTAGCAAAGTTGAAGCTCGGTCTTGTCTAGATGGACAAGTTTATCGCTATTTGATGTTTTTAGCGAGTTTAACGACAAAGATAACTTGGTCCTTTTCATGCTTAGAGAGTTTTAAAAGGTACAAAAATAAAACTCCACAAGTTATTTTTTGTAAATTAATCTCTCAAGTCCGAAAAGCATAAAATAATATAAGAGAGATTTCGCTTCCAATCCGTTAACGAGCTGGAAAGGACAAGTGCTTCACAATTTTCTCATATTTAGAGAGTCTGAGAAGATCTTAAAGAGGACTCCAAGGGGTTCCTTTTCATTTTTAACAGAGCTCAAAAAAGAGATAAAAGTGTGCTCTGTGGTAAAAAAGTACAACTTACAATCAAGCATATTGTATTCTACAAATCAATTGTAAAACTTGCTCAAAACATCACCAAATGGATTAAAAATATTTGTTTCATAGGCAAAAATAGGTAAATACTAATGTTTAGTCGACTAATTAACATGAAATAAACATAAAACAAGTTTTTACCATATCATTTTTACGATTTGGAACTTACCATCCAATTTTATGCTCTCAACTCAGTTTTTACCTCAAACTTCACCAGTTGATTGTGAAAGATTCTGTGGACCATTTCTCGAGTCGTCTGGACCAGGTACAAGCTAAACCTCTCTACTTTCTTTTCAATCCATTCATTTGTCATTTCATCCTCAGGTTTCATTTTTTTCCCTGGGATCAGCGCAGGATTTCACATCAAAAATTGCACTAAAAAGCACCCAAATAGAAGGCTAGATGCTCTATAGTGCACTGTCTCTGTGCCTAGGCTGTGCTGAGCACCTCTCCCAAGTTTGTTTTAGTTGTTTGCTCAAAAATTTTCCACGTTTTTTGCATGGAAATTATCCTAGTTTAGCTTATGATAGTGTTTCGGGCTTTCGTTGGATCATAATGTTGATTACATGGAAAGAGAGAGAGCATGAAGAACAAGACATGGTTGCCCTAAATAACTCGAGTACAGTTGAGGCCCTTGGGAATTGCGGGTTACTCAAATACTTTAAGTTGTTCGGAATGAGGTAAAAAATATAACTATTGCAGTTCCTTGTTCGTGCATGGGATCCGACAGATCAGACATTTTACATTAGGGACAAGATGGTCCCTATTAGTATTGAGGATATTTACTTTCTTACCAGACTATCGAGGTGAGGTGCCCCCATCTCACTTTCTGGATTTGTCATGGAGGTGAATTGGTGAGAGATTACATCAAACAGTTTTTTCGGCCAGGTACACAACCTAGCAAGGATAGGAAAATAAATATCCAGGATGTAAGTGATTTGCCTTTAAGAACGATCCTCTTCACGATTGCAAAATTGGCTGGCAATGTGACACTACATCTGGCGAACAAATCTTATGTGTAGTATGCACTATAGTGTCTAGAGCCAAATGTTTTCGACTGGCGCGAGGTTGTACTTTCACTGCTGAAAGAACAACTGACTAAGGTAAAAATCGGTAAGACAAAGAACTTTTGCTATGCTTCGATCTTGATTGCTTTTGCCTTAGAGAAAATCCCATTGATGCAACCACAACATGTATCACTGGGTGTGGCTGGTCCTAGAGATCCATGCATGTAGAGGTGGGTTGAATTGATGGCTCAACATGCTGATCAGTCAACAATCACTTTCTCCCTTGCATTTTTCAGTTGACTTGAGCGACAACATGTCGTTATCGAGAAGCATCCATGCTCAGGGATGGATTATCGTGGAGATCCAAATTTGATTCTACCAATTGGAGCACAATGGCGTGCTATGGGTAAGTTGTTTGACCAAAGTGTTTTTTGATTTTTCAAGTTTCTCCATGATTTTTGTGTTTTTTTTACTGTTTCCAAGACTAAACTAAAATTACTCTTATGCATATAGATGTGGGTACTATTCGACCTGTGGTACGCTAACAGGTTGCAGGTGGGCCAACATAGAGAAACATCGGGAGAGCAGTTCTCTAGACCTTAGCAGAGTTGCAGGATCACATAGAGGGATTAACCCTTGGCATTCTAGATATATGGATCGAGGAGTTACCTATGAGGCTGCAGCGCCACACTGTTGGTGTTCCTAACCATTAGGCTAGGCTTTTGTGCATGATAGCACAGGCTGTGACCTGTTACCATGAGCACCACTAGATCTACTTAGAATATTTTGTATGCATTTTTTAATTTTTAGGTAAGATGACGAAATGTGTCTTGGGCACAATTTTTGTAAAAGCTTTTAAAACACGTATCTATTTTACTTTCAGAGTTTTTATGGTTATATGCAATCCTATTCAACTGATGATGTGAATTGAAAATATTATTTTTACATATGTCGCAAATGTCTATTTAGCACATATCGCTAGAGAATCAGTTAATGTGTTAAGATTTCTGGAAATATGTTGATATTGAATGTGTTCAAAACGTCTTTCCAAAATACGAACTCTAAGGAACATATGAAAAATTGTTGGATTTCGGACAATATAAATGTTTTTTGGTTGTAGTACAACGAGTTGTGAGTCCAGCCTAATGATGATTCGGCAAATGCCAAGTGAAATGGCATCAAAAAGTAGTTCAAGAGACATGCTATACTCAACGATATTGTTTGTCGATCGACCGATACAAATCCCTTGAAAACTCACTAACTCGCCACTTGGAGTGAAAATGGCTCATGCTATAGAAGACAAATTCTCCGTACTACGACTAGCACCATTGGCATAACCAAAAAAAGGTTTCGAAGACTTCGACATCTACAACAAATTCAAAGTAGATTACTAACCAGATAAAAATATCTAATAGACACACACACACACACATGCAATGAAAGCATATATATAGTGAGTTTTACTACACTTAATCAAGCATAATAATGTTTGAGGTACAGCCCATTTTAGGGTTGCAACAATGGAATCCCATCATAATCTACTAACTCGTAAGCCCATTTTTCCATAGCACGCTTGACAACATAAGGAACCATCCACATTGGTTTGAATTTCCTTACTCCAAGTTTATCAGCTTCATGATCGTAAAGCAAGACTAGGTCTCCTTCTGAGAAGATACGAGGCTTTACATTCCTATCATATTGTGCCTTAATACATTTCTTATGCACTTCATTAGCCAATGCGGCATCACAACGGGTTTCATCCAGATGGGTTAATTCCAAGAAATGCGCTTCTTCTTCAGAAGTGTTAGGTAATAGGTCAATCGCAAGTTTGAGCAATGAAATTTCACATTGTATGGTAAGATTGCTTCCAAGCCATACACTAACTAAAAGGGTGTAAATCTAGTTACATTTCTCACCAAGGTTCGATATGCCCACAAGGTAGAGTACATGATTGAGTGTCAGTTTCTTTTATGAACCCCTATCATTCTTTGCAACATCCGCTTCAGGACCTTATTGATGGCTTGAACTTGTTCATTCACTTGCGGGTAATACAGGGTAGGACTATCATGTGACAGTCCTAACTTACCAGTCAACTCAGCCATCATGTGATTGCAAAAATGTAACCCATGATCTGTAATTATGGCTTGTGGTACACTAAATCGGGCAACCACATGGTTAAAAAAGAAAAGAGTATCTATTTTGCCACTGTTGTTCAATGTTGGCATCGCCTTGGCCCATTTGGTAAAATAGTCAACGACGACTATAATATACCCATGCCCCCCGGCCAAGGTGGGGCTACATGTCATAGAGTCAATGCCCCATTTGGCGAATGGGCCAACAACAACGACTAGATGTAATGGTGCAGGTGGTAATCTGGTATTCCAATCATATATCTGGCATGCATGACAACTTTTGATAGTAATAATGTAATCTTTAAATAGTTGGTGAGAAGTAACCAGCACGAAGAATCCTTTATGCGGCTTCATATCCAGATAAGTGTCCACCATAGGCACCTGAATGGGAATCATTCAATTTTTTCTCGGCATCCTCACGCGTGAGGCACCTCCATAAAACCGTATCGATGCTATGATGGTAAAGTGTGTCGACAATGATTAGATAATATTTGGCTTGGTAACGTATACGTCGTTGTTGTGAGTGAGAGGTATCTTGCTGGAAAGTTTGGGTTTGAAGATAAACCAGTATATCTCCATACCAAGCATCAGATGATGAAATTAGAAACATAGTCTTATCCAAAATTGATGGTTCAGATGTTGAATTGATGGAAGTCGAGGGAAGGTCACATAGTAACTTAGCGAAAACTAGAGATTTCTTTGATTTAGACTTGATGAATTCTAAATCAAATTCTTGTAAAATAACTACCATTTTGAATATTTCCCCCCCAGCAATTGACGTGAAAAAATGTATGTCATAGTGTTGCAATCTGAAATGACAGTTGTTTTCTGTAACAAGATATAATGGCGAAATCTTTGAACAGCTTGAAAAACTTCCAAAGCTCGTTTTTCAACATAAGAGTACTTACTTTATGTATCATTGAGATTACGACTCAAGTAATAAATAGGATGTTCAATCCCATTTTCTTCTTGGACTAAAACCATGCCAATGGTTGTATTTGCAGTGGCGAGATACAGGTAAAACTAATTTTGGTAGTTTGGAAAATACATTAATGAAGCTCTAATTAGGGTATCTTTAAGATTGTCAAAGGAAGATTTCGCAACCTAATCCAAATGAAAGGATGTCTCCTTCTTAAAAGACGTGTAGAACCTTTAGCCATTTCAGCATAATGAGGAATGAGCCTCCTTAGAAAGTTGGATTTCCCTTGGAGTCTCTATAATTGTAAAAGATTTGAAGGTGGAGGAAAATCCAGAATTTCCTAAACCTTTAATGGATACAGTCGAATCCCTTCTCAAAACACTACAAATCCAAGCAAGCGACCAGAACCAACACAAAACACACATTTGTGTGGACTGAGTCAAATCTTGTAGTGTCAGCATCATAAAAATATTTCTCTCAAGTGTTGCAGGTGATTAGTCCACTTTTTTGCATGAGTAGGTAAATCGTCAAGGTAATGTTGAACAATGTGCTTGATTTCATGGAAGTCATAATTCATTTCCCCTTGAAATGTGGCCCCAACATTCTTCAAACCGAATGGGAGTTTCCTATAGGCTAATGTGCCCCATGGACAAATAAAAGTTGTTTTCGATTGGTCCTATGGGTATATATTGATTTGATTGTAGTCGGAAAATTCATGTGAGATTCTTGTTTCACCATTGATTTAATCAAATCATTTTAAAATATATAAAAATATCAACTTCTTCAAAATATTATATCTAATTATATCTAGTGAGATCACCATCTCCAAACCACATGCCCAGTACGTGGCAACATAACCCAATAGTGGTTTGTAGAGCATGTTACATGGGCGATGTATCACACGACGAGACCTCCTTCTTCATTCGCGCTCAACGCGACACTCTATCTTTCAACCCAATTTTCTATATGCAATGGCACATAGCTCGCTCACAAGATTTGTAATGTTGAAATGCCTCATTAATTCGACATGTATTACCTACACACCATGAAATTATAGTGATGCAATCTCTCTTAGTCAACTCTATGTTGTTGGTTGCTTCTTATTTTTCACTATACCAGCTTCTTATTTTTCACTATACCAGTTGCTAGGTACTTTTTCTAGCACTCTCATGAACATGAAACTTATTTTGATGGAGATCAAATTTATTTGATTAGATCATTTCTGGTGTGAAGTGTAAGATTGATTTTTAGTACTGTGAATAATTAAATGTCTAATTGGATTTAATTGTATAGGCGAGACATTATTGTTCTCTTCATAATTAATTGAAATTTGTTGTGTTGTTGAAAATAGTTGATTCTAGTGTGTTTGGGTTGTTGAGTTGTAGAATTAAATTAAAGATAAGTTTATCCTTTGTTTGTTTATGAGATTAAGCTATCATGAAGAATTTATGTTTTGTTTCCCAAATTAGACTACCATGAAGAATTTTTTATTTCAGTTTATAACAGAGGTTTATAAGAAAATCTTGATTACTATTTTAAAATTCCATAATTTGAACGTAAGATTTAGAGTTTTTTTTTGTTACAAATTTTATGTTGTAAAAATGAATATTTTTTTCTTAAATCATTACTTTGAATGTAATTAAAGTTATTGAGTTCTAAAATTTATAAATAAAAAATTATGAGTATGTGTTATTAAAAGTTTTTTGAAATTATGTATTTGATTTCAAATTCTAAAATTTAATTAAAAGCATGCATTTAAAAATGGGCTTTACTTTTATAAGATGATTTTCCCAAATCTTATATTCATTAGTATATCTTTACACCTTTAAGGACAATTTCTAGTAGTAATTATATATAAAAAATTTAGACTAGTATAAAAAAACCTTATTTACATAACAATAATAATGTAAGCCCTATATGAATGAAGATGAGGGTGCAATAAACTCACTTACCACACTCTGTTGCTTGTAGTATACTTATACTACACTCTATCGTGTATATCCTTACTACTGACCTATTGAAGAAAAATATTTCTTATAGTTTTTCCTTGCTTTTATTAATTGATCCTCCAAAGTTTTGCCACTGAGCTTATCAGTGTCGTCGGTGAGGTGGCGGGCTCCTATTCTGTTGTCCATCTCACCTAACGGTGTCCAATATACCTCTTCATTCTACAACAGAAAGGATTGAAAGGGTCGAAAGGGGCAGTGAAGGAGTTAAACCAGCAATGACGATTCGAAATAAGGCACGGTACCAAGCTCCAGAAGGCATTTCAGCTTTACATGAACCAAAATCGGACCTGGAACCTATAATGTTG
The DNA here is from genome assembly GCA_031772625.1 of Pinus tabuliformis. Lineage (NCBI taxonomy): Eukaryota > Viridiplantae > Streptophyta > Pinopsida > Pinales > Pinaceae > Pinus > Pinus tabuliformis. The sequence continues at coordinate 488,611,325 of CM062818.1, forward strand.
CAACGCAACAAGCAAAAGGTATGTTCACATGCAATTTAAAGCTTTTAATCACACAAAATGTTAGTTTGCTGGGTCAGGGAAGATTGAAAAAAGGGTTTTATTTAAACTTTGATGTTTTACAGAAATTTGGGTTAAATCTTGTAGAGAATTTCTGTGAAAATTTTTCATTCTTACGTCTTTTCTCTTTTGAATTGCTCTGGTCGACTATTTTAAAGAATTCATTAGGGAATTTAACAGTTACCCCTTTAAAGACTGTAATTTTCAATGGTCATGTAGTAAGCTATAGATCTACTAATCTTTCCAGAGCTACCACATTTACACATTAGATAGAGGCTATAGGAATATTTTTGTCTTGTTAGCTAAAGACAACAAACTTCCCTCCTGAAGAACGGTTTTATGAAGGTCTAAACTTCTTCCAGAGCCCAAATGTTGTTTGCATGTCCATCTTTTACACAAATTTTTCCTTTTGGCTCACTTACTCAGACACTAGATCGATGGTGGTTTGTTTGGAACAACATATTCTCTGTTTCTCAACCCAAAGTAAGGGGGGGATGGCGGTCATCATGGGAGTGCAATGGGGGTCACCAAAGGATGCAAAAGGAAAACAAATCAGAGTGCGTTTCTCCTCGTCCTGGCTTTGCCAACAAATCCAAAGGAACTTCTTCAAGCTCAAGTAATTCTTGTCATACAAATCAGATATTTTCTAAACCTTCTCCTGGATTTATAAAAAAGACATTTGTTCCAATTCCTATTCAAATTCACTCTTCATCCTCGCCGTCTGAGTCGTTTGGTTCTCATTTAGCTGTTGACTAAAATTTTGGAGAAAATCCCCAAATGTTTTCTTCCCCAGTCTTTCCTCAGATGCCGCTACAGACACATTATTCTATGATAGACATCCCATCAACTTCTTATGCTACATACACACAAGCCTGAAGGCTTAATTCTCCAGTGATGCAACCAAATTCTCCAAAAGACAAAGAAAAGGAACCTGCTCATTTCTCTCCAACATCCTCTCCAAATAACTCTGTTGATAGTGACCTTGATTTCCTCCTTCAAAGGAAAACTCTTAACCTTAAATCGCTTACAATACATAAGCCAAAGGGATGTGGGTCACCTATAATCAGCCTAACATCTATAGGGAATATTATTGTGAGGCGTAAAATAACATAGGAAGCAAACATTTTAGAGGTTGCCCTTGTCAAACACATACTACACTGACAAATTCGCCATCTCTCATTGATGTTCCCATCTCATATCCTATCTCTCCCAAGAAACTTAGAGCTTGCATGCCCTCCAATAGGCTCAAATGAACTCAATCCTATCACTGAATATAAGGGGTTTGGGGGCCCATCCAAAATTCCTCGCTCTAAGAGATCTTTTCATTTTTTCTAAATCCAACATAATTCTCATCCAAGAAACAATGCACACTGCTACCCAAACAGTAGAGTATTTTAGGAGGATGCTTCCCAAATGGTATATAGTGGCAACTGATGCCAATGGTAGATCTAGCAGACTTGCTATTTTTTGGGACCCAAGATGGGAAAACCTAAAGGCTTTTTCATGTACGGTGGGTATTCTCCTGACTGGGTATATCAGAGGTATCCCCAGAAGATCACATATTCTCAATGTGTATGCCCCCTACAAAGAGAGGGAAAGGTTTTGGGATACAGTGGAGGTATCGGGGATTCTAAATGCTCCCTCTCTGATTTTGGCAGGGGATCTAAATTGTACCTTAGGCATAGAAGAACTGTGGGGACAATTTAGGGTGGCAGATAAAATGGCACAGAAGTTAAGAGAAATTATCCTTACACACAACTTAATAGATGTCTGCCCTCCCAAAATTGCTCCCACTTGGGATAATGGAAGAAGTGGTAATAAATATATAGCTAAGAGACTTGATAGATTTCTTGTTCAAGAAAACATGATAGGAAAAATGGGGGATGTTAGATCTTCTATTGTCGAAAACTTCGTATCAGACCATCGCCCAATCACTCTTCTTTGGCGTAATCCTGATACAAGGTATGGCTTTCCTTTCAAATTCAATCAAATTTGGCTAGAAGATTCAAATTTTGATTCCTTTATCTGAGCACTCTGGAAGGAAAAAAGAAATATAGAGGAGGGTTTTTCTAGCTCAGAAATATTTATAAACAGGCTTCGATTCCTTAAAGAAGAGGTTAAAAAATGGGAAAGGAAGAAGAAAGAGGAACGAGGAAGGGATTTGGCTATTATTAAGGAGGAATTAAAATCCCTACAAAACCAAATGATTACCCATATTCTCCCCCCTATAGTAAGGGAAAAAATTCATGCTCTAGAACTAGGGAAAAAGAAAATCCTTCAAATTTGGGAAGCAACTTGGAGGTTGAAAAGAAGAGCAATATGGATCAAGGAACGAGATAAAAATAATAAGTTATTTCACCACTTTCAAACCATAGGAGAAAACAAAATTCAATTTGGCACATAAAGGATGGTGAAGGGAACAGTCATAACAAGCAATCTGATATTACAGACCTTGCGTTTCATATTTTAAAGATGCATATAATAGAGTGGAAGTGGAGGATATGGATGCTCAGCTGTGGGCAATTGAAGAATATCCTCAAATGTTTAATGAAGAGGATAATGAGGAGTTGTTTAAGGAGGTTAAGGAGGAGGAACTAATCCAAGCAATAAAATCAATGAAAGGAGATAAGAGTCCGAGTCCGAATGGATGGACATTAGAATTTTTTGCTCATTTCATAGACATATTTCAGGAGGACCATATATAAATGGTGGAGGAATCTAGGACGAAAGGCTTCATTCATCCTCATCTAAATTCCACATATATCTCCCTTATCCCAAAGAAATCAGAGATAGAAACTTTTGCGGACTATCGTCCAATATCACTATGTAATATAACATATAAAATTATCTCCAAGATCATAGCCAACAGACTGAAGGCTACTCTATCTAAATTCATCTCTCCTAAGCAATATGGTTTTTTAAATAATAGAATAATCCATGATGCAGTGGCGGTTGCACAAGAATGTATGCACAGTATTAAGTCAAAAAAGATGAATGCAACAGTGATGAAGGTTGACTTAAAAAAAGCTTATGATTGCTTAGATTGGGGATACCTAAGAATGGTATTATTTAAAATTGGCATAAACCCAAATATGACTGAATGGATCATGGGGTGTGTGTCTTCAGTTCGCTATGCAGTAATAATCAATGGATTCCCATCCAATTTTTTTGCTGCTGGTAGAGGACTGAGACAAGGATGTGCATTATCCCCTCTTCTTTTTATCCTGGCGATGGATGGATTAAGTTTAAAAATTAAAAAAGTTGTGTCCATTGGAGAATTTGAAGCATTGAAAATCAGCAGTCGTGTCACAGTTTCACATAGTTTTTTTGTTGATGATATTCTGTTGATGGGGATGATAAACATGATTAAATGGTTTTGTCTTTCCCAAATCATAAAAAAGTTTGGGACAGCCACGGGACTATTTCAAAATAAATAGAAGTCCATTATTCTATATGGCTCTTGTAACCAGGACGATATCACATATATCAAGAACTTCTTTGGAGTTAGTGCAGAAACCTTAGACAAGGGCATGAAGTATTTGGGCTATTGAATAAAACGAGGAAGCTATAAAAATGCAGATTGGATGTGGCTGGTGGAAAGATTTTATATGAATATTAAGGGATGGGAACACAAATGTTTATCTGTGGGAGGACGTATCATCCTCACTCAGTTAGTTCTTACTCAGCTGGGGATTTACTGGGCACACTTGTTTCACATTCCTCAAATGATCATTAATCTTTTGAATAGAGTAATGGCAAGCTATATATGGTCTGGAGCAAATGGGAAATGCAAATATCATCTAGTGAAGCTGGAAAAGATCACCAGACCCAAAATTTTGGGAGGCTGGGGTGTTCTAAATTTGAATATTTTTGGATGGGCTCTTATTTTAAAGTCTTTATGGAGAGGCATCAACAGTAAAGGCATATGGGGGAAGCTGATTCGATCTAAATACATGTTGAATAAGGAGTTTTCCTTTTGGTTAAGACAAGGAGCGATAGGGAAAAAAGGTGGCTCACAGATTTGGAACAACTTTAGAAGGGTCAAGAATATACTATTTCAAAATATCTCATGGTTGTTTGGATCGGGAAACAGAATTTTGTGGGAAAATATTGGATTATAGGAGCAGGTGAGAGGCCACCAGGGACAGTGCAATTGATTCAGCATCTGAACATAATAGGCATTTTTGTTCTTAGTCAGTTGATCAGTGCTTGGAATGGCAACATTCCAATTTAGCTTGACTCCTCCCAACTGAATGTTGTTGATCAATGTAAATAGGATTGGCTACAGTTTGTTAAAAATCTAAAGGAGGCATGGATATGTTATGATAGAAAAGGGGATGTTATTTCTTGTGCTAGAAAAAAGAAGAGTACAGGTGAAATAGATGTGGCTGACTGTTATCTCAAAATATGCCAGAAGGAAATTCAAAATATAGAATATTGTTGGTTTTATAGCTTCTGGAAAATTAATATCCCAATAAAAATTGTAATTTTCCTTTGGCTAACATGGTGAAACAAGAATATCACATGGACAAACTTCCAAAAGAAGAACCACCATGGTCCTAGGATATGCTATCTGTGCAGGCAAAATTTAGAGGATAATGATCAATTATTTTTACACTGTCACAAATATGTTAATATCTAGAAACATTTCACCAGTAAGCTAAAGATTCCTTTTATTCAATTTAACACAAAAAATGAGTGCTTAAAATGGTGGAGCAATTAGAGTAAATGCAGGAGGCCACTCACTTTGGTTGTTTTTTGGGAAATTTGGAAAAGTAGGAACCAACTGTTTTTGGTTCATTTAGAGGAGGGGCAAACATAATATATGATCTCATAGAGCAGTGGGTTGTAGTAGATCAGAATGTAGATAACAAGGAAAAAAAATAAAGATAAGGGGAACTTTCAGATCAACAATTACCCAGTGGGGTTTTTTGATGGGGCAGCTCAAGGAGGAAGATGCGGGAGCGGTTTCTACTTAAAGATGTCAGAAGAACAAGAGTTCCGGGTACACTAGTTTGGGGGAGAAGGAACAAGCATGAAGGCAGAAGTTCTTGCTCTATGGGGCTTATTATGATTTATTATGTATTTGGATATCCCTCGAGTACAATTTTTTGGAGATTCCAAATGCTTAATAGATAATGTAAATGGAAAGAACAATATGCAATAGGTTTTCCTACAAGGTTGGATGAGACTAATAAAAAAACATAAAGAATTCCTTTCTGAACCCATCCATTTAGCACATCAACAGGACACTAACAAAATAACAAATGATTTATTGGAGAAACGACTAATAGCCACAAAAGAGGATATGTATATCATGATCAAAATGGGAGAAGATGAGACAGAAGTAGAAAGTCTAAAGCTGTCGGGATAGGACACCCAAGACCATATAAAAAATGCAGAACTCCAATGCAGATAAGTTCATAAAAAGCCTTGTTTCTTTTTGTTTTTGTTTAAAATTTTACACATTTAGTTTTAGCTACTGTAAAGAAAACACATGAGGAATGTCTACTGTATGGTAGTGATTTTTAGAATATGTAAATGTCCTGAGACATATCTAGAGCTTATAGCATCTCTTTGAAATTCTGTGATATATTTGCAATTATGCCAGAGAGAATTTAGTTCCACAATTGTTGCAAATTGTAATTTACAGTTCAGCTGTATGTATGTAGAATATTTTCTACCCCATGTAGTCATGTTGTGGATACCACAGGGCTTATGAGGACGATTTGTCCTTCATAAGTATGTATTGTTTTTAACATAATATAAAACAGACATTTTTTCTTGCTGAAATAATAATAATAATCATAAGAATAAGAATAATAATAATGTGTCTTTCTATTATTAATATTTTCAATTTTATCAATTATTTTTCTCCTACCCTTACATACACTATGTTTAGTTGGTGAAAAATATTGTGCATCAAATTACTACATGGTTGTTGTCAGGGTATCATAATTATGACATATGGTTTCTCTTTTCAAGTAATAGCTATTATTAATCTTTTCAATTTTATCAATTATTTTTGTTGGGACTAATTACAAGAGTGCTACTAGGGCTGGGGTTTTGAGGATGGATAAGGTTATAGGGGTAAGGTAATGATCCACTTCTTGGCGGCCTTATGAGAACTGGGTTCAGTACATAGTGGTGTGTGGTCACTTCTAGAACGAAATTACAATAGTTCATAGTGCGGGTAACATAGACTTAGGCTATTTCCACACGACACAGATCAAGAAGATCTCTCAACCGGGGTTATTGCCACATCTACATAAGACTAGTGGCATAAGAGTTCAGAGTGGTGCACTACAGCTTCCACATGGCAATGCTTAATACTAATAGTTTATCCTACCCTTACATACACTATGTTTAGTTGGTGAAAAATATTGTGCATCAAATTACTACATGGTTGTTGTCAAGGTATCCTAATTATGAGATATGTTTTCTCTTTTCCAATAATAGCATATCACTAAAGCGAGAGAGGCAAACATCTAGTAGAATGAAAAGTGTATGGGTTTATTTGTTATTAAAGATTTTTTTTTTAATTGATGGGAATCAATATCTTTTCTCTAAAGTCCATATATTTTATAGACACCATACTTATTTGAGTCATATAGCTTCTCTTAAGTTTAAATAAAATGTTATGTAAACCATACTATGAGTAGTGAAAATAAGTGAAACGGTTTTCCATGAATTTTTTTTCGTTGATATGGTTTAATGATAAAATCCATGTCTCTTGTGATTAAATATCTAAGGAGTTCCTACTTCAACATCACTACATAATGTGAAAAATGACATATCCATCTACTTGGATAAGTAAAAGTTAGGTATTCAAAATATCTTAGTGATGAAAAATATTACATTCATTTGTATGATAAGGTACTATTGTCAACAAATCAACAAAAGAGAATATTGCATTCATTTTTATGACATGGTAGCATAAATAAAGATGATAATAACCAATAATATATCAAGCAAGGCTAATCACAATTGTAATTTGTGAATACATATGTGTGAAAGAGAATTTGGAAACATTATAAGCAAAAAATACAATTAATTAATAAAACATTGAAATGAATAAAATTTGAATCTACCCTAAGCTTTTCTTGCATCATAATAATGGTGTACCATGATTATATAAAAACAACTCAGTATAATTGAAATTATATTTCAACTTGAGTGCTTAATAATATTCATTATGAAAAATCCCATGAGAAAAATGAAATACAAATCCTGTCTATGATATCCACAAATCTTATCCATAATAAAAGTTAAAATGACTAGGACTGCATTGTATTTTTTAAATCGTGAAGATATAATCTCATGATTTCCAAGTGTATTTATAAGGTTATATGTTTTGTATTCAATGTAAACCTTTTATAGTTGAGACACAAAATTGGATTAAAAATTATATAATATTATTTTACAAATAAAAGATATTATAATTAATCTTACCAAAGGTATAGGGTAGAGACAATTTGTTTATTTAATATAATCTATTTAGTGATGATGGTCAGGGGATAATAATATTTCATTTAATTCAGCGGAAGTGATGGAAATGTGAGACCCTCAATGGAAATAGCTTTTCTGCTTATACTAGAGTGGGAATATTGACCAAGTTAATGTTATCTTTAAATTTCAAAAGAAATTTGTTAGGTTTGAATTGAGAAAGAGAAGGAGTAGAGTTAGATTACCAGGAAACATGTTTAGAAAATCCAAACTAGTAGGATGAGTTGAAATATTTTCAAAGAATTTGATGGCATCTTCCACATCATCCATCAACAACAACTACAACTTGGTTTGCACCTTGCAATTTTAAACTTTATCATATGGTTTATTCAATTTCACATCTAACCTAAAAGATGTCAAGCATAGATGCAAATATGTGATCAACAAGTGAATGAAATCAAAAGGAATAATGTGAATGGGAATAGGTGCATTAGGAATTTAGAATGGAATCACTTTCAATGCAGAGAAAAAGTATGTTGCCTAGGTGTTAAAGAAGAGGGTATTTTCTGATGAGTAACAGTGCATGTAGATTCGAAATGGGTATTGGTTAAGTGTGCATAGAATCATATGTTATGTGAAATTTGATTATGTTCCATTTTTCTTGAAAAGTTCACACGCCATTTAAAGAATATTCATTTTATTGAACCATTGTAATGATTTTAATTCATATTTTCTACATATATTCATTTTAGTTTTTATGGTAAACTACATATATTCATTTTAGTTTTTATGGTAAACTATTTATTTCTTTATTTTAGAAGGTGTAAAAATTTATTAGAATTTAGTGGGTAAAGATAATTATTGTTTGCTATTATATATGCACATTTCCTAACTCATCATTTCTAAGGAAAATAACATGCTTAAAATGAATTTAATGGTTTGTAAAATGTAAACTTATACTCCTACTAAAGGCCATTTGGTCTTGGAGGATAACATGCTTCTTTATGCGGTGAAAAAAATGAGCTTTTAGTGAATCAAAAGTAAGTTCAGATCTTACTTCAAGACCAAATGATAGTTTCAACTCAAATTGTTTATATATTTAATTTTTAAAATGTGATAAGATCTATTAGAGTTATGTGGTCAATCAATAGTGAAGACAACCATCACTTTCTCTTTAATGTTCAATGTCTAATTAATAATGAGAACATAGGTAATTGGTCATCATTTATTTGACTTGTGATTTTTGTTCAAGGAAAACGATGCCATCTAAAGTGACTAGTTAGTGGTTTATTCCACCTCAAATGACATGATAGCATTTCTTAGGGGGACATGTTTTCATTCCTACTATATATCTTTAAGCCTTAGAGTTAACATGTTTCTTTATGCTTGAAAAAAATGAATTCTTAACATATCACAAAGAGTTTGAAGTCTTACTCCAAAATAAAATAAATGGTTTAGTATCCTAAAAAATCTAGTCTCCAATAAGGTCTCTCCAATAAGGTCATTGTTAAGGACACCTTTATTAAAGTCACATCATTTTCAATACATTTAGAATTAAATCCATATATGAAATCATATAATTGATAAGGACACCTTTATTAAAGTCACATCATTTTCAATACATTTAGAATTAAATCCATATATGAAATCATATAATATTATCAATTATAGTATAACAAGATATGAAGAAAATATATAAATTATTATAAATCATATAAATATTATATTGTAAATAATTATATTTATTTTACAAGTTGAGTAGGCCCAATGACTAAGAGTATGCATTTAATCGTAAGAGGATTCATGTTGGAATTTAAAGGAGGTAAAGTATGTACACCTTCAATAGTCTTTAGTCGTCAAATTGTTACGTGGATATGGGTCCCTTTTCCCACAAACAAGGGAGTCTTGTGCACTACTTTAGTGTCTATCTTAACTATAATCTGAAAATCAAATAAATATTATTATTACTTTGTTGAATAATAAAATTACTATAAAATAAATAATTATACTATTTTATTAAATATAGACATTTTTATTTTTTAATATATATATATATATCTATATCTATATATATATATATATATATATATAGCACTATGTTTATAAAAAGTCAACAAATAAAATACATATAATTATAAGGTGTTTTCCTTTGAGAACAACTCCCCTAGATGCTACCCTGTACTAATCTGCAATCTGCACCATTAGATAGAACGTAGAAGATTGAAGTTTTTTAGGCTATCGAATTAATAGTTAATAATTAAGAGAAAACTCATAGTTAAAGATAATAGTTAGTAAGAGAAAAGTAATAGTTACAGCGTATAATAGTTCATGTTGAATGGTTTTTCGATGTCTTAACACAAAGGATGATGGATTAACGCCAAGGAATTCTGCTCATGGATGAATACAATGTACACCTTAGCATCCTGAGCTATGCCCAGAAGGTTAATGGCAATGGGGCCAATCCACTGAGTTTTAGTAACTCTTGTTTTGGGAAAGTTTTATTGGACCTGATCTCAAGCCTGGACCCCATGAAAGATATGGTTGAACCATGTTGGAGGCTAACTGTTCTGAAGCAAGTCAGGAGTTTGCAGGTTTTCATGAAAGAGATTGTCAATTGTTGGATCGTATGAAGGGATTGTTGTCTATTTTGTGTTTTTCCTTTGTATGTGCGTGTTTCTGTGGATGGTTGCATGTTTGTGTTTTGATTTATTAGTAGGGGTTTAAATATTGTTATTTTTTTTGTTGATTTCTTTTGATAACTCCCTTTTATTTGTTGCAGATCAATCTAGTGTGAGTCAAGTAATAGGGACTGGTTAAGCTCCTGCAGTAGCAGTCAGGAGAGAGATATAAGGGAATGGAAAGGATGGTCTGTTATGATACATGATCTTTCTGGGTCTCCAGTTGCAGTTGTGTCAATGGTAACTCATTTTCTTCCTTCATTTGGTATAGATAGGGTTAACTGCTCAAACTTTGGAGCTTGGCTTATCCTTAGACTAGGGCATATGGGAGAAGGCGGTTGGATGCCATGGGCTCGACTAGAAGCTTGGGAAAACACAATAGAGGTGATGGTTTGGGCTAAAAATTTGAGCTTGTGGACAAAGACTATGGATTGGTTGGCATGAATAATGGGATATTGCATGCAGAATCAATGATCAGTGCCCAGAAGGGAGGGAGTTTCTGATTGACATGGGCAATGGACAGTTAGGGTGTTCATCCCTCAATTCTCCTGTTCGAAGGTCTCACAGTAGTGGAGATTTTTCTTTCAGCCAGTTCCAATACCCTGTTTGAAGAGGCTTTGTGATGAGTTTTATTGTTTAAGGAGAATGTCAATGCAACAAGCCCGTTGTGCAAATAGCCCTGAGATATGTTACTTGTATGGAAAGCATTTTTATCTTTGTGGCTTTGGCAACTACAATAGATCTGAGCATGGATGCTTCTCAGCTATTCTCATGGAGTCGTGGAAGGAAAAATGTCAAAACATGGATTTTTTTAGTTTTGTTAGACGTTGTATAAACAAGTTTTGATCCCTATTTTTGTCATGAGATTGCACCATGTTTTTTGCGTTTGGGCTTTTAAATTTATCCACAAACCCGAAAGCATATTGTTTGTTTGTTTGTTGTGCAGTTTAAGACATGTTATTGTGAGTTGTATGTGGTGATGCTGCCAGTTATAAGTATTTTATGTGATCATTACTTGAGATTATCGATATACTTTTCTTTGTGGGCTCGTTCTTGGAGCTCTATGGAAGATTCTGAGAAGGGCAGCAAATCCCAGTCTACTTATAGTTAGCCTCATTATTGTGACAAGGAGAGGGGACCTTTATGTATTTAATATAATGTTAGGCTATTTCATAGATGATAACAGTTATTTTATTTAACGACCAAAATTAAATACAGAGGCTGAAGTGATAAAAATTATCATTCAATCTTGACCAGTGTTTCAACGATTGTTCTTTGGTTTGTGGCAACCTTTTTATTTTTCAATCACCAGCAATCACATTAACCAGCATAATTCAGAATATAATATTTTATTTTAAGTGAGACTCACAAAAGTCTTGCCTATCTACCCAATGAGTTATAAGAGGTTAAGAATGCCTTGGCTTGATGCTTCACCCGAATTTGGTTTTGTGGCTATTTCCGTTCGATGAGAAAAATGTGCATTTCTTCCACGGATTTTTAAGTTTTTACTTATAAAAGGATCTTCATCAAGAATTTAAAGGAAATTCTGAAGATTTTTATATTAAAAAAATTTACCGTGTACAAATTTTGACAGAAATTTTCCAAGATTTTTATATTGAAAAAGCTTTTATGGGTAAAAATTACCAAGCTTTTTATATTCAAAAATATTTCAAGGGTAATGATTATTTATATTTATTGAATTTTTGTTTTCTTAATTTTATTATTAGCAATAGCAAAAGGTTTATATGCTTTATTTAAGCCTTCCTTTTTGAGAACAATTCTCCTAGTTTTCACTGTGTACCATCCTGCACTATGTTAGAAAATTGAAGATTTCTGTCACTATGTACCAGTTTGGGCCATGTTAGATTTAGGCATTTGGCATTAATGTTAGTGATTTCACTTTATCTTCTAGCTTTGAATGACATTTTATTTACTAATTTTTATATTCAGTAATTTTCTATTACCATTCTTTTCGAAATTATGTCTTATGGTGTCTCCTTTGCAATATCAAATACAATTCCTAATTTTAATATCCATGTACATGTTACTAATATTCACATAATACACTTTAGAATGTATGCAAATGGATTCTAATCTCTTCTATTTTCAAAAGGAAAAAACCTTGAAACATATCCAAAGTATTCACAAAATTTAAAAAACATAAAGTGTAAATTTTTAATGAAAATGATTTTATAAATATATAAGTTCATCTCTTGGCTGGAATTTAATGTGATATCTAAAACCTTAACCAAATCATAAAGTGTAAATATTTAAATAAATTATTTGAAAATTGTTCCATTTCCATTGGGTGGATGATGAGTTTAACGTGGCATCTAAAACATTGACTATGTTGGAAGAATCACGCACCTCTATAGAATCCGTAATTTCCACCCGGGGATCCTAGTTACTGGTTTGGAACGTTTACCAACACCTTTACCAACACCTGCGGGTTTTGGTGTAACGGAAAACCTCTTCATGGTATCAGAGCCCGGAAGGGTAAACACCTTTACCAACACCTCTGGGTTTTGGTGTAATGGAAAACCTCTTCATGGTATTAGAGCCTAGACCCAAGTTTGATTCTCCCCGAATTCCGTCTGAGAGGCGTGTTGGAAGAATCACTACACCTCTATGGAATCCGTAATTTCCACCCTAGGGATTCTAGTCACTGGTTCGAGTTCCGTTTGAGAGGGGTGTTGGAAGAATCACTAAACCTCTATGGAATCGTAATTTCCACCCTGGGGATCCTAGTCATTGGTTTGGTACATTTACCAACATCTACAAATTTTGGTGATTTTAGTGTAACGAAACCAAATATGATTTCTCTAGAGTTTTTCAAATTTATATGATTTATCTGGATTTTTTCATTCCAAGCTTGCAAAATGTTTAGGCAGACGAATGATTGAATAGATAAATTTTAACAGCTCGATATCAATAGCTTGTAAGTTATTTCTCTTGTGAGCCTGTCTCTCCTTGATTAATGTCTATCGGACTAGAGAATGACTAGAGAAAAACATGAGCTCTGCAATCGGAAAATGGAAGAAATCGAAAATTGCATCGACTTTCATACTCAGGGCTGATTTGATACGAATTTGCAAATAAGGTTGTAGGGCTTCCATCCCTAGAAAAGTATCAGGTGGCGTGGTCTTCCATTTTCTTCAACAAATATAGAAAATCATCTCCTATGCAACACAACGACACTTTTACAGTCAAATCTCATGTCTATAACTTGTTTAAGTATACGCTTTACACATGGACAAACGATGAAAGACTCTAGAGTAACATCTTAAAAACACCTCCACCATAATTATTTTGGTCAATTTTAGCTGTAAGGATTTTTTTAAATAATACTTTGTTTTAAAATAAATAACTTAAAGAACAACTTGTTCAAAGGTTTTTTTTATAAATTTACACTTTAAAAACACATTTTTAAATATTTTATATTTTTAATAATATTTTAAAATATTTTAATTTAGGTAATAAACAAATATCAAAGATTCATCAATATATTTCTCCGCTACCTTTGATGCATAGTCCATTTTAATTTTTTTCGTTAAAACATGTATATTAGAAATCAACCATTTTACAAAGTCCATAATATGGCGAGGTGACTTCTTTTCGTACATAAAATGAATTGGTACTAGTTGTTGCTCTTAAGTTGGCATAGTTGTGGAATGATTACAAAGACTCTCTTACTATTCAGAGTGATTTAGCTTATCTAAAACAATGAAATTGATAATATATAGGTGTATGAAAAGAATGTAGAATAAAGTCATTCGCAAAGATTCTAATGTTAGAAGTGTGAATAACACTAAGAGAGGGAGGGGGATGAATTATCATTGGTCCCAGGTCAATTTTTTTACAATTTTTTCTTTTCTTTCACATTTAATTGAATCATTCATTAAATAATCAACAACACATTAAACATTAGTAGATCATAACATGTGAATCATATGAGAGAAAACATAATAATTAGCAAATAACCATAAGAGCAGCAATGCAGAACACAACAATCATACACATGAGGATGCTCGATGTTAGGTGGAAAACACAATGAGGAAAAACCATTGCTACCATTGTCTTTTCCCCTTATCATTATTCAAAATCTTCTTCTTTATATCATATACACTAGCTACAACTTGTGTGGAAGCAAAAACTTGCTAATCACGTGAGAAACCCTTGCTTCAGGCTACAACCTATCTAAAGCCAATACTTCCTGAACTTTTTAGGCCACCACCTGCTAAAAGCTACCACACCCATGAATTTGCAGAGCACCACATATTGGATGCCCCAACACCCAATAGTCTATCCATCCACCACTGGATGAAAGCCACCACTCACAAGCTCTCAAGCCTCTACCTGAAGGATGCCACCACACCCTAAATTCATAAGCCACCACTTTCTTGGAAAGCCACCATTTACCCCATGAAGACCCCAACCTTCAATATCTCCTTGTTGACCTCGTTTCATGATGTTTCATTCTGAATCCACTGCTCTCTACAATCAAACATTTGTGAGCCACATTTCATTCATTTCATACTGGACTCACAACATCTCTTCCGCTTAATCAAGAATACAATCTTCATACAAAACTCTACAACACAATCAATATCTGTAATATATAACTATGCAATACAAATATCTCACACAATCAATCTACTAGTTAAACTCAATAACCTAGCAACAACATAGGAATCTCAACATCAAAAAACCTTGGGCAAATACCCACAATATTTTCATGGTAAATTATGTGCATGCACAAATTGGTAGTTTTCACCTACAATCATGATCGCTCGATTGAAATAGATCCCATATATGATCATTGCGGGGATAGTGTGGGCTCCCAGGGAGGTTGTTGAAATCATCGCTTTATGCTAGTTATCATCTAGCGAAGTTTCTTTAATTCAGGAAAAAGAAAAATTTCTCTACCCAGAACCTGTTGCCACCAAGAAACCACTTCCTCAAGCACCTCCAAGACATGTACACACCTCGGAAACACTTCAACAAGCCTCTGAAATCATCATCATGAAAAGTCATGTTGACATCAACGCCCACATAACTAGTTGAGTAGCATAGACATCTCCTTCGTTGACATCGACGCCAGCACCATGCGGCCAACATTCTCCCTATTTGGCATTGATGTCAACCTACAACCACAAATAGAAAATTGATCTTAAATTGCTACTGTAGTTTCACTCTTCTTCAGTTGTGGCTATCACTCTCCCATTTGGCATCAATGGCAAAGGATAACCTTCTTCATTAAGATAGCATGCCGAAACCTTTGAATTAATCATGTTAATACTATAGATAGGTTTGATATCAAAGGTTTGTCGATGAAACAAAATCAGTTGCCAACATCCTATAAGATAGTCGTGAAAAACTACCACACCTCAAGCCAACATCATCCTCTTCTCCATTTTGAACATGGCCCCCCCTGAACAAGTTATGGGGCTAAAAAACATCTTCTTTTGTTATTGTTCATTAGTTCGTTGTTGCAACTATCTCTTTGACACATGCAAGAGGTCATCAACCATACCAAGACTCGATTCATTGAAGACCAAATGACATTCAATGATAGTACATGGCTTTATAAAGTGAAGACATGGAAATTATCATAATTATCTACAATTTTGTTGCAGTGGCATCAATAAGACAACACATAGCTGAACCATCCCTCAAAATGATATTCAGCGCAAGCTAGACACCAAGATGACTCCATGGCAAAAGCATAACTCTCACTCTTGGACCCACTATAAACTACTCAACAACAGTACAAAATGACCATATATGGTTGAAGAAAACTCTCATGAAGACACTCTCCAATGCATGCTTATCATCAACCACTAGATCAAATGATGAAATGCAACAAGGTATAGGCCTATATCATGTAAATACATGGCTGAAACAATTCATGTCTATGCATGCTTTGACTTCTCACACTGTTCCCAAGCTTCTCAACCTATGCACTAAATGATGAACCAATGATGGTACATGGCAACAAAATCATACAACAATGATACAAGGTCATGCCAATAATATGAAAGAATAAAATTTGACACCCAATAGCCCATACATAGGTGAACCAACAAAATAACATAAATGATTATGAAAATGACTCTCTATATCATCATGTCTATCTCTATCATCATGATTCTCTTACCTATGCATGCATGACACTTGAACCATTTAACCATCTCCCAAATGAAAAAGAAACAAATATTACAGGGTTGAACTTGCACTTAAAATCTTTACATGGCTGAAATTTGGAAGTCATACCATGACTACTCACTAACCAACACGCCTCTTACTAGGGTTACAAAAAAATGGTGATTATGACAAGTACAATAAGGTTGATATAACATGCATTTTCACCCATGAAGAAAATAATGCATCATCTACAAAAAATGAATAAAAAGAAAAATAAATAAAAAAACCTCCTTCAAACCCAAGATGCATGCAAGGCTCCCCCTGAGATTATTATACCTCGAATAGAAAATATGTTCTTGCAGTCATAAATGTGCATGATGCTATTGATCACTCCATGAGGTTGCTACCACTAATATATGTCAACTGATCATACTCCCATGCGCTCCCCCTGAGGCTATGCACCTCTATGTACTTATGCATTCAATCATGAATATGCATGAAATAGCTATTGACTATGGAGGGGGCTAATATTTCTACTTCATGTGTTGTTCTTCCTTCTTCTTCCACATGGTAGTAGTTTTCTTCTCGACTTGTACATTATTTTTCATACTTTTCTCGAGGCCTACTATCAATATGTTGTTTCTCTTTGTGCATTTTCCTTGAGGAACAAAATAACACGCAATCTCTCACCATGTGATTGAAATTGTGACATGTATAACACTCCAAATGACCAAGATATGAAGTGAGGGTATTAAGCCATCTACTATTTGAGCCATAACCCTGGTATAAAATGTGCCTCTCCTCCATGTGCTAGATATATAACCAACTACTTTGTGGCCAAATAGGTTAAATGAGAAACAATAAACATTAAATTTATAATTACACCTAGCGGTGATTGACCTCCTTAGTTGTCCATACTGTTCATTAGATCTAAAATTTGTGCCTCTACAATTGGTTTCAATATGTCCAAACTTGTGGAAAATGTAACACTCTACCTTATTGTTTAAAGGAATAAAGGGGCTTTGATTGCTTTGTAATTTGAGATATCTACGACAATAAACTCTTGCAACAAATGGTCTTCTAGATGTATGTGTTCCTTGAGGTCTTGTTCTCTGCTACTATTGGAGCTATTGTTTGAATTTGTGGTTACTTCTCTTGATGTTGTTATTGTTTTCTGCAAGCCTTTTAGGTTATGTATTGTTGTTTTTTCTTGCATGTAAGCTAGACTCTCACTTATCAAATGCAAGATCACATCTAATCATGGGAGATATTTGGTTCTCAAGAAAGTTTTTCAAGTCCTTCGTACTTTTTTCTTGCTTCAAATGGTTGTATTTTTCTTCAAGGTACTTCCTCAACATGACAACTTCACCTTCAAGTTTTTGATCTCAACCCTCCACTTTTTGTTGGTTGCTCAAAACCTATTCAATTCTTTTAATTTCTTGCAGTCGGGGCTTCAATCTAATGTTCTATCTTTTCAAATCATATGCCTTGTCATCACATATTTGTAAAAGTTTCTCTTGATATTTGCATGCAGCTATTATTCTACTAACTTTAGCAAATAGTTTTTCCACTACATCCATGGTTGATTCATATACATGCTTAAGAAGATTAATATCAATCTCATATTCACTAGTAAACTCAACATGGCTATCATCATAACCATTCAAAATATAACTTAAAATATACTCATTAGTATTTATACATTTAGAGACATTCTACTAGAATAACTTTGGTTCTTGCTAATCCATTTAACCATTCACACTAGGGGGATGGGACTCTTCTAGCTGAGATTCTTGCTTTTGAGAAGACTTATTCCTTTTCTTCTTCTTACTCTTCTTCTCGACCTCTTCGTTGTTTCTTCTACAACCTCCAAACGAAACTTTTAGTTTGTGCCAAATCTCCTTGATAGATTTCAAATTGGTTATTTTCTCCAAATCTAGATTATGGAGATTCTCATAAATAATGCATCTCGATTTAGCATTATGATGCATTACTTTAGTTGAAAGTGGATTCTTACTGCATACTTCATGTACCAGCTTCCAAATGTTTGATTTGTAAGCTAATAATTTAGATTTAACATTTTCATTCCACAACTCGAAATTTGCAATAGTGAGGACAAATACTCCTCGGGGATTCATTCTGAAATTAAAAACAAAAAAAAAGAACAAAAACAAAAAACAAAAAAAAAAAAACATTTTTTTACCAAAACTCCCCAGATCTACTCTCCAACAATTAACAAACTAAGATCCCTGACTCTGATACCAATTGTTGGAAGCATGAATAATAGTGAGAGATGGGTGAATCATTATTATGCCCCAGGTCAGTCTTTTTACCGATTCTTCCTTTCTTTAAAAATTAACTGAATCATTCATTAAATAATTAACAACACATTAAACATTAGCAGATCATAGCATGTGAATAATATGACCAGAAACATACTAATCATCAAACAACCATAAGAGAAAAAACTCACAACACATCAATCATACACATGATGACACCAAATGTTAGGTGGAAAACCCAATAAGGAAAAATGACTATTTTTTTGTCTTCATCTGTTGTTATTACTATTCAAAATATTCTTCTTTGCATCATATATATTGCCCACCATCAGAGTGCAAGCCACAAATTACTAATTATGTGAGCAACCCTTGCTTCAGGTTACAACCTTTCAGAAGCCACCACATCTTGAACTTTGCAAGCTAGCACCTGCTGGAAGCTACCATTCCAACGAATTTGCAGGCCACCTCCTCTTGGATGCCCCAACAACTAATAGTCTATCCAATGACTACTAGATGGAATCCACCACTCCTACTTTTTTGGCCTCTACTTGACGGATGCCACCACACTCTGAATTTGAAAGGCACCACTTTCCCACTAAATACCCCAACCTTTAATATCTCCTTGTGGATCTCCTTTCACAATGTTTCATACTGGATCCACTGTTCTTTGGAATCAAACATTTGTGAGCCACATTTCGTCAATTTTCATACTGGACTTGCAAGATCTCTTCAGCTCAATAAACAATACAATCTTCGTACAAAACTATGTCATAAAATCAATCTCTACAATATAGATCTCTGCAATACAGTTAACTCACATAGTCGATCTACTCATCAAAATCAATAAACCAATAGTAATATAAAATATTAACACCATACTTAGTCATAACTAACATACTCTAGCCTCCTTACAAAACACATACAATCATGCTACAATTATATACTTTTTTATGGAACTCATTTAACATAACTCAGATTAGCATCACACTCTTTCATAAACATTAGTAACAATTGGCAACAATATAATATGAAACAGAAATACGTTAGACATATATATATCCAATAGTTCCATCACTCTTTGGCATATGCTCCAAATATGATCTCTTATCTATACTTTATCTCTACATTACTATAGATTAGTCTCTCATAATTTCTAACCCCTTTTATTCCACATTCCAAAATTTTATCAATGATGAAAGGTGCAATCAATACAGAGCACTAATCCTCATTATATTTGAGTTTATCGCCTTATAAAAGGTGTACCAATTCGAGTTGGCTCTAAAACATAAAAAAACATTGCGAAAATGCCCTGAAATATGCTCATGGTAACTTATATGCATGCACAAATCAGAAATTTTCTCCTACAAGCATCATCACTAGGATTGAACTAGCTCCAATAGATGGTCATCATAGGGATAGTTTGGGTTTCCAGGGAAGTTGTTGAAATCCTTTCTCTATGTTATTTATCATCGCAATAAAGGTTCTATAACATAAGGAAAATCAAACTTTCTCTTCTCAAAACTTGTTTCCATTGTCACACAACTTCCTCAAGCACCTCCAAGACATGTACACACCTTAACAACACTTCAACAAGCCTTTGTAATCATCATGTAATGATCATCATCATCAAAATTCCTATTGACATCAATGCCCACATAACTAGTTGATTAGGATTGGCATCACCTTGGTTGACATCAATGGAAACACCATGTGAAAAATGTTCTCTATGTTTAACGTTGATGTGAACCTATAGCCACAAACACCAAACTTATCATCAATCACTACTTTGGTTGGACTCTTATTCACTTATAGTTATCACTTTCCTCCTTTGACATAAATGGAAAAAGGTGACCTTCATTGAGATAACATAATGCCACTTATGAATTCATCATGTTGATACCATAGACAGGGATGATACTAAAGGTTCGTTGGTGAAACAAAATCAGCTACCAACATCCTACATGATAGTCATGTAAAACCAAGGGATCTTCTACCAATAAGCAACCAACACACCTCAATCCAACACTATGCTTTTCTCCCTGCTGAACATGATCCCCCCGAATAAGTTATGGGGCTTGTTAGCACTCTGTAAATTCCTTGGGCTAAATAAGGAATTGCAGAGGTAACCACAAACTAATTCTAGGTTATAATCTAGCCCTTCTGGCCTAGAGATGGCTCTCTCACATAGGGTATACAACAAATATGATTTTAGGCTAGGTAATAAGCTCAAAGAATTTTTCTTCTTAGAGGTATGTTGATGAGAAAAGGGGTAGATACATTGGGCACAGAGTCATGTCAAAACAGATTTTGTCCAGTGAGATGATATAAAAGAGAGGGTTTCTCTATAGGGGTAGTGTAGGAAGCTTTGGTTGTGGGATTTAGGTCAAATTGATGTAGGGGTGAATTATAAAACATGAAATACAACACATTATAGAATCAAACAATGAATGAATTCTAATATGTTGCTTGAAGCTGAAAACATTGATAACTTGGAAAACTAAAATAGAGCATCGTTAAAGATGAATTCTAAATTACACATTTGGTTTTCCAAGAAAGAATATGCACATTAAAGAGATGTAGAAAAACAGATAACTTACAAGATCAAAGGAACACAAAACCACAAAAAGTATGACTCAAGAATCCCTACAAATCACCTTCTATTTCATTCATTCACTAGCAAAGTTTTCAAAGATATAGTGCACAAAATTCATTTTCTCTAATCTAGACCAACATAACCTATTACAATTTTTTTGATATCTTTAGATATATCATTAGGTTCATTTTCCCACTCTAAGTGGTCGAATTCATTGAGAGAAACCAACTTCTAACAAAAAACATCAAAATTAAGCTCACAAGCTTAAAAATAGGGTTCGTTTCACCTAATACCAATCACTGCGTAATACATCAATGACTTGGAATATTTGAAATTAAGCCTTAATTACAACTTCTAAAACAATATTCCACCTATCCACATGATCTAACAAATTCTAAGATCCAAAATTTGAAATTTGAAACAAAATGGAGATGATTGTCGAGACTCACAGTGCATTAGGCAGTATCGCAACAAAACAAAATATCTTCCATGCTCTGTAGGTTGTGGCTCCTTTCTGTCAAAATGAATCAAATGGATATGCTTAAAATACTCCCATGGTGTTTTTGAACCTCTTAGATAAGATTAAAAGTTCCTGTAGACCTCCTTTTGGACTATTCCCCCACTTTCACAACAAAACTATCAACTTTCGCATCAAGGCCAATATTTCTTTAATATCTCCTAAATGGTAAGTTGGATTGAGCTGATTTTTTTACAAAAAATTAATATCATCATAAAACTTGCCCAAAAACAATTTGAGCCAAATCTGAGCCACTTATCTTGTGAAAATACAAAAATTGTTGTAGGTGACAATCGAAAACCGTTAAACACTTTGGGATGAAATTAACTAAGTTTATGCATCTCACCCCCATACATCTATTGTATAAATTTCAGGTAAAATGGGTACAAGGCCTAAGATATATGGTGAAAATATGGTGACTTTGTGAAAACATGGCACAAAAGCGCAACGCCCCATGGTTGAGATACCTCTAGTCACTGCCTGAGTTGCTTGATGACTTCAGCAGGTGTGAAAGGGCTTGAAAAACATTAGTTTCCTCCTTAGAAGATTTATTTTGTCTCACAAAACCCCCAACTCTATAAATTTGACATTCACAAAAAAATGCAGTGCCCGTGAGAAAACGCAACGCCACCTATCCGCTATAGGTTTTGATCAATAATGATGTCTTTGAATAAGATGGACATCCTTTTCATGATGTTTACATAATAATAACCATGTTGGAGACACCTTTCAAAACTATGAAGGATAATTAACCACCGATATGTGAGAATGGTAGCACTGTGTGAATTCGTAGCACCCTACCTCCCTTTCGCAGTGGATAAAACGAGCAAGCCAGAGCCTCTGATGAAAATGGTGAAGCGTTGAGAATTGTGGAATGGAGATGAAAGTTCAAATAAACTTTTAGACCATCTTGGAGCAGGAATTATGACAATAATTATGACTAGAAATGGAAAATATGAACTTGCAACATTTCCTCGAAAATGCTTAGGGAAAATGATAGGACTGTACTTCTGACCAGCATCTTCCCGCTGAGATAATAACATGTCATTGAAATGACATTTAAACTAACTCCAAAGAGCCTTCAAATCTGTTCCAAGATCATCTCATCATTTCTTATGATGTAGACATATCCTCTAGATTTAGATGACCTACTAACAATGACTTAGAAAAGTGACCAACTCATGATAACGAAGGATTTGTAAAACATTATTTTTTTAATGTGACCAAATACTTCCTATGATTATCGTTTAGAATATACACAGTGGACTCTTAGAAAAATAAACACCTTTATATGACACTTGATCTAAACCTAGACCTTTTAAAACAAGAATAGTCGGGTCATCATGACTAATATTTACAAATTTGTCCTCAGAAACATAGAATGATTCCTAGACATATGACACTAACATAGGCTCCAATGGGGATGGCCTCCTCCCAGTGAGGTAGCAAGAACCTCAGAACCATTGCCTTGTATTCATTCCTGACCCTTGAATTGCAACTCGTTCCAATCTTCAACCGAAACTATACACAGTCTATAAAACAAAACTCTAAAACTAGTGTCCTTTGAATAAACTAGAACCATAATACCAAAATGAAACCCAACTACAACTCAAACTATATACTGAAAATTGAAATTTGAAAAATATTGCTGCAAAAGATGCTCAAAATTCTTAGCTTATTCACACTCCTACCTACTTTAAGCTGTTGAGACCCCTGAAAAATCAAGTTACAGAAGAATTCCAATACAACCAATCAAGTAGCTGCAGAGTTGATGTGAATCCTCGACTGCATTTTAGAAAAACAAAAACTGGAAAATGTAAGTGCAATGATAGCTGATTGTAGACTTGGTCTTCATAGCAGAAACATAATCAGAACTTTGTGGCAAACGATTCCTCTATATAGGTAGTTATGGGATCATGAAAGTCATGATTTATTTGTTGATCTTCAAAGTATTGTGAAAATTGATCATCATGCTTGGACAAGTTATATATGCTTTCCTTATTATCATACAGCTTCAACTGTGAGTCATCAAACCCATTCTCAAAACATTCCTCAACCTCAATATCAAAAGGAAACACTACCACTTCTCATTTTGGAAAAAATATTTTTCTAATGTCTGGTTTTGACAATGGAAGTAGTGCAACTGAATTTGAACCTCTAAGGCTTGAAGCTATTTCTCAATTATTTCAACAAACTCTTCAAAAACGTTGGTCTTGGCTTTAGAGCTACATTTGCATGAAATTAAATAAATTGGTAATAAATGGGAGAAATATTCATCAATTTGATCATCATTATAATCATCCCAACATTCTTTGAAACCTACAATAGAAATATCGTTTGCCAAATACCGTTCCATTTTGATAGATTATGCAATTCAAACTCTGAATTCTTTGAATGATGGAGTTTCCATTGATGATCTGGAATCTGAATTCTTGGAAATAGAGTCGTTGGATTAGCTTGAAGCTTGATTGGAGTTGCAAGGTGAATATTATAGCCTTCATGTGTCTAACTGTTGTCCACCATCAACAATCATATCTGAACTCTAATGATCTTTCCGAGGAATATGGAACCTTTTGATTCCTAGTATGGTCTCCAGAATGTTAGCACTTTGTAATTTCCCTGGGATAAAGAAGGAATTGTAGAGGTAACCACAAACCACTTCTAAGTCATAATCTAACCATTTTGACCTGGACAAGGCTCTCTCACTTAGGTTATAAAACAAATATGACTTTAGGATAGGTAATAAGGTTAACAAAGTTTCATTTTTAGAGGTTTGTTAATGAGAAAAGGGGCAAATCCGTTGATCATAGAGTCCTGTAAAAACAAATTTTGTCTAGTGGGATGATAGAAAAGAGAGGGTTTCTCCACAGGTGAAAGGTAGGAAGCTTTGGTGGAGGGATTTAGGTCAAATTGATGTAGGGGGTGAATGTAGAAAAGGTGATAGAAAACATGTTAGAGAATAAAACCATGGATGAATTCTAAGATGTTTCTTTAAGCTAAAAACATTGATAACTTGGAAAACTAAAACAGAGAATCATTAAAGATGAATTATGAGTTAAACATTTGGTTTTCCAAGAAAGTAGATGAAAATTAAAGAGATGTTAAAACATAGATAACTTACAAGATAAAAGGAACACAAAACTACCAAAATTATGACACAAGAATCCCTGAAAATCACCTTGTATTTCATTCATTCACTCGCAAAGTTTTCAAAAATATAGTGCACAAAAGTATTTTTCTCTAATCTCAACCAACATAACCTATTACAATGTTTTTTATCTCTTTATCTACATAAGTAGGTTCATTTTCCAATTCTAGGTGGTTGAATTCATTGAAACAAACCAACCTCTAACAAAAACATCAAAATTTAGCTCATATGCTTAAAAATAGGGTTAGTTTCACCTACTACCAATCACTGCCTAATACATCACTGACTTGGAATATTTTCCACTAACCATTAACTGCGCCTTCTAAAATAGTGTTCCACCTATACACATAATCTAACTACTTCTAGGAGCCAAAATTCTAATTTTGAAACAAAATGGCGCTGATTGTCTAGACTTGCAATACATTAGGCAGTTTCGCAACAAAACAACGTAGCTTCCATGCTCCCTATGGTTGTGGCCCCTTTCTATCAAAATTAAGCAAATGGGTATGCTTCAAATACTCATGTGATGGCGCTGAACCTCTTAGATAAGATTCAGATTTATTGCATACCTCCTTTTGGACTATCCCCCATGTTCATAGAAAAATTGTCAACTTTCACAGTGCGACTGATATTTCTTTAATAAATCTTCAACGGTAAGCCAGATTGATATGATTTTTTTACAACAAGTTAATATCACCACAACACTTCATAAAAACATATTTGAGCTAAATCTAACTCACCGAGATTGCAAAAATCCAAAAATGGTTGTAGGTGACAGTAGCTTGTTTCTCCGAAACTATGAGGCATTTTCGGTTGAAACTAAATAATTTTATTCATCTCACCCCCATACATCTATTGTATAAATTTCAAGGAAAATTGGGTACTGTGTAAAAATATGGTGACTATGTGAAAACAGAGCGCAAAAGCTCAACACTCCATGGTTGAGATACCTCTGGTCACTCCCTGAGTTCCTTGGTGACTTTAGCAGGTGTGAAAAGGCATGAACAACATCATTTTCCTCCATAGAAACTTTATTTTGTCTCTCAAAGCCCCCATCTCTCTAAATTTCACTTATATAAAAAATGCAGCGCCAGTGAGAAAACGTAGTGCCACCTATCCTCTATAGGTTTTGATCAACAGTGATGTCTTTAAACAAGATGAATGCCCTTTTAATGATGTCGACATAATACTAACCATGCTAGAGACCCACTTCAAACCCCTAAAGGAGAGTTAACCACCAATATGTGAGAATGGTAGCATTGTGTAAATTCGCAACGCCCCTACCTTCCTTTTGTAGCAGATAAAACGAGCAAGCCAAAACCTTTGATGAAAATTGTGAAGAGTTGAGCATTGTGGAATGGAGATGAAAGTTCAAATAAACTTACAGAATGGCCTAAATAACAAATGATGATGATAATAATAACTCGAAATGGAAAATATGAACTTGGAACATTTCCTGGAAAACACAATGCTTAGGGAAAAGGATAGGATTTTCCTTCTAACTCTTATCCTCCCATTGATATCATAGCCTGTCATTGAAATGACATTCAAAATGACTCCAAAGAGCCTCCAAATCTATGTCGAGGTCATTTCATGATTTCTTTTGATGTAGACATAGCCTCTAGATTCAGATGACCAACTAACAATGAGGTAGAATAGTGAACAACTCGTGATAACCAAGGATTTATAAAAAATGATTTTGGTAATGTGACCAAAGGCTTCCTATGATTACCCTTCAGAATTTAGACATTGGACTCTTAGAAAAATAAACGCCTTTACATGACACTTGATCTAAACCTAAACCTTTTAAAAAATAATAGTCAAGCCATCATGACTTATATTTACAATTTTTTCCTTAGATACATAGCAATATTAACATGAGAAAGATTCCTAGACATAGGACCCTAACATAAGCTCCAATGGGGATGGCATCCTCCCTGTGAGGTGCCAAGAACCTCAGATCCAGTGCTTTGTACTCATTCTCGACCTATGAATTTCAACATGTTCCAATATTCAAACAAATTATACCCACTCTAGAAAACAAAACTCTGAAACTAACATCCTTTGTATAAACTAGAATCATAATGCCAAACTGAAACCCAATTCCAACTCAAACTATAAATGGAAAAACTGAAATTTGAAAAATACTAGTACAAAAGATGGTAAAAATTCTTAGCTTATTCACACTCCTACCTACTTTAAGTTGTTGATACCCCTGAAAAATCAAGTAATAGAAAAATGCCAATACAACCAATCAAGTAGCTGCAGAATTGATGTGATTCCTCAAATGCATTCAAAAAAAAAAAAAAATTGGAAAATGTAAGTGCAATGATAGTTTATTGTAGACTTGGTCTTCACAGTATAAACATAATCAAAACTCTGTGGTAAATAATTCCTCTATATAGACAACTATGTAATCATGAAAGTCATGATTTATTTGTCGATCTTCAAAGTATTATGCAAATTGATCATCATGCTTGGACAGTTTATATATGATTTCCCTACCATCATACAACTTCAGTTGTGAGTCATCAAACCCATTCTCAAAACATTCCTCAACCTAAATATCAAAAGGAAACACTACCACTTCTCGTTTTCGTAAAAAAAAATTCCAAAACGTTGATTTTGAGAATGAAAGTAGTGGGATCTTGAAGATCTTTCTAAATTTTTTAGAAAACTCTTCTAAAAATTTAGTCTTGGTTTGAGAGCTACATTTGCATGACCTCAAATAAAAAAGCAATAAATTGGAGAAATATTCATCAATTTGATCATCATTGCAATCCTCCCAGAATTCTTTGAAACCTACAATAGAAATATGGTATGAAAAATACCCTTCCATTTTGATATATTAGGCAATTAAAGCTCTGAATTATTTGAACGATGGAGTTGCCATGGATGCTCTCGAATCTGAATTCTCGAAAATAGAGTCTTTGCATAAGCTTGAAGCTTTATTGGAGTCGTCAGGTGAATAGTACAACCTTCATGTGTATGAATGTTGTCCACCATCAACAATCAAATTTGAACTTTGATGATCTTTCCGTGGAATATGGAACCTTTCGATCCCTAGTATGGTCATCAAAATGTTTGCACTCTGTAATTACCCTAGGGCGAAGAAGGAATTGTAGAGGTAACCATAGAGCACTTCTTGGTCATAATCTAGCCCTTATGGCTAGAGAGGGCTCTCTCACGAAGGTTATATGGAAAATATGATTTTAGGCTAGCTAATAAGCTCAACAAATTTTGATTTTTAGAGGTCTTTTGATGAGAAAAGGGCCAGATCCATTGCACATGGAGTCATGTCAAAGTAGATTTTGTCTATTGAGATGATAGAAAAGATGGGGTTTCTAAATAGGGGCAAGGTAGGAAGCTTTGGTGGTGGGATTTAGGTCAAATTGATGTAGGGTGTGAATGTAGAAAATGTGAAAGACAAAACATTAGATCATAAAACCATGGATGAATTATATGATGTTGCTTTAAGATGAAAACATTGATGCCTTGGCAAACTAAAATAGAGCATCATTAAAGATGAAGTATGAATTAAACATTTTGTTTTACAAGCAAGAAGATGCACATTAAAGAGATGTAAAAACACAGATAACTTACAAGATCAAAGGAACACAAAACCACTAAAATTCTAACTCAGGAATCCCTGTAAATCACCTTCTATTTCATTCATTCACTGGCAAAGTTTTCAAAAATACAGTGCACAAAAGTCTTTTTCTCTAATCTCAACCAACAGAAGCTCTCACAATTTTTTTGATCTCTTTATATACATCAATATGTTCATTTTCCCACTCTAGGTGGTCAAATTCATTGAAAGCAACCAAATTATAATTAAAAAACATCAAAATATAACTCATATGCTTAAAAATAGGGTTAGTTTCACTTACTACCAATCACTACCTAATACGTCATTGACTTGGAATATTTGCAATTAAGCCTAAACTACACCTTCAAAAATAGGATGTGACACATCCACATGATCTAACTACTTCTAGGAGCCAAAATTCAAAATTTGAAAAAAAATGGAGCTCATTGTCTATACTCGTAGTGCATTAGGTAGTTTCGCAAAAAAATGAAGTAGCCTCCATGCTCTGTATAGTTGCGGCCCTTTTTATCAAAACGAAGCAAATGGGTATGCTTCAATTACTCCTATGATGGTGATGAATCTCTTAAACAAGATTCAAAGTGCTTGCAAACCTCCTTTTGGACTATCCCCCGCTTTTGCAGCAAAATTGTCAACTTTCGAAGCACAACTGATATTTATTTAATATCTCGTAAAGAGTAAGCCAGATTAAGTTGTTTCTTTTACATCAATTTAATATCATCATAACCCATCCCCATAAAACATTTGAGCCAAATCTGACTCACGGAGCTCGCGAAAATCCAAAAATGGTTGTTGGTGACACTAGCCTGTTTCTCGAAAATTGTGAAGCATTTTGGGCTAAAATTAACTAAGTTTATTCATCTCAGACCCATAAATATATTGTACAAATTTAAGGGAAAATGGGTACAAGGTTGAAGAAATATGGTGACTATGTGAAAACGTAGCACAAAAGCGCAACGCTCCATGGTTGAGATACCTATGGTTACTCCCTGAGTTTCTTGATGAATTTAGCAGGTGTGGAAAGGCTTGAACACCATCATTTTCCTCCTCAGAAACTTTCTTTTATCTCACAAATACCCCAACTCTCTAAATTTCACATTCATAAAAGTGCAACTCTAGTGAGAAAACGTAGTGCTACCTATCCTCTATAGGTTTTGATCAAAAATGATGTCTTCGAACAAGATGCACATCCCTTTCATGATGACGAAATAATACTAACCACATTGGAGACCCCTTTCAAACATGTGAAGGAGAAATAACCACCGATATGTGAGAATGGTAGCACTATGTTAATTCACAGTGCCCCTGCCACCCTTTCGTAGCAGATAAAATGACCAAGCCAGAGCCTTTGATGAAAATGGGGAACAGTTGAGCATTGTGGAATGGGGATGAAAATTCAAATAAACTTGCAAAACAACCTGGAGAAAGAATGATGACGATAATTATAACTAGAAACGGAACATATGAACTTGTAGCATTTCCTAGAAAGTGCATCACTTAAGGAAAAGGATAGCACTGTCCTTCTGACTGTTATCTTCCCACTGTGATCATAAACTGTCATTGAAATGACATTGAAAATGAATCCAAAGAGCCTCCAAATTTGTGCCAAGATCATTTCATGATTTCTTTTGATGTCGACGTAGCTTTTAGATTTAGATGACCTACTAACAATGAATTAGAATAGTTAACAACTCATGATAACCAAGGATTTGTAAAACATGATTTTGTAATGTGACTAATGAATTCCTATGATTACCCTTTAGAATTTATACACTATAATCTTAGCAAAATAAACACCTTTAAATGACACTTGATCTAAAACTAGACCTTTTAAACCAATAATAGTCAAGTCCACATGATTGATATTTACAAATTTTTCCTTAGATACATAGCAAGATTAACATGAGAAAGATTCATAGACATAGGACACTAACATAGGCTCCAATGGGGATGACACCCTCCATGTGAGGTGCGAAGAACTTCATATTAGGTGGATTGTACTCATTCCTTACCTGTGAATTGCAACTTGTTCCAATCTTCAACTGAAACTAAACCCACTCTAGAAAACAAAACTCTGAAACTAGCATCCTTTGTATAAACTAGAATCATAATGCCAAATTGAAACACAATTGCAACTCAAACTATATACTGCAAAATAAATTTTGAAAAATACTTCTGAAATTAATTATCAAAATGCTTAATGTATTCACACTCCTACCTACTTTAAGTTGTTGATACCCCTGAAAAATCAAGTAATAGAAAATTTTCAATACAACCACTCAAGTAGCTACATGACTGGTGTGAATCCTTGATAGTATTTCAGCAAAACAAAAAATGGAAAATGTAAGTGCAATGATAGCTGATTGTATACTTGGTCTTCACACGTAGAAACATAATAAAAAATCTATGGTAAACAATTCCTCCATATAGACAGCTATGGGATCATGAAATTCATGATTTATTTGCTGATCTTCAAAGTATTCTACAAATTGGTCATCATGCTTAGATAGTATATATATGCTTCCCTTACCATCATACAACTTCAGTTACGAGTCATCAAACCCATTCTCAAAACATTCCTTGACCTCAATATCAAAAGGTAGCACTACCACTTCTCATTTCAGCATAATTGTTTTTCCAAAAGATTGATTTTAATAATAAAAGCAATGGGATTGAATTTGTACCTCTAAATCTTCATGATCATTCTCAATTCTTTCATAAAACTCTTCTAAAAATTTGTCTCTGCTTGAGAGCTACACTTGCATGACCTCAAATAAATAGGAAATAAACCGGAGAAATATTCATCAATTTGATCGTCATTACAATCATCCCAATATTCTTTGAAACCTATAATAGAAATAGGGTCTACAAAATACCCTTCCATTTTGATAGATTAGGAAACTAAAGCTCTGAATTATTTGAACACTGGAGTTGCCTTGGAGGATCTGGAATTTGAATTCTTGAAATAAGAGTCTTTGGATCAGCTTGAAGTTGGATTGGAGTCGCTAGGTTGATAATACAACCTTCATGTACCTGACTCATGTCCACCATCAACAATCAGATCAGGACTCCGATGATCTTTCTGGGGAATATGGAACCTTTCGATCCCCAGTATGGTCGCCAAAAATGTCAGCACTCTATAATTTCCCCACGCTAAAGAAGGAATTGTAGAGGTAACCACAAACCACTTATAGGTCAGAATCTAGCCCTTCTGACCCGGAGAGGGATATCTCACTTAGGTTACACAAAAATTATGATTTTAGGCTAGGTAATAAGCTCCAAAAAGTTTGATTTTTAGAGGTCTATTGATGAGAAAAGGGGTAGATCCATTGGGCATGGGGTCATGTCAAAATAGATTTTGTCGAGTAGGATGATAGAAAAGAGAGGGTTTCTCCACAAGGGCAAGGTAGGTAGATTTGGTGGTGGGATTTAGGTCAAATTTATTAAGGGGGTGAATGTAGAAGAGGTGAAAGACACCACATTAGAGTATCAAAAAATGGATGAATTCTATGACGCTGCTTCAAACTGTAAACATTGATAACTTGAAAAACTAAAATAGAGCATAATTAAAGGTGATTTATGAATCAAACATTTGGTTTTCCAAGAAATAAGATTCACATTAAAGATATGTAAAAACACATATAACTTACAAGATCAAAGGAACGCAAAACCACCAAAATTTTGACTCTAGAATCCCTGCAAATGACCTTATATTTCATTCATTCACTAGCAAAGTTTTCAAAAATATAGTGCACAAAAGTCTTTTCTCTAATCTCAACCAATAGAACCTCTTAAAAAAATTGATCTCTTTATATATATAAGTATGTTCATTTTCCCACTCTAGGTGGTCGAATTCATTGAAACCAACCAACTTCTAACAAAAAAAATCAAAGTTTAGCTCATATGCTTAAAAATAGGGTTAGTTTCACCTACAAAAATCACTGCCTAATACATCATTGAGCTGTAATATTTGCAGTTAAGCCTTAACTACACCTTCTAAAATAGTATGGAATCTATCCACATGATCTAACTACTTTTAGGAGCCAAAATTCAAAATTTGAAACAAGATGGAGCTGACTGTCCAAACTCGTAGCGCATTAAGCAGTTTTGCAGCAAAATGAAGTAACTTCCATGCGTTGTATGATTGTCACTCCTTTATGTCAAAACTAAGCACATTTGCATGATTAAAATACTCTTGTGATGGTGTTGAACCTCCTAGACAAGGTTCAAAGTGCTTGCAGGCCTCCTTTTAGACTATCCCCCACTTTCACAGCATCACTGATATTTCTTTAATATCTCCTAAATGATACGCTGGATTGAGCTAATTTTTTAACATCAAGTTAATATCATCATAACCCTTTCCCCAAACAAAAATTGATCCAAATATAACTCACGGATATCTAGAAAATCCAAAATTGGCTATTGGTGACAATAGTTTGCTTCTTGAAAAATGTGAATCATTTTGGTTTGAAATTAACTGATTTTATTCATCTCACCTACATACATCTAGTGTATAGATTTCATGGAAAATGGGTACAATTTCTAGGATATATGGTGACTATGTGAAAACACAACGTAAAAGCGCAATGCTCCATGGTTGAGATACCTCCAGTCACTCCCTGAGTTTCTTGGTGAATTTAGCAGGTGTGAAAAGGCTTGAAAAGCATAAGTTTCCTCCTTAGAAACTTTATTTTATCAACTACTAAAGAATGAAATCAACATACATCCTTGAAATCCTAGAAGTGGGAAAGGCTCCTGCTGAGCTAATTATACCTCCAATAGGCAATATGTTATGGCGGACCTAAATGTGCATGAGGTTGTCCATAACACCATAATGTTGCTACCATTAATATCCATCAACTAATCATATTGTCATGGACTCACCCTAAGGCTATGCACCTCTATGTACTTCTCTAGTCAATCATGCATCAAATAATTATGGATTGTAAAGGGGGATAGTATTTCTACTTTGTCAGTTACTGCTCCTTGTTCTTCCACATGTTAGTAGGCCACTTCCTAACATGTAAATTATTTTTAGACTTTTTTCCAGTCCTATTATGTATCTACTACTATTTTTGTCGTATTTTCCTTGAGGAGTAGAACAACACGCAATCTCTTGCCATGTGACTGAAATTGTGATATTTATAACACTCCACATGAGCAAGATATGAATAAAATGAATCAAACCATCTACTATTTGTGCCATATACTTTTCTTGTATAAAATGTGCGTCTCCACCATGTGCTAGATCTGTAATAAACTGTTGTGTATCCAAACATGTTGCACGAGAAACAATAACCATTAAATGTATAAGTATATCTAGTGGCCATTGACCTCCTTTGATGTATATACGATTAATTAGATTTGAAAGTTGTGCATCTAAAATTGGCTATTATATGCCCAAACTTGTGGTAGATTTAACACTCAACCTCATCCATCAAAGGAACAAAGGGGCTTTGATTCCTTTGAAATTTGAAAAATCTGCCACAATCCTCTCTTACAGTGAATGGTATTCTAGATGTAGGTGCTCCTTGAGGTCTTCTTATTTTCTGCTATTGGATTTGCTACTTGTTTCCTTAGTTACCTATCTTGATGCTATTTTTTGTTGCTACAAGCCTTTTTGGTTCTACATAATTGTTCTTGCCTCCATGCGAGATGGACTCTCCCTTATGAAATCCAAGATTGGATTTGATCATTGGATATCTTTGTTTCTCATGAAAACTTTCCAAGGCCTTCGTACTCTTTTCTTACTTCAATTGGTTTCCTTTTTATTCAAGCTACTTCCTTAACATGTCAACTTCACCTTTAAGCTATTTAACTTGGCCATCCTCTTTATGCTAGTTTCTCATAACCTCTTTAATTTTTTTAACTTCTTGTAGTTGGGTCATCAAATTAATTATCTCTCTTTTCATATCATCCTCCTTGTCATCACAGGTATGCAAAATTTTTTCTTGATGTTTGCTTGTAGTCATTAGTTTAATAACTTGAATCAATAGATGGCTTTTCCACTGCATACATGGACAATTCATATTTAGCTTTAAGAAGCTTACTATCAATCTCATCTTCACTAGGAAACTCAACATGAATATCATGATAACCATCCAAAGTATAACTAAAAAGAAGCTCATTAGTATTTATACCTTGAGACCCATTCTGTTGCATTACATTTGGATCTCGTTGATCAATAGAACCATTTGCACTAGCGGGATGAGAAACTTATGTTTGAGATTCTTTCTTTCGAGAAACCTTATTTTTCTTATTCTTACTCTTCTTGACCTATCCATTTCTAGTTCTATCACCTCCAAATAGCACTTGCATTATGTCCCAAATCTCCTTGGCAGATTTTAGATTTGTTATTTTCTTTGAATTTTCATTATGGATATTCTCATAAATTATGCATCTCGCTTGACCATTCTACTACATTACTTTAGCTGAAAGTGTATCCTGAGCACATCCTTCACATACTAGCTTCCAAAGGTTAGATCCACAAGTTGATAATTTATATTTAACATTTTCATTACATAGCTTGAAATTTGTAACAATGAGGACACATACTCCTTGAAGATTCATTCTATAAAAAATATTCAAAAGTTTACCAACACTACCCAAATATACTCTTCAGAGATTACACTAAAACTAAGAGCCCTGACTTTGATACCAATTTTTGGAAGCATAAACAATATTGAGAGGGCGGGGGGGGGTGAATAAGTGTCGTTCCCCAGGTCAATCTTTTTACCGCTTTTTCCTTTCTTTCACAATTAAATAAATCATTCTTTAAAAAATAATTAGCACATTAAACATTATTATATCATAACATGTGAATCATATGAGAAGAAACATATTAATCATCAAACAACCATAATAGAAGCAATGCACAACACATTAATCATACGCATGAGGACACAAGATGTCAGGTGGAAAAGCCAACTCGAAGAAACCACCTCTACATTTGTTTTTCCCTACTTATTATTATTCATAATATTCTTCTTTATGTCATATGCACTACCCACCACCAATGTGCAAGACACAACTTGATAATCACATGAGCAACCCTCACTTTAAGTTAAAATCTTTCGAAACCCACCCCTTCCTAAAAATTTTAGGCCACCACCTACTGGAAGCCTCCACTCCCACAACTTTGCAGTCCTCCACATATTGGATGCCCCAACACTCAATAGTCTACCAACCACAACTCCCCAGTTCTTAAGCCTCTACCTAAGAATATCGCTACACCCTGAATTCGCAAGCCACCACTTGCCCATTGAAAGCCCCAACATTCAAGCTCTCCTTGTGGACCTCATTTCACAATGTTTCATACTAGATCCATTTCTCTCTACAATCAAACATTTGTCAACCAAATTTCATCCATTTACATACTGGACTCACAACATCTCTTATACTCAATCAACAATACAATCTTCATACAAATATTTGCAACACAATTAATCTATGCAATATAGATCTCTGTAATACAATCACTCACACAATCAGTCTGCTCATCAGACTCAATAACCTAATAGCAACAGAAATATCAACATCATACTCATTCATCACTAACACACTCTAGCAACCATACAAAACAAATACAATTATGCTACAACATTATACTCTTCCATGGAACTCCTGCAACAAAACTCAGATTAACAACACACTATGTCATAACTATTAGTAACAAGTGACAACAATACAATATGAAACACAATAATGTTAAACATATAGTCTAATCGACAAAAAATCCATCATCCTCTAACATATGCTCAAAATATGATCTCTGATCTGCACCCTATCTATGCAAAACTATAGCTTACTCTCTTATTCTTTCTAACCCCTTCTATTTCACACTTCTTCCTTTTATAAATGAAGAAATATGCAATCAATACAATGCGATAATCCTCATTATATTTCACTTGATCAGCTTCGAGAATGCAGACCAACTGAATTCAACTCAAAACCATCAAAAACCTTGGGAGAATACCCCAGAATATGCTCATGGCAAATTATGTGCCTGCACAAATCATAAATTTTTACCTACAGGCATCATCCCTAGGATTGAACTAATTCCCAAAGGTCATCATCATAGGGATAGTGTGGGATCTAATGGAGGTTTTTGATATCATCGCTTTGTGTTAGTTATCATTCCAACGAAGTGGCTCTAACTTGGGGAAAATAAAAAATTCTCTACCCAGAACTAGCTACCACTATGACACCACTTCCTAAAGAACCTCCAAAACTTGTACACACTTGAACAACACTTCAACAATCCTTTATATTCATTCTATAATCATCTTCATGACAATTCTTGTTAACATCGACACCCACATAACTAGCTGACTAGGGTTGACATATCCTTGGTTGACATCAATGCCAACACCATGTGGTCAACCTTTAATTAATTTTAAAATGGTAAGAACATCATCATACTACATCATGAGGAAAATGTCATGCTTTCACAATAGTAAACGACCATATTTATGTTATTTATAGTTCCATTTCACCTAGATTCATGCACTTTTGTCATATGTCTAATACCATGGATTAAAAAAACCATTGATGAATAATGTAAATCATTATGATAAAAAATAATGAATATTTTTATATGTAAGCTAATTTTACGGTTATATTTTTATTTTACTTTCTTTCACCTCTCAAATACCATGGTGGGAACCATGATTTACCAAAATCGTGGGCCTGGAAACCACCAAAAATAGAAAAAAACTATTGACCATGGTAATTTAATGGAAAAGATGGATAAAAACCAATTTCCACTCGTATTAGTCCTTCCCCCTTAGGAAGAAATGGTCTCCATTGTGTTGATTTCCCCCTTCAAATGGGGAAACTTCTACTAAACTTGGCTTTGGGTGAGCCATTTGCCTTGGTGTAGGAGCTACTGTACTTTGACAATCCAATAATGTTGGATCATCTATTATTGAGTTCCCTTAACGTGTGTGTCCATGATATGATTAATGGTTTCATTTTCCATGAAATTGGGTTTGAGATCTGCTAGTGTCAATTGCTCTACTATCTTTGATGTGTCCATTAATGGTGAAAAGTATGGCCAGAGGTGGTCAACATTGAACACTTGTTGTAAGCCAAGGAAGGGGGGAATACATAGCTCAAAAGTATTTCCACCAATAGCCTTGGTTATGGTTTAGGCTCCATAGCGAAGTGGATGAAACTTATGACGGGTTCTTATAAGGTGCTCTTTATGCAAATGCAACCAAACCATGTCTCCGACCTAAAACTTGTGTGGCATCTGATGTTTTTTATTCGTGGTACTTATTTTCCTTAATATAGGATTTATGAAAAAGATTAGGGACGTGTTTATGGATGTGTTGAAGCTCATCGGTGATTTTTATGGACATTTTGGCCTCTGATTGAGCATGGAAAGATTTTGTTTATATGGATGCAAGTGATAGTGCTACATTAATTGGACCCAATGGTTGAAATCCTAGGCCCAATTGGAATGGGCTATGGCTAGTCAAGCTATGGAGGGATATATTGTAGTTGTGTTGAACATAGGGGATAAGTTCATCCCATGTGCATGTATGTTTAGATTTTTTCATGTGTAATATATGGATGATCATATTATTCATTATCTCAATCTAGCCATCAGTTTACAGGTTGAGGGAACTGGATTTGGTGAGCTTGGTTTCCAAAAATGGCCAGAGGCTTGATCAGAATGTTCTTAGGAACCTACAATCCTTATCTAATATTATGATATTTGGTATCCAAAAATGTACCCACACTTATTCAAATAAGAGCTTGGTAGTGGCCTCTGATGTGACATTCATTTTGCAGGCTATCAGAATGGTGATTTCATAAAATTGATCAAAACCATTAAAACATAGTCATTTCCTTTCCTAGTTAAAGGAAGAAAAAACAAGTAATCCATTGATATCGATTTCCAGTGTTATAATTATGATTACACCAAGAGGGAGGGTTGAAATAGTGTAATGGCGAATTCAACCAATTTAAACAATTTCATGATTGACCATAACTGAAAACCTAACAATGCATCAATAAAAAAAATCAACACATATCAACACATGAGAACACCATGTGTATGTGGAAATGCTTGAAAACCAAAAATATTTTATCTTCTTCAATCTTTAATTACAATAATTTGTATGCACCAACCTGCTAGAGGAACCAGCCCCTAAAGATATGCAAGCATCAATTTTTGTAGGTTCCATCTTTATTGAAGCACCAACCTATGACATCTACAAGCACCAATGTATTTTAAGATCCAACCTACTTAAGGCACCAACCTCTAATAGAGACATCCATCTCCTTCACCAAAACATAGTCGATCACTTTTCACAATATTTCAAACTTGATCCACAAGCTTAAAGAATTAAATACTTCTTATAAATATTATCATATCAATCCAATCTAAACCTATTTTTCGATCATCAGTAATAGCCTTCCCTTCATTTCTTGTACCAATATTAAACATATTTGTATTCCCCATAACATTTTGACAATAAAAAAAACTATAGCTTCCTACCCTCAAAAGCTTTTATTCATGACTTTTCAGGCCCCCCTTTCATATTATAAAAATAATATTACCATTGCAACTTTTCAAGAACTAATTTGAACATCAAAATGACCCATAAAACATTATAAAATTAACATTTCAACATAATGCAGCTTTGCGAACTGTGGTCTATAGAATGCACTTTTTTTGTGCATGTTCGACAAAATGCACCATGTCAATGTAACAAAAGGTTCAATATAATGCACTTCTAGGTCTAAGAAAATATTTCAACATGCTTGACAGAACTCAAATCCATAACCTCTTGTGGTACAATCAGAGTTCATAACAATGTTTTTAGTGTGTTCCTTGTTCATTTCATCCATTAATATTTGTTTAATCATGATTCAAACGGTACAACTGAAAGTAAGAGTCGAAGCAAAAACTCGATCTCGCAATAGAGTACCAAATTGCATGTTATGTCTTAAATTAAAACCATGCCCACAATAGATCATGAGTATTCCTTGCAACAAGGTACCATATCATATGCCAAAGACTCGATCTCACAATAAGGGGCCACATCAAGTCACAAATAGTGCCAACCATACACAACAACTCATCCTCACAATAGAGGGCCACATTAAACCAAAAATAGAACCAACCTAGTAAGCCACAACTCGACTTCACAATGACTTGCTTCCCAAAAATATAACACCTCATTCAAACAATGAGGACACACCCTTTTTGTTGTTAACATGCATACATATAAATCATATCTCCATTCAATTGCATATATAAATATGTGTAGGTGTTAATCGATGTCAATGTTGATCTAACCAAGGCAAACATTAAAACTCCATGTGATTTGTTTTTGTGTAACTTAGGTCATGACTAGGGAGCCCCTTTGTATCAACCTAACATATTGCCATTTCATAGGCTCTAGAAGATCCATATGGCAGAGGATAGAGGGGCATGTTATCTCCATTGAATATCATGCAATTTTGTGCACAATCCATAATTCATCAACTAAAATTCATCCATAACAATTTGATTTGTCTGAAATTGCATGCACCAACAATTGCCAATTGTGGATGGGTGCACCAATCTACTCTAAATATGCATGAAATTTAAATATTTTGGTGTTTTGATGCCTTTCCACAAATTTCACTTTCAAACTCGGTTATATTCTCATTATAGAGGAGTTTGACCAAGTACGGTATAATGTTGGAAAGCTATCGGATGGTACTATCCAAACGAACAATTTACATACTTATTTGATTTTCATAACATCAATAAAAAATCAATAACATTTAAGTTATAATACCACTTTAGACATCATTGATGTCTCAACGAATTCTCAATAATCTTCCAATACATCATACCTCCTTTGACATCCAAGACATCAGACCTCTTATGACATCAATGACATGAAATTGGTTTTCATCAATGTCAACATTATGCCCAACACCTAGTGCCTATCGAGAATAGGCAGAGGGGTGTATAGGCCTTGCTTCGTAATGGCTACTTTGGCAATGGTGCTATATTTTTTGACATCTCTTCCTATTGATCCTTCTACACATGACCTATGTTTGAATCTATGCCATCTTATTAATACTATGATGATCGTCCTATGTATTGGGTTGAGCCATGACCTATAAAATCAACCCACGTTGTCATCCGATGAGTCATGTGCATCATTGATTTGTGCATCTTTTGACTAAAAGATAGAAGGGGGTGGTTTTGAGGCTTCACCTTCCCATCCAACGTGTTATTATGACCATTGGATTAAATTTCTTTTGGTTGTTCAATCCCCTTAGATAACAAATGATTCTTTATTTTCCATGCGACTTTTCATTTGATATGGCTTGTGGCCTTTGGACTAGACAAGTTCTAATCATTCAATCATGTTGGATGGTAATATGTGTGTTTATTAGAAGGTTATGGTGGCCCAATGACCACTATATTCCCTCAAGATTAGATCCTTTAGGTTGTTAAATTAAATTAGACCAAAACTAACCATTTAGACCACTAGATAGTGTGATCTCCAAATTACACCTTTTTAAAATATTTTTTCAAAGTGAAACCTAGGGCACATAATTTGAAGGCTCAATGAATTAAAAATCTATGATTATGAGTATATTTCAAAGAAATCATGAGTATTCAATCAATTCTCAATGATAATGAAAAATATAATTCAAGATCACAAATTTCAAGAGGAAAATAATAAAAAGTTCAAACACAACTACAACATTATCATAGAGTTTCTTACCAACATAGTTTGTTTCTAGAGTGGAGGGTGCATCATTTCCATATTATACAATGGTTCAGACATCAAATCCTTCGTATTCCATAAATTATCTCATCCTTCCACTCCAAAATGCATAGTTTTCTCTGTCAAACAATGGGGTTCCATTCCTCGTGCACTCCATGATCTACCTTCCAATGGTTAGAATGATAAGAAGGAATGATCTACGTGTATATTGGTGGCCACCCAACTATTCCACTTGGAACCCTAACATTATTTCCTTTCAATTTACTTAATTCTAGTGCAACTTTCTATTTTAGGCAGTTTCTCGAGGCCTAAACTTTCAGATTCATTTTGAGGCCCTAAACATAATTTTTCAAAAACACACACAACCCTTAACCAAAGGTGGGGGCTTTCCAAGATATCTTTTTTCCTCATATAGATATTTCTAATGACATATCGTGCACACCAAATAGAGATCATGTGCCCGAGTTATGACCCCGCGAAGTTGGTGTTCCAACTAATCCCGACCAGGCCCACAAAATCTTCACACTTCATCTCATAGGGTTTAGTTTGGGATGTTTATGGTTTTCCATTTTTTCTAAATAATAGAAAGGAATATAAGTGTCATTGTAACATAGTTCACAAGGCATGTAACCATGACATATCTTCTCAAATATAAGCTACCATCTCCCGAGCTAATTTGTTTCTTTTCTGCATGTAAACAATTCTTATAACTTGTTACTGATTAATTGAAGTTATGTTTCATTGTATCTTTTCTTCGTTGTTTAAAGTTGTATTTCATTTTGTTTTTTCATAAATTAGGATCAGTAATATAAAAGTTGTATTCTCTTTTTCTTTTTTTTTTATGTGCAAGTCCCTAATGAGGTTGGGGTATAAGGAGTTGGAACTTGAACTGGTTGAACCCTTGCAAAGATAGTCTCACCACCCTGATGGCCTCCCATCGTAGAAGAAAATAAAGGTGAGGGGGGATGAGATCCTTTCAAAATATTACTCTAAGAGGCCCTTCAGAGACAAAGGAATGAGATGATGGATAACTTTCCCAGATCCTTCGACGAGTATTAGTAGGTGGAGGCTTCATCCAACAGTCACTTCGGAGGCATCACCCCCTTTAAGGTACAATTTAACTTTGACATTCCTATATTTGAAAGAAAAATAGATGTAGATTCCATAAATAAATGGTTAAATATGTTGGAAGGATATTTTTCGGTCCATAATTCTTCTGATGAGGAAAATATTACTTTTGCACTCCTCAAAGCCACCCCTTATGTCAAGGATTGGTGGGAAACTTACTGTGAGTATAGGGATGAAGAGGAAACCTCACTATTTCT
This sequence comes from Pinus tabuliformis, assembly GCA_031772625.1. Lineage (NCBI taxonomy): Eukaryota > Viridiplantae > Streptophyta > Pinopsida > Pinales > Pinaceae > Pinus > Pinus tabuliformis. The sequence goes on from CM062818.1 coordinate 488,653,868, forward strand.
AGTTACACTCTCTTGGAACTCCCTTTGAGATGTTTTCAAGGAACAATATTACCCTATCAAGATCTATGAAGATAACTACATAAAGTGGACGACACTATGGCATGAAAGGGACCAAGATGTGTCAGTGTTCATGAACATTTTCCATACCCTACGAAAAAGTTGGGTATCAAGGATTCTGAGTAGCATCTGATAATCAAGTATCATGGTTTTATGCACAAATACAACTAGGAAAGAATGGAGTTCTTGGAAATCTTCTCATTTAGTGCAGTGTATTGATATGTTGTGAGGATCGAGTAGAAATTTTAATGGAATAAGAGAGACTTTGGATCTGCAAACTTGAAACGCATAAAATCCACCTCTAAACTATAGAATAAAGGACAGAGCCAAGGTGGAGTGACCCAGGACAACCCATTGAAGCCACAAGCAAATAATAGCACCACGAAGATGAAAGTGGACACTAGAAAGTGGTGTTAGTTTCAAAAAGGCCCCATCCACAACACAAATGAGTGTCACGCCAAGTAGTCACTAGTGGTCAAGCTAAAAGTTTCAAAGTCAAATGCATGTTCCAACTCTAGGTCAGAACCTGAAAAGGGGAAAGACAAGGGGAATAATATTATTGATCCAAAACCTAGTTCCATCGTTACCACCACCAACATCCAAAATATTATGTCCAACTATCTAGAGGAGGGGGGGTGTCTCTTCCACTCACAAATGTGGGTGAAGGGTTCTCCACTATAGTTCATTGTCGATAGTGGAAGCCAAAATAACCTCATCTCGGTAGAGGTCGTTAAGTGGTTGGGCTTTTCGACAACACCACACCCACAGCCATACACCATTGAAAATATTATAAAATAATAGTGGAAATAATAAAATAAGATTAGATGACATCATCAAAAATTAGAGTGAAAAGAGAAAAAATAATTTTTCAGCTCATATTTTCAAGTTATCTCCCTACAATTTTACTCAAATCTTAAGCAGGAGCACCTATTGGATGTATAATTTAATTTTTCATCCAAGGAGTATCTATGGTTCATAATTTCGATGGACCCTGATACACAAAACTTGCAAAATACATGAAGAAAAATGTGATTGCAATCACGTTTTCATGTATTTCTAATTTTTCATGTAGCAGGCTCCATCAAAAGTATGAAACATGGGTACTCCTTGGATGAGGAATTAAAATCCGCATCTGATGAGTGCTACCTCTCGAAATTTGAGTATAACTGTAGGGAGATAACTTGAAAATATGAGTTGAAAATGTAGTTTTTTTTTTTTATATTTTTACGTTTTTACTCCAAAAGTGGCGAATCATCCTCAATGGTTGACATCATCATATTGAATCCTATAGGTTATTGTAAAGTTCATTTTGGTTGTACATTTTTGCTTTGAGGCCCTTTTTTTTACCTCTAAATTTTTCTAGTGAGGTTCTAATAAAACCCATAGATGTATGGAAGACCACCTTCAAATCCAAGGAGGGCATTTTTAAGTCGATCGTCACGCCCTTCGGGTAGACAAATAACCTTGCAAACCTTCACAAACTCGTTCCTAGTTATATATGTGGACGACATCCTCATCTTTAACAAGAGTTGGGAAGAGAACTTCGAACATATTCGGTAGGTCCTTAAAACCCTGTGGAAACAAAAACTATGTGCCAACTTGGAGAAATGCACCTTTGGTATGACCCAGGTCCAATATTTGGGTTACATCATTGATGAGAAAGTCATGCATGTGGATCTCACTAAGATCCAATTCGTTTGGGATTGGGCAACCGTGACCACTTTAATAGAGCTTTGTAGCTTTTTGGGCCTTTCCAATTTCTATCGAAGGTTCGTGCTGGGATTCTCTCATATCACTTGCCCTTTGAGGAATGTTGGTAAGGGTGGAGTCCCAATAGAAGGCATTTGAATTGGTGCCCTTGCTCTGCACCAATATTCAAATTGTTAGACCTACAACAACCATTTGAAATTGAGACAGATGCCCCTGACTATTCTATTGGTGCAGTTCTCACTCAGTAAGGGCATCTCGTGCCCTATCACAGTGAGACACTCTTCGATACAATTCGTAAATACCCCACCTATGATAAATATTTGTATTACATCATGCATGATTACCGATAGTGGAAACATTGCATTTTCGGGAAGGAGATGATCATCCACACCACTGACCTCTTCAGTTTATAAAAACATAAGGGAAGTTGTAGAATTACCACCATCATAAATGGTCCACATATCTAGAAAAATTCCATCTAAACATTAATTATAATAAGGGAAACACCAATAATGTTGTCGCTTGCCTCAGTCAGCCACTGGTTGTGGCACTAGCCAATGTCCTCGACTCTTGTGGGTAAAAGGATTCTCGATGGCCACAACTTTACAAAAATAATCCAAAATTTTCCACCACATGTAAGATGTTGATGTATGGAAAACAAGTTCTAAACTTCCACCTCCAAGACATATTGTTATGACACCAGGGAGACCTTTGTGTTCCTTAAAGGGAGCATGCCAATATGATTTGTGAGGCACACTACAGTTGGGTCGCAGGAAACTTTGGTGTACAAAAGACAGTGGTAGTAATGCAAAAGTATTTTTATTAGCCAAACCTATAGCATGATGTTGGAAAATATATCAGATCTTACACTGCCTGTGTCATCGCCAAGCCAACCATTAATGAGTAAGGCCTATATTCTCCTCTACCTACTCCTAGCCGACCTTGGGAATCCATATCCACAGACTATATGTATTTTGTTCCTTCTACAAAGCCTGAAAGAAACTATGTATTTGTAGTTGTCGACATATTTTCTAAGATGACCATATTAGTAGCCTATAAGAAGAGTATCACAGTAAAAGTCACTGCCAAAATTTTCTTCGAACGAGTGTGGGTATATTTCGGGATATCGCAAACCATTATACCATATCGAGATAGAAAGTTCCTAAGCACATTCTAGTTGAGCCTCTGGTCATTCTTGGACACCAAGCTCACGAAGTCAATTACATTTCTCCCCCATATTGATGGCCAGACAAAGGTTGTCAGTAGGATGATTTTGCACATACAATGTCTATACATCTCTAAGAATCTATCAACATGGGATGAGAGTCTTTCCTATGTCCAACATAGTTATAAAAATATTTGCATAGCTCGACTGTCCACATCCGCTTTCAAGTGGGCCTAGGATTTATGCCGCATTGATGTTGCACTGCGTCTTGCAACAAGAAAGGAAGAATCTTCCTATGTTCAACCGAAAGCTAATAAAGGCACTAGGTTTATCAAACACATTTAGCACATTGGCCATTACGTTCATTACATATTAGATAAATCTAAAGCCTAGAAAGTACAAACTATGACATGATCAAAATCAAGTGCCACATAAGTTTCATGTGGACGAAAAATTTTGGTTGCATTTGCCGAAAGAACGCCTTGTCGGAGCCCATCGGAAGCTTCAACCACTATGATACAGACCTTATGCCATCACCAAGTTTATGGGAGATAATGTTTCCAGGTTAGTATCCCCCCATTCCTTGTTTCTCACCTTGTATTCAATGTGGATCGCCTTCGACCATACTTTCCAACATTGTTGGACACATCAGACATTGTTGAGTAGCTGACATAAATAGAGCTCAACCCACACTGCATTGAACAAGCCAGAACTGATCAAATCATGTAAACACAAATCAAGAACACTCACCAATAGAGGACCCAACTGTATCGGGTTGTCAAAGCTTACCAGATCCTACACCAAGGAAAGTGGCTGATCAGGGGTCTGAGTTCAACGAAAGTTTCCCCATCTCACCGAGGCACTGAACGCAATGGGGGCCATTGGTTCCTAAGGGGGGAGGATTGATCGAGGTGGATATTAGTGGCCACACACCTATTCCATTTTGAACCCCAACACATTTTCATTTTAGTTTCCTTAATTCATGCATAACTTTTTATTTTTGGCAGTTTTTCAGGTCTTGAACTTTCGGAGAAATTTTGAGGCCCTAAACAGTAATTTTTTGGAAAACGTGTCAAGATCATCGATAGAGGTAGGGACTTGCTAGGCAAATTTTCTTTCCTTGGAGAAATATTTCTAATGAAGTATTTTGCATGCCAAATTGAGATCATATACACAAGTTATGACCCGAGGAGGTTGGCGTTCCAACTAATTCCAACAGGTCCCTTAAACTTTTGGCACTTCATCTCCTAGGGTTAAGTTTTGGGATGTTTAGGGTTTTTTATTATTTCTAAATAATAAAAAGGCCACCGAGCCTCATTTTAACATAGTTTAGAAGGCATGTAGCCATCAAATTTGTTCTTAGAGATAAGCTACCATCGCTTGATCTAGTTTTTTTCTTTAATGTGTGTAAACAATTTTTAGCAGTTTCCATTTATTAACTGTAGTTATATTTCACTGTATCTCTGTGTCAATTTTTAAATATATATTTCATTTCATTCCTTCATAAATGTAGATCAAGAAACCTGCTCTGAACCAATTGCTGCAAATATTGAGAGGGAGGCGAATCATTATTTCACTTAATTTAATTAATTTTTTACTTTAATATTAGAAAAATCAAATAATATAATTAGCATCAAATAACATCACATGAACAACACTCAAATAATTTTACGTACAAACCCTTTGTGGGAGAAAACCATAAAATGATTTCTAATATATCTTGATGAGAAAAATTATTTATTAGCGCCAACTGAAGTGAAGCACCAACCCCCTAGTACTTTTCTAAAAAAGAATTTAGTTTTATCAGGATGCACCAACTCCCTAAAAGGATGCAACAACTCCCTTTTACCATCAATTTGTTTCCCTAGAACCAACCTGCCACCGTTAAGAGAATAGGAATTTTTTTTGGCTCTCGTACCAAAGATAATGACCTACTTTTAATAGCTTTTAATCACTTCAATGTTGTATTGCTGATACATGCCCAGATCACAGTCTCTGGGTCTACTCATTTAAGATTGGTTGTTTTAGATCTTACTTTTAAATCATTAACCGTTTTAATGAAAATTGTCATTCACCTTAATCATTAGAAAATATAGTACCAATCGTTAACAAAAGAAGGCTCATACCTCATATTTTCACATCAATTATAAGAGGCATTGTCATCATTATATTGTAGATGATGAAATTTAGAGTTATCACTATGTATGTTCCTCCATGTTCACTCTATTACTTTAGATATGTCCATAGATTTTTCATCAGATATTCGCTTGGAAGTGCCCTAAAACCAAACTTAATCTTCCCTTCTTGTAGAATGTTCCCAACCAAGCCCTTAAACCTTCTTTTAAATAAGCCTTTAGATAACTAGACCTTAAACCTTTCAATGATTATGCTTTTGACTAGACCCTAATATTCTCTTTAATAGCTTCTAGAATAAGCCTTAAAACATGCCTCACTCAGTCCCTTTGATTATGACCTAATTAGGTCTAATCACGACCCTTGTCTATTTCTTAAGAAGCCCTTAATTTTGCTTATCTTTTGACAAGATTCAACCTATTAATATACTATACATTTCATCCCTTAAATTCAATACTTTTCCTGCTTGATGGTGATATGAAACTTAGCGAAATCAGCTTCCGTATAAGGCTTGGTTTAAGAAAATTTTTAACCTCCAAATCAACCCTTAAAAGGGTAACTAGAACTCGGTCTTCTTAACCTTAATGTGCCCTCAAACTAGGTCTTTGATCAAGATGAATTTTACTTCAAGAATGGCATCAAATCAAGATAAAATTTTCCTCAGAAATGGCCTCAGATTAGGCCAAATGTTACTTCGGAGATGGCCTTAGATCAAGCCAGATTTTGAATAAGAGATGGCCATAGATTAGGGAAACTTTTTCCTCAGAAATGGCCTTTTTACCCCTTTACAACTTGGTCTAGACTATGCAAGTCACCTTAGAAAAGAAAACAAAAAATGAAACCCAAGAAAATGAATTCACTTTTTCCCTGCTTCAGATATTCAACAACGCCCTTAGCCTCAAAATTTCAAAGCTTATTTTCTTGATTTTTCTTGTGAGAAATTGATACACTTAAGGTCTCGTGGCTACCCTTATTATATTTGTGAAGGGGGGGATAAAAGAAGGTTTAACCTACCCTATAAAAATTAATTTCAATTTAAAAATTAACCCCATGATGAGATCAACCTGAACTTCCTTTATAAAATCATTTCCAAAATAAAAATTCTTCTTTTTAGGGATGAATTGACAATTATTTTAAGCACGAAATGGTTGAGATCATGGCCCTCTTTTTAATTTCTAGGACCCATATAATATACCCAAAGTCCAACAAATTAATTTTTATACCAAAATTTAGACCAAAACATCCTTCATTTGGGGCACCTTGACCATGACTATGGGGCTTTGTTTTTAGGAGGGCATATCTCCTCAACCGTGAGGAGCCACATGTTATGCCACCTACCATTGGAAATGGCATGAAGAGAACTATTAGATGATAATGGTCTAGAATACATGTTCATGTTCATTTTCCATAACAAGAACAAGAAAAGTAGGGCCTCTTCTAGCTTCTACTGAAGTTGACATCAATGACAACCAATTTTCAACAATCAGAGATGTATCATGAGATAAGTTGTTTTATGCCTATCTAGGCATACAAGCCATTTATTATATATATATATATATATATATATATATATATATATATATATATCTTGTATCGAGTGATAAGTTATGGGACAAAGGTGCCACCACCTACAAATGATGTATTCCCAAGGCCTTAACTTCAAAAACAAAGTGTAATGCGTAAGACATAATGCAGGGTGGCACCATAATTATGTAATGGCTCGGTGCACTTCAATGTTTTAAGTTGATGGTTTGTAGCCTTGTGCAGACTGCGATGGCCTCCATGCCTCCTCTATCATACCCAACTTTCCTCTCCGATACGATTCTGACGTCGATCTTATTTAACAATGGTGTTTGGTTATTTGTTTTTTAGGGCTCTGAGTCCTATTGGCTGGTCCTATCCTTGTGGTTGTCTCTGTTTGCAACAATGTTTCTTCTCTTAAGTTGGAAGGGGGATTTTGCGTTTGTGTTGGGAATCTCCATAATATCATTGAGCTCCTTGATAGTCTCTTCTTATTTGTAGTCTTCAAATTGTTGCAACAAGTAGATTCTCTCCTCTGCATCCTTGTTCTTATCATCTTCTAATTCTCCCACCTGCACCTCCATTATCTGTTCTCCCTCTTTAAGAAAGGAAGTTTACTACAATGGTAGTAGCTGTACTAGTGGGGAAGGCCCCTCTCAAGTAGTTTAGTCTCTATTTTATTTAGGTTTCCATGGGCAAAATTTTGATCCAATGGGGTGCTCTACCTCCTCCCCATGGCTCGTCTCTCTTGCCAACTCTTGTGGCATCTGCTCTCCCCTTTTATTATTGGCCCGTGTTGTTAACACTATAGCTGACATGGTACATCAATGAGGTTGGGCACGAAGGGGTGGTATGTAGGTTGTGGTCAAGAAAGCTCCCAAGCCAGATTTTGTGTGGAGCCCTCAGCACGGGCATACACAAAGAAGATTCTAAATATGGCCTGTTAAGAAGTTTGGTAGCTTAAGGTGGAGGTAGCCATTGACTCACCCCGCACCTTTGACTAAGAGGTTTTAACTCAGTACAAAATCTTGCTACGAAAATTCATTATGGATAGGAATGTCGCTAAGGAGGAAATTCTTTTGTTTTCCTTCATTGTCCTTTTGTTTTTGTTCTTGTCTTTGTTGAATGGTTCGATGATTACTTTCGAGCATCCATTGACCTCCCATATTACCTTTTGGTAACACCAACAGTCGTGACCTTTCACTTATCCTTCAGGTCAGCCCATCCTCCATCTACACGTGTGCCTGCCCCTATATATATATGTCGGCCCAACTCATATAAATTATGTCGCTTCCCTCTGTCGTGTAGCTGTTCAGGTCAACCCATGCCACCCCTCGCCCAGCTCGTCGGTTCGCCTGCTCACTCATCCTCTGTCACGCAATCCACCAGTCGCTCCATGTACTAAGCGTGGGCGCCCCTGTTGCCCATGGGTACCTTGCCCTGGCGCATGCCTACCCTAATGCCCCACTCAGATTTCCCGACACACCCGCCTGTCGCACGTTTCCATTGCATAACTCATCACATGACTCGGTCGCATAAAACCAAAACTCCACCTCCGAGTCGCCTTTAACCGAATGTATTAACTCGAGTCACCTTTAACCAAACACGGGTGCTCATCGTACTTCCATTACGACCGCGTGTGTAACGTCCTACGGTTCATGAGCAACCGGGCGCACTCTCCTTCATCCACACGATGCGACAAAGGCATAAAAACAACGAACGACCAAGGGCGAAATAAATGTGTATAGGCGAGTTGGCGTTCATGTTTATATATGGGCGAGTCGAGGGGAGCTCGTCATGAAGCCGACCATGGAGCGTGACAAACAAAGGGCAAGCCGACCATATGTTAGCATCGTTTGTGTTTGAGGACGCGTTGGTTGGAGGTTGTGGAAGGGTCGGCCAAGGGCATGACCACCACGCGAAGGAGGAGTATAAACAAGCGGCCGTGTGTGGCATTTTGGCCATCGATCTTCGCTCATCTTCCATCGTTCAAACAAGAGGTGCGAGCGAGTGAGGGCTGCAACAAAGGCGCAAGAGATGCGCCCACTTGCCAGGAGGTGTACACGAGTTGTACGAGAGCTGGGAGGACGGTCAAAGGTGCGGGTGGAGGGTGTTCTAAGGTGCCCGCCCGCCGAACGTGGAATAGGTTTTGGATTGCGGTTGGTGTGGGTTGTGCACGGGCGCACCCGCCCGTTTGGGCAAAGGAAAACTTGTGTTCGGTTGTGTGTTGTATTTTATTTTAGAGTTGAGGCAAGACCACCGTGCACTCTTGCACCGGTGGGTGCCCAACTCAGGTGAAACGCCGGTAGAGCCAAGCTCCCGGTCATTGTACAAAATCTTCTTATATATATAATAAAAGCATTCTCTTGCATATGATGTGTTCCTGGTTGTTCTATCATGCTTGTTATTAATGGTTTTCACACATTAATATAATAGTACATGTTTATGATGAATGTTAAGGCGTAGTTCATAAAGTAAGCTAACAATGGAGAATGTTAACTATTTAGGCGGTGATGCACCCGGCCAATTTAAGGAAAAAAGGATTGGGGGCATGACAGGTGGTATCAGAGCAGGTTCACGATGAGTGAAGCCAGTGTATGATGAAGATGATACACACCTGCACTTCATGACAGGTGGTATCAGAGCAGGTTCACAGGTGGTGAAGCCGTTGCTTGATGAACGCAGAGAACAAACATGTATGCAGGGAAAAGTTATGGAGAAATCGTGGATTAACAGTCTGGGTTTTGTGGACTTGATGGTTAATGGCAAGACCATTCAAGCTCTGGTGGACAGGCGGGCCACTCATAACTTCATGATTACACGGTTAGCAAAAGAGGTTGGACTGATGATCTTCCCGTCAAATGTGGAAGTCAAGGTAGTGAACTCTAGAGCTAAAGTGGCGGGTTTGGCACATGAAGTTCCTGTGCAGATAAAAGACTAGAAGGGTCAATTGGACTTCACAGTGATGGAGATGAATGACTTCGACATGATACTTGGACAGGATTTCTTGAAGGGCAACAAGGCTATTTTTTTCCCCTGCGGTGATGAGGTGGTGCTAGTTGGACAGTCACAAACTTGGACTTTGCCCACTCATAGGCAAAGGAGGGAAGTCAAGGTGCAACATGTTTCGGCACTAAGTTTGGAGAACGCTATGAAGGAGTCAGATATGGAGACATATGCGGTGATGTTCAAGGGAGTCGAAGGTGATGGAGTGGGGACGCCTGTTCCAGCCGAGATTTCTGAGGTACTGGCCAAATATGCGGATTTGATGCCTGATGAACTACCAAAGAAGCTTCCACCAAGGTGTGCAGTGGACCATAGCATTGAGCTTGAGCCAGGAAAGCAACCCCCGGCTAAAGCACCTTATCAGTTGTCAGGACCTGAGTTGGAGGAATTGAAATGACAGTTAAAGGAGTTAGCTGATGCAGGTTTCATCAGACCTTCAAGGTCCCCTTATGGAGCTCCGGTATTATTCTAGCAGAAGAAGTATTCGAATGAGCTACGGATGTGCTGTGATTACCGTGCATTGAACAAGCAAGTGGTAAGCCTGATTGATTTGACAAGCTTGCAAAAGCCCGAGTGTTTTCAAAGCTGAAATTGAGGCATGGGTATTATCAGGTGTGGATAGCTGAAGGAGACGAGAAGAAGACCGCGATAGTAACAAGGTATGGTAGCTTTGAGTTCCTTGTTATTCCATTCAGGTTGTGTAATGCTCCTACTACATTTTGCACTTTGATGAATGATGTCCTATGACCATACTTGGATTCGTTCGTAGTAGTGTACTTGGACGATATAGTAGTGTTCAGCGAAAACATGGAGGATCATAAGAAGCACTTGGAGATGGCGTTCGAGGCACTGAGGGAAAATCAGTTGTTCTTGAAGAAGTCTAAGTGTGTATTCGCTCAGACCGAGATTCCGTTCCTTGGGCATATTGTTGGTCAAGGGTACATACGGATGGAGCTGAGCAGAGTGAAGGCAATCGAGGATTGGGTTGAACCGAAGAATGTCCATGAGATGAGGGTGTTCTTGGGAATGACCAACTACCAACGGAAGTTTGTAGAGGGGTACTCCAAGGTAACATCATCACTGACAGACCTATTGAAGAAGGACAAGAGGTGGAGTTGGACGGATAAATGTCAGAAGGCATTTGATGATTTGAAGAAGAGGATGGTTACAGCACCGATACTGAAGTTGTCGGACTTCGAGCGACCATTTGAGGTACACACTGGTGCTTCGGATTTTGCCATAGGAGGGGTTCTTATGCAAGAAGGGAATCCGGTGGTGTATGAGAGTTGGAAGTTGCAAGATAGAGAATGAAGGTATCCGGTCCATGAGAAGGAGATGACTGCAATCATTCACTGTCTTCATGTGTGGAGGCATTACCTAATTGGGAAGCCGTTTGTTGTCAAGACTGACAACATTGCAACAAGTTATTTTGCATCACAACTGAAGCTTTCTGCAAAGCAAGCTCATTGGCAGGACTTCTTGGCAAAATTCGACATGGCTATCGAGTATAGACTGGAAAGACACAATGCGGTAGCAGATGCCCTTAGCAGGAAGGGACAAATTGCAGCATTGGAGGGAGAAGACCGGCCAGCTAGGAGTAGGAGTCGAGTTCAGATGTCAGAAGAGATACAGAATAAGCTCAAGGAAAGTGTTGAAACTGATAATTTGGTGCAAATATAGTGAAGCAGATAAAGGAGGGGAAGACATGAAAGTTCTTTCTACAAGACGAGTTCTTTTTCTTTGGAAACCGACTCTATGTTCCAAAGTCATCTGGGCTCAGGAGGCACCTTTTGAAGGAGTGCCACAACTCGCCATGGGTTGGCCACCCAGGGATGCATCGTTCTTTGGCATTGTTGGAGAGAGGATTCTTTTGGGAGAAGATGCGAGAGGATGTAGAGGAGTATGTACATACGTGCATCATTTGTCAGCAGGACAAATCGGATGCTCAGAGGTAAGGAGGACTATTGCAGCCTTTACCGATTCCTGAGAGACCATGGATGAGTGTCTCGATGGACTTCATCACTCAGTTGCCACAGGTTCAGGGGTATAATGGGATAATGGTCCTGGTTGATCATTTTTCCAAGTATGCTGTCTTTGTTCCAACAAAGATACCGTGTGGAGTCGAGCGGATTTTGGAGTTGTTCTTTAAGAACATAGTGAAGTATTGGGCGATGCCATCAAGCATCATGTCATATAGAGATCCACGTTTTACAGGCAGATTTTGGACCACATTGTTCAAGTTAGTCCGGACAGATTTGTTGATGAGTTCGAGTTACCATCCACAGACAGATGAGCAGACCGAGAGGATCAACGCATTGCTGGAGGACTACTTGAGACATTATGTGACGGCTGATCAGAAGAATTGGCTTGAACTCTTGGATATTTCTCAGTTTAGCTACAATATTCAAAAGAGTTCTGCGACGGGGTATAGTCCATTTGAGTTGGAGAATGGGCAGATGCCAATTGCACTGCATACCATAGTGACAGGAGGTTTCTTAAGGAGTCCTCATGCGAAGAAGTTCATGAAGGTTTGGGATGAGACCTTGGAGTTGGCACGGTTGCACTTGCACAAAGATGCTACGAGAATGAAGAAATATGCTGATCGAGGAAGACGGGATGCGCACTTCAGTGTGGGAGATATGGTGTTTCTCAGAATTTCCAGGGAGCAGTTTCAGCCAGCCAAGGGGACTGCGAGCAAACTGACACGGAAGTATGAGGGACCATTCCAAGTGAAGAAGAAAGTGGGGGAAGTTGCTTATGCACATGAAGCATCCGATTTTTCACATGAGTCAATTGAAGAGATGCAGAATTGATGCTGATCATCCAGAGAGAGCTGAACCGTCGAGAGGACCAGCTGGGATTGTGGACAAGCCAGGACTGGAGTTGGATAAGATTTTGAGCTTCAGAATTATAGGGATTGCTTGCCACATGAAGTGAGAATTTCTTGTCCGATGGAAGAATTCACCGGAGGAAGAGAGCTGGGAATCGGAGGACTCACTTTGGTGATGGAAGAAGAAGATTAAGAAGTATGATAGGAAGCTTCTGAGGCAGTTGGGGTTGTCGAGGGCGACAATGATTTCAAGTGGGGGAGGATGTAACGTCCTGCGGTTCATGAGCGACCGAACGCGCGCTCCTTCCTCCATGTGATGTGACTAAGGCATAAAAACAACGAACGACCAAGGGTGAAATACATGTGTATAAGCGTGTTGGCATTCATGTTTATATATGGGCGAGTCGAGGGGAGCTCGTCATGAAGCTGACCATGGAGCGTGACAAAAAAATGGCGAGCCGACCATATGTTAGCGTCGTTTGTGTTTGAGGACGCGTTGGTTGGAGGTTGTGGAAGTGTCGGCCGAGGGCATGACCGCCATGCGAAGGAGGAGTATAAACAAGTGGAGGTGTGTGGCATTTTGGCCATCGATCATCGCTCATCTTCCATCATTCAAACAAGAGGTGCAAACAAGTGAGGGCCGCAGCAAAGGCGCAAGAGGTGTGCCCACTTGTCAGGCGATGTACACGGGCTGCACGAGAGTTGGGAGGACAGTCAAAGGTGTGGGTGGACGGCGTTCTAAGGCGCCCGCTCGCCGAACATGGAACAAGTTTTGGATTGCGGTTGGTGTGGGTTGTGCATGGGCACGCCCGCCCATTTGGGCAAAGGAAAACTTGTGTTCGGTTGTGTGTTGTATTTTGGTTGAGAGTTAAGGCAAGACCACCGTGTGCTCTTGCACAGGTGGGCGCCCAACTCGGGTGAAATGCTAGTAGAGCTAAGCTCCCGGTCATTGTACAAAATCTTCTTATATATATATATATATATATATATATATATAATAAAAGCATTCTCTTGCATATGATGTGTTCCTGGTTGTTCTATCATGTTTGTTATTAATGGTTTCCGCACACTAATATAATAGTACATGTTTATGATGAATGTTAAGGCGTAGTTTGTAAAGTAAGCTAACAATGGAGAATGGTAACTCTTTAGGCGGTGCCGCACCCTGTCAATTTAAGGAAAAAAGAATTGGGAGCATGACAGCGTGCCTTTAACCGCAATCGTCAGTTTTTCGACTATCTCGGGCGCTCGCCAACTCAAGGCCTTAACAATATCTCTCCCCTCCTCACACAATCACTCATTCGGCTTGTCAGAGTCTACAGGCTGAATAGATGCCATAATGAATTTCAGATCTGACACTACAGGGAAAATTAGAAACAAGTAATCAAAACCCTAGCAAAGCACATCCTCCAATGGAGATTGTTTCCCTCGTTATTCTCATAATTAAAATTAAAATTTATATATTAATATAAAAATTTTAAAATTTAAATAAATTATTATATAAGTTATATTTTATATATACCGCTGACACTAATGACTATTGCTTGAATTTTTAATAGCAAACACGCTAACACATTGAATCTCGTCCTTTCTTTCAAGTGAGACGAGGAGAATATTAGTACGTTCATAAACCATATCCTCAAGATAGAAGATTCCATGGCAACATTATTGACTTCCTCTGCGGTGTTTAATATTTGCCTAAATAAAAGCAGGTGTAAAAATTCAAATATAGTATTTAATGTTTACCAAATAAATAGCCAGAATAAAATTTCAAATCAATTGGTTTATTCAAACACAGCTTAAAATTATTTAAATCAAAATCCAACTATAAATAAAATTTAAAACTGGATTCCGTTGATTGTGCAATCAAAGAAGTGAAATTTAAATCAAAATCCAACTATAAATAAAATTTAAAATATTAAAATTTAAAACTGGATTCCGTTGATTGTGCAATCAAAGAAGTGTGTACCTCCACAGTTGGGACCGACCAGACATTTTAGGTGGTGTACGGAACAACTGGCCTCGGCTTCTGTGACAACTTTTTCCACCAAACTCAAGACGTTTTTACACGCTCTTTTCCAACTGATCATCGAGAAAAGTTGTGAGAACGAAAGCCAACGCAATTTCTCTCCTCTGCATGAAACCAACTTCTAACAAAAAAACATCAAAATTAAGCTCACAAGCTTAAAAATAGGGTTAGTTTCACCTAATACCAATCACTGCCTAATACATCAATGACTTGGAATATTTGAAATTAAGCCTTAATTACAACTTCTAAAACAATATTCCACCTATCCACATGATCTAACTAATTCTAAGATCCAAAATCTGAAATTTGAAACAAAATGGAGATGATTGTCGAGACTCACAACGCATTAGGCAGTTTCGCAACAAAACAAAATATCTTCCATGCTCTGTAGGTTGTGGCTCCTTTTTGTCAAAACGAATCAAATGGATATGCTTAAAATACTCCCATGGTGTTTTTGAACCTCTTAGATAAGATTAAAAGTTCCTGTAGACCTCCTTTTGGACTATTCCCCACTTTCGCAACAAAACTATCAACTTTCGCATGAGGCCAATATTTCTTTAATATCTCCTAAACGGTAAGTTGGATTGCGCTGATTTTTTTACAGAAAGTTAATATCATCATAAAACTTGCCCAAAAACACTTTGAGCCAAATCTGAGCCACTTATCTCGTGAAAATACAAAAATTGTTGTAGGTGACATTTGAATACCGTTAAACACTTTGGGATGAAATTAACTAAGTTTATGCATCTCACCCCCATACATCTATTGTATAAATTTAAGGGAAAATGGGTACAAGGCCTAAGATATATGGTGAAAATATGGTGACTTTGTGAAAACACAGCACAAAAGCGCAACGCTCCATGGTTGAGATACCTCTAGTCACTACCTGAGTTGCTTGATGACTTCAGCAGGTGTGAAATGGCTTGAAAAACATTAGTTTTCTCCTTAGAAGATTTATTTTATCTCACAAAACCCCCAACTCTATAAATTTGACATTCACAAAAAAATGCAGCGCCCGTAACGCCACCTATCCTCTATAGGTTTTGATCAATAATGATGTCTTTGAATAAGTTGGACATCCTTTTCATGATGTTTACATAATACTAACCATGTTGGAGACACCTTTCAAACCTATGAAGGATAATTAACCACCGGTATGTGAGAATGGTAGCACTGTGTGAATTCATAGCACCCTACCTCCCTTTCGCAATGGATAAAACGAGCAAGCCAGAGCCTCTGATGAAAATGGTGAAGCGTTGAGAATTGTGGAATGGAGATGAAAGTTCAAATAAACTTTTAGACCATCCTGGAGGAAGAATGATGACAATAATTATGACTAGAAATGGAAAATATGAACTTGCAACATTTCCTCGAAAATGCTTAGGGAAAATGATTGGACTGTACTTCTGACCGTCATCTTCCCGCTGAGATCATAACATGTCATTGAAATGACATTTAAACTAACTCCAAAGAGCCTTCAAATCTGTTCCAAGATCATATCATAATTTCTTATGATGTAGACACAACCTCTAGATTTAGATGACCTACTAACAATGACTTAGAAAAGTGACCAACTCATGATAACGAAGGATTTGTAAAACATTATTTTTTTAATGTGACCAAATAGTTCCTATGATTATCGTTTAGAATATACACACTGGACTCTTAGAAAAATAAACACCTTTATATGACACTTGATCTAAACCTAGACCTTTTAAAACAAGAATAGTCGGGTCATCATGACTAATATTTACAAATTTGTCCTCAGAAACATAGAATGATTCCTAGACATATGACACTAACATAGGCTCCAATGGGGATGGCCTCCTCCCAATGAGGTGGCAAGAACCTCATAACCATTGCCTTGTACTCATTCCTGACCCTTGAATTGCAACTCGTTCCAATCTTCAACCGAAACTATACACACTCTATAAAATAAAACTCTGAAACTAGTGTCCTTTGAATAAACTAGAACCATAATACCAAAATGAAACCCAAATGTAACTCAAACTATATACTGAAAATTGAAATTTGAAAAATATTGCTGCAAAAGATGCTCAAAATTCTTAAGCTTATTCACACTCCTACCTACTTTAAGTTGTTGAGACCCTTGAAAAATCAAGTTACAGAAGAATTCCAATACAACCAATCAAGTAGCTGCAGAGTTGATGTGAATCCTCGACTACGTTTTAGCAAAACAAAAACTGGAAAATGTAAGTGCAACGATAGCTGATTGTAGACTTGTTCTTCATAGTAGAAACTAAATCAGAACTTTGTGGCAAACAATTCCTCTATATAGGTAGTTATGGGATCATGAAAGTCATGATTTATTTGTTGATCTTCAAAGTATTGTGAAAATAGATCATCATGATTGGACAAGTTATATATGCTTTCCTTATTATCATACAACTTCAACTGTGAGTCATCAAACCCATTCTCAAAACATTCCTCAACCTCAATATCAAAAGGCAGCACTACCACTTCTCGCTTTGGAAAAATATTTTTCTAATGTCTGGTTTTGACAATGAAAGTAGTGGAATTGAATTTGAACCTCTAAGGCTTGAAGCTATTTCTCAATTATTTCAACAAACTCTTCCAAAAAGTTGGTCTTGGCTTCAGAGCTACATTTGCATGAACATAAATAAATAGGTAATAAATGGGAGAAATATTCATCAATTTGAATCATCATTATAATCATCCCAACATTCTTTGAAACCTACAATAGAAATAGCATATGCCAAATACCCTTCCATTTTGATAGATTATGCAATTCAAACTCTGAATTCTTTGAATGATGGAGTTTCCATTGATGATCTGGAATTTGAATACTTGGAAATAGAGTCTTTGGATTAGCTTGAAGCTTGATTGGAGTCACAAGGTTAATTTACAGCCTTCATGTGTCTCACTGTTGTCCACCATCAACAATCATATCTGAACTCTAATCATCTTTCCGGGGAATATGGAACCTTTTGATCCCTAGTATGTCACCAGAATGTTAGCACTTTGTAATTTCCCTGGGATAAAGAAGGAATTGTAGAGGTAACCACAAACAACTTCTAAGTCATAATCTATCCATTTTGACCTGGACAAGGCTCTCTCACTTAGGTTATAAAACAAATATGACTCTAGGATAGGTAATAAGCTTAACAAAGTTTGTTTTTTAGAGGTCTGTTAATGAGAAAAGGGGCAAATCCATTGGTCATAGAGTCCTGTAAAAACAGATTTTGTCCAGTGAGATGATACAAAAGAGAGGGTTTCTCCACAGGTGAAAGGTAGGAAGCTTTGGTGGAGGGATTTAGGTCAAATTGATGTAGGGGGTGAATGTAGAAAAGGTGATAGAAAACATGTTAGAGAATAAAACCATGGATGAATTCTAAGATGTTTATTTAAGCTAAAAACATTGATAACTTGGAAAACTAAAACAAAGAATCATTAAAGATGAATTATGAGTTAAACATTTGGTTTTCCAAGAAAGTAGATGAAAATTAAAGAGATGTTAAAACATAGATAACTTACAATATAAAAGGAACACAAAACTACCAAAATTATGACACAAGAATCCTTGCAAATCACCTTCTATTTCATTCATTCACTCGCAAAGTTTTCAAAAATATAGTGCACAAAAGAATTTTTCTCTAATCTCAACCAACATAACCTATTACAATGTTTTTAATCTCTTTATCTACATAAGTAGGTTCATTTTCCAATTCTAGGTGGTTGAATTCATTGAAACAAACCAACCTCTAACAAAAAAATCAACATTTAGCTCATATGCCTAAAACTAGGGTTAGTTTCACCTACTACCAATCACTGTCTAATACATCACCGACTTGGAATATTTTCCACTAACCCTTAACTACGTCTTGTAAAATAGTGTTCCACCTATACACATAATCTAACTACTTCTAGGAGCCAAAATTCTAATTTTGAAACAAAATGGAGTTGATTGTCTAGACTTGCAATACATTAGGCAGTTTCGCAACAAAACAAAGTAGCTTCCATGCTCCATATGGTTGTGGCCCCTTTCTATCAAAATTAAGCAAATGGGTATGCTTCAAATACTCATGTGATGGTGTTGAACCTCTTAGATAAGATTCAAATTGATTGCATACCTCCTTTTGGACTATCCCCCACGTTCATAGCAAAATTGTCAACTTTCACAGTGTGACTGATATTTCTTTAATAAATCTTTAACGGTAAGCCAGATTGATCTGATTTTTTTACAACAAGTTAATATCACCACAACACTTCATCAAAATATATTCGAGCTAAATCTAACTCACCGAGATTGCGAAAATCCAAAAATGCTATAGGTGACAGTAGCTTGTTTCTCTGAAACTGTGAAGCATTTTTGGTTGAAACTAAATAATTTTATTCATCTCAACCCCATACATCTATTGTATAAATTTCAAGGAAAAATAGGTAATGTGTAAAAATATGGTGACTGTGTGAAAACAGAGCGCAAAATCCCAACACTCCATGGTTGAGTTACCTCAGGCCACTCCCTGAGTTCCTTGGTGACTTTAGCAGGTGTGAAAAGGCATGAACAACATCATTTTCCTCCATAGAAACTTTATTTTGTCTCGCAAAGCCCCCATCTCTCTAAATTTCACTTATATAGAAAATGCAACGCCAGTGAGAAAATGCAATGCCACCTATCCTCTATAGGTTTTGATCAACGGTGATGTCTTTAAACAAGATGAATGCCCTTTTAATGATGTCGACATAATACTAACCATGCTAGAGACCCATTTCAAACCCCTAAAGGAGATTTAACCACCAATATGTGAGAATGGTAGCATTATGTGAATTCGCAACGCCCCTGCCTTCCTTTCGTGGTAGATAAAACGAGCAAGCCAAAACCTTTGATGAAAATTGTGAAGAGTTGGCATTGTGGAATGGAGATGAAAGTTCAAATAAACTTACAGAATGGCCTAAAGAACGAATGATGATGATAATAATAACTGGAAATGGAAAATATGAACTTGGAACATTTCCTGGAAAACCAAATGCTTAGGTAAAAGGATAGGATTTTACTTCTAACTCTTATCTTCCCATTGATATCATAGCCTGTCATTGAAATGACATTCAAAATGACTCCAAAGAGCCTCCAAATCTATGCCAAGGTCATTTCATGATTTCTTTTGATGTAGACATAGCCTCTAGATTCAGATGACCAACTAACAATGAAGTAGAATAGTGAACAACTCGTGATAACCAAGGATTTATAAAAAATGATTTTTGTAATGTGACCAAAGGCTTCCTATGATTACCCTTCAGAATTTAGACATTGGACTCTTAGAAAAATAAACACCTTTACATGACACTTGATCTAAACCTAAACCTTTAAAAAATAATAGTCAAGCCATCATGACTGATATTTACAATTTTTTCCTTAGATACATAGCAAGATTAACATGAGAAAGATTCCTAGACATAGGACCCTAACATAAGCTCCAATGGGGATGGAATCCTCCCTGTGAGGTGCTAAGAACCTCAAATCCAGTGCTTTGTACTCATTCTCGACCTATGAATTTCAACATGTTCCAATATTCAAACAAACTATACCCACTCTAGAAAACAAAACTCTGAAACTAACATCCTTTGTATAAACTAGAATCATAATGCCAAACTGAAACCCAATTCCAACTCAAACTATAAATGGAAAAACTGAAATTTTAAAAATACTAGTACAAAATATGGTCAAAATTCTTAGCTTATTCATACTCCTACCTACTTTAAGCTGTTGATACCCCTGAAAAATCAAGTAATAGAAAAATGCCAATACAACCAATCAAGTAGCTGCAGAATTGATGTGATTCCTCGAATGCATTCAACAAAAAAAAAAGAACTGGAAAATGTAAGTGCAATGATAGCTTATTGTAGACTTGTTCTTCACAGTATAAACATAATCAGAACTCTGTGGTAAATAATTCCTCTATATAGACAACTATGTGATCATGAAAGTCATGATTTATTTGTCGATCTTCAAAGTATTATGCAGATTGATCATCATGCTTGGACAATTTATATATGATTTCCATACCATCATACAACTTCAGTTGTGAGTCATCAAACCCATTCTCAAAACATTCCTCAACCTCAATATCAAAAGGAAACACTACCACTTCTCATTTTCGTAATTTTTTTTTCCAAAATGCTGATTTTGAGAATGAAAGTAGTGGGATCTTGAAGATCTTTCTCAATTTTTCGGAAAACTCTTCTAAAAAGTTAGTCTTGGTTTGAGAGCTACATTTGCATGACCTCAAATAAAAAAGCAATAAATTGGAGAAATATTCATCAATTTGATCATAATTGAAATCATCCTAGTATTCTTTGAAACCTACAATAGAAATATGGTATGCAAAATACCCTTCGATTTTGATATATTACGCAATTAAGGTTCTAAATTCTTTGAACGATGGAGTTGCCATGGATGCTCTGGAATCTGAATTCTCGAAAATAGAGTCTTTGGATAGGCTTGAAGCTTTATTGGAGAAGTCAGGTGAATAGTACAACCTTCATGTGTATGAATGTTGTCCACCATCAACAATCAAATCTGAACTTTGATGATCTTTCCGTGGAATATGGAGCCTTTCGATCCATAGTATGGTCGTCATAATGTTAGCACTCTGTAATTACCCTAGGGCGAAGAAGGAATTGTAGAGGTAACCACAGAGAACTTCTTGGTCATAATCTAGCCCTTATGGCTAGGGAGGGCTCTCTCACGTAGGTTATATGGACAATATGATTTTAGGCTAGCTAATAAGCTCAACAAATTTTGATTTTAGAGGTCTTTTGATGAGAAAAGGGCCAGATCCATTGCACATGGAGTCATGTCAAAATAGATTTTGTCTATTGAGATGATAGAAAAGACGGGGTTTCTAAATAGGGGCGAGGTAGGCATCTTTGGTGGTGGGATTTAGGTCAAATTGATGTAGGGTGTGAATGTAGAAAATGTGAAAACAACACATTAGATCATAAAACCATGGATGAATTATATGATGTTGCTTTAAGATGAAAACATTAATACCTTGGCAAACTAAAATAGAGCATCATTAAAGATGAAGTATGAATTAAACATTTGGTTTTACAAGCAAGAAGATGCACATTAAAGAGATGTAAAAACACAGATAACTTACAAGATCAAAGGAACACAAAACAACTAAAATTCTAACTCGAGAATCCCTGTAAATCACCTTATATTTCATTCGTTCACTGGCAAAGTTTTCAAAAATACAGTGCACAAAAGTCTTTTTCTCTCATCTCAACCAACAGAACCTCTCACAATTTTTTTGATCTCTTTATATACATCAATATGTTCATTTTCCCACTCTAGGTGGTCAAATTCATTGAAAGCAACCAAATTATAATTAAAAAACATCAAAATTTAACTCATATGCTTAAAAATAGGGTTAGTTTCACTTATTACCAATCACTACCTAATACGTCATTGACTTGGAATATTTGCAATTAAGCCTTAACTACACCTTCAAAAATAGGATGTGACACATCCACATGATCTAACTACTTCTAGGAGCCAAAATTCAAAATTTGAAACAAAATGGAGCTGATTGTCTATACTCGTAGTGCATTAGGGAGTTTCGCATAAAAATAGCCTCCATGCTCCGTATAGTTGCGGCCCTTTCTATCAAAACGAAGCAAATGGGTATGCTTCAATTACTCCTATGATGGTGATGAATCTCTTAAATAAGATTCAAAGTGCTTGCAAACCTCCTTTTGGACTATCCCCCACTTTTGTAGCAAAATTGTCAACTTTTGAAGCACAACTGATATTTATTTAATATCTCTTAAAGAGTAAGCCAGATAAAGTTGTTTCTTTTACATCAATTTAATATCATCATAACCCATCCCCATAAAACATTTGAGCCAAATCTGACTCACGGAACTCGCGAAAATCCAAAAATGGTTGTTGGTGACACTAGCTTGTTTCTCGAAAACTGGGAAGCATTTTGGGCTAAAATTAACTGAGTTTATTCATCTCAAACCCATAAATATATTGTACAAATTAAAGGGAATATGGGTACAAGGTTGAAGAAATATGGTGAAAATATGGTAACTATGTGAAAACGTAGCACAAAAGCACAACGCTCCATGGTTGAGATATCTATGGTTACTCCCTGAGTTGCTTGATGAATTTAGCAGGTGTGGAAAGGCTTGAACACCATCATTTTCCTCCTTAGAAACTTTCTTTTATCTCACAAATACCCCAACTCTCTAAATTTCACATTCATAAAGATGCAACGCTAGTGAGAAGACGCAGTGCTACCTATCCTCTATAGGTTTTGATCAACAATGATGTCTTTGAACAAGATGCACATCCTTTTCATGATGATGAAATAATACTAACCACATTGGAGACCCCTTTCAAACATGTGAAGGATAAATAACCACCAATATGTGAGAATGGTAGCACTATGTTAATTCATAGTGCCCCTGCCGCCCTTCTGTAGCAGATAAAATGACCAAGCCAGAGCCTTTGATGAAAATGGGGAAGAGTTGAGCATTGTGGAATGGGGTTGAAAATTCAAATAAACTTGAAAAACAACCTAGAGAAATAATGATGACGATAATTATAACTAGAAATGGAACATATGAACTTGTAGCATTTCGTAGAAAATGCATCACTTAAGGAAAAGGATAGGACTGTCCTTCTGACTGTTATCTTCCCACTATGATCATAAATTGTCATTGAAATGACATTGAAAATGAATCCAAAGAGCCTCCAAATTTGTTCCAAGATCATTTCGTGATTTCTTTTGATGTCGACAAATCTTTTAGATTTAGATGACCTACTAACAATGAATTAGAATAGTGAAAAACTCATGATAACCAAGGATTTGTAAAACATGATTTTGTAATGTGACTAATGAATTCCTATGATTACCCTTTAGACTTTATACACTGGAATCTTAGAAAAATAAACACCTTTAAATGACACTTGATCTAAAACTAGACCTTTTAAACCAATAATAGTCAAGTCCACATGATTGATATTTACAAATTTTTCCTTAGATACATAGAAAGATTAGCATGAGAAAGATTCATAGACATAGGACACTAACATAGGCTCCAATGGGGATGACACCCTCCATGTGAGGTGCGAAGAACTTCATATTAGGTGGATTGTACTCATTCCTGACTTGTGAATTGCAACTTGTTCCAATCTTCAACTGAAACTAAACCCACTCTAGAAAACAAAACTCTGAAACTAGAATCCTTTGTATAAACTAGAATCATAATGCCAAATTGAAACACAATTGCAACTCAAACTATATACTACAAACTAAAATTTGAAAAATACTTCTGAAATTAATGCTCAAAATGCTTAATGTATTCACACTCCTACCTACTTTAAGTTGTTGATACCCCTGAAAAATCAAGTAATAGAAAATTTTCAATACAACCAATCAAGTAGCTACATAACTGGTGTGAATCCTTGATAGTATTTCAGCAAAACAAAAAATGGAAAACGTAAGTGAAATGATAGCTGATTGTAGACTTGGTCTTCACACGCAGAAACATAATAAAAAATCTATGGTAAACAATTCCTCCATATAGACAGCTATGGGATCATGAAATTCATGATTTATTTGCTGATCTTCAAAGTATTCTACAATTGGTCATCATGCTTAGATAGTATATATATGCTTTCCTTACCATCATACAACTTCAGTTATGAGTCATCAAACCCATTCTCAAAACATTCCTCAACCTCAATATCAAAAGGTAGCACTACCACTTCTCATTTCAGCATAATTGTTTTTCCAAAAGGCTGATTTTAATAATAAAAGCAGTGGGATTGAATTTGAACCTCTAAATCTTCATGATCATTCTCAATTCTTTCATAAAACGCTTCTAAAAAGTTTGTCTCTGCTTGAGAGCTACACTTTCATGACCTCAAATAAATAGGAAATAAATCGGAGAAATATTCATCAATTTGATCATCATTACAATCATCCCAGTATTCTTTGAAACCTATAATAGAAATAGGGTCTACAAAATACCCTTCCATTTTGATAGATTAGGAAACTAAAGCTCTGAATTATTTGAACACTAGAGTTGCCATGGAGGATCTGGAATTTGAATTCTTGAAATAAGAGTCTTTGGATCAGCTTGAAGTTTGATTGGAGTCGCTTGGTTAATAGTACAAACTTCATGTGCCTGACTCATGTCCACCATCAACAATCAGATCTGGACTCCAATGATCTCTCTGAGGAATATAGAAACTTTTGATCCCCAGTATGGTCGCCAAAAATGTCAGCACTCCGAATTTCCACATGCTAAAGAATGAATTGCAGAGGTAACCAAAAACCACTTATAGGTCAAAATCTAGCCCTTCTGACCCGGAGAGGGCTCTCTCACTTAGGTTATACAAAATTTATCATTTTAGGCTAGGTAATAAGCTCCACAAAGTTTGATTTTTAGAGGTCTATTAATGAGAAAAGGGGCAGATCCATTGGGCATGGTGTCATGTCAAAATAGATTTTGTCGAGTAAGATGATAGAAAAGAGAGGGTTTCTCCACAAGGGCAAGGTAGGCAGATTTGGTGGTGGGATTTAGGTCAAATTGATTGAGGGGGTGAATGTAGAAGAGGTGAAAGACAACACATTAGAGCATTAAAAAATGGATGAATTCTATGATGCTGCTTTAAACTGTAAACATTGATAACTTGGAAAACTAAAATAGAGCATAATTAAAGGTGATTTATGAATCAAACATTTGGTTTTCCAAGAAATAAGATTCAAATTAAATATATGTAAAAACACATATAACTTACAAGATCAAAGGAACACAAAACCACCAGAATTTTGACTCTAGAAACCCTGCAAATGACCT
Organism: Pinus tabuliformis; assembly: GCA_031772625.1. Lineage (NCBI taxonomy): Eukaryota > Viridiplantae > Streptophyta > Pinopsida > Pinales > Pinaceae > Pinus > Pinus tabuliformis. The sequence goes on from CM062818.1 coordinate 488,679,179, forward strand.
TCTATTTCATTCATTCACTAGCAAAGTTTTCAAAAATATAGTGCACAAAAGTCTTTTTCTCTAATCTCAACCAATAGAACCTCTTAAAAAAAAATGATCTCTTTATATATATATAAGTATGTTCATTTTCCCACTCTAGGTGGTCGAATTCATTGAAACCAACCAACTTCTAACAAAAAAAATCAAAGTTTAGCTCATATGCTTAAAAATAGGGTTAGTTTCACCTACAACAAATCACTGCCTAATACATCATTGAGCTGTAATATTTGCAGTTAAGCCTTAACTACACCTTCTAAAATAGTATGGAACCTATCCACATGATCTAACTAATTTTAGGAGCCAAAATTCAAAATTTGAAACAAGATGGAGCTGATTGTCCAGACTCGTAGCGCATTAAGCAGTTTTGCAGCAAAAAGAAGTAACTTCCATGCATTGTACGATTGTCACTCCTTTATGTCAAAACTAAGAAAATTTGCATGATTCAAATAATCTTGTGATGGTGTTGAACCTCTTAGACAAGGTTCAAAGTGCTTGCAGACCTCCTTTTAGAATATCCCCCACTTTCGCAGCGTGACTGATATTTCTTTAATATCTTCTAAATGATAAGTTGGATTGAGCTAATTTTTTAACATCAAGTTAATATCATCATAACCCTTTCCCCAAACAAAAATTGATCCAAATATAACTCACTGATATTTGGAAAATCCAAAATTTTCTATTGGTGACAATAGCTTGCTTCTTGAAAAATGTGAATCATTTTGGTTTGAAATTAACTGATTTTATTCATCTCACCTACATACATCTAGTGTATAGATTTCATGGAAAATGGGTACAATTTCTAAGATATATGGTGACTATGTGAAAACACAGCGTAAAAGCGCAATGCTCCATGGTTGAGATACCTACAGTGACTCCTTGAGTTGCTTGGTGAATTTAGCAGGTGTGAAAAGGCTTGAAAAGAATCAGTTTCCTCCTTAGAAACTTTATTTTATCTCACAAATCCCCGAACTCTCTAAATTTCACTTTCATAAAAAATGCAATATCAGTGAGAAAACACAGTTCTACCTATCCTCTATAGGTTTTTATCAACAATGATGTCTTTGAACAAGATGCACATCATTTTCATGATGATGACATAAGACTAACCATGTTAAAGACCTCTTTCAAACCTGTGAAGGAGAATTAACCACCAATATGTGAGAATGGTAGTACTATGTTAATTTGTAGCACCTCTGCCTCCCTTTCGCAATGGATAAACTGTGCAAGCCAGAGCCTCTAATGAAAATGGTGAAGAGTTGAGAATTTTGGAATGGAGATGAAAATTCAAATAAACTTGCAGAATGGCCTGCAAAAATAATTATGATTGGAAATGGAAGATATGAACTTGCAGTATTTTTTGGAAAATTCAATGCTTAGGGAAAAGGATAGGACTATTCTTTTGACCGTTATCTTCCGCCCCTATCATAACCTTTCATTGAAATGACACTCAAAATGACTCCAAAGAGCCTCCAAATTTGTGCCAAGATCATTTCATGATTTCTTTTGATTTAGAGATAGCCTCTAGATTTAGATGACCTACTAACAATGACTTAGAATAGTGACCAACTCATGATAACCAAGGATTTATAAAACGTGATTTTGTAATGTGACTAAAGAATTCCTATGATTAGCCTTTAGACTTTATACACTAGACTCTTAGCAAAATAAACACCTTTACATGACACTTGATCTAAACCTAGACCTTTTAAAACAAGAATAGTTAGGTCATCATGACATAGGACTCTAACATGGCTACAAAACATTTTCTTCTTCTATTGTTTATTAACATTCGCTGCTACAACTACCTCCTTCACACATGTGATAGGTCATCAATTGTACCAAGACTCCCTTCAACCAAGATCGAATGACATTCAATGATAGTACAAGGATTTATATAGTGAATACGTGTAAATTATGAATGACTTTCAATGTTGTTACAATTGAATCAATAAGTCAACACATGGCCAAACCGTCCCTCAAAATTATCCTCAATGAAAGATAGATGCTAAGATGGCTCCACGGCCAAAGCATGACTCTCATTCATGGCCCAAATATAGACTACTCGACCACCATACAAATTAAGCATATATAGTTGAAGCAAACTCTCATGCAAACACTCTTAAATTCATGTGTATCACCAACCACTAGATCGAATGATGAAATGATACAAGGTACAAATCTATATCAAGTAAATGCATGGTTAAAACAATTCATCTATGTGCATGCTTTGACTTATCACACTCTTCTCATTCCTCTCAACATATGTGTCGCATGATGAACCAATGATGGTACGTGGAAAGAAAATAATACAACAATGATACAAGGTCATGCCAATAATATTCAAGAATAGACTTCGACACCTAATAGCCCATACATAGGTGAAGCAACAAAAGGACATGAATGATTATCCAATGAATCTCTCTATCATCATCATTCCCTTATCGATGCATGCATGACACTTAAACCATTCCATCATCTCCCAAATGAAAAAGAAACCAATATTACAGGGTTGACTTGCACTCAAAATGCTTACATGGCTAAATGCAAGTCATACACCATCACTACTAACCAACCAACATGCCTCTTACCATGGTTACTAACAAAATGGTAATTATGAAATGTATAATAAGTCTTCTATAGCATGAATCTTCACCCATGAAGACAATAGATGCATCAACTACTAAAGAATGAAATCAACATACATCCTTGAAATCCTAGAAGCGGGCAAGGCTCCTGCTGAGCTCATTATACCTCCAATAGGCAATATGTTCTAGCGGACCTAAATGTGCATGAGGTTTTCCATAACACCATGATGTTGCTACCATTAATATCCATCAACTAATCATATTGTCATGGACTCACCCTAAGGCTATGCACCTCTATGTACTTCTCTAGTCAATCATGCATCAAATAACTATGGATTGTAGAGGGGGATAGTCTTTCTACTTTGTCAGTTACTGCTCCTTTCTCTTCCACATGTTAGTAGGCCACTTCCTAACATGTAAATTATTTTTAGACTTCTTTCCAGTCCTATTATGTATCTTCTACTATTTTTGTCATATTTTCCTTGAGGAGTAGAACAACACGCAATCTCTTGCCATGTGACTGAAATTGTGATATTTATAACACTCCACATGAGAAAGATATGAATAAAATGAATCATACCATCTACTATTTGTGCCATATACTTTGCTTGTATAAAATGTGCCTCTCCACCATGTGATAGATCTGTAATCAACTATTGTGTATCCAAACATGTTGCACGAGAAACAATAACCATTAAATGTATAAGTATATCTAGTGGTCATTGACCTCCTTTGATGTATATATGATTAATTAGATTTGAAAGTTGTGCATCTAAAATTGGCTATTATATGCCCAAACTTGTGGTAGATTTAACACTCAACCTCATCCATCAAAGGAACAAAGGGGCTTTGATTCCTTTGAAATTTGAAAAATCTTCCACAATCCTCTCTTATAGTGAATGGTATTCTAGATGTAGGTGCTCCTTGAGGTCCTCTTATTTTCTGCTATTGGATTTGCTACTTGTTTCCTTAGTTACCTATCTTGATGCTATTTTTTGTTGCTACAAGCCTTTTTGGTTCTACATAATTGTTCTTGCCTCCATGCGAGATGGACTCTCCCTTATGAAATCCAAGATCAGATTTGATAATTGGATATCTTTGTTTCTCATGAAAACTTTCCAAGGCCTTCGTACTCTTTTCTTAGTTCAATTGGTTTCTGTTTTATTCAAGCTACTTCCTTAACATGTCAACTTCACCTTCAAGCTATTTAACTTGGCCCTCCTCTTTATGCTAGTTTCTCATAACCTCTTTAATTATTTTAACTTCTTGTAGTTGGGTCATCAAATTAATTATCTCTCTTTTCATATCATCCTCCTTGTCATCACAGGTATGCAAAAGTTTTTCTTGATCTTTGCTTGTAGTTGTTAGTTTAATAACTTCAATAGATGGTTTTTCCACTGCATACATCGACAATTCATATTTAGCTTTAAGAAGCTTACTATCAATCTCATCTTCACCAGGAAACTCAACATGGCTATCATGATAATCATCCAAAGTATAACTGAAAAGAAGCTCATTAGTATTTATACCTTTAGACCCATTCTGTTGCATTACATTTGGTTCTCGTTGATCAGTAGAACCATTTGCACTAGCGGGATGAGAAACTTATGTTTGAGATTCTTTCTTGCGAGAAACCTTTTTTTTCTTATTATTACTCTTCTTGACCTATCCATTTCTAGTTCTATCACCTCCAAATAGCACTTGCATTATGTCCCAAATCTCCTTGGCAGATTTTAGATTTGTTATTTTCTTTGAATTTGCATTATGGATATTCTCATAAATTATGCATCTCGCTTGACCATTCTACTACATTACTTTAGCTAAAAGTGTACCTTGACCACATCCTTCACATACTAGCTTCCAAAGGTTAGATCGATAAGTTGATAATTTATATTTAACATTTTCATTACATAGCTTGAAATTTGTAACAATGAGGACACATACTCCTTGAAGATTCATTCTGTAAAAAAGATTCAAAAGTTTACCAACACTACCCAATTATACTCTTCAGAGATTACACTAAAACTAAGATCCCCCACTTTGATACCAATTTTTGGAAGCATGAACAATATTGAGAGGGTGGGGGGGTGAATAAGTGTCGTTCCCCAGGTCAATCTTTTTATCGCTTTTTCCTTTCTTTCACAATTAAGTAAATCATTCTTTAAAAAATAATTATCATATTAAACATTATTATATCATAACATGTGAATCATATGAGAAGAAACATATTAACCATCAAACACCATAATAGAAGCAATGCACAACACATTAATCATACGCACGAGGACACAAGATGTCAGGTGGAAAACCCAACTCGAAGAAACCACCTCTACATTTGTTTTCCCCTACTTATTATTATTATTCATAATATTCTTCTTTATGTCATATGTACTACCCAGCACCAATGTGCAAGACACAACTTGATAATCACATGAGAAACCCTCACTTTAAGTTAAAATCTTTCAAAACCCACCCCTTCCTAAAAAATTTAGGCCACCACCTACTGGAAGCCTCCACTCCCACAACTTTGTAGTCCTCCATGTATTGGATGCCCCAACACTCAATAGTATACTAACCACCACTCCCTAGTTCTTAAGCCTCTACCTGAAGGATATCGCTACACCCTGAATTCGCAAGCCACCACTTGCCCATTGAAAGCCCCAACATTCAAGCTCTCCTTGTGGACCTCATTTCACAATGTTTCATACTAGATCCATTTATCTCTACAATCAAACATTTGTCAGCCAAATTTCATCCATTTACATACCGGACTCACAACATCTCTTCCACTCAATCAACAATACAATCTTCATACAAATATCTGCAACACAATTAATCCATGCAATATAGATCTCTGTAATACAATCACTCACACAATCAGTGTACTCATCAAACTCAATAACCTAATAGCAACAGAAATATCAACATCATACTCATTCATCACTAACACACTCTAGCAAGCGTAAAAAAAATACAATTGTGCTACAACATTATACTCTTCCATGGAACTCCTGCAACAAAACTCAGATTAACAACACACTATGGCATAAATATTAGTAACAAGTGACAACAATACAATATGAAACACAGGCATGTTAAACATATAGTCTATAGATAGACAAAAAATCCATCATCTTCTAACATATGCTCAAAATATGATCTCTGATCTGCACCCTATCTATGCAAAACTATAGCTTACTCTCTGATTCTTTCTAACTCCTTCTATTTCACACTTCTTCCTTTTATAAATGAAGAAATATTCAATCAATACAATGTGATAATCCTCATTATATTTCACTTGATCAGCTTCTAGAATGCAGACCAACTGAAGTCAACTCAAAACCATCAAAAACCTTGGGAGAATACCCCAGAATATGCTCATGGAAATGCCCAAATCATAAATTTTTACCTACAGGAATCATCCCTAGAATTGAACTAGTTCCCAATGGTCATCATCATAGGGATAGTGTGGGATCTAATGGAGGCTTTTGATATCCTCGCTTTGTGTTAGTTATCATTCCAACGAAGTGGCTCTAACTTGGGGAAAATAAAAAATTCTCTACCCGAAACTAGCTGCCACTATGACACCACTTCCTAAAGCACCTCCAAGAGTTGTTCACACTTGAACAACACTTCAACAATCCTTTATAATCATTCTATAATCATCTTCATGACAATTTTTGTTAACATCGACACCCACATAACTAGCTGATTAGGGTTGACATATCCTTGGTTGACATCAATGCCAACACCATGTGGTCAACCTTTAATTAATTTTAAAATGGTAAGAACATCTTCATACTACATCATGAGGAAAATTTCATGCTTTCACAATAGTAAACGACCATATTTATGTTATTTATAGTTTCATTTCACCTAGATTCATGCACTTTTGTCATATGTCTAATACCATGGATTACAAAAACCATTGATGAATAATGTAAATCATTATGATAAAAAATAATGAATATTTGAATATGTAAGCTAATTGTAAGGTTATATATTTATTTTACTTTCTTTCACCTCTCAAATACCATGGTGGGAACCATGCTTTACCAAAATTATGGGCTTGGAAACCACCAACAATAGAAAAAAATTATTGACCATGTTAATTTAATGGAAAAGATGGATAAAAACCAATTTCCACTCGTATTAGTCCTTCCCCCTTAGGAAGAAATGGTCTCCATTGTGTTGATTTCCCCCTTCAAATGGGGAAACTTCTACCGAACTTGGCTTTGGGTGAGCCATTTTCCTTGGTATAGGAACTACTGTACTTTGACAATCCAATAATGTTGGATCATCTATTGTTGAGTTCCCTTAACTTGTGTGTCCATGATATGACTAATGGTTTCATTTTCCATGAAATTGGGTTTGAGATCTATTAGTTTCAACTTCTCTGCTATCTTTGATGTGTCCATTAATGGTGAAAAGTATGGCCAGAGGTGGTCAACATTGAACACTTGTTGTAAGCCAAGGAAGGGGGGAATACATAACTCAAAAGTATTTTCACCAATAGCCTTGGTTATGGTTTAGGCTCCATAGCGAAGTGGATGAAACTTATGACGGGTTCTTATAAGGTTCTCTTTATGCAAATGCAACCAAACCATGTCTCCGACATAAAACTTGTGTGGCATCTGATGTTTTTTTATCATGGTATTTATTGTCCTTAATATAGGATTTATGAAAAAGATTAGGGACATGTTTATGGATGTGTTGAAGCTCATTGGTGATTTTTATGGACATTTTGGCCTCTGATTGAGCATGGAAAGATTTTGTTTATATGGATGCACGTGATAGTGCTACATTAATTGGACCCAATGGTTGAAATCCTAGGCCCAATTGGAATGGGCTATGGCTAGTCAAGCTATGGAGGGATATATTGTAGTTGTGTTGAACATAGGGGATAAGTTCATCCCATGTGCATGGATGTTTAGATTTTTGCATGTGTAATATATGGATGATCATATTATTCATTATCTCAATCTGGCCATCAGTTTACAGGTTGAAGGAACTTGATTTAGTGAGCTTGGTTTCCAACAATGGCTAGAGGCTTGATCAGAATGTTATTAGGAACCTACAATCCTTATCTAATATTATGATATTTGGTATCCAAAAATGTACCCACACTTATTCAAATAAGAGCTTGGTAGTGGCCTCTGATGTGACATTCATTTTTCAGGCTATCAGAATGGTGATTTCATAAAATTGATCAAAACCATTAAAACACAGTCATTTCCTTACCTAGTTAAAGGAAGAAAAAACAAGTAATCCATTGATATCGATTTCTAGTGTTATAATTATGATTACACCAAGAGGGAGGGTTGAAATAGTGTAATGGCGAATTCAACCAATTTAAACAATTTCATGATTGACCATAACTGAAAACCTAACAATGCATCAATAAAAAAAATCAACACATATCAACACATGAGAACAACATGTGTACGTGGAAACCCTTGAAAACCAAAAATATTTTATCTTCTTCAATATTTAATTACAATAATTTGTATGCACCAACCTGCTAGAGGAACCAACCCCTAAAGATATGCAAGCATCAATTTTTGTAGGTTCCAGCTTTATTGAAGCACCAACCTATGACATCTACAAGCACCAACGTTTTTTAAGATCCAACCTAATTTCTAATCACGTATCGTGCACGCCAAATGGAGATCATGTGCCCAAGTTATGACCCCGCGAAGTTGGTGTTCCAACTAATCCCAACCAGGCCCACAAAATCTTCACACTTCATCTCATAGGGTTTAGTTTGGGATGTTTATGGTTTTTCATTTTTTCTAAATAATAAAAAGGAATATAAGCGTCATTGTAACATAGTTCACAAGGCATGTAACCATGGCATATCTTCTCAAATATAAGCTACCATCTCCCGAGCTAGTTTGTTTCTTTTCTGCATGTAAACAATTCTTATCACTTGTTACTGATTAATTGAAGTTATGTTTCATTGTATCTTTTCTTCGTTGTTTAAAGTTGTATTTCATTTTGTTTTTTCATAAATTAGGATCAGTAATATCAGAGTTGTATTCTCTTTTTTCTTTTTTTTTATGTGCAAGTCCCTAATGAGGTTAGGGTATAAGGAGTTGGAACTTGAACTGGTTGAACCCTTGCAAAGATAGCCTCACCACCCCGATGGCCTCCCATCGTAGAAGAAAATAAAGGTGAGGGGGGATGAGATCCTTTCAAAATATTACTCTAAGAGGTCCTTCAGAGACAAAGGAATCAGATGATGGATAACTTTTCCCAGATCCTTCGACAAGTATCAGTAGGCAAAGGCTTCATCCAACAGTCACTTCAGAGGCATCACCCCCTTTAAGGTACAATTTAACTTTGAAATTCCTATATTTAAAAGAAAAATAGATGTAGATTCCATAAATAAATGGTTAAATATGTTGGAAGGATATTTTTCGGTCCATAATTCTTCTGATGAGGAAAATATTACTTTTGCACTCCTCAAAGCCACCCCTTATGTCAAGGATTGGTGGGAAACTTACTGTGAGTATAGGGATGAAGAGGAAACCTCACTATTTTCAGTTACACTCTCCTGGAACTCCTTTTGAGATGTTTTCAAGGAACAATATTACCCTATCAAGATCTATTAAGATAACTACATAAAGTGGACCACACTATGGCAGGAAAGGGACCAAGATGTGTCAGTGCTCATGAACATTTTCCATACCCTATGAAAAAGTTGGGTATCAAGGATTCTGAGTAGCATCTGATAATCAAGTATCATGGCTTTATGCACAAATACAACTAGGAAAAAATGGAGTTCTTGGAAATCTTATCATTTGGTGCAGTGTATCCATATGTTGTGAGGATCGAGTAGAAATTTTAATGGAATAAGAGAGACTTTGGACCTACGAACTTGAAACGCATAAAATCCACCTCTAAACTACAGAATAAACGACAGAGCCAAGGTGGAGTGACCCAGGACAACCCATCGAAGCCACAAGCAAATAATAGCACCACGAAGATGAACAAGGACACTAGAAAGTGGTGTTATTTTCAAAAAGGCCCCATCCACAACACAAATGAGTGTCACACCAACTAGTCACTAGTGGTCGAGCTAAAAGTTTCAGAGTCAAATGCATGTTCCAACTCTAGGCCAGAACCTGAAAAGCGGAAAGACAAGGGGAATAAGATTATTGATGCAAAACCTAGTTCCATAGTTACCACCACCAACGTCCAAGATATTATGTCCAACTATCTAGAGGAGGGGGGGTGTCTCTTCCACTCACAAATGTGGGTGAAGGGTTCTCCACTATAGTTCATTGTTGATAGTGGAAGCCAAAAGAACCTCATCTCGGTAGAGGTCGTTAAGTGGTTGGGCTTTCTGATAACACCAGACCCACAACCATACGCCATTGAAAATATTATAAAATAATAGTGGAAATAATAAAATTAGATTAGATGACATCATCAAAAATTAGAGTAAAAAGAGAAAAAAATACTTTTTCAGCTCATATTTTCGAGTTATCTCCCTACAATTTTACTCAAATCTTGAGCAGGAGCACTTGTTGGATGTATAATTTAATTTTTCATCCAAGGAGTATCTATGGTTCATAATTTCGATGGACCCTGATACACAAAACTTGCAAAATACATGAAGAAAAATGTGATTGCAATCACATTTTCATGTATTTCTAATTTTTCATGTAGCAGGCTCCATCAAAAGTATTAAACATGGGTACTCCTTGGATGAGGAATTAAAATCCGCATCTGATGAGTGCTACCGCTGGAAATTTGAGTATAACTGTAGGGAGATAAGTTGAAAATATGAGTTGAAAATGTAGTTTTTTTGGTTTTTTTTTAATATTTTTACGTTTTAACTCCAAAAGTGGCGAATCATCCTCAATGGTTGACATCATCATATTGAATCCTATAGGTTATTGTAAAGTTTATTTCGGTTGTACATTTTTGTTTTGAGGCCCTTTTCTTACCTCTAAATTTTTCTAGTGAGGTTCTAATAAAACCCATAGATGTATGGAAGACCACCTTCAAATCCAAGGAGGTCATTTTTAAGTCGATCGTCATGCCCTTTGGGTAGACAAATAGCCTTGCAAACCTTCACAAACTCGTTCCTAGTTATATATGTGGACAACATCCTCATCTTTAACAAGAGTTGGGAAGAGAACTTGGAACATATTTGGTAGGTCCTTAAAACCCTGTGGAAACAAAAGCTATGTTCCAACTTGGAGAATGCACCTTTGGCATGAACCAGGTCCAATATTTGGGTTACATCATTGATGAGAAATTCATGCATGTGGTTCTTGCTAAGATCCAATTCGTTTGGGATTGTCCAACCATGACCACTTTAATAGAGCTTTGTAGCTTTTTGGGCCTTTCCAATTTCTATCGAAGGTTCGTGCTAGGATTCTCTCATATCACTTGCCCTTTGAGGAAAGTTGGTAAGGGTGGAGTCCCAATAGAAGGCATTTGAATTAGTGCCCTTGCTCTGCACCAATACTCATATTGTTAGACCTGCAACAACCATTTGAAATTAAGACAAATGCCCCTTACTATTCTATTGGTGCAGTTCTCACTCAGTAACGACATCTCGTGCCCTATCACAGTGAGACACTCTTCGATACAATTCGTAAATACCCCACCTATGATAAAGAGTTGTATTACATCATGCATGATTACCGATAGTGGAAACATTACATTTTTGGGAAGGAGATAATCATTCACACCACTGACCTCTTCAGTTTGTAAAAACATAAGGGAAGTTGTAGAATTACCACCATCATAAATGGTCCATATATATGCAAAAATTCCATCTAAACATTAATTATAATAAGGGAAACACCAATAATGTTGTCGCTTGCCTCATTCAGCCACTGGTTGTGGCACTAGCCAATGTCCTTGACTCTTGTGGGTAAAAGGCTTCTGGATGGCCACAACTTTACAAAAATGATCCAAAATTCGCCACCACATCTAAGATGTTGATGTATGGAAAACAAGTTCTAAACTTCCACCTCCAAGACGTATTGTTATGGCACTAGGAAGACCTTTGTGTTCCTTAAAGCGAGTGTGCCAATATGATTTGTGAGGCACACTACAGTTGGGTCGCAGGAAACTTTGGTGTACAAAAGGCAGTGGTAGTAATGCAAAAGTATTTTTATTAGCCAAACCTATAGCATGATGTTGGAAAATATATCAGATCTTACACTGCCTGTGTCATCACCAAGCCAACCATTAAGAAGTAAGGCCTATATTCTCCTCCACCTAATCCTAGCCGACCTTGGGAATCCATATCCACAGACTATATGTATTTTTTTCCTTCTACAAAGCCTGAAAGAAACTATGTATTTGTAGTTGTCGACATATTTTCTAAGATGACCATATTAGTAGTCTATAAGAAGAGTATCACACTAAAAGTCACTTCTAAAGTTTTCTTTGAATGAGTGTGGGTATATTTCGGGATATCGAAACGATTATATCATATCGAGATAGAAAGTTCCTAAGCACATTCTAGTTGAGCCTCTGGTCATTCTTGGACACCAAGCTCACGAAGTCGATTACATTTCTCCCCCATATTGATGGTCAAACTGTTGGGTTGTGTTATATTCTTTCCACGTAGTTAATAGGGGGTTTGAAGGGCACCCGTAACCCCACTTTATGGGGTCCGGGGCAGTGCCCCGGAAAATTTTGTTTTTGGACCATATGTTAGGTTGGGCAGACCCACCTATGGTTTTGTGCATGATTTTCACACATGTTTTTTGGACGTGATGGTTTTCGGTCCATGGTATTAGACGCGATGGTTTTTGGTCCATGGTATTGGATGCTTCGGCATGTATAAATATGTATTGTAACATTGAAAGGAACATAATTAAAAATCAAGTTGGTAGTCCCGGTTTTGGGATCTAGGGAAAAATCTCTGTGCATATGTGTTTTATGGGTTATGCTCTCGCATTGTTTATTTTCTTTGTTTAAGAATTCGTATGCAGGTAATTTCTGTACAGGGTTAAAACCTACATTTGGTATCAGAGCTGCTTTGGCTTCAAGGGGACGCCTTTGTTGCTGAGGGGTTTCGCTCGGCCCTGTGGTAGACCCTGTTCAGTGGGAGATCTGCGAGATCGATTCTGGTGGTGAAAGAAGATGGCGAGCAGTGGAAAGATAGAGATTGAGAAGTTCAATGGTCAGAATTTTGAGTTGTGGAAACTCAAGATGGAGGATCTGTTGGTGGATAAATATCAGTGGATTGCGGTAGATCCGGGTACTAAACCATCGGGAGTGACCGATGAAGAATGGAATAAGTTGGATCGGAAGGCAAAGAGCACAATACGATTGTGTGTCTCAGATTCAGTATTGCTGAATGTATCAGGGGAAGCTACGACAAAGGCTTTGTGGGTCAAGTTAGGGACTTTGTAACAATCTAAGTCTCTGGTGAATAAACTATTCCTGCGGAAAAAGCTATATAACCTAAGGATGAAAGATGGAGACTCGGTGGCAGAGCATCTGAATGCGTTTAATACTGTGGTAAGTCAGTTATTATCTGTTGATATTAAAATTTCATATGAAGATAAGTGCATCAGTCTGTTGTGTTCTCTACCAGATTCGTGGGATAGTCTGGTTATTGCAATAGGTAGCAATGCAACTGCTTTGCAGTTTGATGAAATAGTCTCAGCCTTGCTGACGGAGGAGATGAGACGGAAAAATATGGACAACCAGAATGGTGATGCCTTGTCTGTACGAGGACGGTCCCAGAACAGAAACAAAAATAAGTCATCAAGTGGGAGATCTAAATCTAGAGGGAGATCTAAATCTCCAGGAAAACCTACAAAGGTGGTGTGCTAGAAATGCGGAAAGGAAGGGCACTTCAGAAGGGATTGTAAATCTAAAGCTCCTGATAAAGGAAAGGGATCTGATGATGCTCCTTCTGCAGAGGCGAAAACCACCTCAGATGAAGGTGGGGATGTGTACTTGGCTTCTTCAAGTACACATGTAGATCATGAGGCATGGTTGATTGACTCAGGTGCATCCTTTCACTTCACTCCCCATAGAGAGTGGTTCTGCGAGTATGAGAAATACGATGGTGGTGATGTCTTCTTAGGAGATGATAGGAAGGCTAGAATCATTGGTCGGGGAAAAGTAAAGTTGAAGTTGCAAGGTGGAAGGGTTAGAACACTTCCGGGTGTTCTACATATTCCTGCATTGGCCAGAAATCTGATTTTTGTAAGCAAGTTGGATGATGCAGGTGTAAAGACGGTGTTCGAGAAAGATACCTGCAAGATGGTTCGAGGAGCACTAATATTAATGCGGGGAGTTCGGATTGGAACTCTGTACAAGCTGCAAGGTAGCACTGTTGTTGATGGGTGCAATAGTTCTATGGTTCCTGAAAATGGAGTAGAGAATCTAGTGGTCTCTGGAGAGAAGACCATGTTGTGGCATCAAAGGCTTGGACATATTGGAGAGAAGGGCCTTCGAATACTTCATGGTAAAGGTATGGTAGAAGGTATGAATAATAGCTCTCTGGATTTTGATTTCTGTGAAAATTGTGTATATGGGAAGCAGAATCGGGTGAGTTTCCCCTCTGGTGGTAAGAGGACGAAACAAATATTAGAGCTTCTGCACAGTGATGTGTTTGGACCTGTGAAGGTTCCATCACTGGGTAAGTCTGTGTACTATGTATCATTCATAGATGACTTCTCAAGGAATACATGGATATATTTTCTTAAGAAGAAATCTGAAGTCTTTGACAGGTTTAAAGAATTTAAGGCTCTGGTGGAAAATCAGACAGAGAAGAAGATAAAGGTGCTGAGGACAGATAATGGTGGAGAATTTTGCAGCAAGGAATTTGAAGAATTTTGTAAGAAGTGTGGTATAGCACGGCAGAAGACTACTCCATATACACCTCAGCAAAATGGAGTCGCAGAAAGAATGAACAAGACGTTGATGGAAAGGGCAAGAAGCATGCTCAGTGGTGCCGGGTTAGGACAGGAATTCTAGGCAGAGGCGGTGGATACTGCATGTTACCTGATCAACAAATCACCTTCATCAACGTTGGAGGATAAGACTCCACAAGAAGTATGGACTGGTAAGAAACCCTCTCTTTCACATCTAAGGGTATTTGGATGTGATGCATATGTACATGTTCCAAAGGAGAAACGAACCAAGTTGGATAGTAAATCTGAAAAGTGCATCTTTATTGGGTATAAGGATGGTTTAAAGGGTTATAAGCTTTGGAACCCAGTCACACGGAAGGTTGTGTACAGGCGAGATGTGTTGTTCAGAGAGGTAAAAGATGTTATTCAACATGAAGTCCAACCAAAGGAACCTGAGAAGATAGAGTTTGAGCCAAAGGAGGAAGAATCAGACTCTGCAGCAGAGGAGGAATCAGAAGATGAAGAGCCACAAACTCTGGCTGTGAGAAGATTAGTTCGAGAAAGAAGGCAGCCAGAAAGGTATAGTCCATCTGCTTTCAGTTCAAATTTCGCTTTGTCTGTTACTGATAATGATCCCAGAACTGTGAAGGAAGCAGTGGATTCAGAGGATGGAAAACTCTGGAAAGAGGCCATGGTCGATGAAATGGCATCTTTGCACAAAAATGAGGCTTGGGATCTGGTGGAGTTGCCGGCTGGAAGGAAACCCATTGGCAGCAAATGGGTGTTCAAGAAGAAGACAAATGCAGAATGAAAGGTGGAGAAATACAAAGCTCGGTTGGTAGCAAAAGGTTATTCCCAGGTGCCGGGAATTGATTTTGGTGATATTTTTTCTCCTGTTGCCAAGGTAACTTCTATTAGATTACTTTTATCTGCTGCTGCTGCTTTTGATTTTGAGGTAGAACAGATGGATGTGAAGACAGCATTTCTTCACGGGGATTTGGAAGAGGAAATCTACATGAAGCAACCTGAAGGCTTTGTGGTGAAGGGTAAGAAAGAACTGGTATGCAAGTTAAAGAAGTCTCTGTATGGGTTAAAACAGTCACCAAGGATGTGGTATCATAAATTTGATACATTTATACGGGGACTTGGATTCACCAGAAGCAAAGCAGATCATTGTGTGTATTTTAAATTAATTGGTGACCATATTATTTATCTGGTCTTGAATGTGGATGATATGTTGCTGGTTGGAAATGACAAAGAAATTATCCAGGATTTGAAGACCCAATTGTCCTCCAAATTTGACATGAAAGATCTTGGTGCTGCAAACTATATTTTGGGCATGGAAATTAAAAGAGATCGGTCAAAGAGGAAGCTCTGGTTAAACCAGCGGAAGTATGTCGAGACAATACTGCAGAGGTTTAATATGCAAGATAGTAAACCGGTGAAGGTTCCTATTCCTGTAGGTGTGAGGTTATCTGCTGAATAGTGTCCCAAGACACAAGAAGAGGAAGAGGACATGTCCTGTGTTCCATATGCAAGTGCAGTGGGTAGCCTGATGTATGCAATGGTCTGTACTAGACCAGACATTGCACATGCAGTGGGAGTATTGAGCAGGTTTATGTCAAAACCTGGGAAGGAGCACTGGACAGCAGTGAACCGGGTTTTCAGGTATTTGCGTGGCACTAGTGATTATGGTTTGTGCTACCAAGGAAGACCAAGATTGGACAGAGTGTTGGATATTCATGGCTTTGTTGATGCAGACTGGGCTGGAGATCTGGATCATAGAATATCTACAAGTGGGTATGTGTTTAACCTATTTGGAGGTGCAGTCAGTTGGATGAGTAAGAAACAATCTGTAGTGGCACTATCAACTACAGAGGCAAAATACATGGCAGCCACTCATGCAAGCAAGGAAGCAGTTTGGTTGCAAAGATTGTGTTCAAGTATGGGGTTAGTACAGGGAGCTATAAGAATAGACTGTGACAACCGAAGTGCAATTTTCTTGGCAAAGAACCTTGCTTATCATTCAAAGACAAAGCACATTGATGTTCAGTATCACTTTGTGAGGGATATGATAGAAGACAGAAAGGTGTTGCTGGTAAAGGTGGACACTTTGAAGAATACTGCAGATGCATTGACAAAATCTGTGAGCTCTGAGAAGTTCTCTTGGTGTAGAGAAGAAATGGGAATCTCAGGGATGAAAAAATGACTAAACTCTCCTGTGGCCCCCTGTGGAAAGAAAACAACAAGTGGGAGATTGTTGGGTTGTGTTATATTCTTTCCACGTAGTTAATAAGGGGTTTGAAGGGCACCCGTAACCCCACTTTATGGGGTCCGGGGCAACGCCCCAGAAAATTTTGGTTTTGGACCATATGTTAGGCTGGGCGGACCCACCTATGGTTTTGTGCATGATTTTCGCACATGTTTTTTTGGACGCAATGGTTTTCGGTCCATGGTATTGGATGCTTCAGCATATATAAATATGTATTGTAACATTGAAAGGAACATAATTAAAAATCAAGCTGGTAGTCCTGGTTTTGGGATCCAGGGAAAAATCTCTGTGCATATGTGTTTTATGGGTTATGCTCTCACATTGTTTATTTTCTTTGTTTAAGAATTCGTATGCAGGTAATTTCTGTACAGGGTTAAAACCTACACAAACAAAGGTTGTCAGTAGGATGATTTTGCACATACAACGTCTGTACATCTCTAAGAATCTACCAACATGCGATTAGAGTCTTTCCTATGTCCAACATAGTTATAAAAATATTTTCATAGCTCGACTGTCCACATCCCCTTTCAAGTGGGCCTAGGATTTATGCCGCATTGATGTTGCACTGCCTCTTGCAACTAGAAAGGAATAATCTTCCTATGTTCAACTAAAAGCTAATAAAGGCACTAGGTTTATCAAACACATTTAGCACATTGGCCATTAGGTTCATTACATATTAGATAAATCTAAAGCCTGGCAAGTACAAACTATGACATGATCAAAATCAAGTGCCACATAAGTTTCATGTGGATGAAAAATTTTGGTTGCATTTGCCGAAAGAACGCCTTGTCAGAGCCCATCGGAAGCTTCAACCACTATGATACAAACCTTACGCCATCACCAAGTTTATGGGAGATAATGATTCAAGGTTAGTACCCCCCCATTCCTTGGTTGTCACCCTGTATTCAATGTGGACCACCTTCGACCATACTTTCCAACATTGTTAGACACATCAGACATTGTTGAGTAGCTGACACAAATAGAGCTCAACCCACACTGCATTAAACAAGCCAGAACTGATCAGATCATGGAAACACAAACCAAGAACACTCACCAATAGAGGACCCAACTGTATCGGGTTGTCAAAGCTTACCAAATCCTACACCAAGGAAAGTGGCTCATCAGGGGCCTAAGTTCAACGAAAGTTTCCCCATCTCACCGAGGCACTGAACGCAATGGGGACCATTGGTTCCTAAGCGGGGAGGATTGATCAAGGTGGATATTAGTGGCCACACACCTATTCCATTTCGAACCCCAACACATTTTCATTTTAGTTTCCTTAATTCATGCATAACTTTTTATTTTTGGCAGTTTTTTAGGTCTTGAACTTTCGTAGCAATTTTGAGGCCCTAAACAGTGTTTTTTTGGAAAACGTGTCAAGATCATCGATAGAGGTAGGGACTTGCTACGTAAATTTGCTTTCCTTGGAGAAATATTTCTAACAAAGTATTTTGCATGCCAAATTGAGATCATATACACAAGTTATGACCCGAGGAGGTCCAACTAATTCCAACAGGTCCCTTAAACTTTTGGCACTTCATCTCCTAGGGTTAAGTTTTTGGATTTTTATGGATTTTTATTATTTCTAAATAATAAAAAGGCCACCAAGCCTCATTGTAACATAGTTTAGAAGGCACGTAGCCATCAAATCTATTCTTAGAGATAAGCTACCATCGCTTGATCTAGTTTTTTTCTTTAATGTGTGTAAACAATTTTTAGCAATTTCCATTTATTAACTGTAGTTATATTTCACTGTATCTCTGTGTCAATTTTTAAATATATATTTCATTTCATTCCTTCATAAATGTAGATCAAGCAACCTGCTTTGAACCAATTGCTGCAAATATTGAGAGGGAGGCGAATCATTATTTCACTTAATTTAATTAATTTTTTACTTTAAGATTAGAAAAATCAAATAATATAATTAGCATCAAATAACATCACATGAACAACACTCAAGTAATTTTACTTACAAACCCTTTGTGGGAGAAAACCACAAAATGATTTCTAATATATCTTGATGAGAAAAATTATTTATTAGCGCCAACTGAAGTGAAGCACCAACCCCCTAGTACTTTTCTAAAAAAGAATTTAGTTTTATCAGGATGCACCAACTCCCTTTTAGCATCAATTTGTTTCCCTAGAACCAACCTACCACTGCTAAGATAATAGGAATTTTTTTGGGCTCTCGTACCAAGGATAATGACCTACTTTTAATAGCTTTTAATCACTTCAATGTTGTATTGTTGATACATGCCCAGATCACAGTCTCTGGGTCTACTCATTTAAGATTGGTTGTTTTAGATCTTACTTTTAAATCATTAACCGTTTTAATGAAAATTGTCATTCACCTTAATCATTAGAAAATATAGTACCAATCGTTAACAAAAGAAGGCTCATACCTCATATTTTCACATCAACTGTAAGAGGCATTGTCATCATTATATTGTAGACGATGAAATTTAGAGTTATCACTATGTATGTTCCTCCATGTTCACTCTATTACTTCAGATATGTCCATAGATTTGTCATCAGATATTCACTTGGAAGTGCCCTAAAACCAAACTTAATCTTCCCTTTAATTCTACTTGTAGAATGTTCCCAACTAGGCCCTTAAACCTTCTTTTAAATAAGCCTTTAGATAATGACATAACCAGACCTTAAACCTTTCATTGATTATGCTTTTGACTAGACCCTAATATTCTCTTTAATAGCTTCTAGAATAAGCCTTAAAACATGCCTCACTCAGTCCCTTTGATTATGACCTAATTAGGTCTAATCACGACCCTTGTCTATTGCTTAAGAAGCCCTTAATTTTGCTTATCTTTTGATAAGATTCAACCTATTAATATACTCTACAATTCATCCCTTAAATTCAATACTTTTCCTGCTTGATGGTGATATGAAACTTAGCGAAATCAACTTCCGTATAAGGCTTGGTTTAAGAAAATTTTTAACCTCCTAATCAACCCTTAAAAGGGTAACTAGAACTCGGTCTTCTTAACCTTAATGTGCCCTCAAACTAGGTCTTTGATCAGGCTGAATTTTGCTTCAAGAATGGCATCAAATCAGGATAAAATTTTCCTCAGAAATGGCCTCAGATTAGGCCAAATGTTACTTCGGAGATGGTCTTAGATCAAGCCAAATTTTGAATAAGATATGGCCATAGATTAGGGAAACTTTTTCCTCAGAAATGGCCTTTTAACCCCTTTACAACTTGGTCTAGACTATGCAAGTCACCTTAGAAAAGAAAACAAAAAATGAAACCCAAGAAAATGAATTCGCTTTTTCCCTGCTTCAGATATTCAACAACGCCCTTAGCCTCAGAATTTCAGAGCTTATTTTCTTGATTTTGCTTGTGAGAAATTGATACACTTAAGGTCTCATGGCTACCCTTATTTATATCTGTGAATGGGGGGATAAAAGAAGGTTTGACGTACCGTATTAAAATTAATTTCAATTTAAAAATTAACCCCATGATGAGATCAACCTGAACTTCCTTTATAAAATCATTTTCAAAATAAAAATTCTTCTTTTTAGGGATGCATTGGCAAATATTTTAACAACGAAATGGTTGAGATCATGGCCCTCTTTTTAATTTCCAGGACCCATATAATTTACCCAAAGTCCAACAAATTAATTTTTATACCAAAATTTAGACCAAAACATCCTTCATTTGGGGCACCTTGACCATGACTATGGGGCTTTGTTTTTAGGAGGGCATATCTCCTCAACCGTGAGGAGCCACATGTTATGCCACCTACCATTGGAAATGGCATGAAGAGAAATATTGGATGATAATGGTTTAGAATACATGTTCACGTTCATTTTCCATAACAATAACGAGCAAAGTAGGGCCTCTTCTAGCTTCTACTGAAGTTGACATCAATGACAACCAATTTTCAACAATCAGAGATGTATCATGAGATAAGTTCTTTTATGCCTATCTAGGCATACAAGCCATTTATTATATATATATATATATATATATATATATATATATATATATATATATATATATATATATATATATATATATATATATCTATATATATATATATATATAGATATATATATATATATCTTGTATCGAGTGATAAGTTATGGGACAAAGGTGCCACCACCCACAGATGATGTATTTCCAAGGCCTTAACTTCAACAACAAAGTGCAATTCATAAGACATAATGCAGGGTGGCACCATAATGATGTAATGGCTCGGTGCACTTCAATGTTTTAAGTTGATGGTATGTAGCCTTGTGCAGATTGCGATGGCCTCCATGCCTCCTCTATCATACCCAACTTTCCTCTCCGATATGGTTGTGACATCGATCTTATTTAACAATGGTGTTTGGTTATTTGTTTTTTAGGGCTCTGAGTCCTATTGGCTGGTCCTATCCTTGGGGTTGTCTCTGTTTGCAACAATGTTTCCTCTCTTAAGTTGGAAGGGGGATTTTGCGTTTGTGTTGGGAATCTCCATAATATCATTGAGCTCCTTGATAGTCTCTTCTTATTTGTAGTCTTCAAATTGTTGCAACAAGTAGATTCTCTCCTCTGCATCCTTGTTCTTATCATCTTCTAATGCTCCCACCTGCACCTCCATTCTCTGCTCTCCCTCTTTGAGAAAGGAAGTTTACTACAATGGTAGTAGCTCTACTAGTGGGGAAGGCCCCTCTCAAGCAGTTTAGTCTCTATTTTATTTAGGTTTCCATCGGCAAAATTTTGATCCAATGGTGTGCTCTACCTCCTCCCCATGGCTCATCTCTCTTGCCAACTCTTGTGGCATCTGCTCTCCCCTTTTATTATTGGCCCATGCTATTAACACTATAGCTGACATGGTACATCAATGAGGTTGGGCGCGAAGGGGTGGTATGTAGGTTGTGGTCAAGAAAGCTCCCAAGCCAGATTTTGTGTGGAGCCCTCAGCATGGGCATACATAAAGAAGATTCTAAATATGGCCTATTAAGAAGTTTGGTAGCTTAAGGTGGAGGTAGCCATTGACTCACCCCACAACTTTAACTAAGAGGTTTTAACTTAGTACAAAATCCTGCTAGGAAAATTCATTATGGATAGGAATATTGCTAAGGAGGAAATGCTTTTGTTTTCCTTCATTGTCCTTTTGTTTTTGTTCTTGTCTTTGTTGAATGGTTCGATGATTACTTTCGAGCATCCATTGACCTCCCATATTACCTTGTGGTAACACCAACGGCTGCGACCTTTCACTTATCCTTCAGGTCAGCCCATCCTCCATCTACATATGTGCCTACCCCTATATATATGTCTGCCCAACTCATATAAATTATGTCGCTTCCCTCTACCGTGTAGTTATTCAGGTCAACCCATGCCACCCCTCGCCCAGCTCGTCGGTTCGCCTGCTCACTCATCCACCGTCGCGCAACCCACCAATCGCTCCATGTATTAAGTGTGGGCGCCCCTGTTGCCCATGGGTACCTCGCCCCGGCGTGTGCCTACCCTGGTGCCCCACTCAGATTGCCCGACGCACCCGTCTGTCGCACGTTTCCATCACATAACTCATCACATGACTCGGCCGCATAAAACCAAAACTCCACCTCTGAGTCGCCTTTAACCAAATGTAGTAACTCGAGTCACCTTTAACCGAATGCGGGTGCTCATCGCACTTCCGTTACGACCACGTGTGTAACGTCCTGCGGTTCATGAGCGACCGGGCGCGCGCTCCTTCATCCACGCGATGCGACTAAGGCATAAAAACAACGAACAACCAAGGGCGAAATACATGCGTATAAGAGAGTTGGCGTTCATGTTTATATATGGGCGAGTCGAGGGGAGCTCGTCATGAAGCCGACCATGGAGCATGACAAACAAAGGGCGAGCCGACCATATTTTAGCGTCGTTTGTGTTTGAGGACGCGTTGGTTGGAGGTTGTGGAAGGGTTGGCTGAGGGCATGACCGCCACACGAAGGAGGAGTATAAACAAGCGGAGGTGTATGGCATTTGGCCATCGATCATCACTCATCTTCCATTGTTCAAACAAGAGGTGCGAGCGAGTGAGGGCCGCAGCAAAGGCGCAAGAGATGTGCCTGCTTGCCAGGTGGTGTACACGGGCTGCACGAGAGCTGGGAGGATGGTTAAAGGTGCGGGTGGAGGGCGTTCTAAGGTGCCCGCCCACCGAACGTGGAACGGGTTTTGGATTACGGTTGGTGTGGGTTGTGCACGGGTGTGCCCGCCCATTTGGGCAAAGGAAAATTTGTGTTCGGTTGTGTGTTGTATTTTGGTTGAGAGTTGAGGCAAGACCAATGTGCACTCTTGCACGGGTGGGTGCCCAACTCGGGTGAAACGCCGGTAGACCGAAGCTCCCTGTCATTGTACAAAATCTTCTTATATATATAATAAAAGAATTCTCTTGCATATGATGTGTTCCTGGTTGTTCTATCATGCTTGTTATTAATGGTTTTCGTACATTAATATAATAGTACATGTTTATGATGAATGTTAAGGCGTATTTCATAAAGTAAGCTAACAGTGGAGAATGTTAACTACTTAGGTGGTGCCGCACCCGGCCAATTTAAGGAAAAAAGGATTGGGGGCATGACAGGTCGTATCAGAGCAGGTTCACAGGTGGTGAAGCCGTTGCTTGATGAACACAAAGAACAAACATGTATGCAGGGAAAAGTTATGGAGAAACCGTGGATTAACAGTCTGGGTTTCATGGACTTGATGGTTCATGGCAAGACCATTCAAGCTCTGGTGGACATGGGGGCCACTCATAACTTCATGATGACATGGTTAGCAAAATAGGTTGGGCTGATGATCTTCCCATCGAATGTGGAAGTCAAGGCAGTGAACTCTAGAGCTAAAGTGGCGGGTTTGGCACACAAAGTGCCTGTGCAGATAAAAGACTAGAAGGGTCAGTTGGACTTCACAGTGATGGAGATGAATGAGTTTGATATGATACTCGGACAGGATTTCTTGAAGGGCAACAAGTCTATTGTTGTCCCCTTCTGTGATGAGGTGGTGCTAGTTGGACAGTCACAAACTTGGACTTTGCCCACTCATAGGCAAAGGAGGGAAGTTAAGGTGCAGCATGTTTCGGCACTAAGTTTGGAGAAGGCTATGAAGGAGTCAGATATGGAGAAATATGCGGTGATGTTCAAGGGAGTCGAAGGTGATGGAGTGGGAACGCCTATTCCAGCCAAGATTTCTGAGGCACTGACCAAATATGCGGATTTGATGCCTGATGAACTACCAAAGAAGCTTCCACCAAGGCATGTAGTGGACCATAGCATTGAGCTGGAGCTAGGAAAGCAACCCCTGGCTAAAGCACCTTATCGGTTGTCAGGACCTGAGTTGGAGGAATTGAAATGACAGTTAAAGGAGTTAATTGATGCAGGTTTCATCAGACCTTCAAGGTCCCCTTATGGAGCTCCGGTATTATTCCAGCGGAAGAAGGATTCGAATGAGCTACGGATGTGCTGTGATTACCGTATATTGAACAAGCAGACGGTAAGGAACAAGTATCCTTTGCCATTCGCTACTGATTGCTTTGACAAGCTTGCGAAAGCCCGAGTGTTTTTAAAGATGGACTTGAGGCATGGGTATTATCAGGTGCAGATGGCTGAAGGAGACGAGAAGAAGACCGCGATAGTAACAAGGTATGGTAGCTTTGAGTTCCTTGTTATGCCATTCAGGTTGTGTAATGCTCTTGCTACGTTTTGCACTTTGATGAATGATGTCCTACGACCATACTTGGATTCGTTTGTAGTAGTGTACTTGGACGATATAGTGGTGTTCAGTGACAACATGGAGGATCATAAGAAGCATTTGGCAATGGTGTTCGAGGCACTGAGGGCAAATCAGTTGTTCTTGAAGAAGTCTAAGTGTGTGTTCGCTCAGACCAAGATTCCGTTCCTTGGGCATATTGTTGGTCAAGGGTACATACGGATGGAGCCAAGCAAAGTGAAGGCGATCGAGGATTGGGTTGAACCGAAGAATGTCCATGAGATGAGGGTGTTCTTGGGCATGACCAACTACCAACGAAAGTTTGTAGAGGGGTACTCCAAGGTAAGATCATCACTGACAGACCTATTGAAGAAAGACAAGAGGTGGAGTTGGACGGATAAATGTCAGAAGGCATTTGATGATTTGAAGAAGAGGATGGTTACAACATGATACTGAAGTTGTCAAACTTGGAGTGACCGTTTGAGGTACACACTGGTGCCTTGGATTTTTCCATAGGAGGGGTTCTTATGCAAGAAGGGCATCCGGTGGCGTATGAGAGTCGGAAGTTGTAGGATAGAGAAGGAAGGTCTCCGGTCCATGAGAAGGAGATGACTGCAATCATTCACTGTCTTCATGTGTGGAGGCATTACCTGATTGGGAAGCCGTTTGTTGTCAAGACTGATAATGTTGCAGCAAGTTATTTTGCATCACAACCGAAGCTTTCTGCAAAGCAAGCCCATTGGTAGGACTTCTTGGTAGAATTCGACATGACTATCGAGTATAGACTGGGAAGACACAATGTGGTAGTAGATGCCCTTAGCAGGAAGGGACAAATTGCAGCATTGGAGGGAGAAGACCAGGCAACTAGGAGTAGGAGTCGAGTTCAGATGTCAGAAGAGATGCAGAATAAGCTCAAGGAATGTGTTGAAATCGGTACTTTGGCGCAAAATATAGTGAAGCAGATAAAGGAGGGGAAGACACGAAAGTTCTTTCTACGAGATGGATTCTTATTCTTTGGACACTGACTCTATGTTCCAAAGTCATCTGGGCTTAGGAGGCACCTTTTGAAGGTGTGCCATGACTCGCCATGGGCTGGCCACCCAGGGATGCGTCGTTCTTTGGCATTGTTGGAGAGAGGATTCTTTTGGAAGAAGATGCGGGAGGATGTAGAGGAGTATGTACATACGTGCATCATTTGTCAGCAGGACAAATCGGATACTCAGAGGCAAGGAGGACTGTTGCAGCCTTTACCGATTCCTGAGAGACCATGGATGAGTGTCTTGATGGACTTCATCACTCAGTTGCCAAAGGTTCAAGGGTATAATGGGATAATGGTCGTGGTTGATCGTTTTTCCAAGTATGTTGTCTTTGTTCCAACAAAGATACCGTGTGGAGCCAAGTGGACTGCGGAGTTGTTCTTTAAGAACATAGTGAAGTATTGGGGGATGCCATTAAGCATCGTGTCAGATAGAGATCCGCGTTTTACAGGCAAATTTTGGACCACATTATTCAAGTTAGTCCGGACAGAGTTGTTGATGAGTTCGAGTTACCATCCACAGACAGATGGGCAGATCGAGAGGATCAACGCATTGCTGGAGGACTACTTGAGACATTATGTGACGGCTGATCAAAAGAATTGGCTTGAACTCTTAGATATTTCTCAGTTTAGCTACAATATTCAAAAGAGTTATGCGACGGGGTATAGTCCATTTGAGTTGGTGAATGCGCAGATGTCGGTTGCACCGCATACTGTAGTGACAGGAGGTTTCTTGTGGAGTCCTCATGCGAAGAAGTTCATGAAGGTTTGGGATGAGACCTTGGAGTTGGCACAGTTGCACTTGCACGAAGCTGCAAGGAGAATGAAGAAATATGTTGATCGAGGAAGACGGGATGCGCACTTCAGTGTGGGAGATATGGTGTTTCTCAAAATTACTAGGGAGCAGTTTCAGCCAGCCAAGGGGACTGCGAGCAAACTGACACGGAAGTATGAGGGACCATTCTGAGTGAAGAAGAGAGTGGGGGAAGTTGCTTATGAGCTGGAGCTTCTGCACCATATGCACATGAAGCATCTGGTTTTTCACATGAGTCAGTTGAAGAGATGCAGACTTGATGCTGATCATCCAGAGAGAGCTGAACCGCCGAGAGGACCAGCCGGGATTGTGGACAAGCCAGGACTGGAGTTGGATAAGATTTTGAGCTTCAGAACTACAGGGATTGCTTGCCACATGAAGCGAGAATTTCTTGTCCGATGGAAGAATTCACGGAGGAAGAGAGTTGGGAATTAGAGGACTCACTTTGGAGATGGAATAAGAATATTGAGAAGTATGATAGGAAGCTTGTGAGGCAGTCGGGATTGTCGAGGGCGACAATGATTTCAAGTGGGGGAGGATGTAACGTCCTACAGTTCATGAGCGACCGAGCACGCACTCCTTCCTCCACGCGATGCGACTAAGGCATAAAAACAACGAACAACCAAGGGCGAAATACATGTGTATAGGCGAGTTGGAATTCATGTTTATATATGGGCCAGTCGAGGGGAGCTCGTCATGAAGCTGACCATGGAGCGTGAAAAAAAAAGGGCAAGCCGACCATATGTTAGCGTCGTTTGTGTTTGAGGACGTGTTGGTTGGAGGTTGTGGAAGGGTCGGCCGAGGGCATGACCGCCACGCGAAGGAGGAGTATAAACAAGCAGAGGTGTGTGGCATTTTGGCCATCAATCATCGCTCATCTTCCATCGTTCAAACAAGAGGTGCGAGCGAGTGAGGGCCGCAACAAAGGCGTAAGAGATGTGCCCACTTGCCGGGCGGTGTACACGGGCTGCACAAGAGTTGGGAGGATGGTTGAAGGTGCGGGTGGAGGGCGTTCTAAGGCGCCCGCCCGCTGAACGTGGAACAGGTTTTGGATTGCGGTTGGTGTGGGTTGTGCACGGGCGCGCCTGACCGTTTGGGCAAAGGAAAACTTGTGTTCGGTTGTGTGTTGTATTTTGGTTGGAGTTGAGGCAAGACCACTGTGCGCTCTTGCACGGGTGGGTGCCCAACTCGGGTGAAACGCCAGTAGAGCCAAGCTCCCGGTCATTGAAAAAATCTTCTTATATATATAATAAAAGCATTCTCTTGCATATGATGTGTCCCTGGTTGTTCTATCATGCTTGTTATTAATGGTTTCCGCACATTAGTATAATAGTACATGTTTATGATGAATGTTAAGGCGTAGTTCGTAAAGTAAGCTAACAATGGAGAATGCTAACTACTTAGGTGGTGCCGCACCCGGCCAATATAAGGAAAAAAGAATTGGGGGCGTGACAACGTGCCTTTAACCGCAATCGTCAGTTTTTCGACTATCTCGGGTGCTCGCCAACTCAAGGCCTTAACAATATCTCTCCCCTCCTCACACAATCACTCATTCGGCTTGTCAGAGTCTGCGGGTTAAATAGATGCGATAATGAATTTCAGATCTGCTCATTCGGCTTATTAGAGTCTGCGGGTTGAATAGATGCGATAATGAATTTCAGAACTGACACTATAGGAAAATTAGAAACAGGTAATCAAAACCCTAGCAAAGCACATCCTCCAATGGAGATTGTTTCCCTCGTCATTCTCATAATTAAAAATAAATTAAAATTAAAATTTATATATTGATATAAAAATTTTAAAATTTAAATAAATTATTATATAAGTCATATTTTATAAATACCGTATAACGGTTTAATAATAAAAAATTAGATACATACCCATTAAATTTACCCTTTTATAAGGCAGATGATCGACCTTTCAGATGGGTAGCTGCTGATGATGAAAATGGAAACGATTATTAACATGGCGGAACATTCTACTTGGGAGGACCCCAATTAAAACCTGCTGATCAACCGACATGGAAACCTGCTGATCATTTCAATATTCACACTAATGACTATTGCTTAACCATTGTAATCATGTCAAATCTCTGACACTAATGACTATTGCTTGAATTTTTAATGGCAAACACGCTAACGCATTGAATCTCGTCCTTTCTTTCAAGTGAGACGAGGAGAATATTAGTACGTTCATAAACCATATCCTCAAGATAGAAGATTCCATGGCAACATTATTGACTTCCTCTGCGGTGTTTAATATTTGCCTAAATAAAAGCAGGTGTAAAAATTCAAATATAGTATTTAATGTTTACCAAATAAATAGCCAGAATAAAATTTCAAATCAATTGGTTTATTCAAACACAGCTTAAAATAATTTAAATCAAAATCCAACTATAAATAAAATTTAAAATATTAAAATTTAAAACTGGATTCCGTTGATTGTGCAATCAAAGAAGTGTGTACCTCCACAATTCGGACCGACCAGACATTTTAGGTGTTGGACGGAACAACTGGCCTCGGCTTCTGTGACAACTTTTTCCACCAAACTCAAGACCTTTTTACACGCTCTTTTCCAAAAGATCATCGAGAAAAGTTGTGAGAACGAAGGCCAACGCAATTTCCCACTCCATGCCCTTGTCATCATCCAAATTGAATTGCAGCGTATATATCTATTGTTCTCTATGTCTACTACATGCCACTGCTCAGATTTATTCATCAATGGCTTCCGTCTCAGTCTGCTCTCCTTTATACTGCATTTCCTTTGTTTTTATATTGTTTTTCCTTTCTCGCTTTAATGCGTTGAGCCATCAAAAGCTTGAGACTACTTATCCATTGAATGTGAGTTACCTCCTTAATTTCAATCCTAGTGCAACTTCCCACCATTGTGAGGGCCATGGATTTCCTCTCTTCTCCACATCTAGTACTTCTACTGCTGCCGCATGGCCTTCATTTCTGATAAGTGCTCTCATTAAAAGAATGAACGGCCACGCCAATGCGAATCTCACAGCTTCCAAGGCTGCAGCCACGGACGGAGTGTCTTTTAGCTACGGCGATACTCTCATGGTGGAAGTCATGGTGGGAACTCCTCCCCAAAAGCAACAGATGGTGCTGGACACAGGCAGCGAGCTCTCCTGGCTCCACTGCGCGCTCAATGCTTCTTCGAATCCCCCTCCATTCGATCCCACTCTCTCGCCTTCTTACAACGCCGTACCCTGCAACTCTCCCGTCTGCACTCAAAAAACGGCCGACTTCCCCGTTCCCGCCAGCTGTGACGCCAAACGTCTCTGTTATTTCACATACACGTACGCCGACGGCACTGACGTAGAGGGAAACATCGGCAGCGATGTGGTTACTCTTCAACTTTCAAGCCCAACGGCGGCGCCTCTCCGAATTCCCGGTGTGGTGCTTGGATGCGCTTCTTCCGCGCTGCCGGGCACGCCGGGTCTGATGGGTCTCAACCGTGGGGCTTTGTCCTTCGTTTCTCAACTGCAAACCGCCAATATTCCGCGCAAATTCTCATACTGTATCGCCGATCGTTTCCTTTCTGCGGATTCTCCAGGTGTCCTCTTCTTTGGAAATTCTCCTATTGCCAAATATTTGAATTACACGCCTCTGTATACAATACCACTTCGGTTACCATATTTCGACAGAGCAGCCTACAGTCTCAAATTAGTGGGCATTAGGGTTGGAAACAACCTTCTCCCCATCCCCAAGTCTGTGTTCCTGCCAGACCACACGGGCGCCGGGCAGACCATGATCGACTCCGGGACGCAGTTCACTTTCCTGGTCGGGGAGGCCTATGTTCTACTCAAGCAGGAATTCGTGCGCCAAAACCACGGGCTCCTAATGAATCCCTTGGGGGGGAGTTTTGCGTTCCAAGGAGCTCTGGATCTCTGCTACCGGCAGCCCGTTAGCTCGCAATTCCCACAGATGTTGACCCCCGTGACGCTGCTGTTCGACTCGGCACAAATCACAATAGATGGTCATCAGCTACTATATCAAATACCCCAAAGCAGTGCAGGCAGTAATGCTGCAAACGGCATGGTAATCTACTGTTTCACATTCGGTAATTCGGATTTGGTGGGGATTGAGGCCAACATTATCGGCAATCACCACCAGCAGAATCTGTGGATAGAATATGATCTCCAGAATTCGCGCATTGGATTTGCCAGTGCTCGCTGCAACATCAATTGACCGCGAGATCCACCATTACTATTTATTTATATTGTTGTTAAGGACCCGCTTGCCTTCGTTTTGAACATACTACTGCCCTCTGCGGATATATCTAGTAATATCGGGCGTTAAAGTTGTCACGGCCGCTTGTAACTACCAGGATTTCAATTGGGTTTCAGTTCTTACCCTGAACTAATTTGTTTAAAGATTTATCTCCAATCCTACACACGTTTTGTCAAAAAAAATATTCGCCCCGCAAATATGTATTTACATACCATTATTGAATGGCTCAAAAGTTTAAAGAGTTACAACATTGTAAAAAATTATATCACTTAATTAAACATAAACATAAAAATGAATAAAAACTAAGTGAAAAATGAATAAAAACAGTGAGACTGCTCCAATTACATTTTATTCTTGGAGGATGGTCATTAATTCAAATGGATTATGAAATTTTAAATTATAACATAAAAACTCTTTAAATTATAATTCGGTGATGATAAGATTGTAAATGGCTAAAAATATATAAAATTAGCGCAGCCAAACCTGGATAATTATCTAAACACGGAACTCATCTTATATTCAACCATATGTATATATATAATTTAAATAAACTATAATTTAATTTTAAATTAGTTTTTGAATTAAAAGTTAGTATCTGATTAAATATTCATATATTTAAAAAAACATGTAACAAGATTTTAGTTATGAAAATTTATTTCTGCTATCATAAAAATTTATATCATTTATAATATTAGTTTAATAATGCTATATCCAGAAAAACATACTATTTATCTCATAATAATTAGTGATAATTAAATTAAAACACTAAAAACTTATATTCTAAAATAAACAAGCTCATGAACATAAATATAATAAAAAATAATAAATGGTACCAATAGTGGAATCCAGAAAAATGAAATTTTATAGTTCAAATGGATTGGCAAGTACTTTTCAGAACCTCCTAGATTGGAATCTTACCAATTGAAATCTCATCAGAAATCTCGTGTTTATGATTATCAATTTGTTTAGTTTTGAGTTTAATTATTTTTTTGTAAGTTTGGTAGGACTACCAATTGAAATCTCATAAGAAATCTCATGTTTATGATTTTGTTTAATTTTTAGTTTAATTTTTTTTGTAAGTTTATAGGACTCTCCAATTTTCATTTTTACATTTCAATTATTCACCCCACTACGGGAGCTTACCACAAGATTCCTACCCAAGATCTCTAGTTCGATGAGACTTTGTTCCACGACCATCACTTGAGCTACCCAAGCTCACGAGTTTTAAAAATTTGAATACATCTAAATGATATGTTTTTTCAATAAAAAGTAAATAGAATGTGTAGATTTTGGTAAATTTGAACAGTAAAATGGTACGCCAATTTGACAATAACAAAAATTTAAAATTTTGAGAAGGTTAAAATCTTGAACAGAAGTTTAATTGTGTTAAACCTAACTGTGTACAAAGTTTAATTACTAAAACAACCATATTAGTAAATATAATTGATATAGGCGAATAAGCTTATGTCAATCACATTCACAACTATATTAGTAGTAAATATTATAGATACATATATCAATATATGTACAATCACATTATTAAGTATAGTTGATAGAAGGGATAGAAATTTATAAAAATAAATAAATTAATATTAATAAATATATAATTATTATAGTAATATTTATATGATAAATTATATTATAAAATATAAATACAATAATAATTCTAAAAATTTTAAAAAAATTTATAATAATCATTATTATATTGTAATAAAATATTATTATTATATTATAATAAAATGATAATATTACTGATAATAAAATTGTTATCAAAATGCTGTAGGCCAACTTCACACCAACGAAAAACTTAAAACCTTGAGAATGTTAAAATCTTGAACAGATGCATGACTGTGTTAAACCTAACTGTTTTTCTGTCTGATCATAAACAGAGTTGTATTGCACAAAGTTTTATACTAAGTATGAAGACAGTTCTATCCTCGACTGTGCCTTCTTATTATATAATAATATTGTTAAGAATTTAGTTCTAAATCTATCCATATCATTGAATTTTAAAATCATAAAATATTATTTGGAACCGTCTGTATAACCAGATTCTTACCCCCTATATATATATATATTCAAAATGAGAATGAGAAGGTTCCATGAGACCATAAAGAAACGGTTGATATCATCAGAAAACTGCACCGACATTTTCTCCAAAATTACGTCATATTAATATCCGTAGCTCTGTTTTGATCAACTCTTATCCTACATGAGATTAACACTTCAACAACATAATGACCAATAGTGGCAGGAAAATTTTAATGACTTTGATGTCACTTTACGTCGAGGTTTGAAGCACTGCTCATCCAACCAAGATGTCAGTGTCCACACGTCTGCACGTAACGCTACCTTTTTTTCTGAATTGCACGGAACGCTACTTACTCAACGGTGTATGACATGTTTCTATCTGCAACGTCGGTCACAGTAGAGCAGTGGCTAACCAGCTTGTCATAAGGCATTAAATGTTGGGGAGATGCAGGCTGGATAACCTGCTTACACGCGAATTCTGAAACTGGACACTAAATAAGAAATGGGAATTTGCGTGTAAGCGGGCTATCCAGCCTGCATCTCTCCGGGCACCTGCATCTCTCCGGGCATTTAATGCCCTATGGCAGGCTGGTTAGCCGCTGCCGGCACAGTGGGATAGGTAGGAGTGGTGTAATTTTATTTTAATTTTTTACTGATTTTTTGGTTTAATAATTTATTTAATTTGCAATGGGATAGAATTCATTAAAATTACAGAGAAATTTTAGAAGGATTTAAATTTACGTATAAAAATAATCTATTTAAACAACACAAATCAAAATTTATCTATAAATTTATTTTTAAATTCCAACCTAAAATCAACCAAAAAATTCAAAAAATTCTCACTTAAAAACAAATCGATCAATAAGCTACAGGAATTTTATAAGGCTACGGTTTTCTGATGATTGAGGAAAGCTCAAAGCTGTTTCGCAATAGCCACTACTGCTCTGTGAAAACGACTGTGAACAAAAAAATTCAAAGGATTGAAGTAATCCTATCACAATGTTGCCAAGCTGGTACCAATCTTACTTTTGGGTCCAGTTTTTTAATAAATATTTATAAAGTATTCAGACTTTGGGGTGGAAGAACCTCATTGATACAGGCCCACTTAATATAAAGATAACGTGTCTTACCAATGTAAGATGGGGAATTTTTTTAGATCATTCATTGCTCTAACATCGCTTTCGTCAATCTTTTCGATTTTACCAATTTTCATGATGAGTTGTTCTTCTGCCCAATATGTTAAGTCAGGGAAGAATATGGTGGGCCAGTTACTACCAGTATCCTCGCTGTCAGCGTATTCTAATTCCGAGATGCTTTTGATATTTTTAAGTATTATTTTGGTCAATTTTGATTTTTATGGATTTGTAACACCGAGTGATATATTGATAATGGTGGTTATTAAGTTTATTTACCATTGTTGTTTTACTTTAGTTTATTTTGAATTATTTAAAACATTTAGGCTGAAAACCCAGAAGAAAGGTTGTTAGATATTAATTAAAAGATTCTCATTTAAGTTGAGAATGGAATTAAAAAGCCAGTTTTATGAATTGCTAATTAAAAAGAAGCACTTATAGACAGTTCTCGACTTCTTTTTCTGGAAAATGAAAGGAAGCAGTGTGGGGTAGGGGGAGAGAAGTCTATACTGTGAAAATTTTCATTCCCAGAGCTGTGGAGTTAGCCAGTGGGATTTGATGTACACCATTTGAGGCTGAATTAGTTCCTTGATGCCCAAGGTACCAAACTAACTGTTCTTGACAGTGGAAGAGTTCAAAGGGGGATTCTGGACTTAATTGCGAGATCCGAGGCTGGGAGGTTCAAAGGGGGATTCTGAACTTAATTGCGAGATCCGAGGCTGGGAGGAGATATCTTCTAAATCAAAAGATTTAAAATTAGATTATATACATTCAAATAGTCAGATAAATACTTATCATTATGATTAACAGTTATTTATGGTGTTAGGACATAAATTTATATTTTCTGCCATGAAAGATATTTAGTTGAAGATATGAGAATGTTGTAGTAATAATTACTCTGACATAGAAATAAGCAGAAATGAATCTTGAATAAATTATATACAAAAAGAGAATACACAGTTGCTTGAATACATGAATAGAGAATACAAAAATAAGTAATGCTGCTTTTCATGATGGTATTATTCTACTAAAGAATTCTAGCTTACTTCTTGAAGAATCATGAGAACAACAGTCAAACATTGATTCAGAGAACTAGTATTCAAAGTCTATACCTCTTGTGCTTAACATGTTTACAACATATTATAAACCAATTATGTTGTATAACGAAATCATATACTCAAAAATAGTAATAACTTTCCTGAAAACAATATGGTGAATGTTGAACATTCATAGCAAGCCAAGTAAAACATAAACTAGAACGTGATACAAGTCACATATGAACGAAGAAAAATGTGTAGATGGGAGGGTAGGGACTCAGTGTAGGACCAGCTCTGTAAGAACCATTCCAGAGCAAAATGCCCAGGCTCGTTAAAGCTTCGGACCCTCAAACATCTTAGAACAAAGACGGTAAACCAAGTCTGTATGTTTTAGAAGTTATTTGCAGAGAACCTAAAACAACGATTCATTACATGCAAAACAAATCTCAGAACCTTCTCGGCTTTGAAGACAACTTAAACAACATTTATATATAAATAAGCTTCGTAACATATGGACAAAGGAGTTAATAAGTTAAAGTGTCATATAAATAGTCAACTACCATCCGGTCTCCATTGGTTACGAGGAACAAACTCAAAACGTGAGATCCAGTATCAGGCTTGCTGATTTTAATATTAAACTAACTACATAAATAAACCCTAGTACAGAGGTATTCCAACCATAAGGCCCAAGTCCTACTCTTTATACAATTTCTAGCTTTTAGAAGTTTAGAGGCAAGCTTAACAATTCCACGCAGGACGAGTTCTCGGCCAACCTACCTAGAGAAAGACGACATGGCAGATTTTTAGAGTATGGAAGATCTATACGGTCGGGTTACAATGTTGAAGGGAAGTCATCAAATTCCTTACCTGTGCAAGTGAATAGCTAAGCCAGGTCAGCTCTAGTTTAGCAACCCCGAACGAAATTTAAACGAAAGGACCAGAAACAATTTTTACGTGAAGCAGAAACCGGTCCTCTCAGAGCCGCGAGCCAAACTTGTTGCAAACAAGGAAAATTCTTATCGAATACTGAGAAAAAGGGAAAATAATTTAATAAAACAGATGAGGTGAGTTGAATGCGTTTAAGACAAACAAAGCCAAACTGCTCCATCTGGGATTCACCCTTGCTTGACAAAACGAAACCCTTTTTGTATCAGCACAATCCTGCATATGAAAGACAGAGATGAAACCCATCTCCTCCACTTGAACAAAATGACAGAAGATTCAATGAATGCTTAACTTCATTGGCGACTGATCTTACCTGAGGGAGAGGCATGCAGCCTCGACAGGACATGGACGACGGATTCCAAAACCAGAACCAACAGTCTATCAACTGGACTGCAGAGTGGAAGAACCACAATAGAGGCGAGCTCAAATGATTGGTTTCTTGCAGCAAAATGGTATTAACCCTACCCATTATTTTTAGGAAACCAGCACCGTGGATCATCCGAGATCCAACGACCATGACCTCAGAAGATGAAGACCTTTGGAAATATCAGAGCTACCAAGTTAATTAAAGTTATGAAGCCTGCGGTGAATAGGATGGAGTGGACCTTGGGACTCTCCCGCCATAATGAGGTAGACGTCCCCTAGGGGCAGCGACTAACCAGCCATATATCGCGTATTCAATGCACCCGGAGATGCACTCGATAATCCGTTAACACACGAATTTGAAAACTCGTCACTAAACAAAAAAAGACAATTTGCGTGTTAACGGGCTATGTCGCGTGCATCTCCGGGTGCATTGAATACGCGATATATGGATGGTTAGGCGCTGCCGTCCCCTAGGTAAGGACCAGGACTGTAGTCTTAAATGCCGCCCTTATCTGAGAACAGTGGAGTCCAATGGGGATCCAATGCCACGTCCCCACGTCCATGTAACATGTGTAGACTGTGGGTGGCATCGTCTCCATTGACATTAATTAGTTTATAGTCACAGGTTAATTATTTTGCTGTGTATGGTTTAAAAATTTTGCTTTTATATAGTTTTGGATGTTACAAATGGTATCAGAGCCCAGGCTTGCATACTGAGACCTCTGGGTTATTCTAAATTAAGTTGTGATGTTCATATATATATATATGAAATAAAATAAACTGAGTTTTCGTTGATTATGCATAGAAGGTGAATTAGCATCAAGGATAAAATGCATAGGAGCCCGAGATCGTCGAGCCAACTGGAGGTGCCTTATGTAGAGGCCAACCCAGAACTATGGGTGCAATTGGGAGAAGAATCGAGACAGGCTAACGCTGCCTTACTCGAGACAGTACAACTTCTTCGAGCAGAGATGATGAACTTTAGAACGGACAATGAATGATTAAGGCAGAAGCAGGAGAAGATTCTTAAAAGTTTGTCAGATCGAAAAAAACAGAAAGGACCAGATCCTAGTACAAAAAATAGAGAAAATATTTGAAATGCTCATAATGAGGAAGATCATCCAGAATCCGTAGAAGGTCACAAAGAAGAAGATGAGGGGCGTTCACATAATCTTTTTGACCAACGAAAGCCATAAAGGCCAAAGATAGAATTACAAGGTGAGCTCAAAAAAATCATACCGTCGTTGTTCGAATGAAATTCAGAAGAAGTAGCGGAAGCCTGGCTGATAGACATGGGTAAATACATCTAGATTTATGAATATATTGAAAAACATAAAGCAAGGCTGGAAGTTTACCGATTACGAGGAAAAGCCACCCTCTGGTGGGAAGAAATTAAAGTCGTAAGAAAGATTGATGAAGAACAAGTAAGATAGCAAGAATTCCATAAACACTTTAAAGATAAATATTTAACAGAACGTTATTATGATGAAAAAGAAAAAGAGTTCCATGGGTTAAGACTGGGAACCTTGACCATGGATGAACATGTAGCACACTTTACTTCGTTGTTGCGATACATCCCATATATGCAAGAAGAAAATGATAAGATCCAACGGTTTATTAGCAGTTTTCCCAACTTTACGAAAGAAAAATTAGAATTCGACTATCCTAGAACCATGGACGATGCAGTCTGAAAGGCTCGCATCTATTATCAGTATATGAAGCAGAAAAATGAGGGATCTAAAGGAGTTGCTGCCAAGAAAATGAGGAATTTGCCACCAAACAGATATTAGAAAACCATACATGGCAGAAACAATCAGCAAAGGAATTTCAGAAAGTTTGCAAGGAACCCACCCAAAACTCAGAGATTCACTATAGACAACTTGAAAGAATTACTAGAACTGTTACTGAATAACCATCAAAACTACCGCTACAATGTTGGGGATGCGGAGAAGTGCATTATTATAAAAACTATCCGCACAAAGCTCGGACTTAGCAACTTTCTAACATGCAAGAAGCCTCTACGGTAGGGGATATCGCAAGGAGCATGCTCAAGATTAATGCTGCCTTGGACGATTATCAAGCGGAATATCAGCCCACCATGATCGAATGTGAAGATATGATTGTGTATCAATATGTTTTTGTTTTATTTGATCCAGGGGCTAGCCTGAGTTATATTAGTCCTAAAGTGGTAGAAATATGTCAACTGAAAAGCAATAAATATAAACAGCCTTGGCTATTTCAACTAGCTACTAGGACCAAAAGAAACGTGTCAACTAAAATGAAAATCTTCTCTATAATAGTTTCAGGACAACATATCTCGGTCAATCTGAATATTCCTCCCCTAGGCTCATATGATGTATTAATAAGGATGGACTTGTTAGAAGGTCGCTGGTCCTTGGTAGATTGTAAAGAAAAGTCCATAAGTTATCTTACTGAGTCAGGACAGTGAAAGTAAATTCAAGGAATTAAGAAAAATATCAAGTTGCGCCCTATTACAACCAATCACCTCAGAAAGTGTAAAAGAAAAGGGTGCCATATTTATGTTGTCTAGGTATGGTACAACAATGATAAAAATAAAATGACCTCTTTGGAGAATATCCCTATAATCTAGGATTTCTTAGATGTATTCCCTAAATTTATTCCAGGATTACCGCCAAGGTGAGACATCATTTTTACAACTGAACTAGTGCTTGGAGCAGCCCCTGTTTCGAAAGCCCCTTATTGTATGAGTGTTCCAGAATTGAATGAACTTAAAATATAGTTGTAGGAGTTGTTAGATAAAGGATACATACACCCAAGTGTGTCTCCTTAGAGATCATCCAGTGCTATTTGTATGCAAAAAGGATGGAACCCTACGATTATGCATTGATTATCGTTAGCTGAATAAGTTGACCATCAAGAACAAATACCTGCTACCTTGCATCGATGACTTATTTAACCAAGTGCACGGAGCTAACGTGTTCTCCAAAATCGATTTAAGGTCCGGATACCCCCAAATAAGGATAAAGGATGAAGACATCTGTAAAGCCGCATTTTGAACTCGTTATGGACATTACGAGTTCGTAGTACTGCCTTTGGCCTTACCAATGCACTAGCCACATTCATGAGCCTAATGCACGGTATTTTCAAGCCCTTTCTGGATAAATTTGTATTGATTTTTATCGACGATATACTAATATACTCTAAAAAATGAGGGGAACATGAGCAACACTTGAGAACGGTACTACAGATTTTGTGAGAAAACTAGCTGTATGAAAAGTTTAACAACTGTGATTTTGACAAAGATCAAATGCAGTACCTAGGCCATGTTATGTCAGCAGAAGGGATAATAGTGGATCCGGAGAAAATCAAAACTATTATGAATGGAACGCACCAAAAAACGTGGTTGACATAAGATCCTTCTTAGGCTTGGCAGGGTATTACCGTCGATTTATTAAGGAATTTTCGAAAATAGCCTTCCCAATGACTTTGCATCAGAAAAAGAGACGAGCTTTCCATTGGATAGTAGAATGCCAACAAAGTTTTGAGCAGCTAAAACAATTGCTTACAACCACTCTGGTGCTAAAGGTAGAAGATCCGAAAAAAACCTTTATAGTATATACCGATGCAAACAAAGAAGGAATCGGTGGAGTACTAACTCAGGAAGGAAAGGTCAGGTCATCGCTTATGAGTCACAGAAATTGAAGGATTATGAACAACACTACTTTGCCTATGATTTAGAGTTGACTGCGATAGTGAATGCACTAAACATGTGGCGGCACTACATTCTAGGGAAGAAATTTTTGTTGTTAACTGACCATAGCAGTTTGACAAATTTCTTTAATCAATCTAATTTAAATGCACGCCAGGCTAGATGGATCGTGTTCCCGAGTGAATTTGATTTTGAATTGAAACACCTCAAAGGAAAAGAAAGTCAAGTAGCTGATGCTTTAAGCATAAAATTACATTGCATCTATGAAGTATATTCTAGTCAAGCGTAATCTGACCTACGAGGGGTTATTCGAGAAGTGTCGCTCAAGGATCCAGAATATGCATTCTTATGGTAGCAAGCTTCTGAAGCATAAGAGAGAGGGAAGCAATGTGAGTATGAAATTAATTGTGATAAAATGTTAACATTCAGAAATCAAATTTACATTCCTAACCAGATTTCCGTGAAGAAGATGTTATTAGATGAGTTTCATTGGAAACCTTATGCTTCCCAGCCAAGATACCTGAAGTTGTATTCTGCCATTAAGAAAAGTTATTTCTGGATCGGTTTATGAAAATATGTTGCTGAGTATTTATCCAAGTGCTTAGAGTGCCGATTGGTGAAAGCAGAATATCAACATCTTGCGGGTTTGTTGCAACTGCTACCCATTCCGGAATGGAAATGGGAGACCATCACTCTAGATTTTATTATGGGGTTACCTCATACTAGAAAGAAACATGACTCAATCATGGTGGTCATAGACAAGTTGAGCAAGACTACTTATTTGATTCTTGTAAAATCCACCTATAAAATGGTAGAGATTGCAAACATATTTATGAGGGAAATCTTTCGACTACACAGAATACCCAGAGTAGTGATCTCCGACAGGGATGTAAAATTTACATTCGCCTTTTGGAAAACTCTCTTTGCGAGATTAGGCACTCAAATTAAATCCAACACTGCCTACCATCCACAAATAGATGGCCAGACAGAGTGAGTGAACCAAGTCTTGAAAGACATGCTAAGAATGTTTGTGATGCAACAACCACAGATATGGGAGGATTATCTCCACTTGGTGGAGTTTGCTTATAATAATGGACATCACGAATCCTTAGGTATGAGCCCTCTTGAAGTGATATATGGATGGAAGTGTCGGGTACCCACGGAATGGAATAGTCCAGACAAAAAATTAGCATTGGGCCCTGATATGTTAGCAGAAATGGAAGCCACCGTAGAAAAGGTTCATAAAAATTTGAAGGCTACTCAAGACAGGAAAAAAGAGTTTTAGATTCGATATCATGCATATTTGAAGGTTAAGCCTCATAAAAGCACATTGCAATGGAAGGGTTGTGCAAAATTGGCACCACAGTACTGTGGGCCTTTTTAGATTTTGGAACGAATCAAACCCGTGGCATACAAGCTAGCACTCCTGGGCCACATCCGAGTCCACAATGTCTTCCATGTATCATTACTAAAAAAATATGTATATGACCCTCGACATATTATTAACTAGGAAAGAATTCAAGTAATGATAGAATGAAATATAACTATTAATAATTATGGTTTATAACATTTTTCTAACAAAAGATTATGAATGTGCAGGTAGAACCTGAGGGAGAATTTCTAGCAGGGCCTCTTTGTATCCTAGATCGTAGAGAAACCACCCTGCAGAGGCGAGCCATCACTCAAGTTAAAGTGCAATGGAAGCACTTTGGCCCAGATGAGGCGACTTGGGAAGAGGAGGAAGCCATGTAGAAAGCCTATTCTACACTATTTACTTAAAGAAAGAACAATTCAGACAATGTTCCTCTCAAGAGGAGGGAGCTGTAACACCCAGTGACACACCAACAACTGTGGTTATTAAGTTTATTTACCATTGTTATTTTACTTAGTTTATTCTAAATTGTTTAAAAAATTTAGGCTGAAAATCCATAAGAAGGGTTGTTAAACATTAATTAAAAGATTCTGATTTCAGTTGAGAATGGAACTAGAAAAATAGTTTTATGAACTGCTAATTAAAAAGAAATAGTTACAGACAATTTTGGACTTCTTTTTCTGGGAAATGGAAAAAGAAAGGAAGAAGTGTGGGGTAGGGGGAGAGAAGTCTATACTGTGAAAATTTTCATTCACAGCGCTGTCTAGTTAGCCAGTGGGATTTGAGGTACATGAGTTGAGGCTGGATTAGTTACCTGATGCCCAAGGTACCGAATTGACTGTTATTGACAACAGTGGAAGATCTCGAAGGGGGATTTTGGATGTAATTTCTAGATCCGAGACTGAGAGGAGTGATCTTCTAAATCAAGGGATTTAAACTTGGATTATATACGTTCAGATAGCCAGATAAGTACTTATAATTATGATTAGCAGCTATTTATTGCCTTAGGACATAAATTCATATTTCCTACCATGAAAGATATTTAGTTGAACATCTGAGAGTGTTGTAGTAATAGTTACTCTGACATAGACATAAGCAGAAATGAATCTTGAATAAATTAATTACATAAAGAGAATACAAAGTTTCTTGAATACACGAATTGAGAATACAAAGATAAGTAATGCTGCTTTTCATGTTGAAGAATTCTAGCTTACTCCCTGAATAATCATGAGAACACATCGATCCAGAGAACTAATATATGAAGTCTAGACCTCTTGTGCTTAACAGGTTTACAACATATTATAAAATAATTATGTTGTTTAACGAAATCATATACTCAAAAATAGTAACAGCTTTCCTGAAAACAATATGGCAAATTTTTGTACATTCATAGCAAGCCAAGTAAAACGTAAACAAGATAACAATACGTGTCACATATGAACCAAGAAAAATGTATATATGGGAGGGTAGGGACTCAGCCTAGGACCAATTCTGTAAGAACCATTCCAGAACTGAATGCCCGGCTCGTTAAAGCTTCAGACCCTCGAACATCTTAGAATAGAGATGGTAAACCAAGTCTCTGTATGTTTTAGAATTTATTCGCAAAGAACCTAAAAATAGTGGTTCAATAGATGCAAAATAAATCTCAAAACCTTCTCGGCTTCGAAGACAATTTAAACAACATTTATATATAAAGAAGCTTCGTAACATATGGAAATAGGAGTTAATAAGTTATATTCTCATATATATAATCAACTACCATCTAGTCTCCGTTGGTTACGAGGAACAAACTCAAAACACAAGTTTAAGTATCAAGTTTGCTGATTTAAATATTAACTTAAATACATAGATAAACCCTCGTGCAAAGGTATTCCAGCCACAAGGCCCAAGTCCCATTTTCTTTATACAATTTCTAGCTTTCAAAAAATTAGTGGCAAGCTTAACAACTCGACGCAGGAGGAGTTCTCGGCCAACCCACCTAGAGAAAGACGACATGGCAGATTTCTAGAATGTGGAGGCTCCATATGGTCAGGTTGCAAGGTTGAATGGAAGCCATCAATTCCTTACCTGTGCAAGAAAATAGCTAAGGCAGGTCAGCTCTAGTTTAGCAACCTTGAATGAAATTTAAACGAAAGGACCAAAAACATTTTTTAACTTGAAGGAGAAACCGGTCCTTTTGGAGCTACGAGCCAAACCTATTGCAAACGGAGTAGTCTTTAACGCGACTTTTTGAAAGCTTTTCCGGCGATTTTTTCCGGTGAAAATCCGGCAGTAATTTATTGGAATCCAAGTTTGATAGCTAATTTCTGCACAATGAAACCGTCCCAGGGGTTTTTCAGGGTGCTGAATCCGAATATGCAGTTAAAAAACCATTTTAACTGCAACAAATCATGATTTCATCTCAATTTCTTCCACCGGATTCCGTCACCGGAATCTCAAAAAGTCCCATTATAGACAACTCCATTGCAAACAAGGAAAATTCTTATCGAATACTGAGAAAAATGGAAAAGAATTTAACAAGACGGATGAGGTGAGTTGAATACCTTTTGAAGACAGAGGAAGCCGAACCGCTCCATCTTGGATTCACCCTTACTCGTTAAAATGAAACCTTTTTTTTGTATCAACACAATCGTGCATATGAAAGAAAGAAATGAAACCCATCTCCTCCACTTGAACAGAACGATAGAAGAGTCAACAAATGCTTAACTTCAATAGCAACTGATCTTACCTTAGGGAGAGGCATGCAACCTCGGTAGGACATGGACGACGAATTTCAAAACTAGAACCAACACTCTATCAACCGGGCTGTAGAATGGAGGAACCACAATAGAGGCGAGCTCAAATAATTGATTTCTCGTAGCAAAAGGGTATTAACCCTACCCATTGTTTTCAGGAAACTAGGATCGTTGATCATCCGAGATCCAATGACCATGACCTTGCCAGATGGAAGACCTTCGGAAATATCAGAGCTGCCGAGCTAATAGCAGTTATGAAGCCTGCGGTGAATAGGACGGAGAGGATCTATGGACTCTCCCACCATAATGAAGTAGACTTCCCTGAGGTAAGGAGCAGGGATGTAGTCTTAAATGCCACCCTTATGTGAGAACAATGGAGTCCAACGGCGATCCAATGCCACATCTCCAAGTCCATAGACATGTGTAGACCATGGGTGACTTCCTCTCCATTGACATTAATCAATTTATAGTCATAGGTTAATTATTTTGCTGCGTATGGTTTAATTTTTTTTTTTAAATAGTTTTGGATGTTACAGGATTTTAGCAAAATCTTTTAGTATTAATTACATAAAAGAAATTTTTGGATGATGCCTTTTAAATATTTGAAATTTTTAATATAATTTTAAGATTAAGAATATTTTAAAAGTTAATTTATTTATACGTTTAAAAGTAAATTTTGAATATTTTAATGTTTTGTATAATATTTTATATTTTTCAATAAACAAAATAT
Organism: Pinus tabuliformis; assembly: GCA_031772625.1. Classification (NCBI taxonomy): domain Eukaryota; kingdom Viridiplantae; phylum Streptophyta; class Pinopsida; order Pinales; family Pinaceae; genus Pinus; species Pinus tabuliformis. Next base: position 488,723,742 of record CM062818.1, read on the forward strand.
AAACATATTTAAGTAAATTTATGTACTTGATTCATCAAAATATTTTACTCTTCTCCTCAAGTGCATAACTTATCTTAATTTTTTTCATTAACAAATAGGTGTAGTTTAACTCATAGAAGAAATGACCATTTTCACAGTGTTTTTTCTATTTAATTTTAATCAAAATGGGACAAAGACTTTTAAAAACTTGAGTTTAAGTTGTTCAAGGCGCTGCGCCATTTATGCATTCAAAAATGCATCTAAACAACAAAAAATGGCATTCTTTATTGAAATTGTTTTGCCGGTGAAAGTCTATTTTGTCTATAACTTATATTATGGCTTAACAAATATATTATAAATTAATCATTTTAAAAAATTCATAATAAGGGGTAGCTGACCTCTGTGGTTACAAATGGTAGTAGTTGTTTTTGAGGTATCGTAGTGGGATCAAAAAGGTTATCTTACTATTTGAAGGAGGAAGTGATTTTTTATCTGAAAGAGAATGAGTATTACTTCCTCAATTGTTTTTGAAATGTTGTATGTAAAATATTTTTTCTTCTAGAAAAGCAACTCAACCAATTTTCCCAGGACAAAATGTCACAACAAATAAATTCAACCAATATCACAAAAATATTTATGAATATCCCTGTCAAATCCCTTATTCCTAAACAAATATCTCAACCATCATATCACAAGCAAACATACCATAGCAAACAAACTCAGCCAATATATTCTCATTTGTTTTATTAATATGACCTAGAATTACATATTGGAGCAGCATTTTGAGTTACAAAAATAGATTTTTGGAAGCCCATAAACATCCATGGCTAATGGCATCATTCAATGGACACATAGGAGATGATGGTCCTACTGAAATGTCCCTTTGCACTACTATAAATTAATATACTAGAGCATATTTGATGGCTAGTTCGACCCTTCCCTTTTGATGTCATGACCCAATAAATAATGACTTGAACTGCTGAAAAATGGCACGGGATGGAGTTGAAAGAATCTCGACTGAAAAAACCTACATAAAATACCCACAACTTGTTAATAATAACTCATATGACCTCCTCAAGTGATCCCACAATATGAAAATGAGTGAGTCAACCCCTTTTTCTGACAAAAGTTGTAGATGGAAAGTACGACCTCCAAAAACTCCATGATCCCTAGCGCTACACACAACCTAAAATTGAGATGAATCTTTCACAACAAATACCTTTGAAATATTTGAGGGATCTTTCCTTCTGATCAACTAGGGAAAATTTGTTTCAGGATCAAAACAAATTCACTCAAAAGTTACACCCTTAGCACTGCAAAGCCACAAGATCTCTCCAAATCAATATGAGAAAAAATTATGCATATCAAAAGGGAGAACTCCAATCTCTCTTCTAGAACATCTTTTCTTCCTTTCATCTTTTTGACTAAATCAATGTCACCTTCACATGTTTTTTCACCCAAATGACATTTAAATAATTAAATTAATTGATCCCTTTTTTTTTATCAAATATAGCCTATGTGAATCAAATAGTATACTGAGACATTGAAGTGCAGTGATCATTTAGAGAGGGACATTAAAATCCTCCCTTCTTGAGATTGCTTGCCCTTAAGCAACTATAAACTACAATTCCACAAAATCTTCTCCCCTTCCCATGATTCCAATAGTACTTGCCAATAAGATTTGAAAATATATATGTTAATCATATGATTGATCCTTAATTAAGGTTTTAATATCTACTAATCCGTGTTGCAAGATGTTGATATGCATGGAGGGCTAACTTATGCAAAGAATTATAAATGAGGGAACAATGGTTCTGCCACACACATCCCTCTTGCACACATCCTTCCAAAATGCTAGAACAAACACTGGTTGCGAAGACTTGTAGAAATTTTTGATTTTCTTACAACCAATAAATACTACTAAGCACTCAAATTATGTCCTAATTATGCATCGATTCACTTAATACAGGTCGAAAATATTATTGTATAATATCAATAGATATGATCCTCCTGATTTCTTAACAAACAGTGAACATTACACAATGTGTTAGAGTAAATGCTATTAAGCAATATTGGAACAATTTCCTAATCGCACATCAATTCATCATATAAATACTTACGTTAACCAGAAATAATGCTTTTTTTAATCATAGGATAAAGCTTTAATTATTATTTTAATATTGTACTAAGCACTTGAATGATGTCCTGATTACAAGTTGATTTGGCAAATAAATATTGAACACGCTTATATTTACTAGAAATGAAATTTCTATTAATCATAAAATAAACTCTTAATTTTAATTTTTTTTATATCCACTAATTTGTGTCATAAGAAGTTGATTGAATCTATGTTAATTTTTTCCAAAATGTTGCTAGCAAATGAGGCAATCTGTGGAAGAAGTGTGTGAAGGGGTCCACACATCATTTTAATCTGGTATAATGGATACTAGTTGTACATCTCTATGCATCTTCTTGATTTGTTTACAAGTAGTATATGCTATTAAGCACTCAAACAATGTGCTATGTATGTATCAATCATTGAATAAATGTTGAAAAGACTATTATATAATAACGATAGATATGATTTTCTTGATATGTTTACAATCAATAATCATTACACAATGCATCAAAGTAAATGGTATTCAACACTCAAGCGATGTAATATTATATTGTTATAATGTAACAACTATAATTATTGAGTTCTGTATGCAGAGTGTGGAGGTGTAGGGAAAACTTTCATTGTGGTTCGTTTGTACGTCTGCGCTCAATAATTATTTAAAAAGATATAAGCATTAAACATTAGGAAATTAATTAATACAAGGAACATTGTAGGGAAAAGAACATATTATGTGGACTAGTGATTGATTCTAGAAGTCCATGACATCATTTTATATGTGATTTCATTGTTTCTTCCATGTGTTGTGTGGGAAAATTATAGCACAAACAAACTAGAAAATTTCAATAAGATTTTATTTACATAAGCTCTAAATAATACTAATTTCACCAATACTTTGGTACAAACGCTTATGGTTTCGATAGTACTTTCCATTAAGATATGAAAGGATATCTGCTAATCATAGGATTAATCCTTAATTAAATTTTTAATATCCTCTAATCAGCACTATGAAATGTTGATAATGTATACGGAGGTGTAAAAATAAAGGAACAAAAGTTCTCCTACACATATCCCTCTTCCACACATGCTTAGACATTTTTAGTTTGTTTACAACCAATAAATACTATTAAGCACTTGAACGATTTCTTGATTACACATTAATTCACTGAATAAATGCCAAAAAGACTATTTTATAGTATCGATGGATACGATCTTTTTGCTTTGTTAACAGGCAATAGTAATTACACAATGCATTAAAGAGTAAATGATATTAAGCATTTGAACAATGTTTTAGTTGCATGTCGATTCACTGAATAAATGCATATGTTTACCAGGAAGTGAGATTCTATTAATCATAGGATTAAGCCTTAATTATTATTTTGATATTCTATTAATAACTTGAATGATGTCCTAATTATGTGTTGATTTTCTGAGTAAATTTTGAAGAGATTTACATTTACCCTAAACAAAGCTTCTATTAGTTGCGAAATGATGCCTTAATTAATATTTTTTATATCTGTTAATCCATGTCATGGGAGATTGATTAAATCTATGTAACATTTCACTAAAACATTACCGACAAATGAGGCAATGTGGAGAAGAAGTGTGCAGAAGGGTTCCACACCATTTTAATATGCTATGATGGATACTTGTTGCAGAGTCCTATGCATCTTCTTAACTTGTTTACAAGTAGTAAATTCTAGCATGCAGTAAATGATGTGTTAAATTGCATCAACCCGCTAAAGAAACACTAAAAATACTATTTTAGAATATCACTAGATATAATCTTCTTGATATGTTTACAACCAATAATCATTACAAAATGCGTTAGAGTAAATAACATTACACACTCAAATAATGGCCTGATTATGTGTCGATTCATTGAATAAATGTTAATAATACAACTAAGTCTTAATTATTTTTTTAGTACTAGGTGTGGAGTCATTTACATTGGAGTCATTATTCGTCACTTAAGGTTCCTATACGTCTACAAACATTTCCGTCTAGAAAGATTTTTCTCATATATAGCCACCCCATGCATTTGTCATTTCTCACATGTTTTGGTACTAAATGCTTTCAATGGTTTGTATGTCACCTATTATCTTTAAAAATATTTCATGATAATATTATTTAGTTAAAATTTGTGGAATAATGCTCTAATTGCAAGGATAACCACTATTTTTTGTTACGGTAAGCAAAATGATTATTTTTCTCAGTAATCTTTGGTTTTACCAGTATATGATGTGTTGTTTTAGTTTTTAATGTTTACAAACGATATGTATAAAATGCTTGTGTTTTGCCCCAGTAATAATAAAATGTGTTGATGGGAGAACACCCGCATTAATTATTTGGTTAAATGACATAAAGTCCTCTATATTAAGAAGTATGTTAGGTCGTTCTCTCCAACAACTCCAAATGATACACTATGAATTTACATTGAAAATAAATAACTAAGTCTCACGTGGCTAGTGTGTTGTACTACCATTTGTCACTTATTTTGGCAACATAAGCATCTTCCCATGTTTTCTTGTTTTGGGTGATATGTCATTACTTCGCAACCAATATACACAACCCAAAATTTTCATGATCCAAATATTTATAAGTCAAAGCCACTAATTATTTTATTGATATGTAGTGTGCAGGAATGTACATGGACATATAGAAAATTATTGTTTATGTACCATGCTTGGCACACACGTTCTCATGCACAACACTTCTTCCTCACACGCAATGTCGATTTTGATTTTTAGGTAAGCTATCGATTCTTTGGTAAGATACTTCTGTACACAAATATATGCGAACATTGTGATCACTTTATATGAGAACTTAGAATAAAATAGAGAGAAGCTAACCTCCAATCAAACCCCACACAAAGAGGCAGGGACTATGTTGGGGGAATGAGTGAAGCTCGTTTACACTTGTTGGCAAGGAAGGGGGCTTTGTGGTGAATTAAAATAGCTTGATCGGGCACTCGATCAAGCAATATTTTAGCCATCAATCAATCTATTTGAGGCCTTAAATATTGCTTGATTGAGAAATAAAAAAAACACTTAATCGAACTTTCGTGTAACCTAAGGTTGTCTTTGAGATTAATCGAGCATCCTTTTCAAATTTCTCGCTAATATAACCTATTACAATATGTTTAAAAAGAGCCTCGACTGAGCCTGATGCTTGCTCGAGCTCCTTTATGTTAATAAAATGCCTGGTCGCAGTCTATATAGCCCATTTGGTGTAGACCACAAATTTTGCAACTAAACCAAGTGTTTTAAGAGCTCGATCAAGGATGGCAGAGTTCGTCCCAACCACCCAACAGTGTGACCATGCTAAAATCTCAAACTAGCCACCTAGGAGCCAAATATCTAGAGGTAGAGGTAGGTTTTCACCCATTTTTTACTTATTCAACTTTTTTTCTTATAAAAAAAAAAAAAAAAATTAAATAAAAACACAACATATAAAAACCATAGAAAACCATTCAAAACCACCAAAAAAAACTTCTCAAAAACACCATGAAATTTATATGAATTGAATTATGTAGTTTTAGATTATAATCTTATAAAAATGAATAACATCAAATATAATGACAAGGAATTTTTAATAGGTTTGAAATTAGCTTATAAAAAATTAAAAAATGAAATATTATTTAATATTTTATTTTGATAAAAAACAAAATTAAAATTCTTAAAATTTTATTGAATTAAACAAATTAAACTATTAATAATATAATATATTTTTTTCAAATTAACATCTAATTTAAATATACATTATACAATATATTAAAATAAAAAATATCAATTTAATAACATAATAATATTAATATAAATATAAATATTATAATTGATAAATACGATATTACTTTTAACCAAGTATATAATTCTTCATTATACCTACTTACAATCAATAACAAGTATGGCATGTATATAAAAACATAGTATTCTTCTTCAGGAATTTATTATTAATTATTATAATATAAAATTCACTTACTGTAAAATAAGATTTATTATTATTATTATTTTTTTTAATTTAAATAATTTATATATTGAATTTTTTTAAATAATAAATATAGTAATTTATTTAAAAAATTTAAATTTAAAAATATAAAATTAGAATTGTTTTTGTTATTTAATTAAATTTTATGAATGATATTTAATTATATAATATATTTTAACGAAATTAAAATTAAAATTTTAGTCAATTTATACTTTTAAATATTTTTCAAAATTCTAAAATATTATAATGATATATATAACTTAGGGATATAATAAATTTTAATAATATGTTGAATATAAATTCCCGTCTAACATGGGTGCAACATTTTTGTCATAAAATATTAGTGAAATGTCTAATCCAAAATTTGATATAAAGCATGTATAATGATCTTGTCAGTAGCATTCTGCGTTAGCCTAGAAACAATCTTGTCAGTAGGATTCTCCATAAACCTAAAAACAATCTTGTTAGTAGCATTCTGCATAAGCCTAGAAACTTGCACCATCACATAATCCGAAAAAGTGAAGATGTGAAGCCCTCAGTCAATGTTGTTTTTTTCCATATAGCTTACAAACTCCGATTATCTTATAATGTCAATCATGTTTCTTTATGTTTTCCACGCCTTCTTAGGGATTTTAAGTGGCCCAAGAGGTAGGTATCATAAAGATGTGACTAGGGAATAGTCACACAATGAAGTCGAGAAGCTCTCACATTAATATTCAAATTATCATAGAAAAACTTTTGAATGTTGGTGTGAATTAAGACAAATTTAATAGGATCATATCAAATGAAAACTTTATTATAGTTTTATCATTTTTCTTGATTATTCAAAAAATTGTTTTTATTCATTTTTAATATTTAAATAATTTAAATTATTGAAAAAAAATCAAGATTGAATTTTATTTTATTGAAAAAAAATGAACTCATCAAAATATTCAAATGTTCATGTATTAACTCTCTCTTATTAAAAGAGAAGAACTAAACTATATTAAAATGAGAACATGATGGAAAGTGCATTTTAAAAGTGGTTATGCTAATAGATATTTTAGTAAACTAAAGCAATATTCTTTAGCATGTGAGCATGATGGCAAATTCTTTCTAAGTCTGAGAGTATCCTACCACATACTTTAGCTAACTAAAGAATTATTCTTTAATGGTGTTGACAAAAAATATGATGTTGGGATTTTTATTAAAATGAATATAAAAGCTTTTATTAAACATGGTTAAACAATGGAAAAACAAATGTGTGTAGTGGATTATATGCATCATAGATACACCAACCACTGAAAAGGCTTAATATTGCATGGGAAAAACATGAGGTAGGATGAGTTTAGAAATGGTTTTCTTGTCAACATTCTTTAGTAAGCATTTTTTTCTTAGATTAGTTTATATGTATCATGTGTATTAATGTTGTTTCAATTCTAAAGGTTTATGATGGAAGATTATCTGACTTAGATGAATCTTACATACTTAAAATAAAACTCTATTGCTTCTATTGCTCTATAATTTGATTTCCTTCTATTCATTAACTCCATAACTCTTACAATCAATCCCCTTCCAACTAATTTTTTGCAGAGCCTTCTCCCATATTTCCCCCATCCGCGGGTCATTGGAGAATGGGGAGATTAGTTACACATGGTCGGGCTCGTTAAAGGTAACGTAGCCTGGTCGGAGTTCGCATTCCACTTGTAGATCCTAGCACTAACGCTAGTAGGAGTGTTACAGGCAGTTTTTATGTCTTTGTTGACAATGTTACAAAGAGTGGACTATCTTCACATGTTGCGTGTACAACTCCTAGATTCTTAAATACTCTTTAAACTTTATGTGCTTATGTCTTGAAATTGTCTTTCATTTTTAAATCATCTTCAATTTACATGTTTGAATTTAATGCATATGTTCTTATGTTTAGTTTGTTATATATGTTAAATTATGTTTATGATTTGCAAAGCTTGGGTAGGGTGAAGTTGAGGGTGACAGTGCAACATTGATCCCTCTGTGAGATGACACCATAACCATTATCATGCTTGAGGGTATTAGGGACCAACATGCATGGATTACATGAGAGATGGGTACACTCATTTCTCACTTGCCTACTAGACATAACTTAACTTTGATGTTAGACAACATCAGTCGAGTGGTCCAGACCTACCAAAGGGCAAGCCCACATAGCAACTTCCTACATGTCATACATAGGACTAGGAGGCATGATACTAGAGGCACAAATAATTGGGAGGCAGTGAAATTCATCACAAAGGACAATGATGTGCATGGGAAGTTGTTTAATATACCTCCAGGCCACCATGATAGATATCATGGTCTGATTGCACTAACATATTTTAAGAATGTTGATGTGACTCCTTTTTTTTAATGATCGATGCATTGGAGATTGGGGCCAGTTCCCCCACCATGACCAGGTCCCCCTTTAGTTTTATGAACATGTATATGTGGAGTTCCTGATGAATATGATGCTAGATTAAACCATCACCAAAATAGAGTTTTATGGACCTAACGAAGGATGTAGCTATCATGATTCTAGGGCTCGTAGGGACGCTACACATGTACCACCACCTCTGAGATTGGTGCCACTACCATCTCAAAGAGTGGGATTGTTGATGGAGGTAAATGAGTTATTGTAGCTCATCGTTGAGACCAAGGATACCATTACATAAAGCATTTAGACCACATTGGCGAGTGTGCAGGTCCAACTGCATGGAGAGCTAAGTAGACCACCACCATTGGCTCATGACCCACTAGTTCCATTATTTGCTGATTCAGTGCTTGCGCTTCTACCCCCTGACCAGGTTTTGGCATATATGTTTCATGATGCCTTCTATGAGACTTGGAGGATGTATGACCCATGTGACACAGGCCATGTACATATATGTGCAAATTTAACTCTCATCGTCAAATTATACATTGTTTATATTAATAAGTTTGTATCATATTGAATTTATATTATTAAGTTCATGATAACATGTACACACAAGGCTATATGGATGAGCTTCTAAGGTCATGTGAATAGGCACTTGATCATCTAGAGTAGCCTCTATCAGTGCACATTTCCATGGATTATTTGACTCCTCCACCTCCACCTCATCACACTCACATGGAAGAGAGTCACTATGTAAAGCCATATGGACCAACAATTGAGGTAGACATTTTTTTTCCTAAGATTTCAAAATTTTATTTTCTTTAGTTACATGCATGCTATTTAATTCATAGACGAATTATAATTTCTATTTGTCATTGTGTACATAGGCCCAGATGCAGAATGGTGTCCAGGTTGCAATGATGTGGCTACATGAATGGGATTTTGGGTATGGATTCATTGCGGATGTGGGTCCATTGATACATGCCCCAATCGTTTAGCCAAAGGCACAAGAGCACCAAACTCAGATTGATCAGATGCCCATCCCACCTACTTTTAATTTAGACTTGAGTGAGGTTAGTAGATTCATATGCAATTAAGTGTGCTTCAAAATAACTTATTTCTAGATATTTTTTTATTTTTTAAATAATGATAATTAATTTGAATTTGAATTTTTTATATTGGAGTACCAGGAATTGGATGCCATGTTTGACCAACGTCGCACAGGGGTAGTGGTACTTAGACCACATAGTTTGTATTTGTTTAGGGCCATTTCATAGGGCACATTCTCATGTGATCCAGACTTTGTATATTTTCATATGGATAGTTTATGGACACATGAACATTATTTCACTTATGGATGCTTATTATTTCAGTTTATAGATGTTAATTATTTCACTAGTTAAAAAAATTAATTCTACAGTATACTTTTTTTTTGTATTTTTTGTAAGTCAACACCTAAAAGAGATTTGTACTAGTGACTTATCACAATGAGTCCCTTAATAGTGCACCCATTCACCATAAATCCAAATCATTGTGGGCTACAATATACCTTTACTTAAAAAAGAAAACAATTTAAAATTAATTAATTAAAAGTCTAATATTTATATTTTAAAATGTAATTTTACTTTGTATTTAATAACTTTTATCATCCATTTTATGGATATTTTTCAATTATATGCTAGACTGAAATTATCTCTCCATAGTATTGAGAAATGAAATGTTATAACAAATCTATATATAATTAACTAAAAACTCCATGGTATAAGATTTAAGCATTATGTAGGACTCTCCATCAAGCCATGAAAATGGAATTTACACTATTTAAGAAGTAAATGCATTATGTAGTCACTATCAAACCACAAATATGGAATCTACAACATTAAAGAAGTAAAAATTTACAAAATATTCATTTTGATTTCTAGCTTCATTGACTAAGAAAATAAGTACAATCATACTATGATGCAAGCCACTTTATACTTAAAATGAACTAAAATATGCTTCATATTGGCTTGTAGAAAGCACCTTTTAGTGGAATCAATGTAGGCTATTACAATGATTTTAATAAATTATATGAATTCCAAAGTCATCCATATTATAACAAAAAATCTATATATGGAAATTTCAACAACTCGCCCATATACCATTGTGGTAACCTCTTTTAAGTTTACTTTAATATGTTACTTGAAATTTGAAATGATTCTACACATTTGAAATGCCACTAGTTATAAGAAATTTTAATGGTTAGAAGTATGTGGCTTCCATAATTGTGTTTATTCTACCATCATTAATTACATAAAAGGATTTAAATAATATCTCTAATACTATTGAATTTTTTAGGGAGCTTCCATAATTGTGTTTATTCTACCATCATTAATTACATAAAAGGATTTAAATAATATCTCTAATACTATTGAATTTTTTTAAGGAACATCCAATGGTTTTCTAAATAAGTGAAAACATCTTTGACACTTTTAGGAATACGTCTGATGTTAATACATTGTCTAGTGAAAAGAATGCCATCAATAGAATACTTATACAATACAATTAAATGAAAGATAATCAAAGCACAATTTGATATCAAATACATGTTCAATAGAAAAGCAATAAACTCTATTTTCCAATTTTATTTTTCTAAGGAATTCATTCCTTACCAGGTATATAGCTATGATTTATAAAGGTCTTTAGAGCTTCCTTCTATTGGAATGATTTTATAATTTGGTGAATAATGGAACTTTGGATTTTTAGCTTTTAGAGTCACTTGAACACCACCTTTTCAAGTGACTATTTCATTTCGTAAAATGATGGTTGGAAATGAAAAATTATGAAGAAAAGAAAAATTAAAACAATAGGTGAATTTTTTAGAATAAGCGTTAAAGTTGAAGTAATACTATTGTTGAGATTTTGTTATTTTTTAAAGAAATTATAATTTTAGTTAGAGAAAAAAAAACATAACTAGATTGACCATGATAAAATAATTAAAAAATTAATATTGTTTACATTTCTAAAACCAAATATAAACCTAATTTATATGTATTTAAATTTAATATACCATTAAATATAATATACCAAAAAATAATTAATGATATGTTTCTATAACTTTATGAACTTTTTAAAAGTTACTTGGCTATCCAATTATTGCAATCAATTCTTTATCTTAAGGTTCAATTAAAAAACACAAATATGATTGAACATATTAGTTGTTGGTTACTCTATTATGGAAATAATTAATCTTTTAAAAGATGTCTAAAAACAACAAATAATTTTTATTCAATTTTATTTCTTTTGAGATTATCTACAAGAGATTAGTCATAATACACACACACAGGCATTCTCTATTTGTTGCACATTTTACAATCCAATATCAAGCATGTGTGTAACTCTTTCCATGCTTAATATCAAATTGACACATGACATTTATTAAAATTTCTATTTTAAGTAAAATAACTTTATATATCAATTTTATTATTCTAGTGAAATATATTTTCTAGAGCCCATAATGATGTTTATTTGTAATTTCTTACATGCTCAATATGAGCATGATACATGACATTTAAAAAAAATTGATATAATTTTTTTAATTCAATGTACATGCCAATCAAATTATATGTGTGTGTGTATAGAGAGAGCACTTGAAAAACAATGTGGATTCCTCTTGATTCTAAATCTATGGGTTCACATAAGGATCATATCCCTAAAAATAAAACCTCCTTGAAATTTGTTTTTTTTAGAAACTTAAGCACCTCAAGGAACCTAAAGCTTATAACATATACACCATTATGAATCCATCCTATCAATAAATATCCTTTCATTTTCTACGAACATATAGGTATGATGCACCAAGAGCGGTATGGGCGCATGGTGTCCTTTCATGGTGTATATGTAAATATACTTTCATATGGCTTCATTCTATGCTTTTTTGTAAGGTTCAACGATGCTTTTATATTAATGATATACAATATAATACATGATGCAGAGTGGGAGTCGATGGGACCTCCCTATGTCTGCCTTTGAACAGCTGAGCTGGTCTAGTCTCTGCTCTCATTCTCTCCTCTCTCTTTTTTCCCCGAGTGGATCTCTTGCAGCTTATATAGTTGTCAGTAAATGGATATTTTGGAAGAATCAATGGAGCCTGGCATTTGTTAAGCTTGCTGGTCTGCCTTGTTTATGGTGTGGCATTTCTCTCTGAGTTCCCCCTCCTCCATGTCTTGCCAGAGGATATGATAGTCTTCACTGTTGGACTGTACGCCCGCATTGGCTATGGTGTCGGCCAACTTGTTTGCAGTTCTTCTGACTGCTTGAAAGGTGATGCCTTGAATGTTGCTGAGATGGACTTGCAGATCCTTCAGAATTGCCGAGAGCCTCCAGCTGGGTGTGATCCTGTCCACTTGCGTGCCATTTTGAAGTTTCCTCATCATCTTGATGATTATCTCCAAGTCTCCTTCCACTATCAGGGGTAGGAATTTGTAGTGGTCAGCTAGGGTGATGCCTTTGATGAGAGCAATCAGTTCTGCAGCGTTATTGGTGTTATTTCCCAGATTTCCATGGTAGATGAGCTGGATGTTTCCCATATGATCCCTAATTGCACCGTCGTATCCTGCTTTTCCCGGGTTTTGCTTTGCCGCGCCATCGAAGTTTAGTTTGAACGCTGGGAATGGCGGTGTTCCCCATTTGTCCCGCTTCATCGCTTGCATGGTCTGGTTCCTGCCTGTTGGATTGGTCCGGGCTTGGAGTTTGAGGATTTGGACAATCCTTTGATCCTTTGGAGATAGGTTCCCCTCTTGCTGCGTTATATCCATGGCGTGGATCGTTTCTGTAATTAACTGCCTTGATTTTTCCATTAACCTATCCACTGTCATCTCAGAGTTTTTAAAGATTCTAGCATTGCGCTCTTTCCAGAGGATCCAGACCACGGCCCCCGGAATGAGGTTCCATGCCCTGTTGATCAGATTATTGTTTGACATGGTTGATCGCCAATTGCTCAAGGTAAGACCGATCGAGTCTCTATTTCTGTCGGTTTGCCTGAAGACAAAAGCCATATCATCCCATAGTGCGCAGGCTGTGGGGCATGTATTGAGAATGTGGTTGAGCGTTTCATTTTCATTCTCGCAAAGGGCGCATCTCGAGAGTCCGATGAAGCCCCGTCACTGTAGATTGTTCCATGTGAGCGCTCTGTTGTGCATGACCAGCCAAGAGAACAGAGTTATTTTGGGCCAATTGCCTCTGGTCCATAGGGCGTGCCATTTGGGGTCTGGTTGCCAGTCTTGTGAAGCAACGCTGATTCTATAGGCTTCCTTTAGATTGAAAGTTCCTTTAGAATTGTTTCCCCATCGCAGGATGTATTCTCTAGCTGAGGTGAGGATTTTGTGTTGTTCTAGCTGTTGTAGGAGTTGTTCTATGTTTTCATTGTGGTCTTGTGTTGGCCATTGATCTTTGGTTAGCCATTTTTGCTAGGTGGTGGTCACTGTTTGTGGTTGCCAGTAATCTGCTACCTTTATTAGCCCTGCCCCTTGCATGTCATTTTTTAGTGTAGTCCAATCTGGGTGGTCCAGAGGAGGGAGTTGCTGCCAAGCATCTTCCCAAAATAGGGCAGTGTTGCCTTGGTGCACTTCCCAGAAGCAATGCTGCTGAACAATGTGTCGATTTTCCCATACTTTGTTCCAGAGGGGAGAGCCTTGAGTGCTGCCTATGAGCCTGATGAGGTCTTTGTCCTGTATTTGATTTGTGTACTTTGCCTTCCACAATGTGCCCCAAAGGGAATTAGGATTCTCCACCCATCTCCACCATATTTTTGCTGCAATAGCCTTGCTTAGGATTTCAGGATCTCTTAGGCCCAGACCTCCTGCCAGCTTTGGTTTGCATATGTCTGTCCACTTGAGGAGGGCCCATTTGCGCTTCTTTGAATCTCCGTTCCAGAGGAAGGACCGCTGGATGTTTCGAATGGAATTGTAGACTGATTTGGGCACTGCAAGGGCTGAGAGCATATAGGCCGACATTGTTTGAAGCACTGATTTGACCAGTACCAGTCTGCTGGCCATATTTAGGGCTCTATTAGTCCAGCTGCTTAATCTGGATTTCATTTTGTTGAGGAGGTCTTCCCAATTTGCAGCTTTGGGGGCATGTTCTGAAAGTGGTATGCCGAGGTATTTGGTTGGAAGGGAGTTCCTTTGAATCTTGAGAATTTTGCTGAGATTTCTCTGCACAGGAATAGAAGTGTTGAAGAAAAATAATTTGGATTTAGCTAGATTGATCTCCATACCTGAGGCTGCCGTGAAAGTACTTAGCACTTTGATGAGGGTTCGAGCTTCCTTCACTGTGGGGGCTCCCATAAGCATTGTATCGTCGACAAATTGCTGATGCGTTACTGTAGGTCCCTGCTGCGCAGCTTTGATGCCTTTGAGCTGATTTGTTTGGACCGCTTGAGATAGGGATCTACCGAGGCTCTCTGCCATAATGACAAAGAGAAAAGGTGACAAAGGATCCCCTTGCCGTATGCCTCTAGATGGCCGGAATGGTTGTAAGGGGCCTCCGTTCAACATGATTGAGAAGAATGCTCCTGTGACCATTTCCATTATCCATTTTATCCAAATCTGACTAAAGCCGAAAGCCTTAAGGATTTCTCTGATATATGTCCAGCTGATTTTGTCAAAGGCCTTGGAGAGGTCAAGTTGAATGAGCATAGCTGGGATTTTTTGAGTTTTTATGGAATGCAGCACCTCCTGGTTGAGAATGATGCTGTCCGTTATCTGTCTTCCTTCAACATATCTGGACTGTTCATGAGAAATGATTGAGGGAAGGATGGGTTTGAGTCTGATGGCCATCAATTTTGAGAGGATTTTATAGATGACGTTGCAAAGTGCGATAGGTCTGAATTTTTCGGGTGAATCAGCATGATCAGATTTGGGGATGAGGGTGAGGAAGGTAGCATTGATAGCTGGCAGCACTCTCTTGGTTCTGTGGAAGTTCTTTATCAGATTAAAAAGGTCTGCTTTGATGATGTGCCAGCAGGCTTTGAAGAATTCGATTGTAAAGCCGTCTGGTCCAGGGGCTTTGTCAGAGGCCATGGTGAAGACGACATCTTCGATCTCCTGCTCAGTGAATTCTCTTAAGAGAAGGGAGTTTTGCTCCTCCGTTACTAAGGGGGGAATAGCACTAGTGATTTTGTTGATAGCTTGGGTTCTATCTTGATTGGGCTCAGAGAGCAGTGACTGGAAGTATAGATTTAGTTCTGATCCTATTTGCTCTCTAGTTGAGACTTTAGCACCATCATCTTTTTTGAGAGATAGAATACGATTGTTGGCTCTGTGCTGGATGGTTGATTTATGGAAGAAGCTTGTGTTTCGTTCCCCATGCTTCAGCCACTGCACCCGCAATTTTTGTTTCCATAGCAGCTCTTCTTGTCTTAACCTATCTTCCCATTGCTTTTGGAGGTTTGATTCCTGAGCTAGCCTGTCCTCGTTAGGCCCGTCCTTGATCATTGATTGTTGGAGGCCTGCCATTTTTTCCTCGAGCTCTTTTTTGGCTTGAAAAATGTTACCAAATGTGTTCTTGTTCCAGGATTTGAGCTTTGTTTTAATGCTCTTGAGCTTTTGCTGAAATATGTACATAATGTTGTCGCTCTTTACAGAGGTTTGGGTCCACCAACTTTGTATATTTTGCATGAAGGTTGGGTGGTCTATCCAGAATCTCTCGAACCTGAAAGGCCGGTTTTGGGGCTTGATCATATTGGTGAAGTGCAGTTGTACTGGCCAGTGATCTGATCCCCCAATGGGCAGGATGTTGGCTTCCATGTCTAGATTCTGGAGCATGATGGATTCCGATATGAGGAACCTATCAAGCCTTGATGCAACCTGTCTATTTCCCCCCTGCTTATTGTTCCATGTGTGTAGACCATTGACTGTGGGAACATCAATGAGTTTAGATGCTGCTATGAAGGTGCTGAAAGCTTCCGCATCTTTATCCAGTCTTCTTAGGCCCCCTTTCTTCTCCGCTAGGTTGGTGATCATGTTGAAATCTCCACCTAGGATCCAGTGGTTGGCACCATGGTGATGTCTGATTTCGTTCAAGTCTTCCAGCATCTTGAACTTCTCCTGAATTTGCTGAGGTCCATACACATTGGTGATGCATATCGTTTGTTGTGAATCTGGCATGTTGAAGATCATTGATAGCGAATGTTTAGTGGACAGAGCATTCTGCAAAAAGAACTTGTTTTTGTTCCAGAATATTAGGAGCCCTCCTGCCTGCCCAATGGCTTCTGTGCTTGTGCATTGAAAGCCTTTTGCAAATAGTTTCTTGAGCGTTTCTATGCCGCTGGCTGAGCATTTGGATTCTTGTAGTAAGACCAGGTCTGGAGATTGCGTGAAAAGACGGTTTTTAAGGATTCGTCTTTTGGAGGTGCCATTTAGCCCTCTGATGTTCCATGTTGTTATCTTCATTGAGAAATCTTCGGTGTGGCTAGGACCAGAGCCCTCATCTTTCCTTCATTTATTAGGTGCCTACCGAGTTCTTGTATTTGTTGCTTTGTCGATTTTCTGCCCCATTTTCTTCCTGGACCTTTCGGCTTGTATTGGTCCAGGTCTAGGTTTGCTTGGATGCCTGTTTGGCTGCTTTCTCCCCATTGCTTTTTAGCTGCATTCTGATTCAGATATTCTAACTGCAAGTATGCCATTTCGATTTTCTCCAAGTGTTCCTGGGGGATGGCATTCACACCCTATTTGGACCATTGCTCGTTGACTTCCTGGAGATCCAGGTCACCCAGAATTTCTTCCAGAGGATTGGTGGGAGCGGTTGAGGGCTTCCGATTTGGCTGGTTTTCTGTGCAGGGAGGGGTGTGCAGAGGAGCGAAGCTTGTATCACTGTGGTCTGAGATGGGTTGCGGGATTTGAAGCTGCTCCTTGATTTGGGGGTTGTCCGAGCCAGGGATGGAGGTGGTTGAAGGGTTAGATGGTTGAGGCTGCCCGGGTGGATCTTGAGCCGGGGGGGCTTGGGATTTCAGAGGGTTTTCTAAAGGATCCTGGTTGCTTAGAACTTCAAAGCTATTTTGCTGGGTGAGGATTGGGTTGGAGGGGTTTTTCAGAGGGTTTTTCCCTTTCTGCTTTTTTCTCTTCCTGGTAACAGGGATGAAATCTGGGGATGGGTTGTCCGCTTTGTCTGTTTGGGGTTTAGATGGGGGTTGATTTAGGGGGCACCCATGACTGAGATGTCCGTGCTGTCGGCATTTCCTGCATCTAAAAGGAATATTTTCATAGTCGATGGACTGCTTCCATTGAATACCTTTGTGGATCAGAGCAATATAACCTGGGAGAGGTCCTGAGACATCCATATAAACACAGATTCTAGCGTAGGCGGTGTATTTACCTTGAGATGTGAGATTTGAAGTTTTGATGAAGACACCCAGCTTGTTCCCGATTGCTTCCAGGATCCGCTCATTCCAATAATCCACCAGCAAGGAGTATAACCTGAGCCAGACTGGAACTTTTGTGAAGTCTTCTTGCTCTGGAACAAAGTTTGACTTCCAGTACGTTATGTAGAGTCCTGCTGAGTTGTAGAAGTATGGGCCTCCTTCGAAGGTGCGGTCCCTGTCTTCCCTGTGGGTGAAGATGACAGCGAAAAAATTCCTTGCTCCTAACTGTAGTTCATAGTTCCCTTTGGGCTTCCATTTCTGGTTTATCCACAAGCAGAGAGCTTTTTCATTGAGTCTCACTGCCATGAAGCGACAGATTAGGGCATGTTTGCTCATGTGATCTCTGTATTCTTCAATCCATGGATCTTCGATGATTAATGAGGGGGTTTCCTTCGTAATCGGTTTGACCTTCAGTTTTTATATAAATTATTTAGACTCTGGTATCGAAGCACCTCATTGATATAGGCCCACATAATAATGATATTGTGTCTTGTTTTCAACAGAAGCATGACTGTGTTAAATTTCATTATACAAAGTTTTATTACTATAGTAAATTTAGTTGATATATTTGAATATGTTTATATTAATCATATGCACTATCATATTAGTAATAGATATGTATCTATAAATATATATTAATATATGTATATGTATAATTATATTATTAAATGTAATAGGTTTATATTAATCACATACACAATTATATTAGGAATAGATATACCTCTATAATCATATATCAATATATACACAATTATATTATTAAATATATTTAATATATATTGATACAAATTAATGAAAATAAATTTAATATTAATATTGATATTATACATATAATTACAATAATAATATTCCCGAAATCGGCCTGGAGTATGCCGTAAAACTGCTTCTGCTTGGCTAAGAGCTCGTCTTTCTCGGACGTAAGGAAACAGGTTAACGGCCCAAGACCCAGAGGCATCTGGCAGGAGTGAAAGCCTGCTCCCTTACGGACCACCAGCGGGTTATTACAGGTGGCGTGGTTTTCCTTGATAACAGTGATGAGTCAAACCGACATTTGCGGATAGCAGCCAGAGATGGCTGTCCTCACTGTTGGTTTGACACCTGAGTTTAATAGGTTTTGCCACCTTCGGGAAAAAATAATATTCCCGAAAGTCTAAAAAATCACACTAAAAATAACTAATTTATTAATTTTGAGCACTGTGACCGAAGTTGCAGATACAAACCTTTCATACACCGTTGAGTAGTGCGTGCACTTTAGAGGAAAAAAAGTAGCGTTAACGTGTGGACGATGACATCTTGGTTGGACGAGCAGTGCTTCAAAACTTCGACGTAAACTGACATCAAAGTCATTAAAATTTTCCTGTCACTGTTTGTCATTATGTTGTTGAAGTGTTAATCTCATGTAGGATAAGAGTGGATCAAAACGGAGGTACGGAGGTTAATATGACGTAATTTTGGAGAAAATGTCGGTGCAGTTTTACGCAAACTTTTCGTTATGGTCTGATGGAAACTTCTCATTTTGTTCTAAATAATATTTTATGATTCTAAAATTCAAATTTAATTTTTAACGATATTGATAGATTTAGAACTAATAGAACTTCTTACTGTCCTCAGACTTACCATATGATAAAACTTTGTATAATAGAACTCTGTTTATGATCAGACAGAAAAACAGTCAGGTTTAACACATTGATTTTTCTGTTCAAATTCTCATGGTTTTAAGTTTTCGTTATTGTGAAATTGACCTATAACAATTTTATTCAATAATATTATCATTCTATTATAATATAATAATAATTATTATAAATTCTCATTAATTATTATTATATTATATTGGGCAACACAAGAACAACTTATCATGAAAATTGGTAAAATCGAAAAGATTGACTAAAGCGATGTTATAGGAATGAATGTTCTAGAAAATCACCCATCTTACCGTGGTAAGACAAATTATCATTATCTTGAGTGGGCCTGTATGAATGAGGTTCTTCCATTCCAAAGTCTGAATACTTTATAGATATTTATTAAAATACTGAACCCAAAGGTCAGATTGGTACCAGCTTGCCAACATTGTGATGCGACTACTTTAATCCTTTGAATTTTGTTCACAGTCGTTTTCACAGAGTTGTCCTGGCTATTGCGAGACAGCTTTGAGGTTTCCTAAATGCTCATAAAGGCGAAGTTTATCTGGAATTGTTTTTAATTGAGATTTTTTTGGGTTTTAGTTAATTTTAAGTTGAAATTTTGTGGTTAAATTTTGCTTTGTGTTGTTTAAACTAGTTATTTATTACATATATCAATTTAACATTCTCAAAAATTTCTCAAATACTTAAATTAAAAAATTTATTTATTAAATTTGTAATTTCAATAAATCTTTTCAAAATACAAATTAAATAAAAAATAACAATAAAAAAAAATTCAAAAGGTAACAGTTAAAAACCATTGGTATGGTTTTTTTAGAGTGCTGAATCCAAATATACAGTTAAAAAACCAATTTAAATAACACAAATCAAAATTTCACCTCAAATTGTTTCGCCAGATTTCAAAATGTCCTACTAAAAACAACACCTATATTAATTCAGTAAAAAATATGATCGACCAAGTTACTAATGTCAGCGTAATGTAACTCCAACATGTTTTTGGTCTTTTTAAGTATTATTTTGGTGAATTTTGATTTCTATAGATTTTTTAATCATGAAGTTGGGTTTGTTTACATATTCAAAAGCATTTTTTAAATATTTGAAAATTTTAATATAATTTTAATGCTAAAGATATTTTAAAAGTTAATTTATTTATATTTAAAATTAATTTTTGAATATTTTTTTGGTAATATTTTATATTTTTTAATAAATAAAATATAATATATTTAAGTAAATTTGTGTACCTAATTCATTAAAATATTTTATTTTTCTCCTTCACGGTATAACTTATTTTTTTTGTCATTAACAAATAGACAGAGTCTAACTTATAAATGAAATGACCATTTTCACTACATTTTTATTTTTAAACTTATGCATTCAAAAAAACATTTTAAACAACAAAAAATCACATTCTTTCTTGAAATTGTTTTGCTAGTAAATTTTTTTATTTTGTCTATAAGTTAGATTACGCCTTAAAAAATATATTATAAATTAATCATTTTACAAAATTCATAATAAGGGGTGAGTGACCTCTTATTTGTAGTTATTTTTGAGTTATCATAGTTCTTGACATGTTGTGGCTCAATGGGATCATGAAGATTCTCTTATATTTGAAGTAGGAAGTGATTTTTTTTGTCTAAAAGAGTATGAGTATTAGTTCCTCAATTTTTTCTGAAATGTTGTATGTAAAATATTTTTTTTCTAGATAAGCAACAAAACTAATTTTCCCAAAACAAAATGTCACAAGAAATAAATTCAACTAGTACCAAGATATATTTATGAATATCCTTGTAAAATCCCTTCTTCCTAAACACATATCTCAACTGTAACATATAGCGAGACTTCATGAGTTGTTTTTTTTACCAAGTTTAATTTCATTTATATTATTTAACTATTAAAACTATTGGGCTTAAAATAGACAAAACAAATATTGTTAATTATTATTTAAAAGACTTTGGACCAGATTATTAAAAGAATCAAAGAAACAGCTAAACCAACTTCTGAGTATAGCTTCCGAGCTGGGGAACGTAACCAGTGGGAAAGAAAGTTGAGGTAACAAGATGTGGGGTATGGGACTTGAGGCTAGAGATGCCCAAGGTACCCAACTATTCCTTATTGGTAGAAGTGGAAGGGCTTGGAGGGGGAACTTAATTGTCAGTTCCGAGGATGGGTGGTGAGACCTTCCGACCTTCCGATTATTTAACATATATGTAACGAAATACAGATAAGTGATACTATCATGGTAATTATTATCAGTAGAATAGTTGAATGTTTACTATGAATTGACACAATATAGTTATAGTGAATGACCTATTTACTGTAAGTAGATAGTTTGGAAATGATTTAGTATAAATTATGATCATTACTAATTTCTGGGTAGAATAGTAAAGCAAGTAGATAATGCATGTTTCCTAATAGATATTATACACATCTAGAGGATGGTACAACTATAAGTTAACAATCAATGCTTAACTAATGAGAAAAATAGCATTATAGATGAATGTTGACTTAATCTGGAAATCCATAAGTATATGAACCATAAAACCGACGCCTATCAATCTTTTGCTAAAAATAAATAATTAAATGATAAAAGTGTAAACATATCATGCAACAACATATAGGTCTAAATATCAAACCTCTGTCATACACAGGAGTTTCCCTAACTCAAGAAAGAAATTAGCTCAACAAACCATTCCATATGTTTCCGGTGGAATATATGATTTCCTTACAGATTTTTCATATACCTAAGGTTTGTAGCCGTGGACGAGTTCGTAAAGAACCCATCCATAGCCATGTACCCCGGTTGCTTAAACTAAACCATGAATTCTAGTTATACTAAACATAAATATATGCAGAAAGCATTTTTAAAGAAGGAGAAAAAGAATGTCATAACCGGTATAACAACTGAGAAAAAATCATGCACCGTATATACCCTTGGTAATCAACCAAAACCCCAAAGCTTAGCAACTAATCGTATAGCAATGAGGGTTTACATAAACAAATGCCACATATTTCATGAATAATTCTGACATAGTTATATTCTGACGTATTCAAGTCAAGGGAAGAACATTTCTAAAGAAACAATTACAATCAAGTTCTGTCATGGGTTCGACGCAGAAGAGAAGTGAGCTAAATTAATGCTATATGCCTAGTATGAGCAAAAATAAACCCAAAAGTTTAATTAACATAGCAATTCCTAGTCTAGAAGTCATTCGGGCCAAAGTCGCAACATCAGACCCCTGTCCAGTAGTTAAATTAAGATCATAGGGAGCCTTATCGATCTCTTCCAAACAATAAAAAAAGGAAGGAATTAATTACATAAAGAACCGACATTACAGTCTATGAGCCCTATTGAACTCACTACAAAATACTACATCTACATTATAATTAACATTCTAATTCATAGAATTGCATAGGAGTAAGCTCCCTAGACCACATCAACCAACCATTAAGGGTCATTTGAGTAAGCTCCAACCTGCACTAGTTGCAGAGTTGTATGTAAGCTTCGTCAACAAGCCATCATATTTAACAGCAAGCCCCTTTCAGTTTAAAATGCATCATACCTGCAACCACCATAGGAAAATATTATAACCTGGATAATGAACTGACTTCAAGATGATATTAAACACAGAACAGAGGAATAAACCCTTACCTGAGTTTTGCAAGTCGTGCACGGGGGTCTCACATTTGCACGAAATAGAATTATGGGGTTAGAGATGCCTAGACTAGAAGAAATTTTGTAGAAATTGAATTAATGGACAATCTAAATAATTAGTACCTCGTTCGTGCTGAGGAAAAAAACCACCACGTAGTCCAAAATTTGAAGAGTCGAGCACCCCACCTGACTAGCATGGAAATGTGCTAACTCCTTGCATCGAGATATCTCTCGGCTCAAACTAAGAACAATTCAAGATATACACCATTCCTGCAGATAATGAAGAATCGGAGTTACCTCTCCACGGCTTGCCACGAGGCATGGAGGCTGGACTATGAAAACCATAGTGAAACCAAGATCAGTCGAGAAACAAAGGCGCAATACTCTCTACCACGAAATGCAAATGAGTAAGAAGGCCAACAGGAAGCTCGAGTGTTGTGTAGATGGATGATCGCAAAGCAAGTATCACTGTTGGATGGTGCGATCCAGATCGACGAATAAAATGCCTAACACTTGTCTCAGCCATAACGAAAAGTGGGATTATTGCCACTCACATTAAAATCTGAGAACAAGTGATATGAAGTTGTGTATAGGCACCAATAAATTCCAGGGCAAGGTGTAACCTAGTTACCCCGTAAAGGATCACACGAACCTTGTGGGTTGGTAAAAACCATTATAGTTTTAATACCCCAAAAATTTTCAGTCAGACATGCCTTGAATTTCTATCAGCGTGATAAATAAATACTTAACCAGAGATTCACATTTACCAACAAGGTTTGATTTGAGGGTATTGCATTAATGTATATAGATATGTATCTATGTTAGAGTTGATTTTTTTTATACGTTGTTTTTACTATATTATATGTTTGTGTGTGTTACATCAACCATGATATCACACAAAAAAATACGATAGAAAACAAACTCAGCTAATATGTTCTGATCTGTTTGTTAATATGACCTAGACTTACATATTGGAACAACCTTTTGAGTGACAGAAATGGATTTTTGGAAGCCCATAAACATCCATGGCTAATGGAATGATTTTATGGGCACATAGGAGATGATGGTCATGTTGAGATGTCCCTTTAAACTACTGTAAATTAATATATTGGAGTATATTTGATGGCTAGTACAACCCTCTCATTTTGATGCCATGAACCAACAAATAATGGCTTGAACTGCTGAAAATATGGCGCGGGATAGAGTAGAAAGAATATCGACTTAAACTACCTACATAAATATTCACAACTTGTTAATAATAATTGATATGATGTCCTCAAGTGATCCCATGATCTAGAAATGAGTGAGTCAACCCATTTTTCTTAGACAAACTGATGGAAAATACGACCTCCGAAAACCCCACGATCCCTAGTGATACCCACAATCTAAAGTTGAGATGAATCTTCAACAACAAATACGTTTGAAAGATTTGAGTGATCTTTCCTTCTGATCAACTAGGGTAAATTTGTTTCACCATCAAAACCAATTCACTCAAAAGTTCTGTCCTTAGCACTCCAAAGCCACAAGATCTCTCGAAATCAATATGAGGAAATAATTATGCATGTTAAAAGAGTGAGCTCCAATCTCTCCTCTATAACATCTTTTCTTCCTTTCAACTTTTCAACTAAATCAATGTCACCTTCACATGTTGTTTTTCACCCAAATAACATTTAAATAATTAAATTAATTGATCCCTTTTTTGATCCAATATAGCCTATGTGAAACAAGTAGGCTACTAAGACATTGAAGTGTATTGATCATTCAGAGAGGGACATTAAAATCCTCCTTTCCTGAGATTTCTTTCCCTTAAGCAACTGTAAACCTCAATGCTGCAAAATCTTCTCTCCTTCCTATGATTTCAATAACACGTGTAATTAAGTTTTGAAAAGATATATTTTAATCATATGATTGATCCTTAATTAAGTTTTTAATATCTGCTAATCCGTGTTGCGAGATGTCGATATGTGCGGAGGGGTAACTTATGCAGAGGTGTAGAAATGAGGGAACAAAGGTTCTCCCACACATGTCCTTGTTCGGCACATCCTTCCAATATACTAGAATAGACACTAGTTGTGAAACCAAGTAGACCTTATATTGTTTTAATGTCATAATTATAATTATCGAGTTCTCTATGCAGAGTGTGGAGGTGCAGAGAAAGCTTTCACTATGGTTCCTATGCACCTCCGCACTCAATAATTATTTAAAAAAACTATAAGCATTAAACATTAGGAAATTAATTAATACAAGTAAAATTGCGGGAAAAAGAACAAGTCATTGATTCTACAAGTCCAAGATATAATTTTATTCGTGATTTCATTGTTTCTTCCATGTTTTGTGTGTGCAAATTGTAGCACAAACAAACTAGCAAAATTCAATATGATTTTGTTCGCATAAGCACTAAATATATAATGATTTGGTATGAACACTCATGGTTTCGATAGTAATTTCCATTAAGAGTTGAAAATATATCTGTTAATCATAGGATTAAACCTTAATTATGTTTTTAATATCCACTAATTCGCACGATGAAATGTTGATAATGTATGTGAAACTGTAGAAATCAGGGAGCACAAGTTCGCCTGCACATATCCCTCTTCCGCACATCCTTAGACCTTCTTGATTTATTTACAACCAATAAATACTATTAAGCACTCGATTTCTTCACTGAATAAATACCAAAAAGACTATTTTATAAGATTGATGGATATGATCTTCTTGATTTGTTAACAAGCAATTGTCATTACACAATGAATTAAAGTGTAAATGATATTAAGCAATGGAACAATCTTATAATTTTAGGTCGATTCACTGAATACATGTTTACCTTTACCAAGAAGGGAGATTTTTTTAATCATAGGATTAATCCTTAATTATTATTAAGCACTTAAAAAATGTCCTAAGTATGTGTTGATTCACCGAGAAAATGTAAAAGAGATTTACATTTACTAGAAACGAAGATTCTATTAATCGCAAAATGAAGCCTTAATTTTTTTTTATATCTGTTAATCCATGTCATAGGAGATTGATTACATCTATGTAACATTTCGCTAAAACATTTCCGGAAAATGAGGCAATGTGGAGAACAAGTGTTCATAAGGGTTCTGCACCATTTTAATGTGTTATGATGGATACTTGTTGTGAAGTCCTATGCATATTATTGACTTGTTTACAAGCAGTAAATGCTAGTAAGCACTGAACGATGTGTTGATTTTGTATCGACTCTCTGAAGAAACACTTAAAAGACTATTCTATAATATCGCTAGATATAATCTTCTTGATATGTTTACAACCAATAATCATTACACAATCCATTAGAGTAAATAACATTAACACTCAAACAATGGCATGATTGTGTGTCGATTTATTAAATATATGTTAATAGTACAACTAAGCCGTAATTATTTTTTTAATACTAAGTGTGGAGTCATTCACATTACAGTTAGTATCTGTCACTACTGGTTCGTGCACCTCTGCAAAAATTTTCGTCTCAACACAATTTTCCCATAAGTAACCACCCCATGCATTTGTGGTTTCTCACATGTTTTGGTACTAAATGCTTCCAATATTTTGTACACATATTACTATCATTACAAATATTTTGTGATAATATTATTTAGTTAAATTATGTGGAACAATGCTCTAATTTGCAAGGATAAACACTAATTTTTTGTTATGGAAAGTAAAATGCTTACTTTTCTCAGTAATCTTTATTTTACCAGTATACGATGAGTTGTTTTAGTTGTTAACATGTACATATGATATGGATAACATGCTTGAATTAAGCCCCTATAATAATTAAATGTGTTGATCAAAAAATACCTGCATTAATTATTCAGTTAAATGACATAAAGTTCCCCGTCTTATGAATTTTGTTAGGTCATTCTCTCCACTACCTCTAAATGATACACTATGAATTTACGCTGAAATAAATAACTAAGTCTCATGTGGCTTGTGTGTTGTACTGCCATCTGTCACTTATTTTGGCAACATAAGCATCATCCCATGTTTACCTGTTTTGGGTGATATCTCATTACTTCACAACCGATATACACATAACCCAAAATCTTCATGACCCAAACATTAATAAGTCAAACCACTAATTAATTTATTAATATGTAGTGTGCAGGAATGTATATGGACATATAAAACATTATCGAACAAAATTTATGTTCCCTTCTCGGCACGCAGGTTCTCATGCACAATACTTCTTCCTCACACACAATGTCAATTTTGGATTTCAGGTTAGCTATCAATTCTCTGGTAAGCTACTTCTCTACACAAAGATATGTGAACATTGTGATCACTATATATGAGAAGTTAGAATAAAATAGAGAGAAGTTAACCTCCAATCACCTTCTGCACAAGTGGGTTTAAAGATGATTCTAATCTATCTAAGTGTGCGGGCCAAACCATAGTTAATTTTTTAATACTCGATGTAGAGCCCTTTGCACCATAGTCAGTATCCATCATTATAGGTTCCCGCACTACTCAATAAAAAATGCAATGAAAAAACATAACATATGACAAATTTTATTATTTTTATTATTGAAACTTTGTAGTTATATGTTTTAAATTTTTTAAGTTTGAAGGATGTTATATATTTAAATACCTTCTTTTTAATTAAGTTAATTTTATTGTGTGGAGTGCAAAAGTGTGGAGGAAATTTTCATTATGCTTCTTAGAAAATCCATATAATGAAAACTTCCTCTGCATCTCTGCATTCCGCACAATGAAAGATTCATCTGCACTCAACACAATGAAAGCTTCCTCCACATGATTACAGACATAGAGTGTTCTTAGATAATGACAAAATGTAGAACCCACACAAAGAGGCAAAGACTATGCTGGGTGAATGAGTGAGGCTTGTTTAAACTTGTTGGCAAGGAAGGGGGATTTGGGGTGAATAAAAACAACTCAATTGAGCGATTGACCAAGAAATATTTTAGCCATAAATTAGTGTATTTGAGGCATTAAATATTTCTCGATTGAGCAATAAAACAAACCTTCGATCGAGTTTTTGTGTAACCTAGGGTTATTTAGGATCTGGATCGAGCATTATTTTCAAATTTCTCGCTAATAGAACTTTTCGCGATATGTTTAAAAAGAAGCTTGATTGAGCCTCATGCTCACTCGAGCTCCTTTATGTTAATAAAATGGTTGGTCGTGATCTATGCACGCCATTTTGTGCAAATCATGAACTTTTCAACTAGACCGAGGGTTTTAGGAGCTCGACTGAGGATGGAGGAGTTCATCCCAGCCACCCAAAAGTGCGACCAAGGTACTATAAGCTCGACCTATCCACTTAGGAGCCAAATATCTAGAGGTAAAGCTAGGTTTTCTGCTATTTTGTACTTAACTCCAATTTTTTTTCTTACAAATAAAAAATAAATTAATTTTAAATGAAAACCCACCATACAAAAACTACAAAAAAAACCATAAAAAACCACCAAAAAAACTTCTTCAAACTACTAAGGAAACCATGGAAAACTAATGAGATTTTTGTAAACTGAATTATGTAATTTTATACTATAATCTTATAAAAAAGAATAACATCAAATACATTGAGGAGAAAGGTTTAATATGTTTAAAATTAATTTATGAAACTTTTGAAAATCAAATATTCTTTAATATTCTTTAAAATTTTCATTTTATAAAAAACAATTTTTAAAATTTTCTTCAATGGAAAAAATTAAACTATTAATAATATAATATATTTTTCAAATTAAAATCTAATTTAAATATATATCAAACACGGTAATAAAAAATATATTAATAATAATAATAATAATAATAATAATAATAATAATATAAATGTTATAATTGATAAATATGATATTACTGGATTACTAATTATTATAATATAAAATTCACTTAGTGTAAATATATATATATATTTATATATATAATTTGAAAGTGAAATAATTTATATTTTGACATTTTTTAATAATATATATAATAATTTATTTAAAAAAATAATTTTAAAAATCTAAAAGTAGAATTTTTTTGTTATTTAATTAAATTTGATTAATGATATTTAATTATATAATATATCTTAATGAAATTAAAATTAAATTTTAATCCATTCATATTTTTAAATGTTTTTCAAAATTTCTAAAATATTATATATCTATATCTATATATACGTTGTTTTTTGTTATAAAATTTTAGTGAAATGTTTAATCCAAAATCTGGTCTAAAGCATGTATAACAATCTTGTGAGTAGCATTTTATATAAGCCTAGAAACCCACACCGTCACATAATCCAAAAAATTGAAGACGCAAAGCCCTGAGTCAACATTTGTTTTTTCTCCATATAAGTGGCAAACTCCATTTATCTTATAATGTTAATAACGTTTCTTTATGTTTTTTACGCCTTTTCAAGGATTTTTAGTGGCCCAAGACGTAGGTATCATAAATATGTGACTAGTAAATGGCCACACAAAGATGTGGAGAAGCTCTGACATTAATATTCAACTTATCATAGAAAAACTTTGGAATGTTGGTCTAATTACGTAAAAAATTAATAAGATCCTATCAAATGAAAACTTTATTATAGTTTTATCATTTTCCTTGATTAATCAAAATTTTGTTTTTATTTTTCGTTGATTAATCGAAATTTTGTTTTTATGTACTTTTAATATTTAAAATAAATTAAATTATTGAAATTTTGAAAAAAAATAAAGATTGAATTTGATTTTATTGAAAAAATGAACTCATAAAAATATTCAAATGTTCATGTATTAACTCATTCTTATTAAAAGAGTAGAACATAACTATATTAAAATGGAAACATGACAGAAGGTGCATTTTAAAAGTGGTTATGCTAATAGATATTTTACTAAATGAAAGCAATATTTTTTACTATGAGAGCATGATGGCAAATGCTTTCTAACTCTAGGAGTATACTACCACATACTTTAGCTAATTAAAGAATTATTCTTTAATGGGTTAACAAAAAAAATGATATTAGGATAAGATCGAAAGTATAAGATATTTTATTAAACATGGATAAACAAATGTGTGTAGTGGATTATATGCATCATAGGTAGACTAACCACTAAAATACTTAATAATGTTTGGGAAAAATATGAGGTAGGATGAGTTTAGAAATGGTTTTCTTGCCAATATTCTTTAGTCAAAAAAAATTTCTTGGATTATTTTATATCTATTATGTGTATTAATTTTGTTTCAATTCTAAAAGTCTATGATGGAAGATTATACAACTTAGATGGATCTTACATACTTATGATAAAACTCTATTTCTTCTATTCATGTATACTTTGATTTCCTTTTATTCATTAACTCCTTAACTCTTACAATCAATCCCCTTCCAATTAGATTTTTGCAGAGCCTTCTCCTATATTGGCTCCATCAGTGGGCCATTGGAGTATGGAGAGAATATGTACACATGGTCGGGCTCGTCAAAGATCACGTAGCCCAGCTAGAGTTGGCGTTCCACTTGTAGATCCTAGCTCTGATGCTAGTAGGATTGTTAGAGGCAGTGTTTATGTCTTTGTTTATGATGTTATAGAGAGTGGACTATATTCACCTGTCACAGGTACAACTCATGCATTCTTGAATCCTCTTTAAAATTTATGTGTTTATGTCTTGAAATTGTCTTTAATTTTTAAATCATTTTCGATTTATGTGTTTGAATTTAATGTATATGTTATTATGTTTACTTTGTTATATATGTTAAATTATGTTTATGATTTCTAGAGCCTAGGTAGGGTGAATTTGAGGGTGATCGTGCAACATTGATCCCTCTGTGAGACAATGCCACAACCATTATCATGCTTGAGGGTATTAGGGACTAGCATGCATGGATTACATGAGAGATGGTTACACTCCTTGTTCACTCACCTACTAGACACAACTTGACTTTGATGCTAGAGAACATCAATCAATTGATCTAGACGTACCAGAAGGAGGGCACCCATAGCGACTTCCTACATGCCATACATAGGACTATGAGACAATAGGCGAGAGGCACAAATACTTGGGAGGCAGTGGTTTGACATCCCTCTAGGCCACCATACTAGATATCATGATCTATTTGTGCTAATATATTTTAAGAATGTTGATGTGGCTCCTTTTATTTATGATCAATGCATTATAGCTTGGGGCCAGTTCTTCCACCATGACCAAGTCCCTCTTTACTTTTCTCGACATGTATATGTGGAGTTAATGCTACATATAAAGCCATATTAAACCATCACCAAATTGGAGTTTTATGGATCCAATTGAGGATGTAGCTATGATCATTCCAGGGCTTATAGGGACCCTATGCATGTACCACTACCTCTGAGATTGGTTCCTGATGAAAAGAGAAATTGGGGGTTAACCAAAATCCCTTTCCTTTACAAAAATCGATCCTGGACCTGTGGGTTATGGCCCACAAAACCTTATCGGAAGCGTTCATAAGGATTTAAGCCTTTAAAATCATGGACCATTTAACATATTGGAGCCTTTAGACTATCAGAAGATTTAAATACATTGTCGGCAATTATTTCATGAGAACTGAAATAACACTATCAACACTTTAACATCGATGATTCCCCGATGTGATAACAAGTGGCTATCGGCAATCCCTATTGGTGATTCCAACACTCCAATGCCAAGTTTCTCCGCTCTGGTCTTGCAATGTGATAAGCTTACGGACCCGAGGTATCGCTACTTCAGACATCAGTGTTCCGCAATTCCAGTTCCTCTAGTCATTGGCTTGTCGATCTGCGATCAGCCTTCCAGACCCGACAAGGGTATAGACCATGTTCTATAAACTTTCAAGTCCGGACTCTCAAATCTTCTAAGTGTTTTTCACTATTTCTTGGTATAATTGGGATTCAGCTAAGGGTCGATGGATTTCTATGTTTAAACACAGTTCTCTGCCATATACCAATTCACACACGACATGCATATATATAACAGTTAATTGATATCATAGGGTCACCATCGATCCTACAGGAATTAATGGTTGACCAAACCTGCACACGGAAACATTCAGACTGTCCATACGACAAGCACATAAACTCACAGTTTGAACACAAACACCCATATATTATATTAACACAACACGATTACAGCTAAGGTATTTCAACCTTAACACGGGTTTCCCTCCCGACTACATTTCAACACTCTGTTGACACAATTTCTATCTATATCCCTCTGTGTCTCCTATATGTCTTATTACATATATTTCTAAAACACGCAGGTTCATCAATCTCTAAGATACATTGGATCGGATCACTATGAAGGATCCCATCAATCCTCTCCTTGATCTCCTCTAACAACCCACTCCATAATGCATGCATGACTGATTACAATTAATAAGTCTCCTTAAGACTTTATCCATTCCATCTTTTTCATTGTTTTAAAATAGAAAAGTCCCCTATTTTTCTCAATGGTCCACGTCTCCCTCTTCGCTCCGCTTTGGATTCCTCCATTAATTAAGGGTGCTACAAGCTCCTGCATTAGACTCTCGAGGCACAAAAATTTATGACATCCTGGTCATATGCTTCTTCTTGTCCTTAGCAATTCTACCCACTTCACTTCTTCAGTGGAACTACTTTTATGATCTTTCTGAGATGCAACCAAGCCTCTGCAGTAACAATCTCCTTCAACATGATACCTCACCAAGCTCTCCTCACTCAATATTTTGGCATCCTTCAGGTCCTCTCCTCTGGAACCATATGAGCACTCCATGCTCTAGGTTTGTTGCAATATTCTCACCTTTGTCTGTCGTTTTCTGTGTGACAGTAAGACCATAACTCTCCGTACTTTAAACCATTGTACCTCCTGCTCCTTTTTTTTTTCTCTCTGGAAATCCTTGGCCTTCTCTTCCACGCAGAAACTTCTTCTGCTCTGATACCAAATTATTAAAAGAGAAATTGGGGGTTAACCGAAATCACTTTCCTTTACAAAAATCGATCTTGGACCTGTGGGTTATGGCCCAAAAAACCTTATCATAAGCGTTCATAAGGCTTTAAACCTTTAAAATCATGGACCATTTAACATACTGGAGCCTTTACACTATCGGAAGCTTTAAATACATTGTCTGAAGTTATTTCACGAGAACTGAAATAACACTATCGACGTTTAACATCGGTGATTTCTCGATTTGATAACAAGTGGCTATCAGCGATTCCAACACTCCAATGCCAGGTTTCTTCGCTCCGGTCTTGCGATGCGATAAGATTGCGGACCCGATAGCTTATCAAAATCTCCTCTATAATATTTCATGTCCGAGGTATCACTACTTCGGACTTCAACGTTCCACCATTCCAGTTCCTCTGGTCCTTGACTTGCCAATCTGCGATCAGCCTTCCGGACCCAACAATGGTATAGACCATGTTCTATAAACTTTCAAGTCTAGACTCTCAAATTTGCTAAGTGTTTTACGCTATTTCTTGGTATAATTGGGATTCAGCTAAGGGTCGATGGATTTTTGTGTTTAAACATAGTTCTCTGCCATATACCAATTCACATGCAACATGCATATATATAATAGTTAATTGATATCATAGGGTAGCCATCGATCCTATAGGAATCGATGGTTGACCAAAGCTACACATGAAAACATTCAAACTATCCATATGACAAACACATAAATGCACAGTTTCAACACAAACACGCATATATTATATTAACACAACTCGATTACAGCTAAGGCCTTTCAGTCTTAACACGGTTTTTCCTTCGGACTGAATTTCAACACTCTGTTGACACAATTTCTACCTATATCCCTTTGTGTCTCCTATCTGTCTTATTACATATATTTATAGAACACACAGGTTCATCAATCTCTAAGATACATTGGATCAGATCACTATGAAGGATCTGATCAATCCTCTCCTTGATCTCCTCTAACAACCCACTCCATAATGCATGCATCGCAAATTACAATTAACAATTCTCCTCGAGACTTTATCCATTACATATTTTTCACTGTTTTAAAACATAAAAGTCCCCTATTTTGCTCAATGTTCAATGTCTCTCTCTTCGCTCCACTTTGGATTCATCCATTAATTAAGAGTGTTGGATGCTCCCGCATCAGACTCTCGAGGCATAAAAATTTATGACCTCCTGGTCATATGCTTCTCCTTGTCCTTAATAATTCTACCCACTTCACTTCTTCACTGGAACTGCTTTTATGATCTTTGTGGGCTACAAACAAGCCTCTGTAGTAACAGTCTCCATCTGTTACATGATATCTCACCAAGGTCTCCTCACTCAATCTTTTGGAATCCTTTAGGTTCTCTCCTTTGGAGCCATATGAGCACTCCATGCTCTAGGTTTGCAACAATCTTCTCACCTTCGACTGTCGTTTTCTGTGTGATACTAAGACCATAACTCTCCATACTTTAAACCATTGTACGTCCTGCTCCTTTTTTTTTCTCTCTAGAAATCCTTTCCCTTCTCTTGCACGCAGAATCTTCTTCTTCTCTAATACCAAACGATGAGAAGAGAAATTTGGGGTTAACCAAAATCCCTTTCCTTTACAAAAGTCGATCCAAGTTCTGTGGGTTATGGCCCATAAAACCTTATTGGAAGCATTCATAAGGCTTTAATCCTTTTAAATCATGGACCATTTAACATATTGGAGCCTTTGCACTATCAGAAGCTTTAAATACTTTCTCGACAGTTATCTCACGAGAACTAAAATAACACTATCGACACTTTAACATCGGTGATTCTTCAATGTGATAACAAGTGGCTATCGACAATCGCTATCGGCGATTCCAACACTCTAATGCCAAGTTTCTTCACTCTAGTCTTGCGATGCGATAAGCTTGCTAACCCAATAGCCTCTCAAACTCTCCTCTATAATATTTTGGGTCTGAGGTATCGCTACTTCAGACTTCGAAGTTCCGCCATTCCGGTTTTTCTGGTCCTTGACTTACCGATCTGTGATCATCCTTCTGGACCCGACAAGGGTATAAACCATATTCTGTAAACGTTCAAGTCTGGACTCTTGAATCCGCTAAGTGTTTTACGCTATTTCTTGGTATAATTGGGATTCAACTAAGGGTCGATGGATTTTTGTGTTTTAACACAGTTCTCTACCATATACCAATTTAGACGCAACATGGATATATATAACAATTAATTGATATCATAGGGTTGCCACCGATCCTATAGGAATTGATGGTTGACAAAACCTACACACGGAAACATTCGAACTCTCCATACGACAAACACATAAACACACAGTTTCAACAAAAACACCCATATATATTATATTAACACAACACAATTACAGCTAAGGCATTTTAGCCTTAGCATGGGTTTTCCTCCCGACTACATTTCAACACTTTGTTGACACAATTTCTACCTATATCCCTTTGTGTCTCCTATCCGTCTTATTACATGTATCTATAGAACGCGCAGGTTCATCAATCTCTAAGATACATTGAATCGAATCACTATGAAGGATCCCATCAATCCTCTCCTTGATCTCCTCTAACAACCCACTCCATAATGCATGCATGGTAGATTAAAATTAATATGTCTCCTCGAGACTTTATCCATTCCATCCTTTTCACTGTTTTAAAAGAGAAAAGTCCCCTATTTTGCTCGATGGTCCAAGTCTCCCTCTTCGCTCTACTTTGGATTCCTCCATTAATTAAGGGTGTTGGATGCTCCTGCATTAGACTCCCGAGGCCCAAAAATTTATGACGTCCTAGTCATATGCTTCTCCTTATCCTTACCAATTCTACCCACTTCACTTCTTCAGTGGAACTACTTTTATGATCTTTGTGAGCTGCAACCAAGCCTTTGCAGTAACAGTCTCCTTCTACTACTTGATACCTCACCAATCTCTCCCCACTCAGTCTTTTGTCATCCTTCAGGTTCTCTCCTCTGGAACCATATGAGCACTCCATGCTCTAGGTTTGTTGCAATCTTCTCACCTTTGACTATCATTTTCTGTGTGATAGTAAGACCATAACTCTCCATAATTTAAACCATTGAAACTCCTGCTCCTTTTTTTTCTTTCTAGAAATCCTTTCCCTTCTCTTGCATGGAGAATATTCTTCTGCTCTGACACCAAATGATGAAAAGAGAAATTGGGGGTTAACCAAAATCCCTTTCCTTTACAAAAATCAATCTTGGACCTGTGGGTTATGGCCCACAAAACCCTATCAGAAGTGTTCATAAGGCTTTAAGCCTTTAAAATCATGGACCATTTAACATACTGGAGCCTTTACACTATCTAAAGCTTTAAATACAATGTCAGTAGTTATTTCACGAGAACTGAAATAACACTATCAACGCTTTAACATCGGTGATTCCCCGATGCGATAACAAATGGCTATCGGCAATTCCAACACTCCCATGCCATGTTTCTCCACTCTGGTCTTGTGATGCGATAAGCTTGCGGACCCGATAGCTTATCAAACTCTCCTCTATAATATTTCGAGTCCGAGGTTTCGCTACTTCAAACTTCGACGTTCTGCCATTCTGGTTCCTCTGGTACTTGACTTGCTGATTTGTGATCAGCCTTCTAGACCCGACAAGGGTATAGACCATGTTTTATAAACTTTCAAGTCTGGACTCTTGAATCCGCTAAGTGTTTTATTCTATTTCTTGGTATCATTGGGATTCAGCTGAGGGTCGATGGATTTCTATGTTTAAATAAAGTTCTCTGCCATATACCAATTCACATGTGACATGCATATATATAACAGTTAATTGATATCATAGGGTTACCATCGATCCTACAGGAATCGATGGTTGACCACACCTGCACACAGAAACATTTCGACTGTCCATACAACAAACACATAAACGGGCAATTTCAACACAAACAACCATATATTATATTAACATAACATGATTACAGCTAAGGCATTTTAGCCTTAACATGGGTTTTCCTCTGGACTACATTTCAACACTTTGTTGACACAATTTCTACCAATTTCCTTCTGTGTCTCCTATCTGTCTTATTACATATATTTATAGAACACGCAGGTTCATCAATCTCTAAGATACATTGGATCGGATCACTATGAAGGATCCGATCAATCCTCTCCTTGATCTCCTCTAACAACCCTCTCCATAATGCATACATGGGAGATTACAATTAATAAGTCTCCTCGAGACTTTATCCATTCCATCTTTTTCACTGTTTTAGAAAAATCTATTGTTTTGCTCTATGTTCCACGTCTCCCTCTTCGCTCCGCTTTGGATTCCTCCATTAATTAAGGGTGTCAGATGCTCCTGCATTAGTTCCACTACCATGTCAAAGTGTGGTATTGTTGACAGAGCTAAAGGAGTTGTCATAGCTCATCGTTTAGACCAAGATACCATTGCGAAAAGCATGCATGCCACATTAGTTATGGTGTAGGTCCAATTGCATGGAGATATGAGTAGACGACCACCATTGCCTTCTCACCCACCAATTCCATTATTTGATGATTCAATGCTCAAGATTCCACGCCCTGACCAAGTTTTGGCATATATGTATTGTGATGCCATCCATGAGACTAGGAGTTTCTACGACCCATATGACACAAGCCATGTACATATATACGAAAATGTTTGAATCTGATTGTCAAATTGTACATTATTTATATTAATAAGTCTATATCATACTACATTTTAGTAAGTTCATGATAACATGTAGACATGGGGCTATATGGATGAGCTTCTGAGGTAATCTGAGGGGGAAGTTGATCATCTAGAGTAGCCTCTATCAGTTCACATTTTCATGGAGACTCTCACACCTCTACCTCCATCTCCACCTCATCACACTCACATGGAGGAGAGTCACTATTTAGAGCCACATGAACTAAGAGTTGAGGTAAACTTTTTTATTCCTAAGATTTCAAAATTTTATTTTCTTAAGTTGCATGCATGCCAATTAATTTGTAGACTAATTATAATTTGTATTTTTCATTGTGTACATAGGCCTACATGCAGAGTGGTTTCCAAGTCACAACGATGTGGCTACATGAGTGGGATTTTTGGTATGGAGGCATCGCAAGTGCGAGTCCATCGACATAGTCCCCAGTCATTTAGCTGCAGGCACATGAGCACAAAACTCAAATTGAACAAACCCCCATCCCACCTACTTTTCATTTAGACTCTAGTGAGGTTAGTAGATTCATATGCAATTACGACCTCCGAAAAACCCATGATCCCTAGCGGTACCCACAACCTAAAGTTGAGATGAATCTTCAATAACAAATACCTTTGAAATATTTGAGTGATCTTTCCTTCTAATCAACTAGGGTAAATTTGTTTCGCCATAAAAACCAATTTGCTCAAAAGTTCTACCCTTAGCACTCCAAAGCCACAAGATCTCTCCAAACCAATATGAGGAAATAATTATGCATGTCAAAAGAGTGAGCTTCAATCTCTCTTCTATAACATCTTTTCTTCCTTTTAACTTTTTGACTAAATCAATGTCATCTTCACATGTTGTTTTTCACCCAAATAACATTTAAATAATTAAATTAATTGATCCATTTTTTGATCCAATGTAGCCTATGTGAATCAAATAGGCTACTAAGACATTGAAGTGCAGTGATCATTTAGAGAGGGACATTAAAATCCTCCCTTCCTGAGATTGCTTTCCCTTAAGCCACTATAAACTACAATGCTGCAAAATCTTCTCTCCTTCCTATGATTTCAATAACACTTGTAATTAAGATTTGAAAAGATATATTTTAATCATATTACTAATCCTTAGTTAAGTTTTTAATGTCTGCTAATCCGTGTTGCGAGATGTTGATATGTGCAGAGGGGTAACTTATGTAGAGGTGTAGAAATGAGGGAACAAAGGTTCTCCCACACACGTCCTTGTTTGGCACATCCTTCCAATATGCTAGAATAGACACTAGTTGTGAAACCAAGTAGACCTTCTATTGTTGTAATGTCATAATTATAATTATCGAGTTCTCTATGCAGAGTGTGGAGGTTCAAGGAAAGCTTTCACTGTGGTTCCTATGCATCTCTGCACTCAATAATTATTTAAAAAAACTATAAGCATTAAACATTAGGGAATTAATTAATACAAGTAAAATTGCAGGGAAAAGAACAACTCATTGATTCTACAAATCCATAACATCATTTTATTCGTTATTTCATTTGTTTCTTCCATGTGTTGTGTGTGCAAATTGTAGCACAAACAAACTAGCAAAATTCAATAGGATTTTGTTCGAATAAGCGCTAAATATATAATGATTTTACCAGTACTCTGGTAAGAATGCTTATGGTTGCGATAGTAATTTCCATTAAGAGTTGAAAATATATCTGTTAATCATAGGATTAAACCTTAATTAAGTTCTTAATATCCACTAATCCGCACTATGAAATGTTGATAATGTATGTGAAATTGTAGAAATCAAGGAACACAAGTTCTCTTGCACATATCCCTCTTCCGCACATCCTTAGACCTTCTTGATTTGTTTACAATCAATAGATACTATTAAGTACTCAATTTCTTCACTAAATAAATGCCAAAAAGACTATTTTATAATATTGATGGATACGATCTTCTTGATTTGTTAACAAGCAATAGTCATTACACAATGCATTAAAGAGTAAATGATATTAAGCAATGGAACAATGTTATAATTTTAGGTCGATTCAATGAATAAATGTTTACGTTTACCAAGAAGCGAGAATTTTTGAATCATAGGATTAAGCCTTAATTATTATTAAGCACTTGAAAAATGTCCTAAGTTTGTGTTGGTTCGACAAGTAAATGTAGAAGAGATTTACATTTACTAGAAACGAAGCTTTTGTTAATCGCAAAATGAAGCCTTAATTATTTTTATTATATTTGTTAATCCATGTCACAGAAGATTGATTACATCTATGTAACATTTCGCTAAAACATTGTCGACAAATGAGGAAATGTGAAGAACAAGTGTGCATAAGGGGTCCGCACCATTTTAATGAGCTATGATGGATACTTGTTGCGAAGTCCTATGCATATTCTTGACTTGTTTACAAGAAGTAAATGCTAGTAAGCATTGAACGATGTCTTGATTGTGCATTGACTCACTGAAGAAACACCTAAAAGATTATTTTATACTATCGCTAGATATAACCTTCTTGATAAGTTTACAACCAATAATCATTACACAATGCATTAGAGTAAATAACATTACACACTTAAACAATGGCTTGATTGTGTGTCGATTAATTAAATAGATGTTAATAATACGACTAAGCTGTAACTATTTTTTAATACTAAGTGTGGAGTCGTTCGCATTATAGTTAGTATCTGTCACTACCAGTTCTTGCACCTCTGCAAACATTTTCGTCTCAACAAAATTTTCCCATAAATAGCCACCCCATGCATTTGTCATTTCTCATATGTTTTGGTACTAAATGCTTCCAATAGTTTGTACACATATTATTATCATTAGAAATATTTTTTGATAAAATTATTTAGTTAGATTATGTGGAACAATGCTCTAATTTGCAAGGATAAACACTAATTTTTCGTTATGGAAAGTAAAATGTTTACTTTTCTCAGTAATCTTTATTTTACCAGTATATGATGAGTTGTTTTAGTTGTTAATGTGTACATATGATATGGATATCATGCTTGAATTTAGCCCCTGTAATAATAGAATGTGTTGATCAAAAAATACTTGCATTAATTATTCAGTTAAATGACGTAAATTTCCTCGTCTTATGAATTTGTTAGGTCATTCTCTCCACTAGCTCTAACTGACACACTATGAATTTAAGTTGAAAATAAACAACTAAGTCTCACATGGCTTGTGTGTTGTAGTGTCATCTGTCACTTATTTTGGCAACATAAGCATCATCCCATGTTTACTTGTTTTGGGTGATATTTGATTACTTCACGACCGATATACACATAAACTAATATCTTCACGACCCAAACATTAATAAGTAAAAACCACTAATTAATTTATTAATATGTAGTGTGCAGGAATGTATATGGACATATAAAACATTATCAAACAAACTTTATGTTCCCTTTTGGGCACGCATGTTCTCATGCACAATACTTCTTCCTCACACACAATGTCAATTTTGGATTTCAGCTAAGCTATCAATTCTCCGGTAAGCTACTTCTCTACACAAAGATATGTGAACATTGTGATCACTGTATATGAGAAGTTAGAATAAAATAGAGAGAAGTTAACCTCCAATCACCTTTTGCACAATTGAGTTTAAAGATGACTCTAATCTATCTAAGTGTGCGGGCCAAACCATAATTAATTATTTAATACTCGATGTGGAGCCCTTTGCACCATAGTCAGTATCCATCATTATAGGTTCCCGCACTACTCAATAAAAAATCCAATGAAAAAACACAATGTATGACAAATTTTATTATTTTGATTATCGAAACTTCATAGTTATATGTTTTAATTTTCTAAGCTCAAAGCATGTTATATATAAATATCTTGTTTTTAATTAAGTTAATTTTATTATGTGGAGTGGGAAAGTGTGGAGGAAATTTTCATTATGCTTTCTCGGCAATCCATACAATGAAAACATCCTCCGCATCTTCACACTCCGCACAATGAAAGCTTCATCCGCACTCAACACAATGAAAGCTTCCTCCACATGATTACAGAAATAAAGTGGTTTTAGATAATGACAAAATGTAGACCCCACACAAAGAGGCAGAGACTATGCTGGGTGAATGAGTGAGGCTTGTTTACACTTGTTGGAAAGAAAGGGGGCTTTGGGGTGAATAAAAACAACTGAATTGAGCGATTGTTTAAGAAATATTTTAGCCATCGATCAGCCTATTTGAGGCCTTAAATATTGCTCGATTGAGAAATAAAACAAACCTTCGATCGAGTTTTTGTGTAACCTAGGGTTATCTAGGATTTGGATCGAGCATTATTTTCAAATTTCTCACTAATAGAACTTGTCGCGATATGTTTAAAAAGATGTTTGATTGAGCCTGATGCTTACTCGAGCTCCTTTATGTTAATAAAATGGTTGGTCGTGATCTACGCATGCCATTTTGTGTAGACCATGAACTTTGCTGCTCGATTGAGGGTTTTAGGAGCTCGATTGAGGATGGAGGATTTCATCCCAGCCACCCAAAAGTGCAACCAAGGTGCTATAAGCTCGACATATCCAATTACGAGCCAAATATCTCGAGGTAGAGGTAGCTTTTCTGCTATTTTGTACTTAAATCCAATTTTTTTCTTACAAATAAAAAATAAATTAATTTTAAATGAAAACCCACCATACAAAAACCACAAAAAAATGATTGAAAACCATAAAAAAAAACTTCTGAAAACTACCAAGGAAACAATGGAAAACTAATGAACTTTTTGTAAACTGAATTATGTAATTTTATATTATAATCTTGTAAAAATAAATAGCATCCAATATATTGACAAGAAACGTTTAATATGTTTAAAATTAGTTTATCAAACTTCTAAATATCAAATATATTTAATATTCTTTAAAATTTTCATTTTATAAAAAAAATTATTAAAATTTTATTGAATTAAAAAAATTAAACTATAAATAATATAATATATTTTTCAAATTAAAATCTATTTTAAATATATACAAAACACTATAATTATAATAATAATAATAATAATAATAATAATAATAGATAAATATGATATTACTTTATTACTAATTATTATAATATAAAATTCACTTACTGTAAAACTATATATATATATATATATATATATATATATATATATATATTGAAATTGAGATAATTTATACTTTGTCTATCTATCTATCTATATATATATAACTTGAAATTGAAATAATTTATATCGTGACTATTTTTTTAATAATAAATATAGTAATTTATTTTAAGAAAATAATTTTAAAAATCTAAAACTAGAAATTTTTTTTGTTATTTAATTAAATTTTATTAACGATATTTAATTATATAATATATTTTAATGAAATTAAAATTAAATTTTAATCAATTCATACTTTTAAATGTTTTTCAAATTTTCTAAAATATTATAATTATATATATAACTTAGGGACATAATACAACTTTAATAATATGTTGAATATAAATTCCCATCTAACATGAGTGCATCAGTTTTGTCATAAAATTTTAGTGAAATGTCTAATCCAAAATCTTGTCTAAAGCGTGTATAACAATTTTGTGAGTAGCATTTTACATAAGCCTAAAAACCCACACCTTCACATAATCCAAAAAATTGAAGACGCAAAGCCCTGAGTCAACATTGTTTTTTTTTTTTTTAATATAAGTGACAAACTCCATTTATCTTATAATGTCAATCACGTTTCTTTATGTTTTCGACGCCTTCTCAAGGATTTTTAGTGGCCCAAGAGGTAGGTATCAGAAATATGTGACTAGGGAATAGCCACACAAAGAAGTGGAGAAGCTCTCACATTTTTGTAAGCTAAGGCGAGATACTGTATTTCTATTACTGGAAAAAAAGAACCGAACATACATGGGCAGGTCTCAACCCGCCCTGAAGGGAAACCGGGTGTCTTGACCACCTGAAATTTTTAACAGCCATCCAAAAATAGAATACAACCAGTCTTTCTGTCCATGCTATATATCCATCTAATTTAACTACATTCAAACTAAGTTTCATCTGATTCATTAGTAACTAGTATATCTAAACAAAACTGAAAGAAAAAACCTCCTTGCAGCAACTCCATCATCTACTGATGGCTTGTCTCCAGATTGGCCTCTTTCTCTGTCTTGACTCCCACACCGCTTGCTTGAAGTAACTTCATAATCTCATCCA
Organism: Pinus tabuliformis; assembly: GCA_031772625.1. NCBI lineage: Eukaryota > Viridiplantae > Streptophyta > Pinopsida > Pinales > Pinaceae > Pinus > Pinus tabuliformis. The sequence continues at coordinate 488,767,598 of CM062818.1, forward strand.
TCTTCCTCTCTTGCATCAGTAAAGTAACTTGGATATTTTTCAGCTCCTTTTTCATGACAGGGATACCTTGAACCAATTCTACCATTTCCATGGCTACCTGTTCGAGTGCTTTAGCTAATAATCTCTTCATGCCCCAATAGACATGTAAAGATTGTTTATATAATGACATCCTCCCTCTTGTATGTCCTGGGTCAGGCAAATACTGCTCCCAATCTTCCATTTCTGGCTCTGAATGCTCCTGCATAGCTTCCTCTTCCAAATGCTCAATGATTCTTCGAATATTCGGGTTGGTGTTTTGATGGTAAGCCTCTTCTGCCTCCTGCAATTTCTTCCTCATATCTCTTTTACCTCTTTTCCTTCCCCTGGCCTCACTCGCAGTTCCTTCTTCAAACTCTGATCTTTCATTCCTACCCACTCTTCCTCCTCGTCCGCTCGAACCCCCTCTGCCTCGCTGGCTATCATAATCCTTCTTCTGCCCACGCGTTCCATGTCTCCTCCCTCGTCGGCCACCCGCCGGTTGCTCGTCCGTTTCCTTATACTCCTCATCTGCGTCCCGGTCCTCTTCCTCATCCCTCTGCTCCTTTCCCCTACCATCTTTACCTGCCTGTACTCGCCGGGGTTCCTCCTCCAACAGATAATCCCGTATATCAAAATCCTTCTCTGAATCATCTGAGACATTCAGCAAAATCTTCTTCATGGTCTCCTCGACTTGGCGCTTACCTTTTAACTCTCGACTAGCCTCCTTACTTCTCGTCCATCGCCCAACATCTCTGTCTTGACCCTCTGCCATTTCTTCTACCCCCGTCTGCTCCAAACTCCTATCACTCCGCTTCACCTTACTGTGGTTCACGATTAATTTCCCACTTCGGTGTATTCGAATGCATGCATAGCTGTATGTATTGTCGCTCGGCCACCTTAGTTTCTTGAAGCTTCCTTGCGTCCCGGCCTCATCATTAATCCGCATTCCATTTGTGCTATCATAATTGGGATCAATCTCCATCACTCTCACATTAATATTCAACTTATCATAGAAAAACTTTGGAATGTTGGTTTGATTACGAAAAATTTAATAAGATCATATCAAATGAAAACTTTATTATAGTTTTATCATTTTCCTTGATTAATCAAAATTTTGTTTTTATGTATTTTTTATATTTAAAATAATTTAAATTATTGAAATTTTGAAAAAAAAATTAAGATTGAATTTTATTTTATTGAAAAAAATGAACTCATAAAACTATTCAAATGTTCATGTATTAACTCACTCTTAATAAAAGAGCAAAACATAACTATATTAAAATGGAAACATGATAGAAGGTGCATTTTAAAAGTGGTTATGGTAATAGATATTTTAGTAAAAGAAAGCAATATTCTTGAGTATGAAAGCATGATGGAAAATGCTTTCTAAGTCTAGGAGTATCCTACCACATACTATAGCTAACTCAAGCATTTCTTTAATGGGGTTGACAAAAAGTATGGTGCTGGGAGATGATCGAAAATCCAAAGCATTACTCTTCAATGGGTTGACAAAAAAAATGATATTAGGATAAGATCGAAAGTATAATAGAGTTTATTAGAAATGGATAAACAAATGTGTGTAGTGGATTATATGCATCATAGATACACTAACCACTAAAATACTTAATAGTGTTTTGGAAAAATATGAGGTAGGATGAGTTTAGAAATGGTTTTCTTGCCAATATTCTTTAGGCAACATTTTTTTCTTGGATTATTTTATATGTATTATGTGTATTAATTTTGTTTAAACTCTAAAAGTCTATGAGGAAAGCTTATACGACTTGTATGGCTCTTACATACTTGTAATAAAACTCTATTGCTTCTATTCATGTATATTTTGATTTCCTTTTATTCATTAACTCCTTAACTCTTACAATCAATCCCCTCCCAACTAAATTTTTTCAAAGCCTTCTCCCATAATGGCCCCATCTGTGGGCCATTGGAGTATGGAGAGAATAGGTACACATGGTCGGGCTCGTCAAAGATCACATAGCCCAACTAGAGTTGTCGTTCCACTTGTAGATCCTAGCTCTAACACTAGTAGGAGTGTTAGAGGTAGTGTTTATGTCTTTCTTTATGATGTTATAGAGAGTGGACTATCTTCACTTGTCACAGGTACAACTCATGCATTCTTAAATCCTCTTTAAACTTTATGTGTTTATGTCTTGAAATTGTCTTTAATTTTTTAATCATTTCCAATTTACTTGTTAGAATTTAATGTATATGTTATTATATTTAGTTTTTTATATATGTTAAATTATGTTTATGATTTCCAGAGCCTAGGTAGGTTGAAGTTGAGGGTGATAGTGCAACATTGATCCTTCTGTGAGATGATGCCACAACCATTATCATGCTTGAAGGTATTAGGGACTAGCATGCCTGGATTACATGAGAGATGGTTTCACTCCTTGTTCACTCACTTAGTAGACATAACTTGACTTTGATGCTAGAGAGCATCAATCAATTGATCCAGATGTACCAGAGGGAGGGCACACATAACAACTTCCTACATTCCATACACAGGACTAGGAGACAAGAGGTGAGAGGCACAAATACTTGGGAGGCAGTTGTTTGACATCCCTCTAGGCCACCATGATAGATATCATGATCTAATTGTGCTAATATATTTTAAGAATGTTGATGTGGCTCCTTTTGTTTTTGATCAATGCATTATAGCTTGGGGCAAGTTCTGCTACCATGACCAGGTCCCTCTCTACTTTTCCTGACATGTATATGTGGAGTTCATGCTACATATAAGGCCATATTAAACCATCACCAAATTAGAGTTTTATGGACCCAATAGAGGATGTATCTATGATCATTCCAAGGCTCGTAGAGACCATACCCATGTACCACTACCTCTGAGATTGGTGCCACTACCATCTCAAAGTGTGGTATTGTTGACAGAGCTAAAGGAGTTGTCATAGCTCATCACTTAGACCAAGGATACCATTGTGGAAAGCATGCAAACCACATTGGTTAGTGTGCAGGTCCAATTGCATGACGATATGAGTAAACCACCACCATTGCCTTCTCACCCACGAATTCCATTATTTGATGATTCAATGCTCAAGCTTCCACCCCTTGACCATGTTTTGGCATATATGTATTGTGATGCCATCCATGAGACTTGGAGGGTCTACGACCCATGTGACGCAAGCCATGTACATATATAAGAAAATTTTGAATCTAATTGTCAAATTATACATTTTTATATTAATAAGTCTATATCATACTACATTTTAGTAAGTTCATGATAACATGTAGACATGGGGCTATATGGATGAGCTTCTGAGGTAATCTGAGGGGGAAGTTGATCATCTAGAGTAGCCTCTATCAGTTCACATTTTCATGGAGACTCTAACACCTCTACCTCCACCTCCACCTCATCACACTCACATGGAGGAGAGACAATATTTAGAGCCACATGAACCAACAGTTGAGGTAAACTTTTTTATTCCTAAGATTTCAAAATTTTATTTTCTTAAGTTGCATGCATGTCAATTAGTTCGTAGACTAATTATAATTTGTATTTGTCGTTGTGTACATAGGCCCAGATCCAGAGTGGTGTCCAAGTCGCAACGATGTTGCTACATGAGTGGGATTTTTGGTATGGAGGTGTTGTAGACGTGAGTCCATTGACACAGACCCCAATTGTTTAGGCCCAGGCACACGAGCACAAAACTCAAATTGATCAGACCCCATCCCACCTACTTTTCATTTAGACTTGAGTGAGGTTAGTAGATTCTTATGCAATTAAATGTGGTTCAAAATAATTTATTTTTATATTTTTTATTTTGTAAGTATTTATAATTAACTTTAATTTGAATTTGTTATATTGGATTACTAGGAATTGGATGTCATGTTTAACCAACTCTCACATAGGGTAGTGGTACTTAGACCACATAGTTCTTATTTTTTTGGCCCATTTCATACGACACATTCACATGTGATCCAAAATTTGTGTATTGTCATATAGATAGTTTATGGATACATGAACATTATTTCAATTATGGATGCTTATTATTTTAGTTTATTTCAGTTTATAGATGTTAATTATTTCATTAGTTTAAAGAAATCTTTACAATATTTTGAACATACCACTACCCTCTATGAATGTATCTAGTAATATCGGGGGTTAGAATTATCCGAGTCCTTCTCTTTGTATCCTTATCTCTGTTGTGCAACCACCAGTATTTGAATTCGATTTGCATTACGACCCTAAAATAATTATTAATATGTAGTTTATTCGTGTTAGTATTTCCATTGTGATTATGATTAGAGTCTCAGTATTAAAATCATTTAGAGGGAATGAAATTTCTCAAAAAATTTCCAAAGTGGAGTGAACCTTACACAATCATTTAAGGGGAATTAAATTTCTCAAAAACTTTCCAAAATAAATTGAACCTTATACAATTTTGGTGACAAGCATTCCATGGTAGATTTATCCCTCTTCTTCTATCCAATACAAAAGTTTGCTTAAATTCAATCTTAATAATAAAAAAGCACTTACTCATTAAAAATAAATAAAAAAACTAATATTTAAAATGTTATTCACCCAATAATATGCTCACTACTAAATAATATATTTACTTTAAATCCAATAGTAACATATACAACCCCAAAGTAACACAATAAATATTTGTTGCCAATGAAAATACAACCAATATTTACCGTCGTATTAAACCATTAATGAGCCGCGCTATTACTTTTCTTAATCTTCATAAAGCTACACCGACATTTTCTCCAAAATTACATCATATTAATCTCTGTAGCTCAGTTTTGATCATTTCTTATGAACATAAAGACAAATAATGACGAGAAAAATTTAGTGATTTTAATGTCAGATTACGTGGACGTTTGAACCACTTCGCTTGTAGAGAAAATGTCAGTTGCCACAAGTCTGCACGTAAACCTGCCTACTCAACCGTCTATCAGAGGTTGGAATCTGCAACGCCGGTCACGGTCCGGCACAAGTCTGCACGTAAACCTACCTACTCAACCGTCTATCAGAGGTTGGAATCTGCAACGCCGGTCACGGTCCGGCAGGATAAGTAATGTACATGAATTTTATCAGGCGACGGCTTCTAAGATTTGAGGAAAGCTCAAAGCTGTTTCCCAATAGCCATGAAGGCTCTGTGAAAATGACTGAACTCAAAATTCAAGGGAAGAAAGTAATCCCGTCACAATGTTGGCAAGCTAGTACCAATTTCACCTTAGGGTTCAGTACTTTTGATAAACATATATAAAGGCCGTAATCTGAGAGGTTTTTTTTGGTTAAAATTTATGGAAATTTTGGCTATATTTTGAGAAAATTTGGCAGGGATTTTTATAAATTTTAGATATAATTGTTAAATTTCAAAATTTTAGATGTTTTTAATTTTAGGTATTTTAGATAATTTTGATTGTACTGAATCTATTTCCATCATCAAAAACATAATTCAAACATTATCTTTAATTTATTTTTTTTACTCAAATACCACTTCCATTCTTACCCACCAAACAATGGAGTAGTCTACCTAGGCGGTAGAATGGCCCGTTTTCCGTCACCGGCCGGAAAATCGTCCAGCTCCGGCCACCGGCAATCCCTCCTTCTCGGCCACCCTCCCCTAGCTTCGCTACCTTCCTTCTCCGCCACCTTCCTCTGACATTCCCGACATTCCCTGACAAAAGATCCGATCAGGCTGGCAATCCTGACATCCCCTGATAGATCGAGTCCGAGCTGGAGAGTTATTGCCATTGGAAATTCGAAATGAGGAATTGCACGGGCTGCTCACTCACCTTCGTCCTGGACTCGGCACCTCCCGCTCTGCAATTCCTCCGCTCTGTCGATAAAAGAAGTTGCCCAACGTCGGCTCTCAGGTTTTTCCAATGGGCGAAACTACAACCAGGGTTCAAACACGCCCCTTCAAATTATGACAGACTTGCCAATATTCACGGCCGCTCTAAAGACTCTGAAGCCTTGAAGAGGGTTTTGTTAGAGATATCAGCTGTGTACAACACTTATTCTGCCAAAACTTATTCTTTCGCCACTGCCTGGCATGATGATCCAGATATGCTGAATGAAGTTATGGAAATGCTTGAGAAGCTGGAGCGTCGTCCCAGAAGAGACGCTTATAAAATATTTATTGCGGTTCTCTGTCAAAAGAATCATGCCAATGCAGCCTTGGTGGTATTGGAAAAGATGGGAGTAGAGGTTGTGTTCCGAGAATGCAGACTTATTGCCCACTTATCCAGGTGTACTGTCAGAACAACCAGATGGATAAGGTACAGGAGATTTTTGTTATGTTGAAAGACTGTCCTCCTGATCCCATTTGCTTTCATATTGTTTTGAGTGCACTTTGTAATAGGAAACAATTTGCAAAAGCAGTGGAATTTCTTACGAGAATGGTTAATATGGGCTGCAAACAAGATGCAATTACATATGATATAATGATTTGTGCTGCCTGCAATTTAGGGAAAATCGAAGGTGCGCTTAAGCTCTTTGATAGATTGAAAGAAGAAGGGCTTACGCATTTGCATCATACTTACCTGTATATTCTTGAGGGACTCTACCAGATCAGAGGTTTTGACCGAGCACATTCGTTCCTGATTCAGCACAGTGGAAGGAATCAGACAGTGGATTCGATGAACTATATACATTTAATTGGACTTTCTCGCAAATCAGGTCAAGGGCAAATAGCAGGCAATCTCATGAAGGAAATGAAAGCTAAGGGCTTTGATTGATGCAGCTTAAATGAAACAAAAACGATCATAAGGATAGTGTAGAATGTGTTATATAGTGTAGAACGTTTTCATGGGCTGTACATTAATCCAGTGAAGCTAAGGAAATTTTATCTTCGGGTCCGCTTTTCATGGATGGCTAAGTTATTCCACAGTGGTTAAATACAACAAAATAGTGCTGTATTATTAACTTAGTGTTTGTTGTTCATGGTATTTTTGGAACAAAACTGTGTTTTATTTTCCTATGTTCATGGCTTAAAGCAACATGATAATATTTTTGTGTTTTTCCAGTTTCATAGGTGGAGTGTGCACTCTGAATGTAAGTTTCAAAATATGATACTCAGTTGTATTCCAAACACACGATGCCTTAATTAGTAGTTTTGTGTGAACAAATCGAGTGACTCTTATTAAAAACTAAGTAGTTTTTTGTGAACAAATCCAGTGATTGAGTATAAAAAATTACCATGTATGATCACTGCTTTTGCAACAAAGCAATCTTCAATATATCCATGTGCTATTTGGTTTTGTTTCATATGAGAAAATATAAAATCTGCAGGTTCCCTCTTTGCGTTTGCTACTCTACAGACAAAATGTAAATTAAGTTGTTAGTATAGCTTCTGCAGGGCTTTGTTTCCATTTGCTGGATTTGTATCTGGAGGTTTTTAAAGAACAGTAAGATGTATCTGGTAATCTTTTCACAAATTTTATTGGTTATGTGTTGAGGCCTGAAATTTTCACTATTCAGGGAGATGTTCACCTTTCTTCATTCAAAATTTTCCAAATCAATATACAAATACATACTATTTTCTATATATTAGATTTTACTTATCCATTACAATAAAAAGGCTAATCTGAAATAGCTTATATGCAAATAGCAATGTTATTCTAGAGTGGTTAAATACAACAAAATAGTGTTGTATTATTTTTATTTCTTATATTTTTTACAACTATTTAATTATTATCACTTATAATAATATAATTAAATTTTAAATCAAATTATAATACAAATTTTAAATATTTTTTTATAAAATCATATTTAGAATACACCAATGTTCTCATCGTTTTTACTTCTAATTTTATGTTTGTTAGATAAATCGTTATAGTTGGATAGGTAGCATGAGTCTTGGATGAGAACATTTTCAATTTTTGAGTTTCATTATAGTTTGAAAACTCAGATAACTAAAAGTTTAAAGTTTTTCCATTGATGTATTTTCGTGAGTGACACACCAAGGCAAACCAAAACTATGTTGTATGCATTCAATAAACAAAACTTCAACTTTATCAAGGAAAACAATAAGTATTTATGCTTTACTTGCATTAATGTGAAATGCTATTCTAAAAACCCCACAAAATATAACCACAAAAATCACTAGTAGCTATTTCACATTAGCATTATTCTGAAATAAAATCTATTCACAAAACATAATGCCAAATTTTTTAATAAGCTATTTACATTAATATAAATTAATATCTTAATATAAAAATATGTTTATAACAATAATATATCTATAAAATTTTAATTTTAATTTTTAAAATGTCTAACAAATCTTAGACCATAATACTAAAATTATTAATAAATTGTTTAATATAGAAATATATTTATAATAAAAATATATCAATTAATTTATAATTTTAATTATAAATTAATTTTTATTTTCAAAATAAATTAAAATAATTTATAATTATATTAATCTTAATCTTTACAATAAAATATCATAATATAATAAAAATAAGTCTTTATAAATATGAAAATATTTTTTTCGCCAACCAACTTATTCACATTTCATACAATCTCTATCACTTTATTTGTAATTTTAAACTACACCATAGAACTTAAATGTTTTTGTTTTGATTTGTCCTTGCAATCTTTAACAACCAGATAAATAATTGTGAAAATTTTAAATTACTTAAATCAATAAGTTAATATTTTTATTTTAAACTCTTTACGTTATATTTAAATACAACTCAATGAAATAAATTTTTAGACATTAAAATATTCAATAATTTATATTTCCTTATGAATAGAATGCAACTCAATAAGTAAATTAATTCAAAATTCTGAAAAGCAAATAAAGGTCATGCAATTAGGTTAGTTGTGAATATCATAAACTTATTTCTACCTTAAAAAACTTCCACCAACATCTTCCACTAGGACTCAATACAATAATTGGACCTCATACCCTTTGGCTATCATCAAAGTACCAAGTTGCAGGGATGACATGATACCTTCATCAGTCCTCACACTCCAGTAATTATCGATGATATGTATGTGTACTGCAAAGTGCCATGGACCCAAGATATCAGCCATTTTTCTGAGGCAATTTAATTAAAATAAGTATACTTCAGCTAAATCTAATTAAATTAATATGTTGTCTTTTTCGGCGGTTGAAATAATAGAATTCTGAAGCGGTAATGCTGAAATGAGTCACGCTAAATCTAATTAAATTAATATGTTGTCTTTTTCGGCGGTTGAAATAAAATTGATGACACAATAAATTTGATTAATAATAAGTTGCCTTTATTGATGGTATAACATACTTGATTTAAAATTTAATTATATTATTATAAGTGATTATAATTAAATAGTTGTAAAAAATAATAAGAAATAAAAATAATACAGCACTATTTTGTTGTATTTAACCACTCTGGAATAACATTGCCATTTGTATATAAGCTATTTCAGATTATCTTTTTTATTGTAATGGATAAGTAAAATCTAATATATAGAAAATAGTATGTATTTGTATATTGATTTGGAAAATTTTGAATGAAGAAAGGTGAACATCCCTCTGAATAGTGAAAATTTCAGGCCTCAGCACATAACCAACAAAATTTGTGAAAAGATTACCAGATACATCTTACTGTTCTTTAAAAACCTCCAGATACAAATCCAGCAAATGGAAACAAAGCCCTGCAAAAGCTATACTAACAACTTAATTTACATTTTGTCTGCAGAGCAGCAAACCCAAAGAGGGAACCTGCAGATTTTATATTTTGTCATATGAAACAAAACCAAATAGCACATGGATATATTGAAGATTGTTTTGTTGCAAAAGCAGTGATCATACATGGTAATTTTTTATACTCAATCATTGGATTTGTTCACAAAAAACTACTTAGTTTTTAATAAGAAAATACTCAGTGACTCGATTTGTTCATACAAAACTACTAATTAAGGCATTGTGTGTTTGGAATACAACTGAGTATCATATTTTGAAACTTACATTCAGAGTGCACACTCCACCTATGAAACTGGAAAAACACAAAAATATTATCATGTTTCTTTAAGCCATGAGCATAGGAAAATAAAACACAGTTTTGTTCCAAAAATACCATGAACAACAAACACTAAGTTAATAATACAGCACTATTTTGTTGTATTTAACCACTGTGGAATAACTTAGCCATCCATGAAAAGCGGACCCGAAGATAAAATTTCCTTAGCTTCACTGGATTAATGTACAACCCATGAAAATGTTCTACACTATATAACACATTCTACACTATCCTTATGATCGTTTTTGTTTCATTTAAGATGCATCAATGAAAGCCCTTAGCTTTCATTTCCTTCATGAGATTGCTTGCTATTTGCCCTTGACCTGATTTGCGAGAAAGTCCAATTAAATGTATATAGTTCATCGAATCCACTTTCCGATTCCTTCCACTATGCTGAATCAGGAACGAATGTGCTCGGTCAAAACCTTTGATCTGGTAGAGTCCCTCAAGAATATACAGGTAAGTATGATGCAAAGGCGTAAGCCCTTCTTCTTTCAATCTATCAAAGAGCTTAAGTGCACCTTCGATTTTCCCTAAATTGCAGGCAGCACGAATCATTATATCATATGTAATTGCATCTTGTTTGCAGCCCATATTAACCATTCTCGTAAGAAATTCGACTGCTTCTGCAAATTGTTTCCTATTACAAAGTGCACTCAAAACAATATGAAAGCAAATGGGATCAGGAGGACAATCTTTCAACATAACAAAAATCTCTTGTACCTTATCCATCTGGTTGTTCTGACAGTACACCTGGATAAGTGGGCAATAAGTCTGCATTCTCGGAACACAACCTCTACTCCCCATCTTTTCCAATACCACTAAGGCTGCATTGGCATGATTCTTTTGACAGAGAACCGCAATAAACATTTCATAAGCGTCTCTTCTGGGACGACGCTCCAGCTTCTCAAGCATTTCCATAACTTCATTCAGCATATCCGGATCATCATGCCAGGCAGTGGCAAAAGAAAATTTTTTGGCAGAATAAGTGTTGTACACAGCAGATATCTCTAACAAAACCCTCTTCAGGGCTTCAAAGTCTTTAGAGCGGCCGTGAATATTGGCAAGTTTGTCATAATTTGAAGGGGCGTGTTTGAACCCTGGTTGTAGTTTCGCCCATTGGAAAAACCTGAGAGCCGACCTTGGGCAACTTATTTTATCGACAGAGCGGAGGAATTGTAGAGCGGGAGGCGCCGAGTCTAGGAGGAAGGTGAGTGAGCAGCCCGCGCAATTCCTCATTTCGAATTTCCAATGGAAATAACTCTCCAGCTTAGACCCGATCTGTCAGGGGATGTCAGGATTGCCAGCCGTGATCGGATCTTCTGTCAGGAAATGTCAGGATTGCTAGCAGGCCTGGAATTTGACGTCCTGTGGGACGTATTTTTGATTTCAGGATGTATTTGACGGCAGCAAAAAAATCTTACACGTCAAACCTGACGTGCGATATACTTTTCCAATCCGTCATTTTGACGTCCAGTTTCATAAAGAAGACGTAAAAATCTATAATATCTGTAATCAGAGTATGGGAGTCTGGGACCACGTCACCACTGGGAGTATGGGGTCTGGACTACGTCACCACCGGGAATATGGGGTCTGGACCACGTCACCACCGGACCAGCAGTGCTGCAGTAGCCGTGGTACACAATGCGTTACGCTGGCAGCTGCACACAGTTTAAAATAAAACGCTTTAACTGCATCACCATCCCACTGCGTACTACAGGGTACTTACCATTGAATAATCCAGCTAGCATCTGCCCGGCACTGCCGCTCAAAATTAAAACGAGACTTGCAATTTTGCAAATTGCAATCTGCTACTGCTAGTCACTAGTGCCGCTGCCGCAGACTGCAGTGCGTATTCTTCCAGGCTCTGCAGTGCCTATTCCTCCAGGGTCTGGTGAAGCTCAGGTTCTAATCTCGGGAGTCGGAGGGTTCACTGGAGTTCACACGTGGATCATGGATGTCAGGGTATAAACAAAGAACCAGCAAACAGGGTAAGTACAGAAAGCGATTTTTTCATTTTTTCACAATATCACATGTAACGACAGTTATGGTCTGAAAGTAATGTCCTGACTCCCTTGGTTTTTCAAATAGTGAAAAGGATATATCCAGGGTCATATTCTTTTAATAACAAGAATTTGAATTGATGTATTTGTAGTGCTTTTAGTTGTATTTAAAAAAGTTCATAAGATTCCTTGACAAAGTTCATATATCCACTTCACGCCTAATAGATTTTGAGGTTAAGATTTATTTCAACCAATTCTAAATACTTCTCTAATGTTGGAGAGTCCGCATTTCATCTTATTCTCTGATAGACTGTGTATCAATTTTCTCGCGTATTGGTAATATCGTCAATTTTTAACCAGAGAGCACTGTTCAGTTTCCCCACGGACCCCATGAGTAGTACGCTGTCAAATTGTTTTGTTGAGTTCTTCCTGAAAGCGCTCCAACAGTGAGTACTGCGCTGTGAAATAAATTTTTCGTGCACTATATTGGTGTGTTAAACAGGCCTACGACATTTTGATGAAAGGATCATTCAAACTTCTTATTTTGGATCAGATTGGTTTCGTCTAATTCTTAGTAAGTTAGGTTTTAAACATCATCCGGGAAGTTTCAATGAACTTAATTAAAGTTTTCACTCTTGTTTTGTTTTGATTTGATTTCGGAATATTTTTGGAATTTGAATTTCATTTGATTTTAATTATTTTTGGAATTTTAATGATAATAATCAAATTAGTTGTTTGATTGGGCTGCTTTATATCACATTTTAAAAATATTTCAAAATAAAAGTAACTCTTAACGTTAAAACTCTAAAATTTTGATTGCTTTTGAAAATAGGGCTTAACATTCCAACAGAGTCCCACCATGAAAAGAAAAATTCAGCGTACTGAAACTTTAGTCCAAATTGAATTAATCAATTAGGACTTTGAGGTGAAACTTTTTCTAAGCACATGAAATTTTAGTCGAAATCGAATTACTCAGTTAGCAATTTGTGGTAAGTTTCAACGGATTCACTCAATTTTTAAATTTTTGTGTGCTTGGTAGAGGACCAAACATCTTAAAGAGAGTTCTGCCATGAAAAATTCTCTAACTCTATGGAATTATAAATATAATTTAATTAAAATGGAGAGAAAAAAACTGTGATTTTTTATCGGTTATTTTTTTTTTAATTGGATGGTAAATCTTAAAATATTCCAGGTTTTTTTTTCTTAATATTATTATAGATTTTAGAATATTTTGAAAATATAAATATAAAGGATATTAATAAAATGATGAATTTTAAGTCATCGTTGCAATGGTGTTTTTGGGTAATATAAAATTAAGTAGAATAGTTACTTTTTATTGTTTAAAATGCATTTTTCTATGCATAAATGGATTCAATGTTCTAAAAAACTAGTGAAACACTCTAACTCTGCTGCTTAAACAACATGAACTTATAATTTTTAAAAATCTCTTCCAAATTATAGACAAAATTAGAAAAATATTTAAAAAAATGCCACTTATAATTTTAAAAAATATCTTTAAGATTTGAACAAAATTAAAAAAAATATTTAGAAAAAAACCATTTTATCTATTAATTAAACCACCCATTCCAATATATATGATGTGATTTAATACTCATAAATATGCATTGAAACTGATATATAAATTTATATAGATTTTTTTTGGTGTATAAGAATGTTATTAGAAAAAAGAAACTATTTAATTAACTTATATGCATTAGTGTTTTTTGAAATATTCTAGAATTTATAATGGAATTAAACTAAAATGCATTATCCCAGGCAAGGAAGCAACTGACCTCGGTTGGCATGCATTCATCCATGAGATGGAAAACCAGAAGCAATTAGAATTTTCCAAAACCATGATTATGCCACACTGAGGTAAGGCATACAGTTAAACCCTATTAGAGGGTTCTTGGAATGAGAGACGGTATGCGATATAGAGATATATTCAAGTATCAATGTTAGAATCTTGCCCTATCACACAGAACACGGAGATCAAACACCTACCGCGTGATTTCTTTTGTTTATTAGGTCGGTTGCAGGGCATGGGCCCTCAGATTTGATTTTTTAAACTATAATAGGGGGAAGAGGTTTCTTAAGTAAGTTGAGATTCATTACCCCCTAAGATCTTTCTGAATCTTTTTAAATTACTGTTTAAACTTTATACAATTTAATATATAAATTTTATTCTATTTAATATATAAATTTTATGCTGTTTAATATATAAAATGATAGTGCTGGAGTCTCTGTTTGGTGTGTTGCATATTTGGGATGCAAATTTTAGTAGGCTGAAGTTTATTTTCAGATATATTTATGTTCTGCTTATTTATTCTACAATGTTGTCCATTGTTATATTCATTTTTGATTTAATGAATTTTATTATATATATATATATATATATATATATATATATATATATATATATATATATTTTATACAGGTGGTCACAAACCTACAAATGTCTCAAAAGAGAAAGATACAAGTTACAATTGGGGAAATGTATGGATGGACAAAAGGGAAAACTTCTAAGACTCAACAGAATTCAGAAACACTTGAAGAAACCCATAATGCTCATGTGGAACAACAATTACATGAAATTTTTGGAAGTTCTTCTGAACATGATGTAGATGAAGAAACAAATGAAGTTGAAGAAGAGGTTGGTGATAATTCAGAAATGAAAGTGCAAACAAAAAGACAATTTCGCATGGAATGGTTAAATAAGTTTGTTTGGTTGAATTATGTGAGGTTTGATGATAAAATAACTATGAAGTGTAACTATTGTGAGAAGTATAGGATGAATGGACCATGGGGTTTAGGGAACGGTTGCACCACATTACAACACGATGCTCTTGTTACTCATGAAAAATCACGGGCGCATAAAGATGCTAAGGAAAGATGGATTAATGCATTGGAGGGAAATATGAAACTAATTCCAAATCATATTAGACAGATGAGAGATGCCAATAAGGAAAGAGTGATTTCTACAATGAAAGAATCATATTTCACTTGTCAAGAAGATTTATCTCTATCAAAGTATGAGAAGCTTTGCAAATTTCTAATGGATGCAAAAACTCCAAATATGCCAAAGTCTCAAGAGTACTCTTCATACACTAATCGTAAGTCTGCAAATGATTTTATATATTGCATATCAAAACATCTTGAACAGATTCAGATAAAAAATATGTTGGAAAGTCCTTTCTTCTCATTGATGGTTGATGAAAGCACTGATCGAACCTTAGAGCAACACCTTGTTATTTATGCAACATATTTAGACTCAAAGGGTCTCGGGCCACCTATCTCGCAGTTTATGAAGCTCAAAGATGTAGTAGATGGAAAAGGAAAAACAATATATGATAGTGTCAATCAATTAATAGATGTTAGAGGCCTTCAATATAAAGATTTGATAGTTGTTTCTACAGATGGAGCTTCAGCAATGATTGGACATGAAAATGGCTTTGTTTCATTTTTGAAAAAGAACAATCCAAACCTTATTACAGTTCATTGTGTGGCTCATCGTGAGTCTTTAGCAGCAGCAGATGCTTCTAAGAAATTCCCTGAGTTATTATTTGTTGAAAAAATTGCAAACAAAGTGTATTCATGGGTTCAAAACTCTCCAAAGAGAAATAGTGAACTTAATGATTTGCTTAGAGTCATGCAAATTGATGTTCTTGATGTTCTACAAATACATTCAGTGAGATGGTTATCCAGGGGGGAAGTTATTATAAGGCTTGTGAAGCTTATGCCAACAATTTTAACTTTGTGGAAAAATGAAAAAAAAACTGCATTTTGGTATGATAAGACAAGAATATATTCTGTCCAGTTTTGTTTACATATGCTTGCTGATGTGCTAGGGGAATTGAACAAGTTGAATGTGACTTTTCAAGAAGAAAATGTAGACATTACAACTATTGGGTTGGCTCTTGATGTAACTATAAGCACATTATCTAGATGGTTTTTGAGAAAAGAGACATTTGCAGAAGGCACAACTTATTTTTCAAAGTTTTTAAATGATTCTGAAAATGGATACATTGATATTAAAGATGAAGGGAAAGTTGTAGATAGACATGAGTTACAATACATCTCTATCTCAGCCATGGATATTGAATCCAATGAAGCAAGGAAGCAATCTATGAAACCTTGTATTGAAGGTACACAAGAGAGTTGTCAGCAACTCACTAAAGGTTATATAGAGACTCTGATAGACTCTTTGAATGAAAGATTTCCAGACCTTAATCTTTTTAATGCAGCGAAATTGTTCAGCCCTTGTTATTATTCAGAAGAGCGTCATAGTCGTGAGAAAAATTCATAGCGTTGGTTTTTAAAGCTTTTTCAACATTTGCAACATACCGTATCAAGTGATGTTGGATTTGTAGCTTTATTTGATGTTAAATCTTGTAAAAGAGAGTTGCACCCTTTTGTTGATTCATTAAATCTGGCTTGTGAGGGGTTTTCTATGAAAGAAGCATGGAAAGTCTTTCGTAACACAAAACAGTGGCACAAAACCTATCCTAATATGATGAAATTATGGCAAGTTGTCCTCACTATTCCTGCAAGTACAGTGGATTGTGAAAGGGGATTTTCCAAGCAAAACATCATCAAGGACATTAGAAAATGGAGGCTTGGGTTGGATACACTAGATGCTCTAATGAGAGTATCTCTGAATGGACCTGAATCATCTAATGTTGATTGGCATGCAGTATATGAGATATGGATAGATACAAAGTCAAGAAGGATTCTTGAGCTTTGAAAATTCTTCTAGTTTATGTTTAAGGGAGGATCTATGTATTGAAATATTCCTATTGATAAAAAAATTTGTAGTTTCTCCAGAAAGTTTGACTTTTAATGAAGTATAATAACTGTTTATTATTGCATAACTTTTCTGTATTATCTCTAGATGATTTATTTATAGTCCAAGATTTATTTATAATCTCACTAGATAATTTATTTATAGTCCATGGATTGTAAGTTTTTTGCAAAGATTTTATTGTTTAAATGGCCCCACCATAAATCTGAGCTATAAATATGATAGACTGCAAATCTGCAATTTCAATCTAACAAGAAACATTATAAACAACAGTGATTATCAGCGTCCATTTGATGACTTATTATGTGTTGTGGAATAAATTTACAAAAATTATTAAAATAGAATTTTCCGTGACACTCACAAATTTAGTTAAAACGTAAAACGAAGGGTAAAAAAAATACAAAAATGTCATCAAATTTTAATTTGACAGGCAAAAAAAATTTGAAATTCCAGGCCTGATTGCTAGAGGAGGGTGGCGGAGAAGGAGGGTGGTAGAGCTAGGGGAGGGTGGCGGAGGGCGGAGGGATTGCTGGTGGCCGGAGCCAGACGATTTTCCGGCCGGTGACAGAAAACGGGCCATTCTACCGCCTAGGTAGACTACTCCAAACAATTCATCCGCATCCTTAAATGACTCCTATATAAAACATTTACACTTTGGTAATGCCCACATAATAATGATATTGTTTCGTCTTGTTACTATAAGATACATATTTTGTAGAACATTGATTCCTATAACCTCTCTTTCGGCCATCGTTTCGATTTTACCAATTTTCCATGATGAGTTGTTCTCCTGCGTTTACGTACAATAGGTGAAAAATAAACTTTGTTGACATAGTTCACAATTTCTCTTCAATAGTTATTTTTCTTTAGTTAAAGAATTTGATTGTAGGAATGTTTAAATAGTTTTTTAATATGGTGAAAATGAATTAAGTACTATTAATTTTTTTTGATTTTGAGTTCTTATAGTATTGAAACTTGATAGCCATAATTTGAATTTTCTAAATTTTTTTTTAGAGATTTTATTAAATTCTTGTCTATAATGTTATTTTTGGTGAGTGTTTTTTTTTTTTTTTTTGACTAATCATAGAAATGTTTTTGGAAATAGATTCAGCCTCATAAAAAAATTCTTTCACTTAAAATTTTAAAATTTCTATCAGATTTCATCAAAATTTTACAAAAATTTCCACTATATTTCAGGATATATATATATATATATATATATATATATATATATATATAACCTCACTAAACAATTGTGTGAAAAATGGCGTGCATCAAAATACTATGAATGTCAGTGTTCTAACTAAGAGACCTTTTCCTTTTATTTTAAATATTATTTTTGTGAATTTGATTATATAGATTTTTTTTTAAATAATTCAATTTATAGTATTATATTGATCAAGGATTTTCCTAAAATTACATTCCAAAACAGTTTTTAATTTTTTAATATAATATTTTATATTCTTTAATAAACAAACAAATTAAAAAAAATTGGTTTACCGGATTCATCAAAATCCTTAGCCATTGTCCTCGTCTGCATAACCCATCATTAAGTTTTTTCCATCAAAACAAATATATTATAAATCAATAATTTAACAAAATTTATAATGACGGGTGAGCGCCTTCTCTTCTTACATATAATGAAATGGTAGTAGTTGTTCCTCGTAACCGCACTTCCTGAGATGTTGTCGCTCAGTGGAATTAAGAAGCCTCATTGGCTCCTTAGAGCGAGCGATTTCTTGCCAGAAAAAAGAATAAATATTAGTTCTTGTATTGCTTTTGAGATGTTGTATTTGTAGGAATTTACAGGGTAAGTTGTTCAGACAGAACACCAAAAGACACAGATCACAAATCAATACACCAGTGTTCTTGACGTGGTTAAAACCCTAAAATAGTGAAACAGTCCACGGCCTGAGCCAACGCGGCCACTTCAGGGAATTTATTAATTAAAGAATGACAATTTACATAAGCTTCTCTAATGAACGATCACCCTACAAATGACCCTCCATGCTCTTTCAATAGAGATCATTGACCAGTCGGGTGTTAAGCCACGGATCAAGTGTCGATAATACCAAGGAGAGAATGAACTGTTGGATCACTTCATCTCTAGAACATATCGTGACTGTCAGATTGCAAGTTACAAAAGTACATAGTAAATAAACAAACTTTACCTAAATCTACAGTAGACCAAGTTATACTTAACTATTTCATATGTGTCGGAATATCCTAACATCCCCCCTTAAGAACAACTTGGGATATGATTGAAGGATGTACAAATATGACACAATAGGACAAGGAATGAGGCATTAGAGCCTATCCCCCTTAGTGACAACTTCCTGAAATCCAATCATAAATCGGAGTTTAGTAAACTTCACCTCTATGAGAGCCTTTGTAAAGATGTCTGCAACATGATCATCTGTTGAACAATATTGTACTTCAAGAACACGGTCATGAATGCACTTTCTAATGAAGTGAATGTGCAGTTCAATGTGTTTGTTGCGCTGATGTTGGACTGGATATTTCCATAGTTGAATGGAACTTTGATTATCACACCAAAGTGTAGTGGGATGTTGCTGCTAAAATCCAAACTCTAACAGGATTTGACAAAGCCACAGGGCTTCCTTACTAGCTTCTACGATACCATGATACTCTACTTCTGTTGACAAAAGAGAAATGGCACTTTGTTTCTTGCAAGCCCATGTAATAGGTCTAGAACCAAGAGTGAACACATAACCTACAGTAGACTTCCAATCATTAGGGTCACCAGCCCAATTGGAATCAATGAAACCAACCAATAGATGAGATACTTATGCACTGTAATGAATCCCAAACTGAACTGTACCTTGAACATAATGAAGTATTCTTTTAGCTACATTCGAATGACTCTCATGTGGGTTTTGCATAAACCGATCAATAAGGCCACCAACAGAGGAAAGGTCAAGACAAGTATTCATGAGATACAAAATTTTTCCTACATGTTGATGGTATAAGGTAGCATCAGATTTAGGGGAAGTACAAGTGATTAAATGTTTGGTTCTAGACTGAAAGGGAGAAGGGGCTAGTTTACAATCTTCCATGTGAAAATGGCGTAGAATATCATAGACATACTTGGACTGGGAAAGGGAAATACCTTCCTTGGATTGCAAGACATGAAGACCAAGAAAATAATGCAAGTGTCCTAAGTTTGTCACTTCAAACTTCTTTTTAAGGCTGGACTTCGCATGGTTTATAAGGTTGGGATCACTACCAGTAAGGATAAGATCATCAACATAAAGAACAAGAATGATAAGAGACTTACCTACTTTCTTGGTGTAGACAGTATTATCAAAATGACACCTAGAAAAGTTAGTTTCTAAATGAAATCTATCCATTTTGGCATACGAAGCCCGGGAGTCTTGCTTGAGACCATAGAGGGATTTCTTAAGCCGACATACAAGGCTGGAGTCTGTTTGTATAAAGCCAGTAAGTTGTTCCATAAAGATTTCTTCATGTAAGTCCCCATGCAAGAAGGCAAATTTAACATCCAGCTGATGGACTTCCCATTTGAAAGAGGCAGTAAGGGAAGGCACAAGGCAGATAAAATTCTTTTTGGCAATAAGGGAGAAGGTTTGAGTATAGCAAATTCCTTCAACTTGTGAAAAACCCTTAGCAACAAGACGAACTTTATGTTTATCAACTTTTCCATCTGGTCCATACTTGGTTCTGTAAACCCATTTGCATCTAACAAGTTTTTGTCCCTTTAGAAGAGGAACAAGATCCCATGTATCATTTTCCAATAATGAACGATATTCTTCATTCATAGTTGCATCCCAATATGGATGGCCTGAAGCTTCTGCAAAGGTGCAAGTATCATAATTAGCTGAAGCTTGAGCCAATGAATAAGAGATCTATCGAACTAAGAATGTGTACGTCGTTGATTTGTAGGATCACTGGCAAGAGAACCTGCTGCATTCTGAGTAGCACGGACCCATTTTGGAAGCTGAGGAGCTGAAGGAGGATCCTGAGAAGGTGGGGGAGGATTGTCATCCTTGTTGTCATCATTTGAAGAAGAAATATTTTTAGAAGTAGAAGGGATAGAGCGAGGTGGCACATCCGCCAAACAAGGATCGTAGGCTGATATATTTTCAGTAAACTTGACATCTCTTATAATGATAACATTTTTTGAATTAAGTGGAATAAGTCTATATCCTTTGACATCTTCAGAATATCCAAAAAAAATTACATTTTTCACTCTTAGGTTCTAAAGCTTTATGTTTCTCATCTGGAATATGGGCCCATGCTTCAATTCCAAAAACACGAAAGTGACTTACATCTGGTTTAATTGAGCTCCATGCTTCTTCTGGAGTGATATTCTTTAAAACATTAGTAGGAGTGTGATTTAATGTGTAATTTGCACAGTTAATTGCTTCTACCAAAAAATTAAGACTAAGTCTTTTAGATTGAAGCATACAATTAGCCACTTCCTTTAAGGTGCAATTCTTCCTTTCAGCTACACCATTTTGTTGTGGAGTATATGGAACAGTGTGTTGCATTTGAATTCCATTCTCAGTGAAAAAGTTGATGAATTTGTTGTTAACATATTCTCTGCCATTATCAGATCTTATCTTAAGAATTTGATGTCCAAATTGTTTTTCAACAAAGGCTTTAAAGGCCAAGAACATGTTAAATACTTCATACCCAAGTGCGTCTGGAGAAATCATCAATGAAAGTTAAGAAATACTTCTAGCTAGAGAATGAAACAACTGGAAGTGGACCACATAGATCACTATGCACAAGATGTAAAGGGGTTGAGGCGTGCCAAGAGGCATGTTTTTCAAAACTATCCCGATGATGTTTTCTGAGTACACATTCGGAACAAATACCATCTGTTGACACCTAATCTTCATGATTGGGAATTTTATGTAACTAAATATATTGGGAAGGTGAACAGTCATCGGGAGATGCACTGAACAATCACTCCCTATTGTACATAAAAATGGGTTACCTATGGAATAATACATCAATCCATTTTTCTGCCTTTGGAGAGTTACTGCCTGGCCTGACATGGTATTAGAGCCAGCTCCTTGTTTTAGCTATTATGCGCCTTGTAACTTCTCTATCCTGACCTCTCCCTCTGCCTCTGCTTTATTCCCTTCTGTTCTGAAATAATCTGCCTCTGCCACTACGCTTTGTCCATAAAGCTTGTCTCTGACCTGCATAGGCCTGAAACTGCGCACTTATTCTCATCAGAGAAACTGCAGGAGAAGAAATTTGCGTTGCCGCAGGAAAAGGGAGACGATATTGATGTTGAGCATACCTTATTATTGAGGGAGGCACTGTGTGGGTTCCAATTTGTATTAACCCATCTGGATGGTAGGCAACTGCTTATCAAATCAAGTGCGGCTGAAGTTGTCAAGCCGGGTCAGTTCAAGGTTATTAAAGATGAAGGAATGTCGGTTTACCATCGGCCTTCTATGAAAGGTAATTTGTATATTCATTTCTCTGTAGATTTTCCAGATTCCTTTACTCTTGAGGAGCGGAAGGCGCTGGAAGCAGTCTTGCCTCAGACGAAGCAGTGAGAACACTTCATCAAAATAAAATCAATGTTTTTTTGTGAGAAAAAAAAAACTGTTTTAAAATATACATATTTATCTCGTCAGCCATGCTATGCTGTCTCCAATCTTGTTCTCTCTTCCCTTGTTCGTGGTGCTTTCAAACAAATGCTGCTGCTTTCAAATAAGTGTTGCCGTTGTGGCTCAATGGTGTAGGACTATACTGGTTTAAGGTTGGCGAAACGGTGCTGCTGTTTTCAAATAAGTGCTGCTGTTGAGTTGCCCTTTTGAGTGCTGTTTCGAATGCTACTGACATATATTTTGAATTTTTTAAATAAATACGCTTGCTGGCTGTTTCAAATTAGTTATAATGGTATTTTTGACATGCCTGAATGGTATACGATCAAAAGGTGTGGTGAATGGTTTCAATACATTTTGAATAGTTCGAATTTCAAATAAGTTTTGTGCGTTGGCCTCCATAACTTGGTTTAATGCTTTGCCGAAGTTGACCGCTTCAAAGAATGCACATGACCATGATATTTATAGGTGAAGTTTTATGAGATTTATATAAGATTTATAAGGTGAAGTTTTATGAGGGTTATATGATGGACTTATATGAAACTTATATGAAGTTTATGTAAGGTGAATTTATACAATGATGGATTTATAGCGGTCACATTGTGGATTTGAAATCTTTTGAGTTGCCCTTTTGAGTACAACTTCATTGTATATCAGCAGAAAGTTTTTTATCAGCGGAAGTTTTTTGTCAGCAGAAGTTCTTTTTATCAGCAAAAGTTTTTTTTTTATCAGCAGAAGTATTTTTTTTTACAGAATGCATTCAATCATCTCTATGGTAGGAATAGTTCTCACTGGCAAGGAGAACTATCCTGAATGGTCCCGGATGATAAAACACACCCTCATCTTCAATGAGTTGTGGAAAGGAGTGTGTGTCGGAGAAGGAGACAATGACCCAGTACAACCTACATCAGACAAAGAGCTCATCATTTGGGATAACAAGAACAGCAAAGCATATGCATTAATCGCAGCATCTGTAAATGAAGAAGTAAGTCGCCATATTTCATCATATTCAACTGCCTTTGAAGCTTTACAAAAGCTCAAAGAACTCTATGACTCACATTCTGCACTTGAAGTTGTTCAGCTCATGATTAAACTCTTCACTCTTGAACTGAAAAATAATGATCCTCTTGCTCTTGCATCTGAAGTAAAATCCATAACGCGTGATATCAAATCCACTAAGGTTGAGCTGGATATCCCTCTTATTGCTTTTCTCAAGGCACTCTATCCTACTTACTCCAATTATCTTGAGTCTTTACAAGCAAATGGAAATCTTAAAGATATAACCTTTGACTCTCTTGTGAAAAAGTTTGCTGAAAGAGAGAAAGCCTTTGGAAAGAAGACAGTCCTTGAATCTTCTGAAGAGACTGTTTTTTTTGCTCATAAAGAAAAGCATCCTGCTCAAGATTCTACAAGAGGAAGAGGTGGACGAAGAGGAAGAGGAAGATACTTCAGCGGCAGGGGGGGCAGACATTCTCAAGGAGAAAAAGCAGATCTGCATTGCATTCGCTGCAAACGAAATGGATCACATGATGCTTCTACATGCAAGCTACCATGGGAAAAAATTGAGCAGAAAAGAAACCAGTAGAAAGGTAAAACTGATGATACAGACAAAGGTAAAGCACCTGAATCCGCTCACTATATTGAGGCACAATGTAACATTGGAGTAAATGAAGATTTGTTTAATGCTTCACTTGCTTCTTCGAAAAATGATTGGTTGCTTGATTCAGGAGCAACCTGTCATATGACTCATAGGAAAGATTTTTTTGAAGATTTCACTGACAATGTTGATGGAGCAGTATACTTTGTATATCAGTCAAAAATCAAGCCATCAGGGCTTGGCACAATCAGGCTTAAACTGCCTGGTCTTCCAGACTTTCTTCTGGATCATGTTCTATATCTCCCACAGCTCAAGAGAAACTTGTTGTCCTTGGTCCACATCCGCCAGCAAGGTCACTCCATTCATATGTTTGATGGCAAGCTTGAGGTAAGAAAAGCATCTGACCACTCACTTGTCATGAGGGGAATAGAAGAAGAAAGGCTTCTCAAACTGCAAGGAACCTCTGCTCATGCACAACATTTCTCATATATTTCTCATCATGAAGAAGGTACACTTCCATCAAGTTTATTATGGCATGCTAGATTTGGACATTTAAACTATGACAGTCTCCGCTTATTGAATAAAAATGGTGTTGCTGGTTTGCCTACAATTCCTAGGAAACATAAGCAATGTGATGCTTGCATTCTAGGAAAGCATAGCAAACAGTGTTTTCATGATTCACATTCAAGAGCACATAGGAAGTTTGAACTCATTCATTCAGATTTATGTGGTCCAATGCCTGTTCCTTCTGCAAATGGAAATAAATATATCATGACATTTATTGATGATTACACCAGAATGTGTTGGGTAAATTTATTGAAGAAAAAATCTGATGCTTTTCAAACATTTAAGAATTTTCATAAATGGATTGAAAATGATGCACAATCTCATATTGGGTCTATTCGCACTGATAATGGAAAAGAATATACATCAAATGAATTTGAAAACTATCTTCGCCAACATGGGATCAAACATCAAACAACTGTGCCTTATAATCCCCAACAGAATGGCGTAGCTGAAAAAATGAATAGAACAATCTTGAATATGGTACGATCCATGCTTTTCTTCAAAGATGTAAAGATAATGTTTTTGGCTGATGCTGTTCTATGTGCTGCATATATAAAGAATAGATGTCCATCTAATGCTATAAGAAACAAGACTCCTTATGAATTGTGGTATGGACATGTTCCTTTGGTAAAACATCTCAGGATCTTTGGTTCCACCTGTTATGCTTTGATACCAAAGGTACATAGAAACAAACCTGGTGCTAGAAGTCATAAGTGTATCTTCCTGGGGTATTCAAACACCTCTAAAGCATACCGCCTCTATGATGAAGTAAATAAAAAGTTTGTTGTATCTAGAGATGTCATTTTTCTTGAATCATCCAAATCTGACAATGTTGTTGAGCGGCAACTTGATCGCTTAGATAGATTCGCAAAAACGAAATCATTTCAAGAATTTGATAATCAGATTCCACATCTTGAAGGGGGGATTCCTATACTAGATCAACATGTGGAATCTTCTTCTGAAGAACAATCTCCCCTGCATGAAACTCCAACAACGGATGATGCTTTAAGTGATGTAATTGATAGAATTGGGAGACTCAATCTTGATTCAGTCCCAACTCAATCAACAGAGCAGCTTGGACCATCTCAGAAAGGTCCCCCAAAGTGGCTGACAAAGACACTTGAAAGTGTTCATCCTGATGAAATTGGAAAAACAGGAACCAGAAATTCAAATCGACAAAATGGAGGTGATGTAGATGACTCTAATTCACCTGTTGATATGGATGTTACTTATGATTGTGAATTGAACTTGTCTACAGATTTTGAACCAACTTCCTTCAAAGAAGCTGCTTCTCATGATGAATGGAAAGAAGCGATGCAAAAGGAGTATGATGCTCTCATAAAGAATGGCATTTGGAAGCTGGTTGATCCTCCATTTGGAACCAAACCAATTGGCTGCAAGTGGGTCTACAAGAACAAGTACAAAGCTGATGGCTCACTTGACAAGCACAAAGCTAGGCTTGTGGCAAAAGGTTTTGCACAGAAGGAAGGGGTCAATTATGAGGAAAATTTTTCCCCCACAACAAAATGGGCCACCATCCGGACACTCTTTGCACTAGCAGCTCAGAATGGTTGGAAAGTCCATCAAATGGATGTAAAAACTGCCTTCTTGAATGGAGATCTAAAAGAGAATGTTTTTATGTCCCAGCCTGAAGGATTTGCTGTGAAAGGACATGAACATAAAGTATGCAAACTTGTGAAATCCTTGTATGGCCTCAAACAAGCACCGCGAGCCTGGTATGAAAAACTAACTGAGCATCTTCTGAAACTCAACTTCAATCATTTTGATCTTGATGATGCAACTTTATTTGTCAAGAAAGTTGGCAAAACAGTTGTGTATCTTGTGGTATATGTAGATGATCTTTTAATGACAGGGAACAATGAAAGCTACCTTGCATCCATAAAGAAGGAATTGGGGAAAAGTTTTGAAATGACTGATTTGGGCTATGTTCATTACTATCTTGGCATTGAAGTAACCCAACATCCAAAATCCATATTTCTTTCTCAAAAGAAATACATTGGAGATTTGTTAAACAGATTTGACATGACAGAGTGCAAT
This sequence comes from Pinus tabuliformis, assembly GCA_031772625.1. Taxonomy (NCBI): domain Eukaryota; kingdom Viridiplantae; phylum Streptophyta; class Pinopsida; order Pinales; family Pinaceae; genus Pinus; species Pinus tabuliformis. Next base: position 488,794,250 of record CM062818.1, read on the forward strand.
CCTCTTTCTACTCCAATGGAAAAAAACTTAAAGCTCACATCTATTGAAGGAAAGGAATTTGAGGATGCAACAAAGTATAGACAGCTTGTAGGAAGTCTCATCTACCTCACTACTACCAGACCAGACATTTCATTTACTGTTGGAATCCTCTCCAGGTTCATGAAAAACCCTTGTGAGGGACATTGGTCTGCTGCAAAATAGTTCTAAGGTACTTGAAGGGAACTCAAGACCTTGGAATCAAGTATACACAGGTGGACGACTTCAGCTTGATTGGATACTCTGATTCAGACTTCGATGGAGACAAAGAAACTGGGGTATCTACCTCAGGATATGCTATGAGCCTTGGATCAGGAGCTGTCTCCTGGAGATCGCGCAAACAATCAGTTCCAGCAGATTCCACAACAGAAGCAGAATACGTGGCAGCAGCTGAAGCAACGAAAGAAATTGTGTGGCTCACGAAAATTCTTGAAGATTTGCAGGTAAAACAAGTACAATCAACTCCACTCATGATTGATAACACCTCTGCAATAAAACTGGCCAAGAACCCAAAGTTCCATGATCGAACAAAGCATATCAATACTAAATATCATCTGATTCGACATCATGTTGAGGCCAAAACAATCCATCTCTGTCATTGTTCCACAAATGATCAAATTGCAGACATATTCACCAAAGCACTTGGAAAGGAAAAGCTTGAACGATTCAAAATGATGCTTGGACTCACCAACATCCCTTCAGATTAAGGGGGGGAATGTTGACACCTAATCTTCATGATTGGGAATTTTATGTAACTAAATATATTGGGAAGGTGAACAGTCATCGGGAGATGAACTGAACAATCACTCCCTATTGTATATAAAAATGGGTTACCTATGGAATAATACATCAATCTGTTTTTCTGCCTTTGGAGAGTTACTGCCTGGCCTGACACCATCTCTGCAAGATACCATTGGAAGACCTATCACCATATTTTCCTTACATAGATTCTGAAGGGAGCGATAGTTTAGGTGACCAAATCGGTCATGCCAAAGTTTGCTCATTTCAACATTATGAGGAACAAATATTGAGGGAAGATTTGATGACCCAAAGCTTTTAAACTTATACAACCTTGTAGAATCATCAGCAATTCTAGTAGTTAAAATCTGTCTAAGATCTCTTAGGTCCTTAATTACAATATCGTAAGGTGAAAACTCAACGATTTTACCTTCCCCTGAATGTGTTATTTGAGATACAGATAGAAGGTTGTAGGATAAGGTTGGAACACATAATGCATCATTAAATTGACCATTTTCTAGATGAACAGTTACAGTCCCTACAACATTAAGAGACCTATCATCACCAACATATATATTTTTGGTGTTACAATCATTTAAAGAAAAAAACATGATTGTGCTTTTGGCTATGTGATAAGAAGCTCCAGAATCAATGAGCCACTGATGAGAATGAGAAGAAGAAGATACATTTAGTGCATAACCAGAACGAGATGCTTGACAACCACATGCAGAAAGTGATATTCCTGAAGATGAAGTTGAAGTTAAAGAGTGCTCCAAATGGATGTTATGCTTCTTCATTGCTGCTTCCAAGGCTTCCATCTTCTTAAAGCATTTGGATTCTAAGTGGCTATCTCAATTACAAAAGTGGAAATGTCTATCAGTCTTCTTCCCTTTGTTTCTATTTTCCTTATCATTTTGTTGAAATGATTTTTCATTTTGAGACTGAAATTGCTTAGGACCCTTGTTTGGTTTAGGACCATTCTTTTTAGGATATTGTTTCTTAAAATTCTTTAAATTTGGTTATTGCTGGGCAGCTAAGGCTTTCTTATATGAGTTTCCAAGATTAAGAAGACCAAGATATAAGAACTTTTCTTGTTCTCTTATTAAGGAATCACAAAAGGCATTAAAAGAGGGGGAGTTGTAGTCTTGTCCTTGAGAAATAAAGGCTTCTCTAGTAGAATGGAAGGTGGAAACAAACACAGAGTAGGCTCGTCCTAGATTAGTAAGAATGGAATAGATAAGGCTACCATCTTCTTTCTTAATCTTAACACCTTCCAAGAGATGTCTAAGGGTCTTGAGCTTGGACAAAAATTTTCAATGGAAGAAAAAATATTGGGGTCTAATGCAAGCAACTCATTTTCGAGTTGATGGGCTCTAATTTCATTTTTAATTCCAAAAACTTTAGTGAGTTGTTTCATTGCTTCATTAGGAGTATCAAGTTCTACGATATGGAAATAAGGTCAGGATAAATAGACATACCTATCAACCCATGTTCTTGATCTTGCCTATTTTCACATTTGGTTGCCTTATCTTCATCTTGAGGTTTGGTTTCTTGGCCTGAGGCTATTCTGTAAAGACCTTTACTTCTAAGTAAATCCACAATGTAGGACCACCATTGGAGGTAGTTGGTGCTGTCAAGAATAACTCGGCAGGGACTTTCCATTTTAACATAAATTGAAGTTGTAGATGCTGAAACAAAGTGTTCCAATGGAAAGATCTAAAAAAATTAAGCTGATTAAAAAAAAATTGCTCTGAAAACAACTTCCGGATGAAGAAGCTATTGCTTTTTGAAGAAAAGTTGTTGAAGATGCCGATGAAATGCATGAATGTGTGGAAATGAATGATAATGTTATATTTAAAAAAATTCTCCCCCCTTTCCAAACTTAATTTAATTAGCTCACTTAAAAAAAAAAATGTGACTCACTTTTATAAATATGTGAAAGTCACTTTTACAATGGTACTTTATGAACTACCCACTAAATTGTAACTTAAATAAAAGATAAATAAACTTTAGAATTATAAGTGACTAACTTTTTATAATGGATGAGAACACTTTACATAAAGTAACTTTAAAACATAACTTACATGTGATATTTGAAAAAGTAACTCAACAAAGAAAAGGACTTGAACTCAAGACTTTTATTCTCATAAAGTAACTTTAGACCAAGTGAGCTAGTTTAAAATGTTAGTAATTTTTGGAAAAGAGGAAGGGTTTTTGATTTATTTTTATTTTTTTAGTCACTGAAGCTTTGGAATGCATGCTTACTTGAAAAAGATCTTTTTTGCGTACAAAACAAAAACCACAAAACCCAACACGATCATACAAAAAAAACAAATTTTACAGCTTCAAGTTAGCTTTAGCCGAAAACTAAATATTTTCCTCAATGTTTCTGTTTTTCTGAGATCATAGTAGGGCGCGACGGAAAAGAGCATACGCATGAGAAAAATACTTCCTTTTTGTTTTTGATTTTCACAGATCGTACAGAGTCACGGGGTAAAGAGCATACGCAGAAATGAAAGGTATAGATTTGGTAATAAAAAATAGAGAGCTAAATAAACCGAAATAAACAACAAGATGAATAACTAGAACTAAAAATAAAAATTGTATACCTACAGATCTTAAAAATGACGTAGCTAGGGCTACCAGAAACCTTTTCGCATGAAACGAAAGGGGTTCCTCACTGGGACATATGCTCTTAACAAAGTAGAGCAGTCCTCTTAGCCTGCTAGCAGTCAGAAAAACTAGATCTAGGAAACAACAATCGGATGCAGTTGTACCGGCTTTAGATTCAGATTACCAATGGATGTAGCCCTCAAATAGCTCTGGTACAATGTAGGAATTTATAGGTTAAGTTCCTCAGACATAACACCAAAGGACACTGCTCACAAACAGATCATAGATCAATACACCAATATTCTTGACATGGTTAAAACTGTCAAAGAGGGGAACAATCCACGACTTGAGCCAAAGTGGCCACTTCAGGAAATTTATTAATAAAAAAATGACAACTTACATAAGCTTCCCTCATCAACAGTTACTCTACAAATGACCCTCTATGCTCTTTAAATAGAGATCATGGCCCAATCAGGTGTTAAGCCACGGATCAAGTGTTGGTAATACCAATGAGTGAATGAATCGCGGATCACTTCATGTCTAGAACATATCGTGACTGTCAGATTGTAAGTTACAGAAGTGCATAGTAAAGAAACACACTTCATCTAACTCTACACTAGACCAAGTTATACTTAACTATTTCCTATGTATTAGAATATCCTAACCGTGTTTGAAAGAGAACAATTTTTTTATTGTAAAATAGTTAAAACAGAATTGGTTAAATTTATTTAAATTCTAAATTCTAAAAATATCTTAAAAACTTTAATTTAAAATATTTTCAAAACAACACAAAAATATCAACACAATCTTATTTTTCTTCCCACAAGCCTTGCCCAAGGAATCAAGGAATCAAATTGATGAAGGAAGGAAAATAAAGAACCGCTAATTGGGAAAGACATATATGATGCGGTATTCAAATGAGTGATGGGATAAGAGGTTAAAGATAATGGTTGAACGAGACTTCCTCTCTATTGATGGTTAAATTATCAATGTGTCTAGTGGATTGCCTCCAATCACGATATATTCTTTCCGGCGCTTAGAATGGTTTTATTATGTTAATGTTCGTGTTTTTCACTATACAATATTGCTGTAATTATTTTTGTTTACTTTTCGATTTATTTTAATGTTACACATTTTTATTGTGTTTTTTGGGATATTTTTATGACCATTTAGATCATATTTTTCCAGTAATTTTTAATTTTTATTTAGGACAGTTCAGCATAATTTCTTAATTTAATGTATTTAGTAATTTCTTTGAGCATGTATTGATTAATCTAAGATTTTGGATTAAACGGAAAAACTTCTAAACATACATTTTCGAAATTATACATTATTCTATGATAAAATTAAAAATTCTTCTCAAATAAACTTTTATATCAAATAAAATAAAATAAAAATAAAAATTAAATAATGTTTTTCTTTATTACACTCACTTTAAATTATTTCATCGAATACTTTCTATTATTTTATAACAAAACCAAACCCGTCTTATTTTATAAATTAATCATTTTTCAAAATTTATAAAAATAATTATTTTTATTTCTTATTTTTTAATTTTAATATCATTTAAATTTTATCCTCCATTATTTTGCAATTTTACGAAAATATATATTTCATTATATTATGATTTTTCAATTTTAATTTTACAAAGATAATAATTCCCAATATACTTTAGATTATTTTTTAATATCAATATCATTCTTATTTTTTAATATCAATATCTTTCTTTCATTAAATTTGTGAAAAATATTCTTTTATTTCTAAATTATTTATAGATAATAAGCTTAAAAAATTGTCTACTATATATCCATTATTTTATGAAATTGATGAAAATGTTTATCTTTAAGGTTTTTCTTAAAAGGTACTATGTCGTATTTTCATATTAAAAAAAAAAAATGTAATTTTAAGGTTTCTTTTACATAGTCGTAGAAAATCCTTGAAACCTTGCAATATTTCTCTAATAAAATTCTACAGAAAGAAAACAATAAATAGAAACATAATCACACATAACATTATATTTATTTGGGGAACCCAATTGGGAAAAACTCCTCTTGTTTGCATTAATCAAATGAGCAATATGATCTATTACAAAGAAGATGCTTTAAGTTTGAAGCCCCTTCAATACTGATTAACTCCCTATAAGACTTGCCCATTACTTAGGCAAATAAGGTTTGTTAGGAGATCCTATTTCCTAATGCAATTATGCCTCTAAAAAATAGGAATTTCTCTTATTTTCTTGTGCAATTTCCAAGGGTAATTGCTCCACTTGATCCTCTAACATCTTGCTCTGCTTGCTTCTCGAGCTCACTACACAAAATATTGTGTACAATGAATAAATATATTTGTGCCTTCATCAAATCTCAATAGGAAATTCAAATTGCACGACCTACTAGTGCTAAATTTAGTAGCTGGAACTAGTTAACTATGAGCTAGTTGAGTTAAGAAAAGCCAGACTACTCAACTAAACTCACAAACACAAGTCTATCTCTATTCTAGAGCTAGAGGTTAGCTAACTAGCATGCATTAGAGTTTAACTTGACTAGATAGCTAAATTTTAGCTATTAGCAAGAAGACAACTCACTGAAAGCCATCTAACTCAAATTAACTAATAATAACTCAGTGATAGGCCACATCACACGTGTTAATTGAATGTTAACTCAAGCATCTATGAGATTGAATTTGAATTGGCATATTTGAATAAGGGACAAGTTAAAGAAACCATTTCTTGCTACACTTTCAACACTCCCTCTTAGCGAGGAATGGATTCTTGGAATAACCTCATCCACTTGGATTTGTCTTTAGCTCTCTCAAGTTATCTGTTTCTGCAGTTGCTCCTTATAAACTAGAGAGTGCCATATACCCTATGTATTTCAATGTCTTCTTTTTGAGCTAGGAGACTCGACTCTCTCCTTAGCTCCCTTAACTCAATCCTCTTCCCGCTTGGCTCAAACTCTCCTTATACTTGAAGTCTTTGAATGATCCTCATCATCATCCTACTAGTCATCTCAACTACCAACTAGCTTAGACTGGATCTGACATATTGGTTGGGTATCTAGCTTGATATTTCTATCATGCTCTTTCTCAACCACCACATCACTACTTTGAGAACTCTCTACCTTGTTTCTCAAGGTTACACATGCATCAACCTTAAATTTGTAGAGGTTCTTGTTCCTTACACCAATATGCTTGACTTGTCTTAAACCAGAATACTTGAGGTAGGCCTTCCCTTTGTTGAAGACTACATAAAACCCTTTGTCTTCAATGACTACTACTGAGAAAAGGTTTTTCTTCAATCCTCGGACATACATCACATAGTTGAGATGGAGAAGGGAACCACACTCCCTCTTAAAGCTCAATGTGCCAGCTCCTTTGCTCATGTTTTTTCTATCATCTCCAAGCTCAATATGGAGTTTCATGTATTTATCCTCCACATTGTTGAAGAATTCTCTATTCCGTGTCATGTGGAATGAAACCCCTAAGTCAATATAAAACTCATTACCTTGAACTGAGATTTGAATGCAAGATATCAAAGAGAAATCCAATTTGAACTAAGAATATGTTGTTTTTCTATGATACTAGTGTCTAAGATAGAATCTTAAATCATTGACACTACCAAACCAACTATCACAATGAGACTACTTTACACAATGGAATATAACTAGTGGACAAAAGATTAACTACTTTTTACACAATTTTGTACAATAACAAAACTTTGTTATATTATTCCAACTGAATAATACATAGTCTAGGGCTCTCGTACCAAGGATGATGGCCCACATACATCCATTGATGCAAAGATACAAAGCTAGGGCTTGATGTCAGTCCATAGACAACCAGTCTACCCTCAACAAGATACTTTGACCATATTTCTGATGTAGCATGCAATCACAACTCTTCTTGTTCATACCTTTTACCTACCCGGTCATTAGACTCCGAATCTGCAACACTAACTCTACTAATGATCCAAATCCATCTCACCACTGAACCTTGACTATCCAATTTTATCATTAGTTGTGCCTTAGTACATCAAGGGAACAACGCATTGAGTCTCCTATCGAGTTGTTCACAACTCCATTTGTGAAAAACTCTCATCCGCCCACTACTACTCCTCAACTACTCAAGCACTTCAACCCACTATAGTGTTATTGTGTTGCTCCAGTGAAGACTAACATAGGGCATAGAGGGTTGCCACCTATTACTACAAGATACCCATATCTCACAATGAACATGAGTTAGGAGGACTACCCAACTTCTTTTGCATATGTCCTTCTCCACAAGGTAACTCTAGTGTTGCAAAACTTCTCCTCTAGTTGATCAAGCCTTGATCTCAACAACTTCCACTCTAGCAACCTCCTTAGTCCATCAATATGGTGCACACTAGGCCCCAACTTGGGCACTATCATGCTTCCCTCCAAAAGACCATAAATCCCCAATCCACTATCCACACTTGGTCCACTCTCATGTTGTGCTCCAGTAGAACACAAGTGACCAATCCTTGTTGTAGCATTTGCACTCTGGTTAGGGCATCCAACCACTAGGAATACCCTTCCTCTTGACTCCTAATAGTCTCCCACAACTAGTCCAACGTGGAACCACACCCATTTATAGAAACAAATCATCTCAATACATTACCAAACATACCTTTAGGTTTATGTGACATTTCTATAGGGTTCTACTATTGGTTATGGTATTTAATAGTCCATGTTAAGCCTCCCTCCAACCGTCAAGACCCTTACCTCAGTTGTGGCTTCCATCCACAATGTCACTGCTCCTATAACCTCATTGTTTTGAGCTAGTACCATCCCCAAAATAGCCCTACAACTATTCTCTTCCTAAGGTATGAGGTTTCATCCTACCCTAGAATCCTATACAAGCCCACAACCTCCATTTCTAAGGTATTTCCACACATAAATGTCACCATAACTTGCCTATAATTCCTTCGAACAAAGTGGCTACCCTTCTTCAAGTACTTAGGTCTACAATACACACAAAAGGGACATCAAACATTCCTCGAATCTATGCGGCCTAGCTTCCAATCCTTGTGGCCTCCTCAACAGAGATAAAACATGCCAAAATCACCATCAAAATAACACAACCTTTCTCCAAACTCTTTCAGCCTACTACATATTAACTCAGCTCCAAGAAATAATCATAAATATGCCATACAAGTTGACTTTTCCTTCACTTGGATATGCCTCTAATCTGTGACCCAAAAATAAATATATACTCTTGATTTTCTTGCTTAGAAGTCTCTCAAATGATGTATAACTCAAAAAAATTTAAACAAGTCTCTAGGGCAACATCTAGCCCATCAAAGGATCACCTCATGTCAAGGCCAACTTGACTTCTCTAGAAAATTTACCCAGAAATTCATATCTTTACTTCTACAACTCAGAGTTGAGTAATTTTTGAAGCATCTGGTTCATCTCAATTTCCTCTATCATGTACATCCATAACATATCCAAATATCCTCACATATTCACACCCATATGCCTAGGTGTAAAGCCCACAAGCCATACTTGTGTTCCCATTCCTCCACAACCCTCTAGCCTAGGGTTCTGAGTACCTCCAAAGCTACAAATATCAACACTCCCTCTTAGCAAGGGAATTAATTTCAACACTAGGAAGTATCCATCATCATCATCTTCGATGACAGTAGCCCATCTAGCATCCATCACTGCAACATACTATGTAGAATGAACCCTACAATCTTGGTAGTGTCTCTGACTCATCTCATATGATCTTGAAGACCTCGAACCTCCATAGGGTTGCTCACTCTAACACTAAACTCCCTCTGAGTCTACATGATCTCCACTGGCTCAATCCTGTAAGCACTTATCTTCCTGCATCAAGCCCAACTGGTGAAAATCCCTCCAATCTCGGATATGAAACATCACAATCTGATGTAGACTTTAGCCTGCCTATATGTAGTCCATCACATGAACCAATCTTGATCATCTTGATCTCATCCATGCCAAAGTAATCCTCGAGTTGTCCTAACCATCTATGAGAAGTCATGGGAAGTCCATGATGAACAACCTGTACTACAAAAAATTGTTGTTCACTAGGCTCTCCACCAATCCACCAAAACTCCCAACCAATCTCACTACCATGCCAGTCAAGACCACATCTCCATTTCTTCAATTGAACCCTCTTCTCCATGATCTAAACTCAGCTCCCTCTAATCTACTTCATTGTGCTCACTCTGATTCAATGACCCTTCAAAGTAGCTTTAATACCATGTTGTTTCTCCATGATACTAGTGTCTAGGATAGAATCTTAAATAATGGACGCTACCAAAACAAGTATCACAACAAGACTACCCTACGCACTGGAATATAAGAAACAATAAATCTACCAGTTCACAAAATATACACAACTTTTACACAATTTTGTATAATAACCCAACTTCATTATATTAATTCAACTGAATAATACAACTATCTAGGGCTCCCATACTAGGGATAATGGCCCTCATACATCCACTAATACAAAGATACAAAAATAGGACTTGATGTCAATCCATAGACAACCAATCTACCTTCAACAAGATACTCTGACCATCTGGCGATGTAGCATGCAATCACATCTCCTCACAGTTGTACATGGTACATGTCGGGTCCTTCGGATCGTGATCTGCAACACTTCCTCTATCAATGATCCAAGTCCATCTAGACATTGAACGTCGACAATCCAATATGCTCATTAGTTGTGCCTTAGTCCATCAAGGGCACAACACATCGAGAATCCTATTGAGTTGTTCGAAACTTCATTTGTGAACAACTCTCATGTGCCCAATTCTACTCGTCAACTACTTAGGGACTTCAACCCACTATAGCCTCTATGTGCTGCTCCAATGAAGACTAACATAGGGCACGAAGGGCTTCCACATATCACTACAAGATTCCCATCTCTCACAATGAACATAGGCTACGATTAGGGAACATTTTATGGGCTAATATTCGCAGGTGGGCTAAGTTTCTATGTTTTTTGCAAAAAAGATATGCCAATTTCCATTTTTTTTAATGATTTGCCTACATTTTATACTATAAAATTAGTTTACCTCAAAAATCGCCAAATGATTATATAGGCTAATATAATAACCTTAGAAATATACAAAATCTATAAAAATATTTCCAAACATTTTACATATTGCCAAGGTTTCTAAACTTTAAGATAAACTTCCATCCTTAAAATTTTCCTTGGCTAGGAGGACTACCTAGTGATCCTTATCCACGAGGTAGGTCTAGGGCTGCAAAACTACTCCTCTAATAGATCAAACCTTGATCTCAACAACTACCACTATAGAAACCACCTTAGTCCATCAAGATGGTGCACATCGGGCTCCAACTTGGGCACTATCACGCTACCCTCCAACAAACCATAAATTCTCAATCCACTATCCACACTTGGTCCACTCTCATGCTACCCTACGAAATATAACGAGTGAACAATCCTTGTTGTAGCATCTTCACTCTAGTTAGGGCATCTAGCCACTAGGAATACCCTTCCTCTTGGCTACTAACAATCTCCCACAACTAGTCCAACCTAGACCCACATCCATCTAGCAAAACAAATCATCTCAATACATCATCAAACATACCTCTAGGTTGATGTGACATTGTTGTAGGGTTATGCTACTGGTTAGGGTATCTAACAGTCCAAGTTAACCCTTCCTCCAAACGTCAAAACCCTTATCTAAGTTGTATGTTCCATCCACAAGCCCAGTGCTCTTATAACCTCACTATTATGAGCTAGTACCAACTCCAAACCATTCCTACGACCCCTCTATTCCTAAGGTATGGGGTTTGGTCCTCCTCCAGCAACCTATACAAGCCCATGACCTCCTTTCTTAAGGTCTGTCCACACATAATTGTCACCATAACTTGCCCATAATTCCTTCTGACAAAGCATCTTCCCTCCTACGCTTAATCATATATGCAATACACACCAAAGGGACATCAAAACATCCTCTAATCTATGTGGCCTAGATGCCAATCCTTGCAGCCTCCTCAATAGAGATAAACCATGCCAAAATCACCATCAAAAACACCATAGCTTGCTCTAAACTCTTTGGCCCTACTACAAATTAACTCAGCTCCATGAAATAGTCACAAAAATGCCATACAAGCTCTCTTTTCCTACGCTTGGATCCGCCTCCAATATCTGGCCCAAAAATAGATGTATACTTTTGACTTGGTTGCTTAGAAATGTATCAAATGAGGTATAACTCACCTCTTTTTATACAAGTCTCTAGGGAAATGTTTATCCCATCAAAGGGTCACCTTATGTCAAGATCAACTTGACTTCTCTAGACAATTTTCCCAAACTTAACTTAAAAAGTTCATATACTTAATTTTACAACTAGGATTTGAGTGATTTTTGAAGTGTATCAGTCATCTCAGTGTCCTATATCATCTCCATCCATCACATGTCCAAATATTCTCATGGATTCACACCTGTATGATTGGGTGCGAAGCCCACAAGCTTGGGTTCTAAGCCCACAAGCCATAGTTGTCTTCCCGTTCCTCCACAGCCCTCTAGCCGAGGGTTTGGAGTACCTCCCAATATACAAACATCAAAACTCCCTCTCAGCGAGGGAGGTACTTGAAACAATAGGAAGTCTCCATCATCATCATCTCCAGTGACACTAACACTTCTGGCATCCATCACTGTAGCATACTCTGTAGAATTAACCATGAAATCTCAATAGTGCCTCTGCCTCATCTCATTTGAACCTGAAGAACTCAAACCTCCATAGGGCTACTCCTTTTAAGGCTAGACTCCCTCTAAGTCTACACGATCTTCACTGGCTCAATATTGCAAGTACTCATCCTCCTAGATCAAACACAACTGGTGCAAATCAATTGAATAACGGATATGAAACATCGTGATCTGATGAAGACTCTAGCCTACCAATCTATAGTCCATCACATGAAGCAATCTCCATCATCCTAATCTCATCCATGCCAAAGAAATCCTCTAGTTATCTCAACCATCCATGACAAGTCATGGGAAGTCCACGATCAACAACATTTACTTCAAAAAACTGTTGTTCATCGGGCTCTCGACTAGTCCACTAGAACTCCCAACCAATCTCGCTTCCAAGACAGTCAAGACCATATCTCCATGACTTTAGCTAAACCCTTTCTTCCATGATCTAGACTCAACTCTCTCTGAGCTTCTTCATTGCGCACACTCTAATTCACTGACACTTCAAAGTAGCTCAGACACACTCTGATACCATGTTGTTTTTCCATGATAATGGTCTATAAGATAAAATATTAAATAATTTACATTACCAAGCAAAGTATCACATCAACACTACTTTGCATAACAAAATCTAAGTGACATTAAATCTGTTGGTGCACAAAATATACACAATTTTGTACAATAAACCAACTTAGGTATATTAATCCAATTGAATAATAGAACAATATAGGTCTCTCGTACTAGGGATAATGGCCCTTATACATCCATTCATACAAAGATAAGAAAAGGGTTGATTTCAATAGATCGACAACCAATCCACCCTCAACAAGATACATTGACCATTTGGTTGATGTAGCATGCAATCACATATCCTCTTGGTCATACCTTGTACTTTCCCAGTCTTTTGAATCCCGACCTGCAACACTTCCTTTATCAACGATGCAATTCCATTTGGACACTGAACCTCGATTATCCAATCTACTCATTATTTGTGTCTTAGTCCATCAAGGGCACAACACATCAAAAATCCTATCGAGTTGTTCACAACTATATTTGTGAACAACTCTCATTTTCCCACTTCTTCTCCTCAGCTACTGAGACACTTCAACCCACTTAAGTATTCCCATGTTTCTCCAATGAAGACTAACACAGGGTATGGAGGGTTGCCTCCTGTCACTACAAGATGCACATCTATCACAATGAACACATGAAAGTAGGACTGCCTAACTTCTGTTGTAGATGTACTTCTGCACAAGGTAGGTCTAGGGCTACACAACTGCTCCTATTGCTAATCAAACATTGAGCTCAATAACTACAACTATATCAACCACCTTAGTCCATCAAGATGGTGCACATCCGACTCCAACTTGCATAGTATCGTGTTTCCCTCTAACAAACCATAAATGCCCAATCCACTGTCCACACTTGGCACACTCTCATGTCACCCTCCAACATACCATGAGTGACCAAACCTTGTTGTAGCATCTGCATTCTGGTTAGGGCATCTAACCACTCGAAATACCCTTCCTCTTGGCTGCTAACAATCTCACACAACTAGTCCAACCTAGACCCACATCCATCTAACAAAGAAAATCATATCAATACATCATCAAACATACCTCTAGGATGATGTGACATCATTGTAGGGTTCTTCTACTGGTTAGGGTATCTAATAGTCCATGTTAACCCTTACTCCAAGTGTTAAGACCCTTATCTTAGTTGCGGCTTCCATCGACAGGGTAAATACTCTTATAAGCTCATTGTTCTTAGCCCTACGAACCCTCTCTTCTTGAGGTAAGGATTTCAGTCTTACTCCAACAACCTATACAAGCCTACAACCTATTTTTTTGAGGTCTGTCAACACATAAATGTCACCATAACCTTCCAATAATTCCTTCTAACAAAGCGACTCCCCTTTTGCAACTAATTAGGTTTGCATTACACACAAAAGGGACATCAAACAGTCCTCTAATGTATGTGTCCTAGCTGCCAATCCTTGCAGCTTCCTCAATAGAGATAAACCATGCCAAAGTCACCATCAAAACATCCTAGCCTTGCTCCAAACTCTTCAGCCCTGCTACAGATTAGCTCCACTCCAAAAAATGGTCACAATGATGCCATATTAGTGCTCTTTTCCTTCACTTTGACCTACCTCCAACTTGCGGCAAAAAAATAGATGTATCAAAGGTTCACCTCATGTCAAGGGTGACTTTACCCCTCTAGACAATTTTCCACACTTAACTTTAAAAATTCATATCTTTACTTCTAGAACTCAGATTCAAGTGATTTTCAAAGCGTTCGTTTCGTCTCGACATCCTCTATCATCTCCATCCATCACATGTTGAAATATACTCATGGATTCACACCCATATTCTTAGCTATAGATCCCACAATCTTGAGTTCTAAGCCCACAAGCCATATGTGTGTGGTCATTCCTCCACAACCCTCTAGCCTAGTGTTTAGAGTACCCCGTAGCTACAAATCTCAATAAAAAAGAGTGCTACTCCTCCTATTGCAACTACAACATACTTGCTAGATTTCGTTCCCTTACTACCATTATAACTAGATACAATTGGCTTGGGCTTTCTTGCCCTTGGCTTTCTTCCCTTTACATGGGAAAAGAAAAATTATAAATAAATATAATTAAAAAAAAATTAACCAAAAAATCAACATATACTTCATTTAATCCCTAGTAAAGGAAAATAAAATTTTATTAAAAAGTTGAATAATTTACAACTATCTATTAAATTTTAATGGTAAACGTTATTACACAATCCAATAACTGGGTAAACGTTATTACACAATTCAATAACTGGTTTTTCATACGAATACATCTCTATTAAGAGAACATTAAAAATTATTTAAAAATTCAATAATTTATAACTAACTATGTGATTTTAATGGTAAACGTTATTACACAATCCAATAACTAATACGTAAGAGAAATCTTAGTATTTGAATATTATTAGAAGTGTAGTAAGTATGGAATTATTTGTTTTTGAAAAAAAATTAGAAATTGAATTTTTATTGTTTTTTTATAAATATTTAAATTTATTTATTTGTAATGTAATTGGTTGAATTCTTATTATGGGTTGTTTAGTAACTTATATTTGTATTAGTTATTAATTTTTGTTTTTATTTTATTAATTTATTTATTTTCTTTTATTTTATTTTTTAGTTTTTTTTCTCCATATTTTCAATTTATGATGACTTATTATTATATTAAAAACATATTTTAATAAATTTAATTATGAAAAATTATATATATTAATAAAAAAATAAAAATATATATTGATATAAATAATATTAGTTAATCACATTTCTTAATTTGTAATGATGAAATTGAGAAATACAATATTTTATTAGTTATTTTATTTTTTGATATTTTATTATTTTTAAATTTAATTAAATTATATTTAAGCTAAGTGTTTAATACTAGCTATTATATAATCTTCGTTGAAATATATTATCTTTATCATTTTCATTTTTTTTTTAAATAATAATTTTATTAATATAAAACTCAAAGTAAGTATTATTTTGAAAATTAAAAAACCTCCAAGTTCATGGTCTCTTTATTTATAATTTCCCATCCATTAAAATAAACTTTAAGAACATAAGTTTTTATCCACATTTATATGTTTGCAATACAAATAAATTTATGAATATGTATATGTATATTTTATTTATATTTTCAATAAAATTGAAATGATTATAATTTTTCTCATATAAATAAAACAAATACAATTATAAATATAGATTATATTTTAAAATATTTATATAATTTTTTATTCGAAACTGTTAAAACGCTTTATCCATATTTGACCTGTCATCACCAAGATCCATCATGACTAAGCACCCAATAAATAAAGCTGATATGGATGTATTACGAATCATCTCTCAAACCCGTCTCAGAAGATATCAAGATATTATGTCTGACAAAACGTAATTATGAATTTTAAAACGTTGATATCTCTATATTATGTCACTGAAACACCACTATATAGTATCTTTTTGCAACGTTTATGGAGGGATAGTACGTGGATCAGGGTGGATTTTGAAAATTATCATCAATTTTAGGGATGTATATGAGTGGAGAAGGCTCAAATATTTTTACTTTTAAATTTTTTAAAGTGTAAAATATACTGTATTATTTTAATTGTTTAAATTGTATTTCTAAATATTAAATTAAGTATATGTAAGATTAAATAAAAAATTTAACCATATTTTTTTTTATGTATAGATATATATGAAGTTGATATCGACATAAATTAGAACATAAAGCTTCAAATAGTTTATTTAAATCTCTATTTCAAATATTTTTGAAAATTATAAGATTTAAACATTTGATTCACACATTTGCTTTATTTCTAATTACTTTACAACATATTCATTTTTTTAAAATTACATCTTACATTATTTTTCTATTTAGAACATAGTTTTTAACTTTTATTTTTATTTTGAAGGGGTATGGACGGATAAACTTACACATCCCCTCATACTGGACCGTAGAATGAGTCTATCGGCTCAACAAGGGCTTAAAAATGATCGCACCCTATAATTGGGCTTGAATGTGAGCACGTAAATAGTAGCATGTCAATAGCTAGGAGAGGGTGACTTTGAAGTGAGATATAGTCAACATTTTTTTCAAAAAGAAAAAATCAACCGCTTTTTATTAAATAAAAAAACATTTATATATAGTATGCATATAATATATGTGTCATTATATTTCCTATATTATATATGACTAATATTAGAATCATACAAAAAAACTTAGGGACAACAAGCTCTAGGTCACGAGACTATGAAAACACAAGAAATACAACATGTAGGCCCATGAATGAACCTTGTAGGGAGCACCAAATATAGCCCAATAACAGGTAACCACTCATTACTATGGAAACATCGGAAGATACTCTAATTGACAAAAAACAATGCCAGAAGTTACTCTAAATGACAAGAAAAACAACGCCAAAAGATACTATGACCTACAAGAAATTCTTGAAGATACTCTGATAGACCATGTAATTGCAACAAAAGCAACAATGCTTTACATTTAGGAGGGGACAACAAACCCTAGTATGCAAAACTGAAAAAAAATATTCACTCGTCACACAGCCCGATGGATAACCTTGAAGAGAACATCAAATAGAGGCCAAAAATTGGCAAATATCCATTACAATGTTGGTAAAAATGACCTAGTAGGTAATAATAGAAAGAAAGGCCTCAAGGACCACCATAAAAAAGCTGCCAAGGGGCGTAAACATTCTAAGAGTGAAGGTAAAACCCGAGACTATGCAACAAAAGCATGCCCAAAAGGCCCAAAACATCTGACGGTAACCCCAAAATTGAAGATCACAAATGCATATGGAAGCAATGGAAACAACCGCCAATGAACGGGTGACTTTGAAACCTCGAGCAGAGGTCATGTGACAAAATTAAACGGTAAAATCCCAACACACTAAATACCACACACCACAACAAGACCCACCTGAACCATCATCCATAGTAGCACATTAGGAGAAAGGGCACCGGGCCCATGGAACAAAGCCCCAAGGGGTGCAAACATTTCAGAAGTAGAGGAAAATCCAAATACTATGCAACATTAAGTAGGGACAGAAGGGCCACAACAACGGACGACAAACTCTAAAGTCTGTGACCATATATGCATCTGGAAGTTAGAAGTTAGAGACCAGAACAATGATGGAACAGGCGAAGATGAAACCCCGACAACGATGGAACAAGCGAAGACGAAACGTCGAGTAGATGAAACCCCATGCGGGTGACCAAAGCATAAGTGACATGATCGAACAATGAACAGTGTAGCCCCAACATACCAAAAACCCCACTCCACAGCGAGGCCTCTATGAGCCACCAACCACAGCCACACCTAAAAAGAGAAAACATCGATTAAAAGAAAAGCAAGAGAGGCACAAAACAGGGAAGCCGACTAGGTTCAGCCAACGAGGTTCACATTACCGTTTCTTTCATTTCGAGGAAGTTATTTCCCACGCAAACTTGGGGTCCTGAGGAGAAGGGCATGAATCCCATCTAATGCTTGCATGCCTTCTGCATGCCCTCAGGAGTCCCCTATTTCTTAAATTCTTTAGCATTTCTCATCATAATTTCTTCTTCCCATGATGGATGATGAGCAATGGAATCCACACAGGCATGCCCTTTAGGAACCCCATATCGCCTACCTTCACGTTCTCTAATTCCTGTCTTGGTAGTAGTGACTTAGTGTATATGGTGTATACAATCTGAGTCACTCAATCAATATCATTTCTAAATACATTCAATAATTCAAACGCATTAAAAGCTTAATACACATATGCTCAAATACATTACAATGACATAAATACTATAATGTACAGATGCATGCAGAGTGTATATATGTGCTCCAGATTAGATTATAATGGGAGCCTCAGTTTTCTCGGAGACATTACAATGAAATAATTATTGCAATGTGCAGATCCATGCATAGTATATATATGTGCTCTACATTAGATGATAATGGGAGCCATCTACCGACGGGGAAAACATTTTTTTGATGGGAATGGACACCAAATTTCATAGTTTAACATTTCAAATTTATAGTTTAACAATTGTAAGCTAGATTTTCTAAAATTTCTACTAAATTTATTTAAAATCGTGCTAAAAACTAATTGTCAGCTTGACTACCGGGATTATAATGCCATTGTTGACAAAGAATGCAGAGGCGAAAATACACAAAGAATGAAATCAAAACTAAAATGGAGTGAACATCTCTTCTTATCATTGAAGATAATTTAAATAAACTACATGTGAGACAAGGAAACAAATAGCAATAAATAATCAGAGAAAAGATCAACTAACTAAACTTAATTTGAACTCACTATGACACCTAGAAAACAATGGGATTAAATATCATGACACCTAGCACACAGTGAGATTAAATATCTCAACACCCCCTCCTAATCTCAATTGTTACAAGTATTGGGACTTATAATGCCAATTGCTCTCTTTCAAATTCAAATACATTTTTGTCCAATGGCTTTGTGAAAATATCTGCAAGCTAATCTCTGGAATGACAAAAAGAAAGCAATATATGTCCATCATTGACAAGCTCACAAATGAAATGAAAACATGTGCCAATGTGCTTTCTCTTTTTGTGAAAGACATTATTTTTTGATAAAGAAATTCCATAAATGTTATCATAGTAAATAACAGCTTGATCCTTTTGAACATTTGAAAGATCCTTCAATAGTCTTCTTAGCCACACTACCTAACAAGCTGCTGAAGTTGCAGCTACATACTTTTCTTATGCAGAAGATATTGAAACGATGGGTTGTTTCTTGGATTCCCATGAGATTAGATTCATTCCAAGGTTAAAAGAATACCCTCATGTGCTTTTTCGATCATCTAAAATGTCTACATAATCATCGTCTCTATAAAATCAAGTGAGAAATCCTCAAAATGTGTGTAAAACAAGCCATATTCAACTTTTCATGTAACATATCTTAAACTCCTTTTTGCGACCTTCCAATGGGAAATCTTGGGTGATTTCATAAACCTGGAAACATAACTAGTTTGAAAACATGATATGAGGTCTAGTTGTAGTGAGATATAAGAGACTACCAACTACAATCTTATACAATGTTGAATCAATTGGTGATGTTGCATCTTGTTTCCTCAGCTTGGTTCCTGGAGAAATTGGAGCATTAGCTCGTTTGCAACTATTCATTATGAACTTTTGAAGGATGTTAGTGGCACATGTGTTGAGAAACAAAAATTCCATTATCAGATTGTTGAATTTCAATGCCTAAGAAGTACTTCATGAGCCCTAGATCAGTCAAATCTAACTCTGTTTGCATTAATTCTATGAATTGTTTTAAAATCATTTTGTTTGTTCAAATTAGATCATCAACATAAAGGAAAACAATGATAATTTTATCTTCATGAGTTTTGGTATATAGAGTGGGCTTATGGCTAATTTTGCAAAATCCACTTTTGATGAGATAAGTGTTTATGCAACTGTACCAAGCTCGGGGGTCTTCTCTCAATCCATATAAATCTTTCTTCAACCTGTACACTTTATGCACAATTTAAGCTCCTATCCTGGAAATTAAATACCAGGAGTTTGCTCCACATGAATCTCTTCATGAAATATACCATTTAAGAAAGGAAATTTTACATCAAGGTGATAAACTTTCCATCTTTTTTCAGCTGTTGTGGCCAAAATAGTTTTGACAATGTCTAACCTTGCTACTGGATCAAAGGTTTCACCATAGTCAACACCAAACTTTTGTCAGAATCCTTTCGCAACCAACCTTTCCTTATACTTCTCAATTTCTCCTTTTTCATTTAGTTTGGTCTTATATACCCACTTGACACCAATTTTGGTTTTGTCTCTTGGGAGATCAACCAATTCCCAAATCTGGTTCTTATCTATGGTAGTGATTTCTTGATTCATTGCATCAACAATTATTTTTATTTTATTTCTTCTTCAAAATGGGTTGGTTGGCAGGAAAGAAAAGAAAACAAATTTTGAAGATCAAAGTCATGCTCCTGCTCATATATGTATTTGATGCTTCTAGTTTTCTGATTGTCTTATGAAGATGATTAATCATTGTTGGATTCATTACTATAAGATGAACCATTTTTAGAGTGGTATGGCTCTTCCTGAACCTACAATCTTCGTAGTTGTATAGGATGAACACATTGATTTAAATGTTCATCAATTTAATCAGACCAAGGTTTATTTTCAAAAAAATTAACATCTCTTCCTAGGACAAACTTCTTGGTGACTAGATTATAGAGTCTATAGGATTTTGATTGTTCACTATAGCCTACAAAAATACATCTTTCACTCCTATCATCAAGCTTCTTTCTTAGCTATTCAGGAACATGTGCAAATGTTACATATCCAAAAATTCAAATGTGGGAGATATTCATATTCTTACCATCCCAAGCGTTTTGAGGTAGTACCTCTTGGAGACTAGTTGTTGGAGATCTATTGAGAATGTATACTATAGTAGAAAGTACTTCATCCCAATAGTCATTAGACAGCTTCCTCTCAAGAAGCATACATCTAGCCACATTCATGATTGACTAGTTTTTCCTTTCTACTACTCCATTATGATGTGGACTGTATCTTGTTGTATTATGCATGATGAATCCTTACTGTTGGAAAAAATATTTGAATTCATTGACACTGTATTTTCCTCCTCTGTCTAACCTGAGTACTTTCAAAGGTTTTCCACTTTGCTATTTCTATTTTTCTTTGAACTCTTTGAATCTTGAGAAAGTATCAAATTTATTTTTGAGAAAATAATCCCATATCTTCCTGCTATAATCATCAATTAAGGTTAGAAAATAAAGACTACCACCAATGGACTGTTTCTAAATTGGGCCACATATGTGTGTATGAACTAGCTCTGAAGGCTATTTTCTCTAGTAGAAGATGTTGGAAAGCTATCTCTGTGCTTTGCTAGAATACATATTTCATAGTTACAATCTTTCTCATTCACAATAAGCACACCAGTGACCATATAATCTTTCTTAAGAAGACTTAGATTCTTGAAAGGAATATGCCCATACCTAGAATGTCATAGTTGAGACTCATCTATCCTTAACACATTGTGTGTAAAATACTGTGAGATATTTTGGCTTCTAAGAGTCAAGGGGAACATCCTATTCTTGGGGTTTTTCAATAATTGTTATGATTATTCTATTGGGAGGTTTGTCATAGATATAACATGTGGTCCCTTGGAATATTACATCATAACCATGTTCCATCAATTGACCTACACTAATGAGGTTATGCTTCTGATGTGGAACATACTAAACATCATGTATGTATCTCTGTTGATTCTATTTAGTAAGAATAGGGACAATACCTTTTCCTTCATCTTTTATACGGGAGCGATTTGCAAGAGTAATTTTTGATGTTATGGAAGCATCAAGACAAGAAATAAGATTTTTTTCCCTCTCATATGATTGCTACAACCATTATCTTGCAACCAAAGGTCCTCGATGTGATTTTCTTCAGAAAGATGGAAGGAAAGAAACATTGTTTTGCAAGGTTCCCCTTCATTGTTAGAGAGATGGACACTACCTCTTTGGTGATCTAACTATTTCTCTCTGCATTCATGTTCATAATTCCCAAATGTATTGCAGTAATAGCATTGGACATTGTATTTTCTCCATAATATGCTTCTCTGTGTTTCATTTTGTGATTGTCTCGACTGCTCTATTGCACGATGATGTTCTAACCTACCTCTGCCTCGACCTTTGCTGCCTCTATATCTTCTACATCTACCTCTACCAAGAGAGACTTTTTCTATGAAATCTTGTTCATTGGAATCTTTTGCTAGGTTAAGTCTTGTTTCGTGTGACACAAGTGATCGAGTCAATTGAGAAAGTTTTAAAATTTTTGGATTCCAGAATGGCCGCAATAACCATGTCATATTTCTTGGGCATGCTTCGAAGTAATTTTTCAAGTTTCTAATTTGTAATGGTTTCACCAATACGTTTGATTTGATTGATGATGCTCAACACTATAGAAATGAACTCGTCAACATTCTCTGCATCAGTCATCTTTAGGGTTTCAAACTAAGCTCGCAGTGTCTTAAATTTTACAGTCTTCACTATATCACTACCTGGTATGCAACTTTCTAAATATCCCAAGCTTCCTCTGTTGTTGATATGTCGGTTATCTTGTTGAATATAGGGTCATCGCCTGAGTTGTGTATCCAACATTTGGCTCTATGTTCTTTCTTTCTCAGTTCAATAGCTTCATTTCGTTGATTGTTGATCCTGGATGCCAATCCTTCCTGGGTCAGCTCTACATAGGCATTCTGAAGTGTATCCCAACATTTCGAGACTTGCATAAATGTCTTTATTTGTAAAGACCAAAACTCTTAATTTTTTGCAAAGAAAATAAGTGTTTGTGGCCCGGAGCTAGAAAAAGCCAATTTTTTAAATGTAAACGTGCACCTTTTTAAATGTAAATATGTACTCTTTTTTTAAATCTCCTTTTTAATCAAACAACACCCCTATAACACAAATCTGCTTTTCTTAATGGAGTAGGTTCTCTTTTTTTTCCAAATATGAATTACTTTCTGCTTTAAAAAAAAAAATGTTGAAAAAACCCTTTCCTTTCAAATTGTGGACCTTTGTTTTCTTTTTCTAAAAAACAAAGGACCTTTCTTAATAAACATAGGAGCTTTCTTCATTAAATGAACAACCTTTTTGTTGAAATAATAGATCCAAGCCTTACAAATACCTTTTTAAAAGCATTTTGAGTTTTGGCTTAGCTTGCTTGTGGCTGGATTCAGAAAAACATGTGGCATTGCTCAGAAGGCCGTTCGTGGAGGAGCGTTTCTCACTGACCCGACTTTGACTTTAAACTTGGTGCTTGAAGATTTCAAGCTTCGTTCGAAACAGTGACTTGGAGGCTATGTTACAGTGTTAGCTCGTCATCGCATCTGTTGATACAACGATGGTGCTATGGGTTGATGAATTTCTCCGTTTCATACGTTTTTGTTGATTATCGCACTTTCTCTCTCTGCATAAAGTGTGATGGTCAATCAATTCTTTTTTTAAGAACTGATTAGCTTGCACCGGCATTTCCATGACTTGGATATTCAGTCATCGAGCTTTTATCCCGTTTTTAAAAGAAATTTCAAGGGTTACTTTTATTAGAATCTTATGCAACATCGCGTTCTAATATCATGACAAAGAATGCAAAAGTGGAAATGACCCAGAAAAAAAATCTCAAAACTAAAATAGAGTGAAGAACTCTTCTTATCATTAAAAATAAGTTAAATAAACTACATGTAAAACAAGTAAATAATTAACAGTAAATAACTAAAAAGAGAACTCAAGTAATTCAATTGAATCTAAAGACTATGACACCTAACAGATAATGGGGTTAAGTATCATGACACAGACAATGAGATGAGATTAAATATCTCAACAATTAGTATGGGCGATTTTGAGATTGAGGAAAATGACAACAGATTAAACGTTTTCGTGACAAACTTATAGAGCTTCAACTAAGCTTTGTGTTGGCATTCGGGACCGAAAGTTGATGTTATCAGAATGCAGAGGTTTTATTTCTTTTGTCTTTTATTTATTTGATGAGAATAGTGTGATATTCCAAAAAAATTCAAGACATTTTAAACCATTAAAATTTATAATTATATAAAAATTTATATAATTAACATATACTATATCAATTAAATAATTTTTCTATGACTATTTAATTTTCTTTAAAATTAATCTTCTTTTATAATATTTTATATTTAATTTTGCCTATTATTAAGAGACAGGCCAAAACCGGTATCAGAATAAGCACATACTTTGCTTTAAGCACTAAAATATCATTACAAATATTTTTTTATAATAACACAAATTTGCAGTGTCAAAAGTTGTTCATTTATTTGATTTCAGTCTTCAGCTTTTAGGTTCCTTCATTGCTGTCTCCGTCTCCTGTGAATCACAACTTGATTTTCACAGTCAAATTTACATGTGTACACCGATAAAGGAAATATAAATACCTAGATAAAGGTTAAGAATCCATACTATGCACTTCAATAGGCTAACTGATATCAGGCAGAGCTTTAGTCTGGGGAATAAAATTTACATGTTTGCTATCACTCCAAGTTTAATGCAATGCTCCAGGGCTCTGCACACTGAACAACGTGTAATGGGATTTATAATATGTCATGCAAACATAATCAATTATCTCTGATTCAAAACTGTTCTTTATATTAAACGTTAAGTGCTAGTATATTATGTAACTAGTGTGAGTGTTATATATTTTTTTCACGAACAAAACTACTATTAATAATAATAAAAAAATCGAAATAAAAATAGATATCAAAATATTTACTTATATGGTATGTATAATATTATTGAATAAAATAAATTATAAAATTAACTAAATTTATCGTTTTATTTTAAAATATATTAATTATTTTTTAATTTCGAAATAAGAATTTCATAATTTTAATTTATTTATTTATAATACTTATTAGGTAGATAATATGGATTTAACCTATATAGAATATTTTTTATTGCAAATTTATTTTCAAAGTAGTTATGTCTTTCTCTTTTAATTAAATTCATTAATTTAAAAAAATATAATATGAACTATCATATGACATAAGTTATGATTTTTTAGGCATGTGGTATTGGTAAGCTATGGTATTGTAACAAAGCTTATTTACAAATTAAAAGTATCCATGATAAACTTATTAGGGGTATATTGAGGTCTAAAATGAGCCTCATAAAGGAAATAATAAAATAAGAATTATGAATTTTTAAAGAAAAATAAAGAAAACTATTTCTTTTATTTTATTTTTGGCTTATCTACTTTTTACAGGTTTACTCAATTGTCAAGTGCAAACACTCTTTGGATGTGGAATTGAATTGCACATCCAAGGAGTACCCACTTTGCATGCTTCTGAGTAGATCTACACTGAAAAAAATAGAAATATATGATAAAAACATATTAAACATGCTTTTCTTATGTATTTCTAATTTTTCTGTGTGGGTCACTTAGAAGTATGCAAAATGGATATTAATTGGAAGTGAAATTTCATTTTTCAGCCAACAGGTGTCTACACTTTACATTTGAGTAAACATATAAAGAGATAAGCCAAAAGAACAATTAGAAAAAATAGTTTTATTCTTTTCACTCCAAAATATTTATCCTCGGATGACATCATAATCTTTAATCCTATTAGTTATTTTAAAATTAGTGCTATTAGTACATTTTTTTCTTTGAGGCTTATTTTGGAGCTAAAAATGCCCAAATGGGGGTGGATCTTCATTGATAATAATCTTGTTCATATTTTTTTTAAATGTATATATGCTTAATGTGTAGTCTAACTAATAAACAAAATGACCTTTTTGAAGGGAATATTTCGGTTAATTTTAACCAAAATTCAACAGAGTGTTTTTAAAAACTTGAGGTTAAGTTGCTTAATATATAGAATCCAAGTGTCCTAGGGCTTTTTGGTTGTTGAATGTGTTTTTAAAACCTTGAGGTTAAGTTGCTTAATATATAGAATCCAAGTGTTCCAGGGCTTTTTGGTTGTTGAAACAATTTATGCATTAAAAAATGTAGTTTAAACAACAAAAACTCGTAATCTTACTTGAAATTGTATCGTTGGGTTCTAGTGGAAAATGAGATATTGTGTTAGACTAATCCTATGTTTAACTTATATATTGATTCTTTTTATTGTTAGTAATAGTTATTATTATTTTAAATAAAGTTATAATTTAGATAATTATTATGATTTTTTAATTATGACAACTTGAGATCTATGTTGAATTAGGTGTGTTTTTTATGGAGTGATGCTTATTAACGTTTACCAACCATTTAATTTATATTTTTATTCTAGCTATAAAAAGAATTGATATGGTTTAAACATATATATACATTTTAAAAAACATGTGACAATATTCTTAATTATGGAGATTCACCTCCATGTTCTTATCATGGAAACTAACAATATTTTAATCATGGAGATTGACTTCATATTATCAGTAAGGCTCTTAACTTGTAAATAAGTTTCATTACAAAACCATGGCTTCTTAATAACACATGTAAAAAAAACGTAAATCATATACATTTTTTTAGTTAATTGATTTAATTAAGAAGATAAGAATCACATAACTATTTTTGAGGTAAATCTCAACCTTTGGTTTGTGATCATCCAACCATATAAATTAAATGGTTTGTAAATGAAAATAGGAATTAATCAATAATAATCAACAAAGGCACTTACTTCATCGCCCACATTGATATAGAAAAAAAAAACCACCACCAAGTAAATTATAATTTTATATTAAATTATTATTATTATTAATTAGAAAAATAATTAATATAAGTTAAACATATATAAATTTGAAAAAAAACATGGAACACATTATTATCCATGAGATTTGCTCATAAATTATAACTTTATTTTAAATTATTATTATTGATAATGATTATTCAAAGATAAATATATTAGTTGTACATATATACATTTGATAAAACATGAAAATTCTTATTTATATAGATCTACTCTTATTTTAGGAGATTCTGAATTTGCAAATAGGTTTTGTCTCACTTCATGTGACACTTGTTCATGTGTCATAAAAAAACATAACTACTTAATTTCAACCTTTAATTTGCGTGTACTACTAAAAATATTCTAATATTCTAAGGAAGTTAAATCCCTATCATCCACCTAATAATTATTGGTAATTAAACTAAAATTAGCTTTATTTCAAAATAAAGATATCTATCAACATAGTTATTAATAATTAAATTAAAATTTTAGAAACTCTATTTCAACATAAATACATCTACTTACCTAGCACAACCACATAGTTTAATAAATGTGGTTATCAACCACATTTATTATTATTTATTTATAAATATTATTATTAATAATATAAATGTTAATATTAATAATTAATAGTTAAAATATTAATAATAAAAATAATTATCAAATATAATAATTATAATATTGTTTGTAAAATAGATAAATATTATAAACCAAATAAAATCAAGGGATGCATATTATAAATTAAAGGGATTATTCATATAAAAAATCAAATAGATTAAAAACCTAATAGATTAATATTAAAAACTCAAGGCATTAATAAACCCGAGGGATTAATATTACAAATCCGAGGGATTAATAAATCCAAGGAATGACTAATAATCAACCCAAGGGATTATTATTATAAACTTTGGGGAGTATTGACATAAGTGATCAATAAAGTCAACAAATTAATATTGTAACCCCTAAATATTAAAAACCCAAGGGATTAATGAACCGAACTAATTATTAATATTATAAACCCAAGGGATTAATAAACCCAACTAGTTATTAGCTTTATAATTTGAAGGGATTGATAAACCCAACAGATTAATATTATAAACCCAAGGGATTGATATTATAAACTTATGGGATTAATATTATAAACCGTAATATTACAAATTTTTTTCCACTGGAAAAATCCGTAATTTTCATTAGATAGAGAAAATTACATATCGTAGATGCTTTTGCATATGTTTTATTCTGAGTCTATCATGAGAGACTCTGAACTGTTTCGATACACCACGCAGGGTGATCTGCTTAATAAACAAAAAAACAACTGTTTACATACTGTTATATATCAGTTTACGCCTGTACATAGGCCTCGCAGGACCCCTTCCTGTATTATATCTCATATGTACATTATCAAAATTGTTTCAAAAATTTGCATTTTTATGGTTCTTTACAATAATTTTTGAAGATCAGGGACTAGGGTCCCCCTGATAATGTTGATCTATATACAGCTGATGATAATAACGAAATTCATTAGCCCCCCTCTGCTCTTATATCACCCATTCTCCTCTGGGTAATGACGCAACCTCCTTGGATAGTTGGTCAGTGCTGCTGTTATGCTCCCTGTAAATGTGATTAACAGAGATATTGTTAAATTCCACCTTGAATATATTCACCTCATTTAGTATAATGCTGAGTGTTAATATTACAAATTATAAATATAAGAGATTAATATTATAAACCCAAAGGATTACTATTATAAACACAAAGGAATAATATTATAAGCCCTAATATTGCTAATTATAAATCTAAGATATTAATATTACAATTTATTTTTTAAGTCGAATGTGTCCTTCCAGCACATGTCCTTAGCATCCCGGTGACTTTTGAACATGGGCTTCCTTACTAGCAAAACTCTTTCTCAACTCTTTGTGCTACTCGGTCCTGACAATTAATATTACAAATTATAAACCTAATAGATTAATATTAAAAATATTATGGATTAATATTGAAAACCCAATATATTAA
Organism: Pinus tabuliformis; assembly: GCA_031772625.1. Classification (NCBI taxonomy): domain Eukaryota; kingdom Viridiplantae; phylum Streptophyta; class Pinopsida; order Pinales; family Pinaceae; genus Pinus; species Pinus tabuliformis. The sequence continues at coordinate 488,823,190 of CM062818.1, forward strand.
TATTCTAAACCCAAGGAATTCGTATTATAAACCCAAGAGATTTAAATTAAACCATAGGATTAATATTATAAACCTTATGAATAGCATTATACCCTATGAAGATGAGCCCTTATATTAATAAACTAAAGGGATTGATATCATAAACATAAGGGACTAATAAACCCAAGAGATTATCAACCTAGGGGAACAATATTAAACCCAAAGAATTGATATTATAAACCCAAGGGATGTAAACCTAAGGTAAATATTATAAACCCTAAAATAAATGTTAAACCCTAAGATTAATATTATAAAACTTACCATTAACATTATAAAACTAAGTGATTAATAAACCCAAAGGACTGATATTAAAAAAGGAAGGAATTTTAAACTCGAGGAAATAACATTAAACCCTATGATTAATATTAAATCATAGGAACATAAACCCTAATATTAATAAACCCAAGGGATTAATATTATAAACCTAAGAGATTATAAACTAAAGTGATTGATATTAATCCCTAAGATCAATATTATAAATCCAAGGGATTAATAAATCCGTTGGATTAATATTAGAAAGGGAATAACAATAGACCCTAGGATTAATACTAAATGATAGGAATATAAAAACTAATATTAATATTATAAACCTTAGGATTAATTTTATAAGCCGATGATATTAATACTATGAATCCAAGTAATTAATAAAATCAAGAGATTAATATTATAAACTCAATGGACTATAAACCAAGGTGAATTATTTTAAACTGAAGGAATTAATATTATAAACCTAAGGGATTGATAAACCCAAGCAATCACTATTAAAAACCCAAGGGATTGATAATCCAGGGGATTAATATTAAACCCTAAGATTAATATTATAAACCATAATACTACAAATATAAACTCAATATTAAACTTTAATATTATAATCTGAATATTAAAAGGACATAATATTATAAACCTTGTATTAAACCCAAGTTTTGTAATGTAACTATGTGATATTAAACAAATTACAATGCAATATAACATTGTGACAATGATTGTTAGACTCTTCTTCATATTGAGACAATGTGTGTCACAATGTGATGTTGGATACATTTTTATACCATTCCAATGTTCTAGTATTAAACCCTTGATATTATAAATCCAACGGATTAATACTAAAAACTGAAGAGATTATAAACCCAAGGGAATAATATTAAACCTAAGAAATTAATATTATAAACGCAAGGGATACACACCCTAAGGTAAATATTATAAACCCTAAGATTAATATTATGAACCTTGCAATCAATATTATAAATCCAAGGGATTAATAAACCTAAGTTTGATTAATATTATAAGCCCAAGGGATTAATAAACGTAAGGGATTAATATTAAAAACCCAAGGGATTATAAAGTCGAGGGAATATCATTAAAACCTAGGAATATACACTCTAAAATTAATAAACTTGAGTGATTAATATTGTAAACCCTAGGAATATAAACCCTATTATTAATATTATAAACTCAAGGATTTTATATTATAAACCCAATGGATTTATATTAAACCCTAGGATTAATATTATATACCCTACCAATAATATTATACCTTACGAATATCAACCCTTATTAATAAACACAAGGGATTGATATTATAATCCCAAGGAACTAATAAACAAAAGGGATTAATAGTAAAAACCAAAAACCCCAAACAATTAATATCTGTAAACCCAAGGTATATAAACCCTAAGATAAATATGATAAACCTTAAAATAGACATGAATAATATTGTAAACCCTAGGCTTAATATTAAACCCTACGAATATAAACCCTATGATTAATATTATAAACCTAATGAATTTATATTATAAACCCGAGATATTTATATTAAACTCTAGGATTAATATTATAAACCCTAACAATAATATTATACCCTATGAATATGAACCCTTAGATTAATAAACCCAAGGGATTGATATTATAAACCCAAGGCACTAATAAACACAAGGGATTAATAATAAAAATCCAAAAACCCAAAGGACTAATATTGTAAACCAAGATATATAAACTCTAGGAAATATTATAAACCCTAAAACAAACATGGTTGACCATGGTTAGCCATGATTGATTTTCATATTGAGAGAACCTTCATCACAATGTGACGTTAGACCATGGTTGAATATTAAACCCTAGGAATATAAACCCTAAAATTAATAAACCCAAGGGACTAATATTATAAACCCTAGGCTTAATAGTAAACCCTAGGAATATAAACCTAGGATTAATATTATAAACCCAAAGAATTGAAATTATAAACCTTAGGGATTTATATTAAACCCCGTGATTAATATTATAAACTTATCAATATTATTATATCTTACGAATATGAACCCTTATATTAATAAATCAAATGGATTGATATTATAAACCCAAGGCACTTATAAACACAGAGGATTAATACTAAAAACCCAAAATCCAAAGGATTAAAATTGTAAACCCAAGGTATATAAACCCTAAGATAAATATTATAAACCCTAAAAAAAGCATTGTTAACCATGGTAGACTTTCACATTGAGACAATCTTTGTCACAATGCAATTTTGGACCATGGTTGACCGTGACTAATTTGCATATTGAGAGAATATTTGTCACAATACGATGTTGGACCATGGTTGAACACGACCTACCCTAAAATATTATAAACCCTAAAATAAACGTGATTGACCATCATTAACCATGGTTGATTTTCATATTGACACAATATTTGTCACAATGTGACGTTGAACCATGGTTTACCATGATAGATTTTCATATTGAGACAAACTTTGTCACAATACAACATTAGACCATGGTTGACCATGATTGATTTTCATATTGAGACAATATTATCACAATGTGACATTGGACCATTGTTGACCATGGTTAACCCTAGATGACCATGGTTGTCATAATGTGACGTTGGACCAATAGACAATCTTCATCATAATGTGACCATGATTATTAACCATGATTGAACATGGTTTACCATGGTTGATTTTAATAATGATCCATTCTTTGTCACAATGTGACATTGGACCATGCTTGACCATGATTTATTTTCATATTGAGAGAATCTTTGTCACAATGTGATGTTGGACCATGGTTGACCATTGTTGATTTCCATATTCACAATCTTTGTCACAATGCGACGCTGGACCATGGTTGTCATAATGTGACATTGGACCATCAAACAATATGTGTCATAATGTGACCATGGTTATTGATGATCATCGACCATGATTGACCATGGTTGATGATGGTTGATTTTCATATTGAGACAGTCTTTGTCACAATGTGACATTGGACCATGGTTGACAATGGTTGACCATGATTGACAATGGTTGATGATGGTTGATTTTTATATTGAGACAATCTTTGTCACAAAGTGACATTGGAACATGGTTGACCATGGTTGATTTTCATATTAACCATGATTAACCATGATTGATTTTCATAATGAGATCATCTTTGTCAGAATGCAACTTTTTATCATGGTTGACCATGGTTTACTATGATTGAACATGGTTCACAATGGTTGACCATGGTTTTTTTTCATATTAAGACAGTATTTGTTAGAATGTGACGTTGGACCATGGTTGACCATGAATGAAGATGGTTGACAATGGTTGAACATGGTTGATTTTCATATTGAGACAATCTTTGTCACAATGTGATGTTGGACCATGGTTAACCATGATTATGAACCCAAGGGATTGATATTATATACCTAGGGAAATAATCAACGCAAGGGACTGATACTAAAAAACCAAGAGAATAATATTAAAACCATGGGTTTAATAGTAAAAACATAAGCTATATAAACCATAAGATAAATATTATAAACCCTAAAATAAACATGGTTGACCATCATTTACCATGGTTGATTTTCATATTGACACAATCTTTGTCGCAATGTGACGTTGGACCATGGTTGACCATGATTGATTTTCGTATTGAGATAATCTTTGTCATAATGCGATGTTGGACCATGGTTGACCATGGTTAATGATGGTTGACCATGGTTAACGATGGTTGATTTTCATATTGAGACAATTCTTGTCAGAATGTGATTAATAAACCCAAGGGAGTAGTAACCCCAAATAATTTATATTATAAACCCAATGGATCATATTATAAACTCAATTGATGGTTATTGACCACCAAGATATTGGCATGACATAACATAGCATGAGTGAAACACCAAAATTGTGCTATTGGAAAATGTTTAACTTTAATATCATGTCAAATTGAGAAATAACTCAATACTTTTAGGATTATGTTATCTGTTAAAAGGTGTCAAATTGAGGAATAACTCAATGCTTTGATGATTATCATATTTTATAAAAGGTGTATATATATAAGGAAGTGGCTATTATTTTTACATTTTATAAGAAATTATAGATATAGATCTAGTGACTGTTCATTTCTCTCACTTCGAAATTATTTCCAAGATTATGTATGTATCATAGGGCTCTCATACATCAACACAGTGTCTGGTTTGTCTATAAAATTAATAATTATATTATTATTAAATTATGTGTTACTTAATGAAACATAATGTGTAAATCCACATTAAATCTCAAATTTAAAATATTTATCATAATACCTACCTTCATAAACTTCTAACTCATTTAAACTATATGATACTTTACCAATGATTCTACTTAAGTCCTTCTATTGAAAAATAAAATTCTAAAACAGATAAAGTAATTCCTAATAATTTTCCTTCAACCAACAAATTTGTTACCTTTTAAAATATTTATGTTAAATATAATTGACATCAATAGCATTGGTTATTCTCCTTATGATTTTGGAGACTTTGAATATATTTGTTGGAGCACTATGTATGTTTTTGGGTGTTGTCTAAACCCAGTGCATTTATTTTGAGTTACCGATCTACATTTTCTAGTGACTATGCCATTGGCATAAAAGTACACCTTGTTGCTTTATAATTATTTATATTAAGTTATATTAATAATCTACACAAGTTTCAATGAAAAATAAAAATATTGATTTAAATTAGATAAAAATAAAATAATTCCATTGTTTAAGATGTAAGTTCAAGTTACCATAATTAAAATAAATAATAATTCTACTTATTATTATAAGCAACAATTATAATTAATATGACATTTAAGTTTCATATATCTTTAAAACAAAAAATATTATTACATGGGAAACCATTTGTGCCTTCTTTTTTTATAAAGTAGAATTATTATAAGCAACAATTATAATATGACATTTAAGTTTCTTATATGTTTAAAACAAAAAATATTATTACATGGCCAACCATTTGTGCCTTATTCTTGAAATCAAATTTATATTCCACATGGGGTCTCACATGGGACAACGCCTGACTCACATGCAGATTCTTCCTCTTCATGTCTAGCTCTTCAACCTAATCAAGCCCCTACTTGTGGACACCAATGGCTAGAGTGAAGGCCCCCAAGATAGAAGGGAGTTTAATCAATGGTCGAACAAGCACCAAGGGAATCTTAACAGGGCTTACTTGTTTCTCCTTGGGGCTAATAAGCAGAGCAAGGAATATGTTATTAGAGTTAGTGTTTGGATTTGGGGTAGGGCTAGGGTCTTTTCCCTTTCCATATATTTCCATGGCAAGATGAAGAACTAGAAGTCAATGCCAGGTGCTGCTACAAACTCAACAACGACTATTTGACCTTCTGCCGCTGCTTGGCCTACTCGACCTTGGCCACTTGGGGATCTGATTTCCACATAGTTCTAGGAAAGGAAGAGGACAGAAAGCATAAATTAACACATAAAACACATGATTTTTGGATCTTATATTGGTCACACAAAACATGATTCTTATAATGGACCCGGTGAAGGGTATTTAACCTTTTCCAACTAGCAACTTGCCTAAACTATCTTGACATGCACACACACTTAACTCAGTTAACGCACACTCTAAATATGGACTGCACTTAACTCTTTATCCATCACTTGACTTGACTCAACGCTCAACACTCAACACTCAATTAACTAACTCTCTAATTTTGGCTAACTCCACATGCGGGAGTAATTACGGTTTCTAACACTTCGAAGACCATATGACTCAACATAACTCAACATGACTCAACTATGTCTGCTAGCCTTATAATAGAAATCGAGTCAATTATCACTCAAACATGCCTATTGGTCTATGTCTCAGCTAGGCTTACAATGACTCAAGACTTTCACAATTTTGCATTTTCTTTTTCTCTTCTTCCAAATTTTATATCCTCGAAATTGCTTCATTCTTTGTTCAACTTTCTTGTTGTAGGCTTTATTTACTTGTTGTTGTTACAATTTTTCTTCGACTTTTTTTAATTTGTGCTGAAACACAATTTGGTCTTGTCTACTACATCTTCTTCTACAAACATTCATTCAACCATGGACTACTAAAAAAACATTGCATATTCAAATTGTCTTCTTTGCTTTGTTTCTTGTGTTTCATATTCCTGACTTTCTTTCTGCCATATTTCTTGATAGTAGAATCTTATCTCTTCTTGACTCCATTGTTGAAAAATGGTTTCAGTATTCATCTTTGTCTTTAGAATCATCCATATCATTCTTTTCACTTTCATCATCAGGTACTATTTATTTTTTCATGTACTCTGCATACTCAAGATCGTTATTCACAATTTCATTCAATTCTTTTATTCTAGCTGCTACTTTAAGACTCACATCAATTTGTTCAATTGGTTTCTGAATCCATTCTTCAATGAGCTTCAAATCTGCATCAAAATTATCAACAACCTTTCTTGCAACTTCTACTCCCATGCTATTTTGAACACCTGCATATTCAAAAAAAAAATTAAAAACATCTTTAGTATGACTATCTTCAGTGAGAGCCTCCGGCTCTACATCTGCATTCTTTTCAACTACATGGAGGTTGTCTTCCACTATTATGTTGTTAGTGGATATTATCATAAAAAAGTTTCAATCACTTTATCCTGTTCTCGATCATCGACTACTGCTAGATGACATACTGCTTCATGAGCAGTTCCAAATGCTTCATATCTTGTTACTACAGTGGCACCTTCAACCTTCAATGTTTCATCAAACATTGTGCTTACCATATTGTCACAATCAATCCCTGTTTCAAGAAGTAAACCACACATATCATCAACATAATGTTCATCCACATTATGGTGGAATATCTGAACGTGCATGTGATCATTGTCAATTTCGTTGACAATTTCACCTTCACCAAATTCATTAGATGTGGTTGGATTCACGAATTCACATATCACTTTGTAGACATCATCCACATGTGTCTCATCATAGTGGGTTTCACGATCTTTTGTATCATCCTCATTACAATGGATTCCTTAAGCATTTATATTCTCTTGCTTTGCTTCACATAGAGAGGCTCCTGCTTCTCTCTCTGCAATCTTTGTTGCATCTTCTTCATCCATATGCATGCTTGCATAATGGGTTTCAATTGTATGGTCCTGACAAGCACCATCCAATTTTGAGTGGGGTTCTCCAAGCTCTGTTTTCCTCTCAGAGTCTTGCTTATATACTCTCACACCTACAACTGACTTCTTTTCTTGTGAATAACTTGATGTTGCATGTCGCTCCCTCTTGCACCAAACTCTACTTCCAGGAAATTCCATGCTTCCTTGGAAGTTGTAGCTTTTCTACCTTGCACAAACACTTCTCATCCAATGCTATTTTATAAAATTCAATGCTAAAATGTCACATACTTCATCATATGAGTTATTATATTCGTATCCAATTAGCTCTCTAGTTCGAAGAAAAGTTAACATCTTGATAACCCAATGATAAAAATATTCACTTGTAAACATAGGAGGTGGTAGAAGATCAAAGCTACACCAATCACCCTCGATTTTTTATTTGTCTTTTGCTAGACTCCTGAGTTCCTTGGCTGCAGCTTGAACCTCTCTAACCATGGAAACAATCTCTGCCTCTTATTTTCCATTCATTTTCTTAGTCTTCTTTAGTCGCACTTTGCGACCCATGACTGCCGTCATTCCTTTTCTTATAGATGCTTTGCTGATTGCATGAGGTCGTCTTCCATATCGCCCCCAAAAAAAATATGATTTTCAATTTGTGCCCCCATAAGGCACAATATTCACCAAAGAAATTGTCATGCTTGACAAAACACCAAAATACTTCTGTAAACTACCAGATCTTTGCAAAATCCCAAACTCACTTTCCAATCAAATTTCCAAAAATATTTCAAATAAATCTGCAATAGTTTATATAAATAACTCTTTAAAACATATGCATTTTTTTAATATAAAAAAACTTAAATATATATATATGGAGACCTTTTACATACCATGCACTTTCTGCAACGTACTTTTAATATCTCCAACCTAAAAAGGAAACCTCAATAATCCTTTAACGAAGGCGTAATAGGTTTCACCTTCAACCTTTTACTTCCATGAACTTTTCATATGCCAATTAAACATCACTTGAAATAATAAAGTTTCCAAAAATACTTTCAACCAAATTGTTTTACAGAAAATAAAAGCCTTTCCAAACTCACGCTGGTATGGCAACACTTTTTATGAACATGCAGATTCTTTGCAAATGTCGCTTATCAACTGACAACACCTAGACTAACACAGACTTGGACTTTTCGCTAGGTAGATGTCTGACTTGCCAGATCCTGATAGTTCTTCACGGTAGTGACGATGAGAACTGACCTATATGGCGACACTAAACATGGTTTATGGCCTTACGGCTGTGACCCTCTGTTAAAGAAAAAACCAGCTCGGTTGCACAGTAGACAAACTTTCAAGTAACTTTTGGCTTGCATGGGGAGCACTTCTACAAGCTGCTGTTGTAGGTTCTTTTATTCCTGAAATATTCTAGCTATAACACCTAAATTTTTTTCACTCTCTTCACACAGTGCGACTCTAGAGACTATCGCTGCACTGATGCTCTTTCTCAACTATCTTCTAATTTTCCAATTTAACTTTTCAAACCTCGCTCTGATACTAATTTGTAGGAAAGGCAAAGGACACAAAGCATACATTCACACACAAAATATATGAGTTGCGCCTCTTCTATTGATCACATAAAACATGATTTTTACAATGAAACCGTTGAAGGGTATTTAACCTTTTCCAACTAGTGACTTGCCTAAAATATCTTGACATGCACACACACTTAACTCAGTTAGCTGACACTCTAAATATGAATTGCACTTAACTTTTTATCCATCACTTGACTTGACTCAATACTCAACACTCAACGCTCAGTTAACTGACTCTCTAATTTTAATTAACTCCACATGCGGGAATAATTACAATTTCTAATAGGACTTATTTGTTTCTCCTTGGGGCCAACAGGGAGAGCAAGGAATAGGTTATTAGAATTAGTGTTGGGATTTGGCCTAGGGCTAGGGCTTTTTCTCTTGCCATCTATTTCCATAGCGAGAAGAAGAACCAGAAGTCGAGGCCAGGTGTTGCTGCAAACTCACCAGCAACTGCCTGACCTTCTACCCCTGTTTGGCCTGCTTGACCTTGGCCACTTGGGGATCTGATCTCCACAGAGTTTCCAACCTCGAGACTGAGTGGAAAATCACATCCGAGACACCCTCGAAGCCCTACGTAGCGAACATGTCCTCGGTGACACGTATCAGATCGAAGATGTTGTAGCCTGATTAAGACAGATTCGGTGATGGTAAAGTTTTAGCCGACAAAAGGGGAACTGATGGATCTTCTAGTTCTAATTCAAATCTTAGTGGACTCAAGTGACCACCAACTATGGGGGAAAATAAATAGACAAACTATTTGTGTAATGACAAGAGGTAATGGTGTGTTGAAATCAGAGACATTGATCAGTTAATCAGATGAAGTGTATTCTTTTTAGATCCAAGCATATTCTTTTTACATCCATTCTTAGTCGTTGATTTAAATAAAAAGTGAAAATTTATAAGCCCACTTCCAGCTTTAATCCATATATATATACACCTATCGACAAAAAATGAAAATAAAAATTGTACAAACCTATTTGCACACTAAGTCCATATATATACGCATATCAGTGAATTAGAAATACATAAAAAAATTTAAATTTATTTATTAATATAAAATTCAAAAAAATTAAATGAATCTTTATAAAAAACTTATTTTAGACCCATGTAAAATGGTTAAATAATTAAAAAATATATACATAACCATTTAATTTAAACATTGATTATGAAAGTGATCGACTTTTCAAATGGGGAACTTCTCGTGATGAAAATGGAAAGAATTATTACATGGTGGAACATTCAGTTTTGGAGGTTGTTAATTAAGACATGTTGATCAATTGACATAGAAACCTGCAAGTCATCTTAATTTCTCAGTATCAGTTAACCCTATCGAATCCTCACACCAAGGTTGGAATCTGATAGATAAAATGGTTGTTATTGGGCATTTTTCCTGTATTTGATGTTTAAAAATTTGGTATAACCTTCTTCTCTGATGTGTTCTAAAATTGATGAAACATATTTTTGATGGGCTATTATTTCCCCAAAACGTTATTAATACTATATCAATATTTGTTTCATTTGGGCTAGTACCTGTCAGGGTATTACCTGCGGAAACTATTCTACTTTATGGTTTGTTTTAACAAAAAAATATTTGCTAGGGGAGATCCTTCTATTGCTGTGCAGGGACCAATACTAGTTATAGTACTGGTCCAACACATCCATCAAAAAATATTCATAAATCATCAAAAATATGCACATAATAGTTTATATTAAGTTATCTAAGTTATATAATTTAGTCCAAAATGGGCCCACATATTGATTGGGACAACAAGTGTCAAATACAAAACCTTAACATCACATATTGACAAGACATAATGCCCCATATATCTCCAACTTTGAATTACCAAATAAGTCAAAATGCACTACAAAACATTCCATTGAGTTCTATTCAGGAGTGCACATATCCCATCAAGTAGTCACCTATAGATTTCCACTGGAGCAACACATCCCATTGCTCAGTAATACTTGCACAAGAATCGGTGAAATGTGTGTCAGCCATATCTACATGTTTATTTAACCATTCAACCTATTGAAGACAATGAATGGTACATTCCATTCAGGATTAAAGACAATAAATGACAACATTCAATTCTCAACATTCCATTCAGGATTAAAAACAATAAATGAAAACATTCAATTCAAGAATTAGTTCAGAGGATGCAATAAATGACACCAACCCTTTAAATTCAAGTATTAAACACACCAGCCTTTTTAATTCAGGAATTAAAAATAGGAAATCACATGGATCAACCATCAAATATTATCAACCATTTGATCATCTATAAATAAATCTAGGCCACACATTTGAATTTGGGAGATAGCAATCTATGCCAATCTTCCCTACCAATTAATTTCTATATGAAAAAACTATAAAACATCAACTCTTACTCATTTCCATTTCAAACTTTCATTCTACTCATCAACTATTGGAGACATGCAATCAAAGTGTTTAGAGACTGTTACATTCATTCTATTCAGAAGTTGTTGGAAACATACAAACTGAGTGTGTGCATAGTGTTACATTCCTTCTATTCATCAGTTGCTAGAGACATATAGGTATGTTTTTGTTGAATAATGTTACCATTTTTGCTGAATAATGAATAACGTTATTTCTGTTGAGAAACAAGGGTAAATTAATACATTACATCCAATTTCATTATTGATTTACTGATTTAGAAACCAATTTCATTGCCACTATAACCTCAAATCTGACCCTTGCAACTCAATGTAAGACTACTATAATAAAAAAGAATATCCTTTCAAAGAGGAAATTCTGATGTCATGTAGATTCATTTTTTGGTTAGAGAAGCATTTCTAAAAGAATAATAAACCCACTAGTTTAGAAATTCTCTTTTCCAATCTCAAGGGTGTCCCATAGGTGTTGTATGCTGATAAAAAACCCATAAATCTTTAAAGAATCAAAGTGGATTGGCAACTTTGATTAGCACACAGAAAACTCATTCTGTGCTGTTGCGCCTAAGCAGTCAACAACAAGGATAATTTATTACCTATATTAATTCTCGTTGAGATCATATGCCTCCAACAGTATAACAATGAGTGAATAATGACAAAAATGAAAAGATATGTGCTTGAGGTGAATCTAAAATCATTTTGATAACAACGAGTGAATAATGACAAAATTGAAAAGATATGTTCCTGACGTGAATCTGAAATCAAAATAAGTATCAGGCAAACCAAACATTGCAACAAATCTAACAACAGTTATTAGAGTGAGTTAGGGTGGTGATATCATGTAGATTTGTTTCAATCGATTCTTCCTCGATATGACATGATGAGGATAAAAGAACGAAATATTATTAGACTTAGCAGTATAACAAACAATGGCTCAATAGTGCATGTAATTGATTGATATGAAACTAAATTATGTATGTGTTGTATATGAGATTTGTTCTGTGATTCTGATTTGATGGATTCTGTATGATTGATGATGTTTGATGGCTTTCTTATCTGAAGTGTAATATTATGTGATATGGGTTTATGAGGGGCATTCTCAGTATGTCTTTTTGTGTGTATATTTCTCATTATACAATGCAACCACATATATTTTTTGGGAGAAACTCACAGATCCAAATTGATATGCACATAAATCTCCTGTGGGTTTTTGACAAGTTGGGAAATCTTACCCCAGTTAGCTACACTCTAGCTTCTAGCTGCTCTGCATTTGTAGTGTGTTAGTTCATTTGGTTGTGTAAGAATCATTCTTCAGTGTAATCAAGAAATGCGTTGGAGAAGACTCTTTGAAAGCTTGTTTCTATTGATCAAGAAGTCAATCTAGTGTTGTCGCTCTAGACAGGACTAAAAACATTGATAAGCGCTAGTTTCTAAAGACTTTAACAGGACACTACTGTCCAAAGAATGAAGACTATGTTGGGCTGGCTAGTCACCTATGCATTTTTAAATGAATAACAGACCCACTAGCTTAGAAATTCTCTTTTCCAGTCTTAAGGGGGTCCCATAGGTATTATATGCTGCCAACAAACCCATAAATCTATATAGAATCAAAAAATTTCTTTACCAGTCTCAAGGCGGTCCCCTAGGTGTTGTATGTTGCCAACAAACCCATAAATCTATAAAGAATCAAAGTTGATTGGCACACAAAAAAATCAGTGTGAGCTGTTGCCCCTAAGCAGTTAACAACAAGGATAATTTCTTACCTATATTAATGCTTATTCAGGTCAGATGCCTCCAACAGTATAACAGTGAGTGAAGAAAGAAAAAGTTGAAAAGATATGTGCCTGAGGTGAATCTGAAATCAAAATAACTACATAACTACATAAAGATACTACAACTAATAACCCTTACATAAAAATATGCTAAGCCTTACTAGGAATAAAAAAACTGGCAAGAACAAAATGAGTGCCAAAAACAATGATTTGAGGACACAAAAAGTTAGTTGGGTTGAAGAAACTTAGTTATGTCAAAGTTGTTACAAAAAAGAAAAAGGAATAACTCTTCCTGATAACTCATACTTTTACCAACTAGGAATAAAATGAATGCCAAGAACAAAAAGAATGACAAGAACAATGATTTGAGGACACATAAATCTAGTTGGGTTGAAGAAACTATGTTATGTCAAAGTTGTTACCAAAACAAATAGGAATAGATATTCCTCAAAACCCATATTTTCACCAAATATGAATAAAATGAATGCCAAGAACAATCATTTGAGGACACAGAAAAATAGTTGGGGTAAATAAATTGTGTTATCTCAAACTTGTTACAAAATTAAAAAGGAATAGCTCTTCCTGATAACTCATAAAAATCATAAGAATAAAATAAAGAAGTTAAACCCTTCCAATAAGGATTTTTAGATCCGATATGTATTCATCTACAATATATAGATAAATCACTGATTATTGTTGCTCATTGATTGCAAAGAGCAATGAATTTCCTTGTTTTCTAATACAGGTTTTTAAAATCAGAATTTGGTGGTTACTTTGTAGGTTTTTGCAGCCATGCCAAGAGTTTCTATTGCAGATCGTACAAGGAATAGGAGGAGGCGAGGCGTGAGGGGGGCCCAAATGCGATCCACTTCATCATATGAGGATAGGGGGTGATGTGAATGCTCCCAATGTGCCCAGTAATGTCATTGAAGAGGACACTATAGTGACAGATCATGCTATCCCACCATCAACCACATAGCCGCCTTCAACCATAGTGGAAGGTACAAGTTCAAAAAAGAAAATCAGTGCCATCAGAGGTTGGACAAAGCAAGAAATGCTAGCTACAATTGATGACATCGTGTTTAAGGGACATTCAATCCGTGCCTCTGCCAAAATACATGGTATTGTTGCCTATAACATACATTATTGGATAAATGGGTTGACTAATACGAAGCGTAGAGGGCCTATTACACTTATGACTGAGGAGGAGGACGCCAAGGTGGTTGAGTGGTGTAAGGAGATGGCCTAGTTGGGACATGGGTTAGAGATTATACAACTTAAATCTAGAGTAGCTCAAATCTGTTAGGCAAGGCCAAACCCCTTCAAAGATGGGTTTCCTTGTAAATCATGGTGGAGTGGATTTAAAAAAAGCCATCTGAACCTTGTGCTACATAAAACTGAGGGCCTTAACAGAGACAGGGCTTTAAATATATGCCCTACAATTGCGTCCAAGTTCTATAACACTCTTTCTGGTGCATATGAGCAACACTAATATGCCCTAGACCATATATGGAACTATGATGAAACATGCTTACAGGCAGGAAGGAATTGTGATATGCGGGTAATTGAAAAAAAGGGGAGTATAAATGTGCCTAAGATTTTTCCTAAGAGCAGGGAGTAGATCACTATACTTTCTCGTGTCAATACAATTGGTTCTTCAATCCCAGGATTTTACCTATCCAAAGGTAAAATACAACTAAAAAACTATATACAGAACTCTGAACCAACTTCATGCATGGTAGCACATCCCCATGCATGGATGACAAAGGAACTATTCCTAAATTGGCTTTGTCATTTTGATGCATCCATACCAGGTGGTGTCTTGCCTGAAAATAGACACCTACTAATTTTAGATGGTCATGGAAGCCACATGGCTTTGCAGACAATTGAGGAGGCCAATAATTTTGGCATTGACATGTTAAGATTGCTGGCTCATACCACTCACAGATTGCAACCCCTTGAGGTCAGTGTATTTGGGCCTTTCAAGAGTTATTTCATAATCGAGCGAGCTTCATGGATGGCAAAGAATCTAGGGGTGGAAGTAAAGAGGTTTGAGCTAGCTGAGCTTGCAAGTAAAGCGTTAAAAAAGGCTCTCACACCTTCTAATATCAAGGTTGGATTTAGGAGGACTAGTATATGGCCACATAATGTTGATGCTCTCGTGCATGATACTTTTTGTATCCATGCATTTTATGTGGAAGGTCAAGAAGAAGAGAACTTACAAGACCATGTTGATGCCCATGAAGATGTTGCTACTGTTGAAGGTATAATATCCCTTTATGAAGGGCACTTATGTGGTGATGATGATAAACATTCGAGTGAGACATAGTTCAGTCACAAACCAACTGTTAATGTCATGGAGGCTGTCATACACACTGAACCACATGCCAATTCTGCATGTGATATTTCATATGAGGCAGTTGATGAAGCAAATGAAAATGCGAAATTGATTTCAAATGATAATGCAACAAGATTAAATAATGCCAATTCTGCATGTCATATTCTAGATGAGGTAGTTGATGAAGCGAATGAAAATGAAAACTTGATTTCAAATGATAATGCAAAAATATTAACTAATGAACAATTGAGCATGCCAACCTAGGTAAGGCCACCATCATGGTTGGTAGATGCCATGATGAATATCAACACACATAATGTGTCTACCACTAATGAGGAAAGCATGAACATAACTTCACAATCTTCAGAGTTGAACACTGAACTTGTTCATTATTTTGTGGACAATGGTTCAATGGAACAGGAGAGTAATCAGCATGAAGTACCTGAAGAATATAGTAATGGGGGCCAATGAGTTGTACTAGAGGCCGAAAGCCAAGTGTCAGATCCTAGGGAGAATGGTGCAAATCAGAGATTCCTTGGTGCATTCCTAAATCTACCAATAGAGCGAGTGAAGGCCTCATCAAGGAGCTCGATTGCATATTGTCTTTGTTTGGGGAGGAATTCACAGTTCCTCACATCTGAATATTATATGAGTTTATTATTTGAGTCTGAACGTAAAAAAATTGAAATTTAGGAAACTAAAAAGAGAAAGAAGGAGTTGGCCAAGGATAAGAGAGCTGCGAGGATTGCAACGATAGAAGCTCGAATAAAGGAAATGATGGAAAGACAAAAAGAAAGGGAAGATAAGGAACATAAAAAACTATTGGCAAGGTAAGAGAGGGAGGCAAGAAAGGTTCAAGAAGTGTTGGAAATAGGAGGAGGGATGACAAGCAGGAAAGTCTATGGTCCAAGCTAGTTTGAGGCAAATAGGATGATCTCCAATATGCTGGACCACATTGCAAAACACACACCATCTTACCAAGAGATTATTAACATCCAAGTCCCTCGCTATCACCCAGGGATTGCGCTCACCACGTATACCCCTACCGTTGTAGGTTTAAATCCTAATTGTGTTTATATGACACATGCACCCAGTGTTGGGGTTAGTAACACAAGTGGACACTGGGGTTACTCAGTCCTCCATGCCTACAAGGAGAAAATTGAAGTCAAGGATATGGTAACATTCAAGCACATCCTAATAAACAAATCTTGGGTAGTCCACCATACTTGGGTTGGGCATGAGACTCAACAATTCTGGGCAATGAAAGAAATGGAGGCCATCAAGCATATAATTTCTATAACCACATCGCAATGTGAATTTTGTAAGGATGCAATATGTTGATTGGTTTCATAGTAGAAGCTAAACTATGAACTACATTGATTTTGAATTGGAATTATGATCTGGAATTATGATGAAAGTGAACATAATAATTGCAATGTGAATTTTGTAAGGATGCAATATGTTGATTGGTTTCATAGTAGAAGCTAAACTATAAACTATATTGAATTTGAATTTGAATTATGATGAAAGTCAACATAATAATCACAATGTGAATTTTGTAAGGATGCAATATGTTGATTGGTTTCATAGTAGAAGCTAAACTATAAACTATATTGAGTTTGAATTGGAATTATGATCTCGAATTATGATGAAAGTCAACATAATAAAGAAGGAAAAGAAGTGAACATGAATCAAAAGTAGTTACCAATAGAAGGTACTAATAACAATCGAGAAACCAAGCATGAGCAGATTCAGCAAGAGACAAAGAGATATATAATATCTATCCAGTAGAAGAGATTTGTTTTAATATTTCAAGAGAGGTTATATATTAACAGTTCCTATTTCAAGAGAGGTTATATATTGCACATATAAAGATAAAAAATTATCACTCTAATTAGGATCATTACAAACATATTCACTATTGAATAATTCCTAGAAGATTCACTATAGATCTTTCCACCATGGGGACCCCCTCAACTTTATGGACCATTTTCATTTTCAAAGGAAAGATCTACCCAGGAGCATGTGCTTGAGAAGTGCAATAGAAACCAACCGTTTGTCTACTCATAGAGGCAATAAGTAGAAGAGTCCCTTTGTTCTCACTAAACGAAATTCAAGAGAAAATAATAGAAAGTAAAGATCAATTGAATCTAGTTTGAAACAACATTGCAAAGGAAAATAAGTAGTAATTACTTAATTTGGTAATTACTTGGTGAAAGGCAACATAAGAAAGAATGAAAAGAAGTGAACATAAATCACAAGTAGTTGCCAATAGAAGATACTAATAACCATTGAGAAACTAACCATGAGGGGATTCAACAAGAGACAAAGAGATCTATAATATCTATCTATAATATCTATCAAATGGAAGATATTTGTTTTAATATTTAAAGAGAGGTTATATATTGATAGTTCCTATCTCAATATAGGTTATATATTGCACATATAAATATAAAAAATAATCACTCTAATTATGATAATTACAAACATATTTACTGTAATTAGGATTTTATGTACATCTAATGTATAGTAAAGCCATGAGAGTGGCGGTAAACAATGCAGATTCCCCTGACAAAATCCATAATGCAATGATGAATGAACCTTAAATGTGCATCTTAACAGACTTGAAAATGTGATATACATATAATGTACAGTAAATCCACAAGGTAATGATAAATGATCCTAAAATGTGCATCTTACAAGACTTGAAAATATGATGTACATCTAATGTACAGTAAAGCCATGAGAGTGGGGCTAAACAGTGCAGAGTCCCTTAACAAAATCCACAATGCAATGATGAATGAACCTGAAATGTGCATCTTAACAGACTTGAAAATCTGATGTACATCTAATGTATAATAAAGCCACAATGAAATGATGAATGAACCTAAAATGTGCATCTGAAATGTGCATCTTAACAGACTTGAAAATCTAATGTACATCTAATATGCAGTGAAGCCATGAGAGTGGGGCTAAACAGTGCAGAGATTCTTTACAAAATCCACATTGCAATGAAAGATTACGACCCAACCATTATCGTAATATAAACAAATATAAAATCATAATATAAACAAACAAAAGCCTAAAAGATATCCTTTTTCAATTGGACAAGCTCCAACCTGAACACTGATATACAACACTTCCACTGGTCTAATTGTAATTGATACATAATGATTGAGCCAAGCTTGAGATCTTCCTTTTGTGATGAATAACCTTGATTAGAAAGATTAGTTTCAAGGAGATTAAAAGTATTTTAAAAAGTTGAGTTCAGTTCTCTTGCAATCACAGTGGTGACATTTTTAAGAGTTGTAGGCAAAATAAGACCTCCTATTTGTACGAGGTAAGCAATAGAAAGACCTCATAGTAAGATATTCAAAGAATGCTTTGCAAAGATGGAGCCTTTTCTCCATCCTTGTTATCATTTTACTTTTTTTAACAAATAAAAATGTCAAGGTGAAGTATATTTACCGGTTAAAGGATGTTTATATTTTACTTGAAATTTGACTACAATAAAATTGTTGGAGATGGAATTATTGTTTGACTACAATCAAATTGTTGGAGATAGATTTATAGTTCGAGACCAGATGGACCTTTTTCTAAAATTTTGATATATGAATTTTATAATTTCTATGAGATTATATATAATGTACCATTCTTAAAGGTAAGAATTAAGTTTGAATATATTAATGGATGTTTATATTTTACCTGAAATTTGACTACAATTAAATTGTTGGAGATGGATTTATTGTTTGGGACGAGATGGCCCTTTTTCTAAGTTTTTGATATATGAATTTTTTAAGTTCTATGATATTAGATACAATGTTTCATGTTTGAAGGTAAGAATTATACTGGTAGACAGAGTTCTTTGCATTGAAATTACCAAGTATGAATTATGTTTACTGATGTGTAGGGACTGGAGGCAGAAGATGAAAACTCGTGTTTAAGAGAATATCGACAAAGAAAACAAGAAGATATTGTCTTGAAAGCTGGATCATCTTCAATAAAGAAGAAAATGCCTAGAGTACAAGAGAATAAAATATTGAAGAACAAACATATCAGAGAAACAGTACAATCTTCACAAGTTGAATTGAATGATGAACATTTAATGCTTCCGTATCCATCCCTGGAGGAAATTATTGGGCTTGGAATTCCTAGATATCCTAGGCCTATGGGAAAATGTCCAAAGAGATCAAGGTATCTATACATGGGCCTCCATTCTTCTACTAGAAACATGTGGCCATGACACCAAAAGATGTTTGAGAGACAATAACTTGTCATTTTGGTGGCATAGGGCCATAGTTTGTTGACTCGAATTTTTTTTTCAGTTTGTATGAGGCAAAGAGGCTATGTTCACAACCTTCCTATAGATGAGTGGTCTCGAGTCCTGCCTTTGCCTCCTATGACAATCCACCTCATATGACAATCCTTGAAGCATTGCCTCACACAATTTTTTTTGGCTTCCTTGGGATAATAAAGAAAACTGAATTGCATGTGCCCAGGACAAGTCATTGATGTCCTATGCCAAGCTCTCAAGTCTATTTTGACAACCTCAGAAGGAAACCCAGCATTACAAGAGCAGTCTCATATACTTTGTTTTCATTTCCCTCCCAAAACCTGAACCTAGCTGTAAAACCCACAACCCACAACCCAAAACCCACAACCCAAAACCCAAAACCCAACAAACCCAAAACCCATAAATTAGTTAAAACCCACAAAACTAACATAGGTGAAAATCCCAACAAACTGAAAACCCATAAATTAGCTAAAACCCACAAAACCAAGATAGGTGAAAGTGTTTAAAAACAAATACACAATCATACAAAAGCATAACGAAGGCACAATATTCCAATGGAGGCTAAATGTGTTAAAAAAACATAGTATTCAGGCAGGTATGACAATGTCCTACCTTTTATGTCTAGTTGAGGTTTTTTCTCAATGCTAGAAAGCCATAGGAACCCCAGATGCTCCAAAAATAGTAGCTCAGATTGCAACAAACTACAAGAAAGCATCAAAATGGTTAGATATCCCCAGAAATGCAGACAAAATGTGAAATTTAAGCTCATAAATTGAACTACAAACCTTAAAAATCGTTCAGAGCATGAAATGATCATGTCCAACATCGAGCCAAGATAAATTCTCCACAGGGATAAATGAAAATGAATAATGAGCCTATAGCACCAGACAGGGAAGAAAAACTAGGAGAAAAACAAGACGAAATGCATGAAAATAGTCGAACAACCCTGAGTATGACCATCTCTGCTAGTCCATAAAACCACCACCCGCATCACCGAAGCCATTACCTACATCACTGGTGACCATAATGGCAGTGACCACCATTGGATCAGCGACGCTTAACTACCTGGTAAAGTGAACGGACAAGAACATGTGCCAAACATAAATGAACGGAGCAATGAATAAGGCGCACGGTACTCACGCTAAACAAACCCTAAACACCGCCTCCACCTGCTGAACTGGTACTCATATGTTGTCAACAGGTCACTACATGCAGCCCCCATGTGTCATATGAAGGGTGAGGTGCTAGCATGGTAGAAGGGCCTGTTGACATGGACCCCTTCAACCACTGGTGGCTCTCCCCTAGAAAGCTCTTAGTGCCAAGAAAGCTTAGTCATATTGGTCCAGGAGGATCTTGTTAGATCAGTTGCACAGGTTTAGTTCATCGTCAGCATGTAGTTCATGGGCAATGTTTAGTCATCGTCAGTGATGCTTGGTTCAGTAATTTTGTCTTTGGGTTAATGTCACATTGTGACAATTTATTGTAAAAGGTTTTTTTTATATTAATGTACAAAGTCTAAAAGACTCGTATTCAAACAATTGTACTAAACCTAAGCCTAAACACCTAGTCTACAACCCTATGGTGAAAAAAAAGCATAAACCTAATTTTAAAACCCTAAAACCTAACCTCTCGGACCATGTAACAACATTACATTGTAAAAAAACGTTATAAATAAACCCACAGGGCTCTAAGCATGTTCGGAGAATACCGCAACGGCCATGAGCACATGTGAGCAGGAAAAGTGTTACAGTTAATCGGGTGGAGTTGCAGTTTAGATAGCACTGGGGTTGTGACATGTGAACACAAGGGCTTCACCGCATAGAGAGGGAAACCCCAACAGCTAACCACGCAGGGGAATCGAGCCATCGGGTGGAGGTTATCACATGCAGTTTAGTTGACCACAACTGTCGGGCTTAACATGAAAGGTGGTAGCTTATGATAAGACTGCAACAGAACCACTTGTTCACATGCGAACCATCAACCTATTCCATGAAGTCTTTTTTTCCGCCAGTAGGCCAATTCTAATCCAATCCATTTTTGGTTTTTAGTTGAGTTTTTGACTATTTTTAATTCAACCACCATGAACCAGTAGCCTAAGGTGTCCTCTAGTGGTAAGATCGAGACTATATGATGATTAATCCTTAACCAGATGCTATGTTTAGCCATGTAAGCTGGAAATAGAACCTTCAACTCTTTAAATTCATCCTTTTGGTCATGAAGAAGGCATTAGAGTGGTTTTAGAGTTTTGTATGCAGATTCTGGAGGTTATAGGTAGTTTTATTTTTATCGTAACAAGAGCATCGAGATATGGAATTGGGAACCGTGATAGGCATTGGAAAGCTAATTCAGAGAGATTTCTTGTGACAGTGACAAGAAGTGCATGCATGCAAAATCAGTCTAGCTAATTTTCTGTGTAATCTACCTCCTCGTATTCAATCTTAATAAATTGGTCGCCCATCTTGAAAGTGGACCTAGAGACGTAGTCCATTAGGGATGAACTCTGTAACTAATCTCATTGTTTGGTATCGTTGTGTTTTTTCTACTTTTCACTTTTGTTTACTTCTTTCTTATGTTTCCCATCTGTCGTAAATTATTTCCTTTCAAATAGTTCTCACGGTTAGATCACTTTAAGTTAACATTCAGTTCATTGTTAGCATTAATCAATTCTACTTCAGTTTAATATATTATCATTTCAGTTCTTATAATTTGGTATTAGAGCAGGTTGCATTTGTAGAATTTTGCTAGTGAATGTTAAGAAAGTCAAAGTTGCAACGTGGAGAAGGAATCCTCGAGGAGATTGATCCAGAGATTGTAAAGCGAAGAGTCACTGATAAGCCGATCATGACAAGATCTGATGTAGGTGAGAATCCTGTAACTAAGATGAGTGGGGAACAGTTTCAACAACCATTCTTGAGTATGCAGTAGATGTTGGGAGAACTTTATGAAGATAAGAAGGCAAGAGATGTAGCTTCTTCTTCAAATACATCGAAGAAGGACAAAGGTAAAGGCAAGGATGATAAACCTCCTTCACCTCCATCATCTCCATCATCATAATCTACTTCTTCTTCTTCTAGTTCAAAATTTGAAACAGAGAAGAAACCTAAGAAAACATCTCTTTTGAAACGTGATGTAAAATTTGAGTTACCTATTTATGATGGCGAAATGATTCCTGAAAAGTTAGATATTTGGATTAAGCAGTTAAAAGTGTATTGTCGTATTCAGAACATTTTTGACGATAAAATGAAAATTCAGTCAACTACACTTAGAATGGGGGGGACAACTTTAATTTGGTCGGAAAGTAAAACTCAAATATATGCAAATTGGAAAGTTAAATTCATCTCTTCATGGTCTAAGTTTTTAAAATCTCTTAGGAAACAATTCTATCCTTTAGGATACATGCAGCAAGTTGTTATTGATTGGCAGCACTTGAGGCAAGTTAGAGGGCAGAGTGTTCAAGAGTTTACTCACGAGTTTAGAAAGAAAGCATTAGCGCTTGGTATTCATTGGATGCACGTGAAACTTTATTAAAGTACATTGACAATTTACATTCATATTTGTAGCATACATTATTCATGTTTAATCCCAACGAATTTGATGAAGTGTGTGTTCAAGCCATACATGTTGAATAAGGTTGCAGACCATTCAAGTTTTCACATAAACCATCTAGGCAATTGGAAATCAAGGATTCCAAAGATAGTAAGAGGAAGGGTAACCTGAAGGGAAAGAGATCAACGATAGCTCAGAAGGAAGGTGAAAGACCTACTTGTACCTATTGCCATAGGATCAGACATGATGAGTTCAAATGTTGGAAACTTCACCCATAACTCAGACCAAAGAAGTTCCAGAAGAAGAAAGGTGAAAAGAAGTCCAATGCAACAATCCAACAAGATTTGGACTCCGACTTAGGTGATGAAGGTAAAATAACTACAATGGTTTCAACAGGTAAAACTTCTGATACTGGTTCAAGTTCTAGCACTTATGGATCTTCTTCAAACTGAAATCATCTAAATGAGAATAAATGGGTTGAATTATTTCACATAAGGATAAATTCTAAGCACACAAAGATAGATACATTATTTGATAGTGGATCACAGGAAAATTTAATTTCTGAATATTTAGTTAAGAAATTGGGTTTGGAGACACATAATCATCTGAGACCATACCCACTAGGTTGGCTAAATAAAGAGACTCAAATTAATGTCACAAAGCAATATCGGTTAAAATTTGCCATAACAACTAATTACATTGATGAAGTGGATTTAGATGTGATTCAAGCAGACATATGTGGAGTAGTACTATGAAGTCGTTATCTCTACGATCGTGATGCAGTGTTTTATAAGAAAGAGCATAAATATCATCTTAAGAAAGATGGGATTAAATTTATTGTCACGGCACATAAACTTAAATCACACCTGGCTTTAGTTTCAGTTAATCAGATGGAGTGGTTAATAAGTTCAAGTAAGAGATATGTACTTATGGTTGTAAAAGAATAACATACGGATTGACAGGATGTTTTTTTAGGTTGTGAATCTCAGTTCAAAGATAGATTAGTTAAAGTGGTCGATTCTTTTCAAAATATATTTAGGGAACCAAAAAATCTTCCTCCTAAAAGAGAAATACAACATGAGATACAATTAATGTTTGATGCCCCTCTTCCTAATATCAGAATGTATCGCCTATCAGTTATAGGGAATGAAGAAATAAAGAAACAAATCCAAGAATTAATTGAAAAGGGTTTTATACGACCTATTTCATCTCTATGTGTCTCACCCATAATTTTGGTTCCTAAGAAAGACGGGGACATGGGGAATGTGTTTCGACTTCAGGGCCTTAAACAAGATAAGAATAAAAAATAGGTATCCTCTTCCTAGGATAGATGATTTACTTGATCAACAGAAAAATGTTGTCTATTTCACTAAGTTAGATTTAAGAAGTGGGTATCACCAAATACGCATAGCAGAAAATGACATCTAGAAGACTGCATTCAAAACTAGGCAGGGACTATTTGAATGTTTAGTAATGCCTTTTGGTTTGTGTAATTAACCAACAACTTTCATATCGGTTATGAATGACTTTTTCTGCCCATACATTTATAAATTTTTCATAATCTACTTAGATGACATTCTGATTTTTATTTCTAGTATAGAAGAGCTTGTTAGGCATGCTAAGCATATTTTCAAAGTACTGCATAGAGAAAAGTTGTACCTTAAACTTTCCAAATGTGAGTTTGGGAAAACTTCACTGAATTATCTTGGTTATATAGTTGGAGGTGGAAGTTTAAAAATAGATCCAGCAAAAATCGATGTGATTGTTAAGTGGCCAAGACCACAGAATGTGACTGAAGTTAGAAGTTTTATAGGTGCAATTCAGTATTGGTGAAAATTTATTGCTCCGTTTTCTTTGATTGCTTCACCATTACATGCTTTAATAGGTTCTAAAGTTCCCTTTCAAAGAGGAGGTAAAAAATAAAAATCTTTTGATACAATTAAGCATAAAATAGTCACAACACCAATCTTAGCTTTACCAGATATTCAACAACCATTCGAAATTGGAACAAATGCTAGTGGTTATGCAATGGGTGCAGTCTTACTTCAAAAAGGGAAACCAATTTGTTTTCATTCAATTTCTTTCTAAGGCAGTAATGAATTATCTGACATATGATAAAGAAATGTTTACCTTGGTTGAAAGTGTTAGGAAGTGGAAACATTATTTAATGGGTAAGGAAACAGTGATTCACATAGATCATCAGCCGCTTCAGTACCTTCAATCTCAAACTAAGTTGCAACAATCTCATCATTACAGATGGATGGGATTTCTTCAACAATTTCACTAAGTACTTAAGTACAACAAAGGTGTCACAAAAAAAGTAGCTAATATGTTGTCTAGACCATCTTTGAATGCTTCAGTAGTGCTGCATAGTAGTCATTTAAGGCATGAAAGTTATATAGAACAATATAGTACAGATGTTGATTTCAAAGATATTTATGAATCACTAACTCATGGTCCTTAGGTGGAAGAAATCAATTATCATGTTCATGACAGGTTGTTATATCATCTGGGTAAGTTATGCATACCACATATAGAAAGAGCACATGTTGTCCGGGAAGCACCTTCTTCTAGCATTTCAGGACATTTTGGAGTAAGCAAAATAATGGCACAAGTTCAAAGGTATTGTTATTGGCCTCATATGTATGAAATTGCTACTAAATACATTAAATGATGTGCAATGTGTTCGACCAACAAACCAAGCAATTGAAATATTGGTGTATACATGCCACTTCCAGTGCCTTTGTGACCATGAGACAATATTTCCATGGATTTTGTAGGAGGCCTTCCTATGTCTAGGAGAGGGAATGATTACATGTATGTTGTGGTTGACAGATTCAACAAGATGTGCATTCTTGTTCCATGCAAAAAGCAAGTGACAACTGAACAGACTACAATTATGGTCTTTGATTAGGTATGGGTTCATTTGGGGTTATCTACTTCCATTCTTTCTGATTGAGACACTTATTTTGTAGGAGAATTTTGGTTCACTTTATGGGAAATCATGGACACAAAAAAGAGCACAAATTTTCATCCACAAACTGACGTCTAGACCGAAGTGGTGAATAGGACAGTCAAACATATTCTCTGAGGTTATTGCAGTAAACATCCTATGTTGTGGGATGAATCTTTACCTTATGTGTAGCATGCTTACAATCGAGCCTTACATTTGTCAACTAATCGATTTCCATTTGAAACATGTTTTGGGTATCTACCGAAGTCATCGATGGATTTCATGTTTAGTGAAGAGTATAAATTGGGTGAACATGATGATGCGAACAAAGAAGTTAAGTTCATTCAATGGATACAACAGATACATGCAGCAGTGCAGTATCAGTTGGAGAAGAGTTAAGCCAAGTATAAAATACGCCATGACAAGCATCGATTCGATCATCATTTTCAGGACGACGATCAGGTATGGTTGTATATCAGTAAAGACAAGTTGAAAGGAGAAGGTAAGAAACTAAAATATATCAAGTATGACCCTTTCAAGATTATGGAAAAGACTGGAAATAATGCATTGCGACTAAATTTACCTCGTTACATATGTATTTACTTAGTTGTAAATGTGGAAAATCTTAAATTTTATGAACCTCCGATGATCATGGATCCTGAGGAAGATACATAGATTCCAACTATTGATGATTTGACATCTGAGTATATGAATGAGTTGCAGGAAGATATCATCTTAGATAGGAATATTCAATCATCAAGGCATGGAGATGTTGAATATATTTGACTAGGACTCAAGGGCATGAATTCGAGCAAGGCAAGGTGGATCGAGATTGGAAAAGTGAGGGAACTATACCCTCACCTGGTATCTACTTAAAATAAAACTTTTGTGGTCGAAAAGCTTTCAAGTGGAGAGGATTAATCTAGGAGGATCTTGTTAGATCAGTTTCTCAGGTTTAGTTAGTTGTTAGCATGTAGTTCATGGGAGGTGTTCAATCGTCGTCAATGATGTTTGGTTCAGTAATGTTGTCTTTGGGTTAATGGCACATTGTGACAATTTATTGTAAAATCTTCTTTTATATTGATGTACAAAGTGTAAAATACTTGTATTCAAACAATTGTGGTAAGCCTAAGGCTAAACACCTAGCCTATAGCCCTATGGTGAAAAAAATGCATAAACGTAAGTTTAAAAACCTAAAATCTAACCCCTCGGACCATGTAACAACATTATATTGAAAAAAACATAAACTAGCATTTGCACCAAATGTTGCAAAGGAAACGCCGTAAGGCATAAATTGAAGAACACAAATACAACAAAAGGATACTTTGATAAAGAATAAAAATATCTTGAACGCTCAAATCAATGCCCCATTAACTGAAACCAATTAGTAGACATATCTATCAACATTAGGATTATACACAATGACCAAGAAATTTCCCATATACAAACAGCACCTTCCACAACAACCTTTTGTCACATCCACATTTTAAAAAATGCCTTGGAACGTGATTGGAATCTCCCATATTGTCTTTTTAATTATGCAGATAAATCTTCCATATTGCTATTTTCATCATGAATATTGTTAGTTCATTGTTGTAAAGTGTTAGTTTGCTAAATTCAATACTGTAAGTTTGACAAGTGAAAAAAATTCCTCAATTAGCATAATATGCATTTTTCTCTCACCATGTATTTTTCAGTCATGCATTACAAAACTTCCATCAAAGAGCACAAGTAACAGATTAACATGTATTTTCCCTTCATTATTTTCATCACAGAGCCAAGAAATCTATAAAGTAACAAAAACATTTTGAAATAAGTTTAATATTTCAAGCCAGTGTCTAACCTATAAAGTAACAAAAACTTTTTGAAATAAATTTAATAGTTTAAGCAATTGACTAACCTAATTTAATAATTGAAAATTTCTCAAAGATGAATTATACTCCATAATAAGAGAGCCAACATTGGAGCCCATACTTTCACTAAAAGGAAAAGAAACACAACCACTTGTTAAGAAGAAATTCAAGTAATAATAATAAAACAAAAATAATAAACATTAAAGTATAAAATGGTATTTCCAACGCACAGGTATAAATATACATGCTCTATGTCCATTGTTAGATTAAATGGGTGTGGAGAAAGGGCAAGAAGCATGTTCAATTTGTTTCTAAATGAGTGGTTATCTAAGCTCGTAAACATAATAAAAAAGATATTTATTACAACAACTTCTATATGATTATTCTTTTTGAAACATAGTTAAAACCGTAAATTAACAATTTCAGAAACCTACACCTGTTAGAAACAATCAAATAAGCCATGATGATTGAGTTTCCCGTTACTTAAAGTCTTTGTTGATTGAGTCCACTGAATGAGCCAAGTTCATGTTAGCTTTGGTTGAGTTGATGTAAAAATGTGTAGTGGAGTTGATATCAACTAAGGTCTAGTTGTAGAATCACCAAACTGAGTTGAAGTTGGCTTAGCTAGACATACAAGGTTAAACCAGCTGACCGATAAAGTTTGTCATAACTATAAACAGAGATTTATTCAAGCTTAGCAACAATTACTATCATCATCGGCTAATGTTTAAATACTAAATTGCAAAATGCAGTTAATGCCAAATAATGTATACATTTTTTAGGGCATTGGGCAGTAGCAACACCAGAGCTATGTTGTGGGTTTTGTATTGGGAAAATTCGTATTGTGGAATTTGGGTTTTG
Organism: Pinus tabuliformis; assembly: GCA_031772625.1. Taxonomy (NCBI): domain Eukaryota; kingdom Viridiplantae; phylum Streptophyta; class Pinopsida; order Pinales; family Pinaceae; genus Pinus; species Pinus tabuliformis. Next base: position 488,852,234 of record CM062818.1, read on the forward strand.
CATGAGTATTGTTGTTTCCAGAGAAAACGATGTTGTACATAATGGTGGAGAGATGTTGTGCAATTGTTTCAAGTTCCGTAATTTGATGATATGCACAGAATGGGTAATGCCATGAGGCCCTAAATGTTTTTGGTCAAATGAGGAGAGTGTTTCTAAGCCAAACAACTTCAGCTTTGGCACCATTGTCAAGGCCTGAGTTGGGTAATGCCATGAGGTCCTAAATGTTTTTGGTAAAATGAGGAGAGTGTTTTTAAGCCAAATAACTTCACCTTTGGCACCATTCTGGAACATCTAAAAGCTCTGAACAGCTTACCCGCCTGGTACTTAGTATGTTGTACAGGCCTGGAACTTATATTTGTGTCAACAAATGAGTATGTGGTTGAACCCACAGGTGTCTTCATCGACAAAAAGAAAGCAACTGCTCACTTGAAGGTTTGAATATTACCATTCCACAATTCAATTATAATTGATTTTTTCCTTCAAAGGTTATCCGACATGCTACTAATTAAAAATGCAATGTAGGTAAAAGTTGAGAAATGATATTTGAGGTAACTAAGGAGTTGTCACATGTAATGCCACTCCCTTTCTACATGAGCAAGGAGATTTGGCAATAGCATGTCCGCTTTGGCTCTTTCTCAATTTATAAAATTGACACTGTTGACTAATATCGGCATAACCAACCCTATTCTAAGTTGAAACTTCTTTCAAATTGAGCATTCACCTCATGAAAGGTTACCTTAAAATTGCTCCATAGTTGCGACTATTCGAAATTGACAAGGTGATTAAAAAATAACATGTTTGTTTTAAGTTAATGGTTTCAATCATGAATCCATTGTGAAATTTCTCGCATTTTAGCTTCTAATTATTCAATAATGAACCCATTGTGCATTGTTCCAATTGTAGAAAATTCTAGCCCTAAGTGATTCTTTCCCTTATGATCTCAATCAAACAAATCAATTATTGAATTTAATTAATGTAGAAATTAATTTCGGACCATAGCAACAATCATACAATAGCTGGAAAAGTAAATAGGATGCATAAAACAATTTTTTTTTCTAAGTAAGACTAATTCAATTAAAAAAGGAAAAAATATAATTACACCGAGGCCCCGCCTCAAACTCTATTTCTAGCTTTCATCGAAACAGTTGATACTGCCCCAGATTGGGGAAACCAGCATGAAATTGCAAAACGATTACCATATAACCCTGAACTGACATCAACAGACACCATAATATGACCTTGTGACACAGAAAAAAGGTGCAACTCAGCAACACTGGACATGACAGCAAACCAACAAAACTACTGAACTGCTAAACATACGCAAAAATATCAAGCGACTGGACCAAACCGTGATCTGCCTGAGGCCGATTTGGTTCATGGGTGGCTGCATTTGCCAGAGGGCATCACTTGTTTTGCTACTCCTTTGGAGTTTCCTCGACCACGGGACACACATACTGTTCCCAATCGTCTTCCTTTTCCTCCACATCGCTCTTCTCAGCATCGCCTGTAGGCCCCGCCATCTGCTGGGTGCCTCTTGATCGGCCAGCACACCCCACCGTTAAAGCCACGACTGCAGAGCAGCCACCCGCCCGTTGAAAGTCGTCTACATGCTCATTGCATTCTGCTATGCCTGATTCCCTGGCTATCATCCTTTGAATTTTCCTCCTGACTCCTCTCTTATCCTGGGCTCTCATCCCCTGAGAATGCTCCTTAGAGCTTGTCACTTGATCACTGTCCAGCATTTCTTCTTCAGTGAAGACAACGATCACCTTGGCAGTGATAGTAGGTTTATTTAGACGGCTATGGAGCCTGAAATGGGTAGTGTGAGAGGCAGAGCCAGGACTCTGCTGGGAAATAACATAATGGAGCCCAAAATCTCTGAGCGGATCCCTTGACTCCATCCCACGCCCCCGCCTACTGCGCGTGTAGGAATAGTGTCTGAGCTGAGGTCTGGGTTGAGGCTCATCTTCCTGGTCCTGAGGAGGGGAAGGGGGAGCCGAGCTCTGCGCAGTATGAGGTCTCGCTCTGCCTCCCCGAGAACCTCCATATCGACTCCTCATTCGATGCCTTACCATCCTGGTGAGGACTGAGAGCAGATCAACGGGATATTCAGTTGGGGAGGGGGATTGATTATAGAAACAGGGTCTCTGAGCAGGATTTACAGGGCAAAGCATGGAGTGGGAGAAATGGTGGCCATTTCCAAAATCGATGCAACTAAGGTGCCAACAACGTTTCCATGTAGTTGTTTTGCTACCTGCGAGCTTTGCCTGCAGCGGACAATAGCTACGAATCGGGGGACGAACAATGGGAACAGGAGGCGCCATTCTGATATCTACTGTATCCATATCTCGGCCTAATGGGCCATTTATTTCCATCTGCATGCTGGTCAGATTTCGACTGCAGTGAGCCTGGATCCGAGCCCAATTCATCACCTGGCTGGTCCTTGCGCCGGCGTTTCTAAGTGAGCCCATTAATGCTCTTTGAAAACACCCGCATCCGGGTCATAAAACAGTGTTTGCATAAAATGGTTTTTGGAAACGTTTGAGACCACTCAGAGCAATGATGGCACTACACAAAGGAAGTTTAATGCTTAGCCAGGTGGATGGGATTAAAAAAAAATTGAAAAGGCCAACTTGCAGTCCGAAAAGGGTCAAGCCCTAAAAGAGACTTGAACCTCATATCAGAATATGGTGGAGGGACGAAAGGCCTAAGAAGGTTTGCTAGATTTTTGTAAAGGAAAAGCCTTTGTATAAAATGGTTTTTGGAAATGTTTGAGACCACTCAAAGCAATGATGGGACTGCACAAAGGAATTTTGTGCAAGGAGGCTATCACATCAACCCAGGAACTTGCGTGAAAAGCAATTATATTCCTCCTCCCTTACAGTGACTATTGAGAAAGTTCCAAGAAAGTTACTATCACTATTCAAAGGAATAAGAAACTTTACTCTGTTCTTTCTTGGGTTCAAAGAAAACTGAAGAGTAACCATGACTGTCAAAAAGCAATAAATTAGATGTCACAAGATTAAAGCTAAAGATAAGACAGAAGAATACTAATATGGAATGAAATTTCAACAAAGGGACATGCCATTTTGGAAACATACCCTATAACATGACATAGGTCACAATCAAAAGCTGAAGATGGTCCATGAACCAAAATAGATTTTATATTTTTTATGCCATAACAAGGCCAAAGAACATTGATAAGCTAGATACTCTCACTATTCAAAGGAAAGGGCTTAATCTCCTCCATATTTAGGTTGAAAGGACAGTTGCCACGATGGGAGGTCAGTATGAAATTGCAATGTATGGAATGTACTCCAGTACTATTTTTACCAGAAAAAATTGAATAGTACAAACAATAATACTTTATTATAATAATAGAACGAATTGAAGTATAGTAAGGTTTGAAGGTGTCAAAGCCAGTGTGAATGCTGACATGTCTAACAATGACTATTGAGACTATGACATTAGCCAGGGACTTGCACACCAAAACCCAAAACCAGTTTCTAGCCCGATAAATCTTTTGTTCATGGATGATATGTTATAAATCATATACATTTCACAACTTGCTTGACCACGGTAAGATAAGCACCGTACCTACCTAATGTATAAAAGAAGACTGATAAGCAGGAGGAGGGGCAGGCAGTCCACTGCCAAAGCGATGGTTGTTGTAATTAGTAGAGGAATTGTAAGAACCGTGCTCTAATATGTCTGATTTTGAGTCTGAGTCAGTAAAGAAAAATGCTCAAATGTAACTATGTGCTCCTTCAGCAACCATGATGTCATGGTGACTTGGGAGCTCCCCAGGCAATTTGTGAATTTCTAAATGCACAATTAATTGTTAGCAACTTGCTATCATAAATGAAATTTTATTTAATCCATGACAATAGACTATTCTTAATCTACAACATGTTGTAGGCATGTTCAACAATTTCATATGCTCTAGTGCATATCTATATGGACCAAATATGCATTTTTAGTATGCATTCTTATTCCATCTCCTGTGCTACATATGGCTGTCCAGTAATCCCCTTGGATCTTTACAGCCTTTGTACTATACCTTTAATCCTTCTACTATCATATGCATCGAACGCCAACCAATATGTCTTACTTGTATTGCCACCTTACACCTTTATGTACTTGTAGATAACCTTGTCTTTATTCTTATTTTTGCACAATTGTTCTCCTTTTAAGCATTTGTTAATCAAATCACTCTTGGCCACCATACATGCCCAACATATACTATGTTATGTCAATTCTTTGATATCCACTTCCTTGACCAATCGGGCCTCAAGCTTAATTTCTTTAGTCAATATTCCAACATTTTGTGATTTATCAGGTATATCTTCTTTTCTTGGCTTCATAGAGACTATTTTAGAGAGTTTGACTCTTTTTGACGTTCCTTTTACAAACTTAGCATGTATATCTTCTTTTCTTGTACCCTCAATTGGTACTTCCAACATTTTAGAGCATCTCAATTGATTCCCTTCCCATTTTAGATGGTTTGCTTTCAGATTCCATCCGGTTACAACCAGTACAAAGCATCGTAATACTTTCTTCCTCATGTACCCTCATAATTACCCTTTCAGAAATGAGTACCCTGCTTGTGTCCCCCTTAATTTGACATCCCATTCTATATTGAGACTGCACTCAACACCCTTGGAATGTTCTCAATATTCTTTACATGCATCAAGAATTCCCATTTATTTTTGTCATCCTTCTTTGAGTGCGGCAACCTACTCTAACTTGGTATCCCTATTATGGTTCCTCTTTCCACCATCTCGAATTGTCTTAGACTTTAATTAGTCCTGGAGTCCACATCTATTTATGTAATAATTCTATTTGAACTTTGTTTGTATCCTCTTGGAAGCATTATGCACATAATGCCCTGATTCATGTCACTAGTAGCACCTTTTTGAGTGAATGGACATTCATCATTCCACCCACTAAATTTCGTGTACTTGCCCCTACTCTCACCATGCACTCTAATACACAAGTGAATCTCTTGTTTTAAATTCTTTAAGCACAACCTGTTAGCCCCTGACTTGCAACTCCCTTCAGCTCTCACCTACTTGCCCATAGAGATGATGCACTCCTACATGAAGAATGCATCCCTTCCTTTATTGTAATCATACTTGCAACCATCATTGTTAATTTTACCTCCTTTGGATTTAAGATCACTGGCCATGCATATTGATGAAATTTAATCCCCTTGCCAATTTGCTCCTTGCTTCTTGTCTCTGACATGGTTGGTTGGTTACACATAGTAACCACCTGTAAAGGTAAGGATACTCACAAGTCCTTGCTTTCTGCAATCATCTTCCACACCTTTGCTGCGCATTCTCTTTAAGAGTATCAAACCTAGAAACCAAGAGCTCATAAGGGTCCTCATAACTGTCATCCTTTCATTGCTCATGAAGTGGCTGTGATACTTGGGTTTGTCTCTGTTTTTTCTATTGAAACCCAATTTATACTAACCATTGACAATGATTGTTTAGATGCATTCTATCCTTTTAATCAATACACTAACTTAAATCACCTTACCCTTGTGCCATTGAATATGGAATCAAGTCCACATCTAACTTGACCAGTTCCATCAATGGCATTTGAGAACTTGAGAGTGGACCTTCGATAAAACCCTACTTGAGTGCCCTTATAATATCTTTCTTTATTGTATCTGCACTTCAATTTTGTATTGTGCTTTTAACAATTTCTGGTAGTCATTATGCTAAATTAGACATCAAAAACTCTGCATTTTATGAAACCATGGACATTTTTACTCTTGTTGGCCAACATAAGCTTTCTTTTGATTTCCTGACAAGTTATGTTGATCAATTTCAAATTGTGGATGGACCACTAGATTTTGCAATTCATGAGATTTCTGCTGACTATTCATATGCCCAATTATTAGATGTGACCTGAAAGTTATGGCCTTCTGAAATTTGGCCTATTTTCCCAATTTTGCCTATTAATACCCCAAGCATCTACCACCAAGGCATCTTTACTAATTCGCTAAATTTTAATGACACGATTGGATGCTCCTATCCAAGAGCTTTCCGTTGACTATTTCATGCTACATTCTAAGCTCTAGGCAAGAAGTTATGCCTCCTAGAAGCGTTGGTACTTACGCCATCCCACATATCATGAAAATGGACCTTATGGACAACTACTAGAATATTATGTAAAGCATCCTTGTATCCAGCTACCAGAATAGAAAATCCTTGTGTGGTACCTCCCAGATACCAGAAAACAAAATCAAGCAGAAGCTTCTTTCAATGGCGCATGTAGAATTGCTGCCAAAGGACAAGCTAGATATGTGTTCAAAAAATAGACCTTAAGGCCAACTACTAGAATATTATGTAAAACATCCTTGTATCCAGCTACCAGAATAGAAAATCCTTGTGTGATACCTCCACAGCTACCAGAAAAGAAAATCAAGCAGAAGCTTCTTTCAATGGGGCATGTAGAATTGCTGCCAAAGGACAAGCTAGATATGTGTTCAACAAAATAGCAGCAAAATCTTGATGTTCAGAGGCCTGCAAAGATGAGCAGCCCAATCACACCTGTGTGAGTGCTGTTCATTTTTTCTTAAACTGGAAGAAGCTGAAACTCGCAATATGTTCTGTTATCCTCTTGCCCTCAAGTGGTTTGAACACCACAGAGCATCCACTGTAAGCAGGAACAACATAATACTCGAAACTCCAGTATGAGGTAAATTTCTTCTAACATTGGTGTTCCAAGGAGGGTTTTGTCCATTGTAATGATCATATAACACATGTGGACTCAGACTGCCCGACCCCTAAAAGGCAACAGGGAATGAGAGCTATTATCTCTGGCTGACTAGAGGGAAATGCAATTGGAAGGAGATCGATCTACAACAAAACTGACATGAGTTACCAAATCAAACAAAGCAACTCTAAGTTATCAAGATATCAAACCCACTGACAGAGGTGACATATCAAGATTCGGAAGTACTAACAGATATGCACATCAGGGGCAGGATTGAGAATCACATTGTTTCACAAAGATATACCCATTTAAAAATATAGTCACAAGGCATTATAATACGCAAGCAGAGGTATGAAGCAGTTCTCAATTTATTGTCGCCCATAAAAGGCCTGCCAGACATCGAATTCAAGAATCCAAATGCTCGTTTCTTTTTAAAAATGCAGAGAATGTTACCTCATTTTCAAGAATGACTCAGTTTTTGTAAATGCCAAACCTGGTATCGGTAGCACTCCAGAGAGCTCTATTGGAAGCAATCAAGGAAATCTTCCACAGAATCCTGCTGCATGCACCTCAGCAAAGTTTTGCAACCTCTCTTCAAACCAATAAATACGCCTTGTCCTTAAGAATCTGTGCTTCACATCCAAGCTGCATTGTCTTTTGATTTGGAAACATTTTCCATCTCATCACATTCTCACAATGCATACCATACACAGGATTACTACACATTCAAGGAAAAGATTCAAACTTGTTATAGCCATCCACTCATCCTCCACAGCCTGTATCTTTACAACGTTAATTTCTATGGGGAGAAGAAAAGACAATAGATCTGAAAAACGGAATGTGTTTAGAATGATGGAATCAAGTGTTGTTCTAGCCTTGTACATTAAGAGCAGCTACAGGATGTTCAACATTGTTGCCAAATACTATAGAATTATTACACTGACGACCATGGACAACAACTTCATGACTTCCCAGAACCACATGCATGATTTGGACATTTAATCTGAAGAAACAGAGTTAAATCCATGGTCCACATAAACTCTCAAAAGGGAGTACATAATACATATATGCAATACCTCAAACAGATGCTTTAAATCATCAAAGTGGGTATAAAAAAATGTTTCAGTATGGCATAAATTGTGTAATTTGTAGGGATTCAAGACTAATTTCCAATTGGCAGGAGGGCATATTATGAATGTAAGATGAGCAATTTTTAAGTATAAATTTATTCGGGGTACAAATAAATCTGTTGGGAACCTTACCAAGAAATCACTATTAGAGCATTGCACGCATGAGTGTTGTGCATAAGAAAACTCGTAAGTATCTTCACAGCACCACCACTGATAGCATAGGCAGGTAAGGAAATATATCAGCTGAATCACATCATTCCCTTAATATCATGAAAAAAACATTTCCACGTTCTGCCATTACAGATACGTGTTCAATTTTTCTTCTTTTTAAAAATGCAGAGAATGTTACCTCATTTTCAAGAATGACTCAGTTTTTGTAAAAGCCAAACCTGGTATCGGTAGCACTCCAGAGAGCTCTATTGGAAGCAATCAAGGAAATCTTCCACAGAATCCTGCTGCATGCACCTCAGCAAAGTTTTGCAGCCTCTCTTCAAACCAATAAATACTTACGTTTGATATCGAGTTGTTCAGAGGCCTGCAAAGATGAGCAGCCCAATCACACCTGTGTGAGTGCTGTTCATTTTTTCTTAAACTGGAAGAAGCTGAAACTCGCAATATGTTCTGTTATCCTCTTGCCCTCAAGTGGTTTGAACACCACAGAGAATGGAATGAATAAGTAGCGGTCTGCGAACTGTTCATCGATACGTTTAAGAGCAAGTGCTATGCGAACTCGCGCACAATGAAGCGACTCAGAGTCATACCGAACCGCTTTACCTGCCCTTTTCTCCCGTTTTCTTATTTCAGTTTTCGATCAACGATCAAAATTCGTTCAATCGTCTAACATCACAGATCCACGGTCGACAATAGAACAGCAAGGCGGCTGGGGCAATTCCTCTCAAAGGGAAACGCCTTACGGCGTAATAAACCCAAAGGGCTCTAATCGCATGGGGAGAAGACCACAACAGGCACGAGCACATGTGAGTAGGATAAAGGTTACAGTTAATCGGGCGAAGTCACAGTTTAGACTGCAGCGGGGTTGTGACATGTGAACACAAGGGCTTCATTGCACAGTCAGGGAAATCGCAATAGGTAACCGCGTAGGGGAATGGAACCATTGGGTGGAGGTTATCACATGCAGTTCAGTTGACTGCAACCACCGGGCTTAACATGAAAGGTTGCAACTTATGACAAGACCGCTTGTTCACATGTAGACCGTTAACCTATTTTGTGTAGTTTGTTGACCACTAGCAAGCCAGTGCTAATATAAAGTTCATTTTGGGTTTTTAGTTGAGTTTTTGACTATTTTTAATTCAACCACCATGAACCATTACCCTAAGGTGTCCTTTAGTGGTAGACCGAGATCATGTGATGATTAATGCTTAACAAGATGTTATGTTCAGCCATGGAAGCTTGAAACAGAACCTTGAACTCTTTAAATTATCGTTTTGGTCATGAAGAGGGCACTAGAGTGGTTTTAGAGTTTTGTATGCAGATTATAGAGGTTAAAGGCAGTTTTATTTTCAGTGTAATAGGCGCATTTGGAGTGAGAATTAGGAACCGTGATAGGCATTAGAAAGCTAATTCAAAGAGATTTCTTGTGACAGTGACCAGAAGTGCCTACGCGCACAATCACCCTGGTTAATTTTTGTGTAATCGACCTTCTCGGATTCAATCCTAATAAAGCGGTCACCCATATTGAAAGCGGACCCGGAGATGTTAGTCCATCAGGGACGAACTCCGTAATCAATCTTGTTGTTTGGTATCATTGTGTTTTTGTTGATTTTAACTTATGTTTACATCTTGCTTATGTTTATCATCTGCCATAAAGTCTTTCCTTTCAAACAGTTCTCATGTTAAAGCACTTTAAGTTAACATTAAATTCACTATTGGCATTAATCAATTCTACTTCAGTTTAACATATGATCATTCAGATCACATGCACTGTACCTTTGACCACAAGCCAATGAGACGATCATGCCAAAAGGTCTGTGAGATCTATTTGTGCATAGAGGAACACTACAAGGAGTAGGCGACATTAATGCCCCATATCCTCGCGAGTCACGCCTCTCTCATATTTATTGTGAGAGCGACCAAATGTGTTTCACATTAATATTTGTGTACTTATATTTAAGAGCTTGTATCCCAACATTATATTTATCATTGTTTCCCATTGTAGCTACATCCAACCACTATTCTCCTCTTTATTTACAGTCTTGTGAGTCTGTTGGATGCCTACAGGCTATAATCTCATTAGGATTAGTCTTTAAGGTAACTGGAGATACACACAACCACCTTTTTGTTTAACACAAAAAATGATATAAACATTTTTATATGAGCATCAATTTTCTGGAAGTGCAGGGCATAGTGGGTGGAACATATTGCTTCTATTATACCTATTGTTACTAGGGGAAATTAAACAACTCAATTGTCAGAAGACAAAATGTTGCTCATCATTGCAGTGAGTCCGATGACTCAGTCCATTCTTACATGTTTTCTTCTTTTTATATGCAATCCCCGTTGCTAAGGTATGTGTTTTTCAAGCTACACAAAGTCCATTTGAGTAAGCTGCATTAAAATGTTTTGTTGTTTCCTTTAAATAAACATTTTGTGTTAGATAAAGATGATTATTTTCCATATTAGTGGACTGTATTATGGGCAAAAACTTTAATTTACACTCTAACTATGATCGAATCGCTATTAGATGATAGTTTTGCATGAATTAGATTTTTATGTCTCCATGGTATTTGAGATATTGATGAAAATGGGTGCTCAAAAGTGAGAGTTATAATGGATCTAAAATGTGTAGAAACTAGCCTACACGTGCCAACCAACACATTATACATTTTAGTTTTATATGCAACACATGAGATATAATATAATATCAGCTGTTGAAAATGACAAATAGAGTTTAATGGATTAAACCACTAAAATACCAACATGTAGATATAGATGAATCACAAATCTCCAATGTCCAACATCAATTTACCCATCAGTAACTTATCCTTATTATTATTGTTAGTAAGGCAATATTTACAAATTTGACACTAAGTCAAAGTTTGAACGAAAATATTTAAAACAATGAATTATGTAATAAATATCACAATGGAACTTGTCTTAATAAAGTGATAATCAAGATCACATTTCATGGTACACATTAAAGAATCTGAGTAAAAAAAATATTGAGAACTTAAGTCTACAAACTCCGAAAGTAAGAGCGAGAAATTCTTCTTGTAAGAAGAATTATTTAAAGGGTTAAGAAGTTCAATGTAAGAAAACATTCAATATCCTCAGCGTGTGATCAACCCCATAAGAAGCTAGCTGCAAAACGGTAGAGGAAGAGGAATCGTTAATGGAGTTGTCTATAATGCGACTTTTTGGAGATTCCGGTGACGGAATCCGGCGGAAGAAATTGAGGTTAAATCTTGATTTGTTGCAGTTAAAATGGTTTTTTAACTGCATATTTGGATTCAACACCCTGAAAAACCCCTGGGAGGCCTTGATTGTGCAGAAACTAGCTATCAAACTTGCGATTCCAATAAATTGCTGCCGGATTTTGACCGGAAAAACCCACCGGAAAGGCTTCCAAAAAGTCTCATTATAGACAACTGCATTGTTAATATTATGGAGAATAATAATTTTGTCATTTTTAGAGGTTTCTTTTCCTACCAAAAGTTTAATGGTAGCTACCTAAAGATTATTAATATAATTTAGACTTAATTTAATTAATGGATGAAATGTTTTTTTTTTATTTGAAGTGATCTCTATAACTTGAAGCAAAATTATGATGTTTTATTATCTAAAACGTATCTTTAAAATAATTAATGAATTCAACACCCTATAAATTTTTTAATATATTCTAAAATTTCCAATTAAACAACTTAAACTTATAATTCTTAAAAATCTCTATCAATTTAGGAAATATTGATAATAATAAAAAAAAACGAAAAAAAAAATTCATCTATTAATTAAACTACCCATGTAATTATGACACCACAAATCATTTTGTCCTATAAAATATTATGAAGAATTTATTGTTTGAAACTTTGATATCAAGGTTAAGTGTTTCTATTGAACCATCTACTGCATCCAATATAGGTAGTCTCAGTTAATGGACAAAGTTATCAAGTATGGATGTTTAAATTTTTATGGGGTTGAAATTATTTTCCAAATTTGATAAAAAATTTGAATTGGTCTATAATGGTAATTTTTCTAATTATATCGAAAGGCATATTTATTTGGGAATAGGGCTTCCAAGATTTTTCTCACAACTATTGATCTAATTTCTATTTTGTGCTTCACGATAATGTTTGGCAGGGATAGTTAAATACAATTTTAGTTTTTTTGGTAAATTGGTTGTTTTGGGTGAGGTTTAGTTTTAACTAGGTCTCTCATGAGGAGAGGTGAAGATGGGTTGAGGATGGGAGTGAATTTTTGGGTAATTAAGCTATCTCAAAGTTTGTTCCAAGCTTTTGATGATAACATCCTACTTGTGGGTAGTTAGCTCTTCCATCCAATAGACTAAGTGACCCCAACCTAGGTTCAACCTAATTACCAAAAGAGAATGTTTGTTTGTTTTCTCTCTAAGCTACTTCCTCATATGAAAAGGTAATAATGATAATACAATAATGTGTTGCCTCTTATGACATGCTTATGTAATATATATCATGTTATCTTGTATTTTGGTGAAGACAATACTTTGTCATTTTTTCCAAAGATATCAACAACATTTGATCTACAACAAATCATTATATAATACAAATATTTTGTGCTTCTACTATGATTTATGGCTTGTTTTAGTCTAAAGTTATCCAGTATTATTCTTTACATAAGCCAACTCACAAGAAATCATTCTATCATGTAATTTTTTTTTACTTCTCTACTCTGCCTCAAAGTGGTTTCTAATTTAACATCAACTGATCATTCTTCTGATTTATTTTAAGTTCAAAATTATAACAAGATTGCTAGTAGGTCCCATTGCATGATCTTTGCCATGAGATCTTTGACAATTAATTTTAAAATATTTAATTATTAATTTGGGTGTTGAGAAATTTTGATATAAAAATATATATTTTAAAATAGAAAATATGCTATCATTTTTAATTATAAAAGAATAATAATATTCTAGATTCAATAAGGTAATTATGTGTTATGGTCATTTTGGTTTTTCCTTACCATAAATATGTAAAAAAATAAAGATATTTGTATTATTGAAGGCAAATTTTTTTATCAAAATTTTATTGAGGAAGCCTTAATTTATTATCAAAAATCATCTTTGAAAAACAAAATTTTCAACAAAATTTTTCTTGATAATCAAAATAAAAATCCAAAACTTGAAAAAAAATTATTTGACGAACAAAAAAAATCCAAATTCCAACCCCCACATCGCACTAAAAAAATATTGCTTAAATTTTTAAATTTTAATACTAAATAGTGTAGCGCATTGAATCTTGCCCAAAATATTACTTAAATTTTTAATTGTAATCATAGTTACCAAGTTCGGCCGTACCAGTAAAAAGAATTCGGAAATTCGCTGATTCGGTTCGACGACGAATAATTCGTCAGTTTCCAATTCAGTACAGTTCAGCGGTGAACAATTTTGGTCAAAGCTTTCTATCAGTTTATGTCTAGTGTCTACTGTGCTGCTCTTGTTGAGTTGACGAACAGTGTGGCTGCGCGGAACAATGAAGCTCGGGCTCTGTGTAACATGGATAGGAACGTTGACAAATCCCCCTGAATAAAATCACACAAGAAATAAATCGAGTTTTTCAAATACATTTTATAAAATAACCTAGCCCGTTGAAATTTGAGAATTTGAAATTTTATAAAAATAATGCAGCAATCTTTTAGTTTTAATGCTATTTTTTTAAGTTTTAATGCGCGTAGCTTTTAGTTTTTATAAAAAAAATTATTCGGGTACATTTTTAGAGGATAAACAAGAATTTTTATAAAAACAAAATAAAAAATAATAATTCTTATATTATATAAAAAAACAATTTCTATCAAATTTCTCTATAAAATGTTAAATATGGTTAGAAATTTGGTTAGAAAATTGATTATTTTAATTTTAGTTTGATTTTGGTATTTTATTATATATTATTTACAAATTGTTTTAGGATAGAATATAGTATAATCTAAAATAAATTACTAGTACTAAAATGTAAAATTTTTATTAAATAATTAATTTAATTAAAAATGAATCAATATTGTCATTGACATTAAATAATATAAATAGCTCCGATACATATTTAGGAGGCATCATGTGACTCAATTGTTTTAAATGAGAGGTGAGTTAGTAATTTCTTTGTAATTGCAACTAAAAGAAATATAACTTCTATCTTAACAAAAATTATGAAATAATGAATTGGTTGCAAATTGGTACCTCTTTTATAAAAAACAAAAAACCTAATTTCTATATTTGAAAAAATTATAAATGGAGAAATTTAAACAGATAACTAGTTAGTGATTTCTATATAATGACAAATTGCAAAAGAAAGATAACTTCTCTCTTAAAAATAATTATAAAATAGTAAATTCTTTGCAAATTGGTAACTCTTATAAAAAAATAAAAATCATAACTTCTATATTGAAAAAAATCATAAACTGACAAATTTAAGTGCTAAATGGATAACTCCTATAAAAAAATAGAAAAAAAGATAAATCAATATTAGAAAAAATTATAAATCATATAAAATGGTAAACTTTCAAATCCATAACTTTTATACCAAAAAAATAGAAAAACAGTAACTTCTATATTACAAAAAATTATAAAATAGAAAAATTCATTATTATAAAAGATATAAAATGGTAAGCTTCCAAATCCACAACTTTTATACAAAAAAAATAGAAAAACAATAACTTTATATTACAAAAAATTATAAAGTGACAAAATTCAATTTACAATACATAAGGCTTATGAAAAAAAAAAAAAGGATAAATCCAATATTAAAAAAAAATTAAGTATTTGTAATATGTATAATATTGAATTTTTTCCATATTGAATTTTATAGAGTCAAATTTTTTCCAGATATTGAATTCGAATTTAGTAACTATGATTGTTTAGTAAAGATAATAAGGCATTGAATCTTGCGCTCTCACTCAAGTGAAACAAGGAGAATATTTCACATTCGTTAAAAGAAGATCTGTTGTTAAAAATGCGGGCATATATTTTATGTGGGACCTACAGATATTTTATGTGGGAAGAAGGAACACGTGTCTTCAGTTTTCTGACACCTTTTTCCACCAAACTCGAAACCGTTTTGCACGTTCTTTCCCACATGATCATCGAGAAAAGTTGTGAGAATGAAAACCAACGGGGCAATTTCTCACTGTACGTCCTTGTGATCATCCAAATCGAATTGCAGTGTATATATCTAACTAGCCTGAATTGAACTAGCTGTAGGAATGCTGTAGGAATTGCTTGGAAAGTCATGGATATTTAGAGAAAATTTAAATTAGAGAAAATTTAAATTATAGTTGTTAAATTTCAAAATTTTATGTGTTTTAGATGTTTTTATAGTGTTAAATCCATTTCCGTGTTTTAGACGTTTTTATAGTGTTAAATCCATTTCCACCATCATAAACACAATTCAAATACTGTTTCTATAAAAAGTTTTGAATTGTTTTTTTACCTAAATTTCAACCACTTTAACCATCCAAACAATTCCTCCAACTCGATAGAAGACTCCCTTGTTCTCTATGTCTACTCCACGCCTCAGTCTCAGTCTTCAGTCATTTATCAATGGTTTCTGTCTCAGTTTCTGTCTTTTACCCTCCATTCGCTTTGTTCTTATAGTGTTTTTCCTTTCTCGCTTTAATGCGTTAAGCCATCAAAAGCCTGAAAATACCTATCCATTGAATGTGAGTTACTTCCTTAATTTCCATATTAATGTAACTAATTCCCACCATGGCGAGGGCCATGGATTACCTCTTTTCTCCACAACTACGTCCACTGCCATGGCATGAAATTCATTTGTGATATGTTCTCGCACTAAAACAATGAACAGCGACGCCAACGTGAATCTGACAGTTTCAAAGGCTGCAGCCACGGACGGAGTGTCTTTTAGCTACAGCGATACTCTAATGGTCGAAGTAATGGTGGGAACTCCTCCCCGAAAGCAACGAATGATGCTGGACACATGCAGCGAACTCTCCTGGCTCCACTGCGCCCTCAATACTTCTTCAAATCCCCCTCCATTCGATCACACTCTCTCGCCTTCTTACAACGCAGTACCCTGCAACTCTCCCTACTGCACTAAAAAACCGCCGACTTCCCCCTTCCCACCAGCTGTGACGCCAAATGTATCTGCTCTTTCACATACACGTACGTCGATGGCACTGACGTGGAGGGAAACATCAGCAGCGATGTCGTTACTCTTCAACTTTCAAGCCCAACGGCGGTGCCTCTCCGAATTCCCGGTGTGGTGCTTGGATGCGCTTCTTCCGCGCTGCCGGGCAGCCCCGGTCCGATGGGTCTCAACCCTGGGGATTTATCCTTCGTTTCTCGATCATTGTAAACCGCCAATATTTCACGAAATGTTTCATACTGTATCGCAGATAATTTACTTTCGGGATTGTCCACGTGTCCTCTTCTTTGGAAATTCTCCGGTTGCCAAATATTTGAAAATATTTGAATTACACGCCTCTATATACAATACCATTTTGGCTACCGTATTTCGACAGACCAGCCAATTGTCTCAAATTAGAGGGTGTTAAGGTTGGAAACAACGTTCTGCCAATCCCCAAGTCTGTGTTCCTGCCAGATCACACGGGTGCCGGGTAGCCTATGATCGACTGTGGGACGCAGTTCACTTTCCTTGTCGTGGAGGCCTATGTTCTACTCAAGGAGTTCGTGCGCCAAACAACGGGCTCCTAACGAATCACTTGGGCGGGAGTTTTGTGTTCCAAGGAGCTCTGGATCTTCTGCTACGAGCAGCCCGTTAGCGCGCAATTCCCACAGATGCTGACCCCCATGACGTTGTTGTTCCGACTCTGCACAAATAACAATAGATGGTCATCAGTTACTGTATCAGATACACGAAAGCAGCGCAGGCAGTAATGCTACGAACGACATGGTAATTTAATGTTTCAACTTTCACATTCGGTAATTCGGATTTGGTGGTGATTGAGGCCAACACTAACATTATAATAGGCAATCACCACCAGCAGAATCTGTGGATAGAATATGATCTCCACATCTCGCGCATTGGATTTGCCAGTGCTAGCTACAACATCAATTGACGGCGACATCCATCGTTACTCTTTATTCAGGAGTTAGTGAGATTTTTTGCAAGTTTTTTTGGTGGGTTTTTCCGGTCAAATTTCTCTAAAATCCGGCAGCAATTTATTGAAATCGCAAGTTTGATACTCAATTTCTGCACAATTAAAACCTCCTAGTGTTTTCCAGATGCTGAATCCAAATATGCAGTTAAAAAACCATTTTAAATAATACAAATCAAGATTTAACCTCAATTTTTTCCGTCACCCAAATTTCCAAAAAATCACACTAAAAACAACTCCCTTTATTTATACTATAATTATAAAGCAGTGTGCCATCATTACTACTTGCCCTGTGCGAATGTATATTCTAGTAATATCGGGCATTAGAATTGTCCCAGCCGCTCTCTTTTTATCCTTATCTCCGTTATAAAAATATTATAACCATACAAGGATTGGAATTTGATCTGCATTCTTATTGAAATACTTCGTTTTATGATGTCTCTTCAATCTCACTATATATATAAGTATTTAAGTGGGGTTTAGTTTTGCTAGGTTTAAATTTTACGGGGAAATGTTGAGAATGAAAGTTATTTTGAGGAGTTAAATTTCTTAAAGGTATTTATACTCAACATGCTGAATCCACTTTTGTATAATTAGCTTAAGCTCAACTTAATCGCAAAAATTATTGACCTCCAAAAAAATATATTAAAAAAAAACATATATTTATATAAAATTAAATGTGCTTTTGTTTTTAGAAATGATAAAATTATATTTAAATATTTTCAGAATGCTAAATTTATTTTAAAAAATAATTTAAATAAAGAAAAATTACACAAGTTACATTTTATCATTTAATTCAAGATAAAAATGGAATTAAAAAAATTTTAGAATATTACTTAAAAAATTACATTTTTATTTTTGGATTGGAATGATACTACCAAAACACTAACCCATAATATATTTCACATTAATAAAATTTTAAAATAAGAAAACTTAAGATTTCACTAAATTTTCACTTTATTTCAAATTATTATTATTATTAAATAAAAAAAAAAATCAATATATGAGTAATATTTATACATTTAGAAAAACATGCAATAAGATTTTAACTATAAAAAGTTCACTTTCACTTTATAATAGAGGTTCTTCAAGTTATTAAAAGGTTTGGTTTTGGCTTACTAATATCACATGTTCAAAAAAACAGTAAATCTTATTCATATTTCACTTTAACTCATGTTCATATGATATTTATTTAGTTATTAATCAATTCAATAAAAAATAAATAAATATTATTTTTAAGGTAAATTTCAACGATATTTTTTTTAAATATTTCATAAAATACCATTTTTTCAAAATAATAAAAGTGATAAATTATACATAAAATTCAAGTCCCATCACCAACTCTGGCCTCTCGAGTTTTGGTGTTTGGAATCGATTTGTAGTAGTCTCGACCATGTTCAAATCTTTGGAGGCGTCAGCCATACGCTTGTAGTGTATGAGGATACAAGAAAAATAAATGCAAGTCCCATCACCAACTCTGGCCTCTGGAGTTTTGGTGTAGTCCCACCTGTGTTCAAATCTCTGGAGGTTTCACCCATATGGCGGTAGTGTAGGAGGATACAAGAAAAATAAATGAAAGTCCCATAACCAACTCCAACTTCTCATGTTTTGGTGTTTGGAATCAATTTGTAGTAGTCCCACCCGTGTTCAAATGTCTGGAGGCATCACCCATACACCTGTAGTGTAGGAGGATAAACAAAATATAAATTCAAGTCCCATCACCAACTCTGGCATCTGGAGTTTTGGTTTTTGGAATCAATTTGTAGTACTCCCACCCGTGTTCAAATCTTTGGAGGCATCACCCATATGCCCGTAATGTAGAAGGATACAAGCAAAATAAATGCAATTCTCATCACCAACTCTGGTGGTGTTTGGAATCGATTTGCAACAGTCCCACTCGTGTTGAAATTTCTCCAGGCATCACCCATACACCTTTAGTGTAGGAGGATACAAGGAAAATAAATGCAAGTCCCATCACCAACTCTGGCCTTTGGGGTTTTGGTGTTTGGAATGGATTTGTAGTAGTCTGGCCCGTGTTAATATCTCTCGAGGCGTCACCCATATGCCCTAAGTGTAGGACGATATGTAGGAGGATACAAGCAAAATAAATGCAAGTCCCATCACCAACTCTAGCCTTCGGAATGATGTTTGGTGTTTGGAATCGATTTGCAGCAGTCCCACCGTGTTCAAATCTCTGGAGGCGTCACCCATACGACCATAGTGTAGGAGGACATGTAGGATGATACAAGAAAAATAAATGCAAGTCCCATCACCAACTTGGAATTGATTTACAATGGTCCCACCCATATTCAACAATATTGAAATCCCGAGAAATGAAATTTTATAGTTCAAATTAATGTGCATGTACTTTAATGGGTCCTTCTTACTGTAGCATACGGACCCCATTTACTGGGAGAATGCAGAAGCTTTCTCCAAAATGTGGGAAAGATCTGAAGCTTATTCCCAGATTCACCATGGATTATAGGAGGCAACTTTAACATGATTACATCTCTTGAGGAAAGATGAGGAGGCCTGAGAAGAATTGATCTTGACATGGAAGCCTTTCGCGATATGATATCGGAACAAAGACTGGTGGACATTCCCACTACAAATGGGATTCATACATGGAATAACAGAAGAGGAGGTTTAAACCAAATTACTTCAAGACTAGACAGATTCTTAATATCTGAGCAAGTCATAAAAAAAGACATATTTTTTGAAGCAATGATCCTACCAAGGATGGGTTTAGATCATTGGCTGATTAAACTAGAAATCGACGTTAAGGCCAGTCCAAAAAAATGACCTTTTAGGTTCGAGGCCTTCTGGCTCAGAGATCAGAAGTTCATGACAAACGTGGAGGAATAGTGGAACCAGAGCCAGCAGATAGGAAAAAGCAGAACACAGACCTTCCAATTAAAATCATAAGAGCTCAAGGAGAAGATAAAAAATGGAACAATGAAAAATTTGGGAATATATTCAAAGACCAGCAACTCTTAGACCAGAAAACGAAAATCTTGCAGCAAGAAATAATATCAGACGACAGACGTGAGGAGAGAATCTAAGAAGAAGGGATACTAATAATCCAAATAGAATAATGAAGAAAACAAGAGGAGATTCTATGGAAACAAAAATTGAGAGTGAACTGGCTTACAGAAGGCGAAAGAAACACGAAATTTTTCCATCAAGCCATGATTCAAGAGAGACAAAGAAATCGAATTTTCTCCATCACAAATAAAGAAGGTATTTTCCTTACCTAGCATGAAGAAATGGAGCAGACTCTAGCAGGTCACTTCAAATACCTCCTTACAGAACCTCAACTTAATAGAGAAGTAGCTATTGGAAGGATCTGTAATGAGATCCCAAAACTAATCACTAGAGATCCGAATCTAGCCCTTATGAGAACTGCAACCCTAGAGGAAGTGGAAGATATTGTGAAAGGGATGAAGAAGAATAAAGCTCCAGGTATAGACGGATTCACAATGGAATTCTACGAAAAGGGATGGAAATTCTTGGGGCGAGACATATTGGAAGTGGTTGAAGAATCGTGACGACATCAAAAGGTATCTTGCTCTAAACTCAAACCTTTTGTCCCTTATTCCCAAAACTGATAATTCTGATATTGCCGAGGAATTTTGACCCATTTCCTTATGTAATTTTATTTATAAGATTATTGCCACACTGATAGCCAAAAGGTTGAAACCAATGCTGTCAAGAATTATCTCTCTGAAACAAACTGGGTTCGTGGAAGGGAGACAAATCATAGATGGCTTAGTAGTTTGTCAGGAGGTGGTTCATTCCTTAAAAATAAAAAAGGATGTGGGAATGACGATCAAACTGGATCTCTCAAAGGCATGTGACTGTCTAAATTGGGATTATCTCAAATCGGTTCTAGCGGAATTTGGTTTTTGCAATAGATGGATAAAGTGGGTGCAAGATATGATCTCTACACCAAACTTCTCCATTATTTTGAACGGCCAACTTCAACTTTCAATTCCACAAGAGGACTGAGGCAAGGGGACCCCCTCTTCCCATTTATGTTCATCATTGCAGCAGAAGGGCTAGGTAGATACATCAAGAAAGAACTGAGAGAAAGGAAAATTAAAGGATTAAGGTTATGGGGAGACAACCTACCTATCACCCACCAACAATTTGTAGATGATATTATGCTTTTCTGCGTAGTCTCCTTAAGAGAAGTAAAAAGAATAAAAAGGACTCTTGACCTTTTCATGGAGCAATGTTAAAACCTTCTTGACTAGAATATTGGGCTTCCACTCTGGAGAATTACCAACAAAGTACTTGGGAACCCAACTAGCCCTAAACCCGCTAAGGTTGGCTAACTGGCATCACACCATAGAAAAACTCAAGAATAGACTCGCAAACTAGTCATTCCGAACTTTGAATACAACAGGAAGAATAGTGCTTCTTAGATCGGTCTTACAAGCAATTCCTATCTATCCTCTGTTAGCAACGACAGTTCCCAAAGGGGCATGCACAAAAATGGTAGAGATATTCAAAAAATTGATCCGGGGAGGGCTACAGCAACAAAATAAATGGGCACTGATATCGTGGAAGGGCCTGACAAAAAGTAAAGCAGAAGGGTGATTGGGGCTAAGAGACCCCTATACCCTGAATAAATTAATGGGAGCGAAGTTGTGGTGGAGATGGATGAAGGAAGGAGGAGACATATGGAAAAGAATATGGTTGCAAAAATACAATATGCCCACAAACACTAAATATCTCCTAAGACTTGAGGAAGCTCCAAGAGGAACCACTATATGGAACCTGGTGAGTCAAAACAGAGACATTATCTTCAAACACGCATTCTGGGAACTCCGGAATGGAAATTCGGCTAAATTCTGGGATGAGGCTTGGCAGCAAAGAGGAAAACTGAATGAAATGGAGGGCCTTACAAACATATGTCAGCAGGAAAAAGAGGAAGGACTAAATTATGTAAGAGATTACTGGCATGAAGAAAGATAGGAGGAAACTCGGAGAATATGGAAGGATCCAGAAGAATGGGACAGAAACATTGGTACTGAACAAAGAGAGATATATACAAGAGAAATGAGGTCTATGAGAGTAATTACCAGAACAGGCCCAGATATTTTGGGATGGGGTATATCCACAAAAGGAACCTTCACGATCAAAGAAGCTTACCAACTGACCACGTAGCAAGGGTAAGATGAAAATGCGTCCATTTGGAAACAAATTTGGCAGAGTCACTAGTGGCCAGAAGTAACTATGTTTTTATGGATAGTATATAAAGGTCACACCCTAACATGGGATCAGCTTTAGAAACGTGGAGTCCAAGGACCCTCCAGATGCTGTCTATGTAAACAAGCCCAAGAAACATAGGAACATCTTCTAAACTCATGCCCTTTTGCTAAGCAGCAATGGGATGAAATTAACAAGCTTTTTGGCAAGACAAACAGAGAGCCTCACAACATTAAAGAAACTATCAATCAATGGGGATGAGGCCAATTACTGAACCCTGTGGTTAGAAGGGCCTGGAGTCTAATAGTGGGATTCAATATGTGGATGATATGGAAAGAGAGAAACTGGAGAATATTTCAAAACAAAGAAATGGCACGAGAACTGATCTGGAAAAGAACCCAAGATCTCATAAGAGAAACCATCCTAGTGGAAACTTGGAGTTAGGAAGACTAGAAAACACCTCCAAAGGAAGGAATGGTCCACCCCTAGAAGCAGAAAAATCCTGCAACTCTTAATCACAGCCCTACCAAGTTCAGATTCCCTCAAGCTGGCTTCATCAAACTGAACTTTGATGGAGCCTCTAAAGGAAATCCAGGACCAACAGGGTTCAAAGGCATCTTCTGGGATAATCAAGGATGGACAAGATGGGTGTATGCAGATCATGCGGGTATGATGAGCAACAATGAAGTAGAACTAATGGAAGTTTACCAAGGATTAAGAATAATGATTAGAAATGGATACAATAATCCAGAAGTAGAGAGTGACTCAAAACTAGTGATAGAGATGCTTAGAAAATTGAATAATGGAAAGGGTTGGGAAAAAGTAGCATAGAGTTGGAGGAAGGCAGGCCTAATTCAGGACCTAGAAATTCTCATAAAAATAGTTGACTACAAGACCATCAATCATGTCAGAAGGGACAGTAATAAGGCAGTTGATTTCCTTGCTAATTGGGGATGCAATGAACAAGGAGGTAAGGTCGATAGTATATGGCCAATACATACGAAGGAGCAGAGATGGGAGCCTCTCAAAGTAATTATTACCCATGACAATAACGTGGACACGAACTCAAGGTAATAGATACAGGTGGCTCACTATTGGGGTGAGAGACTGGGATACGACGTGCGAAAGGATTATGAAAGGGAAAGGTGGTCAAGGTCAGCCACCTATCATTCCCATAATACAACAAGATGCGGGGGAAGCATGCAGGCATGATAGAATCCCGAGGACTAGAGGTGATAGGGGAGTGGGTGAAGAGACAGTAGTCATCGGTGACGAAAGAATGATGGGATGCTGGTTAGGTGGGAGGTTGATAGGATGCTGGCTAGGAGGGAGGTGGCTAATAAGGGTGGCGAAGGGTGTAAGTAAGATCATTATGCAGTGAAGGCAGGAGCCAGTAGGAGTGCAACGCGAGTTGGTTTCTTTTGAGGCTGAACAAAGGTTTGGGTATGTTTCCACAAAGCCACATCCTTTTTTTTTTTCTTATCTTAGATAGTAGGATGGAAGAAGGGGGAGAGCTAGGAGTGGTAGAGAGAGGGAGAAGTCTGCATGAGCTGGAAACATCCCTTGAAGCTCATAGTAAGGAGGTGGAGAGTAGAAAGAGGGAAAATGCAGAGGAAGGGTTTAGCATCGGAACGAACCATGAAAACTAGGGTAAAGGCCTTCTGGGATTAAGCAAGTGTTGCGCACAAGGGCATACTGAGGAGAATAAACAAGTAATCTGGGAGATATAAAAGCCTAGGAAGAACACTCATTTGTTAGGGCCAAGAGGAGGAAAGCCTGGGAGTAGCCAGACCAGGACAACTTGGAGTGGGGAGGGAAAAATTGGGGAGAAAGGAACTCAAGAGACGGGTAAAAAGGAAATTGTAGAGAATCAAACTTTTACTATTGACCATGGTAAACAGGCGGTGGTAAGGAGCAAAATAGCACGTCCTGGACGAGGTAGGGGGCGTGGTGGTAGAGGCCACCATAACCAGACTGGGCGTAATAATTTAGCGACCTCTATGCCTGCTCCTCAGAGACGCAGTCAGAGAACAATGGGGAAAAATGTACAAGAGGCTGAAAAAGCATACAGAGAAGGCACAGATGAGGATATCCGCAAGCTCATTCAGGAACTAGAACAAAATGTAATGGAAGAAAACTCAGAGCTTGAAATGGAAGAATGGGGTAACCTCATTCCGAACCCGGGAAACACCAGAGGAAAAATGACTTTATACAAACAGGCTTTACACATTTACTGGATGCTGAAGCATCTACTCGCCAAAGCGTTGGAGCAAGTAGCAGGAGAAATGGCGGAGCTGGCCCAGGGTATGCCCAATATGAAGAAGGAAATGAAGAACCTTCAGATCACAATGATTATGCAGGATAGTAAGTTGGACGAAATCTAGCAGCAGCTGAAGCGGCTTACTCCAGCAAAGAGGGATGCGACAAAAATTCATGAGATTGTGGAAGATTGAAAATTTAGTTCTTGCTAATGTTTATCATGTTTGTTTTCAGAAGATAGTTCTCCATTTTCTTGTTAAGTTTTCATGGCTATCTGGCATAGATCTAGTATTTTTTGCCGCGAAGCTTATTTAGTATGGATGGATAGACTCATTTATTTTTGCTATTGGATGGCTTATAACAATTTGAGGTGGCCAACAGACCTGGTTTCCCATCTGGGCGGGTTGAGGCCACCAAAACGACGTATATGGCTTAACTTGGTTTTATGCTAATAGAAAAGGAAAGGTACTACCGTAGCTTACAAAAAGAAAATGTGCATGTACTTTTCAAAACCAACTAAATTGGAATCCTCATGAAATCTCATGCCTATAATTATTGGTTTATTTAATTTTGAGCTTTGATAATTTAAATGGATTCAAAAATTGAAAACATATATTTAAAAAAAAATAAAAATAAAATTAAAGAGCAATGTGTGTGCATCCATAAACTTAACAATGAGCTTAAAACCTTTTTAATGTAAGAATTTTAGTGAAAGCATGACTCTTAGAAATTGTAATTACTCCGGCATGTGGAGTTAGCTAAACATTGTAATTACTCCAGCATGTGGAGTTAGCTAAACATAGAGAGAAGTAACTGAGTGATTGAGGATTGAGTGTTTGAGTGTTGATTCAAGTCGAGTTAAGTGATAGACGACTTTAAGTGTGTGGTTGCATGTCAAGATATTTTAGGCTATTCCCTAGTTGGAAAATGTTAAATACGCTTCACCGGGTTCATTGTAATAATCAAGTTGTCTGTGATTAATACAAGAACAACAACTCGTCTTTTATGTGTGAATTCATGTTTTGTCTCCTGAGCTTTTCCAACAAATTGGAATCAGAGCGTAACAAAAAGTGAAAAAAAATAGATTAACAGAAATCTCATGCCTATAATTATTGGTTTATTTAATTTTGAGCTTTGATAGTTTAAAAGGATTGAAAAATTGAAAACAAATATTTAAGAAAAATAAAAATAAAATTAAAGAGTAATGTGTGTACATCCATAAACTTAACAATGAACTTAAACTTTTCGAATGTCGGAATCTTAGAGGAAGCATGATTGTGTTAAAACTAATAAACTGTTTTTCTGTCGAATCATAAACAAAGAGTTTGATCGAACTTGAATAAAGCTTTATAATAAAGTAAGTATGAACGAAATTTTACGGTCGATTATATCTTCTGGTTATATAATAATATTGTCAGGAGCTTGGTTCTAAATCTATCAATATCGTTAAAAAAAAAAAAAATTTTAAGATCATAAATATTATTTAAAACTGTCTGTGCCACAACATTCTTACGAATGTATATATATATATCTATATATATATATATAAGTTTCCATCAAACCATAGAGAAAAGGTTATCTTCCTAAAACTGCGCTGGCATTTTCTACAAAGTTACGTCTTATTAATCTTCGTAGGTCAGAAAAGGTTATCTTGCTAAAACTGCGCTGGCATTTTCTACAAAGTTACGTCTTATTAATCTTCGTAGGTCCGTTTTGATATCTCTTATGACATTGCAAACACAGAAAGAGTGATAAAGAGTGAGTGACAAGAAATTTTTAATGATTTGAATGTTAGATTACGTCGAGATTTGAACCACTGCGCATCCAGAGAAAATATCAGTGTCCACAAGTCTGCTACCTACTCAACCAATCTATCACAGATTGGTATCTGCAACACCGGTCAAGGTCCGGCAGGATAAGTAATGTACATGAATTTTATAAGGGCACGGCTTCTAAGATTTGAGGAAAGCTCAAAGTTGTTTCCCAGTAGCCATGACACCTCTGTGAAAATGACTGTGAACACAAAATTCAAGGGCAGAAAGTAATCCCATCACGATGTTGGCAACCTGGTACCATTTTGACCCTCGGGTTCAGTTTTTTCTTATGAAGCATTCAGACTTCAGTATCGAAGAACCTCATTGATAAAGGCCTACGTAATAATGATAGTCTTTTTCCACTATAGGAGTGGGGTTTTACAGAACATTCATTCCTAAAACATCGCTTTCGTCGATCATTTCGATTTTACTAATTTTTCCTGACGAGCTGTTCTCCTGTATTTAGATACAATATTTTAAGGCCGTAGTCTAAACAGATTGCTTTTTGGTCCGGAAAGCACTGAAATTTGGTAAAATTTTAATAAAAATGGGATGGACTTTTGTAAGGTAAGTGATAATCGTTAAACTTTAAGATTTTGTCTGTTCCAAATTTTTTTTGATAATACTGAATCTATTTGCACTATAAAAATATGAGTATAGGATTTTTTTAATATTTTTTTTTTCCATATTCCAACCATATTCCAACCATTTTTCGGACCACTTTTGACGATAGAAAATTCCTCCCCAACCTCAGTATCCTTCTTGTATGTTTAATATCTAAAAAATCCTCAGTATCCTTCTTGTATGTTTAATATCTAAAAAATATGTTGCACCAAATCACTACCCGTGTCAGTGCGCTCTAACTGCCAGATGCTTTTGCGTTCGTGTTCTAACTGTGAGATGTTAAAAGTAGTGTTTGGGTAAATTTTAATTATATAGATTTTTTATAAGTATTGTTTTGGTAAATTTTAATTATATAGATTTTTTAAATAGTTTAATTTATAATATTCTTAGGATAACAATATTCATAAATGTGATTGATATAGGGAAATAGGAATATATCAACTACATTTATTATAATAATAATAATTAATAATTAATAATAATTATAATAATAAATTAATAATAACTTTATTCTAAAGATGAATTATATTAGATGGTTTGAAAAGTTAAACAACAAAATACTAAAGTGATTAATCTAAAAGATATTTACTCAATAATAATAATAATTAACTAATAATAATAATTAATGATTAAATAATAATAATAATAATAAAGGTAAAATCAACCTAATATTGTTTTACAATAATAATAATGAATTAGTAATAATTATTATTAATAATAAGAAATTCAAGAGATTAATATTATAAACCCAAGAAATTAGTGAACCCAATGGATCAATATTATAAATCTTATATATTGAAAACTCAAGGATTAATAAACTAGAAGTATAAATATTATAAACAATAGAGATTAATATTACAAATGAAAGGAGAATTGGAAGGGTCTCTTAAATCCACATTTATTAATATTATTAATAAACCCAAGGGATTATAAACTCTCACAATTATATTATTCATAAAGGGATCAATATTATAAATCAAATAAATTGATATTATAAACTCAAGGGATCAATATTACAAACCCAAGAGATTAATAAACCCACAGATTAACAAACCCAATAGATTAGCAAACCCAAGTGATTAATATTATAAAACAAAGGAATTATTAATATTATAAACCCATGGGATTAATATTATAAATCCTAGGTATTAAAAACCATTGTAAATCGAAGGGATAGACCACCTTGGTCTCAATGGACATTAATCATCATCATCATTATAAACTCAAGAGACTAATGAAGCCAATGAATTATTAATATTATAAATCCAAAGGATTAATATCATAAATTTGAAAGATTAAAAACCCATATTATAAAGCGAAAGAGTTAATAAACACAAGCGATTAATAAACCCAAAAAACTAATATTGTACACTGAAGTGATTAAGAAACTCAAGGGTAAATATTATAAACCCTAGCTATTAAAAACCCAATGGATTAATAAAAACAAGGTATTAATATTATATGCCCAAGGAATTAGTATTATAAACCATAGAGATTATAAACACAAGTGAATAATAAACCCAAGGGATTAACATTATAAACCTAGGGATTAAAAACCCAAGACATTAATATCGTAAGCCCAATGGATTAATATTATAAACCCAACGAATTATTAATATTATAAACCAATGGATTAATTTTATAAACTCAAGTAATTAATAAACCCAAGGGACTAATATTATAAACCATAGGTATTAAAAACTAAATGTATTAATACTAGAAACTGAAGACATTATAAAACCAAAGGGATTAATATTTTGAGCCCCAATGATAATAAACCGAAGAAATTCATATTATAAACTCAAAAAAGTAATAACACAAGACATTAATAATATAAACCTAAGAGATTAATAAACCCAAGAAATTATTAATATTATAAACCTAAGGGATCAATACTACAAACACAACAGATCAAAAACCTAAGGGATTAATATTTTAAATGCAAAGAGTTAAAATCCCAATGGTTTAATATTTTAAACCTAAGAGATTAAGAAACCTAAAGGATGAATATTATAAACCAAATGAATTATTAACATTATAAACCAAAGGAATTAAAATGAAAATGAAAATGAAAATCTTGCAGAAAGAAATAATATGAGAAGTGAGGAGAGAATCTGAGAAGAAGGGATACTAATAAGCCAAATAGAAGAACGAAGAAAACAAGAGGAGATTTTATGGAAACAAAAATCGAGAGTGAACTGGCTAAGAGAAGGCGAAAGAAACACAAAATTTTTCCATCAAGCCATTGTTACACAGTAATTTGTCACCATTGGTCACCGTCCCTATTACCCCTGTTTCCATACATTGGAGGACGCATTCCGGGACCTGTGAGCAGTGACATAACCTAAAAACACTTGCATTATGTTCCCCTGAGTATGTACTTCATGTTCCCTGAAGACACCTTCTACAAAATATCCCTGAAAAGTGACCTTTCTCCATTAGCGCGGGTCCACAATGTCCTACCCGCGCCAATCACTGAGATCCTCAAAAGAGGGTGCGACCATTGGCGCTCTATCTTAGAACAACACCCGCGCCAACCAAGTTTGGTAATGATTTTTGACAAACGAGCGCCCAGATGTTTTTTCCCTTCAGATCACGAAGTCTTTTGAGGATAAACTTTATCTGATAGAGGTCGAGAGTCATCATCTATCCTTGACATCTATCCACAATGGATTTTCGGAGATAATGCCAATCCACAATGGGTGTCCTAATGCATTGTATCTTCCTCCCTTCTCCATCTATAAAAGTCTGTCCTCATGCATTTGACAAGCTAGTTTTTGAGTAGTAGTGATAGTGCTAGTTTTTGAGTGATAGTAAGAGTCTTGGAGCATAGGGAGGTTATGCTGTCAGAAGTCTGAGTTATGTATTCATAATCAAAGAGAGAGAAAGGTTTATTGCAAGACATATGTAGCTGCTCGCCCAGCCAGAGGAGGGATTCAACGTCAGAACTTTGGTTGTACTTTTCTCTGTTGATTATTCATTAATAAACGACTATCATTATGGTTCCGATCTTATTGTTCATTATGATAATGTTTGATCTATATCTTTTCTGACCGATATATGGTTGTATTTAGTGGATTTTATGTTGGTATTCGCTTCATTCTTTGCATGTGCAGGTATCCATTCGCGGAGATCGTGAGGATCGTGACCTGCCGGAGCAAGGGAACAGTAGTATCAAGTCTTCCTCGACACTAGCGTTGGACTCCAGGTTGGTTCTCATAATCCACTTTCAGTTTGCAACTAGGAACTTGCATGGTAACGTTGATTGATTGTTGCTAGACCCATTTTGGGCTAGTGGGATCGCCTCTGTCCGCAGAGGGGATTTACCTCTCCAACAATTTGGCGACTCCACTAGGGAAGCTATTTGTTGTTTGATTCATAAACCTTGGACGGAGCCTGAAGTACGGCCAGGTAGCCTTCGAAACGCTATTGCTTTGCATTAGCGAAGTAGATCAACGCCACTTCAGTCAATCTCCGGTTTGGTTTACGAACCGAACAGCTTGGAGTTTGTCTTGCATTTTGGTTCTCTCTTGCTTGCTTGCGTAAATAAGCTTTCTGGGTTAGTTTTTAAGTTATTTCTTGCTGCTTGATATGTCTGGATACTGTCGATCAGACCTTGGACTACTTGATTTATTTTTAAGCTAGCAAACTTGATTGGCGCTCTTTTTTCATGACATTCGCGCCAATTGGCGCCACTTGCCAGTGTACAGCCCGCGCCAATGCTTAATTAGCGCAATTTTCTTCCTGACAGTCGTGCCAACCCTGTGAACTTGTTTATTTTGCTTGTTTACAGCCTCCCAAGCTTGGGTTTCCTATTTTGTTCAATCATCTGAATGTATCAGAGTCTTTTTTGACTGGTTTTGAGTCTTTTTCTGGCAAATTATTAATTTGATTTCCTTTGATCATTACTTGGAGGTTTGTCTCGATCTTTTCACAATTTTGCATCCTTTTGCTTTTGTTTTTGCAAAAAAATTCCCCCCTCATTCGCCGGGGGGGGGGGGCTAAATTGTGTATGAGTGTTAATCGCCTTTGAGTGTTTTTAGTTTATGATCTTTGGAACTCTCACCCGTTTTTCTTGGTTTGCACTTGATTGGTTCTTAGATTACATTAGAATCATCGTGTGTTTGAGAATTCTCATTTTCAGGATATGAATAAAAGTGTGCATAGATTACATTTGCATACTTTGGGTGTTTGCCAGTTTCTGTTTCGGTCTTCTCTTGATCCAGTCAACTTTTTGGATACTCTTTTGCATCTGTTTGGTGGTTGTTGAAGCTTGTTTTTGGGTTATTTGAGCAATTTAGTTCTTTTTGCTTGATTTCCATATGGCTTCGTTTTGAGCTTAGATCACATGGCTCATTGAGATTTTGGAGTTTTTCTTGGTTTGAAGGATTGCCTTTCTTTTCAAAGACTTGATTGTGTCCATTGTGTGAAATTTGCTTTTTTGCTCTCTGTTATCGTATCTCTCAAAATTTACTTAGTGCATTTTGCCATCAAAAAAGAAATAAACAATCTCTTTGCTTTGCATTAGTTAATGGAAATTAAAGCTTTTCATTGTTATTAGCGATTAGTAACTTTAGAGAAAAGTTTTGTTAATTGCCATTAGCTGCATTAGAGTTATTGTTGATTGTTTTATGGTCATTTTGTTTGTGTGAAAGATCTCAACTCTCTCGTAGTTAGCATTCATCGAATGAAATGATATATTTTGGCATATAGTTTGCATCTAGGAAATTTTGAGATATTACATACGGTAAGGCCTGAAAATCGAAACCTAATCAAAGATCAACCATAAAATGAACTGACTGAATCTAATAACGCATTGGAACTTAACGCACACATTTAGAGGTTTAGGCTAGAGACGTGTTCCGGCGTCGTTAAACCTAGTCACTGTTGTTTCACATTATGGTTGGGTGATTCCTCCTTTTGTGACTCGATAGTGGTCTAGCACGGATTTTTGCTCCCACGTACCGTCGAGTATATGTGGAGACCCCACTAGGTTATCATCCTTTATCCACAGGAAGCCGTGTCTGCCGCCTTACAAGCCGTAATGCACTGAACACAGCATTCGGGAAGATTGACTGCCGTACGGGAAGTCCTTGGTTTTCATATGATTGCCAAGGTGTATAAGCAGTTTTACGGATTGTTTGGTAAACCTTTTGCCTAGTTCTCCAGAGTAGTCACTTTTGATCCTTTTCGGACTCCCTAAAAGAAAAGGTTCACCTGAGCATTTTGTCACTTCAGGCTCACTAAATATTCGAAGGAGACTAGAGTCATCTTTTCGTCCTTTTCTCGACTCTTAAAACATGAAAAGGTCAAGTTTAGTTCCTTTGTCTTAAAATTTATTCGGCCACGATACACATTTACCCGGTTAGATCTTGTTTGCGTTAGCTTGAGTAGGGTTCTTTCTCGTTTTCAATGGCAACCTTCCCCGAGTCTACCGGCCAAGGTGTTCCCCCGGATGGAAACCCTAGTCCATTTCCTTCTTTTGGAAATGTCGGTGCTCCGTATATGGCAACTTTGTCTTTGCCTGGGTTAACCATCAGTTTGCCCGTATGGTTGTTTTCAACCTCGGTGGTCCCGAGTGTGATGACTCCTGTTCCACCGTCTCCTCCACCCGAACAACATCATGTTGATTCCAAGGTGGACCTCTCCCCTTCTTCGCCTATTTCTGCGTCCTCATCTTCTACTTCGCCTGGCGAAAGTCTGGATTCAAGTAACCAGGTGGCTAAGAAGAAGAAGAAGAAGACGAAGAAGAAGAAGACTCCTAAGTGAGAGGTTAAAAGTACAACTCAAGTCGGGCCACCTTCTGCTCCTCCGCGGAAGGTCAAATTTCCTTGTAGGTTGTGCAAGGAGGACCATCTTCTTCGCGATTGTCCTGGCATTCCCAAGGTCTTAGAAGTATGGTCTCACGATCCGGCCCGCCCCTCATCGTCCTCTGAAGCTCACGGCGATGCTACACTATCAGCTGGAAATGTTAAGGGAAAAGGGAAGATTCGAATCCCCTGTAGACTTTGTGAAGGCAATCATCCCCTTCACCTTTGTCCGCTCATGGATAAAGCCTCTGTTGTCTTGGAAAGTCTTACAGCTCCCTCACCTCAACTTCCCGTTGGTTATCAACGTCTCTCTACAGCCGCAGATCGTCCCCCTGCTGACCAAGAGATTGATTCACATTCTTCTCTTGTCCAGGCCCCTCTTCCCGAACCTGGCTGTGCCCAGCCTGTTCCAGACAAAGCATTGGTCGGAAAGAGTTTCGACTCGAGTTCACCACTCGACCACTCTGTTTCAAAAGAGCATAATTCCCATGTTCTTCTCGTCTCCTCAGATTCTCTTGAGTTTGGAAACGACTCTCCTATCCCAGCTGCTCCCGAGAGTCCTGCTTCGGTCCCTTTGGAGTAGGGGGGCAATCATACGATTCCCCCACCAAGTAGTTCAGTCGTTTACTTCGACTGGAGTCATTTGACTACCTCCCGCCTTCCATCCCATGTGCCTTTCTAGGTTACGGTACACGCCTATAATAAGGCGATACCTGGCACTGTTTTGGATGAGGGTGCATCTGTCAGTCTTATGCCTGCCACTACTTGGCAAGCTTTGGGTTCCCCACAGCTTGTGCCAGTCGCGCCGAATCTGACGGATTTTGACGGAGGAACTAGTCAACCATTAGGGATCGTTCCAAAGTTCCCTATTACTTTGGGAGGCAAAACCGTCTATATAGATGTATCGATTACCCAAGGTGCTTTAGATTTCAGTCTTATCCTTGGCCGTGACTATGTTTATGCCATGGGGGCCCTTGTCTCTTCACTTTTCTGTGTGGTTTGCTTTCCACACGATGGAAGAATTGTGACTATCGATCAATTATCGTTCGTTCGTCCACAGGTCCCTCCGGCGTAGTCGTCATCCCCTTCTGGTTTTCATCCACCAGCTGCATCTGCCCCAGCACAGATCAACTATGTGGCCACCTATCCCGTGCCTGTATCCAGTGATGTCGCCGTTGTGCATAGTGTCCTGGGGGCATTGGGCCCTGACTTCCAAGATGTTGGCCTTCCATCGGGCGTGGCACTCTTGGAAACACCAACTTCCTATTCATTATGATGAAGTTCGGTCGGAGCATAGTTTCTTTCCGGTGTCAAGCTCCTTAAAAAATGAAACTAGGTCTGGTCGGAGCATAGTTCGTTGTCCTATGTCAAGCTCCTTAGAAAAGGAAACTAGGTGCTGGAGCATAGTTCCTGATCTTGTGTCAAGCTCATTAAAAAATGAAATAAGGGTTATGAGGATAGTTCTTTTACTATGTCAACCTCATAAAAAATGAAACAACTCCCTTTCCAAATCGAGTCTTTGATTAAGATCTCGTAAAATACAAGTCGAGTCTTTCCAAGATCTGGAAAGTGAACCTTCATTCCATCCACCTCGTTGAATGCAATGAAGCTTGGGGGGCATGTACCTCGATTTGCGTCGATTTGCGTTATCATGCTGGGGGCATGCGAACTTATAACAAGCATAGTTTTTCGTTTCAAGCTTGTGTAAACATGAAACCGAATCCAAGCAGAGTTCTCCATGGTTCAAGCTTGTGTAAAAATGAACCCATACCTGATTTACATCTTGTGATTGCCACCTATCCGCTACATTTTGCTAGATGAGCCTTGGTTGTTTCATTCCATCGACACCATCTCTTTAGCTGATCATATGCTTTCACTTGGTTGTTTATCCTTTCCTGAGGAACTGCAGCAATGAGTGGTTTTATTAGCCAGCCTCTTGACCAATACATGTTTTGAGCGGTTCCACCATTGCCGGAACTAGTTGCTACCCTTTATACCACTCGTTCCTATAGGACGAGTCGCCTTTACGCTCTTTTCTGACTCGTAAAAGATGAAAAGATAGCCGAGTATTTTTCCCTTTTTGACTCGTTAAAGAGAATAAAAATGGAGGTCTGCTTTCAGCTCTTTTCCGACTGTTTAAAGACGAAAAGATTGCTGAGTTATCCCTCTTGACTCGTTAAACGTAAATAAGAGGCGGTCGTCTTTAAACTCTTTTCCGACCATGTAAAAACGAAAAGATTGTCGGGCCCTTGTCGTTTCAGGCTTGTTAACGGTTACGAAATGACGTGATCTCGATCGCTTTTCTACTTTTTCA
This sequence comes from Pinus tabuliformis, assembly GCA_031772625.1. Taxonomy (NCBI): domain Eukaryota; kingdom Viridiplantae; phylum Streptophyta; class Pinopsida; order Pinales; family Pinaceae; genus Pinus; species Pinus tabuliformis. The sequence goes on from CM062818.1 coordinate 488,887,404, forward strand.
GGTCAAAATCACTAAACATGAAAAGTACTCCTCGATCGTAATGGTCGGGCGGTTCTTTCGAGCATTGTTTTATACTTTTTCGGGCTCGAGAGACACAACTTTACGAAAAAGGACACCCCTGGAGTTTTCTTTTCTGCTGTCTTTTCAAACTCTCTAAACATGAAAGGACGCCGAGTTCTTCCTCTGTCAGACTCGTTAAAACTTGATGACATTGGAGTCCGTTGAGATGACGCTTCACAAGCATATGTTATCCCCGTCAAGCTTGTTAATAAAAATAACTAGGGTACTCACCAGAAATGGTGGGGAAAAATGGAACCATAATTATTGTCGTGTCGGCAGTATGTCGCTCTTGAACATGGCACCTGTCTGCTTTCGTGTCTGGGTGGGGACATCTCATCTCGTTTTTCACTTGCCTCTGTGGATTTGGGTAATCTTGTTTGACCTCTCATCCGCTCATTGCCTCGTCACCATGACCTTTGATTCATTGATGTCAAATACTGCCAATTCCACTGTCGTGCCACCGATATGTTCAAGAGAAGTTGACCTCTGCAGAATAAAAACCTCCCTCTAATAGCTCACATAATTTTGATCCACCACAACATTCTTTCTCTGTCTCGTGTCGATGATGTGGGAAACACTATGGCCCACCTTCGATCAAGGTCACTTCCTGTCGACTTCAGCTCATTATCTAGGAAGCTGATCTAGAGATTCCCTTCCGGTGCCTTGGAGCCTGCATGCCTCAATGGCAGGTTCTTCGTGTTCGACGTGAGGTTTTCATCATTGGCCTCCGATCGAATGATTCTACGGATGTTCGACGCCAGATCACTAATTCGCACGCCGTAGATTTTACCTATAGTACCTTGAGGGCCATTGTCATTATTGGTGGTACCTCTCGCGTCTGTTAACAGTTTTCAATATTGACTGGTAATCAGACGATGTTCATGCATGTTCGACTTCAGCTCATATATTCGCATGCTTGAACTTGTACTTTTGTTCGGGTCGAGATGGAGTGCAAGACTCTGGATTGTGTCTGTTGTAATCCAGGCGTGATTCTTGATACATGACTCATTCACTGGATGGCTGCAACCATACCTGAGTCGATTCATTGATCCTAACCAGATGGCTGCGTCCATACTATGGATCTAGATTATTATGTACTCTCTTATGGATGGCTGCGACCATACCACATACATCATGTACTTGAGCTATCAGTTGTATCTCTCAATGCAGATTCTCGGCGGCAGCTACATGTGTTCTTGTAAAGCATTTCACCCCTCTCTCTCTCTCGGGCCTCATACTTTAGGGGGCATCTGTTACACAGTAATTTGTCACCATTGGTCACCGTCCCTGTTACCCCTGTTTCCGTACATTGGAGGACGCATTCCGGGACCTGTGAGCAGTGACATAACCTAAAAACACTTGCATTATGTTCCCCTGAGTATGTACTTCATGTTCCCTGAAGACACCTTCTGTAAAATATCCCTAAAAAGTGACCTTCTTCCATTAGTGCGGGTCCACAATGTCCTACCCGCGCCAATCACTGAGATCCTCAAAAGAGGGTGCGACCATTGGCGCTCTGTCTTAGAACAACACCCGCGCCAACCAAGTTTGGTAATGATTTTTGACAAACGCGCCCAGATGTTTTTTCCCTTCAGATCACGAAGTCTTTTGAGGATAAACTTTATCTGATAGAGGTCGAGAGTCATCATCTATCCTTGACATCTATCCACAATGGCTTTTCGGAGATAATGCCAATCCACAATGGGTGTCCTGATGCATTGTATCTTCCTCCCTTCTCCATTTATAAAAGTCTGTCCTCATGCATTTGACAAGCTAGTTTTTGAGTAGTAGTGATAGTGCTAGTTTTTGAGTGATAGTAAGAGTCTTGGAGCATAGGGAGGTTATGCTGTCAGAAGTCTGAGCTATGTATTCATAATCAAAGAGAGAGAAAGGTTTATTGCAAGACATATGTAGCTGCTCGCCTAGCCAGAGGAGGGATTCAACGTTAGAACTTTGGTTGTACCTTTCTCTGTTGATTATTCATTAATAAACGACTATCATTATGGTTCCGATCTTATTGTTCATTATGATAATGTTTGATCTATATCTTTTCTGATCGATATATGGTTGTATTTAGTGGATTTTATGCTGGTATTTGCTTCGTTCTTTGCATATGCAGGTATCCATTCGCGGAGATCGTGAGGATCGTGACCTGCTGGAGCAAGGGAACGGTAGTATCAACTCTTCCTCGACACTAGCGTTGGACTCCAGGTTGGTTCTCATAATCCACTTTCAGTTTGCAACTAGGAACTTGCATGGTAGCGTTGATTGATTGTTGCTAGACCCATTTTGGGCTAGTGGGATCGCCTCTGTCCACAGAGGGGATTTACCTCTCCAACAGCCATGATTCAGCAGAGACAAAGAAACCAAATTTTCTCCATCACAAATAAATAAGGTCTTCGCCTTACCCAGCATGAAGAAATGGAGCAGACTCTAGCAGGTCACTTCAAAGACCTCCTTACGGAACCTCAAGTGAATAGAGAAGTAGCTATTGGAAGGATCTGTAATGAGATCCCAAAACTAATCACTAGAGATTAGAATCTAGCCCTTATGAGAGCTGCAACCCTAGAGGAAGTGGAAGAGATTGTGAAAGGGATGAAGAAGAATAAAGCTCTAGGTCTAGACGGATTCACAATGGAATTCTACCAAAAGGGATGGACATTCTTGGGGCGATACATATTGGAAGTGGTTGAAGAATCGTGACGACATCAAAAGGTATGTCCTGGTCTAAACTCAAACCTTTTGTCCCTTATTCCCAAAACTGCTAATTCTAATATTGCCGAGAATTTTTTACCCATTGCTTTATGTAATTTTATTTATAAGATTATTTCCACACTGATAGCCAAAAGGTTGAAACAAATGCTGTCAAGAATTATCTATCCGAAACAAACTGGGTTCGTGGAAGGGAGACAAATCATAAATGGCTTAGTAGTTTCTCAGGAGGTGGTTCATTCCTTAAAAATTAAAAAGGAAGCGGGAATGATGATCAAATTGGATCTCTCAAAGGCATATGACCATCTAAATTGGGATTATCTCAAATCGGTTCTAGCGGCATTTGGTTTCTGCAATAGATGGATAAAGTGGGTGCAAGATATGATCTCTACACCAAACTTCTCCATTATTTTGAACGGCCAACTTCAACTTTCAATGCCACAAGAGGACTGAGGCAAGGGGGCCCCTGTCCCCATTTCTATTCATCATTGCAGCAAAAGGGCTAGGTAGATACATCAAGAAAGAACTGAGAGAAAGGAAAATTAAAGGATTAAGGTTATGGGGAGACAACCTACCGATCACCCACCAACAATTCGTAGATGATATTATGATTTTTTGCGTAGTCTCATTAAGAGAAGTAAAAAGAATAAAAAGGACTCTTGACCTTTTCATGGAGCAATGTTAAAACCTTCTTGACTAGAATATTGGGATTCCACTCTGGAGAATTACCAACAAAGTACTTGGGAACCCAACTAGCCCTAAACCCACTAAGGTTGGCTAACTGGCATCACACCATAGAAAAACTCAAGAATAGACTCGCAAACTGGTCATTCCGAACTTTGAATATAGCAGGAAGGATAGTGCTTCTTAGATCGGTCTTACGAGCAATTCCTATCTATCCTCTGTCAGCAACGAGAATTCTCAAAGGGGCATGCACAAAAATGGTAGAGATATTCAAAAAATTGATCCGGGGAGGGCTACAACAACAAAATAAATGGGAACTGATATTGTGGAAGGGCCTGACAAAAAGTAAAGCAGAAGGGGGGTTGCAGCTAAGAGACCCCTATACCCTGAATAAATTAATGGGAGCGAAGCTGTGGTGGAGATGGATGAAGAGAGGAGGAGACCTATGGAAAATAATATGGTCGCAAAAATACAATATGCCCACAAACACTGAAGATCTCCTAAGACTTGAGGAAGCTCCAAGAGGATACACTATATGGAACTTGGCCAGTCAAAACAGAGACATTATCTCCAAACATGCATTCTGGGAACTCAAGGTAATAGATACATGTGGCTCCCTATTGGGGTGAGAGACTAGGATAAGACATGGGAAAGGATTATGAAAGGGAAAGGTGGTCAAGGTTGGCCACCTATCATTCCCATAATACAACAGGATGCGGGGGAAACATACAGGCAGGATAGAATCCCGAGGAGTAGAGGTGATAGGGGAGTGGGTGAAGAGGTAGCAGGAATCGGCGGCGAAAGAATGATGGGATGCTGGTTAGGTAGGAGGTTGATAGGATGCTGGCTAGGAGGGAGGTGGCTAACAAGGGTGGCGAAGGGTGTAACTAAGATCATTATGTAGTGAAGGCAGGAGCCGGCAGGAGCGCAGCGCGAGTTGGTTTCTTCTGAGGCTGAACAAAGGTCTGGGTATGTTTTTGCAAAGCCAAATCCTGTTTTTTTTCTTATCTTAGATAGTAGGATGGAAGAAGGGGGAGAGCTAGGAGTGGCAAAGAGAGGGAGAAGTCTACATGAGTTGGAAACATCCCTTGAAGCTCATAGTAAGGAGGTGGAGAGTAGAAAGAGGGAAAATGCAGAGGAAGGGTTTAGCATCGGAACGAATCGTGAAAACCAGGGTAAAGGCCTTCCGGGATTAAGCAAGTGTTGCACACAAGGGCATACTGTGGAGAATAAACAAGAAATCTGGGAGATAGAAAAGCCTACAAAGAACACTCATTTGTTAGGGCCAAGAGGAGGAAAGCCTGGGAGTAGCCAGACCGGGAGAACTTGGAGTGGGGAGGGAAAAATTGGGGAGAAAGGAACTCAAGAGACGGGTAAAAATGAAATTTTAGAGAATCAAACTTTTAATCTTGACCATGGTAAATAGGTGGTGGTAAGGAGCAAAATAGCACGTCTTGGATGAGGTAGGGGGCGTGGTGGTAGAGGCTACCATAACCAGACCGGGCATAATAATTTAGCGACCTCTACGCCTTCTCCTCAGAGATGCAGTCAGAGAACATGGGGAAAAATGTACAAGAGGCTGAAAAAGCATACAGAGAAGGCACGGATGAGGAAATCCGCAAGCTCATTCAGGAACTACAACAAGATGTAATCGAAGAAAACTCAGAGCTTGAAATGGAAGAATGGGGTAACCTCATTCCGAACCTGGGAAACACTAGAGGATGAATGACTTTATACAAACAGGCTTTACACATTTACTGGATGCTGAAGCATCTACTCGCCAAAGCGTTGGAGCAAGTAGCAGGAGAAATGGCGGAGCTGGCCCAGGGTATGCTCAATATGAAGAAGGAAATGAAGAACCTTCAGATCACAATGATTATGCAGGATAGTAAGTTGGACAAAATCTAGCAGCAACTGAAGCGGCTTACTCCAGCAAAGAGGGACGTGGCACAAATTCATGAGATTGTGGAAGATTGAAAATTTAGTTCTTGCTAATGTTTATCATGTTTGTTTTCAGAAGATAGTTCTCCATTTTCTTTTTAAGTTTTCATAGCTATCTGCAATAGATCTAGTTTTTTTTGCTGCGAAGCTTATTTAGTATGGATGGATAGACTCATTTATTTTTGCTATTGGATCTTATAACAATTTGAGGTGGCCAACGGACCTAGTTTCCCATCCGGGCTGGTTGAGGCCACCAAAACGATGTATATGGCTTAACTTGGTTTTATGTTAATAGAAAAGGAAAGGGACTACCGCAGCTTACAAAAAAAAAAATGTGTATGTACTTTTCAAAACCAACTAAACTGGAATCTTCATAAAATCTCATGCCTATAATTATTGGTTTATATAATTTTGAGCTTTGATAATTATATTTAAAAAAAATAAAAATAAAATTAAAGAGCAATGTGTGTGCATCCATAAACTTAACAATGAGCTTAAAACCTTTTTAATGTCGGAATTTTAGTGAAAGCATGACTGTTAGAAATTGTAATTACTCCGGCATGTGGAGTTAGCTAAACATTGTAATTACTCCAGCATGTGGAGTTAGCTAAACATAGAGAGAAGTAACTGAGTGATTGTGGATTGAGTGTTGATTCAAGTAGAGTTAAGTGACAGACGACTTTAAGTGTGTGGTTGCATGTCAATATATTTTAGGCTATTCCCTAGTTGGAAAATGTTAAATACGCTTCACCGGGTTCATTGTAATAATCAAGTTGTCTATGATCAATACAAGAACAACAACTCGTCTTTTATGTGTGAATTCATGTTTTGTCTCCTGAGCTTTTCCAACAAATTGGTATAGAGCGTAACAAAAAGTGAAAAAAAATAGATTAACAGAAATCTCATGCCTATAATTATTGGTTTATTTAATTTTGAGCTTTGATAGTTTAAAAGGATTGAAAAATTGAAAACAAATATTTAAGAAAATTAAAAATAAAATTAAAGAGTAATGTGTGTACATCCATAAACTTAACAATGAGCTTACAACTTTTCGAATGTCGGAATCTTAGAGGAAGCCTGACTGTGTTAAAACTAATAAACTGTTTTTCTGTCGAATCATAAACAAAGAGTTTGATCGAACTTGAATAAAGCTTTATAATAAAGTAAGTATGAACGAAATTTTACGGTCGATTATATCTTCTGGTTATATAATAATATGGTCAGGAGCTTGGTTCTAAATCTATCAATATCGTTAAAAAAAAAAAGAGTTTTAAGATCATAAATATTATTTAAAACTGTCTGTGCCACAACATTCTTACGAATGTGTATATATATAGATATATATATAAAAGTTTCCATCAAACCATAGAGAAAAGGTTATCTTCCTAAAACTGCACTGGCATTTTCTCCAAAGTTACGTCTTATTAATCTTCGTAGGTCCGTTTTGATATCTCTTATGACATTGCAACCACAGAAAGAGTGATAAAGAGTGAGTGACAAGAAATTTTTAATGATTTGAATGTTAGATTACGTCGAGATTTGAACCACTGCGCATCCAGAGAAAATATCAGTGTCCACAAGTCTGCTACCTACTCAACCAATCTATCACAGATTGGTATCTGCAACACCGGTCAAGGTCCGGCAGGATAAGTAATGTACATGAATTGTATAAGGGCACGGCTTCTAAGATTTGAGGAAAGCTCAAAGTTGTTTCCCAGTAGCCATGACACCTCTGTGAAAATGACTGTGAACACAAAATTCAAGGGCAGAAAGTAATCCCATCACGATGTTGGCAACCTGGTACCAGTTTGACCCTCGGGTTCAGTTTTTTCTTATGAAGCATTCAGACTTCAGTATCGAAGAACCTCATTGATAAAGGCCTACATAATAATGATAGTCTTTTTCCACTATAGGAGTGGGGTTTTATAGAACATTCATTTCTAAAACATCGCTTTCGTCGATCATTTCGATTTTACTAATTTTTCCTGACGAGCTGTTCTCCTGTATTTAGATACAATATCTTTAGGCCCTAGTCTAAACAGATTGCTTTTTGTCGGGAAAGCACTGAAATTTGGTAAAATTTAATAAAAATTGGATGGATTTTTGTAATGTAAGTGATAATTGTTAAATTTTAAGATTTTACATGTTCTAAAGATTTTTGATGATACTGAATCTATTTCCACCATAAAAAAATATGAGTGTAAAATTTTTTGGAATATTTTTTACCCATATTCTGACTACTTTTAACGGTAGAAAATTCCTCCCCAACCTCAGTATCCTTCTTGTATGTTTAATCTCTAAAAAATATGGTGCACCAAATCACTACCCGTGTCAGGGCGCTCTAACTGCCAGATGCTTTTGCGTTCGTGTTCTAACTGCGAGATGTTATAAGTAGTGTTTGGGTAAATTTTAATTATGTAGTTTTTTTAAATAGTTTAATTTATAATAGTATTAGGACAACAATATTCATAAATGTAATTGATATAGGAAAATAGGAATATATCAACTACATTTATAATAAATAATAATAATGATAATAATAAATTAATAATAACTTTATTTTAAAGATGAACTATATTAGATGATTTGAAAAATTGAACAACAAAATGATAAAGTGATTAATCTAAAAGATATTTGCTCAATAATAATAATAATTAATGATTAATTAATAATAATAATAATAAAGGTGAAATCAATCTAATATTGTTTTATAATAATAATAATGAATTAGTAATAATTATTATTAATAATAAGAAATTCAAGAGATTAATATTATAAACCCAAGAAATTAGTGGACCCAATGGATCAATATTATAAATGTTATATATTGAAAACTCAAGGGATAAATAAACTAGAAGTATAAATATTATAAACAATAGAGATTAATATTAGAAATGAAAGGAGAATTGGAAGGGTCTCTTAAATCCACATTTATTAATATTATTAATAAACCCAAGGGATTATAAACTCTTGCAATTATATTATTCATAAAGGGATCAATATTATAAATCAAATAAATTGATATTATAAACCCAAGGGATCAATATTACAAACCCAAGAGATTAATAAACCCACAGATTAACAAACCCAATGGATTAGCAAACCCAAGTGATTAATATTATAAAACAAAGGAATTATTAATATTATAAACCCACGGGATTAATATTATAAATCCTAGGCATTAAAAACCATTGTAATCAAAGGGATAGACCACCTTGGTCTCAATGGACATTAATCATCATCATCATTATAAACTCAAGAGACTAATGAAGCCAATGAATTATTAATATTATAAATCCAAGCGATTAATAAACCCAAGGGATTAATATTATAAATCCAAAGGATTAATATCATAAATTTGAAAGATTAAAAACCCATTTTATAAAGCGAAAGAGTTAATAAACACAAGCGATTAATAAACCCAAAAAACTAATATTGTACAGTGAAGGGATTAAAAAACTCAAGGGATAAATATTATAAACCCTAGCTATTAAAAACCCAATGGATTAATAAAAGCAAGGTATTAATATTATATGCCCAAGGAATTAATATTATAAACCATAGAGATTATAAACACAAGTGAATAATAAACCCAAGGGATTAACATTATAAACCTAGGGATTAATAACCCAAGACATTAATATCGTAAGCCCAATGGATTAATATTATAAACCCAACGAATTATTAATATTATAAACCAATGGATTAATTTTATAAACTCAAGTAATTAATAAACCCAAGGGACTAATATTATAAACCATAGGTATTAAAATCTAAATGTATTAATATTAGAAACCAAAGACATTATAAAACCAAAGGGATTAATATTTTGAGCCCCAATGATAATAAACCGAAGAAATTCATATTATATACTCAAAAAAGTAATAACACAAGACATTAGTAATATAAACCTAAGAGATTAATAAACCCAAGAAATTATTAATATTATAAACCTAAGGGATCAATACTACAAACACAACCGATCAAAAACCTAAGGAATTAATATTTTAAACGCGAAGAGTTAAAATCCCAATGGTTTAATATTTTAAACCTAAGAGATTAAGAAACGTAAAGGATGAATATTATAAACCCTAAGGATTAAAAAAACAAGAGTTTAATATTTTTAAATCCAAGAGATTAATAAATCTAAGGCATTAATATTATAAGCTTTATGGATTAAAAACCTAAGGGATTAATATTATAAAACCAAGGAATTATTAATATTAGAAACCCAATGGATTAACATTATAAACCCCATGGATTATTATTATTATTAGACCTAAGGGATTAACATTAAAAACTCAAGGGTTCAATATTAGAAACACAAAGGATTATTAGTATAAACCCAATGTTTTAATATTATAAACACAAGGATTATTAATATTATAAACCAAATGAATTATTAACATTATAAACCAAAGGAATTATTAACACTATAAACCCAAAGCTAAAAATATTAAACCCAAAGATTATAAACTCTAAGATTAATATATTAAACACTAGAATTATAAACCTAAAGTTTAATATACTAAACCATGAGATTATAAACCCTATGTTAAATATATAAAACCATTGAGACAACGACTGTCAAATTGATTGTCACATCTTGACAATGCTTGTAATGATACGATGTTAGAATTATTTTTAAATAGATTAAACCATAATATTAAACTGTAATATTAAACTCTAATTTTATATTGTCATAATACTAAACCCTAACATAAAAAAACCAATATAATTAACCCTATGATTAATATTATAAACACTAAAATTGTAAACCTAAAGTTTATTATATTAAATCATAGGATTATAAACCCTGGATTAATATTATTGACCTTAGGGATAATATTAAACCCTAAGATTAATGATATAAACCTTAATATTAATATTTAACCTTAAGATTAATATTATAAACCTCGAGATTATAAACCCTAAGATTAATATTGTAAATACTAATATTATAAAACCTAAGTTTAAGATATTAAACTCAAGAAATATAAAATCTAATACTAATATTAGAAACCTTAGGATTAACATTAAGCCCTAGGATTAATATTATAAACCCTACGATTTTTATTATGAACTCTATGATTAATATTACAAATCCTAAGACTAATATATTGAACCATTATTATGTAATGTCGCAATGCGACATTGAATATCTTGCATTGTAATGTAACATTGAGACACTGATTGTCAAATTGATTGCGACATTATGATAATGCTTATAACAATATAATATTAGAAACATTTCTGAATATATTAAACCATAATATAAAACCCTAACATTAAAAAAACCAAGATAATTAGCCCTAAGATTAATATGATTTAAACTCAAATATTAATATTTAAACCCTAAGATTGATATTAAACCCAAGGATTAATATTATAAATGCTAGGTTTACGAGCACTAAGACAAAAATTATAAACCCTAAGATTAATATTATAAACCTAATATCAATATATTAAGCTCTACCTTTGTAATGTTACTATGTGACATTAAATATATTGGATTGTAATGTAACATTGTGACAATGATTGTCAAATTGATTGTCACATTCGAAAATGCCTCTCACAATGCGACATTAGATATATCTCTATACCATTCCAATGTCATAATATTTTTAAATATTTTTAAGGTTGAGTGTTGGTAAATATGATATACTGTAACATGAATATTAAAAACTAGGATTAATAAAATAAACCCTAAGATTCATATTATAAACCCTAAAGTTATAGATCCAAGGATAAATTTACAAACGCTAATATTAATATTATAAATCCTAAGATTAATATATAAAACCCTATGTTTAATATATTAAACCACAAGAATATAGACCCTAATATTATTATTATAAATCCTAAGAAAAATATATTAAACCTTAATTTTGCAGCGTGGCAATGTGACATTGAATAAATTACATTGTAAAATAGCATTGCAAAAAAGATTATCAAATTGATTGTCACTTTACAATAATTCTTATGATAGTGTGATGTTTGATAGGTTTCTAAATATATTAAACCCTAATTTTGTAATGTCACATTATTAAACACTAATATAAAACACTAACATTATAAAACACAATATAGTAAACCCTAAGATTAATATTATTAACATTGAGATTATAAACCCTAATTTTAATATATTAACCCTGGAAATATAAAACTTATGATTAATATTTTAAACCTTAGGATTAATATTATAAACTCTGGAATTATGAACATTATTAATGTGGTTAAATAAAGTGCATGGTAATGTAACATTCTGACGAGAACTTTCAAATCGATTGTCACATTGTGACAATGTTTGTTGCAATGTGATGTTCGTTAAATTTTTATATCATTCCAATGTGACAATACTATTAAATATTTTTAAATTTGAATATTGTTAAATATGGTAAACATTGACACTAACATTAACCCTATGAATAGTAAAATAAACCCTAGAATTCATATTATAAACCCTAAGATAAATCTTATAAACCCTAACATTAATATTATAAACCCTTGAAATGTAAACCCTAAATTTAATATTTTAAATATTTAGACTAATATATTAAACCATAATTTTGCAATGGCACAATGTGATGTTTAATAAATTGCATTGTAATGTAACTTTGTGACAATGATTGTCAAATTGAATATCACATTGCGACAATGTTTATCATAATGCAATGCTGTGTATATTTCTAATATTAATTTTAGAGTTTAATATTAATAATATTTAATTAATAATATTAATCTTACAATTTATAATAAAAACCTTAAGGTTCATAATTAAAGTGTTTAATATATTAAAGTTAGGGTTTATAATCTTAAGGTTTTTAAAATTAATATTAAAGTTTATAATATTGGGTTTTACAATATTAATGTTTTATATTATTATTATATTAATGTTAGGATTATTATTATTATATTAATCTTGAGTTTTATTATGTTAATGCAGTGTAACATTGTGATAATGATTGTTAAATTCATTGTCACAATATGACATTAAATAGATTTTTAAATATATTAAACATCAATTTTGTAATGTTCTAATATAAAACCCAATATAATAAAACCTAATATTAATATTATAAACACTAACACAATAAAACTCAATATAAAATTTTAATCATTAATATTATAGACACTAAAATTTTAAATAGTAAATTTAGTATATTAAACATTATAAATATAAATCCTAAAATTAATATTATAAACTCTAAACTAAATTAAAAGAAAAATTATTTATAAATTATTATTAATTTTTAATTTATTAAAAATAATAAAAAATTATTTTTCCTAATACACATAAAGCTCCTAAAAAAAATCACATTAAATTCGAAATTTCAAGGACAACCTTATGGATTGCTCTCCTCCTCTTAGTTCCTACTTTATTTATGAGTTTCATTTTCGATCTCTTTTTTAAGTTACATTTCACATTTCATATGTTGTAGTTATCCTCACGAAAAGGAGGGTTTGGTCTTCTTTTTGGAAAACTCTTCTTGCCATTTGTTTACTTTTCAAATTTAAACTTGTCTGCTCTCAATTTGTTTAGATCTTTTTAATTTTTTATAATTTAGAATGATTTTATAATTGAAAAAATTGTTTAAGGTGTTATCACCTATAATTTTTAAAAAATAAACCTCTTCAATAATCATTTATTTCTTCATCATTATTTATACGATAGTAATGAAATATATTTGAGTGCTCCTGATTAAGAGAGGGGAAGAGGTAGAGGGCTGCGAAGGCGGGAAATGGAAAATCACGCAGAGCTCTGAGACACATAGTTTCTGACTCTAATGGCGGACTGTAGAGGAGCGAGCTCCACTCCCTCCTACAAAGATGTCGTGGCCAGTATAGACAAGTCCCATCTGATTAATGTCAGAGGTACAATGGAAGAAGAAAGCAGAAGTAAGGAGAAGGAGACAGATGGGGCAGAGTCAAAGGAAAAGAGCAACACAAAGGACAACGAAGAAGAAGACAATAACCAGGGAGTTAAAAAAGAGGAAGCTAATGAAAAGGGACCGTGTAGACCCAGAGCGAACATCAGTCCGAGAGTAGTTTTAAATAATCCAGCACTGCAGGAGCATCGGGAACATATGGAAACTTATGCCATCATATGCCAATTGATGGGAGTATGGCCCACTGAAAAAGCTTTACAAACCTCGATCAAATATCACTGGAAACGTAAGGGTAGCATCGATCTTCACCTTGGGTCAAAGGGTTTCTTTACATTGGTGTTTACAAACATTCAAGACAAGGATAGAATATTTGAAGGAGAGCCCTACGTTTTTGCAGCAGCAAGCCTCTATATGCGGCCTTGGGTGATGAACTTTGTTCCAAAGAAGGAAACTTTTACTTCAGTTCCTATTTGGGTAAGGCTTTTTTCGCTACCCCTGGATTATTGGCAAAATGAATCACTTGTGGCTATAGGAAATAAACTAGGTCGTTTTATCAAAGCCTCGGAAGCCACCAGAAGGGGTAAATATACTTCCTATGCAAGGATTTGTGTGGAGATGGACCTTTTAGGAGCTCTTCCGGACGAAGTTATCTTGGAATTCTTTGATGAGGAATGGGTGCAAACACTGGACTATGAGCATATTCCATTTAGATGCCATAAATTTCACGAACATGGACACTTGATTAGAGACTGCCCTCTGAGTAAAGAAGAAGAAAAAAGTAAACTAAAAGCAAAGAAGGACACTGAAAACTTTAAGAAAGTTTCAAGCAGAGGAAAATGAAGTAAAAAAGAACCAAAGAAACAACATAAAGAAGGACAAAAGGCCAGTCAAGATAAATTCCAAGCTCTGGTTGAGATGAAGACATGCCAAACGAAAACCAATGTATGGAGAAAGACCCTAAGGAGAAGGAGAAGGGGGAAAACTACACTCCAGTCCTAAATATTAATGATGAGGAAGAAACCATGATGAATGAAGCAGAGCCAGAAATGGACCAGGAAATGGCCCAGAGTGAAACAGATCTGGAGGATCATGAACTACATGAAATACTAGATAAGGAAAACCTAGATCTGGAAGGATTTATACAACAGGGAACCAGGGCGGGGATAGATTCATTACCTCAAGATGAATGCAATAGAATACAACAGTTGTTTCTATGGAAAACCCAGGAAAAGGGGAAATTAAAGGAAGAAACAATGATGAATAGGAACACAGAGGAGTGAAAACAATGAAAGCTAATCTAGGTTTGGCAACCAAAAATGTAGGCAAGAAAAGAGGAAAAAAAAAGCAGAATGAGCTTTTAATTGAGTGTGGGAAGCTGATGATAGATTCAGGTAAGATGAAAGACCTGACTAGTTACTCCTTCACAAATCTTTAATATGAAGTTTACATCTTGGAATATAAGAGGTCTGGGTAGTAAAAGAAAGCAAAGAATGCTCAGTTTTAGAATGAAACAAGATACGCCGGATATGATCTTCATTCAGGAAATGAAGAGCTCCATTTAGAAAATAAAAGAAATCCATAGCAAATGGCTTCACAGATTTGAGTTTTTAGAAGTTAAAGCAGATAACACAGTGGGGGGCATTCTCACTCTATGGAACCCTCAAAAAGTTAGAGTTTTAGATGCAGAGGCATCCAGAAACTACCTGTCAGTAGTCATTCAACCAGTAGGGGTTTCTGAAACCTTCCTAGTCACTAATATTTATGGTCCTCAAAGATTAGAGGATAAACTCAGATTGCTGGAATCCCTCACTAATCTCAGGAATAAACAAAATGGCATCCCCTGGATCTTGGGAAGGGATTTTAATATGATAAAATATCTTTTGGAAAATAAAGGAGGAACCGGAGTGCTAAACAAAGACTCATTAGCATTTCAAGCGTTCACAGAGAACTTGAAATTGGTTTACTCAGACTCAGAGAAGGGTATTTTTACTTGGAACAACAAGAAAGGAGGGGAAGCCTAGGTGGCCTCCAAGTTAGGTAGGTTCTTGGTATCAGAAGAGTAAAAAGAATAAAACCTAATATTAATATTATAAACACTAACACAATAAAACTCAATATAAAAAACTTTATTATTAATATTATAGACACTAAAATTTTAAATAGTAAATTTAATATATTAAACATTATAAATATAAATCCTAAAATTAATATTATAAAATCTAAACTAAATTAAAAGAAAAATTATTTATAAATTATTATTAATTTTTAATTTATTAAAAATAATAAAAAATTGTTTTTCCTAATACACATAAAGCTCCTAAAAAATCACATTAAATTCGAAATTACAAGGACAACCTTATGGATTGCTCTCCTCCTCTTAGTTCCTACTTTATTTATGTGTTTCATTTTCGATCTCTTTTTTAAGTTACATTTCACATTTCATATGTTGTAGTTATCCTCACGAAAAGGAGGGTTTGGTCTTCTTTTTGGAAAATTCTTCTTGCCATTTGTTTACTTTTCAAATTTAAACTGGTCTGCTCTCAATTTGTTTAGATCTTTTTAATTTTTTATAATTTAGAATGATTTTATAATGGGAAAAATTGTTTAAGGTGTTATCACCTATAATTTTTAAAAAATAAACCTCTTCAATAATCATTTATTTCTTCATCATTATTTATACGATAGTAATGAAATATATTTGAGTGCTCCTGATTAAGAGAGGGGGAAGAGGCAGAGGGCTGCGAAGGCGGGAAATGGAAAATCACGCAGAGCTCTGAGACACACAGTTTCTGACTCTAATGGCGGCCTGCAGAGGAGGGAGCTCCACTCCCTCCTACAAAGATGCCGTGGCCAGTAGAGACAAGTCCCATCTGATTAATGTCAGAGGTACAATGGAAGAAGAAAGCAGAAGTAAGGAGAAGGAGACAGATGGGGCAGAGTCAAAGGAAAAGAGCAACACAAAGGACAACGAAGAAGAAGACAATAACCAGGGAGTTAAAAAAGAGGAAGCTAATGAAAAGGGACCGTGTAGACCCAGAGCGAACATCAGTCCGAGAGTAGTTTTAAATAATCCAGCACTGCAGGAGCATCGGGAACATATGGATACTTATGCCATCATATGCCAATTGATGGGAGTATGGCCCACTGAAAAAGCTTTACAAACCTCGATCAAATATCACTGGAAACCTAAGGGTAGCATCGATCTTCACCTTGGGTCAAAGGGTTTCTTTACAGTGGTGTTTACAAACATTCAAGACAAGGATAGAATATTTGAAGGAGAGCCCTACGTTTTTGCAGCAGCAAGCCTCTATATGCGGCCTTGGGTGATGAACTTTGTTCCAGAGAAGGAAACTTTTACTTCAGTTCCTATTTGGGTAAGGCTTTTTTCGCTACCCCTGGATTATTGGCAAAATGAATCACTTGTGGCTATAGGAAATAAACTAGGTCGTTTTATCAAAGCCTCGGAAGCCACCAGAAGGGGTAAATATACTTCCTATGCAAGGATTTGTGTGGAGATGGACCTTTTAGGAGCTCTTCCGGACGAAGTTATCTTGGAATTCTTTGATGAGGAATGGGTGCAAACGCTGGACTATGAGCATATTCCATTTAGATGCCATAAATTTCACGAACATGGACACTTGATTAGAGACTGCCCTCTGAGTAAAGAAGAAGAAAAAAGTAAACTAAAAGCAAAGAAGGACACTGAAAACTTTAAGAAAGTTTCAAGCAGAGGAAAATGAAGTAAAAAAGAACCAAAGAAACAACATAAAGAAGGACAAAAGGCCAGTCAAGATAAATTCCAAGCTCTGGTTGAGATGAAGACATGCCAAACGAAAACCAATGTATGGAGAAAGACCCTAAGGAGAAGGAGAAGGGGGAAAACTACACTCCAGTCCTAAATATTAATGATGAGGAAGAAACCATGATGAATGAAGCAGAGCCAGAAATGGACTAGGAAATGGCCCAGAGTGAAACAGATCTGGAGGATCATGAACTACATGAAATACTAGATAAGGAAAACCTAGATCTGGAAGGATTTATACAACAGGGAACCAGGGCGGGGATAGATTCATTACCTCAAGATGAATGCAATAGAATACAACAGTTGTTTCTATGGAAAACCCAGGAAAAGGGGAAATTAAAGGAAGAAACAATGACGAATAGGAACACAGAGGAGTGAAAACAATGAAAGCTAATCTAGGTTTGGCAACCAAAAATGTAGGCAAGAAAAGAGGAAAAAAAAAGCAGAATGAGCTTTTAATTGAGTGTGGGAAGCTGATGATAGATTCAGGTAAGATGAAAGACCTGACTAGTTACTCCTTCACAAATCTTTAATATGAAGTTTACATCTTGGAATATAAGAGGTCTGGGTAGTAAAAGAAAGCAAAGAATGCTCAGTTTTAGAATGAAACAAGATACGCCGAATATGATCTTCATTCAGGAAATGAATAGCTCCATTTAGAAAATAAAAGAAATCCATAGCAAATGGCTTCACAGATTTGAGTTTTTAGAAGTTAAAGCAGATAACACAGTGGGGGGCATTCTCACTCTATGGAACCCTCAAAAAGTTAGAGTTTTAGATGCAGAGGCATCCAGAAACTACCTGTCAGTAGTCATTCAACCAGTAGGGGTTTCTGAAACCTTCCTAGTCACTAATGTTTATGGTCCTCAAAGATTAGAGGATAAACTCAGATTGCTGGAATCCCTCACTAATCTCAGGAATAAACAAAATGGCATCCCCTGGATCTTGGGAGGGGATTTTAATATGATAAAATATCTTTTGGAAAATAAAGGAGGAACCGGAGTGCTAAACAAAGACTCATTAGCATTTCAAGCGTTCACAGAGAACTTGAAATTGGTTGACTCAGACTCAGAGAAGGGTATTTTTACTTGGAACAACAAGAAAGGAGGGGAAGCCTAGGTGGCCTCCAAGTTAGGTAGGTTCTTGGTATCAGAAGAGTAAAAAGAATAAAACCTAATATTAATATTATAAACACTAACACAATAAAACTCAATATAAAAAACTTTATTATTAATATTATAGACACTAAAATTTTAAATAGTAAATTTAATATATTAAACATTATAAATATAAATCCTAAAATTAATATTATAAAATCTAAACTAAATTAAAAGAAAAATTATTTATAAATTATTATTAATTTTTAATTTATTAAAAATAATAAAAAATTGTTTTTCCTAATACACATAAAGCTCCTAAAAAATCACATTAAATTCGAAATTACAAGGACAACCTTATGGATTGCTCTCCTCCTCTTAGTTCCTACTTTATTTATGTGTTTCATTTTCGATCTCTTTTTTAAGTTACATTTCACATTTCATATGTTGTAGTTATCCTCACGAAAAGGAGGGTTTGGTCTTCTTTTTGGAAAATTCTTCTTGCCATTTGTTTACTTTTCAAATTTAAACTGGTCTGCTCTCAATTTGTTTAGATCTTTTTAATTTTTTATAATTTAGAATGATTTTATAATGGGAAAAATTGTTTAAGGTGTTATCACCTATAATTTTTAAAAAATAAACCTCTTCAATAATCATTTATTTCTTAATCATTATTTATACGATAGTAATGAAATATATTTGAGTGCTCCTGATTAAGAGAGGGGGAAGAGGCAGAGGGCTGCGAAGGCGGGAAATGGAAATTCACGCAGAGCTCTGAGACACACAGTTTCTGACTCTAATGGCGGCCTGCAGAGGAGGGAGCTCCACTCCCTCCTACAAAGATGCTGTGGCCAGTAGAGACAAGTCCCATCTGAGTAATGTCAGAGGTACAGGGGAAGAAGAAAGCAGAAGTAAGGAGAAGGAGACAGATGGGGCAGAGTCAAAGGAAAAAAGCAACACAAAGGACAAGGAAGAAGAAGACAATAACCAGGGAGGTAAAAAAGAGGAAGCTAATCAAAAGGGACCGTGTAGACCCAGAGCGAACATCACTCCGAGAGTAGTTTTAAATAATCCAGCACTGCAGGAGCATAGGGAACATATGGAAACTTATGCCATCATATGCAAATTCATGGGAGTATGGCCCACTGAAAAAGCTTTACAAACCTGGATCAAATATCACTGGAAACCTAAGGGTAGCATCGATCTTCACCTTGGGTCAAAGGGTTTCTTTACAGTGGTGTTTACAAACATTGAAGACAAGGATAGAATATTTGAAGGAGAGCCCTACTTTTTTGCAGCAGCAAGCCTCTATATGCGGCCTTGGGTGATGAACTTTGTTCCAGAGAAGGAAACTTTTACTTCAGTTCCTATTTGGGTAAGGCTTTTTTCGCTACCCCTGGATTATTGGCAAAATGAATCACTTGTGGCTATAGGAAATAAACTAGGTCGTTTTATCAAAGCCTCGGAAGCCACCAGAAGGGGTAAATATACTTCCTATGCAAGGATTTGTGTGGAGATGGACCTTTTAGGAGCTCTTCCGGACGAAGTTATCTTGGAAGTCTTTGATGAGGAATGGGTGCAAACGTTGGACTATGAGCATATTCCGTTCAGATGCCATAAATGCCACGAACATGGACACTTGATTAGAGACTGCCCTCTGAGTAAAGAAGAAGAAAAAAGTAAACTAAAAGCAAAGAAGGACACTGAAAACTTTAAGAAAGTTTCAAGCAGAGGAAAATGAAGTAAAAAAGAACCAAAGAAACAACATAAAGAAGGACAAAAGGCCAGTCAAGATAAATTCCAAGCTCTGGTTGAGATGAAGACATGCCAAACGAAAACCAATGTATGGAGAAAGACCCTAAGGAGAAGGAGAAGGGGGAAAACTACACTCCAGTCCTAAATATTAATGATGAGGAAGAAACCATGATGAATGAAGCAGAGCCAGAAATGGACCAGGAAATGGCCCAGAGTGAAACAGATCTGGAGGATCATGAACTACAGGAAATACTAGATAAGGAAAACCTAGATCTGGAAGGATTTCTACAACAGGGAACCAGGGCGGGGATAGATTCATTACCTCAAGATGAATGCAATAGAATACAACAGTTGTTTCTATGGAAAACCCAGGAAAAGGGGAAATTAAAGGAAGAAACAATGACGAATAGGAACACAGAGGAGTGAAAACAATGAAAGCTAATCTAGGTTTAGCAACCAAAAATGTAGGCAAGAAAAGAGGAAGAAAGAAGCAGAAGGAGCTTTTAATGGAGTGTGGGAAGCTGATGATAGATTCAGGTAAGATGAAAGACCTGACTAGTTACTCCTTCACAAATCTTTAATATGAAGTTTACATCTTGGAATATAAGAGGTCTGGGTAGTAAAAGAAAGCAAAGAATGCTCAGTTTTAGAATGAAACAAGATACGCCGGATATGATCTTCATTCAGGAAATGAAGAGCTCCATTTAGAAAATAAAAGAAATCCATAGCAAATGGCTTCACAGATTTGAGTTTTTAGAAGTTAAAGCAGATAACACAGTGGGGGGCATTCTCACTCTATGGAACACTCAAAAAGTTAGAGTTTTAGATGCAGAGGCATCCAGAAACTACCTGTCAGTAGTCATTCAACCAGTAGGGGTTTCTGAAACCTTCCTAGTCACTAATGTTTATGGTCCTCAAAGATTAGAGGATAAACTCAGATTGCTAGAATCCCTCACTAATCTCAGGAATAAACAAAATGGCATCCCCTGGATCTTGGGAGGGGATTTTAATATGATAAAATATCTTTCGGAAAATAAAGGAGGAACCAGAGTGCTAAACAAAGACTCATTAGCATTTCAAGCGTTCACAGAGAACTTGAAATTGGTTGACTCAGACTCAGAGAATGGTCTTTTTACTTGGAACAACAAGAGAGGAGGGGAAGCCCAGGTGGCCTCCAAGTTAGATAGGTTCTTGGTATCAGAAGAGTAAAAAGAATAAAACCTAATATTAATATTATAAATACTAACACAATAAAACTCAATATAAAAAACTTTATTATTAATATTATAGACACTAAAATTTTAAATAGTAAATTTAATATATTAAACATTATAAATATAAATCCTAAAATTAATATTATAAAATCTAAACTAAATTAAAAGAAAAATTATTTATAAATTATTATTAATTTTTAATTTATTAAAAATAATAAAAAATTATTTTTCCTAATACACATAAAGCTCCTAAAAAATCACATTAAATTCGAAATTTCAAGGACAACCTTATGGATTGCTCTCCTCCTCTTAGTTCCTACTTTATTTATGTGTTTCATTTTCGATCTCTTTTTTAAGTTACATTTCACATTTCATATGTTGTAGTTATCCTCACGAAAAGGAGGGTTTGGTCTTCTTTTTGGAAAATTCTTCTTGCCATTTGTTTACTTTTCAAATTTAAACTTGTCTGCTCTCAATTTGTTTAGATCTTTTTAATTTTTTATAATTTAGAATGATTTTATAATGGAAAAAATTGTTTAAGGTGTTATCACCTATAATTTTTAAAAAATAAACCTCTTCAATAATCATTTATTTCTTCATCATTATTTATACGATAGTAATGAAATATATTTGAGTGCTCCTGATTAAGAGAGGGGGAAGAGGCAGAGGGCTGTGAAGACGGGAAATGGAAAATCACGCAGAGCTCTGAGACACATAGTTTCTGACTTTAATGGCGGCCTGTAGAGGAGGGAGCTCCACTCCCTCCTACAAAGATGCCGTGGCCAGTAGAGACAAGTCCCATCTGAGTAATGTCAGAGGTACAGGGGAAGAAGAAAGCAGAAGTAAGGAGAAGGAGACAGATGGGGCAGAGTCAATGGAAAAAAGCAACACAAAGGACAAGGAAGAAGAAGACAATAACCAGGGAGGTAAAAAAGAGGAAGCTAATGAAAAGGGACCGTGTAGACCCAGAGCGAACATCAGTCCGAGAGTAGTTTTAAATAATCCAGCACTGCAGGAGCATCGGGAACATATGGAAACTTATGCCATCATATGCCAATTCATGGGAGTATGGCCCACTGAAAAAGATTTACAAACCTCGATCAAAGATCACTGGAAACCTAAGGGTAGCATCGATCTTCACCTTGGGTCAAAGGGTGTCTTTACAGTGGTGTTTACAAACATTCAAGACAAGGATAGAATATTTGAAGGAGAGCGCTACTTTTTTGCAGCAGCAAGCGTCTATATGCAGGCTTTGGTGATGAACTTTTTTCCAGAGAAGGAAACTTTTACTTCAGTTCCTATTTGGGTAAGGCTTTTTTCGCCACCCCTGGATTATTGGCAAAATGAATCACTTGTGGCTATAGGAAATAAACCAGGTCGTTTTATCAAAGCCTCAGAAGCCACCAGAAGGGGTAAATATACTTCCTATGTAAGGATTTGTGTGGAGATGGACCTTTTAGGAGCTCTTCCGGACGAAGTTATCTTGGAAGTCTTTGATGAGGAATGGGTGCAAATGCTGGACTATGAGCATATTCCATTTAGATGCCATAAATTCCACGAACATGGACACTTGATTAGAGACTGCCCTCTCAGTAAAGAAGAAGACAAAAGTAAACTAAAAGCAAAGAAGGACACTGAAAACTTTCAGAAAGTTTCAAGCAGAGGAAAAGGAAGTAAAAAAGAACCAAAGCAACAACATAAAGAAGGACAAAAGGCCAGTCAAAATAAATTCCAAGCTCTGGTTGAGATGGAAGACATGCCAAACGAAAACCAGTCTATGGAGAAAGACCCTAAGGAGAAGGAGAAGGGGGAAAACTACACTCCAGTCCTAAATATTAATGATGAGGAAGAAACCATGATGAATGAAGCAGAGCCAGAAATGGACCAGGAAATGGCCCAGAGTGAAACAGATCTGGAGGATCATGAACTACAGGAAATACTAGATAAGGAAAACCTAGATCTGGAAGGATTTCTACAACAGGGAACCAGGGCGGGGATAGATTCATTACCTCAAGATGAATGCAATAGAATACAACAGTTGTTTCTATGGAAAACCCAGGAAAAGGGGGAAGTTAAAGGAAGAAACAATGACGAATAGGAACACAAAGGAGTGAAAACAATGAAAGCTAATCTAGGTTTGGCAACCAAAAATGTAGGCAAGAAAAGAGGAAGAAAGAAGCAGAATGAGCTTTTAATTGAGTGTGTTAAGCTGATGATAGATTCAGGTAAGATGAAAGACCTGACTAGTTACTCCTTCACAAATCTTTAATATGAAGTTTACATCTTGGAATATAAGAGGTCTGGGTAGTAAAAGAAAGCAAAGAATGCTCAGTTTTAGAATGAAACAAGATACGCCGAATATGATCTTCATTCAGGAAATGAATAGCTCCATTTAGAAAATAAAAGCAATCCATAGCAAATGGCTTCACAGATTTGAGTTTTTAGAAGTTAAAGCAGATAACATAGTGGGGGGCATTCTCACTCTATGGAACACTAAAAAAGTTAGAGTTTTAGATGCAGAGGCATCCAGAAACTACCTGTCAGTAGTCATTCAACCAGTAGGGGTTTCTGAAACCTTCCTAGTCACTAATGTTTATGGTCCTCAAAGATTAGAGGATAAACTCAGATTGCTGGAATCCCTCACTAATCTCAAGAATAAACAAAATGGCATCCCCTGGATCTTGGGAGGGGATTTTAATATGATAAAATATCTTTTGGAAAATAAAGGAGGAACCGGAGTGCTAAACAAAGACTCATTAACATTTCAAGCGTTCACAGAGAACTTGAAATTGGTTGACTCAGACTCAGAGAATGGTCTTTTTACTTGGAACAACAAGAGAGGAGGGGAAGCCTAGGTGGCCTCCAAGTTAGATAGGTTCTTGGTATCAGAAGAGCTCATGCTTACAAATAGTGAAATTATAGCAAGAATTCTTCCCTTTGGGGGCTTAGATCACTGGCTGATACAATTGGAAATTAAGGGTTTGGATTCTCCAAGCAACAGACCCTTGAGATTTGAAAACATTTGGCTCACCCACCCAGACTTCTTTAGTAACATCAAAGAATGGTGGATTGAGGACTTACAGATCCAGGGATCAAAAATGTTTCTCCTTCATAAAAGACTAAAGCATATTAAGAGTAAACTCAAAGAATGGAATAAGAAGGATTTTGGAAACATTTTTGTGAATAAGAAATCTGTGGAAAGTAAAATTTAGGAACTCAACCAAGAGCTGATCCAAGAAGGCTTTAACTATGACATAAATGAACAGTCTGAAAAACTGCACCATGAATGGGAAAACCTATGTAAACAAGAGGAAATATTCTGGAGACAAAAATCCAGAGTGCAAAGGCTCAAAGAAGGAGAGTGCAATATGAGCTTTTTTCATAGATCCACCATGGCCAATAGGGCATTCAATAGAATCTCAGAAATAAAGGATAAAAAGGGAGAGATTCAGAACACTTATAAGGAAATTGAAAAGGTGCTTGTTCAACATTTTCAAGACATTTCACGAGAGAACAATCCAGACAGGGAGGATTCAATAAAGGAAATTACAAGATATATCCCTAAGCTGGTGTCTAGAGAGGACAATTTCAACCTAAATAGACCGGTTACTGAAGAGGAGGTTAGCGAAGTACTCAAAGATATGTAGAATGGAAAAGCACCAGGCCCCGATGGTTTTAATGTGGATTTCTTCAAAGCTTGTTGGGATATAGTAAAACTTGATATTTTAAATGTTGTGGAGGATTCCAGGGTTAATAAAACTATCCTAAAAGCCCTAAATACCTCCTTCATCTCCCTGATTCCCAAATAGGACTCGGCTCAAAGATTAGATAAGTTTAGACCCATAGCTTTATGCAATGTAGTTTACAAGATAATATCCAAAGTAGTGGCTAACAGACTCAAACCCCTCCTCCCTAAACTAGTGTCTGAGGAGCAATCTGGTTATGTGGAGGGCCGGCAAATTTTGGATAACATTATTCAAGCTCATGAGGTGGTTCACTCTCTCAAAAGAAAAAATAAAGTGGGGATGATCATGCAACTGGATATTACTAAAGTGTTTGATAAGGTAAATTGGGGGTATATCAAAAAGATACTCACAGCCTTTGGGTTTGATCACAACTGGGTAAGATGGGTAATGGCTCTGGTAACTACTTCTAGCTTTTCTATCTTGGTTAACAACTCTCCCTCAGTTATCTCCTTTCCCTCTAGAGGCCTTAGGTAGGGAGACCCGCTCTCTCCCTTTCTTTTCAGTCTCATGATGGAAGGACTTGGTAGAGCTATCAAGCAGGCTAAAAACACGGGCAATATTAAGGGTCTTCAAGTAACGGAGAATGGACAGACACTTACTCACCAACAATTTGTAGATGACACCATGTTGCAAGGTATTCCCACAGTCAAAGAAGCGACTACCTATAAGCAAATCCTCAATGCTTTTGCAAAGGCTACAGGTATGGAAGTTAATCTCACAAAATCAAAAATTTCATTCTTCAATACTAACATTGCTATTCAAAGGAATATCTCAAGAATCCTTGGCTTCCAAAGGGACTCCCTCCCCTCAAAATATTTGGGAGTACCTCTCACAGACAGACCAATGCTTAAAAATATTTGGGAACCTGTGCTAAACAAGTTGCAGGATAAAGTTAAAAAATGGACCTTTAGAGCCCTAAACTTAGCTGGCAGATTAGTTCTGACAAAGGCAGTTCTTCAATCCATCTCGGTTTTCATGTTATCAGCCCTTCCAACTCCCAAAGGAGTCTTAGAACAAATCAGAAATATTCAAAGAGATTTCCTATGGGGTAAGGAGGAAACCAGGAAGAAATGGGCCCTGGTTTCCTGGGAAAAAATCTGCAAACCCAAAAGCCATGGGGGTCTAGGCTTAGATGATCAAGTGATTCTTAGTAAAGTGTTAGGAGCCAAGCTTTGGTGGCGATGGGTGAAAGAGCCAAAAGCCCTTTGGCCAAGGGTTTGGAAAGAAAAATATGCCAGCTCTTGGCACACTAATGATCTCATCAGAATGTCGAGAGATATAAGGGGCTCTCTCATCTAGAACAGGGCTTGGGAGAATAGAAACATTGTGCAACAACACAGTTTCTGGGAAATCAGAGATGGTGAGCAAGCACTCTTTTGGGAGGACAAATGGCAACAAGAACCGGTGTTGTTAAAGGAGGACTTCATAAGTCTCAAACAAGAAATAGATTCCCAAGGATTAAACAAAGTTAAAGATTTCTGGAACATCCCTCAGAGTCAGGACAAGTAGAGAAACTAGAGTAACATTGATTGTAGAAATAATAGCCTCTTAACAACAAAAGCAGAGGCACTGAGAAGCATATTAAAACAGAGGATGATCATGGTCACAGAGGGGCAGGATCAATTGAGATGGGGTAATAACAACAAAGGTACCTTTAATCTCAAAGAGCCAAAGTATATTCTCCTGGGGCTGGAGTCCTGTGTTCGAGAAAAATCTTGGAGGCAACTCTGGTCTCACCAAGGATGGATGAAGATCAAGCTCTTTATGTGGCTGGTCCACCATAAGAAAATTTTGACTTGGGACAATATTAGAAAAAGGGGCATCTTGGGGCCCTCTAAATGTCAGCTTTGTGAGGAGCAAGAGGAGACTATGGAGCACATCCTCAACTGCTGCTCTTACACCACTTGGTTGTGGAATTCCTTTTCCAACATTTTCCAACAATCAGACAGGGATAGAGGGAGCATCACAAATACCCTTACTAATTGGAGGAGGAGTTTTTCGGAGAATGAAGCGCTTAATCAGGCCTAGGCTTTCACACCAGGATTCATTATTTGGAATGTTTGGAAAGAAAGAAATAAGAGAATCTTTAAGGAAGAGAAAGCCAACCCTCAGAAGCTATATGATTTGATTCTAAAGCAGATAAGGGAAACAGTCAGCACCACAGTGCGTTATATCCAAGAGTATCCTCCCTCAAAAATGGAGCTGAGATCACTCAGACTGCTGGGATTACAAGAGATCATTCCGCAAGGGCTTGGAAAAAAGAAAACGACAAAGAATACAGAGAAAGATTGCTGGCAGCCTCCTTCGAAAAACTACCTGAAATTCAATATTGATGGAGCCTCCAAAGGTAATCCCAGAATAGCTAGGTTTGGAGGAGTTTTAAGGAATGAAGAAGGAAGAATCATATTAATCTTCCACAGCCATTTAGGTAAAGCAACCAATAACATGGCAGAATTAATGGCACTGGAGCAGTGCCTAGAGAATTTGATTCAAATTAGTAGCTCTAATGTCATTATAGAGGCAGACTCCGAAATCACCATCAACTCTGTAAAAAGAATTAGCTGTGGATCCAAATCGGAGAAAGTCTCAAATCATTGGAGACTTATCTAGGTTTATCAAAGGATTCAAGCTCACCTTCAACGCTTGGGTTCTGTTAGTTTCAATCTTGTGAAAAGAAATGTTAACAAGCTTGCGGACATTCTAGCCAACCAAGGGGTGAACAATGAAGATTGCAGGATGGTGAAGAAGTGGCAGGATTTGCCCCATAATCGTTTAAAGGGGTTGTGCTATAACCAAGTGGCAGAGGACATAGAGGTGGTCCGTCGTAGTGGAAGGGTTTATTGTAGAAGTGAAGTGTCCCCAGCCAATGATTCCTCGGACTCTTGATTTTCCCTTTGGGCGCCATTGGATCGCGGATGGTTTTGAGGCGATGCTTTTCGCCTCTACAGAACATTCTGAGGTTATGGGTCCTTCGTTAGAGTGGAAGTGGTAGGAGATTTGTTCCTTCAGTTACTGGTTCAGTTTTCCTTGCCGGATTCGTGTGGAGGGCCGAGCCTCGGCAATTTTCAGTGGATCGCGCATTGCTTTCTTGGTAAGCGGTTTTATTTTTATGACTGCGATTCCATTGATCATTCAACATGTGGCGAGGGACGGTTTTTCTTACCACCCTTCATCGCGGCTTAAAGTTTGGTGGAGTGGGGGGAAGTGATATAACTCTTGGCCTTTGGGATCTAGGTGCCCGTATCAACGGCGAACAAAGAGTAAGCAGGTTGGTGGGGTCAGGCAATCGGACAAACCCTTTGGTGGGGTTTTTGAGGAGAGTGGAGCGGATTCGCAGCGATCGCACCGCTTTTATGTCAAAAGCGGTTTTAATTTTTTGGCAGCGATGCCATAGAGTGCTTGACACATGGTGCTGGGCCCATTCCAAAAACCACTCTCCCCGCTGCCTAAAGGTCGTTCACTTAGGGTGCGCGATATTCTGCTCTGTCGTCTGATGGGGCGATGTTATTCAACGCTCGGGATCGTTCGAGCAGTTTGGTGGGGCCCCTTCGCTCGCTATTGTCAGGCTTTCTTGGTGGGTGCGTTATGTTGAGCAGGTTGGTCGAGCCGTTGGTTAGGGCCCGATGGTTCTTCTTTGCAGCTTCTGGTGCTAAATTTGTTTTTCGGCAGGTCTAGCGTGGGCCCCTCTTTGTTGTTTCGTTTTTTTAGGAACGGTTCTCTCCAGGTCTTGGAGGACCGGTGGGCCCCTTTATCTTTGGCTCTGGTCCGTCCATAACTCTGGTTCTTTTTGGCTTTTTCCTGTTGAGATTTGTTATGTTGTAAGGTTGGTTTTTGGTGCCGAGTCTTTTGCCTTGGCCTGTTCTCGGTTCCTTGGGGGGGAGTTCTCCTTCGCCACTCTTCTGAGTGGCTTTCTGTAAATTTTGTATATTATTAATGGTAACGAAGGTCCTACTCTTGCTCAGCAAAAAAATAAAATAGTAATGAAATATATTAAAAAAAATATGATAACCACACAAACTTTTTGTTTTTTAACTATTATGAAAATGTTATTTGATTTCTTAATATTATAAAGTATTTATTAATTAGGTAGAATTGCTTATAAAATATTTTTTAACTTTAATATTTAATATTATATTTAAAAAATAAATAATATATTTTAAATTATAAATAAAATCTTATTACTATACATTTGCATTTTAATGTTTTTCCCCATATATAAATTATTTTTAAAAATATAATATACTTTTTATCAATAATATAAAATATTTAATTGTAATATAATTTTTTATATATTAATATTAACTTTATTATATTATTAAGTAATATAACTTTCCTTTTATGAGTTCAGCATTTCTGATTCATAAATATATGTAAACTAACTAACTAGTTTATATATATATACTTTTTCCCGTTTCATTCATTGCTAGTGTCAAACTGTTAAACACCAGTCATCTTTTTTTCTCTTCTCAGATCATTCAGTGGGAAGATTTTATCAATTCATTATGTGTTAAAGAGAAAAAGCTTTCAAAAGATTTCCCATCTTATGCAGATTTAAAGCAAGACAATTATTTTCTTGCATGGAGTAGGTTCAGTTTTAAGCAAGAGGTTTAAAACTAGTTTACGTTAGGCTCCCGTTTTATTTTCTGTTTAAGGATATAACGAGCAAATGACATTTCAAAGCGACAGATCATGGGATTTGTTCCCTAGTTTTTTGAAGGATGTAACAGGTTTAAAGTTTAGATAAATCAAAGTGCAGAAATCAACATAAAAACATATATAAAAGCCAGCAGAATCCCATCTTACATGGGAGCGATGCGTGTGGTGGCAGGCCAGGCAGGAATTGAAATGCCGGCGAAAGAATATGACGACAAAATATATTATTTTTTTTTTCCAAATATAGTAACGCTCAGGAAACGACCCGGCAGGAATCACAGGCATTGATCAGGCTATACCATGAAAAATATTCACCTATCATTAAATCATGTGTGTCCATTCATAAAAAAAATTTAAAAATTTCCAAACCTACATCCAAATCCTGAAATAAGTTCGCCTATTTGCGTAATAATGGTCGTAAACTTTTATAAATTTACATTAGAAATAATTTTTAAATATTCTATTTTTTAAATATAATAGCCGATATCTTTAATAAGCAAACCTATTACAGTAAATTTGTTTACGAGATTCATCCCTTGTCCTCGAATGCATAACCCATCGTCAAAGCTTTTCCATTAAAACAGGTATATTATAAATCAGTCATTTAACAAAATTCATAATGAGTGTTCATGTATATTTGTTAAAATTCATTTAACAATATTCAAATGGTAGTAGTTGTTCCTTATCCTTGAATAAAAACTTTTACGAAATTAAAATAAATAAATAAAGCAGGTGATATTTTTTTTTAATATCATTCATATTACACTCATGGTAAATTACTTTATCAAATACATTTTATTATTTTATAGTCAATCCTATTTTAAAATTTACCGCAATATTTATTTTATTTTTAATATTATCTAACTTATGTGGGTAGTTATTTTACAAATTTATGAAAATAATATATTTCATTATATTTGAGTTTTCAATTTTACTTTCACTCATAAAATACTTTCAAGCATGGCTTCTTTTTTAATATTAATGTGTCTCTTAATACTTTCAAGCATGCCTTCTTATAACCTGAAAATTAAAAGTAATACACCCTATCCTATTCTCCTTATAGAAGCAGATATTTCCCCTATTGAGAGCCTAGCTATGCTTAGGTTTCTGTTGTACAAGCACAAAATCAGTAACATAAACAATCATAGACTTCCTAAGCTAGCTTTAAATTCTAGCCAAAACCACCTAAGGCTCAATCGAGGGTGGCATAAAGACAGAAGGGCCTGGTTAAACTATTGGGAGATCAACGAAAATGATGCATTGCAAAACATAAATAACATTAAAGATATTGTTACTTCTAAGTTCAAAGAAAAAATGTGGTGTGAGAAAGACTTAGCGGCTAAAAGAAAATTAAGTTATTATAAGAAGGTCATCAACCCCACCCTAGAAGATCAAAAGTATCTCTCTATTTTAACTAGCTCAAAGAAGAAAATTAATATAGCAAAGATTAGAACGAATTCTCATGAGCTCCATAGTGAAACAGGTTGTTGGGCAGTTCCTAAAACGCCATGGACGGAAAGGATCTGCCATATATGTAAGAATAGGAACATCGAGGATGAAAACCACTTCCTCTTAGAGTGCCCCGTGTATAACCACATTAGATCTCAGTTTCACAATCTTTGTTACAATACTGAACTTCCTAGCCTTTTACAATGTCAAAATTATAGTGAGCTCGGGAGGCTTCTCTCCAAGCTTTTTGAGCATAGGAATAAAATCTTAAATCAAAATAGATAATTTGTTTCTTTAGGTCCGATAGACCATTATTTGGTCTCAGCGGACGTTAACCATCATCATCATCGTCATTACGGATGCCTTAAATTCATTCATCAAAATGTGATGAAACACATTATTTGTTATAGGTAATCCTTCTACCAGATTTATGAAAAATATTCTTTTTTATTTCAAAATTATTTATAGATAATAAGTCATCAATTATTTTATAAAATTTAGGAAATAGTTTAATTTTTAATTTTATTTATTAAATTTTATAAAACATATTATATAATATGAATTGTAATTTTAAGTTTTTTTCTACATAATAATTTATGATCAGTTTGGATCCTTTTATTTAGTGGCGAGAAACTCAAACCTCACTTTGCCCAACTACTCTATGAAAAGCATGTAGAGGGTGAGGAAATTGAAAGGGAATAGAAATAGATAAATCTTCTTTTAGTGCATCTTGGCAAGCCAGAAATCAACGACATATTTGTCAAAAGTGGTGAAAGATAAAAAAAAATATGAGGTTAAATCTAGCAAGATCAGAGAATATATCCAATATATGCATGATCATGCTATAATTTCCAAACTCATCATATTGTGGCCCTCTAAAATGTCTCTAATTTGGTGGACCCAAAATAAATGGAACTTCCTAGGTCAAATAAAACTAGAGCTACCTCAAAAAGGATCCTTCACAACCATTTTCTTCGCCTTGGAAGACAAATCGAGGCTTTCTAAAAGAGGGTCATATTTTTTTAATAATGTGAGGATCTTAATGTGATTTTGGAAGGAGCAGTGTAATATGGTGACCCAATGGATCAGTTTAGTGCTCACAATTCAAAGTGCTCAAAAATGCTTGAAACCTATACGATTAGATACATGTCAGCGACTTGAATCCAATGCAACTCGTTTCACTCAAAACCGATATTGTATGCTCCCGATATCACCTTCTAATCAATTTGGCAAACAACTAAAATTTTTAAGTTTTGGGTTGTAGGTACACCGAGTTAGTAGTCGCTATGCTGACTAGGCATTTGACTAGGCAGGTGATTGTGCTTATGAGGTCCTATGGCTAGATGACACCTGTCTCATTCTTATTGGTTATGTTTGGTGTGATTTCATTGGTTGAGTGTTGGACCAATGAGGGAGAGTCACATGGGCCAATCGGTGGCTGCCACATGGCCTCCTCTTATTTGGAAAAAAATGGTTTATAGCCAGATCGGGCCTCCATGGGATTCAAACTTGTGACCTCCACCAAACAACAACAAACTCGCACCGATGCGCCACACATTGGTTCTTAACCTATATGGTTAGAACGCCCATTTAAACTTTACAAAGCACATAGTTCGGGGAGGGGGTCAGGCTAAGCCCTAGCCCATAGCCACCCCAGCACCCACAGGACTGCAAGCAGAGGGGCCAAGGGGCTAGGTCTTATCTCAGACCATGGTCATAACCTGCAACACCAAACATCGACAGAGCCAGCGTTAAGATCGAAGACGACAATGCGAAGGGGGTCGACCCCAAGGCCACATGATGGGCGATAGAATGTAATATCCCTCCCCTTAATAATAAATAATAAATAATAATATAATAATAAATAATAAATAATAAAAATAATTAATAATTAATAATTAATAATAGAAATAATAAATAATAATAGATAAATCACTTAATAATAAATAATAAAAATAATTAAATAATAAATGATATTAAAAATATATACAGAGAAAATAAATAAAAATAAAAATAGTAATAACCATACTAAAACTCTAAATAAGAATAAATAGAAATTAAACAAGAAAACTATCAAAAAGAAGGAAATAAAACAAGAAAAGCTAAAAATCAAAAGAAAAGTAAAGAAATAAAACAAGAAAGCTAAAAATCAAAAGAAAGTTGCATGTAGACACATGGAGTGTGTGCATGTGGTTCCCCTTCCAATGTTGTTCTATTTAATAGATGGTGAGGAAGATGAGAGGCATTCCTGCATTCCATCATTCTGAGATTCTATCTTGCATTCTCTTGGGAGAATGGAGTTCTAAGACTTAGGAGTCACTGGCAGTAGTACGCTGATTGAGGACTAGGGGGTGGCCAGTTGTAGCAAATCCTTGCACAATTGAGCCTACGGTTGGGTGGAGAGTCGTCCCCAAAACCTTGTTGTCATCTGGCAGACATTGATCACAGATAATATAGGTATGTACTTATTTGTTGATTCTGATTTTAATTAGGAAATTAATTTTATATTTACT
This sequence comes from Pinus tabuliformis, assembly GCA_031772625.1. Classification (NCBI taxonomy): domain Eukaryota; kingdom Viridiplantae; phylum Streptophyta; class Pinopsida; order Pinales; family Pinaceae; genus Pinus; species Pinus tabuliformis. The sequence goes on from CM062818.1 coordinate 488,920,919, forward strand.
TTGGACTGTTACATATGGTATCAGAGCTTTGGCTCAACCCTTAGGGCCTATGGGCATCTTAGAAAAAAAAATTATTTTGTTGGAATTTTTAACTTGACTTAGGGCCTATGGGCATCTTAGAAAAAAACAATTATTTTGTTGGAATTTTTAACTTGACTTGTTTTGAACTTACAGGATGGTTACTTCCAGGAGGCCGCATATTTTTTCTACAAACCCTCGCTATACACGTAAATTTTTTATTCAGTGCATACTTACTGCATAGTTATATTTTGATGGTGTTCATTTTTAAGGTCATTCCTATGAGTAATCTCCACAACTAATCTTATCATGTACATATTTTCATATCTGAGCTCCTTCTTGTTGTCCCCTGCATCTTTACTGGTTGTTTATTCCAATTTTCTTAATCCAGAGACCACCCAATTATTTATAATCAAATTTCTTGGGAATTGTTGGGGATTCTCAAGTAGAGCCCATGCAGGCATGGAAAGCTTTGTAATTGTACACAACGTGGGGTTTTAAAAGAGAAATTTTTTATTTTACCTTAATTAAATTAATCCATATACTTTTTTAATGAAGTGAAATAATTTAATTTAAATAGAAAAAAAAATGCATGCAAGTAGTAGTTGTCCATAACCCCAGATTTTCTCTATTCTTCTAAAGCCCCTCTTTTCTTGATTATTAAAAATTCTTGTAAAGCCCCTCTTTCCTTGATTATTAAAACCCTTGCGTGATAGCCCATAAATTATTCCTTTTACCTTAAGGAGTTTCCTCCTAATATATTATGTCAATTTTAATGAAAACCAATTTACAATACTCGATTCTCTTCCGTGAAAGAATGAAATGCAGTAAGATTTATTTAATGGTAACTTTTGGTACTGTCAATAATTTTTTTGGGTGCCTCCACGCAAAGGGAATGGAGTTATGGATTATTAAATTTTGGGTCCTTCGAAAGATAGTCAAATAATTTAATTTTCAAGTTTTCTATCCTTATGTGATCCACCTCTCAATTGATGCAATTGCGAAGGAAGTTAAATTTTGAGAAAGCTCATGTTGTTTTAAATTGTTACTTTGAATATAGTTTCATGTGCCCACCATGGCCTAGTTCACTCATGGTTAAAATTAATACAATCAATCTACTTAGTAGTTTTGGTTATCAAGCTTTGTCATAAACGACGAAGTCTATTTTTCTTTATTATTTAATAACTCGAGTTGTCGCTGAGTTAACTCGATTGTCCAGCTGTTGTCGAGTCAGATTATTTTGACTTTACCAAACCCAAATACAATTGAATTTTGACTATTATTTTGCTGAAGCTATTTTGGTATTAAATTTTGGAGTTACTCAATGTTTTCAGTTATTATGCCCCATATTTTTAATCTTCAAAGTGGGATTATTAGTTTTACTAATCACAATGCCGGAATGCGTTATTCCTCTTTGGTATTAAATTTTGGAGTTACTCAACGTTTTCAGTTATTATGCCCCATATTTTTAATCTTCAAAGTGGGATTATTAGTTTTACTAATCACGATACAGGAATGCGTTATTCCTCTTTTCATTCCTTGCCAGTAGAATATATGCTGGAAATTCATTTTCTTAAAGTTTATATTAGTACTTGTATTTTCTCTCATTAATATTTTCAGGAGGGGTATTTAAACGTTCATTTGAAAATTCTCTTTTACTATTTAAGGGATTATTCCTTTGTAATCTCATAATAAAAATACATTTTCTTGAGTGAGTTTCAGATTTATTTCTATTGTATCCCATCTCCTTATTTAAAAGGGAGGATTTATTGTGGAAGTGACTAACTCTTTAATTTAATTTTCATTTCATTGTATTTATATCTAATTTATTGGATTGCTTCACTTGGTCATTAATAAATCTAGACTTCATTGCTAATTGTTTGATCTCATTGGCTATTTGGTCTAAATTAGATTGAGAAATTCGTCTTTATCTCACTTGTGTTTTAGATTGAAGTAGTATATCTTTAATTTCCTAATTAGTAATCTCATCTACGATCATTTACTTGTGCTTTCATTTGCATAATTCTGACTTGCTCCATTTGTCATAACATATTATATGTGAAGATTTTTAAGAGCACTTTCTATTAAGGCATTTGAGTTATTGTTCTAACATTTTCATCTAATTGTCATTTCCTTTATTTGCTTTATTGATTAATCCTTACATGCTTCATTGAATCATTATTGTAAGCTAATAATGTTGTCATAAATCTTGATTACAAGTGAATTGATATTTCTTTTTTTGAAGCATCTTGTTTTGAGAGATGAGGGTTTGACATTGAGAGAACCTGGTGATAATTGAGAGAGAACTTTGTGTGAGCTAACACAAAGCCAGATTATCTTCCACCCCTTTATTGGCAAGGAGGTCCGCTAATCTATTTGCATTCCTTCTGATATGAACGAAAACAATTGCTTGCCCTTCTATAATGATTGCTGCTACTTGTTAAACACGGTGGTCCACCAAGTATGCAGTTGGCTAGTTGAGTGGGTGGAGATTATGTGATCGGGCTATGATGAGGAAGTGGTACTATTGATCTTATTGTGTGTGCATATTTCTCGACATTGTTGTCGAAAGGAACAATGGAATTTGCAGGAACACGCATATCCATGGCCGCAAGCTTACAATCTTATGTCTTATGCAGGAAATTTATGTCTTATCTCGGCAATTAATATGGCTAAATGTATTGTAATTTAGGTATTCGATATGGTGTTGCCTTCGCGGGTGCGCTTGCAGGCAGGCCATATAATTAATAAAATGATTTTATTTTGGTGTTGGGGAGGAATAACCTTCCCAGTCATCTGATTCGGGTTTGGGTCGGGTGGCAGTGTCTCTTCTTATTATGGTGTGGAATATTTCTTTGATGGTTTGATTTCTTAAATTTCCTGGGAGTAATTATTTAATAGCCATAAAAATCTCAAGATACATTCAATAAATTTTTTTAACGATTTATTTTGTTAAAAGCAGTCCATTTAGTTCTTCTAACATAAGTTATGATTGCTTAAACAAATACTTAAATATTTCACTCGACAGCACAAAATTTCGATCCTTAAAAATCATGAATCTGTGGAATTAATATTGGTGTGACATATAATGATGAATAAATTCCTTTCGAATATCAAAGTACCTTCTTAGCACAATAATGCCACCAATATTCTTAAGCTTTAGTCATTCGAATTTGGATTATACATTGAGACAATTCTCTAAGATTTATTCTAAAATCATTACGACCTTATAACTCATGTTTTCCATGGTTTTATACTACAAATTTGTGATTGTTGATAATTTATGGTAATTTATGGTTTAAGTATTGTGATTATTGATAATTTATGATAAAATATATCTTATTAAATTCATAAACTCTGATAATAACTTTTTAACTTTGTTATTATTAGACTTTGTTATACTTGTTAAACTAGCTACAACCAACTTATTTCTCTAAAATCATTACAAAAGTAGGATATTAAATTATGGAAGTGAGACCTAAAATTCTAGGGGTACCACCATTTATTTTGGAAGATCAACTAAAAATGTTTGGCTGATATAAGTTTGGTGCACTCATTAGTTCCTCATTGGTTTTCCCATGCATCATTATAGACAGCAGAATCTCATTACATGGTAAAACCACTATCTCATTTTCTTGAGTTGTTTGTGCTTGCATTCTCTTATCATTTTCTAAACACTATTTCATAAAAAGAAAAGTGCTACAATGGTTCTCTCCATTACAACCACATAAAAAAGTGAAATTCTAAATGAGTCACCTAATCAAAGGTATATAGTTTTGTTATGAATCACTGATTCATTGGAAAAAATCTTGTAATCTTGGATGGTGATAATCTACCCATAATTAACAATGTATAATTGCTGGCATGTTTTTTGTAACAATTCCCTAATGCAAGTGTAACCACTCACCACTAGTTCATTTTACAACATAGTTTTTGAAGTATTTGGATGATTGAAGTTAAAATTTGTCACCAATTAAAGTGCTCTAAAATAGTGAAGTCTATTCCAATTGACAATGGATAAACTCTGATATCTTATTGTTCACTAGCATCTGTTCATTATTTCATTGTTCAATCTGATTTAAAAGCATAGAGATAACATTCCTTGAATGTTGATCATACTATTCACTAATTATTTGGGTTGGATTGTTTTTCTCATTGTCCTTTAGCAATAGAAGTTGCTTGGCATTTCTCTGGTCTATTATTGCAAGAACACAACTCTCTCAATATGATCTTCTAATAAATTTAATTTTACACTGCCATTGCCATTCAGATTACATGTATCTGCTCATTTACTACTATATTCTCAATGGCAAATTGTACAGACTTGGATTTCATTTTATATGTTGAGTATAATGTTACAAGATGTTTCGTGATTCAGTTTAATTACATATAGTGGATAAAGATGTCGAAAGAGAAATGGAAAGGAGAAACTTGCTAATGATAGTTCATGTGATTATGGCCAACTTGGATCGTAGAGAAGAAGTATCACAACAGGGGTAAGAAATCAATAAGAAGAAACAACTGATTTTAGAACATAATGGAAGAGTTGGTATAATCATGACTTGGTACTCTAAAGGTATCATTATAAGGTCTATCTAAGGATGATGCACATAAAGAAGAAAATATTGGCAATCAACTAATGAACTTGAAAAATTCGGGTAATAATGAAGGTTATTTTAAGGAACACGAGGGAGAATAAGTAACACCATATGGGATGGGGACAAAACTCAATCAACACTACATATGCCTGTGGTTCCTTTGTCTTGTGTATAGCTCTTGAAGAGCTATGGCACCATCTTGAGGAGGCCAAGTGCCTGATATTCTAGGCTAGGTGCCTGTTATTGGATTGGGATGCCGAAGTCTGGAAGGGATGTAAAGGACTTCGATGCCTGGGGCTGCGCACCTTCGTAGTTGTGGAGGGAGTGGGCCAGCCTTGCGAGATGCCCGGGGTCATTGAGTACCGAACCGGATGCCTGCCTTAGGGCAGATGAGGTCTGAGTGAGGCGCGAGCCTTGGGGCCAGCCTTGGACTAGGATACAGATCGGGTCAGGCTTAGCCTGGTGCCAAAAGTGGGAAAAAGGACAGAGATTCCTTGAGATTTCCCGGGGTGTTGGGGACTTTCGATGCCTGCTGGTTATACTAGTTCAGTAGAGGGTGTTGGCAACAGGAAGTAAATAAAATAATAAATAATAAATAATAAAAATAATGCATAATACATAATTCAACATAACTTCGGGACGAAGTTCCTTAAAGGGGGAGAGTATGTAATATCCCTCCCCTTCATAATAAATAACAAATAATAAGAATAATAAATAATAAATAATAAATAATAAATAATAATAAATAATAAATAATAAAAATAATTAATAATTAATAATAGAAATAATAAATAATAATAAATAAATCACTTAATAATAAATAATAAAAATAATTAAATAATAAATGATATTAAAAATATATACAAAGAAAATAAATAAAAATAAAAATAGTAATAACCATACTAAAACTCTAAATAAGAATAAATAGAAATTATTCAAGAAAACTATCAAAAAGAAGGAAATAAAACAAGAAAAGCTAAAAATCAAAAGAAAAGTAAAGAAATAAAACAAGAATGCTAAAAATCAAAAGAAAGTTGCATGTAGACACATGGAGTGTGTGCATGTGGTTCCCCTTCCAATGTTGTTCTATTTAATAGATGGTGAGGAAGATGAGAGGCATTCTTGCATTCCATCATTTTGAGATTCTATCTTGCATTCTCTTGGGAGAATGGAGTTCTAAGACTTAGGAGTCACTGGCAGTAGTACGTTGATTGAGGGCTCGGGGGTGGCCAGTTTTAGCAAATCCTTGCACAATTGAGCCTACGGTTGGGTGGAGAGTCGTCCCCAAAACCTTGTTGTCATCTCGCAAATATTGATCACAGATAATATAGGTATGTACTTATTTGTTGATTCTGATTTTAATTAGGAAATTAATTTTATATTTACTTTGGACTGTTACATAGAACAGGTAGCGTGGGCGGAGCAAGGGGGCCAATCCTAGGTCACTAGGACCCAATGGGACTAGGAGCATGGAAAAACCAAAGGGCACAGAGTTAGGCGCTAGAATCTTCGCCCCCAATGTGGTTGCATGCGCCAACATGATCGAAATTTTCCAAACTAGGGGCTTAATGGGCAGATTCACGGTCCTATAATTTCGCCTGTCTGGTGAGACTGTAGCCTAGATTTTCACACCAGTTTTGGGTTTTGGGTGCTCAAGCGAGATTTGGGTCGAATTGTAGAATGATTAGCTATGGTATTAGGCAAAAACTGGTAACATGCATAACTTTCTCAATTTTTGACCAAATGAGGTGCAGAAAGAACCCAGATGAGGGTTTTTGACAGTTTTGGATCCATTGGAGACATGATTTCTATTGTTTGAGCATTATAAATCCATGTAAACACACTTTTGAGCACTTAATGAAAGAGGCCCTGCATTGGAAGTTAGACAAGGAGATGTAGCCCAGGAGAGGGGTGAAATCCTTTATCATGTTTTGTTTTATGTGTTTCAGATATGGTCATTTGTCTCTTTTTGGCTATTAAAAATTTGGTTTAAAATCACTTGTTTATGTGTTTAGTAACTTGATCCATTACCCAAAACACATATAAAAATTTCACTTGAAATTTGTATATCACCTTCAAGTTTTCAATTACAAATTGTTTTGGTATCAGAGCATTAGGTTATTGTGAAGGTTTGATTTGTCTGCAATTGTTTTTATAATTCTTAAAAATTTGAAGCTTAAAAGACGAGAAGGAGAACTTGTGGAGCCAATATATCAAACTGTTTCAAGGAGAAAAAACACACCTCATGCTTCAATAATCATGGCACATGAAGAAGGTCCTAAAGTGATGTTTGAGAATGAAATAACTTTTAGAAAATCATTATTTGAGATTTCTGAAATGGTAAAGGTTCTTTATGAAGAGAGAAATTCAAGGTTATATGGAGAGAGCTCAAAACCTCCAAAAGGAGATGGATGAAAAGGAGACAAGCCTCCAAAAGGGAATGGAGGGAATGGTGACAAACCACCGCCTTCACCGCCTTCACCTCCATCATCCTCATCCTCATCTCCTTCTACTTCTTCTACCCTTCAAAAAAAAAAACCTCCAAATTCTCGAAAGGGACATGGAAAAACACCTTTGCTAAAGCTTGATATTAAGTTTGAATTTCCTATATATGATGGAGAGGTAAATGCTGATAAATTAGATAATTGGGTTTGTCAGATTGAAGTGTATTGTAGGATACAAAGAATCAAGGATGATGAGCCCAAGATTCAACTTGCTTCTCTTAGATTGGAAGGTGCAACACTTATTTGGCGGGAAGCCAAAACTGAAAGGACATGAAGAAACATGGTAAGGTTTTATCCACTTGGAATGATTTTTTTGTTGCAATAAGAAGGAAATTTTATCCATTAGGATATATGAAAAAATATATTATGGATTGGAAAAACTTTAGAAAAGATAAGGAGGAAAATGTTCAAAGCTATACTCAAGAATTTAGGAAAAGAGCTTTAATTTTGGGTATAGATTTGTACTCTCAAGATATTTTACTCAAAATACATTGGAGGATTGCATAGTTACTTAGACATACCATTCTCATGTTTAACCCTACAAAACTAGATGAAGTTTGTGTACATGAAACTCATCTAGAGGTAAGAGGGAAAAATGTTTATGAAGAAACTAGTGAGAAGTCATTCAATTATGGAGAAAAAGGAAAAGTGAAATTTAAAGGAAAGGATAAGAAAAATGATATAGTTAAGAAATAAGGAGAAAATATCACATGTAAACATTGTTATAAGGAAGGCCATGATGAAGAACACTCTTGGAAACTGCATCGTAAGACGAGACCCAAAAAGTTTAATAACAAGAAAGAAATGATTGCCACAACTACGCAACAAAATTTAGATTCTTATTCCAGGGATGAAACCAAGATCACAACCATGGGTTTGAAAGGTAAGGACATTGCAAGTAATAGTTCTTCAAATTGTTTGAATGATACTTAATATGAAAAAACAAGAATAGATATTTTCCACATTAGAATCATTTCAAAACATACCAAGATAGATACATTGTTTGAAAGTGGCTCATAAGAGAATCTGATCTCAGAAGGCATTGTAAAGAAGTTGAATTTAAAAACCATTCCTCATCCTAAACCTTATCCTTTATGTTGGGTATGTGAGAATGAAAAATTTCAAGTGACAAGGAAATGCATACTTAGATTTGCAATCACTACAAACTTTCTTGATGATATTGAACTTGATATAGTTTCACTTGATATATGTGGTATTGATTTAGAAAGTCCATATCTTTATGATAGGAGAGCTATTTTTCATCGCCATGAGAAAAGATATCATTAGTTCAATAATGGGATTGAGTACATTGTTAGAGCGCATAACAAGAAACTGTGTTTATCTCTTGTGAATGCTGGGCAAATGAAGAGGATTGTTAATTCTAGTCAGAATTTTGAATTGTTATTGTTCAAGCAGAAAGATGATGAACCTAAAGCCTTTCAAGTTTATGAATCAAGTTTAAAATATGATTTCATTGAGGTTTATAATTCATGTGATAATATGTTTCAAAAGTCTAATAAGTTGCCTCCTAAAAGAGGTAAACAAAATGAAGTGTAATTGCACCAGGATGCTTCATTGTTGAACATTGGTGTGAACAAGATAACAATGTTAAAGCATGCAGAGGTAAAAAAGCATAAGAAAAAGCTTTTTGACAAAGATGAAATTGGTTATAAATTATATTCTTGTGGGTTTCATAATGTTTTGGATTTGAAGAAGGATGGTGCATGGTGATTGTGATAACATTTGGTAAAGAGTCAAGCCAAGTGCAAGGCTAGACATGCTAAGCATCATTATGGAGACAATGCTTAAGGTGAAGTGAATATGAAATTGAATAAGTTTCCATTGATTGAAGGCCAAGGAGGGAATGTTAATATTCATTCAAGAGAAGTTTTCTTTTCTAAAAATCTTCAGAAATTGCAGCAAGATGTCATCTTTAATAGCATGACAGGGACTCCAAAATGAGGGAAAGTGAAGTACCTTCATAAGAAGCTCAAAGTGACAAAAATAAACAAAATCAAATGGGTTGAGGTTGGAAGGGTGAGGGAATTGTACCCTCATCTAATTGTTGACTGAAAATGATATTTTGGAGGTCCAAAAGCTTCCAATGGGGAGGAGTGATCCAAGGGATCAATTTAGTTCTCAAAATTCAAAGTGATAAAATATTCTCAAAACCTATATGATTAGATAGATTTGGGTGAGTTGAATCCAACACAACTCATTTCACTCAAAACCGACATCGTATGCTCCCGATATCGTGTTCTGATCGATTTGGCAAACAAATAAAATTTTTAAGTTTTGGGTTGCAGATACACCTAGTTAGCAGTCTGTACGCTGACTGGACATTTGATTAGGTAGGTGGCTATGTTTATGAGGACCTATGGTTGGATGACACTTGTCTCCTTTTTATTGGTTGTGTTTGGTGTGATTTCATTGGTTGAGTTCTAGACCAATGAGGGAGAGTCACATGGGCCAATCGATGGCTAGCACATGGCCTCCTCTTATTTGAAAAAATTTAGTTTATGGCCAGATCAGGCTTCCATGGTATTCGAACTTGTGACCTCCACCGAACAACAATAGGCCCACACCATTGCGCCACACATTGGTTCTTAACCTATATGGTTAGAACCCCCATTTAAACTTTAGAAAGTGCATAGTTGGGGGAGGGAGTCAGACTAAGCCCTAGCCCCTGACCACCCCAATGGCCACAAGATCGTAGATGGAGGGGCCAAGGGGCTAGGCCTTATCCTGGGCCACAGGCACAACATGCAACACCAAACACCAACTGATTCAATGTTAATACCTAAGACAGAAATGCAGAGGGGGTCGGCCCCAAGGCCACATGATGGGCCATGGAAATAGGAGTGTATGTGGATTAAAGGGGCTAGCCCTAGGTCACCAGAACCCAATGTGATCAAGAGCATGGGAAAACCAAAGGGCGTGATGTTAGGCCTTGGAATCTCTACCCCCAATGCGATCGCATGCACCAATGTGACCAAAATTTTCAGAACTCAGGTCTTAATGGGCAGATTAGCAGTGCTATAATTTCGCCTGTTGGGTGGGATTGTAGGCCAGATTTTCATGCTAGTTCCGGGTTTACGATGCGCAAGCCAGATTTGTAGGCCAGATTTTCACGCTAGTTCCGGGTTTGCGATGCGCAAGCCATATTTGGGTCGAATTGCATAATGACTAGTTATGGAATTGGGCAAAAACTAGTAACAAGCATAACTTTCTTAATTTTTGGACAAATGAGGTGCAGAAAGAACCCAGACGGGGGTTTTCGATAGTTTTGGATCTATTGGAGACATGAGTTCTGCTGCTTGAGCATTTTAATGCCATGTAAACACACTTTTTAGCACTTAATGAAAGAGGCTCTTCATTGGAAGTTGGACTAGGAGACGTAGCCCAAGAGAGGGGTGAACTCCTTTATCATGTTTTGTGTTATGTGTTTTAGATATAATTATTTGTCTCTATTTGGATTTTAAAATTTTGGTTTAAAATCACTTGTTTATGTGTTTAGTAACTTGATCCATTACCCAAAACACATATACAAATTTAACTTGGAATTTGTATATAACCTTCAAGTTTTCAATTATAGATCATATGGAGAGGGAAGACTTCCTTTTTTCCCCAATGTGTGTTTTACCATTTTCTTTTATAAAAAATGTTGGGTGGAGGAAACCCTTAAAAGAACGTGAAATTCCATTCACAACTTTGCGAAGGTCTAAGAGACTACTAAGAGAGGGTGGTATATATCATATGCTCAAATTTGTCGAGGTAGACATCATATTCTTGGATATGTGTTTATAAGAATATCTCCAAGTCTCTTCCAACTTCAATAGATATTTATTATCAAGATAATATTTGGAAGCAATGTCTAGATTATGAACATGTTCCATTTAGATCCATTTTTCATTAATATAAGCATATTATTAGGGATTGTCGGATGAATGCAAGGAATCACCTAAAGAACACCCTTCTCAAAAAGATCAAGATGATTTAGGAAAAGTCCTCTAAATAAGAATAAATTTGAGTTCTCAAGGTGCCTCAAATCCTAACCAAATACATAGATGTGGAAATAGGTTCTAATATCTTTCCTCTTTGACAAAGTCTCCAAAGAGAGATAATGTTTAATCAAGCCTACAATGAGTAAAACTAAAAACACATAAGCCCTTATTGAATCCTTCAGAGCCCATGCGAAAGTTTCTAGAAGAATACAAGAAAAATTTATCACTACAATAAACGATTCTCTTCCTATTAGAGAAAGCTGAAGCACAAACCCTACTAGAAGATCGACCACCAACTACCCTTGCATAAGAATAACATGGAAAATATATGAAGGACATCCACTGAAGTGCAAGCCCTACCAAAATATCCACAACTGACTACCCTTCCAAAAAAATGACGTGAAAAATATACGAAGGACATGCCACTTCATTATGCCAGGACTCTTCACAAGGCCTATGTTAGTTTGAGTTCTTGAAAGTCCTATCTTGAGGTTCACACCAAGAATCTCAAGGTGGTCTCTAGGAGAGACAATGAAGTCAAAAAAAGAGGGCACAAGAGAAATAAGGTATTGATCCAAGCAGGCATTGAACAATTAGTGACCTTAGGGAAGATCATGCTAATATGAGACATTTCCTCCCTTGAATTCTTGAATCGTCAAGGAATTTTATATATAGTAATGATTGTTATAATTAGTTTCTAATTTTGTACTATTCATAAGTATCTTGCTAGTCTCAACCAAACTTAATACTAAGAATCTCCTATATTTTGGTCCACTTTTAAAAATTTAAACTATATGTCAAATCCACTAGCTTAAAAAAAAATCAGCTAGGAGGATTTAATATTTTGCTGTGAAAATCAAGAACATAGGTATGGTTATAGTTTATGTCACACTTCTAATAATTGTGAGGTAAGGTTTTCAATAATGTTGTTGATGCCTATGTCTTATATTAGGGTTCGAGACTAATTGTGAATCTATAAATTTACCATGGAATTATTTTTTATGATTCTTTAAATATAATTCACCATTCATATGGAAGATCTCTCCTCTCAGATGTAAATTTAGGTCATATTTTCAAGCCTATTGAGTCTATCATCAAAAAGAAATGTCTTCATGTTATCAAGAAGAAATGTATTCATGTTATCATGTGAAACAACTCCAAAGAGGATCACATGGCCAATTTGGAGCTAGGGTTAAATAAAGGTGAACTTTGGTGGTAAGAGAAAAGGGGTATGCCCCCTCTTCGTTAAGAGTTAATTAGGAGGCTTACTAATCAAGGCCTAGGAATAATTTTTCATGGTTTAATGTCACATTTTGATACTTCGTAAATTCTGGTTTTTGTTACGTAGGTATTGGAAAATGTACAAGTGCAATATCAAATATTGCAGTGTTTTGTTCAAAAGCTTCAAGGTTGTAAATGGTCATTAATACATGCTCCATTCCAAGGATGTCCATTGGTTTCAACTTGTTTATGTAAATTATATCTCTAAATTGAGTTTTAGCTCAATGTCTTTAAATATAATAGTTATTCTCAGTTCCTATTAAAAAATAATTCTTTGAAGTATGTAGTTTCCACAATTTAAGTGTCTTAATTTTTTTATTTCAAAGTGTTAAATCTTTTTATATATTTAAAAATATAATTTAAATAAAGAGAAATTACAATATTGTAAAAAATTATATCACTTATCTTTTCAAAATGTAAATCTATTTATCTATTTTAAAATGTAATTTAAATAATAAAATTACAATATTGTAAAAAAATATCGCTTAATTCAGGATAATAATAGTTAGGCTGTTCTTTAAAAAAAATAGGTTTTATTCCCTTAATTGGAACCATAGTATCAAAACACATACCTCATAATACATTTAACATTGCGAAAATATTAAAAAATAAAAAATTCAACTAAATTATAACATCATCATCATCATCATCATCATCATTATTATTCTTATTATTAAGTTTCCTCATATAGGACATTGAATTTCTTATCACTTAGATACACAAGAGATTACCAACATAAATTTTGCAAAATATACTACCACCCTGAGACTAAATTATTATTATTAATTAAAAAAATATAATAACTGTATTAAATATATAAAAGATTCACTCCATTTTATTATAAACATTTTTCTTTAGACTTTAATAATAATAGTTTCAAAAAATTATAAATTATATTTATATGGCATTCTCCAATGATATTTAAATTTTCCATTTCGTTGTAACTACTAGCAAAAGTATTCCAAAATAATACATAAAGTACGGAAAAAAAAAGAGCCAGAGCCAATTTGAATGAGCGTTAATGTCATAAAGGCCATTAACAATACTCAAAACGCAATGTCTATCCACCAAAATGAAAATTTATAGTTTAAAAGGATCAACGAGAACTTTTCAAAACCACCTAAATTGACACCTTGCCAATTCAAATATCATACTTATGATTATTAATTTGTTTAATTTTCAGTTTTCATATTTTAAATAGATTTAAACTTTAAAAATATGTATATCTTATAAATTTTATGATAAAAAATAAGAAAAATAGTGGAGTAGATATTGCCTTTTCTAATATTCAAAATAGCTAAATAAATTATTTACAAATAGGTAAAATTTGTAGGGATCTCTCTTGACAAATGGGTAATTGTCGGTTTTTGCTTTTTCACATGTGTTAGCCAAAAAAAATATTTGAAGCCCTGCTCTCTCTAGTTCTATGCGACGTGGTGCTGTGATACCATGACAAAGAATGAAGAGAAATCATGAAATAGAGATTGCTTTGCACTTCCCAATATTTAAAATAGTTAAATAGATTACATTATTCAGACTGAACTAAAATGAGCTAAATGAAACTGAACAAAAACACTTGGATAGATTGTTTTAATGATTAGAATCAAATTCTCCAAACACTTTAACTATACAATTATTATCCATTTTTTTTTTTTTTTTTTTAAATCTTACCACTATAAAAGCTTAAAAGCTCATTATAGGGTTAAACCTAAAAAACTGTTTTTCTATCTGATCATAAATGGACAGTTTTATCGATCATGAAAAAGGTTTCGGCCTAAGTTAAGTATGAACATAGTTTTATCCTCCCCTATGTCTTCTAATTATATAATAATATTGTTAGGAATTCTGTTCTAAATCTATCAATATCAATATCATTAAAATTAAATTTGAATTTTAAGATCAAAAATATTGTTTAAACTTTAAAACTGTCTGTATAACCAGATTCGTACAACTCTATATATATATATATATATATATATATATATATATATATATATTCAAAAAGAGAAAGTTCCATCGAACCATAAAGAAAAAGCTGTTATCTTCAGAAAACTCCACCGACATTTTCTCCAAAATTACGTCATACTAATCTCCGTAGCTCTGTTTTGATCAACTCTTATAGTACATGAGATAACACTACACCAACACAAAGACAGACAGTTACAGGAAAATTTTAATGACTTTGATGTCAGTTTACGTCCGGGTTTGAACCACTGGTCATCTAGAGAAGATGTCAGTTTCCACAAGTCTGCACGTAACGTTACCTAATCAACCGTCTATGAGAGGTTGGTGTCTGCAACACCGGTCATAGTCCGGCAGGATAAGTAACCTACAGGAACTTTATAAAGCGACTGCTTCTAAGGCTTGAGGAAAGCTCAAAGCTGTTTCACAATAGCCATGACAGCTTTGTGAAAATGACTGTGATCACAAAAGTCAAGGGAATAAAATAATTCCATCACAATGTTGGCAAGCCGGTACAAATTTGAGCTTCGGGTTCAGTTTTTTTAATAATTATATATAAAGCATTTAGAACCTCATTCATACAGGCGCACATAACAACACATAACAATGATATTGTGTCTTGCTATTATAAGACGAGAGATTTTCTAGAACATTCACTCCTATAGCATCGCTTTCGTCTATCTTTTCGATTGTACCAATTCTTATGATGGGTTGCCTTCCTGCCCTTCATTTTTTCAGTAAGGAAAAAGCATCTGTTTTTATATTTATATATCAAGTAAATACAGTACATATAACTAATATGGTATAATGTTAATACCATCGGTAACACTAGATGCATTTTTGTCAATTACCCTTAGATCTATCTATATTTGCCTATGTAACCAAGAGTAGTATTAAACAAAAATAATTATATTAAATATTATACAGTGATATCGGGTTTAACGGTAAGTTTTGTTAGGTGAAACCCACGAGATGAGTGTTCAAATCTTATTGAGTATATATATGACCTGTTGTGTCTTGGCTAGAAGAGTAGGCGACCCCATAGCAGATGATCTCCCCTCTTGTTGGGGCATAAGTTTCCGGCTATTGTGTGGCTTGTAGGCGGTTGCACATAGCCTAGGTTTATAGTGTAGGGTTGCACATAGCCTAGGTTTATAGTGTAGGGTTGCACATAGCCTAGGTTTATAGTGTGGCTTGCAGGCGATTGCACATAGTCTAGGTTTATAGTTGCAGCTAGTTAGATTTGATCTTGGGTCTGTTCAAGATAACTCTCACCAATTATGGATTATCCTAGATTAAAAAAAAAAAAAAATTATACTTATTCTATTTTAATAAAAATGAAATACATTTTTCTCAATTATACCTTAGATCTATCTATATGTGCCTATGTACCCAAGAGTAATATTAAAAAAATAATTATGCTAAATATTGTTCCATTTAGTTCAAAAGTGAAATACTGTGAACCAAATTACTATCCGTAGCGGTGTCAGCATATCCTAATTACTAGATGTTTCTAGATGTTTTTGCTATTTTAAGTAATAGCATAACCCTAAGCAGGAGAAGCGAACCTCTAGGATGTTATTAAATAATTTTTTATTTTTTAATTTATGACTGTATTATTATTGGTGTATTTTTTTAATTCCATATATTTTACAGACAATGTTTCTTTCAGAGTCAGATAACTTCTTTTATTATTAAATAAAACATTAATCAAATGATGGTGTCAGTGGTGAAAAGAACTCTGACGGTTTTTTTCATAGAAATAAATCTGGGTTGAAATCCACATCTATATTGTGATTAAACATGGAAATAACCTCTATTTTAACATCACTACATAATGTGAAAAATGATCATTTATCTATTTAATTAATTAAAGGTTAGGTATTAAAAACATCTTAATAATGAAGAATGTTAAATTCAATTATATAACAAGGTATCGCCAATAAATCAATAAAGAAGAATATTGCATTCATTTGTATGACATGGTAGCATAAATAAAGATGATGACACCGAATCTTATGTCAAGTGTATAGGTAGTCACAAATGTAATTAGTCAATGCATATGTGTGAAAATGAGGGTTAACTAATAAAAATATTGAAATGAATAAAATTTTAATCTCGCATAAATTTTGTTTGTATCATAATGATAGTGTGACATTATTATATAAAAACAACTTTCTATAATTGAAATTGTGAAAAGGAGAGGGTTAACTAATAAAAACATTGAAATGAATAAAATTTTAATCTAGCTTAAATTTTGTTTGTATCATAATGATGGTGTGCCATTATTATATAGAAACAACATTGTATAATTGGAATTGTACTTCAAGTTGAATGCTTAATAATATTCATTATGAAAAATCTCATGAGAAAAATGAAATACAAATCTTATTACATAATAGAAGTTAAAATCAAAAGGACTTCCTTATATTTTTGAAATCATGAAGATAGAGATCTTATTACATAGTAGAAGTTAAAATCAAGAGGACTTCATTATATTTTTGAAATCATGAAGATAGAGACATATGATTTCCATGTTTATTTATAGCTTATTTGTTTTGTATTCTTTATGCACAAATCTTATCCATGACATAATATAAGTTAAAATCACAAGGACTTCATTATATTTTTGAAATCATGAAGATATAATCAAATGATTTCCAATTTTATTTATAGCTTCTTATGTTTTGTATTCATTGTGAAGCTTTTATAGCTACAACACAAAATTAGATTCAAGCCAAAACATAATGGAGACTTGTCAACAAATAAAATCAGTGCATGGTGGTGAATTTGAATATTTTGCAAGCTAAAATTGTTATAATTAGTCTTGCCATAGGTAGAGGTTAGAGACAATTTGTTTGTTCAATATGATCTATTTAGTGACAATGGTCACGAGAATAATAATATTGCAATGAATTCCAGGGAAGTGATGGCAGCGTGAGACCCTCAACAAAAATAAAATTTCTTCTTAGAGTGTAGTGGGAATATTAACCAAGTTAATGTTATCTCTAAATTGGGAAAGAAATTTGTTAGGTTTGAATTGAGAAAGAGAATGAGTATAGTTAGATTACTAGGAAATATGTTTAGAGAAACCAAACTAGTGGGATGAGTTGAAATATTGTGGAAGAATTTGATGGCATCTCCCACATCATCAGTCAACAATTGTTTTCCCTTATACCCATTAGTGATAATAGTGTGGAGGTTCACAACTACTACTTACTTTGGCACCTTGAAATTTGTCTTAAACTTCATTCTCTGGTTTATTCAATTTCACATCTACCATGTCAAGCATAGATTGAAATATGTGATCCACAAGGGAATGAAATATAAAGGAGTTTGAGAATCTGAATTGGTGAATTAGGAATTTAGAATGGCATGGCTTTCAATGTGGAAAAAAAGTTGTTTGATACATATCAAAGAGGAATGTATTTTCACCGTTGTATGATGAGTAACATTGCACACAAGTTTGAAATGAATATTGGTTGAGTGTGCATAGAATCATATGGTATGTGGAATTTGATTATGCTCATTTTCACTTGAAAATACCACACACCATTTAAATATTATTAGTTCCATTGAACCATTATAATGATTGTAATGCATGTTTGTTACATAGATTCATTTCAGCTTTTGTTGTAAATTATTTATTTCTTTATTTTAAAAGTTGTAAAAATCATTAAAATTACGTGGTCAATTAATATCAAGGATAATTATCATTTGCATTATATATGAAAATTTTCTAACTCTGTTGTAGCGGCTACAACCACCCTCCAAAATTTTGCCTTAGCTTTGTTTTGGAGCCTCCCTACAGACCATCCTCAATAGCATGTCTTGCATTGTCAAGCACATCAGCTTCAGCAGTTTCATAGGGTCATGTCAGTCTGTGCATGCAAGTCTGTTCCATCCTCTTCATAGGTTGATTTCCAGACTTAGTGTCAATTGTTGGTTGAGAAGTTCCCTCTGGGAATTGCACAATTTTGGAGGGGAACTAGCCTTGCCTCCAGAAATTGTGCAAACCGAGTTGGACACCCAGCTGGGCTCCAGAATTGCTCAAACCTTCGTGACAGTCTTCCTCTAAAAAATTGCGCAATTCATCCTAGGACAACTACTTAGCCCAGAAATTTCGCAATTCAAGGTAGCAATCACCTGTTACTCCTAGAGATTCTGCAATCCCTCTAGGATAGCTAGCCTAGCAGCTAGCAGAAATTGTCCAAATCTAGCCAGGCAGCTTGTTCGTCTCAGAAATTGCGTAATGCAGTCGGACAGGCTTCCCTGAGCAAATTACAAGTTATGACCCAGGACAACTGCTCAACCCAGAAATTGCGCAATCCTAGGAGACAATCACCTATTCCTCCCAAAAATTGCACAATCCCTATGGGTCAGCCATCCCCACTCAACCCAGAAACTGTGCAAATTTTCATCCCAATCTCGCAAACCGATGCATATCCCTTTAGGTTGACCGGTTCCCTTCGTGATGGAGCAAAACTGATTTGGATGCATGGAATTCTTCTCCCAAGGAAGCATGCAAAGGAATCCCTTGATTCAAGGATCTATTTTTAGCCATTAGAGGTTGCATGCAAGGATCATTTCAGAAACCTCCTGCTAAGTGTCGCTTCTCCTAGATTTGTGGCATGCACATCACAACCTCGATCTTATCAAAACTCATCAATCGAAATCTGTAGAGCTCATTCCTCACATCGACCTTATAATTCTAACATCCCACATTGCATCTAAGATTCATCAGCACATTCAGCTCAGTTGTTTTGGGGTAAGCCCAATTTTCATGTCTTGTGTTGCATTTTTGTTGCTTTTTGTATTTTGCTTTGTGTGAGTGTTGTCTCCTTGATTTTAGTGAGTGTTTGCTATCATTTCCATGTATGTTAGCTTGTATAAGCACCATTTTAGTTTTCATTTGCATCTCACTCTTGTCGCATGCATGACACTGTTTTGCACTAGCAGTCGTCGTTGCGGTGACTCGCTTCACACACATGCATGCTTTCCCATTTTCTGTATCTTGCACTTGATGTTTTCATGAATGATCATTCACTCTTGTTTTCACTCATCTCACCATGCATCCAAACTTCTCATGTTTTCAGTCGCCTGTCAGCCGGACCGTGCCTTGCCCGACTAGCACTACACATTTATGGAAGCGGAGACTCTACCTTCCCTCCATAAACTACACAAGTCTAGGTAGGCACTGAACTCCATGCTTGCATTGCCTAATTCTTGGCAGTGTCGTGTTGGCCCCAGAAATTGCGCAATGCAGTTTGTTGGTTGCATGTCACTGCTGACTGAAATTGTGCAATGCAGTTTGCTGGTTGCATGTCACTGCTGACTGAAATTGCGCATTGCACAGTTTCAGTCCTCAGTAAGCCAAGCTGGACTGTACATTGCACAGTTATAGTAGTCAGTCAGCCTCCTAACAATTGGGATTGTGCCTTGCGTAGTTTTGGCATTTAGTCTCCCGACATCCCAGCAAAAATTGTGCGACCTTCATGATTAGTCATACAGGTATGTTGCAAGTCAGTTCTCAAGTTCATTTAATTTTTCGACTGGCAGATTACTTGCCATGAGTGTTTCCATGTCTCTAGATATCGCAGGTGTTCATCTACCTCTTAGTAGTACAGGTACAATGGTTCCCAGGAGAGCAAAGTCAAAGACACCTCTTAGAGCACATTGTGGGATGGAGTCGATCAAGTGTCTATGAACTTGCCTAGCCATGAAGAAATAAAGTTGTTCATAGGAAAGGACATAAATATATGTTGGCACTAGCATCACAACAAGTAGCACCATGAACAACAATTAAAGGCAGCATACCGAATGCGATGAACGAAAGAGGAAGGTTGTTGAGAACATAGTGCCGGAACAAAGTTACAAGCTCAAGAAGATCCACATGTGATGAAAGCAACTTTGGAGACTCAGGCTATGAGGTGAAGCACGACATGAAGATCACACGAAGGCAAAGAACGAAACAAAGAAGGAGTTGCATGTGCTGAAGCAACAACTTAAGGAAGAATAGGGGCTGCATAGACGAGAGAATGAGTTGCAGTAGGAACATGTACAACAGAGGGAGCAACATTCACTCATGGATAAAACTGCATCCATACAACTTATAGATCCATTCAAGCAACTGGCACAGAGCAGACATGGTGAGCGGTGTTGTTGATCGAATGCAAGGGAATTCAGTGGTATTCATGTCATTGTGCACACTCATGCAATCCTACCCATTCAACACACTCACCGAGGTGAAGACAAGAAGCAAGTACGACTGGAGCTGAACATGTACCTCGACAAGTTGATGTGCATGGCCACTGGCACATGCTTGGAGAGCAGTTTAGAAACTATGCATCAAAATGTTTCTGGTTTGGTCACACCAGGATGACCATGTGCATGCTATCAAATGAGTTGGACAAAGGAGCCATATCAGTGCACTCAGGTGCAACGAAGGCAAGAGTTCATTTTAGCAAGATGTCACTATGGAGTGCATGGACACCATCACAAACAACCAAGCTTGGCATCATCTCACCACGTTTGACCATCACAAGAAAGTCAAAGAGTTGGTCTCACCACAATGGTCCGAGCGTCAGTGATGTCTAGCATGGATTGCTCAAGCCATTTTGTCTCACATGGGCACATGTGCATTGTAATGTAACGTCTTGTCAAGTGGAAGTTCAAGTGTCGATAGTTGAATGTAACAATCATAGAGTAGATGAAGAGTCATGAGGGTAGATGAATTGTCTCAAAGGGGAATGTCAAGGGTCACCCAACCCTTTGCTATAAACAGTCCCTCATAACTCGTTGTATAGGATTTTTGTCAACCAAGCTTCTGATAGGACTATCTTAGAGAGAGCTTGGACAGTATTGTAACGAGCCTTGGCTTCTCTACTGTATAGAGCTAATATATCTCTTTGGAGGAGCAGGCGGTTGTGGCTGTAACATTCCGCTATCAGAACTAGTGGTTTGACATGGATTTATTGTACAACTGGAAATTACACTTCTTAATATAACAGAGCTAGCACATTTCATGCATATGTTGTATTGTATTCTATGCTATCTGGTTTACTCTAACTGATATATGTATTTTTTTGCTTACACATGCATGTATGGACTATTCTGAATAAGTATGTATGAATATTTCTCAAACGTGTTGTTGGTTTAACCATCGCTTTGGATTGCTAACTAACTTGCCTTCCATGTTGTGGTGCATCTTTGCTTGTGTGTTCCCCTCTTAACTCTGTGCTATCACAGGTTTCCAAGGGGCACACTCATCTCAACCCCCATGTGTTATAACCTCTCATGCACCTTCCTTGGCTTGTTGCAGCTGTCACACCCTTGCTACCAATAGAGACATCTTACTTGCCTTTGTGGGAAATCATAGTTAAGGCATTATCGTATGACCCACCGCTGGGACTCCTGCACCAAACGGTGTGAGGTCTAATTGGGACTTCTTGTTGGGGAGATCTTCTTACATGTTGGCGGGTCCAACATGAGCAACATTTTGGCACTAGAAGGAGGGCCAGATCACAAGGTGAGTCCTCACATATGTTTTGAATCTCTAAATATCTGTCATGACTAACTACCAAGTTCCTCTTCCAGAGTGTATGTCTTATGGAAACGACTTCATTATCTTGGAAGAGCTCTCATATAACTTGTCACATAAAACATTTGATGGTGGAGACCACGTAGCCTTGGTTAGGTAGACGGCCAGAATTGTAGGCTCATGCGAAAGGCATGGAATCTTTGAAGAGTACATGACCTGTGCACTGGTCATCTACATGCTTCGAGGGCCCCCCATGCACTAGTGTTCCATGCTGCCCAAAAAATATATTCATTCTCTTGCTCATCTGGTTGTAGAGATAGACCATGCTTTCAATCACTTTAACCATAAAGCACTTGATCAAGAAATTCTTAAATTACAAAAAGCACTCGATGAATTCGTTAATCAGTTTCACACACACTTTTGTAATCTTTCATACCAATTTCCTGAAGATGAAATTGATTGGGAATTTCTTTATGAAAGATTTGAGTATCTTATTCACATATCTGAACCCTGCTCAACACACTTTAGTGATGGAGTTGCGCAATCACAAGCAAGCACAGTTGCTGTAACAAGTGACTGTCTACCTACATCTGCTCAAACAACTCCACCACTATGGAGTGATGTGGGAGATCATGCACACACATCTATTGAACTTTCACATCCTCCCACCCCACCTGCTCTTGATATCTGCACAGATTTGGCTTGCAAGCCTGTTGGTTGTCATGTGGATTCATTCCCTAAACCTCCATCTCTACATTCTGTTGATCCTCTAGATTGTACTATCTTGTGTTTTCCCATTCCAGACTCCTAACCTGTTGTGAATGAGGATCAAGTTGTCGACGAAGTTGGTGTTATGCAGCCAACCTGCACCATCATTCATGATGAATGTGTGTGGGAATATAAAAAAGAACTCGCAGTGAAGGATGACTCCCTTCCAGCTGTGCCTCATCTGCTTTATCTTGAAATCCCTTGTGATTCTACCACTATTGATTTCCCCTGTGAAAATCCATTTTCAGATGTTTCTACTTTTGATCATTCACATGACACGTCGGATGTCAGTCTGTCATCAAAGTGGAGAGAGGACACATCTTCCTCCAAAATTTTGTCCAATCTATCATCTGTCATTTCTGAAAACACTGAGGGTGAACATCTTTTCTTCTCATCTACCCCTCTACCCGATTCATCAAATCATGAGGATGCCAACAAACATCTTGAATTTTCTTATCTTGGTTGTCATGATATCTCTACTTCTTCCTCTGATCACAATGTTGATTCAATCGTTATTAATTTGTCTAAGACACTGGTCTATGACGATATCTGTCAACGAAGTCAAAATCCCACAGAATGTCGAGGCACTTCAGCTCGAGCTGATGGTTATGTTAGGTCCTTGCTGTCCTGAGGATGGTTTCACTTTTGGTCAGGAAATTGTTGGGACACTCAAGGCTCGTCATCACTCTCTACTTTGCATTGAAGATCAACCAAACACCTAGATTTCGCTTCCTCCACTCGAACTACACTATCCCATCGCTCATGCATTGGAGGAATCTTACACATCAAGCACACATACACAACATAAGTGGTCTACCTTTCTCACATTTACTTGCATGACACAATCAAGAGAATGCATACACTCAACATCTGCACAGAGTGTAGTACAACACCATGGAAGCTCCATTGCGTGCATGTCATGTGCTTTCATTCATCTTTGTTTTGTGGTCACTTGTAAGCTCAGAGTGTGCTTGTATTCACTGTTATATCTTTCTTGTTTGCTGGTTCGCATAACTCTGTTGCTCGTGAACTATGCCTTCACCAACATGGGTCGACCAATGCGCTGATGGCTGCATTAGAAATATCACTTCACGTGATCAAGCCCATGCACTATTAGCTTAGGAGTAGGAGTAGTGTTTTCTTTTGAGTTGATTGCTTGCATGCATGTCTTCTTCTTTCTTTGTGTGTTTGTTTTCTTACTCGCTTTGCTTTCACATTTGTTTCTACTTCTTGCTTTTCTTTTTGGTTTGTTTGCTTGTTATTGTCCATAGGTTAGCTTCGCATGGACCGTGTGTGACTCTTGAAACAAGCTAGGTAAAGTACAAGAGGACTTGTACAACTATCAACATTTGGTTATCTGTTGTCCACTCTCTTATGTAATAACTTGTTCTCTGTTCAAAGTGAACCTTCATGAAAACACAACGCATGCGCGCTAACTAGTGTCACCTACTCTAGTCAGTTGTTTTTGGGTTAATCCTTGTCAACTCAGTCATGTAGAGTAAGGTGAGGGGGGAAAACCTTAACAAGCATGTCAGAGATATACATAAACTACTTCTCTAAAGGAACAACCTCTTCTGTTGTCAATAAGTCAAGATCCCTCTTCTGCCTCTAAAAAGAAATAAAAAATAAAAAGTGATATGCATAATTATGAAATGAAAAATGAAAAAAATGAAAAACTGAATTTTTTTTGAAAAAATGAAAAATGAATAAGGCGAAATAAGAGAAAGGATTCATGCATAGAGAGGTGACGCAATTAACTTTGCTGGGGTACTGACTAGGCTCACTGGTAGTGGATCGATGCTTGTGTCCATGCGTGACTCTGCCGAGGTACTATCGAGGCCTGCGGGCAGCGAAGCAACACCAAAGATGAAACTAAGACTCTGACGACTATACTTATTGTGCATTAATATACCCCTCAACCCCAATCGAAACAACTTTGTTGGCTTGGCTTGGAATGTGTTTCAATCGACCAAGGTCTTGGTAGATGCTACATCTTACAATCAAGAAAGTGTTAAAACCAAGATGACCAAAGAACTGAAAAATACTTCCGGAGGTGTTAGCCTTGCTTTTCACAAACAAGGTCCATTCAGGGAGCTAAAGTTCTGGCAATGTGTAACCAAGTATTGTAGCAGTTACAAGCACCCTCCAGAAATGTTCCTTAGCTTCGTTCTAGATCCTCCCTACCAACCATCCTCAGTAGCATGTCTTGCATTGTCAAGCACATTAGCTTCAATGGTTTCATAGAGCCATGTCAACCTATTCATGCAAGTTTGTTCCACCCCCTTCACAGGCTGCTTTCTAGACTTAGTGTCAATTTCTAGTTAAGCAGCTCCCTATGGGAATTATTCAATTGTAGAGGGGAACAAGCCTTCGCTCCATAAATTGTGCAAACCCAGATGGACACCCATTTGGGCTCCTGAATTGCGCAATTATTCCTGACATTCTTCCTCTAAATAATTGCACAATTCATCCTAGGACAACTACTCAGCCCAGAACTTGCGCAATTTTGGGAAGCAGTCACCTGCTACTCCCAGAAATTGTGCAATCCCTCTGGGATAGCCAGTCCAATAGCTAGAAAAAATTTCACAAATCTAGCTAGGCAGCCTGTTCCTCTCAAAAATTGTGCAATGTTGTCAGAAAGGCTTCCTTGAGAAAATTGTAAGGTCTAACCTAGGACAGCTACTCACTCTAGAAACTTTGCAATAATGAGAGACAATCACTTGTTTCTCCCAAAAATTGTGCAATCCCTCTGGGATAGCCATCTCTGCTCAGCCTAGAGACTACACAGATTTTCATCCCAGGCTCAAAGACAGATTCATGTGCCTTCAGGTTGACTGGTTCCCTCCGGGACCGAGCAAAATTGATTTGCATGCATGGAGTGCTTCTGCCAAGGTAACATGTAAAGGCATCCCTTTATTCAGGGATCTACTTTTAGCCGTTGGAGGTTACATTCAAGGATCATTTTAGAAACCCCCCGCTAAGTGTCGGTTTTCCTAGATTTCTGGCATGTGTGTCACAACCTCGATTTTATCAAAACTCATCAACCAGACACTACAAATCTCATTCCTCACATCGACGTTGCATCTCTGACATCCCACATTGCATCTAGGATTCGTTGGCACATTCAACTCAGTTGCTTTGGGGTAAGCCCGCTTTTCATGTCTTGCATTGTGTTTTTGTCACTTTTTTTGTTTCGCTTCATGTGAGTGTTGTCTGCTTGATTTCAGTGAGCACTTTCTATCGTTTGCATGTATGTTAGCTTTTATAAGCACCATTTTAGCTTTCATTTGCATCTTGTTGTTGTCACATGCATGACACTATTTTTCACATATGGTCATCGTTGCAGTGACTCGCTTCACGCATATGCATGCTTTCACGTTTTTTGAATCCTGCACTTGCTGTTTGCATGAATGATCATTCACTTTTGTTTACACTCATCTCACCATGCATCCAGACTTCTCATTTTTTCATTCGCCCATTGACCAGACTGGGCTGCCTTGGCCCAGATTGTGCCTTGCTTGGCTAGCACTGCACATTTCGGGAAGTGAAGACTCTGCCTTCCCTCTAGAAATTGCACAATTCTAGCTAGGCACTAACCTCTAGGCTTGCATTGCGCAATTGTTGGAGACAACGTCTTGTTGGCCCCAGAAACTGCCCAATGCAGTCTGCTGGTTGCATGTCACTGCCCACTCAAATTGTGCATTGCACAGTTTCAGCCCTTAGCAGACTAGGCTAGACTTTGAATTGCACAGTTATAATAGTTAGTCAGCCTCCTGATAGCCTGAACTATGCCTTGCGCAGTTTTGGAAATCAGTC
This sequence comes from Pinus tabuliformis, assembly GCA_031772625.1. NCBI lineage: Eukaryota > Viridiplantae > Streptophyta > Pinopsida > Pinales > Pinaceae > Pinus > Pinus tabuliformis. Next base: position 488,947,410 of record CM062818.1, read on the forward strand.
TCCCGACCTCCCGACGGAAATTGCGCGACCTTCATGATTAGTCACACAGGTATGCTGCAAGTGAGTTCTCAAGTTCATTTCGATTTTCAACGGACAGATTTCTTCCCATGAGTGTTGCCATGTCTCCAGGTATCTCAGGTTTTCATCTGCCCCTCAGAATTACAGGTACAATGGTTCCTAGGAGAGTAGAGTCGAAGACACCATTTAGAGCACACTGTGGGATGGAGTCGATCAAGTGTCTATGAACTTGCCTACCCATGAAGACATCAAGTTGTTCGTAGACAAGGACATCAAGATATGATGGCAGAAACATCCCAAAAAGTAGCACCATGAACAACAGTTGAAGGAAGCATACCGGATGAGACGAATGCAAGGCGAAGGTTGTTGAAAACACAAAGGCCGAACAAAGTTGCAAGCTTAAGCAGATCCACTTATGATGAAAGCAACTTTGAGAATCAGGCTATGAGGTGATGGCACAACATGAAGATCACGTGAAGGCAGAGAACGAAACAAAGAAGGAGTTGCATGTGCTGAAGTAACAACTCAAAGAGGAACAAGCGCTCCATAAATGAGAGAATGAATTGCAGCAGGAATAGGTACAACATAAGGCACAACATGCACTCATTGATAAAACTGTGCCCGTACACATTATAGATCCATCCCAGTAGCTGGCACGAAGCAGACATGGTGAGCAATGTTGTTGATTGCATGTATGGGAATTTAGCAGTATGCATGTCATTATGCACATTCATGTGATCCCACCCATTCAGCACACTCACCAAGGCGAAGAAAAGAAGCATGTCCGAATGGAGTTGAACACGTACCTCGACATGTTGATGTGCACGGTCAGAAGCACATGCTTGGAGAGTAGTGTATACACTATGCATCAACATGTTGCTGATCCGGTCACACTAGGACGACCATGCGCATGCTATCAGACAAGTTGGATAGAGGAGCCATATCAGTGCACCCAGATGCAATGAAGGGGAAGATTTTTCTTCAACAAGATGTCACTATTGAGCACATGGACACCATCACAAACAACCAAGCTTGGCATCAGTGGACCACCTTCGACCATGATAAGAAAGTCAAAGAGTTGGTCTCACCACAACGGTTCGAGTGTCAATGATGTCTTGCATGGCTTGCTCAAGTTATTTTGTCTTACATGGGCACATGTGCATTGTAATGTAATGTCTTTTCAAGTGGAAGTTCAAGTGTCGATAGTTGAATGTAATAGTCATAGAGTAGATGAAGGGTCATGAGGGTACATGAACTGTCTCAAAGGGGAATGTCAAGGGTCACCCCACCCTTTGCTATAAATAGTCCCTCATAACTCATTCTATAGGATTTTGGTCAGCCAAGCTTCCAATAGGACTATCTTAGAGAGAGCTTGGAGAGTACTGTAATGAGCCTTGGCTTCTCCACTATGCAGAGCTAGTATATCTCTTTGGAGGAGTAGGTGGTTGTGGCTGTAACATTCTGCTATTGGAACTAGTGGTTGGACATGGATGTATTGTATGACTGGCACTTACACTTCTTAATATAATAGAGCCAACACGTTTCGTGCATATGTTGTATTGTATTCTATGCTATCTAGTTTAGTCTAAATGATACATGTATTTGTTTGCTTATGCATGCATGTATGGACTATTATGTATAGGTATGTAAGAATCTTTTTGAAACATTTTGTTGGTTTAAACATCGCTTTGGATTGCTAGCTAACTTGCCTTCCATGTTGTGGTGCATCTTTTCTTGTGTGTTCCCCTCTTAACTCCATGCTATCACAGGTTTCCAAAAGGCACACTCATCTCAACCCCCATGTGTTATAACCTCTCATGCACCTTCCTTGGCTTGTTGCAGCTATCACACCCTTGCTACCAATAGGGACATACTACTTACCTCCGTGCGAAATCACGGTCAAGGAATTACCATACGACCGACTGCTCGGACTCCTACACCAAACTGTCTGAGGTGTAATTGGGACTTCTTACCAAGGAGATCCCCTTACATGTTGGCAGGTCTAGCATCATCACAAACTCACAGCCCATGAGGTGTAGAGAAGACAATGATAGAGTGTACTATTAAGCCACTCTATGATGTGAAGGTCATCGATTTGAAACTTCATGGGGAGAAATATGGTCATGTTAAGGGTCGGTGTGGCCGAAGCCAGCTGAGATTCCTAAGTGATTTTGATGGCTTAAATGCCCCTGGGAGGGAAAATTTTAAGAACCACCCTAAATTTATATGTATAATAAATGAGCGAATCCCCATGATATATATGAAAAATGGGAGGCAATTTTATCACTAATATATATATATATATATATATATATATATATATATATATATATATATATATATATATATATATATATATATATATATATATATATATATAGATATATATATATCTTTTTGGCAAATCTCTCACCAGATTATATTACTTGTAAAGTCATGGCGAATTTTTCACTGAATTATAAAATCTTGTAAGATCTTGGAAAATCTTTCACTGAATAATAAAAAATTGTGAAGTCTCAGTGAATGTCTTGTTAAAGTATGAAACCATATATGATAACAATAAAACATATTCATTAAACTGTAATATACTAACATACATGTTTGGAAAAAAGAAACATAATTTTCACTTCCCACAAACAATGTTGCAAGTTTTAGTGGCCATGTTTGTCATGGTAGGAGAGATTAATGTTTTCTCTACCATTTTTCTCAAGCTACCACCTTTTCCAAGCTATCAAATTTCTTTTTTATTCCATAGACTCCAACTGTGAGATAAAAAAAATACACGTCAAGTTTGTTTACCCCAACATGCCAACAAGTAGCAAGCCCCAACTATATAATATAATGAAGTAGTAGGTATCCCAAAGGCCTGAAGGGGATCTAATGGAAAGAAGTGTCCGTTGTCAAAATCCTTCCAATCAATATATAAATATATAAATGTAGATTTATTATTATTTTAATTGCAAATCTTCAATTAAATAATAAAATTTAATTACGTCTCTCGCAATCTAAATTTCTTATTAGCATAATTCACTACCTTCATACCACTTTTAACAACGTTGTAACATGTGGATTAATTTCATTTCTGGTGTATAATCTCTGCCTTTTATGACAATATGGTGCAGTGACCCAACCCCTACAGATCATTACGACAAACTAAGAATAGCAGAGAAAATGAAAGGTTGTACAAACCGGCATATTTTTCAAACAACTAATCCAAGATCACTACCTTAACCTTTTCATGAAAATATCATATTGAAAATGTTTGAAAAATGGTGGGAAATCTAGGTAGTGACTCTCTCTCTTCTACGAGGGTGATGCAGAAAAAGTTAAGATTTCATTGTTTTGAATATTTTTTGTTAAATCAGAAAAACCAATATTAATGGAGATATCGGTATTTTTTACTAAATTTTGTGAAATGACTAAATGTAACTTTAACCATTCACCTTAATATTTTTTTTTACAATATAATTTCCCAAGTCTATTTAATATCTTCATTATCACAAAAACCAACCTATATCCATCTTAACTCCACATCTACCACTCTTAGAGGGATGAAATCTATTTATCCCTCCCAGCACTTGGTAGACCCGGAATTAAAATGGATCTAAGCTGATAGAATTTCCCCTTTAAATATTCTATGCTCACATGAATACCATGGTATTACCATCGGTCAATACCATGGGTTATCATAAACCTGGAGCTTAAAAACTACTATTAGTAATCTATAAAAATTAATAATTGATTTTTATTTTATTTTTTTTATTTTAACCAAGTTAAAATGTTTAAGTGACATTAAATTACAAGATCCATTTTTACTCTTGATCTACCAAGCCCCAAGAGGGATCAATTTTTTTTCACTCTATGTTAGTTTGCATATCACGATATTTGATCCAGAGTAAAGATGGATCTATGCTAGTTTAATTCCCCCTTTAAATAGGCTGCATTCCATGTGAATACCATGGGTCAATACCATGTGCCATTTTTATTTTTATTAATACTAATATTAGGGTTAATAATGTTTTTTCATGGTATTAATAATAATTTGGCCCATGGTATTTGGCCCATAGGCTTCACCTAAATATAACACATTTTTTGAGTGTTCGTAAATATAAGGTGGCTTATGGAGTACATATAAAAATGTTTTATTTATTTAGCATACCTCTCGTTTATTTATATTTTTATTAATTTACCATACCTCTTTTATAAAAATGGTATTTGGTCCTTCAATTAAATAAAACCTCTTTTTTGAGCCTTCTTAAATAGAAAGAGGGTTATGGACTAAATATAGAAAGAGGTTTTATTTATTTACCATACCTATAGTTTATTTATATTTTTATTTATTTACCATACCTTTGAAGTATAAAAAATAAGTTTTATTTATTTACCATACCTCCACTTTATTTATATTTTTATTTATTTACACGCTTGCATGTTCATAAATATAAGGTGACATATGGAGTAAATATAAAAATATGTTTTATTTATTTACCATATCTCTAGTTTATTTGTATTTTTATTTATTTACCATACCTTTGGAGTAAGTATAAAAAGAGATTTTATTTATTTACCATACCTCCACTGTATTTATATTTTTATTTATAACTATCATAAATACATTTTCTTGAAAATGAGGGCGAATGGAAGATTGTAACTCCTAATTTCAAGGGCTAAATTTATTTTTTTACCCTCTCCTTAAAATAAGCTGGGCTAACCTCCATACCTAATCTTTTTATAAAATAAATTTGAGGCCATTTGTAACAATGTACTATGATACAAAATATTCGCCCAATAAAAATATAAAACCCCTTAATTTAGACGAAGGGCGAAAATTCACCCCTAAAATTTTCCATGGCCCCTGGGTAGTGGTTTCTCAAGACACATGGCAAGCCTAATGTAATCTTTCATGAACTCATACCACATGACAAAAAAAAGAAGAAGAAAATTGTCTAACTCATCATTTCGAAGGACCATTGGGTCTTGAAGGATAACATGCTTGTTTATGTGTGAAATAAATGAGCTCTTAGTGAATCATTTAAATATGTTCAGATCATACCTCAAGGAAAAAAGATAATTTCAACTAAAATTGCTTATATATTTATTTTTTAAAAGATGATAAAATCTACTAGAGTTGAGTGGTCAATCAATAGTGAAGACAATGATCAATTGCTTTTTAATGTTTAATCAATAGTGAGAGCATAGATTATTGGTCATTATCTATTTGACTTATGATTTCTATTCAAGTAAAAACATGCCATCTAAAGTGACTAGTTAGTGGTTTATTCCACCTAAAATGACATGCTAGCATTTCTTAAGGGGACATACTTTCAAACCTACAAGATGTCTTTAGGTATTAGGGTTAACTTGCTTCATTATGGTGGAGAAAAATGAGTTCTTAACATATCACAAAGAGTTTGAAGTCATGCTCCAAAATAAAATAAATGGTTTAGTATCCTAAAAATGCTAGTCTCTATTGGGGTCATTGTTATGAACACCTTGAGTAAAGTAATGTCCTTTTCAACAAAATTTATACTTAATACGATACATGAAATCGTATACTATTATCAATTATAGTATAACAATATATGAAGAAAATATATAGATTATTATAAATGATATAAATATTATATAGTAATTAGTTATATTTATTTAAAACTTGAGTAGACCTAATGACTAAGAATATGCATTTACTCCTAAGAGGATAGAGGATGGATTTTGAAGGAGGTAGAGTATGTACACCTCCAATAGTCTTTAGTAGTCAATTTTTTTGGCAGAGATGGATCCCTTGTCCCACAAACAAGGAAGTCTCATACATTAATTTATTATCTATCTTAACTATGACCTTAAAATTAAATCAATATTGTTACTTCTTTGAATAATACAATTAGCACAACCACATTTACCAACGTGATTGATATAAATCTATAAGCCTATATAAAACACATCTATAACCACATTTACCAATATGGTTGATATAGGCGTATATCCACCACCCACCACATTAATAATTATTAGGTGTATCTTCTTAAAGGATTACTATTTCTTATTATTAATAACTATATAAATAATAACAACAACCATGTTATAGTGAATTTATATATTTATGGTTATTATATTAATATTATATTATATATTATGATTATTATGGTGGTTGGTGTATAATATTTTATTAATAAATCAATCGTATATTTCAAACTATAATATAATTCACATATAACATCATAACAATAATAATATTATTTAGTTATTATTAATAATATTTATTTATCAGATATTTATTTATATAATTGTCAATGCTATATATATATATATACTCAAGACATTAATATTATAAACCCAACATATTAATAAACCCAAGAGATTATTATTATAAATCGAAGAGATTTATATTATAAATCTTTTCGATCAATATTATAAATCCAAGGGATTATTAATATTATAGGCCTAAGGGATTAATAAACCCAAGGGATTAAAAGTATAAAACAAAGGGATCAATATTATAATCCTAAGGGATTGATAAACCCAAAGGATTAATATTATAAACTGAAGGGAATATGAATATAAAGTACTTTAATTCAAAAAAAATAAAATTAACTTAAGGGATAAATATTAGAAACCCAAAGAATCAATATTATAAACACAAGAGGTCAATTCACCCAACATATTATTAATATTATAAACTCAAGGGATTAATAAGTCCTAGGGATTATTAATATTATAAATAGAAGAGACTGGTTATAAACACTTGTCATAAATCTAAGGGATTATAAACCAAATGATTATTAATATTATAAACGCAAAGGATTAATAAACCAGAGAGATTAATAAATCCAAGGGATAAATATTTAAACACAAGGGATTATTAATATTATAAGCCTAAGGGATTAGTAAATCCAAATGATTAATCTTATAAACCTCAGTGATTGGTATTATAAACTGAAGGCATTAATTGTAGAAACTCAAGGGATTATTAATATTATAAACCTAAGCGATTAATAACCGTAAGGGACTATTAATACTAAAAACCCAATGGATTAATATTATAAAACCAAAGGATCAATAAACCCAAGATATTATAAATAAAATATATTTTAATTCAAAAAATAAACCCAAGGGATCAATAAGACTAAAACATTATTAATATTACAAACTCAAGGGATTAATAATATTATAAGCCCAAAGGATTAACAATCACAAGGTATTAACATTATAAACCCAAGGGATTATTAATATTATAAACCAAAAGGATTAATAAACCCAAGGGATTAACATCATAAACTCATGGATTAATATTATAAACCTAAGCCATTAATAAACCCAAAGGATTAATAATATTATTAACCCAAGGTATTAATAAAACCTAGGCATTAGTAATATTATAAACCCAATGAAACAATAAACCCAAGGTATTAAAATTATAAAACCAAGGGATTAATATTATAAACCCTTCGATTAATGATATAAATCCAAGGGATTAATAAAAATAAGTGATTAATATTATAAACCCAATGGATTTTTAACATTATAAAGCCAAAGGGTTAATATTATAAACCCAATGGATTATTAATATTATAAATCCAAGGTATTAACAAAACCAAGGGATTAATTATTGGGTGTGTGTTATATTCTTTCCATGACTAGCCCCACACGCTGTACATTGCGAAAGAGGTAGTGGGGGGGTAGCAACCCCTCTTGTTGGGGGGTTTGCATGGGGGCTACCGCCCCTACAGGGGGTCCAGGGCAGTGCTCCTAGATATTTATTTATTTATTTATAATTCGGACCCAATAATAGTTAACCAAAGGATGGGGCAGACCTAAAGATGGTGGAGAGACCTACCCATGGTTTTGTGCATGACTTTTGCACATGGTTTTGGGCATGAAGGTTTTCTTTCCATGGTATTTTGTAGATCTTGTTAGGGGAAGTATGATTATATTGTAATCCAGGGTTAATGGATTGGGGAATATGAATGATTCAACATGTATATATATATATGTATTGTAACATTGAAAGAAATAATGAAAAATCAATCTAATAGTCTTGGTTTTGGGATCTAGGGAAAATATTTGTGTATATTTGTTTTATGTTTTATATGTTCTAAGAATTCGTTTGTAGGTAAATTATGTACAGGGTTAAAACATACACTTGGTATTAGAGTTGTTTTGTCTTCAAGGGGATGCCTTTGCTACTAATGGTTTTGCTCGGGCCTGTGGTAGACCTTGTTCAGTGGGAGATCTGCGGGATTGATTCTTGCGGTGAAAGAAGATGGCGAACAATGGAAATATATATTTTGAGAAATTTAATGGTCAGAGTTTTGAGTTATGGAAGCTCAAGGTGGAATATGTGTTGGTCGATAAAGATTAGTGGATCGCAGTAGATCTGGGTACTAAACCAGTGAAAATGTAAGTAGAAGACTGGGCGAAGTTGGATCAGAAAGAAAATTCCACAATACGATCGTGTATCTCAGATTCAATATTGTTGAATGTGTAAGGAGAAGCTATGGTGAAGGATTTGTCGAACAAGTTAGGGACTTTGTACCAATCTAAGTCTCTGGTGAACAAACTATTCATGCAGAAAATGTTATATAACCTGAGGATGAACGATGTAGATTGGGTGATGGAGCATATAAAACTGTGGTCAATCAGTTGTTATATATTGATATACAAAATTTAGATGAAGATAAGTGCATCAATTTGTTGTGTTCTTTACTCGATTCGTGGTATAGTCTGGTTGTTGCAATAGGTAGCAATACAACTACTAGATTGATGGAGCCTGCGAGTATCCATAAAGTATCATAAAAAAAGGAAATTTGCATGAGCGTTAATGTTATAAAGATGATAAACAATAGTAATAACCCAATTTCTATCCACCAACATTTGAATCTACCAAAATGAAAACGTATAGTTTAAATTGATCAACAAGCACTTTTCAAAACCACTTAAATTGACATCTTGCCAATTGAAATATCTTACTTATGATTATTAATTTGTTTAATTTGATTTGTAATATTTTAAATCGTTGTAATAGTTAAAAATATGTAGGAGTAAAATATGTATACTTCATAAACTTTATGACAAAGAGTGTAGAGAAATCATGGAGTAGAGATTTCTCTTCTCAAAATTCATAATAGCTAAATAGGTTACATTGGAGACATCAACAATAAATAACTGCAGTGGGACTAAACTAAATTAGACTAAGTGAATTGAACAAGGACACTAGAATGGACGGTTTTGACACCTAGCAGGTGGTTGGAATTAGATTCTCCAATACTCTCCCTTAATTACAAAAACATAAAAATTTAATTAAGATGTCTGCTGGTATATGTATCAGCTAGACTTAGAATTTAAAAATTTGACTTCAAATAGATTTACTTTTCTTCTGTCTTCTTCCGGATCCTCTAGCCTCTAAATTGTTTTAGCTTTTTCTACTTGTTGTAGGCTTCAAATTTCAGTTTCTTCATTTGCCCATGCATGTCTTCCATTTTTCCAGCTTGTGTAAGCATGTCCTGGACATCTTCAAAAATAGGCTTTTATGTACACTGCTGCCACATGTGATCTTTTGTTCTGTGATCTTCATCATCAATTTTCTACAACATAAGTTTATAATAAAAAATATTTCTTAATGACTCTAATACCCAAAAATTTCATTGATTTTTTCATGATCCAAATTGTTTTTAAAGCTCATTTCTGCAGCTTCTATGCAGACTTTGTGAAGATAGGGTGCTGCAAGCCATGCTTCAAGAAAATTTAACTCTTCTACATAATCGTTCTATGTACCTGCACACTGAAAAATCCACATTAGAATTAAAAATATTTGCAAAACCACATTGGTTCTGTTCCTTCTTCTCTTTAATGAGAGTTTTCTCGTGTTGCTTGAAAAACAAAATGAAGTTTGATGTGTGACTTGTCATTTTTGAATTGAAAGGTTTGTCGTTTAGTGGAGTATAAAAGAGAACTTTCATAATTTTTTTTTTTAAATGTCGAATCCTCGTTTGCGCAGCTCCGATGGGATTGCTGATTTTTTTACACAGTTTTTTTGTGGCTGAGATGTGAAACTGACGTAATTATCTTTGTTGGTAGATATGCAATTAACACATTTCCTCTTCTTCAGAGGTGCAGAATTCAAGTTGCTTTCACACCTTTTTCTCGGCCTTTCACGAGTCTTGTTTCTTCTTTGTGAATCCAAAAAAAATTGAAGCATTGCTCTCTTTGGAGTTTTATGCAAAGCTCTGATACCATGACAAAAAATGAACAGAAGTCATGGAGCAGAGATTGGTGCTTTGATACCATGACAAAAAATGAAAAGAAGTCATGGAGCAGAGATTGTTGTTCTCATCTCAATATTAAAACTAGATAAATAAATTACATTGGAGACATCAATAAATAACTGCACTGAGAGTGATCTAAACTGGACTAAATAAAACTGAACAAAATCACTTGAGCCCATGTTTTTGACGCCTAACAAAAAGTTGAAATTAAATTATCAAACACTTAACCATAAAATTATTATAAAAAATATTTATGTAAATTTTACAATAACTAAAAGCTTAAAACCTAAAAGACATGATAGAGTTAAACCTAAAAAACTGTTTTTCTATCTGATCATAAACGGACAGCTTTATCGCTCATGAAAAAGGTTTCGTCATAAGGTAGGTATGAACACAGTTTTATCCTCGACTATGTCTTTTAATTATATAATAATATGGTTAGGAATTTTGTTCTAATTAAAATTAAATTTGAATTTTAAAATCATAAAATATGGTTTAAAGCTGTCTGTATAACAGTATAACCAGATCCTTACAATTATATTTATATATATAAAAAGAGAAAGTTATATATATATAAAATGAGAAGGTTCTACCGAAATATAAAAAAAATTTGTTATTTTCAGAAAACTGTACAGACATTTCATATTAATTTTAGGGATTTGTTTTTAGTCTGATTTTTTGGAGTTGTAAGAATGTAGAAAAATTTGAGGTGAAATTTTGATTTGAGTTATTTAAACTAGTTTTTTTATTGTATATGGATTTAACACCCTGAAAAACTTACTACATTTTTATTGTGCAGTGGTTATCCATTAAACTTGTGATTTTAATAAATTTTTACCAAATTTTAGAAAAATTAAATTAGAAAAATCCACCCAAAAATCTTCCAAAAAATTACACTAAAAACAACTGGCTAATCTCCCTAGCTGGGATAAACTCTTGAGATAACACTACACTAACATAAAGACAGGAATCTTAACGACTTTGATGTCAGTTTACGTCAAGGTTTGAACCACTGCTCATCTAGAGAAATGTCAGTTTCCACAAGTGTGCACGTAACGTTACCTAATCAACCGTCTATGAGAGGTTGGTATCTGCAACGGCGGTCACAGTCCGGCAGGATAAGTAACCTACAGGAACTTTATAATGCGACTGCTTCTAAGACTTGAGGAAAGCTCAAAAGTGCTTCACAATAGCCATGACAGCTTTGTGAAAATGACTTTGATCACAAAATTCAAGGGAATAAAATAATCCCATCACAATGTTGGCAAGCCGGTACAAATTTGACCTTCGAGTTCAGTTTTTTTAATAATTATATATAAAACATTTAGAACCTCATTCATATAGGCGAACATAACAATGATCACCTGTCTTGCTATTATAAGATGAGAGATTTTCTAGAACATTCAGTCCTATAACATCGCTTTCGTCTATCTTTTCGATTGTACCAATTCTTCATGATGAGTTTCCCTCCTGCCTTTACATACACTGTATTCTGTAAAAATATTGCGCACCAAATTACGGAAAATGCTATTTCCAACCCCATAGCCTCATTAATGCGGGGCTACATGTGCAGGAGATAGCTACCTTGCGTTTAGATAATAAAAAAAAAACGGCGTAGTACCCACTTCGCGTGTTATAAACTCCTATCTCCTGTGCATGTAGCCCGGCATTAATGAGGCTATGGGGTTGGAAATAGGAGTTGCCCCAAATTACTATCCGTGTCAGTTTCAGCATATCCTAATTACCAGATGTTTTTGCTATTTTAAGTAATAGCATACCCGTAAGCAGGCGAAGCAAACCTCTAAGATGTTATTAAATATTTTTTAATTTTTTAATTTATGAGACTGTATTATTATTGGTGTGTTTTTTTTTTAATTCCATATATATTTTAAGGACACAATGTTTCTTTTTTTAGAGTCACATAACTTTTTTTATGAGTAAATAAAACATTAATCAAATGATGGTATATGAGTACTGAAAAGAACTGAAAGGGTTTTTTCCCAGAAATAAAAATCCACCTTTCTCTTGTGAGTAAACATGGACAAAACCTTTACTTCAACGTCACTGCATCCTGTGAAAAATGGCCATTCATCTATTTAATTAGAAGACCAGGTATTAAAAATATGTGACAATTTTAAATTAGTAAATGCATATGTATGAAAGGGAGGCCAGAAACATAGTTTCCGGAAAAAATAAAATTGATTAATAAAAATATTAAAATGAATAAAATATTAATTTAGCCTAAATTTTGTTTGTATTATAATGCTGGCATATTATTATTATATAAAAAACAATTTTGTATAATTGAAATTATATTTCAAGTTGAATGCTTAGTAATATTCATTATAAAAAATTATACGAGAAAAATGAAATACAGATCTTATCCATGATATAATAGAAGTTTAAATCAATAGGACTTCATTATATTTTTGAAATCATGAAGATAGAGTCACATGATTTCCATGTTTATTTATAGCCTGTCTGTTTTGTATTCTTTATGCGCAAATCTTATCCATGACATAATATAACTTAAAATCACAAGGACTTCATTATATTTTTGAAATTTGAAATCATGAAGATAGAATCAAATGATTTCCAAGCTTATGTATAATTTCTTATTTTTGTATTCAATTCCAAGAATATTTATAGCTTCTTATGTTTTGTATTCATTGTGAAGCTTTTATACAACACAAAATTGGATTCAAGCTCAAATAGAATGGAGTCTTGTAAAAAAAAAAAATTCAATGCATGGTGGTGAATTCAAATATTTTGCAAGCTAAAAATGTTATAATTAGTCTTACCAGAGGTAGAGCTTGGAGACAATTTGTTTGTTCAATACGATCTATTTAGTGACAATGGTCACATGAATAATAAGATTTCATTGAATTCTAGGGAAGTGATGGCATTGTGAGACCCTCATTGGAATTAAACTTTCTTGTTAGAGTGTAGTGGCAATATTGACCAGGCTAATGTTATCTCTGAATTGCAAAAGAAATTTGATAGGTTTGAATTGAGAAAGAGAATGAGTATAGTTACAGTACTAGGAAATATGTTTAGAGCAACCAGACTAGAGGGATGGGTTGAACTATTGTGGAAGAATTTGATTTCATCTCCCACATCATCAATCGAAAATTGTTTTCCCTTATATCGATTAGTGATAATAGTGTGGAGGTTCACAACTACCACTTAATTTGGCACCTTGCGATTTGTCTCAAACTTCATACTTTGGTTTATTCAATTTCACATCTACCATGTCACGCATAGATTCAAATATGTGATCCACAACTGAATGAAATCTAAAGAAGTTATGAGAATATAAATAGGTGCATTAGGAATTTAGAATGGAATGACTTTCAATATGGAGAAAATGTTGTTTCCTAGGTATCAAAGAGGAGGGTATTTTCGTCGTTGTATGATGAGTAAGATTGCACACATGTTTGAAATGGATATTGGTTGAGTGCGAATAGAAGCATATGGTATGTGAAATTTTATTATGCTCATTTTCTCTTTAAAATATCACACACCATTTAAAGACTATTAGTTGCATTGAACCATTATAATGATTGTAATGCATGCTTGTTACATAGATTCATTTTAACTTTCATTGAAATTATTTATTTCTATATTTTAAAAGGAGTAAAAATCTATTAGAATTATGTAGTCAATTAATAGTAAGGGTAATTATTGTTTGCATCATATATGAAAATTGTCTAACTCATTGTCCACGAGGTGTAGAATAGAAGGTGATGGAGTGTACTGTTAAGTCACTCCGTGATGTGAAGGTCACCAGTGTGAAACTCCGTGGGCAAATATCCAATCATGTTAAGGACTGGTGTAGCCAAGGTTGGGTGAGATCCCCATGTGATTTTGTTGGCTTAAATGTCCCTCGGTAGTAGTTTCTCAAGCCACATTTCAAGCCTGATGTAATCTTTGATGAAATCTGACCACTTGACAAACAAAAAAGAAAATTGTCTAACTCGTCATTTCTAAGGAAAAACACACACTTAAAATTACTTTAGTGGTGTGTACAATGTAGACTTCTACTCCTACGAAAGACCATTGGGTCTTGGAGGATAACATGCTTGTTTATGTGTGAAATAAATGAGCTCTTACTGAATCATTATAATAATTTCAATCTTAATTTAATGCCAAAAGATATTTTCAACTAAAATTGCTGATATATTTAATTTTTAAAACATGATAAAATCTACTAAAGTTAAGAGGTCAACCAATAGTGAAAACAATGATGACTTGATTTTTAATGTTTAATCAATAGTGATAACATAGGTTATTGGTCATTATCTATTTGACTTATGATTTCTATTCAAGGAAAACCATGCCATCTAAAGTGACTAGTTAGTGGTTTGTTCCACCTAAAATGACATGCTAGCATTTTTTAAGGGGACATACTTTAATTCGTACTAGAAGTATTTAGGTCTTATGGTTAACTTGCTTCTTTATGCTTGAGAAAAGTGAGTTCTTAACATATCAGAAAGATCTTGAAGTCTTACTCGAAAATAAAATAAATGGTTTAGTATCCTCAAAATGATAGTCTCCATTGTGGTCATTGTGAAGGATACGTTTAGTAAAGTCATGTCCTTTTCAACAAAATTTAGACTTAATACCATACATGAAATCATGTACTATTATCAATTATAGTATAACAATATATGAAGAAAATATATAAATTATTATAAATGATATAAATATTATATACTAAATAGTTATATTTATTTTACAAGTTGAGTGGACCCAATGACTAAGAGCATGCATTGAAGGAGGTAGAGTATGTACACCTCCTATAGTCTTTAGTAGTTAAATTGTTAGGTGGAGATGGATCCCTTCTCCAACAAACAATGAAATCCCATACACTAATTTATTATTTATCTTGACTATGACCTTAAAATTAAATCAATATTATTACTTCGTTGAATAATAAAACTAGCACAACTACAATTACCAATATGATTGATATAAACTGATATGCCTATATAAAACACATATATAATCACATTTACTAATATGCTTGATGTAGGCGTATGTCCACCACCCACCACATTAATAATTATTAGCTGTATCTTCTCAAAGGCTAACTATTTCTTATTATTAATAATTATATAAATAATAACAACCATTTTATAGTATATTTATATATTTATGGTTATTATATTATATATTATGGTTATTATCGTTGTTAGTATATATTATTTTATCAATAAAATAATAGCTATATTTCAAACTATAATATAATTCACATATAACATTATAATAATAATAATATTTATATATTATTAACAATACTTAGTTATTATTAATGACACATATTTATCATATATTTATTTATATAAATGTCAATTCTATATATAACTATATGTTAAACTAAAATATTATTATTATTATCCAATTTTAAGGTCACAACCTCCACGCAACAATTTGACTGCTAAGTATACGAAGGCATATGAACTCTTAGGAGGAAACACATGCTATTAACCATTAATAAACTCAAGGGATAAATATTATAAACCAAATAGATTATTAATATTATAAACCTAAGGGATTAATATTATAAACCCATGGAATTAATAAACCCAAGATATTAGTAATATTACAAACTCAAGGGATGAATATTATAAACCCAATGTTGGAAAATGTAACTAGTTGTGGTCTTCATAATTGTCATTGTATTCATGTAAGTACGTATATCTTATGTAACATGAAATAGAATAAATAAAAATGTTATTTTTAAAGCATGGGTTTCATGGTTCTTTTGATTAGTATTCTATGTAAAGCATGTTCTTCATGCTTCTAGGGTTTGTCATGTCATAAGGCTTATTATCATGATTCAAGAGACTCAATGCCTTGTATATAAGACCCATTTGGGAAAGATGTATCATGAAAAATAATTTATTTTGAGTCAAGAAATTTAAAATAAGTCTCCTAGCACAAGTCAGCCCTGCCTGAGACAAGCCGGGTCAAAGAGGGCTATTTGACCTCCACATATGAGTATAAATATATGCTTCTGAACCTCATTTGTAAACCAATTTGATCTAAAATCAAGAAGTTTGATATGAAGTGAGAACTTCAAGGAAGAAGTCAAGAAAGGCAAGGAGAAAAGAAGTTAAAGGTAGAAGGAAGAAAAATTGAGATTTTGGTCAAGGTTTTGCCCTAATTTTTCTCACACATGTTAAGATAATGAGTTATTTTAGGGGTTGAAGTTGGATACCTACTCTAGGTACAAAATATAGTAGCTGCGTGTCGAAATTTGAGTTTGGTGTGGCCTTGGAAGGTTTTGAATCTTGTTGACTTGGTTTGACTTTAACCTAATAGAAAGGGTTTCTTGGAGGGTTGACTTGGTGCTAGGAGGATGTCTTGGTCTTAAGGATTAGGTCTTGGTCTTGAGGATTGGATATTTGTTTCCTCATTTGAAGCAAATTCTATAAGAAGAGAAGAGATTTTTTGTGTTTTCCCCTTGGAGTGCTCTTTCCCTAGCTTGGAGCTTAATTTTTGTGTTCATTGTCTTTACTATTTTTGTTCTTGATAATTGATTGATGAGAATATATAATAAGGAAATATAAGAATATACAATAAAGTTCACAATAAATTATTAAGGTTAATTATAAATTGAATTGATAGTTTCCCTACTGTAATATCCAACATGGTATCAAAGCTAAGGTGAACAAGAAGATGTAGTTGAAAGATCATCTTCAAGGGTTTGCTTTTTGAAATGGAATCATTTGTAGAAGGATACAAGGAAAGAAGAAGAAGAATCATTGATATAAAAGGAGGGCTATTATATCAATTTTTTGGTGAAGAAGACCTCATCATCAAGCTTTCATTATAGGAAGGAAGGACAAGCTTTTATTGAAGAATCTTTATTGCGTCATCTTGAAGAAGAAGGAAGCATCAAATAGTCTTTGGATTATCATTATCAAAGGCATCCTAGAAGTCATCATTCTAGGGCATCTCTTGGAGACTTCTTATAGGCCTTGAAAACATCAAGATAGTTGGAGACATCATAAAAAAATGAGGACTCTTGGTTAACAAAGTAAGAATTATATTGTCTTCTATGTCTCAATCTATAGATCAGATGGCTACATTTTACAAGTAAAGCAACAAGCTTGTTGGATCAACAAACTTCCTAGCATGGAATAACATGATTGATTTAATGCTCATTGAAAATGAAGTCATGAAATATACCCTTGGTAGGGTAGTTCTACTAGACAAAGATAAGACTCAGGAGTTAGCAAAATACAATAAGGGAGAAATATGAGCACAAAGGATCATTTTTGAATCCATTAAGGATCATCTTGTTCCCTTTATTGTTAATTTGAAGACATCCAAGGCTATGTATGATAAGTTGGTAAAGTTATACTCCATAAGTACATCATGTCAAAATATTTCCTTGATGAATAAAACAATGTAAACTTTGAAATGGGAACTATAAACTCAAAATGGGAACTCTAGCAAAAAAGCCCCCAAAAAACCATGAAAAATAGTGCTAAAAACTAAAAGTGTGGATTCTGGAACGATGTTTTTTTAAGGGATAATTTTTAACATATTTAAAAAAAGGTAGTAAAACCAATTTTTTTGTGCAAAATAAATTAAAAAAGCACACTAATGTTTTTGGTAGAACAACATTTTTCTTTTCCAGGTATAATTGCAACATTTTTTAGTAATGACGATAAATATAAAATAATGAGATTCAAAACACATTAAAATTCCATCTGTTTTCATCCACGTTGTTAAACATATAATAACATGACACTAAAGATCACTAAAATTCTAATTGTTTTCAACCATAACATTATATATTAAAAAAAATGGAAAATTATCAACCACAAAATTAAAAAAATCTAAGTTTCCAACACATTTAAACCATGACATTATGAAAAAATTACATGACTAAATCAATCAAAATGTCAATACTTGTAGATTGAATGAAATATAGATTATATATCTAAGTTATTGTCTCATTTTATATATTCTAAACAATAAAACTCATCATAATTAAAACATATAATCCAACGAACATAAAAATGACTCACATCTTCATTTAACATCATATGGAAAGAAAAATTTTTATTTCAAGATACGATGCAAACATCAGTTATATAAACTGTCTTAGACAACTATTCAACATCACTCATATTTTTTTTCACACCATTAGAATTCACATCCTCAGATGAATGACTGGATGCAGATGAAGATGATCCATATTCTTCTCTTTCCTCAACTAGTGCCCCATCTGAGTCCATATGTATGCCCACCATTTCAGGTTTCAAAATTCTTCTAGATCTGCAACTGGTTTCAATAGACTCCCATCTCAACATCATTTCTTTTGGTAACAATCTCTTCAGAATCTCTATCGTCTTGAAGCAAAGAGTTCCTCTCTTTGTTAAATTGAAGTCATGAACAAGTATGTGAACATCCTCCAATTTTAAAAGGTCTGTGTAGCGACAATTTATATTTGTACCCTTTATTTTTCTCTTTCTGCCAACTTCTTATAAACTACCATCTCTGGCTTGTACACACCATTGAATGGGTGTGCATATGTGGCATACCAATCTACTTCAACACCTGTAACATCTTCATTTTCTGTAATGAACTTTATAACCTTAGCAATCGAGAATTGATACCCATTGGCATCTCCATCTGCTAGCACTGCGATCACGAAGCCCTCCTTAATATCCTGTATTAAAGGTCTTCAATGGCTTCAAGTTATGCACAAGATCTTTTGGAACCAATATACATTTCTCTTTCCTCTACCTATGAAGAATTAATAATACCTTGAGATTGTTGTTGTTCAAAAATGTTTCTTTCCTCATGTTCATTTGACACATTTTGTGCCCAAATAAATGGAGTTTTCATAGGTGTTGTCCTTGAAATGATATTACTTTGATTATTGAAAAAAGACTCCCACCAAACTGAATCAAGAATATCAAAGTACTCATATGTATATCTAATACATTTCTTAATTTCTTCAAGGCAATCAGAATAATTTATATCTCTCTTCGACCTGCGTGCATTATGAAGTTCAACAACTGATTGTAATAGAAATATATTTGACGCAAATATTGGGTGACCTAGAATGAACTTTGAAAAATCCGAACTTGACGATGATGCCCATTCTGCAGTAGCTGAATACTTCTTTCCACATATTAGTTTTTTCCCATCAATTTTTCTTTATATGAAATTGATGTTGGAAGCTAATGTCATTAAGTTGTTCAATGAATTTCTCCTCACCATGTGATCCTAGAATAAAGCTTCGCATGTCAATAATTTCTTCCAACACATGAAAAATAGGATCTCACATGTATGATTTCTTAATACATTCAATTAATGATGGCAAGCTGCCAACATCCTTCCTCCTCAATGCGATTGAAAGATGACTGAACATATGATCATTATGGTCACGAGTGTGCCCAACAAGAAGGAAACAAACCTTTACCTTTTGAAAAATTCTTAATTCAACAAGCATGTTTAGATATAAAAAGACAATCTAATTTTTGTTTTCGTGACAAGTGTTGTCCAGTTGTATATGCAAAACTTCAGGAAGATTACCATACCAATGAGAAAGCACATCATGAATTATGGTTATTATCATATTTGCATCATTATGAATATTTGGTGCTGTGAAGTATACCCTTGGCAACATTTGCCCGTTCAAGACTATACAATCGACCAAGTGATACTGAATAAAATTTTCCTCTTGTAAATTTTCCAGTGTGCGAACAAAATGTGGTAGAAGTGTTTTCTTCTGGAAAATACCATCAATTATTATACCCAAATATTTATTTGGATTATCATAACACTTTTTTCGATGTTTGTACAAATTTTTCCTTTCACTTGTTTGTTGTTCATGATGCTCTTGAAGTGCTTTGAAAACAGAATCTATGCAACATAAAAGAAGGTCATTAATAAATACTTTTTCATGGTTGATGACTATACAATTTTAAAAATTAATGATATGAATGATTACCTTTTTCTACCCCTTCACATTTATCCATTTTTATTTAAGATAAGTACATTTACTGAAAACCCCCATCCTTGTATTCTTAGGAATACAGATATTGTTGAATTCTTTCTTCCATATCTTCACAAAATATTGATATGTAATAAATTGACCATTTCCTTCAACACCTTCTGCATATTCTTTGTATAAGTTGTAGATTTCTTGTTTTGAGAAATTATCTGGAATATGTATTGTCGCTCTATTTGGAATACACTCTCCATTCTTTGAATATAATTATTTTATCCATGACCTTACAATATTTTATAATGGCCCAAATTGTCATTTATGACGCACTTCTGAATAAAATGTGGTATCCTTTTCAAAATTTTCCTAGACTCTTGATAGATGAAAATCACCCATTGAATGAAACATTTTGAAATCCTTTCTACAGATAAATAAAGAACCAATATGATAATCATAACCTGACAATGTAGATTGCATGCACCCAACTAAATATGAATTTTGCATGCTTTTATTCGTTGACAAATATCTTCTCCAATGAAAACTTGAAATCCATTTGTTTCAAGCAATCCTTTTGACAACATTCGCTTGAAATGAGAGCATTGATAGAACTTATTCTCGTGAGATATTCTTCTCTACCCCTTGTATAACTAGAACATCGTGGATTGACATGAAAAGGTCTTCTCGTACTCCTCGATACAATATTTGCTGGAAACATATCCATCACTGAATAATCATTTGTATAAGCATTTCCATCATAATTAGGAGGAATATTATCCTCACTATGATCATGTGTGCTTTTGAAATACTGACTTGGAGGATATTCTTCATCTTTCCATTCATTAGTGCTACCCTCATAGTCCTTAGAATTAGGACTAAATGGAAAATTTGACTTGATGTTTATTGGATATTATTTAACATGTGCATTGTCAGTGCTTCTTTCATAGTCCATAGGGTTAGGACTACGTGGAAAATGTGACTCTTTATTTACTAGAAATTCATCATCCTAACCTTTCTCACTGCTTCTTTCATAGTCCTTAGGATTAGGACTAATTGCCTCATCCTTCCCTTCATCACTACTGCTCTCATAGTCCTTAGGATTAAGACTAGATGGAAAATGTGACTCTCTATTTACTGGAAATTCATCATCCTTCCCTTCATCACTACTGCTCTCATAGTCCTTAGGATTAGGACTAAGTGGAAAATGTGACTCAATTTATTGGAAATTCTTCACCTCGATGTTCATCACGGCTACTCTCATAGTCCATAGGATTAAGACTAAGTGGAAACAGTGACACTCGATTTATTGGAAATTCCTCATCCCAGCCTTCAGCATTGCTACTCTCATAGTCGATAGGACTACGACTAAATAGAAACTGCGACTCTCGATTTATTGAAAATTCCTCATCCTGGCCTTCATCACTACTGCTCTCACAGTCCATAGGATTAGGACTAAGTGAAAACATTGAATCTCGATTTATTGGAAATTCTTCATCCCGACCTTGATCACTACTACTCTCATAGTCCATAGGAATAAGACTAAGTAGGAACCGTGACTCTCTATTTATTTGAAATTTCTCATCAAGCTCTTCTTCACTATTGTTCTCATAGTCCCTAGGATTTGGACTCAGTGGAAACTCTAACTATTTATTTATTTGAAATTCTTCATCATGCTCTTCATCACTGCTCCTCTCATGGTCAATAGGATTAGGACTGAGTGGAAACCGTGACTATATTTATTTGAAATTCTTCATCCTTCACTTCATAAGTGTTGCTCTCATAGTCTTTAGGATGAGGACTAAGTGGAAGATTTGACTCTCTATGCAGAGTGAAATGATTTCCATTCTGTTCATCAACATGAATAGAGTTGTTATGCAACAAAGATATTGATTCTTCACAAAGCGAAACTTCACTATGAGAAAAATCCATGCCTTTCAAACAGAGGAGGCTGAATGATAAAAATGAACTCTCTCCTAATGATAATATATATCTTAAAGAATGAAAATTTCCCTCCAAAGTTTCCCTCTAAATTTTTTCACCGAAAATTTTCCCTTCAAAATTTTTGTTTCATGTATTTCCCTCCAAAATTTCCTTCTACAATTTATTTAAAAATTTAACTAAAATTTTTTCATGAAATTAATCTTTTAAAATAAATATTTAAATTAAAATTGTAAACTAAATATTTTACCTAAATTAATTTTTTACTTAAACCATATAGCATTTGCTAGACAATTGAATATGTTTTTCTAATTTTTATTGTATCTTCTATCAAGCATTTAAAATAAATTACTATATCACCATAACACAATTTATATGTTAAGTTTTTATAAAAGAAATTAATAGCACATTCACCACGCAGTAAAACAATTCCATAATTTTGGATTTATCATAAATTACTATATCGCCATAACATGATTTATATGTTAAAGTTTTTATAAAAAATAAATTAATACCACATTCACAATGCGGTAAAAAAATTCCGTAATTTGTGCTATATGAGAAATTTCATTATCATTGTTCTTGACATCACATCAAGTCTTTTCGAGGTTCGTTAGAAGACTTTGGTGTTTTTGTGTAGCAGCTACATTGTTATCGACAAGACATCCAGTGGAACATTATCAGATTTGAAAGTTTAGTTCCCTTTTGCTAAGCATAGGTCTTAAACTCCCATAGGTTTACTAGTAGTTATGTGTCACTTGGGTTGTTATCTTTGCATAAAATACCAAACAAAAAACACATTCTAGTAAAATATTATTTAACTTTTTATTAATGAAATTTAGATTTATTTTAGAAATTAAAAATTGACATGAGCTAGGTTTACCCAAAAGCTCCTTGGTAGGTAGGAGACCACTGCATGAGCAACGGGCATGGTGGGCTTAGTCGTGGGCTTCCTGGTTTTGGGCATGCATGCCCAAGGCAAAGCGACCCCCTTGTAGGCTAGGGAGCCGATTCTTAGAATCAGACCCCTAGCCTACCAAGGGGCTATTCTGCCTTAGGAATGCCTACCCACATGCAATTTTGTGGGCATGACCTCCGGTGGCACCCACCCCTGTGACCTAGCTAGCCAAGGGTGAGGACTAATTCTCAGAATTGGCCCTCACCCTCGGTGGGCTGGGTCCTAGGCGAAATGCAAAATGACTCACTGGCCTGCTAGGGGGTCGATTCTCAGAATCGCCCCCAACAGACTAGGGGGGCCATTATGATAATTAACCCCCTAACCCGCTTATCTGTCAGGGGCGATTCTATGAATCAGTACCCTGGTCGGCCAGAGGGCCTTTTTGCCCCAAGTGGACATGCCCATGGTCGAATGCGCCTTCCTATAGGTACAGGCACAACATGACACTAATGCATAATGACTTGCTAGTAGGGAAGGGGTCGATTATGAGAATCGGCCCGTGGCCTGCCAATGGACCAGGGACAAATGAAAGAAATAAATAATTTTTTTCTAAGGAATGGATTTTTTTTTGTTTCTTATATGAACCTAACATCCAACTTGTCATGGGGGTAAATGTGCATGCTTCTGGTCTCTTTTCATTTTTAGATTTTATTTCATTTTATTTATTTACGTAAGCTATTGGTTTTTTTGTAATTTACTAATTTATATATATGTTTATATCTTTTGTAGGAAAATAGAATTAAGGAAGATTTATGTGAATACTTCTGGACCAAACACTTCTAAAACTAGAGGTGGATCCTCAAAAAATACTATTGAACGAACCAAACCCAAGCTAATAACTACAAATCAATTTAGTTTCACAAAGGATAAGGAGTTGATTTCTTACTGGAAGAAATCACAAGAAGCGAAGCATACATAACAGATATGGTTTGTGAAAGATAGAGAAGGCGAACAACATCTGCAAATATATCTATATTTTCAAATCCATAACGATAGTGGAAGTTATGAGGTGTTGGGAAAAGTAATAGACATGTGTTTAATACCTGACACTGAAGTTGTTTGTGTACTTAGAAAAACGCCCAAGTCACATGACAATATTAGATAGCATTTTTCATTATCAATGTGTGACATGACAAATGAATCTACAAATATGTGTAAACAAATCATAAATGACATTGCATAAGATATCATAAGTATTGTTATTTATATTTATGTGTTTTGCGTTATTGTAATTGTATCATTATATTTTTTATAACTTTGTTTTTATTAACATATGATATTTTGTTTGACAGAATTTTATTCAAAGTATTTCAATTATGTTGGGAGGAACTTATTTTATAGAGGAAGATAATATGAATGTTGTCAACAGTTTCATTCATATGTTGTCAACAAGATATGGAAAAAAAAAATCACGATGCTACAAAACTAGATACAAGGGATCAACAAAGAATGCCTATAGTGGATAAATATAGCAAGGGTATACATGTTACTTTTGAATATGAGGAAGTTGAAACTGATGCTGAAGAATATGTTTACATTACTGAGGATGAGATTAGAACTGATGTTAGAAAGGAAGAGATCCATAAAATACCAAAAGTAAAAATACCTAAGAATATCTCCGTTCTTATTGATGATGAGGATGTTAATTATCTAAAAGAAAAGAGAAAGAAGAAAATAAAATTTGATCATTCTTAAATAGTCAAGGCCAACAGCGAAGATCGTAGTGAAAATTAAAAAGGAACTAGGAAAATCATTACACTAGGAGCTGAAATTATTAAAACAAAACAAAATGTCCTTCAACATCACTTGAAAAACACAAACTTAACTGAGGGTGGTCATACATTTCAGCTTAATGTAAGACAAAT
Source organism: Pinus tabuliformis (assembly GCA_031772625.1). Classification (NCBI taxonomy): domain Eukaryota; kingdom Viridiplantae; phylum Streptophyta; class Pinopsida; order Pinales; family Pinaceae; genus Pinus; species Pinus tabuliformis. The sequence continues at coordinate 488,972,424 of CM062818.1, forward strand.
CTATAAGCCAAGTGAAGGACAATTTAAATATCAAATTATAAAGCCACACCACCTTCATGTTCACAACTTGGAGACATTGATGAGGCACAATCCACATGCTCATGTGGTTGATTATGTGCTTCTTGTTGATCCAGTTCATGTTCCCAACAAAGAAGAATTTGATAATTCAAAATTTTTTGAATACAATTATTATGTGCTTGAGGGGGAAACATTTTGTAGAAGCTCAAAGGCAATTAATTGAGGGATATCCTAATAACCCACATTTTGAAAGAATGAAATGTATCATTTATACTAGCTTATCATATACAAAAGCAAAGTTATTGGCATGGGATCATAATATAGGTAATGACTATAGGATGTCTATGAATTTCATCCAAAGGGTTAGATTGATTCATAATGAATTTGGAGATAAATGTGGCGGGGAGAAGACAAAGGTTAGTCTAGAATTTCAGAAGGAATGTTGTATGGAAATAGGCTATCGAATTGAGGAAAAAATCAACTCAAAAGCAGGTAAAGTACATTATGATATATTAGGAAGTATTGATAACATTTTACAGTTTGAATTCAGAACTCAAGAGATATGGGATTTTATTAATGAGATTTTTTACCATGTGGGAGAACATTTCCATTAAAAATGAGAAGGTCAAAAATTCTAAACCATAGATATGTAGCCGCAATAAATCGGGTCCTAAAATAGAGCATCTTCTAGAATATATGACTATCACACCTTGGAGAGCATTACACAGAGTGAAGGATGAAAACTTTTTCAAAACAATATTATCTCGTGTGAAGTCAGAGGAATTATGATTGGATGAAATGTGTGAGGAATTTAAAAAGTAAGTTTGTTAAATTATTTTTACTTATTTTTAGATTGTAATTTTCTTTTAAATATAACATATTGTTGTTGGTAGTATTTGTTATACATATCATTATATTAACTTGTTTTACTTTACCTCATCAGTCACAAGGTTTACATGAAAATACAATAACAAATGGTTAAATTGTTGAAAGGGGATAGTTGGGATGATGTTGTATCCAACTAACCAGATTCAAGTCCTACATCAACACTAAGAGATTTATCTTGCATCTAAAAGTGCATGATGATTTACACTTTTATTTTTTTCATCTTTATACTATTTTTATTTTATAACTTATACATATATTTGTTTATTTTATTAAATATGAAGAAAGAAGAAAATGGAGCACCAGATAGTTTCAAAAGATTTATTCAAAAAATTAAGATCGGAAGACTAAGAATGCAACATCTTAGTAATTTTGAACTTGATCCAAATCTTATTCATTTCATTTGGAATGGGCTTGCCACTATTCAATATCAAATAATACAAGGTGACTATGAAGACATTGCTAAACTCCTTCCCAAAAGGGATTATCCCTCATTATTGCAAATATTCCCCATGGTTTGAATATCCCAAACATTGACTATGATAGTGACCCTTATACTTATCAATCTCTTAGTAAAGTGGTGGCAGGATTTGTAGAAGTGATGTCATCACCCTTGTGGAGATTTGTGACATTTCATTCAGACACACAATTGGCAATGTTATTGACAAGCTTCAAGGGGGAAACAAACTCAAGGATGCAACTTGCATGGTAAGACATTGAAATTGTATGTTTTATTAATGTTAAAAAACTCATTTATGTACAAGTTAATTGAACTTTTACTATTTCATGTTACAGGAAAATGTCAAATTTTATTAACAGTGAAGATCAACCAATTATAAGTGATTGTGAGATTATCCGTGTTGAAAGTCAGACAAAAGATCATATGTATAAGTCTTTGCTTCTTAATCGAGTGGATGGAAGAAGTCATAGCCAAGTATTGGTTTCTGATGTTGTTGTAAAAAAACTAACACATGAAGATAAACAAGAAAAAGGAGAGATAGTTAACTTTGATAAAAAACCATAGTCATTGATTAACTATCTTATAGACTTATGTTCAAATGAAGAAGATTGGGGTCTGGATTGATTCTCAGGCTCAGGTAAGTTTTATTATATAAATTTTAATTTCAATATATTCTTTCTTAATTTGTATCTCATTATATTAATTTGTACTTCATTAATTCTTTTGTCCTTCATAATTAGGTACAACACTAGCATGTTGCCTACAAAAAGGAAGAAATTACATAACCATTGAAAAAGATCCAATACAGTGCAAATTTATTCTGCAAATAATTAATGCTCTTCAATTTATTCTAGATGCAATGTAAGAAATTGGGTTGAGGAAAGGGGATTTTAATGAATCACGTGTGGTAAAAAAGGAAAAGGAACCTCAACAACCATTATATGGAATCATTAGAAGGGCATACATTGGGAGATACGCAGACATCAAAGATCCATAAGAAGGGGAAAATGAGCATACTGAAGCAGAAAATATTGTGGAAGAAGACAATGATGAAACTCTAGAGGATGAAGAGTTTGGATTATGTGATATTATTGATGAAATTTAAGTTATGCTTGGAAATCAAGCTCATTTTTTGTAACAATTAATTTGTTATACTTGTAATGTTTTGACTTTGGCATTTTATGAGAAGAATAAGTATTTAGTTAATGTTGTTATATGTTCAATATTTGTATTATGTGATTTTCTCTTTAATTTTTATGTGAATCATTATTTTTTGAAAACAATTGTGATTATTATTATTTTTTGACCAGAAATTCATAAAAAAAAAAAAAAAAAAAAAAAAGAAAGAAAGAAAAAAAAACTAGTATTTAACCCTTTTTGTTAAAATTTTCCTATAAAAATTATGATTTTGAGATGTCATTTCTAGAAAAAATTAGCAAAATGTGTAATTTTTTTGTTATATTTATGTTCAAAATGTTTATTTTTATGTCAATTATTAAAAGAAATTGTAATTTTAGAGACAATTATTTGATGTGCATTGAAAAATTATTTAACAATATATAAATATGTAGAATATCGAGACTTTAAAATATCGACCTTTTTCTTTAACTATGCAAAAAAGTAAAGACCTCACTACAAAAAAAGAATTAAAAGAAAAAAAAGAAAATATGAAGAAGAAGATTACTTCAAAAATTATTAATTTATAAAATAATTATTCACATTTAATACATTAAAAAATTTAAAGTAAAAAAACAAGTCTTTTAAAAAAAGGTCTAATGAAGAATCAACACTTTTTAAAATCAACATGCAAATCACTAACACTCTGAATAACATTTTTTAAAATCAACATCCAAATCAGTAACATTCTAAAACATAATGTACATAAAAAAATTTAAAGTGTCAAAAGCTATGCTAAATATATATATGTGTGTGTGTCTGTGTGTGTGTGTATTCTGCATCAACACTTTTCAAAATTAGTTGATTTTTTTTGCTACCTCAAAAAAATCAGTAATCATCTCATTTCCTGTTTCAAATTTTACGTTATTATCAACTATATAGTATAATGACATCAAAATATGAAGACATGGCCACCTATTTGATGAATATTTCATAAATAAGATACCAATTGCAAGTGCTTGGGGAGACTGTTTCTGAATCTAAAATGACTATTTGTGTGCTAAATTCTTTGCCACCTGACTAGAGTACTTTTTCAACCAACATTTACTCAAATAAAGATACTACACCTTTTGATGAGCTATGGGCTTAATGTATCTTGAAAGAATATAGCATGAAGGCAAGGTATTACATTGAATCATGTGCAAGGTCTCAAGCCATTATTGCTAGGACCAAGAAGATGAAGAAAGGGAAGTTTGGGAAGTCTAAGAACAATCCAAAAGTAGAAGATGCCAAGGATATTTACTATTGAAGGAAACTTCATCACTCTCAGGTTCCTTATGAAATTTGTCACTCTTTTATTAAGTAGAAAGTAGAATAACATGCATAGTTGCATCCTCTATTAGAAGTCTTGACTTTTGTAAAAGAATGCCATCATTGGTAGAAGCACATGATAGTAGAAAAATTTGAATCTACTTGTTTAATTTGGTTTGGGAAGGATCATATAGTTTAAAGAGAATGAGAAGATTGAAATGATATTTCATATTATTGTTCATCCAAGAATTTTCTAACATCATGCTAGAGGTAGTCATTTTTCAAAGAGGGATCATCAAGATCCTATAAGAATCATCATTTTGTAAGATTCTTGGAAGGAACATTATGAATGGTTTATATCCCATCTAGTATGACAACAATACTTTCTTAGGTCCCTATAATACTAGTGTAGCCTCCATATTGTTATTGTTGTGCCCCATGTAGCCCCCATCTTGTTATTGTTGTTCCTCATAGAAGCCCATTATTTTTATTGTTGAGGCCTTACATTGTTATTGTAATGTAGGCCCTCATTATATTATGACCCGTTAGACTCATATTTATACCAAGGAGGACTTTTCATTTGAATCATCCAAGATTTTTTTACTTATGTGATGTAAAAGGAGTTTCCCCCTCGAAGAGGCTTATTTTCAAGTCGTTGATCTATCCTTTCTTCTGTCTTATGATTTGTTCACATAACATTTGGTATCAAATATTTGGATCCTAGGGTTTCATTATTTCAAGCAGGACATCTTGGCTTTTTCTCTATAACAATTTTTACGCATGACTTCATGAGATGAAATTTTGACCACGTGGATCCTAAATATTGATGAGCATCATGTAAAAATTTTAGATCTTGGTTCTGTTAGGCCCCTATACTACTAGTGTAACCCCTTATTGTTATTAGTATAACCCACTTATTATATTGATGTACCCATGTAGTGCCCATATTGTTACTATTATGCCACATAGAAGCCCACCATTGTTACTATTGTGCTCTACAATATTATTGTTATGTAGGCTTTGATTGTATTGGGACCACTTAGACTCCTATATATAGAAAGGAGGTATTTTCATTTGTATCATCCAAGAATTGTTCATTTATGTAATGTAAAGGAGGTTGCCCCCTCGAAGAGGCTGAATTCTAAGGCGTGGATCTCTCTTTTCTATCTTTTTGTGAGCTGGTTTCATAACATTTGGTATCAGAGCTTTGGATTCTAGGGTTTCGCTGCTCCAAACAGGTCATCGTGGCATTTTCGCTATAACGTTTTTTCTGTGACGTTTCAGAAGTTGAAAAAAAAACCCATTTGAGAAGAATTGGCGCTGAACCTTGGGTCCAAATTTCAGATATTTTTGCATGATAGTTTCAGAGATATGATCTAAGGAAGTTGGCCTTTTTGCAGACTCCTGAATTATATTCAAAACAGGTGACCTGGGGAAAATCGTCATAACTTTCTTTCTGAGCATCGGATTGAAATTTTGTAAGAATGTACAGAAAGAGGACGGACTATAGTTTTTGTTTATTAATTTTTTAGAGTCAAAGGTTGAAACAGTGACATGTGGCACTTCACACAAGTTCGCTTTACTGAACTAGTCTATAATCAGGTCACTGCGGGAGATTGTGCATAACTGTTTCTTGGAGAATCCAATTTGGATCAGACTTGTGGCATTGGAAAGAGGACACAGAGAGCCACTACAGGTCACAAGTTCAGAACTTAAATATCCAAAAGTACAGAGTTACAGTCGTTTTAAGGTAGAGCTTCTAAAATCAAGAAAAAGCAAGATGAGGAAGTTTGATGGCAAGGATCCAGTAAATTGGATACTTCAGATAGAGCAATATTTTGATATACATGGTGTACAACTGTTACAAAAGGTATGTATTGCATCTTCATATTTAGAACCAGATCAATTTTTATGGTACAAAGGGCTTTGTTCTCGTAAAAAACTTGTTACGTGGTCAATTTTCACGGAGGAAATGATAGCACATTATGAGGATATAAAGAGCAACACCTTCTTTAGAGCAACACCACAACAATTGGAAAGAGTAAAAGGGCTTTGTGACATAATGGAAAGAAAAATTATGGAAACCAGGAAGCATACCCCTCACAAATATAAAGATGGAAGTGTTGTTTCTCCCAACCTTCCACAACCTACAAGGGTTACACCACAACAATTGGAAGAAAAAAGAGAAAAAGGGCTTTGTTACAATTGTGATAGCAAATGCACTAAAGGTCATAGGTGTGCTGAGAAGAAATTATTTTACATAGAATATGAAGAGGAGGAAGAAAAGGATCAAGAAACATCTAAAGAAGAGGATATATGTCAGGACACCACCCCAGAGAAAGAAGAAATGAAGCAGACCATATCTTGTAAAGCATTGGCAAGAATTACCACTCCTCAAACTCTCAAGATAGAAGGACATATCAAGAAGAAAAAGGTGCAAGAAGTGAAAGATCACATCGAGAAAGAAGAAATGAATCCAACCATATCTTGTAATTCAATGGATGAAATTACCACTCCTCAAACTATCAAGATAGAAGGACACATCAAGAAGAAAAATGTTCAAGAAGTGAAAGATCACATCGAGCATCAAGAAATGAATCCGACCATATCTTGTAAAGGACTGGAAGAAATTACCACTCCTCAAAAGATAGAAGGACATATCAAGAAGAAAAAGGTTCAAGTAGAGAAAGATCATATCGAGCATCAACAGCAAGTTCTCCAACTTTTAAAGGATAACGCCACTTCGGTGCAAAATCAAATGAAACAACAGGTAGATCAACATCGTAGTGAAAATTTTTTTGATGTGAGTGATTGGGTATTTTTACTGCTACATCTCAAGCAAGCTATTTATGAGAAGGAAATGTTGGCAATACTACATGCACTTAAAAAATGGCGACCTTACCGAATGGGAAGATGCTTCAAGGATGAGGATGTGGAAGCATTGTTTTGTGCTATTTATATTATCCAACCAAATTGGATAAACGAAGCAACAGATGAATGGAAGAAGAACGAAGAAGTATGGCCACTTATTCAAAAGTTGGAAAAGATCCCAATTCAAGCAATATTGCCAGAAATTGAAGAGGAAGGAAAAATCATATTGGAACCTGGAGCAGTCACAGAAACAAGAACCCGACAGCTACGAAATCGATCAATTTCAGAGTATCTCATCAAGTGGAAGAACTTACCCACTGAATATTCCACATGGGAGGACAAGAATTTTATATAGAAGCATCAAGAACTACTCAAGCGTTGAGGACAACGCTTTTTGAAGGAGAGGGGCATGTTAGGCCCCTATACTACTAGTGTAACCCCTTATTGTTATTAGTATAACCCACTTATTATATTGATGTACCCATGTAGTGCCCATATTGTTACTATTATGCCACATAGAAGCCCACCATTGTTACTATTGTGCTCTACAATATTATTGTTATGTAGGCTTTGATTGTATTGGGACCACTTAGACTCCTATATATAGAAAGGAGGTATTTTCATTTGTATCATCCAAGAATTGTTCATTTATGTAATGTAAAGGAGGTTGCCCCCTCGAAGAGGCTGAATTATAAGGCGTGGATCTCTCTTTTCTATCTTTTTGTGAGCTGGTTTCATAACAGGTTCACTATATTATCATTGATATGATTCAAGGAAGTTAGGGCTTTTTGTATGCTCCAGAATTCTATCTTAAATAGGTGTCTCGGGGAAAATTGCCAAAACTTTCATTTTGGACATCCAAGTTAGATTTTTTAAATAGTGGCTTCAATTTCATATACTGTAGTTTCTTGGATATAATTTTCAAGGCCAAAGGTTAAAATACTAACATGTGGTATTATGTATAAATTTTTTCTATTGAACGAGTCCATAAGTAGGCCACCTTTGGATATTTTGTCTAAATTTATCTTGAAGAATCCAATCCTAGTCTAACTAGTGGTGTTCAAAATAGGACATAGAGGGAGAGCACTAGATAAAATTTTAGACCTTAGGAGGTTGAAATTAAGGAGATGCAACATTTTCAAGATTGAGCACATAAAAGCAAGAAAAATGTGTGTATTTTTTATTTTTTTTGTAATTTGTATTACTTTTTTTTGAAAAATTAGTTTTAACTAATTCAAAGGGAATATTGAACCATAAATATCATTGTTCGGTTCCAAAATGAGTCTAAAAAAAATTGGGTACACCCAGTAAGAAACCAAAAAGCTCTACTATGACACATGAAGAAGTGTAAGAAATGCAGCATGATATATCAAAATTACAAGACCAAGTGAAACAAAGTTTTCTCTCGTAAAGAGTAAACAATTTTTTTCTAGAAGCTAATATGGATGGTTAAAGAGTGGTTTAAAACCATACATGGAAGGATTGAAGGATGGTTTAATAACAAAAATGAAAAGCAACCTAGAAGGTTTGAATGAAGCTTTGACATAGTTGCTACAAGAAATGCTTCCTACTGGTGACAAGGTACTCCATGAAAATCGTGATGAGGACAAAAGGAATATGAATTATGGATTTAGAGACTCAAACATTGGGTTTAAGACCCACCACATTACAAATATCGATATGGGGAAGTTTGATGGAAAGGATATGGTAGCTTGGATACTACAGATGGAGTGATTCTTTCATCTACAATATGTGCCACACACTCAAAAGGTACGCATTGCATCTTTATATTTAGATCCCAATCAGTTTTTGTGGTATCGATGGATTTCTTCTCGTAAATCAATATTCACTTGGACAAGTTTTATGGAGGAATTCGTAGCACATTATGACGATATAAAGAGCAATACCTTATTTATACAATTGATAAATATGAAAGAAAAGGGTTCAATGGTGGACCACATTGAGGACATTCAAAGATTGAATAGTAAGGTAACCAATATTCTAGAGGAACATATGATTGATGTCTTCATAGAGACTTTAAAATATAACATCAAACATTAGTTTTTCCTTTGGGAACCTAAGTCATTGGACAATGAATTCAAAGTGGAAAGAAAAGTTAAAAGCAAACTTATGGCAACATGTCTACCACTCAAAACTACAAATATGGAAGCATTGCTACTCATAGCCTCCCATAACCTAAAAGGTTGACACCACAACAACTGGAGGAAAAAAAACTAAAGGGATTTTTTATAGTTGTGAGAACAAATATACTAAAGGTCATAAGTGTGTTGATAATATATTTTACATATATTGTGAAGAGGAGGAATAAAAGGAGAAATAAACATCAAAAGAAGACACTATCACTAGGAACCAACCATAGGGAAAGAAGAAATGAATCTGATCATATATTGTAATCCATTTCTGGGAATTACCACTCCTCAAACTCTCAAGATAGAAGGATATATCAAGAAGAAAAAAGAAATATTGTTTATTTATTCTGGTACTACCCATAATTTTATTCATTTTAAGATAGCCAAGGAATTCAATTGATTTCTATATTTGACACTAAATAGTCAAGAGATGGTTGCAAATGGAGGAACTATAAATTGCTTAGGGAAGTGCCATAATATCAAAATAACCATGGAGGAATATGTATTGAATAGTCCAATGTTTCCCATTCCAATGGGTGTTGGTGATCTTGTATTAGGAGTCTGAAGGTTATAATCTTTGGGGACGATAACGTTTCATTTTCAAGAACATTTCTTGAAATATTCTAGGAAGGAAATAAAATTAAATTAAGGGGTATCATAGGGAAACTAGGGAAGATAATAAGCTCTAATTTCATGACAAATATTTTGAAGTAATAATAACGAGGTGTAATTGCACAACTATGCTTGCCAAATGTTCAACCATAAAAATCATCCATTTCTATAGATCTTCGAAGAGTCCTACACAATCATTCCAAGGTATTTAAGACTCCGAAAGGTATCCCACCTATTCGTGATCATGATCATGCTATTTACTTGATTACATGAAGTGTTCCTCCAAACGTCATACCTTACAACTATCCCTATGCCCAAAAGAGTGAAATTGAACATATGGTTGCAACAATGCTAGAGGTAGGTATAATTAAACCTAGCCAAAGTTATTTCTCTTCTCTAGTAGTATTAGTACACAAGAATCATCATTTTGTAAGATTATTGGAAGTAGAATTATGACTAGTATATATTCTATCTAATATGGAAACAATACTCTTAAAGGATGAAGGAAGGCATAATGAAAGTCTTTCTTGGAGAGGAAACCTATTTTCATCAAGTATAAGAAGAAATCTCATTGAATAAGGGATGACTAGATGATTAAATTAAAATAAAATGTATGCATATTTTTAAAGTAACTCTCTTCTAGGGTATGGTTCATATCTACAAGAATCTTGCTGAAAGAGTTGAACGTAAAAGTGTGCTCAATAAGTCTACCATATGAGTGTATGATGCTCGAGAGAATAAACCTTACATGTTTTGGAATAGATGGAGATAAAAACTTTTTTACAATATTGCATGGTATATATACAACAATATTTATCAACATTCAACACAGTCTCTAGAAGAAAGAAAAGGGAGTTAACAATGGAAACTCTAAGGAAGATACTGTAGCTTGGTAATCAAGCTCGATCCATGTGCACTCTAATTCTTTTACACTATACAGAAGGATCATGTGAGAGGATGTTGATCTCAAAGAATAAAATACCTTGATGAAAGGGGCCATCATGTTATGGTAAGTCTCATATTAATATTTTGATATTGGTTTTCTTATTAACATTTTGTTTTTCTACCTAGAAGGATATTATAGAAATTCATTATAATAGTTCATGGAAGTTCAATTTTTGGTAGTAAACTAAATTCAAAGAACATATGTTTGTTTTTGGTAATACTTAAAAGGTTACGAAGTCAATATGTCTATATCATCAACTTGGGATTGAAAGGTAAAAATATAAGAATAGAACTTGATGATCATGTTCCCACATAAAAAAATATCACACTCATACTTAGTGTTGGGTTGTGTTATATTCTTTCCATGTAGTTAATAGGGGGTTTGAAGGACACCCGTAACCCCACTTTACGGGGTCCAGGGCAGTGCCCCGGAAAATTTTGGTTTTGGACCATATGTTAGGTCGGGCGGACCCACCTATGGTTTTGTGCATGATTTTCGCACATGTTTTTTTGGATGCGATGGTTTTTCGGTCCATGGTATTGGACGCGATGGTTTTCGGTCCATGATATTGGATGCTTCGGCATATATAAATATGTATTGTAACATTGAAAGGAATATAATGAAAAATCAAGCTGGTAGTCCTAGTTTTGGGATCCAGGGAAAAATCTTTGTGCATATGTGTTTTATGGGTTATGCTCTCGCAGTGTTTATTTTCTTTGTTTAAGAATTCGTATGCAGGTAATTTCTGTACAGGGTTAAAACCTACATTTGGTATCAGAGCTGTTTTGGCTTCAAGGGGATGCTTTTGTTGCTGAGGGGTTTCGCTCGGGCCTGTGGTAGACCCTATTCAGTGGGAGATCTGCGAGATCGATTCTGGTGGTGAAAGAAGATGGCGAGCAATGGAAAGATAGAGATTGAGAAGTTCAATGGTCAGAATTTTGAGTTGTGGAAACTCAAGATGGAGGATCTGTTGGTGGATAAAGATCAGTGGATCACGGTAGATCTAGGTACTAAACCATCGAGAGTGACCGATGAAGAATGGAAGAAGTTGGATCGGAAGGCAAAGAGCACAATACGATTGTGTGTCTCAGATTCAGTATTGCTGAATGTATCAGGGGAAGCTACGGCAAAGGCTTTGTGGGTCAAGTTAGGGACTTTGTACCAATCTAAGTCTCTGGTGAATAAACTGTTCCTGCGGAAAAAGCTGTATAACCTGAGGATGAAAGATGGAGTCTCGGTGACAGAGCATCTGAATGCGTTTAATACTGTGGTAAGTCAGTTATTATCTGTTGATATTAAAATTTCATATGAAGATAAGTGCATCAGTCTATTGTGTTCTCTACCAGATTCGTGGGATAGTCTGGTTATTGCAATAGGTAGCAATGCAACTGCTTTATAGTTTGATGAAATAGTCTCAGCCTTGCTGACGAAGGAGATGAGACAGAAAAATATGGACAACCAGAATGGTGATGCCTTGTCTGTACGAGGACGGTCCCAGAACAGAAACAAAAATAAGTCATCGAGTGGGAGATCTAAATCTAGAGGGAGATCTAAATCTCCAGGAATACCTACAAAGGTGGTGTGCGGGAAATGCGGAAAGGAAGGGCACTTCAGAAGGGATTGTAAATCTAAAGCTCCTGATAAAGGAAAGGGATCTGATGATGCTCCTTGTGCAGACGCGAAAACCACCTCAGATGAAGGTGGGGATGTGTACTTGGCTTCTTCAAGTACACATGTAGATCATGAGGCATGGTTGATTGGCTCAGGTGCATCCTTTCACTTCACTCCCCATAGAGAGTGGTTCTGCAAGTATGAGAAATACGTTGGTGGTGATGTCTTCTTAGGAGATGATAGGAAGGCTAGAATCATTGGTCGGGGAAAAGTAAAGTTGAAGTTGCAAGGTGGAAGGGTTAGAACACTTCCGAGTGTTCTACATATTCCTGCACTGGCCAGAAATCTGATTTCTGTAAGCAAGTTGGATGATGCAGTTGTAAAGACGGTGTTCGAGAAAGATACCTGCATGATGGTTCGAGGAGCACTGATATTAATGCGGGGAGTTCGGATTGGAACTCTGTACAAGCTCCAAGGTAGCACTGTTGTTGATGGGTGCAATAGTTCTATGGTTCCTGAAAATGGAGTAGAGAATCTAGTGGTCTCTGGAGAGAAGACCATGTTGTGGCATCAAAGGCTTGGACATATTGGAGAGAAGGGCCTTCGAATACTTCATGGTAAAGGTATGGTAGAAGGTATGAATAATAGCTCTCTGGATTTTGATTTCTGTGAAAAATGTGTATATGGGAAGTAGAATCGGGTGAGTTTCCCCTCTGGTGGTAAGAGGACGAAACAGATATTAGAGCTTGTGCACAGTGATGTGTTTGGACCTGTGAAGGGTCCATCACTAGGTAAGTCTGTGTACTATGTATCATTCATAGATGACTTCTCAAGGAATACATGGATATATTTTCTTAAGAAGAAATCTGAAGTCTTTGACAAGTTTAAAGAATTTAAGGCTCTGGTGGAAAATCAGACAGAGAATAAGATAAAGGTGCTGAGGACAGATAATGGTGGAGAATTTTTCAGCAAGGAATTTGAAGAATTTTGTAAGAAGTGTGGAATAGCACGGCAGAAGACTACTCCATATACACCTCAGCAAAATGGAGTCGCAGAAAGAATGAACAAGACGTTGATGGAAAGGGCAAGAAGCATGCTCAGTGGTGCTGGGTTAGAACAGGAATTCTGAGTAGAGGCGGTGGATACTGCATGTTACCTGGTCAACAGGTCACCTTCATCAGTGTTGGAGGATAAGACTCCACAAGAAGTATGGACTGGTAAGAAACCCTCTCTTTCACATCTGAGGGTATTTGGATGTGATGCATATGTACATGTTCCATAGGAGAAACGAACCAAGTTGGATAGCAAATCTGAAAAGTGCATCTTTATTGGGTATAAGAATGGTTTAAAGGGTTATAAGCTTTGGAACCCAGTCACACGGAAGGTTGTGTACAGCTAAGACGTGGTGTTTAGAGAGGTAAAAGATGTTATTCAACATGAAGTCCAACCAAAGGAACCTGAGAAGATAGAGTTTGAGCCAAAGGAGGAAGAATCAGACTCTACAGCAGAGGAGGAATCAGAAGATGAAGAGCCACAAACTCCGGCTGTGAGAAGATCAGTTTGAGAAAGAAGGCAACCAGAAAGGTATAGTCCATCTGCTTTTGCTTTGTCTGTTACTGATGATGATCCCAGAACTGTGAAGGAAGCAGTGGATTCAGAGGATGGAAAACTCTGGAAAGAGGCCATGGTCGATGAAATGGCATCTTTGCACAAAAATGAGACTTGGGATCTGGTGGAGTTGCCAGCTGGAAGGAAACCCATTGGCAGCAAATGGGTGTTCAAGAAGAAGACAAATGCGGAAGGAAAGGTGGAGAAATACAAAGCTCGGTTGGTAGCAAAAGTTTATTCCCAGGTGCCGGGAATTGATTTTGCTGATATTTTTTCTCCTGTTGCCAAGGTAACTTCTATTAGATTACTTTTATCTATTACTGCTGCTTTTGATTTTGAGGTAGAACAAATGGATGTGAAGACAACATTTCTTCATGGGGATTTGGAAGAGGAAATCTACATGAAGAAACCTGAAGGCTTTGCGGTGAAGGGTAAGAAAGAACTAGTATGAAAGTTAAAGAAGTCTCTGTATGGGTTAAAACAGTCACCAAGGATGTGGTATCAGAAATTTGATATATTTATATGGGGACTTGGCTTCACCAGAAGCAAAGCAGATCATTGTGTGTATTTTAAATTAATTGGTGACCATGTTATTTATTTGTTCTTGTATGTGGATGATATGTTGCTGGTTGGAAATGACAAAGAAATTATCCAGGATTTGAAGACCCAATTGTCCTCCAAATTTGACATGAAATATCTCTGTGCTGCAAACTATATTTTGGGCATGGAAATTAAAAGAGATCGGTCAAAGAGGAAGCTCTGGTTAAACCAGAGGAAGTATGTCGAGACAATACTGCAGAGGTTTAATATGCAGGATAGTAAACCGGTGAAGGTTCCTATTCCTGTAGGTGTGAGGTTATCTGCTGAACAGTGTCCCAAGACACAAGAAGAGGAAGAGGACATGTCTCGTGTTCCATATGCAAGTGCAGTGGGTAGCCTGATGTATGCAATGGTCTGTACTAGACTAGACATTGCACATGTAGTGGGAGTATTGAGCATGTTTATGTCAAAACCTGGGAAGGAGCACTGGACAACAATGAAGCAGGTTTTCAGGTATTTGCGTGGCACTAGTGATTATGGTTTGTGCTACCAAGGAAGACCAGGATTGGATAGAGTGTTGGATATTCATGGCTTTGTTGATGCAGACTGGGTTGGAGATCTAGATCAAAGAAGATCTACAAGTGGGTATGTGTTTAACCTATTTGGAGGTGCAGTCAGTTGGATGAGTAAGAAACAATCTGTAGTGGCACTATCAACTACAGAGGCAGAATACATGGCAACCACTCATGCAAGCAAGGAAGCAGTTTGGTTGCAGAGATTGTGTTCAAGTATGGGGTTAGTACAGGGAGCTATAAGCATAGAATGTGACAGCCAAAGTGAAATTTTCTTGGCAAAGAACCCTGCTTATCATTCAAAGACAAAGCACATTGATGTTCAGTATCACTTTGTGAGGGATATGATAGAAGACAACAAGGTGTTGCTGGTAAAGGTGGACACTTTGAAGAATATTGCAGATGCATTGACAAAATCTGTGAGCTCTGAGAAGTTCTCTTGGTGTAGAGAAGCAATGGGAATCTCAGGGCCTGAAAAAATGACTAAGCTCTCCTGTGGCCCCCTATGGAAAGAAAACAACAAGTGGGAGATTGTTGGGTTGTGTTATATTCTTTCCACGTAGTTAATATGGGGTTTGAAGGACACCCGTAACCCCACTTGTAAACTAAATTCAAAGAACATATGTTTGTTTTTGGTAATACTTAAAAGGTTACGAAGTCAATATGTCTATATCATCAACTCGGGATTGAAAGGTAAAAATATAAGAATACAACTTGATGATCATGTTCCCACATAAAAAAATATCACACTCATACTTAGAGGGAACAATGATAGACTCAATAAAATGCCTTCATTGATGATTACTTAAAGAAAATGATGTGAAAGGTCGATGGCCTGAACCCTATTGCTAGATTGAAGGAAGAAGATGGATCTGTAAAATATAGGAAGAAAGAAGCTCAACCTGATGGGATAGAAAGGAAGAAAGGAACCATGCAACTATCTCCACGAATAACTGATAGATGATACATTTATGAAGAAACGATAAAGATGTTGTGGTTATGAATTTCCAATCTAATGGATGGTAGAAATCTCCTATATATTTGAGAGGGATTAAAGGAGTCTCCTCAAATAGGATCAAAGATCTATTCAAAAATAAAGAGGGAATGGGGATTTACTCTCTAGTTGAGAGGGAGTGATGATAAACATCACATTCATATTCTCTCCTTCATATGTCATGCACTTGACCAGGAATAATAGTCGTAAGTCTAAGTGAGGCCATGGAGGGATAATGGAGAATGGAGGATTGGATAAGCATCTATGATTTCATTGATGATAGAAAAATAAAAGTTAGGAAATGGACCGACACTCTTTGAGGATTACATAGGTGTCCAAGACAAGAGTAGTTAAAGATGATTACTATTCTTTGAGGATTTGGAATCTTAGATAACAAAAATCCTTAAAGGACATACCTAGTGAACATCCAGATGGGGCATGTGCATTAATTTAAGAGGTATTGTGGTATCTCACATAAATCCTCCCAACATTATTCTCTTGTATAAGAAAGGGCTTGCCAACTTAAGGCCTTATAATGTTGACAATGTTGATTATGATGTTGATGCTTTAAGATGGCTTGCCAATTCGACTCTTCTTATGAGAACTCTTTAATTTGAGAATAAATTTTTACTCATTATACAATTATGAGTACATCCATAGTTAAGTGGGAGTGTTGGAAAATGTAACTAGTTTTTGTCTTCATAATTTCCATTGTACTCATGTCAATATGTATATATTATGTAACAAGAAAGAGAAGAAAGAAAAATATTATTTTTAAAGCATGGGTTTAAATTTTCTTTTTATTGGTATTCTAGGTAAAGCATGTTCTTCATAATTATAATGCTTTTCATGTCATAATATTTATTGTCATGAGTTAAGAGAGTCAATTTCATGTATATAAGACCCACCTAGGAAAGATGTAGGATGAGAAAGAATTTATTTTAAGTTAAGAAAGTCAGAATAGGCCTCCTAGTACAAATCATCCCTACCAGAGACAAGTTGGCCCAGGGAGGGCTATTAGACAGCCATAAATGAGTATAAATAGAATTTTCTCGACCCCATTTTCCAACTAATTTGATATGTAATCAAGAATTTTGATCTAAAGTGTGAAATTCAATAAAGAAGTTAATAAAGGCAAGAAGAAAAGAAGTTGGAGCGAGAAGGAAGAAAAATCAAGTTTTTGGTCAAGGTTTTGCCCTAATTTATCTCATACGTGTGAAGATACTAAGTCGTTGTATGGAATGAATCTGCATACCTATTACAAGTATGAAATATAGTAGTTGTGGGCCGAAATTCCAAGTTCGGTGTAGCACTAGAAGGATTTGAATCTCATTGACTTGGTTTAATTTTGACCTAATTGGAAGGGTTTCTTGGAGGGACGACTTGGTGTTAGGAGGAGGTATTGTTCTTAAAGTTTGGTTATTGGTTTTCTCATTTGAAGGATATTCTATAAGAAGAGAAGAAATTTTATGGGTTTTCCCCTTAGTGGGGTTTTGCCCTAGCTTGGAGCCTAATTTTTGTGTCCATTGTCTTTACTATTTTTTTTCTTGATAATTGTTTGATGAGAAGATCTAATAAAGAAACATAGGAAGATAAATTAAAGTTGACAAGTAATTATTAAGTGAAGGATAAATTGAATAACTTCCCTATTGTATTCTCTAATACAAAAGGGATTAATAAATGCAAGGGATTACGAATATTATAAAAAAAATGGATTAATAAAACCAAGGGATTAAACACAAGGGATTATTGAACTTAGGGGATAAATATTATAAACCCAATGGATTAATATTATAAACCCAAGTGAATAATAAATCCAAGGGATTAATATTATAAACCCAAGGGATTATTAATATTAAAACCCCAAGGGATTAATAAATTGTAGGGATTATTAATATTATAAACCAAGGGAATAACATTATAAATCCTTAGGATTAATACTATAAATCGTTAGGATTAATAAACCCAAGGCATTATTAACATTATAAACACAATGGATTAATGTTATAAACCCAAGGGATTATTAATATAATAAACTTAAGGGATTAATAAATGAAATGGATTAATATTACAATCCCAAGGGATTAATAAACCCAGTGAATTATTAATATTGTAAACCTAACAGACTAATAAACCAAAGGGATTAATATTATAGAAACAATGGATTTAAACCCAATCGTTTATTAATATTATAAGGGATTAAAGTCCCAAGTTATTAATATTAAACATTAATATTAATATTATATACCCCAAGATAAATATTAAACCCTAGGAATATAACCCCTAATATCAATATTATAAACCGAAGGGATTAATATTAAAAACTAGGATTAAATCTAATATTATAAATGAGAATATTAAACTAATTTATTCAAATCACAATGCGACATTAAATAAATTGCAATGGAATGTATAATTGTGAAAATTATTATGGGACTGCTTATCAGATTGCGATGATTCTTGTCATATTGTGACGTTGGAAAAATTTCCATATCATTCCAACGTCACAACATTAAACCCTAATATTAAATAAAATATTATAAAAACTAACATTATAAAACCAAACATTATAAACCCTAGGATTAATATTATAAAACCTATGATAAATATTGTAAATCGTAGGATAAATATTATAAACGCTAAGATTAATATTATAAGCCCTTGCATTAATATCATAAACCCTAAGATTATAAAACCGAATATTAAAGCATAATATTAAATTCAATATTATAAAGTCCAATATTAAAATCCCAACATTTCAAACCTTGATAGTAAATGTAATATTATAAACCCAATATTAAACACAATATTAGAAACCCTAATATTAAACCCATATTTTATAATGACACATTGTGATGTTGAATAAATTACAATATAATGTAGGATTATGACAATCATTGTTAGATAGATTGTTGCATTAAGACAACGTTTGTCACAATGCAACGTTGGACACATTTTTGTACTATTCCAGAATCACAATATTAAGTCCTAAAATTAAGATAAATATTATAAACTGTAACATCATAAAATCTAATATTATAAACCCTAAGGTTAAAAACCCTAAGATAAATATATTAAACACTAAGTTTATTATATTAAACCTTAGGATTATAAAACTTAATATTAGTATTATAAACCCTTGGTATTAACATTATAAATCCAAGCGACTGATATTCAAAACCCTAGGATTAATAATATAAAGCCAAGGGATTAAATTGGATAAATCATAATCTAATCTAGCATTCTAATAAAGACTGGCATACTGCAACATTGCATATATTCATGTACCATTTGGATGTCACAATATTATTATTATTATTATTATTATTATTCAAGTTTATTAATATTATATTATTTTTAATAAGCATTTTTAAAGTTCCATTGTCACCATGTGAGGATGAATATTTTATATCAAATGGATATATGACATTACTGTGATAACTTCAATGTAAAATTATGCAATCATATATTCAATCTAATAATTAAACAATATAAATTCATCTTCTCTATCTATCAAGATAATCAAATATGGTCTCTTTCAATGTTTGCATTCATAATACAAATTTTACATAACACATATCTAATTAAAACAAAAAATTAATGTAATTGAAACCTAAGGTTGTAACATGGAAAAATAAATAGAATTCAATCCACAGCATTGGATGTTAGTAAAAATAAAACCATAGAAATACGAATGGAGTTCATATTTGAATATTAACCAAACCATATGAAGGGGAAACAATCCATAGTATAAACATTAAATAGAATTTTATTTCAAAAAATATTTGTGTATTCGCATCATAAAATAGAATTTGCAAAACAAAGTTTGAATACCTAATTACATGCTAAACACTAAATAACCTATTCCAAAATGTAACCAAATTGATGACAAAACTCCAACATATTCATTGTTCATATCTGTATGTCAATGAGAAACAAGATAAATAAAATTATATATATATATATATATATATGAAAATGAAAAGAAGAATCTACTTAAAAACGATGAGGGATTCTTGGAGCTCTGCAACCCTAATGACCTCATGGCCATGAGGTAGGTGGCGTGGAAAACCTCGAAAACAAGTAGACAGGCACGAAAAACAAGGCAGATAGGAGGCACAAAAATGACAAAGGAGACTAGGAGGGGTGAGATCCCCTCCTACAGAGATGCAGCAATGGGTGAGGGAATAAGAAATAGCAAACGGAGGACGAGAAAAGGACACTGGGACCAGTCCTTGGAGGAAGATGGAAGGTAGGGAGCAAAGGTAAATGCCTGCCATGCACAACAGAAAGACTGAGATTTGTTATCCCTATGAACAAACTCGAGTGTTACCGAAGTTACATGAAAGACCATGCATTGATATGCAATTTTATTGGTGTCTGGTCATCTGAGAAAGACCTGACAAGATGGATACAGTAGAAATGGTAGCCACACGGCCACATCAAGTTGAAGCTAGGTGCACGCAGATTCTTTACGGTAATCTTCTCTAACCTGCAAGACAAAGAAAAAGTATTTGAAAATGGCCCATATTTCCATAACAATGCAGGTTTATTTATGAGGTATTGGGAGGAATGCTACAACCCGGATAAAGAGAAATTCCTAGCAGCGCCCATATGGGTCAGACTGTTTGGATTACCCATGGATTTTTGGGACCCAGAAATCCTGGAAGGAATAGGGAACACCATAGGTAGCTTTGTTAAAATAGCAGAATCAACTAAGAAAGGAAGATATACCTCCTATGCAAGAATCTGCGTATACATGAACATTGTGAACCCCATACCAGGAGTAGTAGAACTAGAATACCATGAAGAGGTATGGCAGCAGGCTCTGGATTACGAACACATACCTTTTAGATGCAGAAAATGCCACGAATATGGGCACCTCTACAAGGAATGCCCCTTAAATGTTGAGGAGGAAGAAAGAAATACTAAGAAAAACACAGAAGATAATGAAGGGTTTCAAGAGATCAAAACTAGGAAAAGACCTGCAAAGGAAACCCCTAAGGAAGGAAGAAAAGAACAGCCAGCTAGAGCAAATGAGGTGAACAGGTTTGAAATCCTGCAGGTAGAAGAAGAAGATGAAGAAACCCGAGTCATGGACTACCAAGAGGAAAAAGAACAGGAAGGCAGAATAAATCAAGACACAAACAACACCAAACAGAAAGCCCAAAGAGAAACAGGGGAAAAGGGGAGAAAAGAAAAGGAGGATAAACAGGAAAATGAAGTAATGGAAATAGATATGAGTAAAGGGGAAGACCCAACAATAGAAGAAGAAATTATGAGGAAACTACTGGACAAGTGGAGGAATCTAGATGAGAGGTTTATCCCAGAAGAGGATAAAAAATTATACAAGGAAATCTTCCAAAAATATAAAGAAAAACAAGAGCAAGGAACCATAGGCATGAATGAGCAGTTAGGAATACAACCTGACAACAGCCAAGAACAACAAAGTAAAGGAAGAGGAGGGAAAAAATGAGGAAGAAAGAATCTCTAGGAGTCAATACAGGTAATGGGAGAAATGTTAGTTAATACCGGAAGAGTAGTACCACTCTCAGCGGTCTTCCACCAAACCACCCCACCTTCTCAATGATAATTACATCATGGAATATCAGGGGGCTTAACAGCAAGGGTAAGCAAAGGTACCTGGCAGAAAGGATTAAAAAAGAAAAACCCCAAATCATGATGCTTCAAGAAACAAAAATAACGGGGGGGAAAATGGAGGAGATTCTTAAAAAAATCAAGCCCACCTATGAATGCATGACACTGGATGCAAAAGGGAGTGCAGGGGGTATTGCAATCTTGTGGAACCCTGCAGAAGTCATTGTAGACCATTGGATAGGAATGAAGAGGATCCTCTCAGGGAGATTCAGAATGATAGGACAAAGAGAGTGGTTCTTAGTATCGACGGTTTATGGGCCTCATATATCGGTGGAAAGAGAGGCCTTCCTAACACAGTTGCAACAGTTGGGAAACATGCACATAGAAAAAATGTGGGTGATAGTGGGAGATTTTAATATGATCACCTCTACTGAGGAAAAGAAGGGCAGACTGCAACGGGAGGATGCAGACATGGAAAGATTCAGGGAAACACAGGCAGCCCTAAAAATGATTGATATAAACACCATTAATGGAAAATATACCTGGAATAACAGAAGAGGAGGCAACAGGCAGATAGCCTCTAGACTAGATAGGTTCCTAGCAATGGAACACTTTCTTGGGAAAGACATATTCTATGAAGCAACTATCCTACCATGCCAAGGATCAGACCACTGGCCGATAAAACTTGAAATTGCCATGAATAATCAAAACCAGCACAAACCATTTAGGTTTGAAGCCTTTTGGCTGCGAGACCCAACCCTCATAGAAAAAATGGAAAACTGGTGGCAGAACAGTGAAGAGGAAATAAAAGGAAAAAACAAGATGCACACACTCCAATTAAGATTAAAGGAGTTAAAAGGAAAAATCAAGAACTGGAACAGAGAAGAATTTGGCAACATTCAACAGGACCAAGAAAAGCTCCAAACAGAAATGAAAAGGATACAACAGAAAATAATAGAAGAAGGGAGAATAGAGGAGCTAGTGTAGGAAGAAGGAGGGGTGCTAACTAGATTGGAGGAAAGAAGAAAACAAGAGGAAATTCTATGGAGGCAAAAGTCAAGAGTACAATGGCTGAAAGAGGGGGAAAGGAATACAAAATTCTTCCACAAAGCCATGCAACAACACAGGCAACAGAACATAATTTTCTCCCTAAAAAATACCCAAGGCAATAGGGTAACTCAGAAAGAGGAAATGGAAAATTTACTGATACAACACTTCAAAGGCATATTGATGGAGACGCAAAGCAATAGAGAAGAGGAGATAGCAAAAATAAGTCAATACATTCCTAAAAAGGTAAACAGGGAGCAAAACATGGCCCTCCTAAGGGTAATCACTAAGAAAGAGGTAGAGGATACAATGAAGATAATGGCAAAGAACAAATCCCCAGGCCCAGATGGATTTACAGTAGAGTTCTTCCAAGAAACATGGAGCTTTATGAAACAAGACATTGTAAACGTAGTGGAAGAATCAAGATGTAATAAAAGAATGCACCCAGCATGGAATGAAAATTTTCTAGCATTAATACCAAAGGTAGAAAAGGTTGATGAACCTCATGGCTTTAGACCAATAGCCCTATGCAATGTAATCTATAAAATTCTAGCCACCATAATGGTAAAAAGATTACAACCAATACTTCCAGAACTGATAGCAAAAGAACAAATAGGGTTTGTGAAAGGAAGACAGATAGTGGATGGGATCATAGTCACTCAAGAGGTGATACATTCATTAAAGAAGTTGAGAAATAAAGGAATGATGATCAAACTTGACTTAGCAAAAGCCTATGACAAACTCAGCTGGGAATACCTCCAAAGAATCCTAAAAGCATATGGGTTTGATGACAGATGGATAACATGGATAATGTCAATGATATCCACTCCAAGCATGTCCATACTGCTGAATGGAACACCAACAGAAACCTTCAAGCCATCCCGCGGACTCAGATAGGGAGACCCACTATCATCGTTCCTGTTTATAATAGCAGCGGATGGTTTAGGCAGATTAATAAAAGCAAGAGTAAGCAGTGGGGAACTTAAAGGTCTCAGATTATGGGGGGAAGAATTAACCATTACACATCAACAATTTGTAGATGATGTAATGATGTATAGTCAAGAAAATCTTAAGGAAGCAAAGAAACTAGTGGAAATCCTTGCAGAATTCACAAACGCATCAGGAACAGAGGTAAATAAGGATAAAATAGAAATATTTTTCTTTAACACCCCAATGGTGGCTCAAGCATTCTTAGCCAGAACAATGGGGTTCAGAATTGGAAAGCTCCCAACTAAATACCTGGGAGTACAACTGAGTGACAAGCAGAACAGAATAGTGAATTGGAAAGGCTTGATAGGGAAAATTCAAAAAAGAATGGACAATTGGACATTTAGAACGCTAAATATACCGAGTCGACTCATCCTCCTGAAGTCAGTACTCCAAGCTATGCCAATTTATCAAATGGCTAGTCAAGCGATTCCTAAAACCATATGTCAGAAAATGGTGGAAATTTTCAAAAAAATTCTATGGCAAGGTACAAGAAAAACAAAAAGTGGGCTTTTCTCTCATGGACATGGCTAAGAAAATTTGTCACAGAAGGGGGCTTAGGCCTGAGAGATCCCTACATATTAAACCAAGTCATGGGTGAAAAATTATGGTGGAGGTGGATTCAAGGAGGGGAAGATCTATGGAAATTATTATGGGAAAAGAAATATGAGATGGCAAGGTCACCTGAAGGAAAACTCTGAAACCAATCAGAAAAGAAAGGTTCAGCCATCTAGAACCTTGCAAGTCTTAACAGGGACCTGATAAGAGAACATAGTTTTTGGGAAATTAGAGAGGGGGACAAAGAAAAATTCTGGCAAGAGGCATGGCAGTAGTGAGGAACCCTTAATAAAGAACCTCATCTCCAAGATGTGCAACAGTACACCACCCAAATGGCGGAAGATGCAGCCAGAAATTACTGGTTATTGGAATAGGACTGTCATGAAACCAACTCACAAAAATATAGAAAAGAGAGATCAACGCCTTAGAATTCAGCCTCTTTGAGGGGGCAACCTCCTTTACATTACACAAATGAATGATTCTTTGATGATTCAAATGACAAAACCTCCTTTCTATATACAGGAGTCTAAGGAGTCACAATATAACCCAGCCAACCTAACAATAAAAAAATAATGGCACAAAAATAACAATAGAGGGATTTTATGGGGCACAGTAATAACAATATGGGGACAATAGGGCCACGACAACATTAATAAGGGATATAACTAAAATAGTAATGGGGTAATCACTAGTATTATAGGGACCTATAATGCCCCTCTCCTCCAAAAATGTGTTGTCCTCAATGCTTGAGTAGTTCTGGATGCTTCTGTATAAAATTCTCATCCTCCCATGTGGAATCTTTAGTGGATAAGTTCCTCCACTTGATGAGATACTCCGAAATTGATCGATTTCGTAGCTGTCGAGTTCTTGTTTCTGTGATTGCTTACGGTTCCAATATAATTTTTCCTTCCTTGTCAAGTTCTGGCAATATTTTTTGAACTGAGAGCTTGTCACCTATAACCTTTTTTAAACATGAAACATGTAAAACTGGGTGCACTCGAGAAGCTGCAGGAAGCTCTAATTTCTATGCCATAGTACCAATCTTTTGCAACACCTTGTACAGACCATAAAACTTTGGTGATAATTTATTATCCTTCTTAGCTTGCTTGAGGGACATTTGTTTATATGGTTGTAGCCGTAGGAATACCCAATCACCTACATCAAAACTTCTTTTGCTGCAATGTTGATCTGTGTGTTGTTTCATTCTATTCTGTGCCAACATGAGGTTATCCTTTAAGAGTTGGAGGACTTGTTGTTGATGCTCGATGTGATGTTCCACTGCTTGAACCTTAGAATTTTCTCTTAAATATGATGTGATGGATGGTGGATGATATCCATAAAGTGCCATAAATGGGTCATTTTTGTTGTTGTATGGAAGGAAGTGTTATACCACCATTCAGCGAGAGGCAACCATTTGACCCATTCTGTTTGTTTATCAGATACAAAGAAATGAAGATATCCTTCCAAACATTTGTTTACTATCTCAGTTTGTGCATCAAATTGAGGATGATAAGATGAGCTATGAGCTAACTGAGTACCGAGACAAGAAAATAATTCTGTTCAAAAATTTCCAATGAAAATGGGATCTCTGTCACTTACAATAATCTTTGGGTTTCCATGTAGCTTTTGAATTGTTTCCATAAATGCAGTAGAAATTGTACTAGCTTTAAATGGATGTGATAATGCACAAAAGTGTGCATACTTGGTAAGTCTGTCAACTACCACCATGATGACACTCTTTCCCTCAAACATGGGTAAACCTATGATAAAATCCATTGAAACCTCCTCCCAACGTTGGCTTGGAAAGGACAAAGGTTGCAATAGACCCGGGCTCTTAATTGTTTCAACTTTATTTTATTGGCAAACCAAACATTCCGCCACAAACATTTGAATATCTGATTTAAGGCCATCCCAAAAAAATTCTTTCTTAACCCTGTGGTAAATTTTTAAAAATCTTGAGTGCCGTCCTGAGGGAGAAGTGTGCAATTCCATAAGAATCTTTTGTTTGAGTTGGGAATTCTTATAGAGGTATAAGCGATCTTTGTACCATAACAAATCATTTTGCCAACTAAATGTATCAGATGTACTAGAATCTTGTTGTAACTTTTGAATAAGTGCCCACACTTATTCATAATTATTCCATTCCTCCCTTGCTTTGTTTATCCAATTTGGTTGGATGATAGAAATGGTGAACAACAATACTTCCACATCCTTATCCTTTCTTGAGAGTGAATCTGCCACCACATTTTGCTTCCCCTCTTTGTAGATGATTTCAAATTCATAACCCAACTTCTTTGTGACCCACTTTTGTTGCTCTTCAAAGGATAATCTTTGGTCTAAAAAGTATTTAAGGCTATCATGATCTGTTTTTACCTTGAAGTGTCTTCCCATTAGGTAGGGTCGCCATTTCTTAAGCGCATGTAGTATTGCCCATATTTCCTTCTCATAAATAGCTTTGTGAAATTTTTTTCCCTTGATTAGACGACTTTCAAAAGCAATGGGTCTTTCATCTTTCATTAAAACAGCACCAATTCCATTTCCTAAAGCATCACATTCCACAATAAAGGTTTTTGTGAAGTCTGGTATAGCTAAGACCGGTGCTTGGCACATTGCCTCTTTAAGATGTTCGAAGGCATTTGTTGCTTCTGGAGTCCATGAAAATGCATCTTTCTTCAAAAACGTTGTTAGAGGTGCTGCTATTCTCCCATAATTCTTAACAAACTTGCAATAATACCCTGTCAACCCAAGAAATCCTCGCAGATTCTTTATGGATGTGGGGATTTTCCATTCCTTAATGGCTTTAATTTTGCTACGGTCTACCTTAACTTCTTCATGAGATACAATATGACCCAGATATTCCACCTCTTGTACTCCAAAGAAAAATTTGGATCTTTTTCCATATAATTGTTCTCCTCCAATAGTTGTAGCACCCTGTCAACATGTTCAACATGATCCTTCCAAGACTTGCTGTAGATTAGTATATCATCAAAAAATACTAAAACAAATTTCCTAAGGAAGGGTTTGAAAATGAAATTCATCAAACCTTGAAATGTAGAAGGTGCATTGGTAAGGCCAAAAGGCATGACTGAAAATTCATAATGACCCGCATGACTTCTAAATGTTGTTTTCAGAACGTTTTCAGTCTTAATTTTGATTTCATGATATACTGAACGAAGATCCAACTTGGTGAAGTAAATTGATCCATGCAATTCATCTAATAATTCATCAATGACAGGAATGGGAAACTTATCTTTAATAGTGATCTTGTTGAGCTCCCTATAATCCAGACACATGCGCCATGATCCATCCTTCTTGTGCACCAATACTACTGGAGCAAAGAAAGAACTTTGACTAGGTTGAACTATACCAGCCTCTAGCATTTCTGTAACCATACATTCTATTTCACTCTTTTGGGCATAGGGATATCTGTATGGCCTGATGTTTGGAGGAACACTTCCTGGGATCAGATGAATAGCATGATTATGATCACGAATAGGTGGGAGACCTTTGGGAGTCTCAAATACCTTGGAATGATTGTCCAAGAATTTTTGGAGATCTGGAGAAATAGATGATTTTTATGTGGAAACATCTAGTGAACATAATTGTGCAATTACACCTCTTTGTTCCTTTTTTAAATGCTTTGTCATACCATTAGAGCTGATTATCTTTCCCAGTTTCCCTGCAATACCCCTTAATTCAACTTCATTTCCTTCCACAGAAAATTTCATGAAAAGTTCTTGAAAATTAAAAGCTATTGTACCCAAGGATTGTAGCCATTGGACTCCTAGTACAACATCAGCACCTCCCATTTGAATGGAAAGCATTGGGCTAGTCAATACATATTCTCCCATGGATAGCTTGATATTACAACACTTTCAAGAGAAATTTATTGTTCCTCCATTTGCAACAATCACTTGACACTTTGGTGTTGGATATAGGAAGCAATTCAATTCTTTTGCTACCTTACAATGAATAAAATTGTGGGTACTTCCTGAATCAATCAACACTATTACCTTTTCCTTCTTGATTTGTCCTTCTATCTTGATGGTTTGAGGAGTGGTAATTCCTACCAATGCATTAAAAGATATGGTCGGATTCATTTATTCTTTATCTAGGCTTTGTTCCTCGAGTATATCCTCTTCTTTTGACCTTTCTTGCTCCTTTTCTTCTTCCTCTTCACAATCTATGTAGAATAATTTCTTCTCAGCACACTTATGACCTTTAGTGTATTTGCTATTAGAACTGTAACAAAGCCCTTTTGCTCTTTTTTCTTCCAATTGTTGTGTTGTCAACATTATAGGTTGTGGAAGACTAGATGTTTTCATTTTCTTTCCTCGGGGCATCATTTATCGATAATAATTCTCTACTATGCCCTTTGGATTCCTCCAAAATAGTTTTTCAAACCAAGCTGAAGCAAAAATTTTAAAAAATTCTACACACCTTTTTTCACTTCGTAGGAGCTTGATATTGCCTCTAATGTATCTCTATAATTTCAGATCATCCAGTTTTGAAATTGCAAACTATAGTAGCCCTCTGTGTCCTCTTTCCAATGCCGCCTATCTGATCCAATTTGGATTCTCCAAGGAAGAGTTATGCCAAATCTCCCACAGTGACCTGATTATAGACTAGTTCAGAAGAGCGAACTTGTACGACACGCCACGTGTCCCTGTTTCGACCTTGGGCTCTAAAAAATATCTACAAGAAACTATAGTCCGTTCCCTTTTTGTACCTTCTTATGAAACTTCAAATGGATGCTCAGAGAGAAAGTTATGACGATTTTCCCTAGGTCACCTGTTTGGAATGTAATTCAAGAGTCTGCAAAAAGACCAAATTCCTCAGATCATATCTCCGCAAATATAGCACGAAAAGCTCTGAAATTTAGACCCAAGGTTCAGTGCAATTTCTTCTCAAATGGGTGCTTTTTTCACTTCTGAAACATCGCATAAAAAATTTTATCGTGCAAATGCCACGATGACCTATTTTGAGCAACGAAACCCTAGAATCCAAAGCTTTGATACCAAATGTCATGAAACCAGCTCACAAAAAGATAGAAAAGATAGATCAATGCCTTAGAAGTCAGCCTCTTCGAGGGGGAAACCTCCTTTACATTACGCAAATGAATGATTCTTAAATGATTCAAATGACAAAAACTCCTTTCTATATATAGGAGTCTAAGGAGTCACAACATAACCCAGTCGACCTAACAATAATAAAATAAAGACACAAAAATAACAATAGAGGGATTTTATGGGGTGCAGTAATAACAATGTGGGGACAATAGGGGCTATTAATCAGGGATATAACTACAATAGTAATGGGGTAATCACTAGTATTATAGGGACCTAAAAAGGATAGTTATTGGAGAAAATGGAAAATGAAGAGCGACTGGCCTGAAGCACCAGAAACAGAACAATGGATAAATTACCAAAATGAAATGGAAACAAGGAAAATTGCAATCAAAGAAGGACTAGATATAATAAGATGGGGTAAATGCATAAAAGGCATGTTTACTATCTCAGAAGGATATCATATAAAGGCAGGAAGAACCGGAAACCCAGACATTAAAAAATGGGATAGAATATGGCAGTTAAAAACTTGGCCAAAAGTGGCGTTTTTTACTTGGACAGTGTTGCACGGGCGTGCCTTAACCTGGGACCAACTGAGAAGGAAGGGGATGCATGGACCTTCGCACTATGCCCTGTGCCAAAACCAAGAAGAAACCATGGAGCACGTTGCAAATTCTTGTAGTTTCAGTAGCAACCTGTGGCAAAATCACCATCATCTCTTTGAGATCACTGACAAGAACATAGGTAGCATAAGAAAAACAATAGAGAAATGGAACAACAAGCCATACCACAACACAATACTAAACCGCGCTTGGAATTTTTCCATTAGTTTCCTCCTATGGAACCTATGGAAGGCAAGAAACCAGGTGATATTCAGAGAAGATGAAAAGGCCAAAGAGGAAATATGGAGTGAAACCATGAAAAACATAAGAGAAATAGTAATCCTTGAAAATTGGAATGAGGAATACTGGAAGACGGAGGAAACAGAGACCTGCATTATGAACCACCTACAAATCAAAGTAAAAAACACAAACATGACAGGGAAGGAACACAAGGCAGGCAATGCAAGAGCCGAAGAAAGCTATAGGAACCTGCCACAGGGTTTCACTAAGCTAAACTTTGATGGCGTGGCAAAAGGCAACCCAGGGGAGGCTGGAATAGGAGGGATATTCAGAGATGATGAAGGGGAGATTAGAAGGGCCTATGCAATGAACTGTGGAATCGCCACCAACAATGAGGCAGAATTCCACACACTAAATAGGGGATTAGCAATAGCGGTTAGGGAAGGATACCAAAGCCTGCAGATCGAAGGCAACTCGATGCTAGTGATAGAAACAATTAAACAACTCCAACAGGGTGCACCAGCCAAAAAACTGAGTAAAAGTTGGCGGACGACATGGGTAATAACCGAAATAAGCCAGCAATTAAGGAAGGTCGCATACACCATACCGTCCCATGTGAAGTGGAAAGGAAATGCTCTGGCAGACCTCCTTGCGAACTGGGGATGCTAGAACAGAGAGCAGCAGTTGGACGTGAGCATAGAAGAGCTTCATTAGAAAGAGGAAATGAGACAACTGATTCAGGCAACAGAAGAAGACAGGTGCCAAAGCGAGCATCTAGAGAATTCGCTCGGAGTTGACGGGAGTGACGAAGGACAAGGGCAGATGCAAGTGGGACAGAATAGGTCAGACATGGAACAGCAAAGGACAGACGCAAGGACAGAGCTGAGTCGGATGATGGAGGAGGGCAGAGGAAGGACAGGCTCAGAGAGATCAGGGGCAGAGATGGAAAGGAATGGAAGAGGAGAGGGCAGGACAGCAAGTCCGAGGATGGGTAGCAAACTAGTGCCAAGTGGCAGAGTGGAGTCAGCAAACGGACGACAAGAGCAGCCGGGAGAGGAAAGTAATAAATGAAGGATGGCAGACAGGACAGGTGGGTAGCATCCCAAGGTAGGTGGGAAGGGAGGCATGCCAAGGAAGGAGGGAAGGGAGGACAGCTGGCAGTAAAATTACGAAGGGAAAATGACAAAGGGATAAAGCCTAAGGAAAAGGAAAAACATGCACTTTGCATGTGGATGAGCAAGGAGAAAGGTGGTGAGATCGAAAGAACAGACAACAAGTGAGAGCCGAAGGAGACAACGAAGTGAAGGAAGGTAAAAGGGTATGTGAAACTTCCTCCCCCATCCTATGAAGAAATAACCAGTCTGAAATATAGAGTAGGTATGAAAAATGTTATGCAGCTCTGGGTTGATAATAGAAATTACGGTAGAAATTGTAGAGATAAGAAATAATTTCACAGTGAAGAATCCCTGGGGGCCAAGGCCAGAAAGAAGGATAAAAGTAAGGGTAAGGCGAGGGAGAGAAAGGGCTTGCAGGGCCCAAATTTGTAGGACCCCCACAGTAGAATTGACGTCCTGGCAAATAACAGTCCAGGAAGTTTGCATGTCATGTTGAACAACGACAGAGGGGATGGGAAAACCCAAAAACCAGGGAGGAATGAGTGGCACCTCATGGTGAGGGGCGAAACTGTAATCAACCATGATATGGCTAACAGTACTGAGAAAGCCAAAACTGGGAAAGGGGCATGCAACCCAATTAGCGTGAGGTGCGACCTCTTGAGAAAGACTGAGCACTCGACTCAGGAAAAGGATTTTAGCATGCATAGCGCAAGTTGGGGTAAACAAGGGTACCCCAAAACCAAAAGAACCAGAGAGGCCATAGTATTGCCTAAACGGGAAGGAAACCAGAGGGTGGAACCTCAGAGGGAAGGAAATTGTTGGAGCGAAACCAAGAAGAGAGGGGGGAGAAATACCTTGGATAACACTGACATTTGTGCTCATTCTGTGATAGGTCTAGCCCTAGGAAAGGGCACAACTGCAAACCAGAATGAACAGCTACAGGAAAAGAGAGCTAAGGAGCAGACAAAAAGAAGAATGGCTCCCAGGCATAGCAAGAGGATAGTTAAAAAAGAAGAAGGCACCAGCAGTGCAGGGAAGAAAAGGGGCAGGCAGTCAGACAGAGAGAAAATGAAGAAAATCATCAACTCCTACATGGAGGGCAACCCGAAGGAGGTTAGAGAACAAATCTGGAGCTGGGAGAGAGATTTGAGAAATAACCTCAGGTGCAGAGACTTACCCATGGATGAATGGGAAGGAATGCTACAGGATCCGGGAACTTCAAACGACAGGCAATCGCTCTTCAAAAAGACTCTGCAACAATATTGGATCATGAAACACGTCGTAGCTCGAGCCATGACTCTTCATCAGGAACACATGGAAGGGGAAGTTCTGGATAAGCAGGAAAGGAGTAAGGAGCCAGACCCTGTCTGGGCAGAAATTCTGAAAGACCTTGTGACAATACAGATCCAAACCTACAGGAATAATCTTGCATTGGGCCAGATTGAGCAGACTCTGTCAGAGATAAAGTGGAAACTGTCATAGGGACATGAGCTTCCAGGCCCTGGGGTGAAGGCGCCAAGTTCCGGTGTGAAGGCTTCAGTACAGATAGCATCCTCTGATGAGGATTAGTCTATTTTGTCTTTTTTTGTCTTTGAATGTTTTTAAAATGCAGAAAATAAGCAATCTTGTTATGTCTGTAAAGACAATAGGGATAAGCTCTCGAGAAGTAGGTGGTTTTTGATGAACTTATTCAAATTTTGGAGTGGGTATAATGCTGACCGGTGGTCACCTGGTTTCCTTTGGTAGGTGACTAGCTGGGGAACATGTTTGTAAAATTTTCTCAAAAAGTAAATACAGAGAGCTCTACAATGTTTACAAAAAAAAGGAAAATGAAAAGAAGAATAATTCTGTTATGAATACAAATTGAATAACTTAGTGGGTTATTTCTCTATAACTACTAGAGAATGCATATGAGGGATCATTCAAGACCTTCATGGATATGATCCTCCTTGAAACTTGATAGATCTAGAGCTCAGATGGATCTAGGACGGTTGAAACAAATAACACATAAAAGGAATATATATATATATAGATATACATATACATATACATATACATATACATATACATACATATATATATATATATATATATATATATATATATATATATATATATATATATATATGTATGTATGTATGTATACATACATACATATACATATATATATATATATATATATATATATATATATATATATATATATATATATATATATATATATAATTGAAACAAAAGGATCTAAGAAAGAAGAATAAATAGAATTCAATTGATAGGTCTGGAAGCTAATAAAAACAAAACCACAAAAATATCAATAGGATCCATATTTGGATTTTAACATAACCATATGAAAGGGATACAATCTATATTTGAAATGTTAAAAATAAAATAGAACTTTATTTGGAAAAATATTTGTCTTTACATCATAAAATTCAATTTCCAAAATAAAGATGATATATATAATCATATGAAAAACATAAAACAAATTATTCCAAAATAAAACAAGAATGATGACAAATCTATTGAAATTCTTAAGAAATACAATGAATAAAATGTTGAAATTATTGAAAGTTATAACAACAAAAATTAATAAATGAACCAAAAAATATTCATAAAAGTAATATAGGGTTTAAGAAACATTAAACCCAATATTGTAAACACTCATATTAAACCTAATTTTATCATCCAATACAACTTCTCAAAATAGAAATAAAAAATAAAAGGTAAACCCCATTTCTAGCTTAATTTAATACAATCATTATATTTCATATATAAAGATGTGCAAACGTTACATGAATAGGATTTATTCATAGAATTTTACCCGCAATTAAACATACATGTCTTATAAATAGCATTAAACATGTGATTATTGCATGATCTATGTTACTAATATATTGAGTTTTATATCTCAATGGTTTGTTCTAAATGAAAAAGCAATAGTCACTTCAAAAAAAGAAGTAAATTTAACAATATAAAAAATGATGTAAACAACTTTTCAAATATTATTATGAATATGATGAATGTATTCATGTGATAAGTATATGCAAATCTTTATTATATTAAATTTAAGTAAAGAGGACAATAAATGCAACTTGACAAATATTCTATATAGAGTTTAAAATATTATCATATGGATGTCACAATGATATGGACATCAATTACCCTTATTATTTCTTGCTAATTGTAACATATTCACTATCTTTCATCTTGGAATAACAATAAAAAGAGAAATTTGGCGAAATGTGAAAATCATCTACTAATTTCACTCTTGATATGGATGTGAAGGTTAAACCTTGTTGCTCTTTATTCCCAATATCAATTGTTGCCCATTGTAAAGTCAACCCATATGACTTGTGGATTGTAAGAGCCCATTCCATTTTCAAAGGATTTATTTTTTGATTTCCTCTTATCACTACTGTGATAGGTACAATTTTTGAATTGCTTGTATCAAATGGAAAACCAACATACTTATAAAAAAGAAAAGTTGTGAACATTGGAAGTTGCGGGGGCTTAGAGGTAGGTGTATAGAGTATATCCTTCACATAAGTGTACCACTGAGTAAGTCATCTTCAACCCACAAGTTACATGTCAGCATGACACGCTTGTCAGGGAACAACAAAAATTCATAGTCCAATTGATTATAATTTTCACCAATGACTTTTGTATGCCTTGAATTCCCAGTAATAGATCATGCAATTGGAGAACTTAATGATTTTGAGATATGCTTGTTATGGAAGGAGCCCAAGTTATTTTCTAGAAACATGTGAACTACTAAATTAAATAAATCCTTTTCTCTAGGATGCAGCCTCATATTAGTTCATGACATAATAATTTCCCAATCATCAAGAATGGGTTCTACATTTCTTATGTTATTAAATACTCTATGAAAACATGATTGTTTGTCAGTATTCCCTTGTTGGTGAGAGATTGTTTCAAGGATGACAACAACATTGAATTTTTTCGACAAGACTTTCCCTATTATATTACCTGCATGCAAAGGATTATTTCTCATAGAAGGTAGTTGACTAAGGTCACCCAAAAGAATGAAGGATCAAAAACCAAAAGGAAAAATCCTTTTCTTTAGAAATGGTTTTCGTAATCTAAAATCTATTTCTATGAATAACCTTGATCCTTGAAATTTCATTTCATCAATAAATATATATCGAATATTCCCCATTTCATCTTGGAATACCACTAGTGATTTCCCCTATAGTGGTTGCATATCCTTAATTGGAATTTTGAGGGCTGATTGTATTGTTTCTACATGTATATTAAAAGAATTTATTCCTATTGGGGCAAGAAGAATAAAAAGAATTATTCCATTACTTGATGAACTAGAAAGAACATAAAAAATACAATGGATAAGGTCGTGAACTACCATAAAAAGAGGTTCATAACTTTCATATGCAACATAGTGTTGTAAAGTGATCTCAAAAGAAAATCCTTTTTTTTTGCCAATGAATCTGGAGATGAAAGAAATCTATTAGAAAGGTCAACAATATCACCCCTTGATTGGGCATTTATGATAAAATTAATATCTTCTTCTGTTACATCATTAGAAACAATTATACTTTTCTAGTTAAAGCATATATGAATTCCCTTCGACTAAGAGAGTTAATATAGGAAACGTTCATGTCATTTGGCAGCACCAAGTGAGAGAAGAGTTGTAATTCTTGAAAATCATCTTCAAGATTCATTTCCTGATATGTGGAATCACCATCTTCTTCATCTTTAATATTGTCAAGAATTGATGGATTCTAATTGACATGCCATGGTCGATATAAAAATTCCTCCAATTTTCGATAATGATTTCACCTGAAAGGCCAATATGTAAGGGAATGTTATGAAATGTATTGTACAAGATAAATTATATGCAAAAAAATGTTTCAAATTCATCTAAGGCCACACTAGGAATATAATAAAATCATGTCCAAACTCAAACAATAACATAGACATCTCTAGGATTCCATAGATCCTATTTATGTTTAGTATCAAAAGTCCAATACCTTATTGTTTTTATTATAGATATATGTTCATGGAAAAAATATATCTTGTAACAATTTTGAATAAAAGTATTCTCAAATTATATTGTAGACCATCCCCTGATATTTTCATGAAAAAATTTCTTCGTACATTTAAGGAAACAAATTTCTGACTATAAACAACAAGAGGTAGGTTAAGAAACATATGGCATATTTCTTGTGCTCTAACGTCATGGTCAGCAAGTGTTTCTAAAAGGAACCTCCTTTATGTACACAAAGAATTATCCTCAGAGCTAACAAAATTTGAAATTCTAGTTACCATATGATGATAATTTTCATACCTTTTTTATTCTTTAGATGCATACTTAGCAATATATTTCATGACTACATACCAAGAAAACATTGTCTGGAAATCAATATTTGCACGCCACATTATAAGAATCTTAATGTTGTGTACATTGATCCTATCATCATTTCTTGTTGGATCATATTTCTTTCTTCCTTGATCATATATGAATAATATTGATTCATTGCAAAGATTCCGTGGAGCATTGTAACGGCATGTGAGAACAATGCCCTTTTTGCTCAAAAAATAATCTACACTGCAATTTTTGTGCCTTTGGACATGGTTTAAAAATTGGTCATAATCATCATAAGGATTGCAAGAGAAATTATGATTAGTATTCAATAGGAAAGGTTCATCATTAAGGTTTCACGAAACCATTGATGATGTACGTCATGTGGATTTCATGTAGTTACATACTTCTCAAAGAATCTCTTTGAAACATGTACATCAATTTTTTTTGACCAATCCATTATTTCCATGTTAGGAGAAGCTTGCAAGCATATTAAACCATGGATGTACATTGAAGCTCTATGTTCCCACTCCTAGTGAAATTGAACATACAAGTAATAAAAAATTATAAATAGAATCATGAGAAATAGATGAGAAAGTATATAACATAAATTCAAAAACACAAACCTATACCAAAAGTAATTAGCTTTAAGATAATTTTGGATAATGTTTTTATGCAACCAAATCATAAAATAGAAGAAAAGATAGATCAATGACTTAAAAATTATCCTCTTCGAGGGGGAACTCTCCTTTACATTACATAAATGAATAATTATTGGATGATACAATGACAATACATCCTTGGTGTATATAGGAGTCTAAGGGGTCAAAACATAATCAGAGCCTACATAATAGTAATAACAATAGTGGGCTTCTATGGGGTAGAACAATAATAATATGGGGTATACACTAACAATAACAATAATGGGGCTACACACATATTATAGGGACCTAACATGCCCCTATCATTAAAAAAAGTGTTCTCCTCAACACTTTAATAGTTATGGAAGCTTCTGTATAAAATTCTCATCCTCCCATGTGGAATCTTTGTGACTGCTCCTCTCTCCAATATGATTTTTTCTTCTTCGTCAAGTTCTGGAAATACTATTTGAACTGAAACCTTGTCACAGATCACCATCTTTAAGCATGAAACATGGAAAAATGGGTGTACTTGGGAAGATGTTGGAAACTTCAATTTATATTCCATAGTACTAATCTTTTTCAACACCTTGTGAGTTCCATAGTACTTTGGTGATAATTTATTATCCTTCTTAGATTTCTTGAGGGAAATTTGTTTATATGGTTGTAGCCATACAAATACCAAGTCACCTAACTCAAAAATTCTTTCACTGTGATGCTAATCTGCCTATTGTTTCATTTGATTATGTTTTAGAGTGAGGTTATCCTTTAAGAGTTGGAGAACATTTTGTTCATGCTCGATGCGATCTTCCACTGCTTGAACCTTATAATTATCTCTTAAGAATGAGGTGATGGACAATGGATGATATCCATAAAGTGCCATAGATGGGGTCATTTTTTCTACAATATGGAAGGTGTTATACCACTAATTAGCCATAGGTAAACACTTGACACATTGTGTTTGTTTATCAAATACAAAGCAATGAAGATATCCTTCCAAACATTTGTTCGCTATCTCAATTTTCCTATCAGATTGAGGATTATAAGATGGACTATGAGCTAATTGACTACCAAGATAAGAAAACAATTATGTCCAAAAATTTCCAACGAAAATGGGATCTCTGTCACTTACAATAATCTTTGGGTTTCCATGTAGCTTTTACATTGTTTCAATAAATTCAATAGCTAGGGTATTGGATTTAAAAGGATGAGATAATGCACAAAAGTGTGCATACTTTGTAAGTATATCAACTACCACCATGATGACACTCTTTCCTTTAGACTTGGGTATACTTGTGATAAAATCCATTAAGACCTCCTCCTAATGCTAACTTGGAATGGCTAAAGGTTGTAATAGAGCTGGGGTCATATTTGTCTTAAATTTATTTTGTTGGAAAAGCAAACATTCTGCCACAAACTTCTGTATATCATATTTAAGGCCATCCTAAAAAATTCCTTCTTAACCCTGTGGTAAGTTTTTAAAAATCCTGAATTCACTCATAAGGGGGAGGTGTTCAATTCCTATAGGGGCTTCATTGGGGTAGCAATACCATTCCACATGAATTCATATTGGGGGATATATACTGAGGAGAAAATGGCATAATATATTGAGCATATAATAAGGGATAAAGGGTTTTTATATTGGAAGGTATAAAAGGTGGAGCTCAAATTTCATGAAAATATATCAAGGGGTATAAAAATGTTAATGAAAAATGGATAACTACAATATATAGTGAAAGTAGAGGGTTTCTAAATTGGGAAGGCGTATTGGGTTTGTATTGGTAGGGGGTTGCATAATGTGTTTTTTAAGGGTATTTTCCAATGTGTATTGAAATTAAGGGTATTGTTTAGAATGCCACGAGTGCACTTGCTATGCCAGAGGTTCATTGAGTGAGTTCCCCATGGAAATTCAAAAATATTTTTTTGTTTGATTTGTGAATTCTTACAGAGATATACGCGATATTCGTACCATAATGAATCATTTTTCCAAAGAAATGTATCAGGCATAATGGGATCTTGTTGTAAATTTTGAATGAGTGTCCACACCTCTTCATCATTCTTCCGTTAATCCCTTACTTTAGTTATCCAGTCAGGTTGGATAATAGTAATGGCATAGAAGCAATGATTCCACATCCTTATCCTTTCTCGAGAGTGCATCTGCAACAACATTTTTCTCCCCCTTTTTGTAGATGACTTCAATGTCATAACCCAACATCTTTGTGACCCATTTTTGTTTCTCTTCTGAAGATAATATTTTTTACAAAAAGTATCTAATACTATTGTGATCTGTTTTTACATTGAAGTTTCTTCCCATTAGGTAAGGTCGTTGTTTCTTTAGTGCATATAATATTGCCAACATTTCCTTCTCATAAATAGGTTTCTGTAAATACTTTCCTTTGCTTGGATGACTTTCAAAAGAAATGGGTCTTCCTTCTTGCATTAAAAGAACACCAATTCCATTTTCGGAGGCATCACATTCCATAATAGATGTTTTTTTGATGTTTGGTGTAGCTAAGATAGATGCTTGGCACATTACCCCTTTAAGATGTTCAAAGGCCTTAGTTTCTTCTAGGGTCCACAAAAATGCATCTTTGTTTAGTAGTGTTGTTAGAGGCGATTCTATTCTCCCATAATTCTTAACAAACTTGTGATACTACCCTGTCAACCCATGAAATCCTTGAAGATGATTTAGGGTTGTGGGGATTTTCCATTCTTTAATGGCCTTAATTTTTGTAGGGTATAATTTAACACCCTCATGAGACACACTATGACCCAAATATTCCACCTCATATACTGCAATTAAACATTTGGAGAATTTTGCATATAACTATTTTTCCTTCAATAGTTTGAGCACACTATCAACATGTTGAACATGATCCTTCCAAGAATTGTTGTAGATTAGTATATCATTAAAAAATACCAACACACATTTCCTACGGAAAGGTTTGAAAATGGAGTTCATCAAACCTTGAAATGTGGAAGGTGCATTAGTAAGGCCAAAGGGCATGACCAAAACTTCATAATGACATTCATGAGTTCTGAATGATGTTTTTAGAATTTCTTCAATCTTCATTCTAATTTGAT
Organism: Pinus tabuliformis; assembly: GCA_031772625.1. Taxonomy (NCBI): domain Eukaryota; kingdom Viridiplantae; phylum Streptophyta; class Pinopsida; order Pinales; family Pinaceae; genus Pinus; species Pinus tabuliformis. Next base: position 489,012,391 of record CM062818.1, read on the forward strand.
GATATCTTGAACGAAGATCCAACTTGGTGAAGTAAATTTCTCCATGTAATTCATCCAACAATTCATCAATGACAAGAATGGGAAATTTATCTTTAATAGTGATATTTTTGAGCTCCCTATAATCCAAACACATATGCCATGATCCATCCTTCTTGTGCACAAATACTATTGGAGCATATAAATAACTTTAACTAGGTTGAATTATACTAACCTCTAGCATTTCTACAACCATACGTTCAATTTCACTCTTTTGGGCATAGGGATATATGTAAGGCTTGATGTTTGGAGGAACACTTGCTAGAATCGAATGGGTTGCATGATAATCATAACAAATAGCAAGGAGGCCTTTGGGAGTCTCAAATACCTCAGAATAATTGTATAAGACTTTTTGGAGATATTGAGAAATAAATGATTTCAATATTTTAACCTATAGTGATCATAATGTGAAATTATACCCCATTGTTCTTTCTTTATAATATTTGTCATTCCATTAGAGCTAATTATATTTCCTAGTTTCCATGTGATACACATTAATTCAACTTCCTTTCCTTCCCAAAAAAAATTCAAGAAAAGTTCTTGAAAATTAAAACTATTGTCCCCAAATATTGTAACCATTAGACTCCCAGTACAACATCAGCACCACCTATTGGAATGTAAAGAATTGGACTATTCAATACATATTACCCCATGGTTAGCTTGATATTATGACACTTTTTAGAGAAAATTATAGTTCCTCCATTTGCAACCATAACTTGACACTATGGTGCTGGATATAGGAACCAATTTAATTCCTTGACTATATTACAATTAACAAAATTATGCGTACTACTCGAATCAATCAACACTATTTCCTTTTTCTTTCTTGATATGTTCTTCTATCTTGAGAGTTTTGGTAGTGGTAATTCCTACCAATGCATGACAAGATATGGTTGTATTCATTTCTTCTTTATCAGGGGTTTCTTCTTGGTGTATATCCTCTTCTTTTGACATTTCCTATTCCTTTTATTCCTCCTTTTCACAATCTATGAAATATTTTTTTCTCAGCACACTTATGACCTTTAGTGTATTTGTTGTAACAATTGTAACAAATCCCTTTTGCTATTTTTTCTTCCAATTATTGTGGTGTCAACCTTGTAGGTTGTGGAAGGCTAGGAGCAAAAACAATTCCATCTTTATAGCTGTAATTGGAAGACTTCCTTGTTGCCATAATTTTTCTTTCAAATTTTCTTGCCACTTTGAATGCCTTCCTTAATGAATCAGGTTCCCAAAGGTGAACCTCATGTTGGATGTTATCTTTTAATGTCCCTATGAAGACATAAATCCTATGCTCCTTTGAAATATCATTTAACTTGATATTCAGTTCTTGTAAGTCCTCAATGTGCTCCACTTTTGAACCCTTTTGTTTAAGATTTATCAATTGGCTAAAGAATGTGTTTCTCTTTGTATCCTCATAATGTGCTATCATTTCCTTTGTAAAAATTGTCCAAGTGACAAGTGTTTTATGATAAAAAAATCCATCTATATCTTAGAAATTGATTGGGTTATAAATATAAAGTTGCAATGTTTACGTTTGCTATGTGTTGCACATTATGGAGATCAAAATATTGCTCCTTCTATAGTATCCATGTCGTCAGATTCTTTCCATCAAACTTCCTCATATCATTGGATAGTTGGCATGGTATGGATGGCCAGTAACCTACTGAAGGCATCTACAAATGTGTTGGAATTGATGTCAACAATCATGTTGAGGAGATGAGTTGGGCACTTGGAATTGGCTAACTCTTGGCATTGAAGTCAACTAGGCAAGCTCAGATGCTTGTTGCAGGAGATGTTGGTAGTGATGGCCTAAGAAGAATCTCATGGTAGATGAAGGGTTCATGTAGAGAATCATCACAGTAGAAGGGTTATTGGAGAGTCCATAAAATTGATGATTACAATGATGGACTAGATGGAAGTCCATGGTAGCTAGAGGCTTCATGCAAAGGATCACATTGGTAGTTGTGATTCCAGTCGTCTAGAGAGTCAAGGAGAAAAAGAATGGTAGAGATTTTGGAGCCATATTTGAGGTAGCATACAGGCTCAAAGACTACATCTAACCATTTCCATCAGAAAGTGCTCTAGAATATATTTACAATGATATGCAAAAGTCCAAAAATGGACTCCTATTTAAAAAGTTATGGCCCGTTGAAGGTAAGGGTCTTGAAACCCTAGGCAGGGAAGAATATCGCATATCAGATATCAATGTTCAAGGCATATCGGTAATCTCATATCAGAGGTGCAACAATATCATTGATGACAGTCAAATTTTGACACATTGGGTGTATTGGCACATTGGTGGTCGGAGGTCAGCGATCAAGCCATATCAGTGATTAGAGCATCGACAATTTTTCATATCGGAGAGTGGAAAATATGAGGTCCAAAGAAATTTGCCATGTCACAACATTCGCAGTTTAGTGTATAAGAAATCAAAGCATTGAAAATTTGATGCCTCAGAATCCCGGGGATCGACAAATTGTAATGTCCGAGATCAATGATTGGAGGAGATCGACACATTGTGTATACTCTTATCGATGGTCACACATTGGAACTTCTTAGTGGTGACCATTTAAATGTTTCAATATCAATAATCATTGATAGTTGTTAAAGCATCGAAGAATGCCAAAGAGAAATAAGAAAGGAAGTCATTATGAAACCACAGTAGGGGGACCCTTTTCTCTATCCTCCAGTAGGACATGTGGCGACATCGAAAGTTAGGCATGTCAGAGCATTGGAACATCAGGTATCGACAATTGTAACTTCTTTGTGTGAACATTTAAAAAGAGTTGTGATATGTGAAAATGTCGATTGCATTAAAAACCACCGGGAAGGCCAAAAGAAATTTAACAAAGAAATCAATCACAAAATGAAAGGTTGGTGATGAATTTTCTCTCTCCTCGAGGAGGGCGTGTGGTGGGATACGATTGATCCTAATGAGGACACATGGAAACATATGGTTGGCTCTGCAAAGGACACGTGGAAACTAATGTTAGCAAGACGTGGCAGTACAGTAGGACACGTGATGGGCCTCTAAATTAGAAATAAATTAAGGCCCATGCCTCTAATTTAAAACATAAATTAAGGCCTATGATCATCCTTCAGCACATTAAACCTCTCTTTTTGCATTAGGTAATTTATTTTTAACTTTAATATGTTCATTAGGAAGGTTTATGAATAATTGAATATTTGTGCCTAATATTATTTATTTTTGTGCAATATTATGAGAATATTGGGTAGATTATGAAGAGTTGGAGGAGGAGATAATTTAGGGACTTGTCCCCTACTACTGTAGGATAAATAATAAATAATAATTCAACAAGATATTATGGAATTATGGCACAAATTGTGAAACTCCAATGATTGAAAAAATCTAGTCATGTGTTCCACTAATCAAGGGATTTCAATGGAGAAAACTTCCTCCATCCATGGGGAATGATTCTTAATCATTTTTTATAAATACCAAGTTGAATTTTCCTCTAGGGAATGATTGAGAAAATCTAGGAAAGTGTTCCATGCCATTTAATGCAAATTCCTAGTTTTGGGGACTAGATCCACTAATCAAGGGATTTTAGTGGGGAAAGCTTCCTCTAATTCATGGGGAATGATTCCTAATCATTTCGTATAATTACCAAGTCTATTTTTCCTCTAAATATATTTTCATTAGTGTTATTGTGGAGAGAGCTTGTACTTTTGCAGCTCCATTGTATTTTCTTGTAGGGATGTAATTCTATTGATTAAAATAATGAATATTGGTGTCATGTTCAGCTTCTAAATATTGTTCTCCTCCATAGGCCTTTAATTTTCCTTGGTCTTGTCCATCCCAGGAACCTCAGAGCCATTTTGTATCATCTTCTTTCCTCCTTTTCATTGCTTATTCACATGCATCTCTAGTTTTTATTTCTTTCTATTTCTGCATTTAGTGTTAAAGATTTCTTGTTGTAGGATTGACTAAATGGTTGATGTAAGTTCTTTTGTAGGATCATAAGAATTATTTCATCCTTGGAAAATCTTTTGAATTTCATAGTAGTCATTGAGCTACTTGGATTAGTCTTCTTGTTCCCAAATCTAGATTGTTGGACCTCCTTTTTAGCAAAGAGCAATAAATTTCTTCTATTTTTTAGAGCATGTTAACGAGCTTCAATAAAATTGATTCCAATTGAATTATATCAAAAAAACATTCTACTTCATAACAATAATTACCCCATTTCATTTTCACTTGATTTGGTTAGGCATTTTTATTTTTACTAGCTCACTAGTTCTCAAATTTCTAGATTTTCGACTAGTAATGTTTTTTATTTTTTTTGCATGGGTTAACATAGGTATTTTTGAGTGATTACAATTGGAATAGGTACCTAAGGAATCCTAGTTAATAAAAAAATTGTCCTATCCAATTTTGATTTTATTTTATTTTTCATTAAGCCCTCGCCAATTTCATCATTTCACGAGGAAACTTCTCCAAGCTTTTTGAGCAAATCCATCTATCTCCCAACTTTGGTTTTGAGTTCTAAGTGATCATAGGAATTTTCCGACTCAATTACACCCATTATACACCTTTCCTAGGCCTTTCATCACCTCCAAAACCTCACATTTTTCTCTCGGTTGTATCCTGTAGATTCACTGTAATTCCTACAGGATCATCTTGTAGGTTTCTAGTACATCCTGTAGGTTTTCCTGAAATGGCCTATTTTGAGGCCGAATTTAGGGAAAACCTCTAGAAAGTCACTAAAAGCCTCTCAAGGGTATCCCACACCATCCAACCATCTCCTAACCTTTCCATCCAACCTCCAACATCCTTAATTTACTTGCCACATCACCAAAGGAAAGTAGTTTGAATATTTGACTTTGCATGAAAAGACAAAAAGACAAAAAAAGATTTATTTTAGTCCCTTTTCTTGCACATTAGTTGTGTTTGATGCTTCTTAATTCCATGCTTATATAGTAGCATCTAGTTCATGGTAATTTGGCATTATTGCAAAGCATAGTTTCTTGGCAGTTAATTAGGAAATCGTGTGATTTAGCATTGAATTTTGGTCTCTTCCCTTGTACTTTCTTTCTTACAATAGGTTAAGGTTCCATTTCAAACATTTCATTTTCTGCAATTAGTTTAGGATTTGACTTCAGTACATGCATTCCATTACATGATCATAACAAAGGAAGGACACATTGTATGACACATATATAGTTCTGACTCCTCTTAAGTTTGTACAAACCTCAGGTTGATAATTAAAGTTGGTAGCCTTGGGAGTTGCAACATTCTTTTTGCAATACTGAGGCTCATCAACATGTGGCAAGAAATCTTGATTATTTTGGGAGCCTAATGGGCCATATTCATGTGACATGTGTGACCACTCAAGGAGTACAATGTGGTAGTGATGACGTCACATTGACAATCGACAATTAGAGGATTGTGACTATTGGCACTTTGTCACAATTGAAAAACTTCGATAAGGGGGCTCCAATATGTGTAAGTTCTTGTTTGTGAAACTAATAGGAACAAGGGTGAAAATATTTAACAAAGGAAAAAGGTCCCTAGCAGAGAACTGAAATAATTAGCGCTTTAAGGTAAGCCCCCAGTCACTGCTCTTGGTCCTATGGAGAAAATTGAAAAGGTATTTAGAAAAAGGGGCCAAGGATAATAACAGTTTGTTGTTTTCATACGGATTTTAAGATTAAAATCCTTGATATGGAAAAGGATTCGATAATGCATTGTAGTGTAATTCCTCCTATAAAGCACAATACAGAGTATTGAATGGCACATAGGTTAGCAACTGCATGAGTAAATGTGGAACAAAGGAGTTCAACACTAGAGTAAATGGAAACTATCATGGATCGGTCAAAGATCTCTGGGAGGAGGAAATAAGGAGTCTAGTGCACAAAAGTCCATGCTTGAGTACAGAGAAGCCACATTGAAGTACTATCAAGATCTATGAGCCATGAATAGTCATGGAGAGTCTTAGTGATGGGAGTTGTAAACATAGAGGATTGTGCCTGGTTTAAGTAAGTAGGTGGACTGAGAATTCATTCTCAATATGGGGAAAACAATCAGGTGCCCATTCTCATCGTTTATGTAGTGGAAGAGACTAAGACTGATGCGATAGCATAATGGAGAGTCATGCCAAGGTACTTGCATAATGTTGAATGAGGACAATGTGGCAACATCGATTGAGGAGACAACAGAGAAAGAAAAATTAAGACCTTGAATGAGAAAATGGGGGGAAATAAGCATAGTGGCCAAGGAGCTAGGAGGAAAATATTTGAATGTGTGCACTATTGTGAGGCTAAGAAAGAGCATGTTCTATAGAGTAAGGCCGAGTGTGCCTAAGTAGAGGAAAAAAAATGACCCCAAGAGCTACGGTTTGTGTGTTAGGTGAAGTTTCCTCTACACTGTTGTTAGCAAGGCTGAGAGATGAGCATGTGGTCTTTGTGTAAGGGGGAAGGCCGAGAGTAGTGTTTGTGTTGTGGAGAGCACAAAGGTAGAGAGTTGAGTGCATTCTATTGAAGGGAAGATATAGAGGTACATGGACAGAGTTGAGTCACTATTATTGAAGCATTTAGAGTGTTGAAGAATGTTTAAGAGTCCAACAGAGTGAGTAAGAGATCAAATATGAGATCAGGAAGAATGGATGCCATTTACAAAGGACATTTAGTTCCTATTTGATTATGGTTTGGTGCCTGCATACAGGAAGTCGATGCTTCCGTTTTATAGTGGGTGCTTGAGAATTCTTGGGGTTTGGTGACTCTTGGAAGTTGGTGCTTGCAAAAATCCAAGGAGCTACTAGTTGGTTCTTACAAAAAAATCCATGAGGTCAGTCCATCACACAGTGCTTCTGGTAAGTTGGACATGCATGTAAAATAAGAGGGAGTTGGTGGTTCCTGCTAGTTGGTACTAGCAAACAATCAAAGGGATTTGGTTCTTCTTATGAGTGGGTTATCACAAAACAGTTGGATGTAATAGAGTAGGTGCTCTATTCTTACATCAATAACAACATCAAGATTTGTAGTTTTTTCCGAAAGGGTTTCCACATGAAAAAACTTTTGTCTAATGTGTATGATTCTTATTGGTTGTATGTTTGTATGTTGTGTTAATGATTTCTTCCATATTACATATTGTTGCTGATTATATGGATTGGTGGCAAGCTAAATAAGAAAAGTAAATTGGAATAAAGAAGTTAAAATTAGCCTTAGTACTGATTCACCACCACCCCTCTAAGTATTATCATTGTTTTCAACAATTGGTATCAGAGCCAAGTTCGTTTAGGAATAACTTAATCGCTAGAAGGTAGATAAAATGGAAATAATGGCTAATGAAGTTTGGCTAGCAGCATAAGGAGTTCCATTCTTATATAGATCAATGCATGAGCTCCAGTATGAAATCTAGAAGGTTACAATGGAAGCCTACTTGATGTCCTTCGATGGTGATATATGGCTCTCTGTTTTGAATGGACAAAAGAGTCAAAATGACAAAGAAGATCAGAAGATTATCATGAAGGGGATATCTAAGTTGGATGCTAAAAGTGAGACATTGTCAGTTAGGAAAGGAAGTGTTGGAAAAACTGCAATTTCTGTATGGTGGAGATAACCATATGGCTCAAGCAAAGGATGAGGATCCCTGTTGCTCTAACAACAAATCGGAAAGTGGAGAAGTTGATGCTCATCATACTCATGTTGCTAATGAAGATGTATCAAAGGAGAGACCATGCTGCTCATAGGGTAACCTATTGCCTTGTGATGAATGTAAATAAATAATTCATTCATTATCTATACATTCATGTGAATCACTTGAAGATAGAAATAGCCATGCATCAATTAGTTGTAAGGAATATAGACCAACTTTAGTGGAAATGGAAAATGGGGAATCCTCAAAGGAAGAAGAGAGATTCCCATTGTGTTCATCCATAGGAGAGAATGAGAATACCCCATGTAGTGATAAAGAAGGGATAACCTTAGACCTATGACAAACTCCATGGACACAAAGATGGCTTTAGGTCTCTGTGGTAACTCAACTAGCACTTATGATGGTGAAGAAAAAGATTTAGATGAAAGGTTATTTTTTGGAAAGAAGTTGATCTCGGCTCTAAAGGAGATCAAGGACCTATTAGAGTAAAAAATCAAGAAAGAGGAGAAATTGAAGATCTATGAGCTTGATAATAAGAATTTGAGCAAAACAATAGTTGAACTAAATGATCAACAAGGAGAGGCTAGTAGACTGACTGGGATGATAACTAATCAGCTGAGTGAGAAGGAAGCTTGTTATGAGAGACTACAGAATGAGGTAGTCTCATTGAGACATGGCTTAAAAAAGTCAAGTAAAGAGTTGTCTCAATACCAGAAGCTTGAGGGGAGCACAAAGACCTTGGATGAGAGTCTTGTTAAGAGAAGATACCCATTCATTAAGGTTAGTTTTTGTTTCAAGGAAAAACCAAGCTCCAAGATTGTGAATGTTGAAGGGTCAACTTACCATGTACAGGGAGTTCAAGATTCAAACAACAACAACATAAGAAAGGTTCTTGGACAGTAGTAGCAACAACGAGAGAAGAAAATTTAACAGTAAAAGGCTAATATGCAGTAGCGATTAGTGCAGAAAATAAGGCTAGGCACTTGAAAGAAAAAGTGCAAGACAGTAATGAAAAATTTCATAGAAGCCACATGAAGAGCTAGCAGAGGTCCTTTCCTACTCAAGGACAAAGGATACAAATAAAATGTAACCTCTATCATCAAAATCCTTTTTATGTGTATTATTTTTCTTGCAACCTTTTTGGGCATAGAGCCATAGACTGTAGATATCATGCAAGGAAACAAAATGTGTTGGGTAGAAGCAACTTAAGAATGCACAAAAAGGCTAGAAGAAGGCATGCTAGTTATGATAGGAGTTTGGACAAATTTAAAAAAAAGAAGAGTAACTCCTCTACCCCATTCTTAGGCCAAATCAAATGCTACAATTGTGGAAAATTTGGGCACAAGAGAGCTAGCTACAGAAATCAGAAGAATGGTAATGCTTCTCTGCATATGCATGTGAATGCAGCAACTCAGGATTTGAAGACAAAAGGAAGAAAAGAGAAAATGAATACAAGTTTGTCTTCAATGATCAATAATAGAAGAGCAAGCTAAAGAAAGATGAGGTGAAAGAAAAGTTTCCTTTAGTCTCACACAATCAAGGGAAGATCCAGACATGGGTAAAGAAGAAGCAAGAAAGAAATTCTTCTATCAAGACTCGACCATTGAAGTTATGGAGGAAGAAGGAGTATGATCTGCTCAGGGGAGTAGATCCTATGTTTCTCTTTAGTGAAGGAAGAGAATGGCCTGAAGGGAGGCTGAATAAGTCAAATGTAGGAAGCCAAAAGGAATAAATAGAAAGGTACATCTGATTGGGAAGGTATGGTTGTGTTTTCTTAATGAGTACAAGAATAAATTGATTTATTTTGAATCCACCAACATTGAAAAGGTGGAGTGCAGCCAACATGAGTACACAACAATATCTTATGTTGTCAGAAGAAGATGGGCTATAGTGGAAGTGTGGAATGATAAGGAGCTCACAGTCAAGGCAGGTGCACAAGATCCATCCCCACGCAGAGGCAACAAAGCATTTATAGGAGATCAAGGAGCATTGGCTTAGGGGGAGTTGCTTTGACAAGCAGTAATAGGCAACAATGGGTAGCCTTAGAAAGGAATATTGCTAAGAAAATGAAAGGTTTGCATCTTTGGTGAAATATTGTTATTTCATTGAAGTTGCAAGTTTGATAATGTATAACAGTATTATGTTCATGAAACAAAATTGATGTAATCTTTTCATGTCCCTTAACCCTCAATTGGTATAACTATGTCAATTGTTTGTGTTGGGCTCATGTTAAGTAACCTTGCATGCAAATAGACATTTATTTTTTAGAAAGAAATAATAGAGTTTTCATGGTGCATTGTTCCATTTGTATCATTTCTTTTAATGAAATTGGTATGAACTGTGAATAAGTCCCTATTGTATGAGAATGATCTCAGGGGGAGAAGTGGAAATGCTCAATTAATGTTAGCATAGTCTTAGAAACAACAACAACAAAAATTATGTGCAAGCCGAAATGCATCATTATAAATTGGTATTTGCAGTAGCAGAAATACCATGAACAGTTAAATGGGTATCAATCTTTTTGATACAAAAGATGCATTGGTGAAGAGAGTGCTCAGAAAGTAGCCATAAGGTGTCCAAAACTAGAAGGACAAATTAGATGTAGCATCAACGAGAACCCTGGTAGAGATGTTTACATAGCAGAATGCACATCTCAAAAGCTAGAATCTGGTCCACACAGTTCGTGATTTCATGGGGAGATAAAGGTATCTTGTAGCCCCTTGCCATTGTGTCAAACTGGGAGAAACGTTCTGATGGCATGTGTAGAAGACAATAGGCCATTGGTGTCACATGTTATGAGATGTTTGGAAGAAGATTGAGGTTTGGCCATCGCTTGAAGAGAAGGATGGAGTGTTTCCATCAATGCGAAAGGGGGATATTCTTGGACAGTTGCCATTGCCTGGATGTCTAATGGCCTAGTGAAGACATATGAAAGTGTGTTGGAATTGATGTCAACATTCATGCTGAGGCGATGAGTTGGGTAGTTGGTATTGTGTAATTGTTGGTAGGAGTGTTGGCATTGAAGTGAACCCAACAAGCCCGGTTGCCTGTTGCAGTAGATGTTGGTAGTGATGGCCAAGAGGAATCTCATGGTAGCTTCAGGCTTCATGTAGAGAATTATCATAGTAGCAGACTTATTCAAGAATCAATAAAAATGATGATTATAGTGATGGACTAGATGGAAATCCATGGCAGTTGCAGGCTTCATGCAGAGAATCACCTTGGTGGTTATGATTCGAGTTTTTCGGAGAGTTAAAGAGGAGAAGGATGGCAGAGGTTTTAGAGCAATATTTGAGGTAGCATATGGGATCAAAGACCACAATGAACCTAGTCCATTAAAAAGTGTCCTATAAGAGCTTTCGAACAATATGCGGAAGTCCAAAAATGGACTCCTGGTTCAAAAGTTATGGCTTGCTGAAGACAAGGGTCTTGAAGCCTTAGGGAGGGAAGAATATCGCATATTGGAGATCAGTGATCTAGGAATATAGCAAATCACAGATCAAAGGTCTAGCAATATCCGTGATCTCAATCAGAAGTCGGTACATTATGTGTATTAGTGGTCAGAGGTTAGCGATCAAGCCATATTGACAATCAGGGCATCGGTAGTTTAACATATCAGAAATTGGAAAATTGGAGGTCAAGAAACAAATGCCATATCAGAGAATCGACAGTTTGGTATATCGATGATCAGAGCATCGACAGTTTAGTGCCTCGGAACCCTGAGGATCAACAAATTTTAATCTTGGAGATCGACGATCAGAGGAGATTGACACATGGTGTATAGGCCTATTTCTAATCACACATTGTAACTTCTTAGTGGTGACCATTTAAAGATGTGATATCAATAATCATTGATAGTGTTAAAATCACCAAAGAATGCCAATGAGAAATAATAAAGGAAGTCATTGTAAATCTAGGCTAGGCAGGCCCTTTTCTCTCTCCTCCAGCAGGACACGTGGTGGCATCTAAATTTAGGCATGTCAAATCATTGGCACATCACATATTGACAATAAAAACTTCTTTGAGTGAACCTTTAAAAAGAGTTGCGATATGTGAAAATGCTGATTGCATTAAAAACCATTAGGAAGGCCAAAAGGAATATTTCTTCATTGCAAAACTAAAGGTTGGTGGGGCCTTTTCTCTCTCCTTGAGGAGGACACATGGTGGCATATGATTGATCCTAATGAGGACACATGGAAGCGTCTATTTGGCTCTAATAAGAACATGTGGCAACTTATGTCAAAATGATGTGGATGTATGAAAAGACACATGGTAGGAATTTCTGACTGTTTTGGGTGGCCTAATGGGCCATATCTGAATGGCACATGTCATCACTCAAGGAGTGCCACGTGGCAGTGATGATGTCACATCGATGATAAATGGACTGTGACTGTTGGCACTTGGTCACAATTGAAAAATGTCGATAAGGGGTCTCTTATATGTGTTAGCACTTGGTCGTGAAATAAATAGGAATAAGGGTATAGAGATTTAACAAAGGAAAAAGGCTCCCAACAGAGTGCTGAAAGACTTAGTGACTTAATGTTAATCCCCCAGTCACCTCTCTTAGACCCATGGAGAGAAATGAAAATATGTTCTTAAACAAAAAGGGGCCAAGGACAATCAGAGTTCGCTATTATTGTATGGATTTTAAAAGTAAAATATTTGACATGGAAAAGGCTCTAATAGTGCATTATAGTGTAATTATTCAAATCAAGCACAATACAGAGTATTGAAGGGCGTAGGGTTCAAAAACTCCTTGGGTAAATGCACAATAGAGGATTTGGGCACTGGAGTAAATGGCATCTACCATGGATCAATCGAAGATCTCTGAGATGAGGCAACAAGGACTCTGGTCCATAGAAAGGCCATTCCTGAGTACAAAAAATCCATGTTCAAGTACTTTCAAGATATGTGAGCCATGAATATGCATGGAGAGTCTCATTGATGGGAGAGTTGCAGACATAGAGAACTGTGCCTAGTTTGAGTAACCAGGTCAACTGAGAATTCATTCTCAGTATGGGGAAAACAGTCAAGTGCCCATTCTCATCATGAATACAATGGTAGGGACTAATAACAATGTGACAATAGAATGGAGATCCATGCCGACGTACTTTTGTAGTGTTGAATGGGGACAATGTAGCAGCATCGATTAGAGAGAGAGAAGAGGAACAAAACCCAGGAGCTCAAATGAGAAAATGGGTGGAAAGCAACATAGTGGCCAGAGATCTAGGAGGAAAATATTTGAACATGTTCACTATTGTGAGGCTAAGAAAGCTCTTGTTCTGGAGATTTAGTATGAGTGTGCCTAAGCAGAGGAAAGAAAAATACCCCAAGAGTTGTGCTCTGTGTGTTAGGAAAATTTGCCTATGCACAACTATTAGCAAGGATGAGAGCTGAGCCTATGTTGTTTGTCTAAAGGTGAAGGCCGAGAGCAATGTGTGTTCTATGGAGAGAAGAGAGGAAGAGAGCTGAGTGCATGTTGTTGAAGGGAAAAGATAGAGTCACATGGATAGACTTGAGTGGCTGTTGTTGAAGGAGATCAGAGCACTACAGAATTCTGAAGAGTGCAGCAGAGTGACTAAGAGAACAAAGCTGACATCAAGAAAAATGGATGCCATTTACATATGACATTCAGTTCCTATTTGAATGCAGGTTGATGCTTACGTATAGGAAGTTGGTTCTTCCATTCTCTATTGGCTACTTGAGAAGTCTTACGGGTTGGTGCCTCCTGCAAGTTGGTGCTTGCAAAAATCCAAGGAGCTGCAAGTTCATTCTTGAAAAAAATCCATGAGGTCGGTGCCTCCCATGGTGCTTTTGGTAAGATGGATAGGTATCTACAACAAGAGGGAGTTGGTGCTAGAAAATAATCAAAGGGAGTTGGTGCTTCATGTGAGTGGTTTCTCACAAAACAGATTTATGTAATAGAGTAGGTGCTCTATTTTTATAACAATAACAACAATAAGTTTTTTTTCTTGAAAGGGTTTCCACGTGAAAAACCTTGTGTCTAATGTGTATGATGCTTATGGGTTGTATGCTTGTATGTTGAGTTAATGATTGTGTACATATTACATATTGTTGTTGATTATATGGATGGGTGCCAAGATGAATAAGTAAAGTAAATTGGCATAAAGAAGTTAAAACTACCCTTAATAATGATTCACCCCCCTCTAAGTATTATCATTGTTTCCAACATATTGATATTTAGAATATGGTGGGTTTTCAATCCAAAGTTAGAGTCTATGAAATCATGATTAAAATTCCTTTTGTTCTCATCATGAGTTTCATCTAATCCCTTTTCACCATTAGGAAGCATTTCCTGTTACAACTTTGTCAAACCTTCCTTCAAACCTTCCATGTTTTCTATTAATCCATCACTCAAACCTTCTATTTTGTATTTCAAACCATTCTTCAAACTATCCATATTATATTCTATTTCATTTTTTGTTACTTTTTGCGTGAGCAAAATTTGTTGCACTTAGTCTTGTAATTTTTATATATCATGTTGCATTTCTTCCTCTTCTTCATGCATCATAGTAGAGATTTTTGGTTTCTTACTAGTTGTTTCCATTATCTTTCTTCTAGTAATTTTATAATCAAATAATGATATGTATGCTTCAATATGCCCCTTGAATCACTTCAAACTTATTTTCAAACAGAAATTTTGCAAATTTTAAGAAAATACACACCTTTTTCTTTCTTTGTAGGAGCTCGATATTGAATCTATTGGAGCTTTATAATTTCAGATATCCAAGGTCTCAAATTTTGTCCTGTGGTATCCCTATGAGTCTTATTTTAAACCCCATAAGTCATACTGAGATTGATGTATTCAGGAAAGAGTTATAACCTAGTCTCCCACAATGACTTGATTATAGACTAGTTCAGTAGAGCGAACTTGTACAGATACTACGTATCACTATTTTGACATTCATCTCAAAAAATGATACACAAAAAAATAAAGTCAGTATAATTTCTGTCACATTTTATGAAATTCAAATCCGATTCTTAGAGAGAAATTTATGACGATTTTCCCTAGCTCACCTATTTGAGACTGAATTTTAGAGCCTGCAAAAACCCTAACTTATTCGGATCATATCTCTAAAAATACAATGAACCAAGAGCTAAAATTCATACACGATGTTCACCATGGTTTTGGCTCTATGTGGTCCAAATTTCAGCTTCAAAATCCTCGTATAAAAAGGTTATAGCGAAAATTCAAAGATGACTTATTTGAAGAAGCGAAACCCTAGAATCCAAAGCTTTGATACCAAATATTATGCAACCAGCTCACAAAATAGAAGAAAGTATAGATAAATGACTTAAACATTATCCTATTCAAGGGGGGAACCTTCTCTTTATTACATAAATGAATAATTATTGGATGATACAAATGAAAAGACCTCCTTGGTATATATACGAGTCTAATGGGTCACAATATAATCAAAGCCTACATAACAATAATGAAACTAGTGGGCTTCTATGGGGCACAAAAATAAAAACATGGGGGCTATATGAGCACAATAATAACAATAGGGGGCTACACTAAAAATAACAATAAGGGGCTACACTAGTATTATAGGGACCTAACAAACTTCCTCTCAAAACATATTGATTCTATGTTGCATAAACGTGACAACAATATGAGGGCACAGGATAACATTCTCAATTTTTAAATGATGTTCATTTAAATAATGAAAATGTGAATGTATGGGCATGAGCTTATGAAACTCTCGCTACTTTTAGTTATTTACACTCAAAGTAAAAAATAAAGATGGTGAACCTAATTGGGTAATCATGTTAGTTAATTTAACTCGACACTTTCTCTAGTATTCCCTTGTACCTATGAGAGAGGAACCAACCCACATAAGATGCTCAACCAACTTATTATCACATAAATTAGAAAGTTTGTGATACAACTCTCCAATTTTTGTAAGTGAGTTATCATGTAGATGTTTCTTCATAAAAACTACAATAGTTTGTTAGCTACGATGTCACATTATCATGTTCAATAAGTAATACCAAAATTGAGGGTGGCTTTCAAAACTTTAAACATAGTATCTAACATGATGTAACGTGTACCCATGAAGTTCAATGCTGCAGATAGCTAGGTGCAACCAATCAACATCACCGGTGGGCAATAATGTAGGTAATGCCATATCTAATAACCCCTCTATATTATATTCATTTATTGGAGAGGTTCCAATATTGGGCCAATCCACTGGTTGAATAGGTGAAGAATCAACATTATCAACAAATGCTCTAATTTTGTCCACTTCTCTCCATTCATTAGGAAAGAAGGAAACAAAAGAAGAAGGATGAGAGTACAAATGCTCGATCGGTAATCCTTCATTATTAGTTGCATTGATCTTAGATTCTTCAATATCACAAACAACAAAATTAACCATGGAAGAGAAATTTGTTGATCTTTTAGGGAGAGCATTGATTGAATCATAGTTAATTACAACATATCAATATTATTGATCATATTGGATTTTGAAAAAAAATGCAGTGATCACTCGAGATATTTTGACGTAACATTCATAATATTTATACTGAACAACATGTCTCCTCACATTTAGGAATTCAATATCTTCACTGTGTCAGGGAATACTTTGCATTATCATAGAAATATCTCATGGAAAACTAATTGTGTGCCCATTATATTTATATTTCCCCACCTTGAGCATTTGTCACTTGCAAAATAGTATTTACACATGTTATTAGAATTTCTTTGACTTGAGTAAGTACTCTAATAAAAATATGAGGTTTCCCATGAGGATCAATTTTATTATATCAACAAAAATGATGTGCACCTTTTTCATGCTTACACCATTTACAAATAGGTCCTTTAGAATCTCTCAAAACCTGCATTCTGGGATATGATTCTTAGAAAATGTGGCACATTTGGACGGTCGGCAAGCTCTCTATCTTTGATCAAAAATTTTTATGCACTCCAATTATTTTTTGGTCAAAATGAATACGATTGCTATCAGTGAGACCATGTTGAGAACCAATTAGAAGAATAAAATTCTTTCCGAAATTCTAGAATTTGAAACTTCCATAATGTGATATGCCCTTCCAAAAATTGAAACTTGAAGAATGGATCTATGATAAGGCCTTTCCAAATTTATGGATTTCACTTGTCCAACCCGAGAGGATGAAATGGTGTCTTGTTCATAAAATGTTATAAAATTCAATGTCCAACTAACTATAAATGAAAAAAAAATAAAAATCAAATGGCTTTAACATTTAATTTTTTTTGGTGATGTGGATGAAGGTTATGATATGGTTCCTTTTTGCTTCTAACATCAATTGATGGAAAATTTTGGGAGTTAATTTCCATGCCTCTATTCAAATGAGTTGTGTCATGTTCCAAGAAAATAAAATATATTATAAAATTCAATGTCCAACCAACTAAAAATTCAAAAATGGAAAAAAAATCAAATAAATTAAACATTTAGATTAGTTTTCCAATTTGATGCTATGGATTTCATTTCTCCAACCTAATGGGATGAAATGGTGTCTTGGTCATAGAAGGTTATAGAATACATTGTCCAGCTAACTATAAATGAAAAAATGAAAAGAAAAATAAAATGCATTCAACATTTACATTTGTTTGGAAATGTGGATGAGGGTTATGAGATGGTTCTTCTTTGCTTCTAACATTAGTGTATGGATCATTTGGGAGTTAATTTTTATGCCTCTATTCAAATGAGTTGTTTCTTGTTCCAAAAAAAAATACATTATCAAATTCAATGTCCAACCAACTAAAAATTCAAAAATGAAAGACAAATCAAATACATTAAACATTTACATTAGTCTAAAGATTTGTTGGTTCGAGAGAATGTAAAGAAGGATTATGACATGCTTCATCTTTAGTTATAATATAAATGGATGGAAGACTTGGGGTAAAATTTTCTATACCTGTATTCAAATGAGTTGTATCTTGTTCCAAGAGAAGAAAATACATTATAAGTTAAGTAATTTTCTTTTAATATAAACATAAAAATATAATAAAACAACCTGTATTGTAGTTGTAATCAAAATAAAATTGGGGTACCTTTGATGTTCCATGTGAAATGCTATTGAGGACAACTAATTCTCTTGGTTGGACAACATTACTTTCAAAAGGAGGATAGTAAAAATAAGATCCAATTTTTCGAGCAACTCGTTCCAAATTATCAAAGAAATGGCTAAGTAAACTATCATCCAAATCATTACTTAGCATGTTGTCACTGACTCTACCATGCATGTTTGTAACCTTTCGCCTTGCTCAAAACTTTGATTTGTAGATGAATAAGGGTTAGGGTGGACATTTGTATCTAGATTATCGACATGAAAATACGTTTCCCCAATATAATGAAGATTGTTAGGAGAGCACTGAACAAGAAAATTATGCTCATGAGGAACAAATTCTAACCATGAACTATTAATTGGAAATGTTATTTCCATGGTATGATCCATACTGAAATACTTACAGGGAATTGGAGAAAAACTTTGAAAAGTCGTTTCAGTGGTTCTTCTATGATATGTAGTTATCCTAAACTCATTTATTGCATCCTCATTTTGTTGATATCATTCACGACAACTTAACAAACTGTCACATGATGTCGGTGATTGATTTCATTTTCTCTTACACTTATTTGTCGGTGATTGATTTCATTTTCTCTTACACTTATTTGTGCCTTCAGTTGGCATGGCTATAAGGAATAAAAACATATTTATAACAAAACCATAAACAGGGAACAATAATATATCTATAATAAAAGAAAACACAAAAGCATGAAAAAGATGCAAGGTCTCTTTACAATCATATAAATAAATAAAAAGGGTATATGGTTTTTAGGCAACCATGTAAACTTATGAAAATATATAAGGTTTTTTTGAAATTATATAAGCGTTATTAAAATATATTTTGATGTACCATGAACTATGTACATAGTAGAACTAACTTGACTAATTTTTTTAGTCCTGTATTAAAACCATAATCGAAAACCCATATAATTGGAACAAAATACTATATGAATTATATGACTTGGAAGTATAGGTTAAATATTTGGATCTATATATTATCAAAATATAAATTTAAAGACGAACATGTGTAGAAAAGTTTAGCATGTTTGGGAATGAATGAGAAAAAAACTAATAGAAATAACATATATAACATGGCTTAATTGTAATTATTATTACACATACAAACAAAAATGAACAATATGCAAACACTATTACATGTAATTAGGAAGACTTAAGATCATACAATATGAAATATTTTCTGTCAAATTGCAATGGGCTTAAATATCCAACCTCTAATACGTATATACATTGTTGAAATATCAACATGAGCCATCTCTATCTCCATATAATCATACTTTAAAAGCATTAGCATAGGGACCCAAAGTATGGGAAGTATAAAAAATGAAAAAAAATTCCACAAGTTTGGAATGTATGTAAAATGAATATATCTATATATATATATATATATATATATATATATATATATAATAACTCAATAGGATTAAGACCATAAGACTCTATATCAATATCTATTGGTGGAATCTAATCAACATAATCCATATGTGCAACAACTAGAAAAACATTTCCAGCCTCAATCAGATCAACGCTATCCCCTAGTGTTGACATCTATTGATTAGTTGAATTATTAATATTTGTTGAAAACAAAGGCCAGTCATCATGTCATATAATAGGAAAGGAACTTCACTGTAGTTGCACAAAAGTAACACACCATGGACTATTTGAAATGGAAAATAACCAAGACATTTTCTATTTATATATATAGAAAATTATTCCAACAACTTCCATTTGAAGCCCTAATCATCCTCAAAGTAGTCAATTCTTCAGTCAAGGCACAATTAGCCAAATAAAAAAATTTCTACTTCTTCAATTGACCAAACAAATGTCAAGCCGTCATTCTCAAGGCATATCAATTGATTCTGGTATACTTTGTTGGAAATAATACTGAGAGGGGGGGGGGGGGGGTGTGAATCAGTATTATCAGAACTATAAAACTTTTTCAATGCTCAGAAACATATACGCTACTTCAGTTAAGTGAACCCGCGTGTACACGCTACTGTGTCTAAAGAAACTTGCGTATATCCAGAAATCTTATGATTCAGTTAGCTTAGTCTTTAGTAAATACATCAGATCATTATTAAGCATATTAACAGTAACCAGGTGCAGAATAACAGAACAGAACATCACACAAGATCCACACACATGAACACAAAGATATAAGGTGGAAACCCAATGTGGGTGAAAACCACCTGCTGCAAGTCATCTCAATCTTCTTCTTAATAAGAAAATCCTTTTACAATGTTTGTACTGGTGCAGTCTTATACCAGTACGGGAGCTACAACCCCCTTTGCTCTTGTACTAGCCGATCCATTTACTAGTACGCAGGCTACTACCTGCTACAATGCTCCAAAGATCTCCCTTAGTTTTTGTACTAGCTTAGATACTAGTACGTAGGTTCTTGCCTACAATCTTCTCACCTCCAGGTACCACGTTTCATCAATTTTCAGACTGGATACACTGAAGCACAACACATAATCTGAAAGGCCACTTTTCATCCAATTTTCATACTGGACCCATAACTATCATTGAAGCTCAAAACAATCATCAAACCCTGAATCACTGAAACCCTGTTAACAACAGTCACCAGAACACACAGCAGACACAGAACTCTGTAATAACCATAAGATCCATCTGCAACTTCAAATATCAAGCTTTACAATGTATACACTACTTAGATGAATCAAACCCGCGTGTATACGCACTTTTGCCAAAGACAACCCGCGTACAGATCTAAAAATAATTTCTCTTAACTTGCAGCTGTACCAGACATCAGTCATACTCATAACACTTATAGAACAATACATGCGTCAGTATGTAGATCTAGAATAAGCATCATAAAGATAGTTCATTTCAAACCATTTGATCTCGATCTCTCCTTAGATCTTGTTCTCCATCAACCGGTGAGACCTCTCCTTAGCTCAGATCAAGCAATGCATCATCAACCCATAACCCTGCATACTGGATCTAATGCTTCATCAGATATTCAAGACATTTTAGATACTCTTGCCTAATGATTTCCTTCTCCTTATATAGCCTTAGGCCTTGTTCAATACCAAGGGCCACAACCATAGGAATCCAATACCATCAACTTCAAAACTAGGGATCAACACGTCTGTCGAGACACCAAGGTCCAAAACCATAGGCACAACTTCCAAGGAATAACCGCCGTGGACCAAAGATAAGTTTTCCATATACACGCTCTTTTAATGAAGCAAACCTACGTGTACACGCGACTTGGGCTTAATAAACCTGCGTGTATTAACTTTCTCTTCTTCTTATAGTCTGATCATCAATTCCTTGCTGCTGTCCTTCTGCACTATGATTTCTCATCAGTGTGGTTTGCCATCAAGGACAACACTTGTCTCATAATGCCAACAATCTCCCCCTTTGGACTTGATGGCAAAGCTAACTTGTCACACTTAGAACTATCATCTGATTCCTTTGAGCTGTCCTCCATTAGTCACATCTGATATCTATTCTGAAGATTCATCCAGTTATACATAAGTGAGATATTCTTCTATGAGAGGGTTGCCATCAAGTACAACACATGCATCATAATGCCAACAATCTCCCCCTTTGGACTTGATGGCAACAACACCAAATCACTCTCCCCCTTTGACATCAAGGGCAAAGGGTGGACCAGGATATTCTCTTCCTTTGCTGAATCATTCCACTGTCCATACTCCAGCTGAGTACCTGCTGAAATCTCTGAATAATCTCCCCCTTTGTATATGCCATGGTGTACTAATATGTCCATGCTCCCTCTGAGTACATGCTGAATCTCTATACCGCTAAAATGTGTTGTTCATGCTCTTCCTGACTGTAGGCAAGATCTACAAAAGATGTTCTTCAAGAAGAACATGACTCTATACATCATAAAAGACCTTCCTATCACCAAAGACTCATACATACATCCATCTCTCAACTAAGTGAGGATATACAAACATTGACTCATCCACCCAACCAAGTGGGAATACATCAAAAGTTTACATATGACAACCAATCATATTTAATCAATCATCCCAGGCATAGTGGGGAAACCAAAATAGGCCGTTACATGACCTTGACACCATGAAAGAGATACCATAAAAGAGATATATGACATAGAGACGAAATATCTAAAGTAAGACTTATGAATGTCACCAATAGCATCTAATAATCACCATTCAGATCAGCAACCAAGAGATCCTTCTGTTCTCCTTTCGCCTTTGTTCCACCTGAATCAACAACAAATGTGAACTAGAACCAAAGGCTTTAAGATAATGCCAACAATGCATCATTGGAAGATTATCTGCTCCCCCTGAACCTGTGCCAGATGATCTCTGTCAGACCCATATCAGACTTTCTGCAACCAACATCTGTCCCTGCTGATTTCCTTCAGAATTCCATATACGCGTATGTATCCACATAAACAAGCGTATATACGCGGATAGGCCTTATGAAACTCGCGTACAACCATTTTCATATCAACAACCTGTAAATGTCCTGCAGCAAGGTATGTCTGAACATAGATGTCAACTTCTCCTTTTAAACATCAACATGAAATCATTCACATTACATGTGAAACCACCATAGCCATTACATCAACGTCAAGATCTTCATGATCCAAGTATCATTACTTGGGAACATCTGCATCAATCAACATATGTAAGTATCAACCTATCATCATATGAACTCATCACCATGTCTCCAACAAAGCAACTTTGAGTAGTCATCCATGTATCAGCACTATGTATCTTGAGCTCAAGCTCATTTGACAAAACTTCTTGATATCATCACCAGCAACAATCCTTATCCACAAGAGTGCCTGCATCATAACTGTATGATGCATATGACAACAGCAGTATATAAGTGACTCATCATCAAATGAGGAAGACATTTATTCAAGCTTTGTACTTCTCCTTGTCCTTATGAAGATCACCATGTAAGCACCATATATGCATCATCAAGAAATCAACCATAAATATGATCTGATCATTAACTATGTAACCCCAAGAGTCATATGAGAGTTTATCATAGATAACTCACAACCACGTCATAGCAAGATATATCATTTAGCCATATAAGAATCATCACCAAGGATTATTAACCATAATGCCAACAATGAATTACTAAAGGCATATGCTCCCCCTCAACCAGTGCCATCTGTTAGATCTGATCATGCATATATCAACAATAAGCATCAAAACATCATCATCCTCAAGTTAGGATCAAAAACACTTCTAGACATCATACAAGTAACAAAACATTTCCACACATCCTCAGCAGACTGTAACCAATAGAGCAAATAACAGACTGAATCATATCAGATCCTGTCCCCACTGCTTTTCCTCAGACTGACATATACGCGACTTTGCAGTGTCTAACTCGCGTATATACGCGACTTCCCTTTAAGTAACTTGCGTATGAGATTCAGAATACTGAAGTTTTACTCTTTCAGCTCCCCCTGAGTTTGGTATGTCTGTGTTGTGCTGTGTCTCAGTACATTGTGCTGACTGTACTTCCTTCTTCCTCCATATCTTCAAGTGTGATGAGGTTTTCTCCTTTCGGTGTGATGTCCATCCTTTGTTCCTGCATTCCTTTGCTATATGTCCAAGCTTGTTACATGCATAACATCTAACATGTTTCATGTTCCTCCTGTAGCAATCAACAGCTTTGTGACCATACATATTGCAAGCAAAGCAATATCCATTAAAGTACCTTGATTGAGATGACCTGTCCGCATAATAGTCTTGAACTCTTCTTCTTCTACATCTAGCTGCAACATGTCCAAGATTATGACATACATAACATTCAACTTTATTCATAGGAGGAGTAAAAGATTTTCTTTGAGGAGTCTCTTTCCTTGATTGTTGATGGGGTTGACCTTTCATCTCCTTGTTGATCATTTTAGATTTCTCTTTAGAGTTCCTTGCCTCACCTTGTGAACTAGATTCACCTTCAACAGATTCATGAAAACCAAGTCTAGTCTTGATAGCAGGAGACCTTTGACTACTAAGAATATCATCCAAGACTTTAGAACTATCTTGAAATCGTAAAAGCTTATCCTTTTCTTCTATTTTACCTTTCAAGATATTTACCTCAACTTGAAGTTGTTCCTCCTTTTCTAGACATTGCTTCTTCATGTCTTCTCCATCTTTCCTTCCTTCTTCCAACTGATGCCTTAGTTTGAGAATCTCCTTTTCTTGTTCTTCATTCAGATCCTGCTGCATTTGACGAACTCGGAAGGCACATTCTAGTTGAGATTTTAAGCTGGTGACTTCATTTTCTTGTTTTGCAATAGCTTGGAGTAGATTTGTATTCTGCTTCTTTGATTCTTCAAGATCTTCCTTTAGTGAGAGGATCGTGACTTCAAGACTTTCATAATAACTGGATCAATCTTTGAGCTTCTTGATTGTTGTGTTCTTTTCAATGACTTCATTTCTTAGAGATGTTGCTTCAACCTGCATCTTTTGATACCTTTCCTTGCATACCTTTTGATGAGCTTTTTGTCTAGTAACAGCTTCTGTGAGGGCACCACTCTTTATCTTCAGAAGTCTTTCTTGTTCATTAATTTTGTTTGTCAGCCTGTTAAACTGTGCCTCTATTTGATATCCTTCTTCAAGTTGGGCCTTTAGTTTGGTAGCTACTTCTTCGAAGTCACATTCCCTTTTGTTCAATAGATCTTGTTGATCTCTAATTTTGTCTGTCAGCCTTTTAAATTCTGCCTCTATTCAATACTTTTCTTGCTCACCCATAAAAGCATGTTCAGTAGTTTCACTATCACTTCCATCATTTTCACAAGGAAATATAGCAGGAACATCAGAGGATAACACATTCATACCTGATAATGATTCTGAATCTGAAGAACTTCTTATACCTAATCCCCAATCGACTCTCCCACTGTCATAGATCTTCTGATATGTCTTCTTCTTCTTATGAGCTTTCCTCTTAAGCTTCTTTCCCATTGTTCCACGGATCTCCTTCAAGCGATCAAGCTTCTACCAAAGGACCTGCTCTGATACCAATTGTTGGAAATAATACTGAGAGGGGGGGGGGTGAATCAGTATTATCAGAACTATAAAACTTTTTCAATGCTCAGAAACATATACGTTACTTCAGTTAAGTTAACCCGCATGTACACGCTACTGTGTCTAAAGAAACTTTCGTATATCCAGAAATCTTATGATTTAGTTAGCTTAGTCTTCAGTAAATACATCAGATCATTATTAAGCATATTAATAGTAACCAGGTGCAGAATAACAGAACAGACCATCACACAAGATCCACACACATGAACACAAAGATATAAGGTGGAAACCCAATGTGGGTGAAAACCACCTGCTGCAAGTCATCTCAATCTTCTTCTTAATAAGAAAATCCTTTTACAATGTTTTTACTGGTGCAGTCTTATACCAGTACGGGAGCTACAACCCCCTTTGCTCTTGTACTAGCCGATCCATTTACTAGTACACAGGCTACTACCTGCTACAATGCTCCAAAGATCTCCCTTAGCTTTTGTACTAGCTTAGATACTAGTACGTAGGTTCTTGCCTACAATCTTCTCACCTCCAGGTACCACGTTTCATCAATTTTCAGACTGGATACACTGAAGCACAACACATAATCTGAAAGGCCACTTTTCATCCAATTTTCATACTGGACCCATAACTATCATTGAAGCTCAAAAAAATCATCAAACCCTGAATCACTGAAACCCTGTTAACAACAGTCACCAGAACACAGAGCAGACACAGAACTCTGTAATAACCATCAGATCCATCTGCAACTTCAAATATCAAGCTTTACAATGTATACGCTACTTAGATGAATCAAACCCGCGTGTATACGCACTTTTGCCAAAGACAACCCGCGTACAGATCTAAAAATAATTTCTCTTAACTTGCAGCTGTACCAGACATCAGTCATACTCATAACACTTATAGAACAATACATGCGTCAGTATGTAGATCTAGAATAAGGATCATAAAGATAGTTCATTTCAAACCATTTGATCCCGATCTCTCCTTAGATCTTCTTCTCCATCAACCGGTGAGATCTCTCCTTAGCTCAGATCAAGCAATGCATCATCAACCCATAACCCTGCATACTGGATCTAATGCTTCATCAGATATTCAAGACATTTCAGATACTCTTGCCTAATGATTTCCTTCTCCTTATATAGCCTTAGGCCTTGTTCAATACCAAGGGCCACAACCATAGGAATCCAATACCATCAACTTCAAAACTAGGGATCAACACGTCCATCGAGACACCAAGGTCCAAAACCATAGGCACAACTTCCAAGGAATAACCGCCGTGGACCAAAGATAAGTTTTCCATATACACGCTCTTTTAATGAAGCAAACCTGCGTGTACACGTGACTTGGGCTTAATAAACCTGCGTGTATTAACTTTCTCTTCTTCTTATAGTCTGATCATCAATTCCTTGCTGCTGTCCTTCTGCACTATGATTTCTCATCAGTGTGGTTTGCCATCAAGGACAACACTTGTCTCATAATGCCAACAATCTCCCCCTTTGGACTTGATGGCAAAGCTAACTTGTCACACTTAGAACTATCATCTGATTCCTTTGAGCCGTCCTCCATTAGTCACATCTGATATCTCTTCTAAAGATTCATCCAGTTCTATATAAGTGAGATATTCTTCTATGAGAGGGTTGCCATCAAGTACAACACATGCATCATAATGCCAACAATCTCCCCCTTTGGACTTGATGGCAACAACACCAAATCACTCTCCCCCTTTGACATCAAGGGCAAAGGGTGGACCAGGATATTCTCTTCCTTTGCTGAATCATTCCACTGTCCATACTCCCCCTGAGTACCTACTGAAATCTCTGAATAATCTCCCCCTTTGTATATGCCAAGGTGTACTAATCTGTCCATGCTCCCTCTGAGTACATGGTGAATCTTTGTACCGCGGAAATGTGTTGTTCATGCTCGTCCTGACTGTAGGCAAGATCTACAAAAGATGTTCTTCAAGAAGAACATGGCTCTATACATCATAAAAGACCTTCCTATCACCAAAGACTCATACATACATCCATCTCTCAACTAAGTGAGGATATACAAACATTGACTCATCCACCCAACCAAGTGGGAATACATCAAAAGTTTACATATGACAACCAATCATATTGCATCAATCATCCCAGGCATAGTGGGGAAACCAAAATAGGCCGTTACATGACCTTGACACCATGAAAGAGATACCATAAAAGAGATATATGACATAGAGACGAAATATCTAAAGTAAGACTTATGAATGTCACCAATAGCATCTGATAATCACCATTCAGATCAGCAACCAAGAGATCCTTCTATTCTCCTTTCGCCTTTGTTCCACCTGAATCAACAACAAATGTGAACTAGAACCAAAAGCTTTAAGATAATGCCAACAATGCATCATTGGAAGATTATCTGCTCCCCCTGAACCTGTGCCAGACGATCTCTGTCAGACCCATATCAGACTTTCTGCAACCAACATCTGTCCCTGCTGATTTCCTTCAGAATTCCATATACGCGTTTGTATCCACATAAACAAGCGTATATATGCGGATAGGCCTTATGAAACTCGCGTACAACCATTTTCATATCAACAACCTATAAATGTCCTGCAGCAAGGTATGTCTGAACATAGATGTCAACTTCTCCTTTTAAACATCATCATGAAATCATTCACATTACATGTGAAACCACCATAGCCATTACATCAACGTCAAGATCTTCATGATCCAAGTATCATTACTTGGGAACATCTGCATCAATCAACATATGTAAGTATCAACCTATCATCATATGAACTCATCAACATGTCTCCAACAAAGCAACTTTGAGTAGTCATCCATGTATCAGCACTATGTATCTTGAGCTCAAGCTCATTTGACAAAACTTCTTGATATCATCACCAGCAACAATCCTTATCCACAAGAGTGCCTGCATCATAACTGTATGATGCATATGACAACAGCAATATATAAGTGACTCATCATCAAATGAGGAAGATGTGTATTCAAGCTTTGTACTTCTCCTTGTCCTTATGAAGATCACCATGTAAGCACCATATATGCATCATCAAGAAATCAACCATAAATCTGATCTGATCATTAACTATGTAACCCCAAGAGTGATATGAGAGTTTATCATAGATAACTCACAACCACATCATAGCAAGATATATCATTTAGCCATATAAGAATCATCACCAAGGATTATTAACCATAATGCCAACAATGAATTACTAAAGGCATATGCTCCCCCTCAACCAGTGCCATCTGTTAGATCTGATCATGCATATATCAACAATAAGCATCAAAACATCATCATCCTCAAGTTAGGATCAAAAACACTTCTAGACATCATACAAGTAACAAAACATTTCCACACATCCTCAGCAGACTGTAACCAATAGAGCAAATAACAGACTGAATCATATCAGATCCTTTTTCTGATCCTGTCCCCACTTCTTTTCCTCAGACTGACATATACGCGACTTTGCAGTGTCTAACTCGCGTATATACGCGACTTCCCTTTAAGTAACTTGCGTATGAGATTCAGAATACTGAAGTTTTACTCTTTCAGCTCCCCCTGAGTTTGATATGTCTGTGCTGTGCTGTGTCTCAGTACATTGTGCTGACTGTACTTCCTTCTTCCTCCATATCTTCAAGTGTGATGAGGTTTTCTCCTTTCGGTGTGATGTCCATCCTTTGTTCCTGCATTCCTTTGCTATATGTCCAAGCTTGTTACATGCATAACATCTAACATGTTTTATGTTCCTCCTGAAGCAATCAGCAGCTTTGTGACCATACATATTGCAAGCAAAGCAATATCCATTAAAGTACCTTGATTGAGATGACCTGTCCGCATAATAGTCTTGAACTCTTCTTCTTCTACATCTAGCTGCAACATGTCCAAGATTATGACATACATAACATTCAACTTTATTCATAGGAGGAGTAAAAGATTTTCTTTGAGGAGTCTCTTTCCTTGATTGTTGATGGGGTTGACCTTTCATCTCCTTGTTGATCATTTTATATTTCTCTTTAGAGTTCCTTGCCTCACCTTGTGAACTAGATTCACCTTCAACAGATTCATGAAAACCAAGTCTCTTGATAGCAGGAGACCTTTGACTACTAAGAATATCATCCAAGACTTTAGAACTATCTTGAAATCGTAAAAGCTTATCCTTTTCTTCTATTTTACCTTTCAAGATATTTACCTCAACTTGAAGTTGTTCCTCCTTTTCTAGACATTGCTTCTTCATGTCTTCTCCATCTTTCCTTCCTTCTTCCAACTGATGCCTTAGTTTGAGAATCTCCTTTTCTTGTTCTTCATTCAGATCCTGCTGCATTTGACGAACTCGGAAGGCACATTCTAGTTGAGATTGTAAGCTGGTGACTTCGTTTTCTTGTTTTGCAATAGCTTGGAGTAGATCTGTATTCTGCTTCTTTGATTCTTCAAGATATTCCTTTAGTGAGAGGATCGTGACTTCAAGACTTTCATAATAACTGGATCAATCTTTGAGCTCCTTGATTGTTGTGTTCTTTTCAATGACTTCATTTCTTAGAGATGTTGCTTCAACCTGCATCTTTTGATACCTTTCCTTTCATACCTTTTGATGAGCTTTTTGTCTAGTAACAGCTTCTGTGAGGGCACCACTCTTTATCTTCAGAAGTCTTTCTTGTTCATTAATTTTGTTTGTCAGCCTGTTAAACTCTGCCTCTATTTGATATCCTTCTTCAAGTTGGGCCTTTAGTTTGGTAGCTACTTCTTCGAAGTCACATTCCCTTTTGTTCAATAGATCTTGTTGATCTCTAATTTTGTCTGTCAGCCTTTTAAATTCTGCCTCTATTCGATACTTTTCTTGCTCACCCATAAAAGCATGTTCAGTAGTTTCACTATCACTTCCATCATTTTCACAAGGAAATATAGTAGGAACATCAGAGGATAACACATTCATACCTGATAATGATTCTGAATCTGAAGAACTTCTTATACCTAATCCCCAATCGACTCTCCCACTGTCATAGAACTTCTGAGATGTCTTCTTCTTCTTATGAGCTTTCCTCTTAAGCTTCTTTCCCATTGTTCCACGGATCTCCTTCAAGCGATTAAGCTTCTACCAAAGGACCTGCTCTGATACCAATTGTTGGAAATAATACTGAGAGGGGGGGGGGGGTGAATCAGTATTATTAGAACTATAAAACTTTTTCAATGCTCAGAAACATATACGCTACTTCAGTTTAGTGAACCCGCGTGTACACACTACTGTGTCTAAAGAAACTTGCGTATATCCAGAAATCTTATGATTCAGTTAGCTTAGTCTTCAGTAAATACATCAGATCATTATTAAGCATATTAACAGTAACCAGGTGCAGAATAACAGAACAGAACATCACACAAGAGCCACACACATGAACACAAAGATATAAGGTGGAAACCCAATGTGGGTGAAAACCACCTGCTGCAAGTCATCTCAATCTTCTTCTTAATAAGAAAATCCTTTTACAATGTTTGTACTGGTGCAGTCTTATACCAGTACGGGAGCTACAACCCCCTTTGCTCTTGTACTAGCCGATCCATTTACTAGTACGCAGGCTACTACCTGCTACAATGCTCCAAAGATCTCCCTTAGCTTTTGTACTAGCTTAGATACTAGTACGTAGGTGCTTGCCTACAATCTTCTCACCTCCAGGTACCACGTTTCATCAATTTTCAGACTGGATACACTGAAGCACAACACATAATCTGAAAGGCCACTTTTCATCCAATTTTCATACTGGACCCATAACTATCATTGAAGCTCAAAACAATCATCAAACCCTGAATCACTGAAACCCTGTTAACAACAGTCACCAGAACACAGAGCAGACACAGAACTCTGTAATAACCATCAGATCCATCTGCAACTTCAAATATCAAGCTTTACAATGTATATGCTACTTAGATGAATCAAACCCGCGTGTATACGCGCTTTTGCCAAAGACAACCCGTGTACAGATCTAAAAATAATTTCTCTTAACTTGCAGCTGTACCAGACATCAGTCATACTCATAACACTTATAGAACAATACATGCGTCAGTATGTAGATCTAGAATAAGCATCATAAAGATAGTTCATTTCAAACCATTTGATCCCGATCTCTCCTTAGATCTTGTTCTCCATCAACCGGTGAGATCTCTCCTTAGCTCAGATCAAGCAATGCATCATCAACCCATAACCCTGCATACTGGATCTAATGCTTCATCAGATATTCAAGACATTTCAGATACTCTTGCCTAATGATTTCCTTCTCCTTATATAGCCTTAGGCCTTGTTCAATACCAAGGGCCACAACCATAGGAATCCAATACCATCAACTTCAAAACTAGGGATCAACACGTCCGTCGAGACACCAAGGTCCAAAACCATAGGCACAACTTCCAAGGAATAACCGCCGTGGACCAAAGATAAGTTTTCCATATACACGCTCTTTTAATGAAGCAAACCTGTATGTACACGTGACTTGGGCTTAATAAACCTGCGTGTATTAACTTTCTCTTCTTCTTATAGTCTGATCATCAATTCCTTGCTGCTGTCCTTCTGCACTATGATTTCTCATCAGTGTGGTTTGCCATCAAGGACAACACTTGTCTCATAATGCCAACAATCTCCCCCTTTGGACTTGATGGCAAAGTTAACTTGTCACACTTAGAGCTATCATCTGATTCCTTTGAGCCATCCTCCATTAGTCACATCTGATATCTCTTCTGAAGATTCATCCAGTTATACATAAGTGAGATATTCTTCTATGAGAGGGTTGCCATCAAGTACAACACATGCATCATAATGCCAACAATCTCCCCCTTTGGACTTGATGGCAACAACACCAAATCACTCTCCCCCTTTGACATCAAGGGCAAAGGGTGGACCAGGATATTCTCTTCCTTTGCTGAATCATTCCACTGTCCATACTCCCCCTGAGTACCTGCTGAAATCTCTGAATAATCTCCCCCTTTGTATATGCCAAGGTGTACTAATATGTCCATGCTCCCTCTGAGTACATGTTGAATCTGTGTACCGCTGAAATGTGTTGTTCATGCTCTTCCTGACTGTAGGCAAGATCTACAAAAGATGTTCTTCAAGAAGAACATGGCTCTATACATCATAAAAGACCTTCCTATCACCAAAGACTCATACATACATCCATCTCTCAACTAAGTGAGGATGTACAAACATTGACTCATCCACCCAACCAAGTGGGAATACATCAAAAGTTTACATATGACAACCAATCATATTGCATCAATCATCCCAGGCATAGTGGGGAAACCAAAATAGGCCGTTACATGACCTTGACACCATGAAAGAGATACCATAAAAGAGATATATGACATAGAGACGAAATATCTAAAGTAAGACTTATGAATGTCACCAATAGCATCTGATAATCACCATTCAGATCAGCAACCAAGAGATCCTTCTGTTCTCCTTTCGCCTTTGTTCCACCTGAATCAACAACAAATGTGAACTAGAACCAAAGGCTTTAAGATAATGCCAACAATGCATCATTGGAAGATTATCTGCTCCCCCTGAACCTGTGCCAGATGATCTCTGTCAGACCCATATCAGACTTTCTGCAACCAACATCTGTCCCTGCTGATTTCCTTCAGAATTCCATATACGCGTCTGTATCCACATAAACAAGCGTATATACGCGGATAGGCCTTATGAAACTCGCGTACAACCATTTTCATATCAACAACCTGTAAATGTCCTGCAGCAAGGTATGTCTGAACATAGATGTCAACTTCTCCTTTTAAACATCATCATGAAATCATTCACATTACATGTGAGACCACCATAGCCATTACATCAACGTCAAGATCTTCATGATCCAAGTATCATTACTTGGGAACATCTGCATCAATCAACATATGTAAGTATCAACCTATCATCATATGAACTCATCACCATGTCTCCAACAAAGCAACTTTGAGTAGTCATCCATGTATCAGCACTATGTATCTTGAGCTCAAGCTCATTTGAAAAAACTTCTTGATATCATCACCAGCAACAATCCTTATCCACAAGAGTGCCTGCATCATAACTGTATGATGCATATGACAACAGCAGTATATAAGTGACTCATCATCAAATGAGGAAGACGTGTATTCAAGCTTTGTACTTCTCCTTGTCCTTATGAAGATCACCATGTAAGCACCATATATGCATCATCAAGAAATCAACCATAAATCTGATCTGATCATTAACTATGTAACCCCAAGAGTCATATGAGAGTTTATCATAGATAACTCACAACCACATCATAGCAAGATATATCATTTAGCCATATAAGAATCATCACCAAGGATTATTAACCATAATGCCAACAATGAATTACTAAAGGCATATGCTCCCCCTCAACCAGTGCCATCTGTTAGATCTGATCATGCATATATCAACAATAAGCATCAAAACATCATCATCCTCAAGTTAGGATCAAAAACACTTCTAGACATCATACAAGTAACAAAACATTTCCACACATCCTCAGCAGACTGTAACCAATAGAGCAAATAACAAACTGAATCATATCAGATCCTTTTTCTGATCCTGTCCCCACTGCTTTTCCTCTGACTGACATATACGCGACTTTGCAGTGTCTAACTCGCGTATATACGCGACTTCCCTTTAAGTAACTTGCGTATGAGATTCAGAATATTGAAGTTTTACTCTTTCAGCTCCCCCTGAGTTTGATATGTTTGTGCTGTGCTGTGTCTCAGTACATTGTGCTGACTGTACTTCCTTCTTCCTCCATATCTTCAAGTGTGATGAGGTTTTCTCCTTTCAGTGTGATTTCCATCCTTTGTTCCTGCATTCCTTTGCTATATGTCCAAGCTTGTTACATGCATAACATCTAACATGTTTCATGTTCCTCCTGTAGCAATCAGCAGCTTTGTGACCATACATATTGCAAGCAAAGCAATATCCATTAAAGTACCTTGATTGAGATGACCTGTCCGCATAATAGTCTTGAACTCTTCTTCTTCTACATCTAGCTGCAACATGTCCAAGATTATGACATACATAACATTCAACTTTATTCATAGGAGGAGTAAAAGATTTTCTTTGAGGAGTCTCTTTCCTTGATTGTTGATGGGGTTGACCTTTCATCTCCTTGTTGATCATTTTAGATTTCTCTTTAGAGTTCCTTGCCTCACCTTGTGAACTAGATTCACCTTCAACAGATTCATGAAAACCAAGTCCAGTCTTGATAGCAGGAGACCTTTGACTACTAAGAATATCATCCAAGACTTTAGAACTATCTTGAAATCGTAAAAGCTTATCCTTTTCTTCTATTTTACCTTTCAAGATATTTACCTCAACTTGAAGTTGTTCCTCCTTTTCTAGACATTGCTTCTTCATGTCTTCTCCATCTTTCCTTCCTTCTTCCAACTGATGCCTTAGTTTGAGAATCTCCTTTTCTTGTTCTTCATTCAGATCCTGCTGCATTTGACGAACTCGGAAGGCACATTCTAGTTGAGATTTTAAGCTGGTGACTTCATTTTCTTGTTTTGCAATAGCTTGGAGTAGATCTGTATTCTGCTTCTTTGATTCTTCAAGATATTCCTTTAGTGAGAGGATCGTGACTTCAAGACTTTCATAATAACTGGATCGATCTTTGAGCTTCTTGATTGTTGTGTTCTTTTCAATGACTTCATTTCTTAGAGATGTTGCTTCAACTTGCATCTTTTGATACCTTTCCTTGCATACCTTTTGATGAGCTTTTTGTCTAGTAACAGCTTCTGTGAGGGCACCACTCTTTATCTTCAGAAGTCTTTCTTGTTCATTAATTTTGTTTGTCAGCCTGTTAAACTCTGCCTCTATTTGATATCCTTCTTCAAGTTGGGCCTTTAGTTTGGTAGCTACTTCTTCGAAGTCACATTCCCTTTTGTTCAATAGATCTTGTTGATCTCTAATTTTGTCTGTCAGCCTTTTAAATTCTGCCTCTATTCGATACTTTTCTTGCTCACCCATAAAAGCATGTTCAGTAGTTTCACTATCACTTCCATCATTTTCACAAGGAAATATAGCAGGAACATCAGAGGATAACACATTCATACCTGATAATGATTCTGAATCTGATTCTGAATCTGAAGAACTTCTTATACCTAATCCCCAATCGACTCTCCCACTGTCATAGATCTTCTGAGATGTCTTCTTCTTCTTATGAGCTTTCCTCTTAAGCTTCTTTCCCATTGTTCCACGGATCTCCTTCAAGCGATCAAGCTTCTACCAAAGGACCTGCTCTGATACCAATTGTTGGAAATAATACTGAGAGGGGTGGGGGGTGAATCAGTATTATCAGAACTATAAAACTTTTTCAATGCTCAGAAACATATACGCTACTTCAGTTAAGTTAACCCGCGTGTACACGCTACTGTGTCTAAAGAAACTTGCGTATATCCAGAAATCTTATGATTTAGTTAGCTTAGTCTTCAGTAAATACATCAGATCATTATTAAGCATATTAACAGTAACCAGGTGCAGAATAACAGAACAGAACATCACACAAGATCCACACACATGAACACAAAGATATAAGGTGGAAACCCAATGTGGGTGAAAACCACCTGCTGCAAGTCATCTCAATCTTCTTCTTAATAAGAAAATCCTTTTACAATGTTTGTACTGGTGCAGTCTTATACCAGTACGGGAGCTACAACCCCCTTTGCTCTTGTACTAGCCGATCCATTTACTAGTACGCAGGCTACTACCTGCTACAATGCTCCAAAGATCTCCCTTAGCTTTTGTACTAGCTTAGATACTAGTATGTAGGTGCTTGCCTACAATCTTCTCACCTCCAGGTACCACGTTTCATCAATTTTCAGACTGGATACACTGAAGCACAACACATAATCTGAAAGGCCACTTTTCATCCAATTTTCATACTGGACCCATAACTATCATTGAAGCTCAAAACAATCATCAAACCCTGAATCACTGAAACCCTGTTAACAACAGTCACCAGAACACAGAGCAGACACAGAACTCTGTAATAACCATCAGATCCATCTGCAACTTCAAATATCAAGCTTTACAATGTATACGCTACTTAGATGAATCAAACCCGCGTGTATACGCGCTTTTGCCAAAGACAACCCGCGTACAGATCTAAAAATAATTTCTCTTAACTTGCAGCTGTACCAGACATCAGTCATACTCATAACACTTATAGAACAATACATGCGTCAGTATGTAGATCTAGAATAAGCATCATAAAGATAGTTCATTTCAAACCATTTGATCCCGATCTCTCCTTAGATCTTGTTCTCCATCAACCGGTGAGATCTCTCCTTAGCTCAGATCAAGCAATGCATCATCAACCCATAACCCTGCATACTGGATCTAATGCTTCATCAGATATTCAAGACATTCCAGATACTCTTGCCTAATGATTTCCTTCTCCTTATATAGCCTTAGGCCTTGTTCAATACCAAGGGCCACAACCATAGGAATCCAATACCATCAACTTCAAAACTAGGGATCAACACGTCCGTCGAGACACCAAGGTCCAAAACCATAGGCACAACTTCCAAGGAATAACCTCCGTGGACCAAAGATAAGTTTTCCATATACACGTTCTTTTAATGAAGCAAACCTGCATGTACACGTGACTTGGGCTTAATAAACCTGCGTGTATTAACTTTCTCTTCTTCTTATAGTCTGATCATCAATTCCTTGCTGCTGTCCTTCTGCACTATGATTTCTCATCAGTGTGGTTTGCCATCAAGGACAACACTTGTCTCATAATGCCAACAATCTCCCCCTTTGGACTTGATGGCAAAGCTAACTTGTCACACTTAGAGCTATCATCTGATTCCTTTGAGCCATCCTCCATTAGTCACATTTGATATCTCTTCTGAAGATTCATCCAGTTATACATAAGTGAGATATTCTTCTATGAGAGGGTTTCCATCAAGTACAACACATGCATCATAATGCCAACAATCTCCCCCTTTGGACTTGATGGCAACAACACCAAATCACTCTCCCCCTTTGACATCAAGGGCAAACGGTGGACCAGGATATTCTCTTCCTTTGCTGAATCATTCCACTGTCCATACTCCCCCTGAGTACCTGCTGAAATCTCTGAATAATCTCCCCCTCTGTATATGCCAAGGTGTACTAATCTGTCCATGCTCCCTCTGAGTACATGCTGAATCTGTGTACCGCTGAAATGTGTTGTTCATGCTCTTCCTGACTGTAGGCAAGATCTACAAAAGATGTTCTTCAAGAAGAACATGACTCTATACATCATAAAAGACCTTCCTATCACCAAAGACTCATACATACATCCATCTCTCAACTAAGTGAGGATGTACAAACATTGACTCATCCACCCAACCAAGTGGGAATACATCAAAAGTTTACATATGACAACCAATCATATTGCATCAATCATCCCAGGCATAGTGGGGAAACCAAAATAGGCCGTTACATGACCTTGACACCATGAAAGAGATACCATAAAAGAGATATATGACATAGAGACGAAATATCTAAAGTAAGACTTATGAATGTCACCAATAGCATCTGATAATCACCATTCAGATCAGCAACCAAGAGATCCTTCTGTTCTCCTTTCGCCTTTGTTCCACCTGAATCAACAACAAATGTGAACTAGAACCAAAGGCTTTAAGATAATGCCAACAATGCATCATTGGAAGATTATCTGCTCCCCCTGAACCTGTGCCAGATGATCTCTGTCAGACCCATATCAGACTTTCTGCAACCAACATCTGTCCCTGCTGATTTCCTTCAGAATTCCATATACGCGTCTGTATCCACATAAACAAGCGTATATACGTGGATAGGCCTTATGAAACTCGCGTACAACCATTTTCATATCAACAACCTGTAAATGTCCTGCAGCAAGGTATGTCTGAACATAGATGTCAACTTCTCCTTTTAAACATCATCATGAAATCATTCACATTACATGTGAAACCACCATAGCCATTACATCAACGTCAAGATCTTCATGATCCAAGTATCATTACTTGGGAACATCTACATCAATCAACATATGTAAGTATCAACCTATCATCATATGAACTCATCACCATGTCTCCAACAAAGCAACTTTGAGTAGTCATCCATGTATCAGCACTATGTATCTTGAGCTCAAGCTCATTTGACAAAACTTCTTGATATCATCACCAGCAACAATCCTTATCCACAAGAGTGCCTGCATCATAACTGTATGATGCATATGACAACAGCAGTATATAAGTGACTCATCATCAAATGAGGAAGACGTGTATTCAAGCTTTGTACTTCTCCTTGTCCTTATGAAGATCACCATGTAAGCGCCATATATGCATCATCAAGAAATCAACCATAAATCTGATCTGATCATTAACTATGTAACCCCAAGAGTCATATGAGAGTTTATCATAGATAACTCACAACCACATCATAGCAAGATATATCATTTAGCCATATAAGAATCATCACCAAGGATTATTAACCATAATGCCAACAATGAATTACTAAAGGCATATGCTCCCCCTCAACCAGTGCCATCTGTTAGATCTGATCATGCATATATCAACAATAAGCATCAAAACATCATCATCCTCAAGTTAGGATCAAAAACACTTCTAGACATCATACAAGTAACAAAACATTTCCACACATCCTCAGCAGACTGTAACCAATAGAGCAAATAACAGACTGAATCATATCAGATCCTTTTTCTGATCCTGTCCCCACTG
Organism: Pinus tabuliformis; assembly: GCA_031772625.1. Lineage (NCBI taxonomy): Eukaryota > Viridiplantae > Streptophyta > Pinopsida > Pinales > Pinaceae > Pinus > Pinus tabuliformis. The sequence continues at coordinate 489,050,896 of CM062818.1, forward strand.
CTTTTCCTCAGACTGACATATACGCGACTTTGCAGTGTCTAACTCGCGTATATACGCGACTTCCCTTTAAGTAACTTGCGTCTTAGATTCAGAATACTGAAGTTTTACTCTTTCAGCTCCCCCTGAGTTTGATATGTATGTGCTGTGCTGTGTCTCAGTACATTGTGCTGACTGTACTTCCTTCTTCCTCCATATCTTCAAGTGTGATGAGGTTTTCTCCTTTCGGTGTGATGTCCATCCTTTGTTCCTGCATTCCTTTGCTATATGTCCAAGCTTGTTACATGCATAACATCTAACATGTTTCATGTTCCTCCTGTAGTAATCAGCAGCTTTGTGACCATACATATTGCAAGCAAAGCAATATCCATTAAAGTACCTTGATTGAGATGACCTGTCCGCATAATAGTCTTGAACTCTTCTTCTTCTACATCTAGCTGCAACATGTCCAAGATTATGACATACATAACATTCAACTTTATTCATAGGAGGAGTAAAAGATTTTCTTTGAGGAGTCTCTTTCCTTGATTGTTGATGGGGTTGACCTTTCATCTCCTTGTTGATCATTTTAGATTTCTCTTTAGAGTTCCTTGCCTCACCTTGTGAACTAGATTCACCTTCAACAGATTCATGAAAACCAAGTCCAGTCTTGATAGCAGGAGACCTTTGACTACTAAGAATATCATCCAAGACTTTAGAACTATCTTGAAATCGTAAAAGGTTATCCTTTTCTTCTATTTTACCTTTCAAGATATTTACCTCAACTTGAAGTTGTTCCTCCTTTTCTAGACATTGCTTCTTCATGTCTTCTCCATCTTTCCTTCCTTCTTCCAACTGATGCCTTAGTTTGAGAATCTCCTTTTCTTGTTCTTCATTCAGATCCTGCTGCATTTGACGAACTCGGAAGGCACATTCTAGTTGAGATTTTAAGCTGGTGACTTCGTTTTCTTGTTTTGCAATAGCTTGGAGTAGATCTGTATTCTGCTTCTTTGATTCTTCAAGATATTCCTTTAGTGAGATGATCGTGACTTCAAGACTTTCATAATAACTGGATCGATCTTTGAGCTCCTTGATTGTTGTGTTCTTTTCAATGACTTCATTTCTTAGAGATGTTGCTTCAACCTGCATCTTTTGATACCTTTCCTTGCATACCTTTTGATGAGCTTTTTGTCTAGTAACAGCTTCTGTGAGGGCACCACTCTTTATCTTCAGAAGTCTTTCTTGTTCATTAATTTTGTTTGTCAGCTTGTTAAACTCTGCCTCTATTTGATATCCTTCTTCAAGTTGGGCCTTTAGTTTGGTAGCTACTTCTTCGAAGTCACATTCCCTTTTGTTCAATAGATCTTGTTGATCTCTAATTTTGTCTGTCAGCCTTTTAAATTCTGCCTCTATTCGATACTTTTCTTGCTCACCCATAAAAGCATGTTCAGTAGTTTCACTATCACTTCCATCATTTTCACAAGGAAATATAGCAGGAACATCAGAGGATAACACATTCATACCTGATAATGATTCTGAATCTGAAGAACTTCTTATACCTAATCCCCAATCGACTCTCCCACTGTCATAGATCTTCTGAGATGTCTTCTTCTTCTTATGAGCTTTCCTCTTAAGCTTCTTTCCCATTGTTCCACGGATCTCCTTCAAGCGATCAAGCTTCTACCAAAGGACCTGCTCTGATACCAATTGTTGGAAATAATACTGAGGGGGGGGGGGGTGAATCAGTATTATCAGAACTATAAAACTTTTCCAATGCTCAGAAACATATACGCTACTTCAGTTAAGTGAACCCGTGTGTACACGCTACTGTGTCTAAAGAAACTTGCGTATATCCAGAAATCTTATGATTCAGTTAGCTTAGTCTTCAGTAAATACATCAGATCATTATTAAGCATATTAACAGTAACCAGGTGCAGAATAACAGAACAGAACATCACACAAGAGCCACACACATGAACACAAAGATATAAGGTGGAAACCCAATGTGGGTGAAAACCACCTGCTGCAAGTCATCTCAATCTTCTTCTTAATAAGAAAATCCTTTTACAATGTTTGTACTGGTGCAGTCTTATACCAGTACGGGAGCTACAACCCCCTTTGCTCTTGTACTAGCCGATCCATTTACTAGTACGCAAGCTACTACCTGCTACAATGCTCCAAAGATCTCCCTTAGCTTTTGTACTAGCTTAGATACTAGTACGTAGGTGCTTGCCTACAATCTTCTCACCTCCAGGTACCACATTTCATCAATTTTCAGACTGGATACACTGAAGCACAACACATAATCTGAAAGGCCACTTTTCATCCAATTTTCATACTGGACCCATAACTATCATTGAAGCTCAAAACAATCATCAAACCCTGAATCACTGAAACCCTGTTAACAATAGTCACCAGAACACAGAGCAGACACAGAACTTTGTAATAACCATCAGATCCATCTGCAACTTCAAATATCAAGCTTTACAATGTATACGCTACTTAGATGAATCAAACCCGCGTGTATACGCGCTTTTGCCAAAGACAACCCGCGTACAGATCTAAAAATAATTTCTCTTAACTTGCAGCTGTACCAGACATCAGTCATACTCATAACACTTATAGAACAATACATGCGTCAGTATGTAGATCTAGAATAAGCATCATAAATATAGTTCATTTCAAACCATTTGATCCCGATCTCTCCTTAGATCTTGTTCTCCATCAACCGGTGAGATCTCTCCTTAGCTCAGATCAAGCAATGCATCATCAACCCATAACCCTGCATACTGGATCTAATGCTTCATCAGATATTCAAGACATTTCAGATACTCTTGCCTAATGATTTCCTTCTCCTTATATAGCCTTAGGCCTTGTTCAATACCAAGGGCCACAACCATAGGAATCCAATACCATCAACTTCAAAACTAGGGATCAACACGTCCGTCGAGACACCAAGGTCCAAAACCATAGGAACAACTTCCAAGGAATAACCGCCGTGGACCAAAGATAAGTTTTCCATATACACGCTCTTTTAATGAAGCAAACCTGCGTGTACACGTGACTTGGGCTTAATAAACCTGCGTGTATTAACTTTCTCTTCTTCTTATAGTCTGATCATCAATTCCTTGCTGCTGTCCTTCTGCACTATGATTTCTCATCAGTGTGGTTTGCCATCAAGGACAACACTTGTCTCATAATGCCAGCATACTTCTATTGACATACACAATATGTTAGTGATTGGAACAAATGAAAAACCCCATCCATCTTTTATGACATCAAACTAGTAGATTGTATACCCATATCAAGGATAACCTTCATAATACTTGTCTAGATACAACCAAAACAATCTACTTTTATAAAGAACTCCATTATTAGTGGGTGAAGTTCCACCAAATGGAAGCTCTCCCCTTCTCCAAACATTGTCAAGACTATTGCAAATATAAAATTTTGAATGCATTCTATTATAGATATGTTTCAGAATAACCTAGTCATATTTTCTGCTACTTATTGCTTCCAATAATGAAAATAATCCCCAATATCCAATTCGTATTTTCACTATGTTTTTAAAGTCCTTTGTAAATGGATTCATTACAAAATAGTTGTATGTATGGGAGTATTATTTTGGTAAGGATAACAATACCATTGATCCAATAGTAGTCTCTCCTATGTATCTTGAATCTACGAATCACAAAAGAAAATGAGATATGTGCCAATTCTAATTAAGGTGTTCAACAACAAAACAATTGTCTTGATTATTGAAGAAAGGAACAATAATTCCAAATTCATTCATGGAGACATAATTGTAATTTGATAAGAAACAAGGGTTTTCCAAAACATTCTTCCATTGTTTGGAAATAGTTCTAAAATTTATTACAACAAATAAAGGGAACGAGGGAAAGACAAATTCAAGAATTTCAAATGGATGTATCCATGACGAAATGATGAAATTATTTAACATAAAAAAATTGATGTGAAATTAACAAAACAATTTTCAAATAATGTTAAATAGAATAAAAGTAATGGAAATATGTAATTTTCAAACTACACAGGGACAAAAGTTGACATATACATATTTTATAAAATAAAAGGAGAGATATGACCATTATTACAATTGTCAACAAAAATTCACAATTTTATAAACTCAATGTTATAAATCAAATATTATTAATGTTAATAAACCTATTTTTATAAGCATAATATTTTAAACCAACCTAAGATTATAAATAAACATAATGTTATAACTCCAACATTACTAATATTAATAAACCTAATGTTATAAACCTAATAGCATTAATACTAATAAACATAATTCCATAAACTGTATGTTTTTTGTTTATTTGTCAAGTTGTCTGTGATCCTTCAAGCTTGACTTATGGATTGAGGAGCCACAACCCAGTGACATCTAAGCCATGATAGTCACTCAGGGATTTCACTCAGCCTAGGCCACACCAACCCTTAGCTCACTAGATTTTTTAGCTTATCTCATCCCCCTAGCACAAGGCACAACCACCCGCCATGAGATTTGATCCTAGGTCACCTTGCTAATGATGTCTATCCTCAACTGGCTTTTTTAGTAAGACTTGAAATCATAAACTGTATGTTCTAAACCTATCATTATTAATATTAATAAACTTATCATTATAAACTTAATGTTATTAAACTTAGTGCTATAAATAAACATAATGTTATTAAACATAATGCTCAACCTAATATTATTAAACGTTTAATGGTAATATTTATATTAATATTTAGTGCTAGTATTTATATTGGGCATAATATTTATATTTATATTAATGTCTAGATTTAGTATTAATATTAATATTTACGTTTAACATTTATATTAATATTCATATTCATATTCATGTTTATTTTAATTTATATAAATATTTGAATTAATTCAACATTAATTCAACATTAATGTTTATGTTACTTGATATTATTATTAATGGCAATATTGTAATATTATTATTATTTAGGTTAATACTAATATTAACATTTATATTGAGCTTAATTTTAAGCTTAACATTATTTATGTTAATAATAATATTATGTTATATTAATATTATATTATGTTAATGTTTAACTTATTGTTATTAAATCTAATATTATTAAATATAATGTTGTTAAATGTTCATTGGTAATATTTATATTAATTTCTATGTTTAATATTTTTATCAAACTTAAAAAAAATTCAAAAAAAATATTAATAGAAATATTAGTGTTATAAAACAACATAATGCTATAAAAAAAAATTAATCTTATAAACCTAATGTAATTTAACCTAAATAAACTTCTGTTAAACTTAATGTTTTAAAACAACCTAATAATATAAATAAACCTAATATTCAACGTATTGTTATTTACACTAATAATTAATCTTATAAACGTAATTTAATTAAACTTAAATAAACTTCATGTTGTTAAATTTAATGTTTTAAAACAACCTAATAATATAGATAAACCTAATGTTTAACTAATATTCAACCTATTCTTATTTACACCAGTGTTATTGAATGTTTAATGGTAATATTCATATTAATGTTTAGGCATAATACTTATGTCTATATTAACGTGTACGCTTAATATCAATAGTTATGTTTAATATTAATATTAATATTTATGTTTAATATTAGTATTTATTTTTATACTAATGTTTGTTTAATTTTAATATCTATGTTTATATTAATGTTTATGTTTAATATTATTATTAATAATAACAATATTATTTAGGTTTATTTTATTCGATATTAATATTTGAATCAGTTTATTTTTTATTATTTAACATTAATATTAATATTATCAACGTTGACATTATTTATATTTATATTAACATTCAAATTGATGTTAATGTTAACGTCATATTTGCTGATATTAGTATTATGATGTGTTAATATTGTTTATATTTATCTTAATGTTAAGTTAATGTTATTTAAGTTTATGTTAATATTAATATTAAATTTAATAAATAATTTAATAAATACATTTCATTATTATAAAATTTAATATTATTATATTAAATTATGATGTTGAAAATAATTGTAAGTAAGTCAATTTTTGTATTTGGAGTAAGAAAAGTTTTTCTTTGACACTATGGTCACTCTTGTCTTATAGGGATGTGAAATTTGGGGTTGAAGTATATCCACATAGTAGTGGAGAAATATTGAGACGATTCAAAAGCAATTCATAACCTACAACCTAAATATCAAGGGAAATAACCCCTATCTTATCCTCTTCATCAAAGATGGGAGTATTGGGGAAAGATTGAGATGATTCAAAAGCAATTCATAACCTACAACCTAAAGATAAATGGAAATAACCCCTACCCTATACTCTTGATTGAAGATGGTGTGTCCCCCATTGAAAGTATGGTTATATTTAGATAGTTCTTGTATAAGAAGAATCTTTATAACATGGAATCCAAGAGGCTCCCAAAAATTGCTTCTAGCTTTAGTAAAAAATTCTCACCTTCACCCAGTGGTATGAGGATGCCTAGTCTTGGCTCAACCATTGGGGATTAGGGAGGAGATCATCATGGGAAACAAAGATAGTGTCAAAGATACTATTACTTCCAATTTTAAGGACAAACTTTGGATGATAAGGAGATGGAGGGTAAAAGGAAACTAAGATATTATAAGGAGGTGATCAACCCCACCCTTGACAACCAAAATTATCTCACTGTGTTGACCAACACTAAGAAAAAAATGAATATCTATAGGATAAGAACTAACTTTAATGAGCTTCGAAGTGAAACGGGGCCTTGTATACTCCCAACATCGCTCTTAATTCACTAACATCTTCCACACTTCCAATCTTCTTGACTTATTAACCCAGCCCAACTATAGCCACGTTAGAGCACTTCTTTCCCTTCTTTTTGATCACATAAACAAGATTTTGAAAAATCACAATTAGATTCTTTTTCTTGTATTTATGTCCCATAGAAAGCATTGATCTTAATAGATATTAATCATCATTATCATAGTCATCAAACCTAATATAGAGATAATATTATTTCTAAATCCAATAAAAAAATTAAAACTTAATAATAAAATCTAATATTAAAACCTAAAATCTAATATAAGTTTAATTAAATCAAAATCTTACCTCTAATATCTATTTGATCTCCATCATTTCAATTTCTTTTGTTTAGAAAATAAAATCATGGAAATTGTGGTTTCTGTTGGTTTAAATTATTGAAATTTTACATTACATTCTTCTTTTACAGCAGGAAGCTTGAAAACTGGCTACAGGTTTTCCTTTTCGATGTTTACTCCTTAAAAATTTGTTTTCCTTAAAAATGTATTAAAAAATGATTAATATTATTTTTAGCCAGCTGCTCATTTGCTCTTATGACTGAAGAAGAAAATAGTGGGTTGAACCCGGTTAAGATTTAAAAGAAAATACGATTCCCACAACAGCGTTCAACTTAATAAATTTGCAAGACTTAGTAATATTAAATTACTACCATACTATAAGTTTCTGAATGGTATTAGAAATAGAACTAACAAAAGTATGATTAGTCATTAATACTTCTGAATGGTATTAGAATTAGAATTGACAAAAGTATGATTAGTCATTAATAATAGTTTTAGATGTTTCAGATTACTTGTTAATAATAGCGAAAACTCAAAACTTATCTGGAAAAATTAAAAGAGAAATTGAAAATCAACAACCCGAAAGAAAATAATATAATCAAATTTAATAAAAGATAATTATGTGATATTTTAATTTTCGTTACTATATTTTTTCGATCGTTTTACCTAAAATTTAGAAGAGATTAGATTATAGATATGCATTATGTTTGTTTTCCTGATTGTGGTTGATCAAACGAAAGGTATCAAGAATAAATTGTAAATATTTTAATTGATCAATGTTCTCTGAAACTTTGATCCCTTTAATAAAATCATGAGCTTATTAAAAAACAATTGGTGTGAAAGGCATTCTATTATGATATTCAATAGAAAACGACAACCAAGGCGTCTGGTATCCTAAGTTTATGGGATCTTTTTAAAGATATGGGAAGACAATGAACAACCCCACTTTGCTTAAACAATGAAAAACACCACTTTGCCTAATACCTTTGATATTTAAATCCCGTTGAACCCTATCATATGTCTCAAATTCTCTAAGCATATGTTTCTTTCTGGATATCAGGATAAATTCTCTAAGCATATGTTTCATATGTCTCAAATTCTCTAAGCATATGTTTCTTTCTGAATATCAGGATAGTTACTTTAAGTAGTTCATACCTAGTTATCTTAAGCAGATTAAATACCATACTTGGAAAGCGATTTGGTTTAGCTATCTTATGATAATTTGGTTAAATTTACTGGGAACGGAGTGGTTAATAAAATGGTTGTGAAACATGTAATATTAAATTATTTCTTTACTCTAAGATTGTGAATGGTATGAGAATTACAATTAATAAAAGTATAAAAAATAATTTGAAATTAGTATAGTAGTTGTATGTTGAATTTTGTTTGGATTGATGTATTCAGTGCTAGCCAAAAATAAATTGAAACTAATGGGTTTATTACATTTTACTTAGTTTGTTTGGTTTGGTCTATCTAGTGTTGGTTCTATTTTATAATAAAAAATTTAGAGACTTTTAAAATACTTCAAGTTGAAATATTTGGGTTAATTAATCTTTGAAATTGAAAATTGTTTGTTTACAAAATGGTTAGCCAAATTATATTAAAATATCAAATTAAATCTATTAAACCCTAATTAAAAAAAACCACTGGGTAGGGAACTTGTACCAACCTATCTCTGAAATTGACCTTCCTCTCCTTTGAAATTTCAAATTCTACATGTCAAATCAGAGCTAATCAAATGGAATCTATTAAACCCTAATTTAAACCCAAAAAAAAAAACCTCAATGGTGCAAGAAAATGTATATAAATGTATATCTACAAAGGACTCCCACAAACCTAACTCAAGAAATCCTCCCTTTTGTATATCTACAAATGTATTAAATTTATTTTGAATTTTTCCAACAATTTTTTAATGGTACAAGAAAAGGTATATAAATGTATATCTTCAAAGGACTCCCACAAACCTATCTCAGGAAATCGTCCCTTTTGTATATCTACAAATGTGTTAAATTTGTTTTGAATTCCTTTCAACAAATGTTTTATTTCCTTTTTAATTGATCTTCCTTTTTGGAAAGTGAAAGGAGATGGTTTAAGTGAAAATATTATATTTAACCCAAAGAACATAGTAATTTAAATATTAAATGCACCTATTATATATAAAACTTAATACAAACACATATTATATTAAGCCTTAACCTAATAAATAGCATATAATATAAAGGAAGGTGATGGTGTGATGGGCATTACAACTACGGCAGGATGGGATTTACTGCTACGAATGTGAAGCCCTTTGGCACAAGTATACCAAATAAATGCACATATAATATTAAACCCAAGGGAAAATATGATAAACCTAATAAACTTAAAAAGTATTTTGGCGTTACAACTATGGCGTCGTACGCATAAGTCAGTGAAGCCATCGGGCATGATCAAATCTCCAACAATAATGTAAAGCATACATGAAAGGGCAAATATAATAAACGTTATAACATTACAACTATGACATGATGGCCGTGGAATTTTTTTTCTTATATTAAAACTTAATAATAATAAAACCTAAGGACGTATATTTTACTAGACTGTTTATTTCTATATTATAGAAAGCCATATAATAATAAACTTAGATAATAATAATAAACCACACATATTATTTTAAACCTAAACAATAAATGACAAAAATTGTCTTAAACCTAAATGCAAGTAGTAAAACCTAAATATAAAATTATTTATGGCAACTTGGGGAAGGAGGAACGACGATGGCGTTATAAATATGGTCGTTACAGTGATGGCCAGCAAGCCATCTGGCAGGCGCAGACCTAAAACCTTATATTATAAATTAAACCAAAAACATAAAACGTTCAGATTGTAATTACAAATGTGCAATTTTTTTTTGTTATAAAGTAATGGACATGTTGCAGATGCGTTTCATAATTTAATGCGCAATCTTTTAAAATAGGTTAGGTATGTTTTATATATGGTTAAGAGTAGAAAATTAAATTAAATAGGGTTTAATTATTTGATTCAGATATGTAAGAAGGTTATTTTTATCCCTTTTATTTATTGATATAGCATATATTGATATTTTCATTTTTAATCATCACAGTAATTAAGAAAATGATTAAAATGATTTATTTTAATAACAATGTACATTAACATAATTACTATAAAATAAATAATTATATCATTTTATTATAAATATTTTTGTTTTCTAATAAATATATAAAATAAATACAAAGTAATATATAATTATTATTAAAATAATAATAATAATGATATTATTGTTCTGGAAAAGAAAATCATTTTTAAACTCTCCCCACAAAAACTTAATTCTTATCTCTTCTATGTTTAAATGGGAAAAAAAAATTATGAATATATCTAAAGCATTCACATAATAATAAAAAAAGGCATGATATGCATTGTTTCTTTTTAGTATATATCTTTAATATAAAAATTAGAGAATTCTCATAGAGTGAATATGATCATATAACTTAGTTATATTAAGTGTATGATTTAAGCACCACAACTTTGGTGGAAGGGGAATCAAATTGTTAATAATACATTGGCAAATGATAACATAATTTTATGAAAAAATTATTGGAAACAATTAATAATTAAACAGTCAAAAAAATATCATGATTAATAAAATATATTAAAAGAAAAAAGTATAAAAACATTGTTATTAGAAAGAATACAACGATTAACACAAAACAAATCATGAATGATTATAGGTTTATAAATATTTATTGTTACAAATAAGTATGATGATCATTGGAAATAAAACATTAGTTATAGAAAATTTCATATATATATATATATATATATATATATATATATTTCTTTTATAATTATTTTATGATTACATTTGAGAATTAGATTGTTATTAGAAAAAATACAACAATTAATAGAAAGAAAACAAGTAATTATTATAGGTTAATAAATATTTATTGTTAAAAATAAGTATGATAATGAATGCTTAATTATGGAAAATATATACATTTAATTTTTTTGGATAATTAATTTATGAGTACATTTGGTGATTAGAAGTTTTTAAAAAACAAAAAAAATAACAATTTTTAATTCTAATAAATTGATTTTAAATCACATAAAATTAATATCTCACCAATTTAACATTAGAAAATCAAATTTTAAAAATTCAAAAATTAATTTTTAATTTCTAAAAACTAAACTTAATATTTAATATAGTTTTTAAAAATTTGCAAATTAATCTGGGGGCAATTTTTTTTTTTACTCAAACTGATTGATTACAGTATACTTCAAATTAAATAGGTATAAAAATAAAAGGTAAACTTTTAACCAAAATTAATTGAAAAAACGTGTGGAAATCCAGCCTAGTGCATCCAACATGGATTTAAGGTGACATCCAAAACCTTAATCAAATATAATTTCTCAAAGGTTTTTTTTAAATGAAGTCTACATTTTTAAAGAAGATGGTTTGAAAATTGTCTAAGTTCATCTCCATTTCATCAAAGATGAATTTAACTTGATATACGAAGACTTGACCAAATATGATTTTTATAGGGTTTTCAAATTTATACGATTTATCTTGCTTTGTTTTTTCCCACTTTCAAAAGGGTTTATGTCGACAAATGATTGAATGGATAAATTTTTGTTGTTGGATATCAAAAGTTTATTTCCTTGATTAACCTCTACCAGACCAAAGAAAGACTAGAGAAAAACATAACGTCTGCAATAAAGAAAAATGGAAGGAATCCCAAACTAGATCGACATTGACAATGGAAGGAATCCCAAACTAGATCGACATTCACAATGAGCGCTAATTTGATCTGATTTTGAAAATAAGGTTATAGGGCTTCCATTCATAGAAAAATATCAAGTAGCATGGTCTTCCAATTTGTTCAACGAATATATAAATTATAACACGATGACAGTTTTACAGTCAAATGACGTGTATATCTTGTTTAAGTAGACATGTGACAGATAGAATGGTAACCTCAGAAACTCTCTAGCATAATTATTTTGGTCAATTTTAGTAGCATATATTTTTTAAAATAATGTAACTTAAAAAACTCGATAATTAAGAGTTTTTATAAAATTGAATTTATTTACCCATTTAAAACACTTTTCAAATATTTTAAATTTTAATATAATATTTTAAAATATTTCAAAATTTATGTTATGTAATGATCAAACATCAAGGTTTATTCAAAATATTACGCTCTTATCCTCTACTACATAACCTACTTTAAGTTTTTTTCATTAACACATGTATATTATAAATCAGTTAGTTAACAAAGTTCATAATAAGGGTGAGTGATCTCTCTTCGCACATATAATGAACTGGTACTAGTGGTTGTTAAGTTTCCATAGTTCTTGGCATGTTGTACTTCAGTGCGATTGTGAAGGCTCTCTTACTATTTGAAGGAAGTTTCCATAGTTCTTGACATGTTGTATTTCAGAAGGATTATGATTATGATTATGAAGGCTCTCTTACTATTTGAAGTGATTTACATTATTTGAGGAATGAGATAAAATAGTGTTAGGGAAAAAATTTACAGTGTAGAATAAGTTATATATAAAGATTTTAATTATTTTAAAATGGTAAAAATATTGTTAGGTTATATTATGAAACAAATGTATATTTTCACAATGCTAAAGCACCATATTTATATTAATTATAGTGCTTTTTTTATTTTGAGCTCTCCACTTTTATCATATGTCCAATAACATGAATTACAAAAACTATCGGTCAATAATATAAATCACTATGGTAAAAGCTAATGACTAATTGTATATGGTAAAAGATAATTGTATGTTTATATTTTTATTTCCTTTTATTTTACTTCTCAAATATCATTGTGGTAAACGAGGGGCTTGGAAATCATCAATAGTAGAAAACAATTATTGACCACGGTAATTTAATGGAAAACGATTTATTTCAATTGAGATTAGTCGTCTCCCCCTTAGGAAGCAATGGTCCCCATTGTGTTGAATTTCCCCGTTAGATGGACAAACTTCTACTGAACTTGGCCCTAAGTGAGCTACTTTCTTTAGTGGAGGAGTTTTCATGCTTTGACGATCACATAAAGTTCGATCATCTATTGGTGAGTTCCCTTAACCTGTGTGTCCATGATATGAATCATAGCTTCTTGTTCCATGTAGTTGGGTTTGAGCTCTGTTGGTGTCAACTAATCTAATATCTGTTATGTGTCCAATAATGGTGAAACATATGGGTAAACGAGGTCCACATTAAGATTTAGGTGTAATCCAAGGAAAGGGGGAACCCTTAGCTCAAAAACATTGTCACACATAGCCTTAGTGATGGTGTAAGATTCATAGCGAAGTGTATTAAGCTTATGATGGATTCCTTTAAGGATCTCTTTCTGTAAATGCAACCAAACCTTGATTCCCATCTAAAAATTGTGTGGCACCTAGTGCTTTTGATAAAGGCGCTGTTGTACTTGGTACATGATTTTTGAAAAATATCGTGGACGTGTTGGTGGATGTTTTGAAGCCGCTCAATGAATTCGGTCAATTTTGTTGGTCTTAAATTGTGAATGGGAAGATTTTTCCCATATGGATGCAAGGGGTAGTGCTACGTCAATTGGATCAATTAGTTGAAATCCTAGGCATACCTTAAAGCTTTATAGATGGCCAAGCTATGGAGCACTCAATTGTAGTTTTGTTTAATATAGAAGAGATTTTCATCATATGTTCATCGATGTTTGGAGTTGTACATGCATAATATATGCATGATCATCATGTTGACGACCTTGATCTAATTATCAGTTTATGGGTTGAAGGTCATGGATTTTGCAATCTAGGTGTTCAACAATGACCGGAGGCTCGCGCAGAATGTGCTTAGGAACCTACTATCCATATCTAAGATGATGATCTTAGGCATCCAAAAATGTACCCACACCTATTCAAGTAAGAGCGTAGCAGTGGTATCCGTTGGGATATTCATTTTTCCAGTTGTTAGAATGGTCATTTTAAAAAACTGATCAACAACCATGAAAACACATTTATTTCCCTACTTAGTTGAAGGAAGGCTAGATAGGTAATCCATCAAGTTGGAATCTTAGTGTTAGAATTATGATTAGACTAAGACAGAGGGTTGAATAATTGTAATGGCCAAATTAACCAATTTAAACAATTTCACAACTAATCATATATGAAAACATAAATCAAAACATAATAGTGCATAAATAAAGAAAATCAACACATCAACACATGAGAACACATGATGTACATGGAAACTGTTGCAAGAGAAAACCAAAAAGATTTTATCTTCATCAATATTTAATTACATGAATTTGGAGGCACCAACTTCCAAAATAAATTTGCACACACCAACCTGATGGAGTCACCAACCCCCAAAGATATGAAAGAACCAACTTGTTGTGGGATCCAACTTGATTGAGGCACCAACCTATGATATCTACAAGAACCAATTCTTACAAATATGATCATATAATTTCAGTCTCAAATTATTCTTCAATCCTCAACAATATATTTGTCTTCATTTCTTGTTCCAAAACTAATCTTTTTTGTATGCCCTAGAACATTTTAACAACAATAAAAGAACTATATCTTCCTGCCCTAAAAAAAAAATCATGAATTTTCATGCCCCCCTTTAAGATTACAAAAGTATTCTTTCCATTTCCCCTGTTCAAAAATTAATTTGGATTTCTAAATGACCCATAAAACATTATAAAAATTAACAATTCAATAAAATTCACCTTTCTAATCCATGGTCTATAAAATGCACTTTTTCGGTGCACATTCTATTAAATGAACCCCGCTAGTCTAACAAAAGGTTTGATCGAACGCACTTCCAAGTATAAAAATATATTTCGGTAAGCCAGACATAAATTTTCTTGTGACCTCTCATGGCACAATTAGACACAATACCAACTCTGATTTCATGGTCCTTCTTCATGCCATACATTAAAACTTGTTTTAATTGTGAGCTAAACCATACAACCAAAACAAAGAATCGAAATCAAGACTCGATCTTGCAACAGAGTGTCAAACTACGTGTTATGTCTCAAACGAAAACCATGCCAACAATAGATCATGAATTTTACTTGCAACAGAGTGCCATAATATATACCAAAGATTCAATGTCATAACAAAGGACTACATCAAACCGTAGATAATGCCAACCACATGCCACAACTCAACCTGACAACAAAGGGCCACATTAGACCAAAACAAGTGCTAACCATAAGCCACAACTCGACCTTGCAAGGACTTGCTACCCAAAATTGTAATGCCTCATTTAGACAATGAGGCCACAACTTTTTGTTATTATCATACATGCATACAAATGACATCTCCATGCCATCACATATTTATACATATCTATGTGCTAATCGGAGTCGATGTTGATCCAAACGGGGCCGACATTAAAACTACATATGATTGTTTTTTGTGCTTAGATCATAACCAAGGTAGCCCCTTAGGATCATTGTTCCTTTTTTACATGATAATGCTATGTGACCCAGTCCTCAGGGATCCATAATCAATCAAGTGTTCATGTCATCATGCCATGTGGCACTCTCTGAGCAGTGCCATGTGTCACCGAAATTAAGCCTATTGGTCATCCAAAAATGTTAATTAGACATACCACATGGAATTGTGATGTGTTGCCATGACATCCATTGTACTACCATGTTATCAGTGATTTGTATGTCCACATAATCATCCATGTGTACCTTTGTTCAGGTCTCGTGTTGCCTCTTGTGCATCAATGTTCGAGGGCCATGTCATCACTCACCTATGTTAGGGGGTCCAATTGGAATCCGATTAAAGGGTCCACTTGGTACCTACCACATGTCACAATTTTATAGGCTGTAGAAGATCCATGTGGTAGATGACAGAGGGGGCATGGCCTCCATTGAATATCATGCTAGTTTGTGCACAATCCACCATTCATAAACCAAAATTCAACAATAACAATTTGATTTGCTTAAAGCTGCATGAAATTTAACATCATTAAACAACACACATATTCATGCACCAGAATCATTGATTACACATGAGTGCTCCATTCTACCTTGAAGATGCACAGACTTTAATAAATTTTATGTTTTGATGCCTTTTCACAAATGTCACTTTCAATCTAATTTATCATCTCATTTCATAGTAGTCTTACCAGGTATAATAGATTGTCGGAAATGCCTTGGAGATGACTATCCAAATAGACCATTTGCATACTTATTTAAGCATCATACCTTTAACAAAAACTCAATATTATTCAAGCTATCATACCCTTTTTGACACCATTGATGTGTCAAAAAATTCCTAATCATCTTCCAAGGCATTGTCCCACCTTTGACATCCAAGATGTCAAACCTCCTTTGACATCAATGACATGACATTGGTTGACATCAATGGAAACTCTATGCCCAACACCTAGGGCCTATTGAGAATAAGAAGAGGGGTGTATAGGCCCTGCTTCTTAACGATTGGTTTGGAAATGGTGTGGGAAGTGTAGGACATGATATACTTGTTCATATATCATTAAACAAATTTATCGATCAAATGAGAACAAAACGAGAATTCTAACCAACAATACCCCAAAAAGCATGAAAATCTAGTCTGATAAAAAAAAGTGTTGATGTTGGAACAACATTGTTTTTTGGGGTAAATTTCAAGGAAAATTTTAGGGGTTAATATTCACAGGTGGGCTAATTTTCCATACCTTTTCCAAAAAAGAGATTCGCTAATTTACATTTTTTCTAAAAATGATTCACCCAAATTTTATAGTTTAAAATTATTTGACCTTAAAAATTGTCAAAAATTTATATAGAGACTGTATAAAATTATTAGAAATTTGAATGTTTTTGCAAAAATATCGTCAAACATTTTATATATTTCATATGATGGACAACGAGAATTGCCAAGTTTTCTAAACATCAAGATCAATTTTCATCCTTAAAATTTTCACTAGTAATTTTCAACATTTTTTAAAAATAGCAATAAAAACCAATTTTTTTGGCGCAAAAAAAAATGAAAACTGTTGATGTTGGATTTTATTTTTTTTGGGGCAGGGGTACATTTGACATTAAAGGTAAAATGTCATGTCTCTAAAATGCCTTAAAATTCCAAGAATTTCCTGCCATGGTGTTAAAGATAAAATATCAAACTCTGAAAAACCTTAAAATTCCAACAATTTTCAAGCATGGCGTCAAAGATAAAATATCAAATCTCTAAAAAATCTTAAAATTCCATCCATTTTCAGCCATGTCATTACAAATAAGATATCACGACTCTAAAAAATATTAAAATTATAACTCTTTTCAACCATAGGATTAAAAACAAAATATCATGATGCAAGAAAACCTTAAAATTTTGACAAATTTTAACCATGGGATTAAACCAAATTCATGACTACAAATAAGCTTACATTTTTAACATATTTCAAACATGACATTATGGGAGAAATATATGACTAATTCTTTTTTAAATGAACACTTGAATAAAGAGTCATTATAGCAAGAGTACTTTCTCTTTTAAATGCTTAAAGTATAACTATTTTTATATCTTATCCTAAGACAACTTGACACATTGCAATGAAATTTTACAAATTAACTATCAAATTGACACACGATGGAGGCAAATACAACCTATTGTAATAAAAAATTAAAAACTAACCGTGAACTTAACAAAGTGTGAGGGTGGACTTGATCCATTAAAACAAAAACTTTAAAATCAACTATCAAACTAACACAATGGGGTCGGGTTGCTAGTCAAGGATCGACACAGGCTCTCCAAAATAATAATAGTACTAATAATAAAAAGTGGATAAATAAATAAAAATGAAAAAATAAAAAATAAAAAAACTAAAAAAATAATATAAAGTAAATTAAAAAATATATTAAAACTTTGAAAAACAATTTAAAAAAATTATCCCAAAATAATAATAATAATAGTAATAATATAAATAACACAACAAAAATCAAGCATATAAAATGTAAAAAATAAAACTAAAATTAACTTATAAAAGAGAAAAATTTAAACAAAACAACTAAAGCACTAAAAAAAATAAAAAATAAAATAAAAATGAAAGAGAAAAATAGAAAATATCTCTAAAAATTTAAACCAAAAAAAGAAAAAAGAAAAAAATTAAAATAAAGGGGAATTTGTTAATAAATAAATAAATAAATAAATACGAATAAAAAACAATTAAAAATATAAAAATGTATTAAAAAAACATTAAAAATGAATTTAACCAAAAAAATTGAAAATTAAAAATAAAAGACATAAAAAAGGTCAAAATTTAAACGTAAAAAAAAATATTAAATAAATGTTTAAAAAATAAAATTTATTATTATCGGGGTCGTACCCACACACCATTGCCCAAGGCCCATGGGGCGATGGACCATATACTCTCTCCACAGCCTAAGGGTCATAGACAAGAGTAGTAGGCAGTGGGATGCCACCCCTACCGCCCTTGCCCATGGCCCTTGGCAATGGGGTTGGTCTCCGACCTTGGGAGTAATACATTATGTTATTTTTTGTTTTATTTTTTACAATGTTTTTAATAAATTTCAATTTTTTTATTATTGTTTATTTATTTATTTTAATTTTAATTTTATTAGTTTTTTTTTTATGTTTTTCTAATTTTTTTTGCTTTTATTTTTTTTATAATTTATTAAATTTGATTTTAGCACTTTTATTTTTTTTATTATTTATAGCTATATTTATTTATTTCTTTGAAATTTTAAGTAACAGTTAAGAATTTTTTGTTTTCTTTTTCTTGAAATGATTTTATTTTTTTATTGTTTTATAATATAAAAAAAAAAAAAAAAAATCAATTCCGTTTTTTAATAAATTTTTTATTTATTTATATCTCCATATTTTTGCTAAATACTTTTTCTAATTTTTTCTTTAAATGTTTTTTATTTTCTTTGCTTTTGTTTAAACCATTTTTATTATTTTCCAATATTTTTTTACAAGTTATTTTTATTTGGAGTTGTCTATAATGCGACTTTTTGAGATTCCGGTGACGGAATCCGGTGGAAGAAATTGAGATGAAATCATGATTTGTTGCAGTTAAAATGGTTTTTTAACTGCATATTCGGATTCAGCACCCTGAAAAACCCCTGGGACGGTTTCATTGTGCAGAAACTAGTTATCAAACTTCGATTTCAATAAATTACTGCCGGATTTTCACCGGAAAAAATCGCCGGAAAGGCTTTCAAAAAGTCGCGTTAAAGACTACGTCTTTTTATTTTATTATTTTGTTTTTTTTGGCACAACTTGTTTTATTTTATTTTTTAACATTTTTGTTGTTTCATTTACTTGAAATTTTATGTGAATGATTATTTTTTGAAAGAAAAATTTCAAATGTTATTATCATTCGACATAAAATTCATAAAAATTTCATAAAATTTGCTAAATTTTCAACTATTTGTATTCAATTTTCTTCATAAAAATATATTATTTAACATGTATTTTTTTAGCGAAAAGGTCCAAAAATATGTCTTTTCTTAATTATATCTATATGGAAAATGTGTATTTCTTGTTAAATGTTTACATTTTTTATTTTTAGTGATAATTATTTTATGTGTATTGAAGTAGTAATTAACAATATATAAATATATGAAAAATCCTAACTTCAAAATATTAATTTTTTTAAACTTTCCAAAAAATAAAAATAAATCATTATAAAAAACATTGCAAAGAAAAAAATGCAAGCTTGGAGAAACATTAAAAAACAAACATCTTAGGATGATAAATAAGAAGAGGAATAAGACAACTTGAAAAGTGGTTAAATAACCAACATTTAAAAAACTTTGTGCATACTTTTGACATAAGAAAATTTATAGTGTCAAAAATAACCCCCACAACCCCCCCCCCCCCTCCCCCAACAAAAAAAAGTTGATATTGCAACTACCCTTTTCAAAATCCATATGAAAGTCACCAACATTTAAAAAAAATATCCATACTTAATATATCATAAAAGTTAAAGTGTCAAAAATAAAACAAAAGAAGGGGGTTGATGTTGCATCAACACTTTTCAAAATTGGCATGAAAATCACTAACGTCTAAAGGAATATGTACATACTTAATACATAAAACAAATCGAACTATCTAAAATATGCTAAGAAAAAGGTTTCTGAATCAACGCTTTCAAAAATCGGATGATTTTTTGCAACCTCAAAAAAGTCAGAACTTGGTATAGTTCCTATTTGGTTGGTAACTATGTTTTTAAATTCTTGACAAACTGAAGCACTTTTGTAGCACAGTCATTGTCTTTTCCATGGAAAAATGACTTTCCATCCGACTATACTAAGTTTCCCAAATCATTTTGTATCCTCACTTGAATAAATTAAAAGATGACCTAGATGACATAGCATTATGTCCTGAAGATGAAAGTTAGTGATGATCATGCATGTTCTCAACATCTGGTAAGTGGTAGTGAAATCGTGATTGCTTTCATAGATTTAAACCCACCCAAAGGCCTCATTTCCATAAGAGTAGAGTACCATGCTTAGTGCTGCGATTGGAGGTTAATTGAGGCAATAAATAACATGATTGGTGCTTCTTATCTTATATTTCATGTTGAGATGAAAATTTTGCAAGTATGTGGACCACTTTTGATGGTGATCATTCTACTTGTGTTTGCATGAACTACATAGGATTGTGATTGGTGTGGATTACTTTATCCTTCGCATGAATTTAATGTTTCCATTGGAACCAAGGTTGTACAACGGAATACATTTATGTGTCATAGGTGGGGTACTTATGGATGACATCTAATAGTGGCTCACTATGGTACGCCACCAGATGACTATTCTAGGTGAGAATTACACCCATCGCACAGTTTGAAGCACCCATCTTGATCTCAAAAGGTTGTTGTAGATAAGGTAAGGAGAGCACTCAGATTAAGCATAGGTGGTGTTTCAAATCTTCGAAATATTTATGTTGTGAGTTTCCACATGTGAATTTATTCACCACAATTGGTCACTTGGCTAACGGCCCACATAGTATGGGAGAAGCCCAACACAAACCTACATTAGAAGTTGGCAAGGCATAATAAAATCCAAAGCTTAGTTAGTGTGGTCGAGGCTATCCAATCACAAAATACCTAGATCTTCGCTGCATCCACATGCATACATGCTCATCGACAATATATCTTGGGTATTGGACCATGTCCATGCTAAAAGAGCATTTTTACAAGTTAACATATAACATATGTTGATGCAAATTATGAAGGACCTATTTAATATGATGCAATTATTATACCCAACTCTTACTGAAGATGAGGAAATCATCTAGATATACCACCATAAAATAATTAGTGAAATTTTGCAAGATATAATCCATCAACCTGATGAAAGTTGTTGGGGAATTCATCAAGACAAAAGGCATGACTATCAATTAAAAAATGCCTTCTTTGGACTTGAAAGAAGTATTATATACATTAGTTTATTTTATTGGGCCTTGATGGTAGTCGAACTTCAGATCAATCTTACTGAAGCATGTATCCCCTTTGAGTTGGTTAAGAAGTTCAACGGTTTGAGGAATTGGGTATCATTTCCTAATTGTGATTATATTCAATGTCATGTAATCAATGCAGAGCCATTAGGCCCTGTCTTTCTTCTACATGAGTACAATTGGGTTTCCATTAGGTGAGGAGATTGGTATGATTTTCCCTTTGTGAAGAAACTCTTAGATCTAGCACTTATTTTCCTCATTTTATAAAAGAGAGTGACGATAAAATGGCCCATTGGGTAGAGGCATGTCATGGGTCAAATTGATTGAATTCTTAATTTGACATAACTTGACAGTGTAGAGGTACCATAATGGGTGAGGGGAAGCTTCCTTTGTACTCTTCCATGACCTTTTCCACTTTCTACTGCTCATTTTGAGTTTGAATAATGAAGAAGAAAAAAATCCTGATTTGGGAAATGACCTTACTACATTTCTTAGAGGATATTAAGGAGATGGCGGTAGGCAAAGCCACCTCTGGTACCATGTATAGTTTCTGTAGCCAAAGTAATAATAACAATACTATGTATAGACTCATATATACCGTGATGCTTCCACACATATGGTTGGCTTAAAACAACAATACAAATTCAAGGAGGGAAACATTACACAATACCTCATCCTTGAAGGTCTCGATGCCATAGGGCATGCGACACTATTGGAGAAGCAGAGATATCACCTTTGGTGTAGCCACCAGATGGTGTATGACTGTGGGTGTGGTGTTGTTGGCAAGTCTGACTACTCGATGAACTCTTATAATATGAAGTTGTTTTGTCTTTCACTATAGAAAATGAAGTCGAGTAGAGCACTCTTCACCCACATCTATGAGTGAAAAAGGAACTCACCTTCCCTTGGTTCTTTGGGTTCACTTGTCTAGACCTTGGTGGTAGAAATGGTAGCATGAGGTTTTTTGTCAATGATCTTCTTCCCCTTGTCTATATCTAATTTAGATTCAAATCCTGCATCTACCTTTGAGGCTTTGATCTTAGGCACCACCAACTTCTTTGAGCGACATTCATCAGTGTTACATCAAGGGATCTTATGGAATTTGCACCACTTTCTCATGTATTTCTTCATCTTCCCATTACCTTTCTTTGTTTATTTCTTATATGGGTTATCTTAGGGTGGACCATATTGGCTTTATCCTTTCTTCTATAGTTTGGGGCTACCTTTTCCCTAGTTCCACTCAAAGGAATTCATAGATCCAAACTTTCGTTTCTTTTGTTTAATTTTTTCTCGATTTTTGTGATAATATCAGTATGATACTCTTAATGAAAAGATTTCCATAAACACAATTTATGTTTCAATGTATCTATGCAAATGTTAACAATATTTGAGTAAAATATATCACTTGAAGTCTTTGATACACAATTTAACTCACAAGGTATGGAATATATTTATGAACTCTAGCACTATTTGATCCCTCTAATCCCACAATGTGTTTCATCTCATGTACGGGTATTCATAGCTTCCAAAAGGGTAGTATTGTTTCCTCATGTCATCCTTAAAAGAGCTCCAAGTGGGGAAAACCACAAACTTTGTAGATTCCTCTTTGGCCCTTTTCTCATGGTAAGTCTCCCACCAATCCATGGCATGGGGGATGGATTTAAAGAGTGAAAAGGTGATATTCTCTCTATTAGAAAAAAAGTGCACCAAAAGACACCATTCCAATAGATTTAACCATTTGTTTAGAGCATCTGTGATCTAAATTTAAATAAGAATGCAACAAATTATAGATATACCCATAAATACAGAGATGTAGTAGAAATAATACTTCATTTCATTAATGTAAAATATTGAAATATGCTTACAAATAGAAATCGAAATAAACAAGCTAGGGCGATGGTAGCTTATCTCTAAGAAGAGATGTGGTGGCTACATGCCTCTGAGCTATGTTACAATGAGGCTCGAAGGCCAATTTATTGTTGAGAAACAATGAAAAACCCTAAAAATCCAAATCCCTAACCCTAGGAGATGAAACGCCAAACTGTGGGCCCCGTTTGGGTAAATAGGTACATCAACTTCCCGGGGTCGTAACTTTGGCATATGATCTCCATTTGACGCGCACAATAGCTCGGTAGAAAGATCTATCTGAGGAATAAAACTTTGGGAAGAGGAACATCAATCCAGGTACCCATGTTGCTCCCAGTTTTCCCAAAAAACGTCGTTTAGGGCCTCAAAATGGCTCTAGACATTCAGGGCCTGAAAACCTGCTAAAAATAGTAAATTGTGCTACAATTAAGGAAACAAAAAAACTGAAAGAGACAGTTGTGGGGGTCCAAGTGGGATAGGTGGGTGGCCACCAACATCCACCTGGACCATTCCTCCCCCCTTAGGAAGCAAAGGTCCCCATTGCATTGAGTTCCTCCATGAGATGAGGAAACTTCTGTTGAACTTAGTCCATGGTGAGTTGTTCTGCAACCTCTGTTTGTCCAGTGATGGTGGGAAGCATTGTCTACGGTGGTCCACATTGAGCACATGGTGCAAGCAAAGGAATGGGGGAATGATGTGCTCCAAAGCATTGTTTCCCACAACCTTGGTAATGGTGTAAGGACCATATTGGAGTGGTCGGAGCTTCTGATGGGCTCTTGTAAAGCGTTCTTTCTGCAGATACAACCAAAATTTGTTGCCCACCTAAAACTTGTGTGGTACTTGTTATCACCCCAAGAAACTCTCCTAGGTTGTATATCAGAGATGCTAGGGAACATTACAAACTCAACAAAATTTGGATAAATTGGTGGATGAATGAAAGCAATGATGCATATTCAAGCCAGATAACCACTCCTACTATGATTGACCCCAGGGATGGGTGAACACTCCCAGACTACAAGGCTTTTAATCACCAATTACTCACAGTTTTAGGGACAATGTGATGGTGGAGAACACTAATCACACCAGGAGATGCACAGGACCCTATGATGGCCAGCTGCAACCAGTTTAAAGGTCTGTAAATCTGTTTTCTAATACACAGACAGGGTGACAGCTCTCTAGCATTGAAACAAGAGAAACCTGCAAATAAATTGAATGATGCATGCTAGATCCTAACACGGAGGTGGGATGACAACCCCTCTAATGTTAAAAATTAACAGCACATGAAATAATGGAAAACAGGCACAGCCTGTAACAAAGAATAAGAAGTGGAAAGTGAGCAATCAACAACAAAAGAAGCTTGTATTAGCTAGAAATGAAGACCAGAATCTATAGGTCTCATAATAGTTACAGTATCCAGAAGTTGAAGTTTACACCAGAATTACAGTCATCCACCTCATTACCTCTTATTTTTCAGTATATATAGAATTTGTTTACACAATTTCTCTACCATGCTATGTGTGGAGGTGTCTTAATTGACCACAAACTACATTTACAGTTAGATATGGGTCTTCTGCTACAATATGAATGTTTTAATGGATAGAATGACATTTACTAGTACTTTGGTGTACCTCTTGAACAGGTGAAGTATTATCTATATGACTTTCAATAACTGTTGTAGTCATTTATCTGCTCAAGGTGGTCCTTTCTCATCCTTGACGGTGTTGTTACTTAACTGTGGTAGCTGAGGAATTCATACACTGGAAACTAGATCATCTCTTGCTTCTTTGCGTGCACAAAACAGGCCCAAAACACAGCGAAATACATCAAAAATGGACAAAGAGCTAAGGCATAACACTGGCCATTGGATGGCAAAATGGATGGACCAGATATGATGGCGGGAGGCAATGGAAGACACACAGGCACAGGGATCAATAGCAGCCATCAGATCGTGTAAACAAATGGTGCAAATTGGATCGGAGGGCGTTATCAGGTAGACGGGCGTAGATTGATTTGGGCCATCAAATCGCATTGGACAGGATCAGACGGCTATCAGGAGCGAAAGCTACGTACAGGTTAACGAGCAGGGGACCGTACTGGGAGCGCAGTAAGTGGTCTCCCAGTGCCGCTCTTGGTGCTCGGTAGTTTACGTATAGGTGGGTGCGATCTGGTTATATGACGACGCGTGGCTGACAGGACGGCGGGGAAACTGCCTTCCCCACTGACTAACGGATGCATGGTTTGTGGGAGCTAGGTTTTCATATGTCGTAAGATGATATAGTGGGATGATCGGATGGCCAGAATTATAACATGTGCTTTGGATGACGCGACAGGCAAGGGGCGGGCCCAAGCTATATAATTTTATATCATATGCGCATTTATAAAAAGTTAGGGCTTTAACGTCGGGTTTAAAAATAAAAATAGGTTAACATAGTTTTATAAAGTTCATCTGGGGTTTATAAAGGTTTCAAACAAAAGAAGCCCGGGAGCCAAGGGAAATAGAATTATAACGGGGTTAAGGGAAAGTAGGGAAAATGATAGGGAAGGAGGAAAGATCAAATAAACTACCACGAGCATGAAACAACATTGCCACCTTAGTTATTTGGCTCTCCAAATGCATAAGTTCATAGCAGAGCTAACACTGGCTCCTTCTGGGGATGAGATCCTCCCTGTGAGGTCTCAAGAACCTGCAGATCAATGCCTTTCCAGATGCGAACAAATTAACCAAAATTTGTAGTGTTCCATTGGGCATGGAGTCTACTTTGCCTACGCAAAACTGATAAAAACAAAATATTGACAGCGTTTAAGGCCAACAGGCCTTAAACAACATAAACTTTCAAAAACTGCCCATTAACTAGGCCATCAAAAACTGGTTCTCCTCCCATACTTTTCAGTATGAAGGTGTTGTTCCCATGAATCTGTGAAATGATAAAAGGACTTGTCTAGAAAGCATCAAACTTTCCATGATTGCCTTTCTTCTCCTTTAGTGCATCCCATTTCAAAACGAAGTCACCAATCTGAATTTTTTTTTTCTTTTTCTTTTTTTTCAAAGCCTTCGTTGACCTTTTTTTAATGTACTGCAGCCTTTTCAACCAACTGTTCTCTAATGTGATGCAATTCTACCAAATCAGTGATCCTCTTTGCCATATCTTCCTCTTAATCCTACTCTTCATGAAGGAATTTTTCCACAGGGAGAGTTAACTGAACTAGGAATACAGCCTCACTGTCATACACCAGCTTGAATGGAGAATTGCCTGTGGATTTTTTAATGGTCACTCTGTCAGCCCACAGTTCATACTTGAGCTTTAAATCCCAATTCTTTTTATTGTCCTCTAACAGCTTTTTGATTATCCTGATCAAAGTTTTATTAGAGGATTCTACTAGACCATTTCCCTATGGATAATATGAGGTGGAATGAACAAGTTTAATACCCATTGAATTACACATTTCCACCAACTCTTTTTCCCTGAAGGCTACTACATTATCTGTTATCAATTTATGTGCACAACCAAATCTGCTGAAGATATTTTCTGTCAAAAACTTCATGACCACATTATGATCAGCCTTCCTTGTAGGGACTTCTTCAATCCACTTGGTGAAATAATCAGTGGCTATTAATATCCACCTGTGCTGGCTACTGGAATGCAAATTGATTTCACCAATGAAATCCAAACCCCACTTCTGAAAAGGTCCTTTTGCCTAAATTGGTTTTAGGGGCAAGGATTTCAACTGTGGTTTACCTTCAAATCTTTGGCACCTGTCACAAGCTTTAACAAAAGAAAATACATTAGAAAATAAAGTGGGCCAATAGTACCCAGCTCTAAGAATTTTATGGGCTGTAGTTTTCCAATAATGGTGCCCTCCACACATGCTATTATGAAACTGCTGCATAACTTCTTTTGACTATTCTTTGTCCAGACACCTCAAAAATATTCCAGATGCATCCCTCCAATAGAGCAGATTTTCCATAATGCAAAATTTTGATGCTCTAAGTTTTAAAGTTCTAGCCTAACTTTGAGTAAATTGTAAAGGGATCTCTAGCTTCAACAAGAAATTAATTATTTAAGCATACCAGTTACATGAAGCTAGATTCTTGGCCACTGATTGTTTTCTCTCTATTTCAGCTATTTCCTCTTCTTCTGCTTGACCATTTTTTGCATTTGCATATAGGAAATCAATGTCTAATGATCTGCAATTTTCCTCAGCCAATAACTTGGCAAGCCCCTGACCTCTGACCAGTTTTGTGGGTTTCAGCTCTATATTAAATTCAATCATTTTAGCAATCCATTTTGCCCTTCTTCCATCAACATTAGGTTGTGTCAAGACATCTTTTATTGCAGTAGAGGGCACATATGCAATTATTTTTTAATGCAAGATATAAACACAGAAAGCCTTTAAGGATTTAATAATAGCATATGCATGTTTTTCTATAATATCATACCTCAGTTCAGCATCCCTCAAATTCTTGCTAAAAAATGCCACTAGATGCTCTGAACCATCTTCATCTTGCTACAATAAGACTACTGCAATGGTGTCTTTAGAGGCAAAAGAAAATATATGGAACTCCTTGTTGTAGTCAAGACTGATTAATGTGGGAGCCTCCATAATAGCTTTCTTAATTGACTCAAATGATTTCCTTGTTGTATCAGTCCATTTTACCTCTGCTCCTTTCTTCAACATGGAGGTCACGTGCTTAACCAATTCTGCAAAATTTGGAATAAACCTCCTTATAAAATTTATTTTACCCAAAAAGGATTGGATATCCTTCTTTGATCTTGGGACAGACAAAGTCTGTATGGCTTTTACTTGTTCTGGATCAATTTAAACACCTGCAGTAGACACAATATGTCCTAACAGCTTGCCTTCATTTAAAGCAAATTGAGATTTTTTAGGATTGACTGAAATTCCAAACCTCCTGCACTTCAAGAATACTTTTTTCAAATGTTGTAAATGATTTTGATGGCTACTGGAATAAACAGTTATATCATCAAGGTAGATAAGCACAAATTTGTCCTTCTCTCCCACAAATGCTATATCCATATCTCGCTGAAAGGTAGCTCGAACATTCATCAATCCAAATGGCATTTTGGCATACATGAAAGTACCCCAAGGAGTGGTAAACACAGTCTTCTCTTGATCATCTGGATGCATAGCAATCTGATTAAAGCCTGAAAATCCATGCAAGAAAGACATTACTTTAGCTCCCGAGACCTTTTGTAGCAAATGCTCCATCTTGGGCAGAGGATAGTTATCTTTCTTTGAGCATTTGTTAAGATTCCTGAAATCAACACACAATCTAATTTCTCCACTCTTCTTCCTTACCACCACTAGATTGGCTACCCATTTTGAATACCTGAGAGGAACAATGATCTTGGCAGCCAGCAATTTTTTAATTTCTTTTTCAATCATTGGAAGAAGCATAGGATTTATTAGTCTCAGTTCTGTTTGAAAGGAACAATGTCTTTCTCCAGAGTATTTTATGCTGAACTATGTTCTTATCATATGTTTTCAGATCACTATACTCCTAGGCAAACACGTCAGCAAATTGCCTCATTAAATTGCAGTACTCAGCACTTTGATCAGCAGACAAATGAGTGGAAAAATTCACATACCTAGGCTGACCTAGACTTCCTATATCATGTTTACAGACTGTAGATTGGTCTTCTTTTGGGCAGCCTTGTAAGGCACATCATTTTGGTCAAACAGTCTTTCAAGGGGGATTAGGCCCTTAGGAATATGGTTGCTAGGAAGCTGGACAATGTTGTCTTTACCAATCTTATTTCTAAGCTAGGACTGGGGTTTTTCTTCCAAGGCATCATTCTCTTGGTCAATTTTCATTTTAGAAAATTCATCAATGACTTGCAAGGACCTATTCAACTCATTATCATCTTTAGAAACTTTCCAATGGTGGACATTGTCAGGCAAGGATGGTCTGTACTTCATTTGCACATCATAAACTAGTTTGGGAGGCATGGGAGGTATAAATAGACTAGCACATATAGCAAGGGAATCAGCAAGCTGATTTTGGGCTCTAGGAATGTATGAAATATAGAAAAAATCAAAAGAGTCTCTGATTCTCCATACCTCGTCTCTGTATGCTTTCAGCCTTGGGTGCTTTGCTTGAAAAGTTTTATTTACTTGCTGAATAATCAGATCAACATCTCCAAATACCTTTAGATTCCTCTGTCTTTTGCTACATTAAGGCCCAATAGCAAAGCCTCATACTCTGCTATCATGTTATTTGTGACTTGAAAAACCAGCTTAAAAGACAGATGAATGCTCTCTTGTTGTGGAGATACTAGCACCATCCCTGCTCCTGCAGCTTCCCTAGAACATGCTCCATCAAAGAATAACTCCCAAATCTGACTTCTTTGCTCTTTCTCAGCCTGAACAATTGGTTTCCTGAGCTGCATTTTTGCCTTTTGAGATTCTTCTATTTGCAGAATGCATGCTCCAAAATTAGTGTCCACTGCATATATAGGATGATTTGTAGGATTCTTCTCATCACTGATCATATATGCCAACTGTGCTTCTCTATACAATATCCTATTTTCTCCTCCAAAAACTGGGATATTGGCATAAGATAGATCATTTTGTAGTGTCCCTCCTAGTCTCTTAATCCACCCCCTCGACAGCAGCATACCAAACTTAGGAGGGACATCTGCTACCACAATATTCATCATCATACTCTTCATGGGTAGCTGAGTTAAGGTAATGGCCAGATCTTTAATCAGTCCAAGACATTTCACCTTCCTTGAATCAAAAGAAAATAAATCATGATAGGGTCTAGTGATATCAAGGCCTAACTCTTCCATGATAGCTTTAGGCATCAAATTGTGGCTAGCCCCTGCGTCTAGCAAGAAATTGTGAAGGATTTTGTCATGAATGGTCAATGAGACATAAAAAGATGGAGAATTATTATCAGCAGGTTCAATCATGGGGCTAAGCACAATGGCTGGTTTATCATCTTGCAAATTGACAGAGTCAGTGGAGGTTTGTTTGGTTTCTAGCACAAGGGCTCCAAGAATAGGCTTCCTAAATAGCTCACTCTTCACGAGCTCAACCAGAGGCACAGATATTTTCAATTTCTGAACTTATGACTCAAAGCTGAAAGAAGAAGATGACTTATCAAAACTTTTTACTTCTTGAACTGGAGCTTTGAGGATGACTGGATCAGTTCTTGGTCTTCTCTGCCTGCTATTTTATGGTTCTGTTTGGACAACAGTTCTTTGCGCAGGATTTTCTTTGACATTCTTTGCATTAGACCTCAGATTATATCTCTGCTATTGTTCACTAGATTGTAGAACAGCTCCTCTGTCCCACTCTTGACTATTTTGTTCCTGCAGCAAGGATTGTTCATACTCAACTAATGTAAAAAATGCAGTGCTTCCTTTATCTTCCATGCAGTGAATTTCATCCTCATCTTCTTTAAATTGTTCCTCCTCCATGACTACATTTTGGAAAGGAGCTTTTACTTTTTGATCTTCTTTTGAATCTTCACCTTTCTGCATTATTTGTAACTGTTCATTTTCTCTTCTAAAAGGATTAGGGTTTCTTGGAGCAAATGTGTTTTGCTACCTTCTTTTCCCAAAATTATGTTCAACTTTCAATTTAGAAATTTTAGCAGCCAATGACTCTATCATCTTGGTCATTTTATCTAGTTTAGGCTCTGAAGATGATGTAGAAGAGGTAGAATCCTGACATCTCTGCCTCCTTCTGTCAGCTTGACCTTTGATTTTCTCTGCAGCCATGATATTAGATTCTACTTCTAAGGTTGCATCCTGCATATCAGCTAGAGTGGCACATCTCCTTTGTCTCAATAACAATAAAAAATCATAGTCAAACTCATTGGCATAGATGAGTTTGGCAGAGGTAGGAGTAGGTTTTACCTCATCTGGTATCTTACTATACATTCGATTGAATCTTTTATTAAAATCAGATATTGATTCCCCATTTTCCCTCTTCAGATTACCAAACTCTGTGTGATAATACAACAAGTCCTTTTTATCTCCCCATTTCTTCAAAAATGCATCATCTAATGCTTCAACATATATTATAGATCTCTGGGGCAATTCTTTAAACCACTTCCTAGCCTCTCCATCAAGGCTCTGGACAAAAACTCTCATCCACACATCATTTTCACTTATATCTAAATTATCAACATAACTGTAAAAAGATTCAAGATGTTCTTTTGTTGTTACTCCTTCTGTACCAGTGAATTTAGGCATATATTTTTGATATTCTCCCATAGGCATAGGATTTAAAGGCACAGGCAAGACTAATGGTCCATATCTGGTAGCTACACTTCTTTTTATCCTCGTAGGTGCTTGTTGTCCGGCCATGATTGGGTTATTGGGAAGAATATTAGCAACTTGAATGGTAGGGAGTAATGTGATGGATGGTTGAGATAAAGGGATGTTTTGGACTGAATGGGAAGCTTTCTTTGGACTGAGATTCAAAGGGGAACTAACTGCACAAGGGGCTGAGCTAATCTCTGAAGGTTTTTCCTTATTAGCAGTGCTGTGCTCTAAATCTTCAAAGTGCAAATCTTCAGCAATAACTTTATCTTTCAGAGATGAATTGGATTTCTTAGGCTTACCTGATCCTAGTGCCCCTCTCTGTGATTCTTTCTTCGATTTGATAGTCCTCTCAGGGTTAGGCAATGATTCAGCTGGAGATTTCTGAGGATTTCTCCGAGTGTGTCTCACAAACCGAGCCAGAACTTCAAAGTGGAGTCGCCAGAGGATAATCTTCCACTAGTGGAGTCGCCGGATAGATGATTACAACCAGAAACTGTGTTCAAACCTTGTTTGTGATCAAAGCTTGAAGCTGTGTCATTTTCCCAGGGAAGTTGAACTTCAATTCTCCTTTCCCCAGCAACGGCGCCAATTAATGTTATCACCCCAAGAAACTCTCCTAGGTTGTATATCAGAGATGCTCGAGAACATTAAAAACTCGACAAAAGTTTGATAAATTGGTGGATGAATCAAAGCAATGCTGCATATTCAAACTAGATAAACATTCCTACAATTATTGACCCCAAACATGGGTGAACACCCCTAGACTATAAGGCTTTTAACCACCAATTACTCACAGTTTTAGAGACAATGTGATGGTGGAGAACAATGATCACACCAGCAGATGCACAGGACCCTATGATGGCTAGCTGCAACCAGTTTAAAGGTGTGTAAATCTATTTTCTAATACACAGACAGGGTGATAGCTCTCTGGCATTAAAACAATAGAAACCTGCAAATAAATTCAATGATGCATGCTAGATCCTAACACAGAGGTGGGATGACAGCCCCTCTAATGCTAAAAATTAACAACACATGAAATAATGCAAAACAAGCATAGCCTGGAACAAAGAAGAAGAAGTGGAATGTGAGCAATCAACAACAAAATAAGCTTGTATTAGCTAGAAATGAAGACCAAAAGCTGCAGGTCTCGTAATAGTTACAGTCTCCAAAAGTTGAAGTTTACACCAGAATTACATTCATCCACCTCATTACCTCTTGTTTTTCAGTATATATAGAATTTGTTTACACAATTGCTCTACTAGGTTATGCGTGGAGGTGTCTTAATTGACCACCAACTGCATTTACAGTTAGATATGGGTCTTCTACTACAATATGAATGTTTTAATGGATAGAATGACATTTACTGGTACTTTGGTGTACTTCTTGAACAGGTGAAGTATTATCTGCATGAATTTCAATAACTGTTGCAGTCATTTATCTACTCAAGGTGGTCCTTTCTCGTCCTTGAATGTGTTGTTACTTAACTGTGGTAGCTGAGGAATTCAGACACTAGAAACTGAATCATCTCTTGCTTCTTCGCGCGCACAAAATAAGCCCAAAACACAACAAAATACATCAAAAATGGATGAAGATCCAAGGCATAACATTGGATGTTGGATGGCAAAATGGACGGCCAAGATTTGATGGCAGGAGGCAATGGAAGACACACAGGCACAACAATCAATATCAGCCGTTAGATCGAGTAAACGAACAGTGTAGATTGGATTTATATTGGAGGGTGCTATCAGGGTAGACAGGCGGAGATTGATTTGGTCCGTCAGATCGCATCGGGCAGGATCGGATGGCTATCGGGAGCGGAAGCTGCATACAGGTTAATGAGTGGGGGACCGTATCAGGAGGGCAGTAAGTGGTCTCCCCGCACCACTCTTGGCACTCGGTGGTTTACATACAGGCGGGTGCGATCCAGTTATATGACGAGGCGTGGCTGATGGGACGATGGGGAAACCGCCTTCCCCGCTAACTAATGGATGCACGGTTTGTGGGAGCGGGGGCTGTATATGTCATCGGATGATATAGTGTGATGATTGGACGGCCAGAATTAGAACATGTGCTTTGGATGACGCGGCAGGCGAACGACGGGCATGGGCTATATAATTTTATATCATATGCACGTTTATAAAAAGTTAGGGCTTTAGCACTGGGTTTAAAAATAAAATAGGATAACATAGTTTTATAAAGGTTATCGGGGGTTTATAAAGGTTTCAAACAAAAGAAGCCTAGGAGCCAAGGAAAATAAAATTATAACAGGGTTTATAAGGATAATAGAGGAAAGTGGAGATAATGGGGTTAAGCGAAAGCAGGGAAAATGATAGGGAAGGAGGAAAGATCAAATAAACTGCCACGAGCATGAAACAACACTGCCACCTTAGTAATTTGGCTCTCCAAATGCATAAGTTCATAGCATAGCTAACAGTACCTGACGCCGATCATGTTGTTCCTTGTACTTGCCATTTTCCGGAATTGAGTGGCGATATATCGACGTGTTGGGTAGAGGTGCTCTAGGAGTCGGATCGAATGAATGTTTGACCTGACAGTGCAACGGTACCCCTGTGGGTGAGGAGAAGATGTTTCTGTCTTCTTTCATTACCACATCCAT
Organism: Pinus tabuliformis; assembly: GCA_031772625.1. Lineage (NCBI taxonomy): Eukaryota > Viridiplantae > Streptophyta > Pinopsida > Pinales > Pinaceae > Pinus > Pinus tabuliformis. The sequence continues at coordinate 489,085,176 of CM062818.1, forward strand.
ATGTTGTTGCTGCTGCATGGAGGAACCCTTATCAGGGGTCATGGATGTGGCGACGATCTTCCCCTTATTTTGACAGCGAACCAGACAGAAATTAAATTTCCTAGTCTAGCAGATGATCTTATTGCATTTCTTATCAGAGATCAAAGAAGTGGCGGTAGGTGGGGCTACCTCCAGTATCCTATATAATGAATTACCGAAAGAAATAATAACAACATGAGGCCTTGACTCATACATAACATGTCACCTCTATAGGTATGGCTGGCATAATAGTACATTATAAACATTGAGAGGTGCAACATCACATAATACCTCATTTGTGAAGGGCTTGATAATGTAGGGAAGGCGAAACTACTAACAGACTTGGAGATATCGTCCTTGGTGAAGCCACCCAATACTGTACGGCTATGAGTGTGGTGTAGATGGTAGGCCCAACCGCTTCATGACCTCTATTGAAATGAGGTTATTTTGGCTCCCATTGTCAACAATGAATTGTAGCGGCGAACCCTTCACCCACATCTATGAGTGGAAAAGATTCTCCCCCTCCTCTGGATCTTCGAGCTCATTCTCCTAGATCTTGGCAGTGGAAATAGTGGCGCCAGGCTCCATGTCGAAGATCTACTTCTGTTTTCCATTACCCTTGTTGGGTTCTGACTCAGGGTCGGAACATGCATTTGATTTTGAAGCCTTCAACTCATCCACCAACCATTGCTTGGTCTGACACTCACTTGTGTTATGAGGGGGGCTCTTATGGAACTCACACCACTTTCCTATGTCCTTCTTCGACTTCGTGGTGTTGTTCTTTTCTTGTGGCTTTGATGGCTGGTCTTGGCTGGCCCCGTCTTAGCTTCATCCCTGGTTCTGCGATATGGGGAAGCCTTTCCCTTGCTTCAGATTCGCAAATCCAAAGTCTCACTTCTTCTATTTAAAATTTTGCTCGATCTTGACAACATATCAGTATGCCCTTCCAAGAAAGGAGATGTTCAAGAACTCCATCTCATCCTAGATGTATTTGGGTAGGCAGTCGCAGTATTTGAGTACCAAATGTAGCTCAGAATCCTTGATACCCAACTGTGTGCGAAGGGTATGAAAAAGTTTTGTGAACTCTGGCGCATCTTGGTCCTTTCCCTACCATAGCATGGTCCACTTTATGTATTTGTCCTAATAGCTTTTGACAGGTTAGTACTACTCCTTGATGGCATCTCCAATGAATTCCAACTGGGTGCGGCTGAGAATACTGAGCCCATACTTTCATCGTTCTGCACACAGTAGGTTTCCCATCAATCCTTTATGTGGGGGGCTGCTTTGAGAAGAGCAAAAATAATCTTTTCTTGACTGTAAAATCATGAACAAAAAAAAATACCTTTCTAGCATATTTAACCATTTATCTATGGCATATGCATCCATCTGACCCTTGAATATGGGGGTTTCAAAGTTAAATTGTACCTTAAAGGGTGTGGTGTTTCCAAAGTAGTTGTTGGAAGCCAATGCGTCGCCTCTAGGTAGCCATTGAAGGATCTGGGTAAAGTTTTCCATCATTGTGTTCCTTTGTCGCTCGAGGAATTCTTCGAGCAAGATTTTGATAGGATCTCCTTCCCCCTAGTCTTTCTTTTCATCTACCATGGGAGGTCATCTGGATTTGTGAGGCTGATCTTGTAAAGGTTCAACTGGATCAAGCCCTAGCTCATTATATCCCGACCTTGTTGGGGACATGCAAAGGAAAACAGAGAAAAAGCAGACCCCTCTGATACCACTGATCAAGATTTAAACATGAATACAACAAATTATAGATATAACCATAAATACAGAGATGCAGTCGAAATAATACTTCATTTCATTAATGTAAAATACTGAAATATGCTTACAAACAAAGATGTGGTGGCTACATGCCTTTGAATTGTGTTACAATGAGGCTTGAAGGCCTATTTATTGTTGAGAAACAATGGAAAAACCTAAACATCCAAAACCCTAACCCTAGAAGATGAAACACCAAATTGTGGCCTCCGTTTGGGTAAATAGGTACATCAACTTCCTGGGTTCATAACTTTGGCATAAGATCTGTGTTTGACGTCCATAATAGCTCGTTAAAAAGATCTATCTAAGGAATACAACTTTGGAAAGAGAAACATTAGTCCCTAGACACATGTTGCTCCAAGTTCTCCCAAAAACATCGTTTAGGGCTTCAAAATGGCTCTGGAAGTTCAGGACCCGAAAAACTGCTAAAAATAGTAAATTGTGCTACAATTAAGGAAACTGAAAATTGAAAGAGACAATTGTGGGGGTCCAAGTGGAATAGCCAGGTGGCCACCAACATCCACCTAGATCAATATGCATCTATCTGACCTTCAAATATAGGAATATAAAAAACAACTTGTACCTTCAATGGGGTGATGAACGTTTGATGAATATGCATTGACTGTTGTTGTGACTTTCCCTAGTTAATATTTCTCTCATTGTAAATACTTGTAATTATTTATAAGGGTTGAGAGAGGGACACAAATTTTTTTAGTTGAGGAATGCTATTGCTTAATGGAATGGTTGTTTTAAATATCAGTCTTGGATACATTATTGGTTTTAAATTTGCTGACTATGCCATAAATTAAATGAAAGAGGAAGGGATAGGCCCAAATGTCCTTTATCTCCAAAAACAAGTAAGAAAAAGAGAAGAAACTCAAAGGGATCATGGCTTGCTTTGTCCTAAGGGGGGTTGACTAGCATGGAGTTGGAAATAAGAGGGACAATTAGTTTGTTGGAAAGGGGAAGGACCTTCATTCGTTATCACTCACACACACGCGCATAGCTAGATGTAGAGAGAACAATCCCTTTATGGGCACTAAGAGACAATGGAAGGAGGCATGCAAATAATGTTGTAGCAAGAAAATGAAAAATTCTTCCAAGGGTGTAGGTGACAACATCGAGAAGGCACTAACCAAAATATTTTGTTGTTAAGATCTAGGGAGATTAGGAAGGGGTACATTATAAAGTTGTATCCCAGCTTCTAGGTTCAACACTTGGACTGGAAGGGCATCATTACAGAACTAATAAGTGTCGGTTTGACACTCTACCTTGAAGATCCAATGAGGCCTTAAAACCTCGTGTCGAGCATTAAAGGTATGGATATTTTCATATTAGTTATGTGTATGTTGGACAGTTGGAATTTTCTAGATGGATAGTGGCTTAGTGAAGATATCTTCAAGTGTGTTGGCATTAATATCAACAGTCATACCGGGAGATGTGTTGGGTAGTTGGCATTGTCCAACTTTTGGCAGGAGTGTTGGCATTGATGTCAACTAGACTAGCATGGATGCTTATTGCAAAAAATGTTGGATTTGATGTTCCTTAGCCTAACTATGCTGGTAATTGGGTTAGCCTTGATATGGTTGATGTGTTGAGCTTAGGAGTCTAGGCTCAGGAGGAATCCCATGGTAGTTGCAGGCTTCTTGTAGAGAATCATCACAGTAGCAGGCTTATTGGAAACACCATAAAATGATGAGTATGGTGATAGAGAGTTCAAGAGAAATCCCATAGTTGCAATATTTCTTTATAGAGAATCATCATCGTAGTAGGCTTACTGCAAAAGCCATAAAATTATGGCTATGGTGGTTGGGAGTTCCAGATTCCCGGCACAAGAGGAAGAGTTAAGGAAAAAATTGTGGTAGAGATTTTGTAGCCAATTTATAGGTAACATATGCACTCAAAGCTTACACTAGACCATCTCCATTGGAGATTTATCTGAAAGAGCTTTCCAATAGTGTGTGGAAGTCTAAAAATGGCCTCCGGGATCAAAAGTTATGGTCTGCCAAAGTCAGGGTCTTGAAGTCCTAAGCAGGCTAAAATATTGAAGGTCAGAAGAGTGGAAGGATGAACATCGGAGGTCAGAGAATATCAAAACCTTAGAGCAAGTCATATCAGGATATCAAAATATGGATGAAATTGGAATATCGAAGGTCAGAGCATATCGGGATATCGGAATATCAGAAGGTTAAAGCCATCGGAATATCATAACTTCTTAACACTTTAATTTTGAGAATTTACGATATATGGAGTTTCTGATATTTAGAAAAGCGCCAAGGGATGCGTAACAGGATTAACAAAGGTTTTTGTTGCAAAAATAAACCTTGACGGGACCCCTTCTCTCTCCTCTAACAGGACACATGACATCATTTGATTGGCTCTAAGAAGCTATAGTGGCAACTGATGCCAGCATGAAATGGCAATATGGTGGACACATGGAAGCTTGTTTTATCATTTTCAGTGGCCCACTTGGGAAAATCAAGGTGAAACGTGTGACCAAACAGGAGACGCCACATGGAAAAATGGCGAAAACATGATGTCATCTATGAGGTCAACCTATCGGAGGTTGAGGACCTCATAACTCATGTGAAAATAGAATTTGAAAAGGTTATGATAAAGGGGGCTTTGATATTTTATGGCACATGGTTGTGTGGAGATCCAAAGAAAAAAGGGCGCAGAGTGGAGCTAGTACCTAAGTGTTATGGATTATATCGGAGGATGGAGATCACTTAAATCCTGTCTAAATGCATATTTGAAAAATTATGATGCCTAGGGAGTTCCGATGTATCTGTTGGAATTTTGTCATAAAGTTAAAATAACTAAGAGCAAAGAGGTATAACATGGGGATATAGGCCCCTGGTACAAACCTAAAGGATTTGGCACCTAAGCGTTATACAGATGGTCATATGCAGCGGTCCTATGATTTGAAAAGCTATGATAGCTAAGCAGAAGGAGCTAAACACCGATCAGGACTTTGAAAAAGTTACGATATGTATGGGATCCAATATAACACTGCAATTGTATGCTAAGTTGACGGTCTCAGACCTGGTCTTATGAGAAAGAAAACGTTCAGGAATGTATGTGCCAAGGGGTTAAGGGTGTCAGAACTAAGTGATATTGTAAATTTCCTCTTGTATGAGTTACAATACGTTGTGTCTATGATATATTAGTACAAAGTTTTATGGATGATTGTTGATTTGGTAGCAAGGACAATGATCGCACAAAGGAGTTGGTCTCAGGAGTAATAGCAACTGTCAAAGATCATTGGGTCAAGGAAATAAGGACCATGATTTTGCATAAAAGTGTGTTGGTTCTACCTTCAGGTGAGATAAGTCATCTATGTGCTCCAATGCATGCCACATTGAATTAAATGAAGATCAGAGAAGCCACGTCAAGGGACAGTCAAGCTGTGTGAAACCATGAATAAGCATATAGAGCCTTAGTGATAGGATATTTGTTCATAGAGAGGACATTGTCTTAGTATGGAGAAACAATTAGGTGCCCATTATCATGTTTAATTCAATGAAAGAGACCAAGTCATATGCAACACCAAAATGGAAAATCCATGTCGAGCTACACTCGAGCAGTGTGGATACAGGACAATAGAGGCAACATTGTGCAGTGAGTAGGAGAGGAACAAAACATAGGAGCCCTTTTGAGCAATAGTGTGGGGGAAAGAAACATTGCTATGAGAGAGTTGTGTTGAGAGATATTGGCTTGGAGTGTGCTACTATGTGTAAGGCCAGGTGAGCTAGTTCTACAGAGAAAGGCTAGAGAGTTCCTATGCAAAGGAAAGACCCCGAGAGAGATAGTGTCATTGTGAGAAAGGTTGAAGATGTTTGTTCTATGTGAAGAAGGCCAAGTGAGCCAGTAATATGGTGTGTAAGGTTGAGAGGGACCTTTTCATAGAAGAGGTTGAGAGCTAACCATATACAATTGAAGAGTAGACTATAGAGAGGACTACATGGCCTATGTGTCTTGGTGAGTGTTGTGAGTGGAACAATGAGTTGTTGTAGATCGTGCAAAGGGCCTAGAAAGATAGAGTGTTGCAAGGGGCTATAAGTCACTATTGTTGATTAGATCAATGGGTTGTTGGAGAATGAGTAGAGTAAGCTGAGCTGTGAAAGGAACGTAGCTGATATCAGGGAGAGTGGCTTTCAATTATAGAGAACCTTGAGTTCCTTATTGAGTGTGGGTTGGAGCTGCATAATGAAGTTGGTGATTCCATCTCTAGTGGGTGCTTGAGAAGGCTTGGGTGTTGGTGCCCCCTCCAAGTTGGTGCTTGAAAAAATCCAAGGAGTTGCAAGTTAGTGCTTCCAACAAATTCGTGAAGTTGGTGCTTCACACGGTGCTTCTGGTAAGCTAGACTAGTGTCTATAAAAGGAGGGAGTTGGAGATTCCTGCTAGTGGGTGCTAGCAAACAATGAAAGGGAGTTGGTTCTTCATGTGAGTGGTGGCTCACAAAATAGATTGATGTAATAGTAGGTGCTCTTATTTTACATGAATAAGAACAACAATATTTGGTGGTCTTTTCTCGAAAGGGTTTCCATGTAAAACCTTGTGTCTCATGTGTATGATGCTCATGATGTGTGCCTGTATGTTGATTTCATATTGCTGCCATGGGATATGTTGTTGTTGATTAAATGGATGGCTACCAAATTTGAATAAGAAAAAAAAATTAGCACAAAGAGTTAAAAAGTAGCCTTAACATTTATTCACCCACCTCTCAGTGTTAACATTGTTTCCAACAATTGGTATCAAAGGCAATTTCCTTTAGGAATAGCTTAATCGCTAGAAGGTAGATTAAAGGGAAACAATGGAAAATCAATATTGGCTTACATATGAAGGAGTTCCATTATTAAATGAATCAAGGTATGTATTCTTGAAAATTAGAATGGAAGCCTATTTAATGGCCTTGGATGTTTATGTATGGCGATCCCTATTGAATGGAGAAAACATTGAGCAGAATGAAGAACCCAAGTAGGTCATTATGAAAGGGATGTCTAAGTTAAATGTTGATAAAGTAAGGAATTGTGAGACAATGAGGGAAATGTTGGACAAAATATAACATTTTTATGGAGAAGACAACCATGTGGCTTGAGAAGAGGCTAAGGATCTCTGTTTCTCTAGAAGTGAATTAGAAAATGCAGAAGTTGTTGTTCATAACACTCGCGTTGATGATGAAGAAGACTAGGAAGGGAGACCATGTTTCTCAACAGATAAGTTACTGATGCATGATATATGCAAAGATATATTTCATTCATTATCTAGATGTTCATGTGAATTACTTGAATATATAAATAGATATTCATCTAGTAGTTGTATTGAAGATAGACCCACTTTAGCAGCAATAGAAAATGAGGGATCCTTAGAGGAAGAAGATAGATTGTCGATGTGCTCATCCATAGGAGAAAATGAGAGTATATCCCATGGAGAGAATAGGGGTATAACTAAAAGTGATAAAGATGGAATACCCCTTAGACCTATGGAGGACTCCATGGACACAAAGATGGGTTTGTATCTCTATGGTGACTCAGCTAGCACCTCTGATAGCGAAATAAAGCATATGAATCAAAGGGTCTACATTAAAAGGAAGTTTATCTCTACTCTAAATGAGATCAAGGACCTATCAAGGAAAATCTCAAGCGAAAGGAGAAATTGAAAATTTATGAGCTTCAAAATAAGAATTTGAGAAAAACATTGGTTGATCTAAATTCTCTACAAGAAAAGGCTAGCAGATTGCATGGGATGTTAACCATTCAACTAAGAGAAGGAGAAGCTCACTGTGAGAGACCAAAAAATGAAGTAGTATCATTGAGACAAGACTTAGAAAAGTCAAATATAGAGTTGTCTCAATATCAAAATCTTGAGGGTAGAACAAAGGCCTTGGATGAGAATCTTACTAAGAAAAGAACCCCACTCATTGATTTTGGTTTGGGTCTCCAAGAAGAAACTAAATCCAATAAGGCAAAGGCTGAAGGGTCAACTTCCCAGGTAAAGGGAGTTTGAGGTTCCAAAAACAACAAAGGAAAAGAGGTTGTCAGGCAATAACATTAGCAAGGAAAGCAACAACAACATAACAAGAAAATATAACAGCAGAAGGATAAGATGCAATAGCAAGAAAAGCAACATAAGAAAGATAGATAGTTGAAAGAAAGAGTGCAAGGAAGTAATGTAAATTGTCATGGAAGGCACATGAAGAACCATTAGAGGTAATTTCCTCCTCAAAGAAAAAACCTTTAAAGAAAAGTTAACCTATATCATCAACATCCTTTTTATGCGTATTGCTTTTCTTGCAATAACATTGGACATATAGCCATTACTATAGATGGCATGCAAGAAAACGAGATGTGTTGGGTAGAAACAACCCAAGTATGCATAGAGAGGCTAGGAGATGGCGTGCTATAAATGATAGGATTCATGACAATATTTTTAGGAGATATGTTAACTCCCCTACCACATTATTAGGCCAAATCAAATGTTACAATTGTGGAAAATTTGGGCACAAGGATGTAGGCGACAGGCATGAGAAGTCGAAGCATGCTTCCCAGGTGATGCACACGAAAGGAAGTAATGTGTCTCTTCAATGATTTGAGTAAAGACAACACATTGAAAAATGTAAGGAGAAATCATCTAGGTGTTCACTTGTCTCTAAAGAAAAATCAAAGAAACATTAAGAAGGATGATTCTAATATTCCTATGATAAAACCATTTCTAGATGTCTGTTGTAATGAGTGTAAGATTCAAGAAAGGAAAGGGAGAAACAATAACCCAATTACCATTCTCTTGCAAACAAAGAAAAAGAGTAGCAAGTAAGTTTCAGTTAAGAAAGAGGAATTGAAGGAGAAGTTTCCTATATCCATGCGCAACCAAGAGAAATTCCAAAAATGGGCAAAGAAGAAGCTAGAAAGAAATGATTTTTTTAGGAAGAAGTAGGAGAATGATATGCTCTCAAGGAGTATATCCTCTGTTTCTCTTCAATAAATGAAGAGATTGGCCTCAAGGTAGGCTGAATAAGTCTAATGCAGGAAGACAGAAGGAAAAGACAAAGAAAGTGCACCTGATTATTGAAGATATGGTTGAGTACCCATGTTGATTTCAATAATGTATTGGCTTAGTTGAAATATATCATCATTAAAGAGAAATGAGGAGTGTAGCCAACATGAAGAGTACACAAAAATATCTTATGTTGTGGGAAGAATAAGATGGGCTGAAATGGAAGCGTGGAATGATAGGAAGCCCACAATCAACTCATGTCCACAACATCAGTCCTCACGTAGAAGAAAGGAAGTAGTTGCAGGAGATTAGATAACATTAGCTCGAGGAAATCTTCTTTGATAATAGTAGCAAGCAACAATTTTTAGTCTCATGAAGAAAATTTATTGATTAAATGAAAGGTTTACACCTTCGGTGGAATACCCTTATCTCATCTAAGTTATGAATCTAATTTTTTCTAGTAGTCGTGTGTTCAAAAAGAAAAATGAGTATAATATTTCATGTCCCTTAGTCTTAAATTGGTATCCCTATGAAAATTGTTGGTATGGGTTTGTATGGAGTAGCTTTTATGTGTAAGTGGACATTTATTTTTGAGAAAGACCTAAAAGAGATTTCCTAGTACAATATGCAATTTGTGTCAATTTCTTAGTGCATATGGTATTGTTTAAGCAATGGTCCATGTTTTGAGGTATGTATAGGGGGATCATATCACATATGCCCCGTTTATGGAGTAGAAATAGCGACAATCCTTGAAGTGATATCTGCAAAGAAGAATGCACATCTCAACAACTAGACCTTGGTCTTCACAACTAGTGATTACATGGGGAGAAAAAAGGAAATGTGTAGTCCCTTGCCATTGATGTCAAATGGGGATATAATTTTTGGAGAACTTGTGATGGACTGTGAAAAAGAGAGAATGGCATTGGTGTCTTATGCTAGGAGAAGTCTGGAAGCAACATGTGGAGTTTCCATCAAAGTGAAGATGAGGTTGAGGTGTTTCCATCAATGCCAAAGAGCAAGATAGTTGGATAGTTCAAATTGTCTGGATGGCTAGTGGATTACTTCAGATTGTCTGGATGGATAGTGGCGTAGTAAAGATATCTGCAAGTGTGTTGGCATTTATGTCAACAGTCATGGTGGGAGATGTGTTGGGTAGTTGAAATTGTCTAGTTGTTGGCAGGAGTGTTGGCATTAATGTCAACTAGACTAGCATGGATGCTTGTCATAGCAGATGTTGGCTTTGATGTTCCCTAGACCAAATGCGATGGTAATTAGGCTAGCATTTATATGGTTAATGTGTCGAGCTTATGTTTCCAGGCTTAGGAGGAATCCTATGGTAGCTACAGGCTTCTGGTAGAGAATCATCACAGTAGTCAGCTTATTGGAAAGATGATAAAATTATGACTATGGTGATAGGGAATCTACGATGAATCCCATGGTTGTAGCAGTGCCGTATAGAGAATAATCATAGTAGGAGGCTTACTGAAGAAGCCATTAAATTATGATTATGGTGTTTGGGATTTTAGGATTCCAGGCATAAGAAGAAGAGTCAAGGAGAAAAGTGTGGTCGAGAGTTTGTAGCCATTCTCTAGGTAGAAATGGGCTCAAATCCTACATCAAACCCTCTCCATTTGAAATTTCTTTGCAAGAGATTTCCAATGGTGTGTGGAAGTCTAAAAATGGCCTTCTAGATCAAAAGTTATGGGTTGTCGAAGTTAGGATATCGAAGTCCAAAGCAGAATGTAATATCGGAGGTCGGAGAATATCGGAACCTTAGAGTAGGTCATATCCAAATATTGGAAGCTATACGCCATTGAAACATCGAAGGTTAAAGCATATCAGGATATTGAAATATCAGAAGGTTGAAGCCATTGGAACGTCAAAACTTCTCAACACTTCAATTTTGAGAAGTTATAATATATGGAGCTCCCGATACTACTAAAAATGCTAAGGGATGCTTAGCAGGATTAACAAAGGTTTTTGTTGTAAAACCAAGACTTGATGGGACCCGTTCTCTCTCCTTTGGTAGGAAACATGGTGGTATGTGATTAGGTGTGAGAAGCTATAGTGGAAAATGACGTGGCAATATGGTGGACAGGTGGCACCTTGTTTTGGCATTTTTTTTGGCCCAATGGAGAAATCAGGGTGACAAGTCTCATCACTCAGGAGGTGTGACGTGGATAAATGACGAAATCATGATTTCATCTGTAAGATCAACATATCGGAGGTTGAGGACTTCATAACTCCTGTTCAAATGGAATTTGAAAATGTTATGATAAATGGGGCTCTGATATTATCTAGCATATAGTTGTGTGGAGACCCAAAGAACCAAAGGCACAGAGTAAGGATAGCACCTAAGTGCTATGGAGTATATCAAAGGATGGATATCTTGTATATCCTATGTAAATGCATATTTTAAAAAGTTACAATGCTTATGGAGCTCCGATGTATGTGTTGGTGTTTGGTCATGAAGTTAAAATAACCAATGGAAAACAACTATAACATAGGGAGATATGCCCCTGGAAGGAACCTGAAGGCTTAGCACCTAAGTGCTATACTGGTGGTCCCAGGAAGCAGTCCTTTGATGTGAAAAGCGATGAGGGCTAGCCATAAGGAGATAAACTCCAAGCGGGACTTTACAAAAGTTATGATATGGAGGGGATCTGATATAATGCTACAATGGTATGCTAAGCCAATGGTCCCAGATCTTGTCTTATGTGAAATAAAACGTTCAAGGATCTAAGCACCAAGGGTCTAAGAGTATCGAAAATCAGTGATATCGTAATGTTCTTCTTGTATGAGTTATGATAATTTGTGGCTCCAATATAATAGTAAAATGGTGTATGGCAAAGGGATGAATCGTTAGCAAGGACCATGATCACGCAGAGGAGTTGGTATCAAGAGTAATTGCAACTGCCAAGGATCGTTGGGTCAAGGCAACAATCACCATGATTTAAGGAAGAGAGTGTTGGGTCTTCCTTGAGGTCAGACAAGCCATCTCTATGCTATGATGCACACCTTAGTGAATTAAATGAATATTAGGGAATCCATGTCGAAGTACATTCAAGCTATGTGAAACCATGAATAAGCTTGAGGATCCTTAGTGATAGGAGATTTATTTAAAGAGAGGACAATGCTTGGTTGAAGTGTGCAAGTGGACTGAGAATTAATTTTTAGTTTGGAAAAATAGTTAGGTTCCCATTGGCATGTTTAATGCAATGGTGGAAACCAAGTAGCATGCAACAACAAAATGGAAAAGCCATGTTGAGGTACACTCAAAAAATGTGGATACGGGACAGTAGAAGAAATGTTGTGTAGTGAGTGACAAAGGAATAAAACATAGTAGCCCAGTTGATCAATCATGTGGGGGAAAGAAACATTGATGTGAGAGAGTTGTGTGCAGATATTTGGGTTGAGCTAGTTCTACAAATAAAGTCTGAAGAGTGCTTATGTAAAGGAACGACCCAAAGAGAGTCAATGTCGTTGTGAGAAAGGATGAAGTTGTATGTGCTATGTGAAGAAGGTTGAGTCATCCAGTGCTATGGTGTGTAATGTTAAGTGTAGAGTGCAGAGAGCATTGCATGGCCTACGTGTGTTGGTCAGTGGTAGAACGAGTTGTTGGAGATCGTATAGAGGATCGAGAACAATAGATTGCTATGAGGGGTTGTGATAAGTTAATTTTGTTGAGAATATAATTAGGTTGTGGCAGAATTAGCAGAGTGAACTCAGTTGTGAAGAGAATAGAGTTGATATTAGGTAGAGTGGTTGCCAATTATATAGAACATTTAGCTCCTTATTTAGCATGGGTTGGAGCCTCCATACAAGAAATTAGTGCTTCCATCTCTAATGGGTTCTTGAGAAGACTCGGGGGTTAGTGCCTCCTGCATGTTGGTGTTTGCATAAATCCAAGGAGCTTCAAGTTGGTGCTTTAAACACATCCATGAATTTGTTGCTTAAGATGGTTCTTCTAGTAAGATGGACAAGTGTCTACAAAATGAGGGAGTTGGTGCTTCCTACTAGTGGGTGCTAGAAAATAATCAAAGGGAGTTGGTGCTTCTTTTGAGTGGTGGCTCACAAAATAGATTGATGTAATAGAGTAGGTGCTCTTATTTTACATCAATAACAACAACAATATTTTGGTGGTCTTTTCACAAAAGTATTTCCACATAAAACCTTATGTATCATGTATATGATGCTGATGATGTGTGATTGTATGTTGATCTCATATTACCGCCATATGATATGTTGTTGTTGATTAAATGGATGGTTTCCAAGTTTGAATAAGAAAATAAATTGGCATAAAGGTTTAAAAAAATAGCCTTTATATTGATTCACCCCCCTCTCAGTATTAACATTGTTTCCAAAAATTGGTATCAGAGTGAAGTTCCTTCAGGAATAGCTTAATGGCTAGAAGGTAGATCAAAGGGAAAAAATGGATAATCAATCTTGGATTACATCTAAAAGATTTCAATTCTTAAATGGATCAAAGTTTTTATTCTAGAAAATTAGAATGGAAGCCTATTTAATGGCATTGGATGTTGATGTATGGAGTTCCATATTGAATGGAGAAAAGAGTGAGCAGGATGAAGAAGCCAAGGAGGTCATCATGAAAGGGATGTCTAAGCTAGATTATGATAAAGAAAGGAATTGTGACACAACAAGGGAAATTCTGGACAAATTGCAATTTTTGTAATGGAGGAGATACCCATGTGGCTCAAGAATAGGCTAAGGAGCCTTGGTTCTCTAGCAATGAATTAGAACATGCAGAATTTGTTGCTCATTGCACTCATGTTGATGATGAAGAAGACTCAAAAGGGAGATCATGATGCTCAGAAGGTAAGTTATTTCTATGTGATATATGCAAAGAGATAGGTCATTCATTATCTAGATGTACATGTGAATCACTTAAAGATAGAAATAGTTATGCATCTAGTAGTTGTAATGAAGATAGACCCACTTTAGCAGCAATAAAAAATGAGGGATCCTCAAAGGAAGAAGAGAGATTCCTGATGCGCTTATCCATAGGACAAAATGATAGTATATCCCATGAAGAGAATAGGGGTATCCCTGAACGTGTTGAAGATGGAATGCCCTTTAGACCTGTGGAGGACTCCATGGAGACAAATATGGGTTTAGACCTTTGTGGTGACTCAGATAGCACCTCTAATAGTGAACTAAAGGATTTGAATGAAATGATATTCTTAGGAAAGAAGTTGATCTCTACTTTAAAGGAGATTAAGGACCTTTCAGAGGAAAATATCAACCAAAAGGAGCAATTGAAAATTTACGAACTTGAAAATGAGAGGTTGAGCAAAACAATGGTTGATCTAAATTCTCAACAAGAAGAGGCATGTAGATTGCATGGTACGTTGACCATTCAACTAAGATAAAGAGAGACTACAAAATGAAGTAGTCTCATTGAGACAAGACTTGGAAAATTCAAATATAGATTTGTCTCAATAACAAAATCTTGAGGGGAGCACAAAGGCCTTAGATGAGATTATTACTAAGAAAAGAACCCCACTCATCAAGTTTAGTTTGGGTCCCAAAGAAGAAACTAGCTCCAATAAGGAAAAGGCTAAAGGGTCAACTTCCTAGATAAAGGAAGTCTGAGGTTCCAACAAAAAAAAGGAAAAAAGGTTGTTGGAAAACAACAAGAAGAACAAGGAAAGCAGTAGCAACAAAACAAGAAAATGAAACAATAGAAGGATAAGACGCAACAGCAAGAAAATCAGTAGAACAGAGCTAGGAAGCTGGAAGAAAGAGTGTAATGTAGTAATGCACTGTTGGGTCCCTATAATACTAGTGATTACCCCATTACTATTGTAGTTATACCCCTTATTAATATTGTTGTGCCCCTATTGCCCCCATATTGTTATTACTGTGCCCCATAGAATCCCTCTATTTTATTTTTGTGGCTTTATATTATTATTGTTAGGTCGGCTCGATTATATTGTGACTCCTTAGACTCCTATATATAGAAAGGAGGTTTTGTCATTTGTATCATCTAAGAATTGTTCATTTATGTAATGTAAAGGAGGTTACCCCCTCAAAGAGGCTGAATTCTAAGGCGTTGATCTATCCTTTCTATCTTTTCTTGAGCTGGTTTCATAACATTTGGTATCGGAGCTTTGGATTCTAGGGTTTCGCTGCTCCAAACAGGTCATCGTGGCATTTTCGCTATAAATTTCTTTCTGTGATGTTTCAGAAGTCGAAAAAAAAACCCATTTGAGAATAAGTTGCGCTGAACCTTGGGTCCGAATTTCAGAGCTTTTCGTGCGATATTTGCGGAGCTATGATTTGAGGAAGTTGGTCTTTTTGCAGACTCCTGAATTACATTCAAAACAGGTGACCTGGGGAAAATCGTCATAACTTTCTCTCTGGGGATCGGATTGAAGTTTCGTAAGAAGGTAAAGAAAGAGAACAGACTGTAGTTTCTTGTGAGTTTTGTTTAGATCCAAATGTCAAAATAATGACTCGTGGCACGTCGTACAAGTTCGCTCTACTGAACTAGTCTATAATCAAGTCACTGTGGGAGATTTCACATAACTCTTCCTTGGAGAATCCAATTTGGGTCAGACTTGTGGCATTGGAAAGAGGACACAGAGGGATATTGCAAGTCACAAATTTAGAACTAGATGGTTGAAAAGTATAGAGATACATCAAAGGCAACATTGAGCTCCTACAAAGTGAAAAAAGGTGTGTAGATTTTCTTAAATTTTTGCTTAAGCTTGGTTTGAAAATTTGTTTTGAAGGAATTCAAAGGGCATAATAGAGCATTATTATCGGTAACTGATGCCCCGAGGAAAGAAAACACAAACACCTAGTAAGGAACCTGAAAGCTCTAGCATGACTCATGAAGAAGAAGAAGAAATGCTATATGATATATCAAAATTACAAGAACAAGTGCAACGAGTGTCACTTGCACAAAAAGCAACAGAATCTAAAATGGATGGTTTAAGGAAATATGTAGAAGCTAAGATGGATTGTTTAAAGAAAGGTGTAGAAGCTAAGATGGATGGCATGGAAGCTAAGGTGAATGGCATGGACGCTAAAATTGATGGCATGGATGATAAGATGGAAGAATTGAAGATAAATATGAATAAGTTGCTACAAGAAATGGTCACTAAGGGTGAAAGGGTACTAAAGGAAACTCATGATGAGAAAAAAAGAAATGTTAATCATGATTCCATAGACTCTAATGTTGGATCAAAGACTCACCATGTTCCAAAAATCGATATGAGGAAGTTTGATGGCAAGGATCCCGCCACATGGATATTACAGATGGAGCAATTCTTCGATCTCAATAATGTGAAAAACACACAAAAGGTACGTATGGCAACTGTATATTTGGAACCAAATCAGTTGGTATGGTATCAATGGCTTTGTTCTCGTAAAAAATTTATCACTTGGGCAATTTTTATGGAAGAATTGATAGCACATTATGAGGATACAAAAAGCAACACTTTTTTTAGCCAATTGATAAGTCTCAAACAAAAGGGTTCAATAATGGAGCACATTGAGGAGTTCCAAAAATTGAACATAAGGGTAAAATATATTCCAGAGGAGCATAGGATTGATGTGTTCATAGGGTCTTTAAAAGATAATATCCAACATGATGTTCGCCTTTGGGAACCTGATTCATTAGAGAAGGCATTCAGGTTAGCAAGAAAAATGGAAAGCAAAATTATGGCAACTAGGAAGCATACCACTCACAACTATAAAGATGGAAGTGTTGTTGCCCCTAGTCTTCCACAACCTACAAGGTTGACACCACAACAATTGGAAGAAAAAAGAGCAAAAGGGCTTTGTTACAGTTGTGATAGCAAATACACAAAAGGTCATAAGTGTGCTGAGAAGAAATTATTCTACATAGATTGTGAAGAGGAAGAAGAAAAGGAGCAAGAAAGGTCAAAAGAAGAGGATATACTCCAGGAACAAAGCCTAGATGAAGAACAAATAAATCCGACCATATCTTGTAATGCATTGGCGGGAATTACCACTCCTCAAACCATCAAGATAGAAGGACAAATCAAGAAGAAAAAGGTAATAGTGTTGATTGATTCAGGAAGCACCCACAATTTTATTCATTGTAGGGTAGCAAAAGAATTGAATTGCTTCCTATATCCAGCACCAGAGTGTCAAGTGATGGTTGAAAATGGAGGAACAATAAATTTCTTGGGAAAGTGCCATAATATCAAGCTATCCATGGGAGATAATGTATTGACTAGCCCAATGCTTTCCATTCCAATGGGAGGTGCTGATGTTGTACTAGGAGTCCAATGGCTACAATCCTTGGGTACAATAGCTTTTAATTTTCAAGAACTTTTCATGAAATTTTCTATGGAAGGAAAGGAAGTTGAATTAAGGGGTATTGCAGGGAAACCGGGAAAGATAATCAGCTCTAATGGTATGACAAAGCTTCTAAAAAAGGAACAAAGAGGTGTAATTGCACAATTATGTTCGCTAGATGTTTCCACATTGGAATCATCTATTTCTCCAGATCTCCAAAAAGTCTTGGACAATCATTCCAAGGTATTTGAGACTCCAAAAGGTCTCCCACCTATTCGTGATCATGATCATGCTATTCATCTGATTCCAGGAAGTGTTCCTCCAAACATCAGGCCGTACAGATATCCCTATGTCCAAAAGAGTGAAATTGAACGTATGGTTGCAGAAATGCTAGAGGCTGGTATAATTCAACCAAGTCAAAGTTCTTTCTCTGCTCCAGTAGTATTGGTGCACAAGAAGGATGGATCATGGCGCATGTGTCCGGATTATAGGGAGCTCAACAAGCTCACTATTAAAGATAAGTTTCCCATTCCTGTCATTGATGAATTACTGGATGAATTGCATGGATCAATTTACTTCACCAAGTTGGATCTTCGTTCGGGATATCATCAAATCAGAATGAAGATTGAAGACATTCCGAAAACAGCATTTAGAACTCATGAGGGTCATTATGAATTTTTGGTCATGCCTTTTGGCCTTACCAATGCACCTTCAACATTTCAAGGTTTGATGAATTCAATTTTCAAACCATTCCTTAGAAAATTTGTGTTAGTATTTTTTGATGATATACTAATCTACAGCAAGTCTTGGAAGGATCATGTTGAACATGTTGACAGGGTGCTACAACTATTGGAGGAGAAAACAATTATATGCAAAAAGATCCAAATGTTTCTTTGGAGTACAAGAGGTGGAATATCTGGGTCATATTGTATCTCATGAAGGAGTTAAGGTAGACCCTAGCAAAATTAAAGCCATTAAGGAATGGAAAATTCCCACATCCATAAAGCATCTATGAGGATTTCTCGGGTTGACAGGGTATTATCGCAAGTTTGTTAAGAATTATGGGAGAATAGCAGCACCTCTAACAACATTATTGAAGAAAGATGCATTTTCATGGACTCCAGAAGCAACAAAGGCCTTCGAACATCTTAAAGAGGCAATGTGCCAAGCACCGGTCTTAGCTACACCGGACTTCACAAAAACCTTTATTGTGGAATGTGATGCTTCAGGAAATGGAATTGGTGCTGTTTTAATGCAAGATGAAAGACCCATTGCTTTTGAAAGTCGTCCAATCAAGGGAAAGTTTTTACACAAAGCTATTTATGAGAAGGAAATGTTGGCAATACTCCATGCACTTAAGAAATGGCGACCCTACCTAATGGGAAGACACTTCAAGGTAAAAACGGATCATGATAGCCTTAAATACTTTTTAGAACAAAGATTATCCTCTGAAGAGCAACAAAAGTGGGTCACAAAGATGTTGGGTTATGACTTTGAAATCATCTACAAAAAATGGAAGCAAAATGTGGTGGCAGATGCACTCTCAAGAAAGGATGAGGATGTGGAAGCATTGTTGTGCACCATTTCTATTATCCAACCAGATTGGATAAACGAAGCAAGGGAGGAATGGAAGAATGACGAAGAAGTGTGGGCACTTATTCGAAAGTTACAACAAGATTCCAGTATGTCTGATACATTTAGCTGGAAAAATGATTCGTTATGGTACAAAGATCGCTTATACCTCTGTAAGAATTCCCAGCTAAAACAAAAGATTCTTATGGAATTGCACACTTCTCCCTTAGGAGGGCACTCAGGATTTTTAAAAACTTACCACAGGGTTAAGAAGGAATTTTTTTGGGATGGCCTTAAATCATATATTCAAAAGTTTGTGGCGTAATGTTTGGTTTGCCAACAAAATAAAGTTGAAACAATTAAGACACCAGGTCTATTACAACCTTTATCCATTCCAAGCCAACGTTGGGAGGAGGTTTCAATGGATTTTATCACAGGTTTACCAAAGTCTGAGGGAAAGAGTGTCATCATGGTGGTAGTTGACAGACTTACCAAGTATGCACACTTTTGTGCATTATCACATCCATTTAAAGCCAGTACAGTTTCTACTGCATTTATGGAAACAATTCAAAAGCTACATGGAAACCCAAAGATTATTGTAAGTGACAGAGATCCCATTTTCACTGGAAATTTTTGGACAGAATTATTTTCTTGTCTTGGTACTCAGTTAGCTCATAGCTCATCTTATCATCCTCAATCTGATGGGCAAACTGAGATAGTAAACAAATGTTTGGAAGGATATCTTCGTTGCTTTGTATCTGATAAACAGACACAATGGGTCAAATGGTTGCCTTGGCTGAATGGTGGTATAACACTTCCTTCCATACAGAAACAAAAATGACCCCATTTATGGCACTTTATGGGTATCAACCACCATCCATCACATCATATTTAAGAGAAAATTCTAAGGTTCAGGCAGTGGAACATCACATCGAACATCAACAACAAGTCCTCCAACTCTTAAAGGATAACCTCGTGTTGGCATAGAATAGAATGAAACAACAGGCAGATCAACATCGCAGTGAAAGAAGTTTTGATGTAGGTGATTGGGTATTCCTACGGCTACAACCATATAAGAAAATGTCCCTCAAGCAAGCTAAGAAGGATAATAAATTATCACCAAAGTATTATGGTCCGTACAAGGTGTTGCAAAAGATTGGTACTATGGCATACAAATTGGAGCTTCCTGCAGCTTCTCGATTGCACCCAGTTTTCCATGTTTCATGTTTAAAGAAGGTTATAGGCGACAAGCTCCCAGTTCAAACAATATTGCCAGAACTTGACAAGGAAGGAAAAATTTTATTGGAATTGGAAGCAGTCACAGAAACAAGAACTCGACAGCTACGAAATCGATCAATTTCAGAGTATCTTATCAAGTGGAAGAACTTATCCGCTGAAGATTCCACATGGGAGGATGAGAATTTTATGCAGAATTATCCAGAACTACTCAAGCGTTGAGGACAACACTTTTTTGAAGGAGAGGGGCATGTTGGGTCCCTATAATACTAGTGATTACCCCATTACTATTGTAGTTATACCCCTTATTAATATTGTTGTGCCCCTATTGCCCCCATATTGTTATTACTGTGCCCCATAGAATCCCTCTATTGTTATTTTTGTGGCTTTATATTATTATTGTTAGGTCGGCTGGATTATATTGTGACTCCTTAGACTCCTATATATAGAAAGGAGGTTTTGTCATTTGTATCATCCAAGAATTGTTCATTTATGTAATGTAAATGAGGTTGCCCCCTCGAAGAGGCTGAATTCTAAGGTGTTGATCTATCTTTTCTTGAGCTAGTTTCATAACATGCACACTATCACAGAAGGCACATGAAGAACCAAAAAAGGTCCTTTCCTCCTCAAGGAAAAAGCCTTCAAAGAAAAGGTAACCTTTGTAATCAAAAACCTTTTTACGTGTATTATTTTTCTTGCAATAACTTTGGACATAAAATCATATATTGTAGATGGCATGAAAGAAAATGATATGCATTGGTTAGCAACAACCCAAGTATGCATAGAGAGACTAAGAGACGGCATGTTGGCAGTGATAGGAGTCATGACAAGATTTCTAGGAGATATGGTAACTCCCCTGCCACAATCTTAGGCCAAATCAAATGCTACAATTGTGGAAAATTTGGGCACAAGGAAGAAGGTTGTAGGAATGAGAAGTGGAAGCATGCTTCCTAGGTGATGCAACGAAAGGAAGTCAAGTATGTCTTGAGTGCTCTGAGTAAAGAGAGCTTGCTGAATAATAGAAGTTGAAATCATCAAGATGTTGAATTGTCACTGAAGAAAAAGCATAGAAAAATTAAGAAGGATAATTCTCATATTCCTTTTATAAAATCCTTTTTAGATGTTTTTTTCAATGAGTGCAAGCTTCCGGAAAGGAAAGGGATGAGAAATAACCCAATTACCATTATCTTGCAAATAAATAAAAATGGTAGTAAGTCAATTTGTGTTAAGAAATAGGAATTGAAGGAGAAGTTTCCTCTATCCATGTGCAGCCAAGAGAATGCCCAAACATGGGCAAAGAAGAAGTTGGAAAGAAATGATTCTATTAGGACTCATCCATTGAAGGTATGGAAGAAGAAGGAGGATGATCTTCTCAAGGGGAGTAGATCCTCTCTTTCCCTTCTAAAATGGAAGAGATTGGCCTCAAGGGAGGCCGAATAAGTTAGATGCAGGAAGCTAGAAGGAAAAGAAAGAAAATTGCATCTGATCGTTGAAGATATGCTTGAGTCCCCATGTTGATTACAATAATGTATTTTATTAGCTCAAATATATCAACATTAAAGAGAAATGAGGAGTGCAGCTAGCATGAAGAGTACACAACAATATCTTATGTTATGGGAATAAGAAGATAGGCTGCAGGGAAGTGTGGAATGATAGGAAACCCATAGTCAAGTCAGGTCCACAGTATCATTCCCCACGCAGAGGCAAGAAAGCAGTTGGAAGAGATCAGAGAGCATTGGCTGAGTGGGAGTTTCTTTGATAATAGTAGCAGGCAACAATTGTCAGCCTAAGGAATAAATATGGCTGAGTAAATTAAAGGTTTTCACCTTTGGTGGAATACCTTTATCTCATTTAAGTTGTGAATCTGAATTTTCCTAGTAGTCTTGTGTTCATAAAGCACAATGGCTGTGAGCTTTCATGTCCCTTAGTATTCAATTAGTATGGGTTCATATCGAGTAGCCTTTGTGTGTAAGTGGAAATTTATTTTTTAGAAAGAGCTATAAGAGATTGCCTGGTAGAGTATCCAACTTGTATATATTTCTTAATGCAATTGGTATTGTTTAAGCAATGCTCCAACAAAGGAAAATGCACATCTCAATAGTTACACCTTCATCTTTATAGCGAGTGATTGCATGGGGAGAAATAGGAAACTTGTAGCCCCTCTCCATTGATGTCAAAGGGGGAGATAATTTGTGGACAATTTGTGATGGCATGTGCAGAAGAGAGAAATTCATTGGTGGCTTATGCTAGGGGAATTCTAGAAGCAACATGTGGAGTGGCCATCAAAGTGAAGATGAGGTTGAGATGTTTCCATTAATGACAAAGGGAGAGATTGTTTAACAATTGGCACTATCTAGATGGCTAGTACCTCAGTAAATATATATGCAAGTGTGTTGGCATTGAAGTTAATAGTCATGTTGGGATATGTGTTGGGCAGTAGGCATTGTCTAATTGTTGGAAGGAGTGTTGGAATTGATGTCAATGAGACTAGCATAAATGATTGTTGCAAGAGATATTGGCTTTTATGTTCCCTAGCATAACTGTGATGGTAATTGGGCTAGCATTTATATTCTTGATGTGTCGAGATTAGGAGTCTAGGCTTAGGAGGAATCCTATGGTAGCTGCAAGATTCTGGTAGAGAAACATTATAGTAGAAGGCTTATTGGAAAAGCCATAAAATGGTGATTATGCTTATAGGTAGTTAAGGAGTAATCCCAAGGTTGTAGTAGTGCTTTGTAGAGAATCATCATAGTAGCAGGCTTACTAGAGAAGCCATAAAATTATGACTATGGTGGTTGAGAGTTCAAGATTCCCAACATAAGAAGAAGAGTCAAGGAGAAAAGTGTTGCAAAGAGTTTCAAGAATTTTTATAGGTACTAGATGGGCTCAAATCCTACATCAGACCCTCTCCAATGGAAAAATCTCTAAAATAGATTTCCAACAATGTGTGGAAGTTCTAAAATGGCCTCATGGATCAAAAGTATGGTCTACTGAAGTCAGGGTCTTGAAGTTCTAAGTAGGCCGAAATATCAGAGGTCAACAAAGTGGAAGGATGAATATCATAGGTCGGAGAATATCGGAACCTTAGAGTATGTCATATCCAAATATCGAAGGTTAGAGCATATCAGAAATATCAAAATATCAAAGGTTGAAGCCATGGGAACCTTAGAACTTATTAACACTTGAATTTTGAGAAGTTACGATATATGGAGTTGTCGATATTGTTAAAAGCATTGAGGGATTCATATCAGGATTAACAAAGGTTTTCATTGCAAACCTAAGGCTTGACAATACCTCTTCTCTCTCCTCTACTAGGACACATGGTGACATGTGATTGGCTTTGAGAAGATAGAGTGGAAATTGACATCAGCATGACGTGGAAATATGGTGGGCATGTGGCAGCTTATTTTGGCATTTCGATGGCCTAGTTAGGAAAATCAAGGTGAGACGTGTCACCACTTAGTTGGCGCCAGGTGGAGAAATGATGAAGGCATGATGTCATCTCTGAGCTGAGCATATTGTAGGTTGAGTACCTCCTAAATCCTATGCAAATGGAATTTGAAAACATTGTGATAAAGGGGGCTTTGATATTATCAGGCACATGGTTATGTGGAGACCGAAAGAACCAATGGTGTAGAGTGGTGTTAGCACCTAAGTGATATGGAGTATATAAGAGGATGGAGATCTTGTAACTCCTGTGTAAATGCATATTTCAAAAATTTATGATGCCTAGGGAGCTCTTATGTATGTGATAGCATTTGGTCTTGAAGTTAAAAGAACCAAGGGCGAAGAGCTATAACACAGGGAGATATTCCACCGGTAGGAACCTGAAGGATTGGCACCTAAGTGCTACAATGGTGGTCTCATGCAGCAGTCCTATGATGTGAAATGAAATGAGGGCTAAAAGGAAGGATATAAATGCCAATTGGGACATTGTAAATTTTTTGATATGAAGGGGCTTCGATATAATACTACAATGGTATGATAAGCTAACAGTCTCAGACCCAATCTTATGAGAAAGAAAACGTCCAAGGATATAAGAACCAAGGGGATAAGTGTATTAGAATTGAGTGATATCATAGCATTCCTCTTGTATGAGTTACAATATGTTCTGGCTCTGATATATCAATACCAATTTGTATGTAAATTGGATGAGACGGCAACAAGGACCACAATCGTACAGAGGAGTTGGTCTCAGCATTAATAGTGACTATAAAAGATCATTGGGTCAAGTCAGCAAGGACCATGATTTATAGAAAAGAGTGTTGGGTTTTCCTTGAGGTGAGACACACCATCTTTGTGCTTGTTGTAGCAACTATAACCACCCTCTAAAATCTTTCCATCCCTTTGTTTTGAAGCCTCCCTCCTCAAAACCATAGCATCTTCTCTTGCACTACATAGGTACTTGTGTTTTCATTTAATTTTATCTTCCTCTTTTCTCCTTTTGTTAGCTTACTTGCTTTCCTGAAAAACCATAATTTGACCCCCCGTGACTTGGTTTTCATCCGGATCTTGCGTTGTCTTAAAAAACTATGTATTCCTAGAGGGAAACCTGCCTTTCTCTCAGTAATTGTGTAAAGCAGCCCAACAACCTACCTTTCTCTCAAGAATTGTGTAGATAAACCAAACAACCTGCATTGCTCTCAGGAATTGTGCATAATAGCATGGCAGTCATCCATCCTCTCTAGAATTGCGTAGAACATCTTGACAGTGAGCTTAGGCTCTAAAAATGGGCAGAGCATGAGAGGCATCTAGAGCCACTCAACTCAGGTATTGTACAAAAGAATTCCCTCAGCTTTTGTCTGATGCATGTGCTAGAAGGTTGCCCAGTTCCCTCTATAACTATGCAATATTTCTGGGTAGTGCATGGAAATGCTCTCGAAAAAGCAAGGAGCTAAGATAAAAATGTCCCTAGTAATTAAGGATCTTTCATCATCTTCCCAAAAGTGACACATTGCTATCTTTAGATCTTTTTGCTAAGTGTCGTTGTTGTCCTTGATCTCAAGCATACACATCATGAACTCCATTTTCTCAAATCTATGTAATGGACACCTCTGGAGCTCACTTATGCATTTGATAATTAAGTTCTAGTTTCCTGGGAGATCAAGGAGCCTTCAAAGCATTGTCATCGCTCTTCAGGGTGAGTTTTTCTTTTATCACCTTTTGGTGCTTTTATGTCACTTTTGTCTGTTTAGCTTGTGAGAGTATTGTTTCCTTCATTTCGTTGAATGATAGTTGGCATCTTAACTTGTTTTAACTTTTGGAAGTGTTGTTCCAAGTTATAGATTGGATTATTCAAGTGTCACTTGACTTTTCCCACTTTTGCACCAACGGTCGTCATTGCAGTGACTCCCTTCACATGCTTCGTGTTCCTTCAATTTAATCCATGGGAACACTCATTTCACATGTATACATCTACACTTAACCAAATATGCACTCATAGTTGCATCATATTTCAAATCTAACTATTTGTACACTCCCCATGGATAGATTTGGGCTTCCCCTGCCTGCATCTCTCATTCACTTGCATGCATTACACAATCTGGTAGCCCAAGGCCTCTACCTTGGCTTATGGAATTTCACAGAACCTATCCTAGGTCGGCTCCAACTGGACATAGCATAGTTCTAGGAGCCAATCTCCTTGGTTAATGAGACTGCGTAGTTAGCAATCTCTCCCAAGCCTTATCTGAGACTAAACTTTCCATTGCGCAGTTTGAGTCAGCAAGCTTTCACACTATCTACCAGGACTTCATAGTGTGCAGTTCCCACATTCAGTCAGTCCCCCCTTTTGACTCAAAACTGTGCATTTCCTCTCATTAGATGTCATTGCTATGTCTCAATCATGTCGTAAAGTTATATTTGTAAGAGATAATGTTTTCTTGCCATGAGTTTATATTTTGTCCCATAGGTACCACACTCGTGAAGTGCTTCTCTCAAGCAGTCATCTTACCATAGCACCAAAGAGAGATGCTTCAAGAGTGACTATTGAAATTAGTACCGGGGAAGATATTGAGCAAGCACGAGTTTACTTACCAATATATGCAGATGCCCAACTATTTACAGAAAAGCAATCAACACTAATGTGGCAACAAAACCAGCAACAATGGCAGAAGGCAGCAAGCAAGCATTGTATCAGGGAAAGAGAAAATTGTTGACATAATGAAGGGAGGACTAAGCTACAAAGTGAAAGCACATCCAGCCTTCATGCAGGTAGCTTTGATAGTAGAAGAAAAAGGAAGCATAGGACACATACAAAAAAGCAGAGGAAGAGAAAAGATAAAAGATTTTAGGTAGCAGAACTGAGATTGCAACAAGAAGAATAATAATTGAAGGAAGAATGAGCGCTGAGAAGGAAAGAAGAGGAGCTGAGAACTATAAATAGGAAGAAGAACAAAGGCAACACTCAATGATAGAAAAAACAAATTTAATATAGGTTGATGAGCTAGAACAACCAGAAGTTGAGGAATAGAGTGAACAGATGCATATCTCCTCACCAAATCTAAGCACAAGAATCAAGTCCGGTTAGATGTCGACAAGTACATGGAGCAATTGATGCGTGAGGCCACTAGCGATGAATCACATCGGAGCGCAGACAACATACATAAGTACATTGGTGGTCCAGCCACACTCAGGACAGTGCAATGCATACTTCAAGATGAGATGGACATAGGTTCCAAGACCACATGTAGTTATGCCATGGAGGAAAGAGTTCGATTTCAACAAGACAACATCAAGCATCTTGGGGACATCATAGAAAAACACTAGGATTGACATTAGTACACGACCCAAAAGCATCAAGTGGGTGTTGTCGCTTTAGTCTTTCCCCAAACCTCAGAGTCATAGTGTTTTGTCTTTTTAGGTTGTCTCTAGCCTATTTTGTCTCACATGGATACATGTGGAAAATTTATATTATTGTAAACATGTTGTAAGTGAAACTCCAAGTGTCACTAGTGGAATGTGAATAGTCAGTATGTAATGTGAAGAGTCATGAGGGTAGTCCAAGAGTCACAAAGGGAAATGTTAAGGGTCATCCCACCCTTTGTTATAAATAGAACCTCATAACTCATAGAATGTGCTTTTGGGAGCCAAGATTTTGGCTAGGCATTGCTTAGATAAGGCTTGGAGAGTATTGTCACGCGCCTTGGCTTCTCCATAGTGCAGAGTGAGTACATATCTTTAGAGGAGCAGGCAATGTTGACTGTAATGTTCCACTATTGGGGCTAGTGGTTATCAATGGTGAATGTATGGATGGAACGTTCGCTTAATATATATATCAGAGCCAACATGTTTTCATGCATATATTTTTATTGTAGTTGGACTATTCTGGTTTCTTTAGCAATGCATGTTATGTAACTTACACATTTTTGTATGAACTATTTTGTATGAAATTGTATGAATCTTGTTTAAAATGTGTTTTTGGTTTAACTCGTCACTTTGGATTGTGGACTATTCTTATTTCTAACTTGCGATGTCACTCAGCTTATGTGTTCCTTTTAGGTTGCGTACTATTACAAGCTTCTAAGGGACATGCTTACTTTTCCCATCCTTGTGGTAGAACCCCCATGCATCTTCTTAGTGTCAGTATTTGCAGCCTTCCTCGAGTGATCAAACATGCTCTTACAAAGTGATTTTAAGGTTTCAAGGTCAAATTTTGTCATTTCAGTGAGTCCTCAAGTAAAATTTGGTCACTAGGTATTAGGTCTAGGGTTTGCTTTTACTCCTTTCAAAGTTGTCCAAATTTCAGTCTAGGTCACCATTCAACTGATTGTACCGTCATTTAGAGGGTTTTCATCATCATGCCAGGTTCCAATGTGTCATTTTACACCTTGTTCATGCTTTAGTTGTGCCTAGGTAAGGTTCATTTCCCTCTCCTAGGGTTTTGAAGGTAATTTCTATTGGATGGTCAAATCATTAGAAAAAATTGTATCCTGATGTTCATACACCTTCCCCTATCCTTAGTGTACCTTATTAAACACTTCCCATCACTGAGATCCCCCGAATTCCTCATTTTTGCACAAACCCTAGTTTCTTGCTACAACTTGACAATTTTCTAAACTAGGCCTGTGTTTTGCCCTTTTGGAACCCTTCCCCTCACTCAATCTTTGAAATTCCACTTTCCCCTACTTCCTAGCATCCCTCCCTACATTCCAAAATTTTCTCAATAATTTAGAAGCCCTTTATCCCATTCATTTCACTTCATTTCGACAAATCCCCTATTCCACACATCGAGATAAGTTTTACTCCAATGATGTTTCTGAAAAAGAAAAGATGAATTTGGGAAAACTGAGAGAGGTTTTCGTCCAAAATAGGCCAAGGAAGAAAAAATTCCTTCACTTTTTACACAGGAGTCATGGTTTTAGAGAAATGTCAAAAATACAGTTGCCTCGGGAGAATTGATGCACCTATGAAGTGATCTTGGGAAAATCAAATTTTCTCCTAGCTTGGTTACCCAAATGACTTTCGTGATGAGTCAAAGGATAATTAGACACAAATAGATTTCCAATGAGATATCATGAGCTCAATTTGGAGTTAAGGAAGCCCTTCAAAAGTTGATTGCAATAGCACTCTACCTTTAGGCAGCCTCATTTGGCACATTTTGACTAGCCTTGGGAGATTTGATTTTTGATAGGGAAAATAAACTCTAAATTGAAAAATTCTAGTTGGGTTGGAAATTAGACTCGAAGGCCTTTCCAAAGAGCTATCCCATGTCCAATTTGGACACCAAAAAAGCCTCCAAACATCTCCTACAAAAGGTATTATGCACTGTGTAGGTGGCACGGCGCATTGGGCTGCAATTTCCAGTGTAATTTTACACTGGCGCGGCGCATAGAGAAGGCGCGACATGTTGGGTTTGATGCCTGGTTCATATAGGCGACAAGCCCAAAAACTTCAAAAATTTGCTCCAAAATCGCCCAATATGCTTGGATCATCATTTGTACAAGTAGGTAGAGCCTCCATCTCTGTTTTGTATCCAAGTTTGGTGCTTGCTTCATGGTGTTTGATGAATGGTGACTGTTTAAGAAATCAAACCCTACTTCTCATCATTTCCAAAGAAATAGTGCTAGGGTTTTTATTGGTAGTTTTGCTACCAAGTCTATCATTCCTCCATCACTCCCTTATTCCCTAAGTTCTCCCACCCCCTAAATTCACATCCCCTAATCCCATACCCCAATTCCCTATCCCAAAATCCCAAATGCACTAAACCCTAGTCTCATACAAAAACCCCCAAACTACCCTCTAATTCCCTATTCCCTTAACTAAACCCTACCCCAACAGTCCCTAAATCCCTCATTGTTTCCACCCTCCAAAGTCCCACCTATCACTGTTCCCCTTGGTGGCAAAGGTCAAGGCACACCATAAAATCACCTATTTTGCATCAAGACAGTTCATCCACTACTAGAGATGGCATCTAATCCGTCATATGATCATGAGGAGGAGACCCACAATGATTCGCCAACCAAAGTACATGCACCCAGGAGGCCTCATAGAGGTGGCAAAAACATAAAGAAAAACTGCCAAGCTGCCCAAAGAAGGAGGGTGGAGTTCACTTCGCTTGAGCAAGAGATCAACACTGATCGGGAGTCTTGGCTCGAGAGAGTCAAAATACACTTAGAGAAAATATTTGTGAAGGCAAACAAGGACAAGGACATGCTCAGGCACATGAAAAATCATTATTGGGGACGAACTCATGTTTGCAAAGCGAGGATCGAGATCCTGAAGGCAAGACTAAGGAGGGCACTAAAACGACGCAAAAGGCATGATAGGCTCCGAATCTTGGCCGAAGCTTCTTTGGCTAAGCATGATACTCAATGATAGGCCTTCAGTCCAAATTTCAGCAAATTTGGAGAAAATTTTGTCAATTTTGAATTTTTTAGCTTCAAAACAAATTTTCCTGCCCAACGCATAGCGCCACTTGGCACCCGCTTATAATTGGGAGATCCTTTGGAGGAAAACTTTGTATTTTTGGATTTTTTATGAAAATTTATGCATGCTCAGTAATGGCCAAAGGATTTCATCAATTTCTGGGTGGCCTAAAGGGTCAAAAATACCTTGAAAATGGCCTTTCTGCCACTTTTTCCACACACAGGAAGTAGTCTTGGGAGATTGGATATTTGGGGGGGCAAATGGACACTAAATCTAGAAATTCCACTTGTTTTGGAAAGTAGACAGGTTGGGATTTCCAACGAGCTATCATGAGCTAAATTTTGACTTCGAGAACTTCCTCAACGTCAGCTCCAAAGTGGCGCGACTCATAGAGAATTTGGGCACAACGCATAGGGAAATTTGGCCTCATTTTCACTCTTCAGCTCAGAAATTCGCCCAGTTTTGACTAGTTTTACTTTTTGATGTAACTATTGATGTACCATGATGTAATTTGATGACCATGATGTAATATGGGCACATTTTTACCTTTTCTAGAGGATTGATTCACTAAAAGGTGAAAATTAAATGAATGAATCAGTTTCCTAGCATATAGAGGCAAGTTGTTTCATTGCCTATTTTCTAGTTCCTAGTTTAGATATGGTTGAAATAGCTCCTAAAATGATGAGCTTGACCCCTAGAGGCATGGGAATGGGTTAGGTTTGTCTATATGATGTATTTTTCTCAGTCATTTTCAAAGGTTGGACACTTGGGATTGCTTGGCACTCCATTGTACATTTGATTTCTGCATTTTTGGCAAAGGAAAGACTAGGGTTTTGCAGCACTTTTTCGGATCCTTGTGGCTCTGTGTTTTGATGGTGTTTTTCTTCATGCAATTTTAAGTTCATTGATTTTTTATGTATGCCATTTTCCCTTCTCTTTGCTTCTGAAATTAAACAAATTGAGTCACAAAGGTAGAATTCATTAGCTTGTTATGCTTTGCCTGTTAGTTTTGTTTAATTCTCAGTGTTTTCTTCAGTTTGAAGAGGATTCTTGATAGCCTCT
The DNA here is from genome assembly GCA_031772625.1 of Pinus tabuliformis. Lineage (NCBI taxonomy): Eukaryota > Viridiplantae > Streptophyta > Pinopsida > Pinales > Pinaceae > Pinus > Pinus tabuliformis. The sequence goes on from CM062818.1 coordinate 489,115,989, forward strand.
TGCCCTCTTCAGCTCCTCAGTGGTCTTTTCTATCCATTCATTAAATCTAAAGCATCAAGACTACTACCTACCTTGCCCCAACTGGAACTCTGCAAAAATTTGGCCTCATCCTCGGACCCAAATTTGCCTTTCCCTTTTTCCAACAAAAAACCCCCAAAAAATCAAATCAAAACCTTGCACTTCATACCTAGCCTAAAATTAGCTTTAATTTCAGTCATCTCGATCCCCATAGATTATCTTTTGCCGAGATTGTCCCCGAGAAAGCCCTCTCCTGTCCTCGTAGGGCTAGCTATGAGGCTGAGCGTGGTTTGATGTAGACCTAGAAGCTTACCTTCTCAACCTAAGGAAAATCTAGGCTCTAACACATCTCACTTGACTTGTTGCAAGGTCACACACTTGCTTCTGACAAAGGCATCACACTTACCTCTGTGCCATATCGCAGTCAAGGCATTGCTTTACTACCTAATGCTGGGACTCCTACTCCAAATGGTCTGAGGTCTAGTTGGGACATCTTAGCATGGAGATCCCCTAACATGTTGGTGGGTCCAACACCGTCAATGTTTCTGGTGCTACAAGGAGGGCTAGATCACAAGTTGAGTCCTCAAAGTCTATTTTGAATCTCTGCACATCTTTCATGACTTACAATATAGTTAATCCTCCGACATGTCTATCTCATGTATGTGTTTTTTAAGTGTCGCATGATCTCCATAATGAATTGTAACATAGCACATACGATGGTGAAAGTGGAGCAGCTTTACTTAGTCATAGAGTTTCCTTCATGGGTTTCAGTGAAAGGAATGAAGTCCCCCCAGACGGCGTTGTCTCCTCGCAGTTTGCTTACACGCTCAAAGGGAATGCACTGCAATGGTGTGTCGCATTGTCCACAACCTCAATTGAATCTTATAATCATATGATCAGAGAGTTGGATCATGTTTTCTATCATTATGATTACAAAGAACTCAATAAATGTTTTTTAGAATTATGCAAAGCACCTGATGAATCCCTTTTACAATTTTGGGATCGCTTCTATCATCTCAGTTTTCAAATCCTAGAAGATGAAATTGATTGAAAATTTCTTAATGAAATATTTCAGTATCTTTTTCAGATAACCGAAGATCCACATGCGTTAGAATCATTCGAACCCCACCCAGAATACCTCGGTGTTAGAGCTATCAAACCTAAGGAAGACAATGTTGCTGTCATAGGTGACCCTCCATCTGTTTCTCATCAAACAGATCTAACTTTGCAGAGTGAGGTGGGAAAAGTTGTGAACCCATTTGTTGAATCGTCACATCTTCCCACCCCTCCTGCTCTGGATATTTGTGAAAATTTGTCTTGCCAGCCTCTTGGTTGTCACATGCACTTCTTTTCTCAACCTCTGTATTCTTGTTCTATTTGTAGGTTTTAACCGTGTACAGAAATTATCTACATATGAATTCTAAGAACAAAAAATAAACAATGCGAGAGCATAACACATAAAACACATATACACAGAGATTTTCCCCTGGATCCAAGAATTGGGACTACCATATTGATTTTTCATTATGTTCATTTCAATGTTACAATACATATATATACATGCCGAAGTATCCAATACCATGGACCGAAAACCATCGTGCCCAAAACCATGTGCGAAAACCATGCACAAAACCATAGGTAGGTCCACCTAACCTAATATAGGGTCCAAAATTTTTTTCCTTGGGGCGTTGCCCTGGACCTCATAGATGGGGGCTACCTACCCCTCTCAAACCCCTTGGACAGGGGGGGTTGTTGCCTCCCCTGTGACCCTCTCGCTGTGCAACAAAGGGGTGGCTCTGTCCCCCCTCTAACCCTCCGGTTGACTAGGTAGGCTAGTCGTGGAAAGAATATAACACAACCCAACATTCTCCCACTTGTTGTTTTCTTTCCAACGGGTTCCACAAGAGAGCTTTGTTATTTATCCAGCCTTGCAACACCCATTGTTTCTCTACACCAAGAGAACTTCTCAGAGCTCACAGATTTTGTCAATGCATCTGCAGTATTCTTCAAAGTGTTCACCTTTACCAGCAACACCTTTTTGTCTTCTATCATATCCCTCACAAAGTGATACTGAACATCCATGTGCTTTGTATTGGAATGGTAAGAAGGGTTCTTTGCAAAGAAAATTGCACTTTGGCCTTCACAATATATCCTTATAGCTCCTTGTACTGACCCCATACTTGAACACAACCTCTGCAACCAAACTGCTTCCTTGCTTACATGAGTGTCTTCCATGTATTCTACCTCTATAAACAATGTAAACTTTGAAACGGAAACTCATACCATTACCCATTTGGTAGAGATAGCAAAAAAGTGACCCAATTTTGAAAAGTGGTGATGCAAAACACACGTGTTTTTTAGAGCATAGTTTTTGGCACTATAATTTTTTTTATGTACATTGCATTTTAGAATGGTAGTGTTTTTTATGCTGATTTAAAAAAGTGGTAATTCTACACCAGGCCCTTTTTTTAAAAGGCTTTTTTTTTTTTTTTTTTTATTTTCTAATGTATGAAATGTAAATAATTATTTTGTAAATTTAATAATTTTTGAAGTGGTCGTTTTCTTCATATTTTCTTGTTTTTATTTTAATTTTAATTTTTTTGTAGTGAAGTTTTTATTGTTTTGCATTTTTAAATTAGAAGGTTGATATTTTGAATTTTCAATATTCTACATATTTATACATCGTTAATTAATTTTTCAATCCACATGAAATAATTGTTTCTAAAAAACAATATTTTTTAACAATGGACATAAAAATAACCATTTTTAACATAAATATAACTAAAAAACTACACGTTTTGATAATTTTTTGCTAGAATTGACATGTCAAAATCACAATTTTTATATGAAAATTTTAACTAAAAGAGGTTAAATAATAGTTTTTTTATGAATTTCATGTCAAAAAAATAATAATAATGACCTTTTTTTTCAAAAAATAATTATTAACTTAAAAATTAATGTGAAAATCACATATTACAAATATTGAACGCATAACAACCTTAATTGAGTGTTTATTCTTCTCATAAAATGTCAAAGTCAAAACATTACAATTATAACTACTTAATAGTTACAAAAAATGAGCTTGATTTCCAAGCATAACTTAAATTTAATCAACAATGTCACATAATCCAAACTCTTCATCCTCTAGAGTTTCATCATTGTCTTCTTCCACAATATTTTCTGCTTCCTTTTGCTCATTTTCCTCTTATAATGGATCTTTGATGTCTGCAAATCTCCCAAAGTATGTCTTTCCAAACATTCCATGTAATGGTGGTTGGGTTCCTTTGCCTTTCTTGCCACACATGATTCACTAAAGTCCCCTTTCTTCAACCCAATTTTTTGCATTGCATCTGGAAGAAATTGAAGAGCATCAATTCTTTGCTGAATGAAATTGCACTGTATTGGATCTTTTTCAATTGCAATGCAATTTCTTCCTTTTTGAAGGCAACATGCTAGTGTTGTACCTAATTATCAAGTACAAAAGAAATAATGAAGTAAATTAGTACAATGACATATTAATAAAAAAATAACATATTGAAATTCAATTCCATATAATAAAACTTACCTGAGCCAGAAACAAATTCGAAAACCCAATCTCCTTCATTTGAACATGTCTAAAAGATAGTTAATCAATAATTGTAGTTTTTGATAAATGTTAATTATCTCTCCTTTTGCTTCTTTGTCTTCATATGTTAGTTTTATCACAACAACATCATAAGTTAGTATTTGCCTATGACTCTTTCTGTCTACCTGATTAAAAATCATAGACATATAGCTATCAACTTTTGCCCAACTATCAATATGAATGAACTCACAGTCATTTATAAATTGTTGATCTTCACGGTTAAGAAGATTTGACTTTTGCCTGTAACATGAAATAGTAAAAGTTCAATTAACTTGTACATAAATGAATTTTTCAACATTAATCAAATATAAATTTTAAACGTCCTACCATGTAAGTTGCATCCTTGAATTTATTTCCCCTTGAAGCTACAATATCATTGCCAATTGTGTGTCTAAATGAAATGTCACAAATCTCCATAATGGTGATGACATGACTTCTACAAATTCTACAACCACTTTACTAAGAGCTTGATAAGTATAAGGGTCACTATCATAATCAATGTTTGGAATATTGAAACCATGGGGAATATCTACAATAACTAGGGCATAATCCCTTTTAGGTATGAGTTTAGCAATGTCTTCACAGTCATCTTGTATTACTTGATATTGAATAGTGTTTAGCCAATTCCAAATGAAATGAGTAAGAGTTGGATCAAGTTCAACATTTTTAATATGTTGCTTCCTCATTCTTTCGATCTTCATTTTTTCAATAAAGGTTTTGAAACTATTCAGTGCTCCATTATCATCCTTCTTCATCTTTTATAAAATAAACAAATATATGCGTAAGTTATAAATTAAGAATAGTACATGGATGAATAAAAATGAGTGTATAAATCAAGATACCTTTCTAAATGCAAGATAAAAATCTTTAGTGTTGGTGTAGAACTTGAATCTAGATAGTTGCGTACAACATCATCCCAACTATCTTCATTCAACAATTTAACCATTTGTTCTTGAATTTTCATGTAAACTTTGTAACTGCATAGATAAAGTAACAAAAAGTTAATATAATAATATGTATAACAAATGCTACCAAGAACAACATGTTTTATTTAAAAGAAAATTATAATCTAGAAAAAAATAAAAATAATTCAACAAACTTAATTTTGAAATTCCTCATACATTTCCTCCAATGATAATTCCCCTGACCTCACACAAGATAATATTGTTTTGACAATTTTTTCATCTTTCACTTCTTGCATTTCTCTCCAAGGTGTGATAGTCATATCTTCTGGAAGTTGCTTCATTTCAGGAGCTGATTTATTGCTGCTACATATCAATGGCTTAGACTTTTTGACCTTCTGGTTTTTAATGCTAATGTTTTTGCACATGCTAAAAATCTCATCAATCAACTTCCAAACATTTCCGGTTCTAAATTCCAATTGGAAAATGTTATCAACACCTCTGAAAAAATCACTAATTTTGTTGCCTTTTCCATCTTTTGAATTGGTTTTCTCTTCAATTTGATAGCCTATTTCCATACAACATTCTTTTCAGAAATGTACAGTAACATTTATCGTATCCACACCACATTTCTCTTGAAATTCACTATGAATAAATCTAACCCTTTGGATGAAAGTCATAGACATCCTATATTCATTATCTGAATTATGATCCCATGCCACTAACTTTGCTTCTGTATCTGATAAACCAACATAAATGATACATTTCATTGTTTGAAAATGTGGGTTATTAGGATATTCCTCCATCAATTGTTTTTGAGCTTATACAGAATGGTTCCCCAAAAGCACATAATAATTTTATTCAAAACATTTTGACTTATCAAATCCTTCTTTGTTGGGAACTTGAAGTGGATCAATAAGAAGCACATAACTAACCACATGAGCATCTGGACTGTACCTCATCAATGCCTTCAAGTTGTGAACATGCAGATGTTGTGTCTTTCTGACTTGATATTGACATTTTCCTTCACTTGCCTTATAGGTTTGTCTGACATTAAGTTGAAATGTGTGACCACCATCAATTAAGTTTCTCTTTGTAAAATTCTGTCGAACGACATTTTGTTTTGTTTTGATAATGCCATCCTCTAAATCAGCTCCTGGTGTAATGATTTCTTTGCTTTCTTTTGAAGTTTCACTAGGTTCTTGGGCATTATTACTTTTGGTCTTTTACGACTCTTCTCAGTTCCAATGTCATATTTAGTAACAGCAACATATGCTTCACTGTCAGTTTCAACTTCATCGTCCTCAAAGGTAACTTGTTTACCCTTGCTATATTTATCCACTAGACGCCTTTTTTTCTGATCCTTTGGATGTAGTTTTGTAGCATCATCAATTAATACATTTTTCTTTTTTTCCATATCTTCTTTTGACATTGAGTAAAAAATGCTCACAATTTTCATGATATCATGCTCTATGAAATGAATGCCTTCCAACCTAATTGAACAACTTCAACAAAATTCTGCCAAACAAAATATCATATGTCAATAAAAACAAAGTTAAAAAAATATAGCGAGACACTTTAAAGAACGAAAAATACAAATATAAATAACAATACTTACGATGTTTTGTTTCATCTCATTTACGATTTGTCTACACAACTTTGTAAATACCTCTCTTGTGTCATACAATGAATATGATAGTTGGTATTTAATCCTTTCATGTGACTTGGGATCTTTTGTAAGTATGTAAACAACTTTAGTGTTCGGTACCGAACACATATCTATGACTCTTCCCATCACCTCATAAATTCCATTATCATTCGGTATATCAATATATAGATATATATTCAACTTTGGCTTTCTCTTTCTTTCACATACCAAATTCTTGATGGAAATTTCACCTCTTTTGAATTCTTCCAGTATGAAATCATATTCTTATCATTTGAGGCACTTGAAAGATTTGTAGCCATGAGCTCATGGGGAGTTCGTTCACCAATGTTTTTTGAAGATGCACCTTTAAGAGTCTTTGGTCTAGAAAGATTCACAGAAATCTTCTTTGATGCCATTTTCCTGAAAAATAGAAACACATAAATCAGTAAATAATGAAAATGTATTAACTTAACTTAACAATGAAAATATATCAAAATTTTTTAATTTGTATAATTAGATAATTGAAATTAAAAAAATATTAACACTAAGAAAATCACCTGCCACCCCACAGGCAGGCGGGCTGTTGAGGTGGCGCGGGGCGAGGCTGTGGCAACAACTTCTACCATTTCTCCGTACAATGATCTCCTTCTTCGTCTTCAATCTACCCCTCAAGGGGAGGCTGAGGGGTAGATTGAAGATGGAGAAGGAGATCAATGGGGCGAGAAATGGTAGGAGTTGTTGCCACAGCCTCCCCCCGCACCACCCCAGCGGCCCGCCCGCCTGCGTGGAGGCCGCCAGGGTGGTACGGGGGGCTACCACAGCCTTCCCCCTGTGCCACCCAGGCGGCCTACCGGGCGGGGTGGCATGAGGGGGGTTGCGGCAACAACTTCTACCATTTCTCCTGATATTGATCTCCTTCTCTGTCTTCAATCTACCCCTCAGCGTCCCCCTTGAGGGGTAGATTGAAGACGGAGAAGGAGATCAATATTAGGAGAAATGGTAGAAGCCCCCTGACACCACCTCACCCGTCTGCGGAGTCGTGCTTGATTCCGAGAATCGCCCAACCCGCACGGGCGGACAGGCGGGCCACCATGGTGGCACAGGGTGGGGTTGCGGTAGCTCCACACTGCGCCACCCCGGTGGCTTTCCCGCCACCTTGCGGGGGTTGGGAAATTCCCTGGCCACCGTGGTAGCCCGCCCGCAGGGGCTAGGTGATTCCAGGAATAGCCCTAGCCCTGTGGCTGAGCGGGCGGGCTGCTGAGGTGGTGTGGGGTGGGGCAGCCCCACTGCGCACCACCCTGGTGGCCCACCCGCCCATTGTGGGGGTTGGGCGATTCCTGGAATTTCCCAACCGCTATGGGTGGGCGGGCCACCGGGGTGGCGCGGGGTGGGGCTGCGGGAATTGCCTAACCCCTGCGGGTTGGTGGGTGGGCAGTCGCGGTGGTGCGGAGTGGGGCTCTGCAGCCCCATCTCGCACCACCTCAGCGGCCAGCCAACCCGTCTGCGAGAGTTGGGCAATTACGGGAATTGCCCAACCCCCACCACGAGCTGGTGGGCCGCCAGGGTGCCACAGGGTGGGCACCGCAGCCCCACCCCGCGCCACCCCGGCAGCCTACCCGCCTAGCCGGAGTAGCAGTGTTGAAGAGCATGATGACAAATTTCAAAAGAATGGAGTGTCACGATGTCCACTTAGTCCTAATTCTATGGACTATGAGAGCAGCAGTGATGAAGAGTGTGATAACGAATTTCAAAATAATGGAGTGTGAAAGTGTCCACTTAGTCATAATTCTAAGGACTATGAGACTAGTAGGGATGAAGAGCATGATGATGAATTTCAAAAGTATGGAGTGTCATGGTGTCCAGTTAGTCATAATTCTAAGGACTATGAGAGCAGTAGTGATGAAGAGTGGGATGATGAATTTCAAAAGATTGGAGTGTCACAGTGTCCACTTAGTCCTAATTCTAAGGACTATGATAGCAATAGTGATGAAGAGCGTGATGATGAATTTCAAAAGAATGGAGTGTCACATTGTCCTCTTAGTGCTAATTCTAAGGACTATGAGAGCAACAGTGATGAACGACAGGATGATTCACTTAGTCCTAATTCTAATGAGTATAAAGGTAGCAGTGACAAAGGATAGGATGTAGCATCTTCAATAAGTAAACACTCACATTTTCGACGTATTAGTAATTCTATGGACTATGATAGCAGCACTGACAATTGACATGAGGAAGAATATCAATTAAACATCGAGTCAAATTTTCCATTCAGTCTGAATTCTAAGGACTATGACAGTAGCACTAAAGAAGGGGAAGATGAAGAATATCCTCCTAGTCAGTATTTGAAAAGCACAGCTGACCATCGTGTGGATAACATTCCTCTTAATGATGATGAAAATCCTTATACAAACGATGATCCAGTGATGGATATGTTTCCAAGAAATATTGTATCGAGGAGTAGGAGCAGACCATTTCATATCAATGCAAGATGTTCTAGTTATACAAGGGGTAGAGCAGAATATCTGACGAGAAGAAGTTCTATCAAAGCTCTCATATCAAGTGAATATTGCCAAAAAGATTGCTTGAAGCATATGGATTTCAAATTTGCATTAGAGAGCAGGAAGAGATATTTGTTAATGAATAAAAGCATGCAAAATTCATATTTAGTTGGGTGCATGTAATCTACATCGTGAAGTTATGATTATCATATTAGGACTTTATTTATCTGTAGAAAAGCTTTCAAAATGTTTCATTCGATTGGGAATTTTCATCTCTCGAGAATTCAAGAAAATTTGGAAAAGGATCCCACATTTTATTCAGAAGTACGTCATAAAAGGCAGTTTGGGCCATTATCAAATACTGCAATGTCATGGATGAAAGATTTCTTTTCAAAGCATGGAGAGTGTATGCCAAATAGAGAGACAATACATATTCCAGATAATTTTTCAAGATGAGAAATCTACAAATTATACAAAGAATATGCAAAAGGTGTTGAGGGACATGGACGGTTTATTACATATCAATATTTTTTGAAGGTATGGAAGAAAAAAATTCAACAATGTTTGTATTCCTAAGAAGACAAGGATGGGGATTTGCAGTACATGTGCTTCTCTTAAATAAAAAAGGGACAAATGTGAAGGGTCGGAAAGAGGTAAGAATTCATAACTTTAACTTTTAAAATTGTATAGTCATCAACTATGAAAACATATTTCTTAATGGCTTTCTTTTATGTTGTGTAGATTCAACTGTCAAAGAACAACAAACAAACTAAAGGAAAAAGTTGTACAAGCATCGAAAGTAGTGTTATGATAATCCAAATAAATATTTGGGTTTGATAATTGATGGTATGGACCAGAAGAAAACACTTTTACCACATTTTGTTCGCACACCCAAAAATTTATAGGAGGAAAATTTTATTCAATATCACTTGGTCGGTTGTATGGCCTTCAATGGGAAAATGTTGCCAAGGGTGTACTTCACAGCTCCAAATATTCATAATGATGCAAATCTAACCATAACCATAATTCATGATGTGCTTTCTCATTGCTCTGGTAATCTTCCTAAAGTTTTGTATCTACAATTTGATAACACTTGCCGTGAAAACAAAAATCAGGTTGTTTTTGGATATCTAAACATGCTTGTTCAATTAATCATTTTTCAAAAGGTAAATGTTGGTTTCCTTCTTGTTGGGCACACTCATGACCATATTGATCAGATGTTCAGTCGTTTTTCATTCACAATGAGGAGGAAGGAAGTTGGGAGATTGCCATGATTAATTGAATGTATTAAGAAATCATACATGCCAGAGCCTACTTTTGATGTGTTGGAAGAAACTGTTGACATGCGAAGGTTTATTCTGGGATCATATGGTGAGGGGAAATGCACTGAACAACTTAATGACATTAGCTTCCAACATCAATTTCATATCAAAAAAATTGATGGGAAAACACTAATATGGGCTAAGAAGTATTCAACTACTGCAGAATGGGCACCGTCATCAGGTTTGCAATTTTTGAAGTTCATTTCGGATCATCCAATATTTGCATCAAAAATATTATTATTACAATTAGTTGGTGAAGTTCATAATGCACGTAGATGAAATAGAGATATAAATTATTCTGATTGCCTAGAAGAAATTAAAAAATTTATTAGATATACATATGAGTACTTTGACATTGCTGATTCAGTTTGGTGGGAGCCATTTTTCAATAATCAAAGTGATATCATTTCAACAACAACAAATGAGGATATACCTTTGAAAAATTCATTTATTTGGCCACAAAATGTGTCAAATGAACATAAGGAAATAAACATTGTTTAACAACCATAATCTCAAGGTATTATTAATTCTTCATAGGCAGAGGAAAGAGAGATGTATATTGGTTCTAGAAGATCTCGTGCACAACTTGAAGCCATGGAAGACCTTTACAGGGGTTCAATACAGGATATTAAGGAGGGTTGCATGATCGAAGTGCTAGCAGATGGAGATCCTAATAGCTATCCATTTTGGGTTGCTAAAGTTATAAAGGTATTTACAGAAAATGAGGATGTTACAAGTGTTGAAGTACGTTGGTATGCCACAAACACACACCCATTCATTGGTGTGTATAAGCCAGAGATGTTAGTTGACAAAAAAATGGCAGAAAGAGAAAAAGAAAGGGTACAAATATAAATCGTCACTGCACAGACATATTAAAATTGGAGGATGTTGACATACTTGTTTATGACTTCAATTTAACAAAGAGAGGAACTCTTCGCTTCAAGACAATAGAGATTCTGAAAAGGTTATTACCAGAAGGAACAGTGTTGAGATGGGAGTCTGCTGAAACCAGTCATAGATCTAGAATAATTTTGAAACCTGAAATGGTGGGCATGCATGTGGACTCAGATGGGGCACTAGTTGATGAAAGAGAAGAATATGGAACATCTTCTTCAGCATCTAGTCACTCATCTGAGGATGTAAATTCTAATGGTGTGCAAGAAAATATGAGTGATTTTGAATAATTGTTTAAGACAGTTTATATAACTAATGTATGCATTGTATCTTGAAATAAAATTTTTGATTTCCATATGGTGTTAAATGACAGGTTATGAGGCATTTTTATGTTGTTGGATTATATGTCTTAACTATGATAACTTTTATTGTTTAAAATATCTACAATGCAACATTAAATTAGAGATATAACGTATGTTTTATTCAATATACAAATAACGACTTTTGAATTCATTTAGTGATGTAATTTGTTCATAATGTCATTGTTTTTTAATTTTATAGTTGAAAAATTTTCAATTTCTTTTGTATCTAGCATGTTATGGTTGATAAATGTTGAATTTATACTTTGGAAAGAAAAATGATATTCTACCAAAAACATTAGTGTGTTTTTTTCCTCATAAACAACTTTGTTTGGCACATAAAAATTTGGTTTTACTAGCATTTTCAATAAATTTTGAAGATTGACCCTAAAAAGAAATCATCGTTCCAGTATCATCACTTTTTCATTTTCAAGCTATATTTTGCATGAAAATTTTGTTTTCACTTCCATTTTTAAAACATGTTCAAAATTGACCCTAAAAAAAAACCATCGTTCCAGTATACACACTTTCTGTTTTTAGCATTGTTTTTGATGTTTTTTCAGGGTTTTTTGGACAGAGTTTCCATTTTTGGTTTATAGTTACCATTTCAAAGTTTACATTGTTTGTAGATGATAGTACCACTACAAATTGTTTCTTACTCATCGAACTGACTACACCTCCAAATAGGTTAAAGACACACCCACTTGTAGATATTCTCTGATCCAGATCTCTAGCCCAATCTACATGAACAAAGCCACGAATATCCAAAACTCTATCCAATCCTGGTCTTCCTTGGTAGCACAAACAATAATCACTAGTGCCACGCATATACCTGAAAACCCACTTCACTGTTGTCCAATGCTCCTTCCCTGGTTTTGAAATAAACCTGCTCAATACTCCCACTATAGGTGCAATGTATAGTCTAGTATAGACCATCACATACATCAAGCTACCGATTGCACTTGCATATGGAACACAAGACATGTCCTCTTCCTCTTCCTGTGTCTTGGGACATTGTACAATAGATAAATTTACAGGAATATGAACCTTCACCAGTTTACTATCCTGCATATTAAACCTCTACAATATTGTCTCAACATGCTTCCCCTGGTTTAACCGGAGCTTCCTCTTTGCCCAATCTCTTTTAATTTCCATGCCCAAAATATAGTTTGTAGCACCAAGATATTTCAGGATGAATTTGGAGGACAATTGGGTCTTCAAATCCTAGATAATTTCTTTGTCATTTCCAACTAGCAACATGTCATCCACATACAAGACCAGATAAATAACACGGTCACCAATTAATTTAAAATACACACAGTGACTTACTTCTCTTCTGGTGAAGCTAAGTCCTCGTATAAATGTATCAAATTTCTGATACCACATCCTTGGTCACTATTTTAACCCATACAAAGACTTCTTTAACTTGCATACCAGTTCTTTCTTACCCTTCACCACAAAGCCTTCAGGTTGCTTCATGTATATCTCCTCTTTCAGATCCCCGTGGAGAAATGTTGTCTTCACATCCATCTATTCTACCTCAAAATCAAAAGCAACAGCAACAGATAAAAGTAATATAATAGAAGCTACCTTGGCAATAGGAGAAAAATATCACCAAAATCAATTCCCGACACTTGGGAATAACCTTTTGCTACCAACCGAGCTTTGTATTTCTCCTCCTTTCCTTCTGCATTTGTCTTCTTCTTGAACAACCATTTTCTGCCAATGGGTTTCCTTCCGACCGACAACTCCACCAGATCCCAAGGCTCATTTTTTTGCAAAAATACCATTTCATCAACCATGGCCTCTTTCCAGAGTTTTCCATCCCCTGAATCTACTACTTCCTTCATAGATCTGGGATCATCATCAGTAATAGATAAAGTAAAATTTGAACAAAAAGTAGATGGACTATACCTTTTTGGGTTCCTTCTATCTCGAACTGATCTTCTCAAAACTGGAGTTTGTGGCTCTTCATCTTCTAATTCTTCTTCTGTTGTAGAGTCTGATTCTTCCTCCTTTAGCTCAAACTCTATCTTCCCAGGTTCCTTTGATGGGACTTCATGTTTAATAACATTTTTCACCTCTCTAAACACCACATCTTAGTTGTACACAACCTTCCTTGTTACTAGGTTCCAAAGCTTATAACCCTTTAAACCATCCTTATACCCAATAAAGATGCACTTTTCAGATTTACTATCCAACTTTGTTCTTTTCTCCTTTGGAGCATGTACATATGCATCACATCCAAATACCCTCAGATGTGAAAGAGAGAGTTTCTTACCAGTCCATACCTCTTGTGGAGTCTTATCCTCCAGCACTAATGAGGGTGATCTGTTGACCAGGTAACATGTTGTCTCCATCGTCTCTGCCCATAATTCTTGTCCTAACCCAGCACCACTGAGCACAATCCTTTCCCTTTCCATCAACGCCTTATTCATTATTTCTGCAACTTCATTTTGCTCAGGTGTGTATGGATTAGTATTTTGTCATGTTATACCACGCTTCTTACAAAATTCTTCAAATTCCTTTCCATGAAACACTCCACTGTTATCTATCCTCAACACCTTTATCTTCTTCTCTGTATGGTTTTCCACCAGAGCCTTAAATTCTTTAAACCTGTCAAAGACTTCAGATTTCTTCTTGAGGAAATATATCCATGTATTCCTTAAGAATTCATATATAAATGATACATAGTACACAGACTTACCCAGTGATGGAACCTTCACAGGTCCAAACACATGACTGTGCACTAGCGCTAATATATGTTTCGCCCTCTTACCACCAGAGGGGAAACTCACCCAATTCAACCTCCCATATGCACAATTTTCACAGAAATCAAAATCGAGAGAGTTATTATTCATTCCTTCTACCATACCTTTACCATGAAGTATTCGAAGGCCCTTCTCTCCAATATGTCCAAGCCTTTGATGCCATAGCATGGCCTTTTCTCCAGAGACCACTAGATTTTCTTCTTTACTTTCAGGAACCACAGAACTGTTGCACCCATCAATAATAGTGCTACCTTATAGCTTGTATAGAGTTCCAATCCAAACTCCCCTCATCAATACCAGTTCTCCCCAAACCATCTTGCAATTATCTTTCTTGAACACTATTTTTACACCTGCATCATCCATCTTGCTTACAGAAATCCGATTTCTGGCCAATGCAGGAATATGTAGAACACCTGGAAGTGTTCTAACCCTTCCACCTTGAAACTTCAACTTTACCTTTCCGTGACCAACGATTCTAGCCTTCTTGTCATCCCCAAAGAAGACATCACCACCATCATATTTCTCATACTCGCAGAACCACTCTCTATGGGGAGTGAAGTGAAAGGATGCACTTGAGTCAATCAACCATACCTCATGATCTACAAGTGTACTTGAAGAAGCCAAGTACACATCCCCACCTTCATCTAAGGTGGTTTTCAGCTGTACGTAAGGAGCATCATCAAATCCCTTTCCTTTGTCAGGAGCTTTAGATTTACAGTCCCGTTTGTAGTGCCCTTCCTTTAATCTTTAATTTGTGCATCAGTACTTTATTAAAGATTAAACAATAACCATGTGTAGTTAATAACAGAATGAACCAACACACATAAGCAACACACATGAGCACCAAGATTTAAGGTGGGAACCCAATGTGGGTGAAAACCACCTGATGCTGTCGTATCTGTCTTCTTTTAATAACAATTTTTTTTTTTTACAACATTGTACTAGTGCAAAATCATACCAGTACGTAGGCTTCTACCTGCAGAAGGTTACAACCTTCTATCGTTCTCCAGCTTCTACTGGAAGGGAGCTACAACCCTCTAGCTCTTATACTAGCCGATATGTTTACTAGTACTTAGGCACCACCCTACAGAAAGCTACAACCTTCTTTCTTCCTGTAGGTACCATGTTTCATAAATTTTCAGACTGCATGCTCCTGGTACACAACAATACACATGAAGGCCTCGTTCCATCCAATTTTCATACTAGACCCATCAACAACATTGAAGCTTAGAATCAATCACCATTGCAATACAACCATCAAATACATTTGCATCAACCAATCACTGAAACTCAATCATCACTCTCTAAATCAACCAAACTCAATCAATTACTAACAACATGTGAACCTATGACACATTTGAATCAACCTTTCATTCATACTTAATCAAATTCAACTGGAACAGATAGATCACTATAACCAGTACACAGATCTGAACCCAGAACAGTACATCATCATTCAGAACCAACTGTAACCTCAAAACCATGCATCAGAGTGTATACGCTACTTGGAAGAGCCAAACCAGCATGTATACGCAACTTAACCAAAGCGAACCAATGTATAGATCTGCAAATACTTACTTATAACTTTGTTGCACTTCTCAACTTCAGACATACCCAGATCATCACATATATTGGATAAAACATGTGTTAGAAATCAGATCTAGCCCATCCATTATCAGATCACATAACGATAAGTCATTATGATCTTGATCCATCATTAGATGTCATCCATCATCACTGAAGCAAATCACAATCAATTAATCTAAACATTGAGAACACTATCTCCAGAATGCAATCACTAGAACATAAAGCATAACTCAAAACTTTGCATCAACAACCAAAACCAAATGCAACTTCAAACATCGTAGTTCACAAGGTATACACTACTTCGTTGTGTCAAACTAGTGTGTATACGTGCTTTTACCAAAGCGAAACAACGTACATGTCTGTAAATACTAACTTAAAACTTCACAGATATTCCAGAATTCAGTCATACCTAGGTCGTATCATTTACAGAATAAAACATGCATCAGTATTTAGATCTAGATTGTCCATGATCAAAACCACATAATGATAATTCATTTTAGGCTTTATGATCCCAATCCATCAACCATCATCAGCCACATAGGTGCATCCTTAGATCAGATCAAACAAAGTATTAGAAGCTCATAACCTACATATATGATCTAACACTTCATAAGATATTCAATACTTGCACACTCTGGCCTATTGATCTTCTCCTCCTTATATATTTTTAGGCCTTTCACAATACCTTGGACCAAAACCACTTAGTACCTATACCTTGGACCAAATACCTAGGGTCAATACCTCGAACCAAATACCTTGGATCAATAACTTGGACAAAAATACCTTGGACTAGATACCTCGGACCAAAACCTTGGTTTTCCAATATGTACACGCTTTTCCTACTATGAAAGTGTGTGTATACATATACGCTCCTTTGGTTCTATTAACCTGTGTGTATAGCTATTTTTCTACAGTGAACCTACGTATACAGCTTAACATACCTAAAAATGTCCTTTTTATTCAACTTCTTGATTCTGATATGTAGTCCTTTGTTCCTTCATCCTATTCTTTTGTACCATTACATTGTTCCCTCTGAATAGACCTGTTATAATTTTATTTTCCATTGTACATTACTTCTGAACTGATTCCTTTGAATTGTCCTGCATTTTGTTAGATCTATAAATACAACTGCCATTCTGTCATATCTGATATCTCTCCTATAGATTCATCTAGTTACCATATACAAGTGAGTTGTTCTATTATAAGTGGGTTTCCATCAAGTACAACACATTCATCATAATTCCAACCCCTTTGGACTTGATGGCAACCATGTTGGTGTTGATTACTGCAAGATGTAGAAACTATTAGAGATAGCAAGAAACACCAAAATACTCTCCCCCTTTGACATCAAGGGCAAAGGGAAAATGAAGATATTCTGCCCCTTCGATATCAAGGGCAAAGGGCTGGCCAAAATGAAGACTTTCATATATGAATAGTTGAACATAAACATTGATCATGCTCCCCCTAGGCACATGCTGAATTCTTTAATTGAACTCCCCCTTTGTTCATGCTGAGATGCACTATATCATCCATGCTCCCCTTGCGCACATGTAGAGTCTGCAAATATTTTCCAAAAGAATAACATGACTCTATAACTCGACTAAGTGAGTTTGACCTTCCTATCACCAATGACTCGTACATACATCAATCTCCCAACCAAGTGGGGATATACTGAATTTGACTCGTCCTCCCATGCATAGTGGGGGTACAAATTACATGATATGACCAAGAGGAATATTAGGGTCCCACCCTAACCCCCTTATTTATGTAGTAGGATCGAGTCATAGTTATAGTTAAGTAAGGAGTCAATAAAGCCCATATTAATAATTATAAGTGGTTAACCCGCAATTAATGATGGGACCATAGTTAGTTGCAAATGGGCCATGGTATTAGATAGATGGTATTAATAAGAACCATGGTATTGATCCATGGTATTTCATGTTTGAGTCATATATAAAGGATAGAGACTCCCTGTGAGGAGAATCCTGTCTTATTTTGTAATCAAGCTCTGCTCTATTAGTGGTTTCCCCCTCGAAGAGGCAAGTGAACATTGCTTTCTGAATAATAAAATACTTGTTTTTGTTTCTCACTATTCTATGTTATGGGTATATTTCTTCGCATATTTTGTATTTTGGTATCGTCTTGCAAGTTAAGAGCATAACAACTAGTATCAGAGCTCTTTCCAGGGCCAGTGGGATCTCCATTTCCTAGCAATTTTTTTTTTTTGGATAGAGATGTGTTCTGGCGTCTTTAAACCATGGGATCTGTTGTTGAGCGCATAAACCTACGAATTTTGGGAGGCATGCACGCAGGAAATACAAGAGGTGGTCATGCTTTTTGGACTCATTTGTAACCCCTGTGGGTACCCCTTTGAGTAGTAGCGCATTAGACAGAACCGCGCACGAACTGTCTTCCAAGTACCCTCTGGGTATATTGGAAGCCCCCTAGCTCCTTTGAAACCTCGCCATAGATAAATTGTCGGTCGTCTTGCTGCTACAGTACACCGAGAACAGCACTTGGAGAGATTACTCTCCCGTACGATAGGGTAGTCGGGTTGTACAGCTAAGGGTATGGTTGATCCTCCTTAGTTAGAGCCCTGAAACATTGGGCCGAGTACTACTGTCATACCCTTACATATATTGCGATCTGTAGCACCTGACACTCCTCGAGACCATAGTTCCCTTTTCTATCTCGGGATGACGCATAATCTCTGCCATATCAGATCTCACAAGTGGGGTTGTAGCAACAGAAGACATTAGTCCCGCAGTTCTGAGTTAGTAGACCAGCCTTTCCGATCCATCAGATCTGCAGCAACAATCGGTGCCGCCGCTCAGAGCTATCCGATGAGCAATTTAGATCTCTCAGATCCACCAGATCTTAATAGTTGTGTGGGGTTCCTATACTGGGGCATGATTTCCGCAGGACTTTTGGCAGCATTGACTTTTGGGGATTCGGCTACTGTAGTATTCCTAATCAAGGAGTAAAACTCCGTTAGGAGTTTTCAGAAAAATAAAAAAATAAATAAAATAAAAAATTCTGAGACCCCCCGTGGCGCTTATTGGTGATCTAGCCCATAAGAATCAGGACGACGAGTTGAGCAAGGTGGTACCATTCAATTTTTAGAGAAAAAAATTCAGGCGGTCCTAAATTTCAAGTACATCGGATCGATGCATAGTAGAAACTAGAGCTCAAACTATGGCCAATGAGAAGATCGACAAACTTGAACAATCCTTGCAAGCCATCCAAGCTCATCTTGACAAACTAACTAACACACTCTCTAAGGGCAAGGAGGAAGCTCGCGAGGAGGTGTATATTGGCAATGGACACAGTGAGGGTGAGTCTAGCCGCTCTCTTCACCTCTGGGGCACCCACTAACAATCCCGTCCACGACCTCCCAAGCTGGATATGCATAAATTTGATGGTTCTCACCTAGCCGCATGGATAGCACAAATGGAGCAGTATCTCAATCTGAATAACATCTTAGATAATGAGACTCAGTTTATGGTGGGGAGCATGTACTTGGACAATGAAAGATGGCAATTGTGGGAATGGCATCAACGTTGTAATGGAAGTTTTATGACATGGGCCACCTTCAAAAGAGCTCTTACAGAGCACTTTGACCAGGAATCTTCTTTTTTGGGTCGTCCCACTAAGCTCCGACAGACTGGCACAGTGGATGAATATGTTATAGCCTTTGAAGCCTTAGCTTTCCACACTAGGGATCTCTCAGATGCATTCTACACGGAATGTTTTATCAGCGGTATTAAAGAGGCCATACAAACCCACGTCCGACTACACCACCCTCCCACATGGTCGGAGGCTTGCAAGGTAGCTCATAGCGTGGAACATGCATTAGTAGCCCAGTCCATTCACCCAAATTTCACCGCCAAGGGTCACCCCCCATAGATTCACAACACAACTCAAACACTTAAGGTTCAAAAGGTGTCACCTGCAGAAATGGCCGAAAGAAGAAAATAGGGATTATGTTACTACTGTGATGAAAGATACTCCCCAGGTCATAAATGCAAGGAGCCTAAATTTTTTCAAATTGATGCCACTGATTATAGCTCATCGGAGGAAGCCCCGCCACTTGAGGAACCAGAGGAGGTAGAAGAGGACAACCAGAAGGACAATGTCCTTGATGAACCAATTATTTCGTTGCATGCTTTGGCAGGGATTTCTTCACCTCAAACTCTCAAAATCAGAGGTTTTATTAAACATCACCCAATAGTATTCTTTATTTATAGTGGGAGTACACATAATTTCATCCATCAAAAAGTTGCAAAAGCAGTGCATTGTTTTGTACGAGCAGTTTGTAACTTCCAAGTCCAAATTGCAGATGGGGAAACAATGAAATGTGAAGGCCATTGTGAAAATGTCAAACTTCAAATGGGGGATTATCAGTTTAAGACCCACATGTTTGCCATACACATGGGAGGGTGTGACATTGTCCTCTGTGCTTAATGGCTTCGCACTCTTGGGCCAATCACAATGGATTTTCAGGAGTTATATATGAGCTTTAAGCAGAACAACTCCACACATACCCTCCGTGGACTCTAGGAGAGAGCTCCCTCTATCATCAGCTCACATAGGATGGAAAAATTGCTAAAAAAGGGCCATCATGGAGTTATAGCTCAATTGAATGCCATCTAGGCCGTCGAACCCAATTCTCTGCCGATTCATCCTGAGATGCAACAGATTTTAAATAACCATCTGCCAGTCTTTGACAAGCCTCATGAGCTTCCACCCTCGCGAGGGAACATGATCATAGCATCCCTTGGTTCCAGGGGCCCAACCACCAAATGTGCACCCATACAGATATTCGTTCACCCAAAAGAATGAAATAGAAAAAATAATCAAGGAACTTTTGGAAGCAAGTGTCATTCATCCTAGCATTAGTCCTTATTCATCACCAATGGTCATGGTGCTCAAGAAAGATGGGGAATAGTAGATGTTTCCAGACTTTAGGGCCCTCAATAAGTTGACAGTAAAAGATAAATTTCCCATCCCGGTTGTTGATGATTTGCTGGATGAACTCAATGGGGCTCAATTCTTCACTAAGTTGGATCTTCACTCAAGCTACCACCAAATTCGCATGAAGGAAGTTGAAATTTCAAAGACTGATTTCAGAACTCATGAAGGCCATTATGAGTTCTTGGTCATGCCATTCGGTCTTTGTAATTCCCCATCTACTTTTTAGAGCCTTATGAACCACCTTCTCAAACCATATCTCAGGAAATTTGTCCTTGTCTTCTTCGATGACATCCTCATCTATAGTTGCACTTGGGCTGCACATCTTCGGCATGTAGATCTGCTCTTCCAACTGCTACGCAAGCATAAATTATTTGTTAAGATGTCCAAATGTTATTTTGGCATGGAAGAAGTTCAGTATTTGAGCCACATTGTGGGGCATGAAGGTGTCAAGGTGGACCCCAAAAAGATCCTAGAAATGTAGGATTGGCCTCAACCTAAGACCTTGAAGAGCCTGAGAGGATTTTTGGGTCTCACAGGCTATTATCACAAATTTGTCTACAATTACGGTCGCATTTTGAAGGCCCTCACTCAAATCCTCAAGAAAAGTTCATTCTTCTGGAATGATGATGCACAATAGGCATTTACAGCTCTCAAAAATGCCATGTGTTCCACTCCAATCTTAGCACTACCTAATTTCACCAAATCTTTTGTCATTGAATGTGATGCTTCAGGTACGGGTATTGGGGTGGTCTTAATGTAGGAAGGTAGACCCTTGGCCTTCACAAGACAACAACTAAGTGGGAGGAATCTAGGACAATCTACCTATGAGAAGGAAATGATGGCCATCTTACATGCATTAGATACCTGGTGACCTTACTTACTGGGGCGACATTTCCAAATCCGCACAGACCATCACAGTCTTAAATATTTTTTGGATCAATGCCTATCCTCCCCACAATAAAATAAATGTCTTGCCAAAATGCTGGGATATGATTATGGGATCATTTACAAGAAAGGGCATGAAAATAGTGTAGCAGATGCATTATCTCACGAATTTGAGGAGGAAAGTACCCTTCTCGCAATTTCCCTTCCCATTCCAGAATGGATTGAAGAGGCTCGCAGGGAATGGTTTTCACATCCCTGTGTTATAAACATTTTTGGGCACTATAACCCCAATCAAACATGTCCATAAACCAAGGGCTCCTAAGTCCCTAAAGGTGTTGTTCAATCCCCTAAAAGAACAAGGTCAGCTGATTACATCATCTCTCAGAAGTTCTCCATGAAAAACTACTCAGAACGGGTCAAAACTAGACCATCTAACCTGCTCCATGCTCAAAGTGCTATACATCCAACCTAAATGCACACGGGAGGTGCGATACATCCCACCTAAATTCACACGGGAGGTGCGATGGGTGAGAGTGGAAAAATGGCAGAGACAGTTTGCGAGGTGGATGATCATGGAATATTCCAGAAACTTCTCCTGTGACACTTGCCTCTCTGAATTCACCTAGGGATGAGTAAGAGATCATCAATCTCCAAGTGGAATGAAGAACTATCAGAGAGAGGACACTAATCAAAATCCCAAAAGCTGACTCACTCCCTACAATCATCTATATATGGATCCCTCATCTGAGATATCCAGAGGCTGGAATTTTGTATCTTGTAAGGAAGTGCTGCTGGTTTCTTGGTGTAACATCATAGTGTTGGGTGATCCAAGCTTTTCATGAGGTGAAGAAGGGCTTTCTTGCTAAGAGGATGACGTTGGGTCAAAACAATTAGTTGTAATCCTCTTTGCTATTCTTGATATTAATAAAGCTATTCAATTTTTCCTCCACATTCTTGTATGATTGATGATATATGCATTTGTGTGGTCAATATATATTTGGTCCTATATTGTTTGTGATAGTAGATCTCTGTTCTTGGATAGTGTTATGCTACTTTGATTCCACAGGTGCTCTTTGAAGTTGGGTAGACGAGGAAGTGAGTGGCAAAGATCTATCAGAAGGGAGAGGAATCAAGCAAGGAACCAAGAGCAAGACAGATGTTGGTCTCCTTTGTTCCCCTCTTATCTACTTCTCATAAAGGAAAACGAAATTAGTTTTTGTTAGTTTGTTTGTAAGATAGCTACCAGTCTTAGTGGGACTAGCAGCTCTGCATGGACACTAGATTTCCCAATAACAAAATGCCGACACCGCTGGGGAGCGAATAGATTGTTTGTATGTCTATATTTGTTTGCTTTATAAACTTACAGACAGAGCCTGAAGTCAAGCCAGCTAGCCTTCGAACTGCATTTGCTATGAAAGTGAAAAGTAGATCAATGCTGCTTTAGTATATCTCTGGGTTTTGTTTATGAACTGACAATCAATTTAAAAACTCTCTAATTTCCCTAGTGGTGGCTCTAGTAACCTCATTAGATCAGCCCCTGTGATTTCTATTTACTGTACATCATTTTCTCGGCCTAAATCCCTGAACTGAGTTGCAAACTATGACCAAGAGCCAAGTAAAGTTTCGTCCTGGTACCATCGCACCCTCTCTTCAAGGAAATCTAGATGCATCGCACTTCTTGTGTGCAGTAGGTGGGATGCATCCCTGTTTCCCTGTGTTACAGGTGCGATGATCATAAAAGGATAATTTTGCCTCCAGGTCTTGGTTTTTCTTCATTCTTTTCAGCTCTATTATGGGGTTTTGCTGTTTGTGATCAATATACCACTGTGGAAACCCCCTTCCTTTCCACCATTCCGCCTCCATTGTGCAAAGAACTGTAAATGTTTTTATGTATTGTGAGCCATTTTCAGTTCTCTTTTACAAAGAAGTAGCGTAACTGAACTGTCATTTCTTGATTTGGAAGTGTCGCAAGTGTCATTTTCAGTCATAGAAGAGAATTTGATTGTTCTTGATAGTCAATTACACTATTACTCTTGTATTTGATTTGAATTAGTAGTTTTTCAAGTGTCGAAAGCAAGTTTTCAATTCCAAATCGCAAAGTGTCATTATTGTCTTCATTTTGTCTTAAAAAGAAGCTTGTTAATAATGTCACTTTGAAAAATAATTTAGATTTGCGCTTAGCTTTCTTTTTATCATTCGCACATTAAGAAGGCTGAAAACAAATACATGCATGTGCATTTGCATTTAGACTATTTGTTGGTTTGATTTAGGACAATGCATATAGTGTTTTCTCTCTGCTCTATGTTGAAAGAATATCATCTCTCTTTCTTTAGTAGCTAGGATTTTCATTGCAAAAAGAAGATTAAACGATTGTTTATCATCTTAGATTGCATGTTAGGAATTGAATATCTACATCACGCGGTGAACCTAAAAAGAAAATTTATTAAACAAGATCAATTGTAAAATAAATTTAATGAATCTAAAAATGCTTTGGAACCTAACGCACAACATTTAGAAGTCTAAGCTAGATACGTATTCCGACATCGTAAAGCCTGGTAACTATTGTTTTCATTGTTGGTTGGGTGATTCCTCCACTTTGAGATGACAAGTGCCAGTACGGACTTGTGCTCCCACATACCGTCGAGTATATATGGGAGACCACAATAGGCTATATCCTTTATCCATAGGAAGCCGTGTCTGCCGCCCTATCGATCGCAATGCATTTAACACAACATTCGGGAAGATTGACTGCCGTACCGTAAAAAGTATTCTGCAGTTTGCGATTGGTTTGGTAATCCCTCTATCTAGACTTCCAGAGTAGTCTCTTTCATTCCTTTTCAAAATCCTTAAAGGAAAAGGTCCATCTGAGCACTTGTCACTTCAAGCTCATTAAAAATTGAAGGCGACTAGAGTCATCTTTTGTTTTTTCTCAACTCTTAAAAATTGAAAAAACAAGTTGTGTCAAAGCGTCTAAAATTTATTTTAATCGGAATAAACGTCACCTTTCCTATGTTGGTCTTAGGTTGAGAAAAATGGAGTCCACCAACCAAGGATTTCCCCTTGGAGGAAATCCTAGTCCTTTCTCCTCTTGGGGAGATGTTGTTGCAACACATATGGCCACATTGTCGCTTCCAGGATTGACAATCGGCCTGCCCGTATGGTTCTTCTCGACCTCTGTCGTTCAGAACACCGTGATTCCTGAGCAATCAAGTCAGCAGCTAGATGATGCCAGAGTTACCCCCCAACCTTCTACTTCGTTCGATTCTCCCTCTCTTCCTTCCTCTTTGCTTGATGGAGCTAGTAAAGCCAAAAGTCAAGTAACTAAGAAGGAGAAGAAGGGGAAGGAGAAGAAAGAGAAGAGAAGAAGGAGCCAAAGGCGAAAAGGGGCAACCAGGCATTATCTAGTGAAAATCCACACGCTGCACTGTCAAAGCCTAAATCTCCATGTGTCATTTGCAAAGGAGATAACTATCATCGAGATTTCCCTTGCATCCCTCTGATCTTAAGGGACTGGTCTCCTCGTTTGCACAATCGGGTGTCAACAACCTCTGATGAGCATGTTGAAAGTACAACGTTAACTAGTGAAAGTGAAGTGTCAGGACAGAAAAGGAAAAGTAAATTCCCTTGTAAACTATGTGAAGGTGATCACACCATCCACCATTGTCCCTTCCTAGACGAGGCTAAAAGAGTTTGGGACGACCATCCAGTTTCACCGTTACGGCTTCCTCCTGGATATAAGAAACTCTTGCAAAGTCCATCACTAGTTGAAAATCTGACTGACATGCCATTGTGGTCGGTCGAAGCATCTATCATTGAAGATAAACCATCTAAATCCACACCAGACGAAAGTCAAAAGGTCGAGACGGCAGTTGACCCGGTCTTGCCTTCAGAGGGTCCATCTTCAGATGATACAGTCGCCGGAGAGAACAAGAACAACACAATTCAAATTCTCTTCATAAATACAGACTCCGATGAACATGGGGGCAGTCTACCCATTCCTTTACCATAGGAAGGAAGTTCATCAGAGTCATATCCGACTGTCTATTTGGTCCCACCTCCGAGCAACCTAGTTGTTTCCTTCGATTGGAATCTACTAGGCAGACCCCGTCTACCAGCTAGTATACCATTCCGCATCATTGCACAAATATACAGAATGGTCATGGCTAGTACCATCATAGATGAAGGGGCTTCTGTGAGTATCCTTTCCTCAACTGCTTGGAAAGTGCTTGGTTTGCCATCACTTTTTCCTGAGATGAGAAATCTAGCAGGCTTTAACAAAGGAACCAGTCGACCATTAGGGATCCTTTCCAATGTGCCGATAAAATTGAGAAAGAAAACCGTTCAGATGAATGTAAAGGTAGTCCAAGGACCTCTAGATTATTATCTACTCCTTGGACGCGACTATATTTATAGAATGGGAGCCATTGTCTCCTCGCTCTTTAGAGTAATGTGATTTCCGCATGAAGGAAGAGTGGTCAAGCTCGTAGACCAGCTTTCATTCCCCGGCTCACACATAGAAAATAGTCAAACCATCCCTGAATGGTATTTTCACGCAAGGAATGTCTCATCAATCCCCAGTCCATCCACCTGATGAGCACAAGTGATTCGGGAGGACATGACTGAAACCTAGGGGGCATGCACCCTGGTCTGTTTCGGCAGGAAAACCTTGCGCATAGGGTAGGTTTCCACGAAGGATATATGACTGGTTTATGAAATTAGACTGGAATAAGATTCCTTCGTCAAAGTTATGTGAGTGGAGGCAAGTTGCGCCACTCACCTTTGTTTATTTCGGTAGACATCGCTGAGGAAGTGTTTTGTCTGCAATGCAGATGGACCAATCATAACCTGGAAATTTTTCACTATACCTGGGGGCATGCAAACCTTTTGGCATGCAAGCGAAGAGTGAACATTTATTTTTTAAATTTGTAGGTCCTCTAACCCCTTAAACTCGTAGGATTGGTTGTTTCCTAACTTGCATAAAGAAAGGGTGCAGGGAAAAGCTTTGTAATGTGCAAGATCCACAAAAAATGGCATCTTAGATGAGACATCCTTATTATACGATTGGATCGAGTAGTTTTTATGTGGAGTTCAAGCTCGTTAAAAATTAAACATAAGTAGTGAGCAAATGTTTCCCCCAGAGTTTAAGCTCATTCATTAAAAAATGAACCAATTTCCGATAAATAACCATCGTGAATGCATTATCATCAACCTTTGAAGCCTTGGTTGTGTTCTCATCATCACCTCCACTTTGTATTGGCCAATCATTCACCTCCATTTGATTGTTTACCATTTTTGAGGAACAACTGCGAAGAGTGATCTTGTTAACCATCCTTGTGACACTGTCGTGATTGGAAAATTCCAAACCTTACCTGGAATCAGCCGCTACCCAAATTCATCACTCGTTCCTCGAAAAACGAGTCTCCTTTAAGCTCTTTTCTTTTGACTCGTAAAATATGAAAGTATTTCCGAGCAATTAGCCTCTCCAGCTCGTTAAAGTGACCGGAAATGCTATCCCTCCTTTAGATTTTAATCTTTTTGGACCTGAGGGATTATTACACAAAAATATCAAGCACTTGTTTTGTTTGGCTCATTAAAATTACCAAAAAATCATCCCTTTTGTATTATTTTATACTTTTTTGGACTTAAGGGATTATATGACGAAAAAGGATCATTGGAGTTTTCTTTACGTCTCTTTTGAGACTCTCTAAAATTGAAAAGGACTGAGTTATCTTTGTCGTTAAACTCATTAAAATTGAATAGCGAAAAACTTGTCCATACAGACAAGAACGAGTTTCACTGTCGCTAGGCTCGTTAAAACATAGCGATGGGTTTGCCCGAAGGGCAAATTATAGAACAAGCATCTGTTATCCTCCTCAAGCTTGACAAAAATAAACAGGTACTAGTCAGCAATGATTGGGGAAAAATTGGGAAGAAAACTTGAAGAAACTTTATTGGTAGCAAGTCGCTCTTGAACATGACACTTTCACTCTGCATCCGAGTCGGGTTGGGTTGTTCCGTTCACTGGTCCTATCACCATTGGTCCATCACACCATACACATTTGGGGTTAACACTACCAATCCATCATGTCATTGTCGCCGATATGTTCAACAGAAGTCGCTCAGAGAATTCACCTGTGTCTCATCCACTGCAATACATTTACGCTCCATTCTTTCATGACCACCACCATGAACCTTATATCATTAGATCATTTTCACCTCCATTAAAATCATTTTCTCCGTTCCGTGTCGTAGATGTGGGATTCATTAAGGCCCTCCTACAACGGATCGCTTCTTGTCGACATCAGCCCATTATCCAGGAAGTTGATCTACGAACAACCCTTTTAGTACTTTGAAGCTTGCATGCCTCAATGGCAAGTTTCCCACTTCCGGCGACAGGTTTACATCAATGGCCTTCGATCGAAAGATTTTGCGTGGTGTTCGACACCAAGTCCCTTTTTCACACCACATGAATTGTACTGTCGTACCTTGAGGGTCATCATCATTATCGGTGATTCCTCTCACACCTGTTAACAACTTACATCACTGAGTGGTAATCAGGTGATGTCTTTTCATGTTCGACTCCAGAAAATCTCTCACATGGATTGACTTGTACTTTGAGTGAAAATCGAACGAGATTGAAGACCTCGGATCTACTTTCATCCATCCGGGCTACGATATATATTCAGGAAAATAAGGACATCAATGTACATCATTGCTGCACAGATAATCATCCAATCTAAGGGATGATGGCTCTACCAGAATCATCAGTATGCACACAGACGATTATCTGTCTTATGTACATGAAAATGAATTTATAAAGCTGAGCATGGGAATGCCCACCTCAGCTAGATCATGAAAATATTATGAAGATAATGTATTGTATTGTATCTTATTACAGGTGGCCTTCTAGCTCAAAAAAACTTCGGATCCTCATGATAAAGCATTTCACCCTTCATCAAAAGATTAACGACCTCATGCTTTAGGGGGAAACTATTATAGACATTTTTTGGCACTGCAACCCCAATCAAACATGTCCATAAACCAAGGGCTCATAAGTCCCTAAAGGTGTTGTTCAATCCCCTAAAAGAACAAGTTCAGCTGATTACATCATCTCCCGGAAGTTCTCCATGAAAAACTACTTAGAACGGGTCAAAACTGGACCATCTCACCTGCTCCATGGTCAAAGTGCTATGCATCCCACCTAAGTGCACACTAGAGGTACGATTCATCTCACCTAAATGCACACGAGAAGTGCGATGGGTGAGAGTAGACAAATGGTAGAGACAATTTGCGAGGTGGATGATCATGGAATCTTCCAGAAACTTCTCCTGTGACACTTGCCTCTCTGAATTTGCCCAGGGATGAGTAAGATATCATCAATCTCCAAGTGGAATGAAGAACGATCAGAGAGAGGACCTAATCAAAATCCTAGAAGCTGACTCACCCCCTGCAATCATCTATATATGGATCCCTCATCTGAGAGATCCAGAGGCTGGAATTTTGTATCTTGTAAGGAAGTGTTGCTAGTTTCTTAGTGTAACATCATAGTGTTGGGTGATCTAAGTTTTTCATGAGGTGAAGAAGTGCTTTCTTGCTAAGAGGATGACGCTGGGTCAAAAAAATTGGTTGTAATCCTCTTTGCTATTCTTGATATTAATAAAGCTATTCAAGTTTTCCTCCACATTCTTGTATGATTGATGATATATGCATTTGTGTGGTCTATATAAATCTGGTCCTATATTGTTTGTGATACTAGATCTCTATTCTTGTATAGTGTTATGCTGCTTTGATTCCACAAGTGCTCTTTGAAGCTAGGTAGACGAGGAAGCGAGTGGCAAAGATCTATCAGAAGGGAGAGGAATCAAGAAAGGAACCAAGCACAAGACAGAGGTTGGTCTCCTTTGTTCCCCTCTTGTCTACTTCTCATAAAGGAAAACAAAAGTAGTTTTAGTTTGTTTGTTTCTAAGATAGCTACCAATCTTAGTGGGAGTAGCAACTCTGCATGGACACTAGATTTCCCGATAACACCCTGGCTCTCCCAACTCATTACTCAATTGCAGGTGGATCCGAATTCCACCAAGGGCTACTTGTGGCAGGATGATATTCTTCACTACAAGGACAGAGTCGTAATATCACCAAAATCCACCCTCAAAAGCCACATTTTGGCATAATTGCACTCATCCCCCATTGCAGGACATTTAGGCTTTCAGAAGACATATGCTTGCACTAGAAGGTCATTTTTTTGGACAGGCATGAAAAAGTACATCCTTACTTTTGTAGCGGAATGTGATGTTTGTTAATGCCACAAAGGGGAGACAATCAAAGCACCAAGAACATTACAACCGTTGCCGATCCCAACATCTATATGGACAGAGGTTTTTATGGATTTCATTACAGGTCTTCCAAAGTCAGGAAACAAGTTGGTCATCATGGTGGTTGTGAACCAACTTTCTAAGTATGCTCATTTCTGTGCCCTACCCCACCTGTTTACACTGACTTTGGTCACTCAATATTTCATGGATCAGATCTTCAAATTGCATGGCATGCCCACTTCTATTATGTCTGATCGTGACCCGATCTTCACCAGTAAATTTTGGTAGGAACTCTTCAGGCTGCAAGGCACCCAACTAAAACTCAGTACTTCCTATCATCCACAAACGGATGGTCAAACTGAGGCCGTCAACAAATGTCTGGAAACCTACCCTAGGTGTTTCACTTTAGAAAAGCAACATCTATGGGTATAGTGGTTGCCTCTAGCTGAATGGTGGTATAACACCAACTATCATGCCACCACCAAAGTGATTCCCTATGAAGCAGTTTATGGTCAACTCCCTCCTTCCCCTACTTCTTATATCTAGGGGTGCTCCAAGGTATAAGCAGTGGATCAACTCCTAGAAAACTGCACAACCATGCTCGCCCATCTTAGAGAGAATCTTCATCAAGCTCAAAATTGCATGAAGCAACAGGTAGATCAGCATCACTCAGAGCGCCAATTTCAAGAAGGGGATTAGGTATTTTTGAGGCTGCAACCATATAAGCAAACTTCACTCAAAGACAAGGGTTGTCATAAACTATCTCCAAAATTCTACATACCATATCAAGTACTTAAGCACATTGGAGAAGTGGCCTACAACCCAGATTTGCCACCCATTGCAAAAATACATCCACTTTTCCATGTCTCATGCCTCAAGAAAGTGATTGGGAACAATTGTAGAATTCAAACCAGTCTACTTGAATTGGATGAAGAAGGGTCAATCTGGCTCCAACCTGAACAAGTCCTAGACACACGAGAATGGCACCTGCGTGGCCGCATGATCAGGGAAGTTCTCGTCAAGTGGAAAGACACCTCTCCAGAAGATGCAACCTGGGAACTAGCCACTATTCTTCAGCAGTTTTCATAGCTTCAACCTTGAGGACAAGGCTATTCTTAAGGGGGAGGGCATGTTAGGGTCCCACCCTAACCCCCTTATTCATGTAGTAGGATCGACTCATAGTTATAGTTAAGTAAGGAGTCAATAAAGCCCATATTAATAATTGTAAGTGGTTAACCCGCAATTAATGACGGGACCATAGTTAGTTTCAAATGGGCCATGGTATTAGATAGATGGTATTAATAAGAACCATGGTATTGCATGTATGAGTCATATATAAAGGATAGAGACTCCCTGCGAGGAACATCATGTCTTATTTTGTAATCAAGCTCTTCTCTATTGGAGGTTGCCCCCTAGAAGAGGCAAGTGAACATTGCTTTTTGAATAATAAAATACTTGCTGTTGTTTCTCACTATTCTATGTCTTGGGTATATTTCTTCGCATATTTTGTATTCTGGTATCGTCTTGCAGGTTAAGAGCATAACAAGGACTCATCAAAAGACTACGATAGACAAAGACAAATTATTACATCATGGGTATTTATATGACCTTTACATCGAATGATATACATGACATTTATAATAGGGACCAAATATCTAAACAAGACCATGATGGTCATCAGCAACTATCAAACACCATGTATGATCTGCACCATAAGCATCTGTCAACAGCATCCAGACCAGCAACCTGTATATGTCCATCATTAGTTATGACAGTGTAAATATCATCAACCTATGACAAAGTATGTCGCATATAGATATCAACTAATCCTCTTGATCTGATCAAGATCAACTTGCTTCATTTCCTTAGTAAAAAGAGCCTTATCATAACCTTCCATGAATCAACTAAGCATATGTCATATCTCCAAGCAATAGCACAACATCATTCAAATCATATCATGTGTATGTGAAAACACCATAGTCATCATCTATGATCATAACATCATCATCAAGAACTGCATGATCTTTCCACAAGAACCTTCAATATATCAACCAGGGAACATCCCACATCTAATAAGAATCAACATATGTGAGTATCAACCTATCATCATAAGATAAGAACTCATCATCATTACGTGACTAAGTAAGCCATGTCTTCGAATATCCATGTCTTCAAATAGCCATGTCTTCATGAGACCTACAATAACACCATTCTCTTGGCTAACCAACAATATTTATCAATATGCAACTTAAGTAATCTTTCATGTATCCAACATAATGTGTATCCATCAATTATGTATCTAGCGAACCATGAGCACATGGTCATTTGTCCATCTTTCTTGATACCATCAATAGCAACAATCCTCAACGATGTGAGAGCCAAGAATTATAGGAATCATGTATCATAACTACACCATAGGATGACACAACATAAAAGAAATGAGTGGCTTATCATCAAATGATGAAGTTTTTTACTCAAGTTTTGTACTTCTCCTTGTCCTTATGAAGATCATAATGTAAGAAACATATATGTACTGTATGCATCATCAAAAAGTCATCCACAATCATCCATAAATCTGATCTGAACAACAAGTATCATATGAGATTTCATCATGGGCAACTCATAACCGTAACATTGCAAGATGTATCATTTAAACTCTTTACCCACATAAGCATCATCATCATTGATTAGGTACCAAAGACTTCTAAACATAATGCCAAAAATGCTTTATCATAAGCATAGCATGTTCTCCCCCTCAACCTGTTCCACTTGTTCACTGTTAGATCTAATCATTAAATTTATCAGTAAGAAATATCAAGACATCATCATGAATCAAATATACATCAAGTCATCAATCATAAAGACTGAAAAGATAATTTAAGATTGTATGAATCATATCATATCATTTTTTTGAGTCTGTCCCACTTCTTCTTCATTAAACCAACATATATGCGATTGTGCAGCTTCGAACTCGTGTATATACACGACTTGTCTTCACGAAACTTGCGTATGGGATCTAGAACACTAAAGTTTCACACTTTCAGCTCCCCCTGAGTTTTTTATGTATGTACACTGTGTCATGCCAAATTTTTTTGACTGTACTTCCTTCTTCCATATCTTCGAGTGATGATGTTTTCTCCTTTTGGTATGGTGCTCAAAATTTTATCATGCGTTCTTTTGCTATAGGTCCAAATTTGTTACATGCATAACATCTTACATGTTTCATATTCCTTCTATAGCAGTCAATGGCTTTGTGACCAAACATATTTCAAGAAAAACAATATCCCTTAAAGTTTCTGGAAGCTGATGATCTTTCTGTGTGATGGTCTTGAACCATTCAACTTCTGCATCTTGTTGCAACATGTCCAAAATTATGACATATAAAACATTCAACATTATTCATTTGAGGAAATAACCAGCTATCACTTCCACAGTTAGGAGTAAAGTATTTTCTTTGAAGAATTTCTTTCCTTGGTTGTTGATGGGGTTGACCTCTCATCTCCTTGTTGAGCATTTCAGATTTTTGCATTAGAGTTCCTTGCCTCACCTTGAGAGCTAGATTCATGAAAACCAAGACCAGATTTGATGGCAAGAGACCTTTGACTACTAAGAATATCATCCAAAATCTTAGTACTATCTTGAAATTGTAAAGGCTTATCCTTTTATTCTAATTTACCTTTTAGCATAGTTACCTCAACCTGATATTCTCTTCCTTTTCAAGATATTGCTTCTTCATGATTTGTTCAACTTTTCTTCCTTCTTCCACTTGCTACCTTAATTTGAGAACTTCTTTTTCTTGTTCTTCAAGATCTTGGAGTATTTCTTCATTCTACATATTTGATTTTTCAAGATCTTCTTTTAGAGAGAGGATCTTAGCTTCAACACTTTCATAGTAACTAGATCTATCTTTAAGTTTCTTGATTGTTGTGCTCCTTTTATTTACTTAAATTCTTAATGATGTCACTTCATCCTGCAACTTTTGACATTGTTCTTCCTTTTCCTTGTACTACTTTCTTACTTTGTTTCCTTCCTCCAGTTGAGCTTTTAGTCTGGTAGCTTCTTCTTTGAAGGCGCACTCCCTTTTTTCCAATAGATCTTGTTGATCTTTAATTTCGTCTTTGAGTTTTTTAAATTGTGCCTCTATTTGATATCTTTCTCTTTCTCCCATAAGAGAAAATTTTGTTGTTTCACTGTCACTTTCATCATCTTCAAATGAACAGAGAAATGTATCACCAGAGGATACCTGATAGTTCTTTTGCGTGTTCATCTTCATTCTGAGGTGATTCTGAATCTGAATAGTTGCTTCCACATAATCCCCAATCATCTCTCCCACTGTCATAGTTCCTTTGAGATGCCTTCTTCTTTTGAGGTTCTTTCTTCTTTCCCATTGTTTCTACGGATCTCATTCAAGCGATCAAGCTTCTACCAAAGGACCTACTCTGATACCAATTGTTGGAAATAATACTGAGAGGGGGGGCTGAATCAATATTTGTAAATCAATAACTTTTTCATTTCCATAATCAGATTTATAGACACTACTTCAGTGAAGGGAACTCGCGTGTGCACGCAACTGTTATTAAGGAAACCAACATATATCTAGTGGACTTATGATTCAGTCAATTCATCATATGTTGATCTTTAATTTGTGCATCAGTACTTTATTAAACATTAAACAGTAACCATGTGCAGTTAATAACAGAATGAACCAACACACAGAAGCAACACAAATGAACACCAAGATTTAAGGTGGAAACCCAATGTGGGTGAGAACCACCTGCAGATTTCATCTCTGTCTTCTTTTAGTAACAAGAAAATTTGTTTACAACATTGTACTGGTGTAGACTCATACCAGTATGCAGGCTTCTACCTGCAGAAGGTTACAACCTTCTCTCATTCTCTAGATTCTACTTCAACGGAGCTACAACCCCCTAGCTCTTGTACTAGCTGATATGTTTACTAGTACGTAGGCGGCGACCTATAGAAGGCTATGACCTTTTTTCTTCCTCCAGGGACCACGTTTCATAAATTTTTAGACTGGATGCTCCTAGTACACAACAATACACATGAAGGCCTCGTTCCATCCAATTTTCATATGGGACCCATCAAGCACATTGAAGCTTATAATTAATCACCATTGCAATACAACCATCAAATACATCTACATCAACCAATCACTAAAACTCAATCATCACTCTCTGAATCAACCAAACTCAATCACTTACTAACAACCTTTGAACCTCTAACACAACTGAATCAACCATTCATTCATACTTAATCAACTTCAACTAGAACAGATAGATCACTATATCTAGTACACATATCTGAACCCTAAACACTACATCATCATTTAGAACCAGTTGTAACCTCAAAACGATGTATAAGAGTGTATATGCTACTTGGAAGAGCCGAACCAGTGTCTATACACAGCTTAACCAAAGCGAACTAGCGTATAGATCTACAAATACTTACTTATCACTTCGTTTCACTTCTCAACTTCAGACATACCCAGATCATAACACATAAAGGATAAAACATGTGTTAGCAATTAGATCTAGCCCATCCATTATCAGATGACATAATTATAAGTCGTTATGATCTTGATCCATCATTAGATCCCATCCATCATCATTGAAGCAAATCACAATTAATCAATCTTAACATTCAAAACACTATCACCAGAATGCAGTCACCAGAACGTAAAACATAACTCAAAACTTTCCATCAACAACCAGAACTAACTGAAACTTCAAACATCATAGTTCACAAGGTATATGCTACTTCGATGTGTCAAACCAGTGTGTATAGATGCTTTTACCGAAGTGAAAGAACATACATCTCTGCAAATACTAACTTAAAACTTCACAGACATTCTAGACTTTAGTAATACCCAGATCATATCATTTACAGAATAAAACATGCATCAGTATTCAAATCTAGACTGTCCATGATCAAAACCACATAATGATAATTCATTTCAGGCTTTATGATCCCAATCCATCAACCATCATGAACAACATAGGCGCATCCTTAGATCAGATCAAACAAAGCATCAGAAGCTCATAACCTACATATATGATCTAACACTTCATAATATATTCAATACTTGCACACGCTGGCCTAATGATCTTCTCCTCCTTATATAGTTTTAGGCCTTTCACAATACCTCGGACCAAAACCACTTAGCACCAATACCTTGGACCAAATACCTAGGGTCAATACCTCTGACCAAATACCTTGGATCAATACCTTGGACCAAAATACCTTGGACTAGATACCTCGGACCAAAACCTTGGTTTTCCAACATGTACATGCTTTTCCTTCTATGAAAGTGCATGTATACGTATACACTCCTTTAGTTCTGTTAAATTGCATGTATACGCTATTTTTCTATAGTGAACCTGTGTATACAACTTAACATACCTAAACATGTCCTTTTTATTCAACTTGTTGATTCTGATCTGTAGTCCTTTGTTCCTTCATCCTATTCTTTTATACCATTACTTTGTTCCATCTGAATAGACTCGTTATAATGTGATTTTCCAATACATTACTTTTGAACTGATTCCCTTGAACTACCCTGCATTTTGTCACATTTGTAAATACAACTACCATGCATTCTGTCATATTTGATATCTCTCCTGTAGATTCATCTAGTTACCATATACAAGTGAGTTGTTCTGCTATAAGTGGGCTGCCATCAAGTACAACACATACATCATAATTCCAATAAGTTCCACTCCCAATCTAAAATCCATTGAAACACCCCAGGCTCCTCATCACTCTCTCACACACATTGAAAATTAATATGATTTGCACATGTTACAACCTCCACTAGAATCTCACGATCCTATATCTCATGCATTGAAGGACTCATACGTAGCAAGTCATGCTAGAAAGAAAAAGAAAAATTTGTCTTCCTTATGTGTGGTTTCTCATTTTAAAATATCAAAAGAGTGTGTATGTTCGTCATCTGCACACAATGCGTTGTCACACCATCGTACGTCCACAATGTTTTTGTATTACACTTTTACTCTTTTCTTTTCTGTGGATACATTCAAACTTCGAGCATGTTGGTTTTCCCTGTCTTATCTTTCTTGTGTGCTAGTTTACTTGGATATCTATCTTGTCAACCATGCCTTCACTTACATGGGCCACCCAATGCACTGGTGGTTGCGTTGGAAATATCACTTGATGTGAGTAGGCCTATGCACTGTTTAGTTTAGGAGTAGGAGGAGTGTTGGTTTTCTTAATTTTCTTTCATTTTAATTATGTCCTTTTCTTTGTTTGTTTATATGTTTTGCACCCTTATGTTTAGCTTCACGTGAAACCTTGTTTGGCTCCTGAGGTAAGCAAGGTGAAGTATAAGAGGACTTGTACAACTATCAACAATTGATTATATATTGTCCTCTCATTTTATGAAGAGATTGTTGTCTTCAGTCAATGATACCTTGATGGAAAATACATTCTGTTCAGAGTGAGTCTTGGTGAAAACACAACGCTTGCACCTTTAACTAGTACTACCTTCTCTAATTGGTTTTTCCATATTCGGTTAACCCTTTTCAGCTCAGTCAAGTAGAGTAAGCGGAGGGGGAAAACATAACATGTATTTCAGAGATATATATAACATACTTCTATGAAGGGACAACCTCTTATGCTCTCAATAAGTCGGGATCCCTCTTCCACCTCATGAAATAAATAACTGCCTATGCACAGTTCTCTGAAATTGAAAAATAAAGAAAATGAAAAATAAAATAAAGGCAAAATAATAGAAAGACTTCCTACGCAAAGAGGTGAAGAAAGAAACTCCTCTGGGTTACTATCCAAGCTCATTGGTAGTGGAGTGATGCTTGTGTTCTTGAAGTGACTCTGTCAGGTGTTGGCTTGTTGGGGCCTGGCCCAGGTTCAGAGGTGATTTAGCCAAACAAATCCCAGTACTACTGGCCCTTCCGGCAATAGTCCATGGAGCGCGGATTGAGGTCTCACTCGAAGTAGTATGGGAGGGTGCTAGAACCACGTTTCCACACCCTAGGGATGACTAATGAGTTCAAGTGGTCCGCGGTTGGACCCTGCATGCACATCGCTATGCGCACTTACCCGTACCTCTCAGCTTGAGATGCTACCTTCACGTAGCCCTACTCAGGGGCTGAATGTTGTTATTACCCAAGTCCTTACTAGTATTCCACTGTTAGCTGATTAACTTAGCCTATTTGTACACGTTAAGTTATACTTGGAAATATAAATCATTCATATAGGTGTGTGGAGTAAATGAACAGTATATTTGCAATTTATATCAAACATGTAATAACCTAAGAACATAGATAGAAAATTAGGATAAAAATTCTCTTTATTATTTCCTTCCTCGGTTATAGACTCGACTCCACCCTACGCACTCAGCTGAAGGGGTCCGCACACTCAGCTGCAGAGCCTTCTCCTACTCTATGACCCAAGACACACTTAGACACTTAGACTCTTGCTCTTCACTTCTACTTTCTTCATTTGTTCTCTTTTACACTTAGAGCCTCGCTCTATTTATAAAATCCCATGGTCTGTGGACCATGCGTAGGCTGACATTATATTACAAGACTAGGGTGGACAACCCTGTGACTCTATCATACATTTCGCGCTCTCCGTCCTCAATTTGTAGAGTCTTTACAACAATATTGGGTCAAAAATTGGGCTTGGATCCCCAAAACATGCCTTGGGGGGATTCCATGCCCAACAGGCCCCCAACATAAACATCGCGACTCACCCTTGAGTCAATCGATCGGCGCGGTGATCTTGGTGCAGAGTCCCTCCAATTGTTCTCAAACTGTACTGAGATCCACAGCGCACTGAGTTGCTGCTTGCTAAATCTGTTGCATCCACTATTTTGAGACCTTTGTGTCTGGCGTACTTCTCTGCATCTGTGCATGCATCCCTTGTATGTGCGTGAGCTTCCCCTCAATATTTGCCATGATAGTGAAGGCCTCATCAATCTAAGGTTGGATGTGCACTTTGAGAACTGCCTCCTTGTGTCGCGTCACATCCACCTGCTCCTTTAGTGCCTTAGCCTGCTGCATATTGGAAAGCCGCTAGGTGAGGACCACTATCTACGCAGTTCCTCAGACACTATCATATTGTTGTTGGAGTTCTCGTGCTTCTGTTTCCAAGCACTGGATGTTGGGGTCCTCCTGTAGAGTCGTGAGAACCTCAAGTGCGTCTTCCAGCATGCTGGTGCAGTCTCGCACTACACTTCCCATTTCCTCCAATCCCGCTGTGATAGTGCTAGCACATTGTTCTCTGACTTCCGAGGGAGTGGAGGGTTGTGCCTTTAACCATAGCTCGGTGATCTGAAGATTCAGCTGGAGCTAAACCTTGTTCATTTCTTGCCTAGCCTCATAGACTTCAGTTGCTAACCTCTAGATCCACACTTCTACTAGTAGATCTATTGGGATGGCTAGCTCTGGGACGCGTTGGCAAGTGTCGTCTACCACCTGCACCAACTGTTGATTCTGCGACACCAATTCATCGCGTTGCAAATTGAGTTGTTCCATGTTTATATTTTTCTCGCTGAGAATTTGGATCGCACAGCTCTCCCTAGCGTTCAGTTCTGCCATTATCCCATCCTGTAGCAGATACAATGTCTCATGCAGAAGGGTAGCCAAATTAAGGCCAAGGCCTTTCATCATGATAACCGAAAGTCTATCGGCCTCATTCACCGCTACTAGGGCCCCTTTCGGTAACACTATTATGTTTTCCATCTATGCGTGCAGCATTTTCTTTACTGCCGAGGTTCCTACTACGAGGTGGGTGGAAAGGGTACCCACTTGAGGGGGACGCACTTGTAACTCCTGCAGCTGCTCTCTCAGGGCCCCCAACATAGTTTGGTGCTCCTACATAAAATCTTGAAGAGAGTCATTTGTGACATCGCGAACCATCTTGCTGATGTCATGGACATCACCTTCGGTCAAGGTGATCAGGTCAATGGCAAATTTCGAGGCCTTGACCTTCTTCCTCAGTCTTACTCGCTCTGTCGTGTGTGGGTGCTTCAGCTGTTTGGGCATGGTCCTTGGGTCTGCGTTCTCTTCTGTTGTTTCTGCTTCCTTTGCCTCCTACCCCTGCGAGGGTGTTTCTTGGCCCTCACCCACCTTTGCGGTTGCTTCCTTTGTTGTTGCTACTTCTATGGTCTTTTTCTTCTTGGCGGCTTTCTGTGCTGCTTCCCACACTTCCCTTACCTCAGCTACTATTGTTTCCTTTTTCCTTTTCTGAGCCAACTATGTGACGCGTAGCTTGGCATCATTCTTCTTCTTCTGCGCTACCACCCTCTCGAGTTCTACAAGATCTGTGGTGTGCCATTCCAGAGACCATGCCTCCAAGACAGTGAAAATGGCATTGTCAATGGCTACAAAAGGTATCTTCATCCACTGCTTCATCGGATCCTTGCACCCCCAGATAAAAATGTTGTGCATATCAACTTTAAAGTCTGCAAAACTCTGTAGACTGTTGTACACCGTGGGTGACAAGTGCAGCTTTCGGTTGATCCACATCTCGATGTTCATCTCCATGAGCACCCAGAATATCTTGGTGTGGGGTTCCTCTTCACATCCTTCCTGGCCTAGAGTGAAGCATACTTCGCGGCCTCTGGTAATTCTCTGTCGATGCTGGGGAATTGACCGTCCTCCGACAGTTCTCTTGCTATGAGCATAATGGATAGCAAAATCCATGCATAGTGGAAGGTTTTACCCTGTTCTTGGGCTTCGCAACAATTTTTCAAAAATTCCTCGTAGAGGAAGTCAGACTAGTTGAACTGGACCCTCTCCATTCACTGCTCAGCCAGTGCAACCACCAACATTAGTACCTCGTCAGCGAGGATTTGGGTGGCCACGTGGACTGCTTTTTCCTTGATGTTGGAGATGGCGTAGAGCCTCTTCTTATTTTCCAGCTTATACCTTGTTTTCATGGCCTTTGCAAGGGCCAAATCACTTCCCTTTCCTTCGGCTATGGTCGCGGGGTCCTTTCCTTTGTAGGGGAGCCGAGAAACGTAGTGAATTGGGTCTACTGTGATGGATATAGGATCCTCCAGCCATATATACCCATCATGCACTAGGAATAACAGCTGCCTGATGACGAAAATGGTGATGGGAACGCGGTGGAAATGCGGTACCCATAGTAAGTTCAGCAACTCGGCCTTTTCCACACCGCACAACCACTTCCGTGGCTCTAACATTGTCACCACCCCCGCAATGTTCTGCTTCATGAGTTTCTCGGTCTCTAGGTGAGGGAACTTCTGGCAGTTAGCAAGGTCCCAATCTTCAAACTTCATGGTTGGCACACAGCCCAGGTGCATGCCTTCAAACACAATATCGTCTGGGAGGAGTGGGCTTTGCAGTGAAATCATGGTTTCGTCCAGGTCCTTTGGCACTTTGGTCTTCCCTTTTCATGGAGGGACATATGTGGGTAGCTTTGTCATAGAGTGTGTAGGTGGAATATCCTCCTCCATGTCTTCGACTTCTTCCTCTATAATGATAAGGGCCTACAAAACTTCTTCTTCCTCATCTATTTCTATCGTGACAGCTTTCCCTTTCTCTTCCATTAATAATTTGTTGTGCAGCGGGTTCCTCGGGGACACGTGTATGGGGGACATTGCTTGTTTATCCTTCTTGGACCGTGGTGCAATGATTTGTGGATTTCTGCTACAACCCTAATGCCTTCTGGAACATCTTCCATAGTTAGGGCCTACATGGCCTCATCGGCGGTTACTTCTTCTATTCCCAAACCATCCTTAGTTTCTGTCATCGTATCTAGGCTGTATTTTGTCACTTGCGAACTCAGGGGCTTAATTATCACTCGGCTCTCAATTCTCAGTGCTCTGCTCAATCGCTCAATTCTCAAATGACAAAGTGTTGTTTGTTGGTTAGCTCATTGTGTTTTATAGCGACTTTTGAATTCAAATTTGATCGTTCCCCCCAATTCCGGTCCATTAATGCTTTCTTGGTGGAAAATTTTTCCCAATCTTGCCCATAAATCACGTCTTAAATTCCCACTACCTACTCCATTTGGCCTCAATTCGATCATCCCATCATGAAAAATGACTTCAACGGTTACTTTCTAGCCAATTTGTGCAGCAGCACAGTCCCCAGGCGTGGTTGCGGAGCTTGTGATTCTCTGCTTCTACATGCATCTCCAACATCACGCAACTCATGGGCAGGATAATTTATAGTCCCACATCCCTTCCAAATTCCTGGAGTGCTAAGACTATCCTTTTCTTGGCTAGTCAGGTGGTTGCACCACCTGTGTAGAGCGCCATTCTATCCTCTATCACGGTTAATGGAGAATCCCTACCTCCCATGGCTACGCACTTCCTCATTTGCAA
Organism: Pinus tabuliformis; assembly: GCA_031772625.1. Classification (NCBI taxonomy): domain Eukaryota; kingdom Viridiplantae; phylum Streptophyta; class Pinopsida; order Pinales; family Pinaceae; genus Pinus; species Pinus tabuliformis. The sequence continues at coordinate 489,158,136 of CM062818.1, forward strand.
TGTGCTACCCTAGTCACTACGCTTAGCAATATGCGGTCCAAGCCAAGGCATCAAACTAACCAATTTATGGTGATAGTTCTCAAGCTTTTCAGTATGACCGTATGCACCTTGTCTTATCATCCTAGTGTTCTTGGCGAGAAACTCTTCCTTTATCTCATCTTCCAGCTTCTCTCTCTTAACTGTACCCTTTCTTTTTCAAGTTCACGAAGTCTAAGATTTCCCTATTGGATTTCTTCCTTAAGTCTCATGTGTACTGCCTCTTGCGGCTATGTGATTACTTCTTTCCGGGCTTTGCGAACCATTGTATCTATGGGTGCTATCATGCACAGAATAGGCTTTACCTGCTCCATAGGGATTACAACATCTGCTTCATACTTTAGCGTTAAAAGTGCCTGCGTGGTCAGAGTTTCAAAAATGGTCTGATAAGCCCATAGAACCACCGGTACGTGCAAGTCCCAGTCAGTGCATCTCACCTAGTGGATCGTGTTCAATACTTCACATACTTTGTCCAAGACTTCAACACAGATAATATTTGGTGTGCTAGGTTTTACCATACTTCATCGTTTGTGCCATCTTCTTGCCCACTCCTGCTTGTTGGTCCCATTTCCTATCGTGAGGACGGTGTGCGTTCGTGCATGTTATGTACCATACACCTGTACCCATTGAGAGAGGTGTGTGCGCAAGCTATTTTTTCCATCATACCCAGCTTTCATCCTCGTCTGAGGCTTTTCAAATCATATGAGCATCATCCTTCTACATTCATGCCAGTCCTCAACACTCCTTTGATGCGTACCCACCATCTTGTGGGTGTATCACGCAGTGCCCATTTCAGAGCGTCAAAACTTTGTTGTTCTGGTAGTTCTCTTTCAAACTTTTTCAAGAAATCGTCTACCTTGCTCAACCCATCATACATATGCATATCTTTTACCTTTGTTGTCACGCAGAGCAGTGATCTTACCATCATGTTGCAATTGAGCGTGGTTACCTTGCGTAACCAGTTCTGCCATCGTTCTATTTCCTCATCTGAATCTATTGTGCAGGAGCTTTCATGCTCCCACGAAATCCTGCCATCCAATATTGGATTCACCCAATCCTTCTCCCGTGTCATTATCTTGTAGATACAGTCTAGATCACCGTCACTCTCGTCGTCACACATTGGCTCTGTGTAGTGCAATACTTCTGCAGGGTCTAAAGGTACCACTATGCGTAGTGACTTTTTCTGAAAAACCATCTTGTGCTTCTTTAGATTTATTACTCCATTCATGTCAGTGGCCCAATCTATTCCTAATAGTGCAAGTAGGGATTGTTGTCATCGACAATCTTTATCACTTGAAAATCTGGAAGTGCGCTCACACCTTCGATATCTACCATTATTCCCTACAATTTTCCCATCGGTAGGATCTTTTGCTAGTTCTTAATTCACAATTGAATAGGAGACCATTGCAATGTGGTCCTGCCCATGCGCTCCCATGTCTGCGTTGGCACTATGTTCGCGTCTGATCGTAGATCTAGAATTACTTGATCCATTTCATATTCCTCGATTTGCATAGTCAATCTCATCTCCCTTCCTGTTCGCATTGTGTGCTTCTCGAGCTTCAAGACTACACGCAGTTCTCCAGACCCAACGCACCTAGTAATGAGTTCTTGTAGGCCCTTCATAGCCTTGTTGTCATGCAACAACTTCATGCATGCCTCCAAAAAGGTAGTGAGCATTGATGTGTCCATCTCTGGTTCTATTTTGTCTTTACTTCTTGAACTGGAGGCCTCCGTGAAGCTCTTCTTAGCTTCCATGAATGTCTCCTTTGTGTGCTCCAAATTGAACTTTGGTTCCTTTGTGGGAGCCTTTGGAATCTAGGCACTCTCTTTGGGCTACTTGCCCTTGTCATCTCCTATCGTGATATCGCTTCGGAGCACAAAGTTTACATTTAGGTCCTCTTCGTGCGGCTCAGAACTCATCATTTGTAGGTTCTGAGTGGGGGGGGCTGGAGTGTTCCTTTATCGTGCAACCTCGCTATCAGTGTGGGTTAGTCCTCTGTCTCATGATTGAACTGGGTACAATATAAACATGATGCTCTTGTTATATTTGTACAATTTCAGGAATAATGCGCTAGCCCTCCGCAATTGTAACAAATCAGCTGTCTACGACCCCTTCCTGGTCCCATTCCACCTCGACCTCGTCCGCGCCCCTGAAATCCAATGTGCGCCATCCCTGCATTTTGATCAAGGGCTCGTGTTTCAGTCTGAACTCTGTAGGTAGGAGTCCGATCCATCATCAGTTCATAACTTCTACAGGTGCGCTCATCATGGACTACCAACCTGCAGAAATTACATAACAATTGTTGGGACGTCTGCGTATACTTTTGTAATAGGTGCCAGTTGTCTGTAGCATGCTTCCATCCTACCTGACAAATTACGCACCATAATGTAGGCGCCACACTCATTCCTTCTTGTGCCTCTAGTCTCAATGGCATTGGCCCTCCTCTCACCAGGCAGTTCACGAAAATTGGACAATGGTCCTTGTCATGTCCCTATCCTTTTCACTTTATGTACCATACCTCCTCGCACACTTCTGGGCAAGTTGTCCTATCCTGTTTCAAACTCTGCATCTCCAGACACAAGTTTTTCAACTTCATGTGGATCTGTTGGACTCCTAGACTAGGATCTTGTATTGGCGTCTCATGGAGTCTCATTGCAATCTCCAAAGCTTTGCCTTGAGTGGATAGATTTTTCTATGACAGTTTGGTCCTTACATGTGGCATTAGTGATGCTAAAAACCATGGGCAGTGCTGCCCATCCATCAAGGTCATGTTGGCTTCATGAATCATACCCTTCAGTCTCTGATCCAGCTCCCAGGGGGTCTCGCCTGGAAGCATCACGATTTCCTTGAACCTGATAATCGACCGTGTCTCCGATTTTGGCATGCTAAATTCCTTGTTTAGCGTATCTTGGATATCCGCAATCCCTCCATTTGGATTTTCATTGGAATGCTTAATGTACCATGTCAGTGCATGATCCTACAATGTGCTTACCAATGTTGCCTTCTTTATATTGTCATCCATGACTCCTTTTGCTTCCCATACAGCCTTTACCATGAACCAAAATTGGTCCGGATCTTCATTCCCTACTCCTTTGAACACCAGAAATTTTATCGCGCTTGCCATATTGAACTGTGGTGGTGGAAGAGGTGGTGTGGGTGAACATGGTGAAACTGGTGGTGGTGTAGATGGGGTGGCATTGCATAGAATTCGTTGCCTTATCAGACTGATTGTACTTCTTGGTGAAACTTTCGCGAGCTCTTCCTCTCTTTCTCACTGAGGCGAAATCAAGGGGCTAGTTTCTATCTATGCGCTACCTTCATTTCTATAGATCCTCCCACTTCACATAGCCCAAAACATCAATTTATTTGCATAACCGCTTTTCACACGGTAGCATTTTAATCCAAGTGTTGAAAGCTTTAATGTACTTACCTCGCGGTCCTTTGAGGAAGCGTCGTTCCACCTCACTGTAGTTGATTGAAGTATCTACCGCTAACTCTGTGATAAACCCTCCTATAATTCGATTGAGCCAATGGTCCACAATGTGCGCGATCTTATCTTCCAAGGTTTCTAGTCTGTGCACCAACTCTGGAGTGCACACAATCGGTTTGTCATGCCTACAGCTTCCTTGACTATCTTCTAGCTTTGTGATCCCATCGTACAACTCAGAGAGGAAGGATGCAAAGAAAATTTTGTGGAGTTCCATATATAAGTATCCCTCTAACAATTGTTCCTTCGATACTCATAGATTCCTATTTTCCTATGCTGCAAACTCATGAATCTTTTTGTCCAGCCACTCTTCAATTTATTTCTTTTTCGGTTTCATGTGACATGACATCAAACATCTCTTATGTAGATCTCGATCCTGGCAATGGAACCATTTGTTGGTTTGTTGGGGCTTGACCTAGGTTCAGAGGTGATTTAGCTAAACAAATCTCAGTACTACTGGCCCTTTCGGCAACAGTCCGCGGAGTGCAGATTGAGGTCTCACCCGAAGTAGTATGGGAGGGTGCTAAAACCAGGTTTTTGCACCCTGGGAATGTCTGATGAGTTCAAGTGGTCCACATTTTGACCCTACGCGCATGTCGCTACATGCACTTACCCTTACCTCTTAGCCAGAGATGTCGCCTTTGTGTAGCCCTACTCAGGGGCCAAACATTGTTTTTACCCGAGTCCTTACTAGTATTCCACTGTTAGTTAATTAAATTAGCCTATTTGTATGCCTTAAGTTATACTTGGCAATATAAATCATTCATACATGTTCGCAGAGTAAATAAACAGTATATTTGCAATTTATACCAAACATCTAATAACCCAAGAACAGAGACACATAATTAGGATAAAACTTCTCTTTATTATTTCCTTCGTCGGTTACAGACTCGACTCCACGTTGCGCACTCAGCTGCAGGAGTCCGTGCACTCAGCTGCATACAACTAGGCCTCTGCACACTCAGGTGTAGAGCCATTTCCTACTCTATGACCCAAGACACACTTAGACACTTAGACTCTAGCTCTTCGCTTCTACTTTCTCCCTTCATTGTCTTTTACGCTTAGAGACTCACTCTATTTATAAAATCCCATGGTCCGGTAGGCTGACATTACATTGCAAGACTAGGGCGAACAACCCTATGACTCTATCATACATTTCACGCTCTACACCTACAATTTGTAGAGTCTTTACAACAATATTGGGTCAAAACCTAGGCTTTGAGCCCCAAAACATGCCTTGGGGGGATTCCATGCCCAACATTAGGGTACTATCTAGGCCTACTAGCAGTAGAGCAACATGAGAGATGAGACTAAAACTATGATAGTATGCATTACTTGTACATTAATATACCCCTCATCCCCAATCGAAACAACTTAGTTGACTTGGCTTAGTATGTGTGCTAACCGCTCAAGAGAATGGTATGGACTATATCTTTAACTCAAGCTAGTGAAGAAGCCATGACAATCAAAGAATGGAACAGTATTTCCAGAGGAGTTAGACTCATTTTACATGATACAAGGTCCATACAGAGAGATGGAGTTCTACCCGTGTGTCTCCAATGTTGTCATGACTACAATCACCCTCCAAAATGTTTCTGTTGCTTTGTCTTGGAGCTTCCCTCCTAAATATCTTAGTGGCTTCTCTTGCACTACTCAAGTATTCATGTTTTTAGTTAAGTTTATCTTTCGCTTTGCAACTTTTGTTTGCTTACTTTCCCTGCTGACTAAACACAAGCTGACCCCCCATGACTTGGTTTTCATTTGGTTCTTGTGCTATCTCGAAAAACTGCACAGTCCTAGAGGGAAGCCTACCTTGCTCTTAGGAATTTCACAGAGTAGCCTAGCAGCCTACCTTACTGTCAAGAATTGCGTAGAGTAGCCCAGTATTTGGCTATGCTCTCAGGAATTGTGTAGAATAGCCCAAATGTTAGCCTTTCTCTCCAGAATTCCACAGAACATCACGATAGTGAGGTTAGGCTCTAAAACTATGCAGATCCAGCTGACAGCTTGTCCTCTGTTGGAAAACTATGTAGAACATGAGAGGCATCTAGAGCCACTCAACCCAGGGATTATGTAGAAGAATTTCCTTAGCTGTTGTCTGATGCATGTGTTGGAAGGTTTCCTGGTTCCCTCTAGGACTATACAATATTTCCACGAAATGCATGGCAATGCTCCTGAAAAAGCAAGGAGCTAAGAGGACAAGCATTCCTCATAAATAGGGATCTTTAACAAGATTCCCAAAGGTGACACATTGCTATCTTTATAACTTTCTGCTAAGTGTTGCTGTTGTCCTTGATATCAAGCGTACGTGTCATGAACTCCATTTGATCAAATCTATGTAATGGATGCCTCTAGAGCTCACTTATGGATTTGATCATCAAGATCTAACTTCCTAGGGAGATCAAGGAGCCTTCAGAGAATTGTCATCGCTTTTCGAGGTGAGTTTTTCTTGTATCGCCTTTTGATGCCTTTCTATATCTTTTGTTTGTTTAGCTTGTGAGAGTGTTATTTCACTCATTTTGTTGAATGACGACTCATGTTTTAACTTTTCGATGTGTCGTTCCAGGTTATAGAATTCCTTTCTCAAGTGCTACATGAGTAATCCCATTTTTGGACCAACGGTCGTCGTTGTGGGGACTCCCTTCACATGCTTCATTTTCCTTTAGTTTAATCCATGGTGCACTCGTTTCAGGTGTATACATCTACACTTAACTATTGGCATTATGATACAGGTGTTGTCCTTGATGGCAACTTACTCAAATGACAGATCACAGTACTGCAGGTTAATAGCACAGAGTTACAGATCAAACTACACAAAATGTAGAAAGAGTGGTATACGTAGGTTCACCATTGACCAAGTCGCATATACATTCCAGTTCACTGTATACAAGTCGCATATACATACACACGAACTTTCACAAAAGGAAAAGTGTGTATACATTGGAAAACTAAGTGTTTGGTTCAAAGTATTTGGTCCATGGTATTTTGATCCATGGTATTGGTCCAAGGTATTGGGTCCGAGGTATTGACCCTAGGTATTTGGTCCAAGGTATTGGTCCTAAGTAGTTTTGGTCCATGGTATTGAGAAAGGCCTCAAACTATAAAAGGAGGAGAATATCATTAGGCCAAGGTGTGCAAGTATCGAATATCTGATGAAGTGTGAGATCTAATATGCAGGTTATTGGCTTATGGTGTTGTGCTTGATCTGAACCAAGGATGAACCTTAGCACTTGATGAAGGATATGATCTAATGTTGTATCAGGATCTTAAGGCTTGAAGTGAATTATCTTTATGTGGTTTGATCATGTATCTAAATAACTGGTGCATGTTGTAGTCTGTAAATATGATGATCTAGGTATGACTAAAGTCTGGAATAGTTTTTATGTTTAAATCATCATTTACAGATCTGTATGCATGTTCACTTTAGAAAAGGAGCATATACACACTGGTTCTGCATATCAAAACAATGTATACATCATAAATTTGATTTGCAGATTTGTACGCTGATTCGCTTTGAGGAAAGCGCGTATGCATGCAGGTTCGACACATGGAAGTAGTGTATACCTTATAAAATATGTTGTAGTTGCTTTTGTTTATTGTTGCAATTTTCTAGGTTCTGGCTTGGGTCCTAGTTACTGTATTCTGGTGACAACATTCTAAATGATTAGATTGATGGAGTGATTGATTGATTCAGTTGTGGTTGGTTCAAAAGGAGATTGGTTGATGCAGATATATTTGATGATTGAATGATGTTGTTGATGGTTCTAGTCTGAAAATTTATGAAACGTGGTCCCTAGAAGAAAAGAGAAGGTTGTAGCTTTATGTAGGCCGACACCTATGTACTAGTAAACATATTGGCTTGTACAAGATCTAGGGGGTTGTAGATCCCTTCCAATAAAAGTTGGAGAACGAGATAAGGTTGTAGCCTTCGGCAGGTAGAAGCCTGCATACTGGTATAAGACTGCACCAGTACAAAAATTTTAAACATAATTTTCTTATTATTAAAAGAAGACAGAGACGATTGCAATAGGTGGTTTTCACCCACATTGGGTTTCCCCCTTATATCTTAGTGTTTATGTGTGTTTCTTATGTGTGATGCATTATTCTATTTTTACTGCACTGTCTAATGAATTCCTGATATAATGATCAATGCATGATAATTTGGGTAAATCAAAAGATCTCTGCATATATGCTGGTTGCATTAACTATAGTTTCGTATACACACTAGTTCACTAAGCTAAAGTAGCGTATACAAATCAGCTTTGAAAATTAAATTATTGATCTGATAATACTAATTCACACCCGCTCTCAGTATTATTTCCAACAATTGGTATCGAAGTAAGTCCTTCAGAAGAAGCTTGATCTCTTAAAGGAGGATCCATCATCATGAGTAATCAAGAAAGCGGGGGATCCATTAGACCGCCAATCTTTGATGGGAGAAACTTTGTTTATTCGAAGGTAAGAACCACAGCTTATCTTCAATCTCTTGGAACAGATGTCTAGGAAATTGTGGAAGGAGGATATACATTTCCATCAGCAACTCCTACGGATACAACAGGTAAAAAGCAATATGAAACCAATACCAAGGTTGTCAATACATTATTGGGAAGTCTGTCACAACCAGAGTTTGTCAAACATATGTATCTCAAATCAGCCAAAGAAATATGGGACAAAATCATTCTAAGCTACGAAGGAGACTCTCAGGTAAAACGTGCTAAACTGCAAACTTTCAGAATTCAATATGAAACTCTCAAGATGCACAATGATGAAAGTATAGCTAGTTACTTCTTATGTATAGATGAGATTGTTAATTGCATGAAGAATCTGGGTGAAGAGATAAAGGAAGTTACCTTAGTTGAAAAAGTTTTAATATCCTTATCTGGAAAATTTGAATCAAAATTATCTGCCATAGAAGAAAAGCAGGATCTACACACTATTACTATGACACAGCTTCACAAAATCTAAATTGCCTTTGAGATGAGAAAAGGAGGTCCATCAGATATGAGAGAAGCTACATTTAAAGCTTCAGCAAAAGGAAAAGAAGAACTCAATGAATCGGGACATATTTCAGAAGAAGAAGAGGAAGCAAACTTTGTCAAGAAGCTTCAACGGGGTTCCCAAAGATTCAGAGGTAAACTACCTTTCAAATGTTTTGGCTATGGTAGAGTCGATCATTATGCTTCCAAATTTCATCATAAAGATAAATATGATAAAGAGAAGGGATCTGCAAAATGGAATAGAAAATAAAGTGCAAGTAAAAAGAGCTACCATACTCATGAAGATAGCGATGGTTTATCAAATAGTGATGAAGATGAAAATAGTAACGACTATAGACTTCTGATGGCTTATGAAGATGATGATTTCTTGGATGCTGATGAGCCCCAAAAATGGGTAACTTATTGGGCTCATTTTGACTATTATTCTCCATAAATCCACCATTCTTCAGAGTTAATGCATGCTTTTGAGTATATTTATGTTAATTGGATGAATGAGAATAGTCACTTGACCATGAAGGCTAATACTTGTTTATTGCAGATTTTTGGACAAGTTTTGGCCCAAGGTCAAGCATTTATGAGCCATTTGATAGCCAAATACGAGGGAACAAGGTTGAGGATTCGTAGGTGTCTCCTACACTAAATGTCCCTTCCTTGAGTTCTCCACCATCAGCTCGGAGTTCAGCAGCCCACCAAAGTTGATTTCCAAGGGAAGCTGAGCAGCTTTTGTGAAGTGGCTGAGTACTTGCAGTTTTGAGCAGCTAAGCCCCTTGAATTAAGGAGGACTATTGGAGGTCCTCGTAGTGCATAAGTAGGAAGGCTTCCAACCTTCATAGTTTACTTTATTAACATTTTGTTTTTTGCACTTTAGTGCTCCTCTGCCTTTTAGCTCATTTTGGACCTTCTGCTGTAAAACATTTTTTTGTGACATCGTTATTTTCTGAGTAATGGAAATCAGTTTCAGTTTGCATTAGCTCTGAGCTTCTTCTTAGGAGCCTGTAGCTCTTGGGGTTGGGCCCAACCCAAGTGCCAGGTCTTCCTCTGTGTACTGTTATATGTTTTTGTTGTCTTCATAAAATAATTTCTGCTAGTAGATTAAAATCTTGCTTGGTTACCTAGGTCATTTTTGATGATTGAAAAAGATTTTCATGTTTCAGAGTGATTTGATAGGTTGGCAACAGAAAATAACTTTGAAAAAGGCCATCAAGCAACCTTGGATCTCACCTCTCCCTCCTCGGGACCATGATATGAGACCAAGGTGTCCTTGCTGCCACAAAAACACTGTTCTTGCTTCTTCATGCAATTGATAGTGTTAGTTTCTCAGTTGCAAAAGTTGATACCAGATGCGATTACATGCTTAGATCCATTCTTGCTTGGTTTTCATAGTTATTTTACATGATTTTCTACCAATGAATTTCTGTTCATCATGGTTGCTGGTTCCTAGGTCAAAGTAGGTTAGAATAGCTAGATATTTGGTTTGCATGGTCTTTGTTTGGTTAGTTTCAAGAAATAGTGTGTAGAACACTTGTGATACCTCCCTGCCTACCCTTCCTCCATCAGTGCAACCTGCTCCATCCCCTAACTCAGATTCTTGCCTTTCGTTTGCCACATTTTCTCACTCTGACCTAATTTCCATATTTTTGTGCAACATTGCTCTATCCATCCTTGAACAAATCAAACCATCCTCATCACTTCTCAGCTTCATTTTCCAGGTCCTAGACCCCTTAACGTCCTTATACAACCTCCTTCTCCACTTTTCCACCTTTCTTCCACCATCAACCCTTCAAAATCCCTTTTCGGAACATCCTGTAGAACCCCTACAGACTTCCTGTAGAGGATCACGTGAGCAGTTTGTCGAGGTTTGAACACTGTGAAACTGTTTGGAAGGGTTTTAGGGACCCCTTAGGCCCTCTTCTTACCTTCCCAAACTCCTGCAAGCGCCTACCCCATTTCCTTTCTCCAATCAACCTTTGCACAGTTAAAGCACATGCACATATGATTTTTAGAAAATTACTCAAAAATACAAAAAGATGTTCCTTTTCAGATTTCACTGCAGAAGTAGCTTAGACACATGCACTTTACCTCCCCAAGAGTCAATGGCATCACTTTCTGTAGTTTCATCCTCTTTTTTTTGCACCAGTAGGGGTAGTCAGTAAACCTAGGGTTTGCTAGGGTTTGCATTTCCTTTCAGCTTTTAGCCTCTTTCTGCAAGTAGATTAACTTCCTTTGAGTTACTTTCATCCATCATAGTTAAAAGCTTCTTCTATGAGCTCATAGAAGTTGGCTTAAGCTCCTATCGGACTTGTGCCAGTTGATCCAGTGACATCCTACGGCAAGAGCTAGTACTTGTGCATATAGCACCGTCACTTCCAAGTTTGTTACGAGCTACCGGGTTGATAAAAGTAAAGAAGGGAGTCCCAGGAGTTGCAGCATTATTGCTGCAATACTGGAGCCCACCATATTTTTGGCGTTGTTGCCAGGGAAGCGTTAGAGTATTTTTTATTGTTGTTTTTCTTCTATTTTCTACTTCAATCTTCTATTAAGTAATTTATTTCAGCAAGCATAGAGTAGTTGTTTCATTTCCATCCTGCAATTTCATTTCCACAAAAGTAGATTAGACATTTCTTGCTTTCATTTCATTTCAGCAAGCATAGATTAGGTATTTTTTGCTTTCATAGATTGACATTTTAATTCCGCAATTTCAATTCTACAAGCGTAGATTAGCATTTCAATTTTGCAATTTCAATTCTGCAAGCGTAGCTTAGCATTTCATTTCAGCAACATAGATTAGTCATTTCTTGCTTTCATTTCAATTCTGAATTTTCATTTCAGCAAGATAGATTTTAGTTACTTGCAGTTCAATCTCTTTCATTTTTGCAGGTACAAGCAGAAAAAACACCAAAACTCCACCGAAAATATTCCATTTCATGCCTCGTAGGAATAGAGACAATACAGGGAAATTCTTACCCAACACCCCCACCACATCACTGAGTCACCCTTCTCTCTTCTTCGGTGGCAGTGATTCAAAAGAACCCATAGGTGAACCTCCAGAGATATATGAAGATCCTATAACAGAAGAAGAGCAAGAAAACATTCCTCTTGAGACCATGGCTGAACACAGAAACGGTATAGGAGATGAGGAGAGAATAGAAGGTGCCTTTCCCATCTGAGAAACCAATGGGGACATGAAAATGAAAAACATAAGTCCCTCATCCTTACCTCACTTCCATGGATTGACCACTGAATACCCTGATACCTTCCTGTTTGAGTTTGTTGTCCTTGTCGAACTTATGACTATGCAGAAGATGAGCAAAAGTTGAAACTCTTTCCCTCTACCCTCAAGGATGCAGCACTATGCTGGTTCATGGGGTTACCTGGAAACAGTGTCACAACTTGGTCTTAGATGTAGCAAGCCTTTAACAAAAAATACCGAGACTACTGTTGGTTGAGGGGAAAGTACCCCGAGGGTCCTTTGGGTTAGGACTCTACCAGACTAAAAATTGCTTATTCAAAGAAACACACACACAGCCATTATCTTTACTGTAAGCAAATTCTAATGTTTGGGGTACGTATCTAAGGTCCTACGTTCGAGAAGGCCTTTAGGGTCCAAACCCTTCTTGGAGTTCCCTTCTTCTCCTTTGACCTGTAAAGCAAACAAATCAAAGAACACAACAGTACATGGACAAATACTTATACACAAACCATCTTCATGTTATAAAGTTAGTTATAAAAATTTTTAAGTAACTACTTGCATAATAATTCAAGACAAGAATCTCATAAGCATAAAGAAATATTGTTTCGGGAACCAAGACGTGTTTCTTTATATAAAGGCAAGTAAAGTACATATAACGGAAAGATTTCACCTGAAACACCTTCAGCAGGCTCCAAGCAAAGCTTCCTCCCGGATTCGTTCCAGCCTCAAGCCTCCAACAAGAGCTCCTTCCAAGTCTTACTCAATGGTGATATAAAGGATGAATGATCACCAATACACATGGAAACAAGGGTTTCCTATGCAATATGGGGGAAGTGCAGAAAGCACCAAGGACTTCAGACCTGGTCTAAGGGAAAAATCTCAGCATAATAATCTTGCTCTCTTTTCTCTCTCCTTAGGCCTTCCCTTTGATGTCTTTTTATACCATCTCCAAAGTAGTTTTTTAGTTAGGAGTTGGTTGGGAACAGTTGGGCCACGGGCACTAACAGGTGATCAGCAGGCAAAACCCACGATCTCCGCCCGAAAATAAGGAATTATTTATTTTTTTAAGTGTTTTAATACATACACGCGGGTTGGGTATACACAGACCCGCGTGTACACGCGTTTAACTCAGGGCAATGTCGCGTATAGGGAATAAAACACTGTTTTTTAAATTTTAGGACCAGGTCTGGAAGGAGGGGTTGCCCTAGGCCATGAGTGCAGCATCACAAACCATATGAGTGGGATTTGGAGCTATAACAGATGCCCCCTAATGTATGAGGTCAGAAGGGGAACATGATGGCCGAAATATATTATGTAAGTACATGGAAAGGAACTCTGTCGAGAAACCGAGGAGGACTTCACCAGAATTCAGCCTGCCAAGCCACCAAAAGGAGATCAGAAAGAAACACTGTCTGAGGCGGGCATACCCATGCTCAGAAAAAGTAAAGCATGTCCGCATATCAAGTACAAGCGGATCCACTAAGTACACAAGTATAAAGGACTGGGAGATACATAATGGATCATCTGATCATAATGAGTAAGTACATGTCTGAATATCACATATAAGACTGTCAATGATGCTGAAAGATGCAACGGATCACTGATATCAAAGACTGATCCCAAAAGGTACCAACTGAACATGATGGAATAGGATGGTACTACACTGCAAACTCAGGTGCCAGCATATAGAATGTCGCCATGACTGACTACAACATATAAGGTGGAGTGGTATCAACTAGCAGCAACAGGAGCAACTGTCAAGTGAACCAATGAATGCTGATATAACCTGAGGTCTTCACCGACTGCCGTGGTACATTTCTACACCATGGGAATAAATGATCTGAAGTCGACCATGTGAGAAATCGTTTGATTACTGGTCATTGATGTATACTGTTAACAAACGCGAGACTACTCACCGATAATGATAATGAGCGTCAAGGTACCCAGTACAATCTAACAAGTGTGAATAGATGAGCTGAAGTCGAACACCTGTAAGAATCTATCAATCAGGAGACAATGATGGTTTCCCACTATCGATAGCGAGGAATCTGCCACTAATGATTGCAAACCCCAAGGTACTGCCAAATGGACTCTAGATCTTTGCCCCAGAGCAATGAGTCAGAGTCGATAGGGAAAGATCTGCTAGAAGGAAGGCATTAAGGCATCCTCCATCAATCTAGCGTGAGTGTAACCCGTAGGCCAATAATGTGGAAGGAATCGGACGAAAAAGATGTAGTAACCCAACCGAAGTACGTTTCCAGCGTACACAAGATGTGGCTAGCGCACGGCAGAAACCCTCTGAACCAACCAATAATGAAAGCCGACACAGAGGCGAGGTATCCACCAATAGGGTCAAATGGAAACCAAGGTACTGCACGAATCCCAATGTGTGATAATGTATGCTGATGTCGAACACAAGGGAAACCACTCAATCAAAGACCCATGATACTGATCGATGCTGAGCACAAGGTGACCTATCAATAATGAAAATAGGGCCAGGGTGCAGCTCTAGGCCTGTCCTCAGAGCAAGGTGTCGTCGTCGATAAGGACAAGACCCGCCAGCAAGAAGTCAATGGGGACCTTCTCAAACCGGCACAAGTAAAGGACCAATATAGCTGATGTGATGATAGACATGATACTGACAACCAGGGATGGCCGACTGAAAAATGAGTCAAGAGACACCGCAGAGAGGCCGACTCAGGCTAACTTCCCTTGAACAAAAGCACGACTCAATGTGACTATGTGGCAGCATATGATGACTCTGTATAAGTTCACCATGCAGAAGGCACGAACGAACCCTCCATATGATTGGAAGAGATAACCAATCGGGGGAGAACTGACTCAATAACAAGGTTATGGCATACCTAAGTCAAACTAAATCCCACCCATGCGGAGGAGACTTTGTTTTGAGTGCTTTGTTCAAGGGCGACATGACTGACTCTAGCTGCCAACAATAAATGGAAATAATGTCCCTGTTCCCACTCTTTTTTCGAATATTTATTTTTTTTGTCTTTTTCTGTTAAGCCGGAAAAAGAATAAAATAATGCTATAGTACAGTGGAAAGAACGAGTGTCGGTGAAACAGATGATCTAGTTCTTGGGAAAGGAACGTTCCTATGCTCAATGCAGGGAGGTGAAAACTGGTCAGTGACACTCAGAGGTATGTTCCTTCCACGGATCAGGGTATGTCAAGTTGTAGAAGTCAAAGGTATGCAAGGTTGATTTTGCAGACGTCATGGTCAAAAGTTGGCTTAAACACGAGTCCAAGTGAAGCCGGCTCTAGGCCAAAAGGTGCAAATGGTCAACATGTAATGCAGAAGTACAACTCGACACACATAGGAGCCTCTAGGGTATAAGGCCAGAACGAAGCGAAGAAGCAAAGAGGAATGAGTCTTGATCGCATAAGTCATGGCGAGACTACAGAGGACTCCCGAGCCTAAGGACGAAAAATCGGCATGAGTGCCAAGCGACAACCAGGGACTAACTAGGGCACCCATGATAAGGTAGGCTCTACCACACAAGTCATGATACTTCTAAGCAATGAGAAGGTTCCGCACCATAACTTGGTGGGGTCGACCCTAAGGCCAAATGGGAAAGGAAACTGATAAGTGCACAATGCAGGCGGAAAAACCTAACCTATATGCCAGTTTCGAGAACCAATACCTGTCAGAATGGACCAACCATAAACTTCCAAAGGAGAAATCTTTCAAGTTCTGTAAACATAAATAAGAACACTAGACGAGAAGTTAATGCATCCCACATATAAACTTCATGTAAAATCTTTGTGTTATAGAATACAAAACTTGAAAATGCATACCTCATATATACAATATGGTACAGGGAACCACGCAGCCTTGTGGCTTACGCATAATAGTTCTGTTGAACAAACCCCTTGCAGGGCTCAGGCCAAGGGCTCCTTTGGTAGTCATAACTCATGGCTTCAAAGAGTTCCTCCTGTGAAGGCAAAGCAAGATCTGAGAAATCATGAGAACTACAAGGATCAAAAGAGGAAATTAAAGTGTCCCATGTCCCTATAGGAAGAATCTCTCGGTCAACTGCCGGGACCAAGTCCCAAGAAGGAGAATAATAATTCAAAGGATCCTTCTTAGAATCGATTGAACATTGAGGATTCAATGCCACATAATTGACCCGTGGCGGGGTAGAGTCTACTTGAACACTTGGAACAAACCAAGGGGCATTCTGCAGTAAAGTCGAATTAGGGTGGTGATTATCAGATGCAAGCTGATCAATAGTGACAATATTCCCGTTATGAGGAAAGCACATTACTCGAAAGAGTGAAGACACCACAACATTCATAGCATAAACATAATCACGCCCAAGTAGCATATTAAAGTCTAAAGTGCTATCAACCACCATCATATCGATTAAGACAGTCTTCCCACCTAAAGTGATAGGCAATTGAGGAAGAACACCCATAGCTTCACCAGGCCTTCTATCATAGGCTAACAACTGACTCTGAGCTGTCAACAACTTTGGGGAACCCAAAGCTTTCCAAGTCAAAGAGGATATAATACTTGTATAGGATCCTTCATCCACCATACATCGATAGACATTTGTGGAATTCACTCTGACCTTTATTTGGAAAGGTGCAGCGGAAGGAAGACGAGGCTCAACAAGACTATCCCAATCAAAGGAAACACTCTTAGCACTTGGAGGGGGAACATTCGAAGTAACCGGAATGCCCCCTATACTAGAAGACTCTGTACTAGAGATCAAACAGACTCTTTTGTTAGGCACTTCACCCCCCAAAAGAGGAGTGTAATTGGCCAGCGATTGCACTGGCGCAACCACATTATCAACTAATGGTTGATGGGATTGATGAGAAACCATATCAGAGCTAGGAGTATAAGTACTTTCAGACTTGGACCATATCCTTTGAACCTCTGGAATACCAGGGCATAAATGAGTAAGATGGTCTCCCTTGCATATCTTACAAGGGAACTTAGGTTTAAAACTTCTACGTCCAGGTTTCTTATCAACCTCCATTCCACCAACATGACTAGCAGTGGTTTGTGGAGTGTCCTGAACATGATTTGCAGAGGTCGGTGACTCTTTGCTAGTATGACTCGCATTGACTAGACTCATGCCCCTAGCATGACTTGCAGCGGCTGAAGACTCATCTCCAACATGACTCGCAGAGGTTGAAGATGAAGTGCTAGTATGACTTGCAGTGACTAGACTTGTGCCCCTAGCATGACTAGCAGTGGCTGAAGGTTCATCTCCAACATGACTGGCAGAGGTTGAAGATGAAAGGATAGAATTATTCTTCTTCTTTGACTTCCTCTTTCTCCTCTTTTTAGATTTCTTGTTGCAAGAAGGAGGAGAAGAAGGAATCCCATATTTCTCTTTGAAAGAGGATGAACAGTTAGCACCCATGTGATGCCCTTGAAATAAAGCAGTCAATTGAGAAGCTTCAAGAGCATTTGGAATATTCAGAGTGGACCACAGCCAAACAGGTAGTCCAACATTCAACCCAAGAATATTCAAAGTGGCCATCAAGGGAGTACCAGCGTTTCCAAAGAAAGGAAAAGCACAAGGATCCCCTTTTGGGAGGGTACCTTGGTTGGTTTCCATAGGAATATTAGCCATATCTAACTGATCCAAAGACCCTTCCCTTACGGGAATGTAGAAATTACTTTTCAAGGAATATGGATAAGCAATCAAAACCTTTGCCCTTGAAGAGGCAACTCCACAATTTCTGAAAGAACAACCAAAAGCCTTTCAATATCGGTAGAGTGGTAAGCCAGTCACTCAGACCACAAAGTCCAAATGTGACTAGACAAAAATACCTAAAGCCAACTATATACAAGGAGGAAAGAGCACTCACTATAAAGTACCTAAAGATACAGCCAGTCAAACAACTTCCAAGTATTTCTGCTCTGGTTGATTAGGACTGGACACCAAAATATGAGAAAGTGAATCAAGGGGCCTTCCGAAGATAATCTGGGATGATGAGGGCCCAGGCCTATCAGCGAAGGTATCAGAGGAAGTTACGCTAACCTCCTAACAACAGCCTGTGCTGGTGCAAGCCCCCAAGCTTCGCAAGGGTTCCCTCCAGTAGTACTGTTGAGAGTGATACAACGTCAACCTCAGGTGCCACGGGATTCCCCTCCGCAGCCACCTGTGTAGATCCCTAGGAGAGGCAACTATGGGTACCAACTCGTCGCAGAAGCCAAGCGGAACAGTCGTGAGGTAAGTTCGGACAAGTAGGAGAGGGGGTATCTCTCTTCCCTGTCTTCACAGACCCTCGTGCTTAACTCCCAGATCCGGAGCTTTCCTGGTCTTCCTAACGCTATTGGATTTACTCTCGTTAATCAGACTCTTATGTTTGACGTTTTATGTGGCCTTGGAGAGTTAACTCTCCACTCACCTAATCCAAGGCCCTAAAATCCTGAACTTGTTGGTGTAACTGACTAAAACAAAAAATTCTAATGGATTTTAATTAGTGCTTGATTTTATTAGGCTGTTCTTTAAGTCACAAGGTAATGGAGATGAAACTTGTGGTGTTTTTATGGACGCAAAAGAAATTAATAAAACTTAGCTACATGCACATGCACTTTTTGTTTTCGATGAAGAGCAATTTCTATGAGGTCCAGAAGGTACTTCTAATATAAACAAATTTTACTTTTCTTTTCAGACTCCACACTCAGAAAAACTAACAAAACTATATATGCCTAAAAAGAGATGCAAATCTATCCTAATGCAAGAACTATATGTGGATGCAAGATTCAAAGACTACTCTAAAAACAAAGAAGGAAAGTTGCTCACTTATCAAATTTGTCTTGCCACTAAAATTCTTAGATAGAAGATGATGTGTTACCAATCATTTCGTCCAAACAATAAAAACAAGTTCTAAGATAAACACAAAGCACTTTCACTTCGTAAAAAGGGAAATCAAATGAAAAGCAAGTTCAAGAAAGCGAAACTCAAAACTTTCAAAAGATTTTCTTTCAATCAAACCAAGAAGTATTTTTCAAAGAAGGCTCTCAAAAATACTGACACCAATGATTGACAAATAAGCAACCGAACACTTTTGTGAATTCACACCTTTCAAATGATGAAAATCCAACAAAAACAAATGCGTTTGAAAACGCTCTTGACAATCAAAAGCAGCAATGAAAGTCCAAAAGATCAAAAGACAAGTTTCAAGAAGATGTTGACTAACAACTTTCCCGAAACGAAGGAGAAAATGGTCACAAAAATGATTTCGTTAAGAAAACAAAAGGGTCACCGAAACAAAATGAACACAAAGATTGAATCCAATCTTCCTACTCTGCCAAAACAGAGCAGTCAAGACTCTTAACCAGAAATCTTGTGTGTCAAAAAACAATGACGCTTGCAATCAACGAAAACACGACTGATACTCCTTATAACTAGAGAGAGTTCAAAACAAGATGCCCCCTGTTAAACAGAGGACTGTTACTGGAAAATGACTGCTTCAAACTGACCCAAACCACTAGACAAACATTCAGCAAAAAGAAAATTTATAAATCTTGAAAATTATATAATATACGCGCCTGCAGTGATGTGCAGAATGCGTGTACATGCGACTGTAACTGAGGAAACTCACGTATACGCGGGTTCACTTAGTACAACTTGCATATATACACTTCTGTAATCCAGAAAAACAACGTATCTGAGGATTTTCAAGAAAAATAAAAAATACAGACTGAAAAAACTGGAAAAACTTAGAGTTCAAGAACAGATCAGACAGTTAGAGCCAACAAACAGAGGGGCTGAGCCTTGATTGGCTTGAAGACTACCCAAATTAGGAACAACAAGAGTGTTGTTCCCCAACGGACTCGCCAATTCTGGTTGAGGGGAAAGTACCACGAGGGACCTTTGGGTTAAGACTCTACTAGACTGAAAATTGCTTATTCAAAGAAACACACACACAGCCATTATCTTTACTGTAAGAAAATTCTAATGTTTAGGGTACGTACCTAAGGTCCTACGTTCGAGAAGGCCTTTAGGGTCCAAACCCTTCTTGGAGTTCCCTTCTTCTCCTTTGACCTGTAAAACAAACAAATCAAAGAACACAACAGTACATGGACAAATACTTATACACAAACCATCTTCATGCTATAAAGTTAGTTATAAAAATCTTTAAGTAACTACTTGCATAATAATTCAAGACCAGAATCTCATAAGCATAAAGAAAGATTGTTTCAGGAACCAAGATGTGTTTCTTTATATAAAGGCAAGTAAAGTACATATAACAGAAAGATTTCACTTGAAACACCTTCAGCAGGCTCCAAGCAAAGCTTCCTCCCGGATTCGTTCCAGCCTCAAGCCTCCAACAAGAGCTCCTTCCAAGTCTTACTCAATGGTGATATAAAGGATGAATGATCACCAATACACATGGAAACAAGGGTTTCCTATGCAATATGGGGGAAGTGCAGAAAGCACCAAGGACTTCAGACCTGGTATAAGGGAAAAATCTCAGCATAATAATCTTGCTCTCTTTTCTCTCTCCTTAGGCCTTCCCTTTGATGTCTTTGTATACCATCTCCAAAGTAGTTTTTTAGTTAGGATTTGGTTGGGAACAGTTGGGCCACGAGCACTAACAGGTGATCAGCAGGTAAAACCCGCGATCTCCGCCCGAAAATAAGGAATTATTTTTTTTTTTAAGTGTTTTAATACATACACGCAGGTTGGGTATACACAGACCCGCGTGTACACGCGTTTAACTCAGGGCAATGTCGCATATAGGGAATAAAACACTGTTTTTTAAATTTTAGGACCATGTCTGGAAGGAGGGGTTGCCCTAGGCCATGAGTGCAGCATCACAAACCATAAGAGTGAGATTTGGAGCTATAACAACTGTAGGTCAAAGGAAACGAAGGGATAGATCTTTCGGATGACCATGGGAAGTGATGATTCTTTAGAAGACTATGAAGAAAGATTCCAACTTAGTTATACAAGGGCCAGGTGCACACTTGACCCCGAGTCTCTGAAGCTAGTTCTGCTCTGAGGTGTCCCTGAAGACCTTCTAGATACCCTCCATTTGCTAGCTGGAGGATACATATACCAACTACCTTATGAAGACATAAAGACTGTGTTTAGAAACCACTCTAGGGCAGCCCGGAAAAGAGGTAGGGGGAATCCACTTTCAGCTAGTGCCACCTTCTCCAAGCATGAATTTTCAAATCAGATGGAAGACCTCAAAAGTGAGATGAGACAAACCATTTCTACGCAACTGGATACTTTTCGAATCCAACAGAAGAAAGAGGAAGCTGAAAAGGCTTTGGCCATCTTTTGTCCCAGATGTACAAGGAAGAATCCTAAGAACGAATGTCCATTGCACTCAGTGGAGGTATGTTTCGTTTGTGAGGAAGACCACCCCGCAAACCAGTGCCCGACCTTACCCAGACTCAAAGCCATGTACCAAGCGGTTGAAGGAGCCACTGAACCACTCTACTTCCTCAACCAAAGGAGGCCACATGGATCCAGACCTTACCAGCAGGGGATGCAAGGGACATCCCAAACTTATTACAACCCCAACCAATCCACTCACATGCCTTCTAAGGTCCCCCCTGCTCATCCTTCCTGGTTCACACCTCCTCATTGGTCTTATCCATCTCAATACCATACTCAACTTGTTGCTCATTCGTTTGACTCTCATGTTCAGCCACAACCTCAGTGGAATGCACCTCAACCGGGGTGGAGGCCCCAATACAACTCTCCTCCAGCTATTTTGCCTCCACTTCTTTCTCAACCACAACCATTACTTCCTGCTCCTCCAAGACAACTCCAAATGCCTGTTCAACCGAACCCGAACCCCAACAAAAGACAGGCCCTGTAGGTATACACTGGAGAGACAAAATGCCCTACCTATGCTGTGGAGATTCAAGAGATCAACCTTCGATCTGGAAAGGTCCTTCTAGATCACCAACCTCCTCCCCTAGAAGATGAGCAAGGGAAATAGGAAAGTGAACCCAAAGCCATTCCACCCTTTCTTGAGAGACTAATAGTAGCCATGCAACCAAACCGAGAGGAGACTGAACTTTTGGGAGAACATAAATAGTTGTGTGTGAAAATGCCACTTCTCCAGGCCATAAAAGATGTACCAATCTACAAAACATTGATCAAGGAGAAGTGTTTCAGGCACCTAGGCAGGCGCAAGAGAGATGCCTTGACTATCAAATGTCATAAGACAATTCACCGATCTGATGTTGGGGAAAATAATCTATCCAAAATATTTGGATCCTAGGAGTCCTGTAGTTGATGTCGACATCAATGGCACCATAATCCCCCACACCCTGATCGATCTAGGGGCTGCCATTTATGTGATGACCAGGGACACTATGCTCAAACTCAACTTTTAGAGTTCCTTAAGAAAGACTTCGACAATGCTGCAGTTAGTAGACAACTCCACCCTGACTCTTGAAGGGATTGTGGAGGATGTCCTGGTCTCTGTTGATTCTTGGGAGTACCCTACGAACTTTTTGGTCCTTCAGCCAAAGGAAAAACTCACTAGATACCCCCTCATTTTGGGAAGGCCTTAGTTAGCTACTGTGGATGCTTACATCAGTTGTCGAGCTGGGAGCATGACCATTAAGAATGGGCCTATGTCCAAACAGCTAGTCCTATATCCTCCTGCCCAACCTCTGCTAGAACATAACTTACCTCTCTGGATGCAGGAGGAAGATGAGGATGAATTCTACTCTGCACTAGTGTGCACAATGGAAGCCACCTGGGGAGGTCCTCAGACCGAGGATGACATAATAGAGAATTTGATTCAAAATCCACCTCCCGGTGTGCTGCCATTAGAGGATTTGGTGGAAGGTACCCTAACCAGTGCTTTAGTGGACCTCTGTGTGGCGTATCTGGCCTCTCCCAGAGTAAAGAATGTGGAACTTGTCCCTCAAAGAACCTTGAAGATCAGCTCATCCTTATCTCCCTCAGAGGAGAAGGAGATGTGTAGCTTATTGAACCACCATGATGAGCCCCAAAAATGTACAATTATTTGGGCTCATTCAACCTCCTAACTTGGCTTAGTCCACCATTCTCATTTGTTTATTTCATGTTTTTGATTATTTTTATGTTAATAGAGTGAATTTGGTTAGTCATTATGCCAACAAGTCTAATGGGTGCTTTGTGTAGCCTTTTTGGTCAACTTGGAGACAAAATGGAAGGTCTTAATGAGCACTTGGCAGCCAAATTCGTGGGAGAACAAGCTAGAGGATTTGTAGGAAGGTGTCCCCCTCATTTATGGGCCCTTACCTCGAATTCTCCACCATCAGCTCGGAGTTCAAGGGCCACCGAATAAATCAGCACAACGGCAGCCAAGCAAGTCAAGTAGGACTGCTGTTAACTACAAGTCTTGGGCAGCCAAGTCCCTAACTTTTAGGAGGATTGCTGGGTCCTCAAATTGTATAAATAAGAAGGCTTGGGGCCTCATTTTGGTTAGCTAGTTATTCATTTTGTTTTAGCCATTAGTTAGCTAGTGGGTAGTCATTTTTGTAGCTAGTGGTTAGTCATTTCGTAGCAGCTAGTTAGTCCATTTGGTTTTTGCTCTTTGTAAGCCAGTTTTGGCATGACATTAGACTTTTGATTATGAATAAAAGCAAGCAGTTTTGGATCAAATTCTGAGTTTTTGAAGGAGCCTAAAGCTCTCAGGGTTGGGCCCAACCTGAGAGCTCAGGCCTCCTTCCTTTGTATCAATATTGTTCCTTTAGCATTTCGTTTCCATTTTCCTTTACATGCATTCGAGTATAGCTGCTGATTTAGATTTCCTGTAGTGGTTAAACAGTTGCTGATTTGGATTTCCTGTAGAAGTTAAACAGATTGGTTCTATCAGTTAGAATTGCTGTAGTTGTTTGGAAGTAGGCTGAGTAGGTTAGAGTGAATAACAGTTAAAAAAGAACAGGCTGACTGTATGCTCATGATCCACCTCTTTCTAGAGGCAGGGATCGCAGACTGTGCTGCCCATTCAAAAACGTTTGCTTACATGTCAATGCTCTCTTGAACGCAGTCTTGGTGATTGATAGAAGTGTCCATGAGTGTCAATTTCTTGGAATGCTTCATTGCTTCAGTACCATATATCAGTTTCCTTCACGAATACATTGCTGTTCATTGGTTTAATAAGCTGTTGGCATAAGTTAATAACTTTTACTTGCAGGACTTGGATGATTGGTCTCATTTACACCGTGCAACGCTACTCCATCATTCTCCTACCTTCCCGAACCGTGCCCAGACCAACTATCCATCCTCCAACGAAGCCCTTTGTTCCTCAACTACCCCACTACTCATATCCCCTGTTTTTTGCCTTCCATTCCCTCTATTTCCTCTAAGACAAATCTGCCTCTACACTCACCCTCATCTCCTCACCTCACTGTTTCTGAGCCATTACCACCTCATTTCCATCCTACCTATTCACCCATACACTTCCTCCACTCCTCCAGCACCCAAAACTCCAACCACAGACCTTCCTGTAGAAATTCCTGAGTTTCCTGTAGAAGCCCCTGCAGACTTCCTGTAGAAGTCCATAACCTCGGTTGCATAGCATCCAGACCTTGTGGAACTCTCTGAAAGAATGCCAGGGATCCCTTAGACCCTTCCTGAACCTTCCAAACCTTCCTCAAAGCATTTTCATCCTGTGATTCATTCCTGCACAGTGGAAAACTAGTTAAGAGCTCTTGCGTGACAATTCTCATAAATTAGTTCAAAATACAAAAAGATGTTTTCTCTAGTCAAAGGCAGTATAGACACATGCATTTGATCATCATAGAAGTAGGGGCACCTTTTCTCATAAGTTTTCATCTTCATTTTCGCATTAGTTAGATTAGCTGGTAAAATTAGGGTTTACTAGGGTTTCCATGCTTTGGTTGGCTTTCAGTTCATTTTTGCCAAGTAGATTAGTTTTCTTTGAGATAGCTTTCGTCCATCATTTAGCTAGCTTCTTCTGAGAGCATATAGAAGTTGGCTTGAGCCCTAGCCGACTTGTGCCAGCTGACCAAGTGACAGCTACGATAAGAGCTAGTACTTGTGCATACAGCACCGTCGCTTCCAAGTTTGTACGAACTACCGGGTTGATAAAATTAGAGATAGGAAGCCCCAGGAGTTGTAGCATTATTGCTACAATACTGGAGCTCACCACACCATTTGGATGTTTTCTCTTGGAGCTATAAGGAGATGAAAGGAGTCCATCCATCGGTCTATACCCATCACATTTACATTAAAGAGGATTGTAAACCAGTCAAGTAGCCTCAGAGGAGAATGAATCCAGCCCTTAAGGACATTGTTAAAGAAGAATTGCAAAAGTTGTTGGATGAAAGATTCATCTTACCCCATCTTGGACAGCGAATGGGTTTCTCCTCTGGTGCTTGTGCCCAAGAAAAATGGGAAGTGGAGAATCTGTGTAGATTATCGAGAACTTAACAAAGCCACCAAGAAAGACCATTTCACTTTTCCTTTCATAGATCAAGTGCTAGATGGGCTAGCAGGGAAGAAGTTCTTTTCTTTCCTAAATGGGTTCAGCAGGTATAATTAGATCCAAATCAGCCCGGAAGACCAAGATAAGACCACTTTCACTTGTCCATGGGGTACCTTTGCCTACTGGGTCCTTCCCTTTGGGCTATGCAACGCTCCTGCCACTTTCCAGAGAGTAGTACTGAGCATATTTGCTGAGCTGGTTCATGATTCAGTAGAAATCTATATGGATGACTTTACTCCTTATGGGTACAACTTCCAAGAAGCATTGACTAACCTGGAAAAAGTTTTAACCAAGTGTATTGAAATGACCTATCCCTCAATCCCGAAAAATGTGAATTCCTGATGACTGAATGGACCGTGCTAGGTCATACAATCTCTCAGCAAGGATTACAGGTGGATCCTAACAAAATTGCTATCATCCAAAAGGTTCCACCTCCTCAAAAGGTAAGAGATGTTTGGAGTTTTACAGGCCTAGCAGGATACTATAGAAGATTCATTAAAGTTTTTAGTAAGCTAGCCTCAACATTGTTTGGTCTTTTGGGGAAATATGTTGAGTTTAAATGGACTGACAACTACCAAGAGGCTTTGGATGAGTTGAATGATAAGCTGGTAGCTGCTCCAATCCTGAGAGGTCCCAACTGGGCCCTACCTTTCCACATCCACATTGATGCCTCAAACAAAGCCATAGGGGAAGCCTTAGGACAAGTTCAAGAGAAGCTACCATATGCCATATACTTTGTCAGAAAAAACTGTCCAAGGCAGAATTAAACTATATTGTGACCAAGAAAGAGCTCCTAGCTGTAGTCCATTACCTAAACAAGTTCAGACACTACATCACTGGTTATCAAACATTTGTACACACTGATCATGCTACGATAAGGTATTTGATGAATAAAATTGAGGTGAATGCTCGTATCATTAGATGGTTACTTTTAATGTAGCAATTTGACTTAACCATTGTTAATAAGCGAGGAAAGGAAAATGTTGTTGCTGATTTTCTGTCTAGATTAGATTTTCCTACAGGTGAAGAAAGGATGGTGGATGACCAGATGCCAGATGAACACCTATTTGCTATTTCAGTACTCTCTCCATGGTTTACTGATATAGCAAACTACTTTGTCTTAGCATAGTTCCCTCCACACCTATCCTCAAAAGAGAAGAGCAGAATTGTGAGGAAAAGTGCCCCCTTTACTTGGATTGGGGGCAACTTGTTTAAGCTCGGCCCAGATCAGATCCTGAGGCGTTGTGTTAGGGAGGAGGAAGTTTTTGACATTCTCCTAACCTGTCACAATGGACCCTGTGGAGGCCACTTTGTAGCAAAAAGGACTGCCTTCAAAATTCTACAAGCAGGCTACTATTGGCCCACTCTTCATCAAGATGTCAGAAGATACATCAACCAATGCGACCGATGTTAAAGGACCGGGAAACCAACTCCGAGGGATGAAATTTCCCTCCAACCTCAAGTGACTTAGAAGTGGGGCATGGATTTTTTGGGTCCTATCAACCCTCCTTCAAAGCAAAAGTCTTACATCATTGCGTGCATAGACTACCTGACAAAGTGGGCAGAAACAAAGGCAATCAAGGCAGCAACAGAAGAAAACATCGCTGAGTTTTTAAGGGAAAATATCTTCTACAAGTTTGGCTACCCAAGAGAATTAGTCATAGATCAAGAAAGTCAGTTCACCTCTAACCTAATTGAAGACCTGCTCGCTCATCACAAGATCAAGCACAACACTTCCACCCCTTATCATCTGCAAGCAAATGGGCAGGTGGAAGTCACTAATAGGGATTTAGAAGAGATTTTGACTAAAGTGGTGAGTAGCAGTAGAAAGGATTGGTCAGATCACTTGGTTGAGGCCACCTGGGCCTACAACACCACTTGGAAAACGACAACAACTTTCACACCTTATGAGCTAGTCTATGGGAAGAAGGCTCTGTTGTCCATAGAGTTCGAGTACAACGCATTAAGGTTAGTAGCTCAGCTAGACCTGGATCTCAGCCATGATCAACAGGAAAGGTTACTATAGCTAGATGGATTAGATGAACAGAGAATGCAGGCCCTCCTCCACTCAGAAGTAGTTCAACTCCAGAGAAAGATATGGCATGACCAACACCCTAACGAAAAGCAATTTCAGCCAAGAGATTGGGCGTTGTTATATGACTCAAGATACAAGGATTTCAAAGGGAAGCTGAGGACAAGGTGGTTGGGACCATATGCAGTGGAGAAATTCAATGACAATGGTTAAGTCCTTATTAGGACCATTGATGAAGAATCCATCCCCATGCTCATCAATGGGCATCGATTGAAAATCTACAGGAAGACCCTTTCCAAGTAGGAGTTCATTGAAACTTTGGATAAATCAGTGTTGGTAGTGGAGCAGGGCCCTGTCTCTATTCCACCCACACCTTGATCATTAAAAAAAAATAAAAAAAAAATATATAGGAGAGAGAGAGAGAAAAAAACATAAAAGAATAAAAAGGTCCTTGGGTGAAAACCTCATAGAGGTGCCCAGAGCAAACAGTGAGGGTGAAAACCTCTTGGAGGCACCATAGCTGTCTCACCAAAAAAAAACAAAAAAAAAAAGAAATAGGCCTAATTTCTATTGAATAATTGCAAGTTGTAGGGAAGACATTACAGGTTAGGAGGGTCACGCAAAACAAGGACAGAGGTCAGCAATAGGCTACAAGCATCCCTCACAAACACTTCCTCCATGACCACTCCCCTTTCCTAGGATTTGATCACATTCAAGTTAAGATTTCACCTTCTACAGGAAGTTCTGGGCCTTCTACAGGAAGTTCCATGTCTTCTACAGGAAGATCCTGTAGAACCTTCAGACAGGCCAAAATTGATCTTGGAAGGGAATCCAAAGGTTGGAATCTGCCTGCTAGGCCTGCAAACACCCCTATTTCTGTCCATCACCACATGTCACCCTGTTTCATCTCTTTACACCTCCGTTGCACCCATCCTGTTATTTGTTCCTGCACAGTCACACAAAAAAAAACCCTGTTTTCCTCATACTGCCAATAAAACCTTTTATTGACAAATCAAGAGCAGTTTTTTTTCACTTACCATACCTGTCAATCTCCATCTGGACTCCTCGTCAGCTAAACCCCTCGACAGCAATATAGCCTTGCTCATGTTAGCTTGCATCCTAGGAGGAGAAGCAGCTACAGGAGATCCTACAAGAATCTTGTAGCAGTCAATCCCTCTGGGAGACATACTCTGGAGATAGGGACAACCGAAAACGACAAAGGAAACATGCAAAGGGCTCATCTCAAACGAGAAAATATTGTCGGCAACTAAAGCCAAGTAAAACCTATGCATGCAGCAGTAGAAAATGAAGGAATGGGTTCCAAAACTCGTGCATGCAGCATCAATGAAGGAAGGAATGGGTTCTAACACCCGTACACGAAGCAACAACGAATGGAGTGGTTCCAAGAGCCAAAATCTGCATAACGCGGCCATGACCACGCAGGTAAGTGTCTAAAATCATTCATCAATTGCATAAGCTATAATTTAAGAATTGCATGCCTATGGAAATGGTTCAAATTGAATGGAATCGGTGGCCAGTCAACTGGCCACCCTCGGCCAGTTACATAGCCTCGTGGGATCCGAACGAGCCAGCTACATTCAAAATTACCGACGAGGTGTGTAGCCAACACGTGTGGAGTGTCCATTCAGGAAGAAATCATCGGGACTGGTAGTGGTGGTGGCGGTTAATGATAGAGGGGAGGTGATGGTGGTCAGAAACATGCAGAGAAATTATGGCTGTGACGTCAGATCAACGGTTCGGTCCGGCCACCTCATCCCCTCACCACGAATCACGCCGCAGTTAATAGATGCTTGGCTAAAACTCACACCACCTTCTGTTCATTTTGCACTTGCAACGTCCTCGACTGAAGTACGCATCCTCCGCTTCCAAAAATTGTTAACCAGCCGTCCTCCACGAGTTTTTCTACCAATTTTCGAGAATCTTCCGCGTATCAAGCTCGCTCAGAGGCACATAGACATTCTACAGGAACCGGGGGGTCTTCTACAGGAAGGGTTCTACAGGAAACCCTGCACAACTTTCTGGAGCAGAGAAGCCTAGGATTTTCCTTCGTCGAATTTGGAGTTCAAAACAAGGTAGGCTCGAAAAACTCTTCTATGCATGGTATGATTTGAAAAGGTGGTGAATTGAACGATATCAGATTGGGGAATTAGAGAAAAATCTGCCTAGGAATTGGAAGTAAAACATTTGCCTGTGTGTTGCACTAGGTTTCTTAGTTGTTTCGACATCAAGATTCTCCTCCACGTTCCCATTTTTAAAATTCTCTTGTAAGGAAGATATCCAACTGTGGGGCTAGCCTGTGTATGAAAAATTTTGAATTTGTATATTTGTATGTGTGCTGAGAAGAAAAATTGAGCTCTGTACTATGTCTGTAGAAACAAAATTATTCCTTTCATAAATAGATAGCTGAGTTTTGGGCAATAACAGTCTTGAAAACTAGGGAATAGTTGCTAATTAATAGTGGATACCCGAGAAATCCGTTCTTGAGTTTAGGGGGAAAACCATAAACAACATTCCTTTTCCTGATCAAAGCATAAAAAAGATCACTCTCACCATGTTAGGGGGATTCATAAGGAAAGAACCCTCTGACCCCAGCAAACTGCATGAGTATCCTGAGGTGGTGGATCTTTTCACTCGAGCCAATTGGATGTCATTCTTTGACAAAATTCGGGGTCATGACGAGGAGATAATGGAGGAATTTTTAGTGTCCCTGAGACCTCAATCAAGGACATAGGCCACAGTTAGTTTTAGGGGTTTGACCCTAGAACTTACCCCTGAGCTCATCAATCGTGTTATTGGTCTACAATTAGGGCTCCCTTGGAGCAAAGAAGAGATGTCATTGGGCCAAGTTGCCAAGAAAACATTCTTCCTACTAGAGGAACATCCTGTAGAAGACAAAAACGGGGTTCAAAGAACCAGCTTGCCTCCTCTCTGCAGTGAGGCCAGTTTCCAATTTATGAAGTACATTACATGTGAAGGGAGGTTTAGCATTGTCTACGGCTATCATTTTAGGTTGTTGTGTGAACTACGACATGGAATTGATTTACCTCTAGACAAGAAACTGAGCATCCCCTATTTTCTTCTCCAGTCACTTATTGAATGTGGTACAAAATCGAATGAACGGATCCCAGATCAGTTGGCCCATCATGGGCTCATCAACCTGTTAGTGGAAGATGCCCTGCACACCTACACCATCCCCATATCTTGGAAAATCTTCTGAAACATGTCTCAGGATGACAATATTAGAATTCTGGCTGA
Organism: Pinus tabuliformis; assembly: GCA_031772625.1. Lineage (NCBI taxonomy): Eukaryota > Viridiplantae > Streptophyta > Pinopsida > Pinales > Pinaceae > Pinus > Pinus tabuliformis. Next base: position 489,188,613 of record CM062818.1, read on the forward strand.
AAACATCACCTCATCCAGTAGTGAGGAGGGAGAACACACTGAAGAAGGTAAGAAAACCAATGGTGAAGGAACACAGGACATTCAAGCACAACAAGAATAGAAAGAGAAAGGGGGAAAGGGGCAGATTGCTGAGCCTAAAAAAGAGGAAGAAACAATAGCACAAACACCAAGGGAAAAGAGAATGCAGAGGAGAGCTAAGAAGGCAGAAAAACCCCAAATGAAGGTTGTCATACCAAATCAGACACACATAAACAAAAGGGAAAGACACATCCTGAAATGGCCACAATATAGACAGAAACAGTTGACGTAGGGACTTCTACAGGAAGCATGGAAAAAGAATAGCAAAAGGAGAAAACACCTGAAATATTGGCAAGGGAGGTAGCAGTTGTGCTTGCCACTTTAAGCACACCTTCAAAACAAAAAGGGAAGAGAAAGAGGAAAACCTCCATGTACTTTAAAGCAAGGAGAAGCACACGGATCAAAGTGGGCAGACCCCTGCCACAGTCAAAGGAGCCAATTGTCATTAAGGACATAACATCTAAACCAAAAGAAGGGTCTCCTTCAAAGATTTTCGTCACCTATGAATGAGGAAGCCCAAAATCCTCCACCTGGAGAGAGAGAGAATTAAGATGATGGACTCAATGACAGCTCTATAGGAGCTAAGAAATATCTATAGGAAACTTGGGCTAAGCTAAAAGAGACCGAGAAATTGGAGGAAAAGGCGGCCAAATAATCACAGGAAGAAGAAAAGATAGAGGAAATATTGGAACCAAGCCCTCAACCTAGCTTGGGCTCATACTATAACATGTTAGAAGCCGGGAAAATAATTCCCCAGAAATTTGCGGTGCCACTCTTCATTGCACTAGAAGAAGAAAGTGTTAAGACTCACATTTGGATGAGGATTGCCAAGTCCAAGGGTGTGGCAGACATAGGCCACTTGGAAGAACAACTCAAGGAGTCAAGGAAAGAATTGGCCATGGTGAAGCATGTGGGAAGCAGTCAAAGGGCCAAACTACAGGAAGAGAACGAGCTGCTGAAACAGCAGCTACGACTATAGGGACATTATAGGGAAGACAGGCCCTCCATTCTAGGAGAACGACAGCAACAAGAAAAGCCTCCAACAGACAAAGAAACCTCTGATGAACAACAAAGAGTGAATGGGATGCAGGCTGAGGTTGAGGCACTAACAAAACAGCTACAGGAGAAGGAGTCATAGGCAGCAGAGGAAATACAGTCTCTAAAGCAACAGGTACAAGAGAAGGAAGCCCAACTGGCCTGCATGGCTAGTTGGATAGTAGGGCCTTGCAGTGTAGGAAACCTGCCAAGTCATATGCCTTATATCTTAAATATCAATGGTTGCAATTCCATATTAACACCTTGGCCCAAAGGGGCACCATTCTATTTCAAAATTACCATCAATTCATGACTTTGTGTGACAGCAACTCAGAAGAAGATAAGGCCAAGTTATCTGAATTCTATTTACACAACTTGGCCCTTCCAAACATGACTCTGTGGGACCCCAATGCTACATTGGGAGATGTGCAACTTATGGCCATGGCCTCTTGGTTAAATCATGAGGAAAAGAGGGCAGTAGAGATTCAGAATATTATGAACAGAGAGCTAAGTCAACCACTCATGATTAGGGCAAAACCAAAGGATACATCATCTTTAATATATGCCCATTAGCACTTGGCCAACAACCCTCAGGTTTTACTAGATTACATTGAACGACAAGCTCAAGCCATTGCTCATTTTAAGGACATGGAAAGACTGTTGGGGGATAACTGCATTCATGCTTGCACAAGGAGGTGGAACACACTACTCCACAGTCTGAAAATAAGAGAATACCACTCCCCAACTAGGATGAGAGAGGCCTTGGCAAGGGTACCCCTCTATAAATAGTCAATGAAAAATTTGTTGGCCAACTAGATCGGCCTAAAGTTTAGTCCTCCCTTGCTTTTGGGACTGCTGGAAGGAGTCAAAGAAGAAGAGGAACACAGGAAGTGGGAGGAAGTAGAAAGAAAAGTAGGATTTCCTGACCAATAAGAAGACATCACCTCGAAGACCTGGGATGTGAGAGAGGCAGTCAAAGCAATCAAAGATGATGAGCTGGATTAGTTTCTCAGAGGATGAGCAACCCATTTAGCAGGGGGGAGATGATGAGCCCCAAAAATGGGTAGCTTATTGGGCTCATTTTTCCTATTATTCTCCATAAATCCACCATTCCTCATAGTTTATGCATGCTTTTGAGTATATTTATGTTAATTGGATGAATGAGAATAGCCACTTGACCATGAAGGCTAATACATGTTTATGGCAGCTTTTTGGACAACTTTTGGACCAAGGTCAAGCATTTATGAGCCATTTGACAGCCAAATACAAGAGAACAAGGCTGAGGATTCGTAGGAAGGGTGTCTCCAACACTAAATAGACCTTCCTCAAGTTCTCCACCATCAGCTCGGAGTTCAGCAGCCCACCAAAGTTGGTTTCCAAGCGCAGCCAAGTAGCTTTTGTGAAGTGCCTGAGTACTTGCAGTTTTGAGTAGCCAAGACCTTTGAATTAAGGAGGACTATTGGAGGTCCTTGTAGTGCATAAGTAGGAAGGCTTCTAGCCTTTGTAGTTTACTTTTTGAACATTTTTTATTTTTCACTTTAGTGCTGCTATGCCTTTCAACTCATTTTGGAGCTTCTGTTGTAAAACATTTTTTTGTGTCATGGTTATTTTTTAAGTAGTGGAAATCAGTTTAAGTTCACACCAGCTCTGAGCTTCTTCCTAAGGGCCTCTAGCTCTTGGAGTTGGGCCCAACCCAAGTGCCAGGTCTTCCTTTGTGTACTGTTATATGTTTTTGCTATCTTCATAGAATAATTTCTGCTAGTAGATTAAAATCTTGCTTGGTTACCTAGGTCATTTTTGATGATTGAAAAATATTTTCATGTTTTAGAGTGATTTGATAGGTTGGTAATAGAAAAGATCTTCGAAAAAGGCCATCAAGCAACCTTGGATCTCACCTCTCCCTCCTCGAGACCATGAGCTGAGACCAAGGTGTCCTTGTTGCCACAAAAACACTGTTCTTGTTTCCTCATGCGATTGCTAGTGTTAGTTTCTTAGTTGCAAAATTTGATACCAGATGCGATTACATGCTTAGATCCATTCTTTCTTGGTTTTCACAGTTATTTTACATGATTTTCTACCAATGAATTTCTGTTCATGATGGTTGCTAGTTCCTATGTCAAAGTAGGTTATAATAGCTAGATATTAGTTTTGCATGGTCTTTGTTTGGTCAGTTTCAAGAAATAGTGTGTAGAACACCTGTGATACCTCCCTGCCTACCCTTCCTCTAGTAGTGCAACCTACTCCATCCCCTAACTCAGATTCTTTCCCTTCGTTTGCCACATTTTCTCACTTTGACCTAATTTCCATATTTTTGTGCAACATTGCTCTATCCATCCTTGAACAAATCCAACCATCCTCATCACTTCTCAGCTTCATTTTCTAGGTCCTAGACCCCTCCACATCCTCATCCAACCTCCATCTCCACTTTTCCACCTTTCTTCCACCATCAACCCTTCAAAATCCCCTTTCAGAACATCTTGTAGAACATCCTATAGAACCCCTGCAGACTTCCTATAGAGGATCACGTGAGCGTTTTTTCGAGGTCTGAACACTGTCAAAGTCTCTGTAAGGGTGTTAGGGACCCCTTAGGCCATCTTCTTACCTTCCCAACCTCCTGCAAGTGCCTACCCCATTTCCTTTCGCCAATCAACCTCTGCACAGTTAAAAACAGTTAAAGCACATGCACATATGATTTTTACAAAATTACTCAAAAATACAAAAAGATGTTCCTTTTCAGATTTCACTATAAAAGTAGCTTAGACACATGTACTTTACCTCCCAAAGAGTCAATGGCATCCCTTTCTGTAGTTTCATCCTCTTTTCTTTGGACTAGTAGGGGTAGTAAGTAAAACTAGGGTTTGCTAGGGTTTTCATTTCCTTTCAGCTTTCAGCCTCTTTCTGCAAGTAGATTAGCCTCCTTTGAGTTAATTTCATCCATTATAGTTAAAAGCTTCTTCTAAGAGCTCATAGAAGTTGGCTTAAGCTCCTAACGGACTTGTGCCAGCTGATCTAGTGATAGCCTGCAGCAAGAGCTAGTACTTGTGCATATAGCATCATCGCTTCCAAGTTTGTTATGAACTACCAGGTTGATAAAAGTAAAGAAGGGAGTCCTAGGAGTTGCATCATTATTGCTGCAATAATGGAGCCCACTAGATGCTTTAGATGAAGATGAACTTTATGAAGAAATCTCTAAACTCAAAATCTGTTTAGAAGAAAATAATATGATTATAGACACCTTGACATACCAACTTGCTAAAAGAGAAAAACACAAAGCTAGAATGTGAAATTGTGGGTCTAAGAAAGGATCTCGAGAAAACAAAAGCTCTCAATCTTAGATTTGCTAAAGGATCAGAAACCTTAAATGAAATTATCAAAGTGCAGTGCTCTCCTCTGATAAAGATAGGTCTTGGATATACTGAAGAAACATCTCAATCATAGAAGCAGTGAACCTCCACTAAAATCTATCTTGATGCAACAAAGAGAATTGAACAGTTTGAAAAATCATCAGCAAAGGCATAAAGCAGATCACCAGGTGAATCAGGCCCAATTTACTTCAAGGATGAATAGGAGCCACAACCAACCTCAGGTAAATCGTACTCAATTTGCTTCAAAGATAAATATCAATAGAAAATACAATCAATAGGTCAAAAGATTCGATAATCGCAGGAACTTCTTTAATGGTCAATGTTTCTCATGTCATAATTTTGGACACAAAGATGCTAAATGTGTTTCTTACAAAACTATCATGAGTAGGTAAGCACAAAATCAAAGGAATGTGACGAGGATCAAGAAAAGTTCCTATAATAACTTTTCTCTTCTTGAAAATGAAATAGAATGCTCAATCTATAACAACTTTGGCCATGAAGAATCTGAATGCAGGAGTAAATTTCAGCAAATAGCTCAAAAGGAGCAAACTCCATTAAATCCCAAAATATGGAGAAAGAAAACTAGTGGTACATCGACAGTGGATGCTCAAAACACATGACAGGTGACAAAGAAAAACTACAGTCATATAATGCCTTAGAAAAGGAAAAGAGTGTCTCATTTGGAGATGACACTCGTTCTGTCATAAAAGGTAAAGGCTTTGTTTTTTTGAAAGCAAAAGTTAAAGCTAGGAATGTTATGTATGTTTGATGGCTTAAAGCATAACCTGTTGAGTGTGAGTCAAATGTGTGATCAAGGAAATGAAGTAGTGTTTTGATCAAATGGATGTGTTGTTTGTGGGATTGATACAGGAGAAACCGTGATCAAAGGGACAAGAACTCCAAATAACCTATACATACTCAAGGGAGGACAAAAACAGTACTATCTAAGAAAAAATGATGAAAACTGGCTATGTCACAGAAGATTGGGACATCTAAGATTTTCTCAAATAAGAAAAGCATGCAGATTCTAGGAGGTTTGTGATCTTCCAGATATCAACATTCCTAAAAATACTATATGAAAATCATGTCAATTCAGTAAGAAAACCAGATCTCACTTCATCGAAAAGGGAGGGTCAGCTAGTAAGCCTCTTGAACTTGTTCATACTGATTTATGTGGACCATCAAGGAAAAAGTCACCTTGTGGAGAAGAATACTTTATATTGTTCATTGATGCTTTTTCCAGAATGTGTTGGATATGTCTTCTAAATCATAAAGATGAAGCATTTGAAAATTTCAAAGCCTTCAAGCTTTGGTTGAAAATGAATCAGATCACAAAATCAAATGCCTCAGATTTGATTGAGGAGGGGAATTTACCTCGGATGAATTCTTTGACTTTTTTGAACAACATGGAATAGAAAGGCAGTTCTCCACTACAAGGACTCCCCAACAAAATGGAGTGGAAGAAAGGATGAACAGAACTATTCAGCAAATGGCTCATGCTATGCTAGATGAATCTGGAACTCCTGCAACCTTCTAGGGTTAAGCTGCATTCACTGCTGTCACTATTCTCAACCAAGCAAATGTTCAGGTAAAGAACACTGAAAATCCACATGAACTTTGGTATGGTAAGACTCCTACTGTAAAATAATTTAAAGTTTTTGGAAGCAAATGTTACATCAAAAAGACTGATGAAAAACTTGGTAAGTTTGAACCTAGAGCAGATGAAGGTATTCTTCTTCGCTACTCTTCCCGAAGTAAAGGATATAAATGTTACAATAAAAGACTTGGGAAAATTATTGAAAGTATTGATGTTGTGGTTGATGAAGCATGCAAAATCTAAAGCAGATAAAAACTGAAGATTATGACAATGAAGAAGATGAGGATGATTTTCCCACATCAAATCACATTGATTCTGAAGAAGAAACCAATGAAGCACTAGAAGAAGAGATAACAATAGAAGAAAGGGCTTCGTCCAGGTATGTTCAAAAAAATCATCCAGAAACTCAAATTTTAGGAGAAAAAGGGGTAGGTGTGCAGACTAGAAGAACCATTGCCGAAGCTTCAAGCTATTTAGCATTACTATCTTCCACTGAACCTCAAAATGTAAATGAAGCATGCAAAGATGAATGTTGGGTCAAGGCCATGAATGAAGAACTTGAGCAAATTGAAAAGAATAATACTTGGGGATTAGTTCCTAGACCTCATGATAAGAATATCATAGGAACTAAATGGATATTCAAAAACAAGTTGAACGAAAATGGAGAACTTATTAGAAGCAATTCCAGATTTGTTTGTAAATGATATGCTCAACAAATTGAATTTTGATGGGGCATCGAGGGGCAACCCAGGCATAGCAGGTATCGGAGGCGTAATTCGCAATCAGGCCGGAGAAATTTTACATATCTACTGTAGGGCGCTTGGTGAAAGCACAAACAATGAAATGGAGTTTGCTGCGCTCGAACAAGGTCTAAGAATCCTAAGGAAAATTCGACGAGGCAATGTAATAGTTGAAGGGGATTCCTCTTTGGCAATCACGACAGCCAAACGCATACAAGCAGGTACCAGGGCCAGCAAAGCCACCAAACATTGGAGGTTGGCTAAGGTCACTGAGAACATAGCGGAGCTGATAGCAGGAATGAGAGGTTTAGTGTTCCAAACAGTCAGAAGGAAAGTGAACGGGTTAGCAGACCACTTGGCAAACCATGGTGTAGACAACCAGGACAAAGTATGGGACAACTGTTGGCAGGAGGTGGACTGCCCAATTCTCAAAGCGACATGCGCACAACTGGCAGAGAAGGACTTAATCGAAGCCGATCAAGCCTAGCCGTTGACGGTTTTGGGTCACGGCACCGGAGGTTTGAAGAAACTAGCCATGTTAGCAATAATTTCCACGGGAGTTGGATGATAGGACATTTTTGGCGGTGGAATTCTTGGCGGCGGCAGGCTAGCCAGATGAATGATCATAATAGATCGCGCCACAGAGCATACCGCATCAGCAGTATAGGAAATGAGACACCTGGGACGGTTCCGTATGGGAAAGCATCAGCAACATTTATGATGATTTCGAGAGGAGCGGGTTGGCCCGAGTCATGGCACAAGGAGGCCAGATTTGCTGGTAATCGGGAAAAATCAAACACCACAATTCACCATATCAACAGCTCAGAAGTACAGGACACATGGCACAACTCAACATGGATTAAGATCAGCCACAATCAAGTTCATTTGGCTTGGAGCGGCTCGGCCTATGCGAACCTCAACCGAATTTATTACAACAGTACTCCAACTACCAGCTGGATTAAGACAGGCTTCATGAGGAACTACAAGGGAATGCACTATATATCAGAGAGTAGATACCCTGTTTTCTCCATAGTGTTTCAAAATATAGCTGAGCACGTCTCCCTCATCGGCAACTGCATCAGCTGGGACGAGCATAGAGAGTTAGCTATGGACGCGGGGAGTTGTCGTTGCGCTGCTGCGAATCAGGACCTACAAGATGCGAAGAGAGGGTATGAGACCAGAATGGCAAGCAAGAACAAACACAAAGTAGCTGAGCTGGAGGCCAAGGCTAAACAAGAGGAAGCTGGGCGCACGGAGGAGGATGTTGCGGAAGAGGTTGACTAGATGAAGGACCCGGGCACTCCTTCGAAGAGAGCTACGCTGTTTGTCAGAACTAAAGCAGAGACTTGGCGCATCAAGACTCTCATTGCTAAAGCCCTGGAGTCGATCGAGAAAGAAAAAGAGCAAGTCGTGAGTGAGGTGAACCTGACGGAGGCACAAATGGCCAAAATCATCGATTACAACAGTTCGTTGGACCGCAGAATCACAACTGTGCACGAGGCTGTTGAAACAGTCAACAAAAAGCTTACTTTGCTTATCAGGATCCTGAGGGACACCGTGAACCCAGCACCCATGAATCAGCAGCAGACCACAACAGAAGTGCAGGAGAACGAGCCAATCGAAGCCCTGCAAGCCAAAGTGGACAAACATGTTCGGGAGGTTGGCCTGGATACAATCAGTCGCATGGGCAAGTTCATCTAGTGTCGTCCCCTTCACTGTTTTCCTCTTCTCTTTCCATGCTTCGGCCTTTGTTTCTTAATGTTGTTGTCATGTATTGTCAAGTTTTGATAGTGTTGGGTAAATAGGCATCAGCTCCTAGCTCGGGCCACCCTGCGCGGTGTGCGCTGAGCAGTTTCTTTTTGAACTCTCTGAGCAGTTGATGCGTTTTGGTTTCTAGTCTGTCAGTGCTTCTCGATCTGCTTTTGCAGATTTTTTGTACTATATTTTGTGCTATAATATAAACATCTGACTTACACAAAAAAAAGATATGCTCAACAAGAATGTATAGATTTTGAAGAAAATTTTGCACCTGTTGCTAGACTTGAAGCCATAAGAATGTTCCTTGCTCTTTCTAGTTTTCATAAATTCAAAGTATACCAAATGGATGTAGATTTTTCCTTTCTTAATGGAGACTTAGAAGAAGAAGTCTATATTGAACAATGAGAAGGATTCATTCTTGAAAATGATGCAAAACGTGTATGCAAACTAAGAAAAGCTCTCTATGGTCTAAAACGGGCTCCAAAGGCATGGTATTACCGTCTTGACAAATATCTCCACCAACAGGGTTTTTCAAAGGGGTTAGCAGATAGAAATCTATATACAAAAATGGACACTGGTAAATTGCTAATAATTTTTGTGTATGTTGATGATATCATTTTTGGTAGCAATGAAGAATCCATGAGTCAGAATTTTGCTTCAGTAATGCAGCAATAATTTGAAATGTCCTTGCTTGGTGAGCTTACCTATTTTTTTGGTCTACAAGTTCAACAAAATAAAGATGGTATTTTTCTCTTGCAAACCAAATATCTCAAACAAATCCTGAAAAAGTACGGCATGGAAGATTCTAAACCAGTATGTACCCCAATGGTAACAAGATGCAGTCTTAGCTCAAATGATGAATCAGTAACAGTACATCAACCAACTTATAGATCCATGATTGGCAGTCTGCTCTATCTAATAGGTACCCGACTAGACATCATGCATGCAGTGGGAATAGTGGGAAGATTCCAAGAAAATCCAAAGGAATCACACCTTCAGGCAGTCAAAAGGATTTTCAAATATCTTCAAGGGACACATAACTTTGATTTATGGTATCCTAGAGATACAGATCTTAAACTTCATGTATATACAGATGCAGATTGGGCAGGAAGTGTTGATGATAGAAAAAGCACTAGTAGTGGTGCATCCTATATGGGTTCCAGGTTAGTGTCTTGGTTCAGCAAGATACAAAGTTCAATTGCATTATCTACAGCTAAAGCAGAATATGTGGCTATTGCATTTTGCTGCACACAATTACTTTGGATGATGCAAACCTTGCAAGATATTCAAATCACATGTACACTACTGATGTCCATTCTATGTGATAATACAAGTGCCATTAGTATTTCAAAGAATCCAGTCATGCACTCCAAGACCAAGCACATGCCCATCAAATATCACTTCCTACGTTAACAAGTTCTTGAAAAAAAGGTCAAATTGGAGTATGTTCCCTCCAAAGAATAGGTTGCTAATATATTCACTAAACCACTACCCAGAGAGACATTTGAATATCTCAGACAAAAGCTAGGAGTAGTTTCTACATCATCCTGCTATGAAATCCTATTTTTTAGAGAAAGGTGGTTATATGCGAGTTTCATGAAGCTTAGTCGCATACATACGTGAGTTTCTATGGGCACAATCGTGTATATGTTGGTTTGAAGAAAAATAGTGGGCTAGATGCAGAAAAAAAAGGGGTCTGCTATGGTTCTATCAATTATCTGCTCTGTTTGATGATGCTTTCAATCTGCTGATATATTGGTCCTCATAGTGTTGTTGATCACTTTATGTATATCTAATTGATGATGATGATTTGATATCTCTTACTGACATATGCAATTATCATATCTAACAGTGAATAGGTGGAATAGGTTCAGGGGGAGAACATGGTTGATGATATTTTTGGAACTAATGATGGACATATACAAGTTGCTGGATTGGATGCTGTTGACAGATGCTGCTGATGATAGTTGCTGATGACTATCATGGTCTTGTTTAAGGTATTTGGTCTCTGTTACATATGTCATGTAAAGGTCATGAAAAGACCTAATTTGTAACCCCACTATGCATGGGATGGATGATGTAATGTTTCTTGCTTTTGCCATGTATAAGAAATTGGTATATCCCCACTTGGTTGGGAGATGGATGTATGTATGAGTCATTGGTGATAGGAAGGTCATTGGTGATGTATGTATAGAGTCATGTTTTTTTAGACCTTACTTGTGCTCAGGGGGAGCATGGACTCGATCATGGGAGCTCAATCAGTACCCTTCAGCATATCAGAGAATTCAGCATGTACTCAGGGGGAGCATGACACTTTGCCCTTGATGTCAAAGAGGGAGAGTGAATTGGTGTTGCCATCAAGTCCAAAGGGGGGGATTATTAGCATTATGATACAGGTGTTGTCCTTGATGGCATCTCACTTAGATGTAGATAACAGTATTGCAGGTTAATAGCACAGAGTTTGGTGTTTCCATCAAGTCCAAAGGAGGAGATTGTTGGCATTATGATACAGGTGTTGTACTTGATGGCAACTCATTCATATGACAGATCACAGTACTGCAGGTTAACAACACAGAGTTATAGATCAGACTACACAAAATGAAGAAAGAGAGGTATACACAGGTTCACCATTGACCAAGCTGTGTATACATGCCATTTCACTGTATACAAGTCGCGTATACGTACACACGTACTTTCACAAAATGAAATGCATGTATACCTTGGAAAACTAAGTGTTTGGTCCATGGTATTGTTCCAAGGTATCGGGTCTAAGGTATTGACCCTAGATATTTAGTCCAAGGTATTGGTCCTAAGTGGTTTTGGTCCATGGTATTGAGAAAGGCCTCAAACTATAAAAGGAGGAGAAGATCATTAGGCCAAGGTGTGCAAGTATCGAATATCTGATGGAGTGTGAGATCTAATATGCAGGTTATTGGCTTATGGTGTTGTGCTTAATCTAAACTAAGGATGAACCTTAGCGTTTGATGAAGGATATGATCTAATGATTTATTAGGATCTTAAGGCTTCAAGTGAATTATCTTTATGTGGTTTGATCAAAATTCTGAATAACTAGCGCATGTTGTAGTCTGTAAATATGATGATCTGGGTATAACTGAAGTTTGGAATAGTTGTTATGTTTAAATCATCATTTACAGATCTCTATGCAGGTTCACTTTAGAAAAGGAGCGTATACACACTGGTTCTGCATATCAAATCAGCATATATATCATAAATTTGATTTGTTGATCTGTACACCGGTTTGCTTTGAGGAAAGTGTGTATGCACACAGGTTCGACACATGGAAGTAGTGTATACCTTATAAAATATGTTTTAGTTGATTCTGTTTAGTGTTGCAGTGTTATGGGTTTGGCTTGGGTTCTGGTTACTGTATTCTGGTGACAGCATTCTGAATGATTAGATTGATAGAGTGATTGATTGATTCGGTTGTGGTTGGTTCAAAAGGAGATTGGTTGATGTAGATATATTTGATGATTGAATGATGTTGTTGATGGATTCAGTCTAAAAATTTATGAAATGTGGTCCCTGGAAGAAAAGAGAAGGTTGTAGCCTTCTGTAGGCCGGCACCTACGTACTAATAAACATATCAACTAGTACAAGAGTTAGGGGGTTGTAGCTCCCTTCCAATAGAAGCTAGAGAATGAGAGAAGGTTGTAGCCTTCTACAGGTAGAAGCCTGCATGCTGGTATAAGATTTCACCAGTACAAAAATTGTAAACAAAATTTTCTTATTATTAATAGAAGACGGAGATGATTGCAGCAGGTGGTTTTCACCCACATTGGGTTTCCACCTTATATCTTGGTGTTCATGTGTGTTGCTTATGTGTGATGCCTTATTCTGTTTTTAGTGCATTTTCTAATGAATTCCTGATATACTGATCAATGCATGATAATTTGGGTAAATCAAAAGATCTCTGCATGATCCGAATTGGATCCTAAAACACTCTCTAAGTTTTCATGAACTTTGTAAAATTCATGCCAAAGTTTCAAAGTCTTACAAAGAATGTGAAACAGTTGTAATTTGTGAACAGCGCGGAGAAACAAGGACCCTCGATCAACCGTGTAGACCGTTGGCCCATGGTAACGTGCGCTATCATCAATTGGCAAAATGGGAGGTATTTTTGAGAAACGAGGGTGGTTTCTGATATGCGATTAGTGACAAGTCTCTAATCTCATATCACCGGGAAAACCTCTCAAAGAAGGAAAAGCCTTGAGTGACTCAGACCTGAAAAGTTATAAAACATAATGGATATTGCGCCGATTCCATTAGAGGCGGGGTCCCACAAAACTGGTAGGATATTGGAAGGGCTTCGAGGCGGTAAGCGGTTTCAACCAAGTCCCGCTCGATGCCACATAGTGAGGGACACTCGTTCGACAGAAGAGAGAGAAAATCGCTCACATCGGACAGGTAAACATTGTGTTACTTACCCGCCCAATATGAATGATGACCATAGGATCTGGAGGCTCCAGAATGATGGCGGAGATGCAATCCGATGGATGACCAGATTCAACAGGGTAAACATGCAGAGTTGTATAAGATTTGAAGTTTGACGTGGATAATGCATTGGCAGAAGATCCTGTTTGCGGGCATTCTTGGAGTTAATGGTAAAAATAATCATTTCAAAGATGTCCAAGAAAGCTGACACTCAGTTCGTTATGAAATAGGTGGCCACCTCCCTGTGAGGAGTTACACAAATATGATTACGCAGAATAGAGGGATTCATATCGATAGAGGGAGGGAAACCGGAAAGTCGGGAAGCAGAAACGAACAGTCAGAAAGCAGATTGGCTTAAAGGCAACGAACTGATAGAGAAAGAGGGAGAGTTAGTTAGACGTAGAAAGCTAAGAGCAGAAAGAAGGAGTCAAACGGACTTGCAGAAGATAAAGGCAACATCGAGCCAGACAGATCCAGAGAGAGTCAGAGAGTCTCTGTGTACTCCAGAGAAGGCTTGAGAGGTTCAAGCGAACTCCTTTCTATATGCCTGTCATGTATGAGTCTCAAATTGGGCTCATACTACTGTGACCAGTAGAGGTAGAGTTTCAGTAAGGAGAGTCTCTGTACTCCAGAGACTTGGGGGGATCCAAGTATAGCCCTACTGATTTATGTCTGCTATGTGAGACTCAAAATGAGCTCACTACTATAAAGCTCTGCTTTGAAAACGTAATAGAGAGGCCGCCACTAAAGGCTGGACCGGGAGATGTATCTCAGGAGTATTGGGTGAACTCCTTATTAAACTTGTTGTGTTTACATGTTTTCCTATTATGTTTTCTCTAAGTGCTTCAGTGCCTACGTATTTCACAATCTTATCGATCCATTGCATAAAATAACATAGGCACATCTAGGCAGATGAGTCTATAATACCTTAATTAATTGTCTTGGATCAATTCCAAATCAAGTGGTATAAGAGCTCTAGGTTGTTAAGGTTAGACAATATTTTGCTGGATTTTGTTGTTGAATGCTAACTAGGACAAAGCTCAAATTAGGAGAAGGAGAATTGGTTGAAGCTAACCCAAAAATTAGAAGAGTCTACCCTAAGAGGAAAATGGCAGAAGAAAGTCCCTTGGAATCAGACTCCCAGTTCATGGATAGTTTCATGACCATGAGAGCCATGGTGGAGGAAATGTATAGAGAATTTAAGAAAGGTAGAGAAGAAGATTCAGCAAACTCCAAACAAGATAAAGGAGTAGAAGAATCTCTCCTCCATGACCATTCTAAAGGAAAAGGGAAAGAAGAAAAGTTTCCCACACCTCCTAATAGCCCTGAAAATAAAAAGAAAACATCTTTGATTAAATTAGATGTTAAATTTGATTTGCCGATATATGACGAAGAGTTGAATGTAGAGGACCTGGATAATTGGATTAGGCAGATTGATGTGTATTGTAAAGTGCAGAGCATTGACTCAGACAAAAGTAAGATTCAGCTGGCTAGCCTACACCTTGGAGGCACCTTCTTAGTATGGTGGGAAGGCAAGACACAAACTGATATGGAGAAGCATGGTAAACTTATTTCTGTCTGGAGTGAATTTTTTTCTGCAATTAAAAAGCAATTCTATCCACTAGCTTATATGCAGCAAGCCATGATGAGCTAGCAAACTCTTCGCCAATTAAAAGGGCAAAGTGTACAAGGTTACACTCAAGAATTTAGAAAGAGAGCTTTGATTCTAGGAATTTCTTTAGACTCACCTGAAACTTTGTTGAAGTATATAGGTGATCTACATAGCTATTTAAAGCACACCATTCTCATGTTTAATCCCACTAGCATAGATGAGGTATCTATTCAGGCTACACATCTAGAGGCTAGAGGCAAGAATGTGAACCTAGAAGTTGGGGGATCATCAAAACCCACCGCAAGAAAAAGCGAGGAAAAGAGAAAATAGAAATGGAAAGAGAGGAAGACAAATGTTTTACAAAAGACCAAGCCTTCATGTACTCACTGCAAGAAGGATGGACATGATGATGAACATTACTGGATTCTGCATCTGGGCTAAGACCCAAGAAGTTCTATGGTAAAAAGAAGAAGACTGCTGTAGCTATTCAAAAGGATTTGGGGTTAGACTCAGGAGATGAAACAACAATCGCGACCACAGGCATAAAAGGTTGTTCACTTTAGAGAATGAAAAAATCAAGAAGCAGGTACAGGAGCTACTCGAGAAAGGGTTCATAAGACCTAGCACATCACCATGTGGGTCTCCTATTGTCTTGGTGAGAAAGAAAGATGGCTCATGGAGAATGTGCATTGATTACGAAGCACTGAATAAGATAACGATTAAAAATCATTATCCCCTTCCTCGCATAGATGATCTATTATATCAGTTAAAAGAAGTTGTTTATTTTTCCAAGTTGGACTTGCATAGTGGCTATTATCAGGTCAGAGTTGCAAAGCAAGATGCATGGAAGACTTCTGTCAAAACAAAGCAAGGATTGCATGAGTGGTTAGTTATGCCTTTTGGCTTAACTAATGCTCCTGCTACTTTCATGAGAGTAATGAATGATGTACTCAGACCTTTTATTGATGATTTTTTCATTGTATATTTAGATGACATTCTTGTATTTAGTAAAACATGGGAAGAACATTTGAACCATGTCAAGCAGACTCTAGATGTCTTGAAAAGAGAAAATCTCTATGTTAAGCTCTCAAAATGTGAATTTGGCAAAACATCTTTGAATTATTTGGGTCATTTTCTAGGGGATGGTGAATTGAAGATAGATCCCTCTAAGGTTCTAGTGATTGTAAACTGGCCTAAACCCAAATCTGCTACAGAAGTTAGAAGCTTCTTAGGAGCAACACATTATTGGAGAAAGTTTATTGCTAACTTTTCCTTGATTGCAACTCCCTTACATGCTTTAACTGGATTGAACAAGGTGTTTCAGTGGGGAGGCAAATAGCAGAAAGCCTTCGACACCTGAAAAGAAAATATTACTATAGCACCAGTACTAGCTCTGCCCGATCTTCAAAGACCATTTGAGATTGAAACAGATGCCAGTGCCTATGCCATGGGAGTAGTGTTGATGCAACATGGTAAACCCATATGTTATTATTCAGAGACATTTAATTTTGTAGTAGTTAATTATCCCACATATGATAAGGAATTGTGTGCATTAGTACAGAGTGTGAAAAGGTGGAAACATTATTTAATGGGAAAAGAGACAGTTATACATACTGATCATCAACCACTTCAATATTTACACTCCCAAAATAAGTTGCAGCAATCAAGACGCTATAGGTGGATGGGTTTTCTACAATAGTCTCATCTTGTCATCAAATATAAAAAGGGAATACATAATAAAGTTGCAGATATGTTGTCTAGACCAATCATAAATGCATCTAGTATACTTAAGCATAATTCAATATTGCATGAAAGTTACAATGAACAATATGCTCAAGATATAGATTTTAAAGATGTATATGCAACTTTAAGTCGTCCCAAACAGATAGAAGAATTGGATTATCATGTTAAGGACCAACTCTTGTATCATTTTGGAAAGTTATGCATTCCCCAAACTGAAAGAGTAAGGATAATTCAAGAACTACACACTTCTCTAATATCAGGTCACTTTGGTGTAAGTAAAACAGTTACGCAGTTGCAAAGATTTTGTTATTGGCCAAAAATGACTGAGATAGTTTCTAGATATGTAAGAGGGTGTACTATGTGTGCTAAAAGAAAGCCCAAAAATAGGAAACTAAGCTTGTAAACTCCACTACCAGTTCCTTCCCATCCATGGGAAAGTGTTTCCATGGACTTTGTTGGGGGACTGCCTAAACCTAGGAAAGGTCATGACTATTTATATGTTATTGTGGACAGGTTCAACAAAATGTGTATTTTAATACCTTGTAACAAATAGATTATAGCTGAACAAACTGCAAAGTTGTTCTTTCAGCATGTATGGGTTCATTTTGGATTACCCACTACCATTATATCTGATCGAGATTCCCGATTTGTTGGGAAATTTTGGTCGCGTTTGTGGGAATTGATGGACACCAGACTGAAAAAGAGCACAACTTTTCATCTGCAAACAGTTGGCCAAATAGAGGTGGTCAACAGGATAGTGATCCAGCTGCTCAGAGGCTATTGCAGCAAGCATCCCAAGCTTTGGGATGAACATTTATGTTATGTGCAGTTTTACACAGTAATTTGTCACTGTCTCCACTCCAGTATTCCTGCTGTGTCATGTGTCCAAGTCATACGTGTTCATATTAGACAAATGCTATCTGATGTTGCCAAAAGACCCACTTTTCCAAAGGTTTCTGCCTCATCGCATCTGTTGGCTAAATAAACACGTTGATGGGTGCTCCAAAACAGTCCAGAAGCGCTCCCATCGTGGAAGTACATGTGATTCCTGCGATGGTCAGATTTTTTGTGCCAGCGCAACTTCCGCTTGTAATTATGAGCAATGATTTGACTGGCTATGTTGTTCAATAGCGATGTTAGCGAGGCAGGCCAGTTATGTGCCTGCGATGATCCAGATTGGGTGAATTTGTTCCCACAGTCGGCCTTCTAGATAACTGCAGACCTGGTCGTTGGCCTAGTTTATGTTTCCCTCCTTTCTCTGGTGTGGTTGTTCCATCATTTGTGCTACCTTCCTTAGAGATAAGCTCATTCTCCCACCTTTGAGGGAGACTCCTTATCCTATTTAAACTCTCACCATTGCTATGTGCTGCTAGTTTTGGAGTTCTTAGTCTTTGGAGAGGTTGCTGATAGTGCTATTAGTGCTTGTGAGTTTGCTAGATAGCTGGTGTGAGTGTGACAAGTGTGGGATTGTTGATAGCTTGAGGAAGGTTGTGAAGTGCCCTTAATCTTGTTTAAAACTTGTGAGTGAGAGAGACTTGTATGTTGGGAGATCCATCTTCAAAGAGTGAATGCTTGAGGAACATGCTGGCTGGATCCCTCTGAGAAGGCTTGTGACGTCAAGACTTTGGTTCTAAGCTTACTCTTATTTCATAATTAATGCAACCAATGATGTTTTCCTATGTCTTGTATGTAATGTACTTGATAGCTCATGACTTCTTGACTTTGTGAGTAAATAGATCATTTGTTGTTCTGGTTATGTGATTTGTTGTATTTCCTTTGCATTGTTTCAGTTTGATTACTTGTTGGAAATAATACTGAGAGGGGGGGGTGAATCAGTATTATCAGATCAGATAAAACTTTTCAATTTCATACTCAGAAACATATACGCGACTTCAGATAAGTGAACCCGCGTGTACACGCGACTGTGTCTAATGAAACTAGCGTATACCCAGAGATCTTATAATTCAGTTAGCTTAATCTTCAGTAAATGCATCAGAACATTATTAAGCAATTTAACAGTAAACAGGCGCAGTATAACAGAACAGAACATCACACAAGAGCCACACACATGAACACCATGATATAAGGTGGAAACCCAATGTGGGTGAAAACCACCTGCTGCAATTCGTCTCTCTCTTCTTTAATGAGAAACTTCTTTTACAATGTACTGGTGCAGTCCTTTACCAGTACGCAGGCTACAACCTGCAGAGGGCTACAACCCTCTCTCGTTTTCCAACTACTTCTGGAAGGGAGTTACAACCCCCTCAGCTCTTGTACTAGCTGATCCATTTACTAGTACGTAGGTGCTGACCCTACAACCTTCAGGGACCACGTTTCATCAATTTTCAGACTGGATCCAAGAGTACAAAGCAAACATTACCGCAATACAATCATCAACTTATACTTGCATCATAATTCATTAAACAACCCTATACCGTATCACTGAAACCCTGTCATCAAGAACACAGAACCCAAACCAGAATCCAGAACTCTGCAACAACCACCAGAATCAGCAGCAACCTGAAATATTAACCCTTATCATGCATACGCTACTTCACTGTACCAAAACCACGTGTATACGCGCTTTCTCCAAAGGCAACCCGCGTGCAGATCTAGAAATGATCACTTCTGCCTTCGCTGTCAGATCCGACCCTTACCAAGCGTCCCGAACAGATAACTAGCAATATCAGATCCTCTCACTGTGTCAGACACTCATAATCCATGCTTCTTTGCCTAGTGATCTTCTCCTTATATAGCCTTAGGCCTTGTTCAATACCAAGAGCCAAAACCATAGAAACACAATACCATCAACCTCGAAACTAGGGATCAACACGTCCGTCGAGACATTATGGTCCAAAACCATAGGCACAACTTCCAAGGTCTAACTACCATGGACCAAAGGTACTTTTCACATGTACGCGCTTTTACTGAAGCCAACCTGCGTGTACACGCGGATTCTCCTTGCTGAACCTGCGTATATCTCTTTCTTGTCCTGCTGTACTGAGATCTGTCCTCTGATCAAGTTGCCATCACCTGTACCAACCTCTGAGCACCTGTACCAACCTCTGAGCACCTGTACCAACCTCTGAGCGCCTGTACCAACCTCTGAGTGAGTTGCCATCAAGGACAACACTTGAAACATAATGCCAACAATCTCCCCCTTTGGACTTGATGGCAACCACCACACCAAGTCACTCTCCCCCTTTGACATCAAGGGCAAAGGGCGTACCAAGATATGCTCTTCTTTGGTATACCTTCTACTGTCCATACTCCCCTTGAGTACATGCTGAAGTTTCTGATTTGGCTCCCCCTTTGTATATGCCAAAGTGTACCAATCTATCCACGCTCCCCTTGAGCAGATGCAAGTTCTAAGACCAGCCATTCAGATCTGTATCATAAGCATCAGCCTACAATACCATTCCTTTGATCAAACAACAAGATGTATCATCAACTTCTAACCATAGTGCCAACAATGAATTATTTGAAGAATATTCTCCCCCTGAGTGTGAGCCAACCATGTCTGAACCATTTCCTGAGTCTGTTCTGCTCCCCCTGAGCCTGAGCCAACCATGACTGAACCTGGGTTTGTTCTGCTGCCCTTTCTCCATATACGCGACTTTGCAGCCTGTAACTCGCGTATATACGCGACTTGTCTTCATTATATCAACGTATGCAGGATGGAATACTGAATTTCATCACTTTCAGATTCCCCTGTGTCTGTTATGTCAGCTGACTGAGTTATCCCACACCTTTCTGTTTCTGTCTTCTTCAATTCCTGCAACTGTGATGATGTATGGTCCCCTTGTCTTGAATTTTGAAATCTGCTCCTGCATTCCCTTGCTTTATGCCCATAGTTGTTGCATGTATAACACCTTATATTTTTCATGTTCCTTCTATCACAATCAATTGCTTTGTGTCCATATGCATTGCAGGCAAAGCAATACCCTCTGAAATACCTGGGATGCGATGATCTTTCTTGAACCATTCGACTTCTACATCTGGCTGCAACGTGTCCAAGATTATGACATACATAACATTCAAAATTATCGAGTGGAGGAAATAATCGTCTATCACGTCCATAGTTAGGAGTAAAGGATATTCCTTGAGGAATTTCTTTCCTTGGTTGTTCCTTGAGCATTTCAGATTTCTCATTAGAGTTTCTTGCCTTACCTTGTGAACTAGATTCACCTTCAACATATTCATGAAAGCCAAGACCAGTCTTGATAGCAGGAGATCTTTGACTATTAAGAATATCATCCAAGACTTTAGAACTATCTTGAAATCGTAAGAGCTTATCCTTTTCTTCTAGTTTACCTTTCAAGATATTTACCTCAACTTGATGTTTTTCTTCCTTTTTCAGATACTGCTTCCTTAGGTCTTCTTCAACTTTTCTCCCTTCTTCCACTTGTCGCTTTAGTTTGATCACTTCATGTTCTTGATCTTCAAGATCTTCTTTTAGAGAGAGGATCTTTGATTCAAGTCTCTGAATAGTTGTGCTCTGATCTTTTGCTATATCCTGCAATTTATCCCTTACCCTGGTTTCTGTCTCCAATTGTTCTTTTAATTTGGCAACTTCTTCAGTTTCTGCATTCTTCTCTTCATGTGCCATGAGACTTTTAATATCCTCGCTATTATTGGATGAAGCATTCTTCTTCTTATGTGCCATGAGACTTCTAATATCTTCACTATCATTTAATGTACTTTTAATATGGGTATAATAGCTTCTACCATCTTCTTCATATATCTTTCCTTTGTTATGAGGACATCTAGCAGCATAGTGACCAACTCTACCACATAGAAAACATTTGAAAGGTAGCTTATCTTTGAACCGTCCAGTTCCCCGTTCAAGATTCTTGACAAAATTTACCTCATCTTCTTCCTCTGACACTTCGAATGCGGCCTCTGGTGGTACCTCTTGTCGCATTTCAAAAGCAGTTAAGATCCCGTGAAGCTGTGACATGGTAATTTTCTGCACATTCTCCTTTTCTTCTATGGCAGATACTTTAAAATCAAATTTAGTAGACAGAGATCTCAAAACCTTTTGAACTAAGACAACTTCCTCAAATTCTTCACCCAGATCCCTCATACAATTCACAATCTCATCCATACGCAGGAAATAATTAGCTACGCTTTCATTACTTCGCATCTTAAGAGTTTCATACCGAATTCTGAGAGTTTGAAGCTTTGCTATTTTTACCTGATCATCTCCTTCGTAGCTTGTAACGATTTTGTCCCATATTTCCTTAGCTGATTTGAGATGCATGATCTTCATAAATTCTGATTGAGTCAAAGTACTCAATAGGACAGTAACTACTTTGGCATTGAGCTCATATTGCTTTTTCTCTGCTGGATCTGTAGGAGTTGCTGATGGGAATTTGTATCCTCCTTCTACGATTCCCCAAGCTTCTGCTCCAAGAGACTGTATATATGCAGTGGTTCTTATCTTCCAGTGAGTAAAATTGTTCCCGTCAAAGACTGGTGGCCTGATGTGTGCCTCTCTTTCTGGATTAGCCATTTTGATGGATCTTTTCCTTCAAGCAATCAAGCTTCCTCTGAAGGACCTGCTCTGATTCCAATTGTTGGAAATAATACTGAGAGGGGGGGTGAATCAGTATTATCAGATCAGATAAAACTTTTCAATTTCATACTCAGAAACATATACGCGACTTCAGATAAGTGAACCCGCGTGTACACGCGACTGTGTCTAATGAAACTAGCGTATACCCAGAGATCTTATAATTCGGTTAGCTTAATCTTCAGTAAATGCATCAGAACATTATTAAGCAATTTAACAGTAAATAGGCGCAGTATAACAGAACAGAACATCACACAAGAGCCACACACATGAACACCATGATATAAGGTGGAAACCCAATGTGGGTGAAAACCACCTGCTGCAATTCGTCTCTCTCTTCTTTAATGAGAAACTTCTTTTACAATGTACTGGTGCAGTCCTTTACCAGTACGCAGGCTACAACCTGCAGAGGGCTACAACCCTCTCTCGTTTTCCAACTACTTCTGGAAGGGAGTTACAACCCCCTCAGCTCTTGTACTAGCTGATCCATTTACTAGTACGTAGGTGCTGACCCTACAACCTTCAGGGACCACGTTTCATCAATTTTCAGACTGGATCCAAGAGTACAAAGCAAACGTTACCGCAATACAATCATCAACTTATACTTGCATCATAATTCATTAAACAACCCTATACTGTATCACTGAAACCCTGTCATCAAGAACACAGAACCCAAACCAGAATCCAGAACTCTGCAACAACCACCAGAATCAGCAGCAACCTGAAATATTAACCCTTATCATGCATACGCTACTTCACTGTACCAAAACCACGTGTATACGCGCTTTCTCCAAAGGCAACCCGCGTGCAGATCTAGAAATGATCACTTCTGCCTTCGCTGTCAGATCCGACCCTTACCAAGCGTCCCGAACAGATAACCAGCAATACCAGATCCTCTCACTGTGTCAGACACTCATAATCCATGCTTCTTTGCCTAGTGATCTTCTCCTTATATAGCCTTAGGCCTTGTTCAATACCAAGAGCCAAAACCATAGAAACACAATACCATCAACCTCGAAACTAGGGATCAACACGTCCGTCGAGACATTATGGTCCAAAACCATAGGCACAACTTCCAAGGTCTAACTACCACGGACCAAAGGTACTTTTCACATGTACGCGCTTTTACTGAAGCCAACCTGCGTGTACACGCGGATTCTCCTTGCTGAACCTGCGTATATCTCTTTCTTGTCCTGCTGTACTGAGATCTGTCCTCTGATCAAGTTGCCATCACCTGTACCAACCTCTGAGCACCTGTACCAACCTCTGAGCACCTGTACCAACCTCTGAGCGCCTGTACCAACCTCTGAGTGAGTTGCCATCAAGGACAACACTTGAAACATAATGCCAACATTACTCATTAGGAGAAGGAAGCGGAAGTTGGAGCAGCGCAACGAAACTCCATCGACCACCGGTTGAGGTAGGCCTCCAACTATGACTGTTTAAGGAAAGCTATTGTTGATTTGTCCTTGTTTGTGACAAGACGCACTCTAGGGCTAGAGGGATTGCCTTTGTCCGCAAAGGGAAAACTTTCCTGCATCACATGCAGCATGCTTAAGAATTCTTCTACATAGAGATCTCCTTTTGAGACCTATTTTGGTTTCACAGCAAGGTATCCCTTGGATTTTGTCTTTGGTAAAGCCATAGCGGTTGATGGACACAGTGATGTGGACAAGGAAACCAAGTTCATTGAAAAAATGCAAGAGATTCACCAGGCAGTACAAGAATAGCTGGAAAATAGCCAAGCCAAATACAAGGCAAGGCATGATAAGCATCAAATTGAGCATAGTTTCCAGGTTGGTGATCACGTTTGGTTGTATATCAGCAAATACAGAATGCAAGGTGAAGGTAAGAAGTTGAAGCCAATAATGTATGGACCTTTCAAGATACTTGAGAAAATTGGTGAGAATGCTTTTTGCCTTGATTTACCAGCTTACATGCACATCTACTCAGTTGTCAATGCAAATAGCTTGAGACTATTTGAACCTTCATTGAGTGAAGATCCTGAAGAGGAGAGTCAACTTCCTTCTATTGATGATCTGTTGCCTAAATATCTCAATGAGTTGCAGGAAGATACGGTTCTGGACAGGAAGGTGAGAACCACGCACAGAGGGGATGTTGAGTACCTTAAGATTTGGCTCAAAGGTTCAAAACCAGGTAGTGCAAAATGGATAGAAATTGGGCAAGTGAGGAATCTATACCCTCACTTGATTGATGCTTAAAAACCAACTTTTGGTGGTCCAAAATATTTTTTAGTGGGAAGGCCGTGATCCAAATTGGATCCTAAAACACTCTCTAAGTTTTCATGAACTCTGTAAAATTCATGCCAAAGTTTCAAAGTCTTACAAAGAACGAGCTTATCAGAAATATCCTCGAAACAATTGTAATTTGTGAATAGCATGGAGCAATGAGGACCTTCGGTCAAGTGTGCAGACTGTTGGCCCATGGTAACGCATGCTATCATGAATTGGCAAAACGGGAGGTCTTTTTGAGAAACAGGGGTGGTTTCTGATATGCGATTAGCAACAAGTCGCTAATCGCATATTGCTGGGCAAACCCCTTAGAGAAGGAAAATCCCCGAGCGATCCAGACACAAAAAGTTACAAAACATAATGGATATTGCACCGATTCCATCAGAGGCATGGTCCCACAAAACTAGCAGGATATTGGAATGGCTTCGAGGTAGTAAGTGGTTTCAAGCAAGTCTCGCCCAATGCCACACAACGAGTGACACGCGTCTGGTGGAAGAGAGAGGAAATTGCTCACATCAGACGGGTAAACGTCATGTTACTTACCTACCCGATATGAACAATGACTGTAGGATTTGGAGGCTCTAGATAGATGACGAAGATGCAATCCAATGGATGACTAGATTCAATAGGGTAAACAGGTAGAGTTGTATAAGATTTGAAGTCCGACGTGGACGATGCATTGGTAGAAGATCATGTTCATGGATTCTTGGAGTTAAGAGTAAAAATGGTTGTTTAGAAGGCGTCCAAGAGAACTAACACTTAGTTCATTATGAAATAGGTGGCCACCTCCCTGTGAGGTGTTACACAATGATGATTACACAAAACAGAGGGATTCAGACGGAGAGAGATAGGGAAATAAGAAAGATGGGAAGAGGAAATGAACAGTCGGAAAGTAGATTTGCTTAAAAGCCATGAACTGAAAGAAAAAGAGGGAGAGTTAGTTAGACGCAGAAAGCTAAGAGCAAAAATAAGGAGTCGAGCTGATCTGCAGAAGCGAAAGGCAACATCGAGCTAGACAGAGCCAGAGAGAGTTAGAGAGAGTCTGTGTACTCTAGAGAAGGCTTGAGAGGTTCAAGCGAACTCCTCTGTATATGCCTATCATGTATGAGTCTCAGATTGGGCTCATACTACTGTGACCAGTAGACGTCGAGTTTCAGTAAGGAGAGTCTGTGTACTCCAAAGACTTGGGGGGATCCAAGTGCATTCCTACTGATTTATGTCCGTTGTGTGAGACTCAAACTGAGCTCACTCTTTTAAAAACTCTGCTTTGAAAACATAATAGAGAGGCCACCACTTAAGGCTGGACCAAGAGACATAGCCTAGGAGTATTGGGTGAACTCCTTATTAAACTTGTTGTGTTTACATGTTTGCCTGTTTTGTTTTCTCTAACTACTTCACTGCCTGTGTATTTCACAATCTTATCGATCCGTTGCATAAAATAACATAGGCACATCCAGGCACATGATTCTATAATACCTTAATTAATTGTCTTGGATTAATTCCAGATCACTTCGTATACGTTGGTTTCATTAAGTACAATTGTGTATACACGCTAGTTCACTAAGCTGAAGTGGTGTATACAAATTAGTTTTGAAAATTAAATTATTGATCTAATAATACTTCACCCCCCCTCTCAGTATTATTTCCAACATTGACCAGATACGCACTCATCCTTGCATCATCTTTTAGATCTGCCTATTTTCACACTCCTCATGGAGAAATGTGGGCTTCCCCTGCCCAGATGTCACATTCACTTGCATGCATTGCACAATCTGGCAGATCAAGGACAATGCCATGGATTTTGGAATTGCATGGAGTCAGTCTTGGGCTTGCTCGAACTGTGCACAGTGTAGTTCAAGGAGCCAATCTCCCAACTTGGTCACTGAGACTATGTAATATGCAGTCTCTCCTAGGCCCTATCCCTGATTGATCTATGTATTATGCAGTTTGGGTCAACATGATTCCACACTGGCTACCAGGAATTCACAATGCGTAGTTCCCACAGTCATTTAGTCACCCCTTGTCAGTCAAAATAACGTATTTCCTCTCATTAGATGCCCTAGGTACTGCTTGATCATGATGTAAAGTTAGATTTGTAAGAGCTAATGTTTTCTTTCCATGAGTGTCTATTCTATCCCACATGTACCACCCTCATGAACAAATTCTCTCTAGTAGTCATTGTACCATAGAACCAAAGAGAGATGCTTCAAGAGCGACCACTGAAAGCAGTACGAAGGAAGAAGTTAATAAAGCACTAGTTTAATTGCCAATATATGCAGATGCTATACTATTTATAGCAAAAGGAATCAACACTAACATGGCATCAAAACCTGTAGCAGTGGTAGGATGCAACAAGCTAGTACAGGATGAGGGAAAGAGGAAATTGTTGACATAACAGAGAGAGTACAAAGCTACAAAGTGAAAGTGCACTCAGTCTTCATGCAAGCAACTTTGACAACAAAAACAAAAGGAAGCATAGGACAAAGGCAACAGAGTAGAGGAAGAGAAAAGAGTAGAGCATGCAAGTAGTAGAACTAACATTGCCACAATCAGAATAAGAACCGAAGGAAGAACGGGAGCTGAGAAAGAAAGAATAGGAGCTGAGAAGCAAAAACAAGAAGAATAGCAAAGAAAAGGCACAATGACAGAACAAATAACACTAATACAAGTTGATTCATTAGAACAACTAGCCGCTGAGGAAGAGAGTGAACAGATGCAGGTTACCTCACCAATTCGAAGCACAAGAACCAAGTCCGGTTAGAGGTGGACAGGTACATGGATCAATTGATGCATGAGGACACCATTCATGACTCATAGGTGAGCACAGACAACATGAAAAAGTACATTGGTGGTCGAGGCACACTCAGGATAGTGCAATGCATACTTCAAGATGAGACGGACATAGGTTCCAAGACCACATGCCTAGATGCCATGGAGGTAAGAGTCTGCTTTCAACAAGACAACATCAAGTAACTTGGGGACATCTTAGCATAGGACCAAGCTTGGCATCAGTACATGGCTGAGAAGCATCAAGTGTGTGTTGCTGAGTTTCTCTTTCCCTAAACTTCTGAGTAATAGTGTTTTTTCTTGTTAGGCTGTCTCTAGCCTATTTTGTCTCACATGGGTACATGTGGAAAATGTATATTATTGTAAACATGTTGTAAGTGAAATTCCAAGTGTCACTAGTGCAATGTGAATAGTCACTATGTAATGTGAAAAGTCATGAGGGTAGTCCAAGAGTCAAAAAGAGGAATGTCAAGGGTCACCCCACCATTTTTTATATATAGAACCTCATAACTAATAGAATGGGCTTTTGGGAGCCAAACTTTTGACTAGGCATTTCTTAGAAAAGGCTTGGAGAGTATTGTCATGAGCCTTGGCTTATGCACAGTGAAGAGTGAGTACATCTCTTTGGAGGAGCAAGCAGTGTTGACTATAATGTTCCACTATTGGGGCTAGTGGTTGTCAATGGTGTATGTATGGATGGAACTTTCACTTAATATATATAACTAAACCAACATGTTTTCATGAATATGTTGTTATTGTGATTGGACTATTCTAGTTGCTTTAGAAATGCATGTTATTTAACTTACACATTTGTGTATGAACTATTTTGTATGTAATTGTATGAATCTTGTTGTAAACATGTTGTTGATTTAACTTGTCACTTTGGATTGTGGACTATTCTGCTTTCTAGCTTGTGATGTCACTCATCTCACGTGTTCCTTTCAGGATGTGTACTATTGAAAGCTTCTAAGAGACACACTTCCTTTTCCCCTTTGTGTGTTAGAACCCCCATTCATCTCACTTAACTTGTTGCAAGGTCACACACTTTCTTCTGACAAAGATAGCACACTTACCTTTGTGCGCTATTTCAGTCAAGACATTTCTTTATACCCACCATTGGGACCCCTACTCCAAACGGTCTGAGGTCTAGTTGGGACTTCTTACCAAGGAGATCCCTTGACATGTTGGCAGGTCGAGCATAGTCTATAGTGCTTCGATGGATGCCTCACTAAATTAAATGAAGTTCAGTGAAGCCATTTTGAAGTACAATCAAGCTATGCGAAACCATGAATAATCATGGAGAACCTCAGTGATATGAGATTTGTTCACAGAGAGGATCATACCTGGTTAAAGTGTGTAGGCAGAATAAGAATTAATTATCAGTATGGAGAAACAGTCAGGTGCCCATTGTCATGTTTAATGTAGTGGAAGATACCATGTCAAACGCACAAGATAATGGAAAAGACATGCTTAGGCACACTCGTGCAGTGTGGATATAGGATAATAGACGTAACATTGTGTTGTAAGAAGAAAAGGAACAAAACAGAGGATCCCAATTCAACAATCATGTGGGGGAAAGAAGAATTGATGCAAGAGAGCTATGTGGAGAGCTCTAGGTTGAGAGCGTGTTGCTATGTGTAAGACTAAGTGATCCATTTCTACAAAGAAAGGCTGGAGAGTTCCCATTAAAAGGAAAGACCCTGAGAGAGTCATTGTCAGTGTGAGAAAGGCTAAAGGTGCCTATGTTGTGTGAAGAAAGTCGAGTGAGCTAGTGTTATCGTGTGTAAGGCTAAGAGGACCTATTGAATAAAAGAGGCTGACAGTTGACTGTATAGAGTTGAAGAGTAGAGTCCAGAGATGACTGTGTAGCATTTGTGTCTTGGCGAGTGTTGTGAGTGGAACAAAAAGCTGTTGTAGATCATGTAGAGGGTTGAGAACAATACAATGTTATGAGGGGTTGTGATAAGTGACTTCTATTGAGCATATTAGTAGGCTATTATAGAATGAGAAAAGTAAGCTAAGTTGTGAAGGGAACAAAACTAATATCAAGTAGAGTGGCTACCAATTTCAGAGAACATTGAGTTCCTTATTGAGTGTGGGTTGGAGTGTGCATACAAGAAGTTGGTGTTTCCATTTGCAGTGGGTGCTTGAGAATGCTTGGGGTTTGGTTCCTCCTTCAAGTTGGGTCTTGCATAAATCCAGGGAGCTATAAGTTGGTGCTTGAAACAAATCCACGATGTTGGTTCTTCACATGGTACTTCTGGTAAGCTCGACGGGTGTCTACAAAATGAGGGAGTTAGTTCTTCTTGCTAGTGGATGCTAGAAAATAATGAAAGGGATCTGGTGCTCCCTATGAGCGGTGGCTCATAAAACAAATTGATGTAATAGAGTAGGTTCTCTTATTTTACGTCAATAACAACAACAAGCTTTGGTGGTTCTTTCTCGAAAGTGTTTCCATGTAAAACCTTGTGTCTCATGTGTATGATGCTCATGATGTGTGCTTGTATGTTGATTTCATATTGCTACCATATGATATGTTGTTTTTTATTAAATGGATGGTTTCTAAGTTTGAACAAGAAAATAAAATTGGTACAAGAGTTAAAAAATTATCCTTATTACTGATTCACCTCCTTCTTAGTATTATCATTGTTTCCAACAATGTGTTTATTGGTAAATTTAATGATGATATTTTTATATCACATAGTAATTATTATTTATATGATATTCATGCACTAATTGAGGTGTAATGTTCCAAATAACCTCAAACTCAGAAAATTCAAACAAAAAGCCAAGGTGATAACGCTCGTTATTCATTAAGATTTGTTAGAATCTAATAGCTATGTGTGTGTATCACAACACATAAATGAAATTTTTGCTTAAAGAGATGAAGTTTGAGGATCACATGAACAACAAAGGATGGTACAACAAAGAACTAACAAACCAAGAAAGGAATAGTAAAATGGTGTAATATATATGTGCTCAATCACAACATGGATAGGAAGAAGCGGGAATAGTCAAAGAGGAAATATCAGTTGAGCAACGAGGAATGGAAGACTCTCCTAATTGGATGCACATGTTGAGAAGCCTGAGAGAATAAATAAGGAGTTGTAAAGCTGACAATGAGAGGCTTGTTAGAGTGCAATAAAATCAAGTTGAAGTCAATGTAGTCATACTGCAAAGCTTATCAAACTTGCAAATGTAGAGGAGACATGAGTTTGGAATCAACCATAGAGACATGTGAAGCTCATTAGGGTAGGAAGAAGGAGTAGTAATATGAAGACACTCATAGTAGGTCACATCATCATCACTATCATCATCATCATGGGAAGAGGAGAGAAAGGGAGTACATACCAGAAGATGTTAAAAATTCTATGCTTCCCACCTTTAATGGTGAAATGAGGAAATCAAAGGATGTTGAAGCCTAGCTAATAGGAATGAGGATGTTCTTTCAAATACATAATTACCTAGAGAACATGAAAGAAAAAAGTAGCTACCTTCATCCTAAGAGGAAAGGTTGATATATGGTGGGAAGATCTAAAAAATGTAATAGGCATAAGGGAGAAAGAATTGTCCTGCAGGGAGTTTGAGGAATATTTTAGGAACAAATATCTATTTGAGAGATATTTTGATATCAAAGCTGAGTTATATGAAATTAGATTGGGTAAAATGACGAATTATGAGTACACCACAATTTTTTTAGAGTTACTAAGGTATTTTCCCTACCTTAATGAAGAAAAAGTGAATATTTAGACGTATATCAGTGGACTACCACAATCCTTCAAGGAGAGAATTGACTTTGATGATCCCAATACACTAGATGATGCAATTCAAAAACTAAAGAATTTCTATGAAAATTCTAAGCATAGGCTTGAGTATAAATTAGGCTACCAATTTTGAAGGAAAAGGGAAAAAAGAAACCAAGGGAGCTAATGTGACACCTATTAACAAAGAAAATGAATAGATCGGGAATGCTACCAACAAGGCCATTCTACCTATGATGAAATAAAAGGTTATGGGAGGGCTCCATACAAGTGTTGTAATTGTGGAGAAAGTTGTGTAAGGAAGGATTTCCCATAGCGTAAGCATGTTGGCATACGATTGTACAACACACAGGAGGTAGAAATAGTCAAGGGCATAGCTCAAAGTATACCTAGAATTTACGTAGAAATGGTGTTGATAGTGCTAGACCCACCAATATTTAGGGGATCTCCACGATATGATGTCCCAACTAGACCTCACACCATTTGGAGTAGGAGTCCTAGTAGTGGGTAGTACTGTAATGGCCTGACCGCGGTAATGTGAAAAGGAAAATCCTTGACCGTGGTAACGAGCAAAGGAAATTATGATAAATTTGGTTGAGAGCAAGTGTGTAACCATATGGAGAGTCAAGTGTGATGCATGAAGGTTCTAACACACAGAGGGTAAAAGGAAGTACATGCCTTAGAAGCCTGTAATAGTACACAACTTGAAAGGAACATACAAGAGAAATGATATTGCATGCTAAAATGCAGAATAGTCCACAATTTAAAGTGGTGAGTTAATCCAACAACACACATTCAACAAGATTTGTACAAATGCATACAAAGTAGTTCATAAGCATATGAATAAGTTAAATAACATATATTGTAAGTACAAGATGAATAGTCATACTATATTAACAACATATGCATGAATCCGTGTTGGCTCTGATATTATTATTATAAGTGAAAGTCCCATCCATACATACACCATTGACAACCACATGGCCCAATAGTCGAACATTACAGTCAAGAACACCTACTCCTCCAAAGAAATATAATTTTTATATGTTATGGACAAGCCAAGTCTCTTCACAATACTCCCAAGCCTTCTCTAAGCCTAAGCCTAGCCAAATTATTGGCTCCCAAAATCTCATTCTATGAGTTATGAGGTTCTATTTATAACAAGAGGGGGTCTCTCTTTAACTCCCCTTTGTCACCTCTAGACTACTGTCATGAATCTTCAAATTTTTCACTAAACAACACATTGCATTACATGGTGACTTTTGATATTCCAATATTGACACTTGGAATTTCACTTACAATATAGTTACAAATAATATTACATTTTCCAGATGTATCGATATAAGGGTAGAGATAGCCTAACAAGACACAACACTATGACTCTAGAGTTTTGGGATATTCCAACTCAGCAACCACCACTTTATTCTTCTTCATCACATATTAGAGCCAAGCTTCATATTGTGTGATGGCGCCCCCAAATTGTTTGATGATGTCTTTCTGGAAGCGGACTCTAGCCTCCATGGCATCCATGTATATGGTCTTGGAACTTGTAACTCATTCTGAAGCATGAGTAGCATTGTCTTGAACTTGATAGGACCACTGATGTACTTATACATGTTGTGTGCAGTCAACTCCAAATATTCCCTAGAGGATTCTCGTCTTAGCTGCTTCAAGTACTAATTGATCTCCAATTGGACTTGGTTCATGAGTTTAGCATCGGTGAGGGAGCCAATTGATGGGATCTGATTTTTTCTCACCAGGACATCGAAGCTACTATAAACCACACATATGAGGCCTGTGTGCTACTGATGAATGAGGAAAGTTTCTTGTTGTTCTAAATCAACAATTAGACCTCCACTTTCTCCAGCTCTACCTGTGGCTTCATATTCATTTCTAAGTCAAGAGGGCCCCCTTAGTACCACATTATCCACTCTTATACATAGGCAATGGAAACATGTACTTTCTTGAGATTTTGAACAAAATCTTTGCTTTTCTACTATAGGCCATGCAAACGGACAACTGCTTTATGCATGATGACAAATTCATCATATAAATTCCCAATGGTATCACAAAGTGTTGATATTTTAGCAAGTATCGATGTCCTCGTCTCCACTAATGTGGAAATTGCATTCTGCGATGATGCTCAGAGTTGTTTTGTCTCTTACTTAGTAGCCTACAAGATCTTCTCTAGTTATTCATTCTCAATCATTAGGTATTGAATATTTCATATTGTTGCTCCTGCATAGGCCAAGATGGCTTGGGAAATGGAATTTGTATGCTTCCTGGTGTGCGACACTGTCACCATTTCCTTGATGAATGCAGGTGATGCGTGATCATTCAGAAAGTGATTTTTCCGCGCATGTCCAATCCTCTTCTGGAACTCATTAAATGATAGATTGTACACATCCATGATTGAATCATCATCAAAGATAAAAACATCTCCTTTCTCGCTTAAGGCTTGCTCTTCTACTAGAGGTGGTTGAGACTGAGAGATGACGTATGGTCCCTTTGGCATTAGGTCAGTGTCTTCACATTGCGACTCCTATTCCAACTCCATGTCTGTCACTTCAATTAATTTCTCAATATACTAAGCAAGTTTCTGATCCTGCATTTTTTCACCTGCCTCCTTAGTTGCTAGTTATTCTAGCTCATCAACCTGTATCGACGTTGTTTCCTCTATCATTTAACCTTTCCTTTGTTCTTCTTCCTTCTTCTGCTTATCTTCTCATTCTCTCCTCCTCAACTCCTCTTCTTCCTTTAACTTCTTCTCCATCTCATGCAGCTTCAATTCTGCTTCATGCAACTCCTTATGTTTTCTCTTCCTCTTCTCTACTCTCTTTATCCATTGCTCCCTATCTTCTTCCACTGCCAAAGATGCCTTTTCTATAATAGGACTTTCCATCATTTTGCAAATTTTTTCTCTCTCTAGATCATCAAAAATATTCCTCTTTCCGTTATAGTGCCCTACATTAATATCTTCTATTGTTGTTGTTGTTTCTTCTGGGGCTACTATTGTGTGTAGATAATCCTTCCAAGCTATTGCTATACTGACTGGCTCATTGAGCATGGAGGCATTGTAGCATTACCTCTAAGGGTCCTCCTCTGGCCAATGAAATGTCCCATGGATCCAAATAAACTAAACTCTCATACAATGGTATTTACAAATACTGTGGGTATCATACATATTATATTCCTTGGTGACAAACTCAAATTTCACTATGTACTTATCTTTGGAATTTTCATATTTCAAGCTCTTAATCTCGTATAATTTGATTTGCAAAGGAACAGTCGACCATGGCACTTTCTTCTTCCTATATAATCCCGCTGACAATCCTGTAGTGAGGCATTACAAAGCTTCTTGAATGATTGGTTTGTTAATGGCATATCTTGTTACATCATGTAGAGGCTTGTCTCCACTAAACACTATGATGAAGGTGCCACCTGGTGAGGCATAGCAATATGAACTGTTCACTATCACCTCCATTTCTTCTTAGGACATGCAAGGTGGATCTTGCCCAAATATAAGCTTGTATAACAGGATGATAAAGTGGCTAGTTAGCCTTTCCATCACTCCTCGATAGCTGCAGTCAAAAATAAACTTGGAATAGATGTTCACGATTTTTTCTTGTGGTGTCCATCTTCATGTCATGTTAGGGAACTATTGTTGGGCACATATTGCATCTAGTAAGTATGCGGACATGTAAAACCTTGCTTTCTCATTCCTCAGTAGATTCCAGACCATAGCCACATGGGACTCTAACTAATGAGCCAACATATCCGACCAGTTGAATGGCCTCCCATAATCCACCAAATAGTCTAGTAAGACTACCCACCCTTCAGGAAAGGTTTATTTGCTATGTTAACCATATATTCTGCAGGAAACCATGATAAAGAACTGATAAGCCTTCCCGGTGGACTTAATATTGTAAACATGTGTGGGTGTCTGTCTAAACCTTGATGGATCTTTCACCTAACGATTGACAATATCTCTCGTGTTCACACAGCTATGGGTGGCATAGAGGAGTGAGTCCATCCACTTCACTGACTCAGGTAAGTGATACATCTATTGAAAGTTCTCTTCCCTGAAGGTGGAAAGCTTCCTCCTGCTCGCACTACTTAATGTTATAGTATGTTCATCCATATGTGAGATAATCCAACTGATGATGTCCACACATGGGAAGGTCAGATACCTTCATGCAACCTTGTATAACCCTGACTGCTAGATGCTAAGATAAACTTGTTGGTCTTCTAAGTCTACCTTGAAGTCCTCTACAATAGTGTCATTTATTTGCTACCATGTCAGTTGTATTCCCTTCTCAATAAACAAATGAGTATATGCATATAATGGTAAATCAACTGATGTATACTCAACTTCTTCCCTAGTACTAATCTCAGTGGTTTCCTTTGATGCAACTCTCTTAGATGCCATGTTAACTGTGACTGCTATAGAGATGCACCACAACTATTGTAACTCTGGGACACAGAGGACACTCATGGAAAGAAAATGTAAGCTAAAAACAAAAACAACTTTAAGGCAAGTTCAACCAGAAAGATGGGCTCATGATGGGAAGGATTACATAGTTTTGACTGACAGCAGTGACTGAATGATTGTGGGAACTGTGCATTGCGCATTCCCAGCAGTCAGTGTGGGAGCTTGTTGACTAGAACTACACAATGCATGGTTCAGTCTCTGCCAAGACCTAGGAGAGACTGCACATTGCACAATCTTAGTGGCCAACATGGGAGACTGGCTCCTAGAACTATGCAGTGCATAGTTGGATCCAACCTAGGTTATGCTCTACATAATTATAGAATCCAATTATAGATTGTGTAGTGCAAGTTGTGCACAATGAGATCCAGGCAAAGGGGCCTAGATCTGCCCAAGGTGAGAGTGAAAAACAAGCGTATCTGAAATATGACGTAAATTTGAGTGTAGATATGACTAATTCTTGATGAATGCATGTGAAACAAGTGCACCAATTGATTAAACTAAAGGAAAATTAAACAAGAAAAAGCGATAGGAAAAACGTCAAAAGATGAGGAAAAAAAAACTCACACGTAAAAGTGACGACGATCGCATTGAAGGCTCCTTGATCTCCTCAGGAGTGCTAGAGCTCCAAGATTCAGTGTGAAAATGAACTTTAGCAATGTTGATTAAACAGATTTGGTAAAGTTAGGGTCTATGACATGCATGCCTAAAATCAAGGAAAAAGTGACACTTGGTGGTAGTTTCTAAAAATAAGACAAGGGCCTCCTTCGGGTTGCTAAAATATATCCCTAATTTTTAGGGATTCTTTTTTCTTTTTTATTTTTTCGGGAAAAATTTCCAAGCATTGCCTGGAAATATTGTGTAATTATAGGAAGGATTGGGAAACTCTTTGGCTCATGCATTGCACAGTTTCTGAGCATAGTGGGGTCTGTGCATTTTCTATGCTTAGTGTTTGGATACCCATACATAATTATGCATTTCCAGAGCTCAAGGATGACTGGAAGTCCTGACTGCGTAATTTAGAATAACAAGAACAATTTCCCTCAAGAATTGCACATTTTTCTGAGGCAAGCCCATAACTGTTGAGGGTCCATGTCAAGAGATTGACTTGTGGGTTATAAAATAATGTAAGTGAGAAAACACAAGCCAAACACAACTGAGTATCTGCATATACTGGTAAATCAACTGATGTTTGATCAACTACTTCCCTAGTACTGCTCTTGACAGTTTCCTTTGATGCATCTATCTTGGATGCCATGTTAACTATGGCTACTAGAAACATTCTCAACAAATTTTGTACCTGTGGTACAGAGAGGACACTCATGGCAAGAAAATGTCAGCTAAAAACCAAAACAACTTCAAGACAAGTTCAAGCAGCAAGACAGGCTCATGATGGGAAGGATTGCACAATTTTGACTGACATGGGTGACTGACTAATTGTGGGAACTGCGCACTGTGAAATCCTAGTAGTCAATGTGTGAGATTGATGAATGCAACTACGCAATGCACAATTTAGTATGGGCCAAGGCATGGGAGAGACTAAGCATTGCGTAGTCTCAGTGGCCAAGCTGGGAGACTAGTTCTTGAAACTGCACAGTGCGCAGTTGGAACCAACCCAGTCTATGCTCTCCACAATTCAAAAGCCAATCCAGAGGCTTGAGTCTCCATATTCTGCAGTGCAAGCTGTGCACAGTGAGATTCAAGGTAGGGGGCTTAGATCTTCCCAAGGGGAGTGTGAAAACCAATCGGATTTGAAAGCTGATGTGAGGGTGAGTGCATATTTTACTAAGTGTTGATGCATGCATGTGAAACAAGTGCACCAATTTATTAATGTGAAGGAAAATGAACCATGTGAGGAGAGTCACTGCAACAACCACTGTTGGTGCCAAATCAGGAAAACTCATGCGACACTTGGGAAAGGAAATATATAACTTGAAACAACACTTCTACAAGCTAAAACAAGTTACAATACCAAAATTCATGCAAATAAACAAGTGAAACATCCCTCACACAAGCTAAACAACAAAAAATGTTAGAAAAATCTATAAAATATGAGAAAAAAACTCACCTGGAAAAGAAACGACGATCGCACCGAAGGCTACATGATCTCCTTGGGAATGTTATAGATACAATATCAATTGTGAAAGAGCTTTAATAGTTTCGATTAAATAGATTTGGTCAAGTTATGGATTATGATGCATATGCCTAAAATCAAGAAAAAAATGACACTTGGTGGAAGTTTTTAAAAATAAAGTAAGTGCCTCCTTCGACTTGCTAAAATACATCCCTACTTTTTAGGGATGTTTTTTGATTTTTTCTTTTTTAGGAAAAATTGCCATCCATTGCATGGAAAGATTGTGTAGTTCTGGGAAGGAATGGGCAACTCTTCGGCTAATGCACTATGCATTTTCTGAGCACAGTGGGGTCTGCGCAGTTTCTGGGCTTAGTGTTGGGTTGCCTCTCCATAACTGCACATTTCTAGAGGTCAAGGCTCACTGGAAGTAACGACTATGCAATTCCTAATAGAAAGACTAGTTGCCCTCAATAGTTGTGTATTTTTTTTAGCAAGCCCAAAACTGTTGAGGGACCAAGTCAAGAGATTGGTTTGTGGGTTAGAAAATCAACTAAGTGAGCAAGCAAAAGTGAAAATATACCTAGATCAATGCAAGATGAGTTGTTGTGGTTTAGAAGGAAGGCTCCAAAATTGATGCATAGGTAAACATTTGGATGGTAGTTGAAGCCACTACAACAAGTGGATAATTGCCAAGATGATCATCAAGAAATGATTATAGAAATGGAAGGTATGCTCCATGACCAAAGAATTTTGATTTTGATTAACCCTCATTCAAATTTTAGATACATTATTCATGTTGTTGTTGATAAATTCATATTAAAGAAGGAATTACACTACAAGCCCTGGCTAGTTTAACTAGCTACAGGGATGAAAAGAAGGATTGTGCATTAGGTGAAGGATTTCCTAATCGAATTAAATGGGATGCAAAAAATTGTAAATCTTAGTTCGTTTCCACTTAGAGCATATAATGTATTGTTGTGTAGGGATTGGTTATATGCATATCAGAAGAAAGTAGACTTCTTTGATAAGACCATTAAAGGATTGGATGAAGTTGGAGAGCCTAGGGTATTACATGGAAAACTGAAACCTACCTTTGTGAGACAAATTTCATCCATGCAAACCAAAAAAAATCACCAAAAAGAATGTGTTCTATTTTCTGTGCAAATATCCAATAACACCAAAGTTAATCGTAGTGCTGACAATAATGACGGTGATATAGTGAGGGAATACCTTATTTTACAATAATTCTTTGAGGTATTCCCTAAAGAAATCCCTATTTTACCTCCTCATCGAGAAGTATATTTTTCCATTGAATTACTCCCAAGAGTAGCTCTAACATCCAAATGTCCTTATAGAATGAGCAGTCCAGATTAGTTGAGCTAAATATACAACTCAAGGAGATGTTGGAAAAGGGCTACATAAGGCCAAGAATATCTCTAGAGAGAGCATAAGTTTTGTTCGTCAAGAAAAAGGATGATACACTTTGATTGTGCATTGATTACTGGAAATTGAACAATGTGACCACCAATAGTAGATATCATTTCCATAGATTGATTATGTTTTTGATCAATTAATAGGAGTAGGGCCTTCTCTAAAATTGATCTAAGATCGGGCTATCATCAAGTGCATATAAAGGATGATGACATCCATAAAACAACCCTTACAATGAGGTATGAGAATTATGAATTCGTAGTAGTGCCTTTTGGTCTTACCAATGCACCTACAAATTTTATGTGCCTTATGAATAATGTGTTGTGCCCTCATTTGGATACGTTTTTCATAGTTTTCGTGGATGAAATTTCGGTCTACTCAAGGACCAAGGAGGAACATGAAGAGCATTTGGCTGTAGTACTACAATTCCTAAGAGAGCATAAGCTTTATGCCAAAGGTTAGCAAGTGCAACTTTTCTCAGTCAGAAATTCATTACTTGGGACACATTATTTCAAGAGAGGGAGCATCAGTTGATCCCAAGAAGATAAAGGCTATCATGGAATCACCAACACCTAGAAATGTGGGTGAATTTAGGGCCTTCATGGGACTGGTAGGATATTATAGGAGTTTTATTAAAAAATTCTTCAAGATTAGTTGTGTAATTACTACTTTGCAAAAGAAAGGTAATAGGTTCACATTGAGAGAAAGATTGTGATGTAGGCTTCAATTAGCTTAAGGAGTTTCTAGAAAATTCACTAGTATTAAGATTTACAGACCCAAAAAAGGATTTTGTGGTTTTCACGGATTCCTGCAAAGGAATTGGTGGAGCCTTGATGTAGGAAGGTCAAGAAGTATGTTATGAATCCTAAAAGTCAAATAAGAATTGGAAGAATTATGTAACTCATGATTTGAATTGGATTCCATCATACATCCCCTAAAAATGTGGAGACAGTACCTCCATGGTAGAAAATTTATTTTGATGACTGATCATGGAGGACTAAAGTATTTATTTGAGAAACCCAAGTTAAATGCAAGGAAAACTAGATGGTTCTCTACGGTCAATGAATTCAGTTTTGAAATAAAATATTTAAAAGGAAAGGAGAATAGAGTAGTTGATGCACTTAGCAGGAGGATGCAATTAAACCATCTAGAAACCATAAGTTCTTATGGGATTGATCTTGAAGAAAATATCAAAAATACACAGCGACAACATAAAAGGTATCAGCATTTGAAGTTGAAGCTCCAAGAAGGCTCTCAAGGAAATGAAAATATGGACTATTGCCTTAAAAAAAAGGACTGATTAAATTCAAAACAAAAATTTATGTACCAAATAACAATGACTTGAAGAAACTCATATTAAAGGAGTTTCATACCAAGCCATATTTTGGCTACGCAAGTAGCCATAAAATGTTGATAGCCATCGAGAAATTATATTTCTTTTTTGATTTAAAAATGGGGGTGGCATATTTCATCTCCAAGTGCATAAACTTTTAGCAAGTAAAGGATGAGTATAAGCACCCAAATGGTTTAGTACAACGTATTCTTGTTCCAGAATGGAAGTGGGAAGTGATTTCTATAGATTTTATTACATGGCTCCCAAAGGCCCAAAAATAACATGATGCAATCTTGGGGGTGGTTGAAAAACTGAGAAAAGGTAGCTTATTTCATAGTTGTTAAGTCTACAAATTGAGCTAGTGATGTGGCTCAAAATTTTGTAAAGGAAATCTTAATATTTCCTGGAGTTCCCAAAAAGATTATCTCATATAGAGATGCCAAATTCACTTCAAAATTTTGGAGAGAAATATTTGTAGGTCTCAGAACAAAGATGGCATTAAGCATAACATACCATCCTCAGACTGATGATAAAATAAAGAGAACAAATAGAATTATTGAAGACATGTTAAGAATGTATGTAATGTGCTAACCTAGGAAGTGGGAAGAATATATTCCACTTGTGGAATTCACATATAATAATGGGTATCAAGAATCACTAAAAATGAGCCCATTAGATGCACTTTATGGGAAGAGTTGTAACACTCCTATCAGCTAAAATGATCTAGTGAATAAGGTCCTTATTGGACCTAATATGTTGAAAAACATGGAGTAGGAAATGAAAACCATCAAAAGAAATTTAAAAGTGGCACAAGATAGGTAGAATAGATATGTGGGCCAACATAGAGTGCACAAAGAGTTCCAAGTAGGGGAACATGTATTCCTATGAGTTAGACCTAAGAAGAGCTCTTTGAAATTTGGGTCATGTACCAAGTTGGCACCATGGTTTTATGGGCCATTTGAAGTGCTCAAAAGGATAGGGCCAAGGTCTATAGGTTGGATCTACCTCCATCAATTAGAGTACATGATGTTTTCCATGTTTCATTGCTTAAAATATATGTGCAGGATGTTAATCATGTAATTGATTGGTCTGTGTTATAGGTAGAACTAGAGGGAGAGTTCCAATTAGAACCTCTATGCATCCTAGATAAGAGGCAAGTCAAGACTCATAACCAAGTAATAGAGAATGTCAAAGTGTAGTGGAGGCACTTTAGGCCCAAGGAAGCCACATGGGAAATGATTGACTTGATGTAGGAAACATATCCTTTCATATTTGGTGAGTGAAGAAAATGTAAATACATTGTAAATGTTATATATATATATGTGTGTGTACATAAAGCTCCATAATCAACAATGCTTGGTCTAAAGCATGTTTTGTTGTATATGGGTATTGAACACTAAGGACAGTATTCCCCCCAAGGATGAGAGGACAATGGCATTCCCTGGCCATTATTTCTCTCATTTTAAATGCTTGTAATTATTTAAAATGTCTGAAAGAGGGACACCATTTCCATTTCTTGAGGAAGGAGATTGCTTGAGGGAATGGTTGTTTTAAAGATAATTCCTAGTTGCCTAAGTGGTTTTAAATGTGATAATTGTGCCATAAATTAACCAAAAGAGGAAGGGATAGGCCTAAGTTTTGTATAGCTCCAAGAATAAGCAAGAAAAAGGACAAAAGCTTAAAATTATCATGGGTTTCATTGTCCTAAGGGGGGTTCAGTGGCATGGATCTAGAAAGAAGAGGGGGAGTTAGTTTGTTGGGAAGGGATAGGACATTCATTCACACTCACTTACACACATAAGGATACATAGATGCAAAGAGATAAATCTCTTTGCAGGTTCAAGGAAATAGTGGAATAAATCACACAAAGAATGTTACAGAAAGGAAAAGAAAAATTCCTCCAAGGATGGTTGTGAGAACATAGATAAGACAACGACCATAGTTCGTTTTTATTAAGCTCTAGAGGAATTAAAAAGAAACAATTAAAGAATACTCAAAAGGGCTTGCTGGGTGAAAGAATTATAGAGAGCAGTGGCTTTCCTGACTCAAGAACCATTGGAAGCTTGTGGGTCGATGAAACATTGGTTAGGAGAGAAGCACCCAGGTATTTAGGGAGTTGATGAACCACTAGGTGATGACCACACTAGTGCTTTATCTCTCTGATGAATTATCTATTAAAATGGATTTTATTCTCCTATAATGGCTTATCCATTGATGAGCCTTACTTTATAGTGGTCTCTCTTCTCTTCAAAGTTAGTTGAACTCTCTATACTATGGTATCCTGGCATGGATCTTCATCACATATAAACAATATGAGAGGACTAAGTGGAAGCTTTTGAAGCTATTTGATGAAGGCAAAGTGGCCTGTGGTATCTTGTTTCAAATATTTATTTGTTGAAATTTTCCCTCAGAAAGAACTCCACCTCAAGCTTTGGAATCTGGCCCAGGGTGACAGGTACAAGTATAGTAGTTATAGCTTGTCTATGGTTGCGTTGAGAGTTGAAGTCCCACTCTTAGTTTCCAACCTATTTTCCACATGAGATAATTATTTAATTATGCTCTTGGTGTATGAATGACATGTACATGTGCATGGTAATGGATCAATGGTCCTACTCATATTAAGGAATGTGAATTCTTGTGTGTTAATGGATATTATATTTCTTATATGCATGTTTGAAGAATGGTTGAATTCTTGTAAGTGTTGTGTGAGCATAATTTGTCATGTTTCTTTCATAAAATTGATGAATATGATCTGTTGGACCATTTTCTAATCAGGTTCTGTATGTATGTGAGTTTATTGGTTATAAGAAACACATTTTATTCCGTGCGAGGGAGCTAATCAAGTTCCTTGTGATTCTAGCAAAAGGCCCTTGGATGCACATTCACTAAGTGCATCTCTGTAGGCATGATATTTTTCGATGTTTCATCATTACAACTCCTGTGCATCTTTTAGTAATTTTGTTGAATGTCATGACATCTATGTAAAACTAGGAAGGAACTCAAAAAACTTCTATGTT
Organism: Pinus tabuliformis; assembly: GCA_031772625.1. Classification (NCBI taxonomy): domain Eukaryota; kingdom Viridiplantae; phylum Streptophyta; class Pinopsida; order Pinales; family Pinaceae; genus Pinus; species Pinus tabuliformis. Next base: position 489,231,712 of record CM062818.1, read on the forward strand.
TAAAAGGCTAGCACAAAAGAGGCTTGAATTCACATGTAGTACCTGCCAAGTTAGAGGTCAGTTGAAAATTCTAATCTCGAATGAACTCATGATCGACCGAAAGTGTGTGGGCCAACCATTGGGTGGGATCGCTAGTCGAGAGTTGGGCGAGTCAGGGTAACGATGCCTAGTCATCCCCATAGGTAAGGTTGGGTGGGATTGCAAGTTGAGACTTCGAAGTAATTCAGGGATTGGGTTGACCTCTATGTTGGGGTGGGGCCCCTTTGGTTAAGTTTAATTTTTGCAGAGTCATGGGGTAGGAAGACCTCCAATCAATACAAGGAAAATACCTTCTAGAGGAGGTTATAACAAATGTTTTCGGTGTTATAAAAATGGAAACTTTTGTCAAAAAAACATCTGCTAAAACATTTGTTTGCAATAGAAGATTTTTATTTGAAGTTTTAACGGAACTTCATCACAACTAAAAGAATTTGGGCGGAGGGAGGTTTTAACAAATGATTTTTTTGTGGTGTGCTTCATGGAATAAGTAGCACTAGTGTGCTACATATATAAAAGAACTAGGTGGCATACATAAATAAAATAACGGAGACATTCAATGCAAAGAAAATTTATGCATAATATATACCACACTGGTGCTAATAGATAAAAAATCCTTGTGGTGTTATTGTAAGTAATGACACTGAGGCACGAAAAAAATAATTGTTGCACCAATGCTTTTTTAAACTTGCAACGCCAATGCACATCATTTGCACAAATGCTCCAGTGCATTAGTTATACAAAAGGACTAGTGCTCTTAGTTTTCATAATGCACCGGGTTGGAAATAATATTTTTTAGGACCAAGGTGTTAATTCTATGAAAGCACTAGTGCGTTAAGAATTAAAATGCATCAGAGAGTTAATCTCAAACAATACTGGTGCTTGAGCGAAAGAAGCCTCAGTGCTGTATTTTTTTGAAAAGGAACCGGTCATGCAAAAACATGTCGTCACAGTGATTTTATATATAATAATGCATCAGTGAATTTTTATGTTATAGATTAATGTTTTTTAATGAGATTTTCTCTTTTTCAGAAATATCGACCTGTGACAGTACAATTATTGTAACTTTTTGAATATGTTATTTATTGAAAAATTGACATATATCTTATAAGAATATTCATATAAATTAAAATTTGATTAGCGAATTTGTATATGATGTTTGGATTAAGTTGTTATATTATCATATTTCACATAATAATATAATATCTCTTCATTATAATGTTTAATCATCCATATATTTAATTAATGGTGTAATATTTCAAAACAAGATTGGATAACACCATAGAATAAATTAAAATGTATTTTATTATATAGGAATAAGAGGCTCTTTGTCAAACAAAATAGGATTGTTATTGTTAATCCCTTGTCTTTCAATTGGGACACTATGCCCATTACATTTAACAAAATATCTATTTTTCACACACAATTATTTAAAAAAACGACATCTTGCATCATTATATAAATAGATCATCATTCTTCGTAGGAACTGCTGTCAATGGTAGGGCTACTTCCATGAATTGGGTTATTTGGAGGAATTTTTTATTGATCACATCGATTATTTTACTCTTCTTGATCTTGTTCCATCCGCAAACATGAAAATAAAGTGTAATGAGTCTATATACATTGGTGAGAATAATGAAAATTGAAATAAATAACATACATCAATGTAAATGAAATAATAGTGTACCATAACAATAAGTGACTCAAAAATTGTGCATATGGTTTCAAAACAAAGTCTCATGCCTCGTTGCAACAAGTCTTCTACTAGCGTAGTTACATACTTTGTTTCTTGGTTGTTTTAAACCCCATTATAAATCATATATTTAATATAAAGGATTTGTTTATTCTATTAATTATAAACTTAGAGAAGTAAAACAACGTAGATACTTACAAATTCGAAAATTAATCTTTGATATGCCAAAATGCCAAAATATACTCACAACCCTTATTTAACCCAATGTCAATCGATTCTTCTAATGGCTCTTCTTTGTAAGTTAGCACCTATTTGAATACATTCAAGGATGAATGTTGTAAAACAACTTAAAATATATAAAATTGAAACCTTCAATTTTTATAAGCAAATATTAACAATTACTCACAAACTTTGAAATCAACCCTTTTCTTCCTTGACGTCCAGTTTTATGTCTTGAATGAGTTCGAAATTGTTTTCTTTTTCTAAGAGAAAATACTTGAAAATTAATATTTAATGATAATTTTTTTTTTTATATGTACAAATTCAATCATGATTACATACATTTGAAGCATGTTGTTATTTAGATGGTACCTCCTGTGATGCAAATATGTCCATTTCTTTGACCATATCTGTATACACTATTTTGCACATTCCTACTTACATGTTTCACATATCAGCGTGTTGATCATTTGGGATTTTCTGAATCTTCTTGAAAAAAGTAATAAAGTATTTTTATAATGATATATGAAAACTAAATATAATAAAATCGACATTAATAAATGAATGGTTTGTATTAATATATACATATAGATCTAGAAAATCATTTTATATAATTACGAATATTACCTTTTGAATGATTCTTTTGTTGTTGTTTATGTTTTTGCTATTGCAAGTCTGACATGTCTCACTCACCATTTCTATGGAAGTGTTTCCTGTAGTATAGATATAATTTGGTTCTTAGAATCATTAGATTGATTTTTGTATTGTAAGTGGAAATTAAATTTATATGTTCATTCAACTAGATCCCTCATAGTTCTGTAAAAAATTCCCCCCTTTCATTAACCTCCAATGCCACTCTAGATGAGCTAAGGACCAATTCATCATTATTTACATGTTCTATAATTTCTCTTTTCTTATAATATCATTGATATTTTCCTTCATTGTTTCTCGCTATTGATCCCTATTGAACATATATGAATTAACAGATTGTTTGAAACATGTTATCTAATATTCTAAAGTATATTATTAATGAAAATTCAAAGAAAAAGGAGCTCATATCAAATAGTATTTTCTCATTCACCTGATTTATCCTTCTACAAATTTTTTATCAAGCTTTTACCCTCATCTTCACTTAGATTAGAAATAATCTTATCATCCTTGTTCATTTTGTGGCTTTTCATGACACACACCAACCAATACATATTAATTAAACTTACATATAGTTCAAACATATTAATTTTGTAAAGAATTTACAAATAATTTGCCTTCTCTATTTTTTTATGTGGTATCATTGCGTCGATCAATATTTTTGTTACTTGAGACCTTCTAAGATATTTTTTATCAATATACATCCTGTATCATTCAATATAGAAGCCATTAAATATACTTTACAAATAAATAAATAAAAATTCAATGAAAAAGGCTCTAGTAGCTGGTGCCTTTATCTCAATCAACACACCAGTGTGTTCATAATATTAAATGTGCCAGACATTCAATTTTTTATCATCATCATGTAAAATCGATTTTAAATTATGATGGTGCGATTTGTAAGGCTAAACACACCACAATGATTTAACAGTGCTATTTGGAAAAGGTGTGCCGATGCGTTATATTACACCATGAGGAACGATGAATACACTAGACAAAATCAAAAGTTTTATAATATACAGGTGTGTTATATTACACATGGAGCACTGATGCATTATATTATTGAGGGCACACTGCAGAACATATAGCCGCTTTTTTAAATGAAGAGGGTCGAAAGGGTTAGGATCTAATTCAATAAGTGATTCCCTGACTTTACATGTCAAATTCCCTATATAGTAAGTACACAAACCCCTTAAATCTAAAATGCCTAAATTGAAAATCCCTAATTGTGAAGTGGTAGAGGAAGTTAAACTCTAAGGTGAAATTTTGCAGGAAGAAGAAAGCGTTTAAGTTAAGTATTGATATATTTTTTGAATTTTAATTAAATTTAAACAGGAACAAAGATCGTCAAAAAAAATTACTACTAAAATATATAGTAAATGTTTTATTATACAAGGTTTTTAATTTAATTTTGTCTGAATTGTGAACAATTATAACAGAAATTGTAAAAACATTTAATAGTAAAATTTAAAATTTTTTCTATCCATGGTTTTGAGTGAATCACCATACCTTTCAAGTTATGATCTTTCAGTGGATCAAAAATATTTTATAGCTCCACATTGCTCCCAATATGTCTCCTTTGCAAATTATCTCTCTTTTAATTAAACCATAACAATAATTAGGGATTTTCAATTTAGGCATTTTAGATTTAATGGGTTTGTCTACTTACTATATATAGGGCGTTTGACATGTAAATTCTGGAAATCACTTATTGTATTAGATCCAAACCCTGCCAACCCTCATCACTTTTTGAAACCCTAACAAAAAGTATCCAAATTTGTAGGATCCTAATTCCGAGTCGAGTTCAAATGCATAAAATATTCCTTCGTTTCAAAAATTTTGGAAGCTCTTATCAGGAGTAGCATATCGCAAGCACTTGGTAGATGAATATGGATAGCCTATTCACCCCACCATTTGGAACATGGCATCTTCTAGGTGCATTCTTAGATCAACGATTGTAATAATTGTTTGGTAAATGTAATTTCAACAAACCAATTGCATTGACGTGCTTTCTAATATCATTGATATTGTACTAATGACGTTCAATATTTTTTTAAATTATTATTCTAGTGATGATGAGCGACCCACGTAACATCTTCTGGTGCACCCCATTACAATGTCAACTCGAGAGAAGGTTGCATTAAGAGAAAAACTCAGAGTGGAAGCATAGAAATAATGGTTGAATCAACCACCTATTCAATTCCCACTACGTCTAGATTCACCAATTAGGAATGACAACAACAATAGTAGTTCTTCATCACAAGATGGAAATGGAGGCAATCAAATAGAGGTTGGCATGGATGATTAATTATGGGATATGGATATGACTGCCATAGAGACAATGTTGTTAAATGCATTCCAGAATAATGAGCTTGGGGATGATGCTCATACCACTGATACCTTATTCAAAAGGCTGAAATACACTTCCAGCACCCCTCTCTTTGGACCTTGTGGAAAGTAAGAGTCTACTCGCGTGGGGAAAATACTGTTGTTGTATAGCTTGAAAGAAAATATTTGCATGTTGAATTCATATTTCTCAGAAATATTAAGGTGATTGACTTGCATGTTAAAGTTCCTTATATTTTGTCACACAATCAAAATTAAAATTGGTCAATTTTATGAATGTTAAATATTGACATTTGGAAGATTTGCAATACTAAGAAAGAGAAGGATGAAAAGAACTTTATTTTATATTTTCTGGAACTTATTCACATCCACTCTCATTTCTCTAACATATGTCACACTTCCAATCTTCTTGACTTACTTATTCAAGCCAACTATAGTGATCTTGGTGCACTTCTTTCCCTTCTTTTCAAGCATAGAAATAAGATTCTAAATATTTACAATTAGATTCTCCTTCTTAAGTTCCAATATACGACATCAGTCTTAGTGGACGTTAACCATCATCATCATCATCATGATTACCCAAAAATTACAGGTTATTCAAAGATAGTTTTCTTCTAAGTGATAATTCATTGCCAGATAGTTGTGAACAAGCAAAAAAGTTGCTGAAAATGTTGGGTGCTGAATACATATCATATCATGCATGTTTGAATGATTATGTTCTACATAGCAGATAATATGTAAACAAAGAGATATGTTTGAAATGTGGGCATGACAGGTACCGCAATTAAAAAAAATGGTATACCACATGGTCCTCCTCATAAGATATTGAGGCACATGCCTATATTCCCAAGGATTCAAAGACTCTTTCATTGCAAAGAATTAGCTATGTTGCAAGGATGACATGCCTCACACAAAAGTGAGTCAGGAGTTATGTGAATCCCAATAGATTCAATAGTCATGAAGCATATAGAGGATACATAGCCTGAAAAATTCGAGGATGAAGTACAAAGTCTACAACTCAACATAGCCATGGATGGCATCAACTCATATTCCCTCCAAAACACCAACTATTTGTTTAGCCTGTAGTAGTGATCAATAAAAATACCCCCCCATCGTTGTCCATGAATAATGAACATTTTATGTTAGCTCTCATAGTCCTTGGTACAATACAAGTGAAGAATATGGATGTCTACTTAAAATCATTGGTTGATGAATTGAAGGAATTATGGGAAGGCATACATGTGTACAATGTATCAATAATTGTTCAAATCTTCATGGTCGCTAACGTGTCAGCTAGTATACGATAATTTTACAAGTCTTGTAAGAAAAGGGTATCACAGATGTAAATGTTGTGGATATTCTTTGAAGGTTAGGTTGTCAGACCACCTACAAAAGCCAACGTATGACTACTCTAGGATAATCCTCCTAGAAGAACACCCTTACAAAAGAGGAACATCTTCTTTCAATGGTAAACCAATGAGAACCTAAAGGCTTACAATAATACACCAACTGAATGGATGAGAGCATATGAGAGAGAGAAGGAGAAGTATTTTGTAGAAATGTTTGATTCAAATGGGGAGCCTATGTTTGAGGATCCAAAATTCTTCGACACCTATGTTGAGAAATTTCCCATTGGAATGAAAAGGAGATTTGTATTTTATGATCTCCCATATTGAGAGCAACTTAAGATTTCCCACTTACTATATCCCATGCATATATTTAAAATGGTTCATCTTCTTTATGGAGGAACATATGATCAAAATGAAGTGACATATTGGATGTTAGGAGAGATCTTATTTCTTCAAAATCTAAAAGAGAAACATTGGCCAAGATAACAAACTAGAGGAGAGGTTTGTCCCTCTTGGTCTTTCAGAGAAGATGATGTCCCATGCATTTTAAAGAAAGATGATATTTATTTCACCGAGGGAGTTATAATGAGTGTGAGGGTGTCTTCTTTATATGGGTCTTCTCTACGGTGCTACTTCACAGTGGAAGACTGTTTTTTGAGGTTGAAATCACATGACCATTTGAACCTTATAAGAGTACATATGTCAAAAGCATGATTTCATTAATTTTTTTTATTTTCATGTAATGGGATATTTTATTATTATTTTTTTATAATGTACTATTTACTGTGTAGTGTCATTATCCTCTTCTCATACGTGGACGTGTGAACCATGACTTCCCCAAAGACCTACAATGTGCAATTTATAAATTATATGCATTTTTATGTTTGATCACATGAAAGGAGATTCATATGTCTCGCATTCCACAATGTCATCAAGTGATAGCTGCAATTGTTTGTATGTTTGAGAAGGAACTATAGACGAGTTTCATGAACTTGTAGGTTCATCTTCTAATTCACCTAGAATATGAAGTTGAATTAATTGGGGTCATTCCTTGTCATTGAATGTTCTTCTTAGAGAGGTACATGAAGAAATTGAAAGGTTTTTGACAAAGGGCGAAACTTGAGGGGTTTATGGAAGAGGGGTATATATCGCATGAGTCTTTACATTGTGCTAGTGAGTACATCAAGCAGATTGAAAATAGATCATGTGCAGTGATTGGGGACAACGAAATGGATGAACAAAAAATAGAAGGGGAGCTTCTTGAAATGAATGGAAAGAGGTGCATGATAAAGAGTAAGTGTAGAATTAACATTTTTCAAATTACTACATAATAACTATTCACAATGAATTTCATATTAATGCATATTTTGATCTCGTACTATATATATATATATATATATATATATATATATATATATATATATATAGATATATATATATATATATATATATATATAGATATATATATATATATCTATATATATATATATATATATATATATATATATATATATATATATATATAGAGAGAGAGAGAGAGAGAGAGAGAGAGAGAGAGAGAGGTTCTATTTCATTAGCAAATTCAGAAATTGAAGCCATCATCAAGTTCATTCTTTACAATATGGAAGCTAAACAACCTTGGATCACATTGTATGAAGAGAAGAGGAGGAAATGGGACAATGACAAGAAATAATTCAAATGATTTAATGGTAAAAGCATACCTTATCCTGATCATTTAAAACAAAATATGCTAATGACATGCCCTAATATTTGGTTTGTTGATTAAGTCAAAGATAAATATGGTTCATCTAGTCATTACCCAGATTCTAAAGAGAATGTGCTAAACATAGGGATTAGGTGCAACAGCTCAGTAATTATAATCTCTTTCTGTATAGTTTTAACTTCATACTGCACCTTTGAATTGTAACATCTATATGTATTTTATATTTTTAATTATGTTCAGGTGATTAGAAACATGAAACTGTGATTTTTTCACTTTTTTGTAGGTTCATTATTCCCATCTATGTGGGCATATGGATATCATTTTCACACGGAAGATGTTGATGATGGATGCATGACACAAGAATGTGGACTGGAAGTCAAGTTCGACCAATCTAGTTGTGCTAGCCACCACAATCAAAACATAATGTAGGGGACATTAGGTTATGTCGGAAAGATACAAGAGATCATTTAAGTGGACTTTTCTTCATTCCAATGTGTTATTTTTAGGTGCAAGTGGTGGAACACCTTTGATCGGAATAATGTAAAGGAAGATCATGATAGTGGGATAATATATATCAAATCTAGAAAGGTGTGGCATGAATCTAAGGAGCCTTATGTTTTTCCAAAACATTGCAACCAGGCATTTTATTACCCATGTGTGTTGGATAGGAATTGGTCATTTGTATTAAGACATGACTCTAGATTAAAACATATTTTTGAGAATAACAATGTTATCATGCCAAGAAAGGAAGATAATAGGGGTGATGGCAATGATGAGCGATATGTACTTGTGTTATTTCATAATTTATATTATTGTTGTATGTTTTGTTTTTAATTATTTCATTTATTATATGTTTTGTATTCATCTTGTTGGAATTTTATAATATAATTGGTAAGATCCAGAAACGGTTTTACACATATTTTTGCGGTGGAAACACTTTTACAGTACATAAAACTAAGTATTTCCAGTTATGTACATTATCTATGATAATAGGGATCCACAATCACAACACTTCTCAAATAGGAAAATGTGAGCAAAATAGGGAATTTGGAAATAACATTGAAGATTTAGTCTTGATTTAGATACTTATTGGTTTAGTCACATGTTTTTTCTTCTTGTTTAGTTCAAAATAAATATAAATAATCATGTATTTATGGCTCTATGATGACTTTAACAATGAATAAGATTCCATTGAAAGTCACGAGCCTAAGCCATATACATCATGTCATCGGTTTGAAGGACATTAGTTGTACGAAATGATAGTGGCATGAAAGGCACACCTATAAGTTTTCATGGTGTTTGGTGTGTGTCTGATAAGACCATGAAACCATAATCTAATATATTTTCTCTATACCACTTCCTTTGAATTTCACTCTTATTTTAAAATTTGAACTGATAGTGTTTAACAAAGCATAAACTTTTCAGAGCTCCAATTCTGAAATCCAAGGCTCCATGGCAGTTTGTAGTAAAGACCTCTGAGATCTAGGTACGACACCTAGAGTGTGTATTGTATGATAACAATTAGGTGTTCTCCCTCACTCTAGCTTCCCATGGTCGGACCATATTGTATGGGTCTACCATTTTCTCCTACTCTTGTTATTGCTCCCTCTACTAATGCCTTTTCTACATGATTGACATAAAATACATCAACCTCATACATAAAATACAATTTCTTTTGTTAAATGAAAAATATATGTATTAATATTGAATAGCTATTACATGCAATGACACGTCATCAATTGTTTTTACCAAGTTTAATTATCATTGTTAATTTTATTTTATTTTAATATGAATTATTAAAACTATTAGGCTGAAAAGATAGAACAAATGTTGTTAAGTATTAATTAAAAGATTTTCGATCAACTTGTTAAAAGACTACATAAAGAGTTGAATTAACTTCTGAAAATAGTTACAACTGTTCCTTCACCCTTTTGCTTTAAGAGGAAAAAGGGAAGAACCCCGGAGGGGGGGGGAGGAACTAGACTCTGTTGAATTCTTCCTAGAGTTGGGCAAAAAGCTTAACTAGTGGGAAAGAAAACTATGATAACATTTGTGGGGTACAAGATTTGGCGCTGGATAGAGTCCTGATGCCCAAGGTACTCAACTATTCATCGCTATCAGAAGTGGAATAGCTTGGATGGGGGATCTGGATGTAATTTCTAGTTCCAAGGCTAGGTGGTGATACCTTCCAAAACAAAAGTTACATGCATAACAAGAAAATAGATAAGTGATATCACGATGTCAATCATTATTACTAGGAATGGATAAAATGTTTACTGCTACAGCAGAAAGTACATTAATAGACTAGCAGTAGTAACTAACATTTATTTATTTCTAAATATACTAGGAAATACTATCTTGATTCTATGCTTTATTAGCAGACATTTACTTATAATTGAAATATACAAAAGTAGCGAATATACTAGCTTACTGGGTAAGATATTTTCAATAGATAGTTTAATGATTAAATTCAGAAGAACATGCTAAGAAAGAACATTAAACCAATATTCCTTTCTCGTCTTTCTGTATTTTCTATAACACTGAAATTGCACAGTCCATGGACAAAACACACACCCACACAATATACAAATATCAGTTCTCAGACTGCACTCTAGTAATCTTTCTTTATCATTGACAGAAGGAAAACTTAAGGAAACTTTATAAAAACATAAATGACAATTACCCTACAGTTTACATTGCTTATAACAACAACCTAGGGTTTATCAGTCCTCAGACGAGTTTGGGAAGGAACTCACCAAGAACCAAGTAACCAGGTACTGTTTAAACCCTGAACCTCTGAACTATTAAATATTAATTATACTTAAACAGAAACTGAAAGACTTAGTTCCAGAACCCAACATCGATGGCCATAACATGATATCACAGTTGAACTGGAAGCATACAAAACCTTAAAATCAATTCATTTAAACTGATACGACACAGAACTGTATTTCATAAACAAAATTTATCAGAAGTCGAGTTACCATGATAGACTTGATACATCAGTCTAAACATAGATAAATATACAAAACTTATGCCAAGAAATGTCCTGTAGATTTCCACAGAAGTAATGCAAGGAATTACTGAACTAGTCCCAGTACTGTGTTGGCATTTCCAAGGTCGACAGTCCCAAAAATAACATAAATACATTCTTTATCGAAAGAACACACTCCGGCCGTAGCCTTAAACCCTAGCTATCAACATTCCGTGAAACCCTATGTCATGGAAAAATGGCTTGAAGATCTCAAGGCATAAGATAAGTTCAGAGTCCAAAACCCACCTAGGAAACGAAGAAAGAAGCATGGTTTAGAAGGGTGGCCGCCTTCCAAAAGCCACATGCTGAATGAGGGTTTTGAATGATCATCAGTGGGCTTACCTACAAAGGAAAAGCCAATAATGAGGACCCTAAATCATGCAAAAGTCTTGATTTCCATATGAAAACTTATGATAGTGAGGTGGCTTACCTGAGCGGGAGCTGGACATCCCTCAAAGCGGCGGTCGAACCTACAAATGCATCAGGCAGTCTCAGCAAAATGAAAGTGGAGAATAAACTTTTAATGTCAATACTTTGAAAATGAATCATTGCTTACCTCTTGCTGCCGCGGAATCGACCCTCTCCACTGGGGTTTTGGAACCCATGTTGTAGACATTACACCTATTCCAGAGTGGCCCAAAAACTCGTCAGGCATCCTCATGAACCACCACAGTGCACCTTACCATCGACAGAGGAATCTTAATGGAGAAATGTTGAGGTAACAGTAACAAGGGTTTGCAAAGCACCTGGAGTTTCAGACAGAAGCCTGATTGAGCAATGCACTAGGTCACCATTACAGAGCTAAGAGCCAAGTTGAGTCATGATCAAATGAACCTCCCTCACCACCGAAAAGGTCATTATACTTCCCCACCAAACCTGAAGTATCGAGACCGTAGATCTAAACAGATCCAACGGCGGATGTAAAGCCAGGTGCAGTACCTCGAGACCTTTCCGGGAAGCTATAGTTAAGTGCATTAATGCCGAACCAGATGGCCAGCACGGAGATGAATGGATATGATAGGAGAGGACCTCAGGGCTCTCCCACCTTAATGAGGAGGGGCCTGCCCGAGGTCAATCAACTCGAGGTAAGTTATTGCAGGTTACAGTATGGCGGTCTACATGGAGATCTAGCAAGGAGACCAACCAGAACCACAACTTATTTACACTTAAACCTTAATCAGTCATGCAATCAAACGTTTGATATAACATTAATATCTTGTATGAGTTTAACATATGAAAGAGTCTGGTCCACATCTGAGTAATTCATAGTTACATTACCAAGTAATTTATTTTTTAGGAGTGAAGTTTGTTACAAATGGTATCAGAGCCCAGGCTCACATACTGAGACTTCTGGGTTATTTTAACAGTAAATTAAGTTATGATTCTTTAATATTGATGAAAGAAACATAAACCGAGTATGGTTGAATATGAAAAGAGAGAGAGAGAGAGAGAGAGAGAGAGAGAGAGAGATTAAGGTCAAAACCAAGGGTAAGATGCGGAGGAGCTCGAGATCGTTGAGCCAGCCGGAAGTGCCTTATGTGGAGGGCAAACCAGAACTATGGGTACAACTGGGAGAATAATTGTGACAGGCTAATGCTGCCCTACTTGAAACAGTGCAACAATTACAGGCAGAGATGATGAACCTGAGGACAAACAATGAATGGTTAAGTCAGGAACAAGAGAATATCCTTAAAAAATTTTCTGACCAACAAAATCAGCGGGGACCAAACCCCAGTATAGAGAATATGGAAAAGACCCTAACTGCCCATAATGGGGAAGATAATGTAGAATCCATAGAAGGCCATATAGAGGAAGAAGAAGGGCGTTCAGATAACGTTTCTAACCAATGGAAGACTAAAAGACAAAAGACAAAGCTACAAGGCGAGTTCAAGAAAATCAAACCATCGTTGTTTGAAGGAGAGTTTGAAGAAGCAGTAGAGGCTTGGACGATAGACATGGGTAAATATTTCCAGATTTATGAATATACTAACAAGCTTAAATCACGAATGGAAGTTTACCAATTACGGGGAAAGGCCACCCTCTGGTGGGAAGAAATTAAAACTGTGAGAAAGATTGATGAGGAGCAAGTAACGTGGCAAGAATTCCAAAAACATTTTAAAGATAAATATCTAATGGAACGTTACTATGATGAAAAGGAAAAAGAGTTCCATGAGTTAAGACTGGGAGCCTTGACCATGGACGATTATGTAAAATGATTTACTTCCCTATTGTGACACGTTCCATATATGCAAGAGGAAAAAGCTGAGATTCAACAGTTTATTAGCAATTTCCAAACTTCATGAAGGAAAATCTAGAATTCGATTATCCTAGAAAAATGGATGATGCAGTACAAAAATCCCGCATATGTTATCAGTAGATGAAGCAGAAAAATGAAGGGTCTAAAGGAGTTATTGGCAAGAAAATGAGGAACTTACCACCAAATAGGAAACAAAAAGTCATAAATGGTATAAATAATCAACAAAGGGCTTTTGGAAAAGTTGCAAGAAATATATCCAGAGCTCAGACATACACTGAGAATAAACAACCTAAAGGAGTTAGAAAAACTATTGCTGAGAAACCACCAAAGCCACCACTACAATGTTGGGGATGTGGGGAAGTGCATTATTGCAAAAAGTGTCTACACAAAGCTCAAACTAAACAACTTTCGAACATGCAAGAAGCCTTTATGGTAGGAGATATCACAAGGAGCATGCCCAGAATTATTGTTGCCTTGGACGATCATCAAGCGGAATACCAACCCACCATGATTGAATGTGAAGGTATGATTGTTGATCAACCTGTTTTTGTTTTGTTTGATCCCGGTGCCAACCTAAGGTACATTAGTCCGAAGGTGGTAGAGAAATTCCAGCTGCAAAGTTGTACATTTAATAAGTCTTGGCTAGTTCAACTAGCCACTGAACAAAAAGGAAGATGTCTGCAAAAACAGAAAATTTCCCTATAACAGTTTTAGGACAACCCATCTAGGTTGATATGAATATGCTTCGCCTGGGTTTGCATGATGTATTAATACCGATAGACTAGCTGGAAGGTCACTGGTCACTGGTGGATTACAAAGAAACATTTGTAAGTTATCTTACTAGGTCCGAACAGCGAAAAGAAATTCAAGGAATCAAGAAAAATACCAAATTACGCCTTATTACAGCTAACCGGCTCAGAATATGCATAAGGAAAGGCTGCCAGATCTATGTTGTCTAGGTAGGGTACAAAAATGATAGAAATAAGATGACCTCCTTAGAGAATATTCCTGTAATTCAATATTTCATAGACGTATTCCTTGAATCCATCCCTCGTTTGCTGCCAAGATGAGATATCGACTTTACCATTGAGCTAGTGCCTGGGAGCAGCCCCTGTTTTAAAATTCCCCTACCGTATGAACATTCCTGAGTTAAAAAAACTTAAAATGCAACTTCAGGAGCTATTAGATAAAGGGTACATTAGCCTTAGTGTGTCCCCTTGGGGAGCCCCTGTGTTATTTGTACGAAAATAGGATGGAACCTTCAGATTTTGCATTGATTATCATTAGCTAAATAAGTTGACCATCAAGAATAAGTACCCTTTACCTCGTATAGATGATTTACTTGATCGTGCAGGGAGATAACATGTTCTCAAAAATTGATTTAAGTTCTGGTTACCACTAGATCATAATAAAGGATGAATATATCTGCAAAATCGAATTCCAAACTTGTTATGGACACTACAAGTTCGTGGTATTGTCTTTTGGCCTTACCAATGCTCTAGCCACTTTCATGAGCCTAATGCATGACATTCTCCAGCCCTTTCTAAATAAATTTGTACTGATTTTTGTTGACGATATACTAATCTATTGAAAAAATCAAGAGAAACATGAGCAACATTTGAGAACAATATTGCAGATCTTGCGATATAACCCGATGTATGCAAAGTTTAGAAAGTGCAGCTTTTATAAAAATCAGATCCAGTACCTAGGCCATGTTATATTAGCAAAAGGAATAGGGGTGGATCTAGAGAAAATGAAAACTATTATGGAGATGGGAGACAATCACTTTAGATTTTATCATTGGATTACCTCGTACTAGAAATAAACATGAATCAATCATGGTTGTGGTGGAAAAGTTGAGCAAGACCGCTCATTTCATTCCTGTAAAATCCACCTGTAAAATGGTGGAGATTGCAGAGATATTTATGAGAGAAATATTCTAACTACACGGGGTACCCTCAGTGGTGATCTCCAACAGAGATGTAAAATTTACATCCGCTTTTTGGAAAACTCTCTTTGTGGGGTTAGGTACCCAAATCCATTTCAGCACTGCCTACCATCCCCAAACAGATGCTCAGACGGAGCAAGTGAATCAAGTCTTGGAAGACATATTGAGAATGTTTGTAATACAACAATCGCAAAAGTGGGAGGATTACCTCCACTTCATAGAAATTGCCTACAACAATGGACATCTCGAATCATTGGTTATGAGCCCTTTCGAAGTACTATATGGAGGAAAGTGTCAGATTCCCATGGAATGGAACAGTCCAGATAATAAATTAACATTGGGCCCTGATATGTTAGCGGAAATGGAGGCCATGATTAAGAAGGTTCACCAAAACTTAAAGGCAGTGCCGGATAGGCAAAAGGTGTATGCAGATAAAAAGAGGACTCATAAAGAATTCCAGTTGGGGAATCACGTGTATTTGAAGGTTAAACCTCATAAAAGCACCTTACAATGGAAAGGTTGTGCAAAGTTGGCACCACGGTACTGTGGACCTTTTCAGATTTTAGAACAGATTGGGCCCGTGGCATACAAGATAGCACTTTTGGGCCACATCCAAGTCCACAATGTCTTTCATGTATCCTTATTAAAAGAATACGTATACTAACCTCGACATATTATTAACTCGGAAAGTATTCAAGTAATGATTGAATGGAATCAAAATTTTAAGAATTTTTTCTTTAGGAATTTTTCTAACAGTAGATTATTAATGTGCAGGTAGAACCCAAGGGAGAATTTCTTGTAGAGCCTCTTTGTATCCTTGATCAGAGAGAAACCACTTTGCGGAACCGAGCCAGCTTTAAAGTGCAGTGGAATCGCTTTGGCCCAGAGGAGGCTACTTGGGAAGAAGAGGAAGTCATGTGAAAAGCTTATCCTGCATTGTTTACGTAGAGGAAGAACACTAGGGATGATGTCCCTCTCAAGGAGTGGGAGCTGTAACATATAGTGACACATGATCAATTGTTTTTACCAAGTTTAATTATCAGTGTTAATTTTATTTTCTTTTAATCTGAATTATTAAAACTATTAGGCTGAAAAGCCAGAACAAATGTTGTTAAGTATTAATTAAAATATTTTGGATCAGTTTGTTAAAAGACTAGAGAAACAGTTGAATTAACTTCTGAAAACAGTTACAATTGTTCCTTCACCCTTTTCCTTTAAGAGGAAAAAGGGTAGAACCATGGAGGGGAGGGAGGAACTGGACGATGTTGAATTCTTCCTAGAGCTTGGAAAAAAACTTAATTAGTGGGAAAGAAACTGTGATAACAGTTGTGGGGTACAAGACTTGAGGCTAGATAGAGTCCTAACGCCCAAGGTACCCAACTGTTCATCACTGTCAGAAGTGGAAGAGCTCAGAGGGGGAATCTGGACGTAATTGCCAGTTCCGAGGCTGGGTGGTGAGACCTTCCAAAACAAAAGTTACATGCATAACAAGAAAACAGATAAGTGATATCACCATGTCAATCATTATTACTAGGAATGGATAGACTGTTTACTATTACAGCAGAAAGTACATTAATAGACTAGCAGTAGTAATTAACGTTTATTGATTTCTGAATAGAGTAGGAAATAATGTCTTGATTCTATGCTTTATTAGCAGACATTTACTTATAATTGAAATATACAAAAGTAGTGAATATACTAGCTTACTGGGTAAGATATTTTCAATAGACAATTTAATGATTAAATTCAGAAGAACATGCTAAGCAAGAACATTAAACCAATATTCCTTTCTCGTCTTTCTGTATTTTCTATAACACTGAAATTGCACAGTTCGTGGACAAAACACACACCCACACAATATACTTTATCATTAACAAAAGGAAAATTTAAGGAAACTTTATAAAAACATAAACGAAAATTACACTACAATTTACATTGCTTGTAACAACAACCTAGGGTTTATCGGTCCTCAGACGAGTTTGGGAAGAAACTCACCAAGAACCAAGTAGCCAGGCATTGTTTAAACCCTGAACCTCTAAAATATTAAATATTAATTATACTTAAATATAAATTGAAAGACTTAGTTCTAAAACCCAACATCGATGGCCATAACAAAATATCACAGTCGAACTGGAAGCATACAAAACCTTAAAATAAATTCATTTAAACTCATACAACACACAACTGTATTTCATAAACAAAAATTATGAAAAGCTGAGTTACCATGACAAACTTGATACATTAGTCTAAACATATATAAATATACAAAACTTATGCAAATAAATGTCCTGTAGATTTCAGCAGAAATAATGCAAGGAATAACTGAACCAGTCCCAGTACTGTGTTGGCATTTCCAAGGAAAACAGTCCCAAAAATAGCAAAAATACATTCTTTATTGTAAGCACAGACTTCGGTCATAGCCTTAAACCCTAGCTATCAACATTCTGTGAAACCCTCTGTCATGGAAAACTAGCTCGAAGAACTCAAGGCATAAGATAAGTTCAGAGTCCAAAACCCACCTGGGAAACGAAGAAAGAAGCATGGTTTAGTAAGGTGGTCACCTTCCAAAAGCCACATGTCGAACGAGGGTTTCGAGCGATCATCAGTGGGCTTACCTACATAGGAAAAGCCGATAGTGAGGACCCGAAATCATGCAAAAGTCTTGATTTCCATATGAAAACCTGTGATAGTGAGGTGGCTTACTTGAGAACGAGTTGGAAATCCCTCAAAGCAGTGGCCGAACCTGCAAATGCATCAGGCAGTCTCAATACTTCGAAAATGAATCATTGTTTACCTCTTGCTGTCATAGAATCAACCCTCTCCACGGGGTTTTGGAACCCATGCCATAGACATTACACCTGTTCTAGAGTGGCCCAAAAACCCGTCAGGCATCCTCATGAACCACCACAGTGCACCTTAGCATCGACAGAGAAATCTTAATGGAGAAATGTTGAGGTAACAGTAACAAGGGTTTGCAAAGCACCTGGAGTTTTGGACAGAAGCCTGACTGAGTGATGCACTAGGTCACCATTGTAGAGCCGAGAGCCGAGCCAGGTCATGAACAAATGAACCTCCCTCACCGCTAAAAAGGTCATTATACTTCCCTGCCAAACCTAAAGTATCGAGACCGTAGATCTAAATCGATTTGACGGAGGATATAAAGCTAGGTACAGTACCTCGAGATATTTCTGGGAAGTTGTAGTTAAGTTCATTAACGCTGAACTAGATGGCTAGCATGGAGATGAATAGATATGGTAGGAGAGGACCTCAAGGCTCTCCCGCCTTAATGAGGAGGTGCTTGCCCAAGGTTGATCATCTCTAGGTAAGTTATTGCAAGTTACAACGTGCCAGTCTATGTGGAGATCCAACGAGGAGAGTAAGCAGAACCACAACCTATTTACAGTTAAACCTTAATCAATCATGCAATCAAATGTTTGATATAACATTAATATCTTTATGAGTTTAACATATGAAAGAGTCCAGTCCACATCTGAGTAATTCATATTTACATTAGTAAGTAAAAAATAAATAAATTAGGAGTGAAGTTTGTTAAAATAATAACTTCAAATTAAAAAAAAAAATCATCGGTGCACTAAAAACATAGTCATGCACTGGCTTCGGTGCACTGTAAAACACAATCGTATTGAGGTCAGTGTGCACATACATATGATGCACCACTGTTGGTTCACAAATTTAAATTTTTGTAGTGGTGTGACACACTTATGCATTGGTGCACATGTATAACATATTTGCACTAGTCGAGAATGTTCACATTATCGAATGGATTGAGTTATAGCTATATTTTACATATTGTTTTGTAGTGCGTTTAATAAATATGGTTGCACATACATGAGAGGAACATGTCAAGTGCACCACATTTGTGATATTGATTAAGACGCATTTGTTTTATTTTCAAATAGACTTGGTGATGAATTTTTGTTACATATTTAGATTATGTAAAATAAATATCTATTTTTTACATATTTATAACTAAATTATTTAAATTCTAAACGTTGTTATCATTGAACATGATGTAATATTATCTAGGAGAAATCTTAAAGCATGACTTTTTATGACTATCTTACGATAAGTATGTGGAAAAAATATTATTTTTTGAGATGTTCATTAAGAAATAATCAAATATATTATTTGTGAAAAGTTTAAATCTAATATAGTAACATTTTTTGTATTATTTAACTCATATTATTATTAAAAAGAGTTAAATCTAAATCAGTCCAATAAAAAATAAAGAACCAAGATAGCACCAAAATGTTATATCTTTATTACTAGAAAAAATTCCATGCCTCTTTAACAGAGGACTTCCAATAGAGAAAATCCCCAACTACAAGTAACTTCACAAGCCTTATTTTATATTTCTTTATCTTCATCTCTAGATAAAGAAAATAAAAAGAGGACTCATAAAGAAGGTGTATGTAGATAAACAAAATTGAAATTGCACAGTCTGTGGACAAAGCACACACCCACAAAATATACAAATAGCAGTTCTCAGACTACAAAACTATTAAAGAAGGTGTACGCAGATAAACAAAATTGAAATTGCACAGTCTGTGGACAAAGCACACACCCACAGAATATACAAATAGCAGTTCACAAGCCTTATTTTATATTTCTTTATCTTCATCTCTAGATAAAGAAAATTGCCCTATAACAGTTTTAGGACAACCCATCTAGGTTGATATGAATATCCTTCCCCTAGGTTTGCATGATGTATTAATACGGATAGACTAGCTGGAAGGTCACTGGTTGCTGGTGGATTACAAAGAAAAATTTGTAAGTTATCTTACTGGGTCCGAACAGCGAAAAGAAATTCAAGGAATCAAGAAAAATATCAAATTACGCCTTATTACAGCTAACCAGCTCAGAATATGCATAAGGAAAGGCTGCCAGATCTATGTTGTCTAGGTAGGGTAAAAAATTGATAGAAATAAGATGACCTCCTTAAAGAATATTCCTGTAATTCAATATTTCATAGACGTATTCCCTGAATCCATCCCTCGTTTGCTGCCAAGATGAGATATCGACTTTACCATTGAGCTAGTGCCTGGGAGTAGCCCCTGTTTTAAAATTCCCCTACCGTATGAACATTCCTGAGTTAACAGAACTTAAAATGCAGCTTCAGGAGCTATTAGATAAAGGGTATATTAGCCTTAATGTGTCCCCTTGGGGAGCCCCTGTGTTATTTGTATGAACATAGGATGGAACCTTTAGATTCTACATTGATTATCGTTTGCTAAATAAGTTGACCATCAAGAATAAGTACCCTTTACCTCGTATCGATGATTTACTTGATCGTGCAGGGAGATAACATGTTCTCAAAAATTGATTTAAGTTCTAGTTACCACTAGATCAGAATAAAGGATGAATATATCTACAAAATTGCATTCCAAACTTGTTATGGACACTACAAGTTCGTGGTATTGTCATTCGGCCTTACCAATGCTCTAGCCACTTTCATGAGCCTAATGCACGACATTTTCCAGCCATTTCTAAATAAATTTGTATTGATTTTTATCGACGATATACTAATCTATTGAAAAAATCAAGAGGAACATGAGCAACACTTGAGAACAATATTGCAGATCTTGCGATATAACCCGATGTATGCAAAGTTTAGCAAGTGCGGTTTTTATAAAAATCAAATCCAATACCTAGGCCATGTTATATTAGCAAAAGGAATAGGGGTGGATCTAGAGAAGATCAAAACTATTATGGAAATGGGAGACAATCACTTTAGATCTTATCACTGGATTACCTCGTACTAGAAAGAAACATGAATCAATCATGGTTGTGATGGACAAGTTGAGCAAGACCGCTCATTTCATTCCTATCAAATCCACCTATAAAACGGTGGAGATTGCAGACATATTTATGAGAGAAATATTCTAACTACATGGGGTACCTTGAGTGGTGATCTCCAACAGAGATGTAAAATTTACATCCGCTTCTTGGAAAACTCTCTTTGTGGGGTTAGGTACCCAAATCCATTTCAACACTGCCTACTGTCCCCAGACAGATGCTCAGACAGAGCGAGTGAATCAAGTCTTGGAAGACATATTGAGAATGTTTGTAATACAACAATCGCAGAAGTGGGAGGATTACCTCCACTTCGTAGAAATTGCCTACAATAATGGACATCTCGAATCATTGGTTATGAGCCCTTTCGAAGTACTATATGGAGGAAAGTGTCAGGTACCCATGGAATGGAACAGTCTAGATAATAAATTAGCATTGGGCCCTGATATGTTAGCGGAAATGGAGGCCACCATTAAGAAGGTTCACCAAAACTTAAAGGTGGTGCAGGATAGGAAAAAAGTTACGCAGATAAAAAGAGGACTCATAAAGAATTCCAACTGGGGGATCACGTGTATTTGAAGGTTAAACCCCAGAAAAGCACCTTACAATGGAAAGGTTGTGCAAAGTTGGCACCACGGTATTGTGGACCTTTTCAGATTTTAGAACGGATTGGGCCCATGGCATACAAGCTAGCACTTTCGGGCCACATCTAAGTCCACAATGTCTTTCATGTATCCTTATTAAAAAAATACGTATACGACCCTCGACATATTATTAACTGGGAAAGTATTCAGGTAATGATTGAATGGAATCAAAATGTTAAGAATTTTTTTTTTAGGAATTTTTCTAATAGTAGATTATGAATGTGCAGGTAGAACCCGAGGGAGAATTTCTTGTAGAGCCTCTTCATATCCTCGATCAGAGAGAAACCACTTTGCGGAACCGTGCCATCAACCAAGTTAAAGTGCAGTGGAATCACATTGGCCCGGAGGAGGCTACTTGGGAAGAAGATGAAGTCATGTGAAAAGCTTATCCTGCATTGTTTACGTAGAGGAAGAACACTAGGGATGATGTTCCTCTCAAGGGGAGGGAGCTGTAACATACAGTGATACATCATCAATTGTTTTTACCAAGTTTAATTATCACTGTTAATTTTATTTTGTTTTAATTTGAATTATTAAAACTATTAGGTTGAAAATCCAGAACAAATGTTGTTAAGTATTAATTAAAATATTTTGGATTAGTTTGTTAAAATACTAGAGAAACAGTTGAATTAACTTCTGAAAACAGTTACAACTGTTCCTTCACCCTTTTCCTTTAAGAGGAAAAAGGGAAGAACCATGGAGGGGAGGGAGGAACTGGACAGTGTTGAATTCTTCCTAGAGCTTGGCAAAAAACTTAATTAGTGGGAAAGAAACTGTGATAACAGTTGTGGGGTACAATATTTGAGGCTAGATAGAGTCCTAACACCCAAGTTACCCAACTGTTCATCACTGTCAGAAGTGGAAGATATCAGAGGGGGAATTTGGACGTAATTTCTAGTTTCGAGGCTGGGTGGTGAGACCTTCCAAAACAAAATTTACTTGCATAACAAGAAAAAATATAAGCGATATCTCCGTGTCAATCATTATTACTAGGAATGGGTAGACTGTTTACTTTTATAGCAGAAAATACATTAATAGACTAGCAGTAGTAATAAACATTTATTGATTTCTGAATAGAGTAGGAAATACTGTCTTGATTCTATGATTTATTAGTAGACATTTACTTATAATTAAAATATACAAAAGTAGCGAATATACTAGCTTACTAGGTAAGATATTTTCAATAGACAGTTTAATGATTAAATTTAGAAGAACATGCTAAGAAAGAACATTAAGCCAATATTCCTTTCTAGTCTTTCTGTATTTTCTATAACATTGAAATTGCACAGTCTGTGGACAAAACACACACCCACAAAATATACAAATAGCAGTTCTCAGACTACACTCTGGTAATCTTTCTTTATCATTGACAGAAGGAAAACTTAAGGAAACGTTACAAAAACATAGACGACATTTACCCTATAGTTTACATTTCTTATAACAACAACCTAGGGTTTATCGGTCCTTAGACGAGTTCGGGAAGAAAATCAGCAAGAACCAAGTAGCAAGGCATTATTTAAAACTTGAACCTGTAAAATATTAAATATTAATTATACTTAAATATAAATTGAAAGACTTAGTTCTAGAACCCAACATCGATGGCCATAACATGATATCACAGTCGAACTGGAAGCATACAAAACCTTAAAATCAATTCATTTAAACTCATACAACACAAAACTGTATTTCATAAACAAAAATTATGAAAAGCTGAGTTACCATGACAGACTTGATACATTAGTCTAAACATAGATAAATATACAAAACTTATGCCAAGAAATGTCCTGTAGATTTCCACATAAGTAATGCAAGGAATTACTGAACCAGTCCCAGTACTGTGTTGGCATTTCCAAGGCCGACAGTCCCAAAAATAACATAAATACATTCTTTATTGAAAGCACACACTCCGGCCATAGCCTTAAACCCTAGCTATCAACATTCCGTGAAACCCTCTGTCATGGAAAACTAGCTCGAAGAGCTCAAGGCATAAGATAAGTTCAGAGTCCAAAACCCACCTGGGAAATGAAGAAAGAAGCATGGTTTAGTAAGATGGTCACCTTCCAAAAGCCACATGCTGAATGAGGGTTTCGAGCGATCATCAGTGGGCTTACCTACATAGGAAAAGCCAATAATGAGGACCCGAAATCATGCAAAAGTCTTGATTTCCATATGAAAACCTGTGATAGTGAGGTGGCTTACTTGAGCAGGAGCTAGACATCCCTCAAAGCAGTGGCCAAACCTGCAAATGCATCAGGCAGTCTCAATATTTCGAAAATGAATCATTGTTTACCTCTTGCTGTCACAGAATCAACCCTCTCCACGAGGGTTTTGGAACCCATGCCATAGACATTACACCTGTTCCAGAGTGGCCCAAAAACCCATCAGGAATCCTCATGAACCACCACAGTGCACCTTAGCATCGACAGAGGAATCTTAATGGAGAAATGTTGGGGTAATAGTAACAAGGGTTTGCAAAGCACCTGGGGTTTCGGACAGAAGCCTGACTGAGCGATGCACCAGGTCACCATTGAAGAGCTGAGAGCTGAGCCAAGTGATGAACAAATGAACCTCCCTCAGTGCTGAAAAGGTCATTATACTTCCCTGCCAAACCTAAAGTATCGAGACCGTAGATCTAAATGGATCCGATGGATGATATAAAGCTAGGTGCAGTACCTCGAGACATTTCCGGGAAGTTGTAGTTAAGTTCATTAACGCTGAACTAGATGGCTAGCATGGAGATGAACAGATATGGTAGGAGAGGACCTCAAGGCTCTCCCGCCTTAATGAGGAGGGGCTTGCCCGAGGTTGATCATCTCTAGGTAAGTTATTGCAAGTTACAACGTGGCAGTCTATGTGGAGATCCAACGAGGAGAGTAAGCAGAACCACAACCTCTTTACACTTAAACCTTAATCAGTCATGCAATCAAATGTTTGATATAACATTAATATCTTGTATGAGTTTAACATATGAAAGAGTCCGGTCCACATCTGAGTAATTCATAGTTACATTACTAAGTAAAAAATAAATAAATTAGGAGTGAAGTTTGTTAAAATAATAAATTCAAATTATAAAAAAATTCATCGGTGCACTAAAAACATAGTCATGCACTAGCTTCGGTGCACTGTAAAACACAATCGTACTGAGGTTGGTGTGCACATACATATGATGCACCACTGTTGGTTCACAAATTTAAATTTTTGTAGTGGTGTGACACACTTATGCATTGGTGCACATGTATAACATATTTGCACTAGTGGAGAATGTTCACATTATCGAATGGATTGAGTTATAGCTATATTTTAAATATTATTTTTGCAGTGCGTTTAATAAATATGGTTGCACGTACATTAGAGGAACATGTCAAGTGTACCACATTTGTGATATTGATTAAGACGCATTTGTTTTATTTTCAAATAGACTTGGTGATGAATTTTTGTTCCATATTTAGATTATGTAAAATAACTATTTTTTACATATTTATAACTAAATTATTTAAATTCTAAACGTTTTTATCATTGAACATGATGTAATATTATCTAGGAGAAATCTTAAAGCATGATTTTTTGTGACTATCTTATGATAAGTATGTGGAAAAAATATTATTTTTTGAGATGTTCATTAAGAAATAATCAAATATATTATTTGTGAAAAGTTTAAATCTAATAAGTAACATTTTTTGTATTATTTAATTCATATTATTATTAAAAAGAGTTAAATCTAAATCAGTCCATTAAAAAATAAAGAACCAAGATAGCACCAAAATGTTATATCTTTATTACTAGAAAAAATTCCATGCCTCTTTAACAGAGGACTTCCAATAGAGAAAATCCCCAACTACAAGTAACTTCACAAGCCTTATTTTATATTTCTTTATCTTCATCTCTAGAGAGAGAAATTTCTAATTTAAATTGGTAAGAGTTGCTATAAATATTAAATTTAAATTTCTTGAAATTCTCATAATTTTAGTAATAAATTAATTTTATAAATAATTTTTATTCTTATAAATAAAAGATTGAGAGAATTCTTATTCCATTAATAATTGCTTTCTAATTCAATGTATGAGGGATATTTGTAAAATTTTCAATGTTTAATATGGATTTGATATGTAATGTTTTAGAAAATATTAATAATAAAAATAATTAAATTCTTACATACAAGAAAAAATATGAGGGGCATATTTTAACAGTTTAATGTGGAGAACGTGAATTATAAATAATATATTTAAATGTCAGCTACATATATATTAAACAAGCGTAGATCATGAGGGAACAAATCTCTTTTCACTCTAAAATATGTTTGCATCTCAAGAGATTTGATCCCTTTTGGCACTCAGTAGATCTAGAGTTAAGATGGATCTACCTTGCAAGTTATAAAAAACTGACTTAAGTTTTTTTAAATTTAACAATAGATTACATTTTATAAACTAATATTGAATTAGTTAATTTGTATCTTTGAATAATTTATTATTAATAATATTTTATACTAAAAATTGAACAAGTTACACATTTTTTTCTTATTAAGAGTTAACCAAATTATTTTACCTTCAATTATTTTTCCATGTGAGTATTGAAATATTTTACTAATTAAGTTAGATTGAATATCAATGAATTATATAAGAAATATAATAATATTTATTATAATTTTACAATCATAGTTTCAACCAACTAAACTTTGTAATTTATAAAAATATCTTTGCATTTTTTTTAAGTAAGTTGTTTTGCATGCAATTTCATATATAAAGGTTTGATATAAGTTCACCAACTCATAATGTATAATAAATACTATTTCATAAAATTAAACAACATGATGATAACCATCTAACAAACATAAACATCACCTAAGATACATATTTCAATTCATCGTCATCATCTAATTATATAACCTCTAACACATATAAACATCATTAAATAGCACAGAAATCTAATAATCTAAGAGGGCATCATCATCATCATCATCATGATCACATATTATAAAACACAAACCTTGTAATCTAACATCATCACCACACACATCCTCAAACTAATATATATCTCATGTCACATACACATCTATCTACAAGCACATTAAATGAACATATCTAACATGACCTAACAATATAAACATCAACACCAACATATAAATTAAGTACGTGAACAAGAACAACAAAAATCCACCATATATATATATATATATATATATATATATATATATATATATATATATATATATATATATATATATATATATATATATATATATATATATATATATATATATAAACAAGTCAAATAAGTTCAATCAAATATCTAATATAATAGTCGTAGTAGTGCCAGCCTGGTCTACAGTAGAAGACGATGGATGGTCAACTATTTCCTCAATGTTTGTCAAACTAAGATGATGTGGAGGAGGAAATGGCTGGTGTCAGGAGAAGCATAAGGAAAAGTCTCTAGCTCTCGTATCTCATCATCAGGTGAATAACGAGGAGGTGTACTACTAGAAGGATCACTGACACCCTAACAACCATAATATGATGAGGTGGTACTACCAAAAGCATCATGATCACCACTCTCATCATCATGATCATGATCATGATCATAAACCTCATCATCATCATCACTGCCACCGTTTGATGTATCTGTCGCTACATGCCCTACATTAGTACCCTACTAGCTCCATTGATATGCTACATAAGAGACATCATCTCATGCAGACAATCCCTGTACAGATCCATGAACCTATGATTTGTGATAATATCACAAGCCCTCACAAGGTGGACTCCCTCATTAAGCAAAACTCTATCCAATCTATTGTAGTACTCCATCTTAAATTGCAAACAAGCCCTACAACCCCAAACACCCGTGCCCCCCCAAAGGATGTGCCTCACCCTCCTGGGCCTCTCCCATCTCCTCATCTCCTCCATCTAGCGATGGGAAAGGAGGCATGTCCCCATCAAATGAGATGATGTCTACAAAATATATAGTACACAAAAATAATTAGATGATTTCATTAAACACTTAAATATAACAAGCTAAAGAATGTGCTAGAATAAAATTTATTCTAATCCATTAAAACAATAAAATGAAACTAGATTAATTTAAATAAAACAATAATATTACCTCTATCATTTGGAGGCTCAACCGTTGTGAATAGGATGTCTGGACACTGTCTTCAGTCAATCCCAGCCTACAGAAATACCAATGTGACAAACACATGGTCATCCTCATTAGCGAGTAGTGTCAGTTCCTCGGAATAAATTTTGGCTACATATTCCAGTAGATCCTCTCGAGAATCATTTGTACCCACATGTGCAACTGAACCTTATTGATCATCCTGGGAGGGCGACGGTGAAATGTAGGCCTTGTATAAAGAAATATCTCAAAAAATAAACAAAAAAACTTCGAAGTGAAAGGTAAGGTTGTGCTCCTCTGTCTCAACACACGACATCTATCTAAATCCATTCAAAAATTCCTCAAAAAATGACAAACCATTTGATGCAAGGTGGAACTTGAATAAAAGAATCAACATAATAAAAAAGAGGGAAAATAATTTTCTTCCCATCACTACTTGAGTGTGCAATGGTGGTGACTAATAACGAGAGGAACCTAACCTCTTGTGCAGAAAAATAAGAATTTGTATTTTTCAAACATAGACCCGAAAATCTGCTAAATGGGCTGCATGAGGCCCAACATATCTCTGAGTGTAGGAAAGATGACTCTCAACTGAAACCCTATGGGGGACATTAGGGAATTTGGGAAAGTCCTACCCTCTCTTGGATAGGTCAGTGATAAAGTATATGTGCTCCTCAGTGGGTCTATACCATGCCGTAGAACTAACATGGAAAGCCTGCTCTTGGGCACTCCATCGTTGGATTAGATGTGCCAATAAGATAAAGTGTTCCTTCATGGATGTAGCCTCCTCATAGTACATGATGAGGCCTACATTCCTCAAGAATGCTCAGGTCTCTACAGTAATAGGGCAAGGGTATCCCTCTCCCTCTCTCTGGCTTCCCATGGTCAGACCATATTGTATGGGTCCACCTGTTGCTCCTGCTCCTATAGCTACTTCCTCTCCTGACGTCTCTGCTAGATGATTGACATATTAAATACATCAGCCTCATACATAAAATACATTTTTTATTATTATTAAATGAAACATGTATTTATAAATATGGAAACATAACTTTCAATTAAAAAAAAAAAACTCATTGGTGCGCTCAAAACATAGTCATGCACTAGCTCTGGTGTGCTTCCAACTATAACCCCACCAATATCGATGTGCACATAAGTATGACGCACTGTTGTTGGTTCACAAATTTAAATTTTGATAGCAATGTGACACACTTGTGCACTGGTGCGCATGTATAACCTTTTCACACCAGTATAGAACATTCAGTTTATTGAACACATCGAACTATAACTATATTTTTAAATATTATTTTTATGATGTGTTTGGTAAATATAAACGAACCGAGTGTGATAGAACAATGTACAATTTATCTCTTTCCTAGTGCATTTTCATTTACAAAATGCACTGCAACAATCACTGTGCATTATGTTCAGACATTGAAATTTGGTGCACCTATAAACTTATAAGGAGCACTGCTATTGGTGTGAGTCAAACATATTGAGTGCACCACACTGTCATTTTTTGTTTTCAAAAAAGTTAGAAAATTTAACCTAATTTGCAATTCTAATCCACTAAGAAATTAAAATAGCAAGAAACATAGAAATTACCTGGGCATTTCATCATTGGGGAGCCATTGTGGACACGTAATGGAGAAAAACAAAATTTACCATGGATTGAAAAATTTGGAAACTCAGAGAGCGAGCATAGTATGGAAATATTGTGAGCAAGATAAGCACTGACATCACTGCGCTTGCATGAGGCAAGAGTGGCACCGGTGCTTCAGATATTTCTAGCACTGTAAATGGTAAAAATGAAATTTACGATCACGATTTTTTTTTTTTATTTAAACCCCCTCTGGTGCATTTCACGAATCGCACTATTTCTAAATAGATCGAAGAGAATCACATTTTTTAAAATTAAAAAAGCTATCACTTTTCTTGAGATGCCTTGAAGCGTTTTAATATAGATAATGCACTGGTGCTTTGTTTTGCTATAGCACCGCTCTATTTTTAGAAATTAAAAACTACATAACGATGTTCTTTAGAGGAATCCCGATGGCTATTTAATACATTTACTGCATCAGTGCATCATTGGAAAATAACACAACCTTTTTCTAAAATTTAAAACTACAATGGTGCTCCTTAACGATATGCACTGGGTCATTTTCATACATGAAGGGCGCGAGTGATATTGAATATCCAAGCACAAATACGTTGTGTTATTTAGGACTCCGTCGTTTTTTTATTTTAGAAAAATAAATTTTCCATGATGCACCATGTTATATGTAGCACCGGTGCTTGTATGTATAGTAAAGCACTGGTGCGTTTGTATATTTTAGATGCATCATCCAAAAAACATTTGCTAAAACATCCACCCACCCACCTCCGCTAGTGAGCTCCACTACAAAAGGATTTTTGGGTTATTTTTATAGGGGCTTCCGCAAAAACCTACGCTAGAAGGTCTTTTCCTTGTAGTGAATTATTCAGAGCAGTGTCTATCCACGTGCATTTGTCCACGATGGCTGAGTGGGCGCGTAAGGTGCCACGTGGGAATTCGTGATGATGTGGTGGGGTTTGTAATTGCCCTACCTTTGAATGGTCACATCTTTTGATATATAACTCTAATATAGTTAAAATTTATATCATTGTAAAGGTCGAGATGAGAAGACCAAAACAATGATATGTTTGAAGGTTTTAAGTAGTCCAAAAAGAGTGAAATTTTAGACCCCATTTTGATAGTGGGACCATGGATATTGGGTTAGCATCGTAGCCACCTCTTTCTACCCTTAGTTGGGGCTGGGGTTAGTAGGGGGTATGTTACAATTGTCATATGTAGGATCTAAGAAAAAATTCAATCATCTCATCCCTTTTTCACATGAGGGCTTCCTTAACAATATTTTAATAGGATCTCCTACTCCCTCGTCTTTGTCTTCTTGCACCAAACGTTGTTGGGTTTAGTGAGGATGGTCAAGAAAAGGCTCAAGTGATTCGAACCCCAACTCATTATACCGTAACCTTGTTTGGGACATGCACAAAAAAATAGAAAAAAGTAGCCCACTTTGATACCACTACTTTGAACTGTGTGAGGAGTGAGAAAACATATTGATAATTAAAAAAGTGAGAAGTGCATAAAATAAATAATGTAGAGTAAAGTCATATGCATAGACTATTATTATTTTAAAATGGTAAAATAATTTCATATTACATAAGAGAAAATATTTTATTCTTTTACAATAGTGAAGTCTCATATTTATATTTATATTTTTTGTGCCTTTTCACCTAGGATCATGCAATTTCTTCATATGTCCAATACCAGAGGTAAATACCATGGGTTCTAAAATCCATGGGTGAATGCCATGGATGAATACTATACCTCACTGTGATAAAATTTAATTGTACAATTAAATTTTTATTTTGTTTTCTTCCACCTCTAAAATACCATGGGTGAATACTATGATTAATCAAAACCATGCCATTGCAAACCACCACCACAAAAACCAATGATTAACCATGTTAATTTGATAAAAAAAATAAAATATCCACCAATTTCGACTCAAATTTCTTAAAACAAGTTGGTCCTACCCTAATTGAGGGAAGACGAAGAAAGAACTCGCAAATTATTTAACGTAGGTAAGGAAAGAACTACTATTTGCGAGAAAAATATATGATACAATGCTCATGGTCTATCAATTTAGAAGGAACTAGTCAAGTGCTTGAAAACGAGTAATGGGAGAAGAGGTGAAAGGGAAAGGTTGAACAAGACTTCCTCCTTGTTGATTGTTTTATCAATCAATGAAATTCTAAGTTATTGAACGGGTTATCTTCAATCTTAACACCAGTATCTAAGAGTTGAGACTCAGTATATTGTGTTGTTATGTTCATTTTCTACCATAAAAATTTTTGTAACTACTCTCTGGTTTACTTTCTTATTATTTCTAATTTTGCATTTTTTTAATTAATTTTAATTTTGCACTTATTTATCAAATATTTTGACGCTTTTTTCCCTTGTTTATGACAATGAAGTATAATTGAATTTCTTGATTTTATGTGTTTGGTAACTTTTTTAAGGCTATATTAGGTAATATAAAATTAGGTTTTAGGATTTATGTGTTTGGTAATTTGTTTAAGACTGTAATAGTTAATACAAGGTATGTGTTTGCTAATTTATTTAAGATCGTATTAGTTAATGTAAGATTTAGCTAAAGAAACTTTCAATTCATAGTGTTGAAATTATAATTTAGTCCACCTAAAACTCTAATTTTAATATCTTTATTTTTAAGGGTTTTTTTTGTCGAATTTGGCTTTGAAAGTAATGCTTTACCTATAACGTCATAACAAGACCATGGGCAACTAAGTTCCACCCTTTAAACTCTAAGTAAAATCTTATTATAAAACATTTCAAATAATTTAACTCATATATATATATATATATATATCACTCATAAAATAACACTAAAGATTATTTAGATGGTATAAACTAGTCATTCTATCATAAAAATATTTCTTTTTAATTCAAAATCATTTATAAACCATAAAACCAAACAATTTATTTATTATATATCAATTATTTAATTTTATAAAATTATTTGTTTTTATTTTTTATTGAAAATTAAAATATTTAATTTATTATTAATTAATTATATTTTTTTATATTATTTCATATTTGATAATAAAAAATAAAAAAAAAATCTTTTCTAATATTTAGATTAATTTGACAAACGATATTATTGATTAATCATTAACGCAATGTTGCAAATTCTTAAAATCATATTACTTATACCATGTAATATAACTATAAACGATAGGCCAATAAATAACGGAGTTGTCTATAATGTGATTTTTTGGAGATTCCGGTGACGGAATCCGGCGGAAGAAATTGAGGTTAAATCTTGATTTGTTGCAGTTAAAATGGTTTTTTAACTACATATTTGGATTCAGCACCTTCGAAAACCCCTGGGACGCTTTCATTGTGCAGAAACTAGCTATCAAACTTGCGATTCCAATAAATTCCTGCCGGATTTCGACCGGGAAAACCCGCCGGAAAGGCTTTCAAAAAGTCGCGTTATAGACAACTGCATAAATAACTCATAAACAATGGAATGAAGATTATCTTAATTAGGTTATCACCAAATCATCTTAACTAGCATTTGCACCAGATGTTGCAAAGGAAACGCCGTAAGGCATAAAGTGTGGAAGAATAACGACATATGAATAGAAATTGTTGAAAACAAGGGTGGATGACAACGAGATATAGTTGCAATTATTAGTTGTGTATTCTGAATATGGTTTTTTTGTAAATAATAGTAGTGTCATGAAGAGATTATCCATTATCTATGGAGTAGTTGTTGTTTATGTGAACATGTTTTGATTTTTTTTTTTGAGACAAAATATTGTATAAGATATGATATTTTTCTTCAAGGATGTAATTTTTCCATATGCGACCTAGTCATGGCATTGCTTTTTGATATATGGGGGAATTGAGGATTAATCATAATTTGATCTTCAGTGATGATTTTTTAAGATTCTATAGAGAAATACTATTAGATTTTAATGGAAGAGGTTAAAAAAGCAATATGACATTGTGAACAACATCATGGTTGTCATTCCATATTTGAAAATGCATCAAAACTTGTTGGAGTCAAGAATTAAAAGTTTTATGCAATTTTGTTTATGTACGTCTTGTCTTTTTTATCATATGTTATGTTTTTCTTTATTGAATAATTGAAATATAATTGGACCAATAATTGAAATATAATTTGACTTCAATTATAAAATTTCAAACCCAATAATTAAAATATAATTAGACTTCAATTACACTCAAGAAAACACTATGTTAGGACTCAACCTACACAAATTAGCTACCTCCATTGTGTAAATTTGAATTTTACTCAAATGAGGTAGGATCAAAACTCAAATATGTAACAAAGCATCAGAAATCATAATCAATGAAATGACATGCAAAACCCAAAAAAATAAAATCTAATCTATAATCACTCAGGTATGGTGGTAGGTGGCTTAATCGCTACACAACTTAATCTTCTTGAAAACTTAGTATAAAGACCTAGTAATGTGTTGTGTGAACTTTTGTGGAAATTGGCCATCAAACATTTCATGAACATTGAAAACAAACATAGGTAAATAAAAAAATAGGTTTCAAAAGCCCTATTTCCAAAGAAATGCATCACCATATGAAATTACTTACTTGAGTTGCTCTTCATTGTAACGTGCATAAAATTGAAAATATTTGTTCCATGGTGCACACTTATAGATGACACATTGAGATTGCAATAGCAACCGACTTAGATGGAGGATACTTGAACATCTCATACTTAGCAAGGGAAAATTGGCTTAAGAAGTATGCCATATGTCTTATCTAATCAACCAAGAGGTTTTAATTTAGCGATTTTCTCAAAACAATTCATAAGAAAAGTGCTATCAATAAGAAATAAGAACAAGAATCTCAAGGTTTGATCATATTAAATAGCAAACCACAAAATTAAGTGTGTGTATTGTTACCAATGTTTCTACACCACACACTTTTAGAAACATATTTATGAAATTAAATTGAATTGGCAAACCAAAAGTATATTGTAGAACATCTTACATTGTTGCTTCCTACAATTGTTCAACCATGAGATCTCAAATTGAGATATAAATATATCATTCAACTATTATGGATGGTTCTGACCATTCATTATGTATCAATAATCCATTAAGAATGCAAGCATAGAGCATTAATACAAACAATTAGCGCAACCACATGCCAAACAGAAATATATTTCATAGTTTATGTAAAATTATTTGTATGAAAATAAAAAAAGAAATAAATCCAAGTCACAGAGGCTTAAATTTAGAAATTTATATAAAAATTTAACATAAGAGATTATAATTAATAATTTATAACAAAATTTAATATATAGATATTATATTTGTATTATATATTTTTACATTATTCAAGAACTTACTAATAATTATAATAATATAAAATTTTCTCAAAATTACAATCATTGAATCTTATATTCTTTACATAAAATTTATAAAATTACTAACAAATACAATTCTTACAATATACTTTCATAATAAATATATATATATTTTTTTTCCATTTTTCAAGTATTCTACATATCATCTATTCATCATAATAATATCTATGTGTCTGAAAATCAAAATCACAATCTTTCAATTTTATATTTGTTCCCGAGAATTTATAATTTATAATATTATTAGTAAATAAGATTGTGGCCATGTACTATTCTTGTATGGAAGTTGGCGTATTGAAAGCAGGTAATAAGAATAAGAAAGCTACAAATTAAACTTAAATTAAACTGTGTAAACATGGTTACGATCATAAAATTAATGTTTTGAAGTCAATTTTAAAATGGTCACATTATTATCTAAGTTGAAATTGCAGCAAAATGGTCAAATTATTATCGAAGTTGAAATTATATGTTCTACTTTATTTTCCATTCTCGAATGAATTCTCCAACTATTGATATTTTTCCTGAAAACTAAAGAATATATTGAGCAGTGACACCAAAATGCAGTACATATAGACAAGTAAGAGATAAATATGTATTAATATTTATTTAGGAAGAAAAGCGCTATAAAAATAATATAAAACCCTAACCATTATATATATATAGAGGTAAGCAAGAAAAAATATGCATTCTTATTTATAGGAAGAAAAATCATTTCTTTATTACTGTTAGTACATTACACCTAACAAACTCTAAAACCTAATATAAAAACATAGATATATTTATATGGAAAGGAACATAAATCATTTCCATATTGCAGTTAACAATATCCAAATAATGTTATTTAAAATTCTAAAATAATCTCCAAATAGTGTTATTTAAAATTCTATAGGCCTATGATAGAACAAGGTCACTCTCACCACTTTTTTTTATTTTAACATAGTACACAATGGTAGTTATAGTATCATGCTATTGTATATAGATGCCATGTTTTTTCAAGCACATAACATGTAGGATTAAAAAACAATTAGCTAATCATTTGCAATGAATATGAGAATAACAAAAGATAGGAAAAATATTGAATTAACATTGTCTACAATGGTGAGTACATAAAGAAGGTATTGGAAAGATTTAAAACATAGGATGCAATGCTAGTTAGTACATGTTTGGAAAGCTATTTCAGATTGAATAAGGAGATGTGTCCAAGACATAAGAGGAGATACACTCCATGTCCAAATTTCTACACATTTACATGTTGATCTATAAGGTGTGCACAAGGTAAGATATTTCACATGAGTTGAACAATCCATGTAAAGAGCATTAGTAGACAATAAAGTGGATTCTCATGTATTTGAGAGATATGAATACTTGACTTTATCTTTTTGAGTTTCAAATATTTTTTTGTATATGAGTATTTAGACATGGTATGCAATATATAGTATCGTAAGATAAGGATGTGGTTTTACTAGAAATTACAAAAGGAAATAAATAAATTTCTGCAGGAGTTAGGAAATAAGAAATAAAATGGTAGGTTGTATAGTGACAATGAGAGTTCAATTCATCTTGTAAGTAAATGAGCCTTCCATTATAAAAAAAAATGAAAAAGATACATACTACCTAGAATATTGTAGACATGTTAACAAAGGGAGTAACTTCGGGGCAATTGTTGCCATGCCCTCCAACCATGATGGCCAAGATGAAAAAATTTCTAGGTCCAAATTTGAAGCATAGTATATTAGGTGCACTGTCTATGGAATTGCTTTTATTAGTGTTCAATAGGATAAGGTATTTTTGGTTGTGAAACTTGATTATCCTACCTTTTTCTCAAACTTAAAGAGTAAAGGATAACTATCTCAAGTCAATTAAAAAGTAATCTTAAGTTAAATCTATTTGTGTAAACAATTAGTGTTGTTAAATTAAATGTATTTTTTATTAAATAAGTGGTATTTATAAAACTTCATGTAATTAAACCTTTAAAAAACATATTTCATTATGAAAGAGTCATTAGAAAAACAAAAAACATAATGATTAATATGGATTGGAAGCCACTCACGAGAAATCATGCTATTGCAAAAGTGATTAATGACTTCATAATCTTTACAAATCGAAATGATAAAAAGCACATACGAAGACCGGGTAGCATAACAAAAATGTGAGCTTCACTAATATGTAAGCTCTAGTCATTCCATTCAAATTGCACTGATTATACGAGAAAAGTGTGACTCGGCCTAACTCGTTCAGAAACATAAATAAACATGATTCAAATTAAAATAATTAAAAATATTTTTTTAAGAAGTATAAGATATTTAGACCATTAATTCCACCATAAGAGTTCAAATTCCATTGTTAGTTTCGAAATTTACCTTGAAAAAATATAAAGTTTATGATCCAAACGTTGTATGATTGGAATTCTATATGATCAAAATCGTATACTACTATCATAATGGAACATATTGATTGTCACAATTACATGGAGATAGACCAGGCATACTTGCAAATTATATTAGATGAAGTCTCAGCTACCCTGAATAATTACATTTCAATAATAACATTAATATTTTAAGGATGAATCTTTGTGAAACCTAGTGTTTTTTTCCCTTCCAGCTTTACGAGGATGCTCTATTTCAAAGGATTCCTCTCATCAAAGCAAATTTCGAGTCAAAGAAAAAGGCAATTTAGCAAAAGTCAAAAACGTTTGAATCCCACGATAACTCCACCTTACCACTCAGTGATAGCACTTACCGTCTTATTGCTCAGTGCCATTCCTTACCGTTGCTTGGGAGTTTCATTCGTTCGATTGGCTCTCCATTTGAGACTAAGAATGAGATACATATGGTGGGAAGACGAGGCGAGGGAGGGGACTTTAACATTTCCAAATAAAATTCATACACCAATCACAAGAAAAAGTGGAAACAGTTCCAACAGTATTAACTTTGCTAAGGATAATCAAATGGCAATAGAGACATAATTTACCTTGCAAAAATATAAAGTTTATGATCCAAACGCTGTATGATTGGATTTCTATATGATCGGAATGCATTGCAATGACATAAGAAAACCTCTGCATGGACTGTTGCAGACCCTAAAGGAGGGAAATTCAAGCATATGAAATCCACACCATGGGAATGGCGGATATACTTCATGAATTTCTTCATAGAGGAATTGGTTGTGTGACCTGACAACATTACAACAACAACATTGCCATATTACTTTTCATCTTCAGACTTGCTTGTACATGTGGTCAGTCCAAACTATAGGAAGTAATTGGTTTGGAGTATTCAAATTTGTTGCCTTAAGTACAGAATCTCTTCCCAAATGTTATTTTCAAATGGGATTTTTTTAAAGAACTCTAGTATCATTAAAAAATTATTTGATGATACGACTTCTTCAGTTCATTTCATGAAAATTTCTTTTCTGTAGCTATTCCCTTACCCTTTTCATGTCTGGGCAATGCTTATGGTCATATGCTTAAAACCGTAGACCATTAATTCCACCATAAGAGTTCAAATTTCATTGTTAGTTTCGGAATTTACCTTGGAAAAATATAATGTTTATGATCCAAACGCTGTATGATTGGAATTCTATACGATCGGAATCGTATACTACTATCATAATGGAACATATTGATTGTCACAATTAGATGGATCACATCCTTGAATGAAAAGCCTTTGAAGATGAAGGCACTCCAATGCCCACTGCTCCATGCAAGGGCAGTAACAAAAAGAGAGTAGTGTCCTCCCATATATTGCAGTTTCAATATACGAAGGTCATCAAGATGTTTACTGCCAAGAAAAATGCACTGCTGATCTACTGGAATCCACTGAATGAGCTCCAAGTAATCAACAGACCACATATTAACCTTGTGAGTCCATCAGTGTCGGATGTTTTGGGCACTGTATTCAACAAGAGGAGAGGATATGTGAGCTGTGCCATCTACAAATGGTAAGGAAAATTTCATCTTCGGGGGAACCATCTAGCATGAGATTTAGGGCAGATATTTTTGCCCATTTTGCGAGTGAAGAGCATCCATTTCCACTTTCATCTAATATCCTAACCACTGGCATCTGGCTGTTTACACATATCATACACGATGAGGTGAGAGTCGAGACCAAGTATAACTTCTCCCTCTAGGGCCAGTGAAGTCATTCCCATGAGGTTTCAGGAGAACCTATTCTCGTCATGGACCAAATTGGTATTCTAATCTATGCTAACCCTATATCATGAGGCTCTTTCCTTCGGACTCAAGTATTGGGAGTCTCTACTTATAGCTCCCATCCTCCTCCTAAGTCACCTGTCCAAGGCCTCTCAACCCTGGGTTCTCTCCAGACAACATCTTCAAATAATGCATTAGTACCTGCTTAGGTACCAACATGTGGCAACAAATACTTATTCCTCCTTGCTCTCTACCTCCTCATCTCACATCTAATACTTACACTTTCTTTTCTTTCTTTCCTTGATGTATTACTTTTATTTCATGTATTTCTTTTATTACACTAGGATGTTCCTAAAACTTAGTATCATTGTTTTACTTCCTAATCCCATTGAACTATCTTTCTGATCATATGCTAGACAATAAAATTATCTTATCTCATCTTAAAGAGAGTTCTAGATTGATGGTAAACACTACTAAGGAAATATTGATCCTTACGATACACAATTGATCACCCATTGACCTATCTTTTTGGTCAATTTTTGGACATTTGTAAAATTCTCTTATCTTAAAGAGAGCTCTAGATGATAAAAGTTACTGAAGAAATGTTGACCCTTAGGATACACAATTGACCTCAATAAGAAATAATAATTTATTTAAAAAATCCTAACATGACGAACTTGAAGGTAATTTCTGTCACAAGAATCATCCCATTTTAAGTACTATTGCAGGCATGACTGAATAGCAGAACCCTAATATTGATATCAATCACTACAATAGTAACATACCTCAGTTTTCCTACATAAGCATTGCTTCCTTGGGACAGATCATCAGCGTCAAGAGAGATTATGTATTCAGTACTAGTTAGATGCCTGAACCTCCTTGCAGCCAATAGAAATTTCCCATTTTCCATAAACGCTGCAAATCAAGTTGTGGATGAGCTTGATAATGAGATCAGTAAAAAATATAAAGAGGTAGAGGAAAAGATAAAATAACATGAAACATATAACAAATAAGATTGCAAAAGCTACAGAAAAACATGGCATGCAAATTGAATGGAAAATGAGCAATACAACTCTACTCAATTAGCATAATTAGAGGACTATAAAACTAGACGATATTGCTCAGAGAATTTATTAAACATGGCCAAAAATGAGACATGTGGGAGCAATTTAAGCTTTAGTCTGCAAATTAGAAGGGTTACAATGTTCAAAAAGGTGTCTACTGATTCTGATTTTGAAAATTACACATTTTGCTTTCAGTTGTCAAACATCTTTCAATTATGTCATCAATCCTCTTCCTTCGATGGAGGTTGATTTCAACATAATGTTCACATGAATTGAATCTACCTTGCCTTTCCAAGACTCCACTAAGTTTCTGAGTAAATTATAAATAACAATAGGTCACATACATAAAACTGAAGCAACAATTTCTTATTAAAATACGTAAATTGTATTGAACATTGAAAAACTAATTCCAAAAATTAAATTAACACAATTTTCAATGCATGAGACATTCTTGTATCATATCAAGTCAATTATTGCATCTTACAGTAATCATTAGAAGTCTAGTTGTCTTAAATTAAAGGGGCTTTTTAATCTAATTGCCCTCTTGGCTTCAAATATTTACTTCAAAGAAAATGGCAACCCCTTTGGTTTGAATCTGGATATTTGAATTTGTGGTGGCTGCAGAGTCTTCATTTATGGCCACATTTCAGTAAATGTTGCCACCTTGAGAGTAATATGTCAATGGTTGCTGGATGTTCAAGGTACAGTCTGTAGATGTTTGAATTAACTAAAATATTACACAATTACCGCAGTAGATGGTTCAGAATTCCATGCCTTTTCTTGGTATTGGAATCACGAATGCTTATTTAGCAACTTAAACATTTTTTTATTACAAGGGTCATCTGTCATGATTGCATTTATAAAAATTAGTTAAAAATGGCACTCTTATTATCATATTATGTTTATTATTGTGCTTATGAAGTATTCTGTCCATTGACTTGAAAGAGTTAAACAAAGAATTTAATCCCCTCACTTCGATAAGGAATGAAGTGCTTTGTATTGACGAAATAGGAATTTGTACTCAAATAAAGTATTTGCAAAAATGACTAATCAAATATAAAAAAGGCTAAAATCACCCATAAAAGCCAAACAAATCATGAGCATCCATTCAATTAATTTTTCAACAATCTGTGCCCCCGCACCTCACCCCTTGATTAAATGAAATATAGCAAAAGGATCACAAATGCATAATCCAATCAATTTGGTACAAAATGTATCTCTTCAAATGTAGCTTCCATGGATTCCTAACTTATTCAAACGCTGTACAAAATATAACTGGAGCTCAGACCACCAAAAGTTTTTTGGTCAGAACAATTTACTTCAAGGTGAATCTCAGCTAACTGTACACAATCCGTACACCCCATGTTTCCTGTTCACAAAGAAGTATAAAGAAAAGAAGTCAATAATGGACAATATAAGGTCAACAACTCTTGTTAATAAACACCAACTACAATGTGAGTATTGACAAAATAATAGAAAACCAATACTGTACTTAGTGAAAAATAAACATATAGAACAGGTTATTTTCAGGCTCTCCCTTAATGTGTTAAAAGCACAAATGCAAATTACATACTGCTCCAAAGATCAAGTCAAACGAAATATCCAATGAAATTGCACAGATCTTCAAACTATAAATAGGTTTTCATCAAAAAGAGAATAAACAATAAAGTTTGTAGCCTTTCAGCTTCAAACTTATCAAGCATCATGGTTGATGACAGATTTGAAATTCAAATTAGTGATGGATGCATACTTGGTGTAAGCCTGAGATACAAGTAATATGTGGATGGTCGGTTGTTGAGTTTCAATTTGCCAGTGGAGATTATTGATGGAAAATCCATTTGGGAAGCTGAACCTCTCCATATTGAGCAATATTTTTGGTCCCTGTGATGTTGCTGACATAGCCAGAATGAGATGTACGGATCGAGCACTGTTTAGTCTGCTGAGAACGCAAGCAGCGCGGAATATTTAATAGCCCAAAGGTGAACGCAAGCAGCGCGGAATAGTTAATAGCCCAAAGGTGAACCTCTCCATATTGGGCAATATTTTTGGTCGCTGTGATGTTGCTGACATAGCCAGAATGAGATGTACGGATCGACCACTGTTTAGTCTGCTGAGAACGCAACCAGCGCGGAATAAGATCTATGAATGGAAACAGACAGGGGTTAAATTTGACGGGTGACCTTACCCGTCAAAGAATTTTTTTATGACGTTTTTATTTTTAAACTGCCCATCATATGACTTTTAAAATTTATTTGTACAAGTTTCATCTGTGTTCTGTGAACTGGTTTGTTAAGAATAAAATCAAGCATAGCATATTTTTTTAATGGATTATTTATTTATTTTTAAACTGCTTCATAATCATATACTATATCCTAATGGATTATTTATTTTTTTAATGGATTATTTATTTATTTTTAAACTGATTATTACTGTCCATTTAATAAGCATCCACCACTAATACTGATTTTAAACTGATTCTATGGTGTTCATCACCCTTAGATTGAAGTAACCAATAGAATGTTCTTCAATTAGATAATATGAGATAGCTCATATGACACGATCTCCACCATATCTGGCCACAGCCCTAAGTTTTGGCGTGCATCTAAAGCTGGGTACATCAACATTGGCATTAGGGTCTGTCTATAAATCCAGGGGCAGAGGGCAGAGGTACTAGATCTGCAGTTCAAGATGGACCATCAATCTGAAAACAATAAAGCAAAATCATAAATGGCAGTATATCATGGTAGATCCGAGAAATTGAGTTTGGCTTCAAAGTTCAAACCCATCGAAATTCAGCAGGGTGTCACGGTAGATCCGAGCAATTGAGGTTGGCTTCAAACCAATCGAAAGTCGGTAGGGTGTTTGCCATTTTCCTCTTGGCTAACACTCAACTAACAATGCATTCACTATGAGTTTGTGTGTAATTTCCAAACAGAAACGAGTGTTTAAGGTGTACTCTGTAGCCTATGATGATTGCAGGATCTGAACCACGCCACTGAAGTAATGGAGAAA
Organism: Pinus tabuliformis; assembly: GCA_031772625.1. Classification (NCBI taxonomy): domain Eukaryota; kingdom Viridiplantae; phylum Streptophyta; class Pinopsida; order Pinales; family Pinaceae; genus Pinus; species Pinus tabuliformis. The sequence goes on from CM062818.1 coordinate 489,274,734, forward strand.
GCTGGAATGATCTGTCATTTTTTGGCAAGCAAGTTTGGGATAATTTTCTATTTTACTCTATGAGCAGAAGTAAGAGAGTTGAATATATGAATGCATGCTAGAATCTTCAAGTTTGATCCCTAAGCCCTGTGAAATTTTAACCCATGACCGTTATTTGCCAATTGCTGCCCTTATCCACTTTCAAGTGGAACAAGTGTGTTGGGGGGTGTTGGGGAATTCAAGTCAAGACCTGGAAACCCAAAAGTAAACCATGACAAAGTTTGAGTTCTGCAGGTTCTGGCATTGGAATAGAATGTGTTGGAACATAATCTAGAATCAGTGCATGTGGTTACTTTATCAGGAGGACCGAACTCATGGCCTGAACGCCAATTGCTGGAGCAAGGGATTTGGTTGGCTATCCTCCGGCCATATGGCCATGGGGGAACCAACTTTATGCCAAATACCATCAAAGAAATCTCAAAATGAAATATATTCCAAAACCTAAATCATGCGATTCTGCAGTCAAGATGTATGAGGCCATGCTCACACGATCAACATGGAAATGAAAATCCAGAAACAACAACCACAGATTCAGACATATAAGTTAGAGGGCGACATACTCGTAGTCCAAGCTCTCGATAGGACAAACGTTTGAACCCACAATGGCTAGCTGCGAGGTCGCATTGGAAATGGATCGGCTCATCCACTTCGTTTTATCATAACGAATATGAACTATTGAATTAGTTTAAAAAAAAAATTATCATAAATAAACAAACTTCGTTTTATCATAACGAATATGAACTACTGAATTTTATCATAACGAATATGAACTATTGACAAGATTTTAGTTCTCATTAAAACGTTAAATTTTAATTTAGAACATAATTAAAAAACTATTTAAAACTCTCTGGAACCAAATTCTTACGACCAATTAAATATATATATTTTTTCGAAATGAGAAGATTCCGTCAGCCCAAGAAAAGCTTATCCTCATAAAACTAAACCAACATTTTCTTCAAAGTTACGTCATATTAATCTCCGTTCTGATCAACTCTTATCCTACATGAGATAACACTACAACTACATAAGGACAAACAGTGACAGGAAAATTTTAATGATTTCACTGTCAGTATACGTCGAGGTTTGAACCGGTGCCCATGCAGAGAAGATGTCAGTGTCCACAAGTCATGCACGGTGATAAATATTTTACAGGGGGCAGAGGAGAGTAGAGAGTCTCTCTCAACAAATCAGTTGGGAAATCAAATTGCAATCGGACAAAGGCTTAAAAACATAGAAGTTTTAGTCATATTAAAATAAAGTAAAATAGAGCAATATAATAAAATTTTGGCTAATATTTCTTAAAGTACGAAAGACTGAGGCTCATTCACTAAGTAAACTAAACATCTTTAAGGTTATTTACACTTCATCATAGGTTTGGGAGTAACATAGAGTAAAATTTAATAATGGTTGTTTTTAAGTGCTCGAGAAAATTAATTGTTATTTTTGAGTGTCCACCAAAATTTGCTTCATGATTTTCCCTTTTCTACCTATAAAACATACATAGTGGACTCTCCTATGCAAAAGACTTTTACATTCATATTTATTTAACTATGTACATGAAAAGTTACACAGTACAAATAAGAATTGCCCATACATATTTACCAACCTTTTATTAAATACACATCCCTTCTTAAATGCTTGATGTGTATATTTCACGATACATATTTACTCACCCTTTATTAAATACACATCCCTCCTTACCCTTCTTAAATGCTTGATGTGTTTTGAACTTCTGTCCACCTGCAACCAAAATTCGCAACCTACACTTAGTATTAGTATGGTTGTTGTACAAGTAGGGTTGTTGTAAGTATAATGCAGTAGTTGAGATTAATTGTCTAGCACACGAACAGATTAATTTTCATGCAAACAAACATTGCTGCCCTTGATCACAATTTTGTCTAGACGACCAATTTGTTTGATTGAATTTAGTGAGAATTTTTTTTAAATATGATAAGAATGTTTAAATCATTTTTGCAAAGTGAAAATAGATCAGAAACATTAAAAAAAAATTAAAAATTCTGAATTTTGAAAATTATAAGCGCATAAAAGTATTTGACCAGCTTAAGCAATTCTCATTATTTTTCAAACAAAAATATTAAAAATTCTGAATTTTGAAAATTATAAGCGTATAAAAAATTTGACCAGCTTAAGCAATTCTCATTATTTTTCCAGCCAAACAAAAAGCTACAGGAGTGTCATAAAGTGGCAAGCTGTTTCCCAATAGCCATGGCAACTCTGTGAAAATCACCATGAACACAAATTTCACGGATGTAAAGGAATCCCATCACAACACAATGTTGTACCAATTTGAGCTTGGTGTTCAGTCTTTTAATAAATATACGTAAAGCATTTAGACTTTGTTATCGAATAGCCTGATTGATGCAGGCCCACATAACAATGATAATGTGTCTTGCCACTATGGGATGAAGGTTGTTCTTTTGTTTTTTAATAGAACATTTATTCTTATAACATAGTTTTCTTTACTTTTTTTTTAAGGTTAAGTGGACTATCTTCCTATTTTGTTTTTATATAAATTAGTGAGTCAATGTAAAAACTTAAGTGGACTATCTTTTTATTTTGTTTTTATATAAAATAGTGAAGCCATGTAATTAGAAAAATATTTATTTATAGATATAGTTTACATTGTTAAAATTAAATTTTTTATAAAATATACAATTTTTTTTTTATAAAATATAAGTTAAACAATATTTGTAATAATAGAGATTTATTTCTATTTTACTATGGAGGTTAGTTTTTATTATAATATTATGAGGTTCAATATTATGATTTATTATTAATACATGTATTATACGTATTAATATGACATTTTTTTTAATCAATTAATTTGGGATAAATTAATTAAAAAAACATAATTAAACTAGAAATAAATATTATCCCATATTACTATAAATATTCTAATATCTTCAATTCACCTAATAATTACTAATAATTAAATCAAAATTCTAAAATTCAATTATTAAATAAATGTCTATTTACATAAATATATTTAATTAATAAAAAATATAATAAACCAAATTACTTACCTCCTCTTCTTATTTTTTTAATAAATAATTTTTATTTAAAATTTAATAAAAAATCATTAATTATAAATTTTATATTTTATAAAATTTATCTATTTTAATATTTTTTTAAATACTTAAATTATTTTTATATTTAAAAATACGTTTTAAATAATCTATATATATATATATATATATATATATATATATATATATATATATATATATAATAAGGGTTTTGGGAAAAAACACTCTGCAACCCTAATGGTCAGGCAGCCATGAGTTAGGCGGCGCTTTGAAGAAATGCATATAGTAGCAAGAGGCAGACCCAGACACTAAGAATCAGAGGAGAATGATAGAGGAGGAGAGGGGGGGAAGAGATCCCCTCTTATCGAGATGCGGCGGCAGGGGAATGTTAGAACACCAATAACCAGGCGGGAGAAACAAGAAAACCAGGACTAGTCCTTGGAGCAAGATGGCAGGTAGGCAGCAAAGGCAAATGTTTACCATGTGCGACGAAGAAACCAAGATTCATAATCCCGATGAATAGGCAGGTAGCAGAGGCAAATGTTTACCATCTGTGACGAAGAAACCAAGATTCATAATCCCGATGAACAAACTGGAGCGATACAGAAGTTATATTAAAGACCATGCGCTTATATGCAAGTTCATTGGAGTATGACCAATGGAAATGGACCTCACCAAATAGATTCAGCAAAAGAGGCAACCCCAAGGCCACATCGAGCTAAAGCTGGGAGCAAGAGGATTCTTCACGGTCATATTCTCGAACCTACAAGATAAAGAAAATGTTTTTAAGAATGGCCCTTACTTTCATTATAATGCTGGATTGTTCATGAGATATTAGGAAGAATGCTATGACTGAGACAAGGAAAAATTCTTGGTAGCCCCAGTGTGGGTTAGGTTATTTTGCCTTCCAATGGACTTCTCAGACCTAGAGATTCTAGAGGGCATAGGAAACATGATAGGCAGATTTGTCAAAATAGCAGAAACGACAAAAAAGGAAGATACACCTCATACGCCACGATTTGTGTCTACATGAATATAGTTGACCCTTGACTACGAACATATTCCATTCAAATGTAGAAGATGTCATGAGTGTGGACATATTTTTAAGGAATGCCCACTAAATATAGAAGAAGAGGAGCAGAGGTAGAAACAGCAGAGGAAAAACCAAGAGGACAAGGAATGGTTTCAAGAAGTAAAAAGAAAAAGAAAACAAACAAGAGAGAACACCAGCAGGGGAAAGAAAGAACAACAAGCCTAGGCCAGTAGAACAAACAGCTTTGAAGTACTACAAGAAGAAGAAGAAGATAACAACAAGACTCAAACAATGGACTACCAGGGGGGAAAAGGAAAGGAAAGTAACACAAGCTAAGGTAAAACAAAACCCAAGAGGAAAGCCCAAAGTGAGCCAACAGAGGAGGAAAAGGAAGAGAGGGAGAAGATGGATAACACTATAATGGAAATAGATGCAAGTAGAGGATAAGAACTAAGCTTGGAAGAAGAGGTGCTGAGGAAACTATTAAATGAATGGAGACACCTAGATGAACGATTCATTCCAGAAGAGCAAAAATGACTGTACATAGAAACATTTCAATAGTACCAAGCGAAACAGGGACAAGGGAAAATGGATATGGCAGAACAACTAGGCCTTTAACAAGATAGCACCCAAGACTACCCTAGCAAAGAAAAAGGCGAAAAGAAAAGAGGTTGAAGAAACCTACAAGAATTGATACAGATCATGGGGGAAATGATAGTAAATATAGGGAGGGTAGTACCGCTATCGGCGGTATTCCACCAAATTAACCAAGAAACCCAATGATAATCACATCTTGGAATATAAGAGGCCTTACTAGTAAAGGCAAATAGAGACACTTAGCAGAAAGGATAAGAAAAGAGAAACCTCAACTCATGTTGATACAGGAAACAAAAATTTCAAGAAGGAAAATGGAAGAAATCCTAAATAAAATAAAACCAAAATACGAATGCATGTCAATAGATGCGAAAGGTAGTGTGGGAGGTATAGTAATATTATGGAACCCTGCAGAGATTACTATAGATTACTGGATAGGCATGAAAAGAATCCTCACAGGGAGATTCTGGCTAATCGGAAAAAGAGAATGGTTTCTAGTCTCTGCAGTATAGAACCCTCATATCCCAGTGGAAAGAGGAAGTTTCCTCCTTCAATTACAACAACTTGGAAAACTCCACAAGGGGAAACTGTGGATAATAGCAGGGGACTCTAACTTGACAACAACAATAGAGGAGAAAAAAGGAGGTATGCAAAGAGAAGAGTCAGAGATGGAGAGGTTCAGGGACCTTCAAGTAGAACTAAATTTGGTAGATATTCCAACCATAAATGGAAAATACACATGGAACAATCGAAGGGGAGGAAGTAGACAAATAGCATCTAGGTTAGATAAATTCCTAGCAATAGAACACTTCATTGGAAAAGATATTTTCTATGAAGCAACAATACTCACGTGTTTAGGGTTGTCCCATTGGCCTATTAAACTAGAAATAGCTATGAATCATCAGAATTAGAATAGACCCTTTAGGTTTGAGGCCTTTTGGCTAAGAGAAACCACCTTTATCAATAAAATGAAGGATTGGTGGAAAGGGACTGAGAATGTGATGGAAGGAAGAAACCAAATGCACACCTTTCAACTCAGACTAAAAGACCTAAAAGGGAGGATAAAGAAATGGAACAAAGAAGAATTTGGAAACATACATAAGGAATAAGAAACATTCTAGAAAAAGTTGAAACAAATACAACAGAAAATCATAGAGGAAGGAAGAAGCGAAGAACTGGCAGAAGAGGAGGGATCGGTGCTAAATAACTTGGAAGAAAGGAGAAAACAAGAGGAAATCCTTTGGAAACAAAAGTCAAGAATTCAATGGCTAAAAGAAGGAGAAAGAAACATGAAATTCTTCCATAAAGCAATGGTACAACATAGATAGCAAAATAGAATTTTCTCCCTAAAGAACCAGCAAGGCAACAGGCTAATACAGAAGGACAAAATGGAGAATCTGCTGGTTCAACATTTCAAAGGGCTCCTGACAGAACCAAATATCCGAAGGGAGGACAACATTCACAAAATTAGTCAACATATCCCCAATCTAGTAAGTAGAGATTAGAATTTGGCTCTCCTAAGAGTAATAACGAAAGTGGAGGTGGAGGAGGTAATAAAAAATATGGCAAAGAATAAAGCACCTGGGCCTGATGGATTCACTATAGAATTATTTCAAGCTACATGGACCTTCATGATCAAAGACATAGTGAATGTTGTTTGGATATTCCGACACATAGGAAATAGTTAAGTTCAACTTGGTCTAGTATAGAGTTAGGTAAAGTGTGTTTCTTTACCGTTCTACATTTTGTAACTTACAATCTGACGGTCACGATATGTAGTGATCCGACGGTTCACTCTCTCCTCGGTATTACCGACACTTGATCCGTGGCTTGACACCCGATTGGTCCATGAGTTCTATTTAAAGCGCATGGAGGGTCATTGTTCGGGTAATCTGTGCATGAGAGAAGCTTATGTAAATTTTCATTCTTTGATTAATAAATTGCCTGTAGTAGCCACGTTGGCACAGGCCGTGGACTGTTTCCCTCTTTGAGGGTTTTAACCACGTCAAAAATACTGGTGTATTGATCTGTGATCTGGTTGTGAGCAGTGTCCTTTTGGTGTTCTTTCTGAGGAACTTACCTTGTAAATTCCTACATGGTATCAGAGCTATTTGAGGGCCGCGTCCGTTGGTGATCCAAATCTGAAGCCGGTAGAACTGCATCCGACTGTCGTTTCCTAGATCTGCTGTTTTTGACTGCTTTCGGGGCGAGAGGACTGCTCTGTTGTGTTCGAAGCATCTGTTCCAGTGAGGAACCCCTTTCGTTTCACGTGAAAAGGTTTCCGGTAGCCCTAGCTGCGTCATTTTTAAGATCTGGAGGTATACAGTCTTTATTTGCAGTTTATTGTTATTTTCTCTCTGCTTATTTTGGTTTCGGTTTATTTAGCTTTTTTTCTAACCGGATCTATACCTTTCATTTCTGCGTATGCTCTTTGCCCTACGACTCTGTGCGATCTGGGCAAATCAGAAACAGAAAGGAAGGATTTTTCTCATGCGTATGCTCTTTTCCCTGCGCCTTAGGGTGATCTCGAAAAATCAGAAACATTGAGAAAAATATTTAGTTTCCGGCCAAAGCTAACTTTGAGCCGCAAGGTTCATTTTTGAAAATATCTAGTTTTTTGGCTAAAGCTAACTTCGAGCCATAAGGTTCGTTTTCTTTACATGTCCGTGTTGGGTTTTGTGTTTTGTGTTTTGTAAGGAAAAAGAGCTTTCTCAAGGCAAGCACGCAAACCAAGGCCCCCCCCCCCCTCTCTCTCTCTCTCTCTCTCTCTCTCTCTCTCTCTCTCAAATTTTTTGTATAGATCAATTGGTTCAAAGCTATTTTAAGAGAGTAGAGGTCTTGGGTTCAAGTCTCCATTTTGTGGGGGCGGATTTTTTCATTCCCTCACATTCACGCACTTTGCCGGCAACTTCAACAATTTTTTTTTCAAAAAGCCATAACTTCTTCATCCGGAAGCCTTTTTCAGAGCCATTTTTTTTAAAACAGCCTAATTTTTCAAGATCTATCCATTGGAACACTTACTTTCAGCATCTTCAGCTTTAGTTTTTTTTAAAAATGGAAAGTCCATGCCAAGTCATTCTTGACAGCACTAACTACTTCCAATGGATATCCTACATGGAAGATTTACTTAGAAGTAAAGGTCTCTACAGAATAGCCACAGGCCAAGAGAAGAAACCAAAAGATGAAGACAAGGCTGCAAAATGGGAAAATAGACAAGATCAAGCACATGGTTTGATAGGGATGTCTATTTCTCCTGATCTTAGATTCCATATTGTAGAACATGATACTCCTCATGAAGCATTGGAACAAATCACTAAAGTTTTTGGGATTAAAAATGAAATTAGAGCCCATCAACTTGAAAATGAGTTGCTTACATTGGATCCTAATAATTTTTCTTGCATTGAAGATTTCTTGTCCAAATTCAAGACCCTTAGATATCTCTTGGAAGGTGTTAAGGTTAAGAAAGAAGATAGTAACCTTATTTATTCCATCCTTACTAAGTTGGGACCAGCCTACTCTGTATTTGTTTCCACCTTCCATTCTACAAGGGAAGCTTTCATTTGTCAAGGAAAAGACTACAAGGTCCCTTCCTTTGACTCTTTTTGTGATTCTTTAATAAGAGAACAAGAAAAACTCTTACACCTTGGTCTTCTTAATCTTGTAAACTCTTCCAAGAAAGCGTTAGCCGCCCAGCAGCAACCAAATTCAAAGAATCCTAAGAAGTCATATCCTAAAAAGAATGGTCCTAAACCAAACAAGGGTCCTAAGCAAACTCAGCCTCAAAATGAAAGATCATTTCAGCAAAATGATAAGACCAATAAAAACAAATGGAAGAAGACTGATAGACATTGTAACTTTTGTAATCGAGATGACCACTTAGAATCTAAATGCTTTAAGAAGATGGAAGCCTTGGAAGCCGCAATGAAGAAACATAACATCCATGTGGAGCATTCTTCAACTTCAACTTCAACTTCATCTTCAGGAATGGCACTTTCTGCATGTCGTTGTCAATCACCTCAGTCTGGTTATGCATTAAATGTATCTTCTTCTTCTCATTCTCATGAGTGGCTCATTGATTCTGGAGCCTCTTATCACATGGCCAAAAACAAAGCCATGTTTTCTTCTTTAAATGATTGTAACACCAAAAATATATATGTTGGTGATGATAGATCTCTTAATGTTGTAGGGACTGGAACTGTTCATCTAGACAATGGTCAGTTTAATGATGTATTATGTGTTCCAACCTTATCCTGCAACCTTCTATCTGTATATCAGATAACTCATTCAGGTGAAGGTAAAATTGTTGAATTTTCACCTCATGATGTTGTAATCAAGGATCTAAGAGATCCTAAACAGATTCTAGCTACTGGTATTGCTGATGATTCCACAAGGTTGTATAAGTTTCACAACTTTGGGTCATCAAATCTTCCCTCAGTATTTGTTGCTCATAATGATGAAGTGAGCAAACTTTGGCATGAGCGATTTGGTCACTTAAACTATCGCTCCCTTCAGCATCTATGTAAAGAAAATATGGTGACAGGTCTTCCTATGGTTTGCAGAGATGGTGTTTGTTCCGGATGTGTACTCGGAAAACATCATCGGGACAGTTTTGAAAAACGTGCCTCTTGGCACGCCTCAGCCCCTTTACAGCTTGTGCACAGTGATTTATGTGGTCCACTTCCTGTTGCTTCATTCTCTGGCTGCAAGTATTTCTTAACTTTCATTGATGATTTCTCCAGACGCACTTGGGTATACTTCCTAAAACTCAAGAGAGAAGTATTTAACACTTTTTTGGCCTTCAAAGCCTTTGTTGAAAAACAATCTGGACATCAAATTCTTAAGCTAAGAACTGATAATGGTGGAGAATATGTTAAAAACACATTCATCAACTTTTGCACCGAAAATGGAATTCAAACGCAACATACTGTTCCATACACTCCACAACAAAATGGTGTAGCTGAAAGGAAAAATCGCACCTTAAAGGAAATGGCTAATTGTATGTTGCAATCTAAAGGACTCAGTCTTAGTTTTTGGGCCGAAGCAATTAATTGTGCAAATTATATAATAAATCGCACTCCTACTAAGGTTCTAAAGAATATCACTCCAGAAGAAGCTTGGAGTTCCATTAAACCAGATGTAAGTCACTTTCGTGTTTTTGGAAGTGAAGCATGGGCCCATATTCCAGATGAAAAGCATAAAGCTTTAGAACCTAAGAGTGAGAAATGTACTTTTGTTGGATATTCTGAAGATGTAAAAGGTTATAGACTTATTCCATTTAAGTCCAAAAATGTTATCATTAGAAGAGATGTAAAATTTGATGAAAATAAATCGGCCTGCGAGCCTAGTCCGGCGGATGTGCCACCTCTTCCTATCTCTTCTACTTTTGAAAACATTTCTTCTTCAGATGATGAAAGTGAGGATGACAATCCTCCCCCACCTTCTCAAGATCCTCAACTTCCAAGATGGGTCTGTGCTACTCGGAATGCAGCAGGTGATCTTGCTGGTGATCCTACAGATCAGCGACGTACACGTTCTCAGTTTGAAAGAGCCTCTTCTTTACTGGCTCAAGCTCCAGTAAATCATGATCCTGACACTTTTGCAAAAGCTTCAGGCCATCCACATTGGGAAGCAGCTATGAATGAAGAATATCATTCATTGTTGGCAAATGATACATGGGATCTTGTTCCTCTACCAAAGGGACGCAAACTTGTTAGATGTAAATGGGTTTACAGAACCAAGTATGGACCAGATGGGAAAGTTGATAAACATAAAGCTCGTCTTGTTGCTAAGGGCTTTTCACAGGTTGAAGGCATTGACTCATTGAAACCTTCTCCCCTGTTGCCAAAATGAACTCTATCTGCCTTGTTCTTTCCCTTGCTGCCTCTTTGAAATGGGAAGTCCATCAGATGGATGTTAAATCTGCCTTCTTGCATGGGGACTTGCATGAAGAAATCTATATGGAACAACCCATTGGCTTCCTCCAAACAGACTCCAGCCTTGTATGTCGACTTAAGAAATCTCTTTATGGTCTCAAGCAAGCTCCTCGGGCTTGGTATGCCAAAATGGATAGCTTTCTTTTAGAATCCGGCTTTTCTAGGTGTTATTCTGACAATACTGTCTACACGAAGAAAGTGGGCAACTCTCTTATCATCCTTGTTCTTTATGTTGATGATGTTATTCTTACTGGTAGTGATCCCAACCTTATAAACCATGTGAAGTCCAGCCTTAAAAGGAAATTTGAAATGACAGACTTAGGACACTTACACTATTTTCTCGGTCTTCAAGTCTTGCAATCCAAGGAGGGTATTTCCCTTTCCCAGTCCAAGTATGCTTGTGATATTCTTCGTCATTTTCACATGGAAGACTATAAGCCAGCCCCTTCTCCCTTTCAGTCTGGAGTCAAACTTTCAGTCTCTTGTACTTCTCCTGGAGTTGATGCTACCTTATACCGTCAACTTGTAGGAAAACTCTTGTATTTAACCCATACTCGTCCTGACCTTTCCTTTGCCGTTGGCCTTGTTGCTCGTTTTATGCAAAACCCCCGTGAAAGTCATTGGAAAGCAGCTAAAAGAATACTTCGTTATGTTCGAGGTACAGTACAGTTTGGGATTCATTACAGTGCCAAAGCAGCTCCTCTATTAGTTGGTTTCACTGATTCTGATTGGGCTGGTGACCCTGATGATCGGAAGTCTACTGCCGGTTATGTCTTCACTCTTGGTTCAGGACCTATTACATGGGCTTGTAAGAAACAGGCTGCCATTTCTCTTTCGTTAGCAGAAGCTGAGTATCGGGGTGTCGTGGAAGCTAGTAAGGAAGCATTGTGGCTTCGTCAGATCCTATCAGAGTTTGGCTTTGAGCAGCAGCATCCAACCACACTTTGGTGTGATAATCAAAGTGCCATTCAGCTATGCAAAGATCCAGTCCAGCATCAGCGCAGCAAACACATTGAACTACACATGCACTTCATCAGAAAGCTCATTCATGACCATGTTCTTGAAGTGCAATATTGTTCAACAGATGATCAGGTTGCAGACATCTTCACAAAGGCTCTCACAGAGGTGAAGTTCACTAAACTTCGATATATTCTTGGAGTTCAGGAAGTTGTCACTAAGGGGGGATAGGCTCTAGTGCCTCCTTCCTTCTCCTATTGTGTCATATTTGTAAATCCTTCAATCCTATCCCAAGTTGTTCTTAAGGGGGGATGTTAGGATATTCCGACACATAGGAAATAGTTAAGTTCAACTTGGTCAAGTATAGAGTTAGGTAAAGTGTGTTTCTTTACCGTTGTACATTTTGTAACTTACAATCCGACGGTCACGATATGTAGTGATCCGACGGTTCACTCTCTCCTCGGTATTACCGACACTTGATCCGTGGCTTAACACTCGATTGGTCCATGAGTTCTATTTAAAGCACATGGAGGGTCATTGTTCGGGTAATCCGTGCATGAGAGAAGCTTATGTAAATTTTCATTCTTTGATTAATAAATTGCCTGTAGTAGCCACGTTGGCACAGGCCGTGGACTATTTCCCTCTTTGAGGTTTTTAACCACGTCAAAAATACTGGTGTATTGATCTGTGATCTGGTTGTGAGCGGTGTCCTTTTGGTGTTCTTTCTAAGGAACTTACCCTGTAAATTCCTACAAATGTAATAGAGGAATCCAGATGCACCAAAAGAATGCATCGGGCCTTGAATGCCACATTTCTAACCCTGATACCGAGGACAGAGCACTCAGAAGAACCACAAGGATTCCGGCCTATAGCTCTCTGCAATGTTATATATAAAATCTTAGCTACAATTATGGTGAACCGACTGAAACCAATACTACCTAGGTTGATATCCCAAGAGCAGACAGGGTTTGTCAAAGGCAGACAAATAACAGACGGCATAGTGGTGGCACAAGAAGAAATACACTCATTGAAAAATTCAAAAACCAAAGGGATGCTGATAAAATTAGACTTAGCCAAAGCTTATGACAGACTAAATTGGGGATACCTCCAAAAAATCCTAAAGGCATTTGGCTTTGATGAAAGATGGATAAGTTGGGTAATGTTAATAGTAACCACTCAAATTCTGTCAATACCGCTTAACGGATCACCTACAGAAGCTTTCAATTCGACTAGAGGGCTCAGGCAAGGCGACCCGTTATCACCTTTCTTGTTTATCCTCGTAGCCGAAGGTCTAGGAAGACTCATTAAAGCTAAAGTATATAGCGAACAATATAAGGGCCTAAGACTCTGGGGGAATGATCTCCCTCTAACCCACCAACAATTTGTTGATGACGTTATGCTGTATGGACAGGCAATGCTCAAAGAAGCCAGAAAAATAATGGAAATTCTCACAGACTTCACAAGTGCCTCTGGGATAGAGATAAATAAAGAGAAATCAAATATATATTTCTTCAACACCCTAGTACCCTCCCAAGATTTCCTAGCAAGATTAATGGGATTAAGAATTGGGAATTTCCCCACAAAGTATCTAGGAATCCGGGTAAATGACTAACAAAACAGAGTGGCCAACTGGAGTACCCTGATGGGAAAGATTCAATGGAAAATGAAAAACTAGACATTTAGTGCATTGAACACTCCAAGCCGCATCATTCTGCTAAAATCAGTGCTTCAATCCATCCTGATATACCAACTTACCAGTCAAGCCACCTCGAAAATAGTCTGCCAAAAAATGGTAGACATGTTCAAAAAATTCTTATGGCAAGGGGCTAACATGACAAAGAAATGGGCGCTTCTATCCTGGAGCTGGCTGAGCGAATCCCTAAAATATGGAGGCCTTGGACTCCGATATCCTTACATCCTGAATTAGGTAATGGGGGCAAAGCTATGGTGGAGATGGATTTAGGGAGGGGAAGACCTTTGCAAAAAACTATGGGAGAGAAAATATGATATGCCTAGGTCCCTAAAAGGAATGCTGAGAAGCCAAAATGAGAAGAAAGGCTTTGCAATCTGGAATCTTGCCAGTGCCAACAAGGACCTAATCAGAGATCACAGCTTCTAGGAAGTTAGAGGAGGGGATAAAGGCAACTTATGGGAAGAAGTGTGGCAACAGAGAGAAAAACTCAACCACCAACCGCAGCTCATAGAGATCCACCAATTCACCAACTTACACGAGGGCGACACGGTACAAAATTAATGGTGCCTAGAACCAGAAGGATACTAGAGAAATCGGAAACAACAACAAATTGGCCGGAAGCGCTAGCAACACCCCAATGAGAACTTTATGACAAGGAAATGGCAATAAGGAAAATAGCAATAAAAGAAGGTTCTGACACTCTAAGATGGGGCCATAGAATCAAAGGCATGTTTACAATAGGAAAAGGCTACCAAATAAAAGTCGGACACAATAGACATCCAGAAACAAAAAAAATGGGAAATCATATGGAAAACAAAAACATGGTCGAAGATAGCCTTCTTGACCTAGATCCTGAGCCATGGGAGAGCACTAACATGGGACCAACTACAAAAAAAAGGAGTGCAAGGCCCATCGATATGTGCCCTCTATAGAGAATAGGAAGAGACAATGGAGCACCTAATCAACGCTTGCAACGTTAACAAAAACCTATGGAAACAAAATCAACAAATTTTTGAAATTAGCGACATGAATCTAAATAGCATGCAAACAACAATAGAGAACTCGAGGAAAAGACCATACTATAACACGATCCTGAATAGGGCATGGAGACTCTCGCTAGGATTTGTTTTGTGGAATATATGGAAAGAACGAAATAGATTGATCTTCAAGGAGGAAGGTAGAGCAAAAATAGAAATATGGAACTAGATCATCCAAAACATTAGAGAGACCATTCTAACCATGAACTAGTTCGAGGAGGATTGGAAAACTAACCCAACAAAAACAAAGATCATGACACACCTAAACCTAAAACCAAACATGACGCACAAGCCAGCCAGGAAACACCAAACCAATGAGGTGGAGGAGGTCAACCACTTCAAAAGACCCCAGAAGGAGTTCATCAAGCTTAACTTCGATGGGACTGTGAAAGGGAATCTCAATGAGGGAGGGACTGAAGGAGTATTTAGAGATGATAGGTGGAGAACCCTCAGAATCTATGCGATGGACTGTGGAAATGCTACAAACAATGAAGTAGAGCTTCACACACTGAAAAAGGGGTTGGAAATTGTAACAACAGAGAAATACCAAAAACTTCAGGTTGAAGGAGACTCGAAAATGGAAATTGAAATAGTCAAACAACCACAACAAGGAACCCAGTGGGAGAAGATCAGATGAAGCTGGAGAACCACTTGGCTGGTGCAGGAGATTGGCAAAATTACTAGACAGATAGATTACATGCTCCCCACCCATGTAAGAAGGAAAGGCAATGCATCAACTGACATTTTGGAAAATTGGGGGAGCAGTCATGTAGGAAGAACCTTAGATGCAAACAAGGAAGATTTATACCAAATGGAGGAGATGGAAAACTTAGTAAATGTCCTAGAACATGACAAAGGAGTAGAGGGGAAACCTAGTTTGGGGTGTAACACCGGAAATCTAGAGGGACCGGGGCGATGGGACTAGGAAGGGAGAGGAAGAGGACAAGTGTGGGAACAAACAGACGAGGGAAATGAAGTGAGCAGATAGAGAAGAAGGCATGTGGCTGAGTAGAGTAGAGAAGGTACAACCCTCGAGAGAATGAGGGCAGTGACGACTGAGCATGACAGCGAAGATGGCAGGGAAGTAAGTAGGGGGCATGCAGAAGGATGTCAACAAGTGACAAGACAAGGACAACACGTATATGGAAAGAGCAGCCAAGAGAAATTGAGGATTAATGAGAGGAGGTGGCAGCCAGGATGGTGGGTCAGCATTCTGAGGTGATGGCGTATGGATTACCACAGGTAATAATGACAGACAGGTGGTAGTAAAGGCAACTGATAGGAAGGGAAGGGGCATAAATCATAAGGGAAATCAGGGCATAGTTAGATGCATGCGAAAGACGGAGATGAGAGCTGGAGAGAGGAAAGGTGGCCGAAGAACGATGATCCAGCCTGTGGACGGAAGCAGCATCAAACCTGCAAGTTGATATGTATTTCCTCTATTCCCCAACCTTGTAAGGCTCAAGATGAATATTTGTATAAATATAGGAAATCTAATATGGAAAAATAATGAGTCAGACAAGGAGGTACCCAGACCCTCCTACGACCCGAGTTTGGACAAAATAGTAGAAATGCTTATGAAAACTCGAGGTAGGAAGCTAAGGTGGGAGGGATTAGAATCCATGATGGGAGAGGTCTATACCATGGCAAAAGATTGAAATAAAATCAGCCAGAGCGCGAATATAGTCACCCCTGTAGAAAACTATGGGAGGGAACTAGAAGGTAACAAGGAAGCACCTCGGGGAAGAAAAAAATAGAGAAAAAAGAGAACCAGGGAAACAAGAAGCCTCTAGGGGAGGAATATAGGGCCAACACCCTAAGGGAAGATGTAGCCAAACCAAAGAGACCTTGGGAAGAGAGGAACAGAAAACTGACCTTACATGCGGGAGAAACCATGAGGATGCCTAGGACAGGCAGGCTGCGTGCCGACTGTTGCTGTGATGGAAAATGGTTAGAGAATCAAGAAAGGAAAGAATGCATAACATGGAGAGGACTGATGACATTACGACAGAAATTTTGAAGGAAACAAACTCTGGAAACGGAAGGGATAACAAAAAGGAAATAGGTAAAAGGGAAATTGTTTTTTTTACTATTACAATTCTGATAAATGTAATGGCTATGTGATAGGTCTCACGTCACACTACGCCCAACATAGTGAGGAAGACAGAGGACAATGAGAAGAAGAGAGTCACAGGTAGGCAGGGAGTAACATGATGCCTAGGAAAGGCAAGCGATATAAAAAGATGGAAGAAGGAACAAACGGTTCGAGCAAAGAACAAAGGAAAAGAGGGAGGAAGTCGGGAAGTGAACATATGAAAACCCTCATTGACGCCTATATGGCAGGGAACCCGTCGGACATCGGAGCCAAAATTGTTGGTTGGGAGAGAGAACTTAATGATAGTATCAAGAACTAGGACATCCCCATGGAGGAGTGGGAAAGTATGGTTCCCGATCCAAGAAATTATTGAGGCCATCACTCCCTCTTTAGGCAAACAATACAACAGTATTGGGTAATGAAGAATGTGGTGGTACGGGCCATGACACTGAATTGAGAACAAGTAGCAGGTGGTGGAACAAAGGCAAATGAGAATACGAAGGAAAAGGATCTAGTCAGGGCTGAACTACTCAGGGAAATATCAACAGTTCAGATACAAACCTACAGAAACAACTTGGCCTTGGGAAGAATTGAGTAGACACTACAATATATGAAGAGGAGTGAGATGCTTGGCTCCAATTCCAAAGCGCCAACCCCAGTAATATTGTTAAGTTATGGTATGTTCTATGCTTATAATATTTTACTTCTTCTTCTTATTATTTCATATTAGCAATCACATGTACATAAATTAAAGTGCAGATAGAACATTAAACAATTGACAGAAAACAACCCAAGACAAGAGACACAAGATGTGGGCGCTAGCCAAGGATAAACCTCATAATGTGTGGGGAAACCCTTTGATCAAATCTTCTTTTATCTTCAATAATTCAACAGAGAGAAATAGTACAATAAATCAGATTTATATCAGCAGTAGCAAACCCTAGATTAGCAGCATCAGTATTAGTGGCTTCATCATAACTAGGGTAGATGATATCTCACAAACCGACCATCGGATTGGCTTGATTCCACCACCAAAAGTTGCAGCTTCCAGAGGAGGTTCAAATGAACCTACAGCTTAGTTTAGATGAGGAGATCTTCTAGTCCATGCAGGTCAAACTTTACTTCTGCAGTTGTAGCTGTAGTTTCAGCAGCTTCCTTCAAACTAGGGCAGTCGATACCTTGCAAACCATCTATCGGATTGACATGATTCCACCACCAAAAGTTGCGACTTTCAAAGGAGGTTTAGATGAACCTACATCATAGTTCAGATAAGGAGATCTTCTAGTCCACACAGGTCAAACTTTACTTCTGCAGTTGTAGCTTCAGTTTCAGCAGCTTCCAGCTTCACATGTGTGAGGGAGAGACCCTTTTCTGCGCAGTAGAGAAGAGACTCTTTTCTGCGTAGTAAAGAGAGAGAGAGAGATGTGATGAGATGAGTGAGTCTAAATGAGGAAAATTCCTCCTGTATTTATACACAACGTTGGTGTTTGAATAGATGTGATTGTTGGGCTTCTGAGCCTACATGAGTTGTAGGTCGGCTTGATAATAATTCCATAATCAAAATAAATTCATATCTCCGGGAATACTTATCGGAATCGGATGATCTTTATATCAATACTTCACCTCTCGATGAGAGGAATCTAATAAAAATATTATCAGCCATGAATAAGATGACCCACATGAAGTTTTTCCCTAGTTGCCAATTTTAACATTCCCTATCAACTATGGAGAACTTCATCTGCAATCTGTCTATCGGTCATTACTATTCATCCATCAAATGCATTGCCCTATACAGCCTAACCCTTGCCATGCTTTGCTCTATTCTTCCTGTTCTTCTTTGTCTTGTTCTTCCTTGTACTGATATGTATTGTTCTGGTATGTTCTATTATGCTCTTGCATTGTTATGTTCTGCTCTGCTTTTGTCTGAATTATGAAGAAGAAGAAATGATCGAGGATGTATCATACTAACTCAAAGTCAGTCTCAGAGTATGAACCACTGGTCCTAGACCAGTCTCAACTGACTTGAAGTCAGCATCATAGTATGTGCAACTCCTACCACTAGTCCCAGACTAGTAACATCCTCCACTGACTCAAAGTCAGTCTTAGAGTGCGTACCACTAGTCCCAGACCAGTCTCAACCGACCCGAAGTCAGTGTCATAGAATGTACCACTCATACCATTGGTCCCAAACCAATATCATTGATCCCAGATCAATGGAGGTCATCCTAGTGTAGGGAGTACAGTACATACAACGATGCGTCCATCGGTACTACTATGGTCCCTAACTTCATTTCCCTCCTCATTGATCAGATGAGAGGTACTTCCCATGAGTCGCAGACTACATGGGTAGGATGCCTCGACAGGAGAACTAATCAATCCTGTCCTCACAAGAGAACACATCAATCCTGCTATAATCACCATGGAGAACACATCAATCCAGGCCACCATGGGGAACACATTAATCCAGGCCTCACAGGAGAACACATCAATCCTACTACAATCGCCATGGAGAACACATCAATCCAGGCCTCACAGGAGAACACATCAATCCTGCTACAATTGCCATGGAGAACACATCAATCTAGGCCTCACAGGAGAACACATCAATCCTGCTACAATCACCATGGGGAACACATCAATCCACGCCTCACAGGAGAACACATCAATCTTGCTACAATCACCACGGAGAACACATCAATCCAGGCCTCACAAGAGAACACATCAATCCTGCTACAATCACCATGGAGAACACATCAATCCAGGCCTCACAAGAGAACACATCAATCCTGCTACAATCGCCATGGAGAACACATCAATCCAGGTCTCATAGGAGAACTAATCATCCTACTACACAGGAGAGCGAATCATCCTATTCCACAAGAGAGCAAATCATCTTGTCCCACAAGAGAGAGAATCATCTTGTTCCAGTGCACACCACCAAGGGACGGTGAGTCACCCTGTGGTCGTATGTTGCTCCATTAAGAACCACAAGCCCTCAAAGCTCCCAGAGTTCAATGTATGCAACATGCAGGACCCTTGTACAAGGGTTTCTTAATGACTCCAAGTCATTTGGGAAAATCATAGATTAGATCTTTCCTTGGGGCTTTGACAAGGTGTATTGACCTGTACATCATCTTAATGCGATGGAGCTTCCTTTCTCATTGACTTACCATACCTTAGATGATGTCTATCTGTTGGAGCAATAAACAAATACGGGATTCCTCAATAATCGAATCCCACCTCTGGTTGTTACACAGAATCACAGTGGTATCCAATGTAAATCCAAACAGCTCACTGAAGAGCTTTCGCAACTAGACTGCCTCATAGGAGGCCATGCTAGCAGCAATATACTATGCTTCGATGGCGCTCAAAGGCACTGACTTCTGCTTCCTGCTCATCCAAAATATCGAAGCAGATCCCAAGCTAAAATAGCAATGGGAAGTGCTCTTACGGTCCACCACACTTCCTTCCTAATCAACATCAGTATATCCAAGTAGTCTCACATCTCTGGTAGTGTATATTAACCCATTAGTAATTGTGCCACGAAGATATCTCAAAAGATTCTTGGCATCAATCTAGTGAGGCTCAACCAAATATGAGCTCACAATGCTAACTGCAAAACATATGTTTGGAAGGAGGTTCACCAAGAACATCAATGCAAATGAGTTTATGAAACTCAGAGGCATTTCCCAAATCTGGTCCGACATCACTACCATATAACTTCTAAAAGTTAAGATCCTCGAGGTAGTCACAGGCTTGCAGTCCATCATGCCGAATCTTTCCAATATCTTTACCACATATTTTCCTTGAGATAGGAAAATTTCCCGTGACTTCTGCCACACTTCAAGTCCTAGGAAATAGTGCATCGGTCCTAGGTCCTTCATTTCAAATTTAGAAGCCAACTCCCTCTTACATTTGTGAATGAGAGGGTCTACACCTATTAGAAAGAGTTCATCCACATACAACACCAGTATTAGAGGCTTGTCATCTTCAACCTTAAGGTAAAGGTTAGGATCAGCTTCACTCCTAGTGAATCCCAGCGTCATCAAGTAGCTATCGATCCTCTCATACCATGCTTGGGGTGCTTGCTTCAGCCCATAAAGAGCCTTCTTCAACCTGCATACAGGAGATTTTCAATCATAAATCTCAAATCCTTTGGGTTGCTCCACATAAACCTCTTCTTTGATCGAATCATGCAAGAACACGGTCTTGACATCCATATGATGTAGGTTCCATCCTTGTGAAGCCACAAAGGCTATGATCAAGCGGATGGTCGTATATCTGGCAACAGGTGCAAATATCACATCATAGTCTATACCTTCCTTCTGGGAGAAGCTATGAGAAACAAAACGAGCCTTATACTTTTTCCGTACTTCCATCTGTCACATGCTTTATCTTGTAAAGCCATTTAGAAGTGACAATTTCTCATCAGGGGGTCTAGGAACTACTTCCCATAAATCATTCTTCATAATAAACTCATTTTCTTCGGTCATAGCATCCTTCCATATTTGATGCTTGATGATATCTAAGAATGATGAAGGCTCATTTTGTATGATTGTGCTCAAGATGGTCAGGTATCCCTGATACCTGTTATGTTTCTTACTTTCAGGAAAGCCTCCTCGGGGTGCAGCATGTCCTTCAGCATCATCAAGTACCTCCCTAAGCCATGAAGGCCTCTTCCTAGAAGAGGAAGGCTCAAGTGGATATGGGTTCCTCCATGTTAGGCATTGTTACATCATCTACCCATAGAAACTTCATAAGTCTCTAGATAGCTTTCACAATTGTATAGTTCTTCCTTTCCACCACACCATTATGCTCAGGAGTATGTGGAGTAGTAGTCTCCCTCTTAATGCCAGCCTCAGGTATGCTTGAGTGAACCAACTGTAATATATCAGAGGTCTTGCTTTGGCTTGAGGGGAATGGTCCCCTTTTGAGCTTTCCTTCAGCACATACACCTTCTTTCTCTACTCAGAATTCGAGCATCCCTATCAACATTTGTCTTACATTGGTAGAGATTTATAATGATGGTGGGCGAAACTCTAATGCCAAAGTTTGGACTGAAGAGATGTGTCATAAGACATGACACCTAGCGGACTTCCATCGACCTAATATAATGAATCAACACGAAACCCAAGAGTAAAGGCATCTTTAACATTTTTTTTCCATATATGTACCTTGCCATCACTGAAGGTTACCTTGTAGTCTTTGTCTTCCATTGCCGAGATGGACACTAGGTTCTTTTTGAGGTCAGGTACATTTAATACATCCTGGAATTTCTAGCCTTCTTGAATGGTAGTCCTCTTCCTTGATTCCCAACACTCCTCTTACCTTTGTTGTTAGATTTTCCATTCCTTTGATTACCATGAGAAGGATTTTGATCATCATCTTGGTGTGAGTCCTTTCTATCAGGGCACTCCCTTGCATAGTGACCTGCTTTATTGAAAATGTAACCTCATCCTTTTATTCCACCCTTAGGTCCAACCTTTCTTTTCGATTTAGACTCGGAATTATTTCTTTTCTTAGCATGAGAAGAAAAAGCAGCAGGAGGACCTTTAGGCAAGGGCATTTCTTGCTCTTCTACCATTGTTTCTTCTTGAATGCATCTAGCCATTAATTCCTCGAAACTAGGATTACATTATTGTTCAGAAGAGTAGTCCTAAACGCGTACCATTCGGATGGTAATCCTCCAAGAGTCGTGAGTGCCATTTCTCTGTCAGTAATAGTCTCCCCAATAGATAGGAGATCGTTCTTGATCTTGGTGATTCTTAATAAGTATGCTTGCATACTCTCATCTTTACCCTTCTTGATTTCCCTCAGCTTATTTCTAAGAAAAAAAACTTGATTTGCATCGTTAACTTTAAATAAACTCACCAGTCTATCATAGATTTCCTTGGAGGTGTCCAGTTCAGAGGTGTAGGCCACCAAGTGCTTGTCGATAGAGTCCCGAATGATCTTCTTTGTTTTGACTTCTCCATTTTTCCATTTGTTCCAAGTAGCAGAGGATGCATTTGATGGAGGCTCAACAATATTGCCTCTTACATGGTCCTGGACTCCTTGATCTTCTAGGGTTAGATCGATAGACATCTTCCATCCGTGACAGTCAGCTTTCTCACAGAGCTTGTCTTCAGCAGGAAAGAGTGTTGAAGATCCCATAGTTCTTTTAGGATAGCCTTTCTAATCTTCTCTTCGGTGATTGTTCTTGCTCTTGCTCGGGCTTTGTCTTCACCTCAGCTCTGATTCCATGTTAAGTTATGGTATGTTCTATGCTTATAATATTTTACTTCTTCTTATTATTATTTCATATTAGCAATCACATGTACATAAAGTAAAGTGCATATATAACATTAAACAATCGACAGAAAACAACCCAAGACAAGAGACACAAGATGTGGCGGCCAGCCAGGAATAAACCTCACAATGTGTGGGGAAACCCTTTGATCAAATCTTCTTTTATCTTCAATAATTCAACAAAGAGAAATAGTACAATAAATCAGATTTATATCAGCAGTAGCAAACCCTAGATCTGTAGCATCAGTATTAGCGACTTCATCATAAAAATAGGGCATATGATATCTCACAAACCGACCGTCGGATCGGCTTGATTCCACCACCAAAAGTTGTGGCTTCCAAAGGAGGTTCAGATGAACCTACAACGCAGTTCAGATGAGGAGATCTTCTAGTCCACACAGGCCAAACTTTACTTCTGCAGTTGCAGCTTTAGTTTCAGTAGCTTCTGGCTTCACATGTGTGAGGGAGAGACCCTTTTTAGCGCAATAGAGAAGAGACTATTTTCTGCACAGTAGAGAGAGAGATGTGATGAGATGAGTGAGTCCAAATGAGGAAAATTCCTCCTGTATTTATACACAACGTTGGTGTTTGAATAGATTCAACTGTTGGGCTTCTGAGCCTACATGAGTTGTAGGTCGGCTTGATAATAATTCCATAATCAAAATAAATTCATATCTCCGGGAATACTTATCGGAATCGGATGATATTTATATCAATCCTACACCTCTCGATGAGAGGAATATAATAAAAATATTATCAGCCATGAATAAGATGACCCGCATGAAGTTTGCCCTAGTTGCCAATTTTAACAAATATCCTCAGACGAGGATTGAAGCAGCTGTCTAGTACAAATATGATAAAATTTTGAAGAATTACTTTTACTTTTTTAATTTGTTTTATCTGAGTAGTAGCATAGATAGTAAAGACAATGTCACTAGATGGATAGCAAAAAACCTTTTCAAATTTTGGACAGGTTTTAATGCAGACATATGGCTATTTGGTTTCCTTCGGGTAGGTAAACCACTTGGAACAAATGAAAGTCAATGACTT
Source organism: Pinus tabuliformis (assembly GCA_031772625.1). Taxonomy (NCBI): domain Eukaryota; kingdom Viridiplantae; phylum Streptophyta; class Pinopsida; order Pinales; family Pinaceae; genus Pinus; species Pinus tabuliformis. The sequence goes on from CM062818.1 coordinate 489,298,500, forward strand.
TGAAAAATTAATATAAATAGAAAAAACACCACCAAATTGACAAAAAAATAAAATAAAATAAGGAATCTAAAATTACATTATTAAATTTTTAAAAATAAATAAATATCTAATATTAAACTACACCTTTATATTTTTATAAACATACAAATATTTATAATTTAATCTTTTAATATAACATTTTACAAATTTTTAATGCACAAACATCAAAAATTTGTACAAAAGATTCGTCAAAATACTTTATCCTTATCCTCTCATGCATAATCCATTACAAGTTTTTCATTCAAATTTAATCTTTTAATATAACATTTTACAATTTTTTAATGCACAAACATCAAAAATTTGTACAAAAGATTCGTCAAAATACTTTATCCTTATCCTCTCATGCATAATCCATTACAAGTTTTTCATTCAAACATGTGAGATATTATAAATCGGTCAATTTACAAAATTCATAAAATTATTTTAAAATTATAATATTATTTAAAATTACATCACCACACATATATATAATATATATCTCATTTTTATATTTTTATAAATATACAATTTTTTATATAATATATTACATTTTTTAATAAACAAATATTATAACCAAATTTTTTTTGGTAGAAATCACATAACAAAAGTTTTTGGCCAATACGTTTTAAACCAACTAGTGTGATTGTTTTAAACCAACCAATGTGGTTCATTATCAAAATCAGATGAAGAGACAAACCATTACAACGACTTAAATAGAGAGCATTGTAAGACCATAATTTCAAATAACGTCTATATATATATATATATATTAATTATGATATTAACAAATATTATTAAGTAATAACTATATTAAAAGGCTAGTTTTTTAAAATTATTTTTAAAATTAATTTATTAAAATCAAATACTATTAAAAAACCTATTAATGAGAAATAATCGAAAAATTGAACTAACAGAAATAAAAAAATCAAATTCAATAATACTTAAATTATGATATTAATTTATTAGAAACAAATATTATTAAGTAACAATTATAGGCTAGTTTTTGAAAAATAATATTTAAATTAATTTATTAAAATCAAATATTATTAATTTTTTTTATTAATGGGAAGTAATCTAAAAATATAACAAGAATAAATATAAAAAGAAAATCAAAGTCAAAATCCAAACAAGGAGGGAAGTAAAAAATTATAAAAAAGATTCAAAACCCTAATCGAGACACAATCATATAACAAACAAAAATAATTAATGGAAATACATAAAATGAAACAAAAACATATAAAATACTTAGGAAAACACGAAGTATCAACAATATAAACTCTAATGAAGAATAAACCAACAAAAAATACTATAAAAAGAACACCAATACCTACACAGATAAATAAACAAAAAAAATAATACTATAAGTAGGACACCAATACCTACTAATAATCCAGCCATCATCTCTATTGAAATTATTGAGCATTTTTTCGATTCATACGACCTACCTCAATTTACGATGATGAAAATGACTAATCCTAGCAACGACTTGCCTCCTCAATGCAGATGTGATGTTTAGATTGAGGGAGACCATAAAAATCAAATAAAAACCCAATAATTTAAATAGAGATGATCGTTGGATTATTAGTAGAAGTTGGGTCTGTGTCCTATCCTCCTATTTCTTTAGGTTTCTTTTTGGGCTTATTTTGTTTGCTTATTTATCTATGTAGGTATTGATGTCCTTTTTATAGTATTTATTGTTCGTTTATTCTTCGTTAGAGTTTATATTCTTGATATTTCATATTTTCTTAAGTATTTTATTTGTTCTTAACTCTTTTTCATGTTATTTGTTTAATGGCCTCAACATTGTATTTTATTATATATATATATATATATATATATATATATATATATATATATATATATATAACAAATAAAAATAATTAATGGAAATGAATAGAATAAAACAAAAATATACATAAGTAAATAATATATATATATATATATATATATATATATAGATAGATATATATATATATATATATATATATATATATCTATATATATATCTATCTATCTATATATATATATATATATATATATATATTATTTACTTATGTATATTTTTGTTTTATTCTATTCATTTCCATTAATTATTTTTATTTGTTATATGATTTTTTCTCCATTAGGGTCTTGACTCTTTTTTATAATTTTTTACTTCCCTCCTTATTTGGAATTTGACTTTTATTTTTTTCTTGTTAGTTATATATTTAGATTATTTACCATTAATATAATTTTTTAATAATATTTGATTTTAGCAAATTAATTTAAACATTATTTTTCAAAAATTGGTTGTTTAATATATTTGTTACTAAATAGTATTTGTTTTTAATAAATTAATATCATAACTTAAATATTATTGACTTTGATTTATTTATTTATTCTTGTTATATTTTTCAATTATTTCCCATTAATAAAAAAATTCAATAATATTTGATTTTAAGAAATTAATTTAAATATTCTTTTTCAAAAACTAGCCATTTAATAAGCCGTTACTTAATAGTATTTTTTTTTAATAAATTAATATCATAATTTAAATATTATTGATTTTTATTTTTTTTATTCTATTCTTATTATTTATATTTTTCAATTATTTCTCATTAATAGAATTTTTAATAATATTTGATTTTAATAGATTAATTTAAATATTATTTTTCAAAAATAGTCGTTATTTGAAACCACGGTCTCTGCATTACTCTCTATTTAAGTTGTTGCCATGGTCTGCCTCTTCATCATGTCCTGATGATGAACCACACTGGTTGGTTCGAAACGCGTCAGCCAAAAAATTATGCTATGTGGTTTCCACTGAAAGACTTTTCGTAATTCAATATCGATCATAGAAGCCTGAATTTAGAAACAAATATTATATTTAAATTTGTGCCAAAGATTTGTCAAAATTATTTACCCTTATCCTCTAATGCATAATCCATTTTAAGTTTCTTCATTAATGTATAATCCATTATAAGTTCTTTCATTAAAACACGATATATTATAAATTAATCCGTTTACAAAATTCAGATATTTAGCTTTCATCTTTTTTTAATATCATTCTCACTACATCCAACTTCAAATGCTTATTGTTGTTTGATAATGATAGCATATATTTATATTAACTCTAGATCTATCAAGCTAAAGCGATCAATTCTCTATTCACTCTAAAGAGGTTTTTCACCTCAAGAGGTTTTAATCCTTTTGGCACTTTGTAAGAGTTAACATGGATCTAGGTTGGTTTATATATATTAGGATATTCCGACAGGAAATAGTTAAGTATAACTTGGTCTAGTGTATAGTTAGGTAAAGTGTGTTTCTTTAGTATGTACATTTTGTAACTTACAATCCGACGGTCATGATATGTTCTAGGCATAAAGTGATCTGACGGTTCATTCTCTCCTTGGTATTACGACACTTGATTTGTGGCTTAACACCCGATTGGTCCATAATCTCTATTTAAAGAGCATGGAGGTTCATTTGTAAGGTGACCATTCATGAGAGAAGCTTATGTAAAAAAAAAATTATTTTACATTAATAAATTGCCTGAAGTGGCCACGTTCGTTCAGGCCATAGACTGTTTCTCCCTTTGAGGGTTTTAACCACATCAAGAATACCGGTGTACTGATCTGTGATCTGTTTGTGAGAAGTGTGGTTTGGTTTTCTATCAGAGGAACTTACCCTATAAATTCCTACATGGCATCAGGGCTATTTGAGGGCTGCATCCATTAGTGATCCAAATCCGAAGCCAGTACAACTGCATATGATTGTCCTTTCCTAGATCTCTTATTTCTAAACGCTTTTGGCCGAGATGACTACTCTATTGTGTTACGAGGATCTATTCCAGTGAGGAACCCCTTCCGTTTCATTCAAAAAGGTTTACGGTAGCCCTAGCTATGTCATTTTTAAGATCTGGAGGTATAGAGACTTTATTTGCAGTTTTAGTTATTTAACTCTCTATTTAATTTGATTTATTTATCTCTTTGTTTTTTATTACTAGATCCATACCTTTCATTTATGCATATGCTCTTTGCCTCGTGAATATGTTTGATCTGGAAGGATTTTTCTCATGTGTATGCTATTTTCCACCATGCCTTAGTGTGATCTCAGAAAATTAGAAACATTGAGGAAAATATTTAGTTTCCAGCAAAATCTAACTTCAAGCTGTAAAGTTTGTTTTTTATTTCCATGTCCATTTTGGGTTGTGTGGTTTTTTTTTGTAGGTTAAAAAGACTTTCTCAAGTAAGAATGCACTCCAAAGCTTCAGTGACTAAAAAAAGATAAAAAAATTACTGACCTTTTCAACTAGCTCACTTGGTCCAAGGTTACTTTATGAGAATAGAGGTGTTGGGTTCAAGTCTTTGTTTTTGTCGAGTTACTTTTTCAAAAAGCACAGGTAACTTATGTTTTAAAGTTACTTTGTGTAAAAGTCTTCTCACCTATTATAAAAAGTGAGTCACTTATAATTCTAAAGTCTCTTTATCTTTTATTTAAGTTACAATTTAGTGGGTAGCTCATAAAGTACAATTGTAAAAGTGACTTTCACTTATTTATAAAAGTAGGTCACATAATTTTTTTTTTAAAGTGAACTAATAAGATGAAGCTTGGAAATGGGGTGGTGGGGATTTTTTTTTTTAAAATATAATGTTAGCATTCAATTCTGCACATTCACGTACTTCGTCGGCATCTTCAAATATTTTTCTTCAAAAAGCCATAACTTCTTGATCCGGAAGCTTTTTTCAAAGCTGTTTTTCTTTAATCGCCTAATTTTTCGAGATATTTCCATTAGAACACTTAGTTTCAACATCTATAGCTTTAGTTTCTACTAAAATAACAATTCCATGCTAGGTTATTCTTGATAGCACCACCTACTTCCAACGGTTATTCCACATTGAGGGTTTACTTAGAAGTAAAGGCCTTTATAGAATCACCTCAGGCCAAGAGGCTAAACGTAAAGATGAAGATAATCAAGCCAAATGGGAAAATAGGAAAGATCAAGCATGTGGGCTGATATGGATGTCTATTCTCTAGACATTAGATTCCATATTGCAGAACTTGATACCCCTAATGAAGTAATGAAACAACTCAATAAAGTTTTTGGAATAAAAATGAAACTAGAACCAATCAACTTGAAAATCAATTTCTTACATTGGACCCCAATAATTTTTCTTCCACTGAAGATTTTTTGTCCAAATTCAAGACCCTTAAACTTCTCTTGGAAGATTTTAAGGTTAAGAAAGAAGATGGTAGCCTTATCTATTCCATTCTTACTAAGTTGGGACCAGTCTACTCTGTTTTTGTTTCCACCTTCCATTCTACAAGAGAAGCCTTTATTTCTCAAGGACAAGACTACAAGTCCCCCTCTTTTGATGCCTTTTTTGATTATTTAATAAGAGAACAAGAAAAACTCTTACATCTTGGTCTTCTTAATATCTGAAACTCTTCTAAGAAGGCCTTAGCAGCCCAGTAACAACTAAATTCAAATAGTCCTAAGAAGCAGAATCCTAAAAAGAATGGTCCTAAACCAAAGAAGGGTCCTAAGGAATTTCAGTCTTAAAATGAAAAATCAATTCAACATAATGATAAGGCAAATAAAAACAAAGGGAAGAAGACTGATAGGCATCAGAACATTTGTAATGTGATTGCCACTTAGAATCCAAATGCTTTAAAAATATGGAAGCCTTGGAAGCAGTAATGAAGAAGCATAACATCCATTTGGAGGACTCCAACTTCAACTTCAATTTTAGGAATAACACTTTCTGCATGTGGTTGTCAAGCATCTCAGTCTGGTTATGCACTAAATGTATCTTCTTCTTCTCATTCTCATGAGTGGCTCATTGATTCTGGAGCTTCTTATCACATGGCCAAAAAAAAAACCATGTTTTCTTCTTTAAATGATTGTAACACCAAAAATATATATGTTGGTGATGATAGATATCTTATTGTTGTAGGGACTATAACTATTCATCTAGACAGTGGTGAGTTTAATGATGTATTATGTGTTCCTACCTTATCCTGTAACCTTCTATCTGTATATCACATAATTCATTCAGGTGAAGGAAAAACCGTTGAATTTTCACCTCATGATATTGTAATTAAGGACCTAAGAGATCCTAGATAGATTTTAGCTATTGGTATTGTTGATGATTCTATAAGCTTGTATAATTTTAACAACTTTGGGTCACCAACTCTTCCCTCAGTATTTGTTGCTCATAATGATGAAGTGAGAAAACTTTGCCATGAGTGATTTTCTCACTTAAACTATTGCTCCCTTCAAAATCTATGTAAGGAAAATATGGTGACAAGTCTTCTTATGGTATCTTGTAGAGATGGTGTTTGTTCCGGATGTGTACTCAGAAAACATCATCGGGATAGTTTTGAAAAACGTGCCTCTTGGCATGCCTCAGCCCCTTTCAGGTTGTGCCCAATGATTCATATGGTCCACTTCCAGTTGTTTCATTCTCTAGCTACAAGTATTTCTTAGCTTTCATTGATGATTTCTCAAGACGCACTTAGGTATACTTCTTAAAAATCAAGAGAAGTCTTTAACATGTTCTTGGCCTTTAAGGCCTTTATTGAGAAACAATATGGACATCAAATTCTTAATCTAAGATTTGATAATGGCGGAGAATATGTTAACAAAAAATTCATCAACTTTTGCACTGAGCATGGAATTCAATTGCAACATACTATTCCATATACTCCACAACAAAATGGTGTAGCTAAAAGGAAGAATCGCACCTTAAAGGAAATGGTTAATTGTATGCTTCAATCTAAAGGGATTAGTCTTAATTTTTGGGCCGAAGCAATTAACTATGGAAATTACATATTAAATCACACTCCTACTAAGGTTTTAAAGAATATTACTCCAGAAGAAGCATGGAGCTCAATTAAACCAGATGTAAGTCACTTTTGTGCTTTTGGAAGTGAGGCATGGGCCCATATTCCTAATGAGAAACATAAAGCCTTAGAACCTAAGAGTGAAAAATGTATTTTTGTTTGATATTTTGAAGATGTCAAAGGATATAGACTTCTTCCACCCCACATCCAAAAATGTTATCATTAGAAGAGATGTAAAGTTTTTTGAAAATATATTGGCCTATAAGCCTAGTTTGGCAAATGTGCCACCTGTCTCTATCCCTTCTACTTTTGAAAATATTTCTTCTTCAAATGATGACAACAAAGATGACAATCCTCCCCCACCTTCTAGGGATCCTCCTTCAGCTCCTTAGCTTCCAAAATAGGTTTTTCTACCCGAGATGCAACAGGTGCTCTTGCAGGTGATCCTACAGATCAAAGATGTACATGTTCTGTGTTTGATAGAGCTTCTTCTTTACTGGCTCAATCTTTAGAGAATTATGATCCTGACACCTTTGCAGAAGCTTCAGGCCATCCAGATTGGGACAAATATAAGAATGAAGAAGATCATTCATTATTGGAAAATGATACATGGGATCTTGTTCCTCTTCCAAAGGGATGAAAACTTCTTAGATGCAAATGGGTTTACAGGACCAGTTTGGACTAGATGGAAAAGTTGATAAATATAAAGCTCGTCTTGTTGCTAAGGGTTTTTCACAAGTTGAAGGAATTGACTATATTGAAACCTTCTCCCCTGTTTCCAAAATGAACTCTATGTTCCTTGTTCTTTCCCTTGTTGCATCTTTCAAATGGGAATTTCATCTTATGGATGTTAACTTTGCCTTCTTGCATGGGGATTTGCATGAAGAAATATATATGGAACAACCTCCTGGATTTATACAAATAGACTCCAACCTTGTATGTCAGCTTAAGAAATCCCTTTATGGTCTTAAACAAGCACCTTTGGCTTGGTATGCCAAAATGGATAGCTTTCTTTTAGATATTGGCTTTTCTAGGTGTTATTATGACAATATTGTCTACACCAAGAAAGTGAGTAAGTCTCTTATCATTCTTTTTATTTATGTTGATGATCTTATCCTTACTGGTAGTGATCCCAACCTTATAAACCATGTGAATTCCAACCTTAAAAAGCAGTTTCAAATGACAGACTTAGGACACTTACATTATTTTCTTGGTCTTCATGTCTTGCAATCCAACGAAGGTATTTCCCTTTTCCAATCTAAGTATGCATGTGATCTTCTATGCCACTTTCACATTTAAGATTGTAATCCAACCCCTTCTCCCTTTCAGTCTGAAGCCAAAATTTCAGTCACTTCTACTTCCACTGAGGTTGATGCTACTTTATACTGTCAAATTGTAGGAAACATTTTGTATCTTACCCATACCCATCCTGACCTTTCCTTTGATGTTGGCATTATTGCTCGGTTTATGAAAAACCCACATGAAATTCATTAGAAAGTAGCTAAAATAATACTTCGTTATGTTTGAGGTACAGTTCATTTTGGGATTCATTACAGTGCTGAAGCATCTCCGCTATTGGTTGGTTTCACTAATTCTAATTGGGCTGGTGACCCTGATGATCGGAAATCTACTGCAAGTTATGTCTTCACTCTTAGTTTTGGACCTATTACATGGAATTGTAAAAAAAAGGTGTCAATTCTCTTTCTTTAGTATAAGAAGAGTATTGTTGCATAGTACAAGCTAATAAGGAATCCCTATGGCTTCGTTAGATCATTCCAGAGTTTGGCTTTCAGCAGAAGCATCTGACTACACTTTGGTGTGATAATCAAAGTGCCATTCAGCTATGCAAAGATCCAGTCCAACATCAGCACAACAAACACCTTGAACTACACATGCACTTCATCAGAAATCTCATTCATGACCATGTTCTTGAAGTGAAATATTGTTCAACCGATGATCAAGTTGCATAAATCCTTACAAAGGCTCTGATAGAGGTGAAGTTTACTAAAATTCGATTTATGGTTGGAGTTCAGGAAGTTGTCACTAAGGGGGGATAGGATCTAATGCCTCCTTCCTTCTCTTATTGTGTCATATTTGTACATCCTTCAATCCTATCCCATGTTTTTCTTAAGGGGGGATGTTAGGATATTCCGAAAAATAGGAAATAGTTAAGTATAACTTGGTCTAGTGTATAGTTAGGTAAAGTGTGTTTCTTTAGTATGTAATTTTTATAACTTACAATCCAATGATCACGATATCTTCTGGACATAAGGTGATCTGACAGTTAATTCTCTCCTTAGTGTTACCGACACTTGATCCATGGCTTAACACTCAATTGGTCCACGATCTCTATTTAAAGAGCAAGGGGGGGCATTTGTAAGGTGACCGTTCATGAGAGAAGCTTATGTTAAAAAAAAAACTCTTACATTAATAAATTTCCTTACGTGGCCGCATTGGCCCAGACCATGGACTGTTTCCCTCTTTGAGGGTTTTAATCACGTCATGAATACTAGTGTACTGATCTATGATCTATTTGTGGGTGGTGTCCTTTGGTGTTATATCTAAGGAACTTACCCTGTAAATTCCTCCAATATACGAAAATTAAATTGTTAGTTTTTAGTTTCATCATAAATACATTAACAAAGATAACCAAGTTAAATGTTATTTATTCCAACTTTGAAGTTACTTATAATTTATTGCTAAACCATTCAACATATATACTATTGTGCACTGGTCGCATGATTACAAAGCACCATAAACCTAATTTTCTACATGTATATCCTCTATACATGTGTGTGAACATTATGATATGTCAATGTAGTCCCTATAAAACTCTTGTTAATGGTAATCATGTCACTCTATACAGCTCTTGCTAGTGGTAATCATGTCAATTCACTTGAGGCTTGGATAGCTTAAGGTTCAAACAAATGATATACTTCTACATCTAAAAATAACCTCTCTCTCTCTTCACTTTTTCTCTCCTCTCTCTATCACTCTCTCTCCATCTCTCCCTTGTAACAACCCTTCTCTGTCTCTACCTTTATCTCTCTATTTCTTTCTTCCTCCATCCCTCTCTCCCCCTCCAACTTAATCTCTCTCCCCCTTACTATTCCTTCTCTCTCTTCCTTCCTCTCTCTCCCTTTCTCTTCCACCTCCTGTTGTCTCTCTACCCTATCTCTCTCTCTCTCTCTCTCTCTCTCTCTCCTCTCCTCTCCTTCTCTCTCTCTTCCCTCATTTTATCCTTTCTTCCTCACTCACTACCCATCTCTCCTTTTTCACTCCCTCTCTCTCTTGACCTTCATCTCTCTATGTCTTTATTCCTCCCTCCCTCTCTCTCCCCCTTCAACTCCACCTCTCTCTCCCTCTCTCTCCCCTCCTCCTCTATCTCACCCTTCCTCTCTCTCCCTATACCTCCCACCTCCCTCTCTCTCTCTCCCCCGTCACTCTCTCTCTCCTCCCTCCGTCTTTGTCACTATCTCCATTTGTCTCTCTTTAATTCTATAACAACCCTGGTGAAAATATCATGTAATAAAGTTTAATAAAGGAAAAATAAGACCACAGTTAGGGGAAACTTATTCGAAGCTGAGTGTTGCACAAAGATATCCTAGTGGGCATCACTAGAAGTGTGTTTTGGATAAGGAAAATTGGTAAGGGCATTAAAAGGAAAATTGGCATTTTGGCACATTTATTATGAAAATAAAGAAAAATTAGGAGAAAAGTAAGGTGAAAAGTCACAAGTTGCACGTCAGGAAGAAATTGTAGGAAAATAATGGAAAATGAAGAAATTAGAGGCCTCATTCATAAAATGACTTTTGAGGATCAGTTCATTGCTTTTGTCAAGTTCAAGTTTTTTTCTCTCTCATTATTCTCTATCTCTCTCACTCTCTTAGTCACTTAGAGCTTTCCTAGAGCACTCTAACTTTGGATCAAGGAAGGAAAATAAATAAAAGGGAAAGGAAGGCAAGCAAGGATCAAGGAAATGAAAGCAAGATCAAGGAGCTTCAGTAGGAATCAAGGAAAATTTTAAGGATGGAAAATTTTCTTGAAGTTTAAAACATTGGCGAATCTCACTAATCCCTAATATGCAAATTATAAATGTTTATTGATATATTTGTAAAATTAATCAAATTTATAATTATTTTATATATAGTCTCTCTATAATGTTGGCGATTTTTAAGGTAAAATAATTTTATATTCTAAAATTTGGGCGAATCGTCTTTTATAAAATTGGAAATTGGCGAATCTTTTTTTTGGAAAAATCATGGAAAATTAGCCCATTGGGCGAACATTAGCCCCTAAAATTTTCCATGGTAGGAATACTTGCAGGTAACCTTTTGAATGTGCGATATCCTAGCTGGTTTGGACATGAATGGCTTTCCATGCTGGTGTATGGTTCTCTTATTATCTATGGCGTGGTTTTTCTAGGTTATGACAATGGTTTTCAACCTAGCCTTGCCTTTTTCTGGATGCCATGGTATGTTGGGATGTTTATTTTGGTTTTTGATATTTTGTTTTAGAGATGGATTCTGGAATCCACGGTGGAGGTGGTCTCAAGTTCTATTCCCAGAGGCCTAGGAATCCCTTGACCAAATTTGGAGGGATACATAGTAAATCTTGAGGGAGATATCTCGGTTTATGTCCTAGTGATCCAGGTTTAGATTGTGGAATCCAGATATTCCATTTTTAATATGTCCTTGAATTAAAATTGTGAATTAAAATCAAATTTATTCTCACCAACTACTTGAAAATAATTAATTAATTCATTATGGATTAACTAGTTGGAGAAATTCGAGTTAGAAGTCTTTCTGAAGTCATGCAACAATTATCCCTTAAATTAAGGAGATTATCCCTTAATTAAGGAGATAAGATTGAGTTATATTTGAGTTGTAATTAGTTAACACAGTTTACTGAGTTAAGTCTAGTTAAATTAGTTCCAAACTATTTGAGGAAGTAATTGTGAGTTATTAGTCAGTTGATGCATGCATCCACTCAACCAGTGTACTCCAAATAACTGAAAATTCCCTCATTAGAAACTCATGCATGTCTATTCTGAGAAAGACCTAGTTGAGCTAAATGTCAAGGACAATGTACTATCAGTTGCATGTGTTTTCCTATAAAGAAAACTCTTACATGCAATCAAGGTAAGGTTCCTTGAGGATTGCGTAGTTCTAACAGTGTGTTAGAGCAGTGTTCCAATTGGTGAGGTGAGAATCATCCACTAGGAACAGCGTAAGGAAATAGGAGCTTGGATGGTAGAGGAGAAGGCTTGTGAGAAGCTTTGATTGCCTGTGAGCGTCTAGGAGGATTGTACTGAACGCTGGCTAGTTATGAGAGTTAAGGCTTTGTATAATTCCTTTGTATTTCCACCTTGTATGATAATATAGATAGTGGGGTTTTTAGCTAAGGCTTTCCCCAATGTATTTTCATGTGTATTGTGCATTGATTCTTCTTCTTCTAGTTATATGTGTTCACCTCGATCTTGCTCAATCTTTAAGCTTCAAAAAATTGATAATAGAAGTATATTATAGTATTTTGCTTTGGTATATTGCATTATCAGGTTAATCTACAGTCAGATTTTCTACATGGTCTTAGAGGTAGATTTGTAGAGAATTTGCAGAATTTCTACATGGTATCAGATCTAGTTGATCTATAGAGAAATGTTCCCCTAGGGCTTTTTGGGTTGAAACCCTAGCAGACTGAAAGTTATCTATTCAAAGAAACACACATTCACACAGCCATTATGCTATTATAAGCAAATTTTATTGTAAAGGGGACGTACCTTAGGTCCTACATTTGAGAAGGCCCTTACGGTCAAAACCATTCTTGGAGTTCCCTTCTTCTCTTTTGTCCTGCAAAATAACCAATTCCAAAGAACACAGCAGTATATGGACAAAACTTTATAAAGAAACCATCTTCATGTTATAAATAAAGGTAGTTAGTTATGAAATCCAAACAACCATTTACATATGAATTCTAAACATGAATATCATATCCATAAAGAAGATTTATATCGGGAACCAAGACATGTGTTTCTTTTATTATAGACAAATAAAGTACAGAACAAGGAATAATTTCACCTGAGTCACCTTCAGCAGGCTCCAAGCAAAGCTTCCTTCTAGATTCGTTCCAGCCTCAAGCCTTTAACAAACTCCTTCCATGACTCACTCCATGATGTCATAAATGGTGGATGAACATCAACACACAAGGAAACAAGGGTTTCCTGTACAAATGGGGGAAGTGCAGAAGGCACAAGGGACTTCAGACCTGGTCAGGGGAAAAATCTCAGCATAATAACCTTTCTCTCTCTTCTCTCCTCCTTTAGGCCTTCCCTTTGAGGTCTTTTTATACCTCTCCCAAAGTAGTTTTTTAGTTGGGAGTTGGTTGGGAATAGTTGGGCCACGGGCACTAACAGGTGATCAGCAGGTAAAACCCGCGATCTCCGCTCGAAAATAAGGAGTTTTATATTTTTTTAAGTGTTTTAATACATATACGCGGGTTGGGTATACACAGACCCGCGTATACACACGTTTAACTCAAGGCAATGTCGCGTATAAGGGATAAAACACTGTTTTTTAAATTTTAGGACCAGGTATGGAAGGAGGGGTTGCCCTAGGCCATGAGTGTAGCATCACAAACCATAAGAGTGAGATTTGGAGCTAAAACAGATGCCCCCTAATATATGAGGTCAGAAGGGGTACATGATGGCCGAAATGTATTATGCAAGTACATGGAAAGGAAATCTGTCAAAAACCGAGGAGGACTTCACCAGAATTCAGCCTGCCAAGCCACCAAAGGAGATCAGAAAGAAACATTGTCTGAGGCGGGCATACCCATGCTCAGAAAAAGTAAAGCATGTTTGCATATCAAGTACAAGCGGATCCACTAAGTATACAAGTATAAATGACTGAAAAATACATAATGGATCATCTGATCATGATGAACAAGTACATGTCTAAATATCACATATAAGACTGTCAATGATGCTGAAAGATGCAACAGATCACTGATATCAAAGACTGATCCCAAAAGGTACCAACTGAACATGATGGAATAGGATGGTCCTACACTGCAAGCTCAGGTGCCAGCATATAGAATGTCGCTATGACTGACTGCAACATATAAGGTGGAGTGGTATCAACTAGCAGCAACAGAAGCAACTGTAAAGTGAACCAATGAATGCTAATACAACCTGAGGTCTTCACCGACCGCCGTGGTACATTTCTACACCATGGGAATAAATGATCTGAAGTCGACCATGTGAGAAATCGTTTGATTACCGGTCATTGATGTATACCGTTAACAAACGCGAGACTACTCACCGATAATGATGATGAGCGTCAAGGTACCCAGTACAATCTAACAAGTGTGAATAGATGATCTTGAGTCGAACACCTGTAAGAATCTATTGATCAGGAGACAATGATGGTTTCCCACTATCGATAGCGAAGGATCTGCCACTAATGACTACGAACCCCAAGGTACTGCCAAATGGACTCTAGATTTTTGCCCCAGAGCAATGAGTCGGAGTCGATAGGGAAATATCCGCTAGAAGGAAGGCATTAAGGCATCCTTCATCAATCTAGCACGAGTGTAACCCGTAGGCCAATAATGTGGAATAAATCGGACGAAAGAGATGTAGTAACCGAACCGAAGTACGTTTCCGGTGTACACAAAATGTGGTTAGTGCACGACAGAAACCCTCTAAACCAACCAATAATGAAAGATGACACAGAGGCGAGGTATCCACTAATAGGGTTAAATGGAAACCAAGGTACTGCACGAATCACAATGTGTGATAATGTAAGCTGATGTCGAACACAAGGGAAACCACTCAGTCAAAGACACATGATACTGATTGATGCTGAGCACAAGGTGACCTATCAATAATGAAAATAGGGCCAGGGTGCAGCTCTAGGCCTATCCTCAGAGGAAGGTGTCGTCGTCGATAATGACAAGACCCGCCAGCAAGAAGTCAATGGGGACCTTCTCAAACCGGCACGAGTAAAGGACCAATATAGCTGATGTGATGATAGACATGATACTGACAACCAGGGATGGCTGACTAAAAAATGAGTCAAGAGACACCACAAAAAGGCCGACTCAGGCTAACTTCCCTTGAACAAAAGCACGACTCAATGTGACTATGTGGCAGCATATGATGACTCTGTATAAGTTCGTCATGCAGGAGGCACGAACGAACCCTCCATATGATTGGAAGAGATAACCAATCGGGGGAGAACTGACTCAATAACAAGGTTAAGGCGTACCTAAGTCAAACTAAATCCTGCCCAAACGGAGGAGACTTTGTTTTGAGTGCTTTGTTCAAGGGCGACACGACTGACTCTAGCTGCCAACAATAAATGGAAATAATGTCCCGTTCCCGCTCTTTTTTGGAATATTTAATTTTTTTGTCTTTTTCTGTTAAGCTTGAAAAAGAATAAAAGAATGCTATGGTATAGTGGAAAGAACGAGTGTCGGTGAAACAGATGATCTAGTTCCTGGGAATGGAACGTTCCTATGCTCAATGCAGGGAGGTGAAAACTGGTCAGTGACACTCAAAGGTGTGTTCCTTCCACGGGTCAAGGTGTGTCAAGTTGCAGAAGTCAAAGGTATGCAAGGTTGATTTTGCAGTTGTCATGGTCAAAAGTTGGCTTAAACACGAGTCCAAGTGAAGCCGGCTCTAGGCCAAAAGGTGCAAGTGGTCAACATGCAATGCAGTAGTACAACTCAACACAAAGGAGCCTCTAGGGTATAAGGCCAGAACGAAGCGAAGAAGCAAAGAGGAATGAGTCTTCAACGCATAAGTCATGGCGGGACTACAGAGGACTCCCGAGCCTACTCAAATCGGAGCAGCATGGGCAACAAATGTCAGTGAGGTGCTAACTACGATGCCCATGTAAAGGATGGCTCTACCATTGTGTCATGATTTAAAGAATCGGTGAGTGAAGATGGCTTACGAACCATAACACGATGGGGTCGACCCTATGGCAGATGTATCGGCAAATGGAGGCTAGTATGCATAATGCAACGGAAAAATGGTGTCCCTAACCTATATGCCAGTGAGAAAACGATACCTGCCATGACGGGTTAGCAGTCATGGAACCGTCTCGAAACTGAAAAACGTCCAAAATGTCCTGAAAAACAAACCAATCTCGACATTCCAAGCTCCCAAGTTAAAAGTCACATGAGGCCAAACAAAATAAAATTTTGAAAAAATTTTGCATTTTCAATCTTAAAAAAGAGATTTTCGACGCACCATTTTTACCATTTGAGTTTGAGAGCAAAGGATTTGGAGCAAAAGGAGCAAACTTCCCATAGCCAGATTCAACTGTTCAAATTCATCAAAAACCTCCAGGTAACTCTTATACTTAGCTTGCAATTGATTTTGATTGGTTTTAAGATTTTTTATTAAGGTTTCACCATTGAATTTTTTGCCCAAAATTTCTCCGCGGCATATACGCGGGTTGGTAATATGAAACCCATGTACACGCGGGCCCTATACGCGACTGTGTGCACAGGGACCCGCGTATACGCCGCGAACAATTTTTAAACAAAAACTAACGGTTACAAATCATTTTTTTCTCAGAATGCCTGTCACGTGGCGTGAAAGAGAGCACGCAGTGGTGGATAATGAAGTTATGAATAGTCCAGAAGCTTTAGATGCCCTACGGGGATGCGGTTTGCTTAAATTCTTCAAATTACCAAATATGAAAGCAAACACACGTCTGCTTGAGATGCTCATTGATTATTGGGACATCGAGGAGGAAGCCTTTATGATTGATCAGATGCCACTTAGGGTAGAAGTGGAGGATATCTATTTCATCACGAGCCTTTCCCGAAGGGGAGAGGTAGTACATTCCCGGGGCAGGACACGGAGTAGTCTCACGATAGAGGACTATGTACAGATATATTTCCCGGGACATCCCAAGAAGGTTGGGAGTCAGATTTCCATCACACATGTGGCGAGTTTATCGCTGAGGATAATCCTGTTCACCATAGCTTGAGTGAATGGATCGTCCTCTCTGCATTAGGCATCACGGCTGATGATGAGTGTGGCAGTTGACTATCTCACTACTGTGTTCAACTCGTGTACTCCTCTTCTGGCCAACATGAAGAGCCAGCTCACTCATATCAGGAGGGGACAGACCAAAAACTTTGGATATGGGACTATCCTGTGCACTTTCTTTTTCGAGAAGGTTCCCGCACTCCGCCCCATGGTAGCAGTTTCCATCAGCACCCCACGTGATCCACGCATGGGCGGGTGGGCTGATCTGATGAGACGTCTAGGGGGTGGGGAGGTCCCAAGGACTGCCTTCGACGATGACTTCTTCACCTGGTGGGATCAGCAGATCATTGCTGTGGATGACTACCCCTATGCTGGGCTGGATTTCCGAGGCGATCCTGATCTAGCGTTACCACCGAACGCAACATGGGGCGAGATTGGTAAGAATTTTTTGATTTTATGATTTTTTTGGATTTTTCAAATATAATGATGAATTTTAAAAAATATTTTTGATGAGATTCAAATGACTGATATGACGATCATGTTCCAGACATTGGGCCGGTACGACTAGATGGGTTCCCGCGGCATGGACGACGCTGCTGAGGGGCCAAAGAGGCGGCTGCTGATACAGAACGGACTCTAAATAATGTCCAGTGACACTTGGCGAGACTGAGCTGTTGAGTACCGATGGCTGCCATAGAGGACCTTCCTGAGGATATGAAGCGTCATGTGGTTGGCATGTCGCGTGACTGGGTTTGTACTTTTCGGCATGTGGCCAATGCGATAGTTACATACTTAGCCGCTCATCCTGAGCCGGGGCATTAGATATGCCAGACATGATTATGGGCATTTGAGTCCCAATTTTGTATATTTTTGGACACACATATGTACACTCGAGATGCTTTATGATATATATATATATATATATATATATATATATATAGATATATATAGATATATATATATACAGTTTGACTTTTTGATGCTTGATTTTATTGTGATGAATGATTGATGTGCCAGTCGAATGCCTGGTTAGCGATAGAATCAGCTAACCAATTATGAGAACTTGGAATGTGCAAATAATTAATGTAAGTAAATGATCTTTGCAACAACCTCACCCTTAAATACTGGCGATATAAAGATGGATCCCTTACCCGATAAATGTTATTTAATTGAGACACTATCAATTGAGAATCAAGATACACTACCAATGAGTCGATCCCATGAGAGATTGCCTCAGATAATAAATTAATAACGATAATATACTCAGCCATATTGTTTGAAGCAGGACCGATGCATACGCCTCTTGATACCATCAATTGACTTTTTGATGCTTGATTTTATTGTGATGAATGATTGATGTGCCAGTCGAATGCCTGATTAGCGATAGAATCAGCTAACCAATTATGAGAACTTGGAATGTGCAAATAATTAATGTAAGTAAATGATCTTTGCAACAACCTCACCCTTAAATACTGGTGATATAAAGATGGATCCCTTACTCGATAAATGTTATTTAATTGAGACACTATCAATTGAGAATCAAGATACACTACCAATGAGTTGATCCCATGAGAGATTGCCTCAGATAATAAATTAATAACGGTAGTATACTCAGCCATATTGTTTGAAGCAGGACCGATGCATATGCCTCTTGATACCATCAATTGACCAGTTGGATAATAGAGTACCCAAGCTGCGGAAGCGAGATTCCGAGTGTGCCGAATAGCACCATCGGCGAACCCAAAATAGACCAAGTCATCCATCAACACCTGCCACAGCAGACCAAAAAGTGCCGATATCAAAAAACTCTAGATGATATATGTACAAATATACATAAAGTACAAAGAAGCCATTTCTTGGCCAAAGCTAAGCAAAGCACTTCCTGAGGTATAGCCCGTCAGGGGGCTCCACCACCTTAGTCCTATGGATGTTTATAGGTACAATTATCAAACCAATCAATATACTTCCTTCGGCGAATAACTGTGTTGGAGCCAAAGGGACCGTACAAACATCGCTAGTCGAACTGGAGGACCAAGATTCGACTTCATGCACAGGGGAATGAAAACATGACCGACGATGTAGATCATCCAAAGGTTGATCTACAGCCGTCATTGCTTCGAATATTGCTTCGTCTGATGGAAAAACAATATCTGAGCAATCCGATGTAGAGGTGGAATCAAGGGTCCGAAAATGAGCCACATCACCATCTATCTCTTTCCCAGAGGAAGTAGTAGAATGGTTATCTGCAGAGTTATCGATATATTCACATCTAAGCTCTACTTTAGACATAAGAGATTCTATTCCACCCGCCTTGTCGTCATCTGGTGTGGTCACAGATGAAGCTAAGGTTCCAGGATCCAAAAAATAAGGAGTTTGAACAAACTCTCTCCGTAAAGGGTCCCTGGAGGATGAAATTGTATCTATTCCAGCTGTAGGAGGGGGAAGATTAAACGTACCCATCAATGAAGAGTACATCCCGACTCCTAGATTCTTAATAGGCGGAGGGGGGTTACCGACTAAAGGAATAGTGGAGTCAGAGCTTGCTTGAGGATCGACTGGACATTAATCCATTTCATCAACCTTAACAATTTTCGCCTCATGAGGAAAGCAAATGACACGAAACAGAGTCGAAACAACGGCGTCCATTTCGTATACCCAGTTCCTTCCTAATAGGAGATTATAGTCTAGGTTAGCATCTATGACCTCTACTTCGATATTAACGACCTTTCCTCCAACACGTATAGGAAAGGCCAGGATAATCCCATATGGCCTATGAGAATGACCATCAAACGCTGTCAAGAGGGTAGGTGAAGGAACAACCGATGGTGATCCAATGGCCTTCCAGCATGACATATACATGACACACGTGGAAGCTCCCTCATCTATAACCGTCCGAAAAATATTCGTTTTCTAGTAGGTAGACTTTATCTGGAAAGCCATGTGATGAGGAAGTCGCTTTTTGACATTATTCATATCAAAAGTGAGAGCTAAAGAATTACTTAGATCCACTACCCCCATTGCCGATAGCAAGGCACTTCTTTGAGTAGGACATGACTAGAGAACCTCTAAAGCGGACATAGCACATGGACTCTGAGTTAGATCCTCAACAATGGAGTAATTCTAGGCTGCCCTAACATTAGGGTTGATAATCACGCGTTTAGCTGAACCTTTCGGTACTCGAGGTATAGTCTCAACAAAAGGTCGCTCAAAATGAAGTGGGTTGTTAGTTTCAGGAACTAATTTACCCTTGGAAGTTTCACCTTCACCATAATCGCATGACCGTGTAGTGACATGGACGTTAGAACCCATCATGAAAACATTCAATGATATTTCCCCTTCCTGGTTGCCCCCTGCGGAGGTACCAGGATTTGAACTCGTGCCAGCAAGAAGTTGTTGCCCTTGCGGAAAAGGGTTTGTTAACACAGCCTGAGAACTAGAAGTCAGTTATTGTCCTAACAAGCACTGAGCATCCTCAATATTAGGGCAGAGATGAGTTAAATGGTCTCCACTGCACAACTTGCATGGAAACTTGACTTTCTTTCTAGACTCATTTCTACCACCACCAGCGTTGTTACTGGATTTATTTGCATCAGGCTTCCCATCCTGGTTCTTTTTCTTACCTCATCCTTTCTTTTTCCCATTGGAATTTTTATTTCCTTTGGGGTTATCGGATTGGACGACATTAATTGAAGAAGTTTGGGAAGCTGGGGGATTAGACGATGTGACTTGGTTGTTAGAAGCAGTTTGTAAGGACAACTGCTGCAATTGGTTCAACAAGTTCACGGTAGTTGTGTCTACCGACCCAACGATACCATCCGCGTGGGGACCTGGCTTCGACTTAGCTATGTAAACCTTAGACCTAGGAGCATCTGGCAAGTATTTTTGTAGGATCCCAGACTGAGAGTAGATCAGTTCTAATTGCTAGGCCCTAAAAATGGCTTGCTCCTCAGAATAGACTCTAGACATGGAGACATCCTTGGAGATCTCGGGTTCTAAAGATTTCAAAAACCATTCGAGATGGTACTCTGGAGGGATTTTGGCTTTAATGAGCCTCTTTCTCCGTCTCCATTCCTAAATATGGTCAGAAATGTGAGTTGCCTTATCCTGACGAAAAGTGGCCAGAAGTTCAGTTCCGGCATCATAACAGATAGGCAACTGGAAATGATTTAAGAAAATATTGGCTAAGTCAGCGAAAGATGTAAAGCTGCCCCCTAGCAACTCTATATACCATTTGGCCACATTACCAATCAAGGTGTGTTGAAAATGTCTCAGCCTAATCGAGTCATCGATAAGGGAGTTAGATGAGCACCACAAATGGAATGTAGTTACATGGTCGCTTGGGTCCTCACCACTCTTCCCTTCGAATTTTGGAATGTCCGAAAGGAGTTTCGTTGGGACCGGAGGCCAGGCGGGATTGTACTTGATTGGATCGTTTGTTAACTTAGTGAGATCTGGCAAGTTCAACATTGCCAGAAACGAAATCCTAGGAGGACCTTGGGGATTCCACCCAGACTGGGCGAAACTCCCAAAGTTCTGAAAAGATTGGCCTGGATTTTGGAAGGAACCAAGCTGCCCGAAGTAACCAATAGAACCGGCTGAACCAAAAGGCAAGCCTTGTGATCCAACAAAATTCGGAGTTTGACCAACTCCGGCCGCAAAGCCTCCATAACTAGCAAAGTTTCCTCCTAAAGGATTATAAGGAGTTGATAACCCCTAATACAGATTCCAAGCCGAAGCTAAGGGAGGAATACTTTGAAACGAACTAACCGTGGAGTACGGCCTATTCCCTTGTTGGCCGATAAACGGATTCCCAGTTCCCACGCCACTAACCCCAAGGTTAGTCCAACCTTGGAAAGGATTACTGCTTTGTCCTACAGAAGAAAAAGGCATGGATCCTATCGTCGGGTTGGAATGTGGTATATGACCACTTCCGAAAGGAAAACCCTGGAATGAAGTTGATCCACCCATCATGGACGTAGCGGCACTAAACGTAACCGATGGAATACCCTGTGAGTGGGTGCCAAATGGGAAGAATCCAGTACCAAAAGCATTGGTTTGGGCATTTCCACTCGTGGGCGGAATGGAGGTAGACCCAACTAAAGATGTGCTAGCAAAAGATCCAAACAAGGAAGCAGAGGAGATGGAAATCGTTCCTCCCCCTTGTGCCGATGTTGTGGTTTGCATAGTCGTAGCACTTGTAGAAGCCATGCTTCCAGTAGTGGTCATCGATGGTAAGCGCGTAGCATAACCTAGACTTGACGGTCTATGCGTCGGAGTCCCAACGTATTGTAATACGTCTGGATGACTAGATGGTAGTGGAGAATTCAGAGCGGCTAACAACTCTGAGAGTTCTTCTACCTCTATGTTATTCTCTGCTTGAAAGAGAACTCGAGAAAGGACTGGAGTGTCCCTCTCTTGTTCCGAAGTGCCAGGCCTTGCTTGAACACTAATGCCCCCGAGAGGAGGATCAATCCCCGATGCGTCAACTGCCGTGGGATGAAACCCACCAATAGTATTACCTCTGCGCCTTCTAGGAGAAGGCTCTAAACTTGGTGGTGAAAGACCACGAAGTCTTCAAGACCGTCTGGGAGATCGGTCAGCCACTTTGAATTTTTTGTTATGATCTAACTAAAGACTCAAAAAAATTGAAAGCTAGGCCAACTAAGAGCATAGAGCACACACTATAAAGTCCCTAAAGATAACAGCCAGTCAAACAAGTTCCAAGTATTTCTGCTCCGGGTGATTAGGACCAGACACCAAAATACAAGAAAGTGAATTAAGGGGCATTCCGAAGATAGTCTGGGACGATGAGGGCCCAGTCCTATCAGCGAAGGTATTATAGAAAGTTACGCTGACCTCCTAACAACAGCCTGCGCCGGTGCAAGCCCCCAAGCTTCGCAAGGGTGCCCTCCAGTAGTACTGTCGAGAGTGATGCAATGTCGACCTCAGGTGCCACAGGATTCCCCTCTGCAGCCACCTGTGTAGGTCCCTAGGAGTAGCAACTATGGATACCAACTCGTCGCAGAAGCTAGGCGGAACAGTCGTGAGGTAAGTTCGAACAAGTAGGAGGGGGTATCTCTCTTCCCTATCTTCACAGACCTTCGTGCTTAACTCCCAGATCCGGAGCTTCCCTGGTCTTCCTAACGCTATTGGATTTTCACTCGCTATTCAGACTCCTACGTTTGACGTTTAAATGGCCTTGGAGAGTTAACTCTCCACTCACCTAATCCAAGGCCCTAAAATCCTAAACTTGTTGGTGTAACTGACTTAAACAAAAAGTTCTAGTGAATTTTAGTTAGCGCTTGATTTTAAAATAGGCTGTTCTTTAAGTCACAAGGTAATGGAAGTGAAACTAGTGGTGTTTTTTGACGCAAAAGAAATTAATAAAAACTTAACTACATGCACATGCACTTTTTTCGTTTTTCGATGAAGAGCAATTTCTATAGGGTTCAGAGGAACTTCTAATAAAACAATTTTTTCTTTTCTTTTCATTAATTCACGCTTCACACTCACAAAAGCTAACAAAGCTATGTATGCCTAAAAGGGTATGCAAATCTATCCTAATGCAACAAATATATGCCGATGCAAGATTTGAAACTACTCTAAAACAAAAAATGAAAGTTGCTTGCTTGTCAATCTTTATCTTGCCACTTAAAATGTCTAGATGGAATATGAGATGCTACCATTCATTTCGTCTAAACACTAAAAACAAGTTCTAAGACAAACATAAAGCACTTTCATTCACTAAAAGGAAACCAAATGAAAACCAAGTTCAAGAAAGCAAAACTAAGTTTTTCAAAAAGATTTTCTTCAAACGCAACAACAAAAAAGTCTTTTCAAAAATGCTCTCAACAACACTGAAACTTGTGATTGAAGAATAGGCAACAAACACTTTTGCAAATTGACACCACACAATGGATGAAAACTCAACAAAAAGAGATGTGTTTAAGGATGCTCTTAACAATCAAAAGCAGCAATGAAAGCTTTGGCAACAATAACCAAAAAGATCAAAAAGACAAATTTCAAGAAAGCGTCAATCAACAACTTTCATGAAACAAAGAAGCGAATGGTCACAAAAGCGGTTTAGTCAAGCAAACAAAAAGTCACCAAAAGAAAGATTTGACACGAAGATTGAGATCAATCTCCCTACCCTGATGAATCAGAGCAGCTAAGATTCCAAACAAGAAATCTTGTGTGCTTGAACAAGAAAAGATGATGCTTGCAATAACAAAAAACAAGACCAATACTCATAATCAGAGAGAATTCGGAACAAGATGCTCACTGTGAAAAGAACAACTGATACTAGAAAATGACTGTTTCAGGCTGACTCAAACTACCAGACAGACCTTCAGAGACAAAAATATTTACAAATCTTGAAAATTGAAAGATATACACGACTGTACTTATGTACAAATTGCATGTATACGCTACTGTAACTAAGGAAACCTGCGTATACGCGGGTTCACTTAAAGAAACATGCGTACATACGCTTCTGTAACTAAGAAAAACAACGTATATAAAAGGTTTCAATAAAAATAAAAAACAAACTGAAGAAACTGGCAAAACTTCAAATTCAAGAACAGACTAGACAGTAACAGCAAGTAGACAAGGTAGCTGAGCCCTGATTGGCTTGAAAACACCCAAACTAGGAACAACAAGAGTGTTGTCCCCAGCGGAGTCACCAATTCTGTTGGAGGGAAATGCTCCCCTAGGGCTTTTTGGGTTGAAACCCTAGCAGACTGAAAGTTATCTATTCAAAGAAACACATATTCACACAGCCATTATGCTATTATAAGCAAATTCGATTCTAAAGGGGATGTACCTTAGGTCCTACATTTGAGAAGGCCCTTAGGGTCCAAACCCTTCTTGGAGTTCCCTTCTTCTCTTTTGTCCTGTAAAACAACCAATTCTAAAGAACACAACAGTATATGGACAAAACTTTATAAAGAAACCGTCTTCATGTTATAAATAAAGGTAGTTAGTTATGAAATCCAAACAACCATTTACATATGAATTCTAAACATGAATATCATAAACATAAAGAAGATTTATATCGGGAACCAAGACACGTGTTTCTTTTATTATAGACAAATAAAGTACATAGAAAGGAATAATTTCACTTGAGTCACCTTCAGCAGGCTCCAAGCAAAGCTTCCTTCTGGATCCATTCCAGCCTCAAGCCTTTAACAAACTCCTTCCATGACTCACTCCATGATGTCATAAATGGTGGATGAACATCAACACACAAGGAAACAACGGTTTCCTGTACAAATGGGGGAAGTGCAGAAGGCACAAAGGACTTCAGACTTGGTCAGGGGAAAAATCTCAGCATAATAACCTTTCTCTCTCTTCTCTCCTCCTTTAGGCCTTCCCTTTGAGGTATTTTTATACCTCTCCCAAAGTAGTTTTTTAATTGGGAGTTGGTTGGGAATAGTTGGGCCACGGGCACTAACAGGTGATCAGCAGGTAAAACCCACGATCTCCGCCCGAAAATAAGGAGTTTTATATTTTTTTAAGTGTTTTAATACATATACGCGGGTTGGGTATACACACACCCGCGTATACACGCGTTTAACTCAGGGCAATGTCGCGTATAAGGGATAAAACACTGTTTTTTTAATTTTAGGACCAGGTTTGGAAGGAGGGGTTGCCCTAGGCCATGAGTGCAGCATCACAAACCATAAGAGTGAGATTTGGAGCTACAACAATCAGGTTAATCTACAGTCAGATTTTCTACATGGTCTTAGAGGTAGATTTGTAGAGAATTTGCAGAATTTCTACATGGTATCAGATCTAGCTGATCTATAGAGAAATTTCTACATGGTATCGAAGCCTATTTTATCAGATCTGTGAATAGCATATGGAGAAGAGAATTCGAATTTTGAAATTTGGGGTTGCATGTGCAAATCGAATTCTTATCATACTTCAAGGTTGGCCAATGGCGTTTTATGGCTTGAGACTCGAGTATGCCTTGGAAGGTAGCTCAAATTACATCGCATGGAAAGATTGCATGGAGGCTGTATTAGAAGACAACGGCTTGAAGGATTTCATTGATCAGGAAATCCAAAAGCTAGCTTCAACTAATGCACAAGATTTGGCTGAGTGGAAGGAGTGTGTGGTGAGGGCAAGACGGATCATCCTTAAGGGAGTTTGAGACCATATTGTCGTGAGTCTCCATGTGAAGGATACTCCATATTTAATGTGGAAGACATTAAAGGACCTCTACTAGAGCAGTAGCCACTAGAACGAATTGGTGCTCAAGGATAAGCTTCAAAGAATCAAGATGGACAAGGGTGATACTATTTCCACATATTTGAAGAAGCTCACCACTTGCAGAGATGATCTTGGTAGTGTGGGAATAACTACCGCCAATGATGATATGGTGAGCCTCGCTCTCCTTGGCCTTCCAAAGAGCTAGAATAGCTACCAGGACTGTGCAAATGGAAGGGAGAAACTTCCAGATTGGGAACAACTATGGTCGGATCTCATGCAGGAGGAGATTAGGAGGAGCACACGAGATGGTTCTTCATCCAAGGATGATGATGAAGAAAATTTGGCCTTAGCAAGTGAGGCAAGGAAAGGGAAGGGGAAGGATTCCCATTCCAAATAGAATTCTTCTCATGGAGGGAAGAAGCGTGACAAGGCTAAAGTGAGATTCTTTAATTTTCACGAGATGAGTCATTATGTGACTAATTTCCCATCGAAGAAGTCCAAGAAGGGATCCTCAGAAGGATTGGAAGGTGAGCCATTAGCCTCTCAGTTCAAAATGGACTTTACCCTCATCATATGCATGGTGTCATCGATGATGGGTTGTGTCTGGTATCTTGACAGTGGAGCCTCATTGCACATGACCGGCGATAAAATTTTATTCAGTACCTTGGAGGAGAAAGACCTTAAGATTCACATAGAGATGGGTGAGGATGAAAGGTATAGTGTTTCAGGAGTGGGCACGGTTGCCTTTCAGAGGGAACTTGGATCTCCTATCACCTTGATGGATGTGAAGTATGTGCCTGGACTAAAGAAGAACTTGGTATCGATCTCGATGTTGGAGAACAAAGGCTACGATGTTGTCTTTAGCAAAGGAAAGGAATTCCATAGACACATCACCATGAGACAAGTGAAATAGATCAGTTAACGAGTCAAGAAGCTGTATGCTCTTAAGGTTCAAGATGCGTGCAAAGCCTTTAGGAGCAAGGTAAATGTTAGAAACTTGGTGGTTGAGAGGGAGAGTAAATTACCTCTCAACATGCAGTCCTAGAAGAAGTCTCGAAAAATTGTGGAGGAGCCACAATTGGAGAAGTGTGCAGAGGGATCACATGCAGCCATACCTCTAGATGTGAGGTGGGGTGATGTGATGTGATAGTCTCAAGAAGGATTAAATTGGGCAGGGTCCATTGAGAGTTTTTATCTCATGGATCATACCTTGCTACAAGAGCCCAAATTACATAGTGGCAGGAGGAATCAGTGAGATTGATGTAGTCAGAGATCAAAGTGATAGAGGCTAGAGTAGTCAGATAATAAAGAGCACAAAGAAGGATTGACAATAGTGTAGAAAGGCAGAGTCAGACGAAGTGCAAAGTTTTCAGTTGACAGAGGCAATAGCAGTCAGAGACTTTGATGACAGATGCATCATACTAATTCAAGTTGGATGTTTTTTTGTTTCTAGAGTTGTTGGAGAAACAACACTAGAGAGAAGTGTTGCACGAATAACATTCCAAAGGTTCACGATCGGGATCGAGTTGAATTCCTTTCTTGTTGAGAGGGAGTGTTGAAAATAGCAACAAGAAATGAAAAAAATAGAATCCAGATATTCTAATTTTAATTTGTCCTTGAATTAAAATTGTGAATTAAAATCGAATTTAGTCTCAGCAGCTTCTTGAAAATAATTAATTAATTCATTATGGATTAATTAGTTGGAGAAATTCAAGTTAGAAGTCTTTCTGAAGTCATGCAACAGTTATCCCTTAATGTGTGGATATTATCCCCTAATTAAGGAAATAAGATTGAGTTATATTTGAGTTGTAATTAGTTAACTCAGTTTACTGAGTGAAGTCTAGTTAAATTAGTTCCAAACTGTTTGAGGAAGTAATTATGAGTTATCAGCCAGTTGATGCATGCATGAACTCAACCAGTGTACTCTAGATAACTGAATATTCCCTCATTAGAAACTCATGCATGTCTATTCTGAGAAAGACCCAGTTGAGGTAAATGTCAAGGATAGTGTACTATCAGTTGCATGTGTTTTCCTATAAAGGAAACTCTTGCATGCAGTGAAGGTAATGTTCTTTGAGGATTGTGTAGTTTTGAGAGTGTGTTAGAGAAGTGTTCCACTTGGTGAGGTGAGAATCATCCACTAGGAACAACGCAAGGAAATGGGAGCTTGGAGGGTAGAGGAGAAGGCTTGTGAGAAGCTTTTATTATCTGTGAGCATCTAGGAGGATTGTACTGAGAGCTAGATAGCTGTGAGAGCTAAGGATTTGTATAATTCCTATGTATTTCCACCTTGTATGATTAAGTATAGATAGTGGGGTTTTTAGCTAATGCTTTCCCCAAAGTATTTTCATGTGTATTGTGCACTAATTCTTCTTCTTTTGGTTATATGTATTTAGCTCGATCTTGCTCAATATTTAAGCTTCCGCAAATTGATAGTAGAAGTAGATTATAGTATTTTTCTTTGGTATATTGCATAATCGGGTTAATCTACAGTTAGATTTTCTAAACAGTCTTAGAGGTAGATTTGTAGAGAATTTGCAGAATTTCTACATGGTATCAAACCTAGTTGATCTATAGAGAAATTTCTACATGTTTTTGTTTTTGAGCTTTTGTTTTTGAGATGGATTTTGGAATCTGGGGCAGAGGTGGTCTCAAGTTCCATTCCCAAAGGCCTAGGAATCCCTTGACTGGATTTGGTGGGATACACGATATGTATTGAGGGGGATATCTCAGTTTATGTCCTAGTGATCCAGGGTTCAATTGCGGTAAAGCCTAAGAGACAAGGAGACAAAAAATTCATCAATGATAGTGATGGATTTGGGATGGAATTCCAAGTTCTCTTCAGTTGTGAATGGAGCATCGATTGTGGTGTGATCACAGTCTGATGAAGGTGGAGGTTGTTAACCTCTAGATTCCCTTGGTTGTTCTTGGCTTGGTTGTTCTATGAGATCCCACATTCATGCTTGGAATATGGAACAGGGGTGACTGGCTAAAAGAGAGATTTGGTTCAGTCATGACTATGGTCAGGTGGTATGTAGAAGTCTTGAACCAAGTCAGATTTTCCTATGATTAATAAAATCTAAGTTCTCTTACTTTTGCATTGATTTATATGTGGATTTAATAGTTGCCTTATCTCTGATATTTACATGGTTTTATTCTAGTTATAAGCATGGTTAAATGATTGGTTCATGTCATCATTATTTCATGTATTTACTGGTAACTATTTAATGGATGGATTCAAGACCTAATTGATGATGTAGTGGTTCAATGGAGAAGGAGGTGATCCTTCTCGTTATGTTTCATAAGTTGTTTCATTCATTTAAGCTCTATCTTGTATCCTAGACCTATAGGTTGCATTGATGCCAAGTGTTTGACATAATGTCAGTCCCAGTTAGGGATGCTCAGGTCTAGTCTTGAGGTTGATTTTGATTGATAAACATTGTTATCATGTTTTTAATGACTTCTAAAGGTTATATCAATTTCTAGCTAGAGGCCAAGATGATGGGCTAGAAAAGTGGCTTAAATCTTGGTGTCGTTGGCACATAACTATTAATTTTAGTCCACAGTCACTAACAGGCAGGCTTATGAGAGAAACTTTAGGTTTTTGGTCACTCCCTTTCCCATATCATGAGATCAACTATGCCCTAAAATAACCGGAATAGCAGTGGGACCCAGGGACAGGCAGTCTGAGTGGCTCACTTGTCTCCCGACAATTCTGTTAATGATGTTGGAAAACTGTGTGTGATATTCTATCCATTCCACTTCCTTAAGGTCACATAGGAGGTATAATCTGATCATAGTAGCTTCTCATTTCATGTTTACTCTAGTTTTTGTGGTTACTTTGGGGTATACCTAGGAGGGGATGTTACAGATTAGTATCAGAGCATGGTTCACCCATTGGACTAGATGGGCGCTGTGTGTTGGTCATGAATGCATGCCAGTTGCATGTGTGTCTCTTACACTTGTGTTCCATGTGCTTGTTGCATGTCATCATGCTAATCATGGTTGTAATAAGGTTATCATGAGGAACATGATGTGATTGTGTGGAATGTAACATCAGAAGTATATGACTGGTTACTTGATTATATGTAGCTTATGCACACCTTGATTATATTCAGCTTGATTACATCCTTGTATGTTGGCTTTCATTCTTGCATATTTGATTATATGTATTAGTATTGCATGAAAATGTGTTAGCTATCAGCTTTTATTAAAATGAAAGGCCTAAACATACATATACAATTATCAAGCCACTAGTCCCAATATTGGAACATGAAGCCAACACCTGCTCCTCCAATGAAATATACTCCCTTCGTGCTATGGAGAATCTAAGGCTCTCAATGAAACTCCAAAGCTTTTGATCCTAAGCTACAGTCCCGACCAAAAGACATTTTCCTAATTTATGAGGGTATATTTATAACAAATGAGATGACTAATCATCTCCCGTTGATGACTCTTGGACATCCCTCATGACTCTCTGACTTCCTTCAACCATGACCTTTTGACTTTATTATGAAATGACTCTTCAGATTCCATAATTAACACTTGGAATTTCACTTATAATTAATTACAAAAGAATATTACAGTGTGCTCATACCCATATAAGATAAAATTGGGTAGAGTCAACTAGACAGTATAATAAGACAAAAAAAAAGATAAGATTGAGTTTGGGGAAACTCCTCATCGACTACTTCAAATTTTAGTTTCTCGGTCACATAGTGGTACCAAGATCTGTACTGTGTAATGACTTCCCCAAACTGTGTGATGGGATTGGGCTAGAAGTGGACTCTAGCCTCCATTTCATCCAGGTACACTACCTTGGAACCAATCAGAGTTTCCTTCTTCAGCAAAGGAAACATGTTATTGATGTATATAGTGCCACCAATGTAATTTTTCATATTATGCTTGTTCAGTTCTAAATCATCCTTGGTAGCGATATTCCTGAGCAGTCACAAGTATTCTTCAACCTCATGCCTAACTTAATTCCTACCTTTGGCTTTGGTGAGTGGGCCAACTGAAGGGATCTTGTGTAACTTCACCATGAATCCACATTATTGTACAACAATGCGTACAAGGCCTGAATTTTGGCATGAATGAGCCAAGTTGTTTGTTACTATGGATAAGCATTCAAACCACTTCTTTATCCAACTCATCCTATTTCTTTGTCTTCTTCACCACTCGGGAGGTGCGTAGCTATGTTTCATTGCCCACTCATGTATGGTAGTGATGGTTGTATGAAAAACTTTGAGATATTTAGCAATATCTTTATAATTATGTTGCATTCTGCGCAAGTAGGAAAATTCTTTGTGCACAGTGGGAAGCTCTTCGTAGAGGCTTGTCATGGTTTCTCCCAATGTCGATTCTTCACTAAGTATGACTACCATAATTTCTCCTAAATACAACTATGCGAGAGCTTCTTTCTAGACCTCTACTTGGAAATATTCCACTTGTTTCCTTGCTACCTATAATTTATTTCCCATCTATCTATTATCAGCCATGAGATAGTCCATATTTTACTTTCTAGCACATGCAAAGGCTAAGTTGTCTACAACAATGGCTTCTAGATTCCTCCTAGTGTCTATCACAATCACCCTTTCTATGATGTATGTAGGAGATGTGAGATTGTCCGTAAATTGTTTCTTCCTCACTTGTACAATATTACTCTAAAGCTCATCGTAATTTAGATTTTAGGTATCCATGACCGAATCATCATCAAGAGGAACAATTTTCCCTTATTCACTCAGAGCTTGCTCAAATGTCAGAGGAGGGGGAGACTAAATGGTTATCTGCTATATGCTTGACATGAGATCAACATCTTGGTTTTGCTGCTTCGGTTCCACCTCCATGTCCTAGATTACTACTAGATCTTTAATTTCTTGAGAAAGTTCTTTATCATGTAATTTCTCACTCTCTTTGTCCAATAACCGACTCTAATCCTCTTCCTCGGCTTGGTTCAATGTTGCTTCTTCTTCTTCTTTCTTCCATCTTTCTTCTTATTCTTTCCTTTGTCTTTATTATCATTACTTCTATTCTTCTTCTTACTTCTACTTCAATTATTCCTCTTGTTTCCTTTGTTATCTCTTTCTCCCTATTTCTATGGCCACTTTCAATATGATTAGATCTGCTTTCCATTTGTAGCTCTATTCTTCCATTAGACTGTGAAAAAAAATTCGCTTCCCCTTTTCACACACTAGGTTTTGTCTCACTGATGGTTCTACTTCTGGAGTTGCTTTTGGCCCTAGAGTAGCATGTGATGTACCTGTAAATTTTACTGGTTGGCGGGGCTTAGAGGCATTGTAACAATTATTTATCCTTTCCTCCTCGACCCTGAAAATAGTCTTGGTGAACCATTGGAAATGAATATTTTCACAATTTTCTTTGCAAACATTCCTGGGATCATATGGATTATAATCCATTCGACTAAATGCACTTTTATTTATCTCTTTTCCTTTAGTGTTAGAAACCTTCATATTATTTATGTCATACTACCCGATTTTCAAAGGTAGAGTGGGCCAGGTGATTTCTTCTTCCTCTACAACACTGTTGATAACCTTGTGAAATGATGATACTCAACTTCTTGCATGACTACTTATCAGTGTGATACCTCGGTATAATATGTGGAGACTTATGACCCCAAACACTTTGGGGTAAGTGTTGTCTAGTGAGGAAACCCAATTCATTAATTCTGACATTTCTTCCATCACCCCATGTGACATGCAAGGTCACTCTTCCTCAAAGATCAACTTGTACAATGAAATGAGGAAGTGATCCATCATCTTCTCCATGACTCCTTTGTGGCTTCAATCTGAAAGTAGCTTGCAATAAATGTGCACATTAGGTTCCTTAGGTGTCCAAGTCCAACTCATGCCAGGAAAAGGTTTATACGGACAGATTGCATCGAAAAATTAAGTAGACATGTAGAACACACCGTGGCTCTCCACTAGCACTCTTGAGAGTCATGGTCTTTGTATCTATGTGTGATATAATCCAGTTGAAAACATAGGCTAGATACCCGCATGTAATCTTTTGTAATATTGACTTTTTGACATTTATGTAAACATGCATGTCTTCACAATCTTCCTTCACACTACTGGTTATGTAAACATATTTCATTTTGTGCCATGTAATGTCTAAGTATTTGTCAATGAATAGTTTGGTGTTAGCGAAAATTGGCATAGTAGCAGAGACACTCTTAACTATCTCACAGATGCTACTTTCAATGGTGTCTTTTGAGAAAGATGTCTTGGGACTCATAGTAACAATAACTAACAAAGAGAAGTGCTCAAAAATTGTAGTACCTGTACGAGAAAAATGAACTCATGGCAAACATAAGTCATCTCATGCAAGAAAGCCTACAAAAAAAATTCAAGGAAATAACCACAATTTTGAGAGGGAGAAATTCACAATTCTTGGATTGAAGGGGAAAGGTTGAGCTTAGGAACTACACATTTCGTAGTCTCAGTAGGAAAGGGAGAGGCTTGATGCTTGGCACTATGCAATGCATACTATCAACCTAGGAAGCATGAGGGAGAGACTGTGGATTGCATAGTCTCAGTGGCCAAGGATGAGGCTAGAGCCATGGAACTATGAAATGTGTAGTTGGGAAATGCATGGACTATACATTGTGTAGTCTGAGAGGTCAAGCATGAGGCTTGAGCCTCAGATCTGCGAAATGTGCAGTTGAAGGTGGAAATTTTTGGCCAAGTAAAGGTAGATGTACCCTAGAAGGAGATGGGAAAGTGATAGATATGATTGATAGGGCAAGCAAGAGTGTAGATATAACTAAGGCTAACATATATAAGTGAGAATTAAGTGCAGAAAATCAACTTGCAAAAGGAAAAATAAACATGCATAGGGAGGCATCGTAACGACAACCACTAGCGGGAAAAAATAAGCTGATGTGACACTTGTAAAAAGTGAACGATGAACTATAAAAACACTTGTACAAGCTAATATAAGTTAAAATTCCATCCACTATGAAAAGAAACAAGCAGGACAACACTCACAGAAGTGAAATGACAATAAATGACAAAAGAAGCAACAAAAGACAATGAAAGAAAAAGTCACCCGGAAAAGCATCGCAAACTTCACCAAAGGCTCCTTGATCTCCTTGGGAAGGATAGAGCTATAAGCATGAATTTGCAAATGATCTCTAGGGATATTTACTATATATATCTAGGCTAGGCTAGGGTTTATGACGCACATGCCTAAAATCAAGGAAAAATTGACACTTGGTGGAAACTCAAAAATAACAACTTGTGCCACTCTTTGGGAAGCTAATTGTCCACTCCCTATTTTCCAGCGATTGTCCTCTGTTTTCATGAAACTAGCCATCCACACTACCAAGAAGGATTGCATAATTCCCAACCATAAAGGATTGGCCAATTCCTTGGCCCAGTGAATTACGTAGTTTCTGAGAGTAGTTGAAGATTTTGTGAAAATTATAAGCTCAAGGATGGCTTGCCTCCTAAAATTGCATAGTTTCCTAGCTCAAGGCTAGCATGCCTATCAGGACTACGTAATTTATATCCTCAAGGTTAGACTATCTTCCAATATTTCACAATTTCTGAAGGGAAGATCGTCAATGCTCCAAGGTCAAGGTAGGAGATGGCTTGTATTTGAAAAGGTTCATATCAAGATCAAAACAAGACATCAAAAGCATTTCATGGAATGATAAGTCTTTAACATAGTATGAATACTTGACAACAATGAATGATCAACTCTTATGGGCAGAAGGGACTCTCCAAAATCTAAGCATGGGAAAAATTTTAGAGGGTGGTTGTAGTAGCTACAATAGTTGATGACATACTGGTGGAACTCCAGCTCTCTATATGGGTCTTAGATCATGTAAACTAGGTCTAACCCTTTACGAAGTATTTTTCATTTAATTGATCGCCATATCTTCTTAGCTTAGCTCAAGTTAAAGATATAGTCCCTACCATTCTTTTCATCAGAGGAACACTAATAAAAACAAGTCAAACTTAGTTGTTTCTATTGTGGATGGGGAGTATATAGATACACAAATTAAAAAGGATTGTCAGATTCTTGGTTTTCATCTCTGGTGTTTCTCCACTGCTAGCAGGCTTGGACAATACCCCAACAATGTCACTTCAGGAACGTAAGCATTAATCTGCTGCAAATGATCCTAGATAGGATCACAACAAAGTTGCTTGCTTCACCTTCCTACACAAGAAGCCTTTCTATTCTTTGGACCTTTAGTTATTTTTCTCATTTTATTCATAGTACTGTGCATCAACACTTATTGATTTCATGGGGTAGAAGAAGGATCCTGAATTATTGAGAGAAGGGGAGGTTTTTACTTTAGAGAAGGATATTTATACACCTATGAAATATAATTCACTTTTTATATTTTTCTCCCCTCTTTACTCTACTCGAATTAGTTGACAAGTAAAAACTGACCAATCATTAAAGATTGATTAGAGTGGGTGGTACTAGTTATAGATTAAAGCATCATAATTTCACTAAGGTTCTCTTCGAGAAAGAACATATTTTCTATCATGGTATCATCGACTAAAAGGTGAAAATCCCATGCAAAGAGAGGGAATAAATAGATAACCAAGTATTGGTAGTAGCACAATTTCCTCTTGAACTTCAACATTCTTTCTTCGAAACCAAACACGGTCTCATGGGAAACTTATTTAAAATGTAAAGGAAAGAAAAGGGAAGGATGGAATGTAAATAAAAACAAAATAGAGAAACAAGGGAAACTACACCTACTCCTAAACTAACCAAGAATAGGCCAAGATTACATA
The DNA here is from genome assembly GCA_031772625.1 of Pinus tabuliformis. NCBI lineage: Eukaryota > Viridiplantae > Streptophyta > Pinopsida > Pinales > Pinaceae > Pinus > Pinus tabuliformis. The sequence goes on from CM062818.1 coordinate 489,334,335, forward strand.
AAATGAAACTTCCAGTGTAACCATCGAAGCATAGACTTACCTATATAAGCGAGGGAATGAATAGTAAGAGATATTTTAAGGAATAAAAACCGTACAAAAAGATAACATGAGAAATGTTGCAACATCTGAAGATCAGAAATGAAAGTAGAAAAATACCACAAGAAAGCACATGTGAAACATTCAGTTAATGCATCGTGGAATTCATGTACATTGGAACAAGGGGACATGCTAAAATGTTCTTTTGAACTTTCAATCATGGAAAACATAAAGAAAGTGGAAAACTTACATTTTACTAATGGGTTTGCCAGGTATAGCTCCTCCAATGATTGAGTGATCGAATCATGCAAAATAGATGGAGGATGTAAAACTTGTAAAATAGATTGATTTTTGAATTGTGTGATCAAATGATGAGGATTATTGATAGATGAATTACTATCATGATCATGACTAGAACTATCATCAATAATGTGAGAACCTGACATAACATTGGCGTAGGCTTAAGTGCCTCAATAACTTGAGGTAGTTCCAATACATCAGAAGATATATCGTCGGAAACTGGTGTCTTAGAAAAATAAACAATAAGAAACACAAGAGTCATGACTAGATGAATCGATGAATAGATCACGATAGACATGATCAGGAATTCCAACATCAGAAAGAAAGGGATCCTCATGATTTGATGACTCATAGAGAGGGGGAGATTTAAAACAAGAAATTTTACTCTTTGTTTCTTCATAATCATCAGGTGATGGATGGGAGGGATCGGGAATAGATGAATTTTCCTCTCCATGTTCAAATCTGAGACTAACATTCCATGAGTCCTTAGTGTGATCAAAATTAACATCATCTGAAATTAATTCTTCAAAACATACAACAGGTAAGGCAGAATCATGGAATATGTCAGGATAATGACAGAGAGGTGAGAAAGGAGAAACATCAACTTGCATCACAAATTCTTGTTCAAAAATAGAATCCCACATATAGTCATTGTGAATGATATCACAAGTTTACTGGTAAGTACTAACTCCATCCTAAACTTGATCCCCATGAACATTAGAAGAAACAAATGAAATAGGTGGATATAATAACTCACAATTAGGAGGACCAAAATAACTAATGGAGGAGGTCGAGGAGAAATAGCATCATTGGTAAAGTAAAATTCACAGTGAGAAATTGCGCTTAAATTCTAAATATGTGGGGTGGGAGAAGATGGCGGTAGATCGATAAATGAATTCTCAAGTTATCCAAACTCCACCTTTGTAAATGAATTTCTTTGATGAGGTGAAGAGGAGGAGTCTCTTGGAACAACAACTTCCTTCATTGCAAATTTAAGGGCTCCATAACTAGTGTATGTTGGGAGACTTTCAAAGGATTCATATTCTACTGGATTCATTGAAATATTAATAAGAAATTCAAACTTCTCTTTCATGAAATTCCAATCAATATCATTGGTAGAAAATTCATAGCTAAAATGAATGAAGCGATTGTGAAAATTGTTAAGAGATTCAATAGGTGCTTTTCTAAGATGAATGATTTTCTTATAAATAGATTTATAATCATACCTATCAAAGGTGAATTAGATGTCCTTGAAAAGATGTTCGAAAGAGTGAATAGAATTCATTTGAAATGTGTAACACCATTATTTAATGCGTGCTTCGAATGTAAGGATGAACGACTTGCAAGAAATATCCTCACAATGAATTTTGTGATGAGTGAAGAATTCAAGAAAGCGAGTCGGTTGCTCCAGAATAGTTCTTCCACCCTCGCCATCAAACTTTAGATTTGAAAAGTTATTTATTATCCTCATGGGCACTTTCAGATTTTCAATTCTAGAAAAAAAAGTCTACCTTAAGATATGGGAAGAATCCATTTAAACATACGTAAAGTGCAAACAAACATCATGGGCTCAACTTTTAATCTAGACCTCCTTCTAGGACCATAAATTTTGATGCTTTTGGACCCCCTAGAATCTAGGGGGTATCCTTGATATGAAGTCCCAATTAGACCTCACACCATTTTGGAGTAGGAGCCCCATCTGAAATACAACCCGGTTTCTGAAATAGTGAGTTTTAGTGGTAAGCCTTGGCTGTCATAACACATAGAATGATGTATTCATGACTTTGGTGAAATAAGTGTGTGCCTCTATAGATCGTCAAGTGCAATGCATGAAAGGTTCTAACACAACCAAAGGAAATTGAGTGAGCCCCCTAGAATCGTGTAATAGTATGCAGCTTGAAAGGAACACATGAGCATAAAGAGAATCATAAGTTAGCATGCAAAATAGTTCACAAGGTAACCATGATTATAGTATACAACAACACACATTCACTAGGATTCATATTAATGCAAATGAAATAGTTCATAAGCATTAAAATAAATGAAATAACATATATTGCAAACATAACAAGAATACTCCTATTATATTCACAACATATACATGAAATTGTGATGACTCTGAATTTTTATTAAAGTGAAAGTCCCAAACATACATATACAATTCTCAAACTACTAGTCCCAATAATGGAACATGAATTCAATGCCTACTCCTCCAAAGAAAGATACTCCCTCTATGCTAAGGATAAGCCAAGGCTCTCTATAAAACTCCCAAGCTTCTGATCCTAAGCCAAAAGCCAGACCAAAAGATATTTACCTAAGTTATGAGGGTATATTTATAAAAATTTCAGATGACTAATCATCTCCCCTTCCAAAATGAATCTTAACATTCCACAATTGACAATTGGAATTTAACTTATAATTAATTACAAAATAATATTACAATATGCTCATACTCATATAAGACAAAATTGGGTAGAGTCAACAAGATAGCCTAATAATAAAAAAACAAGTTAATCTTGAGTTTGGGTAAACTGTAGCTCAACCACTTCAACTTGTAGTTTCTCGGTCACATATTGGTACCAAGCTTTGTATTGTGCGATGGCTTCCCCAAAATGTGTGAGGGGATTAGGTTGGAAGCAGACTCTAGCCTCCATTTCATCTGGGTACGCTACCTGGGAGCCGATGTGAGTTTCCTTCTTCAATAGGAGTAACATGGTATTGATCTGGACAGGACTACCAATGTACTTCTGGATATTATGCCCACTCACCTCTAAATATTCCTTGGTAGAAATCTGCCTGAGTTGTTCCGAGTATTCTTCAACCTCCCGCCTAACTTTATTCCTACCTTCGGCTTCTGTGATTGAACCAAATGGAGGGATCTTGTGTGACTTCACCATGAAATCCATATTGTTGTACAACCATGTGTACGAGGTCTAATTGTTGGCATTGAACGAGCCTAGTTGTTTGTTACTCTACATAATCATTCAAACAACTACTTTCTACAACTCATCTTGTTGCCTTTTCTTCCTCACCAACTCGGGAGGAGTGCCTTTGTGTTGCATTTCCCACTCATGCATAGTAGTGATGGCTATATGAACACCCTTGAGAGATTTAGCATTATCTTTGAACTTACGTTGCATGTCATGCAAGAAGACACTTGCTCTGTGCACAGTGACAACCTCCTCATATAGGCTTTTGATGGTTTCTCCCAATGTTGATACTTCACCAAGTATGGTTTCCTTAATTTCTTCTAAATCACCTATGTGGGAGCTTGTTTCTAGACCTTTGCTTGGAGCTATTCCACCTATTGCCTTGCTTCCTATAAGTTATTTTCCATATGTTTATTCTTGGACATGAGATAGTCTATGTTTGACTTGGAGGCACGTGCAAAGGCCAATTTGGCAGTAATAATGGCTTCTGGATTCCTCTTGGTATCCGTCACAATCACCCTTTCTCTGATGTATGTGGATTTGATATTGTTCAGAAATTTTTTCTTTATCGCTTGTACAATATTCTTCTGAAGCTCATCGTAAGTTAGATTGTGCGTATTCATGACCAAACGATCATAAAGACGAACAATTTCCTCTTCTTCACTTAGATATTTCTTACCTATCAGAGGAGGCGTAGACTAAATCATAATCTGTTGTGTGCTTGGCATGAGATAAACATCTTGGTTCTATTGCTCTGCTTCCACCTCCATGTCCTGACTCCTGGATTACTATTAGATCTTCAATTTCTTGAGCAAATTCCTTATGTTGTAATTGTTTTCTCTCTTCTTCCAGCAGCTGACATTGTTCCTCTTCCTTGGCTTTCTTTAGTGTTGCCTATTCTTCTTCTTCTTTCTTCTATCTTTCTTATTCTTCTTGCCTTTGTCTTTATTCTCACTCCTTATATTCTTGTTATTACTTCTTCTTCAATTCTTCCTCTTTCTTCCTTTATTCTCTCTTTCTCCTTGCTGATATGGCCCCTTTCAAGATGATTAGATATTCTTTCCATTTTCAGCTCTATTCTTCCACTAGACTATGAATAATAACACTCATATAAGCGAAACAACAAAAAGCAATAGAGAAATCGACAAAAGACCACAAAATAAAATGTCACCTCAAAAAAAGTTGCAAAATTCAACAAAGGCTCCTTGATCTCCTTAGGAAGGCTACAACTCCAAGATAGAATTCGAAAATGAGCTCTAGGGGCGTATATTATATATATCTAGGCTAGGCTGGGGTTTATTATGCACATGCCTAAAATCAAGTAAAAGTGACACTTTGCTAAAAGTAAAAAAAACAACTTGTTCCACTCTTTGGGAAACTAATTGTCCACTCCCTATTTTCTAGGGATTGTTTTTTTTCCTTCTTTTTTTTTTTCAGAAACTAGCCATTGACACTTCCAAGAAGGATTGCAAAATTCCCAACTACAAGGGACTGATAAATACCTTGGCTCAGTGAATTACCCAATTTTTTAGCGCAGGAGAAGATTTTGTGTAATTTCTAAACTCAATGTTGGCCTACCACTCAGGATTGCATAGCTTCTAAGCTCAAGACTAGCCTGCCTCACAAGACTGTGTAGTTTGGATCTTCAACGTTGGCCTGCCTTCCAAGATTGTGCAGTTTTTGAAGAGAAGATCGACAATGCTGCAAGGTCAAGGTAGGAGATGGATTGTGTTTGAAAAGGTTCAAATCAAGATTAGAACTAGACATCATAAGCACTGCATTGAATGATAATTGTTTAACATAACATGAATACTTGATGACAATGAATGATGAGCTCCTATGGGCAGAAGGGAGGCTCAAAAATCTAAGCATGGGAAAAATTTTGGAGGGTGATTGTAGTAGCTACAACAGCGGAAAACCTATTTCCTTACTGTCATTCTCATTAATCACATGAAGAACTTTTAGTTCTTTATTTACATTTAAAAACATTTTCTCGATATACTTTTATACATCCTCGTTCTTATGAAATAGATATGGAAACAATCGATCTAGTGGAGAAATCCTATAAGACATCATTTATATATTCTATGTCTTCATTATATTGTTGATTCACTCACATTATTTTAAGAATTTCAATGAACTTTTTGTCTTTTCGACACATTGTGGTATGTAATTCATAGAATTTTACTTTTTCCTTTTAGAAAATGTATGCGATTCTTTCCTTTGCTAAAATTGGCTGCTAAAAAATTAGATAACCTTTGATTGTTTGCACTTGGAATAAGTCAACTTAAATATTATATCAATATTTTCAAAATAAGCCAATGAAGTATATTTTATTTCCCATAAATTTTTATCGGCTTGGTATAATAATATTTCACCTATCAAAGATGCCTCATAAATAAGAATAACATGAAGTTGGTCACAATGTTTTGTTATTGTGTCTAATTTTTCACCTTTAAGCAAAAGATACTCTAATTTATTAAATGGTAAATGAAATGCATAATGACATTATATCGCCTAAATTAAATGTTTCCTTCCCTGTGTATGTTATTATGATTCCTTTTAGCTGAGTTAGGTCATATTCCAATATGTTTTTGTGCATGTGAATTAGAGATTGGAATAATGCTATAATAGTAATGATTTTCCAATGCCCACACCACCTACTACAAATATTTACAATGACCAATTTGGTTTTTTTTCACTAATTCTTTCACTATTTTTCTTTCTTTCGGCTGATAATTCTCATGATCTTATAGAATTCTATTTCTTCTAGTATATTTGGTTGTTTTACAAATTGATAAGGTCTCTCAACTATTGATTTTTCATTTCTAGCCTTTTTACAAATATTGAATACATGATTCGTTATCATATTATTGATAATATTTTCTTTTATCTATTTCTTGGTATGTAGGTATATTTCTTTCAAACAATTCACTCTCTTTGTTTTCAAACTTAGCTACTATGTTGTCAATATCAGTCCACATTGTCATTGTTTCATTCGTGAACTTTTGTTCATTACATTTTATGATTTCTTTAAATAATTGGTATGCATTTTTCAAAGTCAAATATTGTTCTTTAAAATTGTTCTCATAAATATGATATTGGACATATAACATTAATCACTCCTTGCAATAGTTATTAGGATCAATACATTTATTATACTTCACGTATATGTTGATGGTGCTAGAAATTTTCCAACATAGGCGGTCTCCTCGATATGAAGTACTAACTAGACATCACATTGTTTTGAGTAGCATCACCATCTAGATAATAGGCCCAACCACAATTATTCTTATATGTTTTCCTTGGTTGCAACTATAAATATAAGAGATTATTGAAACAACCTTTGAAACAAGCAAGTTGACACTATGAGGCATACAATTGTAATGTATATAAGGTACTTCAATGAAAGGGAAAGAAAGAGTAAGACTCTAGAAGAAAATTAATAGTACTATCCTAAAAGAGACACACAACAGTAAGGAAAGAGTTGTTGGTTAACATGAAAAATGGTTCACAAGATGACAACAATCATGGAAGCAATAATAGTGGCACGATAAATAAGAGATATACCAATTCCAATGAAACAATTCGTTTTCTTTAGCATATGTGAAAATAACAATATATACCAAAAACTTTAAAAGTGTAGTCTTACAACATCCATGATACATGCATCAAAGTGCACCAGCTTTGAGAGCATCGTATATTAAGTGAATGTTCCAAGATACATGATTACAACGATGACATTCAAGCACCAATAGTGGAATATTAAGTCACCACTTTCTCCTCCAAACAATGATCTTTTCTCTTATGCCAAGCTAGAGAATCCAAAGTGGAAAGTCCTTTTGCTTGACACATGAGGGTTTATTTATAAAAAATGAGGTGACCTTTCACCTCTGATGTGACTCTTGACCTCTCTCATGAACCTTGAGAATCCATGTGATTCTTCGAACTTCTAAGTGACCTTTGAGCTTCCACATGGCTATGGGAATTTCTAGTGACTCTTCATGTTCCATGTGTAGTCCTTGGGCTTCCACTCATTTTACATTTTCTATTTTTTAAAATACAATATTACATTCCAAAAATAATGTGGCAAAATATATGGGGCCAAACAACACCCTTGTGTTGACACTTTGAACAACCATAGTAGACTGGATGGGAATATAATGATGTGGGTTCCTTTCTTTGTTGTTGTGTCTCGAACTATTGATGATTGGTCTATGATTTTCTTCCTCTTCACCCTCTAAAGGGTCTGTGTTTTGGGACCTTGTAAGTTAAAGTGAGTTTCCATTTCCCTATCATAGTCCAAAATTCCTTTACTCTCGCATGATAACATCTTTGTGTCTTATCTCCATGAGTGTCCTTCTTGTAACCTCTTCTTTCTAACCTCTTTAAGAATCATCTTGCCATGGTATAGTGATATTACCTGCAAAATAAGTTCACTCATGACAAGAAAACATCAGTCCCATAATCACCTATTCTATCTATGTTTTCTCATCTAACATACTGACTATGATGGGACATTACACAAGCAATTGAGGGAGAGGGTCTAGGAATTGTGAAATTGAAGACTAGATGGACAAAAGGATGACCATTCTATTGACTAGAACTATGCAATGTGCAATACAGGAAGGATCATGAAGGTTCTACGTAGTGGGAACGTTAAGTTAGCAAGAGTGGTAAAACAAGGCATCGTAACTGTGCAATTCATAGTAGTTGAGAAGAAGTCTCCTGAAATTGAATAGTTGAGAACTCTAGTGACCTAGAGATGGACCTAGTATCCAATATAACTATGCAATACATAATTGAGGAAGGGAAGGACAAGGAATTATGCAGTTGAGCAAGCCAAGGAAACAAGGGAGATAAGGTTGTGTAGGGTAACAGCGCAATGCATAGCAATTGAAGAGGAGGCTCAGGGAACTATGCATTTGAGCATCGGAAGAGTCCTAATATTACCCTTCTACCCAATGCAACCTCGAAATGTAAAATATAGGGAAGGAGGGATCATGGACTGTGTAGTGCAGCAACGTTAAGTAATAGGATTAAGGGTTTACACACTAAGGTTTCTCAATGCGCAGTTGGAGGAGGTTGTATTCAAGATGGTTATAGTTCATAGGTTTGAGAAGTAATAATTTCATTACTAAGGCTCAAGAGTGTGTAGTGCACTCATCACTTTGACCAAAAGTTTGAGTGTTCTCATGAGTTGCGAAAGATGTGAGGACATGGATGAACTCAACAATTGACGAACTGTGAGATCAATGAGACAAGAGAGTAAGAGCATATAAGAGGTATAGAACATGGTCACACACACATAGACATCCAAGAACATGACAAAAATACACACAATACCTAAAATAAATGAGCATATAATCAAATGAAAATAAAACGACACTTGTCTCCAAGTGTGACACTTAAGATGTATCTTTACAACACGTGTCACAATCTAACCAAAAGGTATGTTGTTCCATAAGATTCTTTCCAACACATTTTGTAATCATAAATAACATCAACTAGTGCAGGAGAGTGTGTTGGAGTTGTGTCTAGGAGGTGTTCCATGGTGCTCTTATGATATGTAAAAACTAAGGAAAGAAACACATGCAAGAGTGAAAATGGCACTTGCAAGCACAAAGAAAAGAGAAGTGACACATGCAAGAATGAAAGTTGGAAAAAGTGACTCTCGTAAAGGATATATCAAGAATAAATGACATGTGTAAGAGAAAGAGAAAGTTAAAATGAGAGTTGCAAAAGTAAAAGCGACAATTGAGTAACTCACCCAGGCGATGGAGCATTTGCAACCATGGATGAGAGAATACTCCTTATACTCCAATAGTGCACATAGCTAAAAAGTGAAAGATAAACGTGAATATGAGCTCTTGGCTAGACTCTTTACATGGTGAGAACATACATGCAATTAGGATTAATATTGGTGAGCACGCTTAGTGCATGTCGAGAAACTATGTGCCAAGAGTGAATTGACTGACTTGAAGAAGTACATTCTCATTATCGACAAACAATGTGTAATCATTAAGTGAAAATTATTCTCTCACACTATCACTTTCCATATGAATTGTGAAATCTCTGTCTCTAGGGACTGTGTAGTCATTGTCATTAGGCATTGCGCATTCACTATCCATTAATATTACACAATGCTTGAATTCCAAGGATACACATATGCTGCTAGGCTTACCCAAAAAAAGTTTTCTATGAATGCATCACAAGATAAGCATGTAAAAGCAAGATTCTTCGACACTTATAATTATTAAAGGAAGACTTGAACTCTTGATCAACATGACTGAGTACAAACTTAATGGATTGAAATGAAAAATGAAATGATCATAAGGAGGCTCCAAATTTTGGATGTAGGAAAAATTTACAGGGTGTTTGTCGCAGTGACGCACTGGAACAACTCCAACTAGTTTGTTTAAGTCTAGGAACAAGTTATAACCTTCTGGAAGTATTGTCTCATCCTATCGATCACCCTAGTTTCTTTACCTTGCCCAGTTACATAGGTAATCTGTTCAATTCCTCTTGCGGGCTTAACAGAATTCACAAAACTAGTCAAGCTTTAGTAGTTTCTATTAGGGAGTAGGAGTATGTAAATTCCATGAGTTTAGGATGTTTATATTTTTATTATCAAATCCAGTGTTTCTCTTCTTCTACCGGGTCTTTTAAGTACCCCAATGGAGTCACTTCAAGGAATAGCAAGCATTGCTTCACTGCCAACGAGCCTATTTAATACCTCGAAGAAGTTGCTTGCTTCACCTCTCTACGTAGGAAGCATTTCTCTTGTTTTACCCTTTGTTTATTTTATTACTTTATGCTCATTGGAATTTTATTGTCATTTATTTCACCAAGGGCAGAAGAGGGATTCCAACTTATTTAACGAGCAAGATAAGTTGTTCTTTTTTTACAGAGACTCTTATATATACACTTCTGAAATTAGTATGCTCGTTTAAGTTTTTCCTCCTTTATCTTCTCTACTCAAATGAGTTGACACATTAAAACTAATCAATATAAATGGTTTATTCAAGGAATTAATATCCTATTATATATACGAGACAAAGAGGTATACCAAAGATTAGCCAAACGATGCTATTTGTCACAGTTCCCCTTTGTACCATAGAGACAGAAAAAGTGGTTTTCATACATGGCTTTAATAAATAAATAAATAAACGTAAGGACATAAAATAAACCATGATGTGAGATAGAAGACAAAACTTAAGCATGCAAAACAACATGTAAAACTAGTAAAGGGCATGCAGAGAACAAAACTCAAATGAGAAAGGGGATGCAGAAAAAGTGTTATAATGGAATGCATAAGTAACTAGAATTCTAATAATAAGAAGAACATAACTAAACCTAAATCCTAATCTATCTAAACTATAAGGTCAAGATCATGTAAAATCAAATTTCCAATGTAGCCATTTAATTTATTCTCGACCGGTAAGAAGAAATATATAAATGATTATCAACGATATGAAATAATGTGCAAAAATAAAGATGACAACTTGAATACCCTACACAAGAAATTGAAAGTCATGTCTCAAGAAGAAAAGTATGATGTAACAACTTTCTTTAAGTATTTTGTAGCTTTGCCTTGTTGATTGGAACAATTCTGATATAAGCCTTGATGGCTTCTCATGAATACACATTTTTTTGTGTTCCCAATCTTGGAAAACATCAAGTAAAATTGAAACTTATTATTATCAATGGAGCTTTCCAAGTAATATGTCTCCAACCAATCATAGATTTGATCATGCTATCCGAAACAACAAATTTGAAAGCCTTTAAATTCTTTGAAGGATGAACCTTCAATCAATGCAATCGAGTCACCGGGAGAACCTTGCAAAGAAAACATAACCTGATCTCAATAAAAAATATTGTGAAGATAGTGAGGTCCTGACATAACCATCAACAAAATTTGAGGTTCCTCAACTATCTGAAAAGTATCTAAATAGTGAAATGATGAATCATGAAGATAAATGGGTTTGATAATATATATACCAATGTAAAACAACTATCATTAGATGTACCAGTGGGAAAATGATTAATTGAGGGATAGTTGGTAGAACCAATGTCATGATCAGATTGGTGGGTTAACATATAATATTACTGATTCTACATTAGTTTCATTTGTATTTGATTACATACTAGACTAGTAACATGAAATATTTGGGAATTAGAAACAATTGTTGGCATTGTAAATCTGGGAAACCAATTAGGATACCAGGTTGAAAAAATATCAGAAGCACATGTCAAATCAAATCTAGTATTCCTATCAACATGAGGTTCTTTATCTGCTGAAAGATTCAAGAATTGAATGATACTCAAAAGGATTAATCATACCAGAGAAAAAATTATTAGCTCCAAAAAACAAACAAGAAGGGTAAGGATTTTATTGCTCATGGAAGGATTGACGGGAAGGAATGTTTCAACTAATGATAATCTCTATCTCTATAATTGAAATGATTGGCTTCAAGGTTGTGTATATCTAAGGGATGTATGTGTTCCAACCTTGGGTTAGATAGAAGGTATTTACAGGAACCATTAGTTCTATCTTTAGGATTAAGAAGATTAGCTTGAAAAATGTTCAAAATCCTTCAAGAGTGAGCTTAGATCCAATGCAACAATGCTAAGAAAACAATTATGTGAGAGAATTCTAATCTAACCTAGTTTAGAGGTCCCATCATGATCATGAGAACTTGATGTAATCATTAGTTGAAGTTGAAGTGCCTCGACTTCTTGACAAGTCTCTGCACTTTCAAATATTAGATGATTGAATTTTTAAAGCATGGTCCCATCAACACTTGTGTGAAGATAATTATCATCAGTTGTTTCCACAATATCATTTTGAATAATATGGTATTAATTATAATAATTAGTTTCATTGGTTATTTCATCATCATTAAATATATTACATAATAAATGCTCAATAACTGAATTACCTTCTTATTCTTCGTACACAAACTCATAACCTTTTGTCACTTTGAAATTTGGTTCATCAGATGATGGATTCGAAGAACATAACACATTTTCTCCACTAATTGTTTCATTACATGCATCAAGGGATAAATGAGGATAAGAAGAAGAAATCCCAGTAAGGAATTCATCTATGATCATATCAGATTCCAGATCAAAACCCTACATATCCAAGTTTATTCGAGAAATTAAGAAATCAATGGATGTATTTGGACATTGATCACCATATATATCAATAGAGTCAGTGTGATCATAGTGATGGTTTCCTAAGCCTTCATTTTGATCAAGGGCTCGAATTTCACTTGAATGATCACCAGGATCACAAGATTCTTGATCAACTAAAAATGTGGAAGGATCATCTAAACATAGAGGTATTTGAAAAAGAGAAGATAGAATGAATATTCATCCTTTTTCTCCTTTACTTGTGAAATGTATACATCTTGTATCTGATCACCACTTGAACCAACCAATTGAGAATCAAGGGTATATGAATAAAACAGTGATGGAGATGGTTGACCAAGTGAATTGAGTAATAGGTATCCATGAGGTGTAAATGATAAAGGTTGAAAGGTATCCCTTGGAGATGAAATGTTTTCAATTAGAATAGATTCAAGATTAAGATTATGCACATTAATGTCATCTTGGGAAATAAAGGGATCAAACTTTACATTAGGCTCTATGAATGTGTCAAAAAATTTTGTTAATTTTTCTTAGGGATATATTGTTCTTTGCTTTAGATATTTCATTATTTACACATTGAATTCACCACACATCCTAAAATTATTCAACAACATATGAAATTATATAGAAAGAATAATATAATCATCAATGCAGTGAAACATAAACGAACAATATAAGAAAATCATTCACACATATAGACACAAGGATTGGTCGAAATGTTGGAATTATGACAAATGTGTTGTCCTTGATGGAAACCTAATTAATAAGCATAGTGACATGATGTGGGAAGGATGACTATTCATGCTAATATAAATTTGATTGAAATATTGGACAAAGGAATATCAGTTTAGAGATAGAGGAATGATAAAAATAAAGTTTGAAGAAGTATACACAGGTTGTGTGAATGAAAGTTGCATACATATGTGAATATGGTGAAGAAAAGTTGCGTATAGAGAAAAGTTGCGTATAGTTTCCACCCCATGGTATTCCAAACACTAGGGGTCTATACCATGGTATTGGCCCATAGCAATGAGCACGACAACATATATTTGATCCCATCAAAGAACACCACCGACATAACTATGGAATTGGCCTAAGTTATTGGCTAAGGCATAAACTATATAAGGATTTGGAGATCAAGGTACGAAGTGTGTATGATTTGGTTTATTGATGAATTGGTTAATCTGAAATAAGTGTGCTCCCAGGAATGTAATGATAGATCAAATATTACAGATATTAGATGACTACACATTGAATAAGCTACTTATGGGTAGATAGATTTGTGATGATGATGTTATGATGTATGACTTTTACAGTATGTGTCAAGATTTTGGTTTTATTGATGATATTTTTGTGGCTAAATCTTGCACCATGCAACACAAGTGCAGGAGGAGGCAAGGAAAGCTCCATAAAGACAACCTATGGGTTGATTGTAGACCATTGCCTAGGACATCTTAATAGAGAGATGCTTGTAAGGTTATATGTGAGGGGTTTCAACACTACAATGGTCACGCAAATAAAAGGAAATAAAAGGAGGGGATTGGTTCAATAAAATTTCAAAGAGGAAGATTCAGACCAACTCATGGATCCAAATGTTGGGGGGTATTTTAGAAATCTCAAAGTGAAATGACTTCTCATTTTTGTGGCCAACACATGAAAATGAGGCACCTAAACCTGAAGTTTTATTGATGCTGGAGGAGAGGAAAGGAGGGAGATAAATAGATGCATAAGACTATAACAAACAAAACCGTAGGTAGCAATGTTCTAGTAGAAAGGGGAATTCAATGGATAGGGTTGTAAGCAGGAAAGAATAATAAATTCATGTTTTTTGAATGAGATGAGAGAAATAGAGGAGCAAAGAAGGTTTCACATCAAACATAACATGGGTATTATTCTCTGCCAAAGTAGCTAATATAAATCCATAGATTGAAGAGGAACCAACTGTGTTCATTACACTATTTCAAAGAAAGAAAAACACAGTTGAAATGAGGTTACTAGAGGAACTTGTTGCACATTAATCATGCTTGGAATCAACAGGGAAATGCCATTTATCCCAAAGGTCCCAATAACTAGTCCATACACTCAGCCATGATATCAGTGAAGTCCCATAAAAACATATTGAACCAAAATGGCAACACAGAGTTCAACCCTCATGGATCTGAGAATCCAAAATATTTGTATTATGTTTCATCCCACTATTTATAATAAGAGGAGGAGAGCATTGTCTTACAATCAAAATATCTCAGTCTAACCCCTATTTGTTTGCCTTCTAAGACTCTGCTACCTACATATTACAACAGGGATCAAATCACTTTCTTGGAAACAGAAAATATAGAAAGTCAAGGAGGAATAGGAGGAAGAATGGAGGAGGGGTCCTCTACTGTCTCTGTGAGAGATCCAGAACAAGACATGCCTCTGTCGCAGTGTGCTTTCCATGTTACTTGACCTACTTCTATCTCTTCTAGCTTAATTTCCTGAATGACCTGTTCGGTGTAGTAGGGATAAGAGTGGGAAAGGAGTGTGCCCAAGCATTCCTTCTTTGTGTAGAGGGATGGGGCACCATACTGTGCCATTAAATCTTCCTGAGTTCCCCCATACTACTCTGCAGCTGTTCCATGCTTCATTAACTATCGCAGCTATTGGCCCATCTACCCATTTAATATCTCTGTAATGGTGCTCTCGGCACCCCATCGCCGTGGGTATTTTAATCATCTAAAATAGGTGACACTTTTTATTTCCCCCCTTAGCTCCCCATTACAGCCCCTGTGTGACTTTATTCAATATGACTGGGCCTGGGACCAGGGGTTTAGTCTTTGAGTGCCAAGGCTTCAAACAACCGTGCAGAGGGGGAATTTTCCCTTTATAACTTGAATTGCCTCCAATTGCCTCTTATACCACATTGGCTGATCTCCTGGATGTGAAAACTTTATGAAATATCGCATCCGGGGCCTTTTCCTTTGTTATTGTAAATCCCGCATATCGAGGCTTCAACTCTGTTTTACCCTTCTCTATGTTTTCTCCTTGGCATAGGCTGACAGTCTGGATGCGAGGTCCTTATAGACCCTGACCTAGTCATTTATCACATCTGGGGGAGGAGCCCTGCATATCACAATAAAAGCTAGGGAGGAGAAGGCCCCTCACCCTTTACTTTGGAGTAGGCCGATAGTCAGGACGTGAGGTCCTTATGGACCCTGCCATAATATTTTATTGCATCCATAAGGGAAGTCCCGCATATCGCAATCGCATGGCACCATTTCTTAAGCTTTTACCCCTTGAAAGTTGTGATCACCAATCAGCGATAAACCTGTTGACACCATCACTGCCACGTCACCTACTGACGTCATCACTATCACATGTCACCTTATGAGTGGTGACACATGGCACCCAGAAATAGCCCTATAGGACCCCTAAAAATGTAAAAAATGAGTGACACATGTTCTCCACCACGTCATCTTCTGTACTTGCAATGTTATTGCTGATGTCAGCTTCCATGCCAGCTTGGTTAACCAATTAGAGGCTACCACGTGCCCCCCTAAAGTAGAGAGAAAGAGGCCCACCAAGCCTTGCTTTTCTGTGCTTTCTTTTGTATTTAAAAATAGGCCCTTCCCGACGATTTTGGTCCATATCTCAAGATCGATGATTTCTTATAGTTTCAGACCTGTGATCCCACTGATTTGCCAATCGGCGATGCCATGTGGAGGAGAGTGAATGGGAGTCCTGACCCTATTTTTTCGATGAAATTCCATTTTTAATGGTTTTTCTCAGCCCCCTGGCATTTTTACCTTATACCGTAGAATCAACCCCTACAAGTTATTTTAAGTTTAGAACCTGTCGATCTACAGGGATGCGGTGTCATTGAGATGCGGGAAGTAAGGCCCTGTGGGACTATAGGAACCTATTGGACTGCAGGAACTACGGGGAACTATAGGACTATTGGAATCTACGGGATTGTGGGAACCTGTGGGATGTGGGATACTGCCACTTGGAGGAGAGAGAAGGAGGGTGGCCCACTCCTACTTTGTGAACCTTTTCTTTGTAAACATTTTTTAGCCCACCCCATAACTTTAACACTGCATCACAATATTGGCCCCCGCAAGGGTTTGGAGAGTTGGCCCATTGTTCTACCAGTGTGCTGATAATGCGGGATTATGGGATTCACTGTATCTGATGCACCCCTGGATGTCAATATGAGATATGCTTTGTGACCAAACACACCGACTGCTAATATCTATTATGCTCTGTGCCCAGACCTGCCGAATGTTGATATGCGATATCAGCGATGAGCCTCCTAGGTCCCGATTGAAATTTTTCCTCCATACTTAACCATTTTCCTCAATCATCTGGGCCTTTCACGGATAATCTTCGAAAATCTCTAACTTTTGATCCAGAAACCCCTTTTTGTACTTCTATATACCATCAAAAATATTTTTCTGAGAACTATGCAATGGAGTGGGTCTAATTTCGATATGATAGCTTCTATGTCCCAAAATTTAGCATCAAACTTCACTACTTTTAGGCATTTGAAGCAACTAGTGACTAAAAAAGTAGTGATTGACAACATTGGCTCCTACTGGGGATAGTGCCTTGCAGGAAAGGTGTTGAGAACCTACAGACAAGTATCCTTCACTATTGGGAATGGATTCAGTAATATATAAGCTTTGTAACCAGCAAAATCTCCATGGGACTTTCCTCATCACTCTAAAAAACAGAAAATAAGAAACTCCAACAAATGGAAATTAAATGCTCATATGGTGAGCTTATTTATGTATAATAGTACTTATGTACAAAACTTAATGCAGCTAAGTATGTTCAACTCTCCAATAGAGCCAAACGAACATAAGAGTACTTGACCACATGCCTTCATACTGCTAAAAAAGAAAAATTAAAACAGTCATGCAACATGAAAAATCTGCAAATATGGAACCTAGTACATGGTCTTGAAATGACCTCTATTGTTGGATTATGAAAATGCTTATGTACTTAGCCATAGGGTCGTTGAATAGAAAATGAATTTTTGCAGTAGCCTCTTCTTCACATGCAGTCTACTGACTGATGACTTTTTGGTCATGGCAGCCACAAACACCACTTGGCTCTTTGGCTTCTTCATATATGGGCTAGGAAGGGGAGGGTGACTTCTCTTCTTTGAGGACTTTGGGCTCAAAGAAATTTGAATCTAAAAGTCCATTTCCCTTGTCATCTAGCCTGGGAGGCTCCATCGAGGAAGTGCGTTTGTTTTGGTTGTTTCCCGTGGTTGTCTTTCTTGATAATCGACGAGCACTTCTCTTGTGTATGTGAGCCATCATGAAATTGGAGAACTTCTTGCGGTAATCATCCATCCCTTCATCATTTGGCGTTACATAAAACTCATCCTCATCTTTTTCATGCATCCTAGCTTCTTTTTCTTTCTCAAAGAAAGAGGAATACTGTCCTCAAAGGCTTCTATTTTCTAACTTCGGTTTCATCAATCTATATAAGGATTTCTTTATTTAGATAACCTTATCTTCCATCGTCTTTTCCATTTCTTGACAAAGGTAGTTGCCAGAGTGTTTATAATTGATATTCAGATAATAAAGTGGATAGGATGTTTACCATAAAATTAAACAATGGAGTCGCTAAGGTGAGATATCTTCAACCCACACTTTCTCACCTAACATGGGAAATGAAAAACTTTTTCATACCCAAGGAAAAATATTCTAATCCATTCCTCGACAATGGCACTAGAAAGACGTTGTGGCTAAATCTTGCACCATGCAGTAGAAGTGTAGCAGGAGGCAAGGAAAGCTCCCAAGAGAGAGCCTATGGGTTGATTGTAGACCAGTGCCTAAGACATCTTAAATAGAGGGGTGCTTGTAAGTTTATATGTGAGGGGTTGCAGCACTCCAATTGTCACGTAAATAAAAGAAAATAAAATAAGGGGCTTGGTTCAATAAGATTTCAAAGAGGAAGATTTAGGCAAACTCATGGATCTAAATGTTGGGGGGTATTTGGGCAATCTCAAAGAGAAATAACTTCTCCTTCTAGTGGTCGACACACAAAAATGAGACAGCTAAAATTAAAGTTGTACTGATGGTGGAGAAGACAAAAGGAGGGAGAGAAATAGATGCATAAGGTTGTAACAAACAAAATCCTAGGCAACAATGTTACAGTAGAAAGGGGAATTCAATGGATAGGGTTGTAAGCAAGACAAAATCCTAAGCCATGGTTTTCCAATGAGATGAGACAAATTGTTGGGCATGGATTCCCCGTAAGGCATTTTTTGAGGCTTAAAGCCCAATTTTTGACCAAGTCTTTTGTAAAAGCTCTGAATTATAGGCACAGAGCGCGAAGTCATAATAGAGTCACAAGGTTGTCCACACTAGTTTTGTAATGTAATGTCATCAGGATAGACCTACCCATGGTCTGGGGACCATGGGATTGTATAAATAGAGTGAGACTATAAGTTTAATAGGAAAGAGGAGAATAAGAAGTCTAACTGATTGAGTCAAAGTGTAGAGTGTGTCTATGGGTCGTAGATTAGGAGAAAGCTCTGCAGCTAAGTGCGCAGAGGCCTAGTAGTCCACAACTAAGTGCGTGGACCCCTACAGCTTAGTGCGCAGGGCAGGTCAAGTCTGTAACCATTGGGCGAATCAATAAAGAGAAGTTTTGTTATAATTCTGTGTATCTTGTCTTGATTTAATGCATGATTGGATATAATTTGCAGGTATACTATTTATTTACCGTGTGATCTTGTATGAATGTTTTGTATAGCTAATTATTACTTAAGACATTCAAGAAGCAAAGATAATTAACTAATATTGGAATATAAGTAACACCTTGGGTAATAGCACAGAGGACGATGCACAATCCCTAGGTAGGGCTGCGCGAAGGCAGTGTATCAGTCCACGAGGAATGGGAACGTGCGTGAAGCCACCTACATGGAGGAACAAACAATGGACCAGTTGAACTTCTCAGACATCTCCAAGGTGTGGAAACCTGGTTCTAGCACCCTCCCATACTACTTCAGGTGAGACCTCAGTCCATGCTCTGTGGACTTTTTCCGAAAGGGCCAATAGTACTGAGATTTGTTTGGCTAATTAACTCCAAACTTGGGTCAGACCCCAACAAGCCAACAAATGGTTCCATTGATGGGACCGAGATCTGCATAGAGATGCTTGACGTCATATCACTGGAATCCGATAAAGAAAGGAATTGAAGATTGGTTGGACAAAAAAATTCATGAGTTCGTGGCGCAAGAAAACAGGAACCCACGACTATCAAAAGAAGAGTGCTTAGACTACTACTTATACACAGAGATCCACGAAATTTTCTTTGCATCTTTCCCTACTGACCTATATGAGTGGATCGCAAAGCTCGCAGATAGCCAAGGAAGGTGTAAGCTCGACAAACCTATTGTGTGGACTCCAGAATTGGTGCACTAACTAGAAGTGTCAGAAGATAAGATCACGCATGTTGTTGATCACTGGCTCAATCAAATCATAGGAGGATTCATCACCAAGTTTGCGGTAGATACTTCAGTCAGATATAGTGAGGTGGAACGATGCTTCCTCAAAGGACCGCGAGGTAAGTACGTTAAATCTTTGAACACCTAGATTAAAATGCTACTGTGTGAAAAATGGTTTATGCGAATAAATTGATGATTGGGGCTACACGAAGTGGGAAATCCTACAGAAACGAAGGTAGCACAGAACTAGAAACTAGCCCTTGATTTTAGCTCCACAAGGGGGAAAAGAAGAGCTCACGAAGGTCTCACCAAGAAGTGTGGTCAATTTGATAATACAAAGAATTCCGCACATACCACCCCCACCCACACCACTGCCAGTTTCACCATCTTCACCCTTGTCTTCACCCATACCACCTCCGCCACCACTGTGAAGCAATATGGAAAGCACAATAAAGCTACCAGTGTTTAAAGGAGTAGGGAATGAAGATCCGGACATGTTTTGGTTCATGATCAAAGCTGTATGGGAAGCATAGGAAGTCACAGATGACAACATAATGAAGGCAACAATGGTGAGCACTCTACAGGATCACGCACTGACCTGGTACATTAAGCATTCCAATGACAATCCAAATGCAAGAATTGTAGATATCCAAGTTGCGCTAAACAAGGAATTTAGTAGGCCAAATTTAGAGGCGTAGTTGATCATTGGGTTCAAGGAAATCACAATGCTACTAGGCGAGACCCCTTGGGAGTTGGATCAGAGGTTAAAGGGAACAATTCATGAAGCTAACATGACGCTGATAGATGGACAACACCGTGAATGGTTTGTAGCATCCTTAACACTGCATCTATGGAATGTACTGTCACAACAGAGGCTAACCACTCAGGCCGAGGTATTGGAGGTTGCGATGACATTACACGAGACTCTGATACAAGAACCCAAACTGGGAGTTTAGCAGATTCACGCACAGTTGAAAACCTTGTGCATATAAATGCAGAGCTTGGAATAAGATAGGACAAACCGCCCAGAGGTCGGCGATGAGGTATGGTGCGTTAAATCTAAGGGTCAGGGGCATGACAAGGAACAATGCCTGGTGTTCGTGAATTACCTTGTGGGAGTAGGGCCAATGCCATTGAGACCGAAGGCACAAGCAGGACTGAGCACAACGCTTGCACTATGGTGCGTGATTTATCAGATAGGAGGAAAGCATGCTACAACTAACTAGCATCTATTACAAAAGTATATGCAAAATTCACAGCAGCTGTTTTGTAATTCTGTAGATCAGTGGGCCATGATGAGTGCATCTGTATAAGTTATGAGCTAATGATGGATCGAACTCCTACCTACAGAATTCAGGCCGAAACCTAGCCCCTTGATCAAAATGCAGGAAGGGCATGCATTGGATTTCAAGGGCACGGACGAGGCTGAGGTGGAGGGGGACCAAGAGGAGGTCGTGGACAACTGATATGTTACAATTGCAGAGGGGTAGGGCATTATGCCTGCAATTGTAAAAATCCAACACAACCATCATGCTTATATTGTACATTGTTTGATCATTAGACAGAGGACTGTCCCACACTGATAGCAAGGTTGCGCAATAAAGGAGCACTCCAGCCTCCACCGACTCAGAACCTCAAAATGATGAGGTCTGAGCCACGTGAGGAAGACCCTGACGTAAATATTGTGCTTCGGAGTGGAATTAGGACAAGGGATGAAAAAGGCAAGAAACCTGAAGAAAGTACCTAGGTTCGCAATTATCCAATGAAGGAACCAGAATTTGATTTGGAGTGCACTAAATATACCTTCATGGAAGCTAAGAGGAGCTTCATTGATGCCTCCAATTCAGGAATGAAAGACAGGCTGGAGCCTAAAATGGACCCATAAATGCTTACTACATTTTTGGAGACATGCATGAAGCTATTGCGCGATAGCAAGGCTATAAAGGGACTGCAAGAAATCATAAATAGATGTGCAGGGACCGCACAAGGAGAACCACACGTAGTCTGGAAGCTCGAAAAGCACATAACATGAACATGAAGGGAAATGAGATTGACTATGCAAATTGGGGAATATGAGATGGACCAAGTAATTCTGGATCTAGGTTCAGATGTGAATGTCCTGTCGAAGCAGACATGGGAGTGCATGGGAAGGCCTACACTGCAATGGTCTCCTATCCAACTGTGGATGGAGAACTAGAAAAATATGCTACCTATGGGGAGATTGCAGAGAATCATAGTAGATATCAAAGGAGCTAGCGTGCTAGAATATTTCAAACTGATAGAGATTGTTGATGATAGAAATCCCTACCCCACACTACTCGGAATAGATTGGGTCACTGACATGAATGGAGTGATAAATCTAAAGAAGCACAAGACAATTTTTGAGAAAAATTCATTGCGCGTAGTGGTACCTTTAGACCCTGCAGAAGGATCATGCTAATGGAGCCAGTGCATGACTATAATAGTGACGACGATCTGCATTGCATCTACAATATAACTCTGTGGGAGCAAGTGTGGGTAAACCCAAACGCGGATGGCTGAATCTCATGGGACTGCGAAACCTCCTACACCTCAGATTTTGACGAAGAGATAGAACGATGGTAGAACTGGTTACACGAGGTAACCGCGCTCAACTGTAATGTGATGACGAGATTGCTGTGTTGCATAGCGATAGAGGTAAGAGATCTTCCTACGTATGATGGATTAGGTGAGGTGGATGAGTTCCTGAAAAATTTGAATGAGAAGTGCCGGAACAATAGCGCTTTGATGCTCTAAAATGGGTACTACATGCTACGCCCACGAGGTGGTGGGGTACACACCAAAGAAGTTTTGAGGACTGGCATGACTGCAAAATAATTATGCGCACACAGTTTGGGAAACCTCCACTATGGTTAACAGACTAGATTGATGGATGAAACAGCCCTTGCGCCCACCTATCTTGGTGGGTGCAAGCCTCTGGTGAGAAACTTGCACGGATGCACCCAGCCTTCACGGTAGAAGATACGGTTAGTACGCAGGTGCGGGCAAGTTAATGGCACAAACAACCCCTTTGATTGGAACCACGGAGTACGGAAAGACTAGGTGCGCATAAGGATATCCACGCAAAGGCCTTTAACCAAGTATGCGAAGTGATGAACAAGTTCCACAATACAAAGTAGACTGACTAGGACTTGTGCATACCAATGGTTCTATGGGCTTATAGGACCGTGTGCAAGCACCTAACCGTGCAAGCCGTGCAAGCACCTAACCGTGCAAGCCCCTCCAAGGCTTGAGTATCAAGAAACCACTATAAATCCTATAGTACAAGGAAATTTTGGACCACTCATACTAGCACCGGTAGATACAGAGGTTTGCAGAACCCTCACAGAAGAAATCCAACTAGAACTCTAGCCTCAAGGAACTTGAAAAGGAAAGGGTACAATTAAGAAAGAAAAGCGCTCTGGTGGACATGGAAGTCAAGAAGCTGGAAGAAGAAATAAGGGAACAATTCCTTGATAAAAAGACCAGGGTGATAAAACAAGGTGCACATGATCACGCTGACAAGTTTGAGGGCTATTCCCATAGATTGATCAATCTGATGCCTTGGCTTGGACCGCATATTACTAAGAAAATTGAACAGGGTGGCGCACTGTAGAGGATAAGATACGTGGCACCGCCAGTAATGGTGAAAGTTAGCTATTTCCCAGGAAGAATGATGGATGAATGGAGGAAACCATACACAGGTGGTATGACCACTTGACTAGCCGAGGGAAGTACAGTATTAGTGCTACAGGTAGTTGAAAGGAAGCGCGGGATGATAAATTATTCTACCGGGAGCTGTAGGATGTTAGAGCTACACACAGAAGCAAAGAATCACAAGGTCTGCGACCGCGCATGGGGGGCTGTGCTACCATGAGGGTTGGCCAGAAAGTGACCATTGAAGTCATTATTCATGATGGGATGCTCAACTTGAGGCCAAATGGAGTGGGCAATAGTCATTTAAGACGCAATTTATGGGCAAGATTTGGGGAAATCTGCCACCAAGGGAGCGTCAATGAATCGGATTTGGGGGGAACGGTTGAATTCAAATTCAAAAAGTGCTAAAGATTACAAAGGGCTTCCTAGCAAACAACACTTGGTAAATTGCGAATTGAGCTATTGAGTAGAGCCTTGATTTTTGTGAGCCGAGCATTGATTGAGCCCTTGAGTTCACTAGTGCAAGATTCTTAGACAAACACGATGGCAATAGCTAAGGATGTTATGGAGATAATAGGAATGACCAACGAAGAGGCCGTGTAGGCCCTGACTATGGGGGATTCTCCAGAAGGTGTCGGGATTGTGGCAGAAATCCTGAAATCACTGCGCATGCCAAGACCCAAGAAGGAAAAACAAGCAATGATCCCCATACATGTGTCCCCGTGGAACCCATTGCACACCAAGCTGTCAAGACAAGGGGGAAGCCATCACCATTAAAACTGATGAAGAAGAAGAAGACCTGGAGGACCTGATTATCACAGAATATGAGGACGAAGGCATGGAGGTGGAAGCTAAGCCTGCGCATCCCCCTCCAATAACGTTGTCCACTTATGTCCACCTATGGAAAGGAAAGGCTAGAGTGCCCAAGGACTTTCACAAGACCAAGAGCTCCCTCTTGACCTTGCTCCTCCTAGACAACATTATTTTTTAGGGCACGCACCTGGGGTGGGTTCCAAGCTTAAAATTAGAAGATTGGGACCTCGCTGACCACAAGAAGTTCCCTCACCTTGCGACCTCGCACCTCATGAAGCCCAAGCAGAACACCATGGTGGGGGTTACAGATTGGAGCCATGAAAGTGGTTTCCCAGAGTGGAAAAGGTTGGGCTATTGAACCTGCTCTGGGTGCCACATTTCCATTGCACCCCAATAACCATTTTCGTCATGAGGCAGTTGCTCTTTCTGGTGCATGATGGGTGTTTATGGCTAGAGGATCCCATCCCCATCATGGCAAACTTGATTCACCTCATTCCCTAGCTTCCATGGGAAGGATAGGATCCTGCGAACATCTCGGAGGGGAAGAGTAGTGACTTGGCCATCACGGAGGCCATAAGGAAAAAATACAAGCTGGCGAAGAAGAAAAGGGGCTATGCCATATCCAGCATCAGTGACAAATAAGTGAAAGTGCAACCCAAAAAATGGCTAGGAAGGTTATGTGTAAGTGTTGCACAGACGAGGTACCTGCGCCAGTGGTCGCACTAGCTAAGCAGTGCATGGAGGCGGTCCAGTTTAACTAGTCCGAGTTCCTCTGCAAGGAGTTTTTAGAGAATTGTCACGAAGCTCAGGAATAGGGCAAAACATTCCACTATGCATGGCTTCTGCTATCCATAGTGCTCGTGCCAGGAGAATTACCAGAGGATAGTCAATTCCCCACAATTGACAGAGATATGCTGGAGGCCGCGAAGTATGCTTCGCTCTGGGCCACAAAGGATGCCACTAGGATCCGCGACAACAAAATATTTTGGGTGTTCATGCAGATGAACCTCAGAATGGGGATTAACCACAAGCCATGGTTGTCGCCCATTGTCTCCAATAGTCTTAAGAGTTTTGTGGAACTTAAAGTGGACATCCATAGCATTTATATTAGAGTGTGTAAGGACCCGACCAAACAATGGAGGAAGCTACATTTTGTAGCCACATATGATGCCATCTTTAATGTCCTGGAGACATGGCCGTGAGAGTGGCACGCCCCAGACATTGCGGAGACAGAGAAGTTGGTAGCACAAAGGAAGAAAGACGAGGCCAAGCTGCACATCGCATAGTTGGTAGAAAAGAGAAGGGAGGAAGTAGCTGCAGCAGAAGCGCGGGAAGCTGCACAAACAACAACAGAACAAGAAAAGGCCACAGTAGTAGCGACAACATGAGAGGCAGCCGTGAAGGCGCACAAGGGCCAAACGACGCCTTTGCATGGCCAAGAAGTAGAGGAAGTAGAGGAAGAAGAGGGAGGCGAGGACCCACAAACCACGTCAACACAGTTGAAACACCAGCACCTGATCAAGCGGGCAGGGTCATGTAAGAAGGTCAAGGCATCAAAGTTGTCTATTGAACCGATCACCCTAACTTGGTGCATGATCGGTGTTTGTGGCTGAAGGTTCCCATCCCCATCATGGCAGACTTGATTCGTCGTATTTCACAGCTTCCATGCAAAGGATAGGACCCCACGGACATCCTGGAGGGGAAGAGTAGTGACTTGGCCATTGCGGAGGCCATGAAGAAAAAAAACAATCTTGTAAAGAAGAAAAGGGTCTAGGCCATATCCAACATCAGTGAAAAAGCAGTGAAAGTGGCAACCCAAATACTGGCCGGAAAGGTTATGCGCAAGTGCTGCGCAGACGAGGTACTCACGCTGGTGGTCGCACTGGCTGAGCAGTGCATGGAGGGGGTCCAGTTTAACTGGTCCAAGTTCCTCTGGAAGGAGCTTTTAGAGAATTGTCACAAAGCTCAGGAATTGGGAAAAACATTCCACTATGCATGGCTTCTGTTGTCCATAGTGCTCGTGGCAGGAGAATTACCGGAGGATAGTCACCTCTGAGGCTCTCCACGATTTCATGTAGGAGAACCAGATTGTGTTGGGGGCCCTCAAAGCACAGTTGCAGGAATTACAAGCACACCCTCCTCAGGATCGTACCTTATCAACCAGTCTCACAATCGGAACAACAACAACAGAACAGATGTTGCACGTGGATGATGAATACCATAGTGCTACTGGAAGGGGCACTTGTGACAACAAATGAGGCCGATAGGCCTACAGTTAGCGCACTGAAGTGTCTCAGTATTAATATGGCTACACTCCCGTGGGATACTTTATATGTTTTGCAAGATGGGATAACTACAGAGCTGTGAGCTAGGGAGAGCCGTGTACTGCAAGTCCTTAGTGAGTAGAAGATAAATATGGAATAATCGAGCTTGCAACACAATGAATTGGTGTTGCAGAATCAATAGTTGGTATAGGTAATAGATGAAGCTTGCCAAAGTGTCCCAAAGCTGGCCATCCCAGCAGACATACTACCAGAGGCACACACCCATAAATTAGCAGCAGGGGTGTGTGATGCACGGGAGGAAATAACAAAGGTCTAGCTGGAGCTGAAACTTCAGATCACCGAGATTTGGTTAAAGGCATAGCCATCCACCCCTCCAGAAGTCAGAGAACAACGTGCTAGTGCTATCACAATGGGACTAGATGAGATTGGTGGTGCAGTGCGAGACTACACCAACAAGTTGGAAGAATCACTTTAGGTCCTCACAAATATGCAGGAGGACCCCAACATCTAGTGCCTTGAGACAGTGGCACGAGAAATCCAACAGCAGTATGACAGTGTCAAAGTAACTATGCAGATGGTGGTCCTCACTTAGAGGCTTGCTCAGATGCAATAGGTTAAATCGCTGAAAGAGCAGGTGGATGGGGGACGACACAAGGATGCAGTCCTAAAGGCACATGTTCAGCCTTAGATCGACGAGGCCTTCACCATCACAATAGAAATTTAAGGCAAGCTTGCACACATGCAGGGGATGCACACACTGATGCAGAGAAGCACTTCCAACATAGAGGCCTTAGAAAAATGTATGCAGTAGATCCAGCAAGCAAAAACTCAGTGCGCTGCTGACCTTGCCACAATTCAAGAACAGTTGGAGGGACTTCGCACAAAGATCTCCGCATTGACAGAGTGACTTGAGGGTGAGTCATGATGTTTGTGTTGGGGGCCTACTGGGCATGGAATCCCCCTAAGGCATGTTCTGGGGCTTAAAGCCCAAGTTTTGACCAAGTCTTTTGTAAAAGCTCCGGAAATTGCAAGCGCAGAGCGTGAAGCCATAATAGAGTCACTGGGTTGTCCATCCTAGTTTTGTAATGTAATGTCAGCTGGATAGACCTACCCATGGTCTGTGGACCATGGGATTGTATAAATATAGTGAGGCTCTAAGTGTAAGAGGAAAGAGGAGAATAAGAAGTCTAAGTGATTGAGTCAAATTGTAGAGTGTGTCTGTGGGTCGTAGAGTAGGAGAAGGCTCTGCAGCTGAGTGTAGAGAGGCCTAGTAGTCTGCAACTAAGTGCGCGGACCCCTGTAGCTGAGTGCGTAGGGCAGGTCGAGTCTGTAACCATTGAGCATAATAATAAAGAGAAGTTTTTCTATAGTTATGTGTATCTTGTCTTAATTTAATGCATGATTGGATATAATTTGCAAGTATACTGTTTATTTACTACACAATCCTATATGAATGTTTTGTATAGCTAATTATTAATTAAGACATTCAAGAAGGTGAAGATAATTAACTAATATTGGAATATAAGTAAGACCTCAAGTAATAGCGCAGAGCACAATGCACAACCCCTAGGTAGGGATACATGAAGGTAGTGTATCAGGCTGCGAGGAACGGGAAGGTGCATGAAGCCACATGCGCACAGGAAAAAATAGTGGACCAGTCAAGCTTCTCACACATCTATAGGGTCCGAAAACCTAGTTCTAGCACTCTCCATACTACTTTGGGTGAGACCTCAGTCTGTGCTTCGTGGATTGTTTCCGAAAGGGCCAATAGTACTGGGATTTCTTTGGTGAATTAATTCCAAACCTGGGTCAGGCCCCAACAAGCCAACACAAATAGATGAGTAAAGAAGGTTTCACATCAAACATAACATGGGTATCATTCTCTACCAAAGAAGATAGGATAAATCCATGCATTGAAGAGGAACCAACTGTGCTCATTACACTATTTCAAAGAAATAAAAACACAGGTGAAATGAGGTTACTAAGAGGAACTTGTTGCACATTAATCATGCTTGGAATCAACAGGGAAATACCATTGTCCCAAAGGGCCCAATAACCAGTCCATACACTTAGCCATGATACCAGTGAAGTCCCATAAAAGCATATTGAACCAAAATGACAACACTGATTTCAGCCCTCGTGAGTCTGAGAATCCAAAACCTTTTTATTATGTTTCATCCCCTTATTTATAAGAAGAGGGGTAGAGCTTTCAATTACAATCAAAATATCTGAGCCTGAGCCCCAACTCTTGTACTAGACTAGTTGTCTACCTTGTAATACTTTGATACCTATAGATTGAAACAAGGATCGAATCCCTCTTGTGGAAACAAAAAATACAGAAAGTTAGGGAGGAATAGGAGGAAGAATGGAGGAGGGATCCTTTGATGTCTCTGTGCGAGCTCCAAAACAGGCCATGTCTCTGTCGCAGTATTCTTCCCATGTTGCTCGGCCTATTTCTATCTCTTCTACCTTAACTACCTGAGTGACCTGTTCATTGGAGTAGGGAGCAGAGTGGGAAAGGCATGTGCCCAAGCTGTCCGTATCTGTGTAGATGGATGGGGCACCATTTCGTGCCATTTGGTCTTCTTTATTTCCCCCCATACTTCTCTGCAACTGCACCATGCTTCATTAACTATCATAGTTGCTAGCCCATCTGCCCATTTAAAATCTTTGTAATGGCACTCCCAGCACCCCACGGCCGCAAGTCTTTAAATCATTTAAAACAGGCGAAACAGGCAGTACTTTTGATTTCCCCCGTTAGCCTTCTTATTATAGCCCCTGTGTCATGTTATTCAATATGACCAGGATGGGACCAAGGGTTTAGTCTTTGAGCGCATGTTAGGTTCCTTTACCAATAGGAGTCATAATTTTTGAATGATTGAGATTAAAACTGTAATATGTACATAACTTTGCTTTCTACAAATGTTTTCCATATTCAAAAACTCAAAAAAAAATGTAAAGAGGGTATGTCCTAAAAGAAGAATCAAAGGACAAAAAGAATAAAAAGGTAAAAAAAGATGAAAAAATGAACCCCAGTAAAGAAAAAGATCATGAAAGTGTGCAAGTCAAAATTCCACTACTATTTGCTTTTGATGCAGAATAAAAGATTTTGTGTAGCTTGTTACCTTTGCCACAATCCATGGATAGTCAAAATGTTTAAACTTGGCTTTCAATTTTATGCTTAGAGATAGAGAATAAAATCTAACCAAACTGTTTAATCTTGGCAGATAAGTAGATAGGTAGAGTAAATAAAAGGAGCTCAGCTATTTAATCTGAGCCTTTGGATGTAATAAGGTTAGATTTAGATAGATTTCTATTGTAAAAGAAAAGAAAAGTTTTGATAAAAGGTTTTCCAGCTTAAGTGCACCCTAATAAAGAGAAGTAAAAATGGTAGGATGAGTAGGTGGGTAAGTAGAAGAATGGTTGCAGAATTGTGATGATTGTTAGATAAAAGCATGTTGATCACCTTCATCATCAAAGTTCCAAGTATGGATAATAATTGGGCATGTATCAAATCCACAGAGTCAAATTGATTAACCTCCCTCACTCAATACACTTTTTCACTTAACTAATTTCCAAGAAAAGTCTTAAGTACCTAAAATCTTAAGTCAAAGGGGCTTAGAGCATTTCTCTGACTTCTGGAGGGACCAAACCCTTGGCCAAATGACTTATAGACCTTAAGTACAAAAAGACCCCTCATAAACATTTACCCCTCTTCACTCCCCCTCATTCCCCTCATAAAACCCCTTTTCCTAAGGTTTAAACTCTATTTTCCTAAGGGAAGGCAATTACTCCCATGTAAACCCCTTTTCCTAAAAAACCCTAAAAAATTACCTTTTTAGCCTAAGTTACAATGTGTTTATGAAAAGAAAATGAATTAAATACATTACACTTAACAAAAAAAGCCCATTCTCCGCCATATTCATATTAATTTCTAACACTTATATATGTATTAAGTCCAAAAAATAAATATTTAAGCCCTTCCTGTATATATATCAATAAAACCCTTATATTAATACCCCGCCCCAAAAGTTTGAAATATAAACTTTATGAATAAAACGTGACATAATTAATCAATCTGTGGCTAATTACAAGTCAAACCATCCACCAATGAAATCACCCCCAATGCCCTTAATCAACCATAATCCGTGATTAATTAAAACCCATCACTTTTAAACCCTCACGGGGCCTCCCCACTACTGATCGTGCATCCTCATGAATCGACCACCACCCGATCTTCCCCCGTCAAATCTAATAATCCTCGTTGATCTTGCAAGGCCTCCAAAGACCAACCTTTACCTGCCCGATATTGGTGGTTTCCTGTTGGGCCCCAATGCTATGTGGCGCCCGATGAATGGCATCAGATGGCCTCCCCCCAACACTACTAAGCACCCAAAAGCTATGCGAAACAAACCACTTACCGCCTACCTGCTACGCGACAAACCGTCTACTGTTCAGTTCGCGCCATATTTTAAAAGTTTTCCTGTTAAAGTTCAAACCCCAAGAACCCAGGTTTTCTCGCCCTTTGCCCATTCTACTGTGTAAACTTATGAAACCCTTCTACTTCACTTGAAGCCTTTGCTAACCAATTCAAGCATGGTTTACCTCTCGAAATCACTTTGAACTCACTCCATAGACCTATAAAGCTCGATAAATCCATTAATGACCCTCCCTATCAACCCAACATTTTCCTAACAATTTGTTTTGTTTTATAGGTGATCAAAAGACCGCAGCCTTGGATAAACAGTCTTAATGCTAGTCATAAGACCTATTTACTCTGAGATTGTTATCAAATCTATTCAAACAGAGATGGAAAATAAAACATACAGTTAAAAGACAAGCAGAGGAAACATGAAATTAAATGATTTACTGTTGAAATAGACAGTAAAAACCTAAAATATACAATGAAGGTAAAAGGACACAGTAAAGAATAGTCAAAGTGTATCAGGGTTAAAGAGTATCAAATTGAAGACCAAGTCAAGTAAAGTAGCTAGCATGAAGACAAATAGCAGGGAAGACAGTTACAAAGCACACAAATTCATGTCAAAGTGAAAATAGATGAAAAACAGAGCGGTAAAAGTAATCAGTAAAAGTAAACATGGAGGCAGTGAGGATTAAACAGAGATGAAAACACTTTCACCAGAAACAATGAAGTTGATCCAAAGTAAAAGTGAAAAACAGTTAAAAGAAAATTTAAGGTTAAAAGATGAAATCAGAGCAGAAATGGTACATTCTTCAGAAATTTCTTGTTTAAGTCATAGTTTTTTAGAAACTATTGTGACCAATTCAAGATGTATTTTGAGATACTAGATGAGGTTTTTGTTCCTAAAAGGATAATCTACAAAAACCTATCTCACTTTTTACACTGGTATTACCAAAAGGGAGATAAGTGCGTATCTTCATAGCCTAGTTTTTGGACTATGCAAAGTCCTGTTGTTGATGTCCTTTTGCGGAGAATATTGTGAACAACTGGAGATTAATTTTGGGAAACTGAGAGAGGTTTATCTCAATAACATATTTATCTACAATAAAATCTTTCACGTTTTACATATCTATCTCAAATTGAGATATAAAAGTGTATCATTGGACCCTAAGTTTGCAGAATTTCTGGGGCATAATGCACAAAGGAAGGAGGTAGTTAGTGACTTGGAAGCCTCATCATCACTTAAGAGTTGCTATCAAATTCAAATTTCTCTTCTTTGTCACCATAAATCCATAAACATAGTGCCAAATAGATTCATTAGTTTTGAGTGTCCTTTATTTAAGTTCTATTAATGTAAAACAGTTTGAGATATTTGTAAAACCAATCTTGATATTTCTTCAAGATATTTCAGTTTAGAATTAGTATAAATACTTCTTCATTTGAAGTATTTTGGGTGGATTCAAAGACATTTCTGTAGACATTTCATATCAAGCTAAAGAGCTATTGTAATCAAGATTGGATTGGCTTACTGGATCATGCAATAAAGTTAAAGACATTTCACAGGATTCTTGTGCACAATGGAAACCAAATAAGTATTATCTCTTCATGTTTATTACTATTATCTCTTCATGTTTATGAATATTTACATGTTTCTCTATTAAATATGAATGGTAAACAAGGAATGATATTTCAGAATTAGCTTTAATGCTTTCTGTCTTGACTGTTTACTTTCTCACTGTTTTCTACTAAACTATCTTAGTTTGGGAATTCTTAATTGCTCCCTTACTTCCATAGCTTCCCGCACGTTTGGTCCATAGTAATGGATTCTTAGTCACCCTTTGCTATTGGTCATCCTTCTTTTCTTCATACTGATCCCAGTTTAAGGATTCTTCATTTCCATTTTACCCTGGTTATGACTACCTCATCCATTTGGACCTGCAAGTTTGCTTTTTGTTGTGCTAACTTGCCCTATGAACTCCTAATTTAGTGACTGATCTGATTCAGTTAAGCCACTCTTTGATTGACTCCATAGCCCAATGGCTTGAAGGCTTTCTCTGCCCATCTGTTCCTAGAATTCCACCAACCAATCAGAATCAAAACCTTATGAGCACTAAGAACTAGCCTAAAATCCCACGAAAACAAAGTTAAATTATAAAGAGAGAGCCCTCTCTAGACTTAGGTTGGCTAGAACCTAAGTCTAAAAGATTAGGTTTGTGGTTACCTTGGAAATTTCTTTCTTTAACCTTGAGAAAATTCTTGGTGATAACATAGTGGCGACCATACTAGGGAGAACTAACATTTTCTTTATAATTGTTTTACAGGTTTAGATCTGATCTATGATGGTGGACAGTGATCAGACACACAAAGGTTAAAATCATCCACTTGGAAACTCCAAAATCAATTCTACAATGAAGACTTCACTGGAGGAATGAATATGAAAGAATTATGTGAAAAGATCAGGCTTTTAACTTGGATTGTTATCCAAGACATTATGTTCTTTCTCATCAAGAAACTTTTTCAATGTATATAGTATTTTAGAGAAGATCTTATATTAGTTTTTAATTATTTTCCTTTGGAAATTGTAAATATAAAATATTCTTACACATTTGAGCATCATTCTTCTGACTCTTATGATGATCATTTTCCAACCAAGAAGCCTCAAATAATCAAGACTCCACTAGTAAAAGAATCCAAAGTTGTTGAGAACCTATGGTGACTCCATCCTAGCATTAAAGTGTTTTCAAGATGAATTCGAGAATACAACACAAGTATGCTCCTTTGGATAGGTCAAAGGTTCCAGGTTTTCCAAATCCTATGCCCAATGTTGATTGGTAAAAAAATATTCCATTATTTAAGGATGAAACAGGAAATGATGCTGCTTTACATTTATTAAGGTTTCCTATGCACATCCGAAACTTTAAATTTAAATTCCATGAAGATTGTCTTATGAAAATATTTATGGCAAATTTAGAGGAAAAGGCTAGATCTTAGTATGAAAATTTACCAGGCTCTAGCATATGTTATTTAAAGCATTTTCATACTGTATTTCATGACAAATACAAGGAAATTTAATCATCTGTATTGCCAATTCAAAAATGTTGTGACAATTTTGAAAGTCTTATTCAATATATGGAAGATTACTATGATGATGATCAGTTCATGGATTATGAAATATTAGAGGATTTAGAAGAAAATCCTTTCAAAAAGTAGAAGCCTTTCTTGAATTATCTTCTCCCTAGGAAGAAAAAGATGATGTATGTTGTTTAGAGGTGCATGAAGTTTCCCCACAGGAAACAATTCATGCAGCACAACAAACTGATCAGTGTAAATAAGAAATTCAGCTCCTTGAACTGGCCAAAGTAGAAGACAATAGTGAAAATCAACAGCAAACCGGTGATATGGAGATAGAGATGGTAGAGCTTAAAAGTATTGATCCACAAGAGCATCTTTAGCAAGTAGTGGTTTCTTCATAAATTAAAGACCAGTCAAATTTATTTGATGAAAACCATCTCTCAAATTTTCTCTCCTTGGATATAAATAAAATAAGACAACATACTTTAATAGATCATGATCTTTCATCTAAAATTAATGAGAGTTTGCAACTCCCTTGCAAGCTTCTACATGACAAAGATAATCATGATCTTTCATCTAAAATTAATGAGAGTTTGCAACTCCCTTGCAAGCTTCTACATGACAAAGATAATGATAAAGACTTCCCTGTTGTATATGATATGGTTGATGAAGATCAAGAGCATTCAGAGCACTTGGTTACAGTGGATAACAAGGAGGAGAAACAATTAGAGAATCACTTAAATCAAGCAGCAGTTTGGAATGAGGTTTGTTTTCCTATTACAAATCATCCAGAAGATCTTATATGGAAGGATTACCATTATCCTTTGATCAATGTATTGCAGTCATCAGTAGAAGAAGAGTTTTCCAAGTTCATCAATAGAGCTATTAAATCTAGTGGAAAAGTTAAAATACTATTTTCTAAATTTACTTTTCTACCTAGAAAAGTGGAATGCAAACTTCTGTTAAGTATCCATTTACTTGACTGGTTGCATTGGAAATTTGTTATTACTTGATATGGTAGTCTTTTTAATCAGACTAGAGTAGGTAGACGAGTGAAAATAAGCTCAATAGTCTGAGCATAGATCAGATTTCAGTTTGCAGAAAAGGCTACAATTTCAGTTCAAGATTTTCAGTCACAAAGATTATACAACAGAGCATATACATGTGTGGGATTGGCCCAATGGATCAAGCTACTAGTCGATGGTGTTCTTGACATTTCACAAGGAAATGCCATTCCCATGTGGAGCCACTGTTAGGTTCCTATACCAATAGGAGTCATAATATTTGAATGGATGAGATTAAAAATGTAATATGTACATACCTTTGCTTTTTACAAATGTTTTCCATATTCAAAAACTCAAAAAATAAAAAGATGTAAAGAGGGTATGTCCTAAAAGAAAAATCAAAGGACAAAAAGAATAAAAAGTTTTAAAAAGATGAAAAATGAACCCCAAGAAAGAAAAAAGACCATGAAAGTGTGCAAGTCAAAATGCCACTTGTGAAAGTGTGCAACTTGTTACCTTAGCCACAATCCATGGATAGTCAAAATGTTTAAACTTGGCTATTTCATATTTTCAATTTTATGCGTAGAGATAGATAATAAAATTTGACCAAGCTATTTAATCTTGGCAAATAAGTAGAGAGGTAGAGTAAATAAAATGAGCTCAACTGTTTAATCTTAGCACTTGGATGTAATAATGTTAGATTTAGATAGATTTCTATTGTAAAAGAAAATAAAAGTTTTGATAAAGGGTTTTCCAGCTTAAGTGCACCCTAATAAAGAGAAGTAAAAATGGTAGGATGAGTAGGTGGTAAGTAGAAGAATGGTTGCAGAATTGTGATGATTGTTGGATAAAAGCATGTTGATTGCCTTCATGATCAAAGTTCCAAGTATGGATAATAATTGGGCATGTATCAAATCCACAAAGTCGAATTGATTAACCTCCTTCAGTCATTACACTTTTCACTTAACTAATTTCCAAGAAAAGTCTTAAGTACCTAAAATATTAAGTCAAAGGGGCTGAGAGCATTTCTCTAACTTCTGGAGGGACCAGACCCTCAGCCTAATGACTTATAGACTTTAAGTACAAAAAATACCTTCATAAACATTTACCCCTCTTCACTCCCCCTCATTCCCCTCATAAAACCCCTTTTTCTAAGGTTTAAACTCTATTTTCCTAAGGGAAAGCAATTACTCCCATCTAAACCCTTTTTCCTAAAAAAACCCTCAAAAATTACCTTTTTAGCCTAAGTTACAACGTGTTTATGAAAAGAAAATGAGTTAAATACACTACACTTAGCACTAAAAACCCATTCTCTGCCATGTTCATATTAATTTCTAACACTTATATATGTATTAAATGCCAAAAAGAAATATAAACCCTTCCCATATATATATCAATAAAACCCTTATATTAATAACCCACCCTGAAAGTTTGAAATATAGGCCTTATGAATAAAACCCGACATAATTAATCAATCTGTTGTTAATTAGAAGTCAAACCATCCGCCAGTGAAATCACCCCTAATGACCTTAATCCACCATAATCTGTGATAAATTAAAACCTGCCGTTTTTAAACCCTCACCAGGCCCCCGCACTACCGTTCGTGTATCTTCATCAACCGACCACTACCCGATCTTCCCCCGTCAAATCTAACGATTATCATCGATTTGACAAGCCCTTCGAAGACCAACCTTTACCCGCCCGATATGGGTGGTTTCCTGTTGGGCCCTAATGCTACGTGGCGCTCAATAAATGGCATTGGGCGACCTCCCCCCAATACCACCAAGCACCCAAAAGTTGTGGGAAACAAACCGCTTACCGCACGCCCACTACACAACAAACCATCTACTGTTCAGTTCGTGCCATATTTTAAAAGTTTTCCCGTTAAAGTTCAAACCCCAAGAACCTAGGTTTTCTCGCCCTTTGCCCATTCTACTATGTAATCTTATGAAACCCTTCTGCTCCACCTAAAGCCTCTGCTAACCAATTCAAGCATGGTTGACCTCCCGAAATCACTTTGGACTCACTCCATAGACCTATAAAGCTTGATAAATCCATTAATGACCCTCCCTGTCAACCCAACATTTTCCTAACAGTTTGTTTTGTTTTACAGGCAATCAAAAGACTACAGCCTTGGATAAACAGTTTTAATATTAGTCATAAGACCTCTTCAGTTTTTACATATCTATCTTGGATTGAGATATACAAGCATATCATTGGACCCTAAGTTTGCAGAATTTCTGGGGCAAAATGTACAAAGGAATGAGGCAGTTAGTGACTTGGAAGCCTCATCATCACTTAAGAGTTGCTATCAAATTAGAATTTCTCTTCTTTGTCACAAAAAATCCATAAATATAGTGCCAAATAGATTCATTAGTTTTGAGTGTCCTTTATTTAAGTTCTATTAATGTAAAATAGTTTGAGATATTTGTAAAATTAATCTTGATATTTCTTCAAGATATTTCAGTTTAGAATTAGTATAAATACTTCTTCATTTGAAGTATTTTGGGTGGATTCAAAGACATTTCTGTAGACATTTCATATCAAGCTAAAGAGCTATTGTAATCAAGATTGGATTGGCTTGCTGGATCATGCAATAAAGTTAAAGACATTTCACAGGATTCTTGTGCACAGTGGAAATCAAATAAGTATTATCTCTTCATGGATATTAATATTATCTCTTCATGTTTATGAATATTCACATGTTTCTCTATTAAATCTGAATGGTAAATAAGGAATGATATTTCAGAATTAGCTTTAATGCTCTCTGTATTGACTGTTTACTTTCTCACTGTTTTCTACTAAACTATTTTAGTTTGGGAATTCTTAATTGCTCCCTTACTTCTGTAGTTTCACCCCCGTTTGGTCCATAACAAAGGATTCTTAGTTTCCCTTTGCTACTAATCATCCTTCTTTTCTTCATCTTGATCCCAATTTAAGGATTCTTCATTTCCCTTTTACCCTGGTTAGGACTACCTCATCCATTTGGACCTGCAAATTTGCTTTTTGTTGTGCTAGCCTGCCCTGTGAACTCCTACTTTAGCAATTGATCTGATTCAGTTAAGCCACTCTTTGATTGACTCCATAGCCCAATGGCTTGAAGGCTTTCTTTGCCCATCTGTTCCCAGAATTCCACCAACCAATCAAAATCAAAACCTTATGAGCACTAAGAACTAGCCTAAAATCCCACCAAAACAAAGTTAAATTATAAAGAGAGAGCCCTCTCTAGACTTAGGTTGGCTAGAACCTGAGTCTAAAATATTAGGTTTGTGGTTACCTCGGAAATTTCTTTCTTTAACCTTGAGAAAATTCTGAGTGATAACAGCACCAAGGCTTCAAAAAACAGCGTTGGGGGGGGGGGGGCTTTTCCCTTTATAACTTGAATTTCCTCCAATTTCCTCTTACACCGCATTTGACAATCTCCCGAATGTGAAAAATTTATGAAATGTGGCTTATGAAATATCGCATCCATGGCCTTTTCCTTTGTTATTGAAAATCCCGCATATCAACGCTTCAACTATTTTCTACTCTACTCTATGCTCTTTCTTTGGCATGGGCTAACAGTCCAAATGTGAGGTCTTTATAGACCCTTCTCGAGTCATTTATCGCTTCGAGGGGAGGAGTCCTGCATATCACAATCATAACTGGGAAGGAGAAGGTCCCTTACCTTTTTCTTTGGAGCAGGCTGATATTCTAGACGTGATGTCCTTATAGACCCCGCCATAATACTTTATTGCATCCGAAAGGGAAGTCTCAGATATCACAATCACACTGCACCATTTCTCAAGCCTTTACCTCTTAACCAATGCAATCATTAATCGATGATAAACCTGCTGATGCCATCATAGCCACATCACCCGCTAACATCATCACTGCCACATGTCACCCTTTGAGTGGTGACATGTGGCACCCAAAAATAGCCCCATAGGACCCCTGAAAATGTCAAAAACGAGTGACACATGTTCTCTACCACTTCATCTTCCATATTGTTAGGACCTAAATCTAGCTTAGGCTGAGAAAGGCAGGTCTAAGGTAACATCAAACCACGCTTATCCTGGTAGCTAGCCCTACCAGGTCAGGAGAGGGTTCTCTCCTTGTCAATCTCAGGAAAATATGGCAAATGAGGCTTGAGATGACTGATGTAAAGACTAATTTTAGGTGAGGTATATGCTCAGAAAATTTTGATTGAATTTGATGTTGGTTTGCTGGCTCAAACGTGAAAGGCAGTTTTGGGTCTAGGGAATGGACATAGTCTTGTAGAGATCTCTATGGGGCGAGGTAGGCAAATGGTTTGGTACTTTGAAATATGTGAGATGGAGAGTTTTAAGGCTGGTGAGGAGTTGGAGAGGGTGTGAAAGTCTCAAGGATCCTCTTCAAATAGTTGAAAACATAAATAACTAAACAAACCTAGGGTAGAGCACTGCAAACATCAATGAATTCTACCTTTATCCTTGTTTCATTTAGTTAAGATGAACAGAGAGAGATGATGGCATACATAAACACATGCAAACTTGCATTACAAAAGGAAAAACAATGCCAAATCAATTTGCCACAAGAATCCTATAAAGCGCTGCAAATCCTGGTCTATTCCTTTGCCAAACTGCAGAGATGAATGTACAATGATGCTCAAAGCATTCACAAGAGTCCAAACTTTGCTAATGATTGAAAAACAAGTAGATATAGGAAATAAACAACTCATCCTACCCTTTAAAGGTCGAGCTCATAATTTTAGGAGATGTTCCAACAAAGTCTAAACTAAGAACTAAAAAGTAGGCAATGGAACAGGGTGCCTCTAAAAACTAGGGCACTAATTCATTCAGTTGCAAACTACCTTTTCATGGATGAATCTACCTCTATGAGTGAAAATTTAGCATAATTACATCAAAATCAATCAAGTCACATTAAATTACATCATGAGTTTGACTATTAGAAAGAGAAAATTCAAACTGTGAGGAAACTAGATGAAAAATAGAGTTTTTTGGCCAAAATGAGCAAATTTCCTCCTATGCGCCGCGCTGATTTCCCTATGCGTAGTGCCTTTTTGCAGCTGATTTTGGAGGCCTTCCTACACAGCAAATTTTCTCTAAGTGGGCTTGGTGGAAAGGTATACCTATCTAATTTCTAGAACGAGTGGAATTTCTGAATTTGGCCTCAATTTTCCCCTCCAAAACTGAGTTCTCCCAACACTGCTTCCTGTGTGTCCAAAAAGGGGTAGAAAGGTCATTTTTGAGGTGTTTTTGACCTTTTTGGAAGCTTAAAACCTATCAAAATTTCTTGGCCATTTGAGGGCATTCATATTTTTCCATGACAAATCCAAAAATGCTGAGTTCTCCTCAAAAGGAGGTCTCTAGCAAAAGCGCGGGCCAAGTGGCACGGCGCATCAGGCAGAAAAACCTGTTTTTTTAGGCCAAAAATTTCAAAATTGCAAAAAGTGTCCCAAATTTCTTGAAATTTGGGCTGAGTGTTCCTCATCAAGTGCTTTGTTGGGCTAAGGAAGCCTCAACTGAGATCTAGATTCTATCTTGCTCTTTTCACTTCCTCAATGCTTTCTTCAACTTGGCCTTCAAAATCATGATTCTTGCTTTACTCACCTTGTTTCTCACCAGGTAGTGGTAGGCCATGTGCCTCAACATATTTTTCTCTCTGTTGGCCTTCTCTAGCATCTTTTCCAAGTGCATGTTTGTCACCTCGAGCCAAGATCTATGATCAGCTTGAATTTCCCTTTCAAGTGTTGTTAATTTGGTTTTCCTCTGCTTGGCAGCTTGTCGGTTTTTCTTTATGTTTTTGAGCTCCATGGATGAGTGGGACTGATGAGGGGAGGATTTGATGCTAGCTATAGGGTTTTCAGGAATGAAAGAGTTTAGGGAATAACATTTAAGGATTAGGGATATTTGATTAGGGTTTGGGATAGTGGGATTAAGGATTTAGGGGAATATGGAAAGGGTAAATATAAATGAAAACGGAGGGAGAAAATGAAGTGATGGAGTGAGGGAATGAGTGAGTGGGATTTAGCAGAAAAAAATGTGATTTATAAACCATATGCAATGTTTTTTATCAAAATGCAAGGAACTAGGGTTTCAATATTTCCCTATTAAATCACCAAGAAGACTAAGACAAACTCATGAATTGAGCATATTGGAGTGTGAACTTACTTGGGCAATGAGGAATTTACAATTTTGGGAGCTTTGGACGAAGATTTGAATGATTTTAGGCCTAGAAGTCCTGTGTGCAATGCTACCTCAATGCGTCGTGCCCGTTATAAAAATACATTGTAAATCACTGCCCAATGTGCCGCGCTGGCTCAATGCGACGCGCTCTAACCCATGTGTGTCGTGCATTTTGCAGGAGACATTTGGAGGCCTTTCCAGTGTCCAAATTAGGCACAGAATATCTCGTTGGAATATTATTGAGTCTAATTTCAAACACAACTTGAATTTTTCAATTGGGAGTTCATTTGTTCTATCAAAAGTCAAATATCCCAAGACTGGTCAAAATGTGCAAAATGAAGCTACCTAAAGGCAGAGTGCTGCTACAGTCAATGTTTGAAGGTCTTTGTGAACTCCAAATTGAGCTCATGATAGCTCATTGGAAATATCTTTGTGTCTAGTTATCATTTGACTCATCAAGAAATTCATTTGGCCAACCAAGCTAGGAGAAATCTTGATTTTCTGAAGGTCACTTCAGAGGTGCATCAATTCTCCTAAGGCAACTGTATTTTTGACATTTCTCTAAAACCATGACACCTGTGTAAAAAGTGAAGGAGGTTTTTCTTCCTTGGCCTATTGTGGACAAAATTCTCTCTAATTTTTCCCAAATTCATATTTTCTTTCTCAAAAACATCATTGGAGTA
The DNA here is from genome assembly GCA_031772625.1 of Pinus tabuliformis. NCBI lineage: Eukaryota > Viridiplantae > Streptophyta > Pinopsida > Pinales > Pinaceae > Pinus > Pinus tabuliformis. The sequence continues at coordinate 489,376,320 of CM062818.1, forward strand.
AAACCTATCCCGATGTGTGGAACAGGGGATTTGTCGAAATGAAGTGAAATGAAGGGGATAGGGGCTTCTAAATTCTTGAGAAAATTTTGGGAAGTAGGGAGGGATGTTAGGAAGGAGGGGAATGTGGAATTTCAAAGATTGAGTGAGGGGAAGGGGTGCAAAAGGGAAAAACGCGGGCCTAGCCTAGAAAATTGTCAAGTTGTAGCAAAAGACTAGGGTTTGTGCAAAAATGAGGAATTTGAGGGATATCAATGATGGGAAGTGTTTAATAAGGTACATTAAGGATAGGGGAAAGTGTATGGACATTAGAATATAATTTTTGTTGATGATTTGACCATCCAAGAGACATTACCTTCAAAACCCTAGGAGAGGGAAATGAACCTTACCTAGGCACAACTGAAGCATGAACAAGGTGTAAAATGACCCATTGGAACCTGACATGATGATGACAACCCTCTAAATGATGGTACACTCAACTGAATGGTGACATGGACTTACATTTGGACAACTTTGAAAGGAGTGAAAAAAAACCCTAGACCTAATACCTAGTGACCAAATTTTGCTTGAAGACTCACTGAAATGACAAAATTTGACCTTGACACCTTAAAATCACTTTGTAAGAGCATGTTTGATCATTGGAGGAAGGATTCAAAGACTGACACTAACAAATACTCGCCACGTTATTTCTGACATCAGCTTCCATATCACCTCAGTGAACCAATCCAAGGCCGCCACATAGTCCCCTAGAGGAGAGAGAAAGAGGCCCGTCGAGCGCTGTTTTTCCATGCTTTCCTTTGTATTTAAAAATCAGCCCTCCCCAGTGATTTTGGTCCATATTGAAATATCGAAAATTTCTTATAGTTTCAGACTTATGACCATGTCAATTTGCCGATCACCGATGCCACACAGAAGAGAGAAGAGGCGCAGCCCGACCATAGTTTTTCGATGAATTTCATTTGTTAATGGTTTTCTCGGCCCCCAACATTTTTACCTTATACTGCAGCATCGGCCCCCGCAAGGTCTTTTAAGTTTAGAACTTGCCGATCTATGAGACTATGGAACCTGCAGGACTACAGCAACTACAGGGAACAACGAGACTGTGGGAATATGTGGGATTGTAGGAATCTACGGGATGCAGGATATTGCCACGTGGAGGAGAGAGAAGGAGGGCGGCCCGCTCCTCCTTTGTTGATCTTTTCTTTGTAAACATTTTTTAGCCTGACCCAAAACTTTAATACTGCATTGCAATATTGACCCCCGCAAGGTTTTGGAGTGTCGGCCCATTATTCCGCTAGTGTGCCGATAATGCGGGACTACAAGATTGACTATGTCTGGGGCCCCCTGGCTACCGATATGAAAAAATCTCTGTGACCAGACCCACCGACTGCTGATATGCGATATGCTATGTGCCGGACCCATCGACTGTTGATATGCGATATCGATGATGAGCCTCTTAGGTCCTGATTGTGATTTTTCCGCCATACTTAACCATTTTTGTCAATCATATGGGCCTTTTAGGAGTAATCTTCAACATGCTCTAACTTTTGATCTATAAACCCCTTTTTGGACTTCTATATACCACCGGAAAGCATTTTCTGAGAACTATGCAATGGAGAGGGTCTGATCTGGCTATGATAGCTTCTTTGGCCATACAATTAGCATAAAACTTCACTGGTATTGGGCATTTGAAGCAAATAGTGACTAAAAATGCAATGAGTGACAGCAAATATATTGTGCAATGAAGGAAATATTCAGTAGTTATAGTTTTGTACGCAGTTTTTTCTTCAAAAATAGCGCGTACATATGCGGATCAGATTTTGGGTAGTAAAGTATAGATTCTTCATTATGGAAAGATTTGTACATAGGTATTCTTCTTGAAAGGTACATACATATGTTGAATTGTTTTATAAGGGTCACATACATATGTTAGGGTTTTCTATATATGATGTGTGATTAGTATTTTTATGTTTGTTGTTGTCTTTCAATGAAGTCTTCCATGATAATCTATCTTTGACAATGTTGATTGAGGTTGATCTGATTATGTTATGAAATGTTGAATAGTAATTATGTTGCTATGAGATGATATGTATTTGGATTAGATATTTGTGACAAGGTCAGTATGTGTTTCAGTGAATGATTTCAGTACTGTAGTGATTGAGTTTCAAGGTTCATTATTTTGAGATATGTACGTGGGTTATCTGAAGAGAATGTGCATATATACATACGTACGTCTCATAATAATTGTGTATATATTCTAACATAAGGTTGTCCATTGCATGTAGTGTCAAGATCTATTTTATGTGATGAACAATAGATGTTCTGACATTCTGATGAAGAGTATACATTGAATTGAAATGATCTAGCTTCTTTGAATTTTTGGGGTTTGGTATTTGGTTTAGTGATTAAGTTGATTGAATGATTTGATACAGTGTTGATTTGAGTATTATTGTCTGATATTTGGAATGGATCTAGTTTGAACTATTCTGAAAAGTGATCCACCAAGAATAGAAAATAAGGTGGTTGTAGCTCCCTTCTAATAGAAGCTAGAAAACAAGAGAAAGTTGTAGCCTTCTACCGGTGTGTGTATGAATACAGGTATGATTCTGTGCTAGGACAACTATTGTAATAAATTTCTCTTGATAATAAAAGAAGAAGAAAAATAGGACAACAACGATGGTTTTTTCCCACATTGGGTTTCCACCTAAAAATAATGGTCTTTATGTGTTGCTTGTGTGAGATGACTTATTTTGTTCTTACTACACATGATTACTGTTTAATTAATTTTTATTGAAGTACTAATATACTAGTTCAAGTTAAAAAAATGATGAATTAAGTGAAATAGTTAGTGAACTGGATATACGTTATTTGTCTTCATCAAAATTGCGTACATATGTAGGTTTACTTCATACTAGTCATGTACAAATATCTGAATAAGGAAAAAAAATAAGTAGTTTAAAATACTGAGTCACCCCCCCTCTTAGTATTTTTCTAGCAATTGGTATCAGACCAGGTCCTTCAGAAGAATCTTGATTGCTTGAAGAAATATTCATCAAGATGAGCAACCAAGAAGGATCAACGTCTATTAGACTACCATTTTTTAATGGATCTATTACATAGTATTCTGTCACACCTCCTGTTCACTTCTTGTCCCACATCACAAAATGCGAAAATATTGACAACTCTGAAGTGTACTCATCATGAAACATATATTGAAACATCCCTGAAGAATGGAATAAAAATTTCCCTAAGTCAATTCTGGAGAAAGTTTACTAAAACCCTAAATTTTAGGACCATCGCTCTTTGCTCCACTACTTGCTCGTGCTGATGGCAGGCTTCATTTCTTTGACCTCACACTACCATCATGAGTTTTGATATGAAAACCCGCATTGAACCTCTTATGGAAGGTTTTCTCAAAATGGGGGAGAAACTTCGTATGCAGGAAACTTTGAGAAACAATGCGTTGGATGTTGTTAGGTAGAGATATGGTCAAGCTCTCTCATTTTTAGCTCTTGATCCTACCTTTAAGGGTCGTCCCCTTGAGATGTGGACCTTCCTCCCTCTTTTGTGTATCTGTACTCCCTCTCCCTTCCTCCCTCATTTCTATATTGAGATTATGCCTAAATGTTGCTCGTCTAACTTGGAGAAGGACTGCTTGAAGAGTCTTGGCTTGGACTTATACATCCACCAAAAGGAGGTCTCCAACATCAAGGCAATGGTTTTATGTTTCCTTTTTTTATTCATTAATATATACATCTCATGTTCACTTTCCGTAAATGTCTAAATATTTATGCATTTAGCTTGATACTCCTTGATCTATCAAATAGTTTATTTTTGATATATACTATGTATTCTCTTGTATCTTGAATTGTCTTTTAATATATTTTGCATGTACTCGAATGTAAGGAACAAGAAAGGAGCTAGCTTGGAAGCTAAGGGATCGAAGGCATCACTAAAGGATTGAGAAATTAGCATCAAAGCAAGGTAGGTTTCTCTCTCTCTCTGCATTTTTAAACATAATCTAGGAAAGTCTATATTAGTTTGCTCAATTTGTTACTAGAGCCACCCATTGGGCTAGAGAGATCACCTTTGTTTGCAAAGGGGATTTATCTTCACAACAAAATAAAAAATCCATTGGGGAATCTATAGCCTCTTCACTCTATTTTTCGATCTAATGTCCTAATTAGTTTGACCGACCATTGAGTTCTTAGTTTGTTTGGGCCCTTATAGGTCTACACATTGACTGATTATTTCCTTGAATTGTTGAGTCTCGATTGCTTTTTGAAATCTTTTTTATTTTTCCCATATTCCTTGCCCAACTCATTTTTTACCTGTATAGTCGCACTTCCTTCGTGCATTTCCTTAAAACAATCACATTGAACCCCGTTTCAGCATGAGTTTGGCTATGACAATCACGTTGATCTCAGAATTTGTGAAAAAATAGGGTTTCTCTCTTAGAATCCAATGTGTCTTGGCCCCTGATGTATTTTTCCTGTCCTTTGTGATTGAATTTACCAGTGTTTTGCGTGGTTATCTTCGTTAATTAGCAAATTTTGCCTCTTTGGATTTCAAGTGCTTGGAGTGAAATTGGATTGAATTCTAGGGTTTTTAGGTCATTTGATTGTCACTTGTTGCTTGTTCGTGTCACAGAGATTTTGGTTTTCTGATTGATTGAATCTTGTTTTCTGTGGAAATCATTCAAAACATCAATTTTCATTGGTTTTAGCTTGTCTTTTACAAAGTTTCTTTTCTATTGCATTAGGTCATCTTGCATTTGGAAACCATATTTGTTTTCCATCAAGCATAGATTACATTGTTTGATTTACAAGCTAAAAAGAGTGCATCCTTTATTTGTTCAAAAGAGAAAAAGTGAAAGGTATTTTCATTTAGATTCTTTTGAATTCGATTTGGTGTTGCTTTGGGTGGTGCATTATTTGGATTACAACATTTGGATCAAATTTTCATTTTTCTTTAGTTGATGCTTTAGTTTCATTAGAGAATTCAAAAACCAAAGAAAGTACATCATTTATATAAGTGCAGCTTAGTAAAAGTTATGATCATTTTGCTTTCGAAAAGTTACATTTAGGACAATGAAAAGTGAAGATCAATTTTATTTTTGAGCATTACATTTTGGAAATAAAAATTGAAAGTTAGTGGAAGGCATGTTGTTTGACGCATTTTGTTTGATGCATTATTGATTGAAATTTCTTCCCTTTATTAGTCTAGCTTTCATCGACGTAGAAAAAATTATTTTTTTCATAAAGTTGCATCTCAGGGATTCGGGTGACATCGTTTTGAGCCCAAAATTGAAACATAATTCAAGATAAACATTAAAATTTGCTCAATCAACCTAAGGATCATTTGGAATTTAATTCAAACATTTAGAGGTCTAGGCTAGTGACATTTTTTGGTATCTATAAACCTAGTAGTTGTTGTTATTTTCCATCATTGTATCCTAGGGGGAAGTCCTATTCAACATACAGAAGTATATAGGATCCTTCTCTAGTACTCTCGGGTATATTGGAGGCACTACACGTATGGCAATTATATGGGAACTCTCTCATCGAACTATTATATATTAGACAACACTAACATGGACTTGTGCTCCACATATTGTCACGTAGATATTGGGAGAACCCACTAGGTTTCTATCCTTTAGCCATAGGTAACCGAGTCATATGCCTTTTAAACATGATACAATGATCACAACATTGTTGGAGATTGTTCATCGTACATTAAGTCCTTGGTTTCAGCTAAGGTGTATATTACGGTTCATAGATACTTGGTAAACCCTCTTGCCTAGATTTCCCTTTTTGGTCCATTTTTTGTTTTTAAGTTCTAAAATTTACTTCCCACAATAACATTTCTTACCCATGTAGTCCTCCCCTTGGCCTCATTATTCCTTATTAATGGTAAATTTTAATTGAACCTAAAATAAATCACCTCCTTTCCTTTTGTTCTTGAGAAAAAGGTCATTGTGGAAAAACTGTCGAGTTCCCCTTACATATCCCCTTCACAGTCTGACATTGAGGGATCATCACAAGGAGTCCACCCTGAGATTCTAGAGTCACTTGAAGGTCAAGGTTTTAAACTTGGAATTATCTCGAGTATTCAACCCCTTGCTTCTCATCCCCCACCTCAAGAGTCATTGTCATCATCTCAAGAATCTGACCCAGAAAGTCCTGAGGTTCCTCAACTATTTTTGTTTTTTCCCCCAAATCTACTTTACGATCATTTGATAATATCTCCTCAATGACCATATAGTCCATTTGATAATCCCGACGTACCTTTGGAACTTTATCCTCATTCATCGTGAACACCTTCTCACCAACTATCACCACCCATGAGAAGGTAAGATTCTAACCTCTCCTTGTGATCTTCCTCTGCAAGTCTTAGCCACTCAAAATTTAGGTATTGATGATGAATCTAAATATCACTTTCCACCTAAAGGCTTTCCATATGAGTCTTCTGCTCATATGGGGAGTATACCAACTCCACCACCTGAAAGTAGTGAACCTTTATTCTCACCAGGTTATACCTATCTTGGTCATTTATTTTAGGTACTCCAAGCACACCTTCACTTTATCATCATTCAATATGGTCATCTGGCATTATACCTACCTCTGGCCCATTTGTTTCAAACATGGCTTTCAGAATTCTTGTTCAAACTGTGGTTTCTTCTATTCTTGTTCAACCTATAGTCATAGTTTGGACAATTAATGTCCCTATAGGTTCTTCAACACATATTTTTAACTCTATAATGGTTACACCTCCTCCTTTGAGTGGAAAATATGTACCGCCCCCTGGGGGAAACCACCTCCTCCATATATACCTCATGTTTATGGTGGTACCAATGTGAGTGGATCCCAAACTCACATAATAGGAGCAAGTTAAGTTGTTGGTAGTATTCCTTCTAGATCTAGTCAAACTCCTTATCAGTAACCTCTTTTGACTCAAATACCTTACCAACAACCATACCCTCCATATGGTTGACAACAACCTCCAAATCCACCTTTCAATTAACAGGAAGGATCCCACATGTAGTTTGGTCCTAATCCCTCATTTGGGTCATCTAGTTAGTTTCCATCTACTTCTGGAACTTATCCTTTAGGAGCTCGTAATTCTTTACAGCAAGGAACATATCAAATCCCACAACGAACCTATTAGCAACATCGAACTTTTGTACAACAAGGACCTTACATGCAACAAGGATCTTATCAACAACCTTTATAGTAGCAAGGGCAACCATTGCAGCAGTAGGGTCAACCATTGCAGTAGCAAGGGCAACCTTTGTACCAACAAGGTCAACCATTGTAGCAGTAAGGGAAACCATTGCAGCAACAAAGTCAACCGTTGTATCAACAAGGTCAACCATTGGATCAACAAACCTATGCTCAATACTCCCCACAGGTTGTCTATCCCCCTATTGTTCTCAACGGCCTCTATTGGGTCAATATCCAAATTTTCCTTGTTAGAAACCACCTCTGTGGGAACAAACTCAACATTTCTATGGTATAAATTCCTCCAGTAGGGGGGCATCTCAAAATCCCTATGGTCAAAATTCACCACTATGGGGGCAAAATCAATAACAAAAAGGTTGGAATCCTCAATCTGGACCTTATCAAAGGCCTTTCATGCATTTTAATCCCCAATTGTCATTCTTAGCAACTTTCAAGTTACTAGATGTGGCAAGGATCACAACTAACCCAATACTTCATTCACCATATTGGCCTCCATTACCTACCAAAATTCCTAGAGATTTTCAAAAACTCAAATGGAAGTCTAGAGAAGACACCCAAGCTCATTTCATGACCTATCACTTATGGTGTTCATCTAACTCTTGGGTCGACGACTCCGTTCGATTGCAACTTTTCCAATGAATCGTAACTGTTGTTGCTGCCACATGGTAGATCGAGTTACATCGAGGCACCTTTCAAGATTTCAAGAATTTGGCTATGGCTTTTCTTACTCACTTCCAACTACCAATTCGGTATGAAACTGGTACCCATCTCCTAATGTCCTTGAAATAGAATACTTCTACCCACATCTCTGATCACATCCATGAATGGAGACATCGGCATCACATTATTAAGTTCAAAATCCCTGATGAGCTTTTAACAATGAATGGTTTACTAAGTCATTCGTTAACCAAATCACCAAGAACATTGTTATGGGTGGCTATGTGACTGAAGAACAAGCCATCGATCGTGCTCAGTATCTAGATTTGGTATATTCACAATCTGGAATGCTTTATGATCTCTTACCTGATGCTCCATGACCTTCAACTGATCTGGCATCTTCTAAACCTGTGGAGACACCACCCGTTGATGGTATTATTGGGTTAGTAGCTCAAAATTCTAGTAATACTTCTTCTCCTTCTACGAAGTGGAAATATACTCTGGCTACAACAACTTTCCCTCCTTCGAATACTCCCAAAATTCCTAGTAAAAATTTCGAGGTGAATGTTATCCAATCTACCACAGCAGACAAAGCCTCTAAAGGAAAAAATAAGGGCAAAGGTAAGGATAAATCTGATACCCAAAAATAGGATAATCCTAAACCACTTGCTAATGATGCATCCAAATGCAAGCCAAAATATCCTTGTCTTATATGTGATGAAGATCATTATACCAAGGATTATCCCCACTGTGCTAAGGTTAGTCATCTATTAAAAGGAACCCCAGGGACACCAACTTTGTTGAAAGAACCTTTTTTGTCACATTAGACTTTACTGGTAGATAAACCTCAATCCTATACGTCTTCAGGTTCTCAATTTTTCATGAGTGGAAGGACACCTATCTCTATTGCTACTCAATCAAAATATTATCAGACTCCTACCAAACTAGTTGTGGAAAATGATGTCACTACTACACCTTATACTTCCACTCTGCCCAGTTCTAGTCCTCTTCATATTGAATGACCTAGTAATGATTCCATTTTCCAATTGCCTCCCAAAGGTGTTCTTCAGAAGTCATCATATAATCCAAATGCGCAAGTTTCTCAACATTATAATATTGTGGAATATTTAGCTCAAGCGCCTTCGCTGATGTTAGCTTTGGAAGTCCTCTAGACTTATCCATCACAAAGAAAGGCATTACTCTCCTCCATAGGAGGGATTGATCTTATGGATTTGAATTTGATTACATTTGACCTCTAGAACCACGTTCCTCATCTCTCACATTAACTTTCCTTCTTGATACAAGTTATTGTCAAGGGGAAGACTATTCACAGGACTATTATTGATTAAGGTGCTTCTACTTGCACCATGACCCTTTCGTGTTGGAAATATATTGAATCTCCACCTCCGAACCAATCCCCTAATACCTTAGAAGCCCTCGATGGTAGAGGCTCACGTCCCTATGGTATTCTCAATGACTTGCTGATATCATTGGAAGGAAAAACTATTAACCTGGAAGTAGAAGTTGTCGATGCCAACCTGAATTACAATGTTCTACTTGGTCGTAGTTGGGCCCATGAATTTTTTTGTGTGGTTTCCACTTTATTCTATGTGCTCCATTTTCCTCATCAAGGGAAAATAGTCAATGTCAATCAGCTTGCCTTTTTCTCTTTCAACTCCTCAAATGGTAATGTGTCGTATCTTGGGAACAATGATTTTCCTAATGAGAGTGTTGAGGTGGGTCTTTTCAAAGACTCTTCCCTTATGGGAACTTTTTCCCTTCCACCTTCAAACAGCACTTCAATTAACATGAGCCCGACTTGCCATGATCCTTGGGTCATTCCTTGTCTCGATCAAATTGACAATTTTGGTGATGTGATGCCACTTAGCCCCATAGAGAAAGAATATCAAGTTGTCGTTTCGGCTTTTGTGGAAACTTCTGAAATTCATGATCATTCTAGTATGAGTGTAGACACATATTTGCAATCTCCCTGGCTCATTTCTTGGGATTCTCCATATACTTTGAATGAGACATTTCCGACTAACGAGAGTATCACATAAGTTACGTCTCTCAAGGAAACTATGTGGAATGATGCCCATTATTGTTCTTGATTTCTCCCAATCCTTAATAAGATTTCTTGATTGTCTAGAAACCCTTGTTTCCAATATACCAACTCATCCACTTCGGACATCTATTTTGTTTTACAAAGTGTTGTCTGAAGGAAACACGGGGAACATTTCAACTACAATTCCCATTGACATCTATGTCAAACAAGGGATTGTCAAAAATATCCATATTGAGGTTTCTTGTTCTCCAGATGACATCAAGATTTACACTACCCTCTTCAAAAGAATTTGTGATGTCTTTGCTTGGTCATACAAAGAGGAGCCTGACATAGATTGAGTATAGTAGTGCACAATATTCCTACTTATCTAAATGTGAAGCTTGTACGTCAGTGCCTTCATTCCATGCACCCTAGAAAGGCAGTTACCATAAAGGAAGAAGATGAAAAACTTCTTAAAGATTGTTTCATTTATCCTATTCCATTGATAGATTGGGTCTCTAATATTGTTCCTATGACTAAGAAATAAGAAACTATCCGCTTTTGTGTTGATTATTGTGATATCAATCGGGCATGTCCTAAAGATAATTATCTGACTCCCTCTATAGATCAAATCATCAATGAATGCGTTAGGAGCAAGATTTTTTTTCCTTTAAGGACAGTTTTTCTAGATACAACCAAAATAACATTCTTCCCACTGATCAACATAAAACTACTTTCATTTGTCCTTGGGGAACCTTTGCTTACAAAAAACTGCCTTTTCTTCTAAAGAATGCTAGCACTAACTTCCAATGAGCGATATCTTATACCTTTCATTATATTAATGATATTGTTCAATCTTATCTCGATGACTTACCAACACATTCTACTAAGTGTCATGACCATCCTAATCACCTTCAATAGATCTTTCTTGGCTGCCAAAACTATAATATTCATTTGAATCTGCATAAGCGTGTCTTTTGCATTGAATATGTTCATCTATTAGAGTTTGTCGTATCCAATGAAGGCATCTAGATCGATCTCCTTAACATGGATGCCATCATGAATTTTCCCCCTCCACCTTTTTTACATAATTTGCAGTGTTTACAAGGGAAAGCAAATTTTCTTCATAGTTTTGTCCCAAATTATGCTAAGATTACCAAGGGATTTACTTGCTTGTTAAAGAAAGGGATCCCATTCATTTGGGATGAAGTCACTAAAAAATCCTTTGATGCATTGAAAAATCCCCTCATTAGTGCTCCTTTACTGCATCCCCCAAATTATCACCACGATTATTTCTTGTACTTGGCCATTGCTAATAGTACTATTGTTATGGTACTTGTTAAGGATGATGATGATGGAGATGAACACATGATTTATTACCATGTCAAGAAATTTTCTTTAGTAGCTATTCACATTGTTCAACACTTTCGACACTATATTCTCTTACGCCAAACCACTATGATTTCTGATTGTAACCGCATGACATACATTCTGACTCGTCAGTTGCTGGGGGGGAAGTATTATAAATGTATTTTTAACTTACAAGAATTCGATTTGGAATTTGTTTAAGCTAAATCGAAGAAATCACTAGTTTTTGCCAAATTAATTTGTGACCTTCCTTTTTCAACCATGTCTATTACATCCAATGAGCTAATTCTTGATGAAACTCTCTTCCTAATTAATATTGTCAATCCATGGTATGGATATATCAATACCTATCTCCAGACCCAAACCTTTCAACCAGAGTTATGCAACTCTTAACGTCGATGCAGCTAACATCAGTCTCAACCATACCAAATTATTTGGGATACTTTATACCATGTTGGTGCTGATTCAATCCTTTGTCAATGTTTAATTCTTAAAGAATATGAGAGAGTATTAAATGATTGTCACTCTTAGGCCTATGGTAGTCAAATGTCGGGATATGGTACGGCTTAAAAAATCCTTCTCGCCATTATTTCTTGCCTTCGATATTGAAAGAATCCATTTTAGTAGTCCAAAAATGTCATGCTTTGAAAATTTATAACTACAAACAGTGCACCCTACCCACACCCTTACACCTAGTTAGTACCATCAGATCCTTTTCCAAATGAGGTATTTATTTCTTGACCTATAACCCGAGCTCGATCAGGGGCATGGTTATATGATCATCATCATCGATTATATTACTAAATGGGCCTAGGCGCTGCCCACATATGATTCCAAAGATAAAACTACAGCTTAATTTCTTTTTAATCATGTCATAGCTCGATTTGGTGTCCCTCAAGCCATCATAACTAATCACGGATCTCATTTTCAAAATTATATGATGAAAGAGCTTACTGCTTAGTTGGTTCTGCATCACGACAGCTCAACTACTCATTATCCACAAGCCAACGGCCAAGTTGAGGTAGTTAACAAATTATTGGTTACAATGCTTCAACGTATTGTTGGGACGCATAAATGGAATTGGCACCTTATCCTATTTTAAGCTCTGTGGGCATACTGAACTGCAACTAAGACAACAACTGTATTTACACCATTTTAGTTAGTGTATGGTCTAGAGGCAACACTTTCGATTGAATGCAAGATTCCTTCATTGAAACTAGCTGTCAAATTACTCCTTGGCACTTCGTCGAAGGAACAATCACTTTACCTCGAAAGACTAGATGAAACTCACTGTATTGCTGCATTAGTGATTAAAGCTCAAAAGAAATGAGTTAAATCACAATACCATAAAAATGTTACTCCTCGTGTTTTTGCTGAAGGTGACTTGGTCTTGTTATATCATTAAGCCAATGATAAATTGGGAGCTGGGAAATTTGAATCATTGTCACATGGGCCTTACATTGTTAAAGGAGTATTACATAAATGTGCCTATGAGTTGGTTGACTATTAAGGAAATCAGTTGGCTAAGCCCTGAAACGGGCTTTACCTCAAGAAGTATTATGCATGATTTCATGTAAATACTTTGTACATTAGTGTGTTATTCATTAGTGTGCAGTTTGGTTTTGGTGTGTTTGTTTGCTTTTGCAAACATGTTTTCCTCTACTTACCATGTGTTCTACTTGGTTTGTAGATGTCATCAAACCTTTATGTTGGTTTCACTGATGGAGCTTGTCATAGTACACAAAATTTATCTTCTACTGTATGGGAAATCTATGACCCTAATGGCGAGTTAGTGAATTTATAAGGCATACTTTTAGGTTGTAGTAGTATTAACATTTCCTAATATAGTGTGGTTATTAAGCTTTTGTTAGAAGCCATTGCTCTTTGCAATAGGGAGTTAGTAGTTAATCTTGATTCACAAATCATTGTACTACAACTTAACAAAAAATATTCAGTTACAAACCCTCAAATTTTGAGAATGTATTTGCGAGTTCATCTTTTGGAACGAGACTTTTATTATATCACTTATCAACATATTTCGAGACATTTGAACACATTAACAGATACATTGGCTAATTATGTATTAGATAGACATCTATGACATACGTAAAATGGAAAACCATCACATAGTGAACATAACAGGAAAACATGTATATATATATATATATATATATATATATATATATATATATATATATAGATATATATATATAAAGAGTGTTTGCAAAATATTTATTACATCAAAACTGTATTCTAAGACACATGGCTTCTCAAGCCTACATAAATGCGGAAAATAAAGACTATAGATATCTATTCACCCACATGGTGATCATGATAGCATAACACAAATCTAATGACTCAGTCTAGTCACTAACGCAGTCTAGCAGGTACCATTGCAGTATGTCTATGATATCACAGTGGCACCTCATCAATTGATGCATATTCTAGAATGCCCCTTCTCAAGACTTCCATATTGCGTTCCACCTCAATGATTGGGTATGCTCCCTCCTCATAGCGATAATCCTCTATCTAGCATGTTGCTTGCCTGGCTATTGGATAAACCCCTAGAGGTCTCTCTGGTTCAACATCTGCAAAAATCACAACTATAAAATCTCAGTACACATATAAAAAAAATTAAAAACTTTAAAAACCTTAAAAACTAGCTTTTACCTGCGTTAGTCCACTGTGCGCTTAGTGGAAGTGGAAGACTGGGATCTCTTAGGAAATACATGATAGTGTATGCCTAATCATCTATCATGATTAGCTTTTGTCACAACCATCCAAAAAATGTTGGGGGAAAAGGCATCCATTAACCACCTCCATGCCAAGGCATCAACTCACCCCACCTCATCAACGATGAATCTCTGGGCATTGGTGCATCCACTTTTATCCACTAATATCAAAAAAATGGCACATGTTCCAAGAAGAACGTCACTAAGATCGATCCAAAAATAATTGTTTAAGCTTTCCTAACTTGTACTTCTTAATTTATCTCTTCATATTGACCAACAAACCCTCACACTAGTTGAAAACCATGGGACTTAAATAATCAATGGCACGGTACTAGAAATGAGACTTTGTTGCTTCATGCAACCCCTTAGCCCTAGCTATTCAGACCATAGTATGAAGGATTTTTCATAGTGGGAGATTACTGATGGTATTAATATCTTTCTTCCCACTCTAGGTTTTTTGAGTGCCTGGACAATTTCTCGCAATCAACATACATGTGCTCTCCCCTCTAGTGCAAGAACTAGACAACTAAATCTATTGTCCCTTTCTAGACAAACCAATAATGAAATAAATGTCCACGAAATATATTTCGAGTTCTTGGTCCCCAATCATGAATAGTTGGCAATCCACATCCCACCAACTAATGAAATGCTACAATAACTCTACTTGGCTCATAATCCCATGAATCTGGAAGAATTTCAGCAAGGTTCCACAATCTCTAAGAGCATTAATGCAATTTGGGTCCTAGGCTGCTTGATGATCTTCGAATTTGTGTTCTCTTTCTTTCCATTTGATCACCATTTTTGGTTGATTAACCTATAAAACATCCATCAAGTAACATTTCATGAGTTTCTATGGAATAAAATCCAAAAATAAAGCATTCAATGTGGAGGATTTTCCAAAACAATCATAGCTTTGCGCCATCATAACTATTTATATATTTTTCCGCACTTCTAGCGTACTGCCATAGTTGGAAGTAGGGTGAGCAGTGCATGTCTGATGGGTAAAACCCACGTTGGTCACCCTAGACATAATTTTTTGCTAAACCCTCCATGTAGCCTAGTCTATTGATGAAATACATAAAAATACAACGAAATTGAAGGGAAGATACAAATCTCTTATCTGCAGCGAACGACTCGACGAAAGGTGTCCAAGATTCATTGTACTCTATGCCTAAAGATCAAGGTAAAATAGGGTAAAAATTCTCTCTGATTTGAAAAATACTAAAATGGTGAAAATGATTTACTTTTTTGAGCTTTTATAAGTTTTAAAATGACATTTTTACCAAATTAGGGCATATTTCACTTATATTTTAATATTTTTCATTGACAATGCTAATGTATGTTTCACTTGTGCAACAACAGGTCATGGAACATGGTGACAATGATTAATTTTGATTGATTCAATGGGTTTTATTCTATCACTTTTTCGGACTCGTAAAAAATAAATGAAAAAGAAACCTCTTGGAGTCATCTTTAAGCTCTTTTCTGACTCTCGAAACATGAAAATATCGTCGAGTACTTGTTGTTTCGAACTCGTTAAAGTAAATGAAATTATGTCTACTCAGTGTAAGTTTAACCCTTCTCCGAACTGAGATAGAATATTGTACGAAAATGGAGTACCTTAGTCAAACATGGCTAAGATGTTCTCTTGGATATTATTTTCTACCTTTTCATATTCAAGAGATGATTCATGAAAAGGGACCTTTGGAGTTTTCTTTTTCTCCTCTTTTTTAAACTCTCTAAACATGAAAAAGATGTTGAGTTTCACATTCATCAGACTTGAAAAACTTAAACAATGTAGGACTTGTCATCACGATGAAATCGATTTTCTCCTTCTTGGGACTCGTTAAACTTACTAGGATGGATTCATCCAAAGGATGATCTTATATGGAAAGCATATGCAATCCCCTTGAAGCTTGCAATAAAAAATAATGGGGTACTCACTAGAAATAGTTGGGGGAAATTAAAGCTAATATATTTTGTATTTTGTGTATTTAAGGCAGTGCGTCACTCTTGAACATGACACTTATCTATTTCTCATTTTGGGTTTAGGACATCCTCGATTTGTCACTTGCCTTCCTGGTTTTGGGAAATCTAGTTTGCCTATCATTTGATTATACTTCTTTGTCATCATGACCTTTGATCCCATATTGAGTCAAATTTTTCCGAACTCTGGAGTCATGTCATAAATATGTTCAAGAGAAGTCCTATGTGTAGTTTTTACCACTTATACACTTCTCGACCTTTCTACCACAGTCCTGAATCACACTTACCTACTCTACTATATCATTTGTTTCATGTCGATGATGTCGGATACATTATGGCCCTCATTCAACAGATCACTTCATGTCGACTTCAGCTCATTATCCAGGAAGATGATCTAGAAACTCCCTTCCAATACCTTGGAGTTTGTATGTCTCAATGGCAAGTTCTTAGCATTCAATGACAAGTTTACATCATTAGCCTTCGATTGAATGATTTTGTGATTGTTCGAATTCAGCTTCATATTTCACACTCATGGCTCGTACTGATTGTACCTTGAGATCCATTATCATTATTGGTGGTTTGTTTTGCGCATGTTAATGGTTTACATCATTGAACATAATCAGGTGGTTTTCTATCATGTTCGACTTTGACACATCTATTCACTTGCTAGAATTCGTACATTGATTGGATTGGGAAAGAGCTCAAGACCCTGGATTTTGTTTGATAAAATCTAGGCTGCATGGAGTTGTGAGTTATTCATGATTGTACACATGATTATACGGATGGTTATGACCACACCGTGAGTCCATATATATGGTCCTTTCTATTCGGATGGTTGTGTCCATATCGTGGATTCATGCAGGTGATCCCTTCTATTAGGATGGTTGCACCTATACCGTGAATTCATGCACGTGATCCCTTCTATCTAGATGGTTGCACCCATACTGTGAATTCATGTATAATTAGGAATGTTTGTATCATAGATGTCAGATATGTATATGTATATAATTTATTTGAAAGTCTCTTGATGTTGTTTTTCCAGTCCTTTCCTTGACTTGTAAAGCATTTCACCCATCACTACCTATTCTTCCTTCATGCTTTATAGTGCATCTGTTACACAATATTTTGTCACAATTTTCGTTCACTTCCTGTTACACATCCCGAAGTGCCAAAATATTTTCAACTATGAAGTGTACTCATCATGAAACATATACTGAAACATCCCTGAAGAATGGAAGAAAAATCGCCCTGAGTCAATTCTGACAAAGGTTCACTGAAACACTAAATTTCAGGACCAACGCTCCTTTCTCCACTAATTTCCTATGCTGATGGAAGGCTATAGTTATTTGACCTCACATTGAAAACATGGGCTTTCATATCAAAACCCATGTTGAACCTCTTCTCGCAGGTTTTCTCAAAATGGAGGAGAAGCTTGGTATGCTGGAAAGTTTGAGAAACAACGAGTTGAATGTTGTCGGGTATAGATATGGCCGAGCTTTGTCAGTTGGAGCTATTTATCCTACCTTTAAGGGCCTTACCCTTGACATGTGGACCTTACTCTCTCTTTTTTGGATCTTTAACTCCCTCTCCCTTCCTAAAAATCAAATCCCCTCCATTCCCAAATGGTTGGTCATTGATTGCCTACATTCTTATACTGAGGTTATGCCTAAATCTTGCCCATCTATCTTGAAGAAGGAGTTCTTGAAGATTCTTGGCTTGGACATGGACATCCACCAAAAGGAGGTCTCCAATGTCAAGGAAATGGTTTTATGCTTCTTATTTTTATTCATTAATATACACATCTGATGTTCACTTTCCATAAATGTCTAAATATTTATGCATTTAGCTTGATACTCCTTGATCTATCAAGTACTTTATGTTTGACATATACTATGTATGCTCTTGTATCTATTATTTCATTTTGATCAATTTCATAGGTACTCAGATGTAAGGAACAAGAAAGGAGAAAGCCTGGAAGCAACGGGATTGAAGCCATCACCAAAGAATTGAGCAATTAACATCAATGTGAGGTAGGTTTCTCTCTATCTCTGCATATTTAAACATAATATAGGAAAGTAGGCATTATTTTTCTCAGTTTGTTACTAGACCCACTCATTAGGCTAGAGAGATCACCTTTGTCCACAGAGGGGATTTCTTTTCACAATAGGATCCAATCTAGTTTTCTATAAATTCAAAAAAAAGAGCTTACCTACTGTTAGAGTCGGTCTTTACATCCCTCCGTCAAAGATCATTTCTCTTCTTGCATTTCATTTTTAGGTGTCTTGCTTGATTCACTCAGTTGCATTCTGCTAGGAGCATGCCATAAATCTGACAGAAGGGTCTTGTCATTCATTACCCCTCATGCCTTATCCATGCTGGCTTAGGTCTGTTCATCAAAATCAAGTTTTCATGTCTTTTGATCAGCAAGAGTTATTTGCAGTCACTAGGTCTAGGGTTTCACAAATTGTGTCTTCACAATATCCAATAAAGCCAGCAGGCCAGAGGGAGGTTCTTAAAAAAATTTCATTCAGAGATTTTCATCATCATATGGATGGATTATGACTCTTCTTCAAAACTCTGTTTTGAAGAAAAGTCGACATTTCATTTTTGTAAATTTTTAAAAGTTTTTTCAGTTGTTGAATTCTTTAGATGCAGCCCTGGTTGCCTTTGCCAAATTCTATGTCAGCTATCCCTACAAAAAATAACCGAAATATTCATCATTAAAGCTAAAATTAAAGAGGAAACAAAAAGACAGAGTTTGTATTACTTGTGAAAAAGTGCCAAAGTGTAAACATTACAAAAATGGGCTTGAGAAAAGAAAAATCAAAATCCAAGGCTATATGAGAGATTTTCCAATTTGAGAAATTCATTTGCAGGCCAAGAAGCAAAGAGTAAACTATTCAAAGCAAGTTTGGTGCATAAGAGTGGAATTGGGTGAAGCCGGGTCAGCGCGGCGCATAGAGCAAGTGGCACGGTGCATTGGAGAGGTGTGGCGGACTGGGAGGAGAAACCCAGTGTAAATTTCCTCAAGCGCGGCGCACTGGGACGGTGTGGCATGTTGGGTATGTGGCACGACGCATACAGTCCAAAGCCCGAAAATGTTTGAAATTTCTGCAAATTGCCATTTATTTGCATGGATTTTCCAGGTAGGGTCGACATCTTGATGTTTCATCCATTTTTGTGCTGAGTGATGGTGGTTTATGGATGCTAATGATTGAAACAAAAATCCAAACCCTACTTCAACGTGCCTCAAAAGAAATTGTTGTGGTTTCCACAATGCACTATTTTGCTACCAAAGTCACTCCTCCTTCCCATTCCTCCCTTGTTTTTGTCATTCGATAATTTTCTACCCCCCTAAGCTCATTAATTCCTTCTCCTAAATGCTCTGTCCCAAATTCTCCAATCTCACACCTCAAACCCTACACAACAATTCCTAACCCTATACATCAAATCCTACATCAAATCCCTCAAAACCCTCCTACATTTCCCTAATCCCTATAGTCCCAATAGTCCCTAATCCCTTACTACTTTCCCTCTTCCTAACAGTCCTTTGTTTCATTTGTTTCCCCTTGGTGGCAGAATTTGAACACATCACTAAAAGAGCAGTTCAGCACAGTTTTCCTACACCAACATCTTTTTCTCCAAGGCAGTTTGAAAAACAGCAGTCATGGCATCTGAGCATTCATCGGATTATGAAATGGAAACCCAAAGTGACTCCCCCATGGAGGAACATGCACCCCAGAGGCCTCATAGAGGAGGTAGACATATCAGAGAAGAACCAGTCACCCTCACTGAATTACAGGCCTGCCCTCTTGCCATGTTTTGTTTCCAGCATCAGTCATGCTATGAGTTTTGTCAAAAGGTGGCTAATGTTCAATTTCATCATGAGTTGGCTCATCTATTTGTGCTGCATTTACATGGAGATCAAGCTACCTTAGCCAGTGTCACCTTCACACTTACACCAGAATCTGTCTCACTAGAAACCGACATACCAAACATTTGGGAACCATGGACCAAGAGGAAGAATATTGATCAGCAGCATTATGAGCCATACATTAAAACTGGTTTCTTGAGGCAGCTCAAGAGAGTGTTTCCATTCCAATATCTGAAAGATGAATATGCTCCACTAATGAAATTGATCATGAAATATTTCAGCTATGAGGGACGGTTCTCTCGTCTATATGCTTATCACATCAGGTTGCTCCTGCATCTCACCAGGGTATGTATGATGAGCATTCCATATTTCATTTGCCGGAACATTGAGAGGATGACCACACTTGTGTAGCACAAAACCCCTCAGCAGCAACTTAACAGTGTTTATCATTTTGCTCCTATTAAGATTTTGGTGGTTCATCAACTTGGATTACAGGGCATCACTTGGGATGATTTCATCTCTCGTGACTTCTTCAGAGCTTCACAGGGATTATCAGAGGTCAAGCATGAGACAGGTGGACCTTCTCATCAGTATGAGCACCACAAGACTGCTAGTGTGCCGGTATTCATCACATATCAGAGGCACTAGACATTTGTTTGCAGTAGCGAAGCGAGTGTTATCTCCACCCGAGGTGGAAGGGGCCTCGCTTCCTCCATCAACATCATAGGTACAGGACAAAGGCAAGAGGCCAATTCAGGATGAGGGGCCTTCAAGTGAACAAGAGACCGACCTCATTCTCATTCATGATGATGATACAGATACGGGCCCACAAAGTGCCAAACTTAGGGAGATCATCCAGCAGCAACAAACAAATATCCAAGCCTTATCAATTGACTTGGAGAGAGCTAAGTGGATTATCAAATAATTGGAGTAGAGGAATAAATAGCTTGAAGATCAGCAAGCAATCATGGAGTTACAAAACATCCGTGAGAATCATCAAGCTCCACAAAGGAGAAGAATTGAGCTCACGTCATTAGAGCAAGAGATTAATGAGGATCGGGAGTTTAATCTCGAGAGAATCAACATCCACTTGGAGAGACTATTGGACAAGGCCTATAAGGACCATGCATTGCTAAGACACATGGCTTTCCACTACATGGCACGAAACAAGGTCTGCAAGGCACGAATTAGGAATTTAAAGGCAAAACTAAAGAAGGCAATAAGGAAGCAAAAGAGGCAAAGGGAGCTTGATCGTCTTTAGATATTGGCTGAAGCCTCTTTAGCCTAGCATGACACTTAATGAAGAAGCTCCAGCCCAAATTTCAAGAAATTTGGGGCATTTTTGGCATTTTGACAAATTTTGGCACAAAAAACAGGGTTTTTCTCCCTATGCGTCGCGCCACGTGGCGCGCGCTTTTGCTAGGGAGCTCCAAATTGCAAAAAGTTTACATCATTGGATTTGGCATGAAAAATCATGACTGCTGGTGCATGGCCAAGAATTTTGGGCAAGTTTTGAGTCCTCAAGAGGTCAAAAACACTCACAAAATGACCTCTCTGCCCCTATTTTGACACACAGGAAGCAGTCCTGGGAGATTGTAGTTTTGGAGGGGAAAATGACATCCAAATTGAAAAATTCCACTTGGGTTGGAAATTAGACAGGTAGGGCTTTCCAATGAGCTATATTGGGATCAATTTTGACTTCAGGAAGTGCCTCAAATGCAGCCTCAAAGTGGCGTGATGCATAGAGGATTTGGCGCGGCGCATAGAGGATTTTTCCTCAGTTTTTCACCTTCCAGCTCAGAAATTCGGCCAGTTTAACTAGTTTTGCTTTTTGATGTAATTTTTGATCTATCTTGATGTAATTGGATAAACATGATGTAATTTTGGCACTTATTTACTTGTTCTAGAAGATTCATTCACTAAAAAGTGAAAATTTAATGAATGAATCAGTGTCCTACCTTATAGAGGCAAGTTGTTTTGATTGCCTAGATTTTAGTGCTTTGTTTAGAATTGGTTAAAACTGCTCCTAGAATGATGAGATCGACCCCTAGAGGCAAGGAAATGGGTTGGGCTAGTCTGTATCATGTAATTCCTAAGTCATTTTCAAGGTTGGACACTAGGGATTGCTTTGGCATATCATTGTACATCTATCTCTGCATTTTTGGCTAAGAAAAGACTAGGGTTTTGCAGCACTGTTTGGGATCCATGTGGATTTATGTTTTGATGGTGTTCTTCTCTAAGAAATTGTAAGTTCATTAGTGTTATGTGTATCATTTTCCTATCTCTTCTTCTGAATTTGAACAAATGAGTGATTAAGGTAGAATCCATTAACTGCTATGCTCTGCCTTTGAATTTGTTTAAATTTCCATGTTTTCATCTATTTAAGGAGAGTTGTAGAGACTCTCTTGCTCTCCTTATCTCTTCACCAGTCTGATCTATCCATTCACTCACTTTAAATCATCAAAACGATTGCCTTCCTTGCTCCAATCAGAACTCTGCAGAAACTGTGCCTCATCCCCGAGCCCAATTTTCCTTTCCCTATTTTCAGCACAAAACCCCCAAAAACTCAAATCAAACCCTTGTACTTCATACCTAGCCTAAAATTAGCTTTTATTTCAGTCATCTCGAGCCCCATTGCTTGTCTTTTGCCGAGATCGACCCAGAGAGAGCCCTCTCCTATCCTCGTAGGGCTAGCTACGAGGCTAAGCGTGATTTGATGTGGACCTAGACCCTTGCCTTTCCAGCCTGCGGCAAATCTAGGCTCTAACATAGTGGCGACCATATTGGGGAAGAAAATGATTTGCTTTTTGATGTCATTTTTTTTATAAGCTACAGACGGAGCCTGAAGTTATGCCAGGTAGCCTTCGAAACACTTTTGCTTTGCATTAGCACAAGTAGATAAATGCTACTTCAGTCAATCTCTGGTCTAGCTTCTAATCATGACAGTTGACCTGAAAATCGCCCCAGTACATTTGAGAATTCTAAGCTTTTGGATGATAAGTTTAGAATTTGAAAGACTGAACAAGTTGTTTATGTCCCTTTGATTTCTTGAAAATAACATGCTAGCTTCAAAGAGATATACTAGAGCTAATCCAGATCCAAATCCTCCCCCTTTTTATGAAAATCCCAATCTGATTTCAAGAATTGTTCGTCAAGAGAGCTCTGTGACTCCCGTGTTTAAATCTTGTTCATGTCCTGCAATTTTTAAGTATCTTGAAGAGCTTGATTTTGATGAAAAGTTTGAATTGTCATTGTTTGAAACCAAATCCGAAAGTGCTCTTGGTTCTATAGTTCCAAATCCTGACTTTGCTGCAGCTCTTGAAGTTGAAAGAAACAATAAATCAATTGAGAATTTTATCTTGAAGCACCTCCAAAGTGAAATTCACGCTTCAAATATCACTGATTTCCTAGAAGCTGCATCTGCATCCCTTGGATCTTCCGTAACGGCATCCACCTCCAAAATTCCTACTGAACCTCCCTTCATTCCCACCCTTCCCCCGCAGCCTACTATTTCTGATCAAAAGTATGTTGTAAATTCACCTCCATCTACTCCTTCTACATCCAAAATTGCTTCACTCCCGCATACACCTCCTCATACACCTCATGCATCACCCCCAACATCTCCAAGGCTGATTGCAAATCCATCAAGAGAAATCGTTGCTCAGTTTGCACCTCTTGCGCTGCCTCAAGTTTTGGGTGACATGCCCACAAATTATCAGAGTAAAATTCCTTTGTTTGATGGCACTCCTCAAAGTACCACGGCTCAGCAACATGTGGACAAGATGACGGATTTCTTTGAGCTTCATGAGATTGATGCGGAAAACGTGACCATGAGATTATTCGTGCAAACTTTTGCGGGTGAGGTGAGAAAATGGTTCAGAGCTTTGACAGCTAGAAGTATTCCCACATTAGAAGAGATACAAAGACAATTCTTGGATCACTGGGAAGTCAAGAAAGATCCTCTTCAGATCACTTCTGAATATACCAAGATCAAGCGGAATGCTGGTGAGTCCGTGCAAGACTATTGTACTAGATTCAATGCGGTTTATAATGCAATTCCTGATGATTTAAGGCCAACTAGAAAGTTAGATTTGCTAAAGTTCCCAGATGGTTTTGATCCAGACATGGCTTAACAATTAAGAGAGAGAGATCCAGCTACCTTAAAAGAAATGCAGAAAATCTTCATTAGCGTTGAGGCAAATTTGAATGACAAGAGAGCTAGATTGAAAACCGAACAGAGAGTTTTAATAAAGGAAGAAGATTCTACCTCAAATCAGGTGCTCCGCAAGGTAGAAAATATGATTGAAAGGTTAACACTTGATAATTCTAAACTGCAGATCCGGAATCCTAATTTCCGTGGACAGTAGCAACCTCAATTCAAGATCAAACAGCGTGAGCAGCGAGCACAAGAAACAGCATCACAACAGCAGCAAGTAAAGACACCTCTTCAGTAGAATTTTGTTGGTCTCGAATCTGATGATGAAGACCATGTAATAGGAGAAGAAAATCACTTCTTTACTCCTAATGATATGCCCACCTTTATCACTGAAGATGATGAGTATGCAGAAAGTTCAGCTGTACAGTAGGATGCAGATTTTATCTTGGCGAATGACACAGCTCTTGAAGAGGAGTCGAATGAGTATCAGAGAGGGTATATGCATGCCTTGTCCACCCAGCAGCATTAGTATTCATTAAGAAACATAAATGTCCCCATCAATCCAATCCAGAAGAGAAAGGAAGGTCTAGCATCTAAGAATGAGCCACCTGTTGCACCAAATAAAGGAAAAGAAGTTGTTGATCCTATGCCTAACAAATCTCCACCAGCAAATGAAAGAGTCAATCAGCCAATTGTATCGAAAGATAAAGATGAGAAGAAAGAGGTTCTAGCCAAAGAGGTAGAGAAGACTTCTACTTTTAGTTTAGAAAATGAAATTTCTAAATTGAAGGCATCCATTCCCTTGACTAAACTGATGAGGAACAACAGTTATAGAGGTCAGGTTTCCAAAATTTTGAACTTTGATCCAATGTCTGATATGGTGAGTGTGAAAGATGATCAACCTGAACTGATTTTTGGACCAGCATTGAATGGTGAGTCTCTGGATAGTGATGTGCCTCCTTTTTATATCAGTTTGAGAGTGCATGAGTTTGTGTTGCATAATGCTATGTTTGATTCCGGCGCCTCCCACAATCTTATGCCAAAGGCTATCATGGAGAAGTTGGGTTTGGACATCACTAGGAAATACCATGATCTTTATTCATTTGATTCCAGTAGGGTGAGATGTATTGGGCTTATTAAAGACTTGGTGGTCAGTTTGGATCAGATTCCGGCAAAAAACATTTTGATGGATGTGGTGGTGGCGGATATACCTCCTAGATTTGGAATGCTTCTTTCCAGATCTTGGGGAGCAAAGATTAAGGGAACTATGCAGCTTGATTTCTCCTATACAACGATTCCTGTGTTTGGCCAAATGAGAAAACTTTATCAGGAGCAGAAAATGAAATACATGATTACAAGCAAGGAGAAACCAATTAATCATTCGATTAATTATGTACATACAGATTTAGAGTCTTTTGTTTTGTATTCAGATAGTTTCAATGAGATTCATAGTCAGTTAGTTGCAGCAGATGATATTCCAGAAATAGTAGAGAATTTTAGAGAAGTTTTGAAGAAAGAAAGTCAAGAACAGGACAATACCATTCAGCAAGCAGTAAAAATACAGCAAATAGAGTTTCAACACTTGGAAGAAGAGGAAGATGGCCTGTGGACCATGGATTCCGATGGAGCAGTGGGAAATGATGGTGCTGGAATTCGAATTTCGGTACGCAATCCTTTTTCTGCTCCAGACAAAGTTCCTAGTAATGTGCGGGTATGTTCTTATAAACTTGCTTTTGATTGCTCAAACAATGAGGCTGAGTATGAGGCTTTGATTGCTGGCCTAAAAATCCTAAGAAAGTTGGATTCTAAGAGGATTTCTATATATGGCGACTCTGAATTGGTGATTAAGCAAGTTAAAGGTAAATATCAAGCAAAACATCCTCGGATGCGGGCATACCGGAATGCTGTTCTAGACATCTTGAAGCTGTTTTCTAATTATACCTTGACGTGTGTGCCTCGCATTCAAAATAGTATTGCTGATGCACTTGCTAAGGCAGCAAGTAATTTGAAGATTCCTATGAACTCAAGTAATAAATTTGAAATCCATGTGAAACACTGTCTGACTGTCCCGGACAATCAGAGATATTGACAAGTTTTCCAAGATGATGAGGAGATTGATGATTTTCTGCAAAACGAAGGTAAGTTCAAAGATACCTCAATTGATGTAGAACATGATGATGGTAAAGATGATGTGCAAATCAATCAAATGTAAGTGTTGCAGCGCAAGGATAATGTGATTCCTAAAGGCTTGATACTTTTAGAAGAACTCTTTGATCATGATGACGTAGCCCGCAAACCAACATTGCATCCAACAAAGAAGGGAGTCGAAAAGGTGAATATTGGAACAGCTGAGCATCCGAAGATGGTAAAGCTGTCCAAAGCATTGCCACAAAAGGTAAAGGCCAAATATATCAGTTTGTTGTCATCCTTTGCTGATGTGTTTGCTTGGGACTATTCTGATTTGAAAACATATGACACCAATATAATTCAGCACACAATTCCTATTAAGCCTAATCAGAAACCTTTCAGACAGAAGTTAAGAAGGCTTAATCCAAAATTGCTTCCATCAATTGAGAAGGAGGTAAATAGGTTGTACAAATCAGGAATCATTGTTCCCATCCGATTTTCAGATTGGATATCTAATTTGGTGCCCGTACGAAAGAAGACAGGTGAGATCCGTTTGTGCATTGATTTTCGGAATCTCAACAAAGTTTCATTGAAGGATAATTATCCACTACCAAAAATGGATCACATACTTCAGCGAGTAGTTGGAGCATCTCGCATGTCACTACTCGATGGTTATTCCGGATATAACCAAATTTTAGTCCATGAAGATGACCGAGACAAAACAGCGTTCACCACTCCGTGGGGGACTTTTCATTACGCTAAAATGCCTTTCGGTTTGAAGAATGTGGGTGCCACTTTTCAGTGGGCAATGGACTTGGCTTTCGCCAATGAAAAGGATGTCTTTTTGGTTGTGTACCTTGATGATTTGACCATGTTTTCCAAATCAGATGAAGAACACTTGTATCATTTAAAAATTGTCTTTCAAAAGTGCAGAAAATATGGTGTGTCGCTAAATCCAAAGAAGAGTTTGTTTGCCATGGATGAAGGCAAACTACTTGGGCACATTATCTCAAAGGATGGAATTTGTATCGATCCAGCACGTGTGGAAGTGATTCAACAAATTGACCTGCCCCGAAATAAGAAGGAGATTCAATCGTTTAATGGTAAGATGAATTTTCTGCACCACTTTGTTCATAATCTTGCTGAACATCTAAGAGAGATTACAAACATGCTTAAGAAGGATAGCCAAGTGACGTGGACGGAAGAGGTTGTAAAATCTTTCAATTTAGTAAAATTGGCTCTTTCTTCAGCCCTGGTTCTAATCAGCCCGGATTATACTCAGGATTTTATATTGTTTTCATTTGCTTCGGAGCATACTATGGCAGCTGTATTAATGCAGAAAAAAGATGAGCATGAAAGACCCATTGCTTTCTTCAGCCAGACTATAAGAGATGCTGCTTTGAAATACAACATTATTGAGAAGCAAGCCCTTGCACTTGTAAAAGCACTGAAAGATTTCTGTGTGTATATTCTGCATTCCCATATTTTAGCTTATGTTCCTAACGCTGCCGTCAAAGATGTTTTGGTCCAAACAGATCCTGAAGGAAGACATGGCAAGTGGATTGTAGCTTTGCTAGAGTATGATGTGGAGATAAGGCCCTGTTGTGGCCACCAACAACCCCCCTCTTTGTTTAGTATTAGCAATAACACTAAGCAAATGGGGACCATTAATAAAAATTCAAAAACATTTTATAAACCTTTTTGTATTCTACTCCTTGAAATTATGTCGCATCGCGTGGAGAAGATAAAACATCCCCTTATGAGCATAATAAAAACTGCGAAGAAGCGACACGAAATTCATCGCATCGCACACATTAAGAAGCGCTCTTAAAATGAAAATCTTAAGAAATCTCCGACGGCCGATGTGCGACGTCGCATATCGCAATATCGCATAAGCAGCACACAATGATTTAATGACTCATGCGATCTGCGATGCTGCGATCTTGCAATATCTGCGATCTGCGATAATCCGATCTGAAAAAACTTGCGATGACACATCTAGGTAATGCGATGACGCGATGCTACTATCGCCCATCGCAAATTTCCTCGGCTCAACATTCAAGAAAAGCTGTCCGTAAACCAAAAGTTAGGCGTACGCCTTAAGGGAAATTAATGAACATATGCCAAAGTGTCAGTGAAGGACGGTTTTGTGTTTTTCGAAGAGTTAGTTCACAATGGGTGTCATGATTGTATACATTCATAGAGGTTAGAGCTTTTGTATCAGTATTTATTATCATTACTCTTTTCCTTTGCGTGAACTGCAGGAATGAAAAACAGGAAACAATATGAAGCAATGAGCAGGAAACATCTAAGGAAAAGGGGAAAGCGTCAATGCTCGGAGAACAGAGAAGAGATGCCTTCATAAACGGATGCCGCATGCAACAGAACCACAGATTCTAGAGTATCACTCAACAGATGCTGAGGTCGATAGGTGATTCAACATTCAGGGTCAGAAAGCTCACAAAAGCAGCATGTTTACCAAAAATCTTGAAACTTCTACCCGGTAAAGGAAAAAGGCGCTAAAGAAAGAAAACGCACCAGAAAAGCCTGGATCAATGAACATAGGCAGTTTTCGATACGCGTCGCTAAGAAAATTGTTCAGAAAGAAAAGTCCCTAACTTGCTTAGTCATTCGCAAGTCTGGAAACCAAAATAGCAAAAGCAGAAGCAGTTTGAGAGAAATTTGGGTTGTTTCCAAGTATATACGCAGTAAATTCGCCCAACCAGAAGATAATTCTCAAAAATATCTTCTAGTGCACTAAAAAGTGGTGCCAGCGCTTGCCATTCTGTTTGCGTAACTCAAACAAAAGCAAAAGGCAACCAGCCGACTCTTCCTAGGCGAATGTTGAATGCTCGCAACATTTAAGGAGTAAATACAAAAATAATTAGGAATTAGATTCAATTTTTAGTAATAGTTTTGCTTTAGAAGAAGGGCGGTCATTTAAACCGTATCCTAAATTTATGTAATTAAGTTAATTAGTTAGCAGTATTTAAACCCTTCTCATGCATTTGGAGAAGGGTCCAGAAATTTGTCAAAAACTTGTCCTCAGAACATGCACTTCTGCACCCTCAGAGGAGGTTTTGATGAATGGATGGATCGAGGTTTATTGATGTTTGCATTTGATGTCTGCTACTGATGTTGCACTTTTGTACTCTTAGTAGATGTTAGAACAAGTAGAGATAAATCATTTTTTGCTTGAAGCTTATGAGTAGGATCAGTCATAAATGGTACTTTTATCTCTTGGTCATTTCTGCTTATATTCTGAAAGTGATATACAGTTTTAGTTGTTTATATGTTGTTGCATGAATGTCTGAGTTACCATTTGGCACTTTTGTACGGTGGAGTCATTTATTTATGTTTGATATATGAATAACTCATTATGTGATATGCTATTCACAACTGTTTTGCCTAACTTTTTATGCAAACTAGTTCATCTTAATTGATTTCTATTCTTATGATAGCTGAATGATCTTTATTACCAGTTATTGTCTGAAATCTTTTTAGATCGCATAATAGAAGAGATACACCCCAGGTTAGAATAGATTAGATGTGCTGTTTTTCATTAGATTACAATAGCATAGATTTAGTTTAAAAGTTTGAATTAGATTATCTTTAAGTATTCTTAGATCAGCAACATCCAACTCTGCACACACACACACCCTTAGATTGGGAAACTGGTCCCATTATCCCCAGTCGGACCCGCTATACCAAACGGATAAGGAGCTGCCAACCAAGGTCTGGACTGGGTGGGTATCCCCCTTGTTGTCGACCTGATTTTCGGGGCTTCAACATATTTGGCGCTAGAAGGAGGGCCTGAACATAGTGTCTGTTGGAATGGTTTTCAATTGTAACATTTGAATCAGGATGGCTACTCACAAACTTCCCATTTGGAGTTGCATCCATGTTCGTGCCTCTTCCAACACTCCACTTGAAGTGGTAAGACTCTTGTCTCAGGTAAAATTCAATGGTAAGAATAATTCTTTTGCTTTTAATCATGCTCTTCAATTTATTCAAAGGGTTTCAAGTTCGAACGTTCAAGGAATTGATGAAGGCATTTTATGCAGAATTTTTACTCTTACATTCACGGCGGAAGCTAGAAAATGGTGTAGAACCCTCCCAGTTGCCTCAATTCATAGCTGGGACCAATTAGTCAAGACTTTCATTTGTAAATTTGATTGTTATGACTATGACCATGTATATGATGAAATTGATTATCTACGGAAACAAGATGAATCTGTTAGGGATTTTAATATGCAATTTCATCTTAATTGTCTAAAGTATGATCTTGAAAGTGAACTCATGGATGAAGAATCTTCAGATTATGCTGAGCATTCCCTGCCTCCTATGTCTGATCCAGCAGAAATTAGTCCAAGCTTTGTCTCATTTTCTTCTAATATGAATGAGAATTCCAATTTGAATATACAAATCAGCCATGATGAAGAAGGTTCCCAAAGCCTAGGAGACATGCATGCTCTAATGCAAGAAGACAAAAGTGAGGATGTTGGAGGAAAGCCTGCCTTGGAACCAGGAGATGACTTTGATACAAGGTCAGATAATATCATTGCAAGTCAACAAATGCAGATGCCAAGGTTAGAACAGCAAACTAATTCTCTTTCGAAAAGTATCAGTACACAAAGGTATGATCTAAAGCCCGATGTCTATGATGAATCTGATGAACAAAGATTTTTCCATGATGATATTTTCAAATGCATTGTTCCAGAATCGCATTTTTCTCTTTATCCTGATGTTTTTAGTGATGATAATTTTCCCCCTCTCAGTATTAAAGATATCTCAAAAAGTACAGAGGATTACTCAAATGAGTCATCATTAGGTTTTCAAGATAAAAAGACAGCTATAGAACATCCTTTGATCATTTTCAAACAAGAACCACTTGACCTTCCTTGTCTGAAAATATTCGATGAAAAAGAGAAATCTAGGGAAACCTGTGAAATCATTTATGATAGCTACTTTGATGACAATGATGTTGTTGATTTATCTCAAGTAACTCAACAAAGCTCAGATAATGAGAGATATTCTAATTCAAGAATCATATCAGTCAATCCTCATTCCAGAGTGACGGATCATTTACATGATTTTACTATCCAAGACAATACCCCGATCTATGATTCATATCATGAGGAAACCCCCATGCCTGTTCACAATCGTAACTTGTCTTCTGATTCACAAGACAGAATTCGAAATTGCTCGGATCCCATAATTCTAGCCAGTTCTTGTGAAAAAGAAGACATTTCAAGTCAATCCCAGTTGTGTTGTAACATTAGCTGTAAAGATAATCATTACATTCTTTCTCACTTGCACTGATTTTGTACAAAATCAGATTCTGTTTTAGATTTTCAGACTTTTGTTAGATTACTATGGTATACTGAGCACCTTATCAAAGAACATTCGAAACATGTGCTACCATTTTGGAAAACTAGATTGTGTCAAGGAAGTATAGAATTTTTTCAATTCCAAGATCAATCAATATCAGACTTCCTTTAAAAACTTCTATGTCCTCCAAAACATCATCGACGAAAGAAAGTATTTTTGGAAAGTTTCTGGCAATTCGCGTTAATAAATAAATCTCTTGTCAGAAATTTCTATCTATTCCTCATTCATTTATTTAGTGGTTTATATAGGGAAACTTTCCTTTTTCCAGAAATTGCTAAAAGATTGACTTTAATGCATAATGGATTACAGGCCATTAAAACTGAAAAATCATATTCGCAACCTGGCTTGTCATCTTTCATATTACACGATCACCAATCCATAACAGAAATTCATCCCGATTTTTATGATCCAATAGGTATCCAGCTAGACAGAAGATTTCATAAGAGAGAAATTTCAGCCGGAATTCCGACTGAAGTTACACTTTCTTATCCCACATCCAATGTTAACAGTCCAAGAAAAGCTTTGTTCTCAACACTGATGTTTAAAAGGTACATACATGTAGGAATAAAAATGAAAAGATGGTTCCACTGGAACTATCATTTTACCTAGTTAATTTTTCTGTGTATAATTAGAATAGGAGTAGGAGTAATTTAGCTAGGTTATTAGGTGGATAATTTGGTTTTTAAATGTTGGTAGGCAAAATAAGAGAAGAAATTATCCCTATCATGTACATAATCCAAGGGTATAGTTACTTCTCTTTTCATTAAATATCTTTCTTCATAATAAAATTTGTTGTGGTTAACAGCATTTGACATTTACTAAAGACACCATTTCTCTATCAGATTTTGAACTTCTGCTTGTATAAATAGTGAATCTTTGGAAACTTGATCTTTATTATTAATAGATATAGTTAAAAACTTTAAACCAGATATGATACTAGTTTCAACTTCCAAAAAAATTGACGAAAGCAATCTTAGTGAAGAAATTGTTTTATATCAGTACAATGAAAGGTATCAATAACAAAATAAGGATTCCCTGTAGAAACAACCATTTCCAAAAAATTCTATTATTGTCATCCAGAGCTTTCTTAAGGAAATCGATGATATCCTCCCTGTTAGAGAAAATCGCAGCATTCAGAGAGACAATCCAAGAAACACTATATCTAAAAGAATAAGAGGTCTCATCACGAGTCGGCTTATCATAATCACAGATATTATAAACTTTGCTGGCTTTGCCATTACTGTCCACCAAAACAGGGCAACGACTTAAGATTATTAAAATCACAAGACAAGGGGTCTCATCACGAGCCAGCTTGTTCAACAAAAGTGTAAATCAAGTGAATGACTGTGTCATAATTTGGCTAGCAAACCAAGACATTGTTCTTTAAGAATAAAAAAGGGAAAAGTGTCAATTTGGGTTTTTTCTTTGAAAGTTTTAGATCACGTTAAACAGGATGAAGGATCATTACTGGGTAATAGGTAACCCTGTCGAGGCTATGGATGCCTGCTGGCAGCAGAGGCTCTACCTGTGACAAAGGAGCATATTTAAAAAAGCTGCTACACATGGAAGACTTTATTTTATCTTTACAAGACCAAGTAATGGCTGATGTAAATGCAAGGACAAGCTGAGGAAACAAACAATTAAAATAGAAAGAAGTTGAAACAAAATATCATTGACAGTTTGGAGTATAATATGCTTTATCTTTTTATAATGAAGTTTAATTTTCTGAAAATATTTTTGTTGTTTCGGAAGTTTAAAAAATTCAATAGAAAATGCAGAGATAACTGGTTCTTCCCAGTGAATCGCCATTGTTGTGGCCACCAACAACCCCCCTCTTTGTTTAGTATTAGCAATAACACTAAGCAAATGGGGACCCTTAATAAAAATTCAAAAAACATTTTATAAAACTTTTTGTATTCTACTCCTTGAAATTATGTCGCATCGCGTAGAGAAGATAAAACATCCCCTTATGAGCATAATAAAGACAGCGAAGAAGCGACGCGAAATTCATCGCATCGCACACATTAAGAAGCGCTCTTAAAATGAAAATCTTAAGAAATCTCTGACGGCCGATGTGCGACGTCGCATATCGCAATATCGCATAAGCAGCACACAATGATTTAATGACTCATGCGATCCGCGATGCTGCGATCTTGCGATATCTGCGATCTGCGATAAATGCGATCTGCGATAATCTGATCTAAAAAAACTTGCGATGACACATCTAGGTAATGCGATGACGCGATGCTGCTATCGCCCATCGCAAATTTCCTCGGCTCAACATTCAATAAAATCTGTCCATAAACCAAAAATTAGGTGCACGCCTTAAGGGAAATTAATGAACATATGCCAAAGTGTCAGTGAAGGACGGTTTTGTGTTTTTCGAAGAGTCAGTTCACGATGGGTGTCATGATTTTATACATTCATAGAGGTTAGATCTTTCGTATTAGTATTTATTATCATTACTCTTTTCCTTTGCGTGAACTGCAGGAATGAAAAACTGGAAACAATATGAAGCAATGAGCAGGAAACATCTAAGGAAAAGGGGAAAGTGTCAATGCTCGGAGAACAGAGAAGAGATGCCTTCATAAATGGATGCCGCATGCAACAGAACCACAGATTCTAGAGTATCACTCAACAGATGCTGAGGTCGATAGGTGATTCAACATTTAGGGTCAGAAAGCTCACAAAAGCAGCATGTTTACCAAAAATCCTGAAACTTCTACCCGGTAAAGGAAAAAGGCGCTAAAGAAAGAAAACGCACCAGAAAAGCCCGGATCAATGAACAGAGGCAGTTTTCGATACGCGATTAGCGCCTAGCGCTAATCGCGCATCGCTAAGAAAATTGTTCAGAAAGTAAAGTCCCTAACTTGTTTAGTCATTCGCAAGTCCGGAAACCAAAATAGCAAAAGCAGAAGCAGTTTGAGAGAAATTTGGGTTGTTGCCAAGTATATACACAGTAAATTCGCCCAACCAGAAGATAATTCTCAAAAATATCTTCTAGTGTACTAAAAAGTGGTGCCAGCGCTTGCCATTCTGTTTGCGTAACTCAAACAAAAGCAGAAGGCAACCAGCCGACTCTTCCCAGGCGAATGTTGAATGCTCGCAACATTTAAGGAGAAAATACAGAAATAATTAGGAATTAGATTCAATTTTTAGTAATAGTTTTGCTTTAGAAGAAGGGCGGTCATTTAAACCATATCCTAAATTTATGTAATTAAGTTAATTAGTTAGCAGTATTTAAACCCTTCTCATGCATTTGGAGAAGGGTCCAGAAATTTGTCAAAAACTTGTCCTCAGAACATGCAGTTCTGCACCCTCAGAGGAGGTTTTGATGAATGGATGGATCGAGGTTTATTGATGTTTGAATTTGATATTTGCTACTGATGTTGCACTTTTGTACTCTTAGTAGATGTTAGAACAAGTAGAGATAAATCATTTTTTGCTTGAAGCTTATGAGTAGGATCAGTCATAAATGGTACTTTTATCTCTTGGCCATTTCTGCTTATATTCTGAAAGTGATATACAGTTTTAGTTGTTTATATGTTGTTGCTTGAATTTCTGAGTTACCATTTGGCACTTTTGCATGGTGGAGTCATTTATTTATGTTTGATATATGAATAACTCATTATGCGATATGTTGTTCACAGCTGTTTTGCCTAACTTTTTATGCAAAGTAGATCATCTTAATTGATTTCTATTCTTATGATAGCTGAATGATCTCTATTACCAGTTATTGTCTGAAATCTTTTTAGATCGCATAATAGAAGAGATACACCGCGGGTTAGCATAGATTAGATGTGCTATTTTTCGTTAGATTACAATAGCATAGATTTAGTTTAGAAGTTTGAATTAGATTAGCTTTAAGTATTCTTAGATCAGCAACATCCAACTCTGCACACACACACACTCTTAGATTGGGAAATTGGTCCCATTATCCCCAGTCGGACCCGCCATACCAAATGGATAAGGAGTTGCCAACCAAGGTCCGGACCGGGTGGGTATCCCCCTTGTTGTCGACCTGATTTTCGGGGCGTCAACAGGCCAACAAATCTTGTTAAAGGAGAGGGATTAGCAAAGCTAATGGCTGAATCAAATCTGCACGTCTTAGACATAAATCTGATTGCTGCTATGTCCGATGAAAATGAGCAAGGTCTGTCAATTCAAGTAGCTGAAATCTTTGTTCTTTCTCCATGGTATTCAGATATCATATATGTACTTCAGAATTTGTCCTCGCCACCTGGTATGGCTAGAAACAAAGCTAGAACTCTTAAGTTAAAGGCTGCTAAGTTTTGTATTTTGAATTCTGCACTTTATTGGAAAGATCCCAGTGGCATTTTGTTAAATTGTTTGGTGGAAGAAGAAGCGAAGCAGGTCATGGAGGATTTCCATAAAGGAGATTGTGGCGGTCACCTTTTTTGGAAAACAACGGCAAATAAAATTCTGAGAGCTGGATACTATTGGCAAACATTTTTTGGTGATGTGTTCAAGACTGTCAAGAGCTATCATAACTGTTAGATTTTTGAAGGAAAGCAAAAATTACAGCCTTTTCCGCTTAAGCCCATTGAGGTGAGTGCCCCTTTTCAGCAGTGGGGGTTGGATTTCATTGGTGAAATTCATCCTGCTTCTTCAAGTCAGCATAGATGGATCCTCACGGCAACAGATTATTTCACGAAGTGGATCGAAGCAATTCCCACTAGGCAAGCTACGGATGCGGTAATAATTTCATTCCTTGAGAATAATATTTTGTCTCATTTTGGTTGCCCGAAAAAGATAATCACTGATAACGCAGCAGCTTTGAAGTCAAAAAGGATGGTTGAGTTTTGTAGTAAATATCACATTACTTTGTGGCACTCAACCGCCTAACATCCACAAGGCAATGGATTGGCAGAGTCTTCCAAAAACGCTTTGGTTAATATCATTAATAAGATGCTGGAAATAAACAAGAAAAGTTGGCATAAGAAGTTGGTCCATGCACATTGGGCAGATCGAGTGAGTCAGAAGAAATCCATTGGTATGTCCCCCTTTGAGCTAGTTTATGGAGTTGATACAGTGTTTCCTACCTCTCTTGCAGCTCCGGTAGTCAAACTTCTTCAGGAGGCTGGTAGTGAAGATGACCCAATGCAGAGAAGACTAAATCAAATGATCCATTTGCAGCAGACACTGGAAGATGTTTTTCAAAACGAATTCAAGTTGCAGGAGAGAATTAAAAAGATTTATGAGAGAAAAGCAAAGGCGGACACATTTCAGTTCGATGATGTGGTGTTAAAGTGGGATGCAAGGAATGAGGAAAAGGGCAAGCACGATAAGTTTGAAAATCTCTGGAAAGGTCCTTTTAATATTGCAGCGTATCGGGGTCAGAATGCCTTTCTTCTGAAGGAGATGAACGGGGAAGATTTTCCCGGAGGGCCTGTCAATGGTCGGCTGCTCAAGCGGTACCTTTTCTGAGTTATTTTTGTTGTTTACATTGTCATTGTAAATACCATTTTATTTCAGTTTCATTGCAAGTGTGTGCTGTGATCTTTTCTTTAGTCTGGGGCCCGAAGTGAAGGCTATAATTCTGAAGAAAGATTTTAGTTTTGAGTTCAGTTTGTCAAGTCAGTTTTTCAGTCATTGCAATTTCATCATCGAGTCGTTTTGAGTCAAGTTTCAGTCAAATAAATTGAGTCAAAGTCTTGTGTTGTTTTTCGAAATAATTACTCCATAGCCCAATGGATGAAGGCACCGTCTAGCTTCCCAGAGATCTTCCATTCTTGGAACCTCCAAGGAGCTACCATCCCCATTGGAGCCAATGTTAGAGTCAGTCTTCACATCCCTCCGTCAGAGATCATTTCTCTTTTTGCATTTCATTTTTAGGTGTCTCGCTCAATTCACTCATTTGCATTCTGCTAGGAGCATGCCATAAATCTGACGGAAGGGTCTTGTCATTCATTACCCCTCATGCCTTATCCATGTTGGCTCAGGTCTGTTCATCAAAATCAAGTTTTCATGTCCTTTGATCAGCAAGATTTATTTTCAGTCACTAGGTCTAGGGTTTCACAAATTGTGTATTCACAATGTCCAATAAAGCCAGCAGGCCAGAGGGAGGTTCTTAAAAAGTTTTCATTCAAAGATTTTCATCATCATATGGATGGATTATGACTCTTCTTTAAAACTCTGTTTTGAAGAAAAGTCGACATTTCGTTTTTGTAAATTTTTAAAAGTTTTTTCAGTTGTTGAATTCTTCAGATGTAGCCCTGGTCGCCTTTGCCAAATTCTATGTCAGCTACCCATACAAAAAATAACCGAAAGATTCATCATTCAAGATAAAATTAAAGAGGAAACAAAAAGACAGAGTTTGTATTACTTGTGAAAAAGTGCCAAAGTGTAAACATTACAAAAATGGGTTTGAGAAAAGAAAAATCAAAATCCATGGCTATATGAGAGATTTTCCATTTTGAGAAATTCATTTGCAGGCCAAGAAGCAAAGAGTAAACTATTCAAAGCAAGTTTGGTGCGTAAGAGTGAAATTGGGTGAAGCCGAGTCGGCGCGGCGCATAGAGCAGGTGGCACGATGCACTGGAGAGGCGTGGCGCACTGGGAGGAGAAACCCAATGTAAATTTCCTTAGGCGCGACGCACTGGGACAGCGCGACGCGTTGGGTATGCGGCGCGGCGCATACAGTCCAAAGCCCGAAAACGTTTGAAATTTCTCCAAATTGCCATTTATTTGCGTGGATTTGCCAGGTAGGGTCGACATCTTGATGTTTCATCCATTTTTGTGCTGAGTGATGGTGGTTTATGGATGCTAATGATTGAAACAAAAATCCAAACCCTACTTCAACGTGCCTCAAAAGAAATTGTTGTGGTTTCCACAATTCACTGTTTTGCTACCAAAGTCACTCCTCCTTCCCATTCCTCCCTTGTTTTTATCATTCCCTAATTTTCTACCCCCCTAAGCTCATTAATTCCTTCTCCTAAATGCTCTGTCCCAAATTCTCCAATCTCACACCTCAAACCCTACACAACAATTCCTAACCCTATACATCAAATCCTACATCAAATCCCTCAAAACCCTCCTACATTTCCCTAATCCCTATAGTCCCAATAGTCCCTAATCCCTTACTACTTTCCTTCTTCCTAATACTCCTTTGTTTCATTTTTTTCCCCTCGGTGGCAGAATTTGAACACATCACTAAAAGAGCAGTTCAACATAGTTTTCCTACACCAGCATCTTTTTCTCCAAGGCAGTTTGAAAAACAGCAGTCATGGCATCTGAGCATTCATCGGATTATGAAATAGAAACCCAAAGTGACTCCCCATGGAGGAACATGCACCCCGGAGGCCTCATAGAGGAGGTAGACATATCAGAGAAGAACCAGTCACCCTCAATGAATTATAGGCCTGCCCTCTTGCCATGTTTCGTTTCCAGCATCAGTCATGCTATGAGTTTTGTCAAAAGGTGGCTAATGTTCAATTTCATCATGAGTTGGATCATCTATTTGTGCTGCATTTACATGGAGATCAAGCTACCCTAGCCGGTGTCACCTTCACACTTACACCAGAATCTGTCTCACTAGCAACCGGCATACCAAACATTGGGGAACCATGGACCAAGAGGAAGAAGATTGACCGGCAGCATTATGAGCCATACATTAAAATCGGTTTCTTGAGGCAGCTCAAGAGAGTGTTTCCATTCCGATATCTGAAAGATGAATATGATCCACTAATGAAATTGATCATGAAATATTTCAGCTGTTGTTGGACGGAATTGCTCCCCTAGGGCTTTTTGGGTTGAAACCCTAGCAGACTGAAAGTTGTCTATTCAAAGAAACATGCATTCATATAGCCATTATGCTATTATAAGAAAATTCTATGATAAGGGTACGTACCTTTGGTCCTACGTTTGAAAAGGCCCTTAGGGTCCAAACCCTTCTTGGAATTCCCTTCTTCTCTTTTGTCCTGCAAAACAACCAATTCAAAGAACACAGCAGTATATGGACAAAAACTTATAAAGAAACCATCTTCATGTTATAAAGAAAGGTAGTTAGTTATGAAATCCAAACAACCATTTACATATGAATTCTAAACATGAATATCATTAACATAAAGAAGATTCATTTCGGGAACCAAGACATGTGTTTCTTTTATTATAGACAAATAAAGTACATAAAAAAGGAATATTTTCACCTGAGTCACCTTCAGCAGGCTCCAAGAAAAGCTTCCTTCCGGATCCGTTCCAGCCTCAAGCCTCTAACAAACTCCTTCCATGACTCTCTCCATGATGTCATAAATGGTGGATGAACATCAACACACAAGGAAACAAAGGCTTCCAGTACAAAATGGGGGAAGTGCAAAAGGCCCAGGGGACTTCAGACTTGGTCAAGGGAAAAATCTCAGCATAATAACCTTTCTCTCTCTTCTCTCCTCCCTTTGGCCTTCCCTTTGAGGTCTTTTTATACCTCTCCCAAAGTAGTTTTTTAGTTGGGAGTTGGTTGGGAACAGTTGGGCCACAGGCACTAACAGGTGATCAGCAGGTAAAACCCGCGATCTCCGCCCGAAAATGAGGAATTTTATATTTTTTTAAGTGTTTTAATACATACACGTGGGTTGGGTATACACAAACCCGCGTATACACGCGTTTAATTTAGGGCAATGTCGTGTATAAGGGATAAAACACTGTTTTTTAAATTTTAGGACCAGGTCTGGAAGGAGGGGTTGCCCTAGGCCATGAGTACAGCATCACAAACCATAGGAGTGAGATTTGGAGCTATAACAGATGCCCCCTAATATATGAGGTCAGAAGGGGTACATGATGGCCGAAATATATTATGCAAGTACATGGAAAGGAAGTCTGTCAAAAACCGAGGAGGACTTCACCAGAATTCAGCCTGCCAAGCCACCAAAGGAGATCAGAAAGAAACACTGTCTGAGGCGGGCATACCCATGCTTAGAAAAAGTAAAGCATGTCCGCATATCAAGTACAAGCGGATCCACTAAGTATACAAGTATAAATGACTGAAAAATACATAATGGATCATCTGATCATGATGAGCAAGTACATGTCTGAATATCACATATAAGACTGTCAATGATGCTGAAAGATGCAATGGATCACTGATATCAAAGACTGATCCCAAAAGGTACCAACTGAACATGATGGAATAGGATGGTACTACACTACAAAACTTAGGTGCCAGCATATATAATGTCGCCATGACTAACTGCAACATATAAAGTGGAGTGGTATCAACTAGCAGCAACAGGAGCAACTGTCAAGTGAACCAATGAATGGTGATACAACCTGAGGTCTTCGCCGACCACCGTGGTACATTTCTACACCATGGGAATAAATGATCTGAAGTAGACCATGTGAGAAATCGTTTGATTACCGGTCATTGATGTATACCGTTAACAAACGCGAGACTACTCACCGATAATGATAATGAGCGTCAAGGTACCCAGTACAATCTAACAAGTGTGAATAGATGAGCTGGAGTTGAACACCTGTAAGAGTCTATCGATCAGGAGACAATGATGGTTTCCCACTGTCGATAGCGAAGGATCTGCCACTAATGACTGCAAACCCCAAGGTACTGCCAAATGGACTCTAGATCTTTTCCCCAGAGCAATGAGTCGGAGTCGATAGGGAAAGATCCGCTAGAAGGAAGGCATTAAGGCATCCTTCATCAATCTAATGCGAGTGTAACCCGTAGGCCAATAATGTGGAAGGAATCGGACGAAAAATATGTAGTAACCCAACCGAAGTACGTTTCCGGTGTACACAAGATGTGGCTAGCGCACGACAGAAACCCTCTGAACTGACCAATAATGAAAGTTGACACAAAGGCGAGGTATCCACCAATAGGGTCAAATGGAAACCAAGGTACTACATGAATCCCAATGTGTGATAATGTAAGATGATGTCGAACACAAGGGAAACCACTCAGTCAAAGACCCATGATACTGATCGATGCTGAGCACAAGGTGACCTATCAATAATGAAAATAGGGCCAGGGTGCAGCTCTAGGCTTGTCCTCAGAGCAAGATGTCGTCGTCGATAAGGACAAGACCCGCCAGCAAGAAGTCAATGGGGACCTTCTCAAACCGGCATGAGTAAAGGACCAGTATAGCTGATGTGATGATAGACATGACACTGACAACCAGGGATGGCCGACTGAAAAATGAGTCAAGAGACACCGCAGAAAGGCCGACTCAGGCTAACTTCCCTTGAACAAAAGCATGACTCAATGTGACTATGTGGCAGCATATGATGACTCTGTATAAGTTCGCCATGCAGGAGGCACGGACGAACCCTCCATATGATTGGAAGAGATAACCAATCGAGGGAGAACTGACTCAATAACAAGGTTATGGCGTACCTAGGTCAAACTAAATCCCACCCATGTGGAGGAGACTTTGTTTTGAGTGCTTTGTTCAAGGGCGACACGATTGACTCTAGCTGCCAACAATAAATGGAAATATTGTCCCGTTCCCACTCTTTTTTGGAATATTTATTTTTTTTGTTTTTTTCTGTTAAGCCGGAAAAATAATAAAAGAATGTTATGGTACAGTGGAAAGAACGAGTGTCGATGAAACAGATGATCTAGTTCCTGGGAATGGAACATTCCTATGCTCAATGTAGGGAGGTGAAAACTGGTCAGTGACACTCAAAGGTGTGTTCCTTCCATGGGTCAAGGTGTGTCAAGCTGCAGAAGTCAAAGGTATGCAAGGTTGATTTTGCAGTCGTCATGGTCAAAAGTTGGCTTAAACACGAGTCCAAGTGAAGCCGGCTCTAGGCCAAAAGGTGCAAGTGGTCAACATGCAATGCAGTAGTACAACTCAACACAAAAGAGCCTCTACGGTATAAGGCCAGAACAAAGGGGAGAAGCTAAGAGGAATGAGTCTTCAACGCATAAGTCATGGCGGGACTACAGAGGACTCCCGAGCCTACTCAATGGAGCAGCATGGGCAACAAATGTCAGTGAGGTGCTAACTACGATGCCCATGTAAAGGATGGCTCTACCATCGTGTCATGATTTAAAGAATCAGCGAGTGAAAATGGCTTACGAACCATAACATGATGGGATCGACCCTACGGAAGATGTATCGGCAAATGGAGGCTAGTATGCATAATGCAACGGAAAAAATGGTGTCCCTAACCTATATGCCAGTGAGAAAACGATACCTGCCATGACGGGTCAGCAGTCATGGAACCGTCTCGAAACTGAAAAATGTCCAAAATGTCCTGAAAAACAAACCATTCTTGACATTCCAAGCTCCCAAGTTAAAAAGTCACATGAGGCCAAACAAAACAAAATTTTGAAAAAAATTTACATTTTCAAAACTTATAAAAAGCATTTTGGACTCACCATTTTTACCATTTGAGTTTGAGAGCAAAGGTTTTGGAGCAAAAGGAGCAAACTTCCCACAACCAGATTCAACCGTTCAAATTCATCAAAATCCTCCAGGTAACTCTTATACTTAGCTTGCCATTGATTGTGACAGGTTTTAAGATTTTTGATTGATGTTTCACCGTTGAACTTTTGTCAAAAATTTCTTCACGGCGTATACGCGGGTTGGTAATATTGAACCTGTGTACACACGGGCCCTGTATGCGACTGTGTGCACAGGGACTCGTGTATACGTCGTGAACCATTTTTAAACAAAAACTAACAGTTTTAAATCGATTTTTCCTCAGGATGCCTGTCACGTGGCGTGAAAGAGAGCACGCAGCAGTTGACAATGAAGTTATGAATAGTCCAGAAGCTTTAGATGCACTACGGGGATGCGGTTTGCTTAAATTTTTCAAATTGCCAAATATGAAAGCGAACACGCGTCTGCTTGAGATGCTCATCGATTATTGGGACGTCGAGGAGGAAGCCTTTATGATCGATCAGATGCCGCTCAGGGTAGAAGTGGAGGATATCTATTTTATCATGGGCCTTTCCCGAAGGGGAGAGGTAGTACAGTCCCAGGGCAGGACACGGAGTAGCCTCATGATAGAGGACTATGTACAGATATACTGCCCGGGACATCCCAAGAAGGTTGGGAGACAGATTTCCATCACACATGTGGCGAGTTTATCACTTAGGATTATCCTGTTCACCATGACTCGAGTGGACGGATCATCCTCGCTGCATCAGGCGTCACGGCTAAACATGAGCGTGGCAGTTGACTGTCTCACTACTGTGTTTGACTGGTGTACTCCTCTTCTGGCCAACTGGGACTATCTTGTGTACTTTGTTTTTCGAGAAGGTTCCCGCACTCCGCCCCAGGGTAGCAGTTTCCATCAGCACCCCACGCGATCCACGCATGGGCCGGTGGGCTGATCTGATGAAAAATCTGGGGGGTGGGGAGGTCCCAAGGACTGCCTTTGACGATGACTTCTTCACCTGGTGGGATCAGCAGATCATCGTCGTGGATGACTACCCCTATGCTAGGCTGGATTTCTGAGGAGATCCTGATCTAACGTTACCACCGAATGCAGCATGGGGCGAGATTGGTAAGATTTTTGATTTTATGATTTTTTTGGATTTTTCAAATATAATGATGAATTTTGAAAAATATTTTTTGATGAGATTCAAATGACTGATATGATGATCATGTTCCAGACGTTGGGCCAGTACGACCAGATGGGTTCCCGCGGCATGGACGGCGCGG
Organism: Pinus tabuliformis; assembly: GCA_031772625.1. Lineage (NCBI taxonomy): Eukaryota > Viridiplantae > Streptophyta > Pinopsida > Pinales > Pinaceae > Pinus > Pinus tabuliformis. Next base: position 489,420,534 of record CM062818.1, read on the forward strand.
CCGAGGAGCCGAAGAGGCGGCTGCTAATACAGAATGGACTCTAAACAACGTCCAACGACACTTGGCGAGACTGAGCTGCCGAGTACCGATGGCCGTCATAGAGGACCTTCCTGAGGATATGCAGCGTCATGTGGTTGGCATGCCACGTGACTGGGTTCGCACTTTTCGGCGTGTGGCCACTGCGATAGTTGCATACTTAGACGCTCATCCTGAGCCGAGGCATTAGATATGCCGGACATGATTATGGGCATTTGAGTCCCAATTTTGTATATTTTTGGACACACATATGTACACTCGAGACGCTTTACGATATATATATATATATATATATATACAGTTTGACTTTTTGATGCTTGATTTTATTATGATGAATGATTGATGTGCCAGTCTAATGCCTGATTAGCAATGGAATCAGCTAACCAATTATGAGATCTTGGAATGTGAAAATAATTAATATAAGTAAATGATCTTTGCAACAACCTCACCCTTAAATACTGGCGATATAAAGATGGATCCCGTACCCGATAAATGTTATTTAATTGAGACACTATCAATTGAGAATCAAGATACACTACCAACGAGTCGATCCCATGAGAAATTGCCTCGGATAATAAATTGATAACACAGTATATTCGGCCATATTATTTGAAGCAGGACCGATACATACGCCTCTTGATGCCATCAATTGACCAGTTGGATAATAGAGTACTCAAGCCGCGGAAGCGAAATTCTGAGTGTGTCGACTAGCACCATCGGCGAACCCAAAATAGACCAAGTCATCCATCAACACCTGCCACAGCAGACCAAAAAGTACTGATATCAGAAAACTCTCGACGATATATGTACAAATATACATAAAGTACAAAGAAGCCATTGCCTGGCCAAAACTAAGCAAAGTACTTCTTTAAGTAGAGCCCGTTTCAGGGCTCCGCCAGCTTGTTTCTTTCAAAGTCGATTAACTCATACGACCCTTTTTCTAAAACTCGTTTAATAATGAAAGGACCGTACCACATAGGCTTAAATTTGCCTGCCCCCAAGGTGTCTTTATCTTGGTCATAGACCAAGACAAGGTCACCTTCAGAAAAGACTCGAGGAAGGACAGAATTATCATACTGTGTTTTAACCCTTTTCTTATGAGACTCATTCATCATGGCGGCATCTCGACGCTGCTCATCGAGATGTTCCAAGTGAACTAGGCGCTCTTCGAGACTCGAAGTCTCAGGGAGGAGCTCAACAGCTAACTTAAGAGATGGAATTTCACATTCAACCGGAAAGATAGATTCCATCCCATAAACCAACTGAAAAGGTGTAAAACCAGTAGCCGTTTTGATGGAGGTTCGGTATGCCCAAAGAGCCGAATACAACATAATGTGCCAATTGGACCGATTTTTATCGATTGTCCATTGGAGTATCGTCTTAAGAGTTTTATTGACTGCCTCGACCTGTCCATTGGCCTGAGGATAATAAGGAGACAAATGCTCTTGGAGGAAACCCAATTTAAGAGCCAATTCGGACATCAGTTGATTCTGGAAATGACTGCCATGGTCAGTGACAATCTCTCTCGGGATACCGAATCGTGAGATAACCTGATTGAAAAGAAACAATGCTGCCGTGTCACTATCGTTCTTATAAGTAGGCATGGCCTCAGCCCACTTCGTAAAGTAGTCGACAGCCACGATAATGTACCTGTGATTCACCGCTGAAGGCGGATTACAAGTCGTAAAATCAATACCCCACTTAGTAAAGGGACCGACGGTGACAACGGGAAAAAGAGGAGCTGGATGCGCGCGCATCTTCCGAGTAAAAATTTGACACGGGTGACAACGTTTAACCGCTTCCACACAGTCTTTAAAGAGTGAAGGCCAGAAATAGCCGGCACGTAAGATGCGCTGGGCTGTAGCAAGCCCTGATAGATGACCACCACAAGCCCCACTGTGGCAGTCATTTAGCACTGACTCTGCCTCCTCTAAGGTTAAACAATGCTGAAGGATTGAATCAACCCCTCGACAGTATAATGTGTCACCAATGATAACATAGTTTTTAGCCAGGTGACGTAATTTTCGACGTTCATCCTTGGAGAAAGTAGAGGGAAACTTCGAAGTCTGGAGATAGACAATGATATCTCCATACCAAGGGTTGAGTGAAGAGATGAGGAATAAATGTTCGTCAGGAAAACTTTCCTCATAAACAGTATCCTCTCCACAAGGTAGCTCAAAAATTAGCTCCGCGAAAACCATGGATTTCTTAGACTTGGCAGACAAGAACTCGAGATCGAATTCTTGCAAAATGACTCTCCATTGATTATATTTTCCCCCAATCACTTGCCTACTGAGGAAAAATTGAAATGGATTGACTGCCGCTAAGACAAAAGTTTTGCGTATCAGAATATAATGACGGAGCCGCTGGACAGCATGGACAGCTGCCAAGGCCAACTTCTCAACCGGAGAATAGAGAAGTTCATGACCTATTAAGCCTCTGCTCAAATAATAAATCACATGCACAGTGAGAGCATCGTCCTCCTGAACGAGAACCATACCAATGGTTGATTCTGCTGTCACGAGGTATAAAAGGAAGTCTCTACCATAATCCGGTGGACTCAAAAGCAGGGCAGAGGCTAATGCCTTTTTCAAAGCATCAAATGACCGCTGTGCAAAGTCATCCCACACAAATGGAACTCCTTTCCGTAGCAAACGCATGAACCCTTTAGTGATCTCGGCATAGTTTGCTATAAACCGTCTTAAGAAATTAGCCTTCCCTTGAAGACTTTGAAGTTGACGAATCAAGGACGAGGGAGGCAACTGAAGTATTGCCGCAACCTTGAAGGGATCAACCTGAATCCCTTCATTGGACACGATGAACCCTAACAACCGACCGGACGTACCCGCGAAAATGCACTTGTTGGGATTCAACCGGATTTTATAAAAATGACACCGCTCGAAAACTAATCGAAGATTACTAGGGTGATCAGTTCTCTTTCGAGAACGAGCAGCGAGATCATCAAAGTATGCTTCGATGACATGTTTGATGTCGTGGAAAGCATATGACATGGCCCGCTAAAAAGTGATCCAGCATTTTTAAGACCAAAAGGCATCTTTCTATATGCAAAGGTACCCCAGGGACATATAAAGGTTGTCTTATGTTGATCTTCAAGACGGATAGAAATTTGATTATAACCTGAAAAACCATCCATGAAGGAAAAAATCTCATTACCCGCACACTCGTTGATAATCTGATCAATGAATGGCGTGGGGTAATTATCTTTCGGACAAGCCTTGTTTAGGTCTCTAAAATCGACGCATACTCGGATTGTTCCTTGCTTTTTATCCATAGGGACTGGATTAGAAACCCAATTAGTAAGAGGAACAGGGTATATAAAACCCGCCTTTAGCAGCTTCTCAACTTCAGCTTTGATAGCTGTTGCTTTCCTAGGGTTAACCGGCCAAAGCCTTTGACAAACTGGTTTGGCGTTTTCATACGTCTTGATCTCATGCTGAACTATAGAAGGATCAATGCCAGGCATTTCCTCATAAGACCAAGCAAATACATCTCGAAATTCCTTAAATAGGTCGGTGTAAATTTGAATTTCTTCAGGGGAACACTCAATTCCGATGAAGAGATTCTCGACGACATTAGGGTCCCTAGAGATGTTTATAGGTATCGTTTTTGAAATCACCGACATATTTCCTTCGGCACGAATGTGTGCTGGAGCCAAAGGGTTTGACACCGTACAAACATCACTAGTAAAGAGCTCGGAGAATCTAGATTCTACTTCCTGCAATGGAGGAAGAAAGTACGAACGATGGTGTAAGTCTTCCCAAGGTCGATCTATACCCATCATTGCTTCGAGGATTGCTTCTTCAGAAGGTAAAACTGTATCTAAGCAGTCCAAGGCAGAGGTAGAATCAAGGCTCCAAGTCGGGGCCACATCACCATCTAACTCCTCTTCAGAAAAAGGAGCAGGGTGGTTGTCTGCAGAGTCTACGATAGACTGATATCTAAGCTCAGCTGCAGATATAGGGAATGCCATTCCATTTACTTGTCCTTCAACTAATGTGGTCGTAGGTGAAGGCAAGGTCCAAGGGTCTGAAAAATAACGAGTTCGGAAGAACTCTTCTCGAGGGGACTCCTTAGATGATGAAATGGCATTGATTTTAGCGAAAGGAGAGGGAAGATCAAAGGTACCCATCAATGAGGAATACATTCCCACTCCTAAATTCTTAGTAGGCGGGCGAGGGTTATCCACTAAAGGAACAGTAGAGTCAGAGCTTGCTTGAGGATCGACTGGACAATAGTCCAATTGATCAACCTTAACGATTTTCCCCTCATGAGGAAAGCAAATGACACGAAACAGAGTCGAAACAACGGCATCCATTTCGTATACCCAATTCCTTCCTAATAGGAGATTATAGTCTAGGTTAGCATCTATGACCTCTACTTCGATATTGATGACCTTCCCTCCAACACATATAGGAAAGGTCGGGATAATCCCATGCGGCTTATGAGAATGACCATCAAATGCAGTCAAGACGGTGGGTGAAGGAACAGCCGAAGGCGATCCAATGGCCTTCCAGCATGACATCAACATGACGCATGTGGAAGCTCCTTCATCTATAACGGTGCAAAAAATATTGATTTTCCGGTATGTAGACTTTATTTGGAAAGCCATATAATGAGGGAGTCGCTTTTTGACATTTAACATGTCAAAAGTGAGCACTAAAGAATTAGTTGGTTCGACTGCTCCAATCGCGGAAAGTAAAGCACTTCTCTGAGCCGGACATGACTGGAGAACCTCTAAAGCGGACATGGAGCACAGACTCTGAGCTAGATCTTCCACAATGAAGTAATTCTGGGCGGCCCTAGCATTAGGATTAATCGTCGCGCGTTTAGCGGAACCTTTTGGTATCCATGGTATAGTCTCGACAGGGGGTCGCTCAATATGAAGGTCAGTACTTCCGGGAACAGTCTTGTCCTTGGAAGTTTCGGCTTCACCATAATCACGTGACTGAGTAGCCACATGGACGTTAGAACCCATCATGAAAACATTCGATGATTTTTCCCCTTCCTGGTTGCCCCCTGCAGAGGTTCCAGGGTTTGAACTCGCACCAGCAAGAAGTTGTTGCCCTTGGGGAAACGGGTTAGTTAACATAGCTTGAGAACTAGAAGTCCCTTGCTGTCCTAACAAGCGCTGAGCGTCTTCAATCTTAGGGCAGAGATGAGTTAAGTGGTCTCCACTGCACAACTTGCATGGAAACTTGACTTTCTTTCTCGGCTCATTTCTACCACCACCAGCGTTGTTGCCGGATTTATTTGCATCAGGCTTCCCATCCTGGTTCTTTTTCTTACCTCGTCCTTTCTTTTTCCCATTGGAATTTTGATTTCCTTTGGGATTATCATATTGGACGGCATTAATTGAAGAAGTTTGGGAAGTCGGGGGATTAGACGATGTGACTTGGTTGTTAGAAGCAGTTTGTAAGGACAACTGCTGCAATTGATTCAACAAGTTCACGGTAGTTGTGTCTACCGACCCAACGATACCATCCATGTGGGGACCTGGCTTCGACTTAGCAACATCAACCTTAGACCCAGGAGCATCTGGAAAGTATTTTTGTAGGATCCCAGACTGAGAGTAGATCAATTCTAATTGTTGGGCCCTAAAAATGGCTTGCTCCTCAGAATAGACCCCAGACATGGAGACATCCTTGGAGATCTCGGGTTGTAAAGATTTCAAAAACCACTCGAGACGGTACTCCGGAGGGATTTCGGCTTTAATGAGCCTCTTTCTCCGTCTCCATTCCTGAATATGGTCAAAAATGTGGGTTGCCTTATCCTGACGAAAAGTGGCGAGAAGTTCAGTTCCGGCATCATAGCGGACAGGCAACTGAAAATGATTTAAGAAAATATTGGCTAAGTCAGCGAAAGATGTAAAGCTGCCCCCTGGCAACTCTATATACCATTTGGCTGCATTTCCAGTCAATGTGCGCTGAAATAATCTCAACCTAATCGAGTCATCGATAAGGGAGTTAGATGAGCACCACAAATGGAATGTGGTTACATGGTCGCCTGGGTCTTCACCACTCTTCCCTTCGAATTTTGGAATGTCCGAAGGGAGTTTGGTTGGGACCAGAGGCCAGGTCGGATTGTACTTGATTGGGTCATTTGTTAATTTAGTGAGATCTAGCAAGTTTAACCTTGCCAGAAACAGAAGCCTAGGAGGACCTTGGGGATTCCACCCAGACTGGGCAGAACTCCCAAAGTTCTGAAAAGATTATCCTGGAATTTGGGAGGCACCAGGCTGCCCGAAGTAACCAGTAGAACCAGCTGAACCAAAAGGCAAGCCTTGTGATCCAACAAAATTCAGAGTTTGACCAACTTCGGCCGTATAACCTCCATAACTAGCAAAGTTTCCTCCTAAAGGATTGTAAGGAGTTGATAACCACTGATAAGGATTCCAAGCCGAAGCTAGGGGAGGAATACTTTGAAACGAACTAACCGTGGAGTACGGCCTATTCCCTTGTTGGCCAAAAAACGGGTTCTCAGTTCCTGTGCTACTAACCCCAGGGTTATTCCAACCTTGGAAAGGATTGCTGCTTTGTCCTACAGAAGAAAAAGGCATGGATCCTATCATCAGGTTGGAATGTGGTATATGACCACTTCCGAAAGGAAAACCCTGGAATGAAGCCGATCCGCCCATCATGGATGTAGCGGCACTAAACGGAACCGATGGAATACCCTGTGAGTGGGTGCCAAATGGGAAGAATCCAGTACCAAAAGAATTGGTTTGGGCATTTCCACTCATGGACGGAATGGAGGTAGACCCAACTAAATATGTGCTAGCAAAAGATCCAAATAAGGAAGCAGAGGAGATGGAAATCATTCCTCCTCCTTGCACCGATGTTGGAGTTTGCATAGTCGTAGCACTTGTAGAAGCCATGCTTCCAGTAGTGGTCATCGATGGTAAGTGCGTAGCGTAACCTGGACTTGATGGTCTATGCATCGGAGTCCCAACGTATTGCAATACGTCCGGATGACTAGATGGCAGTGGAGAATTTAGAGCCACTAACGACTCTGAGAGTTCTTCTACCTCTATGCTATTCTCCACTCGGAAGAGAACTCGAGAAAGGACTGGAGTGTCTCTCTCTTGTTCAGAAGTGCCAGACCTTGCTTAGCCACTAATGCCCCCGAGAGGAGGATCAATCCCCGATGCGTCAACAGCTGTGGGACGAAACCCACCAGTAGTATTACCTTTGTGCCTTCTAGGAGAAGGCTCTAAACTTGGTGGTGAAAGACCACGAAGTCTTCGAGACCGTCTAGGAGATCGGTCAACCACTTTGAATTTTTTGTTATGATCTAACTAAAGACTCAAAAAATTGAGAGCTAGGCCAACTAAGAGCACAAAGCACACACTATAAAGTCCCTAAAGATACAGCCAGTCAAACAACTTTCAAGTATTTCCGCTCCGGGTGATTAGGACCGGACACCAAAATACGAGAAAGTAAATTAAGGGGCCTTCCGAAGATAGTCTGGGATGATGAGGGCCCAGTCCTATCAGCGAAGGTATCAGAGGAAGTTACGCTGACCTCCTAACAACAGCCTGCATTGGTGCAAGCCCCCAAGCTTCGCAAGGGTGCCCTCCAGTAGTACTATCAAGAGTGATGCAACGTCAACCTCAAGTGCCACGGGATTCCCCTCCGCAGCCACCTGTGTAGATCCCTAGGAGTAGCAACTATGGATACCAACTCGTCGCAGAAGCCAGGCGGAACAGTCGTGAGGTAAGTTCGGACAAGTAGGAGAGGGGGTATCTCTCTTCCCTGTCTTCGCAGACCCTCGTGCTTAACTCCCAGATCCGGAGCTTTCCTGGTCTTCCTAACGCTATTGGATTTTCTCTCATTATTCAGACTCCTACGTTTGACGTTTATATGGCCTTGGAGAGTTAACTCTCCACTCGCCTAATCCAAGTCCCTAAAATCCTAAACTTGTTGGTGTAACTGTCTAAAACAAAAAGTTCTAATGAATTTTAGTTAGCGCTTGATTTTAAATTAGGTTGTTCTTTAAGTCACAAGGTAACGGAAGTGAAACTAGTGGTGTTTTTTGACGCAAAAGAAATTAATAAAAACTTAACTACATGCACATGCACTTTTTCGTTTTTCGATGAAGAGCAATTTCTATAGGGTTCAGAGGAACTTCTAATAAAACAAAATTTTCAAAACAAAATTTTCTTTTCTTTTCGTTAATTCACGCTTCACACTCACAAAAGCTAACAAAGCTATGTATGCCTAAAAAGATATGCAAATCTATCCTAATGCAACAAATATATGCGGATGCAAGATTTTAAAACTACTCTAAAAACAAAAAATGAAAGTTGCTTGCTTATCTATCTTTATCTTGCCACTTAAAATGTCTAGATGGAATATGAGATGCTATAATTCATTTCGTCTAAACACTAAAAACAAGTTCTAAGACAAACATAAAGCACTTTCACTCACTAAAAGGAAACCAAATGAAAACCAAGTTCAAGGAAGCAAAACTAAGATTTTCACAAAGATTTTCTTCAAAAGCAACAACAAAAAGAGTCTTTTCAAAAAATGCTCTCAACAACACTGAAACTTGTGATTGAAGAATAGGCAATCAAACACTTTTGCGAATTGACACCACTCAGTGGATGAAAACTCAACAAAAATAAATGTGTTTAAAATCGCTCTTAACAATCAAAAGCAGCAATGAAAGCTTTGGCAATGAAAACCAAAAAGATCAAAAAGACAAATTCCAAGAAAGTGTCAAACAACAACTTTCATGAAACAAAGGAGTGGATGGTCACAAAAAGCGATTTCTGTCAAGCAAACAAAAAGTCACCAAAAGCAAGGTTAACACAAAGATTGAGATCAATCTTCCTACCCTGATGAATCAGAGCAGCCAAGATTCCTAGCAAGAAATCTTGCGTGCTTTAGCAAAAACGATGACGCTTGCAATCAACAAAAAACAAGATCAATGCTCCTTATAATCAGAGAGAATTTGGAACAAGATGCTCGGTGTAAAAACAAAGACTGATACTGGAAAGTGACTGTTTCAGACTGACTCAAACTACCAGACAAACCTTCAGAGACACACAGATTTACAAATCTTGAAAATTTAAAGATATACGCGACTGTACTTATGTACAGAATGCATGTATACGCTACTGTAACTAAGGAAACCTGCGTATACACGGGTTCACTTAAAGAAACTTGCGTACATATGCCTCTGTAACTAAGAAAAACAACGTATATGAAAAGCTTCAAGAAAAATAAAAAACAAACTGAAGAAACCAACAAAGCTTAAAGTTCAAGAACAGACCAGACAGTAACAGCAAGTAGGCAAGGCAGCTGAGCCCTAATTGGCTTGAAAAATACCTAAACTAGGAACAGCAAGAGTGTTGTCCCCAGTGGATTCCTCAATTCTGTTGGAGGGAATTGCTCCCCTAGGGCTTTTTGGGTTGAAACCCTAGCAGACTGAAAGTTGTCTATTCAAAGAAACATGCATTCATACAGACATTATGCTATTATAAGCAAATTCTATGATAAGGGTACGTACCTTTGGTCCTACGTTTGAGAAGGCCCTTAGGGTCCAAACCCTTCTTGGAATTCCCTTCTTCTCTTTTGTCCTGCAAAACAACCAATTCAAAGAACACAGCAGTATATGGAAAAAAACTTATAAAGAAACCATCTTCATGTTATAAAGAAAGATAGTTAGTTATGAAATCCAAACAACCATTTACATATGAATTCTAAACATGAATATCATTAACATAAAGAAGATTCATTTCGGGAACCAAGACATGTGTTTCTTTTATTATAGACAAATAAAGTACATAAAAAAGGAATATTTTCACCTGAGTCACCTTCAGCAGGCTCCAAGCAAAGCTTCCTTCCGGATCTGTTCTAGCCTCAAGCCTCTAACAAACTCCTTCCATGACTCTCTCCATGATGTCATAAATGGTGGATGAACATCAACGCACAAGGAAACAAAGGTTTCCAGTACAAAATGGGGGAAGTGCAAAAGGCACAGGGGACTTCAGACCTGGTCAAGGGAAAAATCTCAGCATAATAACCTTTCTCTCTCTTCTCTCCTCCCTTTGGCCTTCCCTTTGAGGTGTTTTTATACCTCTCCCAAAGTAGTTTTTTAGTTGGGAGTTGGTTGGGAACAGTTGGGCCACGGGCACTAACAGGTGATCAGCAGGTAAAACCCCCGATCTCCACCTGAAAATGAGGAATTTTATATTTTTTTAAGTGTTTTAATACATACACGCGGGTTGGGTATACACAAACTCACGTATACACGCGTTTGACTCATGGCAATGTCGCGTATAAGGGATAAAACATTGTTTTTTAAATTTTAGGACCAGGTCTGGAAGGAGGGGTTGCCCTAGGCCATGAGTATAGCATCACAAACCATAGGAGTGAGATTTGGAGCTATAACAGCTGTGAGGGACGATTCTCTCGTCTATATGCTTATCACATCAAGTTGCTCATGCATTTCATCGGGGTACGGATGATGAACATTCCGTATTTCATTTGCCGGAACATGGAGAGGATGACCACACTTGTGCAGCACAAAACCCCTCAGGAGCAACTTAACAATGTTTATCATTTTTCTCTTATTATGATTTTGGTGGTTCATCAACTTGGATTACAGGGCATCACTTGGGATGATTTCATCTCTCGTGACTTCTTCAGATCTTCACAGGGATTATCAGAGGTCAAACATGAGACAGGTGGACCTTCTCATAAGTATGAGCGCCATGAGACTGCTAGTGTGCCGGTATTCATCACATATCAGAGGGGCACTAGAAATTTGTTTGTAGCAACAAAGCAAGTGTTATCTCCACCCGGGGTGGAAGGGGCCTCGCTTCCTCCATCAGCATCACAGGTACAGGACAAAGGCAAGAGGCCAATGCAAGATGAGGGGCCTTCAGGTGAACAAGAGACTGACTTCATTCTCATTCATGATGATGATGTAGATACGGGCCCACAAAGTGCCAAACTTATGGAGATCATCCAGGAGCAGCAAACAGAGATCCAAGCCTTATCCGTTGACTTGAAGAAAGCTAAGTGGACTATGAAATACTTGGAGCAGAGGAACAAACAACTTGATGATCAACAAGTAATCATGGAGCTACAAAACATTCGCGAGAATCGCCAAGCTGCACAAAGGAGAAGAATTGAGCTCACGTCATTGGAGCAAGAGATTAATGAGGATCGAGAGTCTAATCTCGAGAGAATAAAAATCCACTTGGAGAGACTGCTAGACAAGGCCGATAAGGACCATGCATTGCTGAGACACATGGCTTTCCACTACATGGGACAGAACAAGGTCTGCAAGGCACGAATCAGGAATTTAAAGGCAAAACTAAAGAAGACAATAAGGAAGCAAAAGAGGCAAAGGGAGCTTGATCGTCTTCAGATATTGGCCAAAGCCTCTTTAGCCCATCATGACACTTAATGAAGAAGATCCAGCCCAAATTTCAAGAAATTTGGGGCATTTTTGGCATTTTGACAAATTTTGGAACAAAAAACAAGGTTTTTCTCCCTATGCGTCGCGCCACATGGCGCGCGCTTTTGCTAGGGAGCTCCAAATTGCAAAACGTTGACATCATTGGATTTGGCATGAAAAATCATGACTTCTGGTGCATGGCCAAGAATTTTGGGCAAGTTTTGAGTCCTCAGGAGGTCAAAAACATTCACAAAATGACCTCTCTGCCCCTATTTTGACACACAGGAAGCAGTACTGGGAGATTGCATTTTTGGAGGGGCAAATGAGATCCAAATTGAAATATTCCACTTGGGTTGGAAAGAAGACAGGCAGATCTTTCCAATGCGCTATCTTGGGCGCAATTTGTACTTCAAGAGGTGCCTCAAAATCAGACTCAAAGTGGCAGGATGCATAGAAGATTTGGCGCGGCGCATAGAGGATTTTTGCTCAATTTTTCACCTTCCAGCTCAGAAATTCGGCCAGTTTGACTAGTTTTGATTTTTGATGTAATTTTTTATCTATCTTGATATAATTGGATAAACATGATGTAACTTTGGCACTTATTTACTTGTTCTAGAGGATTCATTCACTAAAAAGTGAAAATTTAATGAATGAATCAGTTTCCTACCTTATAGAGGCAAGTTGTTTTGATTCCTAGATTTTAGTGCTTTGTTTAGAATTGGTTGAAACAGCTCCTAGAATGATGAGCTAGACCCCTAGAGGCAAGGGAATGGGTTGGGCTAGTCTATATCATGTAATTCCTAAGTCATTTTCAGGGTTGGACACTGGGGATTACTTTGGCATATCATTGTACATTCTATCTCTGCATTTTTGGCTAAGGAAAGACTAGGGCTTTGCAGCACTGTTTGGGATCCATGTGGCTTTATGTTTTGATGGTGTTCTTCTCTAAGTAATTGTAAGTTCATTAGTGTTATGTGTATCATTTTCCTGTCTCTTCTTCTGAATTTGAACAAATGAGTGATTAAGGTAGAATCCATTAACTGCTATGCTCTGCCTTTGAATTTGTTTAAATTTCCATGTTTTCATCTATTTAATGAGAATTATTGAGACTCTCTTGCTCTCCTTAGCTCCTCACCAGTCTGATCTATCCATTCACTCACTTTAAAGCATCAAAACGATTTCCTTCCTTGCCCCAATCAGAACTCTGCGGAAACTACGCCTCATCCCCGAGCCCAATTTGCCTTTCCCTGTTTTCAGCACAAAACCCCCAAAAACTCAAATCAAACCCTTGTACTTCATACCTAGCCTAAAATTAGTTTTGATTTCAGTCATCTCGAGCCCCATCGCTTGTCTTTTGCCGAGATCGACCGAGAGAGAGCCCTCTCCTGTCATCGTAGGGCTAGCTACGAGGCTGAGCATGGTTTGATGTGGACCTAGACCCTTGCCTTTCTAGCCTGCGGAAAATCTAGGCTCTAACATAGTGGCGACCATATTGGGGAAGAAAATGGTTTGCTTTTTGATGTCATTTTTTTTATAAGCTACAGATGGAGTCAAAAATTCCTTGCAGGGACTCATATCAAACTTGAAATTTTTAAACCACCTCTCCTGTCCCCTTGGAATTTCAGTGACTATAGATATAACCTTTGGAGAGATTGGCAATTCAAGCACCCCAACTTTCGAATTCAATCTTGTGAAATTTAAAGCAAATTCTCTAGTGACTTGCATATGGCGTCCTTGAAGTTTTTCACAAAACCTCCAACAGCCAACCTGTTTGAAGGCTTGTTCAGCTTCATTGTTCTTTAGGATGATATCTAAGCCTTCAGGTTGATTCATCAGACACCTTCCTGACCAATGATCTCTTCTTTCTATAGATCCCTCAATCGAATTCTAGTAAAGTGAAGATTTGAAAAAGCTTGCAATATCTCAATCTCGATCACTGCCTCGCTTGAAATGGATAAGGAAAGCTGCCTCACTTGATCTTCAAATAATTCTAATTGAACTCCTGTCAATTTGCTTCTCATGCATGAATCCAAACATAATCATTGCTGTAAATACTTAGCTTTTTTTTGAAACTTGTAACTTGAGCGTACCAAGACACCTAACGAACCTAATGATGAGAATAAGCGGTTTAATGTGATAGATAATGTGTATGGGCTGACAATTGATGATGTAAGATTAACTGATTCTGATAGATTTGATAGCTAGATGAAATTTGCCACAGATCTGCATGAATCCCCAATTTCGTAGTGCAGCTAGTGCAAATTCTGGGTTTTGCACTACGAAAACACCTAGACTGGGTTTTGCGTTACGAAAACTCCTAGACAATTTCGTAGCACATAAGAACCTTGAAACAAGTTTGATAGATGGAATTTATGTGTGACGTGGGACCAGTAATAGACAAGAACAGAGTATTGACCCTATTTGACCATACCAACAAGACTCTATTCAAAATATTAGACTCTAAAACAACCATGAAAAGACCAGACCAAGACTGACACCAATCTTTGAAATCAAACTGATGCTCAGAATTTTGAAATTTTTCTTAAGTGATAACAATATCCATGATCATGATCTTCATGGGCAGCTAAGTTAGGGTAATGGAAAGATCTTTGATCAATCCTAGGTATTTTACTTTCCTTGAATCAAAAGAGAATAAATCATGATACAATCTGGTGATATGAAGGCCTAACTCTTCCATGATAGCTTTAGGCATCAGATTGTGGCTGGCCCCTATATCTAGCAGGCAATTGTGGAGGATTTTATCATGAATGGTCAAAGAGACATAAAATGATGGAGAATTATCATCAGCGGGTTCAGTCATTGGGCTAAGCACAACTGCAGACTTATCATCTTGCAAATTGAAAAAGTCAGTGGAGGTTTGTGTGGCTTTCAGCTCAAGAGCATCAAGGATAGGCTTTCTAAAAAATTCACTCTTTACCAACTCTATTAGAGGCACAGATATTTTTAACTTCTGAACTTCTAATTCAAAGCTGAAAAGGGAAGGGGACTAGTCAGGACCTCTTACCTCTTGAACTGGTGACTTGAGGATGACTGGTTCAGCTGCTGGTCTTCTCGGTCTGATATTCTGTTGCTCTATTGGGACAACAACATTCTGGATAGGATTCTCCTTGACATTGTTTGCTTTTGACCTCAGTTTATATCTTTGCTTCTCCTCAGTTTGTAGAACAGCCTCTTTGTCCCACCTTTGACTGCTTTGGTCCTGTAGTAATGACTCTTCATATGCAGCCAATGTCAAAAAGGCAACATTGCCTTTATCTTCCATGCAATGGATTTCATCCTCATCTTCAAACTGCTCCTCCTCCATGACTACATTTTGAAAAGGAGCTTTAACCTTTTGTTCTTCGTTAGCTTCTTTACCCCTCTGAATGATTTGCAACTGTTCATTTGCTCTTCTGAATGGATTTGGATTTCTTGGAGCAAATGTGTTCGGAAGCCTTGCCTTCCCAGAGTTCTACTCCATCTTTAGCTTAGATATCTTAGCAGCCAATGACTCTATCATTCTAGTCATTTTATCCAATTTGGGCTCAGAAGATGAGGCAGAGGAAAAAGAAGCCTCGCCTCTTTGTCTCCTCCTATCAGCATGACTTTTGAGCTTTTCTGTAGCCATGATATTACATTCTACCTCTAGGGCAGCATCTTGCATTTTAGCTAGGGTGCCACACCTTCTTTCTCTTAGTAATAGACAGAAATCAGAGTCAAACGCATTGGCATAGGTAAGTTTGGTAGAGGTGGGAGTAGGCTTTACTTTAGCTGGTATCTTACTATACATATGGTTGAATCTTTTATTAAAATCAGGCAGTGATTCCCCATTTTCCCTCTTTAGGTTACCAAACTCAGTATAGTAATATAGTAAGTCTTTCTTATCCCCAAAATGCTTCAAAAATGCATCATCTAAGGCTTCAATGTCTATTATAGACCTAGGGGTCAATTCTCTGAACCATTTTCTAGCCTCTCCATCAAGGCTCTGGACAAAAACTCTCATCCTCACTAATGTCTAGGTTATTAGCATAACTATTAAAAGACTCAAGGTGTTCTTTAGCTATTACTTCATCTATACCAGTGAACTTAGGCATGTATTTCTGGTATTCTCCTGCAAGCATGGCATTGAAAGGAATAGGAAAGACCAAGGGTCCATACCTAGCAGCTATGATTCTTTCCATCTTCGTGGGAGCTGGCTAGCCTGCCATGACTAGGGTATGTGGAAGGATACTGGTAGATTGAGTGGTATGCAACAATGCAATGAATGATAGAGACAGAGGAATATGATGGACTGTATGGGATGCTTTCTTTGGACTGAGCTCCAAAGGGGAACTGAGTGGACAAGGAGCTTTATGAATCTCTGAAGGTACTTATTCACTAACAATGCTAGGCTCTAGATATCCAAACTGGATATTCTCAACTATAATCTTCTCTTGCAGAGATTCATAATATTTCTTGGGCTTACCTGATCCTCATGCTCCTTTCTGCAATGTTTTCTTCTACTTAGCAATTTTCTCAGGGTTAGGCACTAGGTCAGTTGGAGATTTCTGAGGATTTCTTCGAGTATGCCTCAGAAACTAAGCCAGGACTATAATGTGGAGTCGCCAAAGATTGATCTTCCTCCAGTAGAGTCGCCAGATAGATGATTACAACCATAAATGTGTCCAAACTTTGTCTATCATCAAAGCGGGAATTGTGTCGTCCCCCAGGGAAGCTGAGCTTCAATCTCCTTTCCCCAGCAACGATGCCAATTAATGTTGTTACCCCAAGAAATTCTCCTAGGTTGTAACTCGGAGATGCTCGGGAACATTACAAACTCAACTAAATGTTGGAAATGGATGAATGGAAGGAATGATCCTTGTTCAAGCCAGATAAACACTTCTACTATGCTTAACTCCAGACATGCGTGAACACCCTCAGACTACAAGGCTTTATACCACCAATTAATCATAGTTTAAGGATTGGGTGAATATGGAGAATACTGACCACACCAGCAGATGTACAAGACCATGTGATGGCCGGCTGTAACCAGTAAAAAGGTCTGCAAATCTATTCCCTAATGCAAAGACAGGATGATAGCTCTCTGGTACTAAGTAAACATAAACCTGAATAATACATTCACTGATACATACAAGATTTCAACACAGAGGTAGGATGACAGCTCCTATAATGCTAAACATCAAGAGTTCATTAAAACTGCATAACAGGCACAACCTAGAACAGAATATAAGTGAAAAGTGAGCAATTAATCGGCAAAAGAAGCTTGTATTAGCTGAAAATGAAGACGAGAGGCTGCAAGTATCAAAGTAGTCACAGTCTCTAGAAGTTGAACCTTACATCAAAAAAACAACCATCAACCCTGTTTACATCTATTTTTTGGGTATATATAGAGTTTCATTACAAATACATTCTG
Organism: Pinus tabuliformis; assembly: GCA_031772625.1. Classification (NCBI taxonomy): domain Eukaryota; kingdom Viridiplantae; phylum Streptophyta; class Pinopsida; order Pinales; family Pinaceae; genus Pinus; species Pinus tabuliformis. The sequence goes on from CM062818.1 coordinate 489,437,413, forward strand.
CTACTCTAGGCATGGAGGGGTCATAATTGACCACCAACCGCTTTAACTGTCTGATGGAGTCTCTGGTGCAGTCTACCTGCTTCAGTGAACGGATTTGATCTTCTCGAGTGCTCTGTTGTACTTCTTGAGCAGGTGGAGTGTCGTATGGAAGAAGTTCCATAACTGTTAAATGCATTCATCTGCTCAAGGTCCATCCTTTTCTTTCTCATCCATACTGTCTGTTGAAGGTGGTGGTTGAGGAGGAAATGCACCAGGTACTGATAGGTGGTCATCTTCATCCTTCAGGCACATGAGATAGTTCCAGGACGAGAGGACTTCATGGCGGACACATGAGTAGGACGGGGAAAAGATATCAGTCGTTGGATCAAATGAATGGCTGGCGGAGGTCTCTCGGCGGGAGGTATCGGGAGGAAGTGGGAGTAGACAAACCTGAGTTGTTGGATCTCGGGTGGACAAATTTAACGGTCATCGGGCGGAAGAGATGTGCAGAAGTTAACAAGTGGGAACAACGGACAGGCGGTAAGCTGTTTTGGTCACACCGCTTTTGGACCCAGGGAAGTAAACGTACAAGGGTACGCGATCCCACACAATGCATGATGCGTGGTGATGGGGAATGGGTGAAATCCTCTTTTATCGCGAGTTAACGTCCTCGCAGCTTGAAGGTGCAGGGAAAGCGACTACCGTTAGATCGCAGGGAGAAGATGATTGGATGGTGGGGAACAGTTGCGCAAGTTTCTGTGATGGGAGTTGTTAGATCGAGGTGGCGGAGATCAATGGATGGGGTTACAGTGAGGCTTTATGGAGACAAGTGGGCATGCGGGCGTGGGTTTTATAAGGTTTTGTGTGTATTAACACACGGGGCTAGGAAAGGGCTTTTAATATGATTTTCAACGAAAAAACTCGGGAAATAAAGACCAAAGGAGGGTGAGAGGGGTAGAGGAGAATGTGAGGGCAATCACCATAGCCTTTCCTTTGAACGTGACCATAGAAAAAATATGCTTTTGACTTTGGAAAATGGCAGAGCTAACAAAGACATATAAATCTAATTTACGAAAGCGTATAAATCTAGTAAAGCATGAGAGTTTAATCTATGAAAGCACATAAATTTAATCTATAAAATCATGAAAGTTTTACTCTAAAAAACACATAAATATATCTTATGCAAGAAGGAAATTTACTCTAAGAAAACCTAGATATTTCTATTACGAAAGTAGGAAATGTACTCTAAGAAAGCATGTAAATTTATTCTATAAAAGAAAATACTCTTAACCTAAGAAAGAGAATAACTCTATTTTATGAAAGCATGGAACTTAATCTAAGAAATCTTGTAAAACTATTCTATGAACGTGTAAAAAATTATTCTAAAAAGAATGTAAACTTAGTCTACAGAAACATTGAAATATGTCTATTATGAAAGCATATAAACTTAACCTATGAATGCTTTGTAAAGCCTAGTCTAGAAAAAAATGAACATGAACTAAAAATATATGTTAATGAAATCCTTCAATGTGCGAATGAAAGTGATCTAAATGTATTTGCTTTTTTAGTTTTTCAAGTGCTTGTTTGTAATCTAGAAAATAATATAGTAATATTTAGAAACTGAAATAGTTTTCATAAAACAATGCTATAACAAAACAAAGTAAAGCCTAGAGAATCTATATTTAAATGAAATAAAATGAATTGCAAGGCAATAAAATATTTATACTATAGACAATGTCGTACATCCAAAACGGGGCCCTCTAGGTGATTACACGAAGCTTAGAGAAACACATAAACTTTCTCTAAATGATCAATTACTCATGAATGCACAATGGAACAAAATGATCGATTGTCCAGTATTATATCAAAGAGAATATTGCATACATTAATTCAAACTCAAGTCTCTATCTATTGTCCTCTTTCTCTTCCCAACAAGGTCAATCTATATTATTTTTTAAATAATAAACTCAAAATAAAAGTGCTACAAATCAGAATAAGGACAATGACTAAGTGTTCTAATTTTATTTTTTAGATTTAATCCCCATGCATAACTTGTAACTTAGTGAATGCATATGAACACATAGCCTATTGATGTGATATTTTTCATCATATTTAATCTATGGAGATATTAAACTTGTCTAAAGTTGGTTATATTTCCATGTAATCGTCCAAGTATACCTTGTCTCTGCATTTGTGACATGTGATGCGTTGACCGCCACTTTGACTTCACCATATAGAGGAGCCAATCACTTCTTTGACACACTATATGGGTGAATGACCATATTGTAGTATTTTCCACTTATGTATGTGCTTCATTTGACTCCATTGCTTCAACAGTTGTGCTAACCTTGTATTCTATTGTAGCTTGTCAAAGGAGCTACATAAATTGTCAATTTTTGTGATACTTACATATTAGTATTATTTTACAAAGAAAAACATATTAAATTATAGAATAATGGACTTATTACCTTTATGTAACCTTTTGTAGCTCAGATGGAGAATTTACATGTGGAATATGACAAAATGATTTAGAAAGAATGATTATGAAGGTTTCTATAAGGTAAAAGTCAAACTAAAGTAGCAGATTGAAAAAAAGAGGTTGATTCTTGGTCCCATTATTCCCCAACATTTATGATATTGCATGTCTTCATGCATTTCACAAAATTAATATTGCATTTCTTCATGAGTTTGACCAAATTGAAATTTTTTTGCCAACTTCCTAATTCAGAGTATGGTATCAGATGTTTGGATGAGAATGTTTAGGCTGATTTGGGTGCCCTTGTTTTTCATGGAAAAGGGCCATCTCAGCTTCCTCATCAACATCTTTTCCTTCAACCTTTCAATGTTTAAGTGTAGTTCCCTGTTAGCTTTCTTGAGCTTGGAATTTTTATGGTACCAATGATACATCCTTTTGAGCATCTTGTGACTTTTGTCTTTAAGGATTTCATTCTCTCTTTTTATGCACCTCTCTAAAAATTCAAGCTTTGCTACCTCTTATTTTAATGCTTTTATTATATCCTCAACAACAATGTTAAAAGGAAAATAACATTGTTTTGAACTATGAATTGGAGGTGTTCATATGCCATTATCAAGAGAACATTCAAGAATATCAAAATAATCTTGTACATTTTCACTATGTGCCCCATGTTTTAGGGAATTGATGTATTCATAGATTTGTTGAATCTTGTCAGCCTCTAGACTCTCTCCTCATGGATTTTATAGTAATAATTTATGCTTGGACATTTCTGAGTTTTCCATTGTTTTTGGTCAAATAAGGCTATTCTCACTACCCTATTTTGGCGTGATTCTAGTCACCCTTTTGTATCTAGGCTTGCTTTTTGAGTCATGTACTGCCTTGGAACTTTTCCTTTTAATACCTTTCTTATCTAGAACATTTTAGATGGAAAAATCATGTTTTCTTTGTTTTGGAGTCTCATCATTTGTTTTTGTTGATGTCCCTTTTACCATTAAAACTATATTTTTATGAGCCTTATTTTTTCATTCATGTCTTATACCTTGTCTTTTGAGTTTCTTCAATCTTGATGTTTCTCCTTTCTCAACAAACTCAGGAATTGAGGTTTCATTATTCTCATAAACATCTTCAAATTTTGGTATTGAACTCTCATTGGGATCCTCTACTTCTATAGGAACAACTTACTCTATTACCTATGATGATGTTTCCATGAAGCTTGTATTTTCTTTTGTAGGATTAGGTTTTGAAGATTTTCGAACATAAAACATATACCTTATTCATATTCTCTTTGAACCAATGTTTTCTTTCTCCTCATATATCTCATTAAAATTATTTCTTATCAAAAAAATATCCCAATTATCATTTTTGAGTTTTAACTCCTCCTCCACTAGAACTTTTACCAAACTAAAATGATAAAGGCTCATGTCTATATTTTTGGAATTTCTTTGTATGTTAGAAGTCATTTTCTTAATAATTCTAATCAAGTAATAAACCAAATTGATTTCTTTTCCATTCTGAAAATGCATGAGAAGTCTAATGTGAAAAAAGAAGACTCTGTCATACCTTCCCTTGCATGTCATGAACTTTTGGAGGATGTAAATCAAATTTCTTCATTTCTTTTTTAGTGCTGACCCAAATATCCCTTTTTTCTAATTTTTGACATCCATATTATTGTTTTTAATAAAAATATTCCATGAATCATCCTTAATTCATTGAAATTTAAACCAATTCTTCCCTATTCTCGATAGCTCTATGGTCTCTTCCATAAAAGAATCTACCACTTTTAACATGATTTCTCTGATTTCTGCCCTAACTCTCTCAAAAGCCTTCGTAAATTCCCTTGTAACCTCCACATTATGGCCTCAAACTTTCTTGAAAAATTTCATCCAACCAACCCTCTATAACTGTCTTATGCATTTTGGATATGATTAAAAAAAAAAATGACCCTCTACTTCAACTCAAATGACAATGCCCATCTCTAAGTGTTTAGAAATTTGAAGCTTTGGAAAGCACTTTCAACCAATTGATATAGGTACATAATGGTTTTGATTATGGATGATCAGACTACTATGTTGGTAGGGGAATGAAATTTGGAAAGGTGGAAGATTATGAATTGTATAGGAGGCAGTAAAATGGTGATAGGACTATCCAATCCCCATAATCATTATATGATCTGTCAATAAAATCATAAGAATTTCATAATTAATTTTTTGGGATTGTTTTAATGGTTAATAAATGGAATCAATTATGAAATGATTCAATGGTCAAGAAAGTACAAAGTAGATTTTGCCATCATATATTAGCAAGGAGTCTTTTGAATGGGCCTTTTATTGATCTTAGGTTAAAATATGCATGTCCAAATATTCCAAGTTTTATAGTTTAACATTAGTAAAATAAAATAAAATTTGTTACCATCCAAGATGTTTAAAAATTTATTCTCATCTATGTTGTTGTTGATATAGAAATTGGACTATGTATGCTAGTCAGATCTTTGATGAAACTAAATAGCTACCAAAATTCCTTTTTTCTATGGAAATTTATCAGGTTGAAGATACTGAACATACTCTGAAAATTAATGTGAATCTCTACAAGATAAAAATTTTATGTTGTTGATAATAACTCTTTTGATCTTCTTCAAAGCAAAATAAGGTCTACATGTTGAAAATATAAATCTAACATTTACACGTTTTTAATAAAAAGAGGGTAAATCTGTAGATTCACCAAATACTTAGTTTTGGATTAGAATTTTTGTATAGTTATGCCAACATCCTAGTTTTCATAACTACAATTTTTATTTTTATTTTTGAAGAAAAGGAAAATAAATTGGATTTAGTGGAAGAGGAGTATGGTCTCCTTTTTTCATCATGTTCATCTTTTAAATTTATTGAAAATTTTGAATAAAGTCTTCTCTTATTAGGGGCTTATGAAGTAATTTTAGTCTATGCCCATTAACAATAAAATTCACTCCTTCTTCATCAATAGTTTTCATTCTCACTGATCCATTTTCAAAAACAACTTCTATTTCATAGGGCCCTAACTAATCAGTTTGGAACTTCCCTTGAAAAACTTTAAATTTTGAATCAAATAGGAGAACCCAATCACCTAGTTTGAACCTCTTCAATTTGATAAAAATTTTGTTGTTGGATTATGTTCATTCTTTTAATGACATCTTGTCTGATTTAATCTAATTCATTCAACTATGCCAACCTTTACTTTTGGGCTTCAAAGAGATCTAGTCCCAATGTTGTTGTTATTTTGCATGTCTAGACTTGGAATTCTATATAAGTAGAATTTGAGTGCCATAAAAAAAATCATAAGGTGTATGTCCAATGGCGTTTTCCATGCGGTATGGTATGCCCAAATTTCTTCCAGAAGTCTATTTACCAATCCTCCCAATGTAGATGAAATTTCTTGGTCATAATGACTTCAAGAACTTTATTCGTTCATGCCACTTATCCATTGGGTTGTGGATGATATGGAGTATACTTGAGATGATTGATTTTATACCGATTCATAATGTTTTGAACAAGTTTGGATGTGAATTGTACACTCTAATATGTAATAATTTCTCTTGGGACACCAAAATGAGTAAATATGTCCTCAAAAATAAATGTTGCAACAAAATTTTTAGTAGCAAAATTTAAAGGTTTAGAATATACCCATTTAGTGACATAATCAGTACATACAAGAATATACCTTTTCAAATAGCTCTACCAATGCATGAGGTTGTAAAGTAATTTCCTCTCTTTGAACAAATCTCCCCATTCTCTAACAATTATCACATATCTTGACATATTCTTTGGCATCCTTAAAAAGGGTTGGCCAATAGTATCCAAAGAGAAGAAATTTGTATACAATTATTCTATCAATGAAGTGACCTCCACAAGGCTCATCATATCATGCTTTTAATATATCAAGTACTTCATCTTCTCGTACACATATCCTGGTAATTAGATCCAGTATTCTTCGATATAACTCTCATTTTATCGAATATTAAGGTGCACTAGATACCATAACTTTTTGTTTTTCTTTGACTGATAATTTTGGGGGAAACTTTCATGTTTCCAAATAGTCACTAATAGCTGCAAACTAAGGATATTTAGTATAAATTGAAAAAATATGTTCAGTAGGAAAATTATCATCTATAGGAACTATTATATTAGTATTTTTGATTCTAGAAAGAAAATTAGAAATTGTATTTTTCTCCCCAAGCTTTTCTAATACAACGATATTAAAGTCCTACAACAATAAAATCCATCCAGTAATTCTACCATTTTTTGTAGGTTTATTCATTAAATATCTAATGGGAAAATGATCAATATGAATAAAATTCTTGTATCTAGTGATAAAATGCCTAAATTTATTGATGACATGGATTATTACTAGAAACTCATTTTCAGTAATTGTTTAATTCAACTATTCAATAGTTAAATTTTAGCTTATGTAATATATTTCATAAGGAGTTTGACCTTTTTGTCCAAGTACAATCCCTAGAGTTGTATCCGAAGCATCGATAGAGATATGTAATGGTAGGGAACAATTTTTTCCTCTTAAGATAGGTGCTTCATAAAATTTTTATTTTAATGAATCACAAGCTTGAGTTTGTGATGCCAGAAATTGCTCCACAGTAGACATTTTTAGATGTCGATATTTCGAGTCTACACCAAGACCCATCGTTAGGACAAAGGTCAAGAAGAAGCAGATACAAAATGTGTAATAAATATAGAGATCTTGTAAATAAAATGGTCAAAAGTATGAGGTTAATTTATTTCATATTAATGTAAGATTTCAAATATTAATTAATAAATTAACAAATTTTGAATTTAAGTTATTAATTAATTTGAATATGCTTTATTTTAAAATTAATTAACATATTCAAATATTAATTCAAACATATATATAAATACTAATTTGCCCAATAAAATTCACAATCTTTAGTGAAAATTTTGAAAAGTGGCAAAGCTAGTTTTTATATTTTTTCTATGAATATGCTATAATACCTTGTAAATCCAAGAAAAGTGTTTACATCCTTTTGAGATTAGGATATCAAAACTTTGGTAATGACTTCAATCTTTGCTAAGTCAACTTTAATTTCAATACCTAAAATATGATGCCCCAAAATAATACCTTCACTAAGCATCATAAAATAGTTTTCATTGCTCAAAGAAAGGTTATTTTCTTCACATATAATAAGGACGTTTTCATGTTTCTCTAAAGCTTATTCAAAATAATTTCCATACACTATAAAATCATCCATATATACCTCAACATAATCATGAATCAAGTTAGAGAAAATACCTAGTACTACTCTTTGGAATGTAGCAGGGGCATTGCATAATCCAAAAGGAATTACTCTATCATGGGGGCTTCACTCAATGAACCTCTAACATAGCATGTGTGTTCATGGCATTCTAAACAATACCAATAATTTGAATACATATTTGAAAATACCTCTAAAAATAACTTTATTTAACCCCCTATTAATATGAACCCAATACACGTTCCGAGTTGAAAAAACCCCTACTTTCACTAGATATTGTAGGTATCCTTTTTTTCATTAACATTTTGTATACCCATTTATATTTTTTCATTAAATTTAGCTCCATATTTTATACATGACATTTAAAAACCCTTTATCCCCTATTATACGCTCAATATATATCCCCCAATATAAACATGTGTGGTATGGTATTTCTCCCCTAATGAAGTCCCTGTGTACTCAATAAGCATACATTCCCTAAGGAAATGTGAATGTAGTCTTATCTTTATCTTCTGGTGCTATTTGAATTTTATTATAACCATTGAAGCCATGACAAAAAGAAAAAATATGTTTTCCCTACTAATGTATCTAAGACTTGATGAGAAAAAGGAAGTGGAAAATGATCTTTTAAAATATATTTATTTAATTCCATATAATATATACAGAATCACCACCTACCACTATTATTTGGCATGATAACCAATGGTGAAACCCACTGACTATAAAAAATTGGAGAGTTGAAGTTTACATTGAGAAATTTTTGCAATTCCTCTTTCATAACTTCCCTCAAGTTAGGATTAATTCTTAATTGAGGTTGTATAATGGGTATAACATTGTCCTATATATATATATATGATGCATGCAAGTGTTAGGATTAATTCCATTCATAACTATGTATACCCATGTAAAACTAGAAGAATTTTTTCCAATATTCTGATTAATTGGTCTTTTTGGAAACCTTCTAGGTTATTGTTAATGGTTAAGTTTTTCACTAGACTAAGTTCTATAGGAGTAATGCCAAATTTCTCCACTGAATTTAGTGATATAATAGAATGATGTGATGAAAAATCTTCAATATTACAATTTTCTTGAAAACCTTCTACTAACATATTCACACAATAACTTTGTTTTTCAAGATATTGAGAAAAATCACAATTATTCATAAGATGCATTAATTGATTTATTCATCATATTTCTTAAGGGACATTGGTTGTGATATAATTAGAACAAGTTGTACATCTTCATCTTCTTCTTCATCATCATTAATCCATTTTTCATTTTCAAATTCAGAAATTTCTCTAGTTGGAGGATATAATGTAAGATATTTCATTGAATTTTCATTAGAGATTGTCATGTTAGAAAATATTAAACTAATAAATTCATTAACTATGGCTAACCAAGGCCTACCTAATTCAATGGATGACCACCCAATTTTTTTGTTTTGTTTTGTGTTAACACCATAAAATCAACTAGCTATTCCCAACAATCTAGAGATACAACTAAATCTCCCAATATACCCTCTGGTTTTATGGTAGATCTATCTTCTCATTGTAACACAATGGGTGTATATTGAATATTTGTTAATTGCATTTCATCCATAATACTTTTAGTCATTACATTTATTGTTGCACCTAGATCAATTCATGTGTTTTGGATTGCAACATTATTAACGTGAATTTTCATGAAAGGAGTTCTAGGATCTAGATATTTTTCTATATCAATCCTTCCCATCATAATATTTTTTATTTTCCCGATTAGTTGAAATGGTTGAAATTCTTCTCTTTTTATTCGTAGATTTTTAATGCATAAGTCCTTTATTGTTTTTGCATAAATTGAAATATCTTGTATTCGTTGTAGTAAATAAATGTTAATGCAAATATTTCGTAACTCATCTAGCATATCATAATTTGGAAAAATCAATTATTTTTCTACATCTTTATCTATTTGTAATCTCTCTGGAAAAGGAGATTTTGTAGAGATATAAAAGGTTATTCTTCTAGAGGAGTAGAAGGATTTTGTTTCATTTCTATGTCATCTATTTTGTGAGGAATTTCTCCCTCTTTTTGCTCCTTAATGACAATAGGGGGATCCATTTTTCGCAACACTCTCTCTAATATATGATGAATATCGTTAAAGATCAACAAGGGTTATCAAATATGTTTGGAAATTTTACACCTCAAAACTATATTTGGGTTGAGTTATGTTGTTGTTTAGGTTTGGAAGTGGTTGTGCAGGTAGTTTAGTGGTTCTTTGAGGTGGTTGTGTGAGGGGTAATTAGACAGTTTGACTAGAAGTAAATTATGGGTGCAACTATGGTTATGGTGGAAGTGGATGGTATTGAGATTGGAACTGAGGATGCTAAGTATATTGATTGAAATATGGGTAATACTATGGATTTATTCTGTAATATCCTTTCCAACCTTATTGCCAATATTGATTTTGAGGTTAGGGTGGCTAAGGCTTCCAAGTCATTTTTGTATTTCAATTATTTTAACGTTTTTTTGGATGATATTGAAATTGTTGGGAAGGGTCTTGCATCATACCTGATTGTTGGGGATGTCAAGGTCTTCTTGAGGCCACAAAGCATAGATTTTTTCATGCTTGATTTCCTCTAATCCTAACAATGATGGATAAGTTTTTGTAGTGTTTGTTTCTGCAAAAATGATACAAATTTCAATGTTATCAATTGGACATTTTCTCAAAGGATGCTTCTTGTAGAAATTTTGAATAATATAACACTTATTCACAGAGATTATCCTGATTATACACTATTTGCGGAATGCATACATAATACATAACCTCCTCTGCCATTGATCATCAATTTGCGGAATTAAAAAAACAATCGCATGCGCACATTGAAACATCAATCACACATATCAACACAGTATGTAATGGGGAAAGCATACAGCTGAAAACCCCCAACTATCTGTATATTATAATGATAGAGAAAATGTAACAATACATAGTACAATACTCCTCACAAGTACTCAGTACTATCTCCACCTGCTACACACAAACTAGCTCAGATCTGAACAAGTCACGGGTTCAAATCTCCTCCATTGTTTGCCTGCCTCTACTGCACAATCCAAGTTGAGAATAGATCAGATCCAAGTTCGAATTCCCTTGGCTTGTACTACGCAATCCTCATTGGCAATCTCAATCAATGATTGTGCAAATCTCATGCACAGCTATAGTCATAACTGATAGTAGTCTCACCCTTTCACCCACCTCTAACACTTGTCTCCACTGAATTGTCCATGCACTGAGTTAACTGATGTATTCTTTAGTTGATTTATGAGTTAATAATTAGTGAATTAATTAATAATTAATTCACATCACTCATCACTAGTGTATTTGGCAGTTAGACTAAATACAACTAGTTCAACTAAGTAAAACTAAACACAACTCCATCAACTCCTCAATCAACTCCACCAAACTCAATCACTTGAGTTCTAACTGAAGTCCATCATGCAATAGCTCAACTAACCCATAGGAAAAGTGTATTTCCTTCTGGAAGTTGCATGTGCCACATCCGTAGCTCGAACTGAAGTGCTTCAAGAGGATAAGATAATGTTTATAGTCCAAATATTGTTAAGAGCTAATAATATTTGACTGTTCTATTTTTAGACTGGCAGTCTAAAAATAGACTCCGCCCATATGTATAAAAATAGAGGTCCATCTATTTTTACCAACATGACCAATCATCCATAAATAGCATCCTGCAACTCATAGACCATGATCCATATGTCTAAAAATAGACATAGTCTAAAAATAGACTTTGCGCCAAAAATAGCCTGCGGGCCCACTTAGTGAAGGCGACTTCTTTTCACTAAGCTCGATCATCTTGTTGCATTTTAAACACTTCCTCTCAACAAGATATGTATTATCTACAACCCCTATCTTGCCTCTGTGGTATTCGAATTTGCTCCTGGTGAGCACCTTCATCAAGATATCAGCATCCTGATCCTCCGTGGGAATGTATGAAAGTAACATGATTCTCTGTTGCACACAATCTCTGATATGATGGTACCTGATGTCGATGTGCTTGGATCTATCATGAAATAATGGATTAGCCGAGAGTTTAATGCAACTCTGGTTATCACAATAAATCATAGTAGGCTCCAAGTGTGACCCGAACAACCTGACCAGGATCTTCCTCATCCATATAGCCTCGCATGCAGCCAAACTTGCTACCATATACTCGGCCTCTGCTGAACTGAGTGCCACGGATCTCTACTTCCTGCTGTACCAAGAAACTGTTGTCAACCTGATACTGAAGATCCCTCCAGTTTTTCTCTTTCTGTTCGTTAGGGTCCCTGCCCAATCTGCATCTGTGAAGCCACATAGCTTCACCTCATCCTCCTGTCTGTACCACAATCCATATCCCGATGTGCCTATGAGATAACGCAATACATGCTTGCCTGCCTGCTTGGTTGGCTTAACCATAGCTTGTGAAAGCTGGTTAACAGCATACCATATATCAGGTTGTGTATTGACCAGATACATAAGAAACCCCACCAACTTTTGATATACAGTGGCATCCACTACCTCCGCTGAAGTAGCATCCGCCCTCCTCCAACCTCCAGGAAGAGGAGTATCAACAGGCTTGTAACCATGCATGTTGAACTTCTCCAGTATCTCTCGGGCATACTTACCCTGAGAAGCAAATAGTCCATCTCTGCGCTGCCAAATCTCCAATCCCAGGAAATAATGAAGGAGGCCCAAGTCCTTCATCTCAAACTTTCTAGCAAGATCCTCCTTGCATGAAAGTATCAACAGCTCATCTCCCATCAAAATCAAATCATCTACATAAAGTACAATGATCAGCAAATTACCCTCCACCACAATCTGGTATAGGTTAGGATCTACCTCAATCTTGGGGAATCCAAGTCCGGTGAAATAACTGTCTACCCATGTGTACCAAGCACGAGGTGCTTGTTTCAACCCATACAACGCTCTCTTGAGCCTGCACACATGTGACTCACTGCTGAAGATGTCGAAACCTTCGGGCTACTCTATGTACATGTCCTCCTCAATGACTCCATTGAGGAACACAGTCTTCACATCCATCTAATGGATGTGCCACCCCATCTATGCTAAGAGAGCAAGAATCGTCTGTATGGAAGAATACCTTGCGACAGGTGCAAAGGTCTCCTCATAATCGATCCCCTTTATCTGTGAGAAACCTTGGGCAACAAATCTTTCCTTGTACTTCTCCACACTCCCGTTAGCTGCCTACTTCACTTTGTAGATCCATCTCGAACCCACCACTGATTTCCCCTCTGGTCGTGGGAAAATCTCCCATGCACTATTTCTGACAATTGAATCATACTCTTCCACCATGGCATCTACCCATGCGGGATCCTCCATAGCTTCCTCGAAAGAGGATGGCTTAGTCATGACACATTTGCTCACAAGAGCCATGTATCCAGTGTACCGATCAGGTGACTGTCTCTATCTGCGCTGTGCTGTAGTTGGTCCTACAACCTTCCCTGCATCTTGAGCCAGTCGCTTAGCTTCTGTAGTGCGCTTTCGCCCTCTGATGGTTGGCACTGCATGAGTGGTCTCTTCCACTCCATGAACTTCATCTTGTGGCTGATCCACACCCTGAAGCTCATCCTTAGGAACTAATAGCTCATCATCTGCATGTAAGTGTGGCTCCCTCTCAAGCAAACACTTCATGGCTTTCTCCTCCTGAAATTTGATATCCTGTCACACAACAGTCTTGCGACTGTCTGGCAAATACACACGATAGTTGTGGGCCGTATCAGTGTACCCCACAAATATCCCAACCTCTGCGATCGGCTCCAGCTTCTTCTTGGCATCCTTCGTCACATGCATGTAAACAGGAGCACCAAAATTCCTCAAATGGGAAATATCAGGCCTCTTACCAAAATAAGCCTCCTCGGGTGTATTCATGCCAAGTATCTTGTGAGGACAATGGTTCTACACATATACTCCAGTATTGCATGCCTCTGCCCACAAGTGAATGGGTAGGCCCTGATCATGCAACATCGCCCGTGCAACACCCACGATCGTTCTATTCTTCTGCTCAGCAACCCCATTCTGTTGTGGGTTATGGGGAGCTATGAGCTCTCTTCAAATCCCTTCTGTGCTGCAGAAGTCCTTGAACTCACTATAGATGAATTCACCACCATTGTTGCTCCTAAGAGCCTTCACCTTCTTCCCCGATTCCTTCTCAACCAGTGCTTTGAACTCACAGAACTTTGAGTATGTCTCACTCTTCTTCTACATGAAGAAGATCCAACACTTTTGAGAGAAATCATCGACAAAGACCACATAGTACTTGTGCTTTGCTGTCGAAGCTACTGAGAAAGGTCCGCACACATCTATGTGAATTCTCTCAAGGACCATCGTGGCGCGACTATCCTTCTTGTGAAAGGTGGCTTTCACAAATTTTCCCGAAGTACACCCCTTGCACTGATCTGACTGCGCAAGAGTGCCTTTAGGAAGCCCAGTAGAAATCTACTGCAGTATCTTCAAGGCTCCATGGTGAAGGTGGCCCAATCTCCAGTGCCACAGCTCGCCATCATCCCGGCTCACCAATCCTTCTACCTTGCATGCCATTGCTGCGTAGCCATCTACATGCAATTGATAAAGGTTCTTGATTCAAACCCCTATCTTCCGAGTTTCTCCAGTTGTCTTACTGTGCAGGAAAGCCTTTCCCTCGCTGAAGACAACATCATATCCCTTGTCTTATAACATCGCCACAAAGATAAGATTCTTCTTCAATCCTGGAACATGCATCACTTCCTTCAATACGAAGGGTTTACCAGACTCCCTCTCAAAGGAAATGGTATTGATACTGGTCACACTATATCTACCATCATCGCCCATCTTGATGTGCACTCCAAGATCTTTCTCATCCAGATCAGAAAACAAATCTCTATCTCCTGTCATGTGAAACGACGTACCATTGTCCAAGAACCATACCGATCCCTTCACACTTGATACCAAGCATACGATCAGTGAAAAATATAGCTCAAACTGCAAGGCTAAGGCCTCTCCTACTGCAGATCCAGCAGCTTGCTTATTTTTCTTCTTCTATGGACAATTTGTGGCATAATGTCCATGCTGGTGACAGTGAAAGCACTTCACCTTGGACATGTCCTGATTCTTGCCTTTCACACCAGAATGAGAAGCTTTCTTATTCTTCCCCTTCTTTGCTTTGGCAGACAAAGCGCAATTTTCTTCATCAGATGCCTTTGATGAAGATCCGTCCCTGGTATTCTGCCTGATCTCCTCTTGCACATGATCAGACCAAAGTCTCTCCCATCCTGGAAATTTCTCCCTACCATTGACAGAGTCCTGATAGGAAAGCCAACTCTTCGGAAGACCAGGGAGAGCCAAGCTCACCAAGTCCTCATCATTGCCAGTCACCCCCACACTTCCCAGCTCATCCCGGCATTGGGTGAACTTCGTGAGATACTTGGGCATACTGTCTCCTTTCTCACACTTAATGTTTCTGAGTTTATCCTTGAGCGCCAACTTCCTCTAGTCGCTCTTGCTTTGGAATAAATCTGTCAATGCTTTCCACATCAAGTATGGAGAAGCCTTTCCATGCAGGCTGGATACAATGTGATCCTTCATGCCCTTCAACAGAATCCTTCGACACTTTGCTGTCTTCTTTTTCCAAGCCTCAACTTGAGCAGCATCAGTAGGCTTTGGGACCTCAACATCTATGAACTCCTTCAACCCATTATCATCTAACACTACCTCCATCCTATCTTTCCATGAAATATAATTCGAGCTACCTTCAAAGGCATACTCCAATCGCAATCTGTTGAAAGACATTTCAACTTCGACACCAAGAAAATACTGCTGCAAATTCGAATTCCACCAGCTCAAAACTCAACCGCTTCTGATCTAAAATTCGTGAGAACAAAGTATTTCTCATATAGAGATTGACTGTATGGGCATTTACTGGATATCTCACCTTCCAAAAGAAGGATGAATCCAGAGGCTACCTGGCCCGATTACAGACTCTGCCTAAAGAAATAAAATGTAATCACTTTCTGAATAATAGATCTGATGATCAACTTCGCTCTGATACCATGTAGAAATTTTGAATAATATAACACTTATTCAGAGAGATTATCCTGATTATATACTATTTGCGAAATGCATGCATAATACATAACCTCCTCTATCTGTTAGTCTCCTATACCAATAGGGTTTCATTTTTCATGATTGACCGTGGAAGTGCCAAAAATGTTCATCTTTGATGATACAAAGGTTCCATATTTTGTGAAAGAAACAGACAATTAAAAAATGTAAAGAGGGTATGCCTTAAAAGAATAATCAACAGGCAAGAAAATGAATTGGTCAGAAAAAATAATTGAAATGAACCCCAAAGAAAGACCAGGAAAGTGGCCAACCAAAATGCCACTGCTATCTTGATGGATGGCCCAACAGTTCAAGCTGGGCCATGCCATGTTTTAAATTGTCTGTTCTAGACTAGAGAATGAATACCTGTTCAAACAGTTCAAGCTTGGCAGATGAGTAGCTGGATAGAGAAAGGAAGGAGCCCAATTGCTTAATATGGGCCCTTAGAAGACATAAGGGTAGATTTAGATAGGAGGGTAGCAAAAAGAAAAGAGGATTATCAGGGTTTGCAAGGCTAAGTGCACCCATCCAAAAGAAGGAAAAATGTTAGGTCTATTAGGCAGGGTAGGCAGTTGGAGGTTGCAGAAGCAAGGTCTGATCACATGATATGTTGAAAATCATATCTTATCTCACCAATAAGAGAAGGGCAAGAACAATGGTCCATATGGAAAACTATCAAACCATCTCTAACTTCCCTCATTCCCTTCAAAAGGTTTATTACTAACATCCCCTTGAGGACTTTAGGATCTGCCTAAACAGTCCTCCTTGCATTTCTCCCTTGAGAAAGTCATGACAAGTTGTCACCTTCTTCTTCAAAAAGAAGCCACATTTCTTGTGTAAAGCCCTCACTTCATACTTCATCTATCTCTGGTTTCCCACTTCACCTCACATACCCATATTAACTTCTAACCCTATTATATAGCTCCCTAGTACATCCCCATCCCTATTTTCTACAAAAAACCATGTAAAATTCCCAAAAAAGCATATTAAATATCCCGCCCTTTTTAGCATTATAGCTAAGTAACATGGTTATGGGAGACATTAGTCCATCTGGGACTATAGTCAACCCTTCTGCGTCCTTACCCCGGAATTAGTCTAACCCCTAGTTAAGATTAATAGCCTATACCTAAACCCCCATTCCCCTAAACCCTTGAAAGTCACCCCGCAATCTAAGCCCAATCTTAAATGTTTAAATACTTTTTATTAGACATTGTGGCGCCATGACCTGCATTAATTCGAACCCCAAAACCCACCCGAACTAAAGTTTTAAACCCGTGCCACAAAATATTATTTAAATAATGGGCGGGTCCCGCTCCGAAACCTGCACGCCGCGTCGGAGGCCCCGCCAGCCGTTGATCTCCCACCACGCCCGATCCAACGGTGGGCTGGTTTTTTGAGCCGCTAACATGCCGGGCTTTAACGTCCGGGGGATGGGCAGTTTTTCCGCCGTACCCCCGCCACGTGTCGGCAGCTCGGGGTGTTCGGAGGCCTCCCCCCTAAAACTGCTTCTCCCCAAAGGCAGTGGGGGGAAACTGGAAACAGCCCTCCACAAAACGGCCACCCCCCATTACAACAGCGCTCTTGTCACTATGACGTCACGCCCGGGCCCACGCCACTGTCCCACATCGCCCGCCATGCTGTCCCTCCATGCCCACGTTTTACCACCGTGTCCCGCCACGCTGTCCTCCTAGTCAGCATCCACGTCACCCATCCGTACCCGGGGCCCGCTGATGACGTCATGCTGACATCATCGTGGGAAAGTGCCAAAAGCGCGTATGCGCCAAATTTGTCATTAAAAAGGCCGAAAGTGACCGTTTTTGGTCGTTTTCATTATACAATTGCGGCTGCGATGTTCTGCTGGTCACTTCCAACTGCCTCCAGATTTCAAAATTCACTACTTTGGACGCCGCCACCCGCAAATTCGACGACAGTCTTCGCCCTCCAATCAACTCGACCACCCTCGGCGTTAGCTAATCCAGGTATTTGCCAAATTCAACCTATTTTCCCGTGTTCTTCCCGTTCTCTGCAAATTTTTCCACTAAATTGCCTACAAAACTCCTTAATTTAATGGTGCTATCCTATTAATGTTGGCCTAAATAATCTAAGGCACCCCCTAGATAGCTGCACACTATATGTAATTTCACTGTCATGGAATCATTTTCGGGCTTGAATTTTCGATATACTCTCACACCTGCCCGGCATTGTTCCCTTTTACCGTGTTTCGATTCAAGCTCTCAGTGCATTAAAGCTGCAATCCTTTTCTCCTCTGCATTTACCCTCACTGTCTCTAAATTCTGAGAGTTCACCAGAAGAGACCAAAGCTCAAATCAAACTCTTCAAGTTGTTCTGTTCAAAAAGCAACTTTGGCTCCAGCTACACTCATTCTGCCACTCCTCTTCAAATCCTCATAAGCTATCATCTTCAGCCTGTTATACTCAAAAACTTCATTCTAAAGATAACACCTGAAAGTTCTACAATGGCTACACCATCAGCTCTTAGTGTCACTCCTATGAATCAACCAAACAAGGAGCTTGAAGCCATGCCTCTTGCTGATAGAGATTACCTTATCCAAGATCTTGTTGGTGACAGAAACCACTTCCAGACCTTCTACCAGTTGAGAAACAACTATCTAAGCAACAATGACACATATGGTATATGGGAGTCCAATCTGCGTTATTATTTCCTCCCATCTGTCAATATTTTTCCAGAGCTCATCCGCTTATGTTCTGAGAACTATGATCCAACTCAGAGAACTATTAAGTCTCCATCTGGGAGCATACTTTTTCACATTAATCCTGAATCCATCAACCAAATGCTCAATTTCAAGCAGACTCAGCTGTTGTTTCCCTTCTCCATGAACTATTTGCTGGATGCAGGCACCAAACTCTCCAGTGCTGACATTGAAAAGATCACCAAGACATTCATGAGGGCAGACCGCCAGCCTACAGGGCCATCTCCTTTCTTATATGTCCATTTATATGAGGTAGGCAAGCTCCTAGTTGATATGATCTCTTATGTGCTGGGCTTCAAAACCAGTGAGCACATTAATGAAACAGTGTTGGTATTATTAGCTGCATATAGTCCAGGCCAGCCCCCTGCTTACAAGTATAACTTTCCCAAGTTTATAGCCAATAAAATACATGACCAGCTATTGAAAGTGGATAGGGAGGGAGTATTTAAATATTCATCATATATCTACCACTTATTCATGTATTATCAGTTTGAAATCTTCCAATGCCCCATCAAGAAATTGGATTCTAAGGGTGAAAAGATGTCTGTCATCTTCTGGTCATCAGTTTTCCACGAATTTCAAGACTCTCCATATTCTTACTGTGAGTTTGTGGACCAATTTGTTTACCCAGTCTCTTGCCTCTTAATGAGATCCCCTCCTCCCAGACTGTCATTTGAGATTTAGAAGACCTTGTAGCTGTCCAAGAGCTATAAAATAGGTGATTGGTACCTATATCAAAACCATACGGTCATCAGAATCTATGGCTGTGAGCTCTGTCCTTACAGGCTCCCAAGGTATGTACCGATGAGATTGTTCGCCTTGGAATACTATAGGCAACTCATTAGTTCTGACCTCACCCACTTTCATAGTGCCAAAAAGAAAGCCCACCTCAAATTTAAAGACCATCTGGGCCCCTTCATCATGAACAAGAAAGAAGGTTGGCAAGATGCTGATCAAATTCTCAGGGATAAATATAAACTAAAGAGGAGCTTCTGGTGGGTCCCTTATGACCCAGAAGGCTTCATCAGTGCCAGAAGAGTCAAATACAGGCTGCTAGGTTATGACCACTGTAAATATCCACAAATTGAGCAGTATGCCAACCAAGATGAATGGTTGCAAGGTACATTAGTTGAGGAATTAACTCAAGAGGAAATAATGGAGAAAAATGTCAAGGATTTAGAAAAAACTCTTGACTTGGATTCTGTGCAGCAGGTAACATTCAAGCTACCACATCAAATCGGAGAAGGTACATCCACTGCTGCAACTGCACTAGCCACCCAGGGCCATCTACATCAACAACAGGTATAGAAAAGGGCAAGGGGATAATGGGTGCAGAAAAAGAAGTGGTCATAGAGCAGCCTGCCTCTTTAATAGGGCAGCAACAAGAACAGACTCCTCCACAACAAACAGAGGCACCAACAGTGCCTGCCTTGCAGACTCCTGCACATGAGGAAAGAGGCAGAAAACGAGACCAAGAGGAGTCCACACCTGCTAGTGGATCCACTCAGCAACCCGAAGCCAAAAGGCAAAAGGTTGATTCTCCAGTTGTAGAAGAAATCAGTGAAGAAATCCTTGGAAGCCCAAGGAAAGATAAAGAAGATAGTCAACAAACAGCCACAAGCTCTTTTCAACAAGAGCAGGAAAGACAGCATGGCATGGAGGTGTCCTCCTCTACTCAGCAAAGCAAGAAGCCATCTAGCACCAAGGCCACCTTCAAAGAAATTAAGGCACAAAATGAGCTGCTAAGAGTGCAGTTATATGACCAATTTCTCAAGGCAACACCGGCCAAACAAGAAAGGCTGATGGCAGCATATGACATCAAAGAGGAAAAGATGATCCTCAGCCATTTTAAACCCAAAGTACAGCAGCCTCACTCAGCTGCAGATTATGTCAGAACAAAGTTGGAGGTCATGGCAAAAGACATTCACCCCATGGATCAGATAGAACTGCATAAGAAAACAGGGGAAATGGTCTATGCCACATTGGTAGACAAGGCCACAATGGCCCATGAATTAAAGGAATCTCTGAAGAACACTAACACTTAGCTTGATTTAGAAAGAATGTCCTCCACAGCTAAAGACAACAGAATCAAAACATTGGAGGACATTATTGTGGACTTAGGACATGATCCTAAGGATCCTAAGGGTGTGAGGGCCCTTATGAAGAAGAAAGATGATGATATTGCTGCATTGAAAAAAAGATTGAGATTGCTTCCTACTGAGCACCCTCAAACAGGAGAATTGCAGAAAGAGAAAGAAGTTGAGGATCAATTGGATTTGATGATGAAACTAAACCAAAGAGTAATTGATCTGGAAGGGGAGTTGGAGAGAGCACTGCAAGACAAACAGGGAGAATCAACCTCCCAGCCTCCTCAAACTGCCCCAACTACTACAGCAACTACAGAAGCAACATTGACCCCTCCAATGGCTACAACAACTACAGATGCTGCAGCGGCAACAACAACAGCTCCTGAGGCTAGCATAAGCATGGATGATTTTACCAAAGCTGTCAAAGAGCTGGAGCTTTAGGCAATAGAGATTAAATAAGCCAAAGAAAAATTGGCAGAGTTGGAAACAAAATATGACAAATCCAAAATGACAGTAGCAGAGCAGACCAGAGAGATTAAGGCCCTAAAGGACAAAATAAAGGCCTTGGAAAAGGAACTAAATTTAGAGAAGACTCTGGCTGAGATAAAGAAAATTTTGTGGACCTGGATTGACCACTCTATTACCAAACAGTGGAAGTCAATCAAAACAGTGCATGAGCAGATGGAGTTAATAGGCCAAGCACAAGTTGAAAGCCAGAAGGCCAGAGCAGCACTAGGGAATATGCCTGAGCAGGCCAGCAGGATGATACATTTCCTCAACACTCACACCAAGGAGGAGTTGGCAGCCCTAGACATCAGCAGCAGAACAGATACTGTTCTAACAGCTAAAAAAGTGCTGACCCTCAGAAATTTTGTGCAAACTTTGGAGAGAAAATGTCAGGAAATGCAGGCTGAGGTAGATGACTACAAGCTTAGAATGGGTGCATTACAAGACAAAGGATTGCCCAGCCTATTGACCGGTGCAGGAAGACTGCTCACCCGTGAGCAATATGCCACTAGGATGACCAATTTCATTGCAAATCAGATCACAGCATCCACCAGCACTTCTGAAGAAGCAGGACCTCCATCAGGGCAGAGCCTCTATAACAAGCTAGAAAATTTATTCTACATTGAGCATGAAATTAATCACCTATTTGAGGTCCCACCAAATCTTTATAGGTACACAGAGGCAGATGAAACTCTAATAAAAATACGAAGACACCAACTGCCTAAGGAGGATTGGTGGCAGGCCATGCTACAAATTTTGCCCCAATAATCTCAGTTCGGTCTCTTCTAATCAGCCTCAGGTCAACAAAAGTTAATGCAGCATGAAGACAGCAGGCAGAGCGGGTGAGAATAATGACTCAGCCAAGTACTGGGACAGCAAGCCAAAGAAAGGAAACGCACAAATTTTGGACAGCACGGCTCCAGCCGACTCAATGGGTCACAAAAGTCAAAACTTTCTGACAAAGATGGACAGCTAATGCACTAAATAGTTATTACAACATTTACTCTCTCAGCTGTAATTCCTCAGGGGTTGGCATAGAATTTATGAGCCATTAACTCATCAGCTAGATATTTTGTATCTAAATTTTGTATATATACCTCCCCATACAAGGTATTTGGGGTTGGTGATTTTCTCTCTGAGACACTATTTTGTATATTTTCAGACTATCTAATACAAATGGCTGGAAAAGTTCATGATCTCTGCACTGTTTGATGTCAAAGTGATGATCTGCATTCTGCTACAGAATTCCTGTGTTGTCTAATGGAACAATAAGTTATCCTAAACTATGTTTTGTCTTTCTATGTTTGCTTAACTCAAATATATGTGTCATTAGCTTAGCAATAGAGAAAAAGAATAGTACAGGAATTGTTTAAATACACCCTATGCTCAATCTCTGTTGTTAAAAATGTTTTCTTCAGAACTAATCATAAACATGAATTCTTAACTACTCATGTTTGTATTTGTTCCATCATTATGAATGTTGTTCAGGAATTCTTAAATGCTCCTAAGTAATGTTCCCACTATTCCCCCTATCAATGCATTGAAAGATCCTTAGTTGCCTTTCACTCCCTGATTTCATCCCATCATATTACAAATTTGAAAAATTGTTCCATAGATGCTTCTCTGGCTCTATAGCATAACCTTTTCCTCAAAAAGATATTTCCAGCAGTTCACCACCATCGACTCCATGCCCAATGGTCTAGATTATTCTGCAAAAACATACCTGTTCTGACTGAAATCATCATCCCAACAAATTCAAAATAAAATCCTGTGCACCATAACTAGCCTGAAATTACACCAAACAAAGATAAATCAGAAAGAGAGAGCCTTCTCTGGTTGCAGGTAGGCTAGGACCTGTGGCCAAAAGATTGGTTAGTGGTTACCTCGGCCGTATTCCCTTCGGAGTCAAAGGGAACAACCTGAGTGATAACATTATTGGCGACTCCACAAGGGACCAGAACAAATTTCTCAACTCCTATCTACTTTTTAGAACTACAGATGAAGCCTGAATGTCGGCCAGGAAGCCTTTGAAATTGTTCTTGCTTTGCATTTATAGGAGTAGATAAAAGCTACTTCAGTGAAACTTCATGCTAGTTTTAGACTCTAGATAACTATTCCAAAATTTGAGTAGTGCCTTGTTAGTTCTAAAAACATTCCGAAAAATACCAAAAACAAATTCGGAAGCTGGCTCCTAAAACGAAAACTAGGTATACCAGGTCAAATCCTGACCCAAACCCCCCAGCTATTTTTGACAATCCTAATTTAATCCCGAAGATTCTTAGGAAGCAAGAGGAACAAGAAGAGCTTGTTGATTCTAGCCCTGAGGCAGTTCAGCAAAGTTATATCCCAACCCCTGCTAAACCATCATTTCGTCCTCACATAACCCCTTCTTCTCCCTCTTCCTCATCCACCTCTCAAAACACATTCTTCACACCTTCATCCACTGCACAAACTGCCATTGTTGTCCCTGTTGTTCCAGTTGTTCCCTTCCTTCCTGTTGTCCCATTGATCCCTATAAATATGGCAAATCGTTATGCCCCTCTACAGCTACCTGGTAATCCTGGGGCTATGCCTCAGGACTACCAAAGTAAGATCACTTACATTGATGGTACTAGCACATATACTTCCTTGCAGCATACCAAGAAAATGTAAGATTACTTTGAAAACTATGAAATAGACGATGATGATGTGAGAATGAAAATTTTTGTCCAAAGTTTAACAGGTGAAGTAAGAACTTGGTTCAGAGCACTTGCTGCAAACTCCATAGCCAATTCGGGTGCTCTTTATCAATCCTTCCTGAACAGATGGGAAAAGAAAAAAGACCCACTACATATTTTATCTGAATATGACACCATAAGGAGAGGCCCACAAGAAACTGTCTTAGACTATTGTGCCAGATTCAACAATGTTTACAATGCCATCCCTCAAAACCTTAGACCTCCACCTGATTTGGCCTTAATCAAATTCCCTGATGGATTTGATGCTGATATGGCATATCAACTAAGGGAAAGAGCCCTTGCAACCTTGGTATATATGCAAAACATAGCTGTCAGTGTGGAGGCAAACCTTATTGCTAAAAGGAATAGAGCAAGAGCTGAGAGAAGAACCAATTTTAAGGAAGAACCCTCAGCATTTGAGCAAAAGCTAGATGCAATCATCAAGGGCATGGACAGACTTGGGGACAGGGTAGAAACCATAGAAAGAAAATCATCATGGGAAGGTCAACCAAGTACTGCTAGAAATCCAAATTTTAGAAAGAATCAAAATCCAAATGTTAGAAGGACTGATCCCGAACAACACATTAGACCCCCTTTTCAAGAAAATTATGCTGAGGCCTCAACATCTAGCGAACCAACCGAGGATCCTCACATCAACCTAATGGGTCTGGACGGCGAACATCAGGTCTTTCTAACACAAGAAGATCAGGAGGCCTATAATTGCAATCAATTTCAAACTAAGTCAGGAGAGTCTTTTGACTTTAGGGAAGGCTTTGATGCAGCGGTGTATGAGGTACATAAATAGTATAAACTAAGGAGTAGAACCATAGATGTGCCTGAACCTTGCAAACCAAAGGACAGTAAGCAGCCAAAAAAGACCAAGGATAAAACTGTTCTTCCAGAAACCTCTGATAAAATAGATCCCCATCCCACAAAAGTCACTGTGGAGGATATATCAGATGAAAAACCCTCTAGAAACCAGCCATCCCCATCCCATCCTTCAAAAGCAAGTTCAAACAGCATCCCTGAAAATAAATCTGGAACCAATTTCATTCAAAATCATACCAATCATGAAGAAAGGATTACTGAAAATTCGGCTGAAAAGGAAAAATCTGCTGTAGTTAATGCCAAGACTCAAATAGAAAAGCCCTTTAACTTAGAAACAGAAATAAGTAAGCTAAAGATAGTCGTTCCTCTTTCTGAATTGGCCAAACATCAAGTGTACAGACAACAGATTAATAGGTCACTCCAAATATCAGACAATAAGGATGTTGTGAATGTTCTAGATGATCAACCTGAGTTACTGTTTGGTCCTGAGGTTAACGGAAAGACAGCCAATGGAGGGGTTCCACCCTTCTATGTCAGTTTAAACATTCATGACAAGGTATTACACAACGCGATGTTTGATTCTGGGGCTTCACATAACTTAATGCCCAAATATGTAATGGAAAAACTAGACCTAGATATCACAAGACCTTACAAAGATCTATTCTCATTTGATTCAAGCCAAGTCAGGTGCTTAGGCTTAATTAAAGATCTGTGTGTCTCCCTGGTCCAATACCCAACCAAAACAATTTTGATGGATGTGGTGGTAGCTGACATTCCACCTAAGTATGGTATGCTCTTGTCTAGATCTTGGGGGGCCAAACTCCAAGGATCTTTGCAATTAGACATGTCCTACGCCACCATTTCAGTCTTTGGACAGCCAAAGAGATTATACCGTGAAACATTAATGAAATATGTGGTGAGCAGTCAAGAGAAGCCCCAAAACTTCCCTATCTATTCAATACATTCTGACATGGATTCATTTATTCTGTATAATGCTGACATGTATAGCAAGTCTTATTCTAAACTATTAGTGGCAGCACAGACAGAGGGATTGAATGAACAATTTGCCTCTCAATACCAAAAGACTTTTGATATAATTGATATAACAAAGGAGGATGATGCATCAAATGACTTACAAAAAACCAATCTGCCCATGATCCAACTTTCTAAGAGTCTCAATCCAAACCTTGACCATGAAACCTTATGGTATTTAGAATTTGATGGCTCTGTAAACAAGTTAGGAGCTGGGGCAGGAGTTTGGATTCACAATATGCAGAATGACCAAGCTGAAGGTCATGCATATAGGTTAAACTTTCGATGCACAAACAATATGGCTGAGTACGAAGCCCTTTTGTTAGGTCTCAAACTCATAAAAAATTTAGGTGCAACCAAAGTTTCAATCTTAGGTGATTCAGATCTGATCATACAACAGATGAAAGGAAACTTTATCACAAATGATCTAAGGTTAAGAGCTTATAAGGGAGCAACTATTCAGGTACTTGACACCTTCTCAGAATCTCAGCTAACTAAAATTTCCAGAAAGCTCAATTTACATGCTCATAGCTTGGCAACCTTTGCCAGCACTTGCAAGCTACCTTTCAAACCCAATCACACTTTCACTGCTGAAATCAAACATAGGCCTGCAGTCCCAGATAACATCAAGAATTGGCAAGTCTTTGAGAGTGACACACAGATAAATAACTTTCTTACTCTAAAAGAAGAATTTTTCGGCATTAACATTGATACTAGCACTATGGATGATCAACAGCAGGCATACACAATCAAGCAGAATATATCAGCTGAAACAGCAAATCTGGTTTTGCACCCTATTACCTTTAATAACAAAAATGTACAGGAGCTGAAGCAAACAGATTTAGATGAAATAGTTGAGACAGAAGCCGAAGTAATTGATCTAAAAGACAATTTTCTGCCCATAGGTTTAACCCCTTTGGAGGATTTGTTTGATTCAAATGATATCTCAAGAAAACCAAAAATGCAACCACTGAATGCTGAAATTGAAGACTGTAACATTGGAACCACAGAAAATCCCAAAATGATAAAATTGTCTAAGGCATTACCAGCTGATCAAAAGTTGAAATACATTGAATTGTTCAAAGAGTTTCAAGATATCTTTTCCTGGAGTTATGAGGACCTAAAGTCCTATGATACCTCAGTCATCCAACACACTATACCTTTAAAAGAAAACCAAAAACCTTTTAAACAAAAGCTCAGGAGAGTGAATCCTGTCCTCCTTCCCCTCATTGAAAAAGAAGTTAAACGTATGTATGAAGCAGGAATCATTGCTCCAATCAGGTTCTCAGAGTGGATTTCAAACCTAGTGCCTACTAGGAAGAAGACGGGAGAGATTAGACTGTGTGTTGACCTAAGGAATTTGAACAAAGTCTCTCTCAAAGACCATTACCCCTTACCAAAAATGGATCATATCCTACAAAGGGTAGTGGGAGCCTCTAGGATCTCATTATTAGATGGATTCTCTGGATTCAATCAGATTTTAGTACACCCAGATGATCAAGACAAAACTGCCTTCACAACACCTTGGGGAACTTTCAAATATGTCAAAATGCCTTTTGGGCTTAAGAATGTAGGGGCCACGTTCCAAAGAGCAATGGATATAGCCCTCGCCAAAGAAATCCATGATTTTCTAGTGGTCTACCTGGATGATCTTACTGCCTTTTCAAAATCAGACCAAGAACACTTAGAACATTTGAGGCAGGTTTTCTTAATTTGCAGAAAATATGGCATATCTTTGAATCCAAAGAAATCACTGTTTGGCCTAGAGGAAGGTAAACTCCTAGGGCATATAATCTCAAAAGATGGTATTAGGATCGATCCGAACAGAATTCAAGCTATCCTTCAAGTGCCTCATCCGAGAAACGTCAAAGAATTGCAAGGCTTTTTAGGAAAGATCAACTTCTTGAGAAGATTTATTCCTAATTTGGCCGAGCTCATAAGACTGTTAAATAATATGTTGAAGAAGGATTCTAAGGTCAAATGGACCATGGAAGCTAAACAGGCCTTTGAGGACATCAAAAGAGCATTGACAAACACACCAGTCCTAACAAGTCCTAGGTTTGATAGGGATTTCATCATTTTTTCTTTTGCATCTGAGCATACAATTGTTGCAGTCCTGTTACAAAAAGATGACCAAGGGTGTGAAAAGCCCATTGCATTTTTCAGCAAAGCCCTTAGAGATGCCCCCTTAAAATACCAGATTATGGAAAAGCAAGCCTATGCATTGGTAAAGGCCATCAAAGACTTTAGAATCTATATTTTATACTCTCATGTAATTGCCTATGTCCCGAATGCAGTGGTTAAGGACATTTTAACCCAAGAAGGAATTGAAGGCAAAAGGGGCAAATGGATTGCCAATATCTTAGAATATGACATTGAAATCAAGCCTACCAAACTCATAAAAGGACAAGGTCTGGCCAAGCTAATGACTGAAACCAATTTCCAAGCCCTTGACATTAATGAACTGGACAATGAACAGGAGATGGCGACTCCCAACCAAGCCTTTTTGCAATCTCCCTGGTATGCTGATATATGTTTTGTATTGTTAAACCTGCAAGCTCCTCCAGGGTTGTCCAGAACTAAGAAAAGGTTCTTGAAAATGAAAGCATCAAAGTTTTGTATCATAGATAATGTTTTGTTTTGGAGAAATCATGAAGGAATCTTACTTAATTGCTTAACATTCGATGAAACTGACAATGTCCTCAAGGAATTTCATGCAGGTGACTGTGGAGGACACCTATACTGGAAATCCACAGCTGATAAAATCCTAAGGGTTGGTTTTTATTGGCCTTCCTTGTTTGCTGATGTGAGAAAATTTGTAATGTCTTGTCACAAATGCCAAATTTTTGAAGGCAAAAGAAAGCTGTTGCCTTTACCACTCAAACCTATTTCAACTGAGAGACCATTCCAGCAATGGGGTTTAGACTTCATTGGTGAAATCCACCCTTCATCCTCTGGTCAGCATAGGTGGATTTTGACTGCTATAGACTATTTTACCAAATGGATAGAAGCCATCCCTTGTAGGCAAGCCAATGACTCCATCATTATACAATTTCTAGAAACCAACATCTTGTCCAGGTTTGGCTGTCCAGATAAAATTATTACAGACAATGCTGCTACTTTCAAGTCCAAAAAAATGATCAACTTTTGCCATAAATATCACATGACCTTGGTTCATTCCACAGCTTATTATCATCAAGGCAATGGCCTAGCTGAGTCTTCTAATAAAAGCCTCATCAACATCATCAAGAAGGTTTTGGAGGAGAACAAAAATAATTGGCATAAGAAGCTGGTAAATGCACTATGGGCAGACAGGTTGACCACCAAGAGATCCATTGGCACAAGTCCATATGAACTAGTTTATGGAATGGAAGCAAGATTTCCTTCATCTTTGGGGATCCCTGTAATCAAGTTGCTGTAGGAGATACAAGCTGAGCCAAATGACATTCAAAGAAGGATCAATCAGACAATTCACCTATAGCAAACAAGAGAGGAAGTCTATCAGAGAACCCAAGTACTGCAAGATAAGCTCAAGAGAATATTTGACAAAAGAACCAAAGCTGAAGACTTCTTCATAGGAAGTAAAGTGTTGAGATGGGATTCCAGGAGAGAGGATAAAGGAAAACATGGCAAGTTTGACTTCTTGTGGAAGGGACCCTATGTCATTTATGCTGTACAGGGTAATAACACCTATTTTCTGAAAAGTTTGGATGGCTCAAACACTGAGGAAGGCCCAGTCAATGGGAGGATGCTCAAACATTATTTTGACCCCCTTTGATGAAACACTGCACAGTTATATATTGTACATAAATATTTGTATTTTCAGTATTTTCATTTACAGCAGATAGATAAAGGACCAAGTGGAGCACACTTTGAGGAAGATCAGAGTAATGCACCATTTTTTTTTTGATATATGTTTTGACCCCATCATTGGAAAGCAAGAGAAAACACTTGGGAACTATCGAGGTGATGAGGGACACTTAGAGAAACAAGCAAAAACAGAGCTGTAATTTCACAGCAAATCAGCTTAGTGGGTATTTCATACAAGTTTCTAAAGATTCAGATGAATGGTCTTTAACAAAAGGAGAATTCAGGCTGCAACAAGATTGGAAAAAATAAGGTGATCTGACCTGCTATTCTTGACTTTTCATCTGGAAAAGTCATCCCCAAGTGGAGCCACTGTTAGTCTCCTATACCAATAGGGTTTCATTTTTCATGATTGACAGTGGAAGTGCCAAAAATGTTCATCTTTGATGATACAAAGGTTCCATATTTTGTGAAAGAAATAGACAGTTAAAAAATGTAAAGAGGGTATGCCTTAAAAGAATAATCAAAAGGCAAGAAAATGAATTGGTCAGAAAAAATAATTGAAATGAACCCCAAAGAAAGACTAGGAAAGTGGCCAACCAAAATGCCACTGCTATCTTGATGGATGGCCCAACAGTTCAAGCTGGGCCATGCCATGTTTTAAATTGCCTGTTCTAGACTAGAGAATGAATACCTGTTCAAACAGTTCAAGCTTGGCAGATGAGTAGCTGGATAGAGAAAGGAAGGAGCCCAATTGCTTAATCTGGGCCCTTGGAAGACATAAGGGTAGATTTAGATAGGAGGGCAGCAAAAATAAAAGAGGATTATCAGGGTTTGCAAGGCTAAGTGCACCCATCCAAAAGAAGGAAAAATGTTAGGTCTATTAGGCAGGGTAGGCAGTTGGAGGTTGCAGAAGCAAGGTCTGATCACATGATATGTTGAAAATCATATCTTATCTCACCAATAAGAGAAGGGCAAGAACAATGGTCCATATGGCAAACTATCAAACCATCTCTAACTTCCCTCATTCCCTTCAAAAGGTTTCTTACTAACATCCCCTTGAGGACTTTAGGATCTGCCTAAACAGTCCTCCTTGCATTTCTCCCTTGAGAAAGTCATGACAAGTTGTCACCTTCTTCTTCAAAAAGAAGCCACATTTCTTGTGTAAAGCCCTCACTTCATACTTCATCTATCTCTGGTTTCCCACTTCACCTCACATACCCATATTAACTTCTAACCCTATTATATAGCTCCCTAGTACATCCCCATCCCTATTTTCTACAAAAAACCATGTAAAATTCCCAAAAAAGCATATTAAATATCCCCCCCTTTTTAGCATTATAGCTAAGTAACATGGTTATGGGAGACATTAGTCCATCTGGGACTATAGTCAACCCTTCTGCGTCCTTACCCCGGAATTAGTCTAACCCCTGGTTAAGATTAATAGCCTATACCTAAACCCCCATTCCCCTAAACCCTTGAAAGTCACCCCGCAGTCTAAACCCAATCTTAAATGTTTAAATACTTTTTATTAGACATTGTGGTGCCATGACCTGCATTTATTCAAACCCTGAAACCCACCTGAACTAAAGTTTTAAACCCACGCCACAAAATATTATTTAAATAATGGGCGGGTCCCGCTCCGAAACCTGCACGCCGCGTCGGAGGCCCCGCCAGCCGTTGATCTCCCACCGCGCCCGATCCAACGGTGGGCGGGTGTTTTGAGCCGCCAACATGCCGGGCTTTAACGTCTGGGGGATGGGCAGTTTTGCCGCCGTACCCCCGCCACGTGTCGGCAGCCCGGGGTGTTCGGAGGCCTCCCCCCCGAAACCGCTTCTCCCCAAAGGCGGTGCGGGGAAACCGGAAACCGCCATCCGCAAACCGGCCACCCCCCATTACGTCAGCGCTCTCATCACTATGACGTCACACCCGGGCCCCCGCCACTGTCCCACGTCGCCCGCCACGCTGTCCCTCTGCGCCCACGCTGTGCCACCGTGTCCCACCACGCTGTCCTCCCAGTCAGCATCCATGTCACCCGTTCGTACCCGGGGCCCGCTGATGACGTCATGCTGATGTCATCGCGGGAAAGCACCAAAAGCGCGTATGCGCCAAATTTGTCATTAAAAAGGCCGAAAGTGACCATTTTCGGTCATTTTCATTATATAATTGTCGCTGCGATGTTCTGCTGGTCACTTCCAACTACCTCCAGATTTCAAAATTCACTACTTTGGACGCCGCCACCCGCAAATTCGACGACAGTCTTCGCCCTCCAATCAACTCAACCACCCTCGGTGTTAGCTAATCCAGGTATTTGCCAAATTCAACCTGTTTGCCCATGTTCTTCCCGTTCTCTGCAAATTTTTCCACTAAATTGCCTACAAAACTCCTTAATTTAATGGTGCTGTCCTATTAATGTTGGCCAAAATAATCTAAGGCACCCCCTAGATAGCCGCGCACTATATGTAATTTCACTGTCACAGAATCATTTTCGGGCTTGAATTTTCGATATACTCTCACACCTGCCCGACATTTTTCCCTTTTTCCGTGTTTCGATTCAAGCTCTCAGTGCATTAAAGCTGCAATCCTTTTATCATCTGCATTTACCCTCACTGTCTCTAAATTCTGAGAGTTCACCAGAAGAGACCAAAGCTCAAATCAAACTCTTCAAGTTGTTCTGTTCAAAAAGCAACTTTGGCTCATAAGCTATCATCTTCAGCCTGTTATACTCAAAAACTTCATTCTAAAGATAACACCTGAAAGTTCTACAATGGCTACACCATCAGCTCTTAGTGTCACTCCTATGAATCCACCAAACAAGGAGCTTGAAGCCATGCCTCTTACTGATAGAGATTACCTTATCCAAGATCTTGTTGGTGATAGAAACCACTTACAGACCTTCTGCCAGTTGAGAAACAACTATCTAAGGAACAATGACACATATGGTATATGGGAGTCCAATCTGCCTTATTATTTCCTCCCATCTGTCAATATTTTTCCAGAGCTCATCCGCTTATGTGCTGAGAACTATGATCCAACTCAGAGAACTGTTAAGTCTCCATCTAGGAGCATACTTTTTCACATTAATCCTGAATCCATCAACCAAATGCTCAATTTCAAGCAGACTCAGCTGTTGTTTCCCTTCTCCATGAACTATTTGCTGGATGCAGGCACCAAACTCTCTAGTGCTGACATTGAAAAGATTACCAAGACATTCATGAGGGCAGACCACCAGCCTACAGGGCCACCTCCTTTCTTTTATGTCCATTTCAATGAGGTAGGCAAGCTCCTAGTTGATATGATCTCTTATGTGCTGGGCTTCAAAACCAGTGAGCACATTAATGAAACAGTGTTGGTATTATTAGCTACATATAGTCCAGGCCATCCCCCTGCTTACAAGTATAACTTTGCCAAGTTTATAGCCAATAAAATACATGACCAGTTATTGAAAGTGGATAGGGAGGGAGTATTTAAATATTTATCATATATCTACCACTTATTCATGTATTATCAGTCTGAAATCTTCCAATGCCCCATCAAGAAATTGGATTCTAGGGGTGAAAAGAGGTCTGTCATCTTCTGGTCATCAGTTTTCCACCAAGTTCAAGGCTCTCCATATTCTTACTATGAGTTTGTTGACCAATTTGTTTACCCAGTCTCTTGCCTCTTAATGAGATCCCCTCCTCCCAGACTGTCATTTGAGATTCAGAAGACCTTGTAGCTGTCCAAGAGCTATAAAATAGGTGATTGGTACCTATATCAAAACCATACGGTCATCAGAATCTATGGTTGTGAGCTCTGTCCTTACAGGCTCCCAAGGTATGTACCGATGAGATTGTTCGCCTTGGAATACTATAGGCAACTCATTAATTCTGACCTCACCCACTTTCATAGTGCCAATAAGAAATCCCACCTCAAATTTAAAGACCATCTGGGCCCCTTCATCATGAACAAGAAAGAAGGTTGGCAAGATGCTGATCAAATTCTCAAGGATAAATATAAACTAAAGAGGAGCTTCTGGTGGGTCCCTTATGACCCAGAAGGCTTCATCAGTGCCAGAAGAGTCAAATACAGGTTGCTAGGTTATGACCACTGTAAATATCCACAAATTGAGTAGTATGCCAACCAAGGTGAACGGTTGCAAGGTACATTAGTTGAGGAATTAACTCAAGAGGAAATAATGGAGAAAAATGTCAAGGATTTAGAAAAAACTCTTGACTTGGATTCTGTGCAGCAGGTAACATTCAAGCTGCCACATCAAATCGGAGAAGGTACATCCACTGCTGCAACCGCACCAGCCACCCAGGGGCCATCTACATCAGCAACAGGTACAGAAAAGGGCAAGGGGATAATGGGTGCAGAAAAAGAAGTGGTCACAGAGCAGCCTGCCTCTTCAATAGGGCAGCAGCAAGAACAGACTCCTCCACAACAAACAGAGGCACCAACAGTGCCTGCCTTGCAGACTCCTGCACATGAGGAAAGAGGCAGAAAACGAGACCGAGAGGAGTCCACACCTGCTAGTGGATCCACTCAGCAACCCGAAGCCAAAAGGCAAAAGGTTGATTCTCCAGTTGTAGAAGAAATCAGTGAAGAAATCCTTGGAAGCCCAAGGAAAGATAAAGAAGATAGTCAACAAACAGCCACAAGCTCTTTTCAACAAGAGCAGGAAAGACAGCATGGCATGGAGGTGTCCTCCTCTACTCAGCAAATCAAGAAGCTATATAGCCCAAGGCCACCTTCAAAGAAATTAAGGCACAAAATGAGCTGCTAAGAGTGTAGTTATATGACCAATATCTCAAGGCAACACCGGCCAAACAAGAAAGGTTGATGGCAGCATATGACATCAAAGAGGAAAAGATGATCCTCAGCCATTTTAAACCCGAAGTACAGTAGCCTCACTCAGCTGCAGATTATGTCAGAACAAATTTGGAGGTCATGGCAAAAGACATTCACCCCATGGATCAGATAGAACTGCATAAGCAAACATGGGAAATGGTCTATCCCACATTGGTATACAAGGCCACAATGGCCCATGAATTAAAGGAATCTCTGAAGAACACTAACACTCAGCTTGATTTAGAAAGAATGTCCTCCACAGCTAAAGACAACAGAATCAAAACATTGGAGGACATTATTGTGGACTTAGGACATGATCCTAAGGATCCTAAGGGTGTGAGGGCCCTTATGAAGAAGAAAGATGATGATATTGCTGCATTGAAAAAAAGATTGAGATTGCTTCCTACTGAGCACCCTCAAATAGGAGAATTGCAGAAAGAGAAAGAAGCTGAGGATCAATTGGATTTGATGATGAAACTGAACCAAAGAGTAATTGATTTGGAAGGGGAGTTGGAGAGAGCACTGCAAGACAAACAGGGAGAATCAACCTCCCAACCTCCTCAAACTGCCCCAACTACTGCAGCAACTACAGAAGCAGCAGTGACCCCTCCAACGGCTACAACAACTACAGATGTTGCAGTGGCAACAACAACAGCTCCTGAGGCTAGCATAAGCATGGATGATTTGACCAAAGCTGTCAAAGAGCTAGAGCTTCAGGCAACAGAGGTTAAACAAGCCAAAGAAAAATTGGCTGAGCTGGAAACAAAATATGACAAATACAAAATGACAGTAGCAGAGCAGACCAAAGAGATTAAGGCCCTAAAGGACAAAATAAAGGCCTTGGAAAAGGAACTAAATTTAGAGAAGACTCTGGCTGAGATAAAGAAAATTTTGTGGACCCAGATTGACCACTCTATTACCAAACAGTGGAAGTCAATCAAAACAGTGCATGAGAAGATGGAGTTAATAGGCCAAGCCCAAGTTGAAAGCCAGAAGGCCAGAGCAGCACTAGGGAATATGCCTCAGCAGGCCAGTAGGATGATACATTTCCTTAACACTCACACCAAGGAGGAGTTGGCAGCCCTAGACATCAGCAGGAGAACAGATACTGTTCTAACAGCTAAAACAGCGCTGACCCTCAGAAATTTTGTGCAAACTTTGGAGAGAAAATGTCAGGAAATGCAGGCTGAGGTAGATGACTACAAGCTTAGAATGGGTGCATTACAAGACAAAGGATTTCCCAGCCTATTGACCGGCACAGGAAGACTGCTCACCCGTGAACAATATGCTACTAGGATGACCAATTTCATTGCAAATCAGATCACAGCATCCACCAGCACTTCTGAAGAAGCAGGACCTCCATCAGGGCAGAGCCTCTATAACAAGGTAGAAAATTTATTCTACATTGAGCATGAAATTAATCACCTGTTTGAGGTCCCACCAAATTTTTACAGGTACATAGAGGCAGATGAAACTCTAATAAAAATACGAAGACACCAACTGCCTAAGGAGGATTGGTGGCAAGCCATGCTGCAAATTTTGCCCCAATAATCTCAGTTCGGTCTCTTCTAATCAGCCTCAGGTCAACAAAAGTTAATGCAGCATGAAGACAGCAGGCAGAGCGGGTGAGAATAATGACTCAGCCAAGTACTGGGATAGCAAGCCAAAGAAAGGAAACGCGCAAATTTTGGACAGCACGGCTCCAACCAACTCAATGGGTCACAAAAGTCAAAACTTTCTGACAAAGATGGACAGCTAATGCACTAAATAGTTATTACAGCATTTACTCTCTCAGCTGTAATTCCTCAGGGGTTGGCATAGAATTTATGAGCCATTAACTCATCAGCTAGATATTTTGTATCTAAATTTTGTATATATACCTCCCCATACAAGGTATTTCGGGTTGGTTATTTTCTCTCTGAGACACTATTTTGTATATTTTTAGACTATCTAATACAAATGGCTAGAAAAGTTCATGATCTCTGCACTATTTGATGTCAAAGTGATGATCTGCGTTCTGCTACAGAATTCCTGTGTTGTCTAATGGAACAATAAGTTATCCTAAACTATGTTTTGTCTTTCTATGTTTGCTTAACTCAAATATATGTGTCATTAGCTTAGCAATAGAGAAAAAGAATAGTACAGGAATTGTTTAAATACACCCTATGCTCAATCTCTGTTGTTAAAAATGTTTTCTTCAGAACTAATCATAAACATGAATTCTTAACTGCTCATGTTTGTATTTGTTCCATCATTATGAATGTTGTTCAGGAATTCTTAAATGCTCCTAAGTAATGTTCCCACTATTCCCCCTATCAGTTCACTGAAAGATCCTTAGTTTCCTTTCACTCCCTGATTTCATCCCATCATATTACAGATTTGAAAAATTGTTCCATAGATGCTTCTCTGGCTCTGTAGCATAACCTTTTCCTCAAAAAGATATTTCCAGCAGTTCACCACCATCGACTCCATGCCCAATGGTCTAGATTATTCTGCAAAAACATACCTGTTTTGACTGAAATCATAATCCCAACAAATTCAAAATAAAATCCTGTTCACCATAACTAGCCTAAAATTACACCAAACAAAGATAAATCGGAAAGAGAGAGCCCTCTCTAGTTGCAGGTAGGCTAGGACATGTGGCCAAAAGATTGGTTAGTGGTTACCTTGGCTGTATTCCCTTCGGAGTCAAAGGGAACAACCTGAGTGATAACACTACCATTGATCATCAATTTGCGGAATTAAAAAAACAATCGCATGTGCACATTGAAACATCAATCACACATATCAATACAGTATGTAATGGGGAAAGCATACAGCTGAAAACCCCCAACTATCTGTATATTATAATGATAGAGAACATGTAACAATACATAGTACAATACTCCTCACAAGTACTTAGTACTATCTCCACCTGTTACACACAAACTAGCTCAGATCTGAACAAGTCACGGGTTCAAATCTCCTCCACTGTTTGCCTGCCTCTACTGCGCAATCCAAGTTGAGAATAGATCAGATCCAAGTTTGAATTCCCTTGGCTTGTACTGCGCAATCCTCATTGGCAATCTCAATCAATGATTGTGCAAATCTCATGCACAGCTATAGTCACAACTGATAGTAGTCCCACCCTTTTACCCACCTCTAACACTTGTCTCCACTGAACTGTCCATGCACTGAGTTAACTGATGTATTCTTTAGTTCATTTATGAGTTAATAATTAGTGAATTAATTAATAATTAATTCACATCACTCATCACTAGTGTATTTGGCAGTTAGACTAAATACAACTAGCTCAACTAAGTAAAACTGAACACAACTCCGTCAACTCCTCAATCAACTCCACCAAACTCAATCACTTGAGTTCTAATTGAAGTCCATCATGCAATAGCTCAGCTAACCCATAGGAAAAGCGTATTTCCTTCTGGCAATTGCATGTGCCACATCCGTAGCTCGAACTGAAGTGCTGCAAGAGGATAAGATAATGTTTATAGTCCAAATATTATTAAGAGCTAATAATATTCGACTGTTCTATTTTTAGACTAGCAGTCTAAAAATAGACTCTGCCCATATGTCTAAAAATAGAGGTCCATCTATTTTTACCAACATGACCAATCATCCATAAATAGCATCCTGCAACTCATAGACCATGATCCATATGTATAAAAACAGACTTTGTGCCAAAAATAGCCTGCGGGCCAACTTAGTGAAGGCAACTTCTTTTCACTAAGCTCCATCATCTTGTTGCATTTTCAACACTTCTTTTTACACCTAGGACATGATATAGATAAAGAAACATTCTCAATTTTTATTTATTTTGTATTCATATATTATCTATTTTTTTCACTTAGTTTACCATGAATGTATGCTTTCAAATTATCTATCAAATTTTCAAGTTCAACTCTACTTACTGATTCAAGTGTTGATTTACTTACTCTTGCTATGGCTAGTTCCCAAGGACTTTATACTTTTACCTCCCTCTCGTTGTATGCTTACACAAATCACAAATTTCCTCAAATGAAAGTTGGGATACATCCCTTCTACCCATTATATTTAGGAGATCAATCCATTCATCCATGATTTCTCTAAGTAAAAGTGTTTTTAAGGTGGTAAATCCTTATTTTTGTAACTTTTCCC
This sequence comes from Pinus tabuliformis, assembly GCA_031772625.1. Classification (NCBI taxonomy): domain Eukaryota; kingdom Viridiplantae; phylum Streptophyta; class Pinopsida; order Pinales; family Pinaceae; genus Pinus; species Pinus tabuliformis. Next base: position 489,475,928 of record CM062818.1, read on the forward strand.
TTCTAGCATTATAAACAAATCTTTCTACAAAGTCCTCAAGATTCTCATCCTTTTTTTGGATCTTTTTAAAGATTACATATTTAATAACATGTTGTATGCAATAATATTTATATTTTTCTAAAAATAGTTGTCTCATATCATCCCATGATCTTAAATAGTTACTACCTATTCCCATAAACCTTTTAAGAGCTCCATATTTTAATGTGGCCAAAAAACAAATCAAGTTTTGAGTATATTGTAAGTAATCATAACTTCTACAAAGTACTTCAAATTCAAAAGGAAATTTTTATTGGCCTTTTGATCTAATACCATGAAAGTTTGGAAGTATAGTTGGAGAGTTATTCTTCATTTTAACACTCGTATTAATATCCTGGATGGGAAATCCATACAAATCTTATTCATTGTCATCATATACATTGTCACCTCTTCCCAGATACCTCCTCTACCTCCTCTTCCTCTTATATAAAGTGGTCTTCTTCCTCCTCTAACACCTCCAAGTGGTGGTCTTTCATTTGCTTTCCTCCTCCTAATATTCTTTCATGTCTATTGGGAGGAAGGAATACTTCTCCTTCACCTTCTACTATTGATTCTTCAAAAATGACATAATAAGGCTCTTCAATTAGATTACCTTCTTATAGTTCTTCAATTAATATCCTTCCAAAGAAGATTCCTTCACCATATTCTTCATATTCTTCTCCTACAGTAGGTATCTCAAGTTCTTATGCATCAAGTTCCTCTCTTGTTGAATGAGAAAGAAAGATAATTACCTCAGCTGGAGATGTCAGTTCATCTACCACTTCTTCTGTTGAATAATTTGGCTCCTTTTTAGTTTTTATTTCAGATCTATATACCTCATGGTATCTCTTTCTACCTACAAAAGAAGGAATTTATGATGTGGATGGTGATGTGGTTCTTACTACACCACATTCTCTAGTGGGGCTGGTAGGTGATTATGGAATTGAAGTTTTTCCTCTAATGAATCTACTATAGAATATATTTCTCTATACATATTATAAACTGAAATGAAATTTAACACACGCAACTAAAAAAGGATGTAGCTAAGAATCAAATGCAATTCAACAACTAAGGTTAGGAGAAACCTCACAATGTGATGCATGAGTTCTTACATATCATCCTAACCATTTATCCTTTCAAAAGTTTCATAAATTAAAGAGAAAAATAAATTGAAGGATGAATCCTATGTATACTTCCCCAAAAATGCACCGAAAATTTTAGTCGATTTAATTATGATTTAAATTCCATGACATTAAATTAACAATCTAAGTAGGTAAACTTATGGAAGTATATGAAAAAATCTACGTTAGGAATTCTAGCTTGTAATTCTACTGGAAATAAATTGACACGAAAGAATATATTACTCTATCAAAGCAATGGAAATATTAATCTAAGGAAGCATTTGAATACTTATTCTATGAAATCATTGAAACTTAATATAGGAAAGAAAATAAATTTATTCTATGGAAACATATAAATCTAATTTATGGAAGTGTATAAATCTATTCTATGAAAGCATTAAAGTTTAATTTGTGAAAGCATAGAAGTTTATATTATTAAATAAGGAAATTTAATCTAAGAAAGCATAGAAATATATGTTATAAAAGTAAGAAATTTACTATAGGAAAGCATAGTAAAGTTATTCTCTAAAAGCAAACACTCTTAACCTAAGAAATCAAGTAACTTTACTATATAAAAGAATGGAACTTAATCTAAGAAAGATTTCAAAACTAATCTATGAAATCATGAAAAAATGATCTATAAAAGTATACAAATCTATGATAAGAAAGTAGGTAAACTTAGTCTATAAAAGCATTGAAATATGTCTATTCTGAAAGCATATAAATTTAACCTATGATTGGTTTGCAAATCCTCGTCTAGAAGAACATGAGCATGAACTTAAAATATAGCTTAACAAAATCCTTCAATGAGTGAATGAAAGTGTTATAAATGTATTTTTGTTTACTTTTTCAAGTGCTTGTTTATAATCTAGAAAAGAACAGAACAATAAATAGAAACTGAAATAGAGCACCTAAAAAAGTGTTGTAACAAAACAAAGAATCTAGATTTAAATGAAAAGAAATAAATTACAAGACAAAAAAATATTTATGCTACAGACATCATCGTACGTCCACAAGTGGGCCCTCTAATTGATCACACAAAGCTTAGACAAACACAAAAACCTACTCTAAAGGATATCAATTACTCATGAATGCACAATTGAATAAAAGGATCAAGTTTCTAATATTATATCAAAGATAATAGTGCATACATTAATTCAAACTCAACTCCCTATCTATTGTCCTCTCCTTCTTCCAGCAATGTCATTTTAGACTATTTTCGAAATAACAATCTCAGAATAAAAATGTTATAGATGAGAATAAGAATGATGACTAAGTGCTATATTGCTCATTTTTAGATTTAATCCACATGCCTCGTTTGTAACTCAGTGAATGCATATGAACATGTAGCATGCCAATGTGTTATTCTTCATCATATTAACCTATGAAGATATCATGATTTCCTAATGTTGGTTATATTCCCATGTAATAGTCTAGGTATACTCTGTCTTTATACCCATGCCACGTGATGAGTTGACTTCCACTAGGGCTTCACCATAGTGATGACCTAATTTCTTCTTTGATGCACTAGATGGGTGGATCACAATACTATAGTCTCTTTATACCTATCTATGTGCTTTGCTTGAATCCATTGCTTCCATACATGTGTTAACCTAGGATTATGTTGCAGTTTGTTAGAGGAGCTACATAAATTATAACATATTAGTTTGATTTTTAAAATAAAAAGTATAAAATCATAGAATAATAGACTTATTACCTCTGTGTAACCTTTTGCAACTCAAATGGAAAATGTACATGTGGAATATGACAAAATGATGTAGAAAGGATGGTTATGAATGATTGTATAGGGTAAAAATGGTCAACCTAAAGTAGCAGATTGACAAAAAGAGGTTAATTCCTAGGCCCATTAGGTAGTTTGAAATAGTAACTATATTTGAACTATATATGTTCATTAATTGAAAACATTGATGTAATAAAAGAAACAATCTATAAAGTCATACAATTAATAATATGGAACATATGTTGAATGAAAAGTTAAGCCTGACAACAATGGAAGTAATGAAGCACACACTAGAATAGGTTCATAACAAGCACCAAACTAACATCAGAATTATTTCTCCTTCATAGCTGGCCCTACGGGCTTCCTCCAATTACCAATTTTAGAAATAGTTCTCAAAATTACGAGGAACAAAGATATATTTTTACTTAGTTCTTGATGTGCCTGATAAATTCCAATCCTTAAAGGCCATTTAGAATTTCTAACCAACCTAAAAACATGCATTCTTGACTTTGTTCATTATAGATTTTGATAATTTGTGTTATACCTTGTGTTGAGTGAATGCTTATTTAATTTAATCATACTTATGGTTTTCATGACTTGGCAACACAAGCACATTGATTTGAAAGGCTTTTGGAGGAAACAAGCCTTCTTCTAAAATCCACAACATCCTACCAACAACCCAACATAAAAATAGGGACATTCTTCCCTTAGTTGCTAATATAAAACTTCATATCTTCTTGAGGATGGGCCATAACAATAGTGAAAGACAAATGTAGTTGTGTAGTAGATATTAGAAGATATATTTCCTATGATTTAGGTATTTTTGGAGTGGAATAGCCCTCTTATTGAGGAGGTCATTTCTTTAACTTTTTCTATAGGAAGGATACTTGATGCTAGGCTTATAGAGAGGACAGAAAAAATGTAGTTTTTATTACAATATAGCTCTACATTTTTTTTATTTATTTAGAATTAATGTATTGCTTATATATGTTAATGGAAGGACAATATTTCTTTCCAAGTAGCTAGTGTTGGATCTTTATTAGGTCCCTAAGAAACTTGTGAGGGCCCACCCACAGGATCTATAAATATCTATTTATACCGTTCTTTCACGTTTTCGTCTTAATTTCCATATTTTTTTTATGTATTTCAATTTATACTTTAGTTAGTTTAGTGAGTGATGCATTTTGTATGTTCCTATAGAAGCTTCGAAACTGTTTTTCAATTTGTTGATTTTTTATCATGAAATATATATGATAAAAATAGATATCTTTACAAGTTTAGATTTTCACCATTAAGTTTCTATAGTAAATTCAAACATGGAAGTAATTGTAGGAGTGTAGGAATTTCTTGTAGCATTACAAAACTTGTTATACAAACAATCTTGATAACTCCTATTTAGTATTTTTTTCCATTCTATGGTTATGCACCTTTCATTCAAAAATACCTCAAATAACATTTGGTGATTTGATTTAGTGAATAGGGGTATTAAGGAGGAGACAATTATCTCTATAATATCATTTGTTTACATACTTCATTATTGATTTCCTTTACTGGCATTTCTTTCTATTTTGAAAAAGTAGGATTAGGTTCACATTTCTACAAGAGTAGAATAGGATATTCATTACTGCAATTTTATCTGCAATTAAAATTTAGTTTTCTTTTCTTTCAAAATATCATATCATTTTCTTTTTGCAATTACGTTTTTTTTGTAATTTCATTAGCTAAGTGATTACTTCACTATATGTTTCTACCTTTCACCTGATCAAGGATACATTTGTTTTCATCAAATAAGACGCATTGAAGTGTAATATGGAATGTAGCTTTCATATATAGTGCATCATACCCATTAAGTTTATATAGACCCTGGGTTCAGATATTAAAGCTAATACATTTAAGGATACAACATTATTATTGGAATACCAAGGGATGTCACTTTTTTGTGCCATTGTCAAGGAGATGTCAAAAAATTGCAATTTTTTATTTCTCCTCATGCACTATTTTTATTTAAAAATATGGAAAAATAGAAAATTACACATATTAAAAATCAACTTGCATGCCTCATGTAATTAGAAATAAGTTAGGGAAATTTTCACCAAAACCCCCAATTATAGCATATAAGTAGCAATCAATAGTAATCAGCTAATTGTGAAACACTTTCCATAACAACGAGAATTTTTTAGAACTATTTAGAAGAGAAAGCTAGAGCATTTGAGACCCTCTCAAATGGAGGTAGTTCTCTACCTCATTATACATTGGCGAAAGATGAACATCAAATTGAGTTATTTGAATTTCCTATACAGATTACCAATGGACAAACTAGGATGAAGAGTATCAATTGATATGTACTTCCTCAGATTCATGGACTAACCACATATGATCCTAATAATTTTTTGTTTAATTTCATTGTAGTATGTAGGAATTATGACTATATCATAGATGAGAAAAAACTTATACTTTTTCCTTCCACCTTGAAATATGCAACCCTAACATCATTCATGAATTAAAAGGGAACAACATTACTAATTGGGAGCATATGAAAAAACCTTGAGCGAAAATTCTAAAGACTATTCTTGGGCTTGAGATACAAAGGCTAACATATTTAGGATGACCAAAGGAGATAATGAATCCTTGGAGGATTTTGAAGAGAGACTCCAATCAAGTTACAAGAAGCTACATAGTTTTATCATGGATGAAGAATCTTTGAAACTTATCTTGTTGAGAGGAGTAAGGGAAGATTTAATGGAGAAACATAATATCTTGGCTAATGGGAACATCTTACAGATATATTATGCAGAAAAAATCTTCAACAGCTCTTCCAAATAAAACAAAAAGAAAGGTAAATATGGTAGAAGTATGGTAATTCCTTCTTCTTCCTCCTTTGTAATTACAAAAAATGAAATATAAGTAATGTTATAATATATGGAGAAATAAATCTTGCACTCATTATCCTTGTAGATGGACTCGTTATGCGCCAAAAATAGGGAAGGATATGTAGAAATGGAAATGGATATCCTTTGTCAAAAATGCACAAAAGACACCCCTGAAATGATTTCCCAGTTGACAATGTAGAGATATGTGCACTTTGTGAGGAAAATCATCCTACAGAAAAATGTCCTCCTTTTCCAAGTTTGGATGTTGTGTACCAAGGAACTGAAGGAAGCATGGAATCAATATGCCTCATCAACTAGAAGAGGATAGCAACATCAAGACCTTGTTAGTAATATATGGGCTTTAACCCTTCACCCTCCATTTATCTTGGACCATGACTACCCCATGATAGTTCCAAAATGGATATCTTGTCCCTTCTTACGAAAAAATCCCAAACCAACCTCCTCAATGGAGTAATCCTTCACATGGGTGGAGTCCTCCAATGGCTTAACCACCAAAGTTAATGCCTCCTCAATAACTTAGCACAACCAAAAATAATTCTCCACCAAAGAAGCTCATCTTCCTACCCAACTTAATCCAAAATTTAATAATAAGTAGGCTTGACCTATTTAGAATAGTGATACTACATATTGAACTTTTTCAATGGAAGTTTCATAAATCAACCTTAGGTTAGGGGAGTTGAATAGTGATATTACAGTAGACCATTAAATATGTTCCTACCTATAACCAATTAATCAAGGCAAAATGTCTTAAAATACATGGGAGAAGAAAAATATGCCCCCATAATCAATGTTAGAGGGAAACTAGCTAATTTAATCCTTGGAAGGATTATACTTCCAAAGTATCTAGATCTAGGGAGCTTGGTTTCATATGTCCACATTAATCAAATTATAGTTCAAAATACCTTAATTTATCTAGGAGCTACTACTAATATCATTACTAAAAAAACTATGTTCAATCTCAATATTTAAGACTCGAGAAAAATTAACTTCATGCTTCAATTTGTTGATAGATCAATAGAGGAAGTAGAGGGCATGATAGAACATGTGATGGTCTCAATTAATTCTTGGTATTAATATCCTTATTTCCTAGTCTTACAACAAAATACCAAGTTCAATGGGTATCCACTCAGCTTAGGGATATCTTTGTTGGTTATAGTACATGCCTATATCAACTATAAAGTTGTTAATATGACCATCACTAATGGAAAGTCCCAAAAGAAACTTGTACTATAGCTTCCTTCTCAACCCTTGGTTGAAGCATATTTTCAAACTTCGGTGGAATATGAATAAGAAGAAATATCTATCCTTACATTACCCTATCTTGTTTGTACGATTGAAAGGGATCTTAGCAACAAAACAAGTCAATGAAGATGAATTAATTTCCAAGTTTCTACAAAATAGATATCTTATTTGTGTAAATCATCTTCCGGATTCATATTGTATTAGGTTTGTAGTTATGATCGACGTTTCAAACCAGCAACGGCAGTTCATCATCAGGATGAGAAAGATTTATGGAAGACTGGTCTATCATTCATATCAATAAATAGATGTTTGAGATGCAAAGCCGACATTAATTTTAAGGAGTATTAATTTAACTATTAAATTAATGTTTTAGTATTTAAAATTCATTATAAATTTAATTATTTATTTTAAACATATTTAAATTCATTAATTTATTTATTTTTAAATAAAGTTTAATTATTACAATTTTATATTGAATTAAAATTCATTCAATTAATCTTAATTATAATTAGTTTTTATTTTTAATTATAAATGTAATTATTAAGTTGAAACTTTTGTTATTAATTTACAAATCACTACTCCTTAAAGTTAATGTTGGCTTTTTATAATGAATTTAATGAATTTTAAATAGTAAAACATTAATTTAATAATTAAATTAATACTCCTTAAAATTAATGTCGACTTTGTATAATGAATTTAATGAATTTTAAATAGTAAAACATTAATTTAATAATTAAATTAATAATCCTTAAAATTAATGTCGGCTTTTTATAATGAATTTAACGAATTTTAAATAGTAAAAGATTAATTTAATAATTAAATTAATACTCCTTAAAATTAATGTCGGCTTTTTATAATGAATTTAACGAATTTTAAATAGTAAAAGATTAATTTAATAATTAAATTAATACTCCTTAAAATTGATGTCGGCTTTTTATAATGAATTTAAGGAATTTTAAAAAGTAAAACATTAATTTAGTAATTAAATTAATACTCCTTAAAATTAATGTCGGCTTTTTATAATGAATTTGATGAATTTTAAATAGTAAAACATTAATTTAGTAATTAAATTAATACTCCTTAAAATTAATGTCGGCTTTTTATAATGAATTTGATGAATTTTAAATAGTAAAACATTAATTTGATAATTAAATTAATACTCCTTAAAATTAATGTCGGCTTTTTTTTTTTTTTTCAAAAGGTGGAAAAACCTATCAAACTCAGTTTGTCAAACCAACAGTGAGGACAGCCATCTCTGGCTGCTATCCGCGAATGTTAGTTTAACACATCACTGTTATCAAGGAAAACCACGCCACCTGAAATAACCCGCTGGTGGTCCGTAAGGGAGCAGGCTTTCACTCCTGCCAGATGCCTCTGGGTCTTGGGCCGTTAACCTGTTTCCTTACGTCCGAGGAAGACGAGCTCTTAGCCAAACAGAAGCAGTTTTAGGGCATACTCCAGGCCCATAATGTCGGCTTTTTATAATGAATTTGGTGAATTTTAAATAGTAAAACATTAATTTAATAATTAAATTAATACGCCTTAAAATTATTGTCAACTTTTCATAATGAATTTGATTAATTTTAAATAGTAAAACATTAATTTAATAATTAAATTAATACTCCTTCAAATTAATGTCGGCTTTTGATAATGAATTTAATGGATTTTAATAGTAAAACATTAATTTAATAATTAAATTAGTACTCCTTAAAATCAATGTCGGCTTTTCATAATGAATTTAATGAATTTTAAATAATAGAACATTAATTTAGTAATTAAATTAATTCTTCTTAAAATTAATGTCGGCTTTTCATAATGAATTTAATGAATTTTGAATAGTAAAACATTAATTTAATAATTAAATTAGTACTCCCTAAAATTAATGTCGGCTTTTCATAATGAATTTAATGAATTTGAAATAGTAAAACATTAATTTAATAATTAAATTAATACTCCTTAAAATTAATGTCAGCTTTTCATAATGAATTTAATGAATTTTAAATCGTAAAACGTTAATTTAATAATTAAATTAATACTCCTTAAAATTAATGTCGCCTTTGCATCTCAAACATCTATTTATTGATATGAATGATAGACCAGTCTTCCATAAATCTTTCTCATCCTCATGATGAATCACTGTTGCTGGTTCAAAACGTTGATCATAACTACAAACCTAATGTGATATGAATTTGGAAGATGATTTACACAAACATGAATATCACAGAAACCTGAAATCTGAGATATCTTATTGTTATGAGAATTTATGGTCTAGAAGGTGGTCAAAATCTAAGGTAGCCTAGCATCTCAAGGGATAGTGTGTAGTATACTTACCCACTATTACATATAATAAGAATCATAAAAAACAATGGGAATCTATCCCTCCAAACCTAAAATAAACACTTCCATTATTATGAATGAAGAACAAGAGATGGTTTCGAGACTCGATCGGGAGATGGTACTTGATATACGGAGCAGGCTCTGCAATCTGAACTAGGTTTTGAGTTAGGGTTTGGAGCTGGTAACCATGGCGGGTTGTGGAGGAGGGAGTTCTACTCCCTCCTACAGTCAAATAGCTGCAAATAGAAGCAAGAGAACTAGTCTGGATCACTTCAAGAAACCACCAGAAGTGATAACTAAGGATATTAACACACGAAACATCAAACGTCACAAACAGAAAGAAAGTCATGAGGAAGATAGCAGGGAGAATAGGAAAGAGGGTAGCAGTCAGAAAGATGCACCCATGAGCGCGACAGGGGTATGTAAACCCAAGTCGACCATAGTTCCTTGGGTCGTTTTAAGCGACCCAGCGCTACAGGTGCATAGAGAACACATGGCGGAACATGCAATTATATGCAAATTTATGGGGATTTGGCCGATGGAGAAGGCCTTACATGCATGGATAAGGAACCATTGGAAACCAAAGGGGGAAATAAACCTTCACCTTGGATCTAAGGGCTTCTTTACAGTGGTGTTCACGAGCTTAGAAGATAAAGACAGAGTGTTCGAGGGAGGACCCTATTTTTACGCTGCTGCAGGCCTTTACATGCGCCCATGGGTGATGAAGTTTGTCCTGAATTGAGAAATGTTTACTTTAGTACCTTTATGGATAAGACTATACTCCCTTCCTTTAGATTATTGGTTTCCGAAGTCTCTAAAGGCTATCGGCAATAAACTAGGGCATTTTATAAAAATATCAGATGTAACTCTAAGACATAAATACACTTCATTCGCCCGAATTTGTGTGGAAATGGACTTATATGGGGCACTTCCGGACAAGATCATTTTAGAATTGTATGATGAAGAATGGGTGCAGGAAGTGGACTATGAACATGTGACATTCAGGTGCCATAAGTGCCATGAACAAGAGCACCTATATAGAGATTTCCCATCAAACAAACTGGAGAACAACACAAAAACCATCACAATCAAAGATCTAGAGGGTTCCACTAAGGTGGGGGGCAAAGGGAAAGGTGGAAAGAGGTACCAAAAGAAAATCTACAAGGATGGGCAACCGAGCCACAATAGTTTCAAAATCTTAGAAGAAGAGGTTGGAAACAACAGGGCAAACCAGGAATCAAATACTAATACCAATGAGAAGGATAGGGATGCTAGCATTGAGGATATATCAAAGAACAGCTAGCAAACAATGATATACCGAACATTGTGGAGCTCAGTAGGGACCATGAGATTACCCCAAATGAGGCGAGAACGGAGGACAATGAACTGCAAAAGATTCTTGAGAGGGAGAACTTAGATCTAGAAAAGTTTTTGGAGAAGGGTATTTCCAAAGGAGTTGACTCCCTGCCAAAGGAGGAGCTTGACCGGGTTCAACAGCTCTTCCTCTGGAGATCCCAATCAAAGGGCTCTGGAGTCAAAAGAAACCATGATAGCCAAGAGAATAAAGAGATGAAAACAATGGAGGAAACATTGGGACACTGTTCCAAGAATTCGGGTAGGAAAAGTGGAAGAAAAAGATAGAATGAGCTGTTGACCGAATGTCGAAAACTCATGATTAACTCAGGCAAGATGAGAGATCTCACCAGCTACTCCTTTACAAACCTTTCTTAATGAATCTTACAACCTGGAACATTAGGGGCCTAGGAAGTAAAAGGAACCAAAGAAATCTAAGAAGTAGAATAAAAGAAGAAAAACCAGATACGGTTTTTATTCAGGAAACTAAGTGTTCGATGGAAAAGATTAGAGAAATACATAGCAAATCGTTAAGAAAGTATGAGTATCTAGAGGTCAAGGTAGATAACTCAGCAGGAGGGGTCCTTACGCTTTGGGATCCCCAGAAACTTGGAATCCTGGATGCGGAAGCATCCAGGAACTATCTATCACTGGTGATTCAACCTTTGTGTGACAGGGAGACTTACATGATTACAAATGTTTATGGTCCTCAAAAAATAGAAGACAAACTCAAGCTTCTCACCTCCCTTGAGGAGCTGAGAGAGAGATATCCTGATATTCCCTGGATTCTGGCTGGGGATTTCAATATGATTAAATCTCTTACAAATAAAAAAGGTGTCATCAGAATACTAGGTAGAGACTCCACTGCCTTCCAAAACTTCATAAACAAAATGAGACTAGTGGATGCTGAAACAATAAATGGCACTTTCACCTGGAACAACAAGAGAGGAGGGGCTTCTCAAGTTGTCTCTAAACTAGAGAAATTCATAATCTCGGAGGACCTCCTTCTCATAGGCCTTAACATGTCAGCTCTAATCCTTCCCTTTGGAGGGTCGGACCACTCACCCTATCCAACTTGAAGCCGCTTTTATGGGTACACCAAGGAACAGACCTTTTAGGTTTGAAAATGCCTGGCTCTCTCACCCTGACTTTACAAGCAATATTGACAAATGGTGGATGGAAGATTTTTCCATTTAAGGCACAAAAATGTTTATGCTGCAACAAAGACTTAAGCACATCAAATCCAGACTCAAAGATTGGAACAAGAAAGAGTTTGGAAATATTTTTAAAGCCAAAAGAGAAGTTGAACAGAAACTCCATGGGATTAATCAAATCATAATCACATATGGCTTTACCAAGGAAAGGAAAACTCAAGCTTAGTCTCTTCAGAAGGAATGGGAAGATAGGTGAATTGAAGAGGAGATATTCTAGAGGAATAAATCGAGAGTGCAGTGGATTAGAGAAGGGGAAAAACATAATTTTTTTTCATAAATCAACTTTGGATCATAGGGAACATAACATAATTTCAAAACTCAAAGATTTTCAAGTGAACGAGCTTGTCTCCCATAAAGAAATGGAATTTTTCCTAGTACAACACTTCCTTAGCATTGCAAAGGAGCCTCTCTTAAATAGGTCACAGTTCATTAACAATTTCACAAAGTATATTCCAAGCTTGTAACAAGGGATGACAATCACAATCTTAATAGGCCAGTGTCTGAAGATGAGGTCAGTGAAGTTATCAATGAGATGCAAAATGGGAAAGCTCCTGGCCCAAATGGATTCAATGTGGACTTCTTTAAAGCATGCTAGAAAATAGCCAAGTAAGACATCCTTGATGTAGTGGAAGACTCTAGAAGATCCAGAACAGTTTTGAAGGCTCTCAATGCCTCTTTCATAGCTTTGATTCCAAAGCAGGAAAAAGCCATGACACCAGACAGATTTAGACCCATAGCTTTATGTAATGTGGTGTACAAGATTATTTCCAAAGTGATCGCTAACAGACTCAAGCCCCTTCTTCTAGCTCTTATCTCACATTAGAAAACTGGTTATATTGAAGGAAGATAGATTCTCAATAACATAATACAAGATCATGAGTTGGTACACTCTCTTAAGAGCAATAAGCAAGCTGGCATGATCATACAGCTTGACCTAGAAAAATATTATGATAAGCTAAGCTCGTCTTACATTAGGACAGTGCTGAGAGCTTATGGTTTCGACCACAACTGGATTATATGGGTTATGGTGCTGGTATCTACGGCTAGCTTTTCAATCCTGCTTAATGGCTTGCCCTCAAGAACATTTATGCCTTCTAGGGGTCTTAGACAAGGAGATCTGCTCTCCCCCTTCCTCTTTGTGCTCATGATGGAAGGGCTAGGCAGAGCGATAAAAAGTGAAAATTATGAATGAAGAATCTAGGGACTGAAACTGACCATAGATGGAGCTACTTCAACTCACCAACAATTTTTGGATGATACTATGCTGCAGAGCATTCCCATGGTCAAGGAAGCCAAAGATTTTAAACAAATCTTGAACGAATTTGCTATGGCTGCTGGAACAGAGCTAAGCCTTAACAAATAAAAAGTTTTCTTTTTTAACACTGACATTGCCATTCAAAGAAACCTCACCAGAATTCTAGGGTTTCAAAGGGATCATTTACCTTCTAAGTAACTTGGAATACCTCTTACAAACAAATCTCTAAGCAAGGGAGTATGGGAGTTGGTAATTAACAAACTTCAGGACAAGATCAGGAAATGGACTTGCAGGTCTTTGAATTTGGTAGGGCGTCTTGTGCTTACAAAGGTTGTCCTATAGGCCATACCCATTTTTGATGTTGTCAACTCTTCCTGCTCCTAAAGGAGTTATGCAACAGATTAGGAATATCCAAAGAGATTTTCTTTGGGGCAAAGGGCAAGAGAAAAAGAAGTGGTCTTTGGTGGCTTGGGATAGGATCTGCAAACTTGAGGCCCATGGTGGTTTGGGGCTTCACAACCTTGAAATCCTCAGCAGAGTATCGGGAGCCAAACTCTGGTGGAGGTGGCTCAAGGAATCGGCTACCCCTTGGGCTAAGCTTTGGAAGCAGAAATATGCAAATAACTTGCAGGAGAGGGATCATATAAGAATGTTAGGACTTATCAAGGGCTCCCACATTTGGAACGTTTCTTGGGAAAATAGAGCCATTGTCCAGTAGCATATTTTCTAGGAGATCCGAGATGGGAATCTTGCATGGTTTTGCGAGGATAACTGGAAGCAAGAACCAAATTTGTTTAGAGAAGAATTAACCACTCTAAAAAATGACAATGATAGCAAAGGTTTACTTATGGTAAGTGACTTCTGGGATCAGGTACGGGACAATGGTAAATGGAGAATGTGTAAGAATCTTGGTTACAGTGAAGAGAGTTCTTTGAGGGCCTAGGCAAATTCCCATGCTCTTGACTTGGAGCAGAGGAAGATTTTGGTGTCTTCCACGTCTAACCAACAAAGATGGGATCTAAACACCGAAGGCACTTTTAACCTCAAAGAAGCTAAATGCATGGCCCTAGGTTTTCATTATCCAAACCCTAATCAGATTTGGAATGACCTTTGGAATAACTTGCAATGGATGAAAATTAAATTGTTTATGTGGGTGGTTCACCAAAATAAAATTCTCACATGGGAGAATCTTCTGAAAAGGGCATTTGTTATTCCATCTAAATTCCATCTATGTGGCTTATAGGAGGAGATGATGGAGTATTTACTAAACCTCTACCCCTTTACCTCTACCATGTGGGATTGGGTGCCCTTACTCTTCAGGCAAACAGACAAGGACATACTCAGCATCACAAACACTTTGAAGAATTGGAGGAAAGAATTCTCAAGTAATGAAATCATTAACAAGGCTTGGACTCTAGTTCTAGGATTTATTATCTAGGATGTATGGAAAGAAAAAAATTGCAGGATTTTCAAGAACAAAATAGGCTCGACCAAGAGTATCATTGTCCAAAGTTTACGATAGCTTAAAGATATAGTAGGAGCCCTTATTTGGAAAATTCTTGAGGACCTCCCTTTGCCCCAGGATGCTCGCATACTGATGCAGTTGGGTCTCGATTCTCTTGTTCCCCAAGGTGCTGGCAAGGGTGTGAGAAAAACAACTGCTGGTAAAGATATGTGGCAACCTCCTCCTCCTAAAAATCAATATAGACGGGACCTCTAAGGGAAACCCAGGGATGGTTGGCTATGATAGTGTCATAAGAGATGAGTAGGGGCACATAAACAATATCTTCCATAGTCACTTGGGGACTGCCACAAATAACATGGCGGAGCTTATGGCCTTAGAGCAATGCCTGGAAATCCTAGTGGAGGCAAATTTACACAATGTCGTCATTGAATCTGACTCTGAACTGGTCATTAATGCGGCCAAGAAAATGTGTAATGGAACGACACATGGGAAAGTGTCAAAACATTGGATGCTCTTGCAGGTCTTTCAATGTATTCTTTCCCACTTACAATCCCTAAGAACAGTTAGATTTGTTCATGTGGGAAGGAAAGCCAATATGTTAGCTGATCATCTGGCGAATGAAGGGGTGCAATGTAACGAAAGCTATATTGGGTATGACTAGGAGTCTATACCCTCTAGCAAACTGCATGATGATTGTCAATGATAGGTAGACAAAGACAAGATGAATCTCTAGACCAATGAAGAATGAGCAGGAGGAAGAACAGTTGTAGATGAAGGAATGGCACAAACCTGAAGTGAAGAGAAGGATGAAGAGGTAAGATGAAGGAATGACATAAACACAAAGTGAAGAGAAGGCTGAAAAGGTGGGGTAACTATGCACAGGAGTCGTTAGATCATGGAAGATAAATAGACATAATTGGTGGAAACGATAAGCAAGAGTAGCGAGAGTAGTAGAGGGTAGAAATCCTTGAACCTATTTGAATTGTCGCTATTAATCCTGACCATCGATCTTATTTCTTTGTGTTGACGTCACGTGCCTTTACGAGGGTTCAGCTACTGATAACCCGCGTGCTAGTGGAACAGGCACAGACCTTAGGTTTTAAGCGCCCCCGATCATCAAATGGATATCAGGTTTTAAAGTGGAGAGAGGCTAAGTCTAAGAGCAGACCCGAAAATTATAGACCAAATGTTCATTTTCCTTATTGGGTCTGGTTTGCAGTTAAGTGGTGCGCAAGTCTCCGGCTTGATGCATTTTGATTGGACATCAGGTTCCAAAGTGGAGGGAGGTTAAGGCTAAGAGTTGACCCAAAATTTTATAGACCAAAGGTTCATTGATGATATCCAATCCGGATTGCGGTTAAGTGGTGTGCAAGTCTCTGGTGCAATGCTTTTTGATTGGTTATCGGGTTTCAAAGTGGAGGGAGGTTAAGGCTACAAGTGGACCTAAAATTTTATAGACCAAAGGTTTATTGATGATATCGGGTCCAAAAAGCAGTTAAGGGATGCACAAGTTTCCAAAGAGATGTTGTGTCAACCACTAGATCAAGAACCAGACCGACAGTAGGGATTTATCCGTAGTTAGCCTTTTGGTAAAAGAGGGTAAATTTGTTTTGCTATGGGATGTTTAGGGTATTGTTGACCCTGTTGTTTGTTTTCTTCAACGGGTCTGTTTTCACTTGTCTTTACACTTGTAAAGACGTGTACCATATGTAATCATGTTTCAGTTAATTGAAGGCTCCACTCTTATTTGACCAAAAGAAAAAGAAGAGGAAGAGATGGTTTCTTTTTGAAAATACACATTGATTCTTTTGCATCAAATTATAAGGGGGTAAAAGGAATCCATCCATTTGTTTGTACTTATCACATTCATATCAAAGTAGATCATAAATCCTTTCACAAACCTCAAACAAGAATGAACCCATCATTAAAACACATTGTTAAACATGAATGGAAGAAACCCTTACATAGTTGGTTTATTTATCCTATTTTCCATAGTGAGTAGGTATCATGTTTCGTTATTGTTCTAATAAAATGGCAAGTGGAGAATATGTGTGGATTAGTAAAAATTAAATAAGGAAAATAGGAAGGACCGCTTTATCCTACATTTAATTTATCAAGGCTTAGATGTTTTTGCAAGAAATATTTTTTTCTAATTCATCGATGGGTTTAGTGGTTACAACCAAATCCAAATCAATTGACAAGGTTAAGAAAAAAACTAGTTTTACATGTCCCAAGGGGGCATTTTCTTATAATGTTCTTATGTTTATATTATACAATTTTCCAACCACATTTGAAAGAATGATTCTTAGAATATTTTTATATATTATCTATGAAAATGTAGAGAGAGATATAGATAAAATTACACCAAATGGAAATACTTTTCAAGAATATCTCACCAATTTTAGCAAGATTCTCCAAATATGTGGACAAATGAATGTCTCATTGAATAATGATAAGTAAAATTGAAGGTGTTGTTGTAGGGAATTATCAATCCTCAAAAGGAATCAACGTAGGTCCAATCATGGTGAACATCATCAAACACCTTTCCAATCAACAAATTAAAAAATATGTTAGAAGTTTCCTTCACCATTTAGGATTATATAGCAGATTCATTAAATGTTTTAGCAAGAATTTTTCTACTATATTTTCCCTGTTTGTGAAGGATTTATATTTTTTTGGCCATCTAAGTGTCTAGAAGCTTTGATTGCATTAATAAAAAAACCAATTTATGCACATTTCCTATAAGATCCTAATTAGGTCCTACTTTCAACATTCACGAGATGCTTCAGAGAGGGAAATGGGGGTTGTGAATAATCAACAACAAGATAATATTCCTTGTTCAAATTATTTTATCAGGAATAATTTGTTGAATGCATAATTGAATTTCATTGTAATTGAAAAGGAATTCATTGTTTTCATTCATGCACTCTATAAATTTCAGCATTACAATCACTAGATATCAATGATTTTTCCACATTGATCATGCTTATACCAATTGTTTTATGAATAAGTCTAATGTTAATGCTAGGATTATCGTATTGTTATTATTATTGAAACAATTTTACCTAATGCTAAAGAAACAATCGGGAAAAAATGTTGCAGATTTATTGTGTAGACTAACTATTTTTGTAGATGAAGGAATGGTTGATGATCACTTTCGAGATGAACATCTCTTTTCCATATTAGCGTAGACTCCCTAGTTTGTTGGCATAACCAACTTATTGACTATTGGGAAGCTCCCTCCCTATCTACCCTATAGGTAGAAATATACGATCATGAAGAAGATTTCCTTCTACACATGGATGGCAAGTTCTTTTTTCAAGAAAGGACATTATTATATACCAAGAAGATGTGTATGGATAATGAAGTACATGATATTCTATATGCCCCCCATGATGGGCCATGTCGAGGATATTTTGTAGCTAAGAGAAAAAACTATAAGATATTATAGGCCAACTACTCTTTCCATACCCTTCATAGGCTTTCTCATTAGTACACCTCATATTGTTCTTTAGGAGAATTTTGAGGTCTAAAATGGTCCTCCTAAGGAAAACAATAAAATAAGAGATATGTTTTTAAAGCAAAATAGAGAAAACTATTTTTTTTGTTGTATTTTGGAATTACATCCTTATAGGTTTACAAAATTTTCAAGTGTAGGAAGTTGTTATATGTGGAATTAGATTCAACATCCAATGAATACAAGGTTTAAATTTGAGTAAGCCCATATGTAGATAAGTTGAAAATAAATTATAAAAAGTAGTTTTTATTCTTTTCCCTCCAAAAATATTTACCCTTTGGGATGACATCATCATCCTAAATCATATTGATTCTTTTAAATTTGACTTTATGGGTACATTTTACCTTTTTGATGCCTATTTTTTACCTCAAAATTCCCCCAGTGGATGAATGCTATCGAATGGGGAAGCCTGCCAAGAGAAATGAAATTTTTTTATAGCCATAAGTATCGTTTAAGCCTTAGAAAAATTGTGTATGGACTTCATTGGACCTACTGATCATTAATCAGGGTAGAGGAAGTACATCATTGTTTGTACTAACTATTTCACTAAGTGGGCTAAGGTAAAATTAGTTAAGGTGGCCATAGAGCACAAGGTAGCAAAGTTCCTAAAAGAGAACATTTTTTACATGTTTGGATTCGTAGGAGATGTGGTTACAAATCAAGGAATCTAGTTCACTTCCAACCTTATCAAAATGATTTTGGAAAAAAATCACATCCATCACAAGTAATTCACTCCATATCATCTTGAAGGTAATGCAAACATTGAAGTAATTGATAAAAAGTTAAAAAATGTTATCCCCAAAGTAATCAGCATGAGTAGAAATGACTAGGTTGAGAGACTCACTAGGACAACATGGGCATAGAACACCATATGAAATACCACCATAGGATTCACCCCATATTAGTTGGTATATGGTAAGAAGGCCATTATTCCTATTGAGTTTGATTTCACCACATTGAGAATAACCTCATCAATAGAGATGGATCTAGCTAATGCTCAAGACGACATGAGGAAGAAGCTAAGCTCATTACAGGAAAACATGATTCGATATATCTTTAATAATGAAATGATCCAAATGTAAAGAAAGATATGGCATGATGAATTCATTAG
Source organism: Pinus tabuliformis (assembly GCA_031772625.1). NCBI lineage: Eukaryota > Viridiplantae > Streptophyta > Pinopsida > Pinales > Pinaceae > Pinus > Pinus tabuliformis. Next base: position 489,495,190 of record CM062818.1, read on the forward strand.
GAATAAGGAAATCAAGCAGGGTGATTGGACCATAATTTATGATTCTAAGTTTAAAAAATTTAAATGAGAATTCATGACTAGGTGGTTAAGTCCATATGTCATGTAAAAATTTTATGATAATGGATCTATAAAAATTGGGACCATCAATGAGGAACAAATCCCCATCTTGGTGAATGATTTTAGACTCAATTTATACAGGAAGCCTTTGTCAAAATATGAGCTCACATAAATAGTTGGAAGACTTGACCTAAACATGTTTTGGAATAGGAATTCTCCCAATCTAGCTATTTCCTATAAATAAAAAAGAATAAAGAATAAAATTCACATGTAAAAACTACTTTTGAGGCATTTGAGACAAACTCTCAAGCTGGAAATCTCTTAGATGTAGCTTTGAGTTTGGAAAATAAAACTCCCTACTAGGTGTTGAAGCCTCGAAATTCATTGAGACAACATGGGGGATAACCACTCGATCTGGATACCATCCCTTATCTGTTTGGATTGGTGGCTCCAACTGGATTTGTGGGACCAGTTTCCCAATCTTTGAAAAATATGGTAGGATGGGGTATGCGTTTGATTATCCAAGCTAATTTGGTAGATGAGGGTGATTTCAACAGAAAAATCAAGGTAGACAATATTTACTATTTACCTTGGATTAAATCAATATTTTTGCAATCTAGATAAATGACTACCTTGAATGATAATAAAGATTATTCATATAAGAATTATAAAACATTAATAAAACAACTATTTCAATTAAATAGCTAATCGAAATGGTTGATTGTAAAAATAGATCACATCAAATATCTAACAGAATATTTTATGGCAGCTTAGCTATAATTTAAAAGTGAAGGAATAACAGGTTGTATTAAAATATAATTGACAAGCAATAAACATACGAAAGAAACAACCTAATAATTTATAAAATAATCATTACGCAATGATAAAGGGCCCAATGCGAGATAACTTATCCATAGATAATAAGGCTACAATCCATGTGTCTTCTCCAAGATTGATCACAAAAAAACAAAAGTGCATTTCTTAATCAACTTACTTAGATAAACTTTCACGAACTAGATCTTCAAAAATTAAAGAAAAGATTTAAAAAGTACAAAAGTGCATGTTTTTAAAGAGTTTCAAATAAAATTTTCAGACCCCTTTCTAAATACATGAAATGGGTTTAAATATCAAAAAATATTACAAAACTAGCTAAGCACTAAATCCTGAGGATTAAAACGACTCTCCTTAGAATCTGTGCCAAAAATGAAAAACTAAAGATGATTTAAAACTTAAAAATATGATCATGATTGGTGTTGGCTCCTCATTTGCTTCCATTTATCATAGATATCCATCATAGCTTGAACTTCTAAAGGATGCTTAATTCTTATCTTTACCTATCCCGCATAAACTGTATTTGATAGCGATGGTGTCATATGGATTATTGAATTGGTTCAGCATCATAGGGCCATCAGTTGATTATGTGGCTTTACCAAATATGACCAATAATCATTCCAATTCAAATTCAACAACTGTATGATTCATTGTTATTTTGATGCACTACTATCATGCCATATTAACTGCAAATCATTAGTCTCAGGCAGATTTCCTAGCAAACATCTTTGGATGAAACCTGCTTGCCAAATACTATCATTAATAGTTTCAATTATATTGTGTGATGCTTCACTTGCACTTGAAACTTCCCTCTCAGCCCACTTTACCTCGATTTCCCAAACAATGAAGTTAATGTCCTTATGAGATTCTTTGAATTTTGACAATTCTGTTATCTTTCCTTTTGAATTATCTTTCCATGTGATCAAATTTGAGATTTTCTCATCTATTTCTTCAAAATTGGTTTTAGCATCAATGAATCGACCCACTAATGTATTAGCTTCTTGGCACATTGGACTAATCTCTATTAACTGCTTACAGAAGATTGCTTGTTGCTTTGATAGCAACGAATTGATTTCTAAAGCTTCTTTGACGAATTCATCCACTTTTGGGCAATCCTTTATTTGATCTACAGTGAATCACAGTTGCGCGATTTCAATATCTTTAGCATTTAACTCTGCCTGGCTCTGAAGTCTTAGGTTGTCAAAAGCCTGTTGCATTTGTTCAAGATGTGACTTAATATATTCCTGTGTATTCTCCTTTTCCTTTATGAGTTGATCTTCCAGCTGTTTTATCATTTCCTCTTTTTCTTTGATCAAATTTCTTACTTCTTTCGCTTTGTCAATTGTTGCAGAAGCATAAGCTCCTACAAACTGAGATAATTTGGTCAGATTTTCTGAAGGATCAATAGGTTTATCCTTCAAGACAACATCCATTGGTTCATTTCCTGGCACTGTTAGCTCTACTATGCAACGAACAGAAGGCCCAAAATTGGATCCATATCTATTCTAAAAGTATCCAAACTTGCTTAAGAATCATCCCAAGGGACCCAAGTATGCTCCAAAGGTACTCCCTAAGTCTTCAAAAGTTCTTAAGGTCATCCACTGATCAAAATAGTTGTAGCTGGAAAGCCCTTGGAAGGTTGGCAATACACTATCGGGAGGCCTAAAACACTCCAAAACTGTGAAAAAACCATAAAAAACAATCCAAATGTACGACAGCCATTCGATCTGGCCGATCAATGGTCCAGATCTAATCAGCGGGTCACAATCGGTGGAGGCGAATCGGCGGTATCGGCATGGACAGAAGGGGTATTGCGATTACAATCAGCGATGCAATGTGGATCGTCGATCACGCGTGCGGATCGACGACCCACATCACATCACTATATCGCTATTGGCAAAAACCAAAGGAGGACTTACGAAGCACAGGACATCGCCGATCAGTGATTGCCAATGATCGGATCGGCGGGTCGCATTGGTAAGAAGCACATGTTCTGATTATATAAGGCTTGAGGAATGTGTGATCAACGATTGCGATTGGATCACACCGCTGTATCGCATCGGCGGAAACCAAAGGGGCGGGGTTTTAACATATGCATACGGTGTGGCCCGATAGCCAGACCCGAAAGGGTTTCGGAGTTAAAATATATATCTTTTCAATTCCGCTAGTGCCCAACTTTTAATGTATTTTAATGTATTTTGCTGTTTAAACAAAATATGAAGGAACCTTGGGCAAGCGCCGATAGCGATCAAGCCCAGACACGAAAGGGTCCAGGAAGTGAAATATATATATTTTGAAGTCCGCCAAGGTAATTTCTCATGTTTTCTAGCGTTTTTCATGAATTTCCAAATACAAAGGGAAGCGAGGGAATCGGTCAGTGCGACATGCGACAGTGACCCAAGGGTAGACTCGATATATAATTAAACCATACTTGAGGACTTTTGAAGTCCAAAAGAAGCAAAATGGGCAGGATTTCTCAGTATTACATCATTTTCTGTATACAATAGAAAAAATTCATTATTAAGCATTTTCAAGAGATCACAAAGGCCCGAATAGCCATCCCATCACCTAAAAGAGGTCGAGAGACAGAGACAGAAGGTTATAAGTGGAAAGGCGACAGAACAACGCGATGCAGCCTACAACAGAAGTGATCAAGGAGCATAGACAATGCAACATAGCCATTTCATACTCCAGAAAAGGCGAAGGTGGCCAGTGTTCAGCACTCTATGTAGTCACTCTTCAACCACCGCATTCAACAAATAGAATGGCCAAGAAGTAAAGGACCAGCCTCGAGCAGATCACAACATTTACCAGTTATGGAACTTCTTACATACTACACTCCACCTACTCGAGAAGGACAGCAGAACATCCGAGAAGATCAATTTTGTTCATTAAAGCAGGCAGATTGTAGCAGAGACGCCATCAAAGAGTTAAAGCGGTTGGTGGTCCATTATGACCCCTCCACGCATAGAGCAGCAGAGTATCTTTGTAATCAAACTCTATATATATCTAGAAAACAGATGTAATGGGGTTTGATGGTTGTTTTTTTTATGTAAGGTTCAACTTCTGGAGACTGTAACTACTTTGATACTTGCAGCGTCTAGTCTTCATTTTTAGCTAATACAAGCTTCTTTTGTTGTTAATTGCTCACTTTCCATTTCTACTCTGTTCTAGGCTATGCCTGTTATGTATTTGTTCATGTGCTCTTGATATTTAGCATTAGAGGGGCTGTCATCCGACCTCTGTGTTGAAATCTAGTATGTATCATTGAATGTGTTATGTAGGCTTCTGTTTACTTAGTGCCAGAGAGCTATCATACTATCTGTGCATTAGGAAATAGATATATAGACCTCTTTACGGGTTGCAGCCGGCCATCACAAGGTCCAGTGCATCTGCTGTTGTGGTCAGTATTCTCCATGCTAAGATAGTCCTCAAACTATGAGTAATTGTTGGTCTAAAGCCTTGTAGTCTGGGGGTGTTCACCCATGTCTGGAGTTAAGCATAGTAGAAGTGGTTATCTAGCTTGAACAAGCATCATTCCTTCCATTCATCCATTTCCAACATTATGTTGAGTTTGTAATGTTCTCGAGCATCTCTGAGATACAACCTAGGAGAGTTTCTTGGGGTGATAACATTAATTGGCGCCGCTACCGGGCATAGGAGATTGAAGCTCAGCTTCCCTGGGAGATGACACAGTTCCAAATTTTATGATAGACAAATTTTGGACACATTTCTAGTTGTAATCATCTATCTGGCGACTCCACAGGAGGAAGACCAACCTTCGGTGACTCCATATTATAGTCCTGGCTCAGTTCGTGAGACACACTCAAAGAAATCCTCAGAAATCACCAGCTGTTCTAGTGCCTGACCCTGATAAGATTGTTAACCCAAAGAAAACATCACAGAAATGAGCATCAGGATGGGGTAAGCCCAAGAAATATTATTTGTCTCTACATGAGAAGTTTTTAGTTGAAGATACAGAGTTTGAGGATCTAGAGCCTAGTGTTGCTAGTGAAGAATCACCTTTAGAGATTCATAAAGCTCCTTGTCCATTCAGTTCCCCTTTGGATCTTAGTCCAAAGAAAGTCTCCCATACAGTCCATCATATTCCCTTGTCTTTGTCATCCATTTCATTGTTCCCCACTATTCAATCTACCGGTATCCTTCCACCTACCCCAGTCATGGCAGGCCAGCAAGCACCTACAAAGATAGAAAGAATCGTTGCTGCTAGGTATGGACCCTTGGTCTGGCCTATTCCTTTGAATGCTATGCCTGCAGGAGAATATCATAAATATATGCCCAAGTTCACTGGCACAAAGGGAGTAATAGCTGAAGAACACCTTGATGATTTTTACAGTTATGTTGATAACTTAGACATCAGTGAAAATGATGTGTGGATGAGAGTTTTTGTCCAGAGCCTTGATGGAGAGGCTAGAAAGTGGTTCAGAGAATTGCCCCCTCGATCTATTACTGATATTGAAGCCTTAGATGAAGCATTTTTGAAGCACTGAGGACATAAGAAGGACTTGTTGTATTATCATACTGAGTTTGGTAACTTGAAGAGGGAAAATGGGGAATCATTACCTAATTTTAATAAAATATTCAATCGTATGTATAGTAAGATACCAGCCGAAGTAAAGCCTATCCCCACCTCTGCCAAAATTGCTTATGCCAGTGCCTTTGACTTTGATTTCTGTTTGTTGCTGAGAGAAAGAAGATGTGCTACTCTAGCTGAAATGCAGGATGCAGCACTAGAGGTAGAATCTAACATTACAGCTACAGAAAAACCCAGAAGTCATGCTAATAGAAGGAGGCATAGAGGTCAGGCTTCTTCTTCCTCTGCCTCACCTTCCGATCCCAAATTTGATAAAATGACTAGGATGATCGAGTCATTGGCTGCTAAAATATCTAAGCTGGAGGTTGAGCAGAACTCTGGGAATACAAAGCTCCCGAATACATTTGCTCCAAGAAATCCCAATCCATTCAGAAGAGCAAATGAGCAAATTCAAATCATCCAGAGGGGTAAAGAAGCTAACAAAGATCAAAAGGTTAAAGCTCCTTTTCAGAACGTAGTCATGGAGGAGGAACAGATTGAAGATGAGGATGAAATTCATTGTATGGAAGATAAAGGCAGTGCTGCCTTTTTGACATTGGCTGCATACAAAGAAGCTTTGCTGCAAGAACAAGACAGTCAAAGGTGGGACAGAGAGGCTGTTCTACAAACTGAGGAGCAACAAAGATATAATCTGAGGTCAAATGCAAATAATGTCAAGGAGAATCCTGCCCAAAGAGCTACTATCCAAACTGAGTTACAGAAAAGCAAACAGAGAAGACCAGCAGCTGATCCATTCATCCTCAAAGCACCAGTTCAAGAGGTAAGAGGTTCTGACAAGTTACCTCCCTCTTTTAGCTTTGAATCAAAAGTTCAGAAGTTAAAAATATCTATGCCTCTAGTAGAGTTGGAAAAGAGTGAAGTGTTTAGAAAACCTATCCTTGAAGCTCTTGAGCTGAGAGCCATACAAACCTCCACTGACTCTGTCAATTTGCAATATGATAGGCCTGCAGTTGTGCTTAGCCCAATGACCGAAACTACTAATGATAATTCTCCATCTTTTTATGTCTCCTTGACCATTCATGATAAAATCCTCCACAATTGCCTGCTAGACAAAGGGGCTAGCCACAATTTGATGCCTAAAGCTGTCATGGAAGAGTTAGGCCTTGACATCACTAGAACATATCATGATTTATTCTCATTTGATTCAAGAAAGGTGAAATGTTTGGGGTTGATTAAAGATTTAGCTATTACCCTAACTTAGCTGCCCATGAAGAGTATGATGATGGATATTGTGCTAGCAGATGTCCCTCCCAGGTTTGGCATGCTGTTGTCCAGAGAGTAGATTAAGAAACTAGGTGGGACATTGCAGAATGATTTATCTTATGCCACTGTCCCAGTTTTTGGAGGAGAAAGCAGGAGATTGTACAAAGAAGCACAGCTGGCATATATCATCAGTGATGAGAAGAATCCTTCCAATCATCCTATTTATGTTGTGGACACCAATTTTGGAGCATGTATTCTCCAAATGGAAGAGTCTCAGAAGGCCTCAATGCAGCTTAAGAAACCTATATTTCAGGCCGAGTCAAAGCAAGGAAGTCAAGTTTGGGAGATGTTCTTTGATGGAGCATGTTCCAGGGAGACTGCAAGAGCAGGGGTGGTGCTGATATCTCCATAACAAGAAAGCACACAAATGTCTTTAAAGTTGGCCTTCCAAGTCACAAACAATATAGCAGAGTATGAGGCTCTGATATTGGGCCTAAACGCAGCTAAAGACAGAGGAATCAAAAGCATAAAGGTGTTTGGAGATGGTGATCTGATCATTCAACAGGTGAACAAAACATTTCAAGCAAAGCACCCGAGGCTAAAAGCATACAGAGATGAGGTATGGAGACTCAAAGATGCCTTTGATAATTTCTATATTTCATATATCCCTAGAGCCAAAAATCAGCTTGCTGATTCCCTTGCTATGTCTGCTAGCATGTTCATCCCTCCCATGCCTCCCAGACTAGTTTATGATGTCCAAATGAAATATAGACCATCCTTGCCTGATAACATCCACCATTCGAAAGTTTTTGAAGATGACGATGAAGTGAACAGATTCTTGCAAGTCATTGATGAATTTTCTGAAATGAAAATTGACTGAGATAATGAAGCTTTAGAAGAAGACCCCCAGTCCCATCTTAGAAACGAAATTGGCAAAGATAGCATTGTCCAACTTCCTAACAATCATATTGCTAAGGGTCTAATTCCTCTAGAAAGACTGTTTGACCAGAATGACGTGTTGGCATTATGACACAGGTTTGGCACTATGGCACAGGTGTTGTCCTCGATGGCAACTCACTCAAAGGGCAGATCACAGTTCAGGCTCTCAGAATGAAAGAAAATGAGGTATACGCAAGTTACTCTTAACAAAATTGCGTATACACGCAGGTGCACTGATCAAAAGGCGCATATATGTATGCACACACTTTCATGCAAAGAAAAGCGCGTACATATGGCAAAACTTATGGTTAGTCCATGGTATTTAGTCCGACATATTTGAACCTATGGTTTTGATCCTTGGTATTGCATCCAAAGTGTTGAACCCAGGTATTGAGTCTCTAGTATTGGATCTCTATGGTTTTGGACCATGGTTTGAGTAAGGCCAAGTCTATAAAAAGGGAAGGAGATCATTTGGCAAGGAATCAACTGAAGCATCAAATATCTTATGAAGAGCAAGATCTAGAATACTGTCATTGGGTTATGGTGCATAACTAGATCTGAACTAAGGAGGAACCTGAGCACAAGGAGAAGGATAAGTTCTATTGATGGGTCAAGATCTTAAGGCAGTTTGAAGAGAAGTATCTTTGTGTAATTTTTGATCTGTTATATTTGGCGCGTGACATGATCTATAAATATGATAATCTAGGTATAACTATTGTCTGAATAAGTAAAAAGAATAAATTATCTTTCATAGATCTGTTCGTAGCTTCAACGTAGTAGAGGCGCGTATACACGTTGGTTAACTAACTTAAAATAGCGTATACGCAGGATGACCTTGATATAGAAGCGTATGCACGCAGGCTCCACATATTGAAGTAGCGTATATCTCATGAAATATGTTTTAGCTGCTTCGGTTTATTGCTGCAGTGTTTTGGGTTCAGAATTGGTGTTTGGTTACTGGTACTGTTTTCTGGTTACAGCATTCTAAGAAGTTATTGGTTGATTCAGTATTTGTTTGTACAAAGGAGTTTGGTTAATGAAGATATACTTGGTGTTTGATTGATATTCATGGATCCAGTCTGAAAATTTATTAAACGTGGTCCCTGGAAGAAAAGAGAAGGTTTTAGCCTTCTGTAGGTCAGCACATACGTACTAGTACCTCAGCTGTACAAGAGCTAAGGGGGTTGTAGCTCCCTTCTAGGAGAAGCTGGAGAACGAGATAAGGTTGTAGCCTTCTGCAGGTAGTAGCCTGCGTACTGGTATAAGACTGTACCAGTACAGAATCATTGTAAAAGGTAGTTTCTAATTTGAAAAAAAGATAGAGACAAATTGTAGCAGGTGGTTTTCACCCACATTGGGTTTCCACCTTATATTTTTGTGTCCATATGTGTGGTGATCTATTCTGTTTTTATTGCTCCTGCTTACTGTTCTTATGATTAATGAAGTACTGATGCACTGACTAAAGATCAAACAATTAATGAATCTTAAGTTTTCTAATATACGTTGGTTTCTTTAGACATAGTAGCATATATACACAGTTTCTCATAGCCGAAGTAGTGTATACAAATCTGAGTGTGAAAAGGAAAGTAATTGATTTGATAATACTGATTCACCCCCCCTCTCAGTATTATTTTCAACAATTGGTATCAGAGCAGGTCCTTCAGAAGAAGCTTGATCGCTTGAAGGAAGATCTATCATCATGAGAAACTACGAAATGGAAGCATCAATCAGGCCACCAATTTTTTATGGGAGAAACATCGTCTATTGGAAGGTAAGAATCATTGCCTATCTTCAATCTCTTGGTACAGAAGTTTGGGATATTGTGGAAACAGGATACACATTTCCATCAGCAACTCCTACAGATACGGTTGGTAAGAAGTAGTATGAAACAAATGAAAAGGCTGTCAATACTCTATTAGGGAGCCTATCTCAATCAGAATTCGTCAAGGTTATGCAGCTCAAAACCGCAAAAGAAATATGGGACAAGATCGTTCTGAGCTATGAAGGACATGAACAGGTAGAACAGGCAAAACTATAAACTCTCATAATTCAATAAGAAAATCTCAGAATGCACAATGATGAAAGCATGGCTAACTATTCCCTACATACAGATGAGATTGTTAATTGTATGAAAAACTTGGGTGAAGAAATAAAAGAAGTTGTTTTGGTTGAAAAGGTTCTAAGATCTTTGTCTCCTAAGTTTGATTCAAAAATTTCTGCCATAAAAGAAAAACAGAATCTACAGAGCATTACCATGTCACAGTTGCACGGAATTCTAACTACTTACGAAATGAGAAAAGGGGGACCATTAGATAGGAGAGAAGTTGCATTCAAAGCCTCAGGAAAAGGAGATTACAATGAGTCAAGACATATGTCAGAAGAAGAGGAAGAATCAAATTTTGTCAAGAACCTTCAACGGGGAACTGGAAGATTTAGAGGTAAGCTTCCTTTCAAATTCTTTGCTTGTGGAAGAGTTGGTCATTATGCTGCCAAGTGTCCTCATAAAGTTAAACTTGACAAAGGTAAGGAACCAGTTAGATGGAATATAAAACAGAATGTAAGTAAGAAGAGCTATTATACACATGAAGACAGTGATGGATATTCAAATAGTGATGAAGATGAACAACGTAATGATTATAGACTTTTGATGGATTTTGAAGATGATGATTTCTTGGATGCTATAGATGAAGAAGGTCTCTATGAAGAAATTTCTAAACTCAAAATTTGTTTAGAGGAAAAGAATATGATTATAGATACTCTGACATTCCAACTTGCTGAAAGAGAAAAACACAATGAAAAGTTAGAATGTGAAATTGTGGGACTTAGAAAAGATATTGAGAAATCAAAAGCTCTTAATCTTAGATTTGCTAAGGGATCTGAAACTTTAGATGAGATTATCAAAGTGCAGCATTCTCCTCTAATCAAGACAGGTCTTGGATATATTGAAGAAGCGTCTCAAGCACAGAAGCAAGCACAGAAGCCATCCACCTCCAAAAGTTATCTTGATGCAGCAAGAAAAAGTGAACAGGTTGACAATCGACAGCAAAAGCATAATGCAGATCACCAAGTAAATCAGGGACAATTTGCTTCAAGAATGAACAAAGATTACCAAGTAAATCAGGGGAAATCTACTTCAAATATGAACAGAAGCTTCAACCAACCATAGGTAAATCATTCTCAATTTGCCTCAAGAATGGATGTCAACAGAAACTACAATAATTTGGTTGGTAGGTTTGATAATTGCAGAAATTTCTTCAATGGCCAATGTTTCTCTTGTCATAACTTTGGTCACAATGCTGCTCAATGTGTTGCCTACAAGACCATCATGACTAGAGAAGCTCAAAACAAAAGAGTATGACTAGGATCATGAAAAGGACCTACAATAACTTTTCTGCTCTTGAGAATGAAGTAAAATGTTCTATTTGTAACAACTTCGGTCATGAAGATTCTGAATGCAGGAGTACGTTTTGGCAAACAACTCAGAAGGAGCAAGTTTCACTAAATTCTAAAACATGGAGAAAGAAAGAATCGCAACCAGAAAGATGTGGGATAGCCTTATATGCGGAAGGACAGGAAAATCAGTGGTACATCAATAGTGGATGCTTGAAACATTGACAGGTGATAAAGAAAAGCTTCAGTCATATAGTGCCTTAGAAAAGGAAAAGAAGGTCTCATTTGGAAATGACACCCCTGCACTCATAAAAGGTAAAGGTTCTGTGTTTTTGAAAGAAAAGGTCAAGGCTAGAAATATTATGTATGTTGATGGCTTAAAGCAGAATCTATGGAGTGTTAGTCAAATGTGTGATCAAGGAAATGAAGTAATATTTCGATCAAATGGATGTATTGTTCGTGAGCTTGATATAGGAGAAACAGTGATCAAAGGCATAAGAACTCCAAATAATTTATACATACTCAACGGAGGACAACAACAACGCTATCTTAGCAAGAATGATGAACACTGGCTGTGGCACAAAAGATTGGGGCATCTAAGCTTCTCTCAGATAAGGAAAGCATGTAAATATCAGGCGGTTCATGATCTCCCTGACATCAGAATTCCAGAAAATACAATATGCAAATCATGTTAGTTTGGTAAGAAAACCAGAACTAATTTCCCTGAGAAGGAAGGATCAGCTAGCAGGCCACTTGAACTTGTCCATACTGATGTATGTGGTCCATCTAGGAAAAGGTCACCTCAAGGAGAAGAATACTTTATATTGTTCATTGACAACTTTTCCAGGATGTGTTGGTTAGGACTTATGAAGCATAAAGACAAAGCTTTCGAAAATTTCAAAGCATTCAAAGCCTTGGTTGAAAATGAATCAGATCACAGAATCAAGTGCCTCAGGTCTGATAGAGGTGGGGAATTTACCTTGGATGAATTTTTCGATTTTTGTGAAGAACATGGAATAAGAAGGGAATTATCTACTGCAAGGACCCCTCAGCAAAATGGAGTAGTTGAAAGGATGAACAGAATGGTTCAAAAAATGGCTCGTGCTATGCTTGATGAGTCTAGAACTCCCGCAACCTTCTGGGGTGAAGCCGCATTTTCTGCAGTTACTATTCTTAACAAGACAAACGTCCGGGTAAATAGCACTCGGACTCCTCATGAACTTTGGTATGGTAAGACTCCCACAGTTAAATACTTCAAAATTTTTGGAAGCAAATGCTACATCAAAAAGACTATTGAAAACCTTGGCAAGTTTGAACCTAGAGCAGATGAAGGCATACTCCTTGGTTACTCTCCTCACAGCAAAGCATATAAGTGTTACAATAAAATACTTGGAAAAATTGTTGAAAGTATTGATGTAGTGGTTGATGAAGAAGGGAACACTCCTAGGCAAGTAAAATCTGAAGATTTCCAAGATGATGAAGACTATCCTTCAACATCAAAACAGATTCATGATGAAGAAGAAACTCATGAGGCTCCAGAAGAACAGATAAGAATAGAAGAAAAGACTCCATCCAGGTACGTTCAGAAGAATCATCTAGAAACCCAAATTTTGGGGCAAAAGGAGGCAGGTGTACAAACAAGAAGAACCATTTCAGAAGCTTCAAGTTATCTAGCATTACTCTCCTCCACTGAACCACAAAATGTAAGAGAGGCATGCAAAGATGAATGTTGGGTAAAGGCCATGGAGGAAGAACTTGAGCAGATTGAAAAGAATAACACTTGGGAGTTGGTTCCTAGACCAAAATATAAGAATTTCATAGGAAAAAAATGGATATTCAAAAATAAGCTGAATGAAAATGGAGATGTGATTAGAAACAAGGCCAGACTTGTTTGTAAAGGGTATGCTCAACAAGAAGGTATAGACTTTGAAGAAAATTTTGCACCAGTTGCTAGACTTGAGGCCATAAGAATGTTCCTTGCTCTTTCTAGCTTTCAGAAGTTCAAAGTATTTCAAATGGACGTGAAGTTTGCCTTCCTGAATGGAGACTTGGATGAAGAAGTCTATATTGAACAACCAGATGGGTTTATTCTTGGAAATGATCCAAAACTTGTATGCAGACTCAAAAAGGCTCTCTATGGCCTTAAACAGGCTCCAAGGGCTTGGTATTATCGATTGGATAAGTACCTCCATCAACAAGGTTTTATAAAAGGATCAACAAATAGAAATCTATATATAAAAATTGACAATGATAAGTTGCTAATACTTGTTGTGTATGTTAATGATATAATCTTTGGTAGCAATGAAGAAGACATGAGTCAAAATTTTGCATTGGTGATGCAGAAAGAGTTTGAAATTTCCATGCTTGGTGAGCTCACATATTTTCTTGGCTTACAAGTCTAACAAAACAAAGATGGTATTTTTCTATCACAAACCAATTATCTCAAGCAGATCTTGAAGAAATATGGGATGGAGGATTCGAAACCAGTGTGCACTCCTATGGTAACAGGATGTAGCCTCAGCGCAAATGATGAATCAGCAGCAGTGCATCAACCAACCTATACATCCATGATTGGTAGTCTCCTCTATCTAACAGGTACCCAACCAGACATTATGCATGCAGTGGGAATAGTTGGAAGGTTTCAGGCAAATCTAAAGGAAACTCATCTTCAGGCAGTTAAGAGAATTTTCAAGTATCTTCAAGGAACTCAAAGCTATGGCTTATGGTATCCTAGAGATACAGATCTCACACTTCATGCATATACAGATGCAGATTCGGCAGGAAGCATGGATGATAGAAAAAGCACTAGTGGTGGTGCATTCTTCATGGGTCCTAGATTAGTATCTTTGTTCAGCAAGAAACAGAGTTCAATTGCATTATCTACAGCTAAAGCAGAATATGTAGCTGCTGCATCTTGCTGCACACAACTCCTTTGGATGATGCAAACATTGCAAGACATGCAAATCACTTGTACTCCGCCTATCTCCATTTTCTGTGATAATACAAGTGCAATCAGTATTTCAAAGAATCCTGTCATTCATTCAAAGACTAAGCACATACCTATCAAGTATCATTTTCTCCGGGAACAAGTGCTTGAACAAAAGGTTAAATTGGAGTATGTTCCCTCTAAGGAACAAGTTGCTGACATACTCAACAAACCTCTACCCAGGGAGACATTTGAATACCTCAGACAAAATCTGGGGGTAGTTGATGCATCATCTTGCTACTGAATCTTGTCTGTTTCAGAGAAAAGTGATTGTACGCAAGTTTCATGAGGAGGATCCATGTACATACACCAGTTTATGAAGATACAGTCGCGTATATGTTGGTTTAAAGAAAATCGGTGGGCCAGCTTCAGGATGAAAAGAGTCTGATATAGGCAGAGACCATCTGGCGCAAGTTCAGTGGGAGCATATACTCTTCTAATAATGCATTGTTGGCATTATCTTAGAATATCTTGGTTTACATTCACGGTTGTTTTAATTTCAGGTGGAATAGGTGCATGAGGAAGATCATGGTTGCTAGTCTGAATGATGATTGAGGGTTATGATGATTGATGATTGACAGATGCTAGTCTTACTGTAGATATTTCGTCTCTATGTCATGTATTTCTTTTTTTATCACGGCCATGTAACGGCCTATCTTGGTTTCCCCACTATGCCTGGGATGGATGAAGTAATGTTCTTGTTGTTATCATGTGTAAATTCTTTGTGTATCCCAACTTGGTTGGGTAGATGAATCAGTCCCCACTTGGTTGGGAGATGGATGTATGTATGAGTATTTGGTGATAGGAAGGTGATTTATAATGTATAAAGTCATGTTTCTTTTGTAGAACATCTTCTTGCAGACCTTGCCTACAGTCAGGGGGAGCTTGGACAGCACAGCAGAGCAGAGATTTCAGCATGTATTCAGGGGAGCATAACCCTTTGCCCTTGATGTCAAAGGGGGAGAATGATTTTGAGTGACTTGGGGTTGCCATCAAGTCCAAAGGGGGAGATTGTTGGCATTATGACACAGGTTTGGCACTATGGCACAAGTGTTGTCCTTGATGGCAACTGACTCAAAGGGCAGATCACAGTTCAGACTCTCAGAATGAAAGAAAATTAGGTATACACAAGTTACTCTTAACAAAATCACGTATACACACAGGTGTACCGATCAAAAGGCACGTATACATATGCATGCACTTTCATGCAAAGAAAAGCACGTACATATGGGAAAACTTATGGTTGGTCCATGGTATTTAGTTCGACATATTTGAACCTATGGTTTTGATCCTTGTTATTGCATCCAAAGTGTTGAACCCAAGTATTGAGTCTCTAGTATTGGATCTCTATGGTTTTGGACCATGGTTTGAGCAAGGCCAAGTATATAAAAAGGGAAGGAGATCATTTGGCAAGGAATCAAATGAAGCATCGAATATCTTATGAAGAGCAACATCTAGAATACTGTCATTGGGTTATGGTGCATAACTTGATCTGAACTAACGAGGAACCTGAGCACAAGAAGAAGGATAAGTTCTATTGATGGGTCAAGATCTTAATGCGGTTTGAAGAAAAGTATCTTTGTGTAATTTTTGATATGTTATATTTGGCGCATGACGTGATCTATAAATATGATAATCTGGGTATAACTAATGTCTGAATAAGTAAAAAGGATAAATTATCTTTTATAGATCTATACGCAGGTTCAATACAGCAGAGGCATGTATACACGCTGGTTCACTAACTTAAAACAACGTATACGCAGGATGGCCTTGATACAGAAGCGTATGCATGCAAGTTCCACATATTGAAGTAGCGTATATCTCATGAAATATGTTTTAGTTGCTTCTGTTTATTGCTGCAGTGTTCTAGGTTCAGAATTGGTGTTTGGTTACTGGTACTGTTTTCTGGTTACAACATTCTGAGAAGTTATTGGTTGATTCAGTATTTGTTTGTACAAAAGAGTTTGGTTAATACAGATATACTTGATGTTTGATTGATATTCATGGATCCAGTCTAAAAATTTATGAAACATGGTCCTTGGAAGAAAAGAGAAGGTTGTAGCCTTCTCTAGGTCAGCACCTACGTACTAGTACCTTAGCTAGTACAAGAGCTAAGGCGGTTGTAGCTCCCTTCTAGGAGAAGCTGGAGAATGAGAGAAGGTTGTAGCCTTCTGCAGGTAGCAGCCGACATACTGGTATAAGACTACACCAGTATAGAATCATTGTTAAAGGAAGTTTCTAATTTAGAAAAAAGATAGAGACAAATTGCAGCAGGTGGTTTTCACCCACATTGGGTTTCCACCTTATATCTTTGTGTCCATATGTGTTGTGATCTATTATGTTTTTACCGCTCCTGCTTACTGTTCTTATGATTAATGAAGTACTGATGCACTGATTAAAGATCAAACAATTAATGAATCTTAAGTTTTCTGATATACGCTGGTTTCTCTAGACATAGTAGCGTATATACGCAGTTTCTCATAGCCGAATTAGCGTATACAAATCTGAGTGTGAAAAGGAAAGTAATTGATTTGATAATACTGATTCACCCCTCCCTCTCAGTATTATTTTCAACATGACGTTCCCTATAAAGCTGCCGAAAAAGAAGATCAGTCTGCAGTCAATAAGCATGATATAGGGAGTCCCGGTCAGCCTAGATACATAAATCTGTCCATGCATCTGTCTGCTGACCAAAGTTCAGAATACTGCAATCGAATGAAGCAATTTGCTGTTGTTTTTGCCTGGGAATATAGTGACCTGAAAACGTATAATAAGAAAATCATCCAGCATAAGATTCCTTTAGAGAAAGACACCATACCTTTTAAGCAGAAGCTGAGACCAATAAATCCTATGCTCCTCCCTCTGATTGAAAAAGAAATTAAAAAGTTGTTGGTTGCCAAGATCATAGTCCCTCTCAGATATTCAAACTGGGTAGCCAATTTGGTTGTGGTGAGGAAGAAAATTGGAGAAATCAGAATCTACGTTGATTTCAGAAACTTAAACAAATGCTTTAAGAAAGATAACTACCCTCTACCCAAGATGGAGCATTTGCTGCAGAAAGTCTCAGGAGCCAAAGTAATGTCTTTCTTGGATAGATTTTCTGGGTATAATCAGGTTGATGTGCATCCAGATGATCAAGAGAAGACTGTATTCACGACTCCTTGGCGCACTTTTATGTTGATCCACACTTAAACAGAAACGCAACAAATTACAAAGATAACCATAAACACAGATATGCAGCAGAAATAATACTTCACTTCATTAATGTAAAATACTGAAATATGCTTACAAACAATAATGGAAATAAACCAGCTGGGGCGATGGTAGCTTATCTCTAAGAAGAGATGTGGTGGCTACATGCCTCTGAACTGTCTTACAATGAGGCTCGAAGGCCTATTTATTGTTGAGAAACAATGGAAAACCCTTAACATTCCAAAACCTAACCCTAGAAGATGAAACGCCAAACTGTGGGCCCCGTTTGGGTAAATTGGTACATCAACTTCCCAGGGTCGTAACTTTGGCATACGATCTCCATTTGACGCGTACAATAGCTCACTAGAAAGATCTATCCGAGTAGTACCACTTTAGGAAGGGAAACATCAGTCCATGGACCCATGTTGCCCCCAAATTTCCCAAAAAACGTTGTTTAGGGCCTCAAAATGGCTTTGGAAGTTCAGGACCCGAAAAACTACTAAAAATAGTAAGTTGTGCTACAATTAAGGAAACTGAAAATGCTAAGAGAAAAAATGGTGGGGGTGCAGGTGGACATGGCAGGTGGCCACCAATATCCACCTGGATCATTCCTCCCCCCTTAGGAAGCAATGGTCCCCATTGCGTTGAGTTCCTCCATGAGATGAGGAAACTTTTGTTGAACTTGGTCCCTAATGAGCCACTTGCCCCAGTGAAGGATTTGGCTTGCTTTGACAACTCGATACAGTTGGATATTCTGTTGGCGACTGTTCTTGATATGTGTGTCCATGATCTGATCAGTTGCATCTTATTCCATGCAATCTGGATTTAATTTTGTCGGTGTGAGTTGTTCTGCAATGTCAGATGTGTCTAGCAATGGTGGAAAGTATGGCCAAAGGCAGTCCACATTGAACACTGGGTGTAGGCCAAGGAATGTGGGAATGTTGAGCTCAAATGCATTATCTCCCACAGCCTTAGTAATGGTGTAAGGACCATATCGGAGTGGTCTCAGTTTTCGATAGGCTCCAGTAAGGCATTCCTTTTACAAATGCAACCAGACTTTGTCGCCCACCTGAAACTTGTGTGGCACCCGATGTTGATCATGTCGCTGCTTGTACTTGTCATTTGATTTCTCCAGAATTTCATGGACCTGCTGGCGAATATGTTGGATGTGCTCAATGAAGCTGGTTGCCTTATCTGTTTGAGACTGGACATGAGCCGAATCTGTGTGAGTAGCTGCAAGTGGCATGGCCACATCAATGGGGCATAGTGGCTGGAACCCCAAGCCCACCTAAAAAGGGATGTGGCCAGTCGAGCTGTGCTGAACATAGGGGAGGCTCTCGTCCCATGTGCATGGATGCTTTGAGTTGTACATGCACAGAATGTGTACAATCATCTGATTGACAACCTCTGTCTGGCCATCAGTTTGAGGATGGAAGGCTATGGACTTAGTGAGTTTGGTGTCCAGCATTGACCAGAGACTGGACCAAAATGTACTGAGGAACCGACTGTCTCGATCTGAGATGATAGGCTGTGGGATCCCAAAGTGCACCCACACTCGTTCAAAGAAGAGTTTAGCAGTGGCTTCTGTTGTGATATTCTTCTTGCAGGCCACCATAATGGCCATCTTCGAGAACCTGTCGACGACCACAAAAACACAATCATTTCCATGATTAGTGGAAGGAAGGCCTGACACGTAATCCATGGAGATGGCTTCCCAAGGTCGACTAGGGGTAGGTAGTAGGGTATAGAGGCCTTGCTTCTTGATGGTTGGTTTGGCAATGGCACAGGCAGTACATGATTTGATGTACTTCCTGACATCCTGTCGAAGATTTGGCCAATAGAAATACTTTTGCAGTACTGCCACCATTTTCTCGACCCCGAAATGCCCAGCAGCCCGCCTGTAATGTGCTTCCCAAATCATCTTGGAACGCTCGCTTGAAGGGACACAAAGGTGACCCAGGTGGCATAACAGGGCATCCTGGAGGTGAAAATCTGGAACATGCCGACCCTCCAAGAGTGTCTAGTATGTGTGGCCAAATTCTGGGTCGCTTTTGTAGAGAAGTGGCCAATCAGAAGTCTTGTGCCCACAAGAGTTGAGCACGGTGGTTAACGCCATGATCGGTGGTTGACTGAGGCAATCTGCAACATTATTGGTGTTGCCCTTCTTATACTTGATATTCAAATGGAACTGTTGCAGGTATGTAGACCACTTCTGATGGCGATCATTCTACAATTTCCCTTGGGTCTGTATGAACTACAGGGGTCGGTGGTCTATGTGGATGACCGTTTCCTTCCCCAAAATGTAATGCTTCCATTGTCAGCAGGCCTGCACAATGGAATACATCTCTTTATCATAAGTGGGATACTTCCGGACTATGTCTGAAAGTGTTTCACTATGATATGCCACTGGATGCCTGTGTTGAGTAAGGACTGCCCCAATAGCATAGTCAGAGGCATCTGTCTCGACCTCAAATGGTTGTTGTAAATCTGGTAATGCGAGCACTGGTGCTGTGCAGAGGTGATCTTTCAACTCTATGAATGCCTTCTATTGAGATTCAGACCAAAAGAATTTTTCTTTCGCTCCTCCCTTGGTGACTTGACTCAAGGGCCAAGTGATATGAGAAAACCCCAACATGAACCTGTAGTAGAAGTTGGCAAGACCTAGAAAGCTGTGGAGCTCTGTCAGAGTGGTTGGAGATGGCCAATCCCGAATGACTTGGATCTTGGCTGGATCAACATGCACCCCCTGTTCATCAATAATGTTTCCCAGATACTGAACCTGGGTCATGCCAAAAATGCATTTCTCCAAATTGGCACATAGCTTGTGTTGCCGCAGTGTTTGGAGAACCTGTCAGATGTGGTGGAGGTGCTCTTCCCAACTCTGGTTGAAGATCAGAATGTCATCCAAGTCTACCACTACAAATGAGTTGGTGAATGGCCGCAAGATGTCATCCATTAGCCTCATGAAGGTTGCAGGAGCATTCGTCAATCCGAAAGGCATAACCAACCATTCAAAGAGGCCCTCCTTGGCTTTGAAGGTAGTCTTCCACACATCAGAGGGTTCAATTGGTACCTGGTGATATCCTGACTTCAGATCGATCTTGCTGAAATATTTTTCCCCCTTTAGTTGGTCCAAGAGGTCATCAATCCGCGAGATCGGGTACCTATTACGGACAGTGATCTTGTTCAGCGCCTGATAGTCAATATAGAGTTTCCAAGTCCCATCCTTCTTTTGTACCAACACGATCGGGAAGGCGATGAACTCGGATGGATGTGACCTTTTTGCAGCAGCTCCTGAATCTGCCTCTTGATTTCATCATTCTCTAGAACGGAGCACCGATAAATTGGTCCATTGGGTAGTGGCGCACCTGGGGTCAGATCGATGGAGTGATTGACGTGAGAGTGCAAAGGAACACCTACGGGGGAGGTGAAGATGTCCTCGTACTCCTTCATGACCTTATCCATCTGTAGTTGTTGTGCGGAGGGGCCTTGTCTGGAGGCCATGGCCATCGTCTTCTTCTTTCCTTGAGGGCATATCATCAGGAAAACAAATTTCCCAGTCTTGGAAATGAGCTTACTGCATTGTTTTGCAGTAATCAAAGAGATGGCGGTAGGCAGTGCTACCTCTGGTATCCTATACAACTTATTCCCCAATGTAATAATAATAGCACACGGCCTTGATTCATACACATCATGTCACTTCCACAAGTATGGTTGTCCTAATAATACATCACAAACTTCAAGGGGAGCAATGTCACACAATACCTCATCCGTGAAGGGCTTGATGTTGTATGGAAGGCAACACTACTGGCTCACGTGAAGATCTCGTCCTTGGTGAATCCACCCGATGGTGTACGGTTGTGGATGTGCTGTGGTCGGTAAGCCCAACTGCTTCATGACCTCTACCGAAATGAGGTTATTTTGGCTCCCGCTATCGACAATGAACTATAGCAGGGAGCCCTTTACCCACATCTGGGAGTGGAAGAGATGCTCCTCCTCCTGTGGATCTTTGGGTTCATTGTTTTGGATCTTGGTGGTAGCAACAGTGGCGTTGGGATCCACATCAATGATCTACTTCCCTTTGTCATTCCCCTTGTCAGGTTCTGACTCAGAGTCAAAACATGCATCTGATTCTGGAACCTTTAGCTCAGCCACTAGTGACTGCTTGGCCCGACACTCACTAGTGTTGTGAGTGGAGCTCTTATGGAACTCACACCATTTTCCCGTGTCCTTTTTCGTCTTCGTGTCGCTGTTCTTTGCCTGCAGCTTTGGCGGGTTGTCTTGGGCTGCCCCGCCTTGGCTTTGTTCTTTGTTCTGTGTTTTAGGGGCACCTTTTCCTTGCTTTAGATTTGCAGATCGAAAGTCTCGCTTCTTTTGTTTAAAATTTTGCTTGACCTTGAAGACATATTGGTATGTTGTGCTGAGCGAGGAGATGTTCAGGAATTGTATTTCTTCCTGGATGTACTTGTGCAGGCAGCTGCGGTATTTGAGTATCAAATGCTGCTCCGTATCCTTGATACCCAACTTTGTGTGAACGGTATGGAAAAGATTGGTGAATTCTGGCACGTCTTGGTCCCTTCCCTGCCGCAGCGTGGTCCACTTTATGTATTCATCCTCATAGCTTCCGACAGGGTAGTAGTGCTCCTTGATGGCATCCCGAAATGAATTCTAGGTGGGTGCAACTGAAAATAATGAGCCAGTCTTTTCATCCTTCTGCTCGCAGTAGGTTTCCCGCCAGTCCTTGACGTGGGGGGCTGCTTTGAGAAGAGAAAAAACAATATTTTCCCGACTCGAAAATTCATGAACAGAAAAATAACCCTCCAGTAGATTTAACCATTTATCTACGGCATCTGCGTCTATCTGACCCTCAAATATGGGGATTTCAAAATTAACTTTTACCTTAAAGGGCGTGGCATTTCCAGAGTAGCTGCTGGAAGCCGATGCGTCGCTTCTGGGTAGCCGCTGAAGGATTTGGGCAAAGCTGTCCATCGTCACGTTCCATTGTCGCTCGAGGGCTTCTTCGAGCAAGATTTTGATAGGATCTCTTGCCCCATCATCTTTCTTCTCATCCGCCATAGGAGGCCGTCAGGATTTGCGAGGCTGGTCTCGCAGAGGTCCGACCAGTTCAAGCCCGAACTCCTTATATCCCAACCTCGTTGAAGACATGCAAAGAAAAAAATAGAGAAAAAGCATACTGCTCTGATACCACTGATCCAAACTTAAACAGGAACGCCAACAAATTACAAAGATAACCATAAACACAGATATGCAGCAGAAATAATACTTCACTTCATTAATGTAAAATATTGAAATATGCTTACAAACAGTAATGGAAATAAACCAGCTAGGGTGATGGTAGCTTATCTCTGAGAAGCGATGTGGTGGCTACATGCCTCTGAACTGTCTTACAATGAGGCTCGAAGGCCTATTTATTGTTAAGAAACAATGGAAAACCCTTAACATTCCAAAACCTAACCCTAGAAGATGAAACACCAAACTGTGGGCCCCGTTTGGGTAAATTGGTACATCAACTTCCTGGGATCGTAACTTTGGCATACGATCTCCGTTTGACTCGTACAATAGTTCGTTAGAAAGATCTATCCAAGCACTACCACTTTGGGAAGGGGAACATCAGTCCGTGGACCCATGTTGCCCCCAGATTTCCCAAAAAACGTCGTTTAGGGCCTCAAAACAGCTCTGGAAGTTCAGGACCCGAAAAAATGGTAAAAATAGTAAGTTGTGCTACAATTAAGGAAACTGAAAATGCTGAGAGAAACAATGGTGGGGGTCCTGGTGGACTTGGCAGGTGGCCACCAATATCCACCTGGATCATATGTATTCCAAGATGCCTTTAGGGTTGATGAATGCTGGAGCTACCTTTCAGAGAGCTATGGATATAGCATTCGTGGGAGAGAAGGATAAATTCATCCTTATCTACCTTGATGATATAACAGTATACTCCAGCAGCCATCTAAACCATTTCTAGCACTTGAGAAAAGTGTTCCTAAAGTGCAGAAGGTTTGGGATTTCAGTCAATCCTAAAAAATCACAATTTTCTTTAGAAGAAGGCAAGCTATTAGGACATGTTGTTTCTACTGCAGGTGTCTGAATTGACCCAGAAAGAGTAAGAGCAATACAGACCTTGTCTATCCAAAGATCAAAGAAGGACATCCAGTCCTTTCTGGGCAAGATTAATTTTGTGAGGAGGTTTATACCAAAATTTGTAGAACTGGTGAAGCATATTACCTCCATGTTGAAGAAGGGGTCAAAAATCAAATGGACTGACGTAGCAAGAAAATATTTTGATTCCATTAAAAAAGCTATTATGGAGGCTCCCACTTT
The DNA here is from genome assembly GCA_031772625.1 of Pinus tabuliformis. Lineage (NCBI taxonomy): Eukaryota > Viridiplantae > Streptophyta > Pinopsida > Pinales > Pinaceae > Pinus > Pinus tabuliformis. The sequence goes on from CM062818.1 coordinate 489,518,745, forward strand.
AATCAGTCTAGATTACAGCAACGAGTTCCATATATTTTCTTTTGCCTCTATTGACACCCTTGCAGCAGTTTTATTGCAAGCAGATGAAGAAGGCTCAGAGCATTCGGTGGCATTTTTCAGCAAAACCTTAAGGGATGTTGAGCTAAGGTATGATATTATTGAGAAACAAGCATATGCTCTTATCAAATCTTTGAAAGATTTCAGAGTTTATATTCTGCATTCCAAAATAATTGCATATGTACCCTCTACTGCAATAAAAGATGTCCTAACATAGCTTGATTCTAACGGAAGAAGGGTTAAATGGATTGCAAAGATGATTGAATTTAATATAGAACTGAAGCCCACCAAACTTATCAAAGGTCAAGGTCTTGCCAAATTGTTAGCTGAAGAACATTGCAGAATATTGGACATGAAGCTCATGTGCTCGAATTCAGAAGATGGTCAAACAGAAGAAGAGGAAGCAGCTGAACCAGAGAGAAAGCAGTCATTGGTAGAAAATCTAGCTTCCTGTGATTGGTACTCTGCAATAGCTAAATTCTTGTTGAAGCTAGAAGTTCCTCTAGGCTTAAGCACAATTCAAGCTAGAACCATTAAGCTTAGGGCAGCTAAATATTGCATTGATGAAAATCTGCTCTATTGGAGGGATCCATCTGGAATGCTTTTGAGGTGTTTGGACAAAGAACAGTGAATGGAAGTTACGTAGCAGTTTCATTCCAGCATGTGTGGAGGACACCATTATTGGAAAACCACTCCCCATAAGATCCTCAAAGCTGGGTACTATTGGCCCACCTTGTTGTCTAATGTCTTTTCATTCGTTAAATCTTGTGACAGGTGCCAAAGATTTGAAGGGAAACAACAATTGAAGTCCCTGCCCTTAAAACCAAGACATGCAAAAGGACCTTTTCAGCAGTGGGGCTTGGATTTCATTGGTGAGACCAATCCACATTCCAGTGGCCAGCACAGATGGATATTAGTAGCCACTGGCTATTTCACTAAGTGGACTGAAGCAATCCCGACCAGAAAGGCTGATCATAATGTGGTCATGAAGTTTTTGACAGAGCATATCTTTACCAGATTTGGTTGTCCACATAAATTAGTCACAGACAATGTAGCAGCCTTCTGGGTGAAAGAATTGGTGGATATGTTTGATTCAATGGGCATTAAACTGGTTCATTCCACCTCATATTATCCTCAAGGCAATGGTTTAGCAGAATCCTCAAACAAAAGCCTGATTAGGATAATTAAAAAGTTGTTGGAAGAAAACAAAAAGAATTGGGATTCTAAGCTCAATATGCATTGTGGGCCGACAGAGTGACCATTAAGAAATCCACAAGGAATTCTCCATTCAGGTTGGTATATGGCACTGAGGCTGTGTTCCCAATTCAGTTGACTCTCCCTGTGGCAAAGTTCCTGCAACAAGAACAGAATGAGGAAGAAGACATGGCAAAAAGGATAATTGATTTAGCAGAGGTACATTAAATCAGAGAACAACTGGTTGAAAAGGCTGTAGCACATCAGAAAAAGATCAAGGAAGATTTTGACAAAAGGACTAAAACAGATACTTTTCAGGTTGGAGACTTGGTTCTGAAGTGGGATGCACTAAAAGAAAGGAAAGGCAATCATGGGAAGTTTGATGCTTTCTGGACAGGCCCTTTTATCATTTCTCAGATTCAAGGGAAAAATACCTTCATACTAATGGGAGGAGAAGCAATTTTTGATGGCCCAGTCAATGGGCGTTTTCTGAAAATTTATGTTATTTAAGGTCTTTTGGCCTTAAAGTTGTAAATATTTTGTTTTATCAATTTAGTGTAAGCAAAGTAGACTCCATGCCCAATGGAACACTAGGAAATTTTGCTAATTTGTTTTTCATCAGAAAGGCATTGATCTGCAGGTTCTTAAGACCTCACAGGGAGGATCTCATCCCAGAAGGAGCTAGTGTTAGCCCTGTTATGCAACGAACAAAAGGCCCAAAATTGGATCCATATCTGTTCTAAAAGTCTCCAAATTTTCGTAAGAATCATCCCAAGGGACCCAAGTATGCTTCAAAGGTACTCCCTAAGTCTTCAAAAGTGCTTAAGGTCATCCACCGATTAAAATAGTTGCAGCTGGAAAGCCCTTGGAAGGTCGAAAATACACTATTGGGAGGCCTAAAACATTCCAAAACCCTAAAAAAACCATAAAAAACAGTCCAAACGCACGACAGCCATTTGATCTGGCCGATCAATGGTCCAGATCTAATCAGCAAGTCACAATCGGTGGAGGTGAATCGGCGGTATCGGCACAGACAGAAGGGGCATTGTGATTGCGATCAGCGATGCAATCTGGACTGTCGATCACACGCGTGGATCGATGACCCACATCACATCGCTATATCACTATCGGCAAAAACCAAAGGAGGAGTTACGGAGAAGCACAGGACACCGCCGATCAACGAACACTGATGATCAGATCAGCGGGTCGCATCGGCAAGAAGCACATGTTTTGATTATATAAGGCCCGAGGAATGTGTGATCAGCGATTGCGATCGGATTGCATCATTGTATCGCATCGGCAGAAACCAAAGGGGTGCAGTTTTAACATATGCATACGGTGTGGCCCGATAGCTAGACCCGAAAGAGTTTCATAGTTAAAATGTATAACTTTTCAGTTCCGCAACGCCCAACTTTTAATGTATTTTAATGTATTTTGTTGTTTAAACGAAATATGAAGGAACCTTGGGCAAGCACCGATAGCGATCAAGCTGGGACCCGAAAGGGTCCAGGAAGTGAAATATATATATTTTGAAGTCCGCCAAAGGCAATTTCTCATGTTTTCCAGCGTTTTTCATGAATTTCCAAATACAAAGGGAAGCAAGGGAATCGATCGGTGCAACATGCGACAGCGACCCAAGGGTGGACCCGATAGATAATTAAACCATACTTGAGGACTTTTGAAGTCCAAAAGAAGCAGAATGGGCAGGATTTCTCAGTATTACAACATTTTCTGTATACAACAGAAAACAATCATTATTAAGCATTTTCAAGAGATCACAAAGGCCCGAATAGCCATCCCATCACCTAAAAGAGGCCGAGAGATAGAGACAGAAGGTTGGAAGTGGAAAGGCAATAGCACAACATGATGCAGCCCGCAACAGAGGTGATAAAGGAGCATAGACAGCGCAACATAGCCATTTCATACTCCCGAAAAGACGAAGGTGGCTAGTGCTCAACACTCTACATAGTTACTCTTCAACCACCGCATTCAACAAACAGAATGGCTGAGAAGGAAAGGACTAGCCTCGAGTAGATCACAACATTTACCATTTATGGAACTTCTTACATACTACACTCCACCTGCTCGAGAAGGACGGCAGAGCATCCGAGAAGATCAAATTTGTTCATTAAAGCAAGCAGATTGTAGCAGAGACGCCATCAGAGAGTTAAAGCGGTTGGTGGTCCATTATGACCCCTCCACGCATAGAGCAGCAGAATATCTTTGTAATCAAACTCTATATATATCTAGAAAATAGATGTAATGGGGGTTGATGGTTGTTGTTTTGATATAAGGTTCAACTTTTGGAGACTGTAACTACTTTGATACTTGCAGCGTCTGGTCTTCATTTTCAGCTAATACAAGCTTCTTTTGTTGTTAATTGCTCACTTTCCATTTCTACTCTGTTCTAGGTTATGCCTGTTATGCATTTGTTCATGTGCTCTTGATATTTAGCATTAGAGGGGCTGTCATCCCACCTCTGTGTTGAAGTCTAGTATGTATCATTGAATGTGTTATACAGGTTTCTGTTTACTTAGTGCCAAAGAGCTGTCATCCTATCTATGCATTAGGAAATAGATTTACAGACCTCTTTACTGTTGTAGCCGGCCATCACGGGGTCATGTGCATCTGCTGGTGTGGTCAGTATTCTCCATGTTCACCTAATCCTCAAACTGAGTAATTGGTGGTCTAAATTCTTATAGTCTGGGGGTGTTCACCCATGTTTGGAGTTAAGCATAGTAGAAGTGGTTATCTGGCTTGAAAAAGCATCATTCCTTCCATTCATCCATTTCCAACATTATGTTGAGTTTGTAATGTTCCCAAGCATCTCTGAGATACAACCTAGGAGAGTTTCTTGGGGTGATAACAGGCACAGTAATAGCAGCATGGTCAATTCTCCTCTTTTTCCTTTGCCTCTTTATTACTGCTCGATGTTTAGGACTATAAAAAATATCCAAAGGAGGAGTCTCCTTTTTCAAAATAATTTCTGAAGAAGGAAAAGCAGGAATTACTTCGATATCTTCAGAAGTAGCAAGAGCTTTTTATTAATATTTCTTGGAATGTTTTGGTGTTTCGAGCAAAGTTTGTGCTTGACTCATAACAGCCTATGATTCATTGATGATTTTTTCAAAATTCCCCCATTCTTTCTGCATTCGATCCTTATCAAGTCCTTTCTCATTAGTTTTATTGTTGGAAGGTTCTTCTATGTATTTCTCTATAATAGACTCTTTTTATGATTCGGTATCATTGGATGCTTTATTTTCATTCTCTTCTGAGCCATTAGTAGATAACCTTTCTTCCTGAGATTTTTGTGGAATTATTTTAAGAAGATTCAGAGGCACATGAATTAACCTTTGATATCTGTATTCCTAACATTATGCTAATTCATTCGGATTCAGTCGAGGGGTGGGTAAACTCTGTACATGTGAAAATTGTTTAGTTGCTACAAAAATATCATCAAAATGATCATCCTCATGAATAAATGCCTTAACATTGATATTCATGGTAAAATCATACACGGACTTTATAGGATCATATTTCCTTTCTCAAGACTAAATCAGATTCAAACTGTGAATGTGTTTGACTTCTACTTGTTCATGTCTGAAGTCATTTAACTAATAAACATCACATCAGAGTGGAAAAGTGGGCCAGAAAGATTTTTTAGACTCTTTGAGGGATCTGATTACGCCTTTGGTAACTGTCTGATATGCAATTTCTCTGGCTAACAATTTATCTGGGACATACCACGGAAGTACATGTGGTGGGGTAGTGCTTCCAAAAACTTTGAGATATGTGAACAATTCTTCTCCAAACCATCTCACCATAGGTTGAATATCAGCCTTGGCTTCTTCTCATAATCTTGGGGATTTCTTATCAAATATAGCCTGATAAGTGGGGAGCATAACCCCATGACAAATCTGATAGAAATGTTCATTGAAAAAATATTTCCAAAGAGCCTTATGATACACATGGATTGGCATGGGATCATGAGGAGTCCACTTCCATCCCATAATTAGAAAAGGAAAAATGAAACGTACATCATCCATGACATAGGAAGACATATAAAATGGAGGAATGGTCCTTGTAGTAACATAATGGTCCCTTCTATATTCTATGATATGGCGGGCTAAGTTATTTCAAAAAATTGTGGCGCAATCCATGATTATAGAATTAGAACCGACATCAATGAGAGGTGTTGGTACTATTTTATTGCCATTCTTTTCTTCTAAAAATCCATCATTTATCTATCATTTTCTTCCATAAACCCCTCATAGTCCATTGAAATTGATTAATGAAGCATTATAATTGTTATTTTACATTAAATTTAATTTATGGATTTTTATGTTAAAAATTGGAAAATTTCAACAAATTTACGGGATGTCATGACTTCCTGTAATTGGTTTATGTTGTGACATATGGCATGACAGGAAAATCAGAACAGAAGATAAGGACATGATCTACAATGTAGATACATGGTGGAAAATCTAATTAGCATCGAATTTGGAGCTCATGAATACATGGTCAATGCTGGTCAAACCCAGCCTTTCTGGTTGTAAAAGCAACAAAAATATGAAGTTACCTAAACTAATTTCCTTTTGTTTTCGAAATCAGTTAGGATTAGGAAAAAACGAAAATAGCCTTTTTGATTGTAAAAGCAAAAACATCTAAATTGATAATGAATGTACATTTGGTTGTAAATTTTAATAAATAAGAGGAACACTGGTAAGGAAAAGAGATTAGACAAGAGAAGAATTGAGACTGTAAGCGTATTCTAGAACTCTGTTTTGAATTTAATCGATTCTCAGAACTTAATCAAAAGGCAGAATTTCATATGGTGTTTATGACTTAGCGTTTCTATCATCTGAAGTTTTCTAAGTGTGCCATCAAAATGTGGAAGGGCCCTATGAGAAGATTGGTACACTTTCGTTTCTGTTTCATAGGATTTAATCTTCAGATCTGAATAGCGTTTGATGTTATTTCATTGCTTGTGAGTTGATTAGTTTGATTAGAAGTTCTTGCAATTGTTATTTTATGATTCATAGTAGTACCTTGGAAATTCAATTGCAAAATTATTGAAACAGACTTTGTAAAAGGTTTAATTGAACATTGAATTTCAAGATATTTCTATGGACTCTATTTTCACGAATTTGATCTTTGGTATGCTTAGTGTGTTGTCTTGAAAGAGTTTTTGTGAATTATGTCCTTGTAAGAGGATTGCGAACTCAGACGAGTAACACTCTGTTTTTAGAACAATTAATTAAATTAGATGATATAAGTGTTTAAATTGTGAAAGGAAACATATTTCAATCTCTTGTAAAAGATTGTTGTAGCGTGTCACAATAGACATTTATTTAGATAGATGAGATCCTTTTAGGTCTATAAACTTTAGACACGTGCCTCTAAGTTTACCTACCTTGGTTGACGTTAAATTTAGTCTAATCTAGACCCCTGGATTGGTCAGTACATTTTGGTCTAAATCCTTATAGCTTGGGGTTGTTCACCCATGTCTGGAGTTAAGCATAGTAAAGTGGTTATCTGGCTTGAACAAGCATCATTCCTTCCATTCATCCATTTCCAACATTATGTTGAGTTTGTAATCTTCTCGAGCATCTCTGAGATACAACCTAGGAGAGTTTCTTGGGGTGATAACAAGCACAGTAATAGCAGCATGGTCAATTCTCCTCTTTTTCCTTTGCCTCTTTATTACTGCTCGATGTTTAGGACTATAAAAAATATCCAAAGGAGGAGTCTCCTTTCTCAAAATAATTTCTGAAGAAGGAAAAGCAAGAATTACTTCGATATCTTCAGAAGTAGAAAGAGCTTTTTATTAATATTTCTTGGAATGTTTTGGTGTTTCGGGCAAACTTTGTGCTTGACTCATAACAGCCTATGATTCATTGATGATTTTTTCAAAATTCCCCCATTCTTTCTGCATTCGATCATCATCAAGTCCTTTCTCATTAGTTTTATTGTTGGAAGGATCTTCTATGTATTTCTTTATAATAGACTCTTTTTGTGATTCGGTATCACTGGATGCTTTATTTTCATTCTCTTCTGAGCCATTAGTAGATAACCTTTCTTCCTGAGATTTTTGTGGAATTATTTTAAGAAGATTCAGAGGCACATGAATTAACCTTTGATATTTGTATTCCTAACATTATGCTAATTCATTCGGGTTCAGTCGGGGGTGGGTAAACTCTATACATGTGAAAATTGTTTAGTTGCTACAAAAATATCATCAAAATGATCATCCTCATGAATAAATGCCTTAACATTGATATTCACGGTAAAATCATACACGACCTTTATAGGGTCATATTTCCTTTCTCAAGACTAAATCAGATTCAAACTGTGAATGTGTTTGACTTCGACTTGTGCATGTCTGAAGTCATTTAAGTAATAAACATCACACCAGAGTGGAAAAGTGGGCCAGATAGATTTTTTAGACTCTTTGAGGGATCTGATTACGCCTTTGGTAACTGTCTGATATGCAATTTCTCTGGCTAACAATTTGTCTGGGACATACCATGGAAGTACATGTGGTGGGGTAGTGCTTCCAAAAACTTTGAGATATGTGAACAATTCTTTTCTCCAAACCATCTCACCACAGGTTGAATATCAGCCTTGGCTTCTTCTCATAACCTTGGGGATTTCTTATCAAATATAGCCTAATAAATGGGGAGCATAACCCCATGACAAATCTAATAGAAATGTTCATTGAAAAAATATTTCCAAAGAGCCTTATGATACACATGGATTGGCATGGGATCATGAGGAGTCCACTTCCATCCCATAATTAGAAAAGGAAAAATGAAACGTACATCATCCATGACATAGGAAGACATATAAAATGGAGGAATGGTCCTTGTAGTAACATAATGGTCCCTTCTATATTCTATGATATGGCGGGCTAAGTTATTTCACAAAATTGTGGCCCAATCCATGACTATAGAATTAGAACCGACATTAATGAGAGGTGTTGGTACTATTTTATCGCCATCCTTTTCTTCTAAAAATCCATCATTTATCTATCATTTTCTTCCATAAACCCCTCATAGTCCATTGAAATTGATTAATGAAGCATTATAATTGTTATTTTACATTAAATTTAATTTATGGATTTTTATGTTAAAAATTGGAAATTTTCAACAAAATTATGGGATGTCATGACTTCCTGTAATTGGTTTATGTTGTGACACGTGGCATGACAGGAAAATCAGAACAGAAGATAAGGACGTGATCTAGGATGTACATACATGGTGGAAAATCTACTTAGCATCGAATTTGGAGCTCCTGAATACATGGTCAATGCTGGTCAAACCCAACCTTTTTGGTTGTAAAAGCAGCAAAAATCTGAAGTTACCTAAACTGATTTTGTTTTGTTTTGGAAATCAGTTAGGATTAGGAAAAAACGAAAATAGCCCTTTTGATTGTAAAAGCAGAAACATTTGAAGTGATAATGAATGTACATTTGGTTGTAAATTTTAATAAATAAGAGGAACACTGGTAAGGAAAAGAGATTAGACAAGAGCAGAATTGAGACTGTAAGCATATTCTAGAACTCTGTTTTGAATTTAATCGATTCTCAGAACTTAATCAAAAGGAAGAATTTCATATGGTGTTTATGACTTAGCGTTTCTATCATCTGAAGTTTTCTAAGTGTGCCCTCAAAACGTGGAAGGGCCCTACGTGAAGATTGGTACACTTTCGTTTCTGTTTCATAGGATTTAATCTTCAGATATGAATAGCATTTGATGTTATTTCATTGCTTGTGAGTTGATCAGTTTGATTAGAAGTTCTTGCAATTGTTATTTTATGATTCATAGTAGTACCTTGGAAATTCAATTGCAAAATTATTGAAACAGACTTTGTAAAAGGTTTAATTGAACATTGAATTTCAAGATATTTCTATGGACTTTGTTTTCACGAATTTGATCTTTGGTATGCTTAGTATGCATTTGATCTTTGGTATGCTTAGTGTGTTGTCTTGAATGAGTTTTTGTGAATTATTTCCTTGTAAGAGGATTGAGAACTCAGACGAGTAACACTCTGTTGTTAGAATAGTTAATTAAATTAGATGATATAAGTGTTTAAATTGTGAAAGGAAACATATTTCAATCTCTTGTAAAACAGTGCTGTAGCCTATCACAACAGACATTTATTTAGATAGATGAGATACTTTTAGGTCTATTAACTTTAGACACGTGCCTCTAAGTTTACCTACCTTGGTTGACATTAAATTTAGTCTAATCTAGACCCCTGGATTGGTCACTACATTTTGGCGCCGTTGTCGAGGAGGCGTAACTAGAGGATTTATAAAAAATAAAAAATAAACAAAAACATAGATTTAATTTTGATTCATCATTTTAGAAGTCATGTTTACTTATGTCTAGATCTAGAGATGATAAAGGTAGATTCATAAAAAACCCCCATCCAAAAACTAATTCGCCACTAGGAGCAGACCTTTAGGAAAAGTTGAACACACAACAACAGCTAGGAAAGTCACCATACAAAAATTAGAGGATAAACAGAAATCAGGGCAAAGACTCACACTCATTGAGAGGCAAATTCTATTGGCACACAAATCACAGAAGAAACATCTCCCTGAATCCTCTATAAAAAGAGAAAGCAGAAAAATAACTCAACAATCTCTCCTTGAACCTACTGATTTTGAAAAATCTCAAGAAGGAGAAAAATCATTAGAACAACTTCTCTTTGAAACAAGTGACACTGAACAAGAAATTAAATCAACAGAGGAATCTATCAAAATGGCCAAGGAAGGAGGAGGATCAGAAAGAGGACCACAAAATCAAGATCGAAGAGAGGAGGAAGAGTCAACCTTTAAATTTCCTATTCAAGAACTAGGAGAAAATTGTGATGAGGAAATAAAAATGAAAAACATACCTCCATCTGTGTTACCAAACTTTTATGGCATGGCTTCAGAAGATCCAGATTCACTCTTGTTTGAATTTGACATAGTATGCTGAACATATGGTTACACAGATGATGCCCATAGGCTTAGACTCTTCCCAGCAACATTAAAAGCATCAGCATTAAGATGGTTCATGGGACTTGGTGAGCATGCAATAATTGATTGGGATGGCATGAGAAGAATATTCCTAAAGAAATACCAACCTTATTGTAGATCGAAATATTCTAAAGATGATATCTTTAGAATGAATCAACAAGAGGATGAAAGTTTAGAGGAGTATTTGGAACAATTTGTTTACAATTTACAAAGATCAAAACATAGAACCATGTCTCTTGATCTGATTCGAACAATATTTTTGAAGGGCGTTTGAGAGGAATGCTTAGATGATCTTAATTTTATGGGCAACGGTGATATTTCTACTTTACCTTTTGAAGAAATTGCTAATTTATGTGAAAAGTATTCAAGGAGCAAAGCCAGAAATGGAAAAAGAGCTCTATCATCTAAAGCCACAAAATCTGCTTCAGCAAGTGTCACAAGGGCTGAAATAGGAAACTTGTTAGAAGAATTCAAAACAGATCTATTAAGTACCTTAGGAACTCAAATTGACACTCTGAAAGCAAAGAAAAGACAAGAAGAGGAAGATCAATTAATGGCTGTCTTTTGTCCAAAATGCCGGAAGAGACATGCTCTGAAAGACTACCCATTAGAAAACATTCAAGTTTGCGCCTTTTGTACTGAAAATCATGATATATTTCATTGCTCTAAAGTCAAGATTTTGCAGAATTGTAATGTGGAAGCTAACACAGATATGGAGAATGTGTATTTCGTGGGTGCTAAGAGACCATGGCAACAAAGACCTCCACCTCCAGGTATGTTTCCAAACTAAAATTTACAATTTCCTGCACAAGATCAGATGTATGTTCAAAATTCTTGGAATGTACCCATGCCATGGCAACACGAAAATTACCCACAACAACAATGGAAACCATTCCAGCAATACTCTCAACAATATCAACCATACCAACCATATTCTCAGCCATATCAATATTATCATCAGCCATATTCGCAATATCCTCAAACATATCCTTAGCAGCAAGTTGTTTATCAACCCCAAAACACTCAACAAGCATTGCCTGCTCCTCCACCAATAAATCCACCTCAATTACAACTTCCATCTAACCAACCTCCTAGACCCACTCAGATTCCTGCTCAACCTGTACCAAATCCAAATAACATAGCAGAGAGACCAGCTTACAATGTACATGAGGGACCATCATATCCCACATTACCTTTACAAACTATCATGCTGAGGTCTGGTAAGGTACTGAAAAAAGAACTTCCAATAGCTGAAAAACAAGAAGAAAACGAAGAAAATGAAAATGAAACTCCAACTCAAAGGAAACAAAATGATGACATCAAAAATAAACAAATGCAACCGTTGCATCCACCACCTTTTCCAGAACGATTGGTCCAAGAAAAACTTCCCATGTCTATACCACAGTTTGATGTTTTAGATGAGCTAAAGAATGTCTATATAAAAATTCCACTATTACAAGCCATAAAAGACATTCCCATATATACTAAAGCAATCAAAGAACTATGCCTCAAGAAGCCTACCAGAAAAAGAGTTGATCCACAAACTATTCATGTTATTGGACATTTAGCTAGCCTTATGACAAACACCATTTCAATGGAAAAGTATGGTTATCCTGGTATTCCGAGAGTCACTGCAATCATTAACAACATACATATTCCAAACACCTTAATTGACCTTGGGGCAACAATAAATGTGATGACTCTTGAAACAATGAAAACACTGTAGCTCACAAACTTACAGCACACAACAATTGTTCTAGAACTAGTTGATAGGTCTAAAGTGATTCCTGAAGGGATTTTGGAGGACATAATTGTTTCACTGGACTCTTGGGAGTATCCAGTGGACTTTTTAGTTCTTCAGCCAAAATCTAATTTAGGAGGACACCCTATCATCCTTGGTAGACCATGGTTAGCAACTGCTGATGCATTCATAGGATGTAGATCGGGTAATATGATTATTTCATGAGGAACTGAAAGAAAACAACTCACTCTTTACCCATCAACACAATCACCAGCAGTAGCACAAAATTTATGGCTTGATGATAAATACAATGATAAGAAAGAAGTTCAATCTGTTTTCAACATCAATCAAATCTATGATTTTCAAGAACATAATAATGATGATTTGGTAGAATTGTTCCTTTCTCAACCTGATATTTCTGAAGAATTAAGAAATGACCAATACAATGCTGCAGATGAACTTTTGGCACAGAATTTTTAGGAAACATGTACAATTCATTCTTTGCAAACAACATTTCAGAACATTTTTCCCATTTAATCTATCACAAACACACAGAGCAAGACCATAGAGATTAGTCCAGGAAAAACTTTGAATATTGGCACTCACCTAGACTCATCTCAGGAGGAAAAATTGATTCAATTATTGAGAAAATATCAGAAAGCATTTGCTTGGGATTACACCAATATGCACGGAATTCACCCTGAAACATGCACTCACCATATTTATACAGATAGTAATATCAAACCAGTGAGGCAACCGCAGAGAAGAATGAATCCCATGCTTCAGGATATTGTTAGAGATGAATTACAAAAACTATTGAAAGTCAATTTTATTTATCCTATCTCTGACAGTCAGTGGGTATCGCCATTGGTAGTAGTGCCCAAGAAAAATGGAAAGTGGAGAATTTTTGTTGATTACAGACAATTGAACAAAGAAACACTCAAAGATTATTTCCCACTACCATTTATTGACCAAGTGCTAGACACGTTATCTAGGAAATCATCATTCTCTTTTCTTGATGGTTTCAGTGACTATAACTAGATCAGGATAGCCTTAGAGGACCAGGAAAAAACCACTTTTACTTGTCCCTGGGGCACTTATGCCTATAATGTTTTACCATTTGGACTTTGCAATGCTCCAGCTACATTTCAGAGAGTTGTATTAGCTATTTTTGCTGATTTAGTTCATGAATGTGTTGAAGTTTATATGGACGATTTTTCAGTGTATGGTAATTCATTTGAGCATTCATTAGAAAATCTTGAAAAAGTTTTGAAGAGATGTATCGAAGCTAATCTGTCCCTGAGCAATGAAATGTGTTTTATGATGTTAAATGAAGGGATAATATTAGGTCACTATATTTCTTCTCAAGGCATTAAAGTTGATCCATAAAAAATCCAGATCATTGTCAATTTTCCAATTCCGAAGACTCAAAAAGAGGTAAGAAGTTTTCTTGGGTATGCAAGCTATTACAGAAGGTTTATTGAACATTTTAGTAAAATAGCTTCACCTCTGTTTAAGCTTCTAGCAAAAGATACACCTTTCAACTGGAATGAGAATTGTCAGCAAGCTTTTGAAATACTCAAAGAAAAATTATCAACCACACCAGTCTTAAAAGGACCTAACTGGACCCTACCATTTCACATCTTTACAGATGCATCTGATACTGCAGTAGGTGCCTCGTTAGGCCAAAAAGAAGAGTCTTTCAATTATGCCATCTATTTCATTAGTAAAAATCTAACACCTGCAAAATTAAACTACACAGTCACTGAAAAAGAAATGCTTGCAATCATACATGCTGTGAATAAATTCCGACATTATATAACTGGTTATGAGGTTTTTGTACATACTGACCACTCTGCCATTAAGTATTTAATGAATAAACCAATCACTAATGGCAGAGTTACCATATGGCTGTTATTATTATAGGAATTTAATATTACAGTGTTAGATAGACCAGGTAAGGAGAATCAGGTGGCAGATTTTCTTTCTAGACTGCAAAATTCAGGTGAGGTTGTTCTGGTTGAAGATTCTTTTCCAGATGAAAATTTATTTGCAATTTCAATAGTGAATCCTTGGTATGCTGACTTGGCTAATTATTTGTCCACAGGAAAAACACCTCCATATTTTACTCCAAAGGAAAAGAAGAGGCTGATCAAACAAAGTGCTAGATATTCATGGGTTAATGGAGATTTATTTTACACCGGTTATGATATGATTATTAGACGATGTGTAAGAAATGATGAAATAATTGATATTTTAAAATCTTGTCATGATGAACCGTGTGGTGGGCATTTTGCAGCAAAAAGAACAACATTCAAGATTCTCAGTCTTGGATACTATTGGCCATCTATTTTTAAGGATTCCAAGAAGTATGTGAAAAGTTGTGATAGTTGTCAAAGAATGGGCAGACCAACAGCTACAGATGAAATGCCACTTCAGCCTCAAGTACATTTAGAGCCATTTGAAAAATGGGCTCTAGATTTTATAGGACCCATCAATCCAACTTCCAAAGGCAAAAAGCACATCCTAGTATGTACTAATTACGTGACAAAATGGGCTGAAGCAAAAGCACTAGTCCAGGCAACTGAACAAACAGTGGTAAACTTCCTTTTTGAAGAAATTTTTGTAAGGTATGGAGTACCAAGGGAGATAGTGATGGATCAAGGTACTCAGTTTACTTCAAAGCTGGTCAAAGACATCACAGAAAAATATAAAATCAAGCACAGGAAAAGTACACCTTACCATCCACAGGCCAATGGCCAGGTGGAATCTACAAATAAAACATTGGAAGGAATTATCACTAAGACGGTAGCAATGAACAGAAAGAATTGGGAAGATAAGCTCAAAGATGCACTCTGGGCTTACAGAATCGCGTGGAAAAACACTACAGGATTTACACCATATCAGTTGGTGTATGGAAAAGAGGTAATGCTTCCTATTGAATTTCAAATACATACTTATAAGATGGCTGTAGATTTAGGAATTGATCTCAATGAAGCACAAAAAGAGAGAATTTGGCAATTGAACCAGTTAGATGAAATGAGGCAGCAAGCAGAGGAGTTAGCAATCCTAATGCAGAAACAAAGGAAGTAGTGGCATGATGCCCACATTAAAAAGAAACAGTTCAAAGAAGGAGACTGGGCTTTACTCTTTGACTCTAAATTCAGAGATCATAAAGCCAAATTTACAACACATTGGCTGGGCCCATATGAAATAGTTCAAGTATATGAAAATGGATCAATCAAGCTTACTACAATTGATGGAGAAGGCAACACCTTTATTGTCAATGGACATAGGTTGAAACTCTATCATAAGCCCATCAGCAAGGAAGATTTTCTTCAAACTGTATCTCAGCAAAGGGAGGTTGAGATATTGCAGCCTTCAGCTATGATATCTCTACCTTAGTTCATTCAATTTCATTTTTGCTTTAACAATAAATAAAATTAAAAAATTAAAAAATTAAAAATAATAATAATAATAATAATAAAATTAAAAAAAATACAAAATAACAAAAAAAAATAAAAAAAAAATAATAATAATGGTTTAGATGTGAAAACCAGACTCTGGCACACTCTAAACCCGAATTCTTACTAGAAAACCAATCATTTGGCTGGTAAGAATTCCTTGTTCTACTTGTTTCCTGTTTTTCATCAATTCAATAATGACTTGAGGACAAGTCAAAGACTTAGTGGGGGAGAAGAAACAGTGGTTTTTCCCTATCTCATCTCCTAATTTTTAAATCAGTGGATTTTCCCTATCTCATTTCCTCATTTTTAAATCTTCAAGGAATTTGTTTCAGTAATTCAGTATTTCAATAAAAGAGTTGTTTTTTGTTCTAATCAGAGGGACCTGTTTAAACAATATGCAGTGGGACCTGTTCAGAAGACTATGTAAACATTACCAATATGCAGTGGGACCTGTTCAGAAGCCTATGTCAACATCATAATATCAGAGGGACCTGTTAAAGACTACATTCAAGATACATCAGGCTACTTCAACAAAGTTTTCAAAGGTTGCTTATCATTAGAATTATAATCAAGGCTACATCAACACCAAGGATAAAAGAAGCTTCACAAACATGGTTCTTCAGAGTTCTTCAGATTTTGAAGGGACCTGTTATATTCAATTTCATTTCGAAGGGACCTGTTTTAGACAATGAAGATCAGTCATATCTGTACAATGAAGATCAGTCATACCTGTGAACGCCAAATCAGCATTTTGTCAACCAACAAGTGTAATGTATTGTTGAAATTTTCATTTTTAACATTTAAAATTCTTAAATTATTTTAGTGTTAAAAATGATAATTATTATTGCTTGTTATCAATTTAAAAAATACTTATCCCCATAACCTTTGTCATATTCCTAAATACTCACCTCATTATCACTCTGCTTATCATTTCCTATCCCACCTTAGCTTATTTTTATTCCTACTACGCTCTTCAAACTTTTTCATACACCGCTCTTCGAACCTTGTCATCAAATCATCATTTTTAAATCGGCCTTTTGGCAATCAAGTACCAACAAGTAGTGGATACTCAATGTATACTCAATGTACAAGTCCGTTCAATGGAAAGACAAGTGTTAAATCGTCTGTCCTCAAATGATTTCATTCATTTCGACTGCTGGAGTTATAAAACAATCTTTTGACCCAAGTCTGCTTATGAAATATATCCGTTATCATCACACGAATTGCATATTGTGTTATCATGATTATGCTTCTGCAAATCAGTACTGCTCCTCTGTATTCATGATTTGAATGCACCTTCCGACTCTGCATTATCATCATAGCAATTGGATGAAGGTCGGCTGTTGAGTTTTCATTTTATAAAACTCTGAGTTCATAAAGTTAGTTACGGCGTTAGTATTCAGACTCTGAGTTTCTCAAAGAGGGCCGAGATAGTAGGTGCTATAAAGGGAGAACATATAGCAGACAGGCTTATCCCGAGTTTTTTACTTCTGCCCAGAATTTGAGGACGTTAACCAGGTCAGCTCAAGCAATTGAAGAAGTAAACTCAGAGAATCGAGGACGTTACCAAGTCAGCTCAGTGGAACGCAGGAAAAGAGGTAACAAGTTAAAAACCCTGATTGAATTTTTGAGCATAAAAAAAGGGGTTAGAACAGAGATTTTTAACAAAATGACCAATAGAGCAGAGCCCGAAAAATTTGATAGTTCACAATATCATGAAGACTGTGTCATGATTTTAAGGGAAAAACACTGGTTGTCTTTTCTAGAGAAATTCAATGGAAACAATGAAGAAGTTACGAAGCAATTTGCATTTTCCTTCAATGGAGAGAAAGCTTTAATAGGAAATTTCTCTTTTAGAATTTCAGAGGATACCATAGCACAAACATTGGGAATCAGTCCAGAAGGGGAAAAGTATTTCAAAACCAAACAATTTAGGGAAAAATCATGGACTCAGTTTATGTCTAGGTCAAGGGTTTCCTCTATCAATTGGAAAAAGGGTGTTCCCAGAAGTTAGCTAATTCACCCGTGGGACGAAATGGTATACATTATTCAGAAATTTGTTAAATGTGAAGGATGTTACAGTATAGTATACCTATATCACATAAAAATTATGTTTCACTTAAAAGGTCAATGCACCATCAGTCTGCCCTATTTCCTCTTACAGATTTTGACTAAAATGTCGAAGACCATTCAAAAACAAAAAGGTAATGAAGATAGGAGTTTGTATCATTTTGGGTTGATCAAAATTCTAATTGAATTTGAGTTGCAGAGGAGAGGAAAAACATGGAAAGAATTTTTGATTGACAATCAAATTAAAATTAGAGAAGATGAACAGGAATAGCAAGAACGCACAGAGTTTATGATTGATATTGATGAGGAAATCCCTGAGCGTAAGTCAAGCAATGTTCCTCAACCCAGCAATGGTGTAAGGACAAGGAGGATGAGGTAAGAAACTGCCAAGAAAATTGAAAAAGATAAAATGTTCACTACTTATAAGAGAAGATCAAGGAGAATAAAAAGGAATCAAACACAAGATGATCAACCAGAGCCGAATGCAAATGCACCAATGGAAATTGAAAGCAGTACTAATTCATAGCCAGAACAGGAAGCAGAAATGGAAATTGAGAGTAACAAGGGAGAAAGGAAAGAGCCAACACCTACAAACAAGAAACAAAGAAGGTTAGAGAAACAGATTGAAGAGCTAAAAGAGGAACTGATGGAAGCAAACATGTTAGAGAAGGTCATAAAGAAGGAAAATGAAATGTTGAGAGCTCAGAGCAAGAAGATTCAGTAGAAAAATGAGAAACTGAAGAAGAAAATCAAAGAACTTAGGACTGATCAAACTGAAACGTGCAAATGGGCGACAAAATGGTACACTCAGAAAAAAGTTCTCAAAGAAAAATATAAGAATATGAAACATGAGTTCCAAGTTCAGAAGAATGCCCAAGTTCAGAAGAATATAGATGTATTGCTACAAGCGACAGAGGCACAAGCAGGAACAGAATATAAAGGGAGCACACCAGGACTAGCATGAGGACATGCTAAATCATTGAGTTTGGGGGAGATGTTGGTACTATTTTATTGCCATTCTTTTCTTCTAAAAATCCATCATTTATCTATCCTTTTCTTCCATAAACCCCTCATAGTCCATTGAAATTGATTAATGAAGCATTATAATTGTTATTTTACATTAAATTTAATTTATGGATTTTTATGTTAAAAATTGGAATTTTTCAACAAAATTAGAGGATGTCATGACTTCCTGTAATTGTTTTATGTTGTGACACGTGGCATGACAAGAAAATCGGAACAGAAGATAAGGACGTGATCTAGGATGTACATACATGGTGGAAAATCTATTTAGCATCGAATTTGGAGCTCCTGAATACATGGTCAATGCTGATCAAACCCAGCCTTTTTGGTTGTAAAAGCAGCAAAAATCTGAAGTTACCTAAATTGATTTCGTTTTGTTTTGGAAATCAGTTAGGATTAGGAAAAAACGAAAATAGCCTTTTTGATTGTAAAAGTAGAAACATCTGAAGTGATAATGAATGTACATTTGGTTGTAAATTTTAATAAATAAGAGGAACGCTGGTAAGGAAAAGAGATTAGACAAGAGAAGAATTGAGATTGTAAGCGTATTCCAGAACTCTGTTTTGAATTTAATCGATTCTCATAACTTAATCAAAAGGCAAAATTCTGTATGGTGTTTATGACTTAGCGTTTCTATCATCTGAAGTTTTCTAAGTGTGCCATCAAAACGTGGAAGGGCCCTACATGAAGATTGGTACACTTTCTTTTCTGTTTCATAGGATTTAATCTTCAAATCTGAATAGCATTTGATGTTATTTCATTGCTTGTGAGTTGATCAGTTTGATTAGAAGTTCTTGCAATTGTTATTTTATGATTCATAGTAGTACCTTGGAAATTCAATTGCAAAATTATTGAATCAAACTTTGTAAAAGGTTTAATTGAACATTGAATTTCAAGATATTTCTATGGACTCCGTTTTCACGAATTTGATCTTTGGTATGCTTATTATGCATTTGATCTTTGGTATGCTTAGTGTGTTGTCTTGAAAGAGTTTTTGTGAATTATGTCCTTGTAAGAGGATTGAGAACTCAGACGAGTAACACTCTGTTTTTAGAACAGTTAATTAAATTAGATGATATAAGTGTTTAAATTGTGAAAGGAAACATATTTCAATCTCTTGTAAAAGAGTGTTGTAGCCTGTCACAATAGACATTTATTTAGATAGATGAGATCCTTTTAGGTCTATAAACTTTAGACACGTGCCTCTAATTTTACCTACCTTGGTTGACATTAAATTTAGTCTAATCTAGACCCCTGGATTGGTCACTACAAAAGGCATCCATTCCACTGAAAACTCGGTAGCATCTATATACCCAAATAACCTACGTAGCATTGTAGCAATGTATAAATAAGGAGTAGTGAGAGAGGCTACTGAATACATACCAGTTCTATCCATTTTGTGTTTGCTCGGATTTTCCCTCCATTGTTTTATAATGTCAGAGGGTTCTTCATTTCCAGCAGCAAATTATTGAACAAATGCTTTATCATAATCTTTGTACGGCAAAGGTAGATGATACATTTTTCTGATATCCTCTGATTTGAAGGAGTCAATGACCACTTGCCTTGAGGTCACAAATTCTCTGTCCTCAATATTTACATTTTCAATAATCCATTTGACCATATCAAGATAGGGTAATAACTTTGATCTAGCTACTATCTTATGCAAGACAGAGCATGCAACTTCAGGATAAGAAGCGTCTGGAGATTCCATATCATCTATCATGGATTCCTTTTGTATTTACCTCTCGAATATGCTATAAACATTTTCCCAAGAGCCAGTAGCACACTCTGGTATGCAAGTTGTATCAGAAAACAAAGGTGATGACTCCAATACATCTTCAACTATGGACTATGTTCCCTTTCCCTTATTCATCTTAATCATTCAACCGAGTAATTGAGTATTTGTTACAGCCTTGTCACCACAAAGAAGACGAGAGTGATATTGGAAATAATAAGAAATAAGAGTATAACGACATGCAAATATGAAAACCTTAGTCAAATTAATGAAACTAAAACACTTAAATACATCCGTAATGGTGAAAACACATTGAATTTCTTGAGCCACGGAATCATAAATATCCATAATCTAAAACGATATCCGTGTAAGGTTCAGATTAATTCACATTATGCTAGCGATCCTTTTGGAGCAGGTTATTAAAACATGTTAGCATATCACCCTTAATACATGAAATATAACTTTAATGACATGTTAGTGGGTTTGTATTCCATCGCAGATTGACTATTCACAATGTCACATGGTATGTTTAATTTCCAATTTTGTGATTCTGCGATTTGCAAAATTGTGATACAATGAATGTGAACATATTCTAATATTTCAATTATTTCATTCGTTGGGTCCATCAGGATATCACAATACATAAAGGAAGGTTTTAACATGTTTCATTTTTTTTTTTGTGATGCGAAACGTTTGGCCTGATTTGACCCAAAAGGAATATACTTGGATTCTACACATATCACAAATCGATGGTGCTTAAATTGGTAACATTAACTACTACACAAAAGATTTTGCGAAATGTGAAATGAAATTTGATCTTTGGAGTGGTTTTTTTCTATTTTTTCCTAGATTTTAATGTATTTTAAATCAAATTATTTTCTAAAGGAGCCCCATTTGTTACCTAAAGGATTCTAACAAATGGGGGTTGTTGTACAACACAACACTAAGACAACCCTTATAGGCCAAATATGGTAGGGTAATGGTGAAAACAAAGAATGGAACAATTACCGTTTTCTTAATAAGATGAAGAAGAAGAAGTAGAGAAAAACAAGAAGAGAAAAAACAAAGAAAAGAAAAAAAAACACCTTGGTTGAGTTTTCATATCCTAGCTCTCATGTCTTCCTATTTTGCTTCATTGTGTGTATATTCCAAAATAATGTTCGTAATAGAAAGATCATAAAATAAAGTAAGGACACAAAGATTCAAGAGAAACATTAAAAAACGGGGTACAAGCTCATAAAAGAGTAACCTATAACATTTTGCAATATAAATTGTGTATTATTCATAAAACATCCCTTCCATTCTCATCACATCCTACTTCCCTCTCACACTCATATTTAGCCATATCTAATAATGTTTCATTATTTCCCATTCAATCCATTATTTTTCTTTCCTCAAAAAATCATCTATAAGAAGATTACAACAATCATGTATTTCTACTGAAAAACTCTAGGATGACAAGAAAGCTATCGGCTAACAAAATTTTCATAAACTAGGAAATTTCAAGGACAACCTTACAAGAGTGTTAACTACACCCAAAAAAAAAATTGAATAATAATGCTTGGACATGAGCTTATGTAGCTAAGAAATGGCTACAAAAACCCTCGATCTTGCACGAGTTCAAGCTTCACTAAATCCTTTAGTTGCTCCAACAATGTCTAGCCAAAAGCATATTACATAAGATTTTTCTCTTCCTAGGATTACGTGTGAATTTGATTGTGTATAATGAAAGATAATATAAGTAAAAAAATGGAGAGATATGATAATTATGGTTAATACATCTTTATATTATAAATGTTGCATCTATATTAGATATAGCTTATAGTTGCATGGGAATAATTTCAAGAATTTTTAAAACTAATACCTTCTCCTTCAATATTCTAGGAGCTTACGAATGGGAATGAAACATCTCCATTTGATTGGAAACTAATTTAGGAACTTGGGATCTTCAAGTTCAAGGAAATAGAAGCTCATAAATAAGTTTCCAATATGTAAAGTTTTAAATTAATTATATTTTTGTTACTAATAAATACAATGTTCTAATATTTTTTCTATATGGTTCATGGACCTTGGAGATTGCTGAGTTTTATGTCCATGAAATATTTGTACTAGGAATATCTACTCAAAGGGATCATTATTAGAAATATTGAAGGGGGTGGGGGTGAATTAGTATTCGTGATAATTCAACTTTTACCCAGTCTTCATTCTTCTTTATAATGTTAAGTAAATCATAATGGATATATGAATAAGAAGGAAACGCATGTAAACTATGAGCATAATAAATTCAAGTAAAGCATAAGAGAACAACATATCAACATGTCATCATCAGCATCATCACATAGAGGTACTAGATATTAGGTGAAAAACCCAACTAGGAAAAACCATTGATGTTGTTGTCTTCATATTCGTGTATTAATATTCAGAAAATAATATTTTTCATCTTGCATTAGCCCTGGATTTTACCAGTACATGAGATCCTACCTGGTAAAGGCTATTGCCTCCTATTGTTTCTCTAGCTACCACTGGAAGGAAGCCACCAATCCCTAGTAAAGTTCTCCGGCCACCACAGGAAGGAAGCTACAACTCCCTTACTGAAGGCTCCAACTCCCAAACTCCTTGTGGACCTTGTTTCAAAATATTTCACATTAGATCCACCTGTAACACAAATTGAATCTTGTATGCCACATTTCATCCAATTTTCAAATTGGGCCCACATACAACATTTTTCTCAATCATTGAATACAAATATTACCATACAATCTCCTCTGCACAACTCACAAAAATATCTCTTTGCAATAACCAAATCCGCTAAAGGAGAACCATAACTGCATACATAAGAAATCCATCTGATATATAATTGTTCACTACATCTTCTCTCATAAATAACAAACTTTCGTAAACCCTAGTATACTCATATTCTCTACTCAAAAATTAGTCTCAACACTGCTTATACAAGCATCAAGATAATCAATAGCTAAGATACAGTAATCATCAAACCTCTACTCACAATAACACCAAATATATTGTCATCATAAAACCTTTCTTCCCATGAATTATTACAAACCCTAGTATAAATCACATTCTAGTAGCATCATAGGCCTTCACTTGACATTACCCAATTCAACTCATCTAGCCGTCAAAGGTAGTAACAATACTCTAATGGTTTCATTACTTTGAATGATACTCTGGTCACAACTCTAGTAGCCAACTCTTTGACTCAACTCAACCCCAAAATTACATCATATCATAAGCACTATGAAAAATGTACCTAGTTGCTTACATCATGCTCAAAGAACCAATCTTCCATTTTTCTCACTGTAATGCAACTCAATACTCAAATATTTGTTTGCAAAACTCCACAAGTGTCACAAATCAAAATCACAATGAATCTACATAATATGAACATATTTATGAGAACCAACAACTAACTTAAAGCATACCCATAGGAATCGATTTGTTAAAGAATCAAGCAACCAAAACCTTTTCCATATCAAACATTAACCCTTTTCCCAAACTCTAGTATTGAATTATGTTCACTAAAATAATCTCTAACCAATATTGTAAGTCTTGCAATGTTTTTCATTCTCTATCACGATTCAAGATTGTGTCACTAGTGGCTCTTAAATCCCCACAACAATTACATTAGTATGCAAACATTGCAACATATTTGTCCATACAAGCCTGCTTAACTACAACAACAAAAAATCAATTTGGCTGATCAAATAATTGATATTTTAGGGTAGCATACAAAGTCATAGAGGAAAATCACCTGCACCCTAGCATCAATCACTCTCAAACCAATGAGGATCTACCTACACAACATAAAAACTCTAATCTCTACAAAACTTCATATGACAATATCTGCAAGGTAAACATCACTCATGTGACATAGTTCCTATGAAAAATTTAGTGATCTCTACCATCAAACATCTACCAACACCTAATTAGTAAACAAGAGTTTCAAAACAGAAATTCACACTTCACATCGGCATTGATTTGAAAAATAACAATAATAAGTGTCATGCATGGTAACTTGTGCTCTTTCCTTTAGATAATATTAGATCGCTTAGAGCTCACACAAATCAATCGTACTTCCTCTAATAATACTATTTCACATTTTCTCAGGTCTAAACATGCCACACACACTCCCAAATATTTGTACTTTTAGGATCTACTCCTTCGAACCTATGCCATAACAGAAAGACAAATAAAGGAAGAACAACATTGATTTAATATAGATTGATTTGCAAAGAAAATGACCTTCAAAAGATAGACTTCTCTTATACACACATTTTCTAATCACCTTGTGAATTTAGAGGCTCTCAGACCTTCAATTACCTAGGGAAAAAACCATAGACTTTTTGATGGTATTGTTGACAAGATCAATTGGACGTTGAATCCCCTTGATCACATGCATTTCCTTGCACAATTCAATGGTTTGTCCCGTATTTTTTAATTTTCTTTAGCTACAGGCATCATCGAAGGGGTAACCAGGCTCCCTAGGATGATCATCATCTAGATAGAATGAGCACCCAATGAAGATGCTACAATCATCACACTATGCTCGTCATCTTCTGAGCAAATATATGCTAACTTGAGGAACACCATAGTTACTTTTCCCATAATTTTTCCAAACTACTTCACCAACTTGGTAGACATTTGTACCACCTTTGCATAGCTTAGAAACACTTATAAAACACACTAAGTAATGGTAATTCATCAAAACCATTGACAAACAAGGAAAAAATCATGTTGAAATCAATGTCAACCATTCAACCACCCATAATGCAAACAATCTCCCCCTTTGGCATTGATGTTAACCTCTTACAAAATTCCAAATCATTAAGTCATTGTCTCCCCCTTTTAGATCAATGACAATGATGGGATGGTCTCTTGGAAGAATGCCATGTTGTCACCACTGAATGCACCATATGAGCTACCAAAAAGTATGAAAATCCATTACTTGTATGGAATTTAAACATGCTCCCCCTAAACATGTGTGGATACAAATATCATGAGCCTACTACTTCCATACGTTACTTCTTTTTATATGCAAGAGACCACTAGATGTTATGACTAAAGGACCTCCCACATAGCCTATGCATTCTAGAAACAAACATCAATGTACAGGGTTGTATTTAGGGTACACATAAGTGATTTACATGATGACTCCCTTTGAAGTATCAAGTGAAAGGTTGCTTTGTGAGTTCTCTAGATGCATACATAGCTCCCTTTGAGCACATTAGGTCGCTATTGACGAGACTCTTGGACCATATGTCAACAAGGGGATGTGGTCCGGACCAAAATTATTCACAAAACCTAAGTCATTTAAATAGCCACTCTCAATGTGTTTTGAGGCTCCATTAGCTTATGAATCTCTTCTTCTTTTGTAGAAAAGAGGGTGTGGAAATCCTAATATAATCCTAAGGTTATATGTACATAACTAAGAGTGAATGTTAATATACCTAAATTATTGGTCAACCTAACTAGTATATGATAAAATAATAGAGTTAGCAGTTAGCTATGAATATATAATGATAAAGTATAATGAACAATATTATACATGATATAATTTACACCCACACAAAAAGAAATAACCAAAAATTAATGTATCTAGGAAATAACGTAAAAGAATGCTTTATATTCTATTCGTATAATACAAAGTATTTCATATAAAAACTCATTCAAGCTATAAATGAAATTATAGTTTAAATGCAATTAACTCTTAATGCAATTTTTCATAAAAGGAAAAAAAATACAATAATAGAATTCCCTTATCTTTTAAACAAATGTAGAAAACTCTGAATTTGTCTTTTCCTATGTCACATCAAGAATCAATGCAAATCTAGATGTATATGATTATCTAATACTATCCTCACCAAAAAAAACTAAATGACCATAATAATTCCTTTTGAAAAATGAATTTTTCTAACACTTAAAAACTTGAAATCATTTAGCAAGTAAGAAATAAAAGAGTATATAAAACATATAAATTATTGCAGTGAAAGTATTAATCCCATTTGCATATAAACCACACACTCGAATAACCTAAATTCATAAAAGATGTTATAAGAATTCAGATATGAGTAATGCATAGATCGAAATTATATTTTAAGACAATAGTCCTAAAAGATTAATAGGATCAAATATATTTAAAACAAAATCAATACTGTAAGGAAAGATGTAAATGAATTAATTTTTATTTCCAGATCACAGTAAGAAAGTAACATAATTAAATTTTTATAATTTCGCAAGACACCGTTGAAAAAAATTCATATAAGATTGATCAACAATTATGGATTTTAAATATCATAAGTGATTAAGTCTTGATCTGTCCAAATCATTTTTAAAAAATCAACACTTACAATAACCCAAAAATAATATATGGTTCCACAGTTACTAGATTTAAATCACCATCTTTCCTCTATTTACCCTATGTACCGCAACATTTAGATGCCCCCCATTCACAAAATAAATCTCTGCCTTCTATAATCTTCAAATGTTGTATCAATTTTGTGAAAATATGGATGCACGTAACAATTTTCTACATTGAAATATGAAATATTCCTTTTAATCAAATTTGAAGTTGATATTTGAAGATAAGTTGGTTCAAAAGAGAAACGAAGGAAAAGATCAGATCTCCAGGTTGAACTAATGATGTGGAAGTTCCATTAACTGGGAAAATTTGGTAAAATGGAAATTTTGATAGCATTTTTGTAGCCGACACTTCGTCTAGTGTAATGTATTCCTTTACTCGTAACATTTCAAAATATGCTCTGGATCTCATTCTTTTTGTTGTGATCATGTCCTTGATCTATGGAATAATACAAGCTTCCTACATGGTCAAAAATATTACATGTTTTGTTAGCATGATGGAACAATTGCTATCTTGGAATAGATGCATGGCTTCTCGTACTGCTCCAGTGACCCAGGACTTCTATATTCTGACCTGGACTACTGAAAATAATCTAGTTGAAGTAATTTCTTATTTGAAATAGATCCTAAAACAACTTAATTTGAAGCAACTAAAGGGTTTTGGTTCATGAAATTGTGATTTCTGGTGAGATTGATTTCATATCATAGTTTTTTGCGACCACACAATCTGTGAGACTATGGTTCAATGCATTTGTCGATATGGTAAATCCTAAAATTTATGTAAACAACAAGCGTATGAGCCAAGTAACTTTATCATGCAGGCCATGTAAGTGATGAGAGTTGTAGTTATGGATGGAAGATCATAGGTTTTGATTACATGGAAGAGGGTGCGGCACAAAATGAAATAGTCAAACTGAATTTTGGTTCCTCGAGAGAAGAAAAGTTACGTGTGTAATAGAAACAAACACCAATTTACTCATATCTCGATTTAAATGGATATCGTGATATTTGGTCGTTTAGCTGAATCTGCCATTTAAATATACACATATCAACATTGACAAACAATTGTTGCACGCAACCTTCTATGGTGTGTTAAGTTACTTCATAGGGAGCCTACTTGGTGCCTGACATGGGTAAAATAGGTGGCTTGGATCGGCAACAAAGGTAATGGAAAGGTTGCATGTGTGCCAACACAAATTGGTCAATGTTTTGGCTAGCTTGGAGTTCGTAGATTTTAATTTTTGTTATCTTAATTTGTTTACTACACTGGTTGGTGTCAACGTAAGTCTCCCGTGATCCACTTATTTACAATATATAACATGCAAAAATTGGTATCTGGAATGGCGATGTATGAAGGTTGGTGCCCATTGCATTCATTAATGGTTTGATTGGACTAAAACCCATTCTGGCTCGACTGACGTGGCGAAAGAAGTTGAAGGTATGGATGCCAAGTCAACTTCCCTCGTGAAACATTCTCTAAAAATTAGGTTTGTGTCTTGTTCATTTAAACACCAAAACATTCAATGAGTCAAACCTGTCTTGTTCATTCAAATACCAAAACATTCAATAAGTCAAAACTTGTCCTAAATAAGTTCCGTCTTTGAGAATGTTTCGCTTTTCATAAACAAAATTCCAAGTTAAAAGTATGTTTAAATTTTGAAACGACTTATGTGATGTGCCTTACTTATAAATTTCCACCTCGAAACATTTTTCATAATGTAATATATTTGGTTTCGTATTATCTTCTAACGCACTAGCTTTTCGTTGCAAAATTACACATTATTAATGTCGATTTGTTCACCCTCTGATAACATATTTGGTCATAACGTAAACTCTCTTGCAGCCTAAGTTTCATTGATATCATAACTTGGCAATTAAACCTCCGAGAGATGATTTAATTACAAAAAAACTAACATATGTTATATCCTATGGTTGGTTACAACATGCTTTATATATGGGAATAGATGATATGTGAGTTTTATTAAAGTGTACTTACTATATCCAATGCATGACTAATGTTGTGGAAATCATGCACATAGTCTCGTTGAAAAACAACGTCTTGTTTCTAATGCAAAACATTAACTAGTCATTTAATCGTCCCTTTCCTAGCTCACCTTTTGTTTAAATTGTTAATGTGGAAAAAATAGAAAATGGAATAGAAGCCTAGTCAATGCGGAAGGCGTGAGTTTATCTATGGCCATGGTCAACTAGAGGTGGGTTAAGCATTGTGTGCAAAAGCAACGAGTTAATGGAAGTGGAATGATATGCATTGTTAGGTCCCTATAATACTAGTGTAGTCTTTTTCTTATTATTTTTGTGTCCATGTAACCCCCATATTGTTATTATTTTTCCCCACGGAAGCTCATTATTGCTATTTTTTTCCCTTACATTATTATTGTTATGTAGGCTTTGATTATATTGTGACCCTTTAGACTCCTATATATACCAAGGAGGTCTTGTCATTTGTATCATCTAAGAATTGTTAATTTATGTTATGTGAAGAAGGTTTCCCCTCGAAGAGGCTAATTTTCAAGTCATTGATCTATCTTTTCTTCTGTTTTGTGATATGGTTGCATAACATTTAATATCAGAGCTTGGATTATAGGTTTTCACTGCTTCAAACAGGTTACCTTGGAATTTTCTCTATAACATTTTTTCTACGAGTTTTTATAAGAAAAAATTTCGACCACTTCAAAAATAAATCTTGGTTAACTTCTTGTAAAAGTTTTAGATCTTGTTTTGCTATATTTTCTGAGATATGGTCCGAAGAAGTTAGGGGTTTTACATGCTTCAGAATTTATTCTTAAACAGGTGACCTAGGGAAAATCGTCATAACTTTCTCTATAAGAATCAAATTGTAATTTTGTAAAAAATGACTGAAATTTCATGGAATTGTGTTTGTTGTGACCCATTTTTAGGGCCAAAGGTTGAAACAATGACACATGTAATTATGTACAAGTTCACTCTATTGAACTAGTTCATAATCAGGTCATCATGGGTGTTTGGGTATAAATTTATCTTGAAGAATCCAATCTCAGCCTCACTTGTGGTGTTGGAAAGAACACTCATAGGGATACCAAAAAAATGAAATTATAGACCTTAGAGAGTCGAAATTATAGAGATACAATAGTTTCAAGATCAAGCTCCAAAAAACAAGAAAAAAGTGTGCATTTTTTTAAATTTGCATAATATTTTGTTTGAAAAAATAGTTTGAGTGATTCAAAGTGCATAGTGAAGCATATATGTCATTATTTAGCTCCAATATTCCTTGGAACAAAAAAATGGATACACCCAGTAAGCAACGAGAAAGATCTACTATGAAACATGAAGAAGAAGAAGAAATGCAATATGATGTATCAAAGTTACAAGACCAAGTGCAACAAATTTCACCATCACAAAGAGAAACCAAAAAGGAATTGGCAGTGATGAATGTTAATAGGGATGGTTTAGAAGAAAAAATGAAAAGGGACATGAAAGGTTTAAAAGCGGACATGGAAGGTTTGACAAAATTGTTTCAGGAAAAGCTTCCATTAGGGGAATTTCGAGGTCTAAAATAGACCTCCTTAGGAAATTATAGAATAATAAAATAAGATTAGATTATATCATCAAATTTTAGAGGGAAAAAGAAAAAATTATTTTTTCAACTCGTATTTTCAACTTATCTCCCTATGGGTTTACTCCAATTTCGAGAGGAAACACTCGTTGGATGCAAAATTTGATTCCTCATCCAAGGAGTACCCATGTTACATACTTTCAATGGACCCTACTACATGAAAAATGAGAAATGCATGAAAAACATGATTGCAATCACGTTTTTTCATGTATTTCTCATTTTTCGTGTAGAAGGGTCCATCAAAAGTATGCAACATGGGTACTCCTTGGATGAGAAATTACATTTTTCATCCAACAAGTACTCCCGCTTGAAATTTGAGTAAAACCTTAGGTAGATAATTTGAAAATACGAGTTGAAAAAGTAGTTTCATTATTTTTGTTGGGTTGTGTTATATTCTTTCCATGACTAGCCTACATAGTTTACGGGGGGGGCAAAGTCCCCCTTTGTTGCGCTAATTGCGCAATGAGGGGAGGTCACGGGGTGTTTGAGCGGAGTCAGTAGCCCCCTTCTACGGGGTACAGGGCAGTGTCCAGGGGCAAAAATTTGGATCCTATATTAGGTTGGGCAGACCTACCTATGGTTTTGTGCATGATTTTCACACAAGGTTTTGGACGTGATGGTTTTCAATCCATGGTTTTGAACATGATGATTTTTGGTCCATGGTATTGGATGCTTTGGCATGTATAAATATATATTATAACATTGAAAGGAACATAATGAAAAATCAAGCTGGTAGTTCAAGTTTTTGGATCCAGGGGAAAATCTCTGTGTATATGTGTTTTATGTGTTATGCTCTCGCATTATTTGTTTTCTGTGTTTTAGAATTTGTATGGAGGTAATTTCTGTATGGGGCTAAAACCTACATTTGGTATCAGAGTTGTTTTAGCTTCAAGGGGATGCCTTTGTTGCTGAGGGATTTCGCTCGAGCCTATGGTAGACCCTATTCAGTGGGAGATCTGCGAGATTGATTCTAGTGGTGAAAGAAGATGGCAAGCAATGGAAAGATAGAGATCGAGAAATTTAATGGTTAAAGTTTTGAGTTATGGAAACTCAAGATGGACGATCTATTGGTGGATAAAGATCAGTGGATCGTGATAGATCCAAGTACTAAACCAATGGGAGTGTTCGATGAAGAATGGAAGAAGTTGGATCAAAAGGCAAAGAGCACAATACGATTGTCTGTCTCAGATTCAGTATTGTTGAATGTATTAGGGGAAGCTACGGCAAAGACTTTGTGGAACAAATTAGGGACTTTTTACTAATCTAAGTCTCTAGAGAATAAATTGTTCCTACAAAAAAATTTGTATAACCTGAGGTTGAAAGATGGAGACTCAGTGACAAAGCATTTGAACGAATTTAATATTGTGGTAAGTTAGTTATTATTTGTTGATATTAAAATTTCATATGAAGATGAGCACATCAGTTTATTGTGTTCTCTACCAGATTCGTAGGATAGTCTGGTTATTGTAATAGGTAGCAATACAACTGCCTTGCAGTTTGATGAAATAGTCTCATCCTTGCTGACGGAGGAGATGAGACAGAAAAATATGGAGAGCTAGAATGGTGATGCCTTGTCTGACGAGGATAGTCCCAGAACAGAAAAAAAAAGAAAAAAAAGAAAAAAAAAAAGTCATCGAATGGGAGATCTAAATCTCTTGGAAAACCTGTAAATGTGGTTTGCTGGAAATGCGGAAAGGAAGGGCAATATAAAAGGGACTGTAAATCTAAAGCTCCTAAAAAAGGAAAGAGATCTAATGATGCTCCTTTTTTAGAGGTGAAAACCACCTCAAGCGAAGGTGGGGATGTGTACTTGGCTTCTTCAAGTACACATGTAGATCATGAGGCATGATTGATTGACTCAGGTTCATCCTTTCACTTCACTCCCTATAGAGAGTGGTTATATGAGTATGAGAAATATGATGGTGGTGATTTCTTCTTAAGGGATGATAAAAAGGTTAGAATTGTTGGTCGTGGAAAAGTAAATTTGAAGTTAAAAGGTGGAAGGGTTAGAACACTTCTGGGTGTTTTGCATATTCCTTGCATTGGCCAGAAATCTAATTTTTGTAAGCAAGCTGGATGATGCAGGTGTAAAAATAGTGTTCGAGAAAGATACCTGCAAGATGGTTCGGGAGCACTGGTATTGATGCAGGGAGTTCAAATTGGAACTCTGTACAAGCTGCAAGGTAACACTGTTATTGATGGGTGCAATAGTTATGTGGTTCCTAAAAGTGGAGCAGAAAATCTAGTGGTCTCTGGAGAAAATACCATGCTATTGGAGAGAAGGGCCTTTGAATACTTCATGGTAAATTTATGGTAGAGGGTATGACTAATAGCTCTTTGGATTTTGATTTCTGTGAAAATTGTGTATATGCGAAGTAGAATTGGGTGAGTTTCCCCTCTGGTGGTAAGAGGGCGAAACAGATATTAGAGCTTGTAAATAGTGAGTGTTTGGACTCGTGAAGGTTCCATCACTAGGTAATTTTGTGTACTATGTATCATTTATAGATGCCTTCTCAAGGAATACATGGATATATTTCCTCAAGATGAAATCTGATGTCTTTGACAAGTTTAAAGAATTTAAGGCTCTGGTGGAAAACCAAATAGAGAAGAAGATAAAGGTGCTAAGGATAGATAATGGTGGAGAGTTTTGCAGTAAGGAATTTGAAGAATTTTGTAAGAAGTGTGGTATAGCACGACAGAAAACTACTCCATATACACCTGAGCAAAATGGATTTGCAGAAAGAATGAACAAGACATTGATGGAAAGGGAAAGAAGCATGCTCAGTGGTGCCAAGCTAGGACAGGAATTATGGGCAGAGGTAGTGGAGATTGCATGTTACCTGGTCAACAGGTCATCTTCATCAGCGTTGGAGGATAAGACTCCACAAGAGGTATGGACTGGTAAGAAACCCTCTCTTTCACATCTGACGGTATTTGGATGTGATGCATATGTACATGTTCCAAAGGAGAAAAGAACAAAATTGGATAGTAAATATGAAAAGTGCATCTTTATGTTGGAAATAACACTGAGAGGGGGGGGGTGAATCAGTATTATCAGATCAACAAAACTTTTTCATTTCCATACTTAGATACATATATGCTACTTCATTCAAGGGGTCCCGCGTGTATACGCAGCTGTGTCTAAAGCAACTAGCGTATATCCAAAATACTTATGATTCAGTTAATCCATTAAATGTTGATCTTTAGTTAGTGCATCAAAACTTCATTAACCATATGAACAGTAAGCAGGTGCAGTAAAAACAGAACAAATCATCACACACAAGAAGCACACATGAACACCATGATATAAGGTGGAAACCAATGTGGGTGAAAACCACTTGTTGCAATTCATTTCTATCTTCCTTTATTAAGAAACTTCTTTTACAATGTATTGGTGCAGTCCTTTACCAACACACAGGCTACAACCTGCAGAAGGCTACAACCTTCTCTCATTCTCCAGACTCTCCTGGAAGGGAGCTCCAACCCCCTTTGCTCTTGTACTAGCTAAGATACTAGTACGTAGGTGTCGGCCTACAATCTTCTCTCCTCCAGGTACCACGTTTCATACATTTTCAGACTGGATACTCCTGAAGCACAACACATAATCTGAAAGGCCACGTTTCATCCAATTTTCATACTGGAACCATAACTATCATTGAAGCTCAAAATAATCACTACTAACATCATCAATCTCTGGATCACTGAAACACTGAAACCCTATCAATAACACAATCACTAGAACAGACTATAGAACTATGTCATAACAATCAGACCCATCTTCAACTTCAAATATTATACTTCATAATGTATACGCTACTACGATGAATCAAACCCACGTACAAATGTGCTTTTGCCAAAGACAACCCACGTACAGATCTAAAAATATTTTCTTATAACTTTGTAGATGTACCAGACATCAGTCATACTCATAACATTTATAGTATATTACATGCGTCAGTATGCAGATCTAGAATAAGCATCATAAAGATAGTTCATTTCAAACCATTTGATCCAAATCTCTCCTTAGATCTTGTTCTCCATCAACTGGTGAGATCCCTCCTTAGCTCAGATCAAGCAATGCATCATCAACCCATAACCTACATACTGGATCTCATCCTTCATCAGATATTCAAGACTTTTTTGATGCGCTTGCCTAATGATCTTCTTCTCCTTTTATAGTCTTAGCCCTTGCTCAATACCATGGTCCAAAACCATAATAAATCAATACCAAGAGCCCAATACTTGGGATCAACACACTTGTAGAGATACCATGGTCCAAAACCATAGGTTCAAATACCGAGGACTAACTACCATGGACCAAAAGTAAGCTTTCCGATATGTACGCGCTTTTCCGTGCATGAAACTGCGTGTATACCCTACTTGGTATATAGTGAACCTGCGTATACGCGACTTGGTATATAGTGAACCTGCGTGTGTACCCTACTTGGTATATAGCGAACTTGCGTATACGCAACTTGGTATATAGTGAACCTGCATGTATACCCTACTTGGTATATAGTGAACCTACGTATATACTCTTCTTTCTTCATTCTTTGTAGTCTGATCATCAATTCTTTGCTACTGACCTGATGCACTATAATCTGTCATTTTTCCATCAAGGACAACACTTGCCTCATAATGCCAACAATCTCCCCCTTTGGACTTGATGGCAAAGCTAACTTGTCATACTTAGAACTTGATCTTCTTATTCCTTTGAGCTGTCCTGCATCCCATGCATTTAGTGACATCTGTAGATTGATCCAGTTATATGTAAGTGAGATGTTCTTCTATGAGAGGGTTGCCATCAAGTACAACACATGCATCATAATGCCAACAATCTCCCCCTTTGGACTTGATGGCAACAACACCAAATCACTCTCCCCCTTTGACATCAAGGGCAAAGGGTGGACCAAGATATTCTCTTTCCTTGATAAACATTCTATTGTCCATACTCCCCCTGAGTACCTGCTGAAATCTCCAAATGTGCTCCCCCTTTGTATATGCCAAAGTGTACCAATCTGTCCATGCTCCCCCTAAGTACATGCCAAGTCTCTGTACTATTGAAGTGTGTTGTTCATGCTCTTCCTGACTGAAGGCAAGATCTGTAAAAAGATGTTCTTCAAGTAGAACCTTGACTTATACATCATAAGAGACCTTCCTATCACCAAAAGACTCAATACATACATCCATTTCCCAACCACATGGGGATATACTAGAATTGACTCATCCACCCAACCAAGTGGGGATACATGATAAAGCAAGAACATTACATCTTCATCCCAGGCATAGTGGGGAAACCAATAAAGGCCGTTACATGACCTTGACACCATGAAAGAGATATCACAAAAGAGATATATGACCGAAATATCTAGAGCAAGACTTTATGAAAGTCACCAATAACTGATATCTCTGCATCTGTCAATCACCATTCAGATCAACAACCAAGAGATCCTTCTGTTCTCCCTCTGCCTTTGTTTCACCTGAAACCAACAACAATTGTGAACTAGAACCAAAAACTTCTAAGATAATGCCAACAATGCATCATTGGAAGATTATCTGCTCCCCCTGAACCTCTGCCAGATGGTCTCTATCAGACCCATATCAGAATCTTCTCATTCTGAGTTTGGCCAACTGATTTTATTCAAACCAACATATACGCGACTATATCCACAGAAACTAGCGTATATACGCGGATACTCCTTGTGAAACTCGCGTACAACCAATTCCATATCAGCAACCTGTAAATGTCCTGTAGAGTACAAGTCATCAACCTATAACAAGGTATCTCTGCATCAATTCATCCGTTTGAATAGAATTTAGAGTCATTCACATTATATCATATGTGAGAAACACCATAGCCATCCAGATCTGCATGAACTCAGTATCATCAATTGGGAATATCTGCATCAATCAACATATGTACAACCTATCATCATATAGGTAAGAACTCATCATCATCATGTCTCCAATAATGCAAATTTTGAATAATCATCCATGTATCCAGCCAACAATCCTCATCCATATATGTGCCAAGAATAATATGATCCTTATGCAGCATATGAGTGACTCATCATCAAGTAAAGAAGATGTGAATTCAAGCTATGTACTTCTCCTTATCTTTATGAATATCACCATGTAAGCACCATTAGAGAATCAACCACAGATCTGATCTAAAAATCCAAGAATCATCTGAACAACTCATAACCATATTATAGCAAGATATATCATTTAGCCATATAAGCATCATCACCAAGGACTATTAACCATAATGCCAACAATGCATTATTAAAGGCATATGCTCCCCCTCAACCTGTGCCATCTGTTAGATCTGATCATGCATATATCAGCAATAAGCATCAAGACATCATCATCATCTAGTTAGGATCAAAACACTTCTAGACATCTTACAAGTATCAAAACATTTCCACACATCCTCAGCAGACTGTAACTATTAACCAATAGAGCAAATAATGGACTGAATCATATCAGATCCTTTTTCTGAGCATGTCCCCACTGCTTTTCCTCAGACTGACATATACGCGACTTTGCAGTGTCTAACTCGCGTATATACGCGACTTCCCTTTATGGAACTTGCGTATGAGATTCAGGATACTGAAGTTTTATACTTTCAGCTCCCTCTGAGTCTGTTATGTCTGTGCTGTGCTGTATCTGAGTACATTGTGTTGTGCCACATCTGTCTGACTGTACTTCCTTCTTCTTCCATATCTTCAAGTGTGATGATGTTTTCTCCTTTTGGTGTGATGTCCGTCCTTTGTTCCTGCATTCCTTTGCTATATGTCCAAGCTTGTTACATGCATAACATCTTACATGTTTCATATTCCTCCTGTAGCAATCAGCAGCTTTGTGACCAAACATATTGCAAGCAAAGCAATATCCATTAAAGCACCTTGAGTGTGGTGATCTTTCTGCATGATGGTCTTGAACTCTTCTTCTTCTACATCTGGCTGCAACATGTCCAAGATTATGACATACATAACATTCAACATTATTCATAGGAGGAGTAAAAAATTTTCTTTGAAGAATTTCTTTCCTTGGTTGATGATGAGATTGACCTTTCATCTCTCTTATCTCCTTGTTGATCATTTTAGAGTTCCTTGCCTCACCTTGTGAACTAGATTCACCTTCAACAGATTCATGAAAACCAAGACCAGTCTTGATAGCAGGAGACCTTTGACTACTAAGAATATCATCCAAGGCTTTAGTACTATCT
The DNA here is from genome assembly GCA_031772625.1 of Pinus tabuliformis. NCBI lineage: Eukaryota > Viridiplantae > Streptophyta > Pinopsida > Pinales > Pinaceae > Pinus > Pinus tabuliformis. The sequence goes on from CM062818.1 coordinate 489,556,279, forward strand.
TGAAATCGTAATAGTTTATCCTTTTCTTCTAATTTACCTCTCAAGATATTTACCTCAACTTGAAGTTGTTCTTCCTTTTCCAGACATTGTTTCTTCATGTTTTCTTCAGCATTTCTTTCCTCTTCCATTTGTTGCCTTAGTTTGAGAATCTCCTTTTCTTGTTCTTCATTCACATCGCGCTGCATTTGACGAATTCTGAAGGCACATTCCAGCTGAGATTTTAAGCTGATAACTTCGTTTTCCTGATCTTTATTTTGCTTCTTTGTTTCTTCAAGTTCTTCCTTTAGCGAGAGGGTCATAGCTTCAAGACTTTCATAATAACTGGATTGATCTTTGAGCTCCTTGATTGTTGTGTTCTTTTCAATGACTTCATTTCTTAGAGATGTTACTTCATCCTGCAACTTTTGATATTTGTTCTTGAATAACTCTAGTTGAGTCTTAGCAGCTTCTTTGAAGGCACCATCCTTTATGTTCAAAAGTTCTTCTTGAGTTCTAATTTTTTTTGTCAGTCTTTTAAATTCTGCCTCTATTTGATATCTTTCTTGTTCACCCATCAGAGCAAATTCAGTTGTTTCGCTATCACTTTCATCTTTTCCAAATGGATAGATAGCTGGAACATTAGAGGATAGTAAATTCATACCTGATAGTTCATCTTCATTCTAAAATGATTCTGAATCTGATTCTGAATCTGAAGAGCTTCTTATACCTAGTCCCCAATCGATTCTCCCACTGTCATAGTTCTTCTGAGATGTCTTCTTCTTCTTAGGTGCTTTCTTCTTAAGCTTCTTTCCCATAGTTCCACGAATCTCCTTCAAGCGATCAAGCTTCTACCAAAGGACCTGCTCTGATACCAATTGTTGGAAATAATACTGAGGGGGGAGGGGTGAATCAATATTATCAGATCAACAAAACTTTTTCATGCCCATACTTAGATACATATACGCTACTTCATTGAAGGGGTCCCGCGTGTATACGCAACAGTGTCTAAAGCAAGTAGCGTATATCCAAAATACTTATGATTCAGTTAATCCATTAAATGTTGATCTTTAGTTAGTGCATCAGAACTTCATTAACCATATGAACAGTAAGCAGGTGCAATAAAAACAGAACAGATCATCACACACAAGAAGCACACATGAACACCATGATATAAGGTGGAAACCCAATGTGGGTGAAAACCACCTGCTGCAATTCGTTTCTATCTTCCTTTATTAAGAAACTTCTTTTACAATGTACTAGTGCAGTCCTTTACCAGCACGCAGGCTACAACCTACAGAAGGCTACAACCTTCTCTCGTTCTCTAGACTCTCCTGGAAGGGAGCTCCAACCCCCTTTGCTCTTGTACTAGCTAAGATACTAGTACATAGGTGCCGGCCTACAATCTTCTCTCCTCTAGGTACCATGTTTCATACATTTTCAGACTAGATACTCCTGAAGCACAACACATAATCTGAAAGGCCACGTTTCATCCAATTTTCATACTGGACCCATAATTATCATTAAAGCTCAAAATAATCACTACTAACATCATCAATCTCTGAATCACTGAAACACTGAAACCCTGTCAATAACACAGTCACCAGAACAGACTACAGAACTCTGCCATAACAATCAGACCCATTTGCAACTTCAAATATTATACTTCATAATGTATACGCTACTACGATGAATCAAACCCGCGTACAAACGCGCTTTTGCCAAGGACAACCCACGTACAGATCTAAAAATATTTTCTTATAACTTTGTAGCTGTACCAGACATTAGTCATACTCACAACATTTATAGTATATTACATGCGTCAGTACGCAGATCTAGAATAAGCATCATAAAGATAGTTCATTTCAAACCATTTGATCCTGATCTCTCCTTAGATCTTGTTCTCCATCAACCGGTGAGATCCCTCCTTAGCTCAGATCAAGCAATGCATCATCAACCCATAACCTGCATACTGGATCTCATCCTTCATCAGATATTCAAGACTTTTCCGATGCGCTTGCCTAATGATCTTCTTCTCCTTTTATAGTCTTAGCCCTTGCTCAATACCATGGTCCAAAACCATAATAAATCAATACCAAGAGCCCAATACTTGGGATCAACACACTTGTCGAGATACCATGGTCCAAAACCATAACTACCACGGACCAAAAGTAAGCTTTCTGATATGTACGCACTTTTCCGTGCATGAAACTGCGTGTATACCCTACTTGGTATATAGCGAACCTGCATATACGCGACTTGGTATATAGTGAACCTGCGTGTATACCCTACTTGGTATATAGCGAACCTGCGTATATGCAACTTGGTATATAGTGAACCTGCGTGTATACCCTACTTGGTATATAGTGAACCTGCGTATATACTCTTCTTTCTTCATTCTTTGTAGTCTGATCATCAATTCTTTGCTACTAACCTGCTGCACTATAATCTGTCATTTTGCCATCAAGGACAACACTTGTCTCATAATGCCAACACTTTATTGGGTATAAGGATGGTTTAAAGGGTTATAAGCTTTGGAACCCAGTAACAAGGAAGGTTGTGTATCGCCGAGATGTGGTATTCAGAGAGGTTAAAGATGTTATTAAACATGAAGTCCAACCAAAGGAACCTAAGAAGATAAAGTTTGAGCTAAAGGAGGAAGAATCAGACTCTACAACAGAAGAGGAATCAAAAGATGAAGAGCCACAAACTCCAGCTATGAGAAGAATAGTTCGAGAAAGAAGGCAGCCAGAAAGGTATAGTCCATCTACTTTTTATTGAAATTTTTCTTTATCTATTACTGATGATGATCCCAGAGCTGTGAAGGATACAATAGATTCAGAGGATGGAAAACTCTGGAAAGAGGCCATGGTTGATGAAATGGCATCTTTGCACAAAAGTGAGGCATGTGATCTAGCGGAGTTGCTGGCTAGAAGAAAACCCATTGGCAGCAAATGGGTGTTCAAGAAGAAGACAAATGCAGAATGAAAGGTGGAGAAATACAAAGCTCGATTGGTAGAAAAAGGTATTCCTAGGTGCTGGGAATTGATTTTGGTGATATTTTTTCTCCTATTGCCAAGGTCGCTTCTATTAGGTTACTTTTATCTATTGCTGCTACTTTTGATTTTGAGGTAGAATAGATGGATGTGAAGACAACATTTCTTCATAAGGATCTAGAAGAGGAGATCTACATGAAGAAACCTGAAGGCTTTGCGATGAAGGGTAAGAAAGAATTGGTATGCAATTTAAAGAAGTCTCAGTATGGGTTAAAACAGTCGCCAAGGACGTGGTATCAGAAATTTGATAGATTTATACAGGGACTTGGCTTCACCATAAGCAAAGAAAATCACTGTGTATATTTCAAATTAATTGGTGACCATGTTATTTATCTGGTCTTGTATGTGGATGATATGTTGCAGGTTGGAAATGACAAAGAAATTATCCAGGATTTGAAGACCCAACTGTCCTCCAAGTTTTACATGAAAGATCTTGGTGCTGCAAACTATATTTTGGGCATGGAAATTAAAAGAGATCAGGCAAAGAGGAAGCTCTGGTTAAACCAGAGGAAGCATGTCGAGACAATATTGCAGAGGTTTAATATGCAGGATAGTAAAACGATGAAGGTTCCTATTCCTGTAGGTGTAAATTTATCTGTTGAACAGTGTCCCAAGGCACAAGAAGAGGAAGAGGACATGTCCCGTGTTCCATATGCAAGTGCGGTCGATAGCCTAATGTATTCGATGGTCTGTACTAGACTAGACATTTCACATGCAGTGGGAGTATTGAGCAGGTTTATGTCAAAACCAGGAAAGGAGAATTGGACAGCAGTGAAGCGGGTTTTTAGGTATTTGCATGGCACTAGTGATTATGGTTTATGCTACTAAGGAAGACCAGGATTGGACAGAGCTTTGGATATCTGTGGCTTTGTTGATGAAGAATGGGTTGAAGATCTAGATCAGAGAAGATCTAGAAGTGGGCATGTGTTTAACCTATTTGAAGGTGTAGTCAGCTATATGAGTAAGAAACAATTTGTAGTGGCATTATCAACTACAGAGGAAAAATACATGGAAGCCACTCATACAAGCAAGGAAGCAGTTTGGTTGCAGAGATTGTGTTCAAGTATGGGGTTAGTATAGGGAGCTATAAGGATAGACTGTGACAGCTAAAGTGCAATTTTCTTAGCAAAGAACCATGCTTATCATTCATAGACAAAGCAAATTGATGTTCATTATCACTTTGTGAGGGATATGATAGAAGACAAAAAGGTGTTGCTGGTAAAGGTGGACACTTTGAAGAATATTGCAGATGCATTAAAAAATCTGTGAGCTTTGATAATTTCCCTTGGTGTAGAGAAAAATGAGCGTTTCAAGACTAGATAAATGACTAAGCTCTCCTGTGGCTCCCTGTGGAAAGAAAACAACAAGTGGGATAACTTTGTGTTGTGTTATATTCTTTCCACGACTAGCCTACGTAGTTTATAGGGGCGTTAGGCCCCCCTTCGTTACGTCGATTACGTGGGGGGGTGCCCACAGGGGTTTGAGGGGCGCGGGTAGCCCCCCTCTACAGGGTCCTAGCCATCATCCCAGGGAAAAAAAATTTGGACCCTATATTAGGTTGGGTAGACCTACCTATGGTTTTGTGCATGGTTTTCGCACATGGCTTTGGATGCAATGGTTTTTGGTCCATGGTTTTGGACGTGATGATTTCGGTCCATGGTATTGGATGCTTCGGCACGTATAAATATGTATTGTAACATTGAAAGGAACATAATGAAAAATCAAGCTGGTATTCCCGATTTTTGAATCCACAGGAAAATCTCTGTGTATATGTGTTTTATCTATTATACTCTTGCATTGTTTATTTTCCGTGTTTTAGAATTCGTATGCAAGTAATTTTTGTATGGGGTTAAAACCTACAATTTTTTAATATTTTACTTTTTTACTCCAAAAATGGTGAATCATCCTCCATGGTTGACATCAACATCTTCAATCCTATTTGTTCCTATAAATTTTATTTTGGTTGTACATTTTTCTTAGGAGGCCCATTTTAGACCTCAAAATTCCCCTAATGCTAATGGTGACAACATAGGCCATGAAACTCTTGATGAGAACAAAAGGAATGTGAATCATGACTTTAGAGAATCTAACTCATGGATGAAGATCAACCATATTCCAAATATCGATATGAGGAAGTTTGACGGAAAGGATTCTATAACATGGATATTATAGATAGAGCAATTATTTGATCTACATGATGTGTCGCACACATAAAAGGTACGAATTACATCTTTATATCTAGAATAAAATCAGTTTGTGTGGTATCGATGACTATGTTCTGTTAAATAAATTGTCACTTGGAAAAAATTTACAGAAGAATCAATAGCACATTATGACGATACAAAGAAAATACCTTCTTCAACCAATTGATGAATCTGAAACAAACGGATTCAATGGTGAAGCACATTGAGGACTTCCAAAGATTAAACATCAAGGTAAATGATATTCCAAAGGAGCATAATATTGATGTATTCATACGGACTTCAATGGATAACATCCAATATGAGGTTCTCTTTGGGAACCTAACTCATTAGAGAAGTCATTCAAGGTGGAAAGAAAATTTGAAGCAAAATTATGGCAACAAGGAAGTCTACCACTCACAAATATAAAGATGGAAGTGTTCTTGCTCCTAGCCTCCCACAAACTACAAGGTTGACACGACAACAAATGAAGGAAAAAAGAGTAATAGGGCTTTGTTATAGTTGTGATAGAAAATACACTAAGGTTCATAAGTGCTCTAAGAAGAAATTATTTTACATAGTTTGTGAAGAGGAGGAAGAAAAGGAATAATAAACATGAAAAGAAGAGGATATACACCAGCAACCAATCCCAAATAAATAAGAAATTAATATGACCATATCTTATAATGCATTGGCAGGAACTATCACTCCTAAAACTCTCAAGATACAAGGATATATAAGAAAAAAAGATAATAGTGTTAATCGATTTCAATAGTACCCATAATTTTATTCATTATAAGATAGCCAAGGAATTGAATTGATTTCTATATCCAACACTAGAGTGTCAAGTGATGGTTGCAAATGGAGGAATTATAAATTGCTCAGGTAAGTTCCATAATACACATCTAACCATCGGGGAATATCTATCGAATATTCCATTTTTTTAAATTCCAATGGGTGTTGTTGATGTTATACTATGATTCCAATGGTTACAATCTTTGGGGACAATAGCTTTTACTTTTCAAGAACATTTCTTGAAATCTACCAAGGAAGGAAATGAAATTGAATTAAGGGGAGTCATAGGGAAACTAGAGAAGATAATCATCTCTAATGGTATGACAAAGTTTTTTAAGAAAGAACAACGAGGAATAATTTCACAATTACTCTCACTAGATTTTCAAACATCAAAATCATTTGTTTCTCTAGATCTCTAAAGGATATTGGATAATCATTCCAAGGTATTTGAGACTCCTAAAGGCCTCCCACCTATTCACGATTGTGATCATGCTATTCACTTGATTCCAGGAATCCTTCCTCCAAACATCAAACCTTACAGACATCCCTATGCCCAAAAGAGTGAAATTGAACATATGGTTGCAGAAATGTTAGAGGCAGATATAATTCAACCTAGTCAAAGTTCTTTCTCTACTCTAGTAATATTGGTACGCAAAAGGTATAGATCATGGCATATGTGTTTGGATTATAGGGAGCTCAACAAGTTCATTCTTAAAGATAAATTCCCATTTTTGTTATTGATTAATTGTTGGATGAATTACATGGAGAAATTTACTTCACCATGCTGGATCTTCATTTAGGAAATTATCAAATTAGAATGAAGATTGAATACATTCTAAAACCATCATTCAAAACTCATGAAGGTCATTATAAGTTTTTGGTCATGCCTTTTGGTCTTACTAATGCACCTTCCACATGTCAAGGTTTGATGAATTCCACTTTCAAACCCTTCCTTAGAAAATCTGTCTTAGCATCCTTTGATGATATACTAATCTACAACAATTCTTGGAAGGATCATGTTCAACATTTTGAAAAGGTGTTGAAACTATTGGAGAAGAAAAATTGTATGCAAAAACCTCCAAATGTTTCTTTGGGGTACAGGAGTTGGAATATTTGGGTCATATTGTATCTCATAAGGGTGTTCAGGTAGATCCTAACAATGTTAAGGCCATCAAGGAATGGAAAATCCCCACAACCATCAATCATCTTCGAGGATTTCTAGGGTTGCTAGGGTATTATCTTAAGTTTGTTAATAATTATGGGAAATTAGAAGCACCTATAACAACATTACTAAAAAAATATACATGTTTTTGGACTCCATAAGAAAGTTAGTCCTTTGAACATATTTAAGAGGCAATGTGCCAAGCTCCAGTTTTAGCTACTCCAAACTTCAAAAAAACCTTTATGGTGGAATGTGATGCCTCCAAAAATGGAATTGACGTTGTTTTAATGTAAGAAGTAATACCCATTGATTTTTAAAGTTGTCTAATCAAGGGAAAGTATTTACACAAACCTATTTATGAGAAGGAAATGTTGGAAATACTACACTCTCTGAAGCAATGACACCCTTGGCTAATAGGAAGACACTTCAAGGTAAAAATAGATCATGATAGTCTTAAATACTTTTTGGAACAAATATTATATTTAGAATAGAAGTAAAAATGGGTCACTAAGATGTTAGCTTATGACTTTGAAATCATCTACAAAAAAGGGAATCAAAATGTTGTTTTTGATGCATTCTCAAGAACAGATGACGATGTGGAAGCATTGATCCATGTCATTTCTATTATCCAACTTGATTTGATAACTATGCCAGGTCCCTATACTACTAGTTTAACCCCTTATTGTTATTAGTACAATCCCCTTATTGTATTATTGTCCCCATATAGTCCCCATGTTGTTATTATTATGCCCCATAAAAGCCCACTATTGTTATTGGTGTGCCCCTACAATATTATTGTTATGCAGGCTCTGATTGTATTGGGACCCCTTAGACTCCTATATATAGAAAGGAGGTCTTGTCATTTGTATCACCCAAGAATTGTTCATTTGTGTAATGTAAATTAGGTTGCCCCCTTGAAGAGGCTAATTTTTAAGTCGTTGATCCATATTTTCTATCTTTTCGTGAGCTGGTTTTTTAACATTTGGTATCAAAGCCTTGGATTCTAGGGTTTCCCTACTCCAAATAGGTCATCGCGGAATTTTCACTATAACATTTTCTATATGAAGTTTCAGAAGCTAAAAAAAACACCCATTTGAGCGGAAATCATTCTGAACCTTGGCTCTGAATTTTAGATCTTGCCTTGATATATTTTCGAAGATATGATTTGAGGAAGTTAGGGTTTTTGCAAGCTACATCATTCCATCTCAAACAGGTCTTCATGGCATTTTCACTATAATTTTGTTTCTACAAAGGATAAGACTCTGAATTTAAAACCCATTTGAGCTAAACTCTTGATGAAGCTCGGGCCCAAATTTCAAATCTTGTTTCACTACATTTTTAGAGATATGGCCCAAGACATTTAGGGTTTTTGTAGGCTCCCGAATTACATCCCAAGCAAGCGACCTTAGGAAAATCGTCATAAATTTCTCTCTGAGAATCAGATTGAAATTTCGTAAGAAGTTATGCAAAGAGAACCTGTACTATTATGTCTATCGTTTTCAACTCCTAAGGTCAAAACAATGACACATGGAACTTCATACAAGTTCTCTCTAATGAAAAAAATATATAATCAGCTCATCTTGGGAGATTGGGCATAACTCTTTCTCGGAGAATCCAATTTTGATCAGACTACTGGAATTGGATGCATAGGTCTACCACATGTTGTATGTTTAGACCTTGGAGATCCAAAATTTGAGAGATATAATAGATTCAAGATCGAGCTCCTAAAATCAAGAAAAAGAATGACTCGAATCAAGAAAATAGAAACACCTAGTAAGAAAAATTGGAGGGATTATTTGAAGAATGTGATCGAAGATATGATCAATAAGATAAATGGTATGGAAGAAAAATTGAATAGAAACATGAAATATTTTAAGAAATACATGAAAGGTTTGAAGGAAGGTGGGACAAAGTCAATACAAGAAAGGCTTCCTAATGTCGAAAAGGTAGTAGAGGAAACTCATGATGAGAACAAAAGAAATGTTAATCATGATTTCATAGACTCTAATGTTGGATTGAATACCCACCATATTCCAAATATAGATATGAGGAAATTTGATGGCAAGGATCCGGTAATTTGGATTATACATATGGAGCAATATTTTGATCTACATGATGTGCAACTGCCACAAAAGGTATGTATTGCATATTTATATTTAGAACCGAATTGGTTTGTATGGTATAGAGGGATTTTTTTACGTAAACAACTTGCCATGTGGTAAATTTTCATGGAGGAATTGATACCACATTATGAGGATACAAGCAGAAACACCTTCTTTAACTAATTGATAAATCTCAAATAAAAGGGTTCAATGGTAGAGCACACTGAGGACTTCCAAAATTGAATATAAGGGTAAATGATATTCTAGAGAAGCATAGGATTGAAGTCTTCGTAGGGACTTTAAATGATAACATCCAACATGAGGTTCGCCTTTGGGAACGTGATTCATTGGAGAAGGCATACAGGTTGGCAAGAAAAATTGAAAGCAAAATTATGGCAATAAGGAAGCCTACCACTCATAACTATAAATATGGAAGTGTGGTTGCTCCTAGGCTTTCACCACCTACAAGGTTAACACTACAAAAATTGGAAGAAAACTGAGAAAAAGGGCTTTGTTACAATTTTGATATAAAATACACTAAAGTTCATAAGTGTGTTGGGAATAAATTAATTTACATAGATAGGGAAGAGGAGCAAAAAAGGGAACAAGAAACGTAAAAAGAAGAGTATATACACCAGGAACGAATCCCAGAGAAAGAATAAATGAATCTAATCATATATTATAATGCATTGACAGGAGTTACCACTCCTCAAACTCTCAAGATAGAACAAAATATCAAGAAGAAAAAATTAATAGTGTTGATTGATTCAGGTAGTACCCATAATTTAATTCATTGTAAGATAGCCAAGGAATTGAATTTCTTCCTATATCCAGCACCAGAGTGTCCAATAATGATTTCAAATGGAGGAACCATAAATTGCTCTGGAAAGTGCCATAATATCAAGCTATCCATGGGAGAATATGTCTTGAATAGTCCAATGCTTTCCATTCCAATGGGTGGTGCAAAAGTTGTACTAGGAGTCTAATGGCTACAATTTTTGGGTACGATAGCTTTTAATTTTCAAGAACATTTCTTGAATTTTTTTGGGAAGGAAAGGAAGTTGAATTAAGGGGTATCACAGGGAAACCAAGAAAGATAATCAGCTCTATCAGCATGACAAATCTTCTAAAGAAATAACAATGGGGCATAATTGCACAATTATGTTCACTAGAGGTTCCCACATCGAAATCATCTATTTCTCCAGATCCCCAAAACATTTCTAAGAATCATTCCAAGGTATTTGAGACTCCGAAAGGCCTCCCAACTATTCCTGATCATGATCATGCTATTCATTTGATTCCAGGAAGTGTTCCCCCAAACATAAGGCCTTACAAATATCCATATTCCCAAAAGAATGAAATTGAACGTATGGTTGCAGAAATGCTAGAGGTTGGTATAATTCAACCTAGTCAAAGTTATTTCTCTTCTCTAGTGGTATTGGTACACAAGAAGGATGGATCATGGCACATGTGTATGGATTATAGGGAGATCAACAAGCTTACTATTAAAGATAAAATTCCCATTCCTGTCATTGATGAATTACTGGATGAATTACATGGAGCAATTTACTTCACCCAATTGGATCTTCATTTAGAATATCATCAAATCAGAATAAAGACTGAAGACATTCCAAAAATAACATTTAGAACTCATGAGGGTCATTATGAATTTTTGGTCATGCCTTTTGACCTTACCAATGCACCTTCTACATTTCAAGGTTTGATGAATTCCATTTTCAAACCATTAGAAAATTTGTGTTAGTATTTTTTGATGATATACTAATCTACAACAAGTCTTGGAAGGATCATGTTGAACATGTTGACAGGGTTCTCAAACTATTGGAGGAGAAAAAATTATATGTAAAAAGCTCCAAATGTTTCTTTGGAGTACAAGAGGTGGAATATTTGGGTACTCAATTAGCTCATGGCTCATCTTATCATCCTAGATCTAATGGGAAAACTATGATAGTGAACAAATGTTTGGAAGAATATCTTCATTTCTTTGTATCTAATAAACAAACACAATGGGTCAAGAGGTTTCCTCTGGGAGAATGGTGGTATAATACTTCCTTCCATACTAAAGCAAAAATGACCCATTTATGGCGCTTTATGGATATCATCCACCGTCCATCACATCATCTTTAAAAAAAAATCTAAGGTTCAAGCAATAGAAGATCACATCGAACATCAATAAAAAGTTCTCAAACTCTTAAAGGATAACCTCACTTTGGCGTAGAATAGAATGAAACAACAAGCAAATCAACATCGCAGTGAAAGAAGTTTTGATGTAGGTGATTGGGTATTTCTACGACTACAACCATACAAAAAAATGTCCCTCAAGCAAGCTAAGAAGGATAATAAATTATAACCAAAGTATTATGGTCTGTACAAGGTGTTACAAAATATTGGTACTATGGAATACAAATTTTAGCTTCCTGCATCTTCCCGAGTGCACCCAGTTTTCATGTTTAATGCTTAAAGAAGGTTATAGGTGAGAAGATCCCAGTTCAAACAATATTGTCATAACTTGACGAGGAAGTAAAAATCATATCGGAACTGGAAGAAGTCACAAAAACAAGAAATTGATAGTTACGAAATCGATCAATTTTAGAGTATCTCATCAAGTGGAAGAACTTACCTGCTAAAGATTCCACATGGGAGGATGAGAATTTTATACAAAAGATTCCATAACTACTCAAGCATTGAGGACAACATTTTTTGAAGGAGAGGGGCATGTTAGGTCCCTATACTACTAGTGTAACCCCTTATTGTTATTAGTGCAACCCCCGTATTGTATTATTGTGCCCATATAGTCCCCATGTTGTTATTATTATACCCAAGCCATGGAAGCCCACTATTGTTATTGTTGTGCCCCTACAATATAATTGTTATGTAAGATCTAATTTTATTGGGACCCCTTAGACTCTTTTATATATAAAGGAGGTCTTGCCATTTGTATCACCAAAGAATTGTTCATTAATGTAATGTAATGGAGGTTTCCCCCTTGAAGAGGCTGATTTTGAAGTTGTTGATCGATCTATTATATATTTTGTGAGTTGGTTTCTTAAAAAAATGAAACAAGGCAGGAATGGAATGAAAGTGTATTGAATTACTCACAAGCTTATATCAAAGTACATAGAAATCCTCCATTATATAGAAATGGAGGAAGCCCAGTGTCGGATAAGGATAACTATGACAACTGGGTACATGCAAGTCCCTATGTGAGCTTACGACTCACCATACTTAGCTCATAGGGAAATGAATATTTGGAAAATAAAAACTCCAACACACCCCCTTAAGCGAAATATAGGAAGCAACTAAAGAAGAAAGAAAAAAACAATGGGTCCTGGAAACAAGGCTTGCTTAGGTACCCATGTACAAACTCTCATAAGCAGAGAAAGAGAGAAATACATGTAGGAAAAAACTCCCCTGCAAAAGAGAGAAATATGTCAATGCTCAAATTATCATGGAGTTGACATTGTAGAACCATAATGATCCATTGAATGGAAATAACATAAGCCTGCTCCAAAGAAGAAGTACAGAATGATGAACTACCAAAACCCTGAAGATGAGAGTCATGAAACCTCAATGAGATCACTCGATCTCTGAAGTAGGATTATTTCAGAGGCACAAGGGTGGAAAACACTATCAACTTCTCCAAAAAAAAGCTTCAAATAAACTAGGTGCCAGTAAAGAACCAGGACAAAGGCTTCAAACAAAAGAAACACTATCAAACAACAAATAAGAAATCAAGCCTATAGGTATAGAAAATGTTATACAACAACACTCATGAAATTGTTTGAACATTGTCACCATCACACTGATCAAACACAAAAAAAATGAAAACTATCAACAAAGAAACGAAAAAAATATCTATCACCATCTAATTCCCCCTCCCCCTCCCCAAAAAAACACAACTGAGGGAATAATGACCGTAAATAATGAATTGGTGATATGAATTCCTTAATCGTTTATTGAAATGACACCATGACCATCCATCGATCCATCCACAATTGATCTTAATGGTTGGAACTGGTCCATGATTCATTATTTCACATCTCTTCTATCATGATCTGAATGTTGGACTACTAATTGAACAATAATGTTGCGGCTTGGATGATTTCCTTTGATGAGGATGTGGAGATGCCCCGGCCTTTGTTTTCTGAGAGTCAAAGTTGGGTGCCACAACATTTTTATTTGGAAGCACTGCACAGTTGGACGTAGGTGATGAGGTAGTAGCAAGATTGTATCCAAGACTTACTCTTGATTTCTACACTACAAGTTTAATAGGAGAAACAATTCCCTTTCTATTCTTCCCGAGTCCTCTACTAGTATATCCAATACTAGTAGTATGCTTTTCAAAACTGGGTACAACAATAGAATGTGATGATTCATGATCATCTGCATCAACCATATAACAATCAACATCATCAAGTGTGGAAGAAGGAAACCTTGACACCTCGACACAATGTCATCATCTTAGATTTCTGAAGATGACTAACTTCCAATTCAGGTTGTTGCGTAGAATCTTGTAGATTTTGAATGAACTCATCCTTCTCAATTAGTTGTTGTGACAATGCATCATGATCTTGTTGAAAAAATTGATATTACTCCAACATTGTTTCTTTTAAGAAATCAATCTCCATAACGTGTTGATTGTTTTTCTCTTCTAGTTGCTTCTTCAAATTTGAGTCAGAAAAATACTCAACTTCCTCCTACAAGTCATCAAGGAGGTTCATCTTCTCTTGGAATTCATCTACAAGCATCTGTAGATATTTTCCCATGGTTGATTCTAGATTTTCAACCTTTTGGATTTTCTCACTTTGGAAGTCCGCAACTTATTTTTAAGTGTTGTGTTCTATGTTTGTAAATCAGTTACCACTGATTGTAACTGAAGAACCTCTTTACAAATTTCATCCACCACCTTCTTCTCACATAGCTCCTCCAATATTTTACCCATATTGATAAATACCAAGTTGGAAAATTTATTTCCACCAACTACAAAAGAAAAAAAACTACAAAACAAGACTGATGATGATAAAAATAATAGGTTTACGCTTCCAATCACCACACAAATAAGGAAAATCCTCCTAGTTTTTCATGACTAGCCAAAAAGTGTTTCATAATCACCCACCAAATACATTACATAGTCATATGATCATGATTTTTTAATGAATAATCCTTAAAACCTTAATAAAAATTTTGGGAATTAATATCCCATAAAACATTCCCAAAAAAAAATAAATGGTGAAAAAATTTCTCCCAGCATGAATTGAGCCCAAAAATTGAATTTTGATAGCATATTTATAGAACCTGATCTCAAGATGGAAACTGCGATCCAGATCATACCAAAATAAAATCATGAGCACAACTTTTAGAGCTGTGAGCCTCAACGATCAAGAATATATTTTATCATAATGAAGATATGATTCTAATATAATGTTTATTCACCCTATGAAAAATGCCACTAACCATTTATTGAACAGCGAATTCCTCTTATCTAACCCCCTTCGACCTCAAACTAGGCATCAATCTACATCGACTTCCGACTTTGTGTTGGAATCCCCTGGAGTCACAAGAGAATATATTTTACGCCCAGAATGAGCAACTGCTAGCTTTAGTCAAACAACAACAATCCAAGCAGCTACAAAATATCACATCCCATTTCCATGACCCTCCTCCTTTCTTTCCCAAAACAACAAAAATAGCTGGTAACAGTAAGCATTTAATTCCTCAATCATTGTTCCTCGCAAAGAGAACAACTTCTTCCTGTATTTTTTTCATTGCAGGGGCTCCCAGATCACTAATCATTCCAGCAACTTCTTTCCATGTGAAAATATTAAATTGTCTACCACCATTTGGTTGACTGTTGAATTTACCTCGAAGATGACAACCTCTGTGCTCTTCTCCGATGACTTCAAGTGGATACTCTATTCAACAAATCCGCATGTGTTGTGATAACCAAGCACAAAGACCCGACTACTTGAATTGTGTTGTACTTCTGAAATCGCACCGTATTCAACAAATATTTGCCATTGAAGTTGACTAACGATGATTCTTTGTTGAGCTTCTATTTTGCAAGGAAACATAAGCCAAACTAGAACAAAAAATTCTATGAAAACTTTGCAAATCACTAATAGGAGAGGAGAGTTTGGGGGTGATTGTATTGAACCATCGCTCCACTGAAATTTCTCCTCATAGAGGTCGTTGGGTTAGCATGGTAGAAAAAATGGTAAACGTCCTACTGTGACACAAAATTCGAGTTGAAACATGGCACTAATCTACAGATCTACAATAATTAGATTGGAGAAAAAAGGGCTTGGACCCTCGCATACATGAACTAGATCAGGGTTCTCTCCTTTTCAAACACCATGGGGCTTCTATGTGTTAAAAAACCCACAAAATGATTGCATAGGAAATGATATGAGGTGATATTGATGGTCCACATGCCATCCTGTGCTCCAAACATCTGAGAGATATAAACACATATTCAACATTATCAAGATGACGCAGGTCTCATCAAATTCTGATTTGATTTTAGTAAACATAATCAAAGAGAAATCCCAAAAATATTTGATATATCTTAAGTACATTTCGAGAACTCAGAGAAACCAAAGAAAAAAACAAGATCTACATTAGATCGAAACCAAACCACATCAAAAAATAAAAATAAAAAATTAACAGGGCATGCATCGCTCGCTCTGATACCATGAAAGAGTGTTGAATTACTCACAATCTTATATAAAAGTTCATAGAAAACCTCCATTATATAGCAATGGAGGAAGCCCAGTGTCAGATAAGGATAACTATGACAATTGGGTACATGCAAGTCCATATGTGAGATTGTAACTCACCATACTTACCTCATAGGGAAATGAAGCATTGGAAAAGATGGACTCCAACATGGAAGAATGACGAAGAGGTGTGGACACTCATTCAAAAGTTGTTGTAAGATCCTAGTACATCTGATACATTTATCTAGAAAAGTGACTCATCATGGTACGAAGATCGCTTATACCTATGTAAGAATTCCCAACTCAAACAATGTATTCTTTTGGAATTGCACACCTCTCCTTTAAGGGGGCACTCGGGATTTTAAAAAACTTACCACAGGATCAAGAAGGATTTTTTTTGGGATGGCCTTAAATCTGATATCAGAAGTTTTTGGCAAAATCTTTGGTTTTGCAACAAAATAAAGTTGAGAAAATTAAGACCCCAGTTTTGTTACAATTTTTAGCCATTCCAAGTCAATGTCGGGAGGAGGTCTCAATGGATTTTATCATAGGTTTATGCAAGTCCAAAGGAAAGAGTGTCATCATGGTGGTAGTTGATAGACTTACCAAGTATGCACACTTTTGTGCATTATCTCATCCTTTTAAATCTAGTACAGTTTCTACTGCATTTATGGAAATAACTCAAAAGCTACATGGAAACCCAAACATTATTGTAAGTAACAAAGATCCAATTTTCACTAGAAATTTTTGGATGGAATTATTTTCTTGTCTTGGTACTCAATTAGCTCATAGCTCATCTTAACATCCTCAATCTGACAGGAATATTGAGATAGTGAAAAAATGTTTGCAAGCATATCTTTGTTTCTTTGTATATGATAAATGAACACAATGGGTTAAGTGGTTCCCCTTGGCTTAATGGTGGTATAACACTTCCTTTGATACTATAGCAAAAATGACCCTATTTATGGCACTTTATGGATATCGTCCATTGTCTCTCACATCATCTTTAAGAGAATACTACAAGGTTCAAGTAGTGGAATATCACATCGAGCATCAAAAATAAGTTATCCAACTCTTAAAGGATAACCTCATTTTAGCGCATAATTGAATGAAACAATGGGCAGATCAGCATCGTGGTGAAAGATGTTTTGACGTAGGTGACTGGCTATTTTTATGGCTATAGCCATAAAAAAAGAAAATTCCTCAAGCAAGCTAATAAGGATAATAAATTAGCACCCAAGTACTATGGTCCTTACAAGGTCTTGCAAAAGATTGGTACTATGGCATACAAATTGGAGTTGCCTGCATCTTCCTGAGTACATCTAGTTTTCCATGTTTCATGTTTAAAGAAGGTTGTCGGTGACAAGCTCCAAGTTTAAACAATATTTCCAGAACTTGACTTGGAAGGAAAGATCATATTGGATCCTGAAGTAGTCACAGAAACAAGAACCTAACAGCGACATAATCCTCCCATGTGGAATCTTCAATAGGTAACTTCTTCCACTTAATAAGATATGGAGGATGAGAATTTTGTATAGAAGCATCTAGAGTTACTCAAGCATTGAGGACAACACCTTTTTGAAGGAGAGGGTCATGTTAGGTTCCTATAATACTAGTGTATCCCCCTTATTGTTGTTGTTTGTGTAGTCCCCTTATTATTATTTTTGTGCCCATGTATTGCCCATATTGTTATTGTTGTGCCCCACAGAAGCCCACTATTGTTATTGTTGTGCCCTTACATTATTGTTGTTATGTAGGATTTGATTATATTGTGACCCCTTAGACTCCTATATATACCAAGGAGGTCTTTTCATTTGTATCTCCAAGAATTGTTCATCTATATCATGTAAAGGGGGTTTCCCCCTTGAAGAGGCTAATTTTCAAGTCATTGATCTATCTTTACTTTTGTTTTATGATCTGGTTGCATAAGATGTGTGATAATTTACAAGAGACGTATTTTTTATTGTGTTTCCCTTGCATAATTATGGTTATATATTGAATGCATTGTATTAGTTTTTTTTTAAACAAGTGAATTCATATAAAATGTTGCCCATTAATTTGTGCATAACATATATATATATATATATATATATATATATATATATATATTATATTATATTGTTTATTTATATATATTTACGAGGATTATATGATATAAGTTAGAAGATTTTCAAAATGTGATGTTTCTCCTCTTTCGTTTCTTTTATTTAAAATAAGTAACAAAATGATATATATAAGAGAAAATTGATATGATGTAATACTATAATATTTGTTTAATATTTTATTTATGTGATTTTTTATTTATTTTATTTATTTATTTATTTACTTACATGTATAAAATAATGCAATAGTATATAATGGATGAATATAGACATAACATGTACAATATTATATGTTGTGTAATATAAAACATATTATAATATGATTTTTGAAAATATAATTCATATATGCCATTCTAATGTTAACTTGAAAGGAAAACATAGGGGATAGGACAAACCAAGATTCATCGACCCAATAACAATTCAAGAAAGCATCTCTTAAAGGATAAATTTAAAAGGAGGTGAAAATTTAAGCCAGCATTATGTCATTGTAGGGATCTTAAAGAAGTGGGGATAAATGGGGCTAGAGCAATCGATGTACAAAAAACCACTTGAGACTAACAAATCACGTGATAAAAAGGTGATTTCATCAAAAATTAATTTGGGTGCCTCCTTATTTTAAGTAAAATGTAGGGGAATTGTTGGCAAGCCAAAAAATGGTGACTCACTTGGTGAACCAATTATCTTTGGTTGACTGACTCAAAATTTATAAAACTTAGGGAATAGAGATTATATGTTTTGAAATGTTGGACCAAAAAAAACCTAAAAGCTTCATCCCTAACTTGTGTGGTTAAAATTTGGAACTTATCATCATATTGAAATCATTTTCATCGTCATTTAGAAACTTGTTAAAATATGAACCCATAATGTTTATCGTAGCAAGTTTTATATGAAAATAGTAAACTTTGTTAGTAATAAGTCTTGTGAAAGATAATGCAACCAATTAAATTATAGTGTTCAATTACCTTCCATACCCAAGAATGGCCACTGTTGTTGGGTGTGGAACCTGATTATCTTATGTATTTAAAGGTATCGCCGCATTGGACCCCAGTTCGTAATGGGGTGGCAATGCCACCTGTAAAATACGGGAGCAATGCCCCCAAAGCTAAAAATAGATGTAAAATTGCCTTGTAAAATGTTGTAATTTCATAGTCAATTTGTGTCATTCATTAGGCAGAGATATGATGGTAGAATTTATGTTTAATTTAGGGGTTTTTTCCCTAGAAGGCAACCCCTCACTATATATGAGGGAATTGTATTGCATCTATGTAGATCTGTATTCTGAGCGAGAAGAGAGAGGAGATTGAGCGAGAGAGAAGAGCGAATTACAACAGATTTGTTGTAGGTTGTATCTCTTTAGTTTGTTGGATAATATAAAAGGAAGGACTGGCTATTTCTCCATGGATGTAGCCCAAATTGGGTGAACCACGTATATCTGTGTCTCTCTTGTTTTATGCATTTTTTGTGTTTGTATTTCTACAATATTTTATGTGTTCTATTGCTCTATAATATATAGTTTTCTAACAACTAAAATCAGAGCCGAAGGTCCATTTGGTTGATAAACGCGCAGGAGAAAAGGGTTCCTGGTTTGAGTGGGAGCAATCGCAAAAGATGGTAGGTTTAGGGTCGAAAAATTTAACGGCCAAAACTACCAGCTGTGGAGGATGCAAATCGAAGATTTTTTGTACCAAAGAGATCTGTACCAACCATTGAGTGGAAAGGCAAAGAATCCGATGAGTATGACACACACAAAGTGGGATATTCTCTAGAGAACGCACTTGGAACAATACGGTTGTGCCTAGCGGCGTCGGTAGCATTTAATATTTCAAAGGAAATGACAAGAGAGGGTTTAATTCGACATTGGTCAAACTATATGAAAAACCCTCTGAATCAAACAAGGTATTTCTTATGAATCGTTTATTTAATATGAAAATGTTAGAAGGTGGATCTATTGCTGATCATTTAAATGAATTTAATATAGTTACCAACCAGTTAAGTTCTATATGGGTAAGTTTTGATGATGAAGTTAAGGATCTATTATTTTTGTGCTCATTGCCAGAAAGTTGGAATGGTTTAGTTATGGCCATTAGTAACTCTGTCTCTGGATCCAGTATTTAAAAGTTTGATGATGTTGTCGGTGCAATCCTTAGCGAGGAAATGCGACGGAAAAGCTTTGGTGAGACATCAGGTAATGCTTTGACTGCAGAGACTAGGGGAAGAAAAATAGAAAGAGGAAAGAGCCCTCGATATTGCAGTAAGTCAAGAAAGGCCAGATCCAAGTCTAGATCAGGGATAGAGTGCTAGAAATGAGGGAAGAAAGGACACCTAAAGAAAGACTGCAAGTCTTGGAAAGGAAAAGAAGGAGACATGCAGCAAGAAAATAATGATGAAGCGAATGTGACAGGTGATGTGTTGCAATATGCTTTGATTCCTTCTTTATAAAATATTATTGATGCAGGGATGGTAGATTTAGGGGCCTCATTCCATGCCACATCTAATAGGAAACATTTTCATGATTATGTTCAAGGATATTTTGGACAAGTTCGATTGAGTGATGATAAACCCTGTAAAATCATTCGAATGGGTAAAATTTTCATAAAACAACAGAATGGAAATCAATGGCTATTGAAGGAGGTAAGGCATGTTCTAGATCTAAAGAAAAATCTGATTTCAATAGGGCAATTGGGAGGTGAAGGTTCTGTAACTACTTTCACAGATAAAACCTGGAAGGTCACTAAAGGATCCTTGGTAATAACAAAAGGAGAAAAGGTTGGTACATTGTATTTATGAAATGGTATTTCTAATTATGTTAATGTTTTAACCTCTACAGGAGAAGATACAACATTGTAGCATCATAGGCTCGGGCACATTAGTGGGAAGGGGATGCAGATCCTTCACTCAAGAAATTTGTTGCTAGGTTTAAAGCATGTTGATTTAAAATTTTATGAGAATTGTGTTTATGGAAAACATAAGAGAGTCGGATTCCTTGGAGTTGGGAAAGAAAAGAAGAGCAAAAAATTAGAGCTTGTGCATACAGATGTGTGGGGACCTGGTCAGGTATCATCTCTTGGTGGCTCTCATTATTATGTTACTTTCATTAATGATGCAACAGAAAATCCTGGATTTATTGTATTCGAAATAAATTTGATGTATTTGATACTTTCAAGAAATGGAAAGATTTGGTTGAAAATAAGACATGAAAAAGGTTGAAGTGTCTCATATCAGACAATGGAGGTGAATATTGCAGCAAAGAGTTTGATAGGTATTATTTAGAGAATGGAATTCACAGAGAGAAGACAGTTCCAAGAACACCACAATAAAATGGTATGTTAGAAAGGATGAATAGGACAATCATGGAGCGTGCAAGGTGCATGAGATTTCATGTAGGATTACCTTTACAATTTTGGGCAGAAGTTGTAGATATTGTTGTTTATCTAATAAACAGAGGGCCTTCAAGTTCCTTGGATGGTGGTATCCAGAGGAGGCATGGACAGGTAAAAAGGTAAACAACTCATTTTTAAAAACTTTTGGTTGTGAAGCCTTTGTCCACAATAATAAAGAAAATATAACAAAGCTTGAGGAAAAATCAAATAAATGTACCTTTATTAGATATGGTATTAATGATTTTGGTTTTTTCTTTTATGATTATGAAAAACACAAAATCATTAGGAGAAAAGATGTCATATTCAATGAAAAGGTTTTGTATAAGGATCAGCTGTAGGAAAAGAAACAGGAAAAAGAACATAGAGAATACATAGTGCTTGATGAGATTACAGAAAAAGTGATGGTGCCTGAAAATCATAATGATCAACATCCAGAACAACAAACACAACAACAACAAGCACCTCAAACACCTAAAAGTAATGTTAGAAGATTTACCAGGATAAGTAGACCCCCTGAACGATATACTCCTTCATTATATTCTGTATTGTCGACTGATTCTGGTGAACCAAAATGTTATAAAGAAGCAGTGCAGGTAGAAACCAAGAAGAAGTGGGAGCAAGCCATGAAAGAAGAGATGGACTCCCTAGCACATAACCATATTTGGGACTTAGTGAGGTTGCCTGCAAGTAAAACAAAATTGTAGAATAAATGGGTTTACAAGTTGAAGGAAGAGGATGGAGGTAGAAAAAGGTACAAAGCTAGACTTGTGGTGAAAGGGTTTGCACAGAAAAAGGGTATAGACTTTGATGAGATATTTTCTCATGTTGTTAAAATGATTTCAATCAAAACTATTTTAAGTCTGGTAGCAGCTGAAGATTTTCATCTTGAGCAGTTAGATGTAAACACAACATTTCTCCATGGGGATTTGGAGGAAGAGATATATATGCAGCAGCCACAAGGATATGAGGTAAAAGGGAAGGAGAAACTAGTGTGAAGAAGAGCTTGCATGGCTCAAAACAGGCTCCAAGGAAATGGTATCTAAAATTTGACAGGTTTATATCTGAACAAGGTTATACTAGATGTCACTCTGATCATTATGTTTATCTAAAGATGCAAAATGATGACAATTATATTATATTATTATTGTAGGTAGATTACATGCTTGTTGTAGGTTCTAACATGCAGGAAATAAATGTGCTCAAAAGAAAATTGGTGAAATAATTTGCAATGAAGGATTTGGGTGCTGCAAAACAAATCCTTGGTATGAGAATAACTAGAGACAGGAAGAATCACAAATTAACATTGTCTCAAAGTGAGTACATAGAAAAGGTGTTGAAAAGGTTTAATATGCAGTATGCAAAGCCAGTTAGTATACCTTTGGCTAGCTATTTCAAATTAAGTAAGGTGGAGTTTCCCAAGACATAGGAAGAACTGGCTCATATGTCTAAAGTTCCATATGCATCAGCAGTTGGCACAAGGCCTAATATTTCACATGCAGTGGGAGTTGTAAGCAGGTACATGAAAAATCTAGGAAAAGAACATTGGATGGTAGTGAAGTGGATTCTCATGTATTTGGGAGGTACCACAAATCAAGCATTACGCTTTGGCGGTTCAAACATTGCTTTACAGGGATATGTTGATGCAGATATGGTGTTGGGTCCCTATAATACTAGTGATTACCCCATTACTATTGTAGTTATACCCCTTATTAATATTGTTGTGCCCCTATTGCACCCATATTGTTATTATTGTGCCCCATAGAATCCCTCTGTTGTTATTTTTGTGGCTTTATATTATTATTGTTAGGTCGACTGGATTATATTGTGACTCCTTAGACTCCTATATATAAAAAGGAGGTTTTGTCATTTGAATCATCCAAGAATTGCTCATTTATGTAATGTAAAGGAGGTTTCCCCCTCGAAGAGGCTGAATTATAAGGCGTTGATCTATCTTTTCTATCTTTTCTTGAGCTGGCTTCATAACATTTGGTATCAGAGCTTTGGATTTTAGGGTTTCGCTGCTCCAAACAGGTCATCGTGGAATTTTCGCTATAACGTTTTTTCTGTGACACTTTAGAAGTCACAAAAACAACCCATTTGAGAAGAAATCGCACTGAACCTTGGGTCCAAATTTCATAGCTTTTCGCATGATATTTGCGGAGATATGATCTGAGGAAGTTAGTATTTCTGCAGACTCCTGAATTACATTCAAAACAGGTGACCTGGGGAAAATAATCATAAATTTCTCTCTGGGGATCGGATTGAAATTTTGTAAGAAGTTATAGAAAGAGGACAGACTGTAGCTTTTTGTGTGCATGTTTTAGATCCAAAGGTCGAAACAGTGACTCGTGGCACGTTGTACAAGTTCGCTCTACTGAACTAGTTTATAAGCAAGTCACTGTGGGAGATTTCACATAACTCTTCCTTGGAGAATCCAATTTGGGTCAGACTTGTGGCATTGGAAAGAGGACACATAGGGCTACTACAGCTCAAAAATTCAGAACTAGATGATTGGAAAGTATAGAGATACATCAGAGGCAATATCGAGCTCCTACAAAGTGAAAAAAGGTGTGTAGATTTTCTTAAATTTTTGCTTAAGCTTGGTTTGAAAATTTATTTTGAATGAATTCAAAGGGCATAGTAGAGCATTATTATCGGTAACTGATGCCCCGAGGAAAGAAAATGCAAACACCTAGTAAGGAACCTGAAATCTCTAGCATGACTCATGAAGAAGACGAAGAAATGCAACATGATATATCAAAATTACAAGACCAAGTGCAACAACTGTCCCTTGCACAAAAAGGAACAAAATCTAAGATGGATGGTTTAAAGAAAGATGTAGAAGCTAAGATAGATGGTTTAAAGAAAGCTGTAGAAGCTAAGATGGACTGTTTAAAGAAAGGCATAGAAGCTAAGATGATTGACGTGGAAGCTAAGATGGATGATTTGAAGATAGATTTGAAGACAGACATGGACGAATTGAAGATAAATATGAATACGTTGTTACAAGAAATGGTCCCTAAGGGTGAAAGGGTACTAAAGGAAACTCATGATGAGAACAAAAGAAATGTTAATCATGATTCCATAGACGCTAATGTTGGATCGAAGACTCACCATATTCCAAAAATCGATATGAGGAAGTTTGATGGCAAGGATCCTGCCACATGGATATTACAGATGGAGCAATTCTTCGATCTCAATAATGTGCAAAACACACAAAAGGTACGTATGGAAACTTTATATTTGGAACCAAATCAGTTTGTATGGTATCAATGGCTTTGCTCTCGTAAACCATTTATCACTTGGGCAATTTTTACGAAGAATTGATAGCACATTATGAGGATACAAAAAGCAACACTTTTTTTAGCCAATTGATAAGTCTCAAACAAAAGGGTTCAATAATGGAGCACATTGAGGAGTTCCAAAAATTGAACATAAGGGTAAAAGATATTCCAGAGGAGCATAGGATTGATGTGTTCATAGGGTCTTTAAAGGATAATATCCAACATGATGTTCGCCTTTGGGAACCTGATTCATTAGAGAAGGCATTCAGGTTAGCAAGAAAAATGGAAAGCAAAATTATGGCAACCAGGAAGCATACCACTCACAACTATAAAGACGGAAGTGTTGTTGCCCCTAGTCTTCCACAACCTATAAGGTTGACACCACAACAATTGGAAGAAAAAAGAGCAAAAGGGCTTTGTTACAGTTGTGATAGCAAATACACTAAAGGTCATAAGTGTGCTGAGAAGAAATTATTCTACATAGATTGTGAAGAGGAAGAAGAAAAGGAGCAAGAAAGGTCAAAAGAA
This sequence comes from Pinus tabuliformis, assembly GCA_031772625.1. Classification (NCBI taxonomy): domain Eukaryota; kingdom Viridiplantae; phylum Streptophyta; class Pinopsida; order Pinales; family Pinaceae; genus Pinus; species Pinus tabuliformis. Next base: position 489,581,578 of record CM062818.1, read on the forward strand.
GAGGATATACTCCAGGAACAAAGCCTAGATGAAGAACAAATAAATCCGACCATATCTTGTAATGCATTGGAGGGAATTACCACTCCTCAAACCATCAAGATAGAAGGACAAATCAAGAAGAAAAAGGTAATAGTGTTGATTGATTCAGGAAGCACCCACAATTTTATTCATTGTAAGGTAGCAAAAGAATTGAATTGCTTCCTATATCCAGCACCAGAGTGTCAAGTGATGATTGCAAATGGAGGAACAATAAATTGCTCTGGAAAGTGCCATAATATCAAGCTATCCATGGGAGAATATGTATTGACTAGCCCAATGCTTTCCATTCCAATGGGAGGTGCTGATGTTGTACTAGGAGTCCAATGGCTACAATCCCTGGGTACAATAGCTTTTAATTTTCAAGAACTTTTCATCAAATTTTCTACGGAAGGAAAGGAAGTTGAATTAAAGGGTATTGCAGGGAAACCAGGAAAGATAATCAGCTCTAATGGTATGACAAAGCTTCTAAAAAAGGAGCAAAGAGGTGTAATTGCACAATTATGTTCGCTAGATGTTTCCACATTGGAATCATCTATTTCTCCAGATCTCAAAAAGTCCTGGACAATCATTCCAAGGTATTTGAGACTCCCAAAGGTCTCCCACCTATGCGTGATCATGATCATGCTATTCATCTGATTCCAGGAAGTGTTCCTCCAAACATCAGGCTGTACAGATATCCCTATGTCCAAAAGAGTGAAATTGAACGTATGGTTGCAGAAATGCTAGAGGCTGGTATAATTCAACCGAGTCAAAGTTCTTTCTCTGCTCCAGTAGTATTGGTGCACAAGAAGGATGGATCATGGCGCATGTGTCCGGATTATAGGGAGCTCAACAAGCTCACTATTAAAGATAAGTTCCCCATTCCTGTCATTGATGAATTACTGGATGAATTGCATGGATCAATTTACTTCACCAAGTTGGATCTTCGTTCAGGATATCATCAAATCAGAATGAAGACTGAAGACATTTCGAAAACAACATTTAGAACTCATGAGGGTCATTATGAATTTTTGGTCATGCCTTTTGGCCTTACCAATGCACCTTCAACATTTCAAGGTTTGATGAATTCAATTTTCAAACCATTCCTTAGAAAATTTGTGTTAGTATTTTTTGATGATATACTAATCTACAGCAAGTCTTGGAAGGATCATGTTGAACATGTTGACAAGGTGCTACAACTATTGAAGGAGAAACAATTATATGCAAAAAGATCCAAATGTTTCTTTGGAGTCCAGGAGGTGGAATATTTGGGTCATATTGTATCTCATGAAGGAGTTAAGGTAGACCCTAGAAAAATTAAAGCCATTAAGGAATGGAAAATCCCCACATCCATAAAGCATCTGCGAGGATTTCTCGGGTTGACAGGGTATTATCGCAAGTTTGTTAAGAATTATGGGAGAATAGCAGCACCTCTAACAACATTATTGAAGAAAGATGCATTTTCATGGACTCTGGAAGCAACAAAGGCCTTTGAACATCTTAAAGAGGCAATGTGCCAAGCACCAGTCTTAGCTACCCCGAACTTCACAAAAACCTTTATTGTGGAATGTGATGCTTCAGGAAATGGAATTGGTGCTGTTCTAATGCAAGATGAAAGACCCATTGCTTTTGAAAGTCGTCCAATCAAGGGAAAGTTTTTAAGCAAAGCTATTTATGAGAAGGAAATGTTGGCAATACTCCATGCACTTAAGAAATGGCGACCCTACCTAATGGGAAGACACTTCAAGGTAAAAACGGATCATGATAGCCTTAAATACTTTTTAGAACAAAGATTATCCTCTGAAGAGCAACAAAAGTGGGTCACAAAGATGTTGGGTTATGACTTTGAAATCATCTACAAAAAAGGGAAGCAAAATGTGGTGGCAGATGCACTCTCAAGAAAGGATGAGGATGTGGAAGCATTGTTGTGCACCATTTCTATTATCCAACCAGATTGGATAAACGAAGCAAGGGAGGAATGGAAGAATGACGAAGAAGTGTGGGCACTTATTCAAAAGTTACAACAAGATTCCAGTACGTCTGATACATTTAGCTGGAAAAATGATTCGTTATGGTACAAAGATCGCTTATACCTCTGTAAGAATTCCCAGCTAAAACAAAAGATTCTTATGGAATTGCACACTTCTCCCTTAGGAGGGCACTCAGGATTTTTAAAAACTTACCACAGGGTTAAGAAGGAATTTTTTTGGGATGGCCTTAAATCAAATATTCAAAAGTTTGTGGCTGAATGTTTGGTTTGCCAACAAAATAAAGTTGAAACAATTAAGACACCCGGTCTATTACAACCTTTATCCATTCCAAGCCAACGTTGGGAGGAGGTTTCAATGGATTTTATCACAGGTTTACCCAAGTCTGAGGGAAAGAGTGTCATCATGGTGGTAGTTGACAGACTTACCAAGTATGCACACTTTTGTGCATTATCACATCCATTTAAAGCCAGTACAGTTTCTACTGCATTTATGGAAACAATTCAAAAGCTACATGGAAACCCAAAGATTATTGTAAGTGACAGAGATCCCATTTTCACTGGAAATTTTTGGACAGAATTATTTTCTTGTCTTGGTACTCAGTTAGCTCATAGCTCATCTTATCATCCTCAATCTGATGGGAAAACTGAGATAGTAAACAAATGTTTGGAAGGATATCTTCGTTGCTTTGTATCTGATAAACAGACACAATGGGTCAAATGGTTGCCTCTGGCTGAATGGTGGTATAACACTTCCTTCCATACAGCAACAAAAATGACCCCATTTATGGCACTTTATGGGTATCAACCACCATCCATCACATCATATTTAAGAGAAAATTCTAAGGTTCAGGCAGTGGAACATCACATCGAACATCAACAACAAATCCTCCAACTCTTAAAGGATAACCTCGTGTTGGCACAGAATAGAATGAAACAACAGGCAAATCAACATCGCAGTGAAAGAAGTTTTGATGTAGGTGATTGGGTATTCCTACGGCTACAACCATATAAGCAAATGTCCCTCAAGCAAGCTAAGAAGGATAATAAATTATCACCAAAGTATTATGGTCCGTACAAGGTGTTGCAAAAGATTGGTACTATGGCATACAAATTGGAGCTTCCTGCAGCTTCTCGATTGCACCCAGTTTTCCATGTTTCATGTTTAAAGAAGGTTATAGGTGACAAGCTCCCAATTCAAACAATATTGCCAGAATTTGACGAGGAAGGAAAAATTATATTGGAACCGGAAGCAGTCACAGAAACAAGAACTCGACAGCTACGAAATCGTTCAATTTCAGAGTACCTTATCAAGTGGAAGAACTTATCCGCTAAAGATTCCACATGGGAGGATGAGAATTTAATGCAGAAGTATCTAGAACTACTCAAAGCATTGAGGACAACACTTTTTTGAAGGAGAGGGGCATGTTGGGTCCCTATAATACTAGTGATTACCCCATTACTATTGTAGTTATACCCCTTATTAATATTGTTGTGCCCTTATTGCACCCATATTGTTATTATTGTGCCCCATAGAATCCCTCTATTTTTATTTTTGTGGCTTTATATTATTATTGTTAGGTTGGCTGGATTATATTGTGACTCCTTAGACTCCTATATATAGAAAGGAGGTTTTTTCATTTGAATCATCCAAGAATTGTTCATTTATGTAATGTAAAGGAGGTTGCCCCCTCGAAGAGGCTGAATTCTAAGGCATTGAACTATCTTTTCTATCTTTTCTTGAGCTGGTTTCATAACATATGGCGGGTGATAGAGATAATAGGAGGAGCACCACAGGGTATGTGTTTACTATAGGTGGAACAACTATTAGTTGGGTCTCAAAACTGCAAAGTGTTATTGCACTCTCAACAACAGAAGTAGAGTATGTTACTCCTACAGAGACTAGTAAATAAATGATTTGGTTAAAAAGGTTTCCAGATGAATTGGGTAAGAAGCAGGAGTTGGGTAGGTTATACTGTGACAACCAGAGTGCAATACATATTGTAAAGAACTCTTCATTTCATTCCAAGACTAAACATATATAGCTCAAGTACCATTTCATACAGTCAGCATTGGAAGGTGGACAGTTGAAGCTGGAAAATATACACACTAGCCAGAATCCTGCAGATATGTTAACAAAAGTTGTAACCTGGGAGAAACTAACAATCTGCTCAGTTTCAATTGGTCTTCATGTATGATGAAGAAGTTGAGAAACAACCAAGTCCAAAGTGGAGTCATTGTTTAGCAAATGAATCAGCGGTGGAGTTGCTATAATCAGTCTCCAAGTGGGAGATTGTTGGGTGTGGAGCCTGATTATCTTCTGTATTCAGAAGTATCGCCACATTGGACCCCAGTTCATAATGGGGCAACAATGCCGCCCGTAAAATATTCACTGCAGGGGGGTTTCAAGGTGGTGGCTGTGACCTATGGGATCCCCCCTAGTGGGGGGGTTGGGGGCAGCACCCCCAAAGCTAAAAATGGATGTAAAACTGCCTTGTAAAATGTTGTAATTTCGTAGCCAATCTGGGCCATTCATTAGGCAGAGTTCTGACGGTAGAAGTTATGTTTAATTTAGAGTTTTTTCCCTAGAAGGCAACCCCTCGCTATATATGAGGGAATTGTATTGTGTCTATGTAGATATGTATTCTAATCGAGATGAGAGAGGAGATTGAGCAAGAGAGAAGAGGGAGTTAAAGTGGATCTACTGTAGCTTGTATCTCTTCACTTTGTTGGATAATATAAAAGGAAGTACTATCTGTTTCTCCGTGTATGTAGCTCAAATTAGGTGAACCACATATATTTGTGTCTCTCTTGTTTTATGTGTTTTCTGTGTTTATACTTCTGCAATATTTTATGTGTTCCATTGCTTTATAATATACAATTTTCTAACAACTGTTTCCAGCAGGTGTTTATAGCCTTGATAGGGACACCTTTTATCCCTAATGAGATGCTTGTATTCCATCTATTAGATATCAATTGATAGTTTTTAGACCATTTACTTTACTTATGACTTTTCTTAGAAATCTACTGAAGGTCATTGCCCTGGCTTGGTAACGACTTAATGAGAGTGTTATTCATAGAAACCAACGAGAGTGAACAAGTCATCCAATGATGAGACCTCTTATCTTTCAGCCTTGCAACCAAAAGCTATTACCCTGGCCTGGTAACTAGAAGAGGTAATGTCAATTTGTTAGAATCCATGATCATGGTAGGTCAGCTCATGATGAGACCTCCTATCTTTTAGTTAACTTATTTTTTAAGATCTAACTATGATTATTATTAATCTTTAGGCGATTACTTAATATATGGGGAATCCATCTACTCCTTAAGAGCAAGGGATGCCATAAAAAAATTCAATGCCTAATCTTTACTGGTTCATCTTGCTTTCCCAAAAACTTATGAGCTTAAAATAATTTTTTATAAACGTATTTTGTTCTCTTATCCTTAACATTAAAAATAAAAAATTTAACTAATTATGGAAATATTTAGGCAGGCATTAAGCATAGTCTAATAAAAAATTTCTAAAATCAAAGACTTAACTATTTAGGAGATTTGAGTGACGGGATAAGAGACATCTCCTTAGAAATACTTAAATATAATATTATGGTTTTACACTGTAGAGTAGATGCTATTTTCCCTATGAGTATGCCCAGAGAAGCCCCATAGTGATAAAATCGACCCTTATTCAAACCAAGGGGAATGATTGGGATAACCTAATGCAAACGCAAAGCATAAGAATAGGCCAAAAATAAATGAAATTTTGATAGTCTAATAACCAAATCACAAGTCAAGAACGATAACAAGGATCAAACTCTAGGGATAAGATGAATTTTAAAAACTTACCTATTTTATCCCTTTAATCTATGAAATTGAATTTTAAGAGTTTCATTTGACATTGAGTGAGATTTTTTTTGATTTGACCTTTTATTAAGCACCAAAGAAATCAAATGATATAAACCTAAATTAAGTGTGTAATTAGGATATCGACTTCAAAACTAAAGAGAGCCATAACAACTACATTTCATGTGAAACAAAAAAGAACCTTATTAGTTATCATTTCAATAAAAATATTCTTGTTTCATATTCTTTTGATGAATATTGCATTAAACATAATGAACAAGAATATATGAAGGAGAGGAAACAAACTTACGTAAACTTAAGTAAACTTCCTTGTTGGTGTTGTGATGTTGGCTCGTCTTGAGCTTGACATTAGCATACTTTCATACCTACATTATTCAAGAAAATTAAAGAAAATAAAACTACCTAACTAACCTATTCTAAACTAATTAATAGTCACAACACTAAGTGAAGTCATATTTCCATTGAAACCATTGAAGAAGCTCACATCTTGTCATGACAAAGAAATCCCCAATTAGTAAGATGGGTTGGAGTATTTAAAAATTAAAAATAAACAATTCATGCCTAATTTCATGATATTCATATAGAAACAAATTATGTATAAGCTTACCATTCCTTGGAAACTTTTCTTAATAAGACTACTCAATCCAATCTCCAATCATATCCTAATATGTACAAATACTAACATAGAATTGTTTAGACGAATTTGCAGATGAAAAAGGTTTCTGGTGAGAATTCTAATGAAAATAATCTCATAAAAATATCTTATTATTGCTAATAGGATTAATTTCAGAGATTTCATCAAGACAATGAGAACTTATCATAGTTTTTAATTGAAAAGGAGGTGTCCCATTTTCTTGATGATTCTTATTGAACTCACATCTTTCAAAATTAACAATGCAAGATGATGCAACTGAATTATCCAATAATTTTGAACCAACATAATTTGATGTATAAGTTTTATGACTAATATCATGATGGAAGCAAGTCAAAATATTTGAATGATTATAATCTTCAACCTCAAATATGTTTTTATGATTAAAACAAGATTCTTCTTCAAATATAAATTGAGGTCAATCAATAGAAGACATAATTTGAGACAAATTTAAAAAAATTCTTAATCCCTCTATGGATAATTCATCAAGAAAAGAAGAATTAATGAGTTCATGGGAATAAATACTACTCTCCTCTTTATCTTCTATATGAAAATAAATATCAATTTGAACCTAATTACAATTTAATAATGCAAAATTAAATTCAACATAATCTGAAATGTGTGGTTGGGTAGAATTACCAAATATTTCAGGGTGCAATGAATAATATATGGAAGATTAAAGAAGATGAAATGCATCTCTTGAAATGGTATTCTTGTATGATTCCACTTGTGGGATTGTTTCCTCTCCTTGCATAAACTAATCAACTACCATTGTATGCTCCTATGAAAAATATGAACATGAAATATTATTTAACACAAAGTCATGTTCATTATCACAATATTATTCATTTAATAACTGGGAATAAATATCTTGACTAATATTGGCATCTCTCAATAGTTGATCTTGAACTTGTCCAAGTAAACTAGTAGAAGATTTAGCGATAACATGATCATAAAATTCAGATACATTCTCTTTCACTTATGAAATAGTTATAACACCTTGGAGGGAATGAAAAATATCTTTACTTGAATTATCTTCCTCATTAGAAGAATGCACCGATGAAGAAGAATTATCAAGAATGATAGTTGTATCTTCTAAAATATCATGTTACTTTTGATCTAACAAAGTGAAAGAAGTCAGAAAAATGTGTGGTGTTTCTATAACATTTAATCTTCAAGATCATCATGCAACTCAAACGCGAATCTTGCTCTCGTTGAGTCTCTTCTTTGTGATCAATACACGAACCTTTACATAAACCTTTGGACTTTCACACTCTAGCATCAGTCACATGACCTCCTGCCTTTAACGGACGGGTGTTCCTTAGACCTTGGCAAACATCAATTAACCTCTTGTCTCACAACTACTACCTCAACAGATATTTTTAACACATGAAAGAATATGTAATCAAGTGGAATGTATCATGCTTAGAAAATGGATACTCATATATTTATGCAGAAGTTTCTTTACAAATTCAGAGAGAAATTTTGAAGCTCCTTTCCAGAGATAGATTGTTTAGGCATTTATCAAATGTTGCAACTTGTCAAGCAAGAAGCTATTTGAAGGCTTCCTAGCCTTTCACAGACTCTGTATTAGACTTGAATTCTTACAAAACCATACAGACTTCAAAAACTTAAGAATCTAGCCACTTTAGGTTCTCACAAGTGCTCTCACTCTCATGTGTAGGTTTCTCAGATCTGACTCTAAAGAGATGGAAGCAGGAACTTCCTCCTCAGGCTTAAGAACTCAAAAACATAACTAAAATCACAATCACACCTAGAATGCCCAGAATGAGCCTTACTCCTTCCTTATATAGGAAAATGAGGGGACAAACATCTGACAGTTAGGCAGACAGATTCAGTACTATCTTTCATCAATCGAAGAGATGTGGCTCAAAGCTCACCAAAAGTCGGAGAAGTAGTTTGAGTCTCGTGACTGAAGAATCTTCGTACTAAGTTACACTATAGAATATTTAAACAAATCCCATGGAAAACATTGTACTGTAAATAAATTTTACATAGTGGATGTCTTGAAATAGAAAATCCCACGAGAAAACTGGTCACATTTAGTCTTGTGACTAGACATCATTATTACATTGTGGAAGCTTTAAGGACAAGCCCATGAGAACCATTAGTCCCTCAAGGGTGTGGCCCCTGGAAATATTATCTGAGAATATCTACAAGAATCCCAAGCCTTTGTATAAATTCTCCGTACAATCATAGGCTTTCTTAAGACGATTTGGTGTTTAATCTTAGTCATGACTAAACATTCATGGTGTCTTTTCATAAAATAACCAAGAATTTGACTGTCTTGATAATTATTGACATGTCCAACAGTTTTACATGGAGAATGCTAGCATTCAGTTAAAAATCCACAAGTGTCACATTCATATCGAAAGTCACGCTGGAAGAAAAGAGGATCCATAGTAGTCTTTTTGAGGCCGAAATCGTTCCCCCATTGTTGAGCTATTCACCTTGCCATTGTCTTTGTGTGGTCCCTGTGGCCCCAAACTTTACTCTTGTGTAGTGAGTTTCATTTTCTCCATCTACATTCATGATGTCCCACCACAACGTTTTGTAGTCTGAAAAGTTGTAAATGGTATCTTGGAAGATAATGCTTGGATTACCCTAGGGCCACATTTTTGGCACGTCGTACCATCCTAGCCATCTAGTTCAATTTATGGCAAGATATTTGTGGAAGATTCTCCTCTGGTTGCTTCCTTCTATACAGATCACAATGATATCTCTAAAATTTTTTCTTAGGTATTCTTCATCCAAATGTGCGACCATCATACTCCTCCGATACACCATGTCATGTATCCATTTGCTACCTTTGGGGTAGACTTTCCTTTCAGGTACTAAGTGTTGAATATCTGAATGAGGTTGCAAATTTGCATCGAGCATTTTGTGTTTCTTATTTGCCATGTTGGTTTCCATTTGGAACACTTTTCTTCCTAGTTCTGTGTTTCAAAAATACTTCTCAGAGTCTTTGTATGTTGGGAAGGGTCCCATTCTGTTACTATCACCATGGCAGTGTCTTTCTAATTTAATTATTCTCTGCTTAGGATGTCAGGTAGACAATTATTTTCGCCTTTGATGTGCTCGAATTCAAAGTCGAAATTTGCAAATAGAGCCTGCCACCTTACGAACTTAGCTTCTCCTGCTTTCTTTATAGCTTTACGAAGGACTTTCTTTAGTGCAGAGGAATTTGTTCTTAAGAGAAAATTTGTGTGTATCAGGTGGATATCAAATTTATCAATGCAGTTCCATGCTTCTTTGACCTCTTTTTCTATAGTAGAATATTTTTTCTCAAGTGGGCACCAAGTCCCTGAGACAAACTAAACTATTTGTTCTTTTCCTTCTTTCTTTTGCTTAAAAATTCCTCCCCACCCTTCATTGCTGGCATCTGTTTTAACAATTTTGAAAGAATCTTCATCAACGACATGAAGAATAAGAAGAGTTTTTACCTTCATTTTAATTCTTCTGATAGCTTCAGTGTGAGCCTAAGACCAAGGTTTTGGATGTTTTTGCAGTCTTCTGTTGAGTAATAATCTATCTTTGGCGCAATCTTTATAAAAGATGCTTACATAGTTTAAACATCCCAAGAATCTTTGTAAATGAGTTTTGTCAGTGATAATATCTGGAAATTTATCGGCAAATTCCAGAGCATGTTTTTGAAGTGTGATCTGCCCATTTTTAATTGTATGGCCAAGAAACTTGATACTTGTCTGAAATAATTCATTCTTTGTCTTGCTAAGAACCAATCCATTGGTTTTGACAAGTTGTACAAATTTATGGATATGTTTAAAGTAATCATGGATGCTTTTAGAAAATATAAGTATATCATCAATGTATACTAGTAATCAATCAAAATATGGCTTGAAAATATTATCCATAACCTTCTGGAATTTGGAGGGGGCATGCTTCAGTCTGAAAGGCATGACGTTCCATTCATAGTGTCCTGCTAGAACACTAAAAGCAGTCTTAAACTTATCATCTTCATTAATTTCCATCTGTCAAAATCTTGATTTCATATCAAATTTAGAAAATACTTTAGCCCCTGCTATTCTTGCTAAATTATTTCCTTTGTGAGGAATGGGGTAAGTATCATCTGAGAGGACAATATTCAGAGGTTTATAGTTTATGACCAGTCTTGGGATACCTCTTAACCATTCTGAATGTTTATTAACATAAAAACCATAACAGTTCCAAGGACTGTTGGATTCTCTAATCAATCTTCTTTCCAGGAGGCTTTCTAACCCTTTTTGACAAAGATCTCTATATTATTTATTCATAGGGATTTCTCTACTCTTGCAAGGTTTCTCTTCATACTTATATTTATAGGGAAATTCTACGCAATGTTGTTTTCTATGCCAAAACACATTTGGTTCTTCAGCACAACATTCTTTTTCTATCTCTGATATCAGAGTTGAGATCCTTTGTTTAATTATAGGAGTCTGAAGATATTCTCCTATCTTTATGTTGGTCTTCAGATCCTTGAGTTCTTCAATTTTATTTTTTTCCTTTTCAATTTACTGCATTGATTGTGCGATAGTAGACACTCTGGGAGTAGAGACAAAGGGTAACTTGATTGTTTGTACTTTTCCATCTGAGCTTGGTACAGAGAAAAAATAACCAGCCTTGCCATTTTTCAATTTGGCTGATCCATGTGGCTCCACAGCTGCTAAAAATACATCCCCAAAACATAGTCAACAGGAATGTCTACAACAACAAATTTTAATTTGATACAATGCTCTTTAAAGAAAATAGATGCCTTGGAATTTCTTTGATAAATTTGATATCCACGTGATACACAAAAAGTTTCTCTTAAGAACAGATGCCTCTGCAATAAAGAAAGTCCTTAGTAAAGCTATAAAGAAAGCAGGAGAAACTAAGTTCGCAAGGTGGCAGGCTCTATTTGCAAATTTCAACTTTAAAGTCGAACACATCAAAGGCGAAAAGAATTGTCTGCCTGAATTCCTAAGTAGAGAATATTTAAATCAAAAAGACACTGCCATGGTGATAGTAACAGAATGGGACCCTTCCCAACATATAGAGACTCTGAGAAGTATTTCTGAAACACAAAACTGGGAAGAATATTGTTCCAAATGGAAACCAACATGGCAGCTAAGAAACACAAAAGTGCTCAATGCAAATTTGCAACCTCATTCAGATATTCAGCACTTAGTACCTAAAAGGAAAGTCTACCCCAAAGGTAGCAAATGGATACATGACATGGTGTATCAAAGGAGTATGATGGCCGCACATCTGGCTGAAGAATCCTTCAGCCAAAATTTTAAAGATATCACTATGATCTGGACAGAAGGAAGCAACCAGAGGAGAATCTTCGACAAATATCTTGCCATAAATCGAACCAAATAGCCGGGATGGTATGACATGCTAGAAATGTGGCCACAGGGTAATCCAAGCATTATCTTCTTGGATACCATTTACAACTTTTCAGACTACAAAAAGTTATGGTGGGACATCATGAATGTAGATGGAAAAAATGAAACTCACTACACAAGAGTAAAATTTGGGGCCACAAGGACCACACAAAGACAATGGCAAGGTGAGTGGCTTCAACAATGGTGGAACTATTTCGGCCTCAACAAGACTGCTATGGATCCTCTTTTCTTCCAGCATGACTTTTGATATGAATGTGACACTTGTGGATTTTTAACTGAATGTTGGCAGTCTCCATGTAAAACTATTGGAGATGTCAATAATTATCAAGATAGTCAAATTCTTGGTTATTTTATGAAAAGACACCATGAATGGTTAGTCATGACTAAGATTAAACATAAAATCATCTTAAGGAAGTCTATGATTGTACGGAGAATTTATACAAAGGATTTGGATTCTTGTAGATATTCTCAGATAATATTTCTAGGGGCCACACCCTTGGGGAACTAATGGTTCTCGTGGGCTTGTCCTTAAAGATTTCGCGGTGTAATAATGATATCTAGTCACAAGAATAAATGTGACTAGTTTTCGCAATGGCTTTTCTGTTTAAAAGCATCAACCATGTAAAAGTTATTTACAGTACAATGTTTTCCGTGGGATTTGTTGAAATCTTCCACAGTGTAACTTAGTACGAAGATTCTTCAGTCACGAGACTCGGAGCACTTCTCCGACTTTTGGTGAGCTTTGAGCCACATCGCTTCAACAAATGAAAGATAGTATTGAATACGTCTGCCTAACTGTCAGATGTTTGTCCCCTAATTTTCCTATATAAGGAAGGAGTAAGTCTCATTCTAGGCATTCGGGATGTGAGTGTGATTTTGGTTATGTTTTTGAGTTCTTGAGTCCAAGGATGAATTTCCTGCTTCCATCTCTTTAGAATCAGATCTGAAAAACCTGCGCATTAGAGTGAGAGCTCTGGTGAGAACCTAATGTGGCCAGATTCTTAGGTTTTTAAAATCTGTATGTTTTCGTAAGAATTCAAGTTCTAAGACAGAGTGAGTGAAAGGCCGGAAAGCCTTCACATAGCTTCTTGCCTGACAAGTCGCAACATCTGATAAATGTCTAAATAGTCTATCTTTGTAAAGGAGCTTCAGAATCTCTCTCTGAGTTTGTAAAGAAACTTCTACATAAATATATGAGTATCCATTTTCTGAGCATGATACATTCCGCTTGAGTGCATTTTTTTTCATGTGTTAAAACTATCTATTGAGGTAGTATTTGTGAGACAAGAGGTTTACTGGAGGTTCGCCAAGGTGTGAGGAACACCAGTCTGTTAAAGGCAGGAGGTCGTGTCACAGGCGCTAGAGTGTGAAAGTCCAAAGGTTCATGTACGGATTCATGTAAAGGTTCATGTATTGATCACATAGAAGAGACTCAATGAGAGTAAGCTTCACATCTGAAGCCACTGCAACAAATTGGTATCATGCAACTCCAAACCAATAAATGAATGAGTATCATTGTCTAATTTAGATTGGTTAGCAATTGATTTATCTTATGGATTTGAAATAGAAATGAGATATTAAAACCATTCATCATTTGAGGCATTTTTTCCAAGGGAAATCTAGTACAATAATGTATGAGCCTAATTGTGAAATTTTCTAATGATTCACCAATTTCTTTCCATAAATAATTCATTTCTTCCCCAAAATCATCATAATCAACATTGTTAAAACTAGTTAAAACCCCAATTACAAATTTAGACCATGAATAAACAGTGTTAATCAGAAAATATTCATACCAATACTTGACCCAATCTCGAGAAGTGAGAGCATATAATATCTAGAGAACATTAAGATCAATAAGGTTATGCTTTGAACACTTAGAACAATTTATAAGGATGACCTTCTACAGATGTGCTTCGTTTGCCATCCAAGGTGAGTGTTTTTAAGAGGGAAATTGTCTTCTTGGGAATATTGCATAAATGAAAATTGAAAGCATGTTCCAATACAATAATTTTGGTTGAAGCCATTATTTATGAGACAATAAAAAATGTGACTACAAGTAGGTCAGCTAGTCCTCTAACCTACCTTATAGTGCATGTTGAGATGACACAGAGAAGAAGGTTTAAATATAGAAAAATTAGAGGCAAAGGGATAAATGATCTAATAATTTATTCTACCTTAGGCCCTCCTTCTAGTGTCACTTGTTGATGGGCCTCCTGGACCATATGTCAACAATGGAATGTTGCCTAGACAGAAGTTCTTCACACAACATAAGTCATATAAAGAGTCATTCCTCATGGGTTTTGAGGCTCTATTAGCCTATGGATCTTTTCTTTTCACATAGAAAATAGGGAGTGGAAATCTTAATATAATCCTAAGGTTATATGTACATAACTAAGATTGAATGTTAATATACATAAATTGCAAGTAAGCTTAACTACACAATAATAGTTAGCAGTTATCTATGAATGTACAATGCTAAAGTACAATCAACAATATTACACATCATATAATTTACACATACACTGGGAAATAACCAAAAACTAATGTAACTAGGAAATAATGTAAAAGAATGATTTATATTATGTTTAGCTAATGTAAAGTATTTTGTATAAAAACCTAATTTAAACTATCAATGAAATTACAGTTTAAATGCAATTAAACCTCAATGAATTTTTTGGTAAAAGATAGAAAATTACAATCATATAATTCCCTTATCTTTTATACAAATGCATAAAAGTGAATTTGTATTTTCATATGTCATATCAAGAATCAATGGAAATGTATATGATTATCTAATACTATCTTGGCTAAGACCAACTAAATGGCAATAATAATTTTTTATAAAAATATTGAAATCATTCAACAAATAAAATATAAAAGATTATATGAAACATAGAAATTATTCAACAAATAAAATATAATAAGACTATATGAAACATAGAAATTATTAGAGTTAAAGTATTAATCCCATTTGCATACAAACCACATATTAAGATATCCCAAATTCCCTAAAGACTTTCTAAAAATTCAGATCTATGTAATGTACACATCAAAATTATCTTTAAGGTATAAAACAACCTTAAAAGATTAATATGATCGAATATATTTAAGAGAAAATCAATATTGTAATGAAAGATGTAAATCAATATTGTAATGAAAGATGTAAATGTATTATTGTTTATTTCCAAATCATAATAAGAAAAACAAAATAAACCTTTAGAATTTACCAAAACACAATTGAAAAAAAATTCAAAGAAGATTGATTAGCAACTATTAATTTTAAATATCATAAGTGATTAACTCTTCTTGATCTATCAAAATCATTTAAACAAAGTCAACACTTACAGTAACCTAAAAATTATATAGCTCCGCCGTTACTAGAATTAAATCACCATCTTTCTTCTATTTACCTTGTGTGTTGCAACATTCAGGTGCTCCTGATTCAAAAAATAAATCTCTACCTTTTATAATCTTCAAGTGTTGATTCAATTTTCTTAAAATATGGATCTGGATAACAATTTGCTACATCGAAATCTAGAATTTTCCCTTTAATCAAATCTAAAGCTTATCCTTGAAGATAAGTTGGCTCAAAAGATCAAAGAAGGAAAAGATCATATCTCCAGGTCGAACTCATGATGTGGAAACTCCACTAAGTCGGTAAAATTGGTAAAATAAAAATTTCGGTAGTGTTTATGTAGCTGGAACTTCATCCTATATATTTTAATCCTTCTTTTACTGGTAAAATTTCAAAATATGCTCTCGATCTCATCCATTTTGTTAAGATCATGTCCTTTATCTATGGACAAATACAAGCTTTGTTTGCATGATGGCGAAATCACCATCTTGGAAGAGCTGCATGGCTTCTTCTACTGCTCCGGTGATCTAGGAATTTTTGTATTCTGACCTGCACAACTGAAAATAATCTATTGTATGTAGTTTCTCATTTAAAAAAATCTAAAAAACATAATTTTAAGTGGATGAAGGGTTTTGGTTCATGAAACTATGATCTCTAGCTAGATTGATTTCATATTACAATTTTTTAAGACCAAAAAACCCCTGAGAATACGGTTCAATGCATTTGTTGATATGGTAAATTTCAAAATTTACATTAAAAAAATAGGTGTAAGAGCCAATTAACTTTCCCAAATAGGCTACGTATTGTTGATACGGTAAATCGCAAAATTTACATAAAAAATAGGTGTAAGAGCCAATTAACTTTCTCGCATAGGCTACTAAGTGATAAGAGTTGTAGTTACAGTGAGCTTAGGTCGATTGCAGATTTTTTGAATGGTAAAAAAATTGACCGCATTTATTTATGTCGGATTCTTAAATATTCGGAAAATCTACAATCGATGGACATAGTTATGGCTAGCATATCATAGGTTTTGATTACGTGGGAGAGGTGAGACGCACAATGCAACAGTCAAGTCGAATGATGGTCCCTAGAGAGAAGAACAATTGTGTGTAAGAGAAACAAACACCAACTTAGTTATATCCCGATTTAAATGTATATCGTGATATTTTGTCATTGAGCATAATCTTCAATTTAAGGATACACATATTGATGTTGACTAAAAATTTTCCTGAACAACCTTCCATGCTGAGTTAAGTTGCTTGACAGGGAGCATACTCAGCGACTGAAGTTGCTAAAATAGGCGGTTTAGTTTGGGCGCAGAGGTAATGGAAATGTTGCATGTGCCCCAATGTAGTTTGGTCAATGCTTAATACCAGCTTTGTTTTGGATCGCTGAGCTTATCTGGATTGCACATTTTTCGGCCTTGTTGACATGGCCAGTTGTGCCTTTCTCTGTCTCTATTGACGTCCGTTTAAATAAACAGATAAACCCAATCCCTGAAGTCAGACAACTCAAGAATTTCGCAATCCAATGCCTTTTTCTGCCATTTGTCTTGTCACCATCCTTCACACAGGTTGGGGATAGTCTAATGAGGTAATGAGGCTGAAGAGTTGTCAGGAAAGTTACGGAAATTCCAGTTATATTTAGAGAAAATTTGGCAAAGATTTTTGTAAATGCAAATTATAGTTGTTAAACTTTAAAATCTTAGGTGTCTTAGACATTTTTAATAGTGCTGAATCCATTTCCACTATCAAAAACACAATTCAAACACTGCCTCTACAAGATTTTTTAAAATTCTTTTGCCCGACTCCGGCCACTTTTAACAGTGTTGGGAATTCCTCAACTTCTCATTCCCAGAGCTTGTATCCATATTTATATCTAAGAGCTAGGCGCAACAGATATCTATATCTAGGGACTAGGTACAACACATTGATGGAAGAGACGTAAGGTCACGCAATCTTCAATGCTCTATCTTTACCCTCCACCATGTTTACTCCTTCAGCACTAATTCACCGCTAATTTTTGAATTTAAAAAACGATTCAACTTTCAACGCTTATTTTTTAATTTTGGAAAACTCTCAATGATCATCTTCCTCTACATGAATGTTAAAGAAATTCAACCTATAACCATCAAAGCAGTCTGTAGATGCAGTTTTATTTGTATTGAGACGTCCTAAACTATTGGAATTGAAAAGATTTTATTGCCCACAAGCTAAAGGGATCTCATGCTTGTGAATGTCAACAACAACACCCAAAGGGGGGAGCATCTATGTCAAAGAGATTATGAAAACCTTTGTCGCTATCTTAGTTTCTTCCCTTGAAGTGACATGGAAGTTTTGAGTCTGTGCAGACTGTGTAGAGTTTCATACAAGAAGTGTTGTATATGAACACTTGAATGTTTCAACTATAATATTCCTCTTGCATCCCTATTTTTTAATTTTCAAAATTTTCACGGTCCTGCTCTCCGTTTTTTTCACATCCACATTTTTGAATTTTTTAAAATTTCAATGACCTACTCCATTTTCTATGTTGAGCCAGGTTCTCTCATTTACCGGGAGAGAATTTTCATAGTCCTGCTCTCCATTTTCCTCACATCCACATTTTTGAATTTTTAAAACTTTCAGTGACCTACTTTATGTTTTATGGTTAGGCAGGTTCTCTCATTGACCAGGAGAGAGCGATGGCCTTTCCCCATCGATACTTCAGATAGCCCGACAACACAGGTGATAAGTAAATATGTAGTTACTTTGGCTTTACCATGTGAACAGAGGCGAGCAAAACTGGGTTCTGAGTTAGAATCCTTGTGACCCAGCTTCAAAAGACATAAAAAACAGAAAAGCAAAGGCTATTTCATAAACTACTTACAATATCATACGGGATTTAAAGTCTCCGGTGAGGATTGTTTAGAATTTCCAACACGAAGAACTGATCCTCTAATTTTCTCCCTTGTCTGGAAATCCATACCCGCTAAATGTTAGCCCACCAAGAAGAAGGAACTGGGATACAAGATATTATGATGAAGTCACGTGATGCTGAGAGTTTTGTGAAGTCACGCGAACCAGAAGTTTCTACTCCAAAGGAGAATTCAGAAGAGGATAAGGTTACTGTGCAAAAGTTGTATCACTGGTCGTGGGTATGAGTAACCAGGGTGTTTCGGTTTCGAAAGGTAAGGCTTCGATTTTGAGCATATATTGGTTGTTATTACTGTTCGATATATTTCACTGGGAATAAGATAAGACTAACATTGACTCTGCCATATATTTTGTTGGCTAGGCACCTGGTCGGCACCGAAATGGAACAAAATCCAAACACATCATGCAAATGATTAACAAAATGAAACTGATCGAGTAGCCCGAAGCATAAGAGATATAAGAGAGTAGTGGACTCGATCCTGTTGAAAATATAATTTCCACTGCGGCTCAGTCAAACAACGTTTAATCCAGCAAAACCGCCGTGAGCTTATCGGACCACTTTTGGTTAGCGCGGAGTTTTCGTACAAACGCGTCCGATGCAATAAGATTTTGCCACCCTTAAAATGTACCTTCTCCAAAACAACCATTCCATCGGGACATAACGTTCGGTAAGTAAGAGGCATCCGATATCATTCCAGACCGTCCGATCCCAAGGGAGGTTGTCCGCCGTCGATTAACCCAAGCTGAATACAAGCCTGCAGTTAAGATTGCGTGGAGTAAAACAAAGTTAAGATTGCGTGGAGTAAAACAAAGTTTTGTTTAACCAGCCTTTCACAAAATATTTAATAAAGGTTAATGCTAGTAGTAGATGTTAGGTGTAAGTTTTAATTTTAATGTTTTTATTTCTTACGGAGGTATGGGTAAGAAAAAGTATGTAAATTTATTTTTTTTGTTGCATATGTATTCTATGTATTATGTTTTTTTATGTTATGAGTTGACTTGTGTGTGAAAAAACGGTGAAAAGCAGCAGCGTAAGGCGTAGAAGAGGTTGACTTTGTATGTGTGGATGGCATAGCAGTGTGAAGATGGCACAGCAGTGTGAAGACGAAGGAAAGATTAGAACAGAGCATGTAATATTTTGTGTGGTGAAGTTTTTTTTTGTAATGAGCAAGCACATAATGTTTTTTTTAGCAGCATATGTAAAAATTGTTTTTACAGCACTATATGCAAAAGGTTTTTACAGCAGTAAATGTAAAAAAAAATTACACACAGCTGTGTAAAATTTGTTTTAAGGAGACAGAGTAACTTTTGTTGTTGAAATGTATTTTTGGTGAATCCCTCTGAGAGAAAGAAGATGAATCTTGTATCAAGAATTTTGTTTTAATGAATACAAAGCTTTTTATGGGTGTGTAATACTCTGTTCTCAGAAATCTATTTTTGCTTCCCTGTGCTAAGATCCTGGAGAGAAACAGAGCATTGTCTCTATGCTCAGTTTATCTTGTTTTTGAGATTTTACGAGAAAAATCTCCAACAGTGGTATCAGAGCCAGGTTTAGGCTCTTTAAAGGTGTTAAAGAAGCTGAAGGGAAGAGTTTTTTGTTGCAACAGTAAATCTTCTCCAGCAAAGTGAAATCTCAGGCAAAAGGATTCAGGTATTTCTCAAAGTTTTTTTGTGTAGCTGTTGAAGACAGTCAGTTTTTAAATACACAGTCAAGGATTTAGAAGCATAACTTAGAATGCAAAGAATGGCCAGCACCAGCACTAGTATGGGTATGTTTAATACCTAGCTCCCACAGTTTAATGGGAAAAACTATGACTATTGGGCAATAACCATGAGAGCCCTGTTTGCCTCACAAGATTTATGGGAACTTGTTGAAGATGGATTTGAAGAACCAGCAGATGAAAATGAATTTAATAGATTAACTCAGGCAGAGAAAGACCTATTGAAGAGCAATAGGAAGAAGGATTCAAAAGCCCTTGTATTTTTGTATCAAGCAGTGGACCAGAGTGTGTTTCCAAGGATAGCAGCAGCCAAAACATCCAAAGAAGCATGACAAACCCTCAAGACAGCCTATCAAGGCATGGAGAAAGTGAAGATAGTAAAACTACAATTGCTGAGGAAAGATTTTGAGAATCTGTGCATGAAGGAGTCAGACAATATTGACTCATTCTTCACACATGTAATTGGTCTGGTCACACAGATAAGGACTCATGGAGAGACTCTTGAAGAAAGGAGGATTGTGGAGAAAATATTGAGAGTCCTACCCTCAAGGTTCCATGTGATTGTCACCACCATAGAAGAGATAAAGGATCTCTCAAACTTTTCAATTGATGAACTACATGCATCATTAATAACACATGAGCAGAGGTTGAGTAGAAATGAAAACTCATCTCTAGAGCAAGCCTTCAAGACCCAGATGTCCTTTGGAAGAGGAAGAGGTCAAGGCAGAGGAAACAAGAGAGGAAGAGGCAGAAGCCAAAACAGAGGTGGAAGGAACAGTCCAACAAATGTTCAAGGAAGAGGCAGCAATCCAAATCAGAACCAAGGCCAAGGCAGCAGCCAACAAAGTGGACAACATCATGCTCAAGGACAAAGGTATGAAAAATCCAATGTCCAATGTTATTATTGTAAAAAATATGGGCATTATGCCAGTGAATGTAAAAAGAAACAGCATGATATGAACAATAGATCCAATGCAAATATCACTAGAGAAAATATCAGCCAAGATAATGTGTTGTTAGCTTGTAACATGGCTGAAACAAACAGTGAAGACATATGGTTTCTAGATTCTGGTTGTAGTAACCATATGACAGGAAACCTAGCCTTTTTTTCAAATTTAGATCAGAGTGTGAAGTCACAAGTCACACTTGGGACTGATAGCAAAATTTCTGTTATGGGAAGAGGGGAAGTTAAAATATTTACAAAGAAAGGTGAAAAGAAAACCATAGCAGATGTCTATTATGTTCCTGGAATGAAATGTAACCTCTTGAGTATTGGACAGCTTGTTCAAAAGGGGTACAATGTTTTCTTTGAGAATGATGTATGCACCATCATGGATAGAGCACCCAGCAAAAGATGTATTGCTGATGACGAGAACCAGGATGTTCCCTCTCAGAATAAGGGCAAATTTGAAAAACAAAGAAGTAATTGCAGCAGTTACCCAAGAGGCTTTCCAAAGTGTGCCAAAGGATGAAAATTGGTTGTGTCATTTGAGATTTGGACATCTCAACTTTGTAGGCCTTAACTTGTTGAGTAGAAAAGGAATGGTAAGAGGATTACCATTGATAGAGAAACCAGACAACCTTTGTGAAGGTTGTATCTTGGGGAAACAACACAGAGAAAGTTTTCCATCAGGGAAAAGCATAAGGGCAAAGGCACTCTTAGAGATTGTCCACTCAGATTTATGTGGACCAATGCAAACTCCATCACTAGCAGGCAGCCAATATTTTCTAACATTCATTGATGATTTTACAAGAAAAACTTGGGCCTATTTCTTAAAGAACAAAAGTGAAGTGTTTGAAAAATTTCGAAATTTCAAGACACTTGTGGAAAATCAAAGCGGGCTACATATCAAAGTTTTAAGAAC
This sequence comes from Pinus tabuliformis, assembly GCA_031772625.1. Lineage (NCBI taxonomy): Eukaryota > Viridiplantae > Streptophyta > Pinopsida > Pinales > Pinaceae > Pinus > Pinus tabuliformis. The sequence continues at coordinate 489,603,357 of CM062818.1, forward strand.
TGACAGAGGAGGTGAGTATATCTCCAAGGAATTCCTACGGTTTTGTAGAGAAAATGGAATTCATAAACAATTTACAGCTAGGTACACTCTGCAGCAAAATGGAGTTGCTGAAAGGAAGAACAGGACCATCATGGATATGGCGAGGAGTATGCTAAAGGCAAAGCATTTGCCAAATGATTATTGGGCTGAAGCTGTACATTGTGCAGTATACATTTTGAATAGGTGTCCAACAAAAGCAGTCATGAACAAAGTGCCGGAAGAAGCATGAAGTGGGAGAAAGCAAGGAGTCACCCACATGAAAATTTTTGGATGTGTGGCCTATGCACACATTCCAGATCAGCTAAGGAAGAAGTTGGACAGCAAAGGGAAGAAATGTATTTTCATTGGATACAGTGAGGAATCCAAAGCTTACAAGTTGTATATCTCATCCACCAAGAAGTTTTTTGTGAGCAGAGATGTTCAGTTCATTGAAGAGGAAGCTTGGGATGGAAGCATAGAGAAAACAGTGAATGTTAAAAACTGTTTGTCTCATGATGAAGATGATGAGGAGTTGGCTAAAATACATCCCCAAACAGCAGCGCCAACACAAGGACAACAAGGAACACCCTTGAGGATAAATGAAAGTGCTTCTCCAAGCACACCACAAGGAGGAAATTCAAGTGCATCTTCAAGCACTTGCACACCAAATAAACGAGGTAAGAAGTTTAGAAATCTAAGTGACTTTTATGATGAAGGTATGAATTCATTGTTTGCTTTGTATTGTAATGTTGATGATCTTATTCATTTCGAAAATGCAATTAAAGATAAGAAATGGATAGAAGCTATGGATGAGGAGATGAATGCCATATAAAGAAACAAAACATGAGATTTGATTGAGCTACCAAAAGGTAAAAAAGTCATTGGAGTCAAATGGGTCTATAAGACCAAGTGCAATGCTGAAGGCAAAATTGAAAGACACAAGGCAAGGCTGGTTGTCAAGGGATACAAGCAGCAATATGGGAGAGACTATGAGGAAACTTTCACACCGATTGCAAGAATGGAAACCGTAAGAGCAGTGCTGTCCATAGCAGCTCAAAACAAGTGGAAAGTTTACCAAATGGACGTGAAGTCAGCATTCCTAAATGGAGTGTTAACGGAAGAGGTTTATATTGAGCAACCTCTAGGCTATGAGAAGAAAGGCCAGGAACACAAAGTATGCAGATTGAAGAAAGCTCTTTATGGGCTAAAGCAAGCGCCAAGAGCATGGTACAGTAGGATAGATTCCTATCTACTGGAAAATAGATTTGACAAATGTGAGGGAAAACCCACTGTCTACATCAAGGAAAAGGATGGTAAATTGCTAATTGTTGTGTTATATGTTGATGATGTTATTTTCACTGGCAATGATTTTTATCTCATTGAAAATTTCAAATCAGTCATGAAAGAAGAATTTTAAATGACTGTGTTATGAAACCAGCTCAAGAAAAGATAGAAAAGAAAGATCAACGCCTTAGAATTCAGCCTCTTCGAGGGGGCAACCTCCTTTACATTACATAAATGAACAATTCTTGGATGATACAATGACAAAACCTCCTTTCTATATATAGGAGTCTAAGGAGTCACAATATAATCCAGCCGACCTAACAATAATAATATAAAGCCACAAAAATAACAATAGAGGGATTCTATGGGGCACAGAAATAACAATATGGGGGTAATAGGGGCACAACAATATAAATAAGGGGTAATCACTAGTATTATAGGGACCCAACATGCCCCTCTCCTTCAAAAAAGTGTTGTCCTCAACGCTTGAGTAGTTCTAGATACTTCTGCATAAAATTTTCATCCTCCCATGTGGAATCTTCAGCAGATAAGTTCTTCCACTTGATAAGATACTCTGAAATTGATCGATTTCGTAGCTGTCGAGTTCTTGTTTCTGTGACTGCTTCCGGTTCCAATATAATTTTTCCTTCCTCGTCAAGTTCTGGCAATATTGTTTGAACTGGGAGCTTGTCGCCTATAACCTTCTTTAAACATGAAACATGGAAAACTGGGTGCAATCGAGAAGTTGCAGGAAGCTCCAATTTGTATGCCATAGTACCAATCTTTTGCAACACCTTGTACGGACCATAATACTTTGGTGATAATTTATTATCCTTCTTAGCTTGCTTTAGGGACATTTGCTTATATGGTTGTAGCCGTAGGAATACCCAATCACCTACATCAAAACTTCTTTCACTGCGATGTTGATCTGCCTGTTGTTTCATTCTATTTTGTGCCAACACGAGGTTATCCTTTAAGAGTTGGAGGACTTGTTGTTGATGTTCGATGTGATGTTCCACTGCCTGAACCTTAGAATTTTCTCTTAAATATGATGTGATGGATGGTGGTTGATACCCATAAAGTGCCATAAATGGGGTCATTTTTGTTGCTGTATGGAAGGAAGTGTTATACCACCATTCAGCCAGAGGCAACCATTTGACCCATTGTGTCTGTTTATCAGATACAAAGCAACGAAGATATCCTTCCAAACATTTGTTTACTATCTCAGTTTGCCCATCAGATTGAGGATGATAAGATGAGCTATGAGCTAACTGAGTACCAAGACAAGAAAATAATTTTGTCCAAAAATTTCCAGTGAAAATGGGATCTCTGTCACTTACAATAATCTTTGGGTTTCCATGTAGCTTTTGAACTGTTTCCATAAATGCAGTAGAAACTGTACTGGCTTTAAATGGATGTGATAATGCACAAAAGTGTGCATACTTGGTAAGTCTGTCAACTACCACCATGATGACACTCTTTCCCTCAGACTTGGGTAAACCTGTGATAAAATCCATTGAAACCTCCTCCCAACGTTGGCTTGGAATGGATAAAGGTTGTAATAGACCCGGTGTCTTAATTGTTTCAACTTTATTTTGTTGGCAAACCAAACATTCCGCCACAAACTTTTGAATATCTGATTTAAGGCCATCCCAAAAAAATTCCTTCTTAACCCTGTGGTAAGTTTTTAAAAATCCTGAGTGCCCTCCTAAGGGAGAAGTGTGCAATTCCATAAGAATCTTTTGTTTTAGCTGGGAATTCTTACAGAGGTATAAGCGATCTTTGTACCATAACGAATCATTTTTCCAGCTAAATGTATCAGAAGTACTGGAATCTTGTTGTAGCTTTGAATAAGTGCCCACACTTCTTCGTCATTCTTCCATTCCTCCTTTGCTTCGTTTATCCAATCTGGTTGGATAATAGAAATGGCACACAACAATGCTTCCACATCCTCATCCTTTCTTGAGAGTGCATCTGCCACCACATTTTGCTTCCCTTTTTTGTAGATGATTTCAAAGTCATAACCCAACATCTTTGTGACCCACTTTTGTTGCTCTTCAGAGGATAATCTTTGTTCTAAAAAGTATTTAAGGCTATCATGATCCGTTTTTACCTTGAAGTGTCTTCCCATTAGGTAGGGTCGCCATTTCTTAAGTGCATGGAGTATTGCCAACATTTCCTTCTCATAAATAGCTTTGCTTAAAAACTTTCCCTTGATTGGACGACTTTCAAAAGCAATGGGTCTTTCATCTTGCATTAGAACAGCACCAATTCCATTTCCTGAAGCATCACATTCCACAATAAAGGTTTTTGTGAAGTCCGGTGTAGCTAAGACCGGTGCTTGGCACATTGCCTCTTTAAGATGTTTAAAGGCCTTTGTTGCTTCCGGAGTCCATGAAAATGAATCTTTCTTCAATAATGTTGTTAGAGGTGCTGCTATTCTCCCATAATTCTTAACAAACTTGCGATAATACCCTGTCAACCCAAGAAATCCTCGCAGATGCTTTATGGATGTGGGGATTTTCCATTCCTTAATGGCTTTAATTTTGCTAGGGTCTACCTTAACTCCTTCATGAGATACAATATGACCCAAATATTCCACCTCCTGGACTCCAAAGAAACATTTGGATCTTTTTGCATATAATTGTTTCTCCTCCAATAGTTGTAGCACCCTGTCAACATGTTCAACATGATCCTTCCAAGACTTGCTGTAGATTAGTATATCATCAAAAAATACTAACACAAATTTTCTAAGGAATGGTTTGAAAATTGAATTCATCAAACCTTGAAATGTTGAAGGTGCATTGGTAAGGCCAAAAGGCATGACCAAAAATTCATAATGACCCTCATGAGTTCTAAATGCTGTTTTCGGAATGTCTTCAATCTTCATTCTGATTTGATGATATCCCGAACGAAGATCCAACTTGGTGAAGTAAATTGATCCATGCAATTCATCCAGTAATTCATCAATGACAGGAATGGGGAACTTATCTTTAATAGTGAGCTTGTTGAGCTCCCTATAATCTGGACACATGCGCCATGATCCATCCTTCTTGTGCACCAATACTACTGGAGCTGAGAAAGAACTTTGACTCGGTTGAATTATACCAGCCTCTAGCATTTCTGCAACCATACGTTCAATTTCACTTTTTTGGACATAGGGATATCTGTACGGCCTGATGTTTGGAGGAACACTTCCTGGAATCAGATGAATAGCATGATCATGATCACGCATAGGTGGGAGACCTTTGGGAGTCTCAAATACCTTGGAATGATTGTCCAAGACTTTTTGGAGATCTGGAGAAATAGATGATTCCAATGTGGAAACATCTAGCGAACATAATTGTGCAATTACACCTCTTTGCTCCTTTTTTAGAAGCTTTGTCATGCCATTAGAGCTGATTATCTTTCCTGGTTTCCCTGCAATACCCCTTAATTCAACTTCCTTTCCTTCCATAGAAAATTTCATGAAAAGTTCTTGAAAATTAAAAGCTATTGTACCCAAGGATTGTAGCCATTGGACTCCTAGTACAACATCAGCACCTCCCATTGGAATGGAAAGCATTGGGCTAGTCAATACATATTCTCCCATGGATAGCTTGATATTATGGCACTTTCCAGAACAATTTATTGTTCCTCCATTTGCAATCATCACTTGACACTCTGGTGCTGGATATAGGAAGCAATTCAATTCTTTTGCTACCCTACAATGAATAAAATTGTGTGTGCTTCCTGAATCAATCAACACTATTACCTTTTTCTTCTTGATTTGTCCTTCTATCTTGATGGTTTGAGGAGTGGTAATTCCTGCCAATGCATTACAAGATATGGTTGGATTTATTTGTTCTTCATCTAGGCTTTGTTCCTGGAATATATCCTCTTCTTTTGACCTTTCTTGTTCCTTTTCTTCTTCCTCTTCACAATCTATGTAGAATAATTTCTTCTCAGCACACTTATGACCTTTTGTGTATTTGCTATCACAATTGTAACAAAGCCCTTTTGCTCTTTTTTCTTCCAATTGTTGTGGTGTCAACCTTGTAGGTTGTGGAAGACTATGGGCAACAACACTTCCATCTTTATAGTTGTGAATGGTATGCTTCCTAGTTGCCATAATTTTGCTTTCCATTTTTCTTGCTAACCTGAATGCCTTCTCTAATGAATCAGGTTCCCAAATGCGCACATCATGTTAGATATTATCCTTTAAAGACCCTATGAACACATCAATCCTATGCTCCTCTGGAATATCTTTTACCCTTATGTTCAATTTTTGGAACTCCTCAATGTGCTCCATTATTGAACCCTTTTGTTTGAGACTTATCAATTGGCTAAAAAAAGTGTTGCTTTTTGTATCCTCATAATGTGCTATCAATTCTTTCGTAAAAATTGCCCAAGTGATAAATTGTTTACGAGAACAAAGCCATTGATACCATACAAATTGATTTGGTTCCAAATATAAAGTTGCCATACGTACCTTTTGTGTGTTTTGCACATTATTGAGATCGAAGAATTGCTCCATCTGTAATATCTATGTGGCGGGATCCTTGCCATCAAACTTCCTCATATCGATTTTTGGAACATGGTGAGTCTTCGATCCAACATTAGAGTCTATGGAATCATGATTAACATTTCTTTTGTTCTCATCATGAGTTTCCTTTAGTACTCTTTCACCTTTAGTGACCATTTCTTGTAGCAACTTATTCATATTTATCTTCAATTCTTCCATCTTATCATCCATGCCATCAATTTTAGCGTCCATGCCATTCACCTTAGCTTCCATGCCATCCATCTTAGCTTCTACGCCTTTCTTTAAACAATCCATTTTAGCTTCTACACCTTTCTTTAAACCATCCATCTTAGATTCGTTCCTTTTTGTGCAAGGGACAGTTGTTGCACTTGGTCTTGTAATTTTGATATATCATGTTGCATTTCTTTCTCTTCTTCATGAGTCATGCTAGAGCTTTCAGGTTCCTTACTAGGTGTTTGAATTTTCTTTCCTCAGGGCATCAGTTACCGATAATAATGCTCTACTATGCCCTTTGAATTCCTTCAAAATAAATTTTCAAACCAAGCTTAAGCAAAAATAAAAAAATCTACACACATTTTTTCACTCTGTAGGAGCTTGATATTGTCTCTGATGTATCTCTGTACTTTCCAATCATCTAGTTCTAAAATTGTGACCTGTAATAGCTCTCTGTGTCCTCTTTCCAATGCCACTAGTCTGATCCAAATTGGATTCTCCAAGAAAGAGTTATGCACAATCTCCCAAGATGACCTGATTATAGACCTTTCCAGAAGAGTGAATTTGTATGAAGTGCCACGTGTACAATTTTCGACCTTTGGTTCTGAAACAGATATACAAGAAACTACAGTCCGTCCTCTTTCTGTACCTTCTTACGAAATTTCAATCCGATCCCTAGAGAGAGTTATGACGATTTTCCCTAGGTCACCTGTTTTGAGTGTAATTCAGGAGTCTGCAAAAAGACCAACTTCCTCAAAACATATCTCCGCAAATATCGCGCAAAAAGATCTGAAATTCGGACCCAAGGTTCAGCGCGATTTCTTCTCAAATGGGTTTTTTTTGCGACTTCTGAAACATCACAGAAAAAAAAGTTATAGCAAAAATGCCACGATGACCTGTTTGGAGCAGCGAAACCCTAGAATCCAAAGCTCTGATACCAAATGTTATGAAACCAGCTCAAGAAAAGATAGAAAAGAAAGATCAATGCCTTAGAATTCAGCCTCTTCAAGGGGGCAACCTCCTTTACATTACATAAATGAACAATTCTTGGATGATACAATGACAAAACCTCCTTTCGATATATAGGAGTCTAAGGAGTCACAATATAATCCAGCCGACCTTACAATAATAATATAAAGCCACAAAAATAACAATAGATGGATTCTATGGGGCACAGAAATAACAATATGGGGGTAATAGGGGCACAACAATATAAATAAGGGGTAATCACTAGTATGAGAGGGACCCAACAGACTGACATGGGTTTGCTGAGATACTTCTTAGGAATAGAAGTAGATCAAAATGAAAATGGAATTTTTATCTCATAGGCGAAATATGTAAATGAAGTGTTGGGCAGATTTAATATGCAAGAGTGCAAGGCAGCAATCACTCCCACAGTAATGGGATTAAAACTCAGCAAAGAGGATAGCAGCAAGGATTTTGATCCTAGCTTGTACAAGAGCATAGTTGGCAGCCTCATGTATTTAACTGCAACTAGACCTGACATAATGTTTGTTGTTAGTTTAATTTCCAGATTCATGGAGAGGCCAAGAGAAGCACATTGGCAGGCAGCAAAAAGAATTCTGAGGTATGTTAAAGGTACTAAAAGGTTTGGCATTTTATATACTGTCTCAGAACATTCAGATTTAGTTGGATACACTGATAGTGATTGGGCTGGAAGTGTAGATGATCGGAAAAGCACTTCCGGTTATGTTTTTCACATGGGTTCAGGAGCCATTTCATGGGCTTCTAAGAAACATCCTATTGTGGCATTGTCTATAGCAGAGGCTGAATATGTGGCAGCTACAGCAGCAGCATGTCAAGCAGTTTGGATGAAAAGGATATTAAGGAGCTTAGGCCAGGAGCAGGCAAAAGCAACGGTGATCTTTTGTGACAATAGCTCAGCTATTGCATTATCAAAGAATTCAGTGTTTCATAAGAGAATGAAACACATTGACACAAAGTATCATTACATCAGGGAATTGGTGAACAATGGAGAAATTGTTTTAGAACATTGTAGGACTTAGGAACAGGTAGCAGACATTCTGACAAAGCCATTGGATCAGAAAAGCTTTGAATTTTTGAGGAAGTGTTTGGGTATGACTGATAACCCAGTAGTTGAAATTAAAGGGGAGTGTTGAAAATATAATTTCAACTGCCGCTCAGTCAAACAACGTTTAATCTAGCAAAACCGCCATGAGCTTATCGAACCACTTTTGGTTAGCAAGCAGTTTTTGTACAAACACGCCCGATGCAATAAGATTTTGCCACGCGTAAAATGTACCTTTTCCAAAACAACCATTCCATCAGGACATAACGTTCGGCAAGTAAGGGGCATCAGATATCATTCCGGACCGTCCGATCGCAAGGGAGGTTGTCCGTCGTCGATTAACCCACGCTGAGTACAAGCCTGCAGTTAAGATTGCGTGGAGTAAAACAAAGTTTTGTTTGACCAGCATTTCAGAAAATATTTAATGAAGGTTAATGCTAGTCGTAGATGTTAGGTGTAAGTTTCAATTTCAATGTTTTTATTTCTTACGGAGGTATGGGTAAGAAAAAGTATGTAAATTTTTTTTGGTCGCATATGTATTGTATGTATTATGTTTTTTTTTATGTTATGAGTTGACTTGTGTGAAAAAATGGTGAAACGCAGCAGCGTAGGAAAAGTCCAAGTTTTGGTATAGTATGTGAGGATCGCACAGCAGTGCGTAGAAGAAGCAGGGGAGATTTTTTTTGAAGAGGTTGACTTTGTATGTGTGGATTGCACAGCAGTGCGAAGACGAAGGAAAGATTAGAACATAGCATGTAATATTTTGTGTGGTGAAGTTTTTTTTGTAATGAGCAGGCACATAATGTTTTTTTTTAGCAGCATATGTAAAAATTGTTTTTACAGCACTATATGCAAAAGGTTTTTACAATAGTAAATGTAAACAAAATTTACACACAATTGTGTAAATTTTTTTTTAAAGAGACAGAGTAACTTTTGTTGTTGAAATGTATTTTTGGTGAATCCCTTTGAGAGAAAGAGGATGAATCTTGTATCAGGAATTTTGTTTTAATGAATACAAAGCTTTTTATGAGTGTGTAATACTCTGTTCTCAGAAATCTATTTTTGCTTCCCTGTGCTAAGATCCTGGAGAGAAACAGAGCATTGTCTCTGTGTTCAGTTTATCTTGTTTTTGGGATTTTACCAGAAAAATCCCCAACAGATCCCAAGCCAATTGACCAACCATTTGAGTCTAGTCTCACATCAATTGTAATGGATTCTAAGAAGATAATTACATCAACATTTGTAATCAGTTCCTAGAATATGAATTTAAACATGAGTTCTTACAAATGAGTTGATGATTTATAAAACATCATTTACATGAAAATTTTGTCAGTTAAAATTTAATTTGTTACCTAATTTTTTTGTTTTTTATTTTAAACACATGACTCTTATGAAAACCATCCTCTGAAGTTCCAATAGAATGTTTTTTATATTCTTATTTAAATCCATCTCCACGTCCATCTTCATTCTATGTATATTTTGAACATGGTTGGACTACAGTGAATCTCAAGCGCAATTCCCTCTTGATCAGTGGGGATAGAGCTACGATCTTCCGAACAAAAATAGAATTTATATACCAATTCTTCATCTATTTTGCAGGTCAATGCAAAATCTTAATCCATAGACCAGTTGTCTTGGATAAGGATTTTATGACAATGGAATTTCTTTATTCCCCTGTGTCTCAATCAATTTCATGTTGGAGTTGCAAGATTATCTATATCTCAAAAAGAAGGGGGATTTTGTAAACTGTAACTTTGTTAACGTGCATAGGAGTTATTAATTCTTTTTCTTTTATGTTATCTATATTCAGAATTGTTATAATTTCAATTATTAATGAAGTTTGCGGCTTTTGTAATTATTGTGACTTTTTAAAAGTATGCTTTTCATTTTTTCCAAATTTGATTGAAGTAATTTTGGCAAAGGATTTTTTTTTCAATATTTTATGGTATTTGTAAATATAAATTGAAATATATATATATATATATGGATATTATCTTTTAAATAATTATTTTAGTAGTATTATATAGTTTATACATAAAAATAATTTAAGTACTTTATGTATTTATTACCTTAATTGTTAGGCCCCTATACTACTAGTGTAACCCTTTATTGTTATTAGTATAACCCACTTATTATATTGATGTACCCATGTAGTGCCCATATTGTTACTATTGTGCCCCATAGAAGCCCACTATTGTTATTATTGTTCCCTTACATTATTATTGTTATGTCGGCTTTGATTATGTTATGACCCCTTAGACTCCTATATATAGAAAAGAGGTCTTTTCATTTGTATCATCCAAAAATTGTTCATTTATGTAATGTAAAGGAGGTTTCCCCCTTGAAGAGGCTGAATTCTAAGGCGTTGATCTATCTTTTCTATCTTTTCTTGAGCTGGTTTCATAACATTTGGTATCAGAGCTTTGGATTTTAGGGTTTCGCTGCTCCAAACAGGTCATCGTGGCATTTTTGCTATAACTTTTTTTTTGTGACGTTTCAGAAGTCACAAAAAAAACCCATTTGAGAAGAAATCGCGCTGAACCTTGGGTCCAAACTTCAGATATTTTCGCGCGATATTTGCGGAGATATGATCTGAGGAAGTTGGTCTTTTTGCAGACTCCTGAATTACATTCAAAATAGGTGACCTGGGGAAATCATCATAACTTTCTCTCTGGGGATCGGATTGAAATTTCGTAAGAAGGTACAGAAAGAGGACGGACTGTAGTTTTTTGTATATCGTTTTCAGATCCAAAGGTCTATAATCAGGTCATCTTGGGAGATTGTGCATAACTCTTTCTTAGAGAATCCAATTTGGATTAGATTGGCGGCATTGGAAAGAGGACAAAGAGGGCTACTATAGGTTGCAATTTCAGAACTTAAAGATCTGAAAGTACAGAGTTATAGTCATTTCAAGTTCGAGCTCCTAAAATCATGAAAAATCAAGATGAGGAAGTTTGATGGCAAGGATCTGGTAAATTGGATACTTCAGATGGAGCAATATTTTGATCTACATGGTGTACAAATGTTACGAAAGGTATGTATTGCATCTTCATATTTACAACCAGATCAATTTTTATGGTACGAAGGGCTTTGTTCTCGTAAACAACTTGTTACATGGTCAATTTTCACGGAGGAAATGATAGCACATTATGAGGATACAAAGAGCAACACCTTCTTTAGTGCAACACCACAACAATTGGAAAGAGTAAAAGGGCTTTGTGACATAGTGGAAAGAAAAATTATGGAAACCAGGAAGCGTACCCCTCATAACTATAAAGATGGAAGTGTTGTTTCTCCTAGCCTTCCACAACCTACAAGGGTTACACCACAACAATTGAAAGAAAAAAGAGAAAAAGGGCCTTGTTACAATTGTGATACCAGATGCACTAAAGGTCATAAGTGTGCTGAGAAGAAATTATTCTACATAGAATATGAAGAGGAGGAAGAAAAGGATCAAGAAACATCAAAAGAAGAAGATATACGACAGGACCCCACCCCAGAGAAAGAAGAAATGAATCAGACCATATCTTGTAAAGCATTGGCAAGAATTACCACTCCTCAAACTCTCAAGATAGAAGGACATATCAAGAAGAAAAATGTGCAAGAAGTGAAAGATCACATCGAGAAAGAAGAAATGAATCCAACCATATCTTGTAATTAATTGTTCAAAATTACCACTCCTAAAACTATCAAAATAGAAGGACATATCAAGAAGAAAAATGTTCAAGAAGTGAAAGATCACATCGAGCATCAAGAAATGAATCTGACCATATCTTGTAAAGGATTGGAAAAAATTACCACTCCTCAAACTCTAGAGATAGAAGGACATATCAAGAAGAAAAAGTTTCAAGCAGTGAAAGATCACATCGAGCATCAACAACAAGTTCTCCAACTTTTAAAGGATAACGCCACTTCGGTGCAAAATCAAACAAAACAACAGGTAGTTAAACATTGTAGTGAAAAATGTTTTTATGTAGGTGATTGGGTATTTTCACTGCTACATCTCAAGCAAGCTATTTATGAGAAGGAAGTGTTGGAAATACTACATGCACTTAAAAAATGGCGACCTTACCAAATGGGAAGACTCTTCAAGGATGAGGATGTGGAAGCAATATTTTGTGCTATTTATATTATCCAACCAGATTGGATAAATGAAGCAAGGGATGAATGGAAGAAGGACGAAGAAGTATGGCCACTTATTCAAAAGTTGCAAAAGATCCCAATTCAAACAATATTGCCAGAAATTGAAGAGGAAGGAAAAATCATATTGGAACCTGGAGCAACCACAGAAACAAGAACCCGACAGCTACGAAATCAATCAATTTCAGAGTATCTCATCAAGTGGAAGAACTTACCCGCTAAAGATTCCACATCGGAGGACAAGAATTTTATACATTAGCATCAAGAACTACTCAAGCGTTGAGGACAACGCTTTTTGAAGGGGAGGGGCATGTTAGGCCCCTATACTACTAGTGTAACCCTTTATTGTTATTAGTATAACCCACTTATTATATTGATGTACCCATGTAGTGTCCATATTGTTACTATTGTGCCCCATAGAAGCCCACTATTGTTATTATTGTGCCCTTACATTATTATTGTTATGTCGGCTTTGATTGTGTTATGACCCCTTAGACTCCTATATATAGAAAGGAGGTCTTTTCATTTGTATCATCCAAGAATTGTTCATTTATGTAATGTAAAGGAGGTTGCCCCCTCGAAGAGGCTGAATTCTAAGGTGTTGATCTATCTTTTCTATCTTTTCTTGAGCTGGTTTCATAACATTAATAGATGTGTTTCTTATGACACTCTACTACTCAACTCCTATTCATACAGGAAATATGGCGGGGACCCTCAATCCCACTAGCCTGGAACACACGGTTCATTGTGCACCACAGCTCTAAAAAACAATGTTTACCTCTCATCCTCTGCTGGACAATATGGCTCACCCGGAATCATATCATCTTTAATGAAGCAACTGCTCGTTGGCCTCTCATCATAGCCAAGGTTGTGGCAGCTTATCACGACAGACCGGGAGTTGAAAACTCCCACATTCGTCGAACTACTTCCCCTGGTTCTATCGAAAAATCCTAGCCATGGGCCTTATTCAATGGTGCAGCCCAAAGACATGGATGTGGAGGGGGTTTCATTCTGTATACTTACGAACAACACTCCTTCAAAGTTCAAATGGGATTGAGGGGGGGGACAGACACTTATGTTCAGCTAATCACCCTCAGACATCTGCTGCACTTTGCATTAGCTCATGATTGCACAACCACTCAGATTTTCGAAGATTCTAAAATCATAATTAACTGGTTCAACAATAAGAATCATTGTCATGCTCATTCACTTAGAAATATATTGGATGAAGTCATCATCTTCAAAGCAATTTTTAATACAATCTTATGTCACCATATACACAGGGAACATAATGAAAGTGTTGACAGGCTTTCCAAGGAGGCCACACTACTATCCTGAGGCTTGTGGATGATCACAAAATAGATGGGAGCTGAACAATACCAATATCATCACCGCCCCTATACAGATCATGAATATCATAAGGTGGAAAGGCCCTAAATATTCTACTGTGTTTTTTTTATGCTTATAAAATCTATGTATCTATTTTTTGACGATATATAAGCACATATGGCTCAACAGAATGAATACCTCTATGAGGTTATTATGGACAGGTTTATCTTTATTGAACAATGCCCACAGTGAATGGATTTTTCCAACAAACTTACTGATATGTATTTTGAAATGGCCATAGACCAACAACTCTGCATATGCCCTGGGCATCTACTACATGTAATTTTTCCACATAATGAAAGATTACGATTTTTTCTTTGGGAAAAAAATAGACGTGTTTCTTACCGGAATTTGGCACTTTAATTATTTTACTAAAGACAAAATTTGATGGGATGGTCTAAATTTAAAGGGCCAATATATTTTCGTCATCACCACTATATTAATGGATGAAATTCATATCACTAACTTCCTTGCATATCTAAATCTATGATTACAGGATATTTAAATTAAATTTTTATAAAGCCTAATTAAAAATTTGTTATGTCATTTGTTAATTGCCACCTATCACAACAAGGAGTGGGAGGATTGAAAAAAATTGTGTTGCAGTAAGGACATGTATCACAGTGATGGAAAGCAGATTTACTTTGCTTAAGTTTTTATTTACGGATAAATAGGCCACATATCATAGTAATGTGTACTGGATTTATTTTGTGTGAGTGGTGAGAAATGGAATTAGCAATTGAAATTACAATTTTAATATTTTATAAAATCCTTAATTATTAATTACATATTCTTTAAAATGATTTATCTTCTAATTGAAATAATATATGTCACCCATATATCACCTATAATGCTTAAGACATAAGAACCACCTAGACACAGCTTGTTAGTTTATAGAATAATAAGGGTTATGATAATAATTAGATGTTATAAGAATTAGTTCCTGATTAGATTTGCAAAGTTTCTAGATAATTAATATTATGGTGAATTTTGTAGTGGTATGAGATTATGAGTTATACATATGTTGAATTCTCGAAAATCTCTCCCTATAACATTATAAGGGATACCACCCACTCAGAAACTTAGAGTAGTTCCTTTTCCGTTGAAATGATGGCCCTGACTGGTTAAACTAGGCTCAATCACCTTCTCTATCTCTCCATTGTCTTAAAATACGACTTTCACCTACCAATAGAGAATGGACATCAGATCAGTCCTCCTTTTGATCAGGCAAGAAAGTCATCCTTAAGCTGATCTGGGGCTCAGCCAAGCCACAACTAGAGTTTTCCTCTTTGATAAGAGGACTTCTAGGAATGTATTAATTAAATCTAAATACAAACTAACACTACAATACAATCAAAAGGATAGAAAACTTAAATCTATCTTGATTAGGAAGATGTAGATCTAACCACCCGAGAGCAAGATAACTAATTGAAATGAGATTTAAATATGTTTGGCTTATAGTGAATATCAAGTTAATGAAGTAGTTCAATTAGTTGATATTATAATTACCAAACATATCATGTTCAGAGATATTTTAACAAGAACTATTAATGAACAACATTTAGGAAGTAGTTCACAAAAATGATGATGATTAGTAACCCTACAACTTGAATGATTAAACAATAATACAAGGAAATAGTTCACATAATATTATTGTTTGTTAAGACAGAATTAAGAAGTTGATCTTTGAATAAGTAGCTACTCAGAAATCAAAGTTAAGTACATAATAGTAGAGATAAACAATTGATAATTACAATAAATCACTCACATAGACAATAGTGAACAAATATGAGTGAAAATCACAAGTATCTACTACTCTAAAATGAGAGTAGTATTTAAAATAATAGTATCTTGAATACCAATTTATTAAGTCCAATTCCCTTGCTCTAATGTCCAACAACCCTCTACAACCCATAAACGTTGTTGATGAAATAGGAGTTTCAATAGTGAAAGATTTTCTCACCATACACAATTAAGATATGTAAAAGATAAATCTTTCTATTCCTCGGATCTGAGATTAAACTCTCCTCTTGTATACAACTGTAAATCCCTATTACAGTAGTGCTTTTAAAATCTTGAATTGCAGAGTAGAGAAGGACTTTTTCCTGGTCTAAATCCTCTTCTATAGACATGCTTGGAATACTAAGAGTCTCCCATGATTTCCTCAACATATTGGGAAAATAAAGGTAAAATAGAGTGGAATTATTCCTTTAGATCAAATTCTGGCTAAATATGAATGGCTACAGCTTGAGGAGATTCCCAATTTAGCTCAGACATGGATAAGACCACATTCAATTACTTCAACAATGATAGTGATTTTCCTTCCCATTTTAGAGCTGCTTTGCCCCCTGAAGGAGTTCTTTTGGGGATTAGTTTTCAAATTTGTTAGTATATTTCAACCTAAAAGGTTCTTTACTAATACAGGGCCAAAATTAGTTGAAATCGGGGAGAAAAACAAGCCAAAATATAAGCAAACTATAAAATAAAAATATGAGCCGTGAGACCAATTTAAAACAAATTAAATGGCTTTATCTTTTTATTTAAACATTACAATCAAACCAAATAGTGAAACATGGCAAAATTTGAGGGGAATCAGAGGTGAGTATATCACAACTTTTAAATGAGACAACAAAAAATATTTGCGATATGAGTAGCTTCGATATGGAGCGGATGAAAATCATAATTAATCTGTTTTAATAACTATATCAGATCCGTTACTAAACTGATGATCGTAGGGTTAATTCATATTGGAATATCACTTCAAAAGTTCTGATATGGTAGCGGACGTGATATTATAATTAATAAAAAATTAAATAAAATCGAGTCTGGATATCGGAGATTGGAGCGTATTGGAGGTCAGAGGTCGGAGTGAAGACCTATCAGAGATTGGAGGTGATTGGATTATCACAAATCAGAGATTAGAGGCCTTTAGGGATATCTGAAATCGGAGGGAATATAAATCGGGGAAATATGATATCGAAGATTGTAGGTTTTGAGTGGTGACACATAACAAAACTTCAATAAGGAATTCTCTAATATAAGGGAGCAGAGGAGGGTTATGTGATATGTGAGTCTCCAATAATTTCAGCCACTTTCTAATATATATCACCGAACTTTTATTATAAAGGTTTCCAAAAGAATACTCCGTTAACTTAAAGTTATGTTGTTTGTTTAGTAGAGAGTCATTTCCACATGTTGTAACACGATCTTGGTCTTGGGGGCTATGTTTTATTCATTAATCTAAATAATTAAAATTTTTAAAACCAAAACTTATTTACAAAGCCTATTAACAAACAAACTTAATCAGACTTAGAAAAACTATAAAAATAAAGAAATGTAAATAAAAGGCACGTTAGACTTCAAATGAAGTAAACACACTCAAAAGCTACATGCAATGCAAAAATGGTCCCCATATTTTTATTATATGGCTAAAATAAAAATTAAATGGGGTCTTGTTAAGTACTACAACAATTGACAAAACACTAGGTGAAGCAGTTATCTCTAAGCAAATACCATGAAAGTTCAAAGAAAAAGGAATAAAGATAAGATGCTAGGAATAAGATTTTTCTTTTAAAAATATCTCTGTAAAAACCATTTAGAATTCAACACGTGCATAAGATATCTTGTATTATATATAAGAGTATAATCATATTTTAGACATTTATGTGTACATGTTAGCTTGAACTAAAGAAAATAAAGTTTATTTATGAGTTCAACTTAAAGATATACTCAAATATCACAGGTGGTGCCACTGCTGCCAATAAGCATCCATAGCCTCAATAGGGTCACCTTTTAACCCTTGGAAGTATCAATATACCATCCATTAGTTTATACTTTAGAGGAACAAGTAATAATTATTTTATTTATTTTCGGTTACTTTGAAAGCCAGTGTCCTTGCTTGGTGGCCAGATATTGACAATGTCGTACACCAGTACTAATAATAGCGAATAGGTCGGCTCGTGATGAGACCTCCTATCTTATAACCATTTGGCTACAAACCATTATCCTGGCTTGGTAACCAATTGTGATAATGTCACCAATATCAGTTCCTATGATCATGGTAGGCTAGCTCTTGGTGAGACCCCCTATCTTTCAAGTCTTTTATTATTTTTGAATTACACTTTGAATTATTTTATTAATGGATGGGGAGACAAATCCACTCCTTAAGAGATCGGGATGACAGGAAGAGTCATAAGATGCTAAACTTTTATTGATGAACTTTGTTGCTTTAGTAGCTAAATATGTTATAAATTATCATATGATAGAATTAACCCTTAAAGTGTTAAGTTCAAAGATCATTTAGCAGAATGATGATTAAGTAATCAGAGATTATAGTGAAGTGAAAATCTAGAAAATAGCATAATGATGTTTCTTTTAATAATCTTCCTTTTGGAATGAACTCTGTTGGATCACATAGATGGAAATATAGTCGAAGTATAAAAACAACAGAAATGACACTTCAACAAACATAAAATACTCTAGTATATACATATAATTATGTGAAAATTAAATAAAAAAGAAAGCACCAAATGTTAGAAAATCAACAGGGAAGCCAATCGGGAGAATGAACTCTGCGTAAAATTTTTACGAGATATAAAAAGTGTGTCAGGATTTATAGCTTTTAATTGTAAAGAAATTTGTTATGAGGCTTATTAAATGATAAATCATTGATGTGCATTTCTCAAGACTTTTTCCTTTTATAAATCCTGTTACAGAAATTTAATTTGCAAGTCTTTAAATATTGTTTTGTTTTAAGAAAAATAGCATCACTCAGAATGAAAATTAGAAACAATAAAGGGAAGAGGAAACTTCCTGAAACTCTCTCACTGTTCTTCCCAACTATTTTTATAAAATAAATCCTCAAACAAATTAGAACCTACAAAACAGAGGAGACATGGATAAGGGAAAATAGCTTGAAGAGAAAACAGAAGCAAGGATCTTAAGCAAAAATAAAAAATGTAGAGAATAAAAGGATGAGAATCGGCATATAAAACTTACCACTGGATATATTTGTTTGAGCTTACCTGAGAAAAATGTTTTTCCATCCAAAGTAACCTCTTCTTTTAATTGGAAGTAAAAGCATGAAGAAGTGGCTTTGAATGTAAATTTCATTGGCCCAAAATCATAATTATTCAATTTAAAGCAAGCACTAAAATAATGATTCATGTTCAAGCTTCATTTATTTATTCAATTTAAAATGCTAAGTAATGAACTATTAATCATATCCACTTGAAATTTCGATCGGAGGATAAAAGTGATAAAATAAGCCTTTAGAGATACTCGTGAATCCAAAATTTCCAAGTCATAATAATTCCTCGAAACTTCTTGATACATGTTTTCATTACAAAAACAATGCAATGAAGTTTTGCAAAAAGAAATACAATTAAGCACATCACAAGTGTATATGATCTGACTATATAAGAACTCTGACATGTTCCAAGACATTTTGCCAGAAAATGAAAGGAGATGCCAAGAAAAACTTGGATTCATTACTTTCTTATTAAAAATATGAAATAATGAAATAAATGCAAACATAAAAGGAATCTAATCTAAATTAATCTATTCCTATTGCTAACTGAATGGAAGGAAACATGACTAGGTATAGTCATACTTCCAATGTAACCATTTTCTCATTTTAATTCCTGCATGTATGTATAAGTCAAACAACAAGAGTAAAACTAAAACTAAATTATAAAAAGAAAATTTCAGCCTATTATGCACAATTAACAAATTTAGCGAAATAAATTTATTTACAAAATTCTTACCTTGAAATTATTCCAACCAAATGTTTACATGATCATAAAAAATAGCATGAATTTTAGTGAATGATTGGAAGAAGTTCGAAGGAAGAGGAAACATCATGCCAGGCTTGAATGATACATTTTTAATTATTGAAGCTTGTCGAACACTAGCAAAGTCAGAAATATTCCTACGCATTGGAACTTCCAGATATTTTTCAAATGGATCAATAAATAATTGATGAACATTTAAAAGGTTTCTAGAAGTGTCCCATTTCTAGTCAAAATGAAATGGTGCACTCTTAGGTGCCAGAATTTGTGATGAACTTATTTGAAAATCAAAAATAAATTGGTCAAGCATGAACAAATAAAATTTCAAAATAAAAAGTAGCTGATGTCCTTGCTTGAAACTCTTGAATTGATTCTCATATATGCTTACTAATGCACCTGATGAGTTTCTAGAGTTTGAATGTTCAAAATACTAGTACAATGTGCTCAAAAATTCAAAAGTGAGATTCAAAAGAAAAATAAATTCAAACCGAGGGAACTAAAAATAGAGCGGGTTCAAGTTTACATTAATGATACAAGTAATGGTACAACATGGTTGGGATTTATTTTCAAAGATATATTTCCCATGAGCATCAATAGAAATTATAAAATTAAACTCACTGTTTTCTTTTTTTTGCAGGAATGGGGAGATTTCAAGCTTATGATCACAAAATGGAATTACATCATCATAGGAATAAAAAATTGGGATAGGTTCTTCAATTAAAAAAATCAATAGGATGATTGAATGTTTGAATGTTAGAATGGATCGAAATAAATCCTTGATTTAAATTCTCTTTATCTTAAAAAATAGATTCACCTAAGGAATCAGACAAAATCATTTGAAGATAAAAGAGGTTGAGTGTTTTCATTTTCCAATCATCATAAGTAACTTCATAAGTGTTTTTTCCTTTGAATTAAATAAATCAAAACCAGGCAAGTAATTGCCTATCAAGTTAAGAGAATCTTCAGGTCTACTAATTGAATTACCGATTAAAATTTCTCTACAAATATCATAAATTAATAATTCATTATTAAAATCAGTTCCTCTGTTTTCTATTATTAAATCTATATCCAAAGGAATTGTTTATTGATTGTGAATTAAAATAATATTGTTAAATATATGACGATAGAGAGAAAAATAGGAAGTTGAAGATATATACCTGAAGATTTTCTCTATGCATAGATGATTTCTAATTTTCCAGAATAGACAATTCAAATTCTTCATATATTTGATTGGTTTACAAATTGTTATTGAACTTCTCCATCATTTGCAATTTATTAACAGTGGATTGTGAATTAATTTCAGAAGTAGACTGTGCATTGTTGACATTCTATTTCATTTAATTGTTGTTGATTTAGTTTTTGTTGATTGTTGCTAATATATTGTGCATTTTGTTGAAATTCTACTTGATCAAAATTATGCAAATTTGGAGCATTTATGGAATTATCATCTGTAATTTCAATTTGTGAAGAATTGAAATTGTCATTTTAGGCAACTGTATTACTATCAACAAAAGCTATACCTTCTTGTTCTTTATAGTTTTCACAAGATAGAGACACTAAATGCCTAAACCTTACAACCAATTGGGATTAAGGAGGCAAATATTTGGACCAAAACTGAATTAAAATTAATATAAATCTAACATAAAAATTAAAGAGGCAAATATTTGGACCGAAATTGTATTAAAATTAATATAAATCTAACATAAAACATATCAAAAGTATCACCTTTCATCCTATGCAATTCTTCTAACTATTCACACACCTTTCGTAGTCACATTCCTGAAATGCATGAAGGAAAACCTTTGAAAATTCATCCCAAGTACGTAAAGAGGCAACTGGAAGTGACAAGCACCAGTCTTTGGCTTTTCGTGTCAAAGTTAGAGTAAGTATTCTGCCAATAATATCTTCATCAATATTGAAATTATTTCAACTTAAGATAAATTGAAGGAGATGATTAAAAGCAAATGTCTTAAGCACCATTATATTTTACCTAAGACATGACCTTCACTACCTTTACTGAAGTGATTTTTGGATGAGGTCCAATATTGCAACTCCAAGAAAGTCTTTTACATGGGGCCATATAAAATAGAAAAAAAAAAAAATTAAGAAAACAATTCACTGGCCCTCCTTCTAGTGCCAAAAATGTTAAAGGCTCGAAAATATCTGCCTACAACATTATAAGGGAGACCACCTGGTTGGGAACTTAGAGTAGCTCCTTTTCTGTTGAAATGGTGGTTTTGACTGGTTAAAATAGGCCCAACTACCTTTACTCTATCTCCACTAACTTAAGATATGACTTTCACCTACTAATAGAGCAGAGACATCAGAATAGTCCTCTTATTGATCAGGAAAAAAGTCATCCTTAAGCTGATGTGTGGCTCAACCAAGCCACAACTAAGGTTTTCCTCTTTGATAAGAGAACTTATATGAATGTATTAATTAAATCTAAATATAAACTAACACTAGAACATAGTCAAAATGATATAGAACCTAAATCTATCTCCATTAGGAAGATGTAGATCTAACCAACCGAGAGAAAGCTAACTAACTAAATTGATATTTAAATATGTTTGGATTATAGTGAATATCAAGTCGACGAATTAGTTCAATTAGTTGATATTATGATTACCAAACATATCATGTTCAGAGATCCTTTAACCATAATTATTAATCAACAATATTTAGGAAGTAGTTCACAAAAATGATGATCATTATTAATCCTACAACTTGAATGATTAAAAAATAATACAAGCAAATAGTTCACATAATATTAATGTTTGTTAAGAAAGAATTAAAGGCCTAATATTTGAATAAGTAGTTACTCAAAAATCAGAGTTCAGTACATAAGAGCAAAGATAAACAACAAATAATTGCAATAAATGAGTCACATAGACAATAGTGCACACATATGTCTGAAAATCACAAATCTCTGTTGTTATAAAATGAAACTAGTAATTTAAAAAATAGTATCTTGAACACCAATTTATTAAGTCAAATTCCCTTAATCTGATCTCCAACAATCCTCTACAACTCATAAACTTTGTTGATGAAACATGAGTTGCAATAGTGCAAGCTCTTATCACCATACACAGTTCATATACGTAAAAGATAAATATATCTATTCCTCAGCTGTGAGATTAACCTCTCCTCTCCTCTACAAACCTAAATCCCTTTTACAGTAGTGCTTTTAGAACCTTGAATTGTAGAGTGGAGAAGGGTTTTTTTTGGTACGAAGCATCTTCTATAGAGCCCAGAAATGGTATTTATACATGTTGGGAATACTAACAATCTCCCTTGATTTTCTCAACAGATTGAGCAAATAAAGGTAAAATAGAGTGGAATTATTCCTTTAGATCAAATTCTAGCTAATATGAATGGCTATGGCTTGAGGAGATGCCCAATTTAGCTCACACGTGGATAAGGCCACATCCAATTGCTTCAACAACAATAGTTATTTTCTTACCTATTTTATATCTGCTTTGCCACCAGGAGGAGTTATTTTAGGGATTAGTTGTTGGACTTGTTAGTATATTTCATCCTGGAAGCTTCTCTACCAATACAGGGCCAAAATTAGTTGAAATTGGGAAGAAAAACAAGCCAAAATATAAGCAAACTATAAAATAAAAATATGAGTCGTGAGACCGATTTAAAACAAATTAAGTGGATTTCTTTTTTTATTTAAACATTACAACCATACTAAATAGTGACACGTGGCAACATTTGAGTGGAATAGGAGGTAATTCTATCGCAACTTTTAAATGAGACAAAACAAAATATTTCTGATATGAGTAGCTCTGATATGGAGTAGATGCGAAATCATGATTAATTCATTTTAATAACTATATTGGATCCGTAACTAAATCGGAAATCAGATGGTTACGTCATATTGGAGTATCACTTCAGAAGTTTTGATATGGGAGTGTAGATGATATATTATAATATATGGAAAATTTAAATCAAATCAGGTCTAGATCTCAGAGATTGGAGCATATCAAAGGTCAGAGGTTAGATTAAAGGCCTATTAGAGATAGAAGGTAATTGGAATATCACAAATCAGAGATTGGAGGCCTTTAGGGATATCGACAATCGGAGGGTGTGGAAATTGGGGAAATATGATATCAAAGATCGAAGGTTTTTAGTGGTGACACATAATGAAACTTCAATAAGGAACTCTCCGATATAAGGGAGTGGAGGTGGGTTACGTGATATGTCAGTCTCCAATAAACTACAACCACTTTATAATATATATCAATGAACTTTGATTATAAAGGTTTCCAAAGGAATACTATAGTAACTTAAAGTTTCGTTATTTGTTTAGTAGAGACTCATTGCCACATGTTGTAACATGAGCTTCGTCTCAGGGGCTATGTTTTATTCATTAATATAAATAATTAATATGTTTAAAACTAAAAAATATTTACAAAGTCTATTAACAAACAAACTTAATCAGACTTAGGCAAATTACAAAAATAAAACAATTTTAAATAAAAGGAACATTAGACTTGAAATGAAGTAAACACACTCAAATCCTACTTGCAATGCAAAAAGGGTCCCCATAATTTTATTATATGGCTAAAATAAAAATTAAATGGGGGTTTGTTGAGTAATAAAACAACATATTATGAGATTATCTTAAAAGACACTTGATCGAGCTTCTTTTCTTTGCCTTGCACCTCGTGTGCTTTCCAAAAGGTGTAAACCACCTCTATGGGTTCACCCTATGAAAGTTCTTTAATGTGTTGTGTTGTAACCTTAGAAATGACATTATATAGTTCTCAACCACAACATATGGTATATATAATTTTGTACTATTTTATATATAATATATGTAACATTTTATAACTTTATTTCATGCATTATAACTTTTGGATGTAATTTATATATAAATTTCCTTTGCAATTTTTATAACCTCCTTTCATCATTTGATATATACGACCATTTGGAATGTTTTAATCGTTCACATTCTTTAGTATAATACCCATCGCATGGTTTTAACATAGTATTCACTTCTTCAAACTGGGGTTTCAGAGTTAAGCATGCAACATTATTATTGTAACCAAAACACTCCTAAGAAATGAGTAGGTCGTTCATTGCAATAAAAATTTCTCCTGGATATGTTAGATGCATCATATTAAATGTGAACATAGAAGAGCTATTTTAGTACTCTTTTAGAAAATAGTGTTGGAAACAATAATTTGGCCTTCCAATGCACTTGAAATAGTCGAAATTTCAATAGAAAAATTATTAGGTTTTGAAGAAAAAGGTGGCCAAGAGCTTAATCAATGTCATTTAAGAAATTTTGAAGAACTTGGGAGAACCCAAAAATAGAGCACTTGGCATTAGTAGTTATGGTATATTTCAATAACTGAGGCATATTTGTTTTAAGAAGTCTTAAACGCATATCCTCAAGGTTCATATATTAAACAGATTCATTAAAATTACTAATAGAAAATAGCTAGTTATGGGAATGTCATTTTATGAATTCATCCATTTCATCACTTTCATAAGGTGAAAGAAAAATTTGTGAGGAATTAAAAGAAGGCCCATGTACTAAAATTATTCACCTTCCAAAATCATATATTCCAAATTGCTCAATGCTCCTCTTTCTCCTTTCACCTCCTTAAATGGAAGTTTTTGTCTCACTGGACAATCAATTACCATAAACTGGGCCAACAATCCAAGAGATGGTAGCAAACATTTCACTTACTTACATTTAAGAAGACGAAATTCCTTCAAGTTCTTTAAATAACCTAGAAAATCCAACAAACATTTCAATTCCTTACATACATAGAGTTGCTATTTATTTAAGTTCTTTAAGTTACATATGGTAGTGTATGTAGCAAAGGGCTTGTTGAGAAATCTAGGGTAGCATATAGACTAGGTTTTTTAGCTTGATTTATCTTATACCTTGAAAATTTATTGTGCTTATTAAGTTTGTTCTTCATTATTCTTATTATGTTCTTTTCATCATCAAGACAAATTATAGATCAAAAGATCAGAAAAATACCCAAGATAGGTACTCAGCAAGGGAAAAACCCATAAGAAAGGGAAAACCTAGTCAAACTCTTTACTACTAAAACCAAATCAAAATGAGACACACGAAGACATTTTTGACCATGATACAATATTTCCTCCATAAATAAAGTCATCCTTTGAAAATATTATTTTTCAAAATCAATACTTCAACTAATCCAATACACTTTTGTTGTCGTTGATATGACACCCTCCAAAATTTCACTGCATTCACATTTTGAAGCCTAGCTTATTGTTGTATCAAATGTCGCCTTGGTTATTAACTATTGTTTTTTGTTGTTTGATATGCATCAATTGTTCTTGAAATTTATCAAGTGTCATTGTGTTGATTAGAACATCCTTATATGTGTCTCATGTTCATAACACTTTTGTTGTTGTAAAACGACACTTCCGGATCGTGGTTGCACGCACTTCACTATTTGTACTTGTGAAACATTTGAAAAGTGGCGTTTCGATGTATATTTTTTTTTGTTCAATATTTTCTAAGTTTTCCTTATGATTTAGTGTGTGATGTACTTGGTTTTATGTCTAAAACTCATCTTTCCCACCCCTTGACCAATCATCTAGAGCTAGACAAATTTAGGTTTCAAAGTGAGCCCATTAAGGCCAAGAGCGCACAAGCACACTCCAAAGCCTTGATGGGAGACCCTTCATTATTAAAAAGTGCACCCTATGCCCCCCTAGAGAGTTGGGTGCACTGTAAATGCATGAATCCCCTTCCTTGTTCCGAACTATGCCCTCCAAAATTACGAATTATTCCTTGAGCACACTCCTTTGACTCGAAGAAGTGCACCCCCCTTCAGCATACTAGTGCATACTAAAGACCCAAATCTCAATCCTTTGGCCTTCCCTTATGCTCCATGTGCCCTCCTGAATTTCTTAAGTGCACTGATGCACCCCGAAGGTACAAATCCCCAGCCTTGAGCCTTTAACAGTGCACCTTGCACCCTCTTTGAGGCCACTTTAGCACATGAGTGCACCCTTAAGGCATGAAGCCTTAGCCTTTAGCCTTTGGCAGTGAGCCTTGTGCCCTCCCTCTCTCCCTTGAGTGCATAACGCACTTGGGAATCCTAAAGCCTTCCCCTTCATCCTTCATACTTGTGACATGTGCCCTTCCTTGAATGATTTCTTCCTTTGGGCACATGAGTGCATGATGAAACCTCGACATTCCTCCTACCCAGTCCTTCAGCCTTTTAGCATGCACCCTTGCGCCCTCCAGCTTTGGTGACCATTTTAAGTTCGAAAGGGCATAAACAGGAAAATATGCATAAAACATGGTAGAGTAGGAGATTTTCAGACTCATAGTTGCTCATCATGAGTGATTTAAAAATAAAAACAAATCAGGGACCTCATGGCAAGCACACAGAAGGAATATCAGGCAAAGAGGTTAAACAAAGGAAGCACAAAAAGAACCAAGAACACAACTAAAACTCGATGATCAAAGAACCCTAAAGACTCTAGGATTGAAGACCCTTTGGAGGGTGGAAGCACTATCATTAGAAGATGAACAGAGAACAAACATAGTGGCATTTATTTCACCACTAAAGCATATCCATGTCATCAGTCACTATCAGTCCCAGTCATCCAAGATAGTGACGTGTTTAATTTCATCATATGATGATGTGGAAGTAAAGATGTAATATTGTAATCATTTTAAAGGAAAAACAAGTATAAGTCTAAGAGTCAAGTGTGAACTCAAGAGTAATGGAAATATAAAGGACATGTAATACCAAAAGTCATGTAATTCCAAAAGTCATTTGGAACTTCAAAGGTTGTATAAGTCCAAATTTCACTAGAAGCTAGAAAGTCAAGAGTCAAGAGGATGTGAAAGGGCACTCCTCAAGTTATGAATAGATCCTCATTTATCATGTAAAGGACTTTTAACCTTGGCTTCTCCCATAAGGCATAGGAGAGATAAGTTAGTACTTTTCGGGAGAAAGTAGTGGCTCCAAGGCTCCACTATTAGAGAAAGTTATGTTCATTGTATTCATGAATATTGCGACATTTACTTAATATTTTGAAGCCTGATGGTCAACATGTTTTAAAACATGGATTATGGATGTTTGTACTTGACTATTTTGTGATTTTTTATGATTCATGTTTTCTCAAACCAATAATAAGGTAGTTGAACTATTTCAGTTATTTTAGTGCTCATTCTATTGAGAACATGTCGTAATGGTTGTAACTATCACTACGTCTTTGTGGACTATTCCAGTGGATGTTAGACGAAAAATTCCCGCTCATGTGTGTCTTTATTATGGTGTTACTATTACCTCTCTCTTAGAGGCTCACTCTTTCTCCCCTTTGCAGTGGAAGAACATTGATGCACCTACAACTGAACATTCACCAAGCACCCTTGCTTAATTTTTGAAGGCACATATGTGGTTATCTCTCTTGCTGGCAGCTAAATCCGAGGCATATTTTTAAGTAGATGACAGTCGGGTCATATTCTGGATGGGGCTCCTATCCCAAATGGTGTGAGGTTTGATTAGGACCACATATTGGGGAGACCCTTGAATTTTGTTAGGTCCAACATTGTTAACAACTTTGTCCTTCTATAGTTATGCAATCTTTGGTCTCTTGTAGCTTCTCTATAGTCTTGGCCTTGCAATGCATGAATTTTTTTTGGTACATTGTTCCTCTTACTGAAAGAAAATTTCGACATCACGTTCAACTCCTTTTAGGCTACTTCACATCCTTATTTCTTACTAAAATATTACAGATCCAAATTTCTTCTTTCTGCTCAAACAAGGTCGAGTTCACTTGGTATAAATAGTTGTTTCTATCTACTCTATTGACGTTGACATGAATGGTAGGAGAGTGATGGAATCATGATTGTGTTACACTGAAACTTGCAGGTGTTAGTAAACAAACGCATCACCAAATTTAATGAATCCATGAGAGGAAGTTAAACAATGTCACGAAACAAAGTGGGAGCATTAATTATCTAATGCCCAACAATCTCCGCCCCAACACAAGACATGTGTGATTCGAACTCGAGACCTTTGGCTCTAATACCACTTGACAGAATCACGATTACTATTACACAAAAACGTGCAGGTGTTAGTAAATGGACGCATCACCAAAGTTAATGGATCCAAGAGAGGCGGTCAAGCCATGTTGCAAAGACATGGGGAGTGTTGGCTTATCCAATGCCCAACAAAGAGTTCGACTTAATAGGGGGGTAATCCAACTTGATACAGGAGGACAAGGTATAATTTTGACATATAAACATTTTCTTTCTTTCACACAATGAGCCCAAGAAGGGTCTCTTACATAATGACTTTTAACATTGACTCAAAAAAATCCTAGAGCACTCAATGGGTTCTTTGAACTATTGATCATTGACCCAAGCATGAAACCCATGCTTTAATAATTCAAATTTTATTTTATCATAAAAAATATTTTCTTTTGAAAAATACATTACATCATTATTTAATTAGGAAGATCGAGATTGGTTACATTCTACAACACTCCCTCTTAACTAGGGAGGTATTCATGATGACATATATACATAGTTACATGGATGAAATCAAATTGAAATGTTCTATGAAGAGTCATAGCACAAGAACTACTACATATTAGATTACATTGTTTAGGTATCTGTCTGGGGGGGACTAAGGTTTGTTCCAAGCTTCAGTCACTATAGGTACCATCATCCTTCATCTCTAACACCAACCAGAGATCTAGGTATCATATCCAAGGTTGGAGCTCCACAAGGCCAATGATACCCTCCATACTTTGAGATCTAGACATCATCTCAGAGGTCGCCAGATGTACTCCCAAGCATCTTGTCACCCCAAGATGCTTCATCTCTTCTTATTAAGTAAATAAGATATATCCACCAGTCCAAGGATGCTTCAAAATATTTAAACTTCTTAAGGAGAGATTATGTGTAGTGATTATAATGTTTCTTATATCATCATCACATTATCCAAACACATCTTGCTAAAATCTTTCTTCTATAACTTCTTTAGCAGCACCAAACTCAACCTCAACACATCTTCTAAATCATCCAATTGTTCACAACTTTATCAATCATGAACATATACCAGTAGTGATTTTCCAATTTCATTATTTTATTCAAGGTATTTTATAATAGTTATCACAATAAGCCCTCCCTCTCAACTAGGGAGGCATACTCTTTCTCTTTTATCCAAGATTCTTCTTATTAGCAACTTCATTCTATCAACCACACAGGCTCTTTCTTTTGTATTGGAGAAATTCCAAAGCTTCATTTTCTTCATCTAATATCAAGGTCATATGAACTTCAATGTTATCAGGATTCTTACAGCTCCCTCTTTTCATCATGCTCATCATTACAAATACATCATCAAGAATGAGGTAAGCACCTTCTAAGTTTTTGAAGGCTATGTGTTTGCAAAACCTTTAACAAGTACCACAAAGTACAAACATATATGTATAGGAGCATGAAATCAATTTTATCAATATAGGGTTACCATATCATCATAATGGGAGAATTTATCAAAATAAGAAATCAAACATTAGACGTCCATGGGTTGCATCTTTCATACCCTAGACTTCAACAACTTTTGCTAGGGTTTTGTCACAATCCCTAGATTCCATCATTGAAACTTAAAGTCCTAGATATCACTAACTAAATCAAGTTAACAATTCAATCATAGCAAAAAAAATTTACATCTAGGGCTTCATTATCAAGTCCTAGAAACTTATAATAATCTCTACTAGGTTTTTGTCGTAAACCCTAGATACAATACATCAAAATTTCAATGTTTAGATATTCAACAACTTGACCAAGTTAGGGTTTCAAGCATACAAAAGCACATACACCTAGATTCTTACATTAACTTCCTAGATTCTTACATTAACTATCAGAATGGTTTTGTAATAAAACTTATTTCAAAAAAATCTAAAGATATAGGGTTTCATCATATAATTTTAAATCAACAACAAACCCTAAAAAGGTTAGGGTTTTACAACAAACCCTAATCATCAAGAAAGAAGGATTTAATCATATTTTCTAGACTTTGATTAATAAACCCTAAAAGGATATGGTTTTACCATAACATTACCAAAACCATAAACATAAATATAGTAGGATTTCATTATATGTTTTAAACTTTATCAAAAGACCCTAAGTAGACTAGGGTTTCATCATTAACATACCCTAAGAATCAAAATACTAAGGTTTTACAGTGAACCCTAAAGGTTAGGGTTTCATCAAAATGAACAAATGGTAAGAGATAACATGACAAGGGTAGATTTAATCTAGTGACTAATCACCCTAACAAGAATATTTATGTTTCAAAACCCTAAACATAAGAAAGTTTGTAATACAAGGAAAACTTTAAAATGATCATACCTTGAGATTATTCTTTTATAAACCTTGTAGGGTTACCTTATTGAATGACTCCCTCTGAATCTTGCCACAATCCTTTTAGAATATACTTGAAACACTTTCTTGATAGGTATCATTATATAAAGGATTAGGTTTTCCATTAAAATTCAAAAGATAAATTCATAGGTTTTTTAATACAAAACTATACGTGATTTAATTTCATTCTTTGCAAAGAATTGTCAAACCCTAGATATCATAAGAGGGAGCAAGAAAACCAGGATAATGTTCTCTCTGCAATTTTGAGTTAATCATACAAGAAACTATCCTTTAAGACATCAAATTCTTTAATAAATGAACAAGTTATACATACCTTTATCTTTCATGCTTAAAACGTTTATATTGAACTTGTTTTACTTTTCCTTGCAAACTGCATACACATTGTTAGATGACTAAAAAATAAAGCGCAATAACAATACTTACCTAATTTAAATGAAGACTTTTATTTGGTTAAATATGTCAAACGCCATTTTTTTTACAGTTGTAGATGTCTTCAAAAGCTTCTGTAGGTCCTTAGTAAGATTTTCTTGTAATTTCTATAGACAAAAATGTATAAGGTTCTTCTATTATTGCTTGTAGTAGGATTACAAGCTCTTCTCCTTTCACTTATTTAAATAGGACATGTGTATCTTAGAGTTGACCCTTAGACTAGGTCTTCTTCAATCGCAAGTTGACTTCTTAAAGGCTTCTAGAACTCTTCCAAAAGATGAAATTTTTTATCTTCTCCAGCGTGTTACAATTCATGTGATACCATGATTGGCTTTTACTGATCTTATAAAAAATTGATGTTTAATTGTGAGGGTGATCCTTTGATTAGTGCTTCACCAAATTATTGAAGTAGACCACCAATATGTCTTACAGAAAATAAATATTCTTCTAATCCTTCATTGTTGGTAGGGCTGGACTTACCTATATAAAAGTACTTAGGTATGCATTCTCCTTTATAGAAATTTCAACTCCTTTATGGTGACATAAACTTCATAAAAGATCTTTCAAATAAGTCTACAAAAAGGCTCCATATATTTTGGTTGTGGTCTCTTTAATAAGTGAGTTATTTTATTGGCTATGAGGGATACTATTATTCCCAAGATATATCATTCAATCACTTCTATAATACATAACCTTATATAGTTCGAACTTATGATGTGATTTCAAATCCTCAGTTTCTTGCACATAACTTTTCTTTTGCATTCAAGAGTATCGGTTTTAACTAGGCTATTTATCTAGCCCTTCAATCCTTAAGAATGATGCCTCTAGAGATCTCTTCTTTCCTTGTTTTAGATTTGTGGTCTAATTACAAAGATAGGCCCAGAAACATATATTTATTTAACTTGAAGACCTTCCTTCTAGGAGCTTGGTCCTAAGGAAATAGCTTCCATTTATTTTTCTTTAAGTTCTTTAGCATAATCATGACCTTCTAACTACTCTTATGCCACCAAAAAAAGCTCTAATACAATGTTGAGAAATCAAGGGCAGCATATAGACTAGGTTCTTTACCTCAATTTCTCTTATACCTTAACAATTTCTTGTGATTATTAACTTTGTTCTTCAATATTATTATTATGTTCTTTTAATCATCAATATTAATGCCAAATTAGAATATCACAAAGACACCCAAGATAGGCACTCAGCTAGGGAAAAACTCCTAAGAAGGGGAAAACCTAGTCAAACTCTTTACTATTAGATTCAAATCAAACTGAGATAGACCAAGACATTTTTGACGATGACACAATCTTACCTCCACCCATCAAGTCAGCCTTTGAGAATCTTCTTTTCAAAAATCAATACTTCAACTAGTCCAATAGATTTCATCTTTCTCTACTTCTACAATCTTTGGTCTCTTGTCTCTTCTCTGTACTATCAGCCTTGCAATGAATCATATTTATTTATTATGTTTTTCCTCTTACATGTGACAAAATGAAATATAATTCCGGCATCCTTTCCATCTCCTTTTAGGCTACTTCTCATCATTCTTTCTCACTAAAATATTGCATATTGAAATTGCTTGTTTCTGGTCAAAATAGGTTGAGTTCACTTGGTATAAATAGTTGTTTATGTCTATTCTATTGAGGTCACCGTGAACGGTAAGAGAGGCTGAATTGATAGGGGGGAGATATGACTTGATGGAGGAGGAAAAGACATCATTCTAACATAGAAACATTTTCTTTCTTTGACACAATGATCCCAAGGAGGGTCTCTTACATAATGACTTTGACTTTGACTCAACAAAAATCCTAGAGAACTCAATGGGTGCTTTGACCTATTGACTAATGACCCAAGCATGAAACCCATGCTTTAAGAAGTCAAATTTTCTTTTACAATAAAAATTTGTTTTCTTTTGACAAACACATCACATCATTATTTAATTATGAAGACTAACACTAGTTACATTCTTTAATAGGGTCTACATCTGGAACTTCAAAATCACTTAACTCTCCAATTTCACTTGCCAGTTATTTTAATTTATGCCTCTCATATATAATATTTTAAGAAAACATGAATGCACAACTTGCGGAGGGAACGCTTAAATTTTCCTATATTTGAAGTGACTTATGTAGTCAAGTGTGCTTATATTTCCTATTATTTCACTTGACACAGTTAAATTAGTGCAAGACTCTAAATCAAGATGTTGGAGTTTAATTAGTTTTAAAAAGGAATTTGGAAACCTTTCCAAAGCAAGGGACTAGGACAACTTGATTTATTTGAGGTTGGTTAAATTATAAAAGATTATGGAAGCCCCTTCAAAGTTTTGAAATTAGATAGTTGAATTTGTTTTAGTTCGGTTAAATAACTGAAGGAATTTGGAGGGCTCTCAAAATCTTGGCATGTAATCAATTGAATTTTTGGTGATTGTTTAACTTAACAAAGGAATCTCGAAGCCTTTTCAAAACTTCACACTCAAACAACTCAAAGTGTTGGAGATTGGCTAAGTTACCAAAGAACACAGACAATGACTTCATTTCTAAGCATTGTCTTAAGCCCAATGCTCTTAACGAATTCATAAGACAAAATTATTATGGAATTATTTTTAGAATGACCTTGTCCTCCTTGAATGAATATTTAGTAGCAGAAAAAATCACAATTTGTGGTAAGGGGTTCAACTTCCCTATAGCCTTTAGAATGCTCAAATGTTTTATTATCATATATGTTCTCCTATTAGCTCATGCCCTTGAGGCATTGTATGTGATTGTTACATTAAAAAAAATCCAACTACATCAATCCCTATCCAATTTGTCTTGGTATATTTCTTTAAATAATATCTTGGCCCTTTGCTCATTTTTGCCAATCTTTTTGCATTGCTTCATCAATATCTCTCATAGTTGAAACATACCCCTCACTTCAATATGATTCCATATCCATTTCTATTTTTAGGGATACTTATAATCAAGATAAAACAAGAGTTGCAATAAATCACAACACAAGTGATGTCAAGAAGGGCCTTACCAGAATCATCTATAACCTATTCAAAATTAATGATTGTAGACTGCAAGTATTCCTTCATCAAAAGGAGATTCAGTGTGGAGTTGAACTCTTGACTACAATCGAAGCATTCATTAAAAGTGTCTGCATTCATGTTGTCATTTTTTCGAACCATTATGTTGAATCGAAATGGTGCTTGGATGAATTGATTTCCATTTTGGGTTCCAAATGGAAGGTTATACTAGTGTTTTATGATATTAAATTTATGTCTCTTCGTTACATTAATAAACAATGTTATCAAAAGGATTTTCAAAAGCACAAACAAAATGGTATTGTTGAAAACAAAGAAAAATGGAATAAATCCCTCTTGAACATCTCATAGGCTTAAAGGCAAGTTGTGCAAAATGAAGGAATAACAACTAGATGTTTTACTCATTTCTCATTAAGGATTTTCTCATTAGTGCAAGTGAATTAGATGATTTCAAATTTATTAAGGAATTCATCACAAAAGAATTGGCACTCACACATAGGTTGGATGAGGATATGGAAAATTTATGCAAGTTATTTGAGGTGGACAATGACAAGACAAATCTACATGATTTGTTTGGGTAGATGAGAATGAGGTGGCTTGGAGAGAGCTCCTTAAGCCCTATAAGGACAATAGACTGACTCTAAGTGAGCTAACTGAGGTAGATAGAATGGTCTGACTATAAGCAAGTTGTTTGTGATGAATAAGGATAGGCATTAAACGACCTATTTAAATTAACAAAGGATGAATTGAAGGATATGGATAGGTAGACTTAAGTGAGTTCTTTAAACGAAATCAGGATATTCTGACTCTAAGTGAGTCATCTGAGGATGGATCAGATATAAGCGAGTCGTCTGAGAGTTATTTAGATGAGGAGAGATAGGTTGCAAATTCATGGTGAATTCCTCCTTCATATTATGAGGGCCTGCCACAATGGGAAAATAGCAATGAATGGTTGGCCATCTTAGAAGACACGTTGCAAATTGTGAGTGGCCTTCGAAAAATGACAAAGGTCGTTGGGGATACATCCCCTTAAAAAATGCCTTTGGCGTAATTAATTAGTATGATATTTAAATAGTTTATATATTGAAATATTTTTAAAAAGTATAAGAATTATACATCTTCCCAATATATGTGTGTGTGTGTGTGGCAGATATAAGCGAGTCGTCTGAGAGTTATTTAGATGAGGAGAGATAGGTTGCAAATTCATGGTGAATTCCTCCTCCATATTACGAGGGCCTGCCACAATGGGAAAAT
The DNA here is from genome assembly GCA_031772625.1 of Pinus tabuliformis. Taxonomy (NCBI): domain Eukaryota; kingdom Viridiplantae; phylum Streptophyta; class Pinopsida; order Pinales; family Pinaceae; genus Pinus; species Pinus tabuliformis. The sequence continues at coordinate 489,638,880 of CM062818.1, forward strand.
AACAATGAATGGTTGGCCATCTTAGAAGACACGTTGCCAATTTTGAGTGGCCTTCGAAAAATGACAAAGGTCGTTGGGGATACATCCCCTTAAAAAATGCCTTTGGCGTAATTAATTAGTATGATATTTAAATAGTTTATATATTGAAATATTTTTAAAAATTATAAGAATTATACATCTTCCCCATATGTGTCTGTGTGTGTGTGTGTGTGTATACATATACATACATACATACATACATACATATACATACACATATATGTATGTATGTATGTATGTATATATATGTATACACACACACACACACACATATATACATACATACATATATATATATATATATATATATATATATATATATATATATATATATATATATTACTTTTAATCATTTTAAAGGTTGATTATGTTATTTCACATTAACATCTAAATATTTTATTTATGGTTAGGAGAATGAAATTTTTTACCGCATCTTCTAGGTTGTAATGTCAACAACAAACCAAATTGTTGATATTTTATAATGTTTTTAATTAAAACTAATTAAATAGATAATTTATTTTTGTTTTTAATTATAGCAAAAATTATTATTTTTGTTTAATTTTATTTTCTAAAGGGACACATGACATCTCCCTCATACTCGGTTGTAGCATGTGCCTTAGCAGGAAATAATACATGTGTGTGTGTTTCTTACTTTTAATTACTTTATCTTTTTTAAAGTTGATATAACATTATGTTATTTGATATGAACACCCAAATATTTTATTTATAGGTGAGGGTGAGAAAAATATTGTTACCACATCTTCTAAGCTGCAATATCAACAATGAATCAAGTTTTATTATTAATATTTTATAATGATTTCAATTAAAACCAACGAAATATGTGTGTGTGTGTGTGTTTGTTACTTTTACTTACTTTCTCGTTTTTAAAGTTGATATAAAATTATGTTTTTCCCATTGGAAAAATCACAATTTTCTATTATGAGTGGAAAATTACATGTTGTAGATGCTTGTGGCATATGTTGTATGTGTGACCGTAGCCATCAAAAATATATAAGTTTGTAAATGAGTACCCATTTAGGGTGTACCTTCAAAGTTCAGAAAAATTTATACAAAATTTATACAAAATTTCAAAATTGCTTTGTTGTAAATTTTATGTTATTTTTTGCATAATATAATCTTTGATATATTAGGGCCTATCAGCCCGGTGCTATGTCCGATCTATATATGGCCTATGAAAGTACTGATAGGCTTCTTCCTCCCTCTATTCCCGAATCAAGCATTCACCCATATCTTGATGCATTGCTTCTTTTGAAAGTTGATCCGCAATTTGGTTGCGCTCCTCGTGGAATGAGCATCCACCACAAGGGTCTGTGATCTTATCATGGGCGGGGATGTAGGTTGTACTTGGATAGTGAAAGTTGGTCAAGCTGTGTCCCCAACCATATCCGACAGACTAACAGGGTGAGAAGGTTGATCTTTCATTAGAGGTTCTTCTAGTTGCCAATGCTTTTTTCCCTTTGCTGAAGGAGAAGCTAATGTTGATACAAGAGGGAATTCCTTATACAGGTGTTACAGGGAAAAGTGTCTATATAGAACTGCTCTATCCCACTAAGGTGTGACAGCTGCCTTAGAAACAAACAGAGAAAAGCTACTTTCGTTTTTCCTTTATGAATTATAGATAGAGAGGAACAGAAAGACCAACCTCTGTCTTGCGCTAATCTCCTAATTTGATTCCTCTCTTCTTTGATAGTCTTTAGCTACCTACTCCCTTGCATGCCCAGCTTCACAAAGTACCTGTAAGATCATAGTAGCATAGCACTATACAAAGACATGGATCTATAATCATAAACAATCTAGGATCAGATGTAAATTGACCATACAAATGTAGCAAGCATCAATGACACAAGAGCATGGAGGAAAACTTGAATAGCTTTTATTGATAAACAAGAAAGAGCCAAGAGGAGTTACAACCAGTTGTTCTGACCCAGCATCAACCTCTCAGCTAAGAAGCCCCTCTTCACCTCAAACAAAGCTTAGATCACCCAACAATCTGATGTTTGTCTCAAGAAATATGCAAAATTCCAGCCTCTGGATCTCTGGGATGAGGGATCCATATATAGATATCTGTAATGGAGATGAGTCAGCTCATGATTTGATTAGTGTCTTCCCTCTGATAGTTCTTGCTTCCACTTGGAGATTGATGATCTCTTACTCATCCTTGGTCGAATTCAGTGAGGCAAGTGTCACAGGAGAAGATTCTGGAAGCTTCCATTGCCTCTCCACCTCGCAGAATGACACTGCCATTTGTCATTTCTCGCCCATCGCACCCCATAGAAGGGCTTTTTGAAATGCAATGCACCCACAAAGTGTATTTAGGTGAGATGCAACGCACTTGGCCAGTGGAGCAGCTGAAATGATCATGTTTTGACCAATTCTGAGCAGTTTTTCATGGAGAACTTCTGGGAGAAGCTGTAATATGTTGACCTTGTTCCTTTAGGGGTTAGAACAACACTTTTAGGGAATTAGGAGCCCTTGGTTTATGGACATTTCATGCTTGGGGTTGTAGTGCCCAAAAATGTCTATAACAGTTGCCCCCTAAAGCATGAGGTCGTTAATCTTTTGATGTCGAGTGAAATGCTTTATTATGAGGATCCGGAGTTATTTCAAGCTGGGAGGAGACCTGTAATAAGATACAATACAATACATTATCTTCATAATATTTTCATGATCTAGCTGAGGTAGGGATTCCCATGCTCAGCTCTATAAATTCATTTTCATGTACATAGGACAGACAATCGTCTAAGTGCAGACTGATGATTCTGATAGAGCCATCATCCTTTTGTTTGGATGATTATCTGTGCGGCAATGATGTACATTTGATGTCTTTATTTCCCTGAATATATCGCAGCCCGGATGGATGAAACTAGATCCGAGGTCTTCAATCTCGTTCGATCTTCACTCAAAGTACAAGTCGATCCATGTGAGAAATGTTCTGAAGTCGAACATGGAAAGACATCGCTTGATTACCAGCCAATGATGTAAATTGTTAACAAGCGCGAGAGGAATCACCGATAATGATAATGATCCTCAAGGTACTGCAGTACAATTCACGTGGTGTGAATAAAGGACTTGGTGTCGAACACCACACAAAATCTTTCGGTCGAAGGCCATTGATGTAAACCTGTCGCCGGAAGTGAGAAACTTACCATTGAAGCATGCAAGCTTCAAAGTACTGAATGGGGTGTTCCTAGATCAACTTCTTGGATAATGAGCTGATGTCGACAAGAAGCGATCCATCATAGGAGGGCCTTAATGAATCCCACATCAATGACACGGAACGGAGCAAATGATTTTAATGGAGGTGAAAACGATATGGTGATATAAGGTTCAGGGTGGCGGTCACGAAATAATGGAGTATAAATGTATGGTAGTGGGTGAGACACAGGTGAATTCTCTGAATGACTTCTCTTGAACATATCGGCGACACTGATGTGATGGATTGGTAGCATTAACCCCAAATGTGGATGGTATGATGGGACCATGGTGATGTGACTGGTGAATGAAACAGCCCAACCCGACTCTGACGCAGAGTGGAAGCGTCATGTTTAAGAGCGACTTGCTACCAACAAAGTTTCTTCAAGTTTTCTTCCCAATTTTCCCCAGTCATTGCTGACCAGTACCTCTTTATTTTTGTCAAGCTTGATGAGGATAACATATGCTTGTTCTATAATTTGCCCTTCGGGCAAACCCATCGCTATGTTTTAACGAGCCTAGTGATAGTGAAACTCGTTCTTGTCTATAGACAAGTTTGTCGCTATTAAACTTTTAACGAGTTTAACGACAAGATAACTCGGTCCTTTTCAATTTTAGAGAGTTTGAAAAGGAACGTAAAGGTAACTCCAAAATTCCTTTTTCGTCATCTAATCCCTTGAGTCCGAAAAAGTATAAAACAATACAGAAGGGATGAATTTTCGATACTTTTAACGAGCCGAACAAAACAAGCGCTCGATCTTTTTGTGTAATAATCTCTCAGGTCCAAAAAGATTAAAATTTAGAGGAGAGATAGCACTTCCGGTCCCTTTAACAAGCTGGAGAGGCCAATGGCTCAGCAATCTTTTCATATTTTACGAGTTAGTTGAAAAGAGCTTAAAGGAGACTCGTCTTTTGAGGAACGAGTGATAAAATGGATAGCAACTGATTCCAGGTAAGGTTTGGAATTTTCCAATCACGGCAGTGTTACAAGGATGGCTAGTGAAATCACTCTTCGCAGCTGTTCCTCAAAATGGGTAAACAATCAAATGGGGGTGAATGATCGGCCAATGCAAAAGTGGAGGTGATGGTGCAAACACGACCAAGGCTTTAAATGGCTGAAGTACTACATTCACGATGGTTATTTACCGGTGAATAGTTCATTTTTTAATGAGCTTAAACGCGGGGGGAAACATTTGCTCATGTCTTATGTTTATTTTTTAACGAGCTTGAACTATGTGCTAAAACTGCTCGATTAATCCAGTCGTGTGATAAGAATGTCTCATATAAAAACGGCAACTTTTAGAGTTTTGCCCCACATCCTTTCTTTATGCAAGTTAGGAAACGACCAATCCAAAAAACAGATAAATGATCGCTCTTTACTTGCACTCCAAAAGGTTTGCATGCCCCCAGGTATAAAACAAAGTTTCAAGGTTACCCCTTCTTTCTTCCATTAAAACATTTGTTTTACCGGGAGAGGCCTACCTCTTACAGGTTACCAAAGATTGTTCTATTTACGGCGTAAACAAAACACTTCTTCGGCGATGTTTACCAAAATAAACAAAGGTGAGTGGAAATGCCTGCCAACCCACATAACTTTGACAAGAGAATCTTATTCCAGAATAACCCCCTCTTCCAATCACGGACGGGAGTACAAACTAGTCATATTTTCTCGCGGAAACCTACCCTATACCCAAATTTTTCCTGTCGAACCAAACCAGGGTGCATGCCCCCTGGGTTTCAGTCATGTCCCCCGAATCACTCGCACTCATCAGGTGGACGGACTGGGGATTGAGACATTTCTTGCGTGAAAAGACCATTCAGGGATGGTATATAACTATTTTCTCTGTGTGATCCTGGAAATGAAAGCTGGTCTACGAGCTGGACCACTCTTCGTTCGTGCGGAAAACACATTAATCTAAAGAGTGAGGAGACAATTGCTCCCATGCAATAAATATAGTCTCGTCCAAGGAGTAGATTATAATCTAGGGGTCCTTGTACTACCATTACGTTCATGTGAACGGTTTTCCCCCTCAATGTTATGGGCACATTGGGAAGGATCCCTAACGGTTGACTGGTTCCTTTATCAAAGCCTGTTAGATTTCTCATCTCAGGCAAAAGCGATGGCGAACCAAGCGCTTTCCAAGCAGTCGAGGAAAGGATACTCACAGAAGCCCCCTCATCTATGATGATACCAGCCATAACCATTCTATATATTTGAACAATGATTCGGAATGGTATACTAGCTGGTAAACGAGGTCTTCCTAGTTGATTCCAGTCGAAGGAGACAACTAGGTTGCTTGGAGGTGGGACCGAATAGACGGCCGGGTACGAATTTGACGAACTTCCTTCCTGAGGTAAAGGAATGGGTAAACTTCCCCCATGTTCATTGGAGTCTGTGCTTATGAAAAGAATTTGGACAGTGTCATACTTGTTCTCTTTGGTGATTGTATCATCTGAAGATGGAACCTCTGAAGGCAAGACCGGGTCAACTGCCGCCTCGACCTTTTGACTTTCGTCTGGTATGGGTTCAGATGGTTTGTCTTCAATGATAGATGCTTCAGCCGACCACCTGAGCAGGCCAGCCGGATTTTCAACTAGTGACGGCCTCGGCAAGAGTTTTTTATATCCAGGAGGAAGTCGTAACGGTGAAACCGGACGATTGTTCAAAACTCTTTTAGCCTCGTCTAAGAAGGGACAACGGTGGACAGCATGATAGCCTTCGCACAGTTTACAAGGAAATCTATATTTTCCTTTTTGTCCTGGGGCTTCACTTTCACTAGTCGACGGTGTGTTTTCAACATGATCATCAGAGGTTGATGACACCGGGTTGTGCAAACGAGGAGACCATTCCCTTAAGATCCGAGGGATGCAAGGACAATCTCTATGATAGTGGTCTCCTTTGCAAATGACACATGGCGATTCAGGCCTGGTCGGTGCAGTGTGTGGATTTTCGCTAGATGACACTCGTTTGCCCCCATTCGCTTTTGGCTCCTTCTTCTTCTTCTCTTTCTTCTTCTTTTCCTTCTTCTTCTCATGTACTTGACTTTTGGCTTTACCAGCCCCATCAAGCGAAGAGGAAGGAGGAGAGGAAGAATTAGAGGAAGTAGAAGGTTGGTGGGTAACTCTGGACTCATCTAGTTGCTGATTCGATTGTTCTAGAATTGTGGTGTTCTGAACGACAGAGGTTGAGAAGAGCCACACAGGCACGCCTATTTTTAGTCCTGGAAGCTACAATGTGGCCATATGGGGTGCACCAACATCTCCCCAAGAGGAGAAGGGACTAGGATTTCCTCCAAGGGGAATTCCTTGGTTGGTGGATTCCATTTTCTCAACCCAAGATCAACGTAGGAAAGGGTAATGAGTATTCCATTTAAAATAAATTTTAGATGCTTTGACACAACTTGTTTTTTCAATTTTTAAGAGTCGAGAAAAAACAAAAGATGACTCTAGTCTCCTTCAATCTTTAATGAGCCTGAAGTGACAAATGCTCAGATGGACCTTTCCTGTTAAGGAGTCTGAAAAGGAACGAAAGAGACTACTCTGGAAATCTAGGTAGAGGGATTACCAAACCAATCGCAAAAATGTTGAATACTTTTTATGGTACAGCAGTCAATCTTCCCGAATGCTGTGTTCAGTGCATTGCGATCGATAGGGCGGCAGACACGGCTTCCTATGGATAAAGGATTAAGCCTATTGGAGTCTCCCAAAATATACTCGATGGTACGTGGGAGCACAAGTCCGTACTGGCACTTATTGCCTCAAAGTGGAGGAATCACCCAACCATCAGTGAGAACAATAGTTACCAAGCTTTACGATGCCGGAATACGTCTCTAGCCTAGACTTCTAAATGTTGTGCGTTAAGTTCCAAAGCGTTGTTAGATTCATTTAATTTATTTTAAGTTGATCTTGTTTATGAATTTTTCCTTTCAGGTTCACCACGAGATGTAGATGTAATTCCTAAAATGCAATCTAAGATGATAAAGAAACTTTTATCTTCTTTGTGCAATGAAAATCCTAGCTACTAAGGAAAGAAAGATAGAATCTTTTCACAAAGAGCAAAGAGCACACTCTAAATGCACTTTCCTAAATCAATCCAATCAGACTATCTATATGCAAATTCACATGCATGTATTTGTTTTTGACTTTCTTAGTATATGAATGCTAAAAATAAAGTTGATGCACAAATATGAATTTCTTTTCAAGCGACAAATATCAACCAGTTTCTTTTCGAAATCAAAAATGGAGACGACCACAACACCTTACGATTTTGAAATGAATACTTGTTCTTGACACTGGAAAATTACAAATTCAGACCAAAAAACAATAGTAACAGGATAATCGACCATCAACAGCAATCAAACTCTTTCCTACGATTGAAATCGACACTTGCGACAGTTTCAAATCAAAGGACGACGGTACGATTATGCTACTTTTGCAAAGGAGAACTGAAAATGACTCAACAAACACACAAAAACATTTACAGTTCTTTTATACAAGGGAGGCGGAATAACAGCAAGGAAAAGGGGTTTCAAACAGACATATATTGATCACAGGCAGCAAAATTCAGGAATAGAACTGGAAAGAATGAATCACAGAAACCAAAACTGCACAGAGCCTAGTCTGATCAGCACACCTGTAACACAGAGAATTTGAAATGCAGCGCACCTTGTCCACTCGGGAAGTGCGCTGAAGTTCAGATTCTTTGAACAGTACCTGCGCTGGGCCAGAAACGAGATTTTGTTTGGGTTCTGGGTCACAGTTTGTGGTTCAGTTCTTGGGTTTTGGCTGAGCAAAAAGAAATCAGTAATGCAACAATCAGGGGTAGATCTAAGGAGGATCTAAGAGCTATCACAAGGGCAATCAGATAGTTTGTGAATCATTTGTTTGAATCATAAACAGATCCAGTAGATGGATTGAAGTAGCATTTATCTACTTTGCATTTGTTATGGCAAATGCAGTTCGAATGCTACCTATAAGTTTATGAAACAGACAACAAAGAATGATAAACAAACAAACTAATTCTTCCCCAGTGGAGTCGCCATTTTGTTACAGGGAAAAGTGTCTATATAGAACTGCTCTATCCCACTAAGGTGTGACAGCTGCCTTAGAAACAAACAAAGAAAAGCTACTTTCGTTTTTCCTTTATGAATTATAGATAGAGAGGAACAGAAAGACCAACCTCTGTCTTGCGCTAATCTCCTGATTTGATTCCTCTCTTCTTTGATAGTCTTTAGCTACCTGCTCCCTTGCACGCCCAGCTTCACAAAGTACCTGTAAGATCACAGTAGCATAGCACTATACAAATACATGGATCTATAATCATAAACAATCTAGGATCAAATGTAAATTGACCATACAAATGTAGCAAGCATCAATGACACAAGAGCATGGAGGAAAACTTGAATAGCTTTTATTGATAAACAAGAAAGAGCCAAGAGGAGTTACAACCAGTTGTTCTGACCCATCATCAACCTCCTAGCTACGAAGCCCCTCTTCACCTCAAACAAAGCTTAGATCACCCAACAATCTGATGTTTGTCTCAAGAAACCAACAGCAATTCCTTACAATATGCAAAATTCCAGCCTCTGGATCTCTGGGATGAGGGATCCATATATAGATATCTGTAATGGAGATGAGTCAGCTCATGATTTGATTAGTGTCTTCCCTCTGATATTTCTTGCTTCCACTTGGATATTGATGATCTCTTACTCATCCTTGGTCGAATTCAGTGAGGCAAGTGTCACAGGAGAAGATTCTGGAAGCTTCCATTGCCTCTCCACCTCGCGGAATGACACTGCCATTTGTCATTTCTCGCCCATCGCACCCCATAGAAGGGCCTTTTGAAATGCAACACACCCACACAGTATATTTAGGTGAGATGCAACACACTTGGCCAGTGGAGCAGCTGAAATGATCCTGTTTTGACCAATTCTGAGCAGTTTTTCATGGAGAACTTCTGGGAGAAGCTGTAATCTATTGACCTTGTTCCTTTAGGGGTTAGAACAACACTTTTAGGGACTTAGGAGCCCTTGGTTTATGGACATTTCATGCTTGGGGTTGTAGTGCCCAAAAATGTCTATAACAACAGCTGCCTGACCTTGTGACATCTTCAGCACCTAAAGGGGACCCCTTCATAGTCAGGGATTTTCTCGCGAGAAAAATGTCTCCAGTGTACGGTGATCTTCTCCTCCAATCCTTCCCTAGTATCCAGATGAACCAGGATGTGTGCCATGGATTTTTTTACCAAAAGATTCATATAACTTGTCATGATCCAGATATGTGCCCGGAGCATTAACAATACGAATGAACACATCCTCCGACTAGAAGCATAGTGGCAGCCTCGGAAGACCAACCCATATCAGACCTATGCCTAGCTTCTCCTTTTCTGGATCGAAGAGGGTGCTCCATTGCTTAAGCAGAACTGGGGAAAATTCTATATGCCAATAGCACGAGAGAAACCAATCTTCATATTTCTCCTGGTGGAAGCTGAGGGCAAGCCACCCGGGGTTGAGTATAGTGATCGATGGTAGTTCTTTAAGTAAGGTGCCCCAGATTTCCATGGTCCAAAGGCAAATTCTCTCAGTCATGTAGGTTCACCCCCTGACTTGCCCCACCAAAAACTTTTTAGCTGTATCCACCACATCGCCTGTCATGAGATCTTCCCCCAACATGAGATTGATATCCTTTTCCTTCGCTTTGACATACATTCCTTTCTTCACTTTGTTGGTTTGAGGTGTCGTCGGGTGATCCCGGAAGGGATCCCTAGAACTGTGAAATGACATCTATGGATACAAGGAGGTGCTCCTAGGGATAAAGACTGGAATATTGAAGCAGCTTGAAGGGATAGGGAAATTGTACGGTGGGAAAGTAGAGTTACAGTTAGGTATGCTCAACGAAGATGTGAAATGGAGGGAGGAGAGCCTTGATTGTGAGATCTCGATAGTCGAGGGGGTGCCGGAGGGAGCAGAGAAATGGGGGATACCAAGGGGAGGAGAATCAAATGTGGGAGAGGGAGCAATGCAGGCTGCAATAAGATTGATATTTGTAGCATAAAGTGGAGGGCAGTCCAGTCTAGATGAGGCGTCCAGAGCAGCAGAATTTAGGAAAAACTCCTAAGAAGGGGAAAACCTAGTCAACCTCTTTACTATTAGAACCAAATCAAAATGAGATAGACCAAGACATTTTTGACCATGACACAATCTTTCCTCCACCCATCAAGTCAGCCTTTGAGAATCTTCTTTTCAAAAAACAATACTTCAACTAATCCAATAGACTTCGTCTTTCTATACTTCTGCAATCTTTGGTCTCTTGTCTCTTCTCTATACTCTCAACCTTGCAATGCATCATATCTATTTATTATATTTTTCCTCTTACATTTGACAAAATGAAATATAATTCTAGCATCCCTTTCAGCTTCTTTTAGGCTACTTCTCATCATTCTTTCTCACTAAAATATTACATATTGAAATTGCTTGTTTCTGCCCAAACTAGGTCAAGTTCACTTGGTATAAATAGTTGTTTATGTCTATTCTATTAAGGTTAACGTGATTGGTAGGAGAGACTGAATTGGTAGAAGGGATATTTGACATGATGGAGGATGAAAAGACATAATTCTGACACAGAAACATTTTCTTTCTTTGACACAATGAGCCCAATGACGGTCTCTTACATAATGACTTTGACTTTGACTCAACAAAAATCCTAGAGAACTCAATGGGTGCTTTGACCTATTGACCAATGATCCAAGCATGAAACCCATGCTTTAAGAAGTCAATTTTTGTTTTACAATAAAAGTTTGTTTTATTTTGACAAACAAATTACATCATTATTTAATTATGAAGACTAACAATAGTTACATTCTTCAATAGGGTCTACATCTGAAACTCTCAAATCACTTAACTCTCCAATTTCACTTGGCGGTTATTTTAAATTTATGCCTCTCATATATAATATTTTAAGCAAACACAGATGCACCACTTGCGGAGGGAACACTTAAATTTTCCTATATTTGGAGTGACTTATGTAGTCAAGTGTGCTTATATTTCCTATTATTTCGCTTGACACAGTTAAATTAGTGCAAGACTATAAATCAATATGTTGGAGTTTAATTATTTTTAAAAAGGAATTTGGAAACCTTTCCAAAGCAAGGGACTAGGACAACTTGATTTATTTGAGGTTGGTTAAAATTATAAAAGATTATGGAAGCCCCTTCAAAATTTTGAAATTAGATAGTTGAATTTGTTTTAGTTCGGTTAAATAGCTGAAGGAATTTGGAGGGCTCTCAAAATCTTAGCATGTAATCAGTTTATTTTTTTGGTGATTGTTTAACTTAACAAAGGAATCTTGAAGCCTTTTCAAAACTTCACACTCAAACAACTCAATGTGTTGGAGATTTGCTAAGATACCAAAAAACATAGACAATTACTTCATTTCTAAGCATCGTCTTAAGTCCAATACTATTAAAGAATTCATAAGACAAAATTCTTATGGAATTATTTTTAGAATGACCTTGTCCTCCTTGAATGAATATTTAATAGCAGAACAAATCAAAATTCGTGGTAAGGGGTTCAACTTTGCTATAGCCTTTAGAATGCTCAAATGTTTTATTATCATATATGTTCTCCTATTAGTTCAATCTCTTGAGGCATTCTATATGATTGTTACATTAAAAACAATCCAACTACATCAATCCCTATCCAATTTGTCTTGGTATATTTCTGTAAATACTATCTTGGCCCTTTGCTCATTGTTGTCAATCTTTTTGCATTGCTTCATCAATCTCTCTCATAGTTGAAACATACCACTCACTTCAATATGATTCCATATCCATTTCTATTTGTAGGGATACTTATAATCAAGATAAAACAAGAGTTGCAATAAATCACAATGTAATTGATGTCAAGAAGGACCTTACCAGCATCATCTATAACCTATTCAAAATTAATGATTGTAGACTACAAGTATTCCTTGATCAAAGGGAGATTCAGTGTGGAGTTGAACTCTTGACTACAATCGAAGCAATCATTAAAAGTGTCTACATTCATGTCGTCATTTTTTCAAACCATTATAATGTTGAATCGAAATGGTGCTTGGATGAATTGATTTCCATTTTGGGTTCCAAATGGAAAGTTACACTAGTGTTTTATGATATTAAATCTATGTCTCCTTGTTACATTAATAAAGAATATTATCAAAAGGAATTTCAAAAGCACAAACAAAAATGCATGGTTGAAAACACTGAAAAATGGAAGAAATCCCTCTTGAATGTCTCATAGGCTTAAAGGCAAGTTGTGCAAAATGAAGGAATAACAACTAGATGCTTTACTCATTTCTCATTAAGGATTTTCTCACTAGTGCAAGTGAATTAGATGATTTCAAATTTATTAAGTAATTAATCAAAAAATAATTTGCACTCACACATAGGTTGAATGAGGATATGCCAGATTTATGCGTGTTATTTGAGGCAGACAAGGACAAGCCAAATCTACATGATTTGTTTGGGTAGATAAGCATAAGGTGGCTCGGAGAGAGCTCCTTGAGCCTTATAAGAACAACACACTGACTCTAAGTGACCTGACTGAGGTAGATGAGAATGGTCTGACTATAAGCAAGTTGTTTGTGATGAATAAGGATAGGCATTAAAAGGGCTATTTAAATTAAGAAAGGATGAATTGAAGGATATGGATAGGTAGACTTTAAGTGAGTTCTTTAAACCAACATAGGATAGTCTGACTCTAAGTGAATCATCTAAGGATGGATCAGATATAAGCAAGTCATTTGAGAGTTATTTAGATGAGGAGAGATAGGTTGCAAATTCACGGTCAACGCCTCCTTCATATTATGAGGTCCTGCCACAATGGGAAAATAGAAATGAACGGTTGGCCATCTTAGAAGGCACATTGCCAATTGTGCGTGGCCTTCGACAAATGACAAAGGTCATTGGGGATCCATCCCCTTAAAGAATGCCTTTGGCGTAATTAGTTAGTATGATATTTAAATAGTTTACTTAAGCCCTATATTGAAATATTTTTAAAAAGTATAAGAATTATACATCTTCCCGATATATATATATATATAGAGAGAGAGAGAGAGAGAGATATAGATATATATATTACTTTTAATCATTTTAAAGGTTGATTATATTATTTCACATTAACATCTAAATAGCTTATTTATTGTTGGGAGAATGAAATTTTTTTACCACATCTTCTAGGTTGTAATGTCAACAACAAACCCAATTGTGGATATTTTATAATGTTTTTAATTAAAACTAATCAAATAGATAATTTATTTTTGTTTTTAACTATAGCATAAATTATTATTTTTGTTTAATATTATTTTTTAAAGGGATACATGACATATCCCTCGTACTCTATTGTAGCATGTGCCTTAGCGGGAAATAATACATGTGTGTGTTTGTTACTTTTAATTACTTTATCATTTTTAAAGTTGATATAATATTATGTTATTTGATATGAACATCCAAATATTTTATTTTTAGGTGAGGGTGAGAAAAATATTGTTACCACATCTTCTAAGTTGCAATATCAACAACGAATCAAGTTTTATTATTAATATTTTATAATGATTTTAATTAAAACCAACGAAATATATATGTGTGTATGTTTGTTACTTTTAATTACTTTCTCGTTTTTAAAGTTAATATATAATTATGTTTTTCCCGTCGGAAAAATCACAATTTTCTATTATGAGTCGAAAATTACATGTTGTAGATGCTTGTGGCATATGTTGTATGTGTGACCGTAGTCATAAAAAATATATAAGTCTATACATGAGTACCCATTTATGGTACCTTCAAAGTTCAGAAAAAATTATACAAAATTTCAAAATTGCTTTGTTGTAAACTTTCTATTATGTTTTGCATAATATAATCTTTGATATATTAGGGCCTTTTAGCCCGTTGCTATGTTCGATCTATAGATGGCCTGTGAAAGTACTGATAGGCTTCTTCCTCCCTCTATTCCTGAATCAAACATTCACCCCTAGGTTGATGCACTACTTCTTTTGAAAGTTGATCCACAATTTGGTCGCGCTCCCTGTGGAATGAGCAGCCACCACAATAGTCTGTGATCTTGTCATGGGAGGGGATGTAGGTTGTACTTGGACAGTGCAGGTTGGTTGAGCTATGTCCCCATCCATATCCGACGAACTAGCAGGGCAAGAAGGTTGATCTTCCATCAGACGTTCTTCTAGTTGCTAATGCTCTTTTCCCTTTGTTGAAGGAGAAGTTGATGTCAATACAAGAGGGCATTCCTTATACAGGTGCCCGACCTTGTGACATCTTCAGGACCTGAAGGGGACCCCTTCATAGTCCAGGATTTTCTCGCGAGAAAAATGCCTCCAATGTAGGGTGATCTTCTCCTCCAATCCTTCCCTAGTATCCAAATGAACCAGGATGTGCGCCATGGATTTGTTACCAAAAGATTCATATATCTTTTCATGATCCAGATATGTGCCCGAAGCATTAACAATACAAATGAACACGTCCTCTGACCAGAAGTGTAGCGACAGCCCTGAAATACAAACCCATATTGGACCTGCACCCAGCTACTCCCTTTCTGGATTGAAGAGGGGGCTCCATCACTTAAGCAAAACCGGGGCAAATTTTATATGCCAGTAGCACAGGAGAATCCAATCTTTATATTTCCCTCGATGGAAGCTGAGGGAAAACCACCCACGGGTGAGTAAAGTGATTGGTGGTAGTTCTTTAAGTAAGGTGCCCTAGATTTCCATGGTCTAGAGGCAAATTCTCTTAGCCGTGTAGGTTTGCCCCCTGACTCGCCCTACCGAAACCCTGTTAGCTGTATCCACCACATCGCCCATCACGAGATCTTCCCCCAACATGAGATTGATATCCTTTTCCGTCTCTTTGACACAATTTCCTTTCTTCACTTTGTTGGTCCGAGGTGCCATTGGGTGGTCCCAGAAGGGATCCATGCAACTGTGAAATGACGCTTGTGGAGATAGGGAGGTGCTCCTAGGGATAGAGACCAGAATACTAAAGCAACCTAAAGGCATAGGGAAACTGTATGGCGAGCAGGTAGGGTTAGGGTTAGGTATGCTCGACGAGATGTGAAATTGGTGGAGGAGAGCCCTGATTGTGAGATCCCAATAGTTGAGGGGGTGCCGGAGGGAGTAGAGAAATGGGGGATATTAGGGGGAGGAGAATCAAATGTGGGAGAGGGAGTAATGCAGGCTACAATAAGATTGAGCGTTGCAGGAGAAAGCGGAGGGCAATCCAGTCTAGATGAGGCATCTAGAGCAGTAGAATCTAGCGGGTAGGGCACATATGGCCCAGGGAGATCCATGACAAGCAGTTGTTTAGTCCACGAGAAAGGCGGCAAGCAATAGGAGCCAGAACCTGACATGGCATGTGGGCACTTCCATATTGTCTTGTAGGGATTCGGGTTGGCAGAATAGTAGACAGCTTCCGAGTCCATTCTGGCAGTAGCGAACGGAGTCAGGTATGTAGTAACGGGCGATTGATGGTGAAGGAAGCTTGTCCAGTCACCATTTGCCCTTGGAAGGTAGTTGCAGGTAGGTAGCAGATGGAAAGTGACTACAGGAGGTCATACGGGGCCTATTACCCTAGACCCTTAAGCGCTGCAGCACAGAACATCAAAGCCATCCTCCTGCTATCCATTCCCCAGCATATAGTTTTTAGTTCGTTGATATAACATTATGTTATTTGATATGAACATCCAAATATTTTATTTGTAGATGAGGGTGAGAAAAATATTATTACCACATCTTCTAAGTTGTAATATCAACAACAAATCATGTTTTATTATTGATATTTTATAATACTAAAACTATATATATATATATATATATATATATATATATATATATATATATATATTAAAAAAGACATATATCAATCCCAAAGAATTACACATACCGAGTTTAAAATATATTTTATATACCACAATAATTCTAAAAGATTGAAAGAAAAAAATTAGAATTTTATGAAAAAATAATACTCAAAATAATATTATTTTTAAAATTTATTATTTTTTAATCAAAAAATAATAATAACTAACAACCATGGCAATATTAATAATAATTAATTTTATAAATATTAGTAATTAATACTAATCGTTTTTTAAATTTTCAATAAAAAATCGAATCATTAAAAATAATTAAAAAAATATTTAATTTACTTCATGTAAATTCAGTAAGTGAAAGTGTGACAGTCATCTCTTAGTAAAAACGTTACATTAAAAATAATTAAAAAAATATTTAATTTATTTCATGTAAATACAGTAAGTGAAAGTGTGACAGTCATCTCTTAGTAAAAACGTTTAAATTAAAATAAAGCAATGGTGGGGCACTTTATGTAAATTCAGTAATTGAAAGTGTGGCGGTCATCACTTATTAAAAACGTTTAAATTAAAATAAAGCCATGGTCGCTGCCCACACTTGTCAAATGTTACACGTGGTAATGTAGTTTTAAAGAACATAGATCTCAATTTTCACTCATATGGTTGATAACAAAGGAATTAAGAAATATGTCATATAAAACGTTTGATTACGACACCCCCTACGCTTTCATTGTGCATAATTCCAACCACTCCATAGAATAAGGGTTAATCAGCCTGTCATAGGGTATTAAATCCTCGGATACATGCATGCTCTATAACAAAATAACACACCGCTTTTATTTTTAATAAGTTGTAGCGGTGTCGTTTAAATTGAATCCAATGCCTCGACCTCTCCGCTAGCGGCAGGGAACAATGGCTGATGTGCGGTGCAGGAGCATGACAGAGTCTAGATGTAATACAGTTATTGATGATTGATTTTGTACCGCAAAAGTTTTCCGACTATAAATAATTTCAATAACAAATGGCAATCTCTGTTTTTATAAACAGAGATGGAGAAGTGGGTTCAACCATGTAAGCAAGTTAAAAGAATCTGCAATCGAGATAAGGGTGGCTGTTTTGGTTGGTTGGGAGTTTGTATATTTTATGTTTTGTTCGTTTTAAGTTGTTGATTAAGTTGATTGGTTGGTTTTGATATAAGGTTTTTGTGATGCAATTTATTTAAAATAAAAAAGAAATTTTAACTTTAACGAAATTAAATATAGTTTATGGATTAGCTTTTTTATTTTTTGCTTTTTGCAATTCAATCTTTTTATTATTCAAATTAACGATGAAATAACTAAATTTTCTAACCATCCTCTTACTAAAAAACAATGCGAACTATCTGTGATATCTCTGAAAACATTACATTCCAAAATAAAATATTTTCAAATTCCAACCACCAAAAATACAACAAAAAAAATACAAACATGAAAATTCACGCTCATTATATAACATATATAGTATTCAAAAATTGGTATGTGGAATGGCCAAGCAGGGTTGTTGGCACTCATTACATTCGTTTATGGTTTGATTTGACTAAACTCCATTATGGCTCAACCGACGTGGGGAAAGGAGTCGAAGGCAGGATGGTAAGTCGACATCCATGGTGACACGTCGTCCAAAAATAAGGTCCACGATATGTTCATTAAAACACTAAAACTTTCAACAGGACAAACTTTTGTTCTAAATAAGCTCATTCTTTGATAATGTTTCTCTTGTCGTAAACAAAACGGCAGGTTAAAAGTAGGTTTAAATTTCAAAATGAATGATGTGATATGTCTTTTTAGTTGTTGTCGGTTTAGTACAAGGGGTTCATTTTATTATTATGGGAGATTATGGGAGATGTGTAAGTTTGTTACTCGGTCAATTTTTTAAAATAAAAATTATGTTTTAAATAGAAAAATAATGTTCACTATAATAAATAATTAAAAAAAAAATGTTAAACATTTTAATGTTATATATAGTATGTGTTTCCTTTTAAGAGGTCATAGGTTGAAAACTAGAAAGGGGTAGAGTATGTATGCCTTTGTAGACTTAGCAGTCGTTGCACGGAGGTGGGTCCCTTGTCCCACAAACAAGGGGGTCTCATACACCAATTTGGTGTCTTGCTTGGTTGTGACCTTAAAAATGGATATTATTATTATTACTATTATAAAAACTATTTAATGTTGATTATCAATAAAATATTTTAATAAGAATTAATATTGACATATACTTAAAAATATATTAATAATAAAAAATCATTTTAGTTTATGTGATAAAGTGTCTTGATGTACGTGTGATGTAAATTTTTTTAATGTAAATTAAATATATTATATATCATTTTAGTTGGTTTCAAAAACTGTTCACAGGTTTTTCCACAAATATAAAAATATTATATATCATTTAAAAAAAAGTATGTATATATCATGGAAAATTAGCTTTTATGGTTAAAACGTTTATTTAGTCATCTAACAACGAAAAATAACATATCATCATATTTTGCACTCTAAAAAAAAATTTGCACATAAAAAAATTTGATCTCTCCACTCATATTAGATTCGTACTTAAGATAGATCTATATTGATATTATCTTCCAATACACTTACTTTCATTACAAAATATACTGATATTATCTTCCAATACACTTACTTTCATTACAAAATATAGTGATATTATCTTCCAATACACTTACTTTCATTGCAAAATTTACACATTACTAATGTTGATTCCTTCGATTCCTTTACCCTCCTTATTTGGTCATAACATAAACTCTTTTGTGGCCTAAGTTTCATTGCTCTCATAACTTGGCAATGAAACGTATGCGAGCTGATTTATTTAAAAAAAACTAACATACATTAAATGTTAAATGTTATGGTTGGTTATGACATGCTTTATATATATGAGAACAGATGATACCTGCATTTTATTAAAAAATGTATTGATTATATTCAAAGCATGCCTAAAGTCATGGATATCATGTGAGATGATACCTGCATTTTATTAAAGAATGTATTTATTATATACAAAGCATGTTTAAAGTTATGGATATCATGTGTAGTCTAGTTAAAATGAAATGAAATGAAATTTTAATGTCGATGAGATCATTAGTTTTTTTATTTTTTTATTTAATATTTTATTATTAAAATTAATGATGAGTTGATCCAATTTTTTAAGGGTCATTGATAAGGAACTAATATTAATTTACCACTGTAAGTGTCTATAATGCTTCTAAAAACATCACATTTCAAAATAAAATGTTTTCTGATTCCACTATCCCAAAAATACATAAAATACACACCCACATCTGACACAAAACAATAACCCCAAAATATAAAAAATGCACACCCACACCTGATGCAAAACAATAACTAATTATTTAATCTAGGATTTCCTAACTTACATTTTGTTTAAACCCTCCACATGACAAAAAAAAGCCAATGGCATGGCAGCCTAGTCAACGCGGAAGGTGTGAGTTTATCTATGGTTGTGGTCAATAGCAGGTGGACCGAGCATAGCGTGCAGAAGCCAAGAGCCCATGAAAGTCGAATGGCATGCATGGTAGTTTACAAGAGATGTATTTGTTTATTTTATTTCCCCGTACCTGGTTATGGTTATAGATTGAATGCATTTGATTATTTTTTATTTTTTTGTAACATGTGAACTCATATAAAAAATATTCCCCTTTAGTTTGTGTGTATATCTATCTATATATATAAATAAATAAAGTCAGCCGCTTATTTATATATATTTACAAGTATTATAAAGTCAGTCGTGGTTATGGTTTTCAAAATGTGATGTTTTTCTCTTCTCATTTTTTTATTTAAAACAAATAACTTTTAAATAAAAAAATGATATATAAAAGAAAGGTGATATAATATAATATTACAATATTGGTTTGTTATTTTATTTACTGGATTATGGATTATGTATTTATTTATTTATTATTTATATATAAATGTAATAATATAGAATGGATGAATATAAATATAAAATTATAATATTTTATGATGTGTAATATAAAATATATGATAATATGATTTTTGCAAATATAATTTATATTAAAAAAAACATGATGTTATCTAGGGGATAGTACAAATCAAGGCTCATTAACCTAATAACAGTTAAATAAAGTATTTCTCAAAAGATAAATGTTAAGGGAGAGGTTCTTTTGTTTCTTTGTAGACAATTCTAGGCTCGGGAACTGTATCAAAACATCTAAATGAGAATTAACTTTAAATGGATTATCAATGAATTAAATCATTGTATGTGCATAACCCAATATCTTAAAGATTTCTCAAAGTGTTGATTCTGGTACTAACAACATCCAATCCTTTCACGTTTATGATAGATGAAAAAATGGATATCTAATAATTAAATATCCTTCCTCAATATTTATATTATCAAACAAAGCGAAGGCATATAGAAATATTTCTATAGCTTAACACTTATAGATTTGAGAGATGACAAAAGACAATAATTTAATGATGCAGAGGTACTAATTTAAACAAATTGTTTAATTATCTAATCTTAGTGATGATAATAACTTCACAAGGGCTATGAGGGAGGTTGAAACTCAACCTAGCCTTACCCAGTACTTTTATTTTATCTCAAATATATGAAGAATAAAAAAAATGATTACACAAATGAGACTCACATGAACACAAATGTTGTTAGAAACTGAAGTGAGAAGCCTTTGATTATCTTCAATATTTCCAAAAATACAAAATGTCTTTGGTTCTATTAAAGTATCAACCCTTCTTTATTCGAATTACAATGTATTTATAGAGTGTAATTCAAAAATATCTAGTATGTGAAAATCTTTTACAATAAAATAAAGTTTATCCAAAATGATTTGGATAATTCTAATCAATACCACTGAAAATAGAAATTTTGGCATTGTTTTAGTGGAGATTGCACACTATTTGAGTATTTAGTCTCTTACTGCACTGCCTTTAAATCTGATTTTGTTGATTCTATTGATTTTTCTCCTAATTCTTTGCCTGAATCGTGCCTCTAAATCTGTTTTTTCTTCATTCAATAAGTTCGTGGAAATTATCCCACTTATCATCATCTCGATATGAAAACTTTATTACTTTCCTGAATGTTTCATCTACTTCAGTGTATTTCTCAAATATAAGTTTGTTTACAAAGAGATGGTGACTTTCATATGAAATTAATAAATCATTTTCTAACCCTTGAATAAAAGTTTTACCACGATCATTTCCTTTTATTTAACAAACTTGGAGTTTTCTATTGCTATGTTGAAGATTCTTATGATAATTTTCCTGGTGGATCAAATGGCCATGAGAATCTCATATTAATGGAAGTCCCTTTTGCTACAAAATAGAAAACGTTTTATGAAACCTCTTGATCTGAACTTCTAGGTTATGACACTTATTTTCTAGATGTAGTATTAAATTTTTCTTCGTCAATAATTTTCTCACTTCAAGGAATGCACTAGTCCTATCTTCAATGTCTAAGTCTTCAATGTTTTCTTTCGTTTTTAATACAAAACTTTGATGATTTTTGTTGCTTCTCTAGGTTTGTTGTCCAATTTGTCTTTTATCTTAGCAATAGTTATTTTTCTTTTTATACCAGTTGCTCTTGTTCAAAAATGATTTCTATTGATGTCCAAATATCTAAAATAGTTGAATTTATGTCTATCCAAATATTCTCATTAGCTTCTTCCAGATTTTGTGCACTAACTGACTCATCCATATACTTTTTAAGCTATCTAGTGAACTTGAAATTCATTTGTACTTCTACAAGATATGCATTATCTGCTTTGAGTTTATTATCTTTTACCCTCTATAGTGATGCTTTATGTTTCTCAATTTCAATATTCCTCAGTGATAGATCTCCCATAGCTTTAGAAACTTGTTCAATTGAGTCCTGAATAGTTGACCTTATTCTGTTGTAGAAATCCATACAATTACTTGTTGCTCTTTTTCCTTCAGAAGTTTTTCCATATTTGCTTCCAATTTATAAATTTGCATGTTCTGCTCTACAATCATATGCAACATATTCTCCTTTTCCTTCTCTAATTTCTATAATTATTGAGCTTGAGGATGCTCTGTTGTAGGTAATTCCAGATGTTTTATTAATGCTTGAAAGTTTTTGTTTGCGTTTTTAATTATTTATAAGAAGCATTAACATCATCACGATCTAATCCTAATTTGATTACAATATATTCTAAGACTTTTATTCTTATATTCTTTTCTAAAGATGACATCTTTTCTAATTTAATCTAAGAATGAACATTATTTAAAGAGGCTCACCGCTTTGAAGTTGTCATGATAGAACTTGTCAAGGAAGAATAAATTGTCTCACCAATATGTTTGTGTAAATCAATCTGATCTATGGGATGAATTTGTTTTGTGCCAAAATAGAACACTGATGTTTGGTAATGTTCTGTTGTTCTTGGACTTGGGACCTTTGGGTCAAGAAATTCTAGTTGAAATTGTCATTTGTCAGGTTCCAACGTAGACAATAGTCTAGTTTGAGTAGTAGAGGTTTGCTTCCAAAATTCAGAATCGGTAGGAGTCTTCAACATTTCATTCTTCTTCTTCATTTCTTTGAACCTAGAAAAAATACGTTTTTGACCAAAAGAAGGGGAAGAAGATGGATCATGGATATTTTCCTCATTTTTTTGCAGAGAAAACATATGCTCACTTGATATCATAATTGTACTATATAGTTCTTGATTTCTGACCTTTGATGATTCTTCCTCTGCATTCATGGTCTTTCTCCTTTTGAAAACTCTATATTCTATTGATTTAAAACCTGAGCCAATAGGATACTTACTTTCACTTGGTATATTTAACTCTTTCTCTTTAATTCTTGGATTTTCTAATGATGTTTGACTAAAAATATGTTCTTCAACCTCTTAGAAAGTGTTCTCCTCCCATAACTCCTTATTGACATGTTGTTCAATTTCTAGCTTTGAGATATGAGTATAAGGAGTAGATTTTTGTTCAACTCTAATAGATGAAATTACTCCAAGAGGATCATAAGTCCAACTGAAACATGACTTAAACTTCATTTGGCTCAATGAAATTTCAACCTCCTTGTCAGTTTCTCTCGTATTTACTATGAATGGACTAATTTGTGCCGTTAATTTGAATTGGGCCTTTTTATTTCTAGAAACAAAATGAATCTCATCCATGTTTAAACTTTGTCTTATGAATTCTAGAGCAAAAATCCCCATGGGAATAAAAAATAGTAGTTTGTATGGTCATAACTCAGAACCATAAACTCTAATCTCTGTGAAATTCTTATACAAGTATCACTCTCTTATCCTTGATTGTTCACTAAGATGCAAAATCATTTTAATTTCTATTGATATCCTAGGGAAAACATCAATGCTAAGAAGACATAATGACAAATATAGGACCTGATTCACAAAATCATTGAAAGAGTAATTTTGTAAATTCCTTCTGACTAAAGAGGTTTAGTGAATAACAAACTGTGGCTTTCCCTATGAATCAAGACTTTGAAGTGGCATTTTAATCCTTTCAAATTGATGATATAAAAATAAATAAATAAATACAAGTTGATGCTTAAAATACCTTTCTGAACTAAACTTCAAAAATTGTTCATGAATGATGTCTAAAATAAACTGAGCAAAGTTGAAAAGAACAGAGGGATTTTTACTAGGTGAAAAGACTGACAAAAACCCTAAAATGACTTCATCAACCCACTCATCACTTTGGTAACCTAAAAGACAACAAGCCATATAAATTACTTGCCTTGACATTTCTGGAATGGTTGTTGAAGAATAAGGTGGATTTTTGTTGGAAAATGTAACTAGGTTCAGTCTTCATTTAATATATTTGAGTCATATTGTAATGTACTTGCCAAAAAAATAAAGAAAGAATTATTATTATTATTAGTATGACTTATTAAAGCATGGGTTTCATGCTTGGCTCATCATGTTTTAGGTGAAATTCCCCGTTGAGGACTTCTAGGATTTATTCTAAGTCAATAGAGTCATTGTACTTTTAAAGAGACCCTTCTTGGGCTTTTGAATCATGTGAAAAGGTTAAGTATTGAGTCAAATATGAATTATGTTGTCTCCACACCAATTCAACCTTAAGATGATCAAGTCGGCCTCAAAGGAGGCTATTCGACCTCACCAAAGGGCTATAAATGAAGCCATTCAAATTCCATTTGAAGCACACTCTCTCACAAGAAAGTTTGATATCTCTTGAAGCTAAAAGAAGTGAAAAATTGAAGGAGGAAGAGATGGAAGTGTGAGTTTGGTCTAGTAGAAAGAGAAAGGGAAAATTGAACCTTTGGTGCAACTATCTCTCTCTTTCATGACCTAGTTTGGAAGATCAAATTTCTCTTGTTGATTCCCTAGCCAGTTGTCGTATGATTTCATAGCCAGTTACCGTGTTGATGTCATAGTCATTTTCCGTGTGATGCTACCACCTCAAGACATTGTATTGGGCCAAGATCGAAGGTTCGTAGTGAAGATATAATTCTCTAAGGCAAGATCAAATTTATTGGGTCGGATAAAGTGTTGTTTCTAATGTTGTTGTTGCTAGGTCAAGAAGGATCATCTGCAAATAAGGAAGAACGTTGAATTGGTTTGGAGGAAATTTTATTTCAAGGTCAAGAGTGTTCGAATATCTCTGGAAAACTATTGAAGGAAGAATTACTGACTGGGTTTTCCCCTAGAGAGGGGTTTTTCCCTAGTTGTGAGCCTATATCTGGTGTCCATTATTTTTATGTGCTATTTCTTTGGTAATTTCTTGATGAAATAAAAGAAATAAGGTTTATGAAATGTAATAACAAATAAACAACATCTCAAGTAATTACTAAGAATAAGAAAATATTTATGCATGTCTGGTTTTTTAACAATTGTAACAAGGTAATTCAAAACCCTTTCACATGAAAGACCAAAAAATATTGGTTTCTACTGAAAGGTAAGTTTCTGGTATAATTCCATCAGTGACTCTACTAAAAATAGGTGAAGGTAACTTGGATAATTGATTTGCAAGGTTTGGTAAATAGATTATGGGGTTATGGAGAACAAATATTTAACAATTTTGGCTACAATTGCTCTCTAACTAGGTATATAATGATTCTGAGATTAGATAATATACTTAGGGAAATGATAAGTCTAGGGAAAAATAAATTGTGGCAACATAGATTCCCAAAATATTAGCTCATCAATGGCATATTTGAATTTCTGAAATGCCCAATTATGAAGTTCATATAGGTCGAATTCACATTTGCTTTCAATGATTTTAAAATCAGTGACTACTAGAGGGAATTCATCTAGATTAGGGATAGGAGGAATCATTGGATTTTCAATGAAGATCTTGGCTTTTCCCTTCTGGCTAGTCATTTCAAATTAAAAGAGAACAAAGGATTAAAAATACCTAGTATTCTGATGGCTAATTGAAGTGGTCGATTATGGAATTCTGGTACCTTCTGTCATTGAGCACCTGTGTAACACTGGGGAAATGAAGGAAAAGGATAGGTGAATGGAGGATAAATTGTTTATCAAATTATTTGAAATAATTGTTATAGATATCAATGCTTGGTGCATCACCAATCAAGTATTGGTACATTGGCGGGAAGAAATAAATTACTGCAACAATTAAATTGCTAACCTTATCGAACAAATGGCGAGGGTCAATTTGGTGGTTGTGGTGGCAGGAGAGAGTGGAGGGAAAGTGGTTTGTGGGAAGGGATGGGGGGGAGTGTGATAATATATGGTTTTGATGGGGGTGGGGGTTTTGCAATCCTTAAGAGATCGACATGTCATGGAAGGTAGTTTCCTAGAAACCATTTTGCAGACCCCCCATCACCTTTCATTAACTGTCGGAAGTGTGGGGCGTCCCGCAATCTTTTTTTGCATGTTGATTTGAGCGGAGATAATTCGGGGCATTGAAAGATGCTTGACAAATAACTCCATTTGTGACATTATTTTAAATAAAATTTTAACCAAGTTTATTTGTGCTAAAAACAAAATTAAATCATAAATTTTAAACATATGTCAAACTTTATTACAAAGTATGAATACAAATTATTTTTTTTGTATTGAGAATTATAAAATATAGGAATAAATTGCAGAGGTAAAAATAAGGTACAACATCGTCTCCTTTTGGGGACTTCACCCCCTTATGGAATGCAAAGAACATGTAGATCCATGTGCCTTCTCCTTGGGATATGGAGTCATTGTTGTAGAAAATCATACTTTCTTTTGAAAAATAAATAACACTAATTATTTACATTGATAATGAAAAGAACTCACTCAATACTGAATATAATGTTTCAAATATTTCCCATTGACTAGCAATGAGAAATATCGTCCCTGTAAGTTCTACAAATGAATGTATTATTTCCTTTGATTTATGTAATTTCAAAAGGTCCTAACTGGATATCATCAAAATTTCCATGCTTTAATTTCTCTTCTCTTCTTGCATCACATCTTAAAACTAAGTCTCCTTGCCCAAAATCTTTCTCTCTGACTCTTCTATTAAATAGACTCTTCATCTTGTCTTAGTACTGTAGAAGCTTGTGTTGAACTTCTTCTCTATCTTGATTGAGTTCAATGATTTGATTTATTCTTTTAGAGAAATCAACAGTTTCCTCATAAGAATCTTGCAAGAGTTTCATAATTGGAAATGCCTATTGAGTAGGGAAAATGGCTTCAGTGCCATAAACAAGTTGGAAAGGAGATTTACCTATAGAGCTCTTGGGTGAAACTCTATTTTCCCAAACTGCATACTTCAAATGACTATCCCAATTTCTTTTATGATCTACTAACACCTTCTTAATGACTTTAATCAGAATTTTGTTTGATGACACTACTAGTCCATTGCCTTGTGGATAATAAGTTGTAGAGTGATGTAATGAAATTTGATATTTTTGAAAAAACTCAAATCATTTTAATGGAACTAAAAGCTTGAGCATTAGTTGTAACTATTTGACTTAGACAACCAAATTTAGACAAAATTTCTTCTTCAATAAACTTCATGAAAATGAAATCATTTGTATTTCTCACAAGAATAGCCTCTACCCCTTCTATGAAAAAATCAGTTATTATTAGGATCCATCTATGTTGATTACTAGAAGAAAGAATTATTTCACCAATGAAATCCAGACCCCATTGTAAGAAAGGAGCTTCAACTAGTACTGGAATGAGAGGGAAGGAAGCTAATTTTTATTTACCTACCAATATTGGGAAAGGATTACAAGTTATTACTTTCTTACCAACTTGGGTAAATAGTTTAGGCCAATAAAATCATGCTTTCAATATTTTGTGCACAATTGCTTTCCAAGCATAGTGACCTCCACATAATCATTCAAGAAACTGCTCAATTACACCCTTTGTTTCACTTCCAATCAAACACAAAAAAATAATGTTTAATGGGTCCTTCTGATACAAATTTGCATTAGGTATACAATACTTCATTTCTCTAAGCTTAAGAGATCTGCATTGATTTCTGTTGAACTCAAGAGCATATTAAAAATCTCAGAAAATGTACAATATCTTTATACCATTTTTATAATAAAAACTTTTCATCAATATGCAAAGGGAGTGGAGATGGCACTGAACTAAGAGAAGGTTCTTGTGGATTCTTCTCCTCTAGAACTCCTGAAATTTGCATAATTGAATTTATGCCCAAAACATTACAATTTGATTCTGCAAGTAGATTAGCCAATCCTTGTACTTTTACTAACTTTGTTGGCCTGATATCCAAGTCAAAATATGAGCTTTTGGCTATCCACCTTCCTCTTTTCCCATTTGTATCAAGTTGAGTTAGCATTGTTTTTACCGCATTTTTTGGTACAAAAGCTAAAATTGGAGAATGAAGCACATAAATTCTAAAAGCTTTCAAAGCTTTAACTAAAGAATAAGTTTGTTTTTTAATGATAGCATACTTTAGTTTTGCATCCCTCGTAACTTTGCTAAAAAAAGTAATTGGCTTCTCATAATGATATTCATTTTTTTGTAACAAGATTGCTACTATTGAACTATTTGATGCAAAAGAAAAAATATTGAAAGACATTGAATAGCCTAGACTAGCCAGTATTGGTGCTTATGTATGTGACTTTTTGATTTGTGAAAAAGAAAATATATCTTGTGCATTCCATTTAACTTCATGATTCTTTTTAAGCATATCAATAATATCCTTTACAATCTCTGCATAATTAGGTATAAACCTTCTTAAGAAATTGATTTTCCCTAAAAATGCTTGAATTTCTTTCTTTGTTCTAGGTAAACTGATTAACTAAATAGTTGATAGTATTTTGGGATATATTGTGACTCCTTCCTTTAAAATGATATGACCAAGAATTTTTCCTTCCTTCAAGGCAAAAAATGATTTCTTGGGATTAAGAGAAATCCCAAATTTTATGCATATTTGAAAATTTTTATTCAAATGTTTTATATGATTTTCATCAGATTATGAAAATACAGTCAAATCATCAAGGTAAATTACTATGAATTTACTTACCATACCAACAAATGCCAAGTCCATGGCTCTCTGAAAGGTTGCACCAACATTTATTAGGCCAAATGGCATCTTAGCATACATGAAGGTACCCCATGGTGTTGTAAAAGTCATCTTCTCTTTGTCTTCTTCACTGACCAGTATTTGATTGTATCCAGGAAAACCATATAACATTGAAATGTTGTTAGAACCTATTATTGAAGCAACTGGTTCATCTTTGGCAGTGGGTAATTATCCTTCAATGACAACCTATTCATATTTCTAAAGTCAACACACAATTTGATTTCTCCATTCTTTTTCCTAACAGGAACCAAATTAGCTATCCATTAAGAATATATTAAAGAAACAATGCTTTTTGCATCAAGTAGTTTCTTTACTTCCTTTTGTAGTATGGGCAATAGGATTGTATTTATTCTCCTCAATTTCTGCTGAAATGTTTTGGCTCATGGTTTCAAAGGAATCTTGTGTTGAATAATAGATGTATCATAAGTCTTCAAATCTTCATACTTCCATGAAAAAACATCTTTACATTCCTTAAATAATTGAATATATTTGTTTCTAATCTCTTGTGATAGTGTTGTTGAAATTTTTCTATTTCTAACCTCTTCTTTCATACAAATATTTTAGTCTTGTACATCATCTTGCTGTAAGTTTAACACTAAAGGTTTTACAACATCATTATGATCAAACAATATTTCCATAGTCACCAACCCTTTAGGAATATGATTATTAGATAGTTGAATAATTTGATGATCGGTTATTTTCTATTTGAAATTGATTTATGAATCAACAATACTTTTTGTGATTGTTTCATTGCTTTCTTCATCAATATGTAGGCAAGAAAGTACATCAATAGCTTGCATAAAATTTTTGAATTGTTAATCATCTTCAAATACTTTCCAATGCTTTACATTATCAGTGATTGAAGTTCTATATCTAATCTCAATCTGATATTGCAACTGAAAAGATTTTGGAACTTTAAAAGTGCCTACATAAATTGCTAAGGAGTTTGCTTGCATATTATCTTCACTTGGTATAGCTTCAATGTTAAAATGATGGAACTAGTTTTCTACACAATCCCATGTTTAACTTCTGTACGCTTTTGATATAGGATTTTTTATTTTTTTCTTTTCTGACAGAGATTTCTAACTTGTCTCACTAATAATTCTGAATCACCAAATACTGACAATCTCTGAACATTCATTTTCTTAGCCAATTATAATCCTAGTATGAAAGCTTCATATTCTGCTACATTGTTTGTGACCTCAAAATATAATTTAAAAGATTGAGTGATAATTTTCTTTTTAGATAAACTTAAAACAATGCCAACTCTATATCGTTCTCTGGAAAAAGCTCCATCAAAATACATCTTTCATACATCATTCTCTAAAGACTAAGAAATATTTACACTGTCTTCAATTCTATTATTTACATTACAATCATCGTCTACAACTAAAATGAAACACCCTAAATCTTGATCCACAACATATATAGGGTGATTTATTGCTTGACTAGAATTACACATAGTGTTTATGAATCTTACTTCTGGGTAGAGCCTTAGATGTTCCCCTCCATAAACTAGGATGGTAGCATATGACATATCCATTTGTAAACTACCTCCCAATTTAGCACACCAGGATCTTGATAACAACATACCAAATTTTGGGGGAATATTTATAACTACTATATCCATCACAACACTTTTAATAGGAATTTGTGCGAAGGTTACTATTAGACCTTAATCAGTCCCAAACACTACACTTTTTTTGAATCAAATGTATATAAATCATGGTTGTGCCTTGTTAATTACAACTGAAGTTGATCCATAATAATTTTTGGCATAAGATTATGAGATGTGTCAGAGTCTAGCATGCAATTGTAGAGGAGAAAATCATGAATCTTTAAATTCAAATAGAAAGGAGGAACACTTTCATCTTGGACAATTCTAATTTTCATCCTATAAATTGATTACATCTCCTTCAACATCTACACTTGAAGTCTAGATCCACTTATATACTTTTTGTTTGTAACCAAGGTTTCTCGATGCCTCAAATAAAGGAATTAGAATTATTACTTTTTCTAGATCCTTTTCTACATTAAACACAAGAGGAATAATTTTTTTGTTGTTGATTCATTTGATTGTTAACCTTGAGACTATGAAGGAAGTGTTTCAACAATTTTATCTTGTGATAAGTCAAAGGTAACTTTCTTTATAGGTCTACTTGGACCTTGCCATGGTCTAATATCATATCTTTTATTCAATTCAACAATTAAAAATTAAAAAAAAAAGTGTCATATTTAGAAACTTCTAAGGATTCTATATTCTTCACTGAAGGTTGAACTTAATTCACAACAACAATAACATTCTCAAAAGGTTGATCCCCAAAATAGTTTATGTCATTTATCACAGGTATGACTTCTTCCACTTCCTAATTAGTTATCAACAATCGAGGTTGAATATGTTGATCATTATTTTGTCTTTCCCTTTGTAAAATTTGTGGTTGAAAGTGTATTTTATAGGTTCCAGGTGGTCTATTCACATTTTTTTGTACTTGTCTAGGTTTTTTTCCCATCCCGGACATTCTATTAGACAAATTCCTCAACATGGAAGTGATTTCATTAATTTTATGTTCTGTTTTCTTAATTTTCAAAGGTGAACCAACTTCTGCCTTAGATTTCAATTTCCTTTCTACTCTTTCTACCTTTTCTCTCAATTTACCTGATGTTTCTCTGTTAACTTCCATGTCAATTGCATCAATTTGCATGTCTTCTAAGGTTCTATATTTTCTTTATCTCAACATCAAAGAAAATCCATCATCAAATGCTTTCGAAATCTAACTTTAGTTGCAGTGACATGACGTTTACAATATGGGGGCATATTTTTATATATTTTATTAAACCTTTTGATAAAATTTGAATAAGATCCACTAGGATTCCTTTTGAGATCTCTAAATTATATCAAATAATAAACAAGGTCTTTCTTTATTCCCCGCGAGCTTATGAAGATATTGGTTAACTCTTCCCATGAGTGAATATAATTTGGTAATAATTTTCTAAACCAAATCTTAACATTTCCTTCCAATGATTGAACAAAAAGTCTCATGTAAGTATCCTTTTGTTCAATGTACATATTATCTGCAAAATCTAAAAATGAAGATAAATTATCTTTTGCAATTGGTCATGTTTCCAAATTATATTTGGGCAGATGCTTTATATAACCTTTAGGAAATAATGAATTTGATTTTCTAGTGGTAGAATTAATGTTGCATACATGGCTTCCACAGTTGGTCCCATTCCAGATTTGTTGTTGTTGTGGAATTGGTTTTCTAGGGGATAAATATTTACTGGAAGATGATTGCCCTGAAACTATATGTTTCTTTGAGAATTGAGGATGAACAATTAACTTTTGAACTTCAAGAATAAATTTCTCTTGATCTTGAAAAGCTAAAGGATTTGTATAGATTTTAAGTTCCTCTTTAGGCTTTTCAGAAGTAGAAGGATAAATATGGATAACAGAGGATATAAAATACCCAGGTTTAAGCTCAGGTAAATTTAGTTCAAACTCTTATTCTATATCATATGAATTTGAAAGGGAGATAGAGAGTGTTGGTGTCCAAGTATGAACAATTTATCCACCCCTTTCCTACATTAATTTATCAATCCGAGTGCATATTCTTTTCAAGGAAACACGCAAGGCATATGTAGGGGAAAGGTTAAAATCTATCATCAACCAAGGGTTCGCGATTACGAATCAAAGCATTGCTGAAACAGAAATAGAAACTCAATTGTAGAACTTAAAAAGGCATTCACCGTAATCTAAATAATCTGTAACAGCAATCAAGAAATAAACACAGCAATAAATAACACACACACAACAGGAAAACATGCAGCACCTGATGAGAATAGCAGGCCCAACTCTCTGATCAGGGTTGTGTTACTCGCAGTGAAAGATAGAAAAACAAAAAGGGTTGTATTTTATTAATCTGAACAATGTTGTTACAACACAATTTAGGGTCTCGCTAACCCCTCGTACAGGAATGACCTGTCTTTTATACAGTACAAAGGGGGGTAACGTCTCTCCCCAAAACCTGCAAACTATATGCCCAAAGATGTACATTATTTCAACACAGCACCAATGCTGTGAGAGAAAGAACCAAAACGATCCAAAACAGGTTGAGAACAGCTGCAAATTAGTTATGTTGTTTCATCGTGGTCGATTAGCTGTTGTGAATCACAAAACTTTTGTGATATGCCGAGGTCAACTCCTGCACTCTATAATCTGCGGTCATAACATGTTTTAGTGATTCGCATAGGCAAAATCCTCATGACTTTACTTCATTAATTAAATATTCCACAAGACCAAGAAAGCGGAATTAACTCATAGTTTTACATAGTAAACATATGTAAATGAATGCAAAAGGGATGAAAAGAGGAGTGGAAATGCAGGAAAAATATAGGTTGATTTGGTGCCCAACATCTCCCCACAACTATCCTTCTGCACGCCCTCGTTGAGTTCATCTTCTTCGCAGGTCTAGGTTGGATAGGCTGTGGGCTTCATGAAGCTGAGCGAGATCGTATTCTCCACCCGTTTCTGTTCTTGGAACCTTAAACCCTTATGAAAGAAGAACTTCCTTCCACCAATCATTTGGTACATTATATGCTGGGGTGTAGTGCTCAGCTAGCATCCAAATGATAGGGTACTGAAACCGAATTGCCATCCACTGGAGCCCACATGTTTGGATGCATGTCGTGTACTTTGGCACGCTACTGTGTGCTCCTGCAGAATTTGGCGCTCCAAACGGTTCTCTGTTCTGGAAAGATGTGGGTGATGTCATCCATATTTTCTGACAACTATCCAGGGCCTCAGCTTGAAACATGACTAATTGCTTGACACATAGATCAATGCACCACTTTTGTGTCCTCAGCATCCATTCCCTGTTTCTCACAATTTTTAAAAACGTATTGTGCTTATTGTACATAGTCACTAATCTCTTGGGTTCTCCTCTTACCATAAAAGGTTTCGTGACCTGATTTGACTCAAACATATTATAAGCCCTCTGCCAACCTATCTGATTGAAAGTGTAAGAGGTGAGGGCCCTTAAATGAATGTACCCCACATATGGGACCAGATTAAATTCTCTATCAACCTGCAGGAGATACCCATGCATGTAAAGTTCACACATCAAATATTGAGTTGGAAAATCATGGGTCCTTAATATCTGGAGGAATTTTACACCATCCTCGATGTCGTGACTAATTTCTTTCTTGATGATATCCAAATAGAAAAAGAGAAAACATTCATGCAAAAATAAAGAATAACTGGAAGCAGGAGGGCGACATGCCATCACCTCTTGTGCTAAATTGAACCTGTGTTCTTTATCGGCCTTCAATTTTGTAACTTGTCCTTTTAGCTGCTCCACCTTGAATCACCGCTTTGCATAACTCAATCGCATTATATCTATGCGCTCCACATATTCGAAGTTAACCATGGATGCTCGTTCCTGTGCTCTCTTAACTTCTTTCTGGTATCGCACTGTGGTGGACTTCCAGGTTTGTATTTCAGCTGTCCAGTAATACTTGCAGTCTTCAAATAACCGCTCAATAGAGTGTGTTTGAGTGGTGACAGAAGTTGTTTCCACTTCATCCACCTGTGTATCTACTTCGGCCAGTGTGGCTTTAGGCTTCTTAGCCCACTGCTTATATTTCTTCACTTGCTTCTTCAACTGGTGTACCTGCCTTCTCAGTCTCTTGACCTCTATTTGAAGCCACATTATTTCCCTAAATTGCAGTTGATATTTCTGCTTATCAAGTAGCCTCTGTTGCTCACAGAATTCTATCCATTCCTGTTTAACCACCACCTCATCTAGTATTGCAATTAATTCTGCAGGTGGTTGCTTACTCGAGGGGGTATCCAAAGGTTTAATTAACGAGGCTATTGTGTGTGGTCCCTCTTCCTCGAGAGCAACTGCTTCCTTATTGACCCCTACCTCGATCCGCTGTGAAGCTGTCTCGATAGGTGGTGGACTCACTAGATGGATATCCATTGATGTCTCAGTCAACAATTTCCCTCCCAGTTCCCTTGTTTCAGAAACACCTATTTCTTCCTCTCTCCTAGGTTCGTGGGAA
The DNA here is from genome assembly GCA_031772625.1 of Pinus tabuliformis. Lineage (NCBI taxonomy): Eukaryota > Viridiplantae > Streptophyta > Pinopsida > Pinales > Pinaceae > Pinus > Pinus tabuliformis. Next base: position 489,673,597 of record CM062818.1, read on the forward strand.
GGGTCCCTCTGGAAGTCTTTGGCTAACATGCCTGTGGTAATTGGTCCCTTGATCGACCCATCAAACTTTAAAATTGGTGGAATGGAAACATCCTCCTCTACAGGTTGGGAAGACCGAGACACCCTCGCCCCTCTAGGAATGGAAAAGTAAGAGGAGAATTGAAAGAATTTTCCTACTTGATCTATCTTGGCCCTGCTATGTCCTCGAGCTCTTTCCCTCTATCTACAACACCTCTACTTTGGGTTGGGACCCCTGTTTGTGCAGTCCCCCATTCCGAGGTTGACGGTAGTTCTTTGGGAACAGCGTCGGCCTTAGCATCTAATTCCTTTGCAATCTCCAAGACCAGATGGGTTGATGGTGGCTCTTATGTAGCACCATCCCTCGTATCCAACAATTCTTGAGTAGACGATGCTGGCATTGTTTCTTCCAGCAAGACATTGATAAAAATGGATTCTTGCATTATTATATCAACTCCATTCATTTTACCTATAGTCTCTCCTTCTGTTGACCCCACAATTCTTTCAGCTTCGGGCCTTCTCGGAATGGTTCATCTGCCTCCATTGGTTCCACGGTTGAGGGTGGTTCTTGTGGGTCACCCCCGGCCGCAACATCAACAAATTTTTCCACCTCAACCTGCTGTGGTACCTCTTCCCTTGTTACAGTGCTGCCGATTTGTTCCACTGGCTCAGAAATTGAGGTTGTTTCTTGTGGGATAGCCTTGGTCGTGGTGCTAGTGGCCCTTTCCATATCGGCTCCTTGCTGTAGCATTTCTTCTTCCATCAGTTTTGTGGTTGAGTTTGATTCCTGTGGAGCAGCCTTGACTACCCTTTCTAGTTCAAACTCCCTATTTTGTTCCAGCTCCTCCGGTCCATCTCCATTTCTTCTAGTTCTTCTTGGTCTACATATTCATCCTCTACCTCAGGCTCTTCCTCCATCACTTCCGGCTCTTCTTCTATAGCGGCTATAGTAGCTGCTATCTCCTCTTCCGTGGAATCCCAGAATGTTTCCCACGGGATTTGAAACCAATCGATTGCATGCATGAATAACAACCAAACCAGCCCATGTTTGGTAATGACTGCTACAACTTGTTGTGAATGCTGAGTAGATTGTGCCATCAACAGGAGACTTTTTAACAAGAAGAAAGGCATATTCAATGAGAAAGCTTCTGACTGTGGGAACCGGAGGTGAGCCAACATTCTGAAATGATATTTAAACATAGTGGTGTACCTTGCCTTGCAGGTTATGTATCTCACTACAAAACCTACTACCTCATCCCATGTGTGTGGTAGTGAATTCCGGTCATACCCTCGGCCTTTTCGAATGACATTCTCTCCAGCTTGCAAAAATGATTCAGGAAACTCTGGGAGGGAGGCTCTTCATGAAAACCATCTTTGCCCCTGCTGGGGTAGCCCGCTGACCTCTACAATGGCTTCCTCTATAACAAGGATTTCTATCCCTTAGACCCAAGAGCTCCCTTCCTCTAGATTGAGAGAAAATTCAATCACAATTGCTTCATCAAACCCTTGCAACCTATCAAGATAGACATTGCATCCTGCATTTTCAAACACTTGCCATACTTCTTGATTATTTTGGACCATTGTCATATCCTTCGGCTCATGGCGCATTGCCAACCCACCCATCACTGTAGAAACGGGATCAACACAATGGATATAGTCGGCTGGTGGGGAGAGAGTAACAGTAATCCAAATTGATAATGGAAATGATAGCAGCATGGTGGCCACAGGGTAAAAGAATGATAAAAATGGTTGGTACATCTCGAAAAACACAACGAATGATGATGGGTTATGGTAGTACAATTGAATGATTATGGTAATTGAATGCAACGTACTAGGGGAGTGACCGGTAAGGTTTTTGGCATACACTTTCAAATTCCAATGCATCGGAATCATGATTACAAAATCAAAATATCATTAGATTTTATAATGATGTAGTATAAATACGATTCTTAGGTACGTCGTCGTTTATTTGTGACGGGACCCCCCCAACTTAAATGTGGCTATCTGCGACACGTGCTAGTCTCTTTTTGGAATATTTTAATTAAATCTGTAAGAGTCAATGAAGGCATTCCTAGTGACCTACCTAGCGGTGGAGTAACAGTAAAAATGATTGGTGGAGTAACAACAATGGCAGAGTAACAGCAGCGGTGGAGTAACAGCATGGCGGAGTAACAACACGGCGGAGTAACAGCACGGCGGAGTAATAGCATGGCCAAGTAATAGTAGCAACAGAGTAACAACAGCGATGGACTAACAACAGTGGCAGAGTAACAGCATTGACAGAGTAACAACACGGCGAAGTAACAGCACCGACGGAGTAACATCAGTGGTGGAGTAACAACAGTGGCAGAGTAACAGCACCGGCAGAGTAACAACATGGTGGATTAACAACACCGACGGAGTAATAGCAGTGGTGGAGCAATAGCACCAGCAGAGTAACAGCACGGCAAAGTAACAGCACCGACGGAGTAACAACACGACGGAGTAACAGCACTGGCGGAGTAACGACAACGGTGGAGTAACAGCACCGCCGGAGTAACAACACTGGTGGAGTAACAACACCAGTGGAGTAACAGCATGACGGAGTAATAGCACGGCAAAATAACAGCACCGACAGAGTAACAACAATGGCGGAGTAACAGCAATGGTGGAGTAACAACACTGGCAGAGTAACAGAAATGATGGAGTAACAACACCGGCAGTTACTAGGAAAATTTCTCCATTTCTCCTTATCATAATTCGATTCTTATTCCTACAAAAGACAAACAAGTAAGTAGTAACAACATATTATTATTATTATTATTATTATTTTAGAAGGCAGAAAGAGTATTCTCTGCACCAACAACCATCAAACCAGATGTATCAGAAATATGTTTGATGAAGGCATCCTTAGAAGTTATACGGTGATATAACTTTAGACGATGTCCATTCACTAGGAAGGAAGTATGATTTTCATCTATTGTAACCAATCTGACTGTTCCATTGTCAAATACAAAATCCACTTCATAGGGTCCCATCCAACGAGTGCAAAACTTTCCTTTAAAATTGTGGAACCAAGAGTCATAGTGCAATGCCTAATCTCCTATATGAAACACCTTGCTCTTAATAAATTTATCACGCGATTTCATTCTCTGTTGTTGGATAGTAGTAGTTTTCTAGATAGCTACTGAATGGATATTGTCCAACTCATTGAGTTGTTCCAGCCAACGTTTCTTGGCCTCTGACAAGTCTAACCCCACTTCCAAAGCCATTCTAAGTGTATTGATCTCGAACTGTACTGGAAACAAGGGGGATTTCCCATAAACTAACTCAAATGGTGAAAACCTAGTTGTATTTCACCATGTCATCCTATACACCCAAAGAGCTTCTGGAAGTTTCTGTGACCAATCCCTATGATGACTTGCTACAATTTTTGTCAAGATATTTTCCAATACCTTGTTTGTACTTTCTACCTATCCATTCACTTGGGGATGGTAAGGAGTTGTCACTCTGTGTTTAACCCCGTATTTCTACATAAGCCTTCCTATCATGTGGGATGTGAATTATGCTCCTCCATCTGAAATAATTTCTCTTGGGGTTCCATATCAGGCAAAAATCTCTTCAAAAAGGAAATTTGCAACCACCTATTGTGTTACTTCCACAACAGCTCTGGCTTCTACCCACTTAGTCACATAATCAGTGCAGACCAGGTGTAGTGACCAATCCAGGGGTCTAGATTAAACTAAATTTAATGTCAACCAACGTAAGTAAACTTAGAGGCACGTGTCTAAAATTTATAGACCTAAAAGGATCTCATCTACCTAGATAAGTGTCTACTATGACAGGCTACAACACTCTTTTACAAGAGATTGGAATATGTTTCCTTTCACAATTTAAACACCTATATCCTCTAATTTAATTAGTTGTTCTAAAATAGAGTGTTACTAGTCTGAGTCTTCAATCCTCTTACAAGGATATAGTTCACAAAAAGTCTTTTCAGCTAACACACTAAGCATTCATGAAAACCAAAAACTCTTTTAAGCATACTAAAACTCAAACTCATGAAAAAAGAGTCCATAGAGATACTTTGAAATTCACTGTTCAATTAAACCTTTTACAAGATCTTGTTCAATAATTTAGCAATTGAATTTTCAAGCTATCACCATGAATCATACAATAACACTCGCAAGAACTTCTAATCAAATTAATTAATTCACAAGCAAAGAAATGGCATCAAACGCTATTCATATTTGAAGTCTAAATGCTATGAAAATGAAATGAAAGTATACCAGTCCCCACGCCGTCCACACGTTGATGGTACACTTAGAAAACTTCATATGATGAAACCGTTAACACATAAAACACTGGAATGATGAAACACTGCCTGTGATTAAAGTCTGGAAATCAATTACATGCAAGAACAGAGTTCTGGAAATACGCAGTCTTAAGCCTGCTCAAAATCTATTATCCTTCGTTTACTAACATTCCTTAAGGTTTACAATCGAATTTACATACATTATCACGCAGATGTTTCTGATTTTATAGTTAAAAAGGCGATTTTTGTTTTTTTTTCTAATCTTAACTTATTTCTAAAACAAAACGAAATCAGTTTAGGTAACTTTGGCTTTTTGCTGCTTTTATGACCAAAAAGGTTGGGTTTGACCAGCATTGACCATGTATCCAAAAGCTCCAGATGCAATGCTGAATAGATCTTTCACCATGTATGTATATCCGTGATCACGTCCCTATCCTCTGTTTTGATTTTCTTGCCATGCCACGTGTCACAACATAAACCAATTACAGGAAGTCATGACATCCTATAATTTTGTTGAAAATTTCCAATTTTTAACATAAAAATCCATAAATTAAATTTAATGTAAAATAACAATTATAATGCTTCATTAATCAATTTCAATGGACCATGAGGGGTTTATGGGAGAAAATGATAGATAAATGATGGCTTTTAGAAGAAAAGAATGGCAATAAAATAGTACCAACATCTCCCCCAAACTCAATGATTTAGCATGTCCTCATGTTAATCCTGATGTGCTCCCTTTATATTCTGTTCCTGCTTGTGCCTCTGTCGCTTGTAGCAATACATCTATACTCTTATGAACTTGGGCATTCTTTTGAACTTGGAACTCATGTTTCAGATTCTTATATTTTTCTTTGAGAGCTTTTTTCTGAGTGTACCATTTTGTCGCCCATTTGCACGTTTCAGTTTGATCAGTCTTAAGTTCTTTGATTTGCTTCTTTAGTTTCTCATTTTTTTGCCGAATCTTCTTGCTCTGAGCTCTCAACATTTCATTTTCCTTCTTTATGACCTTCTCCAACATGTTTGCTTCCATCAATTCCTCTTTTAGCTCTTCAATTTGTTTCTCTAACCTTCTCTGTTTCTTGTTTGTAGGTACTGGCTCTTTCCTTTCTTCCTTGTTACTCTCGATTTCCATTTCTGCTTCCTGTTCTGGCTGTGAATTAGTATTGCTTTCAATGTTCATTGGTGCATTTGCATTTGACTCTGGTTGATCATCTTGTGTTTGGTTCTTTTGTATTCTCCTTGACCTTCTCGTATAAGTAGTGAAGATTTTGTCTTGTTCAATTTTCTTGGCAGTTTCTTGCCTCATCCTTCTTGTCCTTACACCACTGCTGGGTTGAGGAAAATTTCTTGACTTACGCTCAGGGATTTCTTCATCAATATCAAGCATAAACTCTGTGCGTTCTTGCTGTTGTTCCTGTTCATCTTCTTTAATTTGATTGGCAATTAAAAATTCTTTCCATGTTTTTCCTCTCCTCTGCAACTCAAATTCAATTAGAGTTTTGATCAACCCAAAATGACACAACCTCTTATCTTCATTACCTTTTCGTTTCTGAATGGTCTTCGACATTTTAGTCAAACTCTGTAAGAGGAAGTAGGGAAAACTGATGGTGCGTTGACCTTTTCAGTGCAACAGAAGTTTGATGTGATACCTTCACATGTAGCAAATTTTTGAATAATGTATACCATTTCATCCCAAGGGTGAATTAGCCAACTTCTGGGAACACCCTTTTTCCAATTGACAGAGGAAACCCTTGACCTAGACATAAACTTAGTCCATGATTTCTCCCTAAATTGTTTGGTTTTGAAATACTTTTCCCCTTTTGGACTGATTCATAAATGTTTGTGCTATGGTATCCTCTGAAATTCTAAAAGAGAAGTTTCCTATTAATGCTTTCTCGCCATTGAATGTGAATGCAAACTACTTTGTCACTTCTTCATTGTTTCCATTGAATTTCTCTAGAAAAGATAACCAGTTTTTTTCCCTTAAAATCATGACACGGTCATCATGATATATTGAACTATCAAATGTTTCAGGTTCTGCTCTATTGGTCATTTAAAAAAATCTCTGTTCTAACCCTTTTGTTTATGCTTAACAATTCAATCAAGGTTTTTTCAATGTGTTACCTCTTTTCCTGCGTTCCACTTAGCCGACCTGGTAACACCCTCGATTCTCAAGGTTTCCTTCTTTAATTGCTTGGGCGGCAGTAGAAACTTGTGGTAAGCCTATTTTCTATGCTCTCCCTTTGTAGCCCCTGTTGTCTTGGCACTCTTTGAAAACTCAGAGTTTGAACACTCACATGGTAACGCACTTTATGAGCTGAGAGTTTTATAAAGTGAAAACTTAACAGCCAACCTTCACCCAATTGCTATAATGATAATGCAGAGTTGAAGGCGCATTCACATCATAAAGATAGAGGAGCGGTACTGATTTGCATAGGTACAATCATGAGAACACCATATACATATAAAGAGTGTTGTAGTGATGATAACGGATATATGTTTCATGAGCTGACTTGGGTCAAAAGACTATTTTATAACTCCCACATTCAAAATGAACGAAATCATTTAACACTTGTCTTGCCAATAATTTACCACTTGTCTTTCCAATGGAACGACTTATCCACTACGTGTTGGTACTTGGCCGATTGAAAAATGATGGATCAATGACAAGGTTTGAAGAGTGGTGTAGGAAAAGGTTTGAAAATCGTAGTAGGAATATGGCAATAGGCTAAAGTGTGATGGGAAATGATAGCAGAGTGATAGCAGAGTTGAGTAGTTAGGAATGTTACAAGGGTGATGGGTATAGGGGGTTTTTGAAATTGATAACAAGCAATCATTATCATCATTTTTAACACTAAAATAATTCAAGAATTTTAAATGTTAAAAATAAAAATTTCACCAATACATTACACTTGTTGATTGACAATGGCTGATTTGGTGTGCACAGGTAGGACTGATCTTCACTGTCCAAATATGTTTGGTCTTCACTGTCCAAAATAGGTCCCTTTGAAATGAAATTGAATATAACAGGTCCCTTTAAAATCTGAAGAACTCTGAAGAACTATGTTTGTTCAGCTTCTTTTATCCTTGTTGTTGATGTAGCCTTGTTGATAAGAAACCTTTGAAAACTTTGTTGAAGTAGCCTGATGTATCTTGAATGTAGTCTTTAATAGGTCCCTTTGATTAGAACAAAAAAACAAAAACAACTCTTTTATTGTAATACTGAAGTACTGAAACAAATTCCTTGAAGATATAAAAATGAGGAGATGAGATAGGGAAAACAAAATGTTGATTCTTGCTGATTCTTCTCCCCCACTAATGCTTTGATTTGTCCTCAAGTCATTATTGAATGGATGAAAAATAGGAAACAAGTAGAACAAGGAATTCTTACCAGCCAAATGATTGGTTTTCTAGTAAGAATTCTGGGTTAGAGTGTGCCAGAGTCTGGTTTTCACATCTAAACCGTTATTGTTTTTTTTTTTTTTTATATTTATATATATTTTTTTTATTTTTTATGTGTTTTTTTATTTTTATTTTTTATTTTTAAATGAAGTTGAATGAACTAAGGTAGAGATATCACAGCTGAAGGCTGCAATATCTCAACCTCCCTTTGTTGAGATACAGTGTGAATAAAATCCTCCTTGCTGATGGGCTTATGATAGAGTTTCAACCGATGGCCATTGACAAGAAAGGTGTTGCCTTCTCCATCAATGGTAGTAATATTGATTGATCCATTTTCATATACTTGAACTACTTCATATGGGCCCATCCAATGTGTGGTAAATTTGGCTTTATGATCTCTGAATTTAGAGTCAAAGAGTAAAGCCCAGTCTCCTTTGAACTGTTTCCTTTTAATGTGTGCATCATGCCACTGCTTCCTTTGTTTCTGCATTAGGATTGCTGTCTCTTCTGCTTGCTGCCTCATTTCATCTAACTAGTTCAATTGCCGAATTCTCTCTTTTTGTGCTTCATTCAGATCAATTCCTAAATCTGCAGCCATCTTATAAGTATGAATTTGAAATTCAATAGGAAGCAGTACCTCTTTTCCATACAACTGATATGGTGTAAATCCTGTAGTGTTTTTCCACGTGATTCTGTAAGCCCAGAGTGCATATTTGAGCTTCTCTTCCCAATTCTTTCTGTTCATTGCTACGGTCTTAGTGATAATTCCTTCCAATGTTTTATTGGTAGATTCCACCTAGCCATTGGCCTGTGGATGGTAAGGTGTAGTTTTCCTGTGCTTGATTTTATATTTTCTGTGATGTCTTTGACCAGCTTTAAAGTAAACTGAGTACCTTGATCCATCACTATCTCCCTTGGTACTCCATACCTTACAAAAATTTCTTCAAAAAGGAAGTTTACCACTGTTTGTTCAGTTGCCTGGACTAGTGCTTTGGCTTCAGCCCATTTTGTCACGTAATCAGTACATACTAGGATGTACTTTTTACCTTTTGAAGTTGGATTGATGGGTCCTATAAAATCTAGAGCCCATTTTTCAAATGGCTCTAAATGTACTTGAGGCTGAAGTGGCATTTCATCTGTAGCTGTTGGTCTGCCCATTCTTTGACAGCTATCACAACTTTTCACATACTTCTTGGAATCCTTAAAAATAGATGGCCAATAGTATCCAAGACTGAGAATCTTGAATGCTGTTCTTTTGGCTGCAAAATGCCCACCACACGGTTCATCATGGCAAGATTTTAAAATATCAATTATTTCATCATTTCTTACACATCGTCTAATAATCATATCATAACTGGTGTAAAATAAATCTCCATTAACCCATGAATATCTAGCACTTTGTTTGATCAACCTCTTCTTTTCCTTTGGAGTAAAATATGGAGGTGTTTTTCCTGTTGACAAATAGTTGGCTAAGTCAGCATACCAAGGATTCACTATTGAAATTGCAAATAAATTTTCATCTGGAAAAGAATCTTCAACCGGAACAACCTCACCTGAATTTTGCAGTCTAGAAAGAAAATCTACCACCTAATTCTCCTTACCTGGTCTATCTAGTACTGTAATATTAAATTCCTGTAATAATAACAGCTATCTGGTAACTCTACCATTAGTGATTGGTTTATTCATTAAATACTTAATGGCAAAGTGATCAGTATGTACAAAAACCTCATAACCAGTGATGTAATGTTGGAATTTATTCACAGCATGTATGATGGCAAGCATTTCTTTTTCAGTGACTGTGTAGTTTAATTCTGTAGGTGTTAGATTTTTGCTAATGAAATAGATGGCATAATTGAAAGACTCTTCTTTTTGGCCTAATGAGGCACCTACTACAGTATCAGATGCATCTGTAAAGATGTGAAATGGTAGGGTCCAGTTAGGGCCTTTTAAGACTGGTGTGGTTGATAACTTTTCTTTGAGTGTTTCAAAAGCTTGCTGACAATTCTCATTCCAGTTGAAAGGTGTATCTTTTGCTAGAAGCTTAAACAGAGGTGAAGCTATTTTACTAAAATGTTCAATAAACCTTCTGTAATAGCTTGCATACCCAAGAAAACTTCTTACCTCTTTTTGAGTCTTCGGAATTGGCAAATTGACAATGATCTGGATTTTTGATGGATCAACTTTAATGCCTTGAGAAGAAATATAGTGACCTAATACTATCCCTTCATTTAACATCATAAAACACTTTTCATTGCTCAGGGACAGATTAGCTTCAATACATCTCTTCAAAACTTTTTCAAGATTTTCTAATGAATGCTCGAATGAATTACCATACATTGAAAAATTGTCCATATAAACTTCAACACATTCATGAACTAAATCAGCAAAAATAGCTAATACAGCTCTCTGAAATGTAGCTGGAGCATTGCAAAGTCCAAATGGTAAAACATTATAGGCATAAGTGCCCCAGGGACAAGTAAAATTGGTTTTGTCCTAGTCCTCTAAGGCTATCATGATTTGGTTATAGCCACTGAAACCGTCAAGAAAAGAGAATGATGATTTCCCAGCTAATGTATCTAGCACTTGGTCAATAAATGGTAGTGGGAAATAATCTTTAAGGGTTGCTTTGTTCAATTGTCTGTAATCAACACAAATTATCCACTTGCCATTTTTCTTGGGCACTACTACCAATGGGGATACCCACTGACTGTCAAAGATTGGATAATTAAATTGACTTTCAATAGTTTTTGTAATTCATCTCTAACAATATCCTGAAGTATGGGATTCATTCTTCTCTACGGTTGCCTCACTGGTTTGATATTACTATCCATGTAAATATGGTGAGTACATGTTTCAAGGTGAATTCCATGCATATCGGTGTAATCCCAAGAAAATGCTTTCTGATATTTTCTCAATAATTGAATCAATTTTTCCTCCTGAGATGAGTCTAGGTGAGTGCTAATATTCAAAGTTTTTCCTGGACTAATCTCTATGGTCTTGCTCTGTGTGTTTGTGATAGATTGAATGGGAAAAATGTTCTGAAATGTTGTTTGCAAAGAATGAACGGTACATGTTTCCTGAAAATTCTGTGCCAAAAGTTCATATGTAGCATGGTATTGGTCATTTCTTAATTCTTTAGGAATATCAGGTTGAGAAAGGAACAATTCTACCAAATCATCATTATTATGTTCTTGAAAATCATAGATTTGATTGATGCTGAAAACAGATTGAACTTCTTCCTTATCATTGTATTTATCATCAAGCCATAAATTGTGTGCTACTACTGGTGATTGTGCTGATGGGTAAAGAGTGAGTTGTTTCCTTTCAGTTCCTCATGAGATAATCATATTACCCGATCTACATCCTATGAATGCATCAGCAGTTGCTAACCATGGTCTACCAAGGATGATGGGGTGTCCTCCTAAATTAGATTTTGGCTGAAGAACTAAAAAGTCCATTGGATACTCCCAAGAGTCCAATGAAACAATTATGTCCTCCAAAATCCCTTCAGGAATCACTTTAGACCTATCAGCTAGTTCTAGAACAATTGTTGTGTGCTGCAAGTTTGTGAGCTGCAATGTCTTCATTGTTTCAAGAGTCATCACATTTATTGCGGCCCCAAGGTCAATTAAGGTGTTTGGAATATGTATGTTGTTAATGATTGTAGTGACTCTGGGAATACCAGGATCAACATACTTTTCCATTGAAATGGTGTTTGTCATAAGGCCAGCTAAATGTCCAATAACATGAATAGTTTGTGGATCAATTCTTTTCCTAGTAGGCTTCTTGAGGCACAGTTCTTTGATTGCTTTAGTATATATGGGAATGTCTTTTAGGGCTTGCAATAGTGGAATTTTTATATATACATTCTTTAGCTCATCGAAAACATCAAACTGTGGTATAGACATGGGAAGTTTTGCTTAGACCAATCGTTCTGGAAAAGGTGGTGGATGCAACGGTTGCATTTGTTTATTTTTGATGTCATCATTTTGTTTCTTTTGAGTTGGAGTTTCATTTTCTTCTTGTTTTTTAGCTATTGGAGGTTCTTTTTGAAGTACCTTACCGGACCTCAAATTGATATTTTGTAAAGGTAATGTGGGATATGATGGTCCTCATGTACATCGTAAGCGGGTCTCTTTGCTCTGTTATTTGGATTTGGTACAGGCTGAGCAGGAATCTGAGTGGGTCTAGGAGGTTCTTGGTTAGATGGGAGTTGTAAGTGAGGTGGATTTATTGGTGGAGGAGCAGGCAATGCTTGTTGAGTGTTTTGGGGTTGATAAACAACTTGTTGCTGAGGATATTGTTGATATGTTTGAGGATATTGCGAATGTGGCTGATGATACTGTTGATATGGCTGAGAATACTGTTGGTATGGTTGAGGATATGGTTGATATTGTTGAGAGTACTGCTGAAATGGTCTCCATTGTTGCTGTGGGTAATTTTGGTGTTGCCATGGCATGGGCACATTCCAAGAATTCTGAGCATACATCTGATCTTGTGTAGGAAATTGCAAATTTTGGTTTGGAAACATACCTGGAGGGGGAGGTCTAGGTTGCCATGGTCTCTTAGCGCCCATGAAATACACATTCTCCATATCTGTGTTAGCTACTTCCACATTACAATTCTGCAAAATCTTGACTTTAGAGCAATGAAATATATCATGATTTTCAGTGCAAAAAGCGCAAACTTGAATGTTTTCTAATGGGCAGTATTTCAAGGCATGTTTCTTCTAGCATTTTGGACAAAAGACAGCCATTAATTGATCTTCCTCTTCTTGTCTTTTCTTGGCTTTCAGAGTGTCAATTTGAGTTCCTAAGGTACTTAATAGATCTGTTTTGAATTCTTCTAACAGGTTTCCTATTTCAGCCCTTGTGACACTTGCTGAAGCAGGTTTTGTGGCTTTAGATGATAGAGCTCTTTCTCAATATCTAGCTTTGATCCTTGAATACTTTTCACATAAATCAGCAACTTCTTCAAAAGGTAAAGTGGAAATATCACCTTTGCCCATCAAATTAAGATCATCTAAGTATTCCTCTTGAATTCCCTTCAAAAATATTGTTCGAATCAGATCAAGAGACATGGTCCTATGTTTTGATTTTTGCAAATTGTAAACAAATCGTTCCAAATACTCCTCTAAATTTTCATCCTCTTGTTGATTCATCCTAAAGATATCATCTTTAGAATCTTTCGATCTGCAATAAGGATGGTATTTCTTTAGGAATATTCTTCTCATGCCATCCCAATCAGTTATTGCATGTTCACCAAGTCCCATGAACCATCTTAATGCTGATGCTTTTAATGTTGCTGGGAAGAGTCTAAGCCTATGGGCATCATCCGTGTAACCATATGTTCGACATACTATGTCAAATTCAAACAAGAATGAATCTGGATCTTCTGAAGCCATGCCATAAAAGTTTGGTAACATAGATGGAGGTATGTTTTTCATTTTTATTTCCTCATCTTCTCCTAGTCCTTGAATAGGAAATTTAAAGGTTGACTCTTCCTCCTCTCTTCAACCTTGATTTTGTGGTCCTCTTGCTAATCCATCTCCTTCCTCAGCCATTTTGATAGATTCCTCTGTTGATTTAATTCCTTGTTCAGTGTCACTTGTTTCAAAGAGAAGTTTTTCTAGTGATTTTTCTCGTTCTTGAAATTTTTCAAAATCAGTAGCTTCAAGGAGAGATTGTTATGCTATTTTCTCTTTTTATAGAGGATTCAAGGAGATGTTTCTTCTATGATTCGTGTGCCAATAGAATTTGTCTCTCAATGAGTGTGAGTCTTTGCCCTGATTTTTGTTTATCCTCTAATTTTTGTATGGTGACATTCTTAGCTAGTGTTGTGTGTTCAATTTTTCCTAAATGGTCTGCTCATGGTGGCAGGTTAGTTTTGGGATGGGGGGTTTTTATGAATCTACCTTTATCATCTCTAGATCTAGACATAAGTAAAACATGACTTCTAAAATGATAAATTAAAATTAAATCTATGTTTTTGTTTGTTTTTGTTTTTTTTTTTTGTTTTTTTTCTGTTTTTTAGAAATCCTCTAGCTGCGCCTCCCCGGCAACGGCGCCAAAATGTAGTGATCAATCCAGGGGTCTAGATTAGACTAAATTTAATGTCAACCAAGGTGAGTAAACTTAGAGGCACATGTCTAAAATTTATAGACCTAAAAGGATCTCATCTACCTAGATAAGTGTCTACTGTGATAGGCTACAACACTCTTTTACAAGAGATTGGAATATGTTTCCTTTCACAATTTAAACACCTATATCCTCTAATTTAATTAGCTATTCTAAAACAGAGTGTTACTAGTCTGAGTTTCAATCCTCTTACAAGGATATAGTTCACAAAAACTCTTTCCAGCTAACACACTGAGCATTCATGAAAACCAAAAACTCTTTTAAGCATACTAAAACTCAAACTCATGAAAACAGAGTCCATAGAGATACTTTGAAATTCACTATTCAATTAAACCTTTTAAAAGATCTTGTTCAATAATTTAGCAATTGAAATTTCAAGCTATCACCATGAATCATACAATAACACTCGCAAGAACTTCTAATCGAATTAATTAATTCACAAGCAAAGAAATGGCATCAAACACTATTCAGATCTAAAGTCTAAATGCTATGAAAATGAAATGAAAGTATACCAGTCCACACGTTGATGGTACACTGAGAAAACTTCAGATGATGAAACCGCTAACACATAAAATACTAGAATGATGAAACGCTACCTGTGATTAAAGTCTGGAAATCAATTACATGCAAGAACAAAGTTCTGGAAATACGCAGTCTTAAGCATGCTCAAAATCTATTATCCTTCGTTCACTAACATTCCTTAAGGTTTACAATCGAATGTACATACATTATCACGCAGATGTTTCTGCTTTTACAGTCAAAAAGGTGAATTTTTTTTTTTTTTCTAATCTTAACTGATTTCTAAAACAAAACGAAATTAGTTTAGGTAACTTTGGCTTTTTGTTGCTTTTATGACCAAAAAGGTTGGGTTTGACTAGCATTGACCATGTATCCAGGAGCTCCAGATGCGATGCTGAATAGATCTTTCACCATGTATGTACATCCGTGATCACATCCCTATCCTCTGTTTTGATTTTCCTGCCATGCCACGTGTCACAACATAAACCAATTACAGGAAGTCATGACATCCCGTAATTTTGTTGAAAATTTCCAATTTTTAACATAAAAATCCATAAATTAAATTTAATGTAAAATAACAATTATAATGCTTCATTAATCAATTTCAATGGACCATGAGGGTTTTATGGGAGAAAATGATAGATAAATGATGGATTTTTAGAAGAAAAGAATGGCAATAAAATAGTACCAACACCAGGATGTAAACCTTCTAGAGAGAAGGTGGGTTGAAAGGCCCAATGAAATCGATGGCCCACTTCTCAAAAGGTTCAAGGACTATCTGGGGTTGTAATGGCATTTCATCTAATTTCCCAGGTTGTCACATTCATTGACAGTTGTCACATCTTCAGACATACTCTCGAGCATCACGAAAGATAGAAGGCCAGTAGTATCCCATTTGTAGCACCTTGTGGCCTGTTCTTTTATCTGCAAAATGCCCTCCACAAGGTCCATCATAGGCCACCCTCAATATCTCATGGATATCATCCTTTGCTACATAGCATTGAATCTGTTGATCAACCCCCGTATTAAAGAGGTACCCTGCCATCCATGAATATCGGGTGCTATGATGAATAATTTTCCATTGATCCTTATACGACAAATGACGAGGTACCTTCCCTGTAGCAAGATAGTTAGCAATATCTACATACCATGGAGTGTTAGTGGAAATTACAAAAAGATATTCATCTAGAAAGCTATCTTCGATAGGTGTACCTTCGACATTACTTTCTAACCTAGACAGAAAATTAGCAACCACGTTGTCCTTCCCTAGTTTTTCTACTATAGTAATATCAAATTCTTGAAGTAGAAAAATCTATCTTGTAATACGGCTAGGAGTAATGGGTTTCTTCATCAGATACCTGGTGGCTGCGTGATCAGTATGTACAAAGGTGGGGTACCTAGTAATATAGTTCCAAAACTTGTTGATGGCATAGATGACAATAAGGAATTATTTTTCAGTCGCTGTGTAGTTTAATTCGGCAGGAGCCAAATTCTTACTAACATAGTAAACTGCATATGGTACCTTATCCACTTGTTGTCCCAAAACTACCCCAACTACTGTCTGGGAAGCATCGGCATGAATATGGAATGGTAATGCCCAGTCTGGCTCTCTAAGGATTGGAGCGCTATAGACCAATTCCTTGATCTTCACAAAGGCTGCATCACAGTCATCTGTCCACACAAAATCTGCATCTTTTGTCAATAATTGAAAAAGTGGATGTGATACTTTAGCAAAATTTTCTATAAAACGCCTGTAATAACCAACACAACCAATAAATTTTTGTACCTGTATGGGTGTTTTGGGTACCGGAAAATGTAGTATTACCTTTATCTTAGCTAGGTCCATCTGGATTCCTGCAGCCGAGAGTAAGTGTCCCAGGACTATTCCTTCCTTCATCATCATATGACATTTTTCTATACTTAAAGAGACATGCACCTGTTTGCATCTCTCAAGGACTTTCTCTAGATTCCTCAGCCCCTCTTCGAATGAATCCCCATATGGAGTGAAATCATCCATATATATCTCGACACTGTCATCCACCAGATCAGAGAAAATCCCTAAAATTTCCCTTTGGAATGTTGTAGGCGCATTACAGAGACCAAATGGGAGGACTCAGTATGTGAACGTTCCCCAAGGACATGTGAATGTGGTCTTATCCTGATCTTTAGGAGATATCTGGATTTGGTTGTACCCACTAAATCCATCCAGGAAGGAGAAAAACATCTTCCTAGCCAATGTATCCAAGACTTGGTTAATGAATGGTAACGGAAAATGGTCTTTCTGTGTTGCCTTATTTAATTCCTTATAATCCATGCATATCCACCATTTGCCATTTTTCTTAGGGACCATTACCAATGGGGAGACCCATTGGCTGTTTAAAATGGGGTAGATAAATCCCACGTCCAACAGCTTTTGAAGCTCTTCCTTAACAATGTTTTTCAGAGCAGGGTTCATTCTCCTATGGTGCTGCCTCACAGGGCGGTAATCCTCCTTAATGTATATATGATGGGTACATAGATTAGCGGGAATCCCTTTCATATCTGAGTAGTTCCAGGCGAAGGCTTCTTTGTGTTTCCAAAGAACATCCAAGAGTTGTTTCTTCTAGGACTTTGACAGATCTGGATTGATATTTAGGGTTTTTCTTGGTTCTATTTCCACGGAAATACTCTCATGGGAAGCAGTTGTAGGTAGCTCATCAAATCCACGAACTATTCCAACACTCTCCTGCTTCTCACAGCTCAAGATAGACTCTAAGATTTGCTGATTTAAATCTGAAATAGAATAAGGATCACTAATAAAAGTAGTAATTGTGTCATCTTCCATTTCTGTTTTTAGCCAGAGGGCCTATCCAATAGTAAGAACTGGTCTTAATTCCTCGTTTTCTGATTCGGACTCTTTCTTGGGTAAATATTTCTTGTGACCCATTGGTTTTGCTGACGATTTAGGTTCTGTGGGAGGATATAATACTAAATTACTAGTGTTTTGCCCAATTGAAATGATCATATGTCTAGACCGACACCCAATATAAGCGTCTGCGGCTGCCAACCATGGTCTTCCCAGAATCAGGGGATGGCCTCCAGCTGGAGACTGCGTTTGGAGTACTAGGAAGTCCACAGGGTAGTGCCATGAATCAACCAAAATTGTGATATCTTCTAACTTCCCTACTGGTTTCACTGTAGATCGATCTATCAACTCTAGCACTGTAGGTGTATGTTTCAAGTTATGAAGACCTAATGCATGCATAGTTTCAATAGTGATGACATTTATGGAGGCACCCAAATCTACCAGCACATTTGGAATTTCTACCCCATTAATTTGTATGGTTAAAATTGGGTTCTCGGGATCCTGATACTTTACATGCATGAACCTTCCCATTATAAAATCTGATCTCTTCCCCATGACATGAATGGTGAGCAGGTCTCTCGATTTCTTTTTAGGCTTCTCAGCACAATATTCCCTAAGAGTTTTTGTGTATATAGGTACATCCCTCATAGCTTGTAGCATGGGAATCTTAACAAACAAATTTTGCAGCTCTCCTAACAAATCAAACTTAGATTGAGGGGCTTGTTTACTCAAAGCCAAACTTTCTGGATAGGGTGGTTTAGTTTGGTGTTTTTGAGTAACTAGCAGTTGAGGAGGTGTATGATTTTTGTTGACTTGGTTCAATTCTTCTTCAACCATTTCTGGTTCGTTTTCCTCACTATCAATTTGTTCAATGATAACTGGTAAGGGTTGAGCATCCACTGTCCACCCAAATTGTAAATTCTTCTCATAAAACTCTGCGGTAGAGATGTTGTATGAAGGTAGGTTGAGGGTGTCAGCTTACTGAGCCCCTTTATTTTTAGGATTTGGATTGTGTTGGATGGGATGTTGGGGACAAACAGGATGATTACCAAGAGGCACATTAGAGGGTAACTGAAGTTTTTGTTGTGGCATTAACTAGGGAAACTGCCTAAGAGGAGAAGTTCCCCACCAGTTCGGCGCCCACGAGGAACTCGAACTAGCTTGAGGAGCCCACTGCTGCCAAGGTGGAAACTAGTATTGGGGCCACATGGGTGGATAAGACATGGACTGAGGACCCATATTAAAATTACTAAAATATTGAGATGGATCTGGAAACATACCTTGATTTCCTATTGATGGTCGAGCTTGCCATGGATTTTTGGGTCCCATAAAGTACAACTGCTCCATCTCTTCACCTATCACTTGAAACACTGATTTTAGTCCTAACAAGGAGGGGCATGAACTTGTTGCATGATTTAACTCATAAATCGCACATTCCTCTACTGAATTCAATGGGCATTCCCTTTCTAAATGCTTCTTTCTACACTTTGGGCAACATATCGCCATAGTCCTTTCCAATTCTAGTTGTTTTTGTTTCACTTGTAGTGTGTCCATCTGTGCAGATAGGGTACTCAGGATATTAGTCCTCAAATTATCCAACAGGTTTCCAAATTCTGCTTTTGTGACACCTCCACCAGATACTTTCATTGATTGAATCCCTTTTTATTCCTTGCAACTCCCCTTGAGCA
This sequence comes from Pinus tabuliformis, assembly GCA_031772625.1. Taxonomy (NCBI): domain Eukaryota; kingdom Viridiplantae; phylum Streptophyta; class Pinopsida; order Pinales; family Pinaceae; genus Pinus; species Pinus tabuliformis. The sequence goes on from CM062818.1 coordinate 489,692,502, forward strand.
CTGGATGCACAATTCACAGATGGTGTTAAAGTTCTCCTTTGATATATCCCCCATTCCGACTATGTTTAAAAATTCCAAAGAGTCCTCTCGAAAGGACCGGAGAAGGATAATTTTCAAATTATCCTTATCCAGGTCAGAGTGACCTGATCTCTGCAATGTGTATTTAATGCATTCCACATAGTCTTCCATATTTCCATCCTCCTTTTGTGTAAACTTGAAGAGTTCTTCCTTAATGTCCCCTGATTTATAGTAGTCCTAGTACTTCTCCAAGAAAGCAGTTCTCATCTCCTCCCATGTGGTGATAGACCGTCCCCCAAGACCCATAAACCACTGCAAGGCTATCCCTTTTAGCATAGTAGGGAAGATTTTCAATTTCCGAGCATCCGTTATATAATCATATCCTCAACACACAATGTCAAATTCAAACAAAAATGTGTCAGGGTCTTCAGAAGTAATCCCACTGAAATTGGGTAAAGCTGTTAAAGGAATGGGCTTTGTTGGTGTGCCAGTCCCAAGATCCCCAATTCAGAAGTCAATAGTAGAGGTTGTAGGTGCCATGAATATCCTCCAATACTCATTGGGGATTTTGATAAGCTCTACAAGAAGGGTTCTTATCTCTGGGGTTTGAGTTGTCTTAACAGCACTCCCTCTATCCTTTGGTGATAGAAGTGTCTCTCCAATTTCTTCCTCCCCTCAATAGTGGCTTGACCCTTCAGATCTCCTCTCTGCAAATTCTTCTTCCCTACTGGGATGGACCGTTTCCTCGAATGTTTTACTTGCAACTTCTTCTTCTTCTATGAGCAACGATACCCCTTTATCAAGTGTACTGCTGCTTGTCTCTCCGGCTGCTAGAAGGGCCTGTTGTATCGAATCAGCAGGGGGTGATGTGGATAGCACTGGTTGATCTATAGATTGTCCCCTAGATATTGTCCATGCACCTGGCCTCACAGCTACATGGGAAGATGCCTCCGATTCAACTTTTGTGATGATTTGTTGGATATAAGTATTCCTTCCCAAATCCTGTCCTGCCTTCCGTGGGGCTCTCCCTCTACCCCTTTTATTTGGCTCTCTGTTCATACAAGTTGGTGTGATGAAGGAAGTTCTTCTTTTAGGGGCGTTTAAGGTTCGAGGAATAGAAACGACCAGGGAATACGATCTCACCCAGCTTCATGTAGTCCACAGCCTATCCAACCCAGACCTGCGGAGATGACGAACTGCTTGAGGGCATGCAAACAGCTAGTTGGGGGAAGATGTTGGGCACCAAATCACAGTGCCAAAGACCTAGAGTAGGGCATCAAAAGGCCATTCCCTCCCCACGAAGAGAGATCATGTTGAAAAGAAAACAGCTAACAGAAAATAGAACAGGAACCTAAGGTTCAAGGCCTGGAGTAGGGTGTCAAAGGACTCCTCCCTCCCCAGGACAAGAAACCAAACAAGAAAAATAACACACACGCAAGAAAACCTAACACTTCAAGACCTGAAGTAGGGTGTCAAACAACCCCTCACTTCACAAGGCGAGAGATCGGGTTTCTCAAAACCAAAACAACACAAATGCTATAAAATTCTAAGCTCAGGCGCTGGAGCAGGGTGCCAAAGGACTCCTCCCTCCCAAGACATGAGATCAGCCCTAATAAAGCAGGAAAAAAATAAAATCATAAAACAAAAGAAATACCTACACTCAGGACCTAGAGAAGAGTGAGAAAACTCGTTTCCTCCCCAAGATGAGAGATTGACCCTCTAGTTGATACAGATCATGTCTTGCACCTTGTTAGCCTCCTCGTCAATGGCGCCAAAATGTTGGTGCCCAGGTATGAACAATTTATCCACTCCTTTCCTACATTAATTTATTAATCCCAGTGCATATTCTTTCAAGGCAAAACGCAAGGTATATGTAGGGGCAAGGTTACAATCTATCATTGACCAAGGGTTCGCAATTACCAATAAAAGCATTGCTGAAATAGAAATAGAAACTCAACTACAGAACTTAAAAAGGCATTCATAGTAATCTAAAGAATCTGTAACAGAAATCAAGAAATAAACATAGTAATAAATAACACACACACAACAGGAAAACATGTAGCACTTGATCATAAGAGCGGGCCTAGCTCTCCGATCAGGGATGCATTACTCATAGTGAAAGATAGAACAACAAAAAGGGTTGTATTTTTTAATCTGAACAATGTTGTTACAATACAATTCAGGGTCTCGCTAACCCCTCATGCAGGAATGACCTGTCTTTTATATAGTACAAAGGGGAGTAACATCTCTCCCCAAAACCTGGAAACTATATGCCTAAAGATATACATTAGTTCAACACAACACCAGCGCCGAGAGAGCAAGAAATGAAATGATCCAAAACAGGTTGAGAATAGCTGGAAATCAGTTATGTTGTTTCATCGTGGTCGATTAGCTGCTGTGAATCGTGGAACTGCTGCGATATGCCGTGAGGTCAACACCTGCGCTCCAGAATTTGCGGTCATAACATGTTTTAGTGGTTTGCATAGGAAAAACCCTCCTGACTTCATTAATTAAATATTCCAATAGACAAATAAAGGGGAATTACGTCATAGTTTTACATAGTAAACATATGTAAATGAATGCAAAAGGGATGAAAAGAGGAGTGGAAATGCAAGAAAAATATAGGCTGATTTGGTGCCCAAAAAAGAGCTCAAAGGATTCAATTTGATGAAATAACAAGGTAGATTGCAGATCTAATCCCTTAGAAAGAAGTTCTAAGACTTTAGATGGTAAATCAAATAAATCAATAGGGATAAGAATTGATCCATATTGATCAAGCTATGAAATGATTTCAAATGGGAGAGAAGAAAAAGTAGAATCTTCAAGTCTATGTCTAAGGGAAGAAACTCGCACAAGTATCTATGGATCTGATAATGGAGTAAAAGGTTGAGGATCAGAAAGAAATATAGTATGTCTACGTGAAGCCATATTTAATTTATGAAATTGTTAGGTGAAGAATTTTAGCCTGATAGCCTCTTATTCATTATTAAGAGGTAAGCCTTATCCTTGTCCCAAGGAAATGAACTTCAAACTTCATTCGCCGGCAACGATGCCTATCTGATGTTGTTCCTTTGTAGGTAATTCTAGGCTTGGGAAGTGTGCCAAAGCATCTAAATGAGGATTAACTTTAAATTGATGATCAATGAATCAACTCATTATACATACATAACCCAGTATATTAAAGATTTCTCAAAGTTTTTATTCCAGTACAAACAACATGCAATCCTTTCAAGTTTATGATAGATGAAAAAAATGATATCTGATAATTAAATATCCTTCCTGAATATTTATATTATCGAACAAAGCAGAGGCATATAAAAATATTTCTATAGCTTAACACTTATACATTTTAGAGATGACAAAAGGCAAAATTTAATATGCAGATGTAATAATTTAAACAAATAGTTTAATTAGCTAATCTCGATGATGATAATAACTTGTAGGGGCTATCAAGGAGCTAACTCAACTTAACCTTACCCATGTTTTCTATTTTACCTCAAATATATGAAGAATAACAAAAATGATTACACAAAGGAAAATCACATGAACACAAATGTTGTTAGAAACTGAAGGTAGAAGCCTCTGATTATCTTCAATATTTCCAAAAATACAAAATGTATCTAGTTCTATCATAATATCAACCCTTCTTACTTTGAATTACAATGTATTTATAGAGTGTAATTGAAAAATATCTATCTATTACAATCTTTTACAATAAAATAAAGTTTATGCAAAATGATTTGGATAATTCTAATCAATATAACTCAAAATGGAAATTTTGGCATTGTTTTAGTGGAATTTGCACACTATTCAAGTATTTAGTCTCTAATTGCTACCTTTAAATATGATTTAGTTGATTTTTCCCCAACTGCTTTGTCCAAACCCTACCTCTAAATCTCCTTTATCTTCATTCAATAATTTTGTGGAACTTATCCCACTTATCATGATATGCATATGAAAACTTTATTACTTTCCTAAATGTTTCATCTAGTTCAGTGTATTTTTCAAATGTAGGCTTGTTTACAAAGAGATGTTGAATTTCATATGAAATGAATAAATCATTTATTAATCCTTGGGATTTTTTTTTGCCACCAACATTTCCTATTACTTTAGCAAACTTGGAGTTGTCTATTTCTATGTCATGAGGCTTCTTCTACTAATTTTCCTTTTGGATCAACTAGTTGTGAAAATCTCTTACTGATGGAAGTCATTTTTCCTTCTAAATGGAAAACGTTTATGAAACCTCTTGATTTGAACTTCTAGGTTATGCCACTTGTTTTCTAGTTTTAGCATTATATTTATCTTTTTCAATACTTTTCTGAATTCAAGAATTGCATCAGTCGTGTATTCAATGTCCATTTATTAGATTTCTTCTTTTGTTTTTGAATACAAAACTTTCATGATTTTTGTTCCTTCTCAGGGATTTTTTCCCAGTTCATTTTTGATCTCACTAATAGTTTCTTTTGCTTTTTGTACCAACTTCTCCTATTCAAAAATGATTTCTATTAATGTCCAAATATCTAAAATAGTTGAATTTATGTGTACCCAAATCTTATCTTTAGCTTCCACTAGATTCTGTGCACTAACTAACTCATCCATATACTTTTCAAGTTGTCTATTGAGCTTGAAATTTTTTTATACTTTGAAAAGATATGTATTATATGTTATTAGTTTGTTATCTTCTTCCCTTTGTAGTGATTCTTTAATTTTATCAATTTCAATATTCCTCAATGACAGATCTCCCATAACTTTGGATAGTTCTTCAATTGAGTCTTGGTTGGTTGACCCTGTTTCTGCTATAGAAATCCCTACAATTACTTGCTTCTCTTTTTCCTTCAGAATATTTTCCATGTTTTATTCCATTTTCTAAATTTGTATGTTATTCTCTACAATCATACACAACATATTGTCCTTTATATTCTATAATTTCCCTACTTCTTGACTTAAGGATGCTCTGTTGTAGGCAATTTTAGTTGTTTTCTTAATGCTTGAATGTTTGTGAATCTGTTTTTGATTATTTCTTGAGAACCATTGACCTCATTAGGATCTAATCCTAATTTGATTACAAGATCTTCTAAAGATTTTTTATTGTATCCTTTGCTAAAGATGATATCTTTTCTAATTTAAGTTGAGAATGAACATTATTTAAATAGGCCATGGAAAAACTTGTCAAGGGAGAATAAGTCATTTCACTAATCAATTTGTGTAGATTAGTCTAATCTGTGGCATGAATATGTTTTATGTCAAAAGACAACATTAATTTTTTGTAATATTCTGATGTTCCTGGACTTGGGGCCTTTGAATAAAGAAATGCCTATTGAAATTGTCCTCTATCAGGGTCCAATGTAGACAATAGTCTAGTTTAAGTAGTAGAGGTTTTCTTTCGAAATTCAGAATAGGTAGTAGTATTTAACATTTCATTATTCTTATTCATTTCTTTGAACCTAGAAAAAACAATTTTTAGGCTAGAAGAAGGGGAAGTAGATGGATCAAGAATTTTTGCCTATAGCTTTTTGCAGAGAAAACACAGGCTCGTTGGATATCATAATTGTAGTAGATACTTCTTGATTTCTGACCTCTGATGATTCTTCCTCTATATTCATGGTCTTTCTCCTTTTGAAAACTCTAAATTCCACTAATTTAGAACCTGAACTAGTAGGATACATACTTTCACTTGGTCACCTTAGCTCTTTCTCTTTAAGTCTTGACTTTTCTAAAGCTACTTGACTAGAAATTTGTTCTTCAATCTCATGCAAAGTGTTATCCTCCCATACCTCCTACTTTTCATGTTCAATTTTTGGCACTAATATATGAGTATAAAGAGTATATTTTAGTTCAACTTTGATAGATGAAATCACTCTAAGAGGATCATAAGTCAAACTGAAACTTAACTTAAACTTCATTTGGCTTAATCAAATTTCAACCTCCTTGTCATCTTCTCTGGAAGTTACTATGAATGGACCAATTTGTGCCCTTAATTTGAGTTGGGCCTTTTTCTTTCTATAAAAAAATGAATCTTATCCATTTTTAAAATCTATCTTATGAATTCTAAAGAAAAAATTCTCATGGGTAGAAAAATTGGCAGTTTGTATGGTCGCAACTCAAAATAATAAATCATTAATCTCTATGAAATTAAGATATAATTACCAATCTCCTATCCTTGATTATACACCTAGATGAAAAGTACTTTCAATTTCTATTGATATCATAGGCACAACATCACTTCTAAGAAGACATAATAACAAATATAGGAATTGATTCACAAAATTATTGAAAGAGTAATTTTCTGAATTCCTTCTGACTAAAGAGGTCCAGTGAATAATACACTATGGATTTCCCTGTGAGTCAATATTTTGTATAAATACACCAATACATATTAATTCCTAAAATACCTTTTTGCACTAAACTTCAAAAAATGTTCTTAGACAATGTCTGAAATAAACTAAGAAAAGTTGAAAAGAATAGAGGGATTTTTACTAGTTGAAAAGACCGACAAAAACCTTAAAATAACTTCATCAACCCACTCATCACTTTGTAACCTAAAATATAACAAGCCATAGAAATTACTTATCTTGACATTTATGGAAAGGTTGTTGAAGAATAACTTGGATTGTGATAAGGTAATTTAGAACCCTCTTGCATGAAATACTGAAAAATACTGGCTCGCTGCTAAGACGTAAGTTTTTAGTATGATTCCATCAGTGAATCTACTAAAAATGGGTCAAGGGAAATTCGAGAATTGATCTATAGGTCTTGGAAAATAGATTCAGGGGTTTCGGAGAACAAATATTCACCATTTATGCATACAATTTCTCTCTGACTAGGTGTATAATGATTCTCGGAACAGGTAATACACTCAGGGAAATGATAAGTCTGGGGGAAAAGAAATTGTGGTAACATAAATTCCCAATTTCATCATTGACATCTTTGAATTTCCTAAATTCATAATTATGGATTTCATATAGGTCGAATTCACATTTTGTTTCAATGATTTTAAAATTGGTGTCTACCAGAGGGAATTCATGAAGATTAGGGATAGGAGGAAGCATAGGGTTTTCAATAGAGATATTGGCCTTTCCATTTTGGTTAGTCATTTCAAATTAAAAGAGAATAAATGATACCTAGTAATCTACTAGCTAATTGAAGTCACGGGAGCTTCATTCAATGAACCTCTAACATATCACGTGAATTCGTGGCATACTATAAACAATACCCCTAATTTGACTACATAATGGAAAAAAACTCTAGAAATCATTTATTTAACTCCTTACCAATATGAACCCAATACACCTTCCCAATTTAAAAAACCCCTACTTTCACTAGACATTGTAGAAAACCATCTTTTCATTAACATTTTTTATACCGCTTTATATTTTTTTCATTAACTTTGAGCTCTATTTTCTATGTATGGAAATATAAAAACCCATTACACCTTATTATATGTTGAATATATTATGTCATTTATTCCTCAATATATATCCCCTAATATGAATGCATGTGGTATGGTATTTCTCTCCCGGTGAAACCCCCATGATTGAAGCATTCAATTCTATAATTTTGATACATTTTTTCACTAAGCACCTGTGTAACACTGGAGAAATGAAGGAAAAATATAGGTGAATGGAGGATAAATGATTTATCAGATGATTTGAAATAATAGTTATATATATTAACGCTTGGTGCATCACCAATCAAGTAGAAGGACGTTGGTGAGAAGAAATAAATGACTACAACAGTTAAATTGATAAACTTATCTGATAAATGGCAGGGGTCAATTTGGTGTTTTTGGTGGTAGAAGTGCTAAATTGGCATAAATGCTAGTGTCGAGCGAGAGAGGAGGGAAAGAAATTTGCAAGGGGGCTGTGGTGGTATGTGGTTTTGATGATGGAGGGTCCCGCGGTCCTAGAGCTCGACACATGGTTTCCACAAAACCATTTTGTGCCTCACCCCCCCCCCCCCCCCCCCCCCTTTTTGTTAACTATTGAGAGTGCGGGGGGGTCCCGCTATTATTTGTTGCGCATTGATTTGAAAGATTCTCCACAGATATTCCATTGGTGACATTATTTTAAATAACATTTAAACCAATTTTATTTACTCTGAAAACTAAATTAAAGCGAAAATTTTAAACATATGCCGAACTTTATTACAAAGTGCAAATAAATATTGAATTTTTTTTAGTTTGAGTACTATATTATTTAGGAATAGATTGCATAGGTAAAATAAGTTACAACAGGCTCATAAAATTGACAAGATAGTTTTCAATCCAGAGGTGAAAAAGTTCTTTAACATACTTAACATTGATCCTTAACATTGTTCAATTTTAGAAAATTCACTTTCTATTGAACATATCTATAATATTTCCAATGTTGGAAAAAAAAAATTAGAAAACTTGTGTAGATAAATTATCTTATGATGAGTTAATTGGTTTCTTTGTTCACAAGTTCATTTTAAGAATAGGTCTCAGTAGGAATAAATTTATTAATTTTATATTTCAAATGGTTGTTAAATGAATTCTCCTATAAATCATTGGGATTTTATCTCCTCGTCTTTATGGCTTACAAGTACATGCAATTTTGTCCTCTTGTTCATAACTTGGTCTTTGCACCATTTTGTTATGTACTAGTTAAGTCTGAGATGCATATGAGGTTCTTGAGTACAAGAGGTTGTATTACTCTATGAAAGCCTAATATTATCAAATATAGTCATGGAACAATAATAAGGGGTCACATATTTCGATTATTCCATAGATGAGATAGGAGGTGGGGAGGATGACTGTGGTACCTTATGATCACAGGTGGTCAAAGGAAGAATGAAAAATTCTAGCAATCTATTAAGAGCCACTAGTAGGATAAAATCATTACCAAAGAGATGAAAGAGTTATGGCATGTCTAGGTAGTGAAAGTGATAAGTGTGACCATATTTAGTAAATGTTTAAGAATTAGTATGAGAGTCATACTAGGTGAAACATTAAAATTTCTAAGGTATACCTATAATAGCTGACACAATCGATAGGGGTCACATTGTTAGAAATTTTCCTTGGAAATGGAGGCCAATAGTAAATGTGACAATACATTTCTAATACACAAAATAATCGTGAACTTTTATTTTCCCATCCAAGATGTAACGAGTGAGGATGAGGAGTGACTATAAGAGGTAGTGTTTTAGAAATGGTAGTTGAAACGAAATTATTTAACTATCAATGTCCATAGTCAATTGAATGGCATGATCATTAAGTTGGAATTTGTGAGTAAAGATGATATATGTGTTGAAAAATGGTCACCATGATTAAGAAGAACTAGTTGAGGGTAAGGTTCAATGGGATTCTTAACATTGATCACTTTCTTGAAAGGGGTAGAATATGTAGTAGTGGATTGTGGTTCAATGGGATTCTAAACATTAATCACTAAAACTTGAGAGGGGTGGAATATGTGGTAGGTGATTGTGGTTCAAAAAAAATTACTTTAGCAAAGATTTAGAATTGAAGTGAATGATAGTTGACCGCATTGTGAGAGGGCATGTTATGATAATTACAATGTTATATAGGTTATAGGAGGAGAAGACAAAGGAAGAGGTGGGGTTGCTAGAGTGGGAGAAAGCTGAGATGGAAGATTAAAAGCAAAAAGGTGATTACTCATCTTCTCTTTAGTAGCAAGAGGATTTTGAAAAGAAAAAGAAAGAGATGTACTATGTATCAACTTCACTTCAAGACATATAGAACGTAATAAAATAGAGTTATATTTCATAATAATTACCTATTTGGGTTTCAAAATGGGTAGGTGAACCTAGAATTTGTAGAAGACCCTAATGCTTTATTTCACCATCCATCTAGAAATTATAGTAGTTGAAGCCATTTTACCCAAAAACCATTATTATACCTAGCAAAATAGAGACACCCACAATGTTTTGTGAAAAAAGCATTCCAATTAGTTATGGCACATGAAGTATGGGTAATCACCTATTTGACACAAAGAGACTCTTATTCAACCATTGTTTGTTGAACATTATTTTAGAGGCTAGGAACTTATGAACTTTTTTGTTGTGAGATGCCTATTTTTAACCTATCCCAAACCCTATTATTACCTTCATGAAATCTTATTTCATTAACAACAAAGTGATATTATGTTAAATCAATTTATTTAAATGGTTTTGTTAATGCAGTATCTCATGGAAAAATTTCCTCCTTTGTATAGCCTTCCTCATCCAGATAAGACCCTCCTTTCCCTTGTAAAAAATTAATTTGGTCAAGGAAAAAAATACTTTTTATTATGAAAAGCCACATGTACAGAAAGGTTCAGGTCAACCTAAAGGACAATTTTTTCTCCAAGAAAGCATATAAATACAAGACAAGTTAACCTCATTTAGACACCACATCTCACACATCTTCTTCTTCTATTGGAGTTTTGTACAAGTCTAAAATTCCAGGTCTTCTTTCACATGTGCGAGTAGGGGAGAGAAAATTTCAAGAGGGCCAAAATCTGTCTTTGATTGCAGTTTGACTAACATTGACTTTTTGGTTTTGGGCATACGTTAACATGGTTTGACTTACGATTTGGATCTATTTTTGGAGGTTGCATTCTTTGGCACAAAGATCAAGGTTTTCTTAGTACTTTGACTTCTATTGACTGCAAACTTTGACCACAAGTTTTACTACAGTTTCTCTCTCCTTTGATCGAGTAGTTTTGGGGTTGTTTTGACTTGACTTTGACTAGCAAAGGAGGCTAAATATTTTGACCTTTGACCAAGATAATTTGGAGGTTGTTTGATTGTTGATTTATGGACTTGTTAGGGCATATTTGACTATTGTTGACTTTCACCATATTTGAGTTTTGGGCTCATCTCTTAGATTTTGGATATTGGTTTATTGGAAAGTCAAAGTTGTTGACCTTTGACTCCTAGTTGATTGGATCATTGTGATCTCTCTAATGAACATTTAATGAAAATCTAATAAGAAGAAGAATTTGAAAGGGTTCCCCCCTTGTGGGATTTTTCCCTAGTCTTTGACCAAATTTAGTGTCTCTTGTTGTTTCTCTTAATTGTCTTCTACTATACATTACATTTAATATTCTATCCACAATTTCTATTTATCATTAGAAGACTAAAGTTGATTTCTAATTGAAGGAAAGATTGGGCTAAAGTGATTATAATACCATAGAACATTGGAAAATTAATAGGTTACAAGGTAAATTTTGATTTTATGTCCAAAATCTACGTTTTAATGCATTATTTGGATTGATCATTATTACAAGGGTTTTCTAATGAGATTTATGCAGATCATGTAACCCTCAAAGGGTATTGCAACCAAAATCCAACTTTGGCATATGTGTGCAACTTCTAATTATAAAGAAACACATGGATTTTCTAGAATATGGCATCGAGATGCTTTTCTGCCTAAGGGAGTAGATCTTTAGTCAACGTCAAGCACTTGATTTTCCCATTTAGCAGTCAACTTTAGTTGATGGGGTTGAGATTGGGATTCCTTTCTTTTGGACTTTTTAGCTGGATTGCACCTATTCCTTCTTAGTTTGGATGCTCTGGTTATCTCCCTAATTTTATATCTAGAGATACCATTAAATATGTCAATTATTTTTTGAAAATAGGGTTCGAATATGGCATGTATTGAAATTATTATGTATTCTATTTTGTATAAAAACTAGACTTTGACCCTAAGGCAAGTTAGTGAATAAAATAATAGGTTTTATATTGTTCCATATTTGTATCTCTGCTTAATAGTATGGCCACTAGGTTGATCTCTATTGTATTGTATCTATGAAAGTTGTGGTTTTATTAATACAGGCTTGATGATGCTCAAGTTTCATCTATTGTGTTAAATCATAATGTTATCTAGTTCATTTTCAAAAGGAAGCACTAATGGTGGCCTAATCCCACCAACCCAATGCATCATCCCTTTCATTACTATGTGATTTAATGCAAGTGTGTTGTGTAGTTTGAATCTTGTAGGTATACCCTAATTTTGTAAGTAGATCTATTTATTCCTTGAGCAGATCATGTGGATTAATCATTGATGTGTGGATTCCTTATATATAAATAGCCTTTTTTTCATTGAAATCAGTAGATCGATTGTTGTATATCTATCTCTCTCTCTCTCTCTCTCTCTCTCTCTCTCTCTCTCTCTCTCTCTCTCTCTCTCTCTCTCTCTCTCTCTCTCTCTCTATATATATATATAGATATATATATAATGTATTGTTTCATATCTAACACATGGTTTTTTGCCTAGTGTTTGACACTTGATCTTTTATATTTATTTATCTTGTGGAGTATTGGCTTTATGAATATATTATTTATGTGATTGAATGCAAATTTTAGGTCGATATTTATTTCATTTGTTATGCATCTATATTCATAGAAAGTAGATTTGTTTTATATTTGAAGGTTAGCACGATTGGGTTTTAGACATATTGCTTTTTTGGATGTTTTTTTAATCTCTACTAATTGTGCTCTCCAAATATTGATTCAGAGACTTACTCTTTCCAAAATATCACTCATCATTTTTTACTTGTTGGACCACTTCATGTGTCACATGTATGCATTCAATTGATAAAGACTATGTGTTGGTTATAAAGTGTGAGATTGATTGACTTCGGGATCTAAGTTTGAGCAATAGTTGTGCTATATTTCCTTTTACTGAGTGAGTGATATATGTTATGTCTTTTGACCACTAACATCCAAATTTAAACATTATTTACAATCCTTTGAAGTAGGGATTGGTTTTATAGTTACATAACTCATATTTGATTTTTTCTAAGTTGCATTTAAATCATGTGATGAATAGATAGAAATCTTGTGGCCTGAGGGAATTTAAGCTTGATTCCAATGAAATCTCTTCAACTATGTATGATTCGAAGCACTAAATAGTTGGTAGATGTGATATTGTATAATTCCTTGACTTTCTTTTACTTATATTGCTTTGAACCCATAGTGAATTGACCATCGAAGGACACTCTTGAGCTTTGTAAACATTTGAGATCTGTTGAGAAAAGTATTAGCATTCGTGTCAAGTCAAGTGAGCACGTGAAAATACGTTTAGCAGGATTTTGTTGATGATTATTACTAATGAGATGTAACCTAACTTTGAAGGAATTATTTTTTAAGGTAAATTGTTCAAAAGAACATGCAAAGTGTTTTGTTGGAAATCCCTCTTAGAGACCTTTACAACGGTATATGGAACATTGTCAAACTCCTAATGAATAATGAGAAAACATTTTTTGAAGTGAAGAAATGTTTGGTTGGAAGAGAAGCATTGAAGATGTTTAGACTCATTGGGATATCTGGACTCATCATTATATTTGGACTCATTGAGACATCCAAAATGTTGAGAAAATTTGGGACATCCATAATTTTGAATAAATATGAGATAGATGGAAACATCGAGACATATCTGGCAAGTGTGAAAGAGATTTGTGTCAAGGTTCCAAAGGAGCAAAATTCCATGTAAAAGTAGGTACTCAAGGAATCTGTCTATTTGAGGGTTAAACAAGGTAGCATTCTATCAAAACACACAGATATAGTTCAAGTTTAGTACTAGATGTTTCAAGGTTCCAATATTCATGGTTTTGTGAGGAGGAAGAGATATCTAGGTATCTCGGCATCTGAGGTTAGACAGAGAAACCACTTTAAGAATTGACCAGGATCAACATATAAATTAAACGTATTCAAGTCACAATTTCATTTTTTTCATGGTTTGTTAATTTTTTTTTTTATATCCAGACCTTTTAGGCATAATTAAGAAAAACACAAGATCACCAAATTTCCCCAAGCCATTGATGACATGGAATCCACATGACAAATATGACTAGTGGAAGAATGTGATTAGTTGATGTAATGACTTGGTTACTATTTCTGGTAGTTGATGTGGTAGTATTTGGTCGCAAGAAGTGTATCCAAGTATATGAGCCTCTGGCATGTACCAGGTTTTCCATTTTCTAAAAATAGTTGGATGTTATATTTCCTTAGAAGCACATAGATAGTGGACCTCAACTGACTTCGAAGTATAGGTAAGAAGACATCTGACACCAAGTGGCGATGACATGGAAGGAAGCTAACATGGCACACTGTCAGTGTGACATGTGGTAGGTTTTTTATTGATTTCCCTTGTGTGAAATCTAACAAGAATGAGATCATATTTGTTGAAGACATTCTTTAAAGATAAAATGTAGGAATTTTTCTTCTAGTAGGAAAGTTTTTGGATATTTTCCATGAACTAGATCTCTTTCTCCTACTAGTGAGCTTCGATTTCTAGTGTAGAATAATGTTGTTGTCTAAACCCCTACACATATAGTGTAGTGGCTTCAAATTGATGTTCCTAGATTGACAATTGATGTTGAGTATATATTGTTGGCACTAAATTCACCTAACATTTTGGTGTCATTGTCAGGGAGGAACTCGAAAAGTAATACATTAATAGTTTGATTTCCTTTTCTAAAAGTGAATTTTTTTGTTGAGCTAGTAGGGTGAAGAGGCAAGGTCCCAATAATTCTAGAAGCTCATAGCTTGTTTTGATTTTCTTCCCTTGTTTTTTTCTCTTATAAATTTTCTTTTTTTGAACATTTATGACTAAGGTGTTGATCTAGGTTATCATTGAGGTCAATATAGCAGTGTTTGTGATGGAAAATTCTTTGATACATTGATTTCCCATTGATACATGATTTCCTAGGGTTTCACCATAGTAATGAAAGTTTGATATATATACAGACAGAATAGAAGTAATATATTTGTGAAGCAACAGAAGCAAGAAGCCAAAGAGGAGAAGCCATCATGAAGCCGAAGAGTAAGATGAAGAGTTTATCAAAAACCATCAAAGAAGGAAGTCATTAGAGCAATAGAAGAAGGTTATCTCATATGCCCAAGGGTAAGAGTTATCGAAAGAACAAATAGAAAACAATGATAACAGAGGAGTAAAGAAGAAAATATCGGAGGAGCCATATCGAAAGTATCACATGTAATATATGCCCAAGAAGAACTGAAAGGAAGAAAACAATGAAGGAGCATAAATAGGGTTATAAGAGTGTATGGATTTTCAAATGCTTATGTCACAGTCAACGCTTATGTCGATCTCATCTTCAAATCTTAGCCGTCGATCTCTTTTTTAAACCCGTGTGCTAGTTGAAGACCCGTAGGCCGTAGATTTAATAACCTTGTATCTACAATGGATATCGGGTCATAAAGTGATTTGATGTTAAATCTAAAAATGGACACGAACTTTTATATATCAAGGATTTATAATCCTTATCGGCTCTGTAAAGGCAATTAAGCGTCACGCAAGTTCCCTGGCCTATATCATTGTGAACCATTGGATCCAGTGTGCCTTGATCAAACAGTGGAGGATCAACGATTGGGTTTGTTGATCAGGTGGATCAATAATTGTTAGATTAATGATGAGATCAATGGTGGAGAATTAATCCGATAAGACTTGGGACTAAGTGGGCCGAGAAGTTTATGAACACATGTTTAATTTTATTTGGGGTCCAGCCTTATGCATTCAGTTAGGACCAGCATTCATTTGCGGGATTAAAGGAATAACTCTGATTTTTCATGAAGTTGCAATTGCGATTAAAGGTAATGACCTAGCATGTGGGACCTCCATGTGGGTATAGCAGCTCTTATATGGATTTCCAAGAATAATCAAGTCTATGGATAAAAGACTCTCTGATATATATTTTTAATATACAAGTTGGCCTCCCTCTAATAGACGTGTCCTTTGGTCACTGGTGAAACTCATATAAAAATGGGTTATAATGCTTCAGTTCTGAGTATCTATCTTGGGCACAAAAATAAAGCATAAAGAAGTTCACAACTTGTGAACTTGAAGAGACAGAGGAAGCTGAAGGAACAGTAGAAAGAAGGAAGTCGAAAGGTCCTACAGAAGAAGATGAAGCCGAAAGGTCCAGCGGAAGCCGAAAGGTCCAGCAGAAGAAGATAAAGTCGAAGGTCTAGCTGATTTAGAAGGTTGAGTAGAACATGAAGGCTGAGCTAAGAAGGAAGCCGAATGTCGAGCGGAAGAAGAAGGAAGCTGAAGGTTGAACATTTTATTGACTGGGTTATTTATTGAAAAGCTTGGACTTATGTTTGAGAGTGATTCAGATAACAGTTCAAAATGATGCTCTGCAGATCTAAGAAGATTATCTAAGTATGAATAGGGTTGTTTTTAATTGAACACACAATATGAAACTATGGCAGTCACTGCTCTAAAGAAGTCACTCCTAAAGAAGTTACTCATGAAGCAGTCACTCTTGAAGCATTTACCGTGACAGTGAGAACAGAGGCTTGAAATAGAGAGTTGTTTTTGTGCAGAGCTCAGTGCAGTTCATTGTAGACACATTGAAGTTGTGTGAAGACTATTGTAGATCATGATGGCTATTTGAAATAATCACGTGGTAACTTTGCAGACTCTGTTTGGGCAATATGAAGAATTGTGAAGACTCCTTCATATGAAGACAGGTTGTCATTGATGTAGCAGTGAAGATGTAGATTGACAGAACACAGTGAAGAAGATTTTGGGAGCAGAGAATTACTATCAAACATATCTAGAAAAAATATAGCAGTGGGTTGGAGCCCAGAGGGTTGGTACCCTGAAGGTTGGAGCCGCGAAAAAACAAGGTAGGTGCCTTGACAACAAAGGGTCAGAGCCCTTGTGGTTGGTGCCTCAAAATTGGAAGGATTGGTGTCCTTGGAGTTCATGCTCCTAAACACAAGGTTGGTGCCTTGAGAAGACATGGTTCTTTCCCTACAGGTTGTAGCCTCACAAAAGACCAAGTTGGTGCTTGGCAACAAATTGGAGCCTTATATATATTATACTTTATTTATTGTAAATATTATATTAATAAAAGAATTTATTCCTATTTATGTGTTCTAAATATAAATGATTTAACTGGTAAAAATAACAATTGAAAATAAATATTAATTCACCCCCCCCTCAGTATTTCCAACAATTGGTATTGCAGCCTGTACCTTCACTCAAAGCCTAACAACTTGAAGGTTGATCATTAGAACACAAATGGCGAAGCCAAGGAAGAAAGCCTCCAATCCTCCTAAAGATGTGTCTCCCTCTAGCACTGAAATAGAAATCAATTAATTTGTGAAAGCTCCATGGTTCAATGAAAACTTTGATATATGGGAAGCAAGAATGAGGAATTTCTTAAAGACTCAAGGCATTGAAATCTGGAAATCAGTGATTGTTGATAACATGATGGATGGAGAATCCAAGGAGTACAATGCAAAAGAAATGAAGGTAACCTTGAATGGGCTACCGGATTCTATAAAGAACAATTTAGGAAAATGTTCGTCAACGAAGGGTGTATGGGACAAACTTCATGACCTTCACTCAAAAGGAGCATTGACCATGACCACTAGTCAAGAAGATGACAGAAACCAAGAAGGAAATCCAGAACCCATCATAGAAGCTGAAAATGGGAATGAAAAAGATTTTGAAGAAGATCTCCTCACTAAACTTATGGCTGCCATCGAAGATATTATCAATTTGAAAAAGGAAAATGAGGAACTTAATAAGAAAGCACTAGCTAGTGACCAAGACCAAACAAGCAAGAAAGTTGACCTTGTCAAGCTTCAAATACAAGAAAGGGATGAAGAGCTTGCCCAGCTTAAGAAGGAATTTCATCAAAACAAAAGAAAGCATCATGAAGAAGTCATATCCATGACAAATCAATTGGATAAGGCAAAGAAACAAGAAGATATCTTGTCAAGTCAGTTTGAACAAAGTGCAAGAGCTTGAACAGACTTGAAGAAGAGATTGGTTAGTACAAGTTAGAGGTCTCCTCTCTCAAGTCTCAACTATAAGAAGCAAGAAAGTTATCACAAGGAGTTGAGAAGACAATCAAAGCATTGGTAATCATAGAAGGACAGGTTGATGAAGTAGAAAAGGAGAGAAACACCATGATATACCAACTAAAAGAAAAGGATGAAGAGATATTCAAACTAAAATCTGACCTCAACCTTCTCAAGGCTGAAACATGTAAAGCTACAAGAATCAAGGAAGAAATGGAGAGTAGTCTAGCAAAAGAAAATGAAGAAATATTCAAAATGAAATCAGAAATCATTTCCCTTAAAATAGAATCAAATGAAGCAATACGTATCAAGGAAGAGTTTGAGGAACAACTTGCTAAGAAGAATAATGACTGTGAAAGATTGGAAGAAGAGATTGTCTCCCTTAGAAAAAAGGTTGAAGGGATGAAAGAATTCTTCAAAAGCTCTCAAGCCTTGGATGACATGCTTAACCATCAAAGATCCCCATTTGATAAATCAAGTCTTGGCTATGAAGGAGAATCCTCAAGCAAGAATGACCATACTTCAAACAAAAAGGATGTGAGGAAGCCAAAAAGAAATGTTCATGCTCCCAGATCCAGCAAAGGCAAGGATAAGAGTCAAGGCAACAATGAAGGAAATCCTATTCTAAGAAGAAATGTAGATGGTGTCAAGGACACAAGAAGAAATGGTTATAACCAAAGGATCTCAAGGCATAAAGGCTTCAGAAATACATCAAGGAAATCTCCATCTCCCAGGTACCAAAGTTTATTTCGTATTTATTGTTATTCTTGTACAAACTTCAGACACATGGCAAAAGATGGTAGGGCTTATAATGATCCCCGTCAATCTCCGAGAAGCAATTTCACAAGAATAAGTCATGAATTCTTATTCATGAACAACATAGAATGCTTCAAGTGTCATAACATTGGTCATATGGCACATAATTGTAACTTGATTTGGGCACCTTCTCAAGCTAGAACTATGCCAGAAAATAAAGTTATACAAGTATGGAGAAGAAAGAAAATACAATCTAAAGATCTCCTGAACTCTCCAACCAACAACACATGTTGTTGACTTGATGAAGATATTCTTGATATTTCAAGTTGATGATGGGATTCTGCCAAAAAGAGACCATGTATACAGTTAGGGGGAGCTTGTGATTCTTGATCATTGTTGTAGAAGCTATTCGTGAAAGGGTCCTTATGAAATCCTTGATGAGCTATATTAACAATCATTCTTTGATAAAGATCATTTCTCAGGAGCACTACATTGAGAAACATGAACTTTTAACCATTCTTTGGATTGTTGTTGAAGATGTTTTTCCACTTGATCACTAAGTATAAGTTGAAGCAGTAGAGAAGGCCATCCAATGCTAGAGAAATATGGAAAATAACTATGTTGTTGGTATTACAGAAGTTGAATGTCTTGACTCAGGGATATAATGTGAGAATAGGTAAATCGAGGATAGTAATAGAGGCAACCTTCAAACAAACAAACACATCTGGGAATGAAGCTTCAATCAAGTGAAGTTGGTAGCATCTAACAAAACTGAAGCATTGCAAAAAGATGCCAATCAGTAAAAAGAATTTAAAAGGTAGTCATAGATTGGATATCAAAATCTGCTAGTGGAGATAACTTGCAGAGACTTTTACAAGAACACAAGGAAAAGATGGCTCATCAAAAGGACTATAGAAAGGAGAATGTTGTGCAGTCAAATATAGCTTAGTAACTTAAGAAGCACAGATATACAAAGGAACTTGGATATGAAGAAATATAGGAATTTCAGTGGCATCTTCTCCTGATTCAGACTATAAAGACTCCTTAATTTTGACTGTTTCACCATAATGATGAAATTTTGATATATATACAAACAGAATAGAAGCAGTAGATCCATGAAGCAACAAGAGCAAGAAGCCAAAGAGGAGAAGCCATCATGAAGCCAAAGAGTAAGATGATGAGTTTATCCAAAGCCATCAAAGAGGCAAGGCATCAGAGCAAGAGAAGCAGGTTAACGCATATGCCCAAGGGTAAGTGTTATCAAAAGAACAAAGAGAAAACAACGATAACATAGGAGTCAAGAAGAAAACATCGGATGAGCCATATCAAAAGTATCGCATGTAATATATGCCCAAGAAGAACCGAAAGGAAGAAAATAGCGGAGGAGCATAAATAGAGTTATAGGAGTGTACGAATGTTCAAACACTTACGTCGGAGTAAACACTTACATCGATCTCATATTCAAATCCTAGCCGTTGATCTCTATTTTTAACCCGTGTCCTAGTTGAAGACCGTAGGCCGTAGATTTGACGACCTCATATATCCAATGGATATCGAGTCATAAAGTGATCAGACGTTAAATCTAAAAACGGACCCAAACTTTTATAGATCAAGGATTTATAATCCTTATCGGCTCCATAAAGGTGGTTAAGTGTCGCACAAGTAACCTGGATGATATTGTTGCGAACCATTGGATCCAGCATGCCTTGATCAAATGGTGGAGGATCGACGATTGGGTTTGTTGATCAGGTCAATCAAAAAGCATTAGATTAATTATGAGATCAATGGTGGAGAATTAATCCGATAAGACTTGGGACTGAGGGGACCCGAGAAGTTTATGAACACGTGTTTAATTTTATTTTGGGTCTAGTCTTGTGCATTCAGGCGGGACCAGCATTTGTTTGTGGGATTAAAGGAATAACTCCGATTTTTCATGAAGCTGCAATTGAGATTAAAGGTAATGATGTTGCATGTGGGACCTCCATGTGGGTATAATAACTCTTATATGGATTTCCATGAATAATCAAGTCTATGGATAAAAGACTCTCTGATATATATTTTTAATATACAAGTCGACCTCCCTCCAATAGACTGTCATTTTGTCATTGGTGAAACTCATATAAAAATAAGTTAAATTGCTTCAATTATGAGTATCTATCTTAAGAACAAAAATAAAGCATAAATAAGTTCACAACTCATGAACTTCAAGAGACAGAGGAAGCCGAAGGAACAGTAGAAAGAAGGAAGCCGAAAGGTCCTACGGAAGAAGATGAAGCCGAAAGGTCCAGTGGAAGAAGATAAAGCCGAAGGTTTGGCTGACACAAATGGTTGAGTAGAACACGAAGGCTGATCTAAGGAGGAAGTCAAAGGTCCAGTGGAAGAAGAAGGAAGCCGAAGGTCAAACATTTTGTTGACTGGGTTATTTATTGAAAAGCTCGAACCTGTGTTTGACAGTGATTCAGACAACAGTTCAAAAGGACACTCTGCAGATCTAAGAATATTATTTAAGTATGAATAGGGTTGTTTTTAATTGAACACACAATATGAAACCGCGATAGTCACTCCTCTAAAGAAGTCACTCCTAAAGAAGTTACTCCTAAAGCAGTCACTCCTAAAGCATTTACCATGACAGTGAGAACAAAGGCTTAAAACAAAGAGTTGTTTTTGGGTAGAGCTCAGTGGAGTTCATTGTAGACACATTGAAGTTGTGTGAAGACTATTGTAGATCATGATGGCTATATGAAATCATCATGAGGTAACTTTGCAGACTCTGTTTGGGCAATATGAAGAATTGTGAAGACTCCTTCATATGAAGATAGGTCTTCATTGATGTAGCAGTGAAGTTGTAGATTGACAGAACATAGTGAAGAAGATTTTGGGAGTAGATAATTACTATCAAACATATCTAGACAAAATATAGCAGTGGGTTGGAGCCCATAGAGTTGGTGCCCTGAAGGTTGGAGCCTCGAACAAACAAGGTAGGTGCCTTGACAAGAAAGGGTAAGATCCCTTGGGGTTGGTGCTTCAGAATTGGAAGGATTGGTGTCCTTGGAGTTCGTGCTCCTAAACATAAGGTTGGTGCCTTGAGAAGATACGGTTCTTGCCCTAGAGGTTGGAGCCTCACAAAAGACCAAGTTGGTGCTTGGCAATAGATTGGAGCCTTATATATATTGTACTCTATTTATTGTAAAGATTATATTAATAAAAGTATTTATTCTTATTTATGTGTTCTAAATATAAATGATTTAACTGGTAAAAATAACAATTGAAAAGAAATATTGATTCACACCCCCCCCCCTGAGTATTTCCAACATAGGGGGAAAATGTCCTAAGCATAAAACTAAGGGTAAAGGTAAATCAAATATTTTTGAAAGCCCTTTTTCTAATTTTGGATCAATCTCAAGTAAAGCTCCGAAGAGGACCTAAAAATACAAAGCCATAATATTGCATCTAGAGTATGGGGAAGATAGCTCCATAACCCATAAAATTATAGCTAGTAAAGGGGAAGCCTCTATTACTGACTCTTCTAGATTAGCTAAAATGGGAGGGAGAACATATCCAGAGGCTTAGCTTGATCATACTCTGTTACCACCTCTAGAGAGTGAGTATAAATTTCTTGGGCACAAAAAGATAGCAGAGGAATAGGAAGTGTTCAATTGAAGGAATGATGAAGTTTAGGGAGAAAACAATGTGGAGGAGGAAGAAAATTTCATATTCCCTATTGTGGATCTTGATACGATAGTGCAATTAAAAATATTCTCCCATCCGGCCTACCACATTTTTATGGTAATATACTTGGGGATAGTAATTCATTTTCATTTGAGTTTGAAATTTTTTGCAAGAGTTATGATTACTTAACCAATGGTCAGAAGCTTAAATTGTTTCTTACTATCATTAAGGACGTAGCTTTATGTTGGTTCATGGGGTTGGGAGGAAACATTATTCAGACATGGGATGGAATGATTAGCACATTCCTTAAGAAGTTTCAATAGTATTGCAAATCATGATATTTAAGAGGAGATATTTAAAATGACATGGAGAGAGAATGAGAGTCTTGAAGACTAACTCGAAATGTTTTTGTATAAAATGGAAGGATCCAAGCAGCATAAGCTTGAACTTGATACTATTACGAATATTTTTTTTAAGGGTATTTTCAATGAACGTATTAATTTACTAAACTTTTTTTTGGATTTGGGGATGTTTTGAAATTGCTTTTTTTTTTATCATATTTATGACTTTTGGAGAAGATACTCTCATATTCAAGCAAGATTTAATAGACGAGGTAGAGATGTTCTCCCTAAAAGTGCCAAATATATGACTAGTCTTGTAACTAAAAGTGAATTAGGACATTTACTATAAAGTTTTAAAAGTTACTTGATTGAAAACCTTAATGCAAAATTATATATGTTGCAATTTAAAACAAATAAAGAAGAAGAGCGAGAAATGTTATCTATTTTCTATTCTAAATGTAGACAAAAACACACTTTACGATATGACATGTATATGTCACTAATATATGCCATTTTTGTAGAGAATCATGTGACATAACATTATCCATCATTGTTATATCTCAGACTTTTGTGATCCATAATGTAGAGAAATGTCTTTCTAATTAATCACATTTTCAAGATTGGGTCGACATTTCGAACCAACTAATGTGGTTCATCCTCAGGACAAGGTGGAAAAAATCATACAATCTTCATGAATAAATAGTAAGGATGCATCATTGTCCAGGGTTAAAACTAGCCATTGAAAACTAGCCATTGAGGACTAGCTGTTGAGAACTAGCCGTTGGAGATTAGGTAGCTAGAAAACCTAAAAGGGAATTATTTAATATTTATTAGTTATAAATTCTATTTAATAAAATATTATAAATATAGTTATAAAATTGGTTTACCAATATTAATAATAAAGTTAGGAAAAATTAATAAGGGAAAAAGAATAAGCTTTAAATAAAAATAGTTGTTAGGATAAAATATTAAATTATAATAAATTATAAGAAACATAGTTATATAATTAAACTGAAAAGGGGAATAAAGAGGATAAGAATACTCCATAAAATTAAAAAAGGTTTTAGAGTGAGATATAGAAATCATTGCTAGGAGTTTATAAATAATATCAAACAATAATAAAAATCATAAAGAGAATGGAAAGGATAAAAAAAATAAAAAATAAAAAAATAAAGATAAGGAAAACAAAAGGAGCACAATAAAAACAAGAGAATAAATAAATATAACCAATTGCAAGAAAAAAGAGGGGAGAGGAAGGAAAAATAAAGGGGGAGGAGATGAGAGAATCATAAGGAGAGGGTCAAAATCCAGCTCCTGCTAAGCTTCCAACCATCATCTCTGTTGAGATCTCTGGCATGCCTCTCAATCTCGATAGCCTCCCTAAGTTTCCTATGGTGGAAATGATCAACTCTAGTAATGACTTTGGAATCCTCAACACATACATGATGCTTGGATTTCCTTGCATGCTCAGCTGGGGCTGATGAGTAGGAACGATTATGGCTTATGTCTGCAACGTTCTCATGGATCCTTTGGTCAATTGAACGACCCGTTTCTCCAATATCATAGGAACATGGAATCAAGTAAACACCTTTCATGTCCTTTGGGTCTATAGGGTCCTTACCCAAACTAAGAGAATTTCTAATGGTTATAAGAGGTTTGAACAAATATGAAACATTATTCCTCTGAAGGATATGGCAAATCTTATCAGTGGTCCCTTGAATAAATGGGAGATAAACCTTGGGGATAGAATCACAATGAGTAGTTTTAACTCTTGGCCCTTTACAGGCTTTTTGAAAGGCCTTGAGGCTCTTAGTTCTACTATACCCATTATTTTTTAAAACATCAAGGAGATGAAATTTCTCTTGCTCCAAGTGGCTTTCATCAGAGATTCTCAAAGCATGGGTAGCAAGGGTGCTGAGAACAACGAATTTCTGAGCAGGAAAACGATGAGAACTAGCATGAAGACATTATTTTGTGTGATATTTTTTGCAAAAAACTTGGTGAAAAATAGAACCATCATCAATTATAGAGAGGAGAATGTTAAGGAAAGGAAGGCAACCATCCACCTAAACTTCCATCATAAATTTTATAGATTCCGATTGGGAATTAAGGTGGTTTAGAAACAGGTCTAATTTCTCACGACCATGGGGCCAGATGATGCAAGTGTCATCAACAAACCTCTTCCATTTCTTTGGGAGAAATTGAGCTGAGGCTAAGGCCCTAGTCTCAAAATCTTCCATAAACAAGTTAGCGACAATAGGGGGAAGATGTGAGCCCATCACAACCCTACAAGTGCACTCATAGAATTCACCTTCGAAACTGAAAAAAGTCAAGGTGAGGCAGATGCCAACCAATTTGGAAGTGTCTTGGTTAGTGATCTAACCTATGACATCAATGGCCTATTGGATGGGAATTTTGGTATATAAGGATACGATGTCAAAACTAACAAGCAGATCCCTAGGGTCTAGCTTCACATCACTCCATTCTTTTACAAAGGAGGTAGATTCCTTAACAAAGGAATCAGTGCTAGTAAAAATATTACACTTGATAAATTGAATTATATAGTCACTAGAGAAATACTTTTTAGTGTTGGCATTATGACACAGGCTTGGCACTATGGCACAGGTGTTGTCCTTGATGGCAAATCACTCTGGTAACAGATCTTAGTTCAGGCTCTCAGAATGAAGGAAAAATATATATACGCAGGTTCATCGTGATCAATCTGCGTATACACACGGGTTAGATGTTCCAAAGTCACGTATGCATATACACGCACTTTCACGCAAGGAAAAGTGCGTACATGTGGGAGAACTTATGTTTGGTCCATGGTATTTAGTCCTTGGTATTTGAACCTATGGTTTTGGACCATAGTATCTCGTCAGATGTGTTGATCCCAAGTATTGGGTCCATGGTATTGGTTTGTTATGGTTTTGGACCATGGTATTGTGAAAGGCCTAAGACTATAAAAGAGGAAGGAGATCATTAGGCAAGGATTATCTGATGTATTGAATATCTGAAGACGTGCAAGTGATTGGTTTGTGTGGCTGGATCTGAATCAAGGAGGAACCTGAGCATTACAAGATAGATAAGTTCTATTGATGGGTCAAGATATCAAGGCTTGAATAGTAATATCTTTTTGTGATTTGATCTGTTATAATCGGCGCATAATTAGATCTATAAATATGATAATCTGAATATAACTGAAGTCTGTTTAAGTGTAAAGGGTGAATTGTCTTTTATAGATCTATACGCAGGTTCGGCTCTGCAAAGATGCGTATACACGCAGGTTCAGCAAGAGAAGAAAGCATATACGCTGGTTGACCTTGATTCAGCTGTGTATGTACGTAGGTTTATACATAGTGAAGTAGTGTACATCTCTTGAAATATGTTTTAGCTGCTTCTATGGATTACTGCAGTATTCTGGGTTCAGCATTGGTGTCTGGTTACTAGTATTGTTTTCTGGTTACAGCATTCTGAGAAGTTATTGGTTGATTCAGTAGTTGTTTGTGGAAAGGAGATTGGTTGATGCACATATACTTGATGTTTGTTTGATATTCATAGATCCAGTCTGAAAATTGATGAAACGTGGTCCCTGGAAGAAAAGAGAAGGTTGTAGCCTTCTATAGGTCAGCACCTATGTACTAGTATCTCAGCTAGTACAAGAGCTAAGGGGGTTGTAGCTCCCTTCCAGGAGAAGCTGGAGAACGAGAGATGGTTGTAGATCTCTACAAGTTGCAACCTACATACTAGTATAAGTCTGCACAAGTACATAATCATTGTAAAGAGAAGTTTCTGATTAAAAGAAGATAGAGACGAATTGCAGCAGGTGGTTTTCACCCACATTGGGTTTCCACCTTATATCTTGTGTTCTTGTGTGTGATTGTCTTCTGCTCTGTTTTTACTATTCCTAGTTACTGTGTATATGACTCTAATGCACAGATTAATAATCAACATCTGTAGAACACATTAAATTATAAGTCTGCATAGTATATGCTAGTTTTCTTATCTGAAGTTGCATATATACGCGGTTTTCTCGAACTGAAGTAGTGTATATGATCTGGGTGTGAAATAAAAATATTTGACTGAATAATACTGATTCACCCCCCCTCTCAGTATTATTTCCAACAATTGGTATCAGAGCAGGTCCTTCAGAAGAAGCTTGACATCTTGAAGGAAGATCTATCATCATGAGCAACTACGAGAGAGAAGCCTCGATCAGGCCACCAATTTTTGATGGGACCAACTTCGTCTATTGGAAGGTAAGAATTACAACCTATCTTCAATCTCTTGGTATAGAAGTATGGGATATCATAGATACAGGGTACACATTTCCTTCCGCTACTCCTACAGATTCGGCTGGGAAGAAGCAGTATGAAACAAATGCAGAGGTTGTCAATACTCTATTAGGGAGTCTATCTCAAACAGAATTCGTCAAGGTTATGCAACTCAAAACTGCAAAGGAAATATGGGACAAGATCGTTTTGAGCTATGAAGGAGATGAACAGGTAAAACGATCAAAACTTCAAACCCTCATAATTCAGTATGAAAATCTCAGAATGCACAATGATGAAAGTGTGGCTAACTATTTCCTTCGTATAGATGAGATTGTTAATTGTATGAAAAACTTGGGTGAAGAAATAAAAGAGGTTGTTTTGGTTGAAAAGGTTCTAATATCTTTATCTTCTAAGTTTGAATCAAAAGTTTCTGCCATAGAAGAAAAGCAGAATCTACAGAGCCTTACCATGTCACAGCTACACGGAATTCTAACTACTTACGACATGAGAAAAGGAGGACCATCAAACAAGAGAGAAGTTGAATTCAAGGCTTCAGGCAAAGGAGATTACTATGAGTCAGGACATATGTCAGAAGAAGAGGAAGAATCAAATTTTGTCAAGAACCTCCAACGGGGAACTGGAAGATTCAGAGGTAAGCTACCTTTCAAATGCTTTGCTTGTGGAAGAGTCGGTCATTATGCTGCAAAATGTCCTCATAAAGATAAACTAGACAAAGGTAAGGAACCTGTCAGATGGAAGAGAAAGCAGAATAAGAAGAGTTATTACACGCATGAAGACAGTGATTGACTATCAAATAGTAATGGGTGAATGAGGTAATGATGATAGACTGTTGATGGCTTTTGAAGATGATGATTTCTTGGATGCTACAAATGAAGAAGGTCTTTATGAAGAAATTTCTAGACTTAAAGTTTGTTTAGAGGAAAAGAATATGATTATAGATACTCTAACATTCCAAATTGCTGAAAAAGATAAATACAATGAAAAGTTAGAATGTGAAATTGTGGGACTTAGAAAAGAAATTGAGAAAACAAAAGCCCTTAACCTTAGATTTGCTAAAGGATCTGAAACCTTAGATGAGATTATCAAAGTGCAGTGTTCTCCACTAATCAAGACAGGTCTGGGATATAATGAAGAAGTATCTCAAGCACAGGAGCCATCCACCTCCAAAAGTTATCTTGATGTAGTGAGGAGTGAACAAATTGATAATCGACAACAAAGGCACAATGGAGATCATTGGGTAAATCAGGGACAATTTACCTCAAGAATGAACAGAGACTACCAGGTAAGTCGGGGGCAATCTACCTTAAGGATGAACAGAAGCTACAACCAGCCACAAGTAAAACATTCTCAATTTTCCTCAAGAATGGATGTCAATAGAAACTACAATCATTCAGTTGGTAGATTTGATAATCGCAGGAGTTTCTTCAATGGCCAGTGTTTCTCTTGTCATAACTTTGGTCACAAAGCAGCTCAATGTGTTGCCTATAAGACAATCATGACTAGAGAAGCTCAAAAACAAAGAAGTATGACTGGGATCATGAAAAGGACCTACAATAACTTTTCTGCTCTTGAAAATGAAATAGAATGTTCTATTTGTAACAACTTCGGTCATGAAGATTCTGAATGCAGGAGCAGGTTTCGGCAAACAACTCAGAAGGAACAAGTCTCAAGTGCCAAAACATGGAGAATGAAAGAACCGCAACCAGAAAGATGTGGGATAGCCTTATATGCAGAAGGACAGGAAAATCAATGGTATATCGACAGTGGATGTTCGAAACATATGACAGGTGATAAAGAAAAACTTCAATCATATAGTGCCTTAGAAAAGGCAAAGAAGGTCTCATTTGGAAATGACACCCCTGTGTTCATAAAAGGTAAAGGTTCTGTTCAGTTGAAGGAAAAGGTCAAAGCTGGAAATGTTATGTATGTTGATGGCTTAAAGCATAATCTATTGAGTGTCAGTCAGATGTGCAATCAAGGAACTGAGGTATGGAATTTGATGAAAAAGATTTTATGCAGTTGACCCATAACCATGATGCTAATTGTTGATGAAGTAGTAGGTGCCTACATAGCCTGGGGTGAGAGGGCACGTCTCCAAGAATGCAAGTCGGATGCTGCTATGTTGAAACTGATGAATGTGAAGCAGGTGCCTACTAAAGAGGGGTGGAAGGCAACATCTCCAAAGGGAACCCGCTCCAAATGTTGCTCCAGATTTAAAATGGGTATAACTTGATAAATATAACTCATAATATTTATTATAAAATGTTTTTGGAAATAGAATGATCATTCTGCATCTTCCCATGTGATTGAAATCCATACCTGAACACTCTAGAAACTCAGATTCGAGCTACAAGTGTCTCACCGTCACAAAAGTTATCAAAAAAATAATTGACTTTAAATTAGCGATATCTCCCTCATACGAACTCCGATTCGACCAATTGTTTTTTTAAAGTTGGGTGATTTTTCGAGAGGAGCTTAGATCTACAATAAGTTTTCTAAAATTCTACACAAAACCTGCAAAAAATTATAGGATAGTTGTTGTCCACGAATTGCCATCAGAAAAATTTATACAACATAGCTGATTTTAAATCAACGATA
The DNA here is from genome assembly GCA_031772625.1 of Pinus tabuliformis. Lineage (NCBI taxonomy): Eukaryota > Viridiplantae > Streptophyta > Pinopsida > Pinales > Pinaceae > Pinus > Pinus tabuliformis. Next base: position 489,721,978 of record CM062818.1, read on the forward strand.
TCTCCCTCATCCGGACTCCAATTCAACCGATTTTTTTTTATTTGGGTATTTTTTCATAAGGAATCTAGGTCTGTTATTTATTTTTGTAAATTTTATACCAAAAGTTTCAAATCTGATCTGCAAACTCACCACCCAAAAAAAATCCTGTAAAAAATTGAAAAAATAAAAATTCTTCCCGCTTTGCCCGAGAAAGTGTTATGTGGAAGTCGTAGCACATGCCTGAAGTTTGTTGAATATTTCTATAAAAATTCCAAACTAAAATATGCATCAAACCCTCATTCCCATGGAATCTTAACCTGAATCTGATACCATTGATATGGATCTTGGGGAAGCCCCCCAAGATTTGAAAAATTGAAATGCTAGAAGAAAAGAGGAGAACACACAATAAGAAAACCACAAAGAATATTTTTTCTTAAAATAGATAAGAATTGTAAAAAATACATTGTGGTGGACAATTTGTCCTTTTCCAAAATGCGAATTGTTACTTATAGAATTTTTTGGTTACAATACCATAAGTAAATGCCATGGGTGGATAAATACCATGGGTGAATGAACACCATGGGTGGATGTCACTTACAATAGCATGGGTAAATTCCATGAGTGTATAAATACCATGGGAGGATGAATACCAAGGTTCATTGCCACTTACAATACCATGGGTGGATACCACTTACAATATCATAAGAAAATTCCATGGGTGGATGAATACCATGGGTGGATGTCATTTTCCGTTCGGATCAGTTTTGTTCCTCCTTTCAGCTACTCCATTATGTTGTGGAGTATGTGGCACTGTGTACTATTGTACAATTTCATTGGTTTTTTAGTATTTGACAAATTCTCCTAATATATATTCTCCCCCTTGATTAGATCGAAGAATCTTGATGTATTTTCCTGTTTGATTCTCAACCAAAATTTTAAAATCTTTGAAATATTCAAATACATCACTCTTCTTTCGCGTGAAATAAACCTGAGTATATTTGTGAAATCATCAACAAATATCAAGAAATAATATGTTCCTCCTAATGATCTAATCTTCGATAAGAATATCCCTTTTTCTTCTATTTGTATGAGTATAGAACTATTCCCTATGCATCTAATCTAAAGCACACTTTTCGCATTCCAAATATGCAATCTTTAATAATGGAGGTTCCTCCACAATTCTTTATTTTTGTAGTAGCAACAAGTCATGATAATTAATGTAGCCATACGTTTGATGCCAAAGAGCTTATGTTGTCATGGTAGTGGATGTCAATGAATGATGACTTTTGCTGGTCAAATCAAGCTTGTATAATCCTCCCATTCACACTCCTCTTGCTATTATGTTGTAGTTATCTTGTATATCCTTGACAACATAATGTGACTAAAGAAATTAAATTTTGAGATTATGATCTACAATAGTCGACACAGAGATTAAATTCTTCTTGATTCTAGGAACATACATCACATTTTGTATTTTCCTTACATGGCCATTTGGTAAGGTTACACATACATCACCATAAAATTTGATTTCATGAGATCAATTATATCCTAAATAGATGTGAGTGTCATTATTATTTTCATGATAGGTATCAAACCATTCCTTTTTACATGCCATATGAATTGAAGCATCATAGTCAATAAACCATACATTATCATCATCAGTTTTTGTTGATAATGCAACTTTTGAAATGAATAATTTGATATTATTGAAGTCATCACTAAATGAGGCTTCTTGATCAAAAAAATTGCTTGAATTCCTTTTATGCTTAGACTCATCAAAAATATTTTTATGGCAATCTTTAGTAAAGTGTCCAGACTTACCACAATAGAAGCATACATCCCTCCTTTTCATATAGGTATTTGTCCTTGGTGGTGTTGTGCCCTAATGTGGTTTTGGATATGACTTACCTCCTTTGTTCTTGTCTCATGGCTTTCCTCTGTATGGTTTCTTCCCTCTTGTCACCAACACCAAATATGAACTTTGAGATCTACCATTGATATTTTTCCTTCTCTCTTCTTCTTGCAAGAGAATACATGTTAATTCATAAAAGGTAGGAGCTTTTTCCCTAGCTAAAATTCTCGTGATAATCATATGATAATCATCTAACTCAATGTAATTATCGCTAGATCACTGCTTAAAATATTTTCACCATGTTATAGGTGGCTCTAGAAATGCTCAAAAATTAAAAGGTCACTCCAGAAAGGCTCAATTTTATAAGTTCTTACATCTAAGCAATATTGTCATCAAGTTGAAGAGTTGATCCTTACAATTCCGGTGGCGCAGACGACACTCAAATCTGAGTCTGTATGACCAATTTATTGCAGTTTGAACTTGACAAGTTGAATAGCAAAAAAAAGACCTACAACTTACCCCAATCAACAAGTGAGGCCGACAAACTTACATGTCAATCAAGTGTTAACCTACCAAACCCTTACACATGGCGCTCTTTCATTCAATTCTTACACCTACAAAAAGACATATATATTGTTGGCATTATGAGACAAGTATTGTCCTTGATGGCAAATCACACTGATAACAAATCATAGTGCAGAAGGATAGCAGCAAGGAATTGATGATCAGTCTACAAGTATGAAGAAAAATATATACACGCTGGTTCACTATATACCAAGTTGCGTATACAAGCAGGTTCACTATATACCAAGTCGCGTATACGCAGGTTCGCTATATATCAAGTCGTGTGTACACGCTAGTTGGCTTCAGTAAAAGCGCGTGTATGTGGAAAACTTATCTTTGGTCCACGACGGTTATTCCTTGGAAGTTGTGCCTATGGTTTTGGACCTTGGTGTCTCGACGGACGTGTTGATCCCTAGTTTTGAAGTTGATGGTATTGGATTTCTATGGTTTTGGCCCTTGGTATTGAACAAGGCCTAAGGCTATATAAGGAGAAGGAAATCATTAGGCAAGGGTATCTGAAATGTCTTGAATATCTGAAGAAGTATGAGATCCAGTATGCAGGTTATGGGTTGATGATGCATTGCTTGATTTGAGCTAAGGAGGGATCTCACGGGCTGATTGAGAACAAGATCTAAGGAGAGATCGGGATCAAATGGTTTGAAATGAACTATCTTTATGATGCTTATTCTAGATCTACATACTGACGCATGTATTGTTCTATAAGTGTTATGAGTATGACTGATGTTTGGTACAGCTGCAAGTTATGAGAAATTATTTCTAGATCTGTACGCGGGTTGTCTTTGGCAAAAGCGCGTATACACGCGGGTTTGATTCATCGAAGTAGCGTATACATTGTAAAGCTTGATATTTGAAGTTGCAGATGGGTCTGATGGTTATTACAGAGTTCTGTGTCTGCTCTGTGTTCTGGTGACGGTGCTGTTAACAGGGTTTCAGTGATTCAGAGTTTGATGAGTGTTTTGAGCTTCAATGATAGTTATGGGTCCAGTATGAAAATTGGATGAAAGTGGCCTTTCAGATTATGTGTTGTGCTTCAGTGTATCCAGTCTGAAAATTGATGAAACGTGGTACCTGGAGGAGAGGAGATTGTAGGCAAGCACCTACGTACTAGTATCTAAGCTAGTACAAAAGCTAAGGGAGATCTTTGGAGCATTGTAGCAGGTAGCAGCCTGTGTACTAGTAAATGGATCGGCTAGTACAAGAGCAAAGGGGTTGTAGCTCCCGTACTGGTATAAGACTGCACCAGTACAAATATTGTAAAAGGATTTTCTTATTAAGAAGAAGATTGAGATGACTTGCAGCAGGTGGTTTTCACCCACATTGGGTTTCCACCTTATATCTTTGTGCTCATGTGTGTGGCTTTTGTGTGATGATCTGTTCTGTTATACTGCACCTGTTTACTGTTAATATGGTTAATAATGTTCTGATGCATTTACTGAAGATAAGCTAACTGAATCATAAGATTTCTGGATATACGCTAGTTGCTTTAGACACAGAAGCGTGTACACGCGGGTTCACTTAACTGAAGTAGCGTATATGTTTTTGAGCATTGAAAAAGTTTTAATGATCTGATAATACTGATTCACCCCCCCTCTCAGTATTATTTCCAACAATTGGTATCAGAGCCAGGTTCTTTGGTAGAAGCTTGATCGCTTGAAGGAGATCCGTGGAACAATGGGAAAGAAGCTTAAGAAGAAAGCTCATAAGAAGAAGAAGACATCTCAGAAGATCTATGACAGTGGGAGAGTCGATTGGGGATTAGGTATAAGAAGTTCTTCAGATTCAGAATCAGATTCAGAATCATTATCAGGTATGAATGTGTTATCCTCTGATGTTCCAACTATATTTCCTTATGAAAGAGATGGAAGTGATAGTGAAACTACTGAACTTGCTCTTATGGGTGAATAAGAAGGAAATTAGATAGAAGCAAAATTTAGAAGACTGAGAAGCAAAATTAGAGCTCAAGAAGATATTCTGAACATAAAGGATAGAACTGCCAAGACTCAACGAGAGTTATTCAAGGAGAAATATCAAAAGTTGCGGGTTGAAGCAACATCTCTAAGAAATGAAGTCAATGACAAGAACACAACCATCAAGAAACTCAAAGATAGATCCAGCTACTATGAAAATCTTGAAGCTACATTCCTCTCACTAAAGGGAGATCTTGAAGAATCAAGGGGGCAGAATGAAGATCTACATCAAGCAATTGAAAAACAAGAAAAAGAAGTCATCAGCTTAAAATCCCAGCTGGAATGTGCTTTCCGAGTTCGTCAAATGCAGCAGGATCTGAATGAAGAACAAGAAAAGGAGATTCTCAAACTAAGGGAGAAATTGGAAAAAGGAAGGAAAGATGAAGAAGACATGAAGAAGCTATGTCTAGAAAAGGAGGAACAACTTCAAATTGAGGTAAATATCTTGAAAGGTAAATTAGAAGAAAAGGATAAACTTTTGAGATTTCAAGATAGTACTAAAGCCTTGGATGATATTCTTAGTAGTCAAAGGTCTCCTGCTATCAAGACTGGTCTTGGTTTTCATGAATCTGTTGAAGGTGAATCTAGTTCACAAGGTGAGGCAAGGAACTCTAAAGAGAAAACTAAAATGATCAACAAGGAGATGAAAGGTCAACCCCATCAACAATCAAAGAAAAAGACTCCTCAAAGAAAATCTTTTATTCCTCCTATGAATAATGTTGAATGTTATGTATGTCATAATCTTGGACATGTTGCAGCTAGATGTGGAAGAAGAAGGGTTCAAGACCATCATGTAGAAAGATCATCACATTCAAGGTACTTTAATGGATATTGTTTTTCTTGCAATATGTTTGGTCACAAAGCTGCTGATTGCTACAGGAGGAATATGAAACATGTAAGATGTTATGCATGTAACAAGGTTGGACATATAGCAAAGGAATGCAGGAACAAAGGATGGACATCACACCAAAAGGAGAAAACCTCATCACACTTGAAGATATGGAGGAAGAAGGAAGTACAGTCAGCACAATGTACTGAGACACACCACAGCACAGACATATCAGACTCAGGGGGAGCTGAAAGTGTAAAACTTCAGTGTTCTGAATCTCATACGCAAGTTCCTTAAAGGGAAGTCGCGTATATACGCGAGTTAGACACTGCAAAGTCGCGTATATGTGAGTCTGAGGAAAAGCAGTGGGGACAGGATCAGAAAAAGGATCTGATATGATTCAGTCTATTATTTATTGGTTACAGTCTGCTGAGGATGTGTGGAAATGTTTTACTACTTGTATGATGTCTAGAAGTGCTTTGATCCTATCTTGAGGATGATGATGTTTTGATGCTTATTGCTGATATATGCATGATCAGATCTAACATATGGCACTAGTTGAGGGGGAGCATATGCCTTTAGTAATTCATTGTTGGCATTATGGTTAATAATCCTTGGTGATGATTCTTATATAGCTAAATGATATATCTTGCTATGATATGATGTTGTGAGTTGTCTATGATAAACTCTCATATGATTCTTGAAGCTACATAGTAGATGTTCAGATCAGATTTATGGTTGATCCTTTGATGATGCTTACATGGTGATCTTCATAAGGATAAGGAGAAGTACAAAGCTTGAATACACATCTTCCTCACTTGATGATGAGTCACTCATATACTGTTGTTGTCATATGCATAAAGATCATACAGTTATGATGCAGGCACTCTTGTGGATAAGGATTGTTGTTGTTGATGATATCAAGAAGTTTTGTCAAATGAGCTTGAGCTCAAGATACATAGTGCTGATACATGGATGACTACTCAAAGTTGCTTTGTTGGAGACATGGTGATGAGTTCATATCTATATGATGATAGGTTGATTCTTACATATGTTGATTGATGCAGATGTTCCCAAGTAATGATACTTGGATCATGTAGATCTTGACGTTGATGTAATGGCTATGGTGGTTTCACATGTAATGTGAATGATTTCATGATGAAGTTTAAAAGGAGGAGTTGACATCTATGTTCAGACATACCTTGCTGCAGGACATTTACAGGTTGCTGATATGAAAATGGTTGTACGCGAGTTTCATAAGGCCTATCCGCGTATATACGCTTGTTTATGTGGATGCAGATGCGTATATGGAGTTTTGAAGGAAATCAGCAGGGACAGATGTTGGTTGCAGAAAGTCTGATATGGGTCCGACAGAGTGCAGCAGGCACAGGTTCAGGGGGAGCAGCTTAAAGTCTCATAAAGCATTGTTGGCATTTAGATGCTTTTGATTCTAGTACACATTTGTTGTTGGTTTCAAGTGGAACAAAGGTGAAAGGAGAACAGAAGGATCTCTTGGTTGCTGATCTGAATGGTGATTATCAGATGCTGCTGGTGACTTTCATAAGTCTTGGTCTAGTTCCTTCGTCTCTATGTCATATATCTCTTTTGTGGTATCTGTTTCATGGTGTCAAGGTCATGTAACGGCCTATTTTGGTTTCCCCACTATGCCTGGGATGATTAATGCAATATGATTGGTTGTCATATGTAAACGTTTGATGTATCCCCACTTGGTTGGGTGGATGAGTCAATTTTTGTATATCCTCACTTAGTTGAGAGATGGATGAATGTATGAGTCTTTGGTGATAGGAAGGTCTTTTATGATGTATAGAGTCATGTTCTTCTTGAAGAACATCTTTTGCAGATCTTGCCTACAGTCAGGAAGAGCATGAACAGCACACTTCAGCAGTACAGAGACTCGGCATGTACTCAGGGGGAGCATTGACAGATTGGTACACTTTGGCATATACAAAGGGGGAGATCATTCAGAGATTTTAACAGATACTCAGGGGGAGTATGGACAGCGAAATGTTTAGCAAAGGAAGAGAACATCTTGGTCCACCCTTTGCCCTTGATGTCAAAGGGGGAGATTGATTTGGTGTCTTTGCCATCAAGTCCAAAGGGGGAGATTGTTGGCATTATGAGACAAGTATTGTCCTTGATGGCAAATCACACTGATAACAAATCATAGTGCAGAAGGATAGCAGCAAGGAATTGATGATCAGTCTACAAGTATGAAGAAAAATATATACACGCTGGTTCACTATATACCAAGTCACGTATACAAGCAGGTTCACTATATACCAAGTCGCGTATACGCAGGTTCGCTATATATCAAGTCGCGTGTACAAGCTAGTTGGCTTCAGTAAAAGTGCGTGTATGTGGAAAACTTATCTTTGGTCCACGGCGGTTATTCCTTGGAAGTTGTGCCTATGGTTTTGGACCTTGGTGTCTCGACGGACGTGTTGATCCCTAGTTTTGAAGTTGATGGTATTGGATTTCTATGGTTTTGGCCCTTGGTATTGAACAAGGCCTAAGGCTATATAAGGAGAAGGAAATCATTAGGCAAGGGTATCTGAAATGTCTTGAATATCTGAAGAAGTATGAGATCCAGTATGCAGGTTATGGGTTAATGATGCATTGCTTGATTTGAGCTAAGGAGGGATCTCACGGGCTGATTGAGAACAAGATCTAAGGAGAGATCGGGATCAAATGGTTTGAAATGAACTATCTTTATGATGCTTATTCTAGATCTACATACTGACGCATGTATTGTTCTATAAGTGTTATGAGTATGACTGATGTTTGGTACAGCTGCAAGTTATGAGAAATTATTTCTAGATCTGTACGCGGGTTGTCTTTGGCAAAAGCGCGTATACACGCGGGTTTGATTCATCGAAGTAGAGTATACATTGTAAAGCTTGATATTTGAAGTTGCAGATGGGTCTGATGGTTATTACAGAGTTCTGTGTCTGCTCTGTGTTCTGGTGACGGTGCTGTTAACAGGGTTTCAGTGATTCAGAGTTTGATGAGTGTTTTGAGCTTCAATGATAGTTATGGGTCCAGTATGAAAATTGGATGAAAAGTGGCCTTTCAGATTATGTGTTGTGCTTCAGTGTATCCAGTCTGAAAATTGATGAAACGTGGTACCTGGAGGAGAGGAGATTGTAGGCAAGCACCTACATACTAGTATCTAAGCTAGTACAAAAGCTAAGGGAGATCTTTGGAGCATTGTAGCAGGTAGCAGCCTGTGTACTAGTAAATGGATCGGCTAGTACAAGAGCAAAGGGGGTTGTAGCTCCCGTACTGGTATAAGACTACACTAGTACAAATATTGTAAAAGGATTTTCTTATTAAGAAGAAGATTGAGATGACTTGCAGCAGGTGGTTTTCACCCACATTGGGTTTCCACCTTATATCTTTGTGCTCATGTTTGTGGCTTTTGTGTGATGATCTGTTCTGTTATACTGCACCTGTTTACTGTTAATATGGTTAATAATGTTCTGATGCATTTACTGAAGATAAGCTAACTGAATCATAAGATTTCTGGATATACGCTAGTTGCTTTAGACACAGAAGCGTGTACACGCGGGTTCACTTAACTGAAGTAGCGTATATGTTTTTGAGCATTGAAAAAGTTTTAATGATCTGATAATACTGATTCACCCCCCCCTCTCAGTATTATTTCCAACAATTGGTATCAGAGCCAGGTTCTTTGGTAGAAGCTTGATCGCTTGAAGGAGATCCGTGGAACAATGGGAAAGAAGCTTAAGAAGAAAGCTCATAAGAAGAAGAAGACATCTCAGAAGATCTATGACAGTGGGAGAGTCGATTGGGGATTAGGTATAAGAAGTTCTTCAGATTCAGAATCATTATCAGGTATGAATGTGTTATCCTCTGATGTTCCAGCTATATTTCCTTGTGAAAGAGATGGAAGTGATAGTGAAACTACTGAACTTGCTCTTATGGGTGAACAAGAAGGAAATGAGATAGAAGCAGAATTTAGAAGACTGAGAAGCAAAATTAGAGCTCAAGAAGATATTCTGAACATAAAGGATAGAACTGCCAAGACTCAATGAGAGTTATTCAAGGAGAAATATCAAAAGTTGCAGGTTGAAGCAACATCTCTAAGAAATGAAGTCAATGACAAGAACACAACCATCAAGAAACTCAAAGATAGATCCAGCTACTATGAAAATCTTGAAGCTACATTCCTCTCACTAAAGGGAGATCTTGAAGAATCAAGGAAGCAGAATGAAGATCTACATCAAGCAATTGAAAAACAAGAAAAAGAAGTCATCAGCTTAAAATCCCAGCTGGAATGTGCTTTCCGAGTTCGTCAAATGCAGCAGGATCTGAATGAAGAACAAGAAAAGGAGATTCTCAAACTAAGGGAGAAATTGGAAAAAGGAAGGAAAGATGAAGAAGACATGAAGAAGCTATGTCTAGAAAAGGAGGAACAACTTCAAATTGAGGTAAATATCTTGAAAGGTAAATTAGAAGAAAAGGATAAACTTTTGAGATTTCAAGATAGTACTAAAGCCTTGGATGATATTCTTAGTAGTCAAAGGTCTCCTGCTATCAAGACTGGTCTTGGTTTTCATGAATCTGTTGAAGGTGAATCTAGTTCACAAGGTGAGGCAAGGAACTCTAAAGAGAAAACTAAAATGATCAACAAGGAGATGAAAGGTCAACCCCATCAACAATCAAAGAAAAAGACTCCTCAAAGAAAATCTTTTATTCCTCCTATGAATAATGTTGAATGTTATGTATGTCATAATCTTGGACATGTTGCAGCTAGATGTGGAAGAAGAAGGGTTCAAGACCATCATGTAGAAAGATCATCACATTCAAGGTACTTTAATGGATATTATTTTTCTTGCAATATGTTTGGTCACAAAGCTGCTGATTGCTACAGGAGGAATATGAAACATGTAAGATGTTATGCATGTAACAAGGTTGGACATATAGCAAAGGAATGCAGGAACAAAGGATGGACATCACACCAAAAGGAGAAAACCTCATCACACTTGAAGATATGGAGGAAGAAGGAAGTACAGTCAGCACAATGTACTGAGACACAGCACAGCACAGACATATCAGACTCAGGGGGAGCTGAAAGTGTAAAACTTCAGTGTTCTGAATCTCATACGCAAGTTCCTTAAAGGGAAGTCGCGTATATACGCGAGTTAGACACTGCAAAGTCGCGTATATGTGAGTCTGAGGAAAAGCAGTGGGGACAGGATCAGAAAAAGGATCTGATATGATTCAGTCTATTATTTATTGGTTACAGTCTGCTGAGGATGTGTGGAAATGTTTTACTACTTGTATGATGTCTAGAAGTGTTTTGATCCTATCTTGAGGATGATGATGTTTTGATGCTTATTGCTGATATATGCATGATCAGATCTAACATATGGCACTAGTTGAGGGGGAGCATATGCCTTTAGTAATTCATTGTTGGCATTATGGTTAATAATCCTTGGTGATGATTCTTATATGGCTAAATGATATATCTTGCTATGATATGATGTTGTGAGTTGTCTATGATAAACTCTCATATGATTCTTGAAGCTACATAGTAGATGTTCAGATCAGATTTATGGTTGATCCTTTGATGATGCTTACATGGTGATCTTCATAAGGATAAGGAGAAGTACAAAGCTTGAATACACATCTTCCTCACTTGATGATGAGTCACTCATATACTGCTGTTGTCATATGCATAAAGATCATACAGTTATGATGCAGGCACTCTTGTGGATAAGGATTGTTGCTGTTGATGATATCAAGAAGTTTTGTCAAATGAGCTTGAGCTCAAGATACATAGTGCTGATACATGGATGACTACTCAAAGTTGCTTTGTTGGAGACATGGTGATGAGTTCATATCTATATGATGATAGGTTGATTCTTACATATGTTGATTGATGCAGATGTTCCCAAGTAATGATACTTGGATCATGTAGATCTTGACGTTGATGTAATGGCTATGGTGGTTTCACATGTAATGTGAATGATTTCATGATGAAGTTTAAAAGGAGGAGTTGACATCTATGTTCAGACATACCTTGCTGCAGGACATTTACAGGTTGCTGATATGAAAATGGTTGTACGCGAGTTTCATAAGGCCTATCCACGTATATACGCTTGTTTATGTGGATGCAGACGCGTATATGGAGTTTTGAAGGAAATCAGCAGGGACAGATGTTGGTTGCAGAAAGTCTGATATGGGTCCGACAGAGTGCAGCAGGCACAGGTTCAGGGGGAGCAGCTTAGAGTCTCATAAAGAATTGTTGGCATTTAGATGCTTTTGATTCTAGTACACATTTGTTGTTGGTTTCAAGTGGAACAAAGGCGAAAGGAGAACAGAAGGATCTCTTGGTTGCTGATCTGAATGGTGATTATCAGATGCTGTTGGTGACTTTCATAAGTCTTGGTCTAGTTCCTTCGTCTCTATGTCATATATCTCTTTTGTGGTATCTGTTTCATGGTGTCAAGGTCATGTAACGGCCTATTTTGGTTTCCCCACTATGCCTGGGATGATTAATGCAATATGATTGGTTGTCATATGTAAACGTTTGATGTATCCCCACTTGGTTGGGTGGATGAGTCAATTTTTGTATATCCTCACTTAGTTGAGAGATGGATGAATGTATGAGTCTTTGGTGATAGGAAGGTCTTTTATGATGTATAGAGTCATGTTCTTCTTGAAGAACATCTTTTGCAGATCTTGCCTACAGTCAGGAAGAGCATGAACAGCGCACTTCAGCAGTACAGAGACTCGGCATGTACTCAGGGGGAGCATTGACAGATTGGTACACTTTGGCATATACAAAGGGGGAGATCATTCAGAGATTTTAACAGATACTCAGGGGGAGTATGGACAGCGAAATGTTTAGCAAAGGAAGAGAACATCTTGGTCCACCCTTTGCCCTTGATGTCAAAGGGGGAGATTGATTTGGTGTCTTTGCCATCAAGTCCAAAGGGGGAGATTGTTGGCATTATGAGACAAGTATTGTCCTTGATGGCAAATCACACTGATAACAAATCATAGTGCAGAAGGATAGCAGCAAGGAATTGATGATCAGTCTACAAGTATGAAGAAAAATATATACACGCTGGTTCACTATATACCAAGTCGCGTATACAAGCAGGTTCACTATATACCAAGTCGCGTATACGCAGGTTCGCTATATATCAAGTCGCGTGTACAAGCTAGTTGGCTTCAGTAAAAGTGCGTGTATGTGGAAAACTTATCTTTGGTCCACGGCGGTTATTCCTTGGAAGTTGTGCCTATGGTTTTGGACCTTGGTGTCTCGACGGACGTGTTGATCCCTAGTTTTAAAGTTGATGGTATTGGATTTCTATGGTTTTGGCCCTTGGTATTGAACAAGGCCTAAGGCTATATAAGGAGAAGGAAATCATTAGGCAAGGGTATCTGAAATGTCTTGAATATCTGAAGAAGTATGAGATCTAGTATGCAGGTTATGGGTTGATGATGCATTGCTTGATTTGAGCTAAGGAGGGATCTCACCGGCTGATTGAGAACAAGATCTAAGGAGAGATCGGGATCAAATGGTTTGAAATGAACTATCTTTATGATGCTTATTCTAGATCTACATACTGACGCATGTATTGTTCTATAAGTGTTATGAGTATGACTGATGTTTGGTACAGCTGCAAGTTATGAGAAATTATTTCTAGATCTGTACGCGGGTTGTCTTTGGCAAAAGCGCGTATACACGCGGGTTTGATTCATCGAAGTAGTGTATACATTGTAAAGCTTGATATTTGAAGTTGCAGATGGGTCTGATGGTTATTACAGAGTTCTGTGTCTGCTCTGTGTTCTGGTGACGGTGCTGTTAACAGGGTTTTAGTGATTCAGAGTTTGATGAGTGTTTTGAGCTTCAATGATAGTTATGGGTCCAGTATGAAAATTGGATGAAAAGTGGCCTTTCCGATTATGTGTTGTGCTTCAGTGTATCCAGTCTGAAAATTGATGAAACGTGGTACCTGGAGGAGAGGAGATTGTAGGCAAGCACCTACGTACTAGTATCTAAGCTAGTACAAAAGCTAAGGGAGATCTTTGGAGCATTGTAGCAGGTAGCAGCCTGTGTACTAGTAAATGGATCGGCTAGTACAAGAGCAAAGGGGGTTGTAGCTCCCGTACTGGTATAAGACTGCACCAGTACAAATATTGTAAAAGGATTTTCTTATTAAGAAGAAGATTGAGATGACTTGCAGCGGGTGGTTTTCACCCACATTGGGTTTCCACCTTATATCTTTGTGCTCATGTATGTGGCTTTTATGTGATGATCTGTTCTGTTATACTGCACCTATTTACTGTTAATATGGTTAATAATGTTCTGATGCATTTACTGAAGATAAGCTAACTGAATCATAAGATTTCTGGATATACGCTAGTTGCTTTAGACACAGAAGCGTGTACACGCGGGTTCACTTAACTGAAGTAGCGTATATGTTTTTGAGCATTGAAAAAGTTTTAATGATCTGATAATACTGATTCACCCCCCCTCTCAGTATTATTTCCAACAATTGGTATCAGAGCCAGGTTCTTTGGTAGAAGCTTGATCGCTTGAAGGAGATCCGTGGAACAATGGGAAAGAAGCTTAAGAAGAAAGCTCATAAGAAGAAGAAGACATCTCAGAAGATCTATGACAGTGGGAGAGTCGATTGGGGATTAGGTATAAGAAGTTCTTCAGATTCAGAATCATTATCAGGTATGAATGTGTTATCCTCTGATGTTCCAGCTATATTTCCTTGTGAAAGAGATGGAAGTGATAGTGAAACTATTGAACTTGCTCTTATGGGTGAACAAGAAGGAAATGAGATAGAAGCAGAATTTAGAAGACTGAGAAGCAAAATTAGAGCTCAAGAAGATATTCTGAACATAAAGGATAGAACTGCCAAGACTCAACGAGAGTTATTCAAGGAGAAATATCAAAAGTTGCAGGTTGAAGCAACATCTCTAAGAAATGAAGTCAATGACAAGAACACAACCATCAAGAAACTCAAAGATAGATCCAGCTACTATGAAAATCTTGAAGCTACATTCCTCTCACTAAAGGGAGATCTTGAAGAATCAAGGAAGCAGAATGAAGATCTACATCAAGCAATTGAAAAACAAGAAAAAGAAGTCATCAGCTTAAAATCCCAGCTGGAATGTGCTTTCCGAGTTCGTCAAATGCAGCAGGATCTGAATGAAGAACAAGAAAAGGAGATTCTCAAACTAAGGGAGAAATTGGAAAAAGGAAGGAAAGATGAAGAAGACATGAAGAAGCTATGTCTAGAAAAGGAGGAACAACTTCAAATTGAGGTAAATATCTTGAAAGGTAAATTAGAAGAAAAGGATAAACTTTTGAGATTTCAAGATAGTACTAAAGCCTTGGATGATATTCTTAGTAGTCAAAGGTCTCCTGTTATCAAGACTGGTCTTGGTTTTCATGAATCTGTTGAAGGTGAATCTAGTTCACAAGGTGAGGCAAGGAACTCTAAAGAGAAAACTAAAATGATCAACAAGGAGATGAAAGGTCAACCCCATCAACAATCAAAGAAAAAGACTCCTCAAAGAAAATCTTTTATTCCTCCTATGAATAATTTTGAATGTTATGTATGTCATAATCTTGGACATGTTGCAGCTAGATGTGGAAGAAGAAGGGTTCAAGACCATCATGTAGAAAGATCATCACATTCAAGGTACTTTAATGGATATTGTTTTTCTTGCAATATGTTTGGTCACAAAGCTGCTGATTGCTACAGGAGGAATATGAAACATGTAAGATGTTATGCATGTAACAAGCTTGGACATATAGCAAAGGAATGCAGGAACAAAGGATGGACATCACACCAAAAGGAGAAAACCTCATCACACTTGAAGATATGGAGGAAGAAGGAAGTACAGTCAGCACAATGTACTGAGACACAGCACAGCACAGACATATCAGACTCAGGGGGAGCTGAAAGTGTAAAACTTCAGTGTTCTGAATCTCATACGCAAGTTCCTTAAAGGGAAGTCGCGTATATACGCGAGTTAGACACTGCAAAGTCGCGTATATGTCAGTCTGAGGAAAAGCAGTGGGGACAGGATCAGAAAAAGGATCTGATATGATTCAGTCTATTATTTATTGGTTACAGTCTGCTGAGGATGTGTGGAAATGTTTTACTACTTGTATGATGTCTAGAAGTGTTTTGATCCTATCTTGAGGATGATGATGTTTTGATGCTTATTGCTGATATATGCATGATCAGATCTAACATATGGCACTAGTTGAGGGGGAGCATATGCCTTTAGTAATTCATTGTTGGCATTATGGTTAATAATCCTTGGTGATGATTCTTATATAGCTAAATGATATATCTTGCTATGATATGATGTTGTGAGTTGTCTATGATAAACTCTCATATGATTCTTGAAGCTACATAGTAGATGTTCAGATCAGATTTATGGTTGATCCTTTGATGATGCTTACATGGTGATCTTCATAAGGATAAGGAGAAGTACAAAGCTTGAATACACATCTTCCTCACCTGATGATGAGTCACTCATATACTGCTGTTGTCATATGCATAAAGATCATACAGTTATGATGCAGGCACTCTTGTGGATAAGGATTGTTGCTGTTGATGATATCAAGAAGTTTTGTCAAATGAGCTTGAGCTCAAGATACATAGTGCTGATACATGGATGACTACTCAAAGTTGCTTTGTTGGAGACATGGTGATGAGTTCATATCTATATGATGATAGGTTGATTCTTACATATGTTGATTGATGCAGATGTTCCCAAGTAATGATACTTGGATCATGTAGATCTTGACGTTGATGTAATGGCTATGGTGGTTTCACATGTAATGTGAATGATTTCATGATGAAGTTTAAAAGGAGGAGTTGACATCTATGTTTAGACATACCTTGCTGCAGGACATTTACAGGTTGCTGATATGAAAATGGTTGTACGCGAGTTTCATAAGGCCTATCCACGTATATACGCTTGTTTATGTGGATGCAGACGCGTATATGGAGTTTTGAAGGAAATCAGCAGGGACAGATGTTGGTTGCAGAAAGTCTGATATGGGTCCGACAGAGTGCAGCAGGCACAGGTTCAGGGGGAGCAGCTTAAAGTCTCATAAAGCATTGTTGGCATTTAGATGCTTTTGATTCTAGTACACATTTGTTGTTGGTTTCAAGTGGAACAAAGGCGAAAGGAGAACAGAAGGATCTCTTGGTTGCTGATCTGAATGGTGATTATCAGATGCTGCTGGTGACTTTCATAAGTCTTGGTCTAGTTCTTTCGTCTCTATGTCATATATCTCTTTTGTGGTATCTCTTTCATGGTGTCAAGGTCATGTAACGGCCTATTTTGGTTTCCCCACTATGCCTGGGATGATTAATGCAATATGATTGGTTGTCATATGTAAACGTTTGATGTATCCCCACTTGGTTGGGTGGATGAGTCAATTTTTGTATATCCTCACTTAGTTGAGAGATGGATGAATGTATGAGTCTTTGGTGATAGGAAGGTCTTTTATGATGTATAGAGTCATGTTCTTCTTGAAGAACATCTTTTGCAGATCTTGCCTACAGTCAGGAAGAGCATGAACAGCGCACTTCAGCAGTACAGAGACTCGGCATGTACTCAGGGGGAGCATTGACAGATTGGTACACTTTGGCATATACAAAGGGGGAGATCATTCAGAGATTTTAACAGATACTCAGGGGGAGTATGGACAGCGAAATGTTTAGCAAAGGAAGAGAACATCTTGGTCCACCCTTTGCCCTTGATGTCAAAGGGGGAGATTGATTTGGTGTCTTTGCCATCAAGTCCAAAGGGGGAGATTGTTGGCATTATGAGACAAGTATTGTCCTTGATGGCAAATCACACTGATAACAAATCATAGTGCAGAAGGATAGCAGCAAGGAATTGATGATCAGTCTACAAGTATGAAGAAAAATATATACACGCTGGTTCACTATATACCAAGTCGCGTATACAAGCAGGTTCACTATATACCAAGTCGCGTATACGCAGGTTCGCTATATATCAAGTCGCGTGTACAAGCTAGTTGGCTTCAGTAAAAGTGCGTGTATGTGGAAAACTTATCTTTGGTCCACGGCGGTTATTCCTTGGAAGTTGTGCCTATGGTTTTGGACCTTGGTGTCTCGACGGACGTGTTGATCCCTAGTTTTAAAGTTGATGGTATTGGATTTCTATGGTTTTGGCCCTTGGTATTGAACAAGGCCTAAGGCTATATAAGGAGAAGGAAATCATTAGGCAAGGGTATCTGAAATGTCTTGAATATCTGAAGAAGTATGAGATCTAGTATGCAGGTTATGGGTTGATGATGCATTGCTTGATTTGAGCTAAGGAGGGATCTCACCGGCTGATTGAGAACAAGATCTAAGGAGAGATCGGGATCAAATGGTTTGAAATGAACTATCTTTATGATGCTTATTCTAGATCTACATACTGACGCATGTATTGTTCTATAAGTGTTATGAGTATGACTGATGTTTGGTACAGCTGCAAGTTATGAGAAATTATTTCTAGATCTGTACGCGGGTTGTCTTTGGCAAAAGCGCGTATACACGCGGGTTTGATTCATCGAAGTAGTGTATACATTGTAAAGCTTGATATTTGAAGTTGCAGATGGGTCTGATGGTTATTACAGAGTTCTGTGTCTGCTCTGTGTTCTGGTGATGGTGCTGTTAACAAGGTTTTAGTGATTCAGAGTTTGATGAGTGTTTTGAGCTTCAATGATAGTTATGGGTCCAGTATGAAAATTGGATGAAAAGTGGCCTTTCCGATTATGTGTTGTGCTTCAGTGTATCCAGTCTGAAAATTGATGAAACGTGGTACCTGGAGGAGAGGAGATTGTAGGCAAGCACCTACGTACTAGTATCTAAGCTAGTACAAAAGCTAAGGGAGATCTTTGGAGCATTGTAGCAGGTAGCAGCCTGTGTACTAGTAAATGGATCGGCTAGTACAAGAGCAAAGGGGGTTGTAGCTCCCGTACTGGTATAAGACTGCACCAGTACAAATATTGTAAAAGGATTTTCTTATTAAGAAGAAGATTGAGATGACTTGCAGCGGGTGGTTTTCACCCACATTGGGTTTCCACCTTATATCTTTGTGCTCATGTGTGTGGCTTTTATGTGATGATCTGTTCTGTTATACTGCACCTATTTACTGTTAATATGGTTAATAATGTTCTGATGCATTTACTGAAGATAAGCTAACTGAATCATAAGATTTCTGGATATACGCTAGTTGCTTTAGACACAGAAGCGTGTACACGCGGGTTCACTTAACTGAAGTAGCGTATATGTTTTTGAGCATTGAAAAAGTTTTAATGATCTGATAATACTGATTCACCCCCCCCTCTCAGTATTATTTCCAACAATTGGTATCAGAGCCAGGTTCTTTGGTAGAAGCTTGATCGCTTGAAGGAGATCCGTGGAACAATGGGAAAGAAGCTTAAGAAGAAAGCTCATAAGAAGAAGAAGACATCTCAGAAGATCTATGACAGTGGGAGAGTCGATTGGGGATTAGGTATAAGAAGTTCTTCAGATTCAGAATCATTATCAGGTATGAATGTGTTATCCTCTGATGTTCCAGCTATATTTCCTTGTGAAAGAGATGGAAGTGATAGTGAAACTATTGAACTTGCTCTTATGGGTGAACAAGAAGGAAATGAGATAGAAGCAGAATTTAGAAGACTGAGAAGCAAAATTAGAGCTCAAGAAGATATTCTGAACATAAAGGATAGAACTGCCAAGACTCAACGAGAGTTATTCAAGGAGAAATATCAAAGTTGCAGGTTGAAGCAACATCTCTAAGAAATGAAGTCAATGACAAGAACACAACCATCAAGAAACTCAAAGATAGATCCAGCTACTATGAAAATCTTGAAGCTACATTCCTCTCACTAAAGGGAGATCTTGAAGAATCAAGGAAGCAGAATGAAGATCTACATCAAGCAATTGAAAAACAAGAAAAAGAAGTCATCAGCTTAAAATCCCAGCTGGAATGTGCTTTCCGAGTTCGTCAAATGCAGCAGGATCTGAATGAAGAACAAGAAAAGGAGATTCTCAAACTAAGGGAGAAATTGGAAAAAGGAAGGAAAGATGAAGAAGACATGAAGAAGCTATGTCTAGAAAAGGAGGAACAACTTCAAATTGAGGTAAATATCTTGAAAGGTAAATTAGAAGAAAAGGATAAACTTTTGAGATTTCAAGATAGTACTAAAGCCTTGGATGATATTCTTAGTAGTCAAAGGTCTCCTGTTATCAAGACTGGTCTTGGTTTTCATGAATCTGTTGAAGGTGAATCTAGTTCACAAGGTGAGGCAAGGAACTCTAAAGAGAAACTAAAATGATCAACAAGGAGATGAAAGGTCAACCCCATCAACAATCAAAGAAAAAGACTCCTCAAAGAAAATCTTTTATTCCTCCTATGAATAATTTTGAATGTTATGTATGTCATAATCTTGGACATGTTGCAGCTAGATGTGGAAGAAGAAGGGTTCAAGACCATCATGTAGAAAGATCATCACATTCAAGGTACTTTAATGGATATTGTTTTTCTTGCAATATGTTTGGTCACAAAGCTGCTGATTGCTACAGGAGGAATATGAAACATGTAAGATGTTATGCATGTAACAAGGTTGGACATATAGCAAAGGAATGCAGGAACAAAGGATGGACATCACACCAAAAGGAGAAAACCTCATCACACTTGAAGATATGGAGGAAGAAGGAAGTACAGTCAGCACAATGTACTGAGACACAGCACAGCACAGACATATCAGACTCAGGGGGAGCTGAAAGTGTAAAACTTCAGTGTTCTGAATCTCATACGCAAGTTCCTTAAAGGGAAGTCGCGTATATACGCGAGTTAGACACTGCAAAGTCGCGTATATGTGATTCTGAGGAAAAGCAGTGGGGACAGGATCAGAAAAAGGATCTGATATGATTCAGTCTATTATTTATTGGTTACAGTCTGCTGAGGATGTGTGGAAATGTTTTACTACTTGTATGATGTCTAGAAGTGTTTTAATCCTATCTTGAGGATGATGATGTTTTGATGCTTATTGCTGATATATGCATGATCAGATCTAACATATGGCACTAGTTGAGGGGGAGCATATGCCTTTAGTAATTCATTGTTGGCATTATGGTTAATAATCCTTGGTGATGATTCTTATATAGCTAAATGATATATCTTGCTATGATATGATGTTGTGAGTTGTCTATGATAAACTCTCATATGATTCTTGAAGCTACATAGTAGATGTTCAGATCAGATTTATGGTTGATCCTTTGATGATGCTTACATGGTGATCTTCATAAGGATAAGGAGAAGTACAAAGCTTGAATACACATCTTCCTCACTTGATGATGAGTCACTCATATACTGCTGTTGTCATATGCATAAAGATCATACAGTTATGATGCAGGCACTCTTGTGGATAAGGATTGTTGCTGTTGATGATATCAAGAAGTTTTGTCAAATGAGCTTGAGCTCAAGATACATAGTGCTGATACATGGATGACTACTCAAAGTTGCTTTGTTGGAGACATGGTGATGAGTTCATATCTATATGATGATAGGTTGATTCTTACATATGTTGATTGATGCAGATGTTCCCAAGTAATGATACTTGGATCATGTAGATCTTGACGTTGATGTAATGGCTATGGTGGTTTCACATGTAATGTGAATGATTTCATGATGATGTTTAAAAGGAGGAGTTGACATCTATGTTCAGACATACCTTGCTGCAGGACATTTACAGGTTGCTGATATGAAAATGGTTGTACGCGAGTTTCATAAGGCCTATCCACGTATATACGCTTGTTTATGTGGATGCAGACGCGTATATGGAGTTTTGAAGGAAATCAGCAGGGACAGATGTTGGTTGCAGAAAGTCTGATATGGGTCCGACAGAGTGCAGCAGGCACAGGTTCAGGGGGAGCAGCTTAAAGTCTCATAAAGCATTGTTGGCATTTAGATGCTTTTGATTCTAGTACACATTTGTTGTTGGTTTCAAGTGGAACAAAGGCGAAAGGAGAACAGAAGGATCTCTTGGTTGCTGATCTGAATGGTGATTATCAGATGCTGCTGGTGACTTTCATAAGTCTTGGTCTAGTTCCTTCGTCTCTATGTCATATATCTCTTTTGTGGTATCTGTTTCATGGTGTCAAGGTCATGTAACGGCCTATTTTGGTTTCCCCACTATGCCTGGGATGATTAATGCAATATGATTGGTTGTCATATGTAAACGTTTGATGTATCCCCACTTGGTTGGGTGGATGAGTCAATTTTTGTATATCCTCACTTAGTTGAGAGATGGATGAATGTATGAGTCTTTGGTGATAGGAAGGTCTTTTATGATGTATAGAGTCATGTTCTTCTTGAAGAACATCTTTTGCAGATCTTGCCTACAGTCAGGAAGAGCATGAACAGCGCACTTCAGCAGTACAGAGACTCGGCATGTACTCAGGGGGAGCATTGACAGATTGGTACACTTTGGCATATACAAAGGGGGAGATCATTCAGAGATTTTAACAGATACTCAGGGGGAGTATGGACAGCGAAATGTTTAGCAAAGGAAGAGAACATCTTGGTCCACCCTTTGCCCTTGATGTCAAAGGGGGAGATTGATTTGGTGTCTTTGCCATCAAGTCCAAAGGGGGAGATTGTTGGCATTATGAGACAAGTATTGTCCTTGATGGCAAATCACACTGATAACAAATCATAGTGCAGAAGGATAGCAGCAAGGAATTGATGATCAGTCTACAAGTATGAAGAAAAATATATACACGCTGGTTCACTATATACCAAGTCGCGTATACAAGCAGGTTCACTATATACCAAGTCGCGTATACGCAGGTTCGCTATATATCAAGTCGCGTGTACAAGCTAGTTGGCTTCAGTAAAAGTGCGTGTATGTGGAAAACTTATCTTTGGTCCACGGCGGTTATTCCTTGGAAGTTGTGCCTATGGTTTTGGACCTTGGTGTCTCGACGGACGTGTTGATCCCTAGTTTTAAAGTTGATGGTATTGGATTTCTATGGTTTTGGCCCTTGGTATTGAACAAGGCCTAAGGCTATATAAGGAGAAGGAAATCATTAGGCAAGGGTATCTGAAATGTCTTGAATATCTGAAGAAGTATGAGATCTAGTATGCAGGTTATGGGTTGATGATGCATTGCTTGATTTGAGCTAAGGAGGGATTTCACCGGCTGATTGAGAACAAGATCTAAGGAGAGATCGGGATCAAATGGTTTGAAATGAACTATCTTTATGATGCTTATTCTAGATCTACATACTGACGCATGTATTGTTCTATAAGTGTTATGAGTATGACTGATGTTTGGTACAGCTGCAAGTTATGAGAAATTATTTCTAGATCTGTACGCGGGTTGTCTTTGGCAAAAGCGCGTATACACACGGGTTTGATTCATCGAAGTAGTGTATACATTGTAAAGCTTGATATTTGAAGTTGCAGATGGGTCTGATGGTTATTACAGAGTTCTGTGTCTGCTCTGTGTTCTGGTGACGGTGCTGTTAACAGGGTTTTAGTGATTCAGAGTTTGATGAGTGTTTTGAGCTTCAATGATAGTTATGGGTCCAGTATGAAAATTGGATGAAAAGTGGCCTTTCCGATTATGTGTTGTGCTTCAGTGTATCCAGTCTGAAAATTGATGAAACGTGGTACCTGGAGGAGAGGAGATTGTAGGCAAGCACCTACGTACTAGTATCTAAGCTAGTACAAAAGCTAAGGGAGATCTTTGGAGCATTGTAGCAGGTAGCAGCCTGTGTACTAGTAAATGGATCGGCTAGTACAAGAGCAAAGGGGGTTGTAGCTCCCGTACTGGTATAAGACTGCACCAGTACAAATATTGTAAAAGGATTTTCTTATTAAGAAGAAGATTGAGATGACTTGCAGCGGGTGGTTTTCACCCACATTGGGTTTCCACCTTATATCTTTGTGCTCATGTGTGTGGCTTTTATGTGATGATCTGTTCTGTTATACTGCACCTATTTACTGTTAATATGGTTAATAATGTTCTGATGCATTTACTGAAGATAAGCTAACTGAATCATAAGATTTCTGGATATACGCTAGTTGCTTTAGACACAGAAGCGTGTACACGCGGGTTCACTTAACTGAAGTAGCGTATATGTTTTTGAGCATTGAAAAAGTTTTAATGATCTGATAATACTGATTCACCCCCCCTCTCAGTATTATTTCCAACAATTGGTATCAGAGCCAGGTTCTTTGGTAGAAGCTTGATCGCTTGAAGGAGATCCGTGGAACAATGGGAAAGAAGCTTAAGAAGAAAGCTCATAAGAAGAAGAAGACATCTCAGAAGATCTATGACAGTGGGAGAGTCGATTGGGGATTAGGTATAAGAAGTTCTTCAGATTCAGAATCATTATCAGGTATGAATGTGTTATCCTCTGATGTTCCAGCTATATTTCCTTGTGAAAGAGATGGAAGTGATAGTGAAACTATTGAACTTGCTCTTATGGGTGAACAAGAAGGAAATGAGATAGAAGCAGAATTTAGAAGAATGAGAAGCAAAATTAGAGCTCAAGAAGATATTCTGAACATAAAGGATAGAACTGCCAAGACTCAACGAGAGTTATTCAAGGAGAAATATCAAAAGTTGCAGGTTGAAGCAACATCTCTAAGAAATGAAGTCAATGACAAGAACACAACCATCAAGAAACTCAAAGATAGATCCAGCTACTATGAAAATCTTGAAGCTACATTCCTCTCACTAAAGGGAGATCTTGAAGAATCAAGGAAGCAGAATGAAGATCTACATCAAGCAATTGAAAAACAAGAAAAAGAAGTCATCAGCTTAAAATCCCAGCTGGAATGTGCTTTCCGAGTTCGTCAAATGCAGCAGGATCTGAATGAAGAACAAGAAAAGGAGATTCTCAAACTAAGGGAGAAATTGGAAAAAGGAAGGAAAGATGAAGAAGACATGAAGAAGCTATGTCTAGAAAAGGAGGAACAACTTCAAATTGAGGTAAATATCTTGAAAGGTAAATTAGAAGAAAAGGATAAACTTTTGAGATTTCAAGATAGTACTAAAGCCTTGGATGATATTCTTAGTAGTCAAAGGTCTCCTGTTATCAAGACTGGTCTTGGTTTTCATGAATCTGTTGAAGGTGAATCTAGTTCACAAGGTGAGGCAAGGAACTCTAAAGAGAAAACTAAAATGATCAACAAGGAGATGAAAGGTCAACCCCATCAACAATCAAAGAAAAAGACTCCTCAAAGAAAATCTTTTATTCCTCCTATGAATAATTTTGAATGTTATGTATGTCATAATCTTGGACATGTTGCAGCTAGATGTGGAAGAAGAAGGGTTCAAGACCATCATGTAGAAAGATCATCACATTCAAGGTACTTT
Source organism: Pinus tabuliformis (assembly GCA_031772625.1). Lineage (NCBI taxonomy): Eukaryota > Viridiplantae > Streptophyta > Pinopsida > Pinales > Pinaceae > Pinus > Pinus tabuliformis. Next base: position 489,746,640 of record CM062818.1, read on the forward strand.
AATGGATATTGTTTTTCTTGCAATATGTTTGGTCACAAAGCTGTTGATTGCTACAGGAGGAATATGAAACATGTAAGATGTTATGCATGTAACAAGGTTGGACATATAGCAAAGGAATGCAGGAACAAAGGATGGACATCACACCAAAAGGAGAAAACCTCATCACACTTGAAGATATGGAGGAAGAAGGAAGTACAGTCAGCACAATGTACTGAGACACAGCACAGCACAGACATATCAGACTCAGGGGGAGCTGAAAGTGTAAAACTTCAGTGTTCTGAATCTCATACGCAAGTTCCTTAAAGGGAAGTCGCGTATATATGCGAGTTAGACACTGCAAAGTCGCGTATATGTGAGTCTGAGGAAAAGCAGTGGGGACAGGATCAGAAAAAGGATCTGATATGATTCAGTCTATTATTTATTGGTTACAGTCTGCTGAGGATGTGTGGAAATGTTTTACTACTTGTTTGATGTCTAGAAGTGTTTTGATCCTATCTTGAGGATGATGATGTTTTGATGCTTATTGCTGATATATGCATGATCAGATCTAACATATGGCACTAGTTGAGGGGGAGCATATGCCTTTAGTAATTCATTGTTGGCATTATGGTTAATAATCCTTGGTGATGATTCTTATATAGCTAAATGATATATCTTGCTATGATATGATGTTGTGAGTTGTCTATGATAAACTCTCATATGATTCTTGAAGCTACATAGTAGATGTTCAGATCAGATTTATGGTTGATCCTTTGATGATGCTTACATGGTGATCTTCATAAGGATAAGGAGAAGTACAAAGCTTGAATACACATCTTCCTCACTTGATGATGAGTCACTCATATACTGCTGTTGTCATATGCATAAAGATCATACATTTATGATGCAGGCACTCTTGTGGATAAGGATTGTTGCTGTTGATGATATCAAGAAGTTTTGTCAAATGAGCTTGAGCTCAAGATACATAGTGCTGATACATGGATGACTACTCAAAGTTGCTTTGTTGGAGACATGGTGATGAGTTCATATCTATATGATGATAGGTTGATTCTTACATATGTTGATTGATGCAGATGTTCCCAAGTAATGATACTTGGATCATGTAGATCTTGACGTTGATGTAATGGCTATGGTGGTTTCACATGTAATGTGAATGATTTCATGATGAAGTTTAAAAGGAGGAGTTGACATCTATGTTCAGACATACCTTGCTGCAGGACATTTACAGGTTGCTGATATGAAAATGGTTGTACGCGAGTTTCATAAGGCCTATCCACGTATATACGCTTGTTTATGTGGATGCAGACGCGTATATGGAGTTTTGAAGGAAATCAGCAGGGACAGATGTTGGTTGCAGAAAGTCTGATATGGGTCCGACAGAGTGCAGCAGGCACAGGTTCAGGGGGAGCAGCTTAAAGTCTCATAAAGCATTGTTGGCATTTAGATGCTTTTGATTCTAGTACACATTTGTTGTTGGTTTCAAGTGGAACAAAGGCGAAAGGAGAACAGAAGGATCTCTTGGTTGCTGATCTGAATGGTGATTATCAGATGCTGCTGGTGACTTTCATAAGTCTTGGTCTAGTTCCTTCGTCTCTATGTCATATATCTCTTTTGTGGTATCTGTTTCATGGTGTCAAGGTCATGTAACGGCCTATTTTGGTTTCCCCACTATGCCTGGGATGATTAATGCAATATGATTGGTTGTCATATGTAAACGTTTGATGTATCCCCACTTGGTTGGGTGGATGAGTCAATTTTTGTATATCCTCACTTAGTTGAGAGATGGATGAATGTATGAGTCTTTGGTGATAGGAAGGTCTTTTATGATGTATAGAGTCATGTTCTTCTTGAAGAACATCTTTTGCAGATCTTGCCTACAGTCAGGAAGAGCATGAACAGCGCACTTCAGCAGTACAGAGACTCGGCATGTACTCAGGGGAGCATTGACAGATTGGTACACTTTGGCATATACAAAGGGGGAGATCATTCAGAGATTTTAACAGATACTCAGGGGGAGTATGGACAGCGAAATGTTTAGCAAAGGAAGAGAACATCTTGGTCCACCCTTTGCCCTTGATGTCAAAGGGGGAGATTGATTTGGTGTCTTTGCCATCAAGTCCAAAGGGGGAGATTGTTGGCATTATGAGACAAGTATTGTCCTTGATGGAAAATCACACTGATAACAAATCATAGTGCAGAAGGATAGCAGCAAGGAATTGATGATCAGTCTACAAGTATGAAGAAAAATATATACACGCTGGTTCACTATATACCAAGTCGCGTATACAAGCAGGTTCACTATATACCAAGTTGCGTATACGCAGGTTCGCTATATATCAAGTCGCGTGTACAAGCTAGTTGGCTTCAGTAAAAGTGCGTGTATGTGGAAAACTTATCTTTGGTCCACGGCGGTTATTCCTTGGAAGTTGTGCCTATGGTTTTGGACCTTGGTGTCTCGACGGACGTGTTGATCCCTAGTTTTAAAGTTGATGGTATTGGATTTCTATGGTTTTGGCCCTTGGTATTGAACAAGGCCTAAGGCTATATAAGGAGAAGGAAATCATTAGGCAAGGGTATCTGAAATGTCTTGAATATCTGAAGAAGTATGAGATCTAGTATGCAGGTTATGGGTTGATGATGCATTGCTTGATTTGAGCTAAGGAGGGATTTCACCGGCTGATTGAGAACAAGATCTAAGGAGAGATCGGGATCAAATGGTTTGAAATGAACTATCTTTATGATGCTTATTCTAGATCTACATACTGACGCATGTATTGTTCTATAAGTGTTATGAGTATGACTGATGTTTGGTACAGCTGCAAGTTATGAGAAATTATTTCTAGATCTGTACGCGGGTTGTCTTTGGCAAAAGCGCGTATACACGCGGGTTTGATTCATCGAAGTAGTGTATACATTGTAAAGCTTGATATTTGAAGTTGCAGATGGGTCTGATGGTTATTACAGAGTTCTGTGTCTGCTCTGTGTTCTGGTGACGGTGCTGTTAACAGGGTTTTAGTGATTCGGAGTTTGATGAGTGTTTTGAGCTTCAATGATAGTTATGGGTCCAGTATGAAAATTGGATGAAAAGTGGCCTTTCCGATTATGTGTTGTGCTTCAGTGTATCCAGTCTGAAAATTGATGAAACGTGGTACCTGGAGGAGAGGAGATTGTAGGCAAGCACCTACGTACTAGTATCTAAGCTAGTACAAAAGCTAAGGGAGATCTTTGGAGCATTGTAGCAGGTAGCAGCCTGTGTACTAGTAAATGGATCGGCTAGTACAAGAGCAAACGGGGTTGTAGCTCCCGTACTGGTATAAGACTGCACCAGTACAAATATTGTAAAAGGATTTTCTTATTAAGAAGAAGATTGAGATGACTTGCAGCGGGTGGTTTTCACCCACATTGGGTTTCCACCTTATATCTTTGTGCTCATGTGTGTGGCTTTTATGTGATGATCTGTTCTGTTATACTGCACCTATTTACTGTTAATATGGTTAATAATGTTCTGATGCATTTACTGAAGATAAGCTAACTGAATCATAAGATTTCTGGATATACGCTAGTTGCTTTAGACACAGAAGCGTGTACACGCGGGTTCACTTAACTGAAGTAGCGTATATGTTTTTGAGCATTGAAAAAGTTTTAATGATCTGATAATACTGATTCACCCCCCCCTCTCAGTATTATTTCCAACAATTGGTATCAGAGCCAGGTTCTTTGGTAGAAGCTTGATCGCTTGAAGGAGATCCGTGGAACAATGGGAAAGAAGCTTAAGAAGAAAGCTCATAAGAAGAAGAAGACATCTCAGAAGATCTATGACAGTGGGAGAGTCGATTGGGGATTAGGTATAAGAAGTTCTTCAGATTCAGAATCATTATCAGGTATGAATGTGTTATCCTCTGATGTTCCAGCTATATTTCCTTGTGAAAGAGATGGAAGTGATAGTGAAACTATTGAACTTGCTCTTATGGGTGAACAAGAAGGAAATGAGATAGAAGCAGAATTTAGAAGACTGAGAAGCAAAATTAGAGCTCAAGAAGATATTCTGAACATAAAGGATAGAACTGCCAAGACTCAACGAGAGTTATTCAAGGAGAAATATCAAAAGTTGCAGGTTGAAGCAACATCTCTAAGAAATGAAGTCAATGACAAGAACACAACCATCAAGAAACTCAAAGATAGATCCAGCTACTATGAAAATCTTGAAGCTACATTCCTCTCACTAAAGGGAGATCTTGAAGAATCAAGGAAGCAGAATGAAGATCTACATCAAGCAATTGAAAAACAAGAAAAAGAAGTCATCAGCTTAAAATCCCAGCTGGAATGTGCTTTCCGAGTTCGTCAAATGCAGCAGGATCTGAATGAAGAACAAGAAAAGGAGATTCTCAAACTAAGGGAGAAATTGGAAAAAGGAAGGAAAGATGAAGAAGACATGAAGAAGCTATGTCTAGAAAAGGAGGAACAACTTCAAATTGAGGTAAATATCTTGAAAGGTAAATTAGAAGAAAAGGATAAACTTTTGAGATTTCAAGATAGTACTAAAGCCTTGGATGATATTCTTAGTAGTCAAAGGTCTCCTGTTATCAAGACTGGTCTTGGTTTTCATGAATCTGTTGAAGGTGAATCTAGTTCACAAGGTGAGGCAAGGAACTCTAAAGAGAAAACTAAAATGATCAACAAGGAGATGAAAGGTCAACCCCATCAACAATCAAAGAAAAAGACTCCTCAAAGAAAATCTTTTATTCCTCCTATGAATAATTTTGAATGTTATGTATGTCATAATCTTGGACATGTTGCAGCTAGATGTGGAAGAAGAAGGGTTCAAGACCATCATGTAGAAAGATCATCACATTCAAGGTACTTTAATGGATATTGTTTTTCTTGCAATATGTTTGGTCACAAAGCTGCTGATTGCTACAGGAGGAATATGAAACATGTAAGATGTTATGCATGTAACAAGCTTGGACATATAGCAAAGGAATGCAGGAACAAAGGATGGACATCACACCAAAAGGAGAAAACCTCATCACACTTGAAGATATGGAGGAAGAAGGAAGTACAGTCAGCACAATGTACTGAGACACAGCACAGCACAGACATATCAGACTCAGGGGGAGCTGAAAGTGTAAAACTTCAGTGTTCTGAATCTCATACGCAAGTTCCTTAAAGGGAAGTCGCGTATATACGCGAGTTAGACACTGCAAAGTCGCGTATATGTGAGTCTGAGGAAAAGCAGTGGGGACAGGATCAGAAAAAGGATCTGATATGATTCAGTCTATTATTTATTGGTTACAGTCTGCTGAGGATGTGTGGAAATGTTTTACTACTTGTATGATGTCTAGAAGTGTTTTGATCCTATCTTGAGGATGATGATGTTTTGATGCTTATTGCTGATATATGCATGATCAGATCTAACATATGGCACTAGTTGAGGGGGAGAATATGCCTTTAGTAATTCATTGTTGGCATTATGGTTAATAATCCTTGGTGATGATTCTTATATAGCTAAATGATATATCTTGCTATGATATGATGTTGTGAGTTGTCTATGATAAACTCTCATATGATTCTTGAAGCTACATAGTAGATGTTCAGATCAGATTTATGGTTGATCCTTTGATGATGCTTACATGGTGATCTTCATAAGGATAAGGAGAAGTACAAAGCTTGAATACACATCTTCCTCACTTGATGATGAGTCACTCATATACTGCTGTTGTCATATGCATAAAGATCATACAGTTATGATGCAGGCACTCTTGTGGATAAGGATTGTTGCTGTTGATGATATCAAGAAGTTTTGTCAAATGAGCTTGAGCTCAAGATACATAGTGCTGATACATGGATGACTACTCAAAGTTGCTTTGTTGGAGACATGGTGATGAGTTCATATCTATATGATGATAGGTTGATTCTTACATATGTTGATTGATGCAGATGTTCCCAAGTAATGATACTTGGATCATGTAGATCTTGACGTTGATGTAATGGCTATGGTGGTTTCACATGTAATGTGAATGATTTCATGATGATGTTTAAAAGGAGGAGTTGACATCTATGTTCAGACATACCTTGCTGCAGGACATTTACAGGTTGCTGATATGAAAATGGTTGTACGCGAGTTTCATAAGGCCTATCCACGTATATACGCTTGTTTATGTGGATGCAGACGCGTATATGGAGTTTTGAAGGAAATCAGCAGGGACAGATGTTGGTTGCAGAAAGTCTGATATGGGTCCGACAGAGTGCAGCAGGCACAGGTTCAGGGGGAGCAGCTTAAAGTCTCATAAAGCATTGTTGGCATTTAGATGCTTTTGATTCTAGTACACATTTGTTGTTGGTTTCAAGTGGAACAAAGGCGAAAGGAGAACAGAAGGATCTCTTGGTTGCTGATCTGAATGGTGATTATCAGATGCTGCTGGTGACTTTCATAAGTCTTGGTCTAGTTCTTTCGTCTCTATGTCATATATCTCTTTTGTGGTATCTCTTTCATGGTGTCAAGGTCATGTAACGGCCTATTTTGGTTTCCCCACTATGCCTGGGATGATTAATGCAATATGATTGGTTGTCATATGTAAACGTTTGATGTATCCCCACTTGGTTGGGTGGATGAGTCAATTTTTGTATATCCTCACTTAGTTGAGAGATGGATGAATGTATGAGTCTTTGGTGATAGGAAGGTCTTTTATGATGTATAGAGTCATGTTCTTCTTGAAGAACATCTTTTGCAGATCTTGCCTACAGTCAGGAAGAGCATGAACAGCACACTTCAGCAGTACAGAGACTCGGCATGTACTCAGGGGGAGCATTGACAGATTGGTACACTTTGGCATATACAAAGGGGGAGATCATTCAGAGATTTTAACAGATACTCAGGGGGAGTATGGACAGCGAAATGTTTAGCAAAGGAAGAGAACATCTTGGTCCACCCTTTGCCCTTGATGTCAAAGGGGGAGATTGATTTGGTGTCTTTGCCATCAAGTCCAAAGGGGGAGATTGTTGGCATTATGAGACAAGTATTGTCCTTGATGGCAAATCACACTGATAACAAATCATAGTGCAGAAGGATAGCAGCAAGGAATTGATGATCAGTCTACAAGTATGAAGAAAAATATATACACGCTGGTTCACTATATACCAAGTCGCGTATACAAGCAGGTTCACTATATACCAAGTCGCGTATACGCAGGTTCGCTATATATCAAGTCGCGTGTACAAGCTAGTTGGCTTCAGTAAAAGTGCGTGTATGTGGAAAACTTATCTTTGGTCCACGGTGGTTATTCCTTGGAAGTTGTGCCTATGGTTTTGGACCTTGGTGTCTCGACGGACGTGTTGATCCCTAGTTTTGAAGTTGATGGTATTGGATTTCTATGGTTTTGGCCCTTGGTATTGAACAAGGCCTAAGGCTATATAAGGAGAAGGAAATCATTAGGCAAGGGTATCTGAAATGTCTTGAATATCTGAAGAAGTATGAGATCCAGTATGCAGGTTATGGGTTAATGATGCATTGCTTGATTTGAGCTAAGGAGGGATCTCACCGGCTGATTGAGAACAAGATCTAAGGAGAGATCGGGATCAAATGGTTTGAAATGAACTATCTTTATGATGCTTATTCTAGATCTACATACTGACGCATGTATTGTTCTATAAGTGTTATGAGTATGACTGATGTTTGGTACAGCTGCAAGTTATGAGAAATTATTTCTAGATCTGTACGCGGGTTGTCTTTGGCAAAAGCGCGTATACACGCGGGTTTGATTCATCGAAGTAGTGTATACATTGTAAAGCTTGATATTTGAAGTTGCAGATGGGTCTGATGGTTATTACAGAGTTCTGTGTCTGCTCTGTGTTCTGGTGACGGTGCTGTTAACAGGGTTTTAGTGATTCAGAGTTTGATGAGTGTTTTGAGCTTCAATGATAGTTATGGGTCCAGTATGAAAATTGGATGAAAAGTGGCCTTTCCGATTATGTGTTGTGCTTCAGTGTATCCAGTCTGAAAATTGATGAAACGTGGTACCTGGAGGAGAGGAGATTGTAGGCAAGCACCTACGTACTAGTATCTAAGCTAGTACAAAAGCTAAGGGAGATCTTTGGAGCATTGTAGCAGGTAGCAGCCTGTGTACTAGTAAATGGATCGGCTAGTACAAGAGCAAAGGGGGTTGTAGCTCCCGTACTGGTATAAGACTGCACCAGTACAAATATTGTAAAAGGATTTTCTTATTAAGAAGAAGATTGAGATGACTTGCAGCGGGTGGTTTTCACCCACATTGGGTTTCCACCTTATATCTTTGTGCTCATGTGTGTGGCTTTTATGTGATGATCTGTTCTGTTATACTGCACCTATTTACTGTTAATATGGTTAATAATGTTCTGATGCATTTACTGAAGATAAGCTAACTGAATCATAAGATTTCTGGATATACGCTAGTTGCTTTAGACACAGAAGCGTGTACACGCGGGTTCACTTAACTGAAGTAGCGTATATGTTTTTGAGCATTGAAAAAGTTTTAATGATCTGATAATACTGATTCACCCCCCCCTCTCAGTATTATTTCCAACATATATATCTATATATATATATATATATATATATATCCATCCATATAAAACAAAAAAACAAATAATATATTAAAATCATATAAAATCCAAAACTAACATTATAAAACAAAAACAAACGAATTTTCAAAAAATACAACTTAAAAGAACTAAGGGGCACTTATATAGATGGTGGAATTTAATTATATATGGTTATTTAAAATAACTAAGGGGCACTTATGAACAGGTTTGTTATATGGGTTGGATTGGTAAATAAATTCCCTACCCACAATTTTTAAAACAAACCATATTAAAAAAAGCATATTGAAGGTTGTTACAACGAAACTCCATGTAAAGTTAACACAGTGCCCGAAACATAAAATAACAACACACCATTTTAAGAGGCCCTGGGGTGGTTTGACCCAGGGAAGTGTCAAGCAAATCGGATGTGCTCACCAACAATCTCATAGATATGCCCTTGTTTAATTCACCAAAAAGTTTATCTATAAACCAAATTTACTATTTCACCCCAGGGGTGGACTTAAACGAAAGGCGGCAGAGCCGCACAACAGAACTAGATTTGGGCATGATTTTCGAGATAGAGAATATTTCAAGGGAATATTTCATAGAATATTCCATGTAGAATTAATGAGGAATTGAAATGATTCTTTAAATGGAAAAATTTCACAGTGTCAAATTCATGTCAACTTTATATTCAAACGAATCAAAATTTTGCTAGGAGTTTGATGGAGTGATATTTTTTTAGATTTGAGTAGCAGATCTTTAGTCAAATTGTAGAGAGGAATCATTGTAGAATCATGAGGAATCTAAAAGATTCCCTTGGGGGCCAATTTTTCACAGTGACAAAATCATGCCAACTTTATACTCAAATGAACCAGAATTTCGCCAAGAGTTTGATGGCGAGATTGGTTTTTAGATTTGAGGAGAAAATCTTCAATCAACTTGTAGAGAGGAATCTTTATGGAATCATGACGAACCGAAAAGATTCCCTAAGGGCCGAATTTTGGCAGTTTCAAACCAAGCCAAATTTATACTCATTTTACTTAGTTTTTCGCAAGTAGTGCAGTGGTGAACTCAAAATTGTCATGTGAGTAGTAGAACTCTAGTCAACCAGCGAGAATGAATCTTTGGAGATTATTCGAGATTCCCGAGGGTCTAGATTTTGATGGTGTCATAAAGGGGTCAAATTTACAACTGTTCGACACAATTTCGCATTACGAATTCAACGATGTTGTCCATTTCTTCAGCAGAGCTATGCATTTTCAGGTCATCCCTTGAAGTGGAAGTATATGATGCAGTAATGCCATGTCTTTCTTTTGATTTGTTGAGATGATGTTTTGATGTTGAGATCCTTGTTTGCCACTATGTTAGAGGATACTTGTATGCCACTTCATGTGAGAATTAGATATATTTTCATGCTAAGGAGGGCTCCTATGAGTGAAAGTTCATATAGGAAAATGTCTCGAGGAGAGACATGCCACTCTAATTGAGGGAGTTTATCCTTGTAATGACAAAGAATGCACCATGTCCTCATCATCATCTTGCAACATTTAATGAAGTGTTCTCCCCACTCTTGACATTAGGCCCTGAGATGTAACCCACACTAGGTGAACTCCATTATCAACTTGTTTGTGTTCTTTGATTTGATGGGTGCCATTATGTTTCTTATTCTTTAAAGCATGCACATGTGGTTTTTCATACTCTTTCACATTTAATTTTGCTAACATCGCAGAAGTAAAAGACCTTGGTTAATTCCAGTAGCTGAGAGATCTGGATCAAGTTTGGTATTACAGAGGTCGTCTTGCTTATGTGGATTGCAAGTGTGAATGATTGAACGTGTAAATAGAAAGAAAATGGACGATGGAAGAGATCTCTACAAGGCCTTCTACAAGATGGACAACATGGTAGATTTAATGTATGCAGATTATGAGGAGAAAATGGCAAGAGAGCGACAAGAAAAAGAAAAATTAGAGGGTGATGCTCCATCTACCTCCTCGAGTGAACATTCTTTTCATCACTCAAATGAGGAGATAAATCAGAACCTTCAAGCAGAGAATTTTGAATTGAGGAAACTTCTACAAGAAGAAAAGAGAAGAAGAAGAGATTGCAGCTTCAGTTACGAGCCATGGAAGAGGCCTTAGAAGAGTTGAAGCACAACGAAGGCTTAGCAAACCCATCATTACATGTTTCAAAATAGACAGCTAAGGAAATAATTTTGATCGTTCTTCAGATTCAATTTCACATGACATTATTTATGTTGGAAGCCTTGAGTTACCCTTTTCAGCAATCAGCCTGAGACTCCTTACCAAGATGGGATACGCTGCAGCCGAGTGCTCAAAGGTAACAAATGCTTCCAAGGCATTGTCGAAGCCATTAGAGAAAGAGGATGATTGGAACACATCACAATCCTCCCATGATAGTGCACATTGCAGAGGAAGAGCTAAGGCAAGCTCTCATTGCCAAGATTGCACCAGAGACAGTCAAGAGAGGTATAAAAAGTCTCAGTATTCTAGAGTTAATTTTCATTACAAGAATATTGTTAATGATGAACATAAAACATGGCATAGAAAACCATGTAGTTTTTGTGGCTTTCATAACCACGTGGTTGTCGAGTGTTGTAAGAGAATGGCAACAAGAAAGAGGATGAGACGTGAAAGGCCTTCTCCACATCAGGGAAGGAAGAAGGTTAAGTAGGTTTGGAGGAAGAAGACATTTTGCAATCATTGCAACAAAGGTGGACATCAAAGAGCCACATGTTGGAGGCTCCATCTAGAGAAACGTCTCAAGTACAAAACGTCCGTGCAGGAACTAGTTGATGAAGATGTTCAACAAGAATGACCTATTCACCTTGATGAGTGAGATATGGTTTTACTAGATATAGTAGCTTATCATGGCCGCATTTTGTAAATCATGTATTGCAATATAATTGTAGAAGTGATTATGTGTTTTCCATCGTGTATTAAAGAAACGGTGATGTTTTTGGCCTTTTGTTGATAACTGGGGTATTGGTTTCTATTATGATGTACATTTAACCAGAGTATGTGTTATAAACTCTTGGAAAATATGGGGATGTTTGTACCAAGATTGGTCATGTAATTGAACATGTAGTTTACAAATATTGCATTACATGTTTGTAGAGGATGCAGGTGTTGGTTCATCACTAATGGCTTCAAAGGACAAAGGTGAAGGAGAAGGAAGTGTGGTTTGTTAGGGCACTTGTTCTATAAACAAGGGAGTACAATAGATTACAGATTGTATTCATGCTTTTGGAGGACCAAAATCTCCTAAGTGGGGAGGAATGAGCCAGGTGGCTCCAGAAATGCTCAGAAATTAAGAGGTTGCTCCAGAAAGGCTCAATTTTTGAAGTTACTAAATATAAGCAATATTGGCATCAAGTTGAAGAGCTCATCATTACGAAAGCCTAATGTTGGATGATATCAGAGAAATCCAAGTAGAACGGTGCATGGAGAGATGAAGAGCTAGGGTTTCAAGTTTCTACAAGCGTTGAACTCCATGGAGGGGCGCAAATGGGGGAGCTCCACTCCCTCCTATAGTCAGGCCATAGCCAGCTGTTATAGACATATTTGGGCACTGCAACCCAAATCACATATGTCCATAAACCAAGGGCTTCTAAGTCCCTAAAAAGTGTTGTTTCATACCCTAAAGGAGCAAGGTCAGCTGATTACATCACCCCCCAGAAGTTCTCCATGAAAAACTACTCAGAACTGGTCAAAGCAGGACCATACAGACTGCCCAGTGCTAAGGGTATGATGCATCTCACCTTCCACGTGCAAAAAGTGTGATGCATACTGGAAAGCCCTTATGTAGGGTGCGATGAGCGAGAGCATAAAAATGGCACAAGCAGTTTTCTACGTGGAGACCCTAAGAATCTTCTAGAAGCTACTCATTTAACACTTGCCTCCCTGAATTCGCTCAAGGATGAGTAAGAGATCATGAAATCTCCAAGTGGAACCAAGAACTATCAGAGAGATGACATTAATCAAAATCCTAGAAGTTGACTCACCCCCCTGCAAATATCTATATATGGATCCCTAATCCCAGAGATCCAAAGGTTGGAATTTGGTAATTTGCAAAGAAGTGTTGTTGGTTTCTCTTTGAAGACATTGTTGGGTGATCTTGCTTTGTATGAGGTGAAGAGGGCTTTCAAGCTGGGAGGATGGCGCTGAGTTAGACCAAGTAGTTGTAATCCTATCTTCTACTACTTTTATCAATAAAGATATTTGTGTTTTCCTCCATATTCTTATGTATCTCTTAATATTGTGTTGATATATGCATTTGTATGGTCAATATATATCTGATCCTATATTTTTTACAGTGATAGATCTCTATGCTTTGATGGTATTATGTTTCTATGATTCTACAGGTGCTCTTTGAAGCGGGACAAGTAAGGAAGTAGTGGTGAGATTCTGTCGAAGGGGAAAGGAAACAAGCAAGGAGCCAAGTGAAAGACTGAGGTTGGTACTCTCTGCTTCTTTCTCATCTATCTCTCATAAAGGAAAATACAAGTAACTTTAGTTTGTTTGTTTCTAAGATAGCTACCCATCTTAGTGGGACTAGCAGTTCTGAATAGACACTAGTTTTCCCAGTAACAAAATGGCAACTCCACTGGAGAACGATTAGTTTGATTGCTTGTCTCTATTTGTTTGATTCATAAACCACATACGGAGTCTGAAGTTAAGCCAGCTAGCCTTTGAACTACATTTTCTATGCAAGTGCAAAGTAGATCAACGTTGCTTCATTCAATCTCCAAGTTTGTTTATGAACTGAACAATTGACTTGCAAACATCCTAAGTTCCCTAGAGGTAGCTCAGGTAACCTGATTAGATCAGCCCCTGTACTTTCTGTTTACTGACTATCATTAGCTCGGCCTAAATCCCTGAACTAAGCTGCAAACTATGACCAAAAACTAAGTTGAAGTCTCGTCCCTGGACCATCACACCTTCTCCTCTTGGCAAACTGGATGCATCACACCTCCCTTGTGTAGTAGCTGAGATGCATCCCTATTTCCCTATGTTATAGGTGTGATGATCAGATAAGACTATTTTTGCCTCCAGATTTTGGTTTTTTCTTCACTCTCTTTAGCTTTATTCAGGAATTTTGTTGTCTGTCATCAGTAGACCACTATTGAAACCCCCTTCCTTTGCATCATCCAGCCTCCATTGTACAAATATTTGTGAATGTTTTTATGTATTTTTCGCCATTCACGGTTCTCATTTACAAAATAGTAGCTTAATCGAACTGCCGTCTTTTGATTTGAAAGTGTCACAAGTGTTGTTTTCAGTCAAATAAAAGAATCCTTCTCTTTTTGATAGTCGAATACACTGTTACTCTTGTATTTGATCTGAATTAATAGTATTTCAAGTGTCGAAAGCAGTTTTCAATTCAAAATCGCAAAGTGTCATCTTGTCTCCCTTCCGTTTTTTGAAAAGAAAAACGTTAGTACTATTGCTTTGAAAGAAGATACAATTCAGATTTGTACCCAGCATTCTTTTTGTCATTCACACATTAAGAAAGCGGAAAACAAATACATGCATGTGCATTTGCATTTAGACTACTTGTTGATTTTGATTTAGGACAATGCATCTAGTGTGTGCTCTCTGCTCTATGTTGAAAGTATTTCGTTTCTCTTTCCGTAGTAGCTAGGATTTTCATTGCAAAAAGAAGAGTATACGACTGTTTATCATCTTAGATTGCATATTTAGGAGTTGTATATCTACATAACTCAGTGAACCTTAAAGGAAAACTTCTTAAGAAAGATCAACTGTAAAATAAATTCAACGAACATAAAAATGTTTTGGAACCTAACGCACAACATCTAGAAGTCTAGGCTAGAGACATATTCTGGTGTCGTAAAGCTTGGCAATTGTCGCTTTCATCGTAGGTTGGGTGATTCCTCCTCTTTCAGACGACAAGTGCCAGTACGGACTTGTGCTCCCATGTACCATCGAGTATATATTGGGAGACCACAATAGGCTATATCCTTTATCCTTAGGAAGTAGTGTCTGCCACCCTATCGATCACAATGCACTGAACACAGCATTCGGGAAGATTGACTACCGTACCGTAAAAAGTATTCTGCAGTTTTGCGATTGGTTTGGTAATCCCTCTGTCTAGATTTCCAAAGTAGTCCCTTTCGTTCATTTTCAAACTCCTTAAAGGAAGAGGTCCATCTGAGCACTTGTCACTTCAAGCTTATTAAAAATCGAAGGTGACTAGAGTCATCTTTAGCTTTTTCTTGACTCTTAAAAATTGAAAAAGCAAGTCGTGTCAAAGCGTCTAAAATTTATTTTAATCAGAATAACGTCACTGTTCCCTCATTGATCTTAGGCTAAGAAAATGGAGTCCACCAACCAAGGATTTCCCCTTGGGGGAAATCCTAGTCCTTTCTCCTCTTAGGGGGATGTTGGTGCACCTCATATGGACACATTGTCCCTTCCAGGACTGACAATTGGCCTGCCAGTATGGCTTTTCTCGACCTCTGTAGTCCAAACCACCGTGATTCCTAAGCAATCAAATCAGCAACTAGATGATACTAGAGTTACCCCCCAACCTTCTACCTCATTTGTTTCTTCCTCTCCTTCTTCCTCTTCACTTGGTAAAGATAGTAAAACTAAAAACCAAGTAACTGAGAAGAAGAAGAAAGGGAAGAAGAAGAAGAAGAAGAAGCCAATGGCAAAAAGGGGCAACCATACATCGTATAGTGAAAATCCACACACTGCACCATCCAAACCTAAATCTCCATGTGTCATCTGCAAAGGGGACCACTATCATCGAGATTGTCCTTGCATCCCACGGATCTTAATGGACTAGTCTCCCCGCTTTCATAATCTGGTGTCGTCAACCTCTGACGATCATGTTGAGAGTACACCATCAACTAGTGAAAACGAAGTCACCAGACAGAAAGGAAAATCTAAATTTCCTTGTAGACTATGTGAAGGCGATCATGCCCTCCACCGTTGTCCCTTGCTGGACGAAGCTAAAAGAGTCTTAGATAACTGTCCTGCATCACCGCAGCGACTCCCTCCTGGATACAAGAAACTCTTGCCGAGTCCATTGCTAGTTGAAAATCCGACTGATGCGCCTTTGTTGTCGGTCAAAGCACCTATCATTGAAGATGAACCCTCTGAGTCCACATCGGACCAAAGTCAACAGATCGAGACGACAGTCGACCCCATCTTGTCTTCAGAGGATTTACCTTCAGATGATACAGTCACCAAAGAGAATGAGAACAACACCGTTCAAATTCTTTTCGTAAACACAGACTCCAATGAACATGGGGGAAATTTACTCGTTCCTTTACTGCAGGAAGGAATTTCGTTAGAGATGTATTCGGCCGTTTATTCGATCCCACCTCCAAGCAACCTAGTTGTCTCCTTCAATTGGAATCTACTAGGCAGACCCTGTTTACCATCTAATATACCATTCTGAATCATAGTGCAAACTTACAGAATGGTCATGGTTGGTACCATCATAGATGAAGGGGCTTTTGTGAGTATCCTTTCCTCAACTACTTGGAAAGCGCTTGGTTCACCATCGCTTTTGCCTGAGATGCAAAATCTGATAGGCTTCGACAAAGGAACCAGTCGACCGTTAGGGATCCTTCCAAATTTGCCTATAACTTTGAGAAGGAAAACCGTTTATCTGAACGTAATGGTAGTCCAAGGACCTTTAGATTACAATCTACTCCTTGGGCGTGACTACATTTATAGCATGGGAGCTATTGTTTCCTCACTCTTTCGAGTGATGTGTTTTCCGCATGAAGGAAGAGTGGTCCAGCTTGTAGACCAGCTTTCATTCCCCGGTTCACACATAGCTAATAGTCAAATGCCATCCCTAACAGGTCTTTTTGCGCAAGGAATGTCTCATCAATCTCCAGTCCGTCCACCTGATGAACACGAGTGATTCGGTGGTTGTGACTGAAACCCAGGGGGCATGCACCCTGGTCTGCTTCGACAGAAAAACTTCAGGTATAGGGTAGGTTTCCACGGAGGATATATGACTAGTCTAACACACCCGTTTGTTTAGGAAAATGGGATTAGACCAGAATAATATACCTCTGTCAGAAGGTATGCCTTTCCTGACAGAACAAATGTTTTGTCTGCAAATTGAAGGGTAACTTGGGAAACTCTACTTCACTATACCTGGGGGCATGCAAACCTTTTTGCATGAAAGTGAAAAGCGACCATTTATTTTCTTAGTTTGTAGGTTCTTAACCCTTTAAACTCATAGGATTGGTCGTTCCTAGCTTACATAATAAAATGAGTTGGAGCATAATTTCGAATGGTGCAAGCTCCCTAAAAAAGAAACCTATCGATGAGACATCCTTATTATACGACTGGCACGAGCAGTTTTACGCAAAGTTCAAGCTCGTTAAAAATTAAACCTAGCAATGAGCATATGTTCCACCAAAGTTTAAGCTCGTTAAAAAATGAACCCACCTCCGGTAAATAACCATTGTGAACGCATTATCATCAGCTTTTGAGCCTTGGTCATGTTCTTACTATCACCTCCACTCTGTTTTAGCCGATCATACGCCTCCATTTGATTGTTTACCCCTTTTGAGGAACAGCTGCGACGAGTGATTCTGTTAGCCATCTTCTTAACATTGCCGTGATTGTAAAGTTCCAACCCTCACTTGGAACCAGCTGCTACCTGAAAGTATCACTCGTTCCTCAAAAACGAGTCTCCTTTAAGCTCTTTTCATCTGACTCATAAAATATGAAAAGATTGTCGAGCAATTGGCCTCTCCAGCTCGTTAAAGTGATTGGAAGTGCCATCCCTCCTCTAGATTTTAGTCTTTTTGGACCTGAGGGATTATTACACAAAAAGATCGAGCGTTTGTCTTGTTCGGCTCATTAAAAATATCGAAAAGTCATCCCTTTTGCATTGTTTTATACTTTTTCGGACTTAAGGGATTATACTACGAAAAAGGAATATTGGAGCTTCCTTTCAGTCTCTTTTCAGACTCTCTAAAATTGAAAAGGACCAAGTTATCCTTGTCGTTAAACTCGTTAAAACAATAGCGAAAAACTTGTCCATTTAGTCAAGACCGAGTTTCAAGACCGAGTTTCACTATCGCTAGGCTCGTTAAAACATAGCGACAGGTTTGCCCAAAGGGAAAATTATAGAACAAGCATATGTTATCCTTCTCAAGCTTGACAAAAATAAAGAGGTACTGGTCAGAAATGACTGAGGAAAATTGGGAAGAAAAATTGAAGAAACTTTATTGGTAGCAGGTCGCTCTTGAACATGACACTTTCACTCCATCACCATGATTGAGTCGGGTTGGTTTATTCCGTTCACCAGTCACATCACCAATTGTCCACCATACCATCCACTTTTGGGGTTAACGCTACCAATCCATTTCAATGTCGCCGATATGTTCAAGAGAAGTCGCTCAGAGAATTCACCTACCCAACTTGTGTCTCATCCGCTGTAATACCTTCACGCTTCATTCTTTCATGACTGCCACCCTGAACCTTGTATCATCAGATCATTTTCACGTCTACAAAATCATTTGATCCGTTCCATGTCATAGATGTGGGATCCATCAATGCCCTCCTATGATGGGTCACTTCTTGTCGACATCAATTCATTATCCAAGAAGCCAACCTAGGAACAACCCTTTCAGTACTTTGAAGCTTGCATGCCTCAATGGCAAGTTTCTCACTTCCAGCGACAGGTTTACATTAATGGCCTTCAACCGAAAGATTTTGCGTGGTGTTCAACATCGACTCATGTACTCACACCACGTAAATTGTACTGTAGTACCTTGAGGGTCATCATCATCATCGGTGATTCCTCTCGCACCTGTTAATAGCTTACATCATTAGCTAGTAATCAGGCAATGTCCTTCCATGTTCGACATCAGAACATCTTTTCACATGGATCGACTTGTACTTTTGGGCGAAGATTGAACGAGTTTTGAAGACCCCGGATCTAGTTTCATCCATCCGGGCTGCGATATATTCAGGAAAATAAAGACATCAAATGTACATCATTGCTACACAGATAATCATCCAAACTAAGGGATGATGGCTCTACTAGAATCATCAGTCTACACACAGACGGTTGTCTGTCCTATGTACATGAAAATGAATTTATCAAGCTGAGCATGGGAATGCCCACCTCAGCTAGATCATGAAAATATTATGAAGATAATGTATTGTATTGTATCTTATTACAGGTCACCTTCCAGTTCGAAAAACCTCGGATCCTCATTATAAAGCATTTCCCCAACATCAAAAGATGTACGACCTCATGCTTTAGGGGGCAACTGTTATATACATATTTGGGCACTGCAACCCCAATCACATATGTCCATAAACCAAGGGCTTCTAAGTCCCTAAAAAGTGTTGTTTCATACCCTAAAGTAGCAAGGTCATCTGATTACATCATCTCCCAGAATTTCTCCATGAAAAACTACTCAGAACTGGTCAAAGCAGGACCATACAGACTAACCAGTGCTAAGGGTGCGATGCATCTCACCTGCCACATGAAAAAAGTGCGATGCATACTGGAAATCCCTTATGTAGGGTGCGATGAGCGAGAGCAGACAAATGGCACAAGCAGTTTGCTAGGTGGAGACCCTGAGAATCTTCTAGAAGCTGCTCATTTGACACTTGCCTCCCTGAATTCGCCCAAGGATGAGTAAGATATCATGAAATCTACAAGTGGAACCAAGAACTATCAAAGAGATGACACTAATCAAAATCCCAGAAGCTGACTCACCCCCTGCAAATATCTATATATGGATCCCTAATCCCAAAGATCCAAAGGTTGGAATTTGGTAATTTGCAAAGAAGTGTTGTTGGTTTCTCTTTGAAGACATTGTTGGGTGATCTTGCTTTGTATGAGGTGAAGAGGGCTTTCAAGCTGGGAGGATGGCATTGGATCAGACCAAGTGGTTGTAATCTCTCTTCTACTACTTTTATCAATAAAGCTATTTGTGTTTTCCTCCATATTCTTGTGTATCTCTAGATATTGTGTTGATATATGCATTTGTATGGTCAATATATATTTGATCCTATATTGTTTATAGTGATAGATCTCTATGCTTTAATGGTATTATGTTGTTGTGATTCTACAGGTGCTCTTTGAAGTGGGACAAGTAAGGAAGCAGTGGTGAGATTCTGTTGAAGGGGAAAGGAAACAAGCAAGGAGCCAAGCGAAAGACTAAGGTTGGTACTCTCTGCTTCTTTCTCATCTATCTCTCGTAAAGGAAAATACAAGTAACTTTAGTTTGTTTGTTTCTAAGATAGCTACCTGTCTTAGTGGGACTAGCAATTCTGAATAGACACTAGTTTTCCCGGTAACACCAGCTGAGGTAAGAAACTGATAGAAACTGCCAGAGGTCCTTCAGGAGAAGGAAAAAGGAACATTGAAGAGGAACAGGATTTGGACCAATACAAGGGAGGAAAATAGAACAAAAGAAAATGAGGAAGAAGACAAGAAACAGGAAGTAGAAAACAAAATGCAAAAGGGGCCATGTAAGCCTAAGGCTGAGGTCACACCCAGAGTAGTTTTAAATGATCCTGCTCTATAGGTGCACAGGGACCACATGCGGACTTATGCTATCATTTGTAAATTCATGGGATTATGACACACAGAAAAGGCACTACAAACATGGATTAAATACCACTGAAAACCAAAAGGAGGCATAGACCTACATCTTGGGTCAAAGGGTTTCTTCACTGTGGTCTTCACAAATATTGAGGACAAAGACAGGGTGTTTGAAGGAGGGCCCTACTTCTATGTAGCTGCAGGCCTCTACATGCGGCCTTGGATGATGAATTTTGTCTTGTAGCGAGAGACTTTCACTTCGGTCCCAGTCTGGGTAAGACTCTATTCCCTACCTCTATATTACTGGCAAACTAAATTTTTATCTGCCATAGGAAACAAATTAGGGCATTTTGTCAAAGCTTCTGAGGCCACCAGAAGGGGAAAATATACTTCATTCACATGAATATGTGTGGAGATGGATCTCTCTGGAGCACTACGGATGAGGTCATCTTGGAAGTTTTTGATGAAGAATGGGTGCAAACAGTAGATTATGAACATATTCCATTTAGATGTCGTAGGTGCCATGAGCATGGGCACCTATTTAGAGACTGCCCTCTCAGCAAAATAGAGAACAAAAATAAAGCTACCACAGTGAAAGATACTGAAAACTTTCACAAAGTGGGATATAGAGGAAAAGGGGGCAAAAGGGGGCCAAAGAAACATCAAACGGAAGGGCAACAGGCTAGTCTGAACAGGTTCCAAGTACTAGAAGAAGAGGAAGAGACAACAAAGGGAGATCAGGTAATGGAAGGTAGCCCAGGGGAGAAGGAGACAAAAGGAAATAGTGGGAAAACACAGGATATTAATAAATAGAAAGAGACTACGCTGAGTGATGGAGAACTGGAAATGGACCAAGAAATGACCCAGAGTGAGATGGATATGGAGGATCATGAACTGCAAGATATTCTTGATAGAGAACACCTAGATCTGGAAGGGTTCTTGAAACAGGGGACAATGGGAGGGGTAGACTCACTACCTCAAGAAGAGTTTAACATAGTACAACAGCTGTTCCTATGGAAAACTCAGGCTAAAGGGATGGAAGGGTAAAGAAACAATGAAAGGCAGGGTAACGAAGGTGTGAAAACTATGAAAACCACACCAGGATTAGCTCCTAGACATCCAGGAAGAAAAAGAGGTAGAAAAAAGCAGAATGAGTTACTGATGGAATGTGGAAAGCTAATGATAGATTCAAGTAAGATGAAAGATCTAACCAGCTACTCCTTTACAAATCATTCATAATGAAGTTCACATCTTGGAATATTAGAGGTCTAGGAAGTAAAAGAAAACATAGAATACTTAGCAATAGAATGAAACAAGAAGCTCCGAATATGATCTTTATCCAGGAATCTAAATGTTCCATTCAAAAAATAAAATAAATACACAGTAAATGGCTCAACAAATATGAGTTTCTAGAAGTAAAATCAGATAAAAGAGCAGGAGGTATACTTACTCTTTGGAAGCCCCAAAAGATTAGCATAATAGATGCGGAGGCATCTAGGAATTATTTATCAGTGGTTATTCAGCCTGTGGGAGATAGGAAGACTTATTTGGTTACAAATGTTTATGGCCCCCAAAGACTAGATGATAAACTCAGGCTGCTACATTCTCTTGTGGAACTAAGAGATAGACATGCAAGAGTGCCATGGATCATGGGTGGGGACTTCAACATGATCAAATCACTTTTGGAGAAAAAATGGGGAACCAAAACTTTAAGCAAAGAATCTATAGCATTTCAAACTTTTATAGATAATATGAAGCTAGTTGATACTGATATGAGTAATGGCCTCTTTACATGGAACAATAAGAGAGGAGGAGAGTCTAAAGTAGCCTCAAAGTTAAACAGATTCATAATCTCATAGGACCTTATGCTCACATATAGGGAAATGGCAGTGAGAATTCTCCCTTTTGGAGGCTCGAACCATTGGCCTGTACAACTTGAGGTTTAGGGCATTGGCACCCCCAAGAACAGACCTTTTAGATTTGAGAATATCTGGTTCACCCACCCAAACTTTATCAGCAACATTGCAAAATGGTGGACAGAAGATCTGCATATTCAGGGTACAAGAATGTTTCTGCTACACAAAAGACTAAAACACATCAAGCTCAAACTCAAAGATTGGAACAAGAATGAATTTGGTAATATTTTTGAAGCGAAAAAATCTATTGAAGGTAAAATGCAGGAACTCAATCAAGCCCTTATCACGGACAGCTTTGATAGAGTCAGAAATGATCAAGTCACCAAGCATCATCAATACTGGGAGAACTTATGTAAACAAGAGGAGATATTTTGGAGACAAAAATCAAGAGTTCAATGGCTAAAAGAAGGAGAGTGAAACACTAGGTTTTTCCACAGATCCACCATGATGAACAGATCTCATAACATGATCTCATCGATCAAGGATGCCGGAGGTCACCTACTCAATACCCATGAAGATATAGAAGCTGTGTTGGTTCAGCACTTTCGAAGTATTGCAGAGGAGACCATTTTGGACAGAGCTCATTTGAACAGGGACTTAACAAGGTACATACCTAAGCTAGTAATAAGAGAGGATAATTTCAATCTCAATAGGCCAGTGACTGAAGAGGAGGTTAGTGAGGTCATCAAAGAAATGCAGAATGGTAAAGCGCTAGGCCTTGATGGTTTCAATGTGGATTTCTTTAAAGCTTGCTGGAATATTGTCAAGCAAGATATTCTGAATGTCGTGGAGGACTCCAGGATGAATAGAACCATTTTGAAGGTGCTCAATACATCCTTCATCTCTATGATCCCCAAACATGACATTGCTCAAACTCCAGATAGATTTAGACCTATAGCTTTGTGCAATGTGGTGTACAAGATAATATCCAAAGTTATTGCCAATAGACTCAAACCCCATCTTCCTACTCTAGTTTCTGTGGAGCAATCAGGATATGTGGAGGGTAGACAAATCCTCAATAACATCATTCAAGCACATGAGGTGGTTCATTCATTGTTAAGCAATAGGAAGGCGGGAATTAATATGCAATTGGACCTAGCCAAAGCTTATGATAAGTTGAATTGGACCTATATCAGGAAAGTCCTTCTAGCCTTTGGATTTGACCATAACTGGGTAAGATGGGTTATGGCCCTGATAACTTCTTCTAGCTTTTCAATTCTAGTTAATGGTTCTCCATCCAAGACTTTTACTCCTTCAAGAGGCCTCAGGCAAGGAGATCCGCTCTCCCCCTTTCTCTTTATCCTCATGATGGAAGGACTTGGTAGATCTATCAAGCATGCTAAAGAAGTGGGTAACATCAAGGGTCTCCAACTCTCTGAGACTGGACAGGCTTTGACCCATCAACAATTTGTTGATGACACCATGCTGCAGGGCATCCCAACGGTCAAAGAAGCACTAGCTTTTAAACAAATCCTGAGTGATTTTTCCATGGCTACAGGTATGGAGGTAAATCTCTCCAAATCTAAGATTTTCTTCTTTAATACTAATATTGCTATCTAGAGGAATATCTCCAAAATTTTGGGCTTTCAAAGGGATGTCCTTCCTTCCAAATACTTGAGAGTTCCTCTAACTGATAAACCTTTGCACAAGAGCATTTGGGAACCACTGATTAACAAGATGCAGGATAAAACCTGGAAATGGACTATTAGATCTTTAAACTTGGCAGGCCGGTTGGTGCTTACAAAAGCTGTACTTCAATCAATCCCCGTCTACATGCTTTCAGCCCTTCCAGCTCCAAAAGGAGTTTTGCAACAATTTAGAACCATTCAAAGAGACTTTCTTTGGGGTAAGGGGGAGGAGAGAAATAAATGGGCCTTGGTAGCCTGGGATAAGATTTTCAAACCTAAAAACCACGGAGGTCTTGGACTGGATGATCCGGAAGTGCTAAGCAAAGTTTTAGGGGCAAAATTATGGTGGCGGTGGGTAAAAGATCCAAAGGCTCAGTGGGCTCGTATTTGGAAAGAAAAATACGCCAGCAATTGGCAAGATAATGATCACATAAGGATGACTGGCATCATAAAAGGCTCCTACATATGGAATAAAGCCTAGGAGAATAGAGGCTTAGTGCAAAAAAATAGCTTCTGGGAAATCAGAGAGGGAGATCTTGCTTTGTTTTGGGAGGGTAAATGGAAACAACAACCTACACTGCTAAGAGAGGGCTTTGTGGACCTCAAGAAATAAACTGATACCAAAGGGTTACTTAGGGTAAAATATTTTTGGGATCAAACCAATAGTGAAGGAAAATGGAGAACCTGGAAGAATATGGATTACATGGATGATAGCCCCTTGAAAGCAAAAGTTGATGCACTTATGACAATGTTGGACCAAAGGAAAATTTTGGATTTAGAGGGGAATGACCAACTTAGATGGGGCAACGATAATTAAGGAACCTTCAATCTTAAGGAGGCAAAGCACATAATCCTGGAGCTGGATTCCAATGAACGGAACAGGGTTTGGCAGAACCTATGGAGGCATCAAGGATGGACGAAAATCAAACTCTTCATGTGGCTGGTATATCATAAGAAAATTCTAACTTGGGAAAACATTTGGAAGAGGGGTGTTCTGGGACCTTCTGGATGCCAACTTTGTGAATCCCAAGAGGAAACAATGGAGCACCTTCTTAATAATTGCATTTTCACCTCTAGGTTGTGGGATACTTTTGCTACAATTTTCAAACAGACAAACTGGGACAAAGGAAGCATTATCAATACCCTGAATAACTGGAGAAGAAACTTCTATGATTATGAAATTCTTCGCTCAGCTTGGGCTTTAACTCCAAGCTTCATAATATGGAATGTCTGGAAAGAAAGGAACTACAAAATCTTCAAGAATGTAAAAAGTTCCTCCCAGCACATTATTGCGCAGATCTTAAGATAGCTTAAGGAGACAGTGGGAACTTTAGTGCAAACTTCCCCAAAGAATCCACCTTCAGAAGCTAAATTGCAGATACTTCTTCAGTTGGGTATGCAGGGGCTTATACCACAGAGCATGAACAGGAAGGTGAAGAAACTGGTCAAGAAGTCGGACTGTTGGCATCCTCCCCCTCAAGGTTTTTTGAAATGCAACATTGATGGGGCCTCAAAAGGCAACCCGAGCACTACTGGTTTTGGAGGGGTGTTAAGGGATGAAAACGGTTGCATCCTTTTTATTTTTCATTGACATTTGGGAAGAGCTACAAACAATTTGGTGGAATTAGTGGCACTTGAGCAATGTTTATAACTCTTGAAACAGGACAATCTCCAGAATATAATAATTGAAGCTGATTCTGAGTTAATCATTAACTCAGTCAAGAGAATCTGCTGTGGCACGGAGCCAGAAAAAGTCTCAAGACACTGGAGGCTACTTCAGGTCTTTCAAAGGATTTAGTTTCACCTTTTGTCCTTGCGTACTGTGAGTTTTACTCATGTGCGAAGGATGACAAATAAATTGGCGGACATTCTAACCAATCAAGGGGTGCTCTACACCAAAAGCAGGGTCAAGTTGACTTGGCAAGAGATGCCTCAAAATATATTGAGGGAGCATTGTCTCAATCAGGCGGATGAGGATAGAACGGTATTCCGAAACAGAGTCGTAGAGACGGGGTCTAGTTGATTTGGATTCATTATGAAGTATTATTTCAGAAGTGATGTTACAATTGGGATGCAGGTCTTTGTCTGCCTCCTCAGCCATGGTAAGTGCAAACCCAGAAGTCTCAGGTGGAAGTGGCTCGGCAGACAGTGGTTCTCGGATGACTGGGTGGAGAACATCAAGAATGGTAAGAAGATTTACATCTTCCTCTGGTTCACACACCTAGGGAGTTGGGATGGTGCGAGGGACAGGAGTCTTGGCTTTCTCAGCAGACTCAAAACCCCCCGCATTACTTTCCGTGGTGTCATTACCGCTCTCAGGGTGGTTTCTGATTTATCGCATGCCCTTAAAGCCATAAGCAATTTTTCGAAGTTGGGAGCAATTCCACTCACCAAGAAACACGTGGCCAAGGTTGGGGAGAGAATATCACCCTCAGCACACGGTAATTCTCTGTGCTTTTGGTTCATGCGATATGATCCTCCACCGTCGGATCAGGAGAGGAGAATCAACGATTAGGGAATAGTGGGCATGTTTGTGGGTCCGTGTCTTCATCGCGCGGTAATTCTCTGCGCTTTTGGTTCATGCGATTTGATCCTCCGCCGTTGGATCAGGCGAAGAGAATCAATGGTCAAGGAACCACATTCTTATTGGTGGGTTCGGTTCTTTTATCGTGCATGTTGTTGGGTCTAGGTATTTTGGCCATTTATGCATTGTTTATTTTGGGTTTGAGTTACTTCGGGTCTGATGTTTGGGTCTTTAGGACCTAGTTGGCTGGCTTTTTATTTTGGTGAGGCTTTTACCTAGGGCTAAAATGTTTAGCCTGTGGTGGTTTTTATTTTATGTAATTTTACCCTTTGAACATTTTGAATAGAAGGCACAACTCTTGCATTAGCAAAAAAAATAAGAGCTCATCATTATGATTTCAGTGGCGCAGACACCACTCAAATCCAAGTCTGTATGAAAAACTTATCGCAGTTTCAACTTGACAAGTTGAATAGCAAAAAAGAGACCTGAAACCTATCCCAATCAACAGGTGGGGCCCACAAGATTACATGGTAATCAAGTGTTGTCCTACCAGACCCTGACACATGGCGCTCTTTCACCAACTTCTTGTACATGCAAAAGACAAAATATATATATATTAGATCTCATCCACATAAGACAAATATATATATATATATATATATATAGAAAGATTAAATGGTTATTAAAATAACCATATATTAAAATCATATAAAATACAAAAAAGCATTATAAAACAAAAAAAAACTAATTTTCAAAAAAAACAACTTGGTATATATGGTGGCATTTAATTATATATGGTTATTTAAAATAACCAAACCTTATGATAAAAATTGGTGGGGGCACATATGAAAAAAAATGTTATATGGGTTGGATTGGTAAACAAATTCCCTACCCACAATTTTTAAAAACAAACCATATTAAAAAATCATATTGAAGGTGGTACAGTGATGTGTGGTTTAACAGTAAGTCTACTTGGGCGAAGCTCAAGAGACCATGGTTTAAATCTCATTGAGTACATGACCTGCTTTGGTGGCAGCTCGAGAGCAGATCCCCCCCCCTGCCTTGGCAACACGAGAGTCTCGCTTTGCTAAAATCATAGGATCTTAGTATATCGACTTGCAGATAGCTAGATGTACTCTTGGTGTTATAGTGGCAGCTACGAGGATTGATCCTGGGTCTCCAATAGATTAGGACTGGCAGTGATTGATTCACCACGTGGTTAAAAAAAAAAAAAAACATATTGAAGGTTGTTACAACGGGACCCTGTGTAAAGTTAACGCAACCGAAACATAAAATAACAACACACCATTTTAAGAGGGCGTGGGGTTTTACCCAGGGAAATTCTCGTGCAAATCAAATGCGCTCACTAACAATCTAACAGATATGCCCTTGTTTAATTTGCCAAATTTTTTATATATAAACCAAATTTACTATTCACCCAAGGGGCAGAGGTAGAACGAATGGAGGCGGAGCCACATGGTGAAACCAAGAGTGGGCACGATTTCTGAGATAGAGAATATTCTGGAGGAATATTTCTTGGAATATTCTATAAAATATTCCATACAAAATCAATGAGGAATCTAAAAGATTTCCTAGAGGGAAAAATTTCACAGTGTCAGATTCATGCCAACTTTATACTCAAATGAACCAAAATTTCTCCAGGAGTCTGATGGCATGATCATTTTTCATATCTGAGCAGCATATCTTCATTCAACTTGTAGAGAAGCACTTTTGTGGAATCATGAGGAATCTAAAAGATTCCCTTGGGGGCCAAATTTTTACAGTGACAGAAGCATGCAAACTTTATACTCAAATGAAACAAATTTTTTCCAGAGTCTAATGTCTGGATTGTTTTTCAGATCTTAGCAAAATTTCTTTAGTGAACTTGCAGAGAAGAATCTT
Organism: Pinus tabuliformis; assembly: GCA_031772625.1. Taxonomy (NCBI): domain Eukaryota; kingdom Viridiplantae; phylum Streptophyta; class Pinopsida; order Pinales; family Pinaceae; genus Pinus; species Pinus tabuliformis. The sequence goes on from CM062818.1 coordinate 489,774,749, forward strand.
TGTGGAATCATGAGGAATATAAAAGATTCCCTAAGGGATGAATTTTGACAGTTTCGGAACCAAGCCAACTTTATACTCATTTTAATTTGTTTTTCGCAAGGAACGCAGTGGTGAACTCAGAATTGTTGTTTGAGTAGCATAACTCTAGTTAACCAACGAGAAAGAATCTTTGAAGAATCTTCAAGATTCTCGAGGGCCTATATTTTGACGGAATGAGAAAGGGGTCAAGTTTATAGTCATTTGACACGATTTTGTGCCATGAATTCAACGGTGCATCCCATTTCTTCAGCAAAGTTGTGCATTTTCAGGCCATCTGTGGAACTAGAGGTATATGATGCAGTGATGCCATGCCTTTCTTTTGATTTGATGAGATGATGTTTTGATATTGAGATCCTTGTTTGCTACTATGTTGGAGGATATTTGTATGTCACTTCATGTGAGAATTAGATATCTTGTCATACTATCGGAGGGTCCATGTGAGTGAAAGTTCCTATAGGAGAACGTTTCATGGAGAGACATGCAACTCTAGTTGAGGGAGTTTATCCTTGTAATTAGAAAGAATGCACTATGTACTCATCATCATCTTGCAGAATTTAATGAAGCGGCCTCCCCACTCTTGACACTGGGCCTAGAAACATAACCCACACTCGGTGAACTCCATTATCAACCTGTTTATGTTCTTTGATTTGATGGTTTTCATAATGTTTCCTCTTCTTTAAAGCATGAACATGTGTTTTTTCATACTCTTTCACATGTAATTTTGCTAACATCACAAAAGTAAAGATCTTCGTTAATTCTCGTAATTGAAAGATTCGAATTAGACCAAAAACACTAAGCTTATAAGAAATTTCTTTGATTCTAGAAATAAAATTACTAATAGTTTTGTTTACCTCCATCTTAATTGAGAAAAGTTCATTCTTTAAAAATAATATTCTATTAGTATTAGGAGTTTCATACAATTTTTTAAGTGTTTCCCAGGTTTCTTAAGATGTAGCACAATCCCTTATATGTGGAATAATATTGTCTTTTACAGACATTCACAATAGTACATTGGCCTTGGTCTCTCTATGCTCCCAATCTTGAATGAGGGATTAATATTATAAACCCAAGGGATTATAAACCCTAAAATAAAAATGGCTAACCATGGTTGACAATGGTTGACCATGATTTATTTTCATATCGAGGCAATCTTTGTCACAATGCAATGTTGGACCATAGTTGACCATGGTTGATTTTCATATTGAGAGAATATTTGACACAATGTTATGTTGGACCATGGTTAACCATGATTGATCATGGCTGACCATGGTTAGCCATGATCGCCCATGGTTGACCATGACTGATATTATAAACCCAAGTGAATAATAAAACCAAGGGATTAATACTAAAAACCCAAGCAAATAATATTAGACCCTAGGAATATAAACCCTTATATTAATAGACCTAAGGCAATAATAAACTCAATGGAATAATATTAAACCCTAGGAATATGAACCCTTAGATTAATAAACCTAAGGGATTGATATTATAAACCAAGGGATTAATACTAAGACCCCAAGGGATTATGAACCTAACAGAATAATATTAAACCCAAGGGATTAATATTATAAACCCAAGGTATATAAACCATAAGATAAATATTATAAACCCTAAAATAAACATGGTTGACCATAACTGATTTTCGTATTGAGACAATCCTTGTCACAATGCAACGTTGGACCATGGTTGATCATGAATGATTTTCATATCAAGACATTATTTGTCACAATGAAATGATGGACAATGTTTGAGCATGGTTGATTTTTATATTGAAACAATCTTTGTCACATTGTGACATTGGACCATGGTTGACCATGATTGACCATGGCTGACCATGATTGATATTATAAACCCAAGGGATTAATACTAAAACCAAGAAGGATTACAAAACCAAGAGAGTAATATTAAACCCAAGAGAATAATATAAACTGAAGGTATATAAACCCAAAGATAAATATTATAAACCCAAAAATAAACATGGTAGACCATGGTTGATTTTCATATTGAGACAGTTTTTGTCACAATGTGATGCTGGACCATGCTCAACCATGGTTGAACCCTTATATTAATAAACCCAAGGGATTGCTATTATGAACCTAAGGGAATAATAAACCCACAGGATTAATACTAAAACTTGAAGGGATTATGAACGCAAGAGAATAATATCAAACCCAAGGGACTAATATTATAAACCCAAGGTATATAAATCCTAAGATAACTATTATAAACACTAAAATAAGCATGGTTGACCATGGATAGAAATGATCGATTTTATAAAATATGGTTGACCATGGCTGGCCATGATCGGTTTTATAAAATATGGTTGACCATGGTTGGCCATTGTTCACCATGGCTAGCCATGATCAGTTTTATAAAATATGGTTGGCCATTGTTGACCATGACTGACCATGGTTGACTATGGTTGACCATGATTGACAGTGATTGATGATGGTTGACCATGATTGATGATGGTTTACCATGATTGATATTATAAACCCAAGAGAATAATAAACCCAAGGGAAAAATATTAAATCCTAGGAATATTAACCCTTATATTAATAAACCCAAGGGATTGATATTATAAACCCAAGATAATAATATCAATGGGCTTGAAAAAGTGGCACAAATGCCAGAGTCATAGGCACAGGTCTGAGGAGAAAAGTCCCCAAACACATGCATACCCATGTCGTGGGAGCATCTAGAACCTCCCAAACGCACCCTTTTCCATATCAAGGGAGCATCCAGGAGTTTAATGGTCTAAAATCTTAGTGGGACCCAGGTGCTAGTTACCTCAGTGGTTGGGATGGCTCCTGGGAGTTCTGTTGCTGATGTGGAAGGTATGTATGGTGTGTTTCCATCGATTCCACTTTCTTAAGGTGACTTAGGAGGTTTAATCCCATTATAGTGGCCTCTCGTCGCAAATTTACCCCGGTTGGCCAGTTAGGTGGATGTGGAATGAGAGTTTTACAGAGTGGTATCAAAGCATGGCTCACCCCTTGGACTAAATGGGTGGTGTGTGTTGGTCATGCATTCATGTCAGTTGCACATGTGCTAATCATCCTTGTGATCTACATTCTTGTTGTATGTGCAGGGTGTCAGTCATGGTTGTAGTGATGTCACCATGTGAAAGAGGATGTTGTTGTTGTTAAGTGTTTCATTGTGAGTGTATGATTGGTTATGCATTTCTATGTGTGTCGGTACTTACATGTTGTCAAATGTGCATTGGTATGGTTGTTTTTGTCATACATGAGGTCATGGTGTGTGGTTAATATGGTCATGCATTGATGACTAGACTCTAGGTAAAATGATGTTTATGTGTTGATACACTTATTTGTTATATTTCTATATGCTATTATGATTATGTTTGTACATGTATTACACTGATTTGGATGATCTTGCAGATGAGATATCCTCCCTGAATTATGCTAAGTTACATTGGTTTATTATGATTTAGTTTAGCTAACATAGTATGCCTTGCAGGAAAGAGATCAGAAATGACTAGTAAGATGGTACACTACAAAGATTCTCCCTATGAATTAGATGAGTAGCATGGTGTTGGGAACTCTTTTGATTTAGTAGACACATTGAGAAGATTAAAGGAAGAAATAAGGAGTTGTAAGGCGGGCAATGAAAAAATCATGCAGGAACAAGAGAAACAAGCAGAGGTTAATGCAATACTCCTTCAAAGTTTTTCAAAATTGCAGCGACAAAGGCCACTTCAGATTAGCCATGGGCAGGAGGAAAAAACTAATGGGGCATATGGCAGTAGATCTCATGGTGGCCACAGGTTGTATAGAAATGACATGGTTAGAGATGGTAGATTGTTGGATACTGCAAATAGGATAGGTTATGAATACATGTATTATTCTAATTTTGGTTCTGATAGGCATCATGATTGTCATCGTTGTCACCCTTACAAGAGGAGTGATAGAGGATACTTTCCAGATGAATTTAAGAAAGCAAAGCCACCTAATTTTGATGGAGATTTGAAGAATCCGAAAGATGAAAAGGCTTGGATACTTGGGATGAGCAATTTCTTTGAGTTGCATGAATACACAAAAAGCATGAAGGCCAAAATTGTTATCTTCAGCCTAAAAGGTAAAGCACATATCTAGTACTTGGGTAAAGCATACCCATGTCGTGGGAGCATCTAGAACCTCCCAAACGCACCCTTTTCCATATCTAGACATCAGGATGGAGGACTTGATTTGGCATGAATTCAAGAGGCTTTTCAGGAAGAAGTACTTGTCAAAAAGGCACTACGATGGTAAGGTAAAAGAATTCTATGAGCTAAAGATGAGATCAATGACAAATGAAGAGCATATGATCAAGTTCCTAGAGCTATTGAGGTATGTACCATATCTTAAAGATGAGAAGGCTAAAGTTCAATGATTTTTTAGTGGTTTGCCATTAGCATTTGATGATCAGATTGATTATGATGAACCTCGGTCATTTGAGGAAGTTATTGGTAAATTGAAGCATTGCTATGAATAGGAAAAGTGTAAGAATGAATCTCAGCGAGGATGGAAAGGGAACGATAAGGATAAAGGTAAGGGTAAAAGGAAACCGAAAATAACAAGGCCTCAGAATGCAGACTAGAAATAAAATGTGGCACCATAAAAGAAGTTCAATGCAGCTAGATAGGGACACGGGTCACAGCAGTAGCATATAAGTGATGGTACTGGACAGTTGGAGTGTTGTACATGTGGTAACGAGCATGTCAATAGAGATTGTCCATAGAATCAGGGTGGTAGGCCTCAAATATATAGTGCACAGGAGGCACATATTTTTGGGGATGTTGGTCAGAGAGTTCCTCGTATCTATGGAGCACTAGATAATAGGCAGGAAAACTATTAGGCATCTATCATTGAGATGGACAGTAAGCTTTGTGATCAAGTTGTTTCTATTTTGATTGATCCCGGATCTAATTATAGTTATGTTAGTCTTGACTTGGTGGATAAGTGTGGTTTGAATAAAGAAGTGCATGTAGAATCTTAGTTAGTGTAGTTGGCTATAGGTACAAAGAAAAGAGTTGATCATTAGGTAAGAGCTTGTGCATTTGAGTTGAATGGCATGTCTACAACAACACACTTGAACATATTTCCGTTGGGATCATGTAGTATGTTAATGGCTATGGACTAGCTATACCTTCATAGGTCCAAGATGGATTGTTATGACAAATCCATTGAGTGCTTAGATGATAGTGGGGAACCAAGGGTCTTACTAGGAAAGGAGAAATCTGCATCAGTTAGGATGGTGACAAATATGCAGGCAAAGCGCAGTTGTAGAAAAGGGTGTGTGTTATTTGCAGTGCGTATTTCTCCCGAAAAAGGTAAGGAAGTTGAGGATGCAGATGTTTTGAGCAGGTACACAATTCCACAACAGTTTCAGGATATATTTCATGTAGATATTTTAAAGTTTCCACCTCATAGGGAAGTAGACTTTTCTATTGAGTTGGTATTAGGGGCAGCTCCAACATCAAAAGCACCATACAAGATGAGCACTCCAGAGTTGGTAAAGATGAATTTGCAGTTAAAGGAAATGCTTGACAAGGGATACATTAGGCCAAGTGTATCACCTTGGGGCGCACCGGTATTGTTTATAAATAAGAAGGATGGTACTCTCACTACAGGTAGTTGAAAAAAGTGACCATCAAGAATAGGTATTTGTTGTCGAGGATTGATGACTTTTTTGGTCAGCGGAAGGGAGCAACAGTGTTCTCAAAGATTGATCTGAGATCTGGATATCATCTGGTACGCATTAAGGAGGAGAACATTTACAATACAACTTTCTGGACCAGGTATGGGCATTATGAGTTTGTTGTAGTTCCATTCGGTTTGACTAATGCTCTAGCTACCTTTATGTGTTTGATGAATAATGTGTTGCGTCCCTATGTGGACAAGTTTTTTATTGTGTTCATTGATGAAATATTTTTATATTCTAAAAATGAGGAGTGTGAGGCCAATTTTGAGCAGCTTAAGTAGTTGTGGATACATGCTCCAGTGTTAAAGATCACAGATCTAGAAAAAATAATTTGTGGTATGTACATATGCTTGCAAGAGAGGACTTGGTGGAGTCCTTATCCAGGAAGGACATGTAGTGTGATATGAGTCATATAAACTAAATGAGCATGAACCGAACTATCCGACACATGATCTTGAGCTAGCAACGATCATACGTGCATTGAATATGTGGAGGCACTATCTTCTCAGCAGGAGGTTTGTATTTATGAGTGATCACAGTGGATTGAGGTATCTATTTGACCAACTGAATCTAAATGCTAGGCAAGATAGATGGTTAGCCACGATGAGTGAGTTTGATTTGGAGATCAGATACATCAAAGGAAAGGAGAACATGGTCATAGATGCTCTTAGAAGGTGGATACAGGTAAATCATATAGCAGCTATGGTTTCCTATGGGAAAGACCTACAAGATAGGATCTTGTAGGAAGGCTAGCAAGATGTCAGGTACATGGATCATAGGCACATGTTACAACATAGTACACATACAAGTATAAGTATAGGTACAGGTGCATGTATACAGGATGTGGACTATAGTCTCACGACAGATGGACTGATCAGATTTAGAGATAGTACATGCCAGACAATAGTGAGCTCAAGAAGTTGATCTTTAGGGAGTTTCATGCGAAATCATATTCAGGTCACGTAGACTATCAGAAGATATTGACTGTAGTTAAGAAGTTTTATTATTGGCCGAACCTAAAGAAGGATGTAGCAGAGTTTGTAGCTTGATGCTTGGACTTTTAGTAGGTAAAGGCAGAATGTAAGAATCCAGGTGGACTGCTATATCTGATTGTGATTCCAGAGTGGAAATGGGAGGTCATTTCCATGGATTTCATCACAGGTTTTCCCAAGAAATATAGACAACACGATTCCATCATGGTTGTTGGGGACAGGTTGATAGAGGTTGTGCACTTCATTCTAGTGAAGACTACTATTCAGCTAGTGATGTCGCACAGGTGTTCATCAGAGATGTGGTTAGATTGCATGGTGTTCCAAAGGATATTGTGTCAAACAGGGATGTGAAGTTCACTTCCAAGTTTTGGAAGGATTTATTTGTAGGTTTGGGAACAAAGTGGCCTTCAGTACAACATATCATCCATTAATATATGGAGAGACAGAGAGATTCAACAAGATATTGGAGGATGTTGAGGATGTACATGATGCATCAGCAATGAAAGTGGGAAGAGTATATTCCACTGGTAGAGTTCACTTACAACAATGGGCATCAGGAATCCTTGAGGATGAGTCTGTTTGAGGCAATTTATGGGTGGAGTTGCAATACTCCCATCAGTTGGAACGATCCAGTGAACAGGGTGTTGATTGGACCGGGCATGTTGGAATACATGGAGTGGGAAATGTAGGTAATCAAGAAGAATCTAAAGGCAGCACGAGATAGGTAGGAGATTTATGCAGATCAGATGCGAGCTATGTATCCTTCATTGTTTGTTGGTTGAGGCAAAGTAGTTTTGGTATGATGTTTGGTATATGTTTTGGAATATGTTTTGATGTGATGTTTAGGTATATGTATATATGTATATGGATGTAAATACTGCCATGAGCTATGTTATAAAGCTCCAATAAGCGGTATGGGTGTCATTTCATTATGGTTGTCATGTTGTTATGTTGTCATGTTGGTTTACTTCTCAGCAGGGGTAGTATGTTTTCTTTTCAGCAGTTTTGCTGAGGAATAGCTGTGGTTGAACACCGCAGATGGTGTAACCTAATGGGGAGGGCTCTGTAATAGCCCTGGCGAAAATTCCATGTAATAAAAGTTAATAAAGGAAAAATAATACCACCGCTGATGGGACACTTATTCAAAGTTGAATTTTGGGCAAAACATCCTAGTGTGGGTGTTCATTGGTTTATGATGGCTAAGGAAATTAGCAAAGGCAATGGAAAAAGCTTCGGAAAGGAAAAATGACATTTTTGTCACATTTATTTATAAAATAATGGAAATTAGAATAAAAGGAATGTGAAAGGTCAAAAGTTGCATGTAAGGAGGAAAATGAAGGAAAATAATGGAAAATGAAGAAAATAGAGGCCTTATTAATAAAAAGGTTTCTGAGGATCAGTTGGTACCTTTTTTCAGTTCAGTTTTGGAGCTCTCTCATTATTCTCTCTCTCTCTCTCTCTCTCTCACACATTCTTGGACACTTAGAGTTTTCTTGGAGCACTTTGGCATTACATCAAGAAAGGCAAAGGAGGCAAGAGGAAGGAAGGAGCAAGCAAGGAAGAGCTGGATCAAGTAGCTACAAAAGGATTCTTTATAGGTATCAATTTCCATGTGTGTTTTCCTTACTAGATTTGGCATGCATGGTATTGCATGTGGTTCTTTGTTGTCATGGTATGGGTTTTTCCAGGTGTGACATTGTTTTCAGCCTAACCTTGCAATTTTTGGATAGCCATGGTGTGATTAGGTTCTCATGTTTTGGTTGAGCTGGTGTAGTGACCAATCTAGGGGTCTAGATTAGACTAAATTTAATGTCAACCAAGGTAGGTAAACTTAGAGGCACGTGTCTACAATCTATAGACCTAAAAGGATCTCATCTACATAGATAAGTGTCTACTATGACAAGCTACAACACTCTTTTACAAGAGATTGGAATATGTTTCCTTTCACACTTTAAACACTCTGATCATCTAATTTAATTAACTGTTCTAAAAACACAGTGTGTTACTAGTCTGAGTTTTCAATCCTCTTACAAGGATATCATTCACAAAAACTATTTCTCGATAACACACTAAGCATCCTAACAATCAAATTCATGAAAACTAAAGGCTCTTTTAAGCATACTAAAACTCAAATGCATGAAAACAGAGTCCACGGAGATACTTTGAAATTCAGTGCTCAATTAAATATTTTACAAGATCTTGTTCAACAGTTTAGCAATTGAAGTTTCAAGCTATCACCATGAATCATACAATAACACTCGCAAGAACTTCTAATCGAATTAATTAATTCACAAGCAAAGAAATGGCATCAAATGCTATTCAGATCTGAAGTCTAAATGCTATGAAAATGAAATGAAAGTATACCAGTCCCCACGTAGGGCCCGTCCACGCGTTGATGGTACACTTAGAAAACTTCAGATGATGAAACCGTTAACACATAAAACACTGGAATGATGAAACGCTGCCTGTGATTAAAGTCTGGAAATCAATTACATGCAAGAACAAAGTTCTGGTAACAATACAATACGCAGTCTTAAGTCTGCTCAATGTCTATTATCCTTCGTTCACTAACATTCCTTAAGGTTTACAATCGAATGTACATACATTATCATGCAGATGTTTCTGCTTTTACAGTCAAAAAGGCAATTTTTGTTTTTTTTCTAATCTTAACTGATTTCTAAAACAAAACGAAATCAGTTTAGGTAACTTTGGCTTTTTGCTGCTTTTATGACCAAAAAGGTTGGATTTGACCAGCATTGACCATGTATCCAAGAGCTCTAGATGCGATGCTGAATAGATATTTCACCATGTATGTACATTCGTGATCACGTCCCTATCCTCTGTTTTGATTTTCCTGCCATGCCACGTGTCACAACATAAACCAATTACAGGAAGTCATGACATCCCGTAATTTTGTTGAAAATTTCTAATTTTTAACATAAAAATCCACAAATTAAATTTAATGTAAAATAACAATTATAATGCTTAATTGATCAATTTCAATGGACTATGAGGGGTTTATGGGAGAAAATGATAGATGAATGATGGATTTTTAGAAGAAAAGGATGGCAATAAAATAGTACCAACATCTCCCCCAAGCTCAATGATTTAGCATGTCCTCATGCTAATCCTGATGTGCTCCCTTTATATTCTGTTCCTGCTTGTGCCTCTGCCGCTTGTAACAAGACATCTATACTCTTCTGAACTTGGGCATTCTTCTGAACTTGGAACTCATGTTTCAGATTCTTATATTTTTCTTTGAGAGCTTTTTTCTGAGTGTACCATTTTGTCGCCCATTTGCACATTTCAGTTTGTTCAGTCTTAAGTTCTTTGATTTGCTCCTTCAGTTTCTCATTTTTCTGTTGAGTCTTCTTGCTCTGAGCTCTCAACATTTCATTTTCCTTCTTTATGACCTTCTCTAACATGTTTGCTTCCATCAATTCCTCTTTTAGCTCTTCAATTTGTTTCTCTAACCTTCTCTGTTTCTTGTTTGTAGGTACTGGCTCTTTCCTTTCTTCCTTGTTACTCTCGATTTCCATTTCTGCTTCCTGTTCTGGCTGTGAATTAGTATTGCTTTCAATGTCCATTGGTGCATCTGCATTCGGCTCTGGTTGATCATCTTGTGTTTGATTCCTTTTTATTCTCCTTGATCTTCTCTTATAAGTAGTGAAGATTTTATCTTTTTCAATCTTCTTGGCAGTTTCTTGCCTCATCCTTCTTGTCCTTACACCACTGCTGGGTTGAGGAACATTGCTTGACTTACGCTCAGGGATTTCTTCATCAATATCAAGCATAAACTCTGTGCGTTCTTGCTGCTGTTCCTGTTCATCTTCTTTAATTTGATTGGAAATTAAAAAATATTTCCATGTTTTTCCTCTCCTCTGCAACTCAAATTCAATTAAAATTTTGATCAAACCAAAATGACACAAACTCTTATATTCATTACCTTTTCGTTTCTGAATTGTCTTCGACATTTTAGTCAAACTCTGTAAGAGGAAGTAGGGCAAACTGATAGTGCATTGACCTTTTAAGTGAAACAAAAGTTTTATGTGATATAGGTATACTATACTATAACGTCCTTCACATGTAACAAATTTCTGAATAATGTATACCATTTCATCCCATGGGTGAATTAGCCAGCTTCTAGGAACACCCTTTTTCCAATTGACAAAGGAACCCTTGACCTAGACATAAACTGAGTCCATGATTTTTCCTTAAACTGTTTGGTTTTGAAATACTTTTCCCCTTCTAGACTGATTCCCAATGTTTGTGGTATGGTATCCTCTAAAATTCTAAAAGACAAGTTTCCTATTAAAGCTTTCTCTCCATTGAAGGAAAATGCAAATTGCTTTGTAACTTCTTCATTGTTTCCATTGAATTTCTCTAGAAAAGACAACCATTATTTTTCCCTTAAAATCGTGACACAGTCATCATGATATTGTGAACTATCAAATGTTTCAGGCTCTACTCTATTGGTCATTTTTAAAATAAAAAATCTCTGTTCTAACCCTTTTTTTTATGCTTAACAATTCAATCAGGGTTTTTTCAATGTGTTACCTCTTTTCCTGCGTTCCACTTAGCTGACCTGGTAACGCCCTTGATTCTCAGGGTTTCCTTCTTTAATTGCTTGGGCGGCAGTAGAAACTCGTGGTAAGCCTGTTTGCTATTCTCTCCCTTTGTAGCGCCTGCTGTCTCGGCCCTCTTTGAAAACTCAGTGTTTGAACACTCACATGGTAACGCACTCTATGAGCTGAGAGTTTTATAAAGTGAAAACTTAATAGCCGACCTTCACCCAATTGCTATAATGATAATGCAGAGTTGAAGGCGCATTCACATCATAAAGACAAAGGAGCGGTACTGATTTGCATAGGTACAATCATGAGAACACCATATACATATAAAGAGTGTGGTAGTGATGATAACGGATATATGTTTCATGAGCCGACTTGGGTCAAAATACTGTTTTATAACTCCCACATTCAAAATGAACGAAATCATTTAACACTTGTCTTTCCAATGATTTACCACTTGTCTTTCCAATGGAACGACTTATCCACTACGTGTTGGTACTTGGCCGATTGAAAAATGATGGATCGATGACAAGGTTTGATGGCTAATTTAAAAATGAGGAGTTGATGACAAGGTTTGAAGAGTAGTGTGGGAAAAGGCTTGAAAATCGTAGTAGGAATATGGCAATAGGCTAAGGTGTGATAGGAAATGATAGCAGAGTGATAATGATATGAGTAGTTAGGAATATTACAAGGGTGATGGGTTTCATCATTTTAGAAGTCATGTTTACTTATGTCTAGATCTAGAGATGATAAAGGTAGATTCATAAAAACCCCCCATCCAAAAACTAATTCACCACTAGGAGCAGACCCTTTAAGAAACGTTGAACAAACAACACCAGCTGGGAAAGTCACCATACAAAAATTACTTGGCCGATTGAAAAATGATGGATAGATGACAAGGTTTGATGGCTGATTTAAAAATGAGGAGCTGATGACAAGGTTTGAAGAGTGGTGTAGGAAAAGGTTTGAAAATCGTAGTAGGAATATGGCAATAGGCTAAGGTGTGATGGGAAACGATAGCAGAGTGATAATGAGATGAGTAGTTAGGAATATTACAAGGGTGATGGGTATAGGGGTTTTTGAAATTGATAACAAGCAATAATAATTATCATTTTTAACACTAAAATAATTTAAGAATTTTAGATGTTAAAAATTTCAACAATACATTACACTTGTTGGTTGACAGAATGTTGATTTGGCGTGCACAGGTAGGACTGATCTGTTTGTACAGGTATGACTGATCTTCACTGTCCAAAACAGGTCCATTTAAAATGAAATTGAATATAACAGGTCCCTTTAAAATCTGAAGAACTCTAAAGAACTATGTTTGTGCAGCTTCTTTTATCCTTGTTGTTGATGTAGCCTTGATGATAAGCAACCTTTGAAAACTTTGTTGAAGTAGCCTGATGTATCTTGAATGCAGTCTTTAACAGGTCCCTCTGATATTTGTTGAACAGGTCCCTCTAATATTGGTACTGGTAACATAGTCTTCTGAACAGGTCCCACTGCATATTGCTTGAACAGGTCCCTCTGATTAGAACAAAAAACAAAAACAGCTCTTTTATTGAAATACTGAAGTATTGAAACAAATTCTTTGAAGATTTACAAATGAGGAGATGAGATAGGGAAAACAAAATGCTGATTCTTGCTGATTCTTCTCCCCCACTAAAGCTTTGACTTGTCCTCAAGTCATTATTGAATGGATGAAAAACAGTAAACAAGTAGAACAAGGAATTCTTACCAGCCAAATGATTGGTTTTCTAGTAAGAATTCGGGTTTAGAGTGTGCCAGAGGCTGGTTTTCACATCTAAACCATTATTATTATTTTTTATTTTTTTTTTTTTGTATTTTTTTTTTTTTTTTTATTTTATTGTTAAAGCAAAAATGAAATTGAATGAACTAAGGTAGAGATATCACAGCTGAAGGCTACAATATCTCAACCTCCCTTTGCTGAGATACAGTGTGAATAAAATCCTCCTTGCTGATGGGCTTATGATAGAGTTTCAACCGATGGCCATTGACAAGAAAGGTGTTGCCTTCTCCATCAATGGTAGTAAGCTTGATTGATCCATTTTCATATACTTGAACTATTTCATATGGGCCCATCCAATGTGTGGTAAATTTGGCTTTATGATCTCTGAATTTAGAGTCAAAGAGTAAAGCCCAATCTCCTTCTTTGAACTGTTTCTTTTTAATGTGTGCATCATGCCACTGCTTCCTTTGTTTCTGCATTAGGATTGCTGTCTCTTCTGCTTGCTGCCTCATTTCATCTAACTGGTTCAATTGCCGAATTCTCTCTTTTTGTGCTTCATTCAGATCAATTCCTAAATCTGCAGCCATCTTATAAGTATGTATTTGAAATTCAATAGGAAGCAGTACCTCTTTTCCATACACCAACTGATATGGTGTAAATCCTGTAGTGTTTTTCCACGTGATTCTGTAAGCCCAGAGTGCATCTTTGAGCTTCTCTTCCCAATTCTTTCTGTTCATTGCTACTGTCTTAGTGATAATTCCTTCCAATGTTTTATTGGTAGATTCCACCTGGCCATTGGCCTGTGGATGGTAAGGTGTACTTTTCCTGTGCTTGATTTTATATTTTTCTGTGATGTCTTTGACCAGATTTGAGGTAAACTGAGTACCTTGATCCATCAATATCTCCCTTGGTACTCCATACCTTACAAAAATTTCTTCAAAAAGGAAGTTTACCACTGTTTGTTCAGTTGCCTGGACTAGTGCTTTTGCTTCAGCCCATTTTGTCACGTAATCAGTACATACTAGGATGTACTTTTTACCTTTTGAGGTTGGATTGATGGGTCCTATAAAATCTAGAGCCCATTTTTCAAATGGCTCTAAATGTACTTGAGGCTGAAGTGGCATTTCATCTGTAGCTGTTGGTATGCCCATTCTTTGACAGCTATCACAACTTTTCACATACTTCTTGGAATCCTTAAAAATAGATGGCCAATAGTATCCAAGACTGAGAATCTTGAATGCTGTTCTTTTGGCTGCAAAATGCCCACCACACGGTTCATCATGGCAAGATTTTAAAATATAAATTATTTCATCATTTCTTACACATCGTCTAATAATCATATCATAACTGGTGTAAAATAAATCTCCATTAACCCATGAATATCTAGCACTTTGTTTGACCAACCTCTTCTTTTCCTTTGGAGTAAAATATGGAGGTGTTTTCCTGTTGAAAAATAGTTGGCTAAGTCAGCATACCAAGGATTCACTATTGAAATTGAAAATCAATTTTCATCTGGAAAAGAATCGTCAACCAGAACAACCTCACCTGAATTTTGCAGTCTAGAAAGAAAATCTACCACCTGATTCTCCTTACCTGGTCTATCTAACACTGTAATATTAAATTCCTGTAATAATAACAGCCATCTGGTAACTCTGCCATTAGTGATTGGTTTATTCATTAAATACTTAATGGCAGAGTGGTCAGTATGTACAAAAACCTCATAACCAGTTATATAATGTCAGAATTTATTCACAGCATGTATGATTGCAAGCATTTCTTTTTCAGTGACTGTGTAGTTTAATTCTGCAGGTGTTAGATTTTTACTAATGAAATAGATGGCATAATTGAAGGACTCTTCTTTTTGGCCTAATGAGGCACCTACTACAGTATCATATGCATCTGTAAAGATGTGAAATGGTAGGGTCCAGTTAGGTCCTTTTAAGACTGGTGTGGTTGATAACTTTTCTTTGAGTGTTTCAAAAGCTTTCTGACAATTCTCATTCCAGTTGAAAGGTGTATCTTTTGCTAGAAGCTTAAACAGAGGTAAAGCTATTTTACTAAAATGTTCAATAAACCTTCTATAATAGCTTGCATACCCAAGAAAGCTTCTTACCTCTTTTTGAGTCTTCGGAATTGGCAAATTGACAATGATCTGGATTTTTTATGGATCAACTTTAATGTCTTGAGAAGAAATATAGTGACCTAATACTATCCCTTCATTTAACATCATAAAGCACTTTTCATTGCTCAGGGACAGATTAGCTTCAATACATCTCTTCAAAACTTTTTCAAGATTTTCTAATGAATGCTCAAATGAATTACCATACACTGAAAAATCATCCATGTAAACTTCAACACAGTCATGAACTAAATCAGCAAAAATAGCTAATACAGCTCTCTGAAATGTAGCTGGAGCATTGCAAAGTCCAAATGGTAAAACATTATAGGCATAAGTGCCCCAGGGACAAGTAAAAGTGGTTTTGTCCTGGTCCTCTAAGGCTATCATGATCTGGTTATAGCCACTGAAACCATCAAGAAAAGAGAATGATGATTTCCCAGCTAATGTGTCTAGCACTTGGTCGATAAATGGTAGTGGGAAATAATATTTGAGGGTTTCTTTGTTCAATTATCCGTAATCAACACAAATTCTCCACTTGCCATTTCTCTTGGGCACTACCACCAATGGGGATACCTGTTATAGACATTTTTGTGCCTTACAGCTCTAAGCATGAAATGTCCATAAACCAAGGGCTCCTAAGTCCCTAAAAGTGTTGTTCTAACCCCTAAAGGAACAAGGTCAACAAATTACAGCTTCTCCCAGAAGTTCTCCACCAGAAACTGCTCAGAATAAGTCAAAACAGGATCATTTCAGCTGCTCCACTGGCCAGCTGCGTTGCATAGCACCTAAATACACTAGCTAGGTGCGTTGCAACGCACCTAAATGCACTATCAGGGTGCGTTGAGCGGGAAATGACAAATGGCAGTGTCATTCCGCGAGGTGGAGAGACAATGGAAGCTTCCAGAATCTTCTCCTATGACACTTGCCTCACTGAATTCGACCAAGGATGAGTAAGAGGCCTTCAGTCTCCAAGTGGAAGCAAGAACTGACAGAGAGAAGCCACTAATCAAATCATAAGCTAACTCATCCTCCTTGCATACATCTATATATGGATCCCTCATCCCAGAGATCCAGAGGCTAGAATTTTGCACATTGTAAGGAATTGCTGTTGGTTTTGAGACACATATCAGAGAATTGGGTGATCTATGCTTTGTTGGAGGTGAAGAGGGGCTTCTTTGCTGGGAGGTTGATGCTGGGTCAGGAATCACCGGTTGTAACGCCTCCTGGATCTTCTTGTATATCAATAAGAACTATTTGAGTTTCTACTCCATGCTTTTGTATCATTGATGCTTGTTACATTTGTATGGTTAACTTAAATCTGATCCTAAGTTATTTATGAATATAAATCCATGTCTTTGTATAGTTTTCTTCTTCTGTGATCTTACAGGTACTTGGTGAAGCTGGGCAAGTAAGGGAGCAGGTAGTTGGAAGCTGTCAAAGAGGAGAGAGATTGGATCAAAGGACTAGCGCAAGACACAGGTTGGTTCTTCCTATTTCCCTTTATTTATAGTTCATAAAGGAGATACAAAAGTACTTTTCTCTGTTTGTTTCTAAGGTAGTTGTCACACCTTAGTGGGATAGAGCAGTTCTAAATAGACACTTTTCCCGGTAACAAAATGGCGACTCCGCTGGGGACGATTGTCTAATTAGTTTGTTTGTGTATCTCTTGTTGTTTGTTTCATAAACTTATAAGTAGCATTCGAACTGCATTTGCCATAACAAATGCAAAGTAGATATCTGCTGCTTCAATCCATTCACTGGATCTGTTTATGATTTGAACAGCTGATTCATAGACTATCTGATTGCCCTTGTGATAGCTCTTAGACCCTCCTTAGATCTACCCCTGATTGTGCATTACTGATTGCTTTTACTCGGCCAAAAACCAAAGACTAAACTGCAAACCGTGACTCAGAACCTGGATAGAATTCTCGTTTCTGCCCCAGCGCAGGCACTGTGAAGAGGTTCTGCATTTCAACACACTTCCTGAAAGGGCAACCTGCGCTGCAATGCAGTTTCTCTGTGTAACAGGTGCGGTGATCAACCTAGCCCTGTGCAGCTGAGGTTCTTGTGATTCATTCTTTCCAGTTTTGTCTCTAAATTTTGCAGCCTGTGATCAGTATATGACTGTTTCAAACCCATTTTCCTTACTGATATTCCGCCTCATTTGTACAAAAGAACTGTAGATGTTTTTGTGTGTTTGTTGAGTCGTTTACAGTTTTCCATTGCAAAAGTAGAATAGTCGTACTGTCGTCCTTTGATTTAGATCTATCGCAAGTATTGATTTTGATCATAGGAGAAAGTTTATTTGCTATTGATGGTCGATTATGCGTTTACTATTGCCTTTGGTCTGAATTTATGATTTTCTAGTGTCAAAACGAGTATTCATTTCAAAATCGTAGAGTGTCGTAATCATCTCTATCTTTTGATTTCGAAAAGAAGCTTGTTTGTGTTTGTCGCTTAGAAGCAAATTCAGATTTGTACAACAACTTTCTTTTTAGCATCAATACTAAGAAAGTGAAAAACAAATACATGCATGTGCATTTGCATATAGACAGTCTGTTTGGCTTGATTTAGGAAAGTGCATTTACAGTGTGCTCTTTGCTCTTTGTGAAAAGATTGTGTCTTTCTTTTCCCCTAGTAGCTAGGATTTTCATTGCTGAAAAGAGATAAAAGTTTGTTTATCATCTTTAGATTGCATTTTAGGAATTACATCTACATCTTGTGGTGAACCCAAAAGGCAAACTTCATAAGAAAGATCAACTTAAAATAAATTCAATGAATCTAACAATGCTTTGGAACTTAACGCACAACATTTAGAGGTCTAGGCTAGAGACGTATTCCGGCGTCGTAAAGCCTGGTAACTGTTGTCCTCACTGATGGTTGGGTGATTCCTCCACTTTGAGACGATAAGTGCCAGTACGGACTTGTGCTCTCACGTACCGTCGAGTATATATTGGGAGGCCCCTATAGGCTTAAATCCTTTATCCATAGGAAGCTGTGTCGGCTGCCCTACTGATCGCAATGCACTGAACACAGCATTCGGGAAGATTGACTGTCGTACCGTAAAAAGTATTCTGCAGTTTTGTGATTGGTTTGGTACTCCCTCTACCTAGACCTCCAGAGCAGTCCCTTTTGTTCCTTTTCAGACTCTTTAACGGAAAAGGTCCATCTGAGCACTTGTCACTTCAGGCTCATTAAAAATCGAAGGAGACTAGAGTCATCTTTTGTTTTTTTTTACTCTTAAAAACTGAAAAAACAAGTTGTGTCAAAGCGTGTTAAAATTTATTTTAAACAAAATATTCATACCCCTTTCCTACGTTGATCTTGGGTTGAGAAAATGGAGTCTACCAACCAAGGAATTCCCCTTGGCGGAAATCCTAGTCCTTTCTCCTCTTGGGGAGATGTTGGTGCACCCCATATGGCCACATTGTCGCTTCCAGGGCTGACAATTGGTCTGCCAGTATGGCTCTTCTCAACCTCTGTCGTTCAGAACACCATTATTCCTGAACAATCGAATCAGCAATTAGACGAGTCCAGAGTTGCCCACCAGCCTTCTACTTCCTCTAATTCTTCCTCTCCTCCTTCCTCTTCGCTTGATGGGGCTAGTAAAGCCAAAAGTCAAGTTCCTAAGGAGAAGAAGGAAAAGAAGAAGAAAGAGCCAAAGGCGAATGGAGGAAAACGAGTGTCGTCTAATGAAAATCCACACACTGCACCGACCAGGCCTAAATCGCCATGTGTCATTTGCAAAGGAGACCACTTTCACAGAGATTGTCCTTGCATCCCATGGATATTAAGGGACTGGTCTCCTCGTTTGCACAACCCGGTGTCGTCAACCTCTGATGATCATGTTGAAAGCACACCGTCAACTAGTGAAAGTGAAGCCCCAGGACAAAAAGGGAAAGCTAGATTTCCTTGTAAACTGTGTAAAGGCAATCATGCCGTCCACCGTTGTCCCTTCTTAGACGAAGCTAAAAGAGTTTTGGATGATCGTCCGGTTTCACCGTTACGACTTCCTCCTGGATATAAAAAACTCTTGCCGAGTCCGTCACTAGTTGAAAATCCAGCTGGCCCGCTCAGGTGGTCAGCTGAAGCACCTATCATTGAAGATAAACCATCTGGATCCATACCAGACGAAAGTCAAAAGGTCAAGGTGGCAGTTGACCCGGTCTTGCCTTCAGAGGTTTCATCTTCAGATGATACAGTCACTGAAGAGAATAAGGATGACACCGTCCAAATTCTCTTCATAAACACAGACTCCGACGAACATGGGGGCAATTTACCCGTTCCTTTACCGTAGGAAGGAAGTTCGTCAGAGCCATACCCGGCCGTCTATTCGGTCCCACCTCCAAGCAACCTAGTTGTCTCCTTCGATTGGAATCAACTAGGCAGACCCTGTTTACCAGCAAGTGTACCATTCCGAATTATCGTTCAAATATACAGAATGGTTATGGCTGGTACCATCATAGATGAGGGGGCTTCTGTGAGTATCCTTTCCTCAACTGCTTGGAAAGCGCTTGGTTCGCCATCGCTTTTGCCTGAGATGAGAAATCTGACAGGCTTTGATAAAGGAACCAGTCGACCTTTAGGGATCCTTCCCGATGTGCCCATAACATTGAGAAGGAAGACAGTTCGCATGAACGTAATGGTAGTTCAAGGACCCTTGGATTATAACCTACTCCTTGGACGAGACTATATTTATTGCATGGGAGCGATTGTCTCCTCACTCTTTAGAGTAATGTGTTTTCCGCACGAAGGAAGAGTGGTCAAGCTCGTGGACCAGCTTTCACTTCCCGAATCATGCATAGCAAATAGTCATATACCATCCCCAAATGGTCTTTTCACGCAAGAAATGTCTCAATCTCCAGTCCGTCCTCCCGATGAGCGCGAGTAATTCGAAGGGATATGACTGAAACTTAGGGGGCATGCGTCCTGGTCTTCTTCGGCAGGAAAACTTCGGGCATAGGGTAGGTTTCCGCGGGAGAATATGACTAGTCTGTACCCCGCCCGTGATTGGAAGAGGGGTTATTCTAGAACAAGATTCTCTTGTCAAAGTTATGTGAGTGGAGTAGCCTCCCTTCACTCACCTTTGTTTATCTCGGTAGACATCGCCGAAGAAGTGTTTTGTTTGCGCCGCGAACAGAACAATCTTTGGGTAACCTGTAAGAGGTAGGCCTCTCTCGGTAAAACAAATGTTTTGGCGGATAGAAGTAGAGGTAACCTTGAAACTCTGTTTTATACCTGGGGGCATGCAAACCTTTTGGAGTGCAAGCAAAGAGCGATTATTTATCTGTTTTTTAGATTAGTCATTACCTAACTTGCATAAAGAAAGGATGTGGGGCAAAACTCTAAAAATTGCCGTTTTTATATGAGACATTCTTATCATATGACTGGATTAATCGAGCAGTGTTACCACGAGGTTCAAGCTCGTTAAAAAATAAACCCGGACCAAGCAAATGTTTCCACCCGCGTTTAAGCTCGTTAAAAAATGAACTATCCCCTGGTAAATAACCACCGTGAATGTAGTACTTCAGCCATTAAAGCCTTGGTCGTGTTTGCACTGTCACCTCCACTTTTTCATTGGCTGATCATTCACCTCCATTTGATTGTTTACCCATTTTGAGGAACAGCTGCGAAGAGTGATTTCACTAGCCATCCTTGTGACACTGCTGTGATTGGAAAATTCCAAACCTTACCTGGAATCAGCTGCTACCCATTTTATCACTCGTTCCTCAAAAGACGAGTCTTCTTTAAGCTCTTTTCAACCGACTCGTAAAATATGAAAAGATTGCCAAGTTCTGGCCTTCCAGCTCGTTAAAGGGACAGGAAGTGCTATCCCTCCTCTAGATTTTAATCTTTTTGGACCTGAGGGATTATTGCACAAAAAGATCGAGCACTTGTTTTGTTCGACTCGTTAAAGCTATCGAAAATTCATCCCTTCTGTATTGTTTTATACTTTTTCGGACTTAAGGGATTAGATGACGAAAAATGAATTTTGGAGTTACCTTTACGTACCTTTTCAGACTCTCTAAAAATGAAAAGGACCGAGTTATCTTTGTCGTTAGACTCGTTAAAAAGATTAATAGCGACAAACTTGTCTTTAGACGAGAACGAGTTTCACTATCGCTAGGCTCGTTAAAACATAGCGATGGGTTTGCCTGAAGGGAAAATTATAGAACAAGCATATGTTATCCTCCTCAAGCTTGACAAAAATAAAGAGGTATTGGTTAGCAATGACTGGGGAAAAAATTGGGAAGAAAACTCAAAGAATCTTTATTGGTAGCAAGTCGCTCTTGAACATGACACTTCCACTCCGTGCCCGAGTCGGGTTGGGTTGTTTCATTCACCGGTCACATCGCCATGGTCACACCATACCATCCACATTTGGGGTTAATGCTACCAATCCATCACATCAGTGTCGCCGACATGTTCAAGAGAAGTCATCCAGAAAGGCCACCTGTGTCCCGCCCACTACCATACATTATACTCCATTCTTTCATGACCGCCACCCTGAACCATATATCATCAGATCGTTTTCACCTCCATCAAAATCATTTGCTCCGTTCCGTGTCATTGATGTGGGATTCATTAAGGCCCTCCTATGACGGATCACTTCTTGTCGACATCAGCTCATTATCCAAGAAGTTGGTCTAGGAACACCCCATTCAGTACTTTGAAGCTTGCATGCCTCAATGGCAAGTTTCTCACTTCCGGCGACAGGTCTACATCAATGACCTTCGACCGAAAGATTTTTCGTGGTGTTCGACGCCAAGTCCTTTATTCACACCACGTGAATTGTACTACAGTACCTTGAGGATCATTATCATTATCGGTGATTCCTCTCGCGCTTGTTAACAGTTTACATCATTGACTGGTAATCAAGCGATGTCTTTCCATGTTCGACTTCAAAACATTTCTCACATGGATCGACTTGTACTTCGAGTGAAGATCGGACGAGATTGAAGACCTCGGATCTAGTTTCATCCATCCGGGCTGCAATATATATTCAGGGAAATAAAGACATTGAAATGTACAACATTGCAGCACAGATAATCATCCTACCAAAAGGATGATGGCTCTATCAGAATCATCAGTCTACCATCAAACGATTGTCTTTCCTATGTACATGAAAATGAATTTATAAAGCTGAGCATGGGAATGCCCGCCTCAGCTAGATCATGAAAACATTATGAAGATAATGTATTGTATTGTATCTTATTACAGGTTTCCTCCCAACATTGAAAGAACTTCGGATCCTCATAATAAAGCATTTCACCCGATAAACAGCCTCATACTTTAGGGGGCAACTGTTATAGACATTTTTGTGCCTTACAGCTCTAAGCATGAAATGTCCATAAACCAAGGGCTCCTAAGTCCCTAAAAGTGTTGTTCTAACCCCTAAAGGAACAAGGTCAACAAATTACAGCTTCTCCCAGAAGTTCTCCACCAGAAACTGCTCAGAATAAGTCAAAACAGGATCATTTCAGCTGCTCCACTGGCCAGCTGTGTTGCATAGCACCTAAATACACTAGCTAGGTGCGTTGCAACGCACCTAAATGCACTATCAGGGTGCGTTGAGCGGGAAATGACAAATGGAAGTGTCATTCCGCGAGGTGGAGAGACAATGGAAGCTTCCAGAATCTTCTCCTATGACACTTGCCTCACTGAATTTGACCAAGGATGAGTAAGAGGCCTTCAGTCTCCAAGTGGAAGCAAGAACTGACAGAGAGAAGCCACTAATCAAATCATAAGCTGACTCATCCTCCTTGCATACATCTATATATGGATCCCTCATCCCAGAGATCCAGAGGCTGGAATTTTGCACATTGTAAGGAATTGCTGTTGGTTTTGAGACACATATCAGAGAATTGGGTCCTCCAAAATCCCTTCAGGAATCACTTTAGACCTATGAGCTAGTTCTAGAACAATTGTTGTGTGTTGCAAGTTTGTGAGCTGCAATGTCTTCATTGTTTCAAGAGTCATCACATTTATTGCAGCCCCAAGGTCAATTAAGGTGTTTGGAATATGTATGTTGTTAATGATTGTAGTGACTCTGGGAATACCAGGATCAACATACTTTTCCATTGAAATGGTGTTTTTCATAAGGCCAGCTAAATGTCCAATAACATGAATAGTTTGTGGATCAATTCTTTTCCTAGTAGGCTTCTTAAGGCACAGTTCTTTGATTGCTTTAGTATATATGGGAATGTCTTTTATGGCTTGCAATAGTGGAATTTTTATATAGACATTCTTTAGCTCATCTAAAACATCAAACTGTGGTATAGACATGGGAAGTTTTGCTTGGACCAATCATTCTGGAAAAGGTGGTGGATGCAACGGTTGCATTTGTTTAGTTTTGATGTCATCATTTTGTTTCCTTTGAGTTGGAGTTTCATTTTCATTTTCTTCGTTTTCTTCTTGTTTTTCAACTATTGGAGGTACTTTGAAGTACCTTACCAAACCTCAAATTGATATTTTGTAAAGGTAATGTGGGATATGATGGTCCCTCATGTACATCGTAAGCTGGTCTCTCTACTCTATTATTTGGATTTGGTACAGGCTGAGCAGGAATCTGAGTAGGTCTAGGAGGTTGTTGGTTAGATGGGAGCTGTAAGTGAGGTGGATTTATTGGTGGAGGAGCAGGCAATGCTTGTTGAGTGTTTTGGGGTTGATAAACAACTTGCTGTTGAGGATATTGCTGATATGTTTGAGGATATTGCGAATGTGGTTGATGATACTGTTGATATGGCTGAGAATACTGTTGGTATGGTTGAGGATATGGTTGATATTGTTGAGAGTACTGCTGAAATGGTCTCCATTATTACTGTGGGTAATTTTGGTTTTACCATGGCATGGGCACATTCCAATAATTCTGAGCATACATCTGATCTTGTGCAGGAAATTGCAAATTTTGGTTTGGAAACATACCTGGAGGGGGAGGTCTAGGTTGCCACAGTCTCTTAGCACCCATGAAATACATAATCTCCATATCTGTGTTAGCTGCTTCCACATTACAATTCTGCAAAATCTTGACTTTAGAGCAATGAAATATATCATGATTTTTAGTACAAAAGGCACAAACTTGAATGTTTTCTAATGGGCAGTCTTTCAAGGCATGTTTCTTCCAGAATTTTGGACAAAAGACAACCATTATTTGATCTTCCTCTTCTTGTCTTTTCTTGTCTTTCAGAGTGTCAATTTGAGTTCCTAAGGTACTTAATAGATCTGTTTTGAATTCTGCTAACAGGTTTCCTATTTCAGCCCTTGTGACACTTGCTGAAGCAGATTTTTTGGCTTTAGATGATAGAGCTCTTTTTCCATATTTGGCTTTGCTCCTTGGATACTTTTCACATAAATCAGCAATTTCTTCAAAAGGTAAAGTGGAAATATCACCTTTGCCCATCAAATTAAGATCATCTAAGTATTCCTCTCAAATGCCCTTCAAAAATATTATTCGAATCAGATCAAGAGACATGGTCCTATGTTTTGATTTTTGCAAATTGTAAACAAATCATTCCAAATACTCCTCTAAATTTTCATCCTCTTGTTGATTCATCCTAAAGATATCATCTTTAGAATCTTTCGATCTGCAATAAGGTTGGTATTTCTTTAGGAATATTCTTCTCATGCCATCCCAATCAGATATTGCATGTTCACCAAGTCCCATGAACCATCTTAATGCTGATGCTTTTAATGTTGCTGGGAAGAGTCTAAGCCTATGGGCATCATCTATGTAACCATATGTTCGACATACTATGTCAAATTCAAACAAGAATGAATCTGGATCTTCTGAAGCCATGCCATAAAAGTTTGGTAGCACAGATGGAGGTATGTTTTTCATTTTTATTTCCTCATCATAATTTTCTCCTGGTTCTTGAATAGGAAATTTAAAAGTTGACTCTTCCTCCTCTCTTCGACCTTGATTTTGTGGTCCTCTTGTTGATCCATCTCCTTCCTCAGCCATTTTTATAGGTTCCTCTGTTGATTTAATTTCTTGTTCAGTGTCACTTGTTTCAAAGAGAAGTTGTTCTAGTGATCTTTCTCCTTCTTGATATTTTTCAAAGTCAGTAGGTTCAAGGAGATATTGTTGAGTTATTGTGCTACTTTCTCTTGTTATAGAGGATTCAGGGAGATGTTTCTTCTGTGATTCGTGTGCCAATAGAATTTGTCTCTCAATGAGTGTGAGTCTTTGCCCTGATTTCAGTTTATCCTCTAATTTTTGTATGGTGACTTTCCCAGCTGGTGTTGTGTGTTCAACTTTTCCTAAAGGGTCTGCTCCTAGTGGTGAATTAGTTTTTGGATGGGGGGTTTTTATGAATCTACCTTTATCATCTCTAGATCTAGACATAAGTAAACATGACTTCTAAAATGATGAATCAAAATTAAATCTATGTTTTTGTTTTTTTTTTGTTTTTTTTTTAATTTTTTTTTTTTTTTTTAGAAATCCTCTAGTTGCGCCTCCCCGGCAACGGCGCCAAAATGTAGTGACCAATCCAGGGGTCTAGATTAGACTAAATTTAATGTCAACCAAGGTAGGTAAACTTAGAGGCACGTGTCTACAATCTATAGACCTAAAAGGATCTCATCTACCTAGATAAGTGTCTACTGTGACAGGCTACAACACTCTTTTACAAGAGATTGGAATATGTTTCCTTTCACACTTTAAACACTCAGATCATCTAATTTAATTAACTGTTCTAAAAACACAGCATGTTACTAGTCTGAGTTTTCAATCCTCTTACAAGGATATCATTCACAAAAACTCTTTCTCGGTAACACACTAAGCATCCTAACAATCAAATTCATGAAAACTAAAGACTCTTTTAAGCATACTAAAACTCAAATGCATGAAAACAGAGTCCACAGAGATACTTCGAAATTCAGTGCTCAATTAAATCTTTTACAAGATCTTGTTCAATAATTTAGCAATTGAAGTTTCAAGCTATCACCATGAATCATACAATAACACTCGCAAGAACTTCTAATCGAATTAATTAATTCACAAGAAAAGAAATGGCATCAAACACTATTCAGATCTGAAGTCTAAATGCTATGAAAATGAAATGAAAGTATACCAGTCCCCACGTAGGGCCCGTCCACGCGTTGATGGTACACTTAGAAAACTTCAGATGATGAAACCGTTAACACATAAAACACTGGAATGATGAAACGCTGCCTGTGATTAAAGTCTGGAAATCAATTACATGCAAGAACAGAGTTCTGGTAACAATACAATATGCAGTCTTAAGTCTGCTCAATGTCTATTATCCTTCATTCACTAACATTCCTTAAGGTTTACAATCGAATGTACATACATTATCACACGGATGTTTCTGCTTTTATAGTCAAAAAGGCGATTTTTTTTTTTTCTAATCTTAACTGATTTCTAAAACAAAACAAAATCAGTTTAGGTAACTTTGGCTTTTTGCTACTTTTATGACCAAAAAGGCTGGGTTTGACCAGCATTGACCATGTATCCAGGAGCTCCAGATGCGATGCTGAATAGATCTTTCACCATGTATGTACATCCGTGATCATGTCCCTATCCTCTATTTTGATTTTCCTGCCATGCCACGTGTCACAACATAAACCAATTACAGGAAGTCATGACATCCCGTAATTTTGTTGAAAATTTCTAATTTTTAACATAAAAATCCACAAATTAAATTTAATGTAAAATAACAATTATAATGCTTAATTGATCAATTTCAATGGACTATGAGGGGTTTATGGGAGAAAATGATAGATGAATGATGGATTTTTAGAAGAAAATGATGGCAATAAAATAGTACCAACAACTGGATTGTCGGATGGATTCAAAGCTAAGTGAGGTGGATCTCCTAGAGAAAGAACACATGGCCTAATGATCATTGAACCATATTGTGGATTGTGGTAAAGCCACTGGCCTAGTGACCCTTGAACATGACTTTGGGTTGCAGTAAAGCCAGGTATTGTGTGCCTCAGCGGGCCTAGGGATCCTCGACTGTTTTATGGTAGGATATACAATAAAGCCTAGAGGTGGTCTCCCTTGATTAGGCCTAGGAATCCTTGCTAGTGAATAGAGGGATATATGGTAAATCCTAGAGGGTGGAGTCTCAGTTAGGGCCTAGTGATCTGGTGTGGACTACAGTAAATCCTAGAGACTAGGAGACAAGAAAGTTTCTCACGGTATAGGTGGAGAAATCCGATGGCATCCATGCTTGTATCATGGCCTAGTGATCCAGGATAGATTTCGGTAAAGCCTGGTTTCTATTGATGAGGGCGAGGCAGTTTAGCCTCGGGATGCCCTAGTTGGTTCTTTTGGTTTGAGTCCCACATTCATGATTGGAATATGGCATGGGAGTGATTGGTTGAAGAGATATTTGGCTCAACCAATCTATGGTCGGGTTGAATGTGGTAGTCCCATCCCAGGTTAGCTTTTGTACTCATTAATAAAAGGTTCTTTCCTTGATATCTTATGTGTAAATGTACTGGTTTATATGTGGATTCTATGGTTGATGTATCCTTGATATCCTTGTTGTTATTATTATGGTTATAAGTATGTATTATGAAAATGATGATGTATGGCTCTCCCCTTGTTTTGATTTGTAAATGAAGGAACAATGTATCTATGACCTAATAGATGATAATGCAGCTAATTCTATAAGGGAACAATGCTTCTTGGTGATTCTCAAATAAGTATGAGGCTCATATGCTCAGATATGTTGTTTAAACCTGTAGATTACATATTTGTGACATGTTTGACGAAATCCTTGTCATGGCTAGTAGGGGTCCAGTCTAAACCTTATCAATGTTTTTGCAAATGTATCAATTTTTTGTTATGTAAAATCATTTCTAAACCTGTCATTGAATTCTAGGCAGTGACCTGGGCTCTAGTCCTAAAAAAGTGGCACAAATCCCGGGGTCACAGGCACAGGTCTGAGGATAAAATTTCGTAGATGCATGCATACCCATGTTGTGGGAGTGTCTAGAGCCTCCTAGACACACTCTTGTCCATATCAAGGGAGTGTCCGGGGATTTAATGGCCTAAAAACTCAATGGGACCCAGCGGTTGGTTACCAGAGTGGTTGGGATGGCTCCTGGGAGTTTTGTTGAAGATGTGGAAGGTTTGTATGGTGTGTTTCCATCAATTCCACTTCCTTAAGGTGACTTAGGAGGTTAAATACCATTATAGTGGCCTCTCATCACATATTTACCTTGGTTGGCTGGCTACTTGGGTAGATGTGGGATGATAGTGTTACACAAGTTTTTATAATCTTTGAAATATTCAAATGCATCACTCTTCTTTTGCATGAAATAAACCCAAATATATTTTGTGCAATCTTAAACAAATATCAATTAATAATATGCTCCTCCTAATGATCTAGTCTACATAGGCCCACACACATCTCTATGCACAAGTTCAAGAATGTCTCTTTTTATTCTATTTGTATGACCAGGGAACTCTTCCCTATGCATCTTCCCTAAAGCACACCCTTCACATGTTGAATAAGCATTCTTTAATAATGGAAGTCCCTCTACAATTCTTTGTTTTTATGGTAGCAACAAGTCATGATAATTAAGGTGGTCATACCTTTTATGCCAACTTAGAGCTTATGTTGTTACGGTAGTGGATGCCAATGCATGATGAATTTTGTTGGTCATATCAAGATTATATCATCCTGCCATTTTCACTCCTCTTGCTATTATGTTGTAGTTATCATGTACATCCTTGATAACACGGTGTGACTTAAGAAAATCCACTTTGAGATTTTGATCTGCAATAGTAGTGTTATGAAACCAGCTCAAGAAAAGATAGAAAAGATCGATCAACGCCTTAGAATTCAGCCTCTTCGAGGGGGAAACCTCCTTTACATTACATAAATGAACAATTCCTGGATGATACAAATGACAAAACCTCCTTTCTATATATAGGAGTCTAAGGAGTCACAATATAATCCAGCCGACCTAACAATAATAATATAAAGCCACAAAAATAACAATAGAGGGATTCTATGGGGCACAGAAATAACAATATGGGGGTAATAGGGGCACAACAATATAAATAAGGGGTATAACTACAATATTAATGGGGTAATCACTAGTATTATAGGGACCCAACATGCCCCTCTCCTTCAAAAAAGGTTGTCCTCAACGCTTGAGTAGTTCTGGATACTTCTGCATAAAATTCTCATCCTCCCATGTGGAATCTTCAGCGGATAAGTTCTTCCACTTGATAAGATACTCTGAAATTGATCGATTTCGTAGCTGTCGAGTTCTTGTTTCTGTGACTGCTTCCGGTTCCAATATAATTTTTCCTTCCTCGTCAAGTTCTGGCAATATTGTTTGAACTGGGAGCTTGTCGCCTATAACCTTCTTTAAACATGAAACATGGAAAACTGGGTGCAATCGAGAAGCTGCAGGAAGCTCCAATTTGTATGCCATAGTACCAATCTTTTCCAACACCTTGTACGGACCATAATACTTTGGTGATAATTTATTATCCTTCTTAGCTTGCTTTAGGGACATTTGCTTATATGGTTGTAGCCGTAGGAATACCCAATCACCTACATCAAAACTTCTTTCACTGCGATGTTGATCTGCCTGTTGTTTCATTCTATTTTGTGCCAACACGAGGTTATCCTTTAAGAGTTGGAGGACTTGTTGTTGATGTTCAATGTGATGTTCCACTGCTTGAACCTTAGAATTTTCTCTTAAATATGATGTGATTGATGGTGGTTGGTACCCATAAAGTGCCATAAATGGGGTCATTTTTGTTGCTGTATGGAAGGAAGTGTTATACCACCATTCAGCCAGAGGCAACCATTTGACCCATTGTGTCTGTTTATCAGATACAAAGCAACGAAGATATCCTTCCAAACATTTGTTTACTATCTCAGTTTGCCCATCAGATTGAGGATGATAAGATGAGCTATGAGCTAACTGAGTACCCAGACAAGAAAATAATTCTGTCCAAAAATTTCCAGTGAAAATGGGATCTCTGTCACTTACAATAATCTTTGGGTTTCCATGTAGCTTTTGAATTGTTTCCATAAATGCAGTAGAAACTGTACTGGCTTTAAATGGATGTGATAATGCACAAAAGTGTGCATACTTGGTAAGTCTGTCAACTACCACCATGATGACACTCTTTCCCTCAGACTTGGGTAAACCTGTGATAAAATCCATTGAAACCTCCTCCCAACGTTGGCTTGGAATGGATAAAGGTTGTAATAGACCCGGTGTCTTAATTGTTTCAACTTTATTTTGTTGGCAAACCAAACATTCCGCCACAAACTTTTGAATATCTGATTTAAGGCCATCCCAAAAAAATTCCTTCTTAACCCTGTGGTAAGTTTTTAAAAATCCTGAGTGCCCTCCTAAGGGAGAAGTGTGCAATTCCATAAGAATCTTTTGTTTTAGCTGGGAATTCTTACAGAGGTATAAGCGATCTTTGTACCATAACGAATCATTTTGCCAGCTAAATGTATCAGAAGTACTGGAATCTTGTTGTAGCTTTCGAATAAGTGCCCACACTTCTTCGTCATTCTTCCATTCCTCCTTTGCTTCGTTTATCCAATCTGGTTGGATAATAGAAATGGCACACAACAATGCTTCCATATCCTCATCCTTTCTTGAGAGTGCATCTGCCACCACATTTTGCTTCCCTTTTTTGTAGATGATTTCAAAGTCATAACCCAACATCTTTGTGACCCACTTTTGTTGCTCTTCAGAGGATAATCTTTGTTCTAAAAAGTATTTAAGGCTATCATGATCCGTTTTTACCTTGAAGTGTCTTCCCATTAGGTAGGGTCGCCATTTCTTAAGTGCATGGAGTATTGCCAACATTTCCTTCTCATAAATAGCTTTGCTTAAAAACTTTCCCTTGATTGGACGACTTTCAAAAGCAATGGGTCTTTCATCTTGCATTAGAACAGCACCAATTCCATTTCCTGAAGCATCACATTCCACAATAAAGGTTTTTGTGAAGTCCGGTGTAGCTAAGACCGGTGCTTGGCACATTGCCTCTTTAAGATGTTTAAAGGCCTTTGTTGCTTCCGGAGTCCATGAAAATGAATCTTTCTTCAATAATGTTGTTAGAGGTGCTGCTATTCTCCCATAATTCTTAACAAACTTGCGATAATACCCTGTCAACCCAAGAAATACTCGCAGATGCTTTATGGATGTGGGGATTTTCCATTCCTTAATGGCTTTAATTTTGCTAGGGTCTACCTTAACTCCTTCATGAGATACAATATGACCCAAATATTCCACCTCCTGGACTCCAAAGAAACATTTGGATCTTTTTGCATATAATTGTTTCTCCTCCAATAGTTGTAGCACCTTGTCAACATGTTCAACATGATCCTTCCAAGACTTGCTGTAGATTAGTATATCATCAAAAAATACTAACACAAATTTTCTAAGGAATGGTTTGAAAATTGAATTCATCAAACCTTGAAATGTTGAAGGTGCATTGGTAAGGCCAAAAGGCATGACCAAAAATTCATAATGACCCTCATGAGTTCTAAATGCCGTTTTCTGAATGTCTTCAATCTTCATTCTGATTTGATGATATCCCGAACGAAGATCCAACTTGGTGAAGTAAATTGATCCATGCAATTCATCCAGTAATTCATCAATGACAGGAATGGGAAACTTATCTTTAATAGTGAGCTTGTTGAGCTCCCTATAATCTGGACACATGCGCCATGATCCATCCTTCTTGTGCACCAATACTACTGGAGCTGAGAAAGAACTTTGACTCGGTTGAATTATACCAGCCTCTAGCATTTCTGCAACCATACGTTCAATTTCACTTTTTTGGACATATGGATATCTGTACGGCCTGATGTTTGGAGGAACACTTCCTGGAATCAGATGAATAGCATGATCATGATCACGCATAGGTGGGAGACCTTTGGGAGTCTCAAATACCTTGGAATGATTGTCCAGGACTTTTTGGAGATCTGGAGAAATAGATGATTCCAATGTGGAAACATCTAGCGAACATAATTGTGCAATTACACCTCTTTGCTCCTTTTTTAGAAGCTTTGTCATGCCATTAGAGCTGATTATCTTTCCTGGTTTCCCTGCAATACCCCTTAATTCAACTTCCTTTCCTTCCACAGAAAATTTCATGAAAAGTTCTTGAAAATTAAAAGCTATTGTACCCAAGGATTGTAGCCATTGGACTCCTAGTACAACATCAGCACCTCCCATTGGAATGGAAAGCATTGGGCTAGTCAATACATATTCTCCCATGGATAGCTTGATATTATGGCACTTTCCAGAACAATTTATTGTTCCTCCATTTGCAATCATCACTTGACACTCTGGTGCTGGATATAGGAAGCAATTCAATTCTTTTGCTACCCTACAATGAATAAAATTGTGGGTGCTTCCTGAATCAATCAACACTATTACCTTTTTCTTCTTGATTTGTCCTTCTATCTTGATGGTTTGAGGAGTGGTAATTCCCGCCAATGCATTACAAGATATGGTCGGATTTATTTGTTCTTCATCTAGGCTTTGTTCCTGGAATATATCCTCTTCTTTTGACCTTTCTTGCTCCTTTTCTTCTTCCTCTTCACAATCTATGTAGAATAATTTCTTCTCAGCACACTTATGACCTTTTGTGTATTTGCTATCACAATTGTAACAAAGCCCTTTTGCTCTTTTTTCTTCCAATTGTTGTGGTGTCAACCTTGTAGGTTGTGGAAGACTATGGGCAACAACACTTCCGTCTTTATAGTTGTGAATGGTATGCTTCCTAGTTGCCATAATTTTGCTTTCCATTTTTCTTGCTAACCTGAATGCCTTCTCTAATGAATCAGGTTCCCAAAGGCGCACATCATGTTGGATATTATCCTTTAAAGACCCTATGAACACATCAATCCTATGCTCCTCTGGAATATCTTTTACCCTTATGTTCAATTTTTGGAACTCCTCAATGTGCTCCATTATTGAACCCTTTTGTTTGAGACTTATCAATTGGCTAAAAAAAGTGTTGCTTTTTGTATCCTCATAATGTGCTATCAATTCTTCCGTAAAAATTGCCCAAGTGATAAATTGTTTACGAGAACAAAGCCATTGATACCATACAAACTGATTTGGTTCCAAATATAAAGTTGCCATACGTACCTTTTGTGTGTTTTGCACATTATTGAGATCGAAGAATTGCTCCATCTGTAATATCCATGTGGCGGGATCCTTGCCATCAAACTTCCTCATATCGATTTTTGGAATATGGTGATTCTTCGATCCAACATTAGCGTCTATGGAATCATGATTAACATTTCTTTTGTTCTCATCATGAGTTTCCTTTACTACCTTTTCACCATTAGTAAGTATTTCTTGTAGAAAATTAGTCAAATCTGTCTTCAAATCTGCCATGCCTGTCTTCAAATTTGTGTTCAAATCTCTCTTCAAATTGTCCATCTTAGCTTCCATGCCATTCATCTTAGCTTCCACGCCATTTATCTTAGCATCTGTTAACTTTTGTGAGCGTGACATTTGTTGCACTTGTTCTTGTAATTTTGATATATCATGTAGCATTTCTTCCTCTTCTTCATGAGTCATGCTAGAGCTTTCAAGTTCCTTACTAGGTGTTTGCATTTTCTTTCCTTGGGGCATCAGTTACCGATAATAATGCTCTACTATGCCCTTTGAATTCCTTCAAAATAAATTTTCAAACCAAGCTTAAGCAAAAATTTAAAAAAATCTATACACCTTTTTTCACTTTGTAGGAGCTCGATATTGCCTCTGATGTATCTCTGTACTTTCCAGTCATCTAGTTATGAACTTGTGACCTGTAGTATCTCTCTGTGTCCTCTTTCCAATGTCACAAGTCTGACCCAAATTGGATTCTCCAAGGAAGAGTTATGCGAAATATCCCACAGTGACTTGATTATAGACTAGTTCAGTAGAGCTAACTTGTATGACGTTCCGCGAGTCACTGTTTCGACCTTTGGATCTAAAAAACACCCACAAGAAACTACAGTCTGTCCTCTTTCTGTACCTTTTTACGAAATTTCAATCCGATCCTCAGAGAAAAAGTTATGACGATTTTCCCCAGGTCACCTGTTTTGAATGTAATTCAGGAGTCTGCAAAAATACCAACTTCCTCAGATCATATCTCCGAAAATATCGTGCGAAAAGCTCTGAAATTTGGACCCAAGGTTCAGTGTCAATTCTTCTCAAATGGGTTTTTTTTGCGACTTCTAAAATGTCATAGAAAAAAATTTATAGTGAAAATTCCACGATGACCTGTTTGGAGCAGCGAAACCCTAGAATCCAAAGCTCTGATACCAAATGTTATGAAACCAGCTCAAGAAAAGATAGAAAAGATAGATCAACGCCTTATAATTCAGCCTCTTCGAGGGGGAAACCTCCTTTATATTACATAAATGAACAATTCTTGGATGATACAAATGACAAAACCTCCTTTCTATATATAGGAGTCTAAGGAGTCACAATATAATCCAGCCGACCTAACAATAATAATATAAAGCCACAAAAATAACAATAGAGGGATTCTATGGGGCACAGAAATAATAATATGGGGGTAATAGGGGCACAACAATATAAATAAGGGGTATAACTACAATAGTAATGGGGTAATCACTAGTATTATAGGGACCCAACAAGTAGACACAAAGATTAGATTCTTCTTGATTCTAGAAACATACATCACATTTTTTATTTGTCTTACATGGCCATTTGGTAAGGTTACACATACATCACCATATCCTTTGATTTCATGAGATCGATTATCTCCTAAAATATGTGAGTGCCATTATTATTTTCATGATAGGTATCAAACCATTCCTTTTTTCATGTCATATGAATTGAAACACCATAGTCAATAAACCATACATTATCATCACATAAATGAAAAATTCTTGGATGATTCAAATGATAAGACCTCCTTGGTATATATAGGAGTCTAAGGGGTCACAATATAATCAGAGCCTACATAACAATAATAATGTAATGGAACAAAAATAACAATAGTGGGATTTTATGGGGCATAACAATAATAATATGGGGGATACATGGGCACAAAAATAACAATAGGGGACTATGCTAACAATAACAATAAGGGGGATACACTAGTATTATAGGGACCTAACATTCCCCTCTCCTTCAAAAAATTATTTTCCTCAATGCCCGAGTAGTTTTGGATGCTTCTGTATAAAATCTCATCCTCCCATGTGGAATCCTAAACGGGCAATTTCTTCCAATTAATGAGATACTATCGATTCTATAGTTTTTAGGTTCTTATTTCTGAGACTATTTCATGCTCAAATATGATTTTTCCTTCTTCGTCAATTTTTGGCAACACTGTTTGAACTGACGACTTGTCACGATAACCTTCTTTAATCATGAAACATGGAAAAATGGGTGTACTCGGGAAGATGCAGGTAGCTCCAATTTGTATGCCATAGTACCAATCTTTTGCAACACCTTGTAAGGACCATAGTACTTGGGTGATAATCTATTATCATTATTAGCTTGCTTGAGGGACATTTGTTTCTATGGTTGTAGATGTAAAAATACCTAGTCACTTACATCACAACTTCTTCCACTGTGATGTTGATATTCTTGTTGTTTCATTCAATTTTGCGTTAGAGTGAGGTTATCTTTTAAGAGTTGGCGAACTTTTTGTTGATGCTCAATGTCATCTTCCACTGCTTGAAACTTAGAATTTTCTCTTAAAGATGATGTGATGGATGATGGATAATATCCATAAAGTGCCATAAATAGGATCATTTTTGCTGTAGTATGGAAGGAAGTGCTATACCACCATTTAGCTAGAGGTAACCACTTGACCCATTGTGTTTGTTTATCAGATACAAAGTAATGAAGATATCCTTGTTAATTTGTGTAGCTTGGGAGGTACTCCAAGCCCTAGGGTTTGGGGTTTGGAGGGAAAAGCACCACAAGGGTCACTTGTGGGCTTGGAACCCAAGTATGGGGTTTTGCACCAAATCATGTTTTGGGCATTTCCAGGAGCACATTTCTACATGTGATGGAATGAGACAATAGAGGGCAGAAAGGAGAATCCAATACTTTGAGAATCGTCGAATTCTGAGTTGTAGAAGTGGAGAAATGAATTTTTGAAGTTGACAAATAATTATTTGGTATTCAAGTCATGTAGGCTTGAAGTAAAATTGTCCAAAAGACATGTCTCTTCTTAGATTCATGGAGCCCCTCATTTGTGTATAAATAGAGGGTGAAGGAGGAGCATTTTCACATCCAACAAGTGCAATGTTATCTCTAGAAGAGGACTCATTGGAGGAAGGGACAACCTATGCCCTAGCCGCAACACAAGGAGGCAAGAACAACATGAGGAAGGAGGTATGTTTTGGGTTCATTACAGGGTCTGAGTTTCTGTCATGAAGGCTGAGGGTGCTAGCTGTTAGGCCAATCCCTTGAGGGCTAAAACGTTGTTGGTTTGACACTTGTTTGGGAACTTTTTTGGGAGACTGAAGGATATAGGTTGTTGTGTGCTAGGTGCAGACCATAGTACCATATAAATGCTTGCGTATGAGCTAATCAAAGATTGATATACATCTTAGGCAGTAGTGTAGCTAAGGAGGTGTGTACTAAAATTGTGTCACAACTTTTAAGGAGACTGTTTGTGGACTGTTGGAGGAGTTTAGGGATGCAGCAAGTGCCCTAACCATAACAGTCATGAACAAAAATGTGCAAATTGATTTGGATCAGTGTTTTGGAGGAGCATTGGGTCAAAAAAGTTGACTAGAATTGGATCAAATTTGGAGTAGCCTGTGGAAGCCAATTTGGAGGCTTGTTTGAGTGAACATAAGCCTTCATCGATGCAAATTCCGCAGTGTAGTATTGGGTTCCATTGATCTTGTGGAGGGAAGTTTTTTGGATACCCAAAGTAGCCCTAGGAAAGCTATCTTGAAAGTGACGAAGAGGAGCTGAAGATTGGGTGAAGTTTGGTGTCGAAGTGCAGCACATTAATGGAAAAAGGTGACTACTAGCCTGGCAGTTTAGAGCTCTGTAATCAGCCAACCTAGATATCATAATTGATGAGCCTCTGTACATGCTACATAAGTGACTTGCAACAGTGTTAGGTGGCAAACCTCCTGGAATCCTGATGTGTTTTCCTTTGAAGGACTAAGGGGCAACTAGTGAGCAGTACATGAGTGAAGGACCAATAGGACAAGATATGACATCGAAGCTGCAGTGAAGTTTGTCATTGTATCTTGTATACCATAGACTATTGTATTATTCAAATTGGTTTAATATAATGAATATTGGGTTGTACATTATTGTACAATATTTTTTAAAAATTGTGTACACTTGTGCATATGTTATTTACTTCTATATGTTTCCATTGTGCAAAGTAGTTTATGGTTGCAATTCTTGGTTTGGTAGTGTCAGTGATTTTAAGACTCTAACCTAGACCCAATTTTGTGGAAATTCAAAAATCCTTCCAAACATTTTTTCACCATCTCATTTTTCTTGTTAGATTGAGGATGATAATATGCGCTATGAGATAATTGAGTACCAAGACAAGAAAATAATTTTGTCCAAAAATTTCGAGTGAAAATGGGATCTCTATCACTTACAATAATCGTTGGATTTCCATGTAGATTTTGAATTATTTCCATAAATGCAACAACAATTGTATTGGCTTTAAAAGGATGAGATAATATGAAAAAGTGTGCATACTTGGTAAATTTATCAACTACCACCATGATGACACTTTTTCCTTCAGACTTGGGTAAACTTGTGATAAAATCCATTGAGACCTCCTCCCAACGCTAACTTGGAATGGATAAAGGTTGTAATAGACCTGGGGTATTAATTGTCTCAACTTTATTTTGTTGGCAGACCAAACATTCTGCCACAAACTTCTTAATATCAGATTTAAGGCCATCCCAAAAAAAATCCTTCTTGACACTGTGGTAAGTGTTTAAAAATCTTGAGTGCTCTCCTAAGGGGGAGGTGTGCAATTCCAAAAGAATATTTTGTTTGAGTTGGGAATTTATTACAAAGATATAAGTGATCTTTGTATAATAATGAATCATTTTTCTAGCTAAATGTATTAGATTTACTGGGATCTTACTGCAACTTTTGAATAAGTGTCCACACCTCTTTGTCATTCTTCCATTCATCCCTTGCTTCGGTTATCCAATCAAGTTGGATAATAGAATGGAACAAAGAAATGGAGTCCACATCCTCATCCTTTCTTGAGAGTGCATCTGCAACAAACTTTTTCTTCCCTTTTTTGTAGATAATTTCAAAGTCATAACCCAACATCTTTGTGACCCATTTTTTCTTCTCTTCTGAACACAATGTTTGTTCCAAAAGTTATTCAAGACTATCATGATCTATTTTTACCTTGAAGTGTCTTCCCATTATGTAAGGTCATCATTGCTTTAGTGCATGTAGTATTTCCAACATTTCCTTCACATAAATAGGTTTGTGTAAATACTTTCCTTTGATTGGACAGCTTTCAAAAGAAATGGGTCTTCCTTCTTACATTAAAACAATGCCAATTCCA
This sequence comes from Pinus tabuliformis, assembly GCA_031772625.1. Taxonomy (NCBI): domain Eukaryota; kingdom Viridiplantae; phylum Streptophyta; class Pinopsida; order Pinales; family Pinaceae; genus Pinus; species Pinus tabuliformis. Next base: position 489,813,444 of record CM062818.1, read on the forward strand.
TTTCATGAGGCATCACATTTCACGATAAAGGTTTTTGTGAATTCTGGTGTAGCTAAGAACAATGCTTGGCACATTACCTCTTTAATATTGTTCAAAGGCCTTAGTTGCTTCTCGACTCTAAGAAAATGCATATTTCTTCAGTAATGTTGTTAGAGGTGTTTCTATTCTCCCAAAATTCTTAACAAACTTGTGATAATACCCTGCCAAACCGATAAATCTTCAAATATGCTTTATGGTTGTGGGGATTTTCCAATCCTTAATGGATTTAATTTTGTTAGGGTCTACCTTAACACCCTCATGAGATATAGTATGACCCAAATATTCCACCTCTTGTACTCCAAAGAAACATTTAGAGGTTTTTGCATATAATTATTTATCCTAAAATAGTTTTAGCACCTTGTCAACATGTTGAACATGATTCTTCCAAGACTTGTTATAGATTAGTATATCATCAAAAAATACTAACACGCATTTTCTAAGGGTTTGAAAATGGAATTCATCAAACCTTGAAACGTGGAAGGTGCATTAGTAAGGCCAAAATGCATGGCCAGAAATTCATAATGACCCTCATGAGTTCTGAATGTTTTTTTTGAAATGTCTTCAGTATTCATTCTAATTTGATGATATCTTGAATGAAAATCAAACTTAGTGAAGTAAATTTCTCCATGTAATTCATCCAAAAATTCATCAATAGCAGGAATGGAAAATTTATCTTTAATAGTGAGTTTGTTGAGCTCCCTATAATCTAGACATACGCCATGATCCATCCTTCTTATGCATCAATACTACTAGTTTAGAGAAATAACTTTGAGTACGTTGAATTATATCGACCTCTAGCATTTCTACAACCATACGTTGAATTTCACTCTTTCAAGCATAGGGATATCTGTAAGGCCTAATGTTTGGAGGAACACTTCTTGGAATCAAATGAATGGCATGATCATGATCAAAAATAGGTGGGAGGCCTTTAGGAGTCTCAAATACCTTGGAATGATTATCCAATACTTTTTGGAGATCTGGGGAAATAAATGATTTCGATATTTGAACCTCTAGTGACCATAATTGTGCAATTACACCCCATTGTTCTTTATTCAGAAGATTTTCCATGCCATTAGAGATGATTATCTTTGCTAGTTTCACTACGATACCCCTTAATTCAAATTATTTTCATTCCCAAAAAAGATTCAAGAAAAGTTATTGAAAATTAAAAGTTATTGTCCCCAAAGATTGTAACCGTTGGACTCCTAATACAACATCAGAACCACCCATTTGAATGGAAAACATTGGAATATTCAACTCATATTCTCCCATGGTTAGCTTGATATTATGACACTTTCCAGAGAAATTTATAGTTCCTCCATTAGAAATCATCACTTGACGCTTTGGTGCTGGATATAGGAAGAAATTTAATTCCTTGGCTATCTTACAATGAATAAAAGTATGGGTACTATCTGAATCAATCAACACTATTACCTTTTTCTTATTGATATATCCTTCAATATCGAGAGTTTGCGGAGTGGTAATTCTTGCCAATGCATTACATGATATGGTCAGATTCATTTCTTCTTTCTCTGGTATTGGTTCTTAGTTTATGTCCTCTTCTTTTGATGTTTCTTGTTCCTTTTCTTCCTCCTCTTCACAATCTATGTAAAAGAATTTCTTCTTAGCACAATTATGACCTTTAGTATATTTGTTATCACAACTACAACAAATCCCTTTTTCTCCTTTTTCCTCCAGTTTTTGTGGTATCAACCTTTTAGGTTGTGCGAGGCTAGGAACAACAACACTTCCATCTTTATAGTTGTGAGTGGTAGATTTCCTTGTTGCCATAATTTTGCTTTCAACTTTTCTTGCCACCTTAAATTATTTCCCTAATGAATAAGGTTCCCAAAGGCGAACCTCATGCTGGATTTTATCCTTTAAATCACCTATAAAGACATCAATCCAATGCTCCTCTAGAATATTATTTAACTTGATATTCAATCTTTGGAAGTCCTCAATGTGCTTCGCCATTGAACCATTTTGTTTAAGATTAATCGATTGGATAAATGAGGTATTTCTCTTTGTATCCTCATAATGCGATACCAATTATTTCGCAAAAATTGTCCTAGTGACAATTGACTTACGAGAACAAAGTCATCGATACCACACAAACTGATTTTGTTCCAAATATAAATATGCAATGTGTACCTTTTGTCTGTGCAACACATCATTTAGATCAAATAATTGCTCCATATGTAGTATCCATGTTACCAAATCCTTGCCATCGAACTTCCTCATGTCAATCTTTAGAATGTGGTGGGTCTTAAACCTAACGTTGGAGTCTCTAAAATCATAATTCACATTCCTTTTATCCTCATCATGATTTTCATGGATTACCTTGTCACCACAAGGAAGCCTTTCTTGCAACAAATTTTCCAACCCTTCCAATTTGACATTCATTGCATCCATGTCTACTTCAAAAACTCCCTTATGTGATTTTAAACTGTCTATCTTAGCTTCTATTTCATTTTTGGTTACTCTTTGCGAGATAAAAATATGTTGTACTTGGTCTTGTAATTTTGATCTATCATGTTACATTTCTTCCTCTTATTCATGCATCATAGTAGAGATTTTAGGTTTCTTACTAGGTGTGTCCATTTTTTTGTTTCGAGGCATTTTGGAATCAAACAATGATATATATTCTTCACTATTCCCTTTGAATCACTTCAAACTAATTTTTCAAACAAATTTTATGCAACTTTTTTTTTTGAATACACACATTTTTCTTTCTGTTTAGGAGCTCGATATTGAAACTATTGTATCTCTGTAATTTCGAATCTCCAAGATCTAAAATTTTGTCCTATGGTAGCCCTCTGAGTCTTCTTTCCAACTCCACAATTCAATAAAAATTGGATTCTTCAAGATAATTTTATGAATGATCTCCCACGATGCCTTAATTATGGATTGGTTTAGTAGAGCTAAGTTGCAAGGAATGCCACATGTCACTATTTCAACTTTTGGCCCTGAAAATTATACAAGAAAAACTACAGTCCATGAAATTTCAATCACTTTTTATGAAATTAAAATATGATTATAATAGAGGAAGTTATGATGATTTTGCCAAGGTCACTTGTTTGAGACTAAATTCTGAAGCATACAAAAACCCTAACTTCTTCTAACCATATCCCAAAAATATAGTGAACCAAGATCTAAAACTTTTACAGGAAGTTCATCAATATTTCAACTCCACGTGGTTGCAATTTCATCTTTTGAACCTTCATAAAAAAAAGTTATCGTGAAAATGCCAAGACGACCTCTTTGCAGCAACAAAACCTTAGAATCCAAAGTTTTGATACCAAATGTTATGAAACCAGCTCACAAAATAGAAGGAAATATAGATCAAAGACTTGAGAGATAGCCTCTTCAATGGGGAAAACTTCTTTACATCACATAAATGAGAAATTATTGGATGATTCAACTGATAAGACCTCCTTGGTATATATAGGAGTCTAAGGGGTTACAATATAATCAGAGCCTACATACCAATAATAATGTAAGGGCACAAAAATAATAATGGCGGGATTCTATGGGGAACAACAATAATAATATGGGGGATACATGGGCACAACAATAAAAATGGGGGTATACAATATTATTATAGGGACCTAAAAAGGGCACAACACATCGAGATTCCTGTTGAATTTTTTACAACTCCGTTTGTGAACAGCTCACAACTACCCACTATTTCTCCTCAGCTCCTGAGGGACTTTATCCCACTATAGTCTTCCTGCGTTGCTACGATGAAGACTAACATAGGGCCGAAGGGCTGCCACCTATCACCGTCAAATTTCCCTTCTCAAATTATGAACACGACCTACATCAAACTACTCCTTTGGCTTATCAAACGTATGATCTCCACCAACTTCCTCTCTTAGGCTTACACTTGGTCCACTCTCATGCTTCCCTCCAACAGACCACAAGAGACTAATCTTTGTTGTAGCATATGCTCCTAGTTAGGAAATCCAATACCTATGAATCCCTTCCTCTTTGATGCCCACAAACTTCTCCTAGGACACCCATTCACCTATAAGTCTCATCAACACAAGAGGATGACCCTACCATACTGTAACCTTTTGTTTCTCCTCTTGACATACATGCAAATACTGTTGGAAATAATACTGAGAGGGGGGGTGAATCAGTATTATCAAGTCACTTATTTTCTTTTTCAAACTCAGATCATATACGCTACTTCAGTTAGATAAAACCGCGTATATACGCAACTACAGAGAAGGAAACCCGCGTATGCAATGCAGACTTATAATTTAATTTATCTTACTAATGTTGATCATTAATCTTTGTATTAGAATCAAATAAACAGTAACCAGAAACAGTAAAGAAGATCTAAAGACAATCACACACACCATAACACAAGATATAAAGTGGAAACCCAATGTGGGTGAAAACCACCTGCTGCAATTCGTCTCTATCTTCTTTTAATTAGAAACTTCTTTTTACAATGTACTGGTGCAGTCCTTTACCAGTACGCAGGCTGCAGCCTGCAGAGAGATACAACCCTCTCTCATTCTCCAGCTTCTCCTTGAAGGGAGCTACAACCCCCTTAGCTCTTGCACTAGCCAAGATACTAGTACGTAGGTGCTGGCCTACAGAAGGCTACAGCCTTCTCTTTCTTCCAGGGACCACATTTCATAAATTTTCAGACTGGATCCATGAACATCAATCAATCATAAACAATTTCTACATCAAACAATCTCCTTTTCACTGATTAGAACTGAATCAAGTAGATACTTCTCTGACAGCTGTACCCAAAACACAGTAACAGTAACCACACACCAAATTCTGAACCCAGAACACTACAGCAATAAACAGAAGCAGCTAGATCACAACTCAAAAGATATACGCTACTTCAATAACCTGAAACCTGCGTGCATACGCTTCTATGTTTGGATCAACCTGCGTATACGTTGTTTTTATTCACTGAACCAGCATGTATACGCGCCTTCGCTTCACTGAACCTGCATACAGATCTATAAAGGATAATTCACTCTTTCAAATATTCAGACACTAATTAACCCAGATTATCAGATTTATAGATCAAGCATGCGCCACATATAACAGATCAAAATCATACAAAGATACTATCATTCAAGCCAAAAGATTATGACCCATCAATAGAACTTATCCTTCTCTTTGCGCTAAGGTTCCTCCTTCATTCAGATCCAGATCTGCACCATAACCCCAATCACCAATATTTCAAATCTAGCACTTATTAGATATTCAATTAATTCAGATGATCCTTTTCCAAATGATCTCCTTCCCCTTTTATAGTCTTAGGCCTTTCACAATACCACGGTCCAAAACCATAATAAAACAATACCATGGACCCAATACTTGGGATCAACACTTCTGACGAGATACCATGGTCCAAAACCATAGGTTCAAATACCATTATACCAGGGACTAACAACCATGGACCAAGAGTAAGTTCTCCAATATATACGTGCTTTTCCTTGCGTGAAAGTGCGTGTATACGCCTACGCGCCTTTACAACGTCTAACCCGCGTGTATACGCGCCTTTGTCTAGGTGAACCTGCGTATATATCTTTTTCTTCATTCTGAAAGCCTAAACTGAGATCTAGAACTGAGATCTGTCACCAGAGAGAGTTGCCATCAAGGATAACACCTGTGCCATAGCTCCAAACCTGTGCCATAATGCCAACAATCTCCCCCTTTGGACTTGATGGCAACCCCAAGATCCTCAAACTCATTTACATCTTCATCCCAGGCATAGTGGGGAAACCAAAATAGGTCGTTACATGACCTTGACACCATAAAAGAGATACATGACATTGAGGCGAAATATCTAGAGCAAGACTTATGGAAGTCACCAATAACTGATATCAGCAGCATCTGTCAATCACCATTCATATCAACAACCATAATTTCCTTCTGTTCTCCCTCTGCATTTGTTCCACCTAAAACCAACAACAGCTGTGAACTAGAACCAAAAACTTCTAAGATAATACCAACAATGCATCATTAGACATTTATCTTCTCCCCTGAACCTATGCCAGATGGTCTCTGTCAGACCCATATCAGACTATCTTCAACTAGAGCCTACCCCTACTGATATCCATCAAGCCTCCATATACGCGACTGTCTCTACACAAACCGGCGTATGTGTTATAGACATTTTTGGGCACTGCAACCCCAAGCATAAATGTCCATAAACTAAGGGCTCCTAAGTCCCTAAAAGTGTTGTTCCAACCCCTAAAAGAACAAGGTCAACTGATTACAGCTTCTCCCAGAAGTTCTCCATGAAAAACTGCTCAGAACTGTTCAAAACTAGACCATTTCACCTACTCCATAGGCAAAGTGCGTTGCATCTCACCTAAATACACACAGTAGGTGCATTGCATTTCAAAAAGCCCTTCTATGGGGTGTGATGGGCGAGAAGGGACAAATGGCAGTGTCAATCCTGTTAGGATATTCCGACACATAGGATATAGTTAAGTTCAACTTGGTCTAGTATAGAGTTAGGTTAGAGTTAGGTAAAGTGTGTTTCTTTACCGTTGTACATTTTGTAACTTACAATCCGACGGTCACGATATGTAGTGATCCGACGGTTCACTCTCACCTCGGTATTACCGACACTTGATCCGTGGCTTGACACCCGATTGGTCCATGAGTTCTATTTAAAGTGCATGGAGGGTCATTGTTCGGGAAATCCGTGCATGAGAGAAGCTTATGTAAATTTTCATTCTTTGATTAATAAATTGCCTGTAGTACCCACGTTCGGACAGGCCGTGGACTGTTTCCCTCCTTGCACTTTGAGGGTTTTAACCACGTCAAAAATACTGGTGTATTGATTTGAGATCTGGTTGTCAGCGGTGTCCTTTTGGTATTCTTTCTGAGGAACTTACCCTGTAAATTCCTACATGGTATCAGAGCTATTTGAGGGCCGCGTCCGTTGGTGATCCAAATCTGAAGCCGGTAGAACTGCATGCGGCTGTCGTTTCCTAGATCTGCTGTTTCTGACTGCTTTCGGGCCGAGAGGACTGCTCTGTTGCGTTCGGAGCATCTGTTCCAGTGAGGAACCCCTTTCGTTTCACGCGAAAAGGTTTCCGGTAGCCCTAGCGCGTCATTTTTCAGATCGGGAGGTATACAGTGTTTTTTGCAGTTTACTGTTATTTTCTCTCTGCTTATTTCGGTCTCAGTTTATTTAGCCTTTTTTTTTAATCGGATCTATACCTTTCATTTCTACGTATGCTCTTTGCCCTGCGACTCTGTGCGATCTGGGCAAATCAAAAACAGAAAGGAAGGATTTTTCTCATGTGTATGCTCTTTTCCCTGCACCTTAGTGTGATCTCGGAAAATCAGAAACATTGAGAAAAATATTTAGTTTTTCGGCTAAAGCTAACTTTGAGATTTTTTTTAAATTTCTAGTTTTTTGGCTAAAGCTAACTTCGAGCCGCAAGGTTCGTTTTTCTTTGCATATTCGTGTTGGGTTTTGTGTTTTGTGTTTTGTAGGGAAAAAGAGCTTTCTCAAGGCAAGCACGCAAACCAAGCCCCCCCCCCCCCCTCTCTCTCTCTCTCTCTCTCTCTCTCTCTCTCTCAAATTTTTTGTTTGTATAGATCAATTGGTTCAAAGCTATTTTAAGAGAGTAGAGGTCTTGGGTTCAAGTCTCCATTTTGTGGGGGCGGATTTTTTTTTCATTCCCGCACATTCGCGCACTTTGCCGGCAACGTCAACAATTTTTTTTCCAAAAAGCCATAACTTCTTCATCCGGAAGCCTTTTTCAGAGCCTTTTTTTTAAAACCGCCTATTTTTTCGAGATCTATCCATTGGAACACTTACTTTCAGCATCTTCAGCTTCAATTTTTTTAAAAAATGGAAATTCCATGCCAAGTCATTCTTGACAGCACTAACTACTTCCAATGGGTAGCCTACATGGAAGATTTACTTAGAAGTAAAGGTCTCTTCAGAATAGCCACAGACCAAGAGAAGAAACCAAAAGATGAAGACAAGGCAGCAAAATGGGAAAATAAACAAGATCAAGCACGTGGTTTGATAGGGATGTCTATTTCTCCTGATCTTAGATTCCACATTGCAGAACTTGAGACTCCTCATGAAGCATTAGGAAAACTTGCTAAAGTTTTTGGGATTAAAAATGAAATTAGAGCCCATCAACTTGAAAATGAGCTGCTTACTTTGGATCCTAATAATTTTTCTTGCATTGAAGATTTCTTGTCCAAATTCAAGACCCTTAGATATCTCTTGGAAGGTGTTAAAGTTAAGAAAGAAGATGGTAACCTTATTTATTCCATCCTTACTAAGTTGGGACCAGCCTACTCTGTATTTGTTTCCACTTTCCATTCTACAAGGGAAGCTTTCATTTGTCAAGGACAAGACTACAAGGCCCCTTCCTTTGACTCCTTTTGTGATTCCTTAATAAGAGAACAAGAAAAACTTCTACACCTTGGTCTTCTTAATCTTGGAAACTCTTCCACGAAAGCATTAGCCGCCCAGCAGCAACCAAATTCAAAGAATCCTAAGAAGTCATATCCTCAAAAGAATGGTCCTAAACCTTCTCAGCCTCAAAATGAAAGATCATTTCAGCAAAATGATAAGACCAATAAAAACAAATGGAAGAAGACTGATAGACATTGTAACTTTTGTAATTGAGATGGCCACTTTGAATCTAAATGCTTTAAGAAGATGGAAGTCTTGGAAGCCGCAATGAAGAAACATAACATCCATGTGGAGCCTACTTCAACTTCAACTTCCGGAATGGCACTTTCTGCATGTCATTGTCAATCATCTCAGTCTGGTTATGCATTAAATGTATCTTCTTCTTCTTCTCATTCTCATGAGTGGCTCATTGATTCTGGAGCCTCTTGTCACATGGCCAAAAACCAAGCCATGTTTTCTTCTTTAAATGATTGTAACACCAAAAATATATATATTGGTGATGATAGATCTCTTAATGTTGTAGGGACTGGAACTGTTCATCTAGACAATGGTCAGTTTAATGATGTATTATGTGTTCCAACCTTATCCTGCAACCTTCTATCTGTCTATCAGATAACTCATTCAGGTGAAGGTAAAATTGTTGAATTTTCACCTCATGATGTTGTAATCAAGGATCTAAAAGATCCTAAACAGATTCTAGCTACTGGTCTTGCTGATGATTCCAAAAGGTTGTATAAGTTTCACAACTTTGGGTCATCCAATCTTCCCTCAGTATTTGTTGCTCATAATGATGAAGTGAGCAAACTTTGGCATGAGCGATTTGGTCACCTAAACTATCGCTCCCTTCAGCATCTATGTAAAGAAAATATGGTGACAGGTCTTCCTATGGTATCTTGCAGGGATGGTGTTTGTTCCGGATGTGTACTCGGAAAACATCATCGGGACAGTTTTGACAAACGTGCCTCTTGGCACGCCTCAGCCCCTTTACAGCTTGTGCACAGTGATTTATGTGGTCCTCTTCCTGTTGCTTCATTCTCTGGCTGCAAGTACTTCTTAACTTTCATTGATGATTTCTCCAGACGCACTTGGGTATACTTCTTAAAACTCAAGAGCGAAGTATTTAACACTTTTTTGGCCTTCAAAGCCTTTGTTGAAAAACAATCTGGACATCAAATTCTTAAGCTAAGAACTGATAATGGTGGAGAATATGTTAAAAACACATTCATCAACTTTTGCACCGAAAATGGAATTCAAATGCAACATACTGTTCCATACACTCCACAACAAAATGGTGTAGCTGAAAGGAAAAATCGCACCTTAAAGGAAATGGCTAATTGTATGCTGCAATCTAAAGGACTCAGTCTTAGTTTTTGGGCCGAAGCAATTAATTGTGCAAATTATATAATCAATCGCACTCCTACTAAGGTTCTAGAGAATATCACTCCAGAAGAAGCTTGGAGTTCCATTAAACCAGATGTAAGTCACTTTCGTGTGTTTGGAAGTGAAGCATGGGCCCATATTCCAGATGAAAAGCATAAAGCTTTAGAAACTAAGAGTGAGAAATGTACTTTTGTTGGATATTCTGAAGATGTAAAAGGTTATAGACTTATTCCATTTAAGTCCAAAAATGTTATCATTAGAAGAGATGTAAAATTTGATGAAAATAAATCGGCCTGCGAGCCTAGTCCGGCGGATGTGCCACCTCTTCCTATCTCTTCTACTTTTGAAAACATTTCTTCTTCAGATGATGAAAGCGAGGATGATAATCCTCCCCCACCTTCTCAGGATCCTCAACTTCCAAGATGGGTCCGTGCTACTCGGGATGCAGCAGGTGATCTTGCCGGTGATCCTACAGATCAGCGACGTACACGTTCTCAGTTTGAAAGAGCCTCTTCTTTACTGGCTCAAGCTCCAGTAAATCATGATCCTGACACTTTTGCAGAAGCTTCAGGCCATCCACATTGGGAAGCAGCTATGAATGAAGAATATCATTCATTGATGACAAATGATACATGGGATCTTGTTCCTCTACCAAAGGGACGCAAACTTGTTAGATGTAAATGGGTTTACAGAACCAAGTATGGACCAGATGGGAAAGTTGATAAACATAAAGCTCGTCTCGTTGCTAAGGGCTTTTCACAGGTTGAAGGCATTGACTACACTGAAACCTTCTCCCCTGTTGCCAAAATGAACTCTATCCGCCTTGTTCTTTCCCTTGCTGCCTCTTTCAAATGGGAAGTCCATCAGATGGATGTTAAATCTGCCTTCTTGCATGGGGACTTGCAAGAAGAAATCTATATGGAACAACCCATTGGCTTCATACAAACAGACTCCAGCCTTGTTTGTCGACTTAAGAAATCCCTTTATGGCCTCAAGCAAGCTCCTCGGGCTTGGTATGCCAAAATGGATAGCTTTCTTTTAGAATCTGGCTTTTCTAGGTGTCATTCTGACAATACTGTCTACACCAAGAAAGTGGGCAACTCTCTTATCATCCTTGTTCTTTATGTTGATGATCTTATTCTTACTGGTAGTGATCCCAACCTTATAAACCATGTGAAGTCCAGCCTTAAAAAGAAATTTGAAATGACAGACTTAGGACACTTACACTATTTTCTCGGTCTTCAAGTCTTGCAATCCCAAGAGGGTATTTTCCTTTCCCAGTCCAAGTATGCTTGTGATATTCTTCGTCATTTTCACATGGAAGACTGTAAGCCAGCCCCTTCTCCCTTTCAGTCTGGAGTCAAACTTTCAGTCTCTTGTACTTCTCCTGAAGTTGATGCTACCTTATACCGTCAACTTGTCGGAAAACTCTTGTATTTAACCCATACTCATCCTGATCTTTCCTTTGTTGTTGGCCATGTTGCTCGTTTTATGCAAAACCCCCGTGAAAGTCATTGGAAAGCAGCTAAAAGAATACTTCGTTATGTTCGAGGTACAGTACAGTTTGGGATTCATTACAGTGCCAAAGCAGCTCCTCTGTTAGTTGGTTTCACTGATTCTGATTGGGTTGGTGACCCTGATGATCGGAAGTCTACTGCCGGTTATGTCTTCACTCTTGGTTCAGGACCTATTACATGGGCTTGTAAGAAACAGGCTGCCATTTCTCTTTCATCAGCAGAAGCAGAGTATCGTGGTGCCGTGGAAGCTAGTAAGGAAGCCTTGTGGCTTCGTCAGATCCTATCAGAGTTTGGCTTTGAGCAGCAGCATCCAACCACACTTTGGTGTGATAATCAAAGTGCCATTCAGCTATGCAAAGATCCAGTCCAGCATCAGCGCAGCAAACACATTGAACTACACATGCACTTCATCATAAAGCTCATTCATGACCATGTTCTTGAAGTGCAATATTGTCCAACAGATGATTAGGTTGCAGACATCTTCACAAAGGCTCTCACAAAGGCGAAGTTCACTAAACTTCGATATATGCTTGGAGTTCAGGAAGTTGTCACTAAGGGGGGATAGGCTCTAGTGCCTCCTTCCTTCTCCTATTGTGTCATATTTGTAAATCCTTCAATCCTATCCCAAGTTGTTCTTAAGGGGGGATGTTAGGATATTCCGACACATAGGATATAGTTAAGTTCAACTTGGTCTAGTATAGAGTTAGGTTAGAGTTAGGTAAAGTGTGTTTCTTTACCGTTGTACATTTTGTAACTTACAATCCGATGGTCACGATATGTAGTGATCCGACGGTTCACTCTCACCTCGGTATTACCGACACTTGATCCGTGGCTTGACACCCGATTGGTCCACGAGTTCTATTTAAAGCGCATGGAGGGTCATTGTTCGGGAAATCCGTGTATGAGAGAAGCTTATGTAAATTTTCATTCTTTGATTAATAAATTGCCTGTAGTACCCACGTTGGGACAGGTCGTGGACTATTTCCCTCCTTGCACTTTGAGGGTTTTAACCACGTCAAAAATACTGGTGTATTGATTTGAGATCTGGTTGTGAGCGGTGTCCTTTTGGTATTCTTTCTGAGGAACTTACCCTGTAAATTCCTACAAATCCGCGAGGTGGAGAAGCATGGAATCTTCCAGAAACTTCTCCTGTGACACTTGCCTCTATGAATTCGACCAGGGATGAGTAAGAGATCATCAATCTCCAAGTGGAAGCAAGAACTATCAGAGGGAAGACACTAATCAAATCTCAAAAGCTGACTCACCTCCCTTGCAGACATCTATATATGGATCCCTCATCCTAGAGATCCAGAGGCTGGAATTTTGCATCTTGTAAGGAATTGTTGTTTGTTTCTTGAGGCAACGTCATAGTGTTGGGTGATCTAAGCTTTTCATGAGGTGAAGAAGAGCTCACTTGCTGAGAGGATGATGCTGGGTCAAAACGATTGGTTGTAACTCTCTTGGCTCTTTCTTAATTATCAATAAAGCTATTCAAGTTTTCCTCCATACTCTTGTGTGATTTATGTTTTATGTATTTGTATGGTCAATTTACATCTGATCCTAGATTGTTTATGATAGTAGATCCATGTTCTCGTATAGTGTTATGCTGCTTTGATTCTACAGGTACTCTGTGAAGCTGGGTATACAAGAAAGAAAGTAGCAAAGGACTATCAGAAGAGAGAGGAATCAAGCAAGGAACCAAGCGCAAGATAGAGGTTGGTCTCCTTTATTCTTCTCTCATCTATCTTTCATAAAGGAAAACGAAAGTAGTTTTACTTTGTTTGTTTCTAAGGTAGCTACCAGCCTTAGTGGGATTAGTAGTTCTGCATAGACACTTTTCCCTGTAACAAAATGGCGACTCCACTGGGGAGCGAATAGATTGATTGTTTATCTACATTTGTTTACTTTATAAACTTACAGACGGAGCCTGAAGTCAAGCCAGCTAGCCTTCGAACTACATTTGCTATGCAAGTGCAAAGTAGATCAACATTGCTTCAGTCAATCTCCGGGTTTTGTTTATGAATTAAAAAATTGATTTACAAGCTTTCTAATTGCCCTCGTGGTGGCTCTAGTAACCTCCTTAGATCTACCCCTGTGATTGATTTACTGATTACCACTTGCTCGGCCAAAATCCCTGAACTGAACTGCAAACTGTGACCCGGAACCCAATCAAAGTCTCGTCCTTGGTCCAGCGCACTGTCTGTTTTGTGAATCTCAAATTCAGCGCACTTCCCGAGTGTAGTAGGTGTGTTGCATTTCAGTTTCACTGTGTTACAGGTGCGCTGATCAGACTAGGCATTGTTCCTAAATTTTGGTTTCTGTGTTCACTCTTTTCAGATCTATTCAAGAGTTTTGCTGCCTGTAGTTAGTACACCTCTGTTTGAAACCCCTTTCCTTGCTGTTATTCTGCCTCCATTGTGCAAAGAACTGTAAATGTTTTTATGTATTTTTTGAGTCATTTTCAGTTCTCCTTTACAAAGAAGTAACGTAATTGTACTGTTGTTTCTTGATTTGAAAGTGTCGCAAGTGTCGTTTTCAGTCATAGAAGAGAATCTGATTGTTCTCGATAGTCGATTACCCTGTTACTATTGTATTCGATCTGAATTAGTAGTTTTTCTAGTGTTGAAAGCAAGTTCTCATTTCCAAATCGCAAAGTGTTGTCATTGTCTTCATTTTGATTTTGAAAAGAAACTTGTTAGTAACTATCGCTTTGAAAAATAATTCAGATTTGCACATTAGCTTTCTTTTTATCATTCACATATTAAGAAGGCTGAAAACAAATACATGCATGTGCATTTTCATTTAGACTGTTTGATTGGTTTGATTTAGGACAGTTCATATAGTGTGTGCTCTATGCTCTTTGCTGAAAGAACGCCATTTCTCTTTCCTTAGTAGCTAGGATTTTCATTGCACAAAGAAGATAAAACGACTGTTTATCATCTTAGATTGCATTTTAGGAATTATACATCTACATCACGTGGTGAACCTGAAAGGAAACTTTCTTAAGCAAGATCAACTATAAAATAAATTTAATGAATCTAACAACACTTTGGAACCTAACGCACCACATCTAGAAGTCTAGGCTAGAGACGTATTCCGACGTCGTAAAACCTGGTAACTGTTGTTTTCACTGTTGGTTGGGTAATTCCTCCACTTTGAGACGATAAGTGCCAGTACGGACTTGTGCTCCCACGTACCGTCGAGTATATTTTGGGAGACCACAATTGGCTTAATCCTTTATCCATAGGAAGCCGTGTCTGCCACCCTATCGATCGCAATGCACTGAACACAACATTCGGGAAGATTGACTGCCATACAGTAAAAAGTATTCTACAGTTTTGCGATTGGTTTGGTAATCCCTCTATCTAGATTTCCAGAGCAGTCCCTTTCGTTCCTTTTCAGACTCCTTAACGGGAAAGGTCCATCTGAGCACTTGTCACTTCAGGCTCATTAAAAATCGAAGGCGAGTAGAGTCATCTTTTGTTTTTTCTCGACTCTTTAAAATTGAAAAAACAAGTTGTGTCAAAGCGTCTAAAATTTATTTTAAACGGAATAATCATCACCTTTCCTACGTTGGTCTTAGGTTGAGGAAAATGGAGTCCACCAACCAAGGAGTTCCCCTTGGAGGAAATCCTAGTCCCTTCTCCTCTTGGGGAGATGTTGGTGCACCCCATATGGCCACATTGTCGCTTCCAGGATTGACAATCGGTTTGCCCGTATGGCTTTTCTCAACCTCCGTTGTTCAGAACACCGCGATTCCTGAACAATCGAGTCAGCAACTAGACAATTCCAGAGTTACCCCCCAACCCTCTACTTCGTCCAATTCTTCCTCTCCTCCTTCCTCTTTGCTTGATGGGGCTGGTAAAGCCAAAAATAAAGTACCTGAGAAGAAGAAGGAAAAGAAGAAGAAAGAGAAGAAGAAGGAGCCAAAGGTGAAAACGGGTAACTAAGCGTCGTCTAGCAAAAATCCACACACTGCACCGACCAGGCCTAAATCACCATGTGTCATTTGCAAGGGAGACCACTTTCATAGAGATTGTCCTTGCATCCCTCGGATCTTAAGGGACTGGTCTCCTCGTTTGCACAACCCAGTGTCATCAACCTCTGATGATCATGTTGAAAATACACCGTCGACTAGTGAAAGTGAAGCCCCTGGACAAAAAGGAAAAAGCAAATTTCCTTGTAAACTGTGTGAAGGCGATCACGCCGTACACCGTTGTCCCTTCTTAGACGAGGCTAAAAGAGTTTTGGACGATCATCCAGTTTCACCGTTACGACTTCCTCCTGGATATAAGAAACTCTTGCCGAGTCCGTCACTAGTTGAAAATCTGGCTGACACGCCTAGGTGGTCGGCCGAAGTGTCTATCACTGAAGAAAAACCATTTGAATCCATACCAGACAAAAGTCAAAAGTTCGAGGCGGCAGTTGACCCGGTCTTGCCTTCAGAGGTTCCATCTTCAGATGATATAGTCACCGAAGAGAACAAGGATGACACTGTCCAAATTCTTTTCATAAGCACAGACTTCAATGAACATGGGGGGAATTTACCCATTCCTTTACCACAGGAAGGAAGTTCGTCAGAGTCGTACCCGGCCATCTATTCGGTCCCACCTCCAAGCAACCTAGTTGTTTCCTTTGACTGGAATCTACTAGGCAGACCCCGTTTACCAACTAGTATACCATTCTGAATCATTGCTCAAATATATAGAATGGTTATGGCCGGTACCATCATAGATGAAGGGGCTTCTGTGAGTATCATTTCCTCGACTGCTTGGAAAGCGCTTGGTTCGCCATCGCTTTTGCCTGAGATGAGAAATCTAACAGGCTTTGACAAAGGAACCAGTCGACCGTTAGGGATCCTTCCCAATGTGCCCATAACATTGAGAGGGAAAACCGTTCACATGAACGTAATGGTAGTCCAAGGACCCCTGGATTATAATCTACTCCTTGGGCGAGACTATATTTATTGCATGGGATCCATTGTCTCATCACTCTTTAGAGTAATGTGTTTTCCGCACGAAGGAAGAGTGGTCAAGCTCGTAGACCAGCTTTCATTCCCCGGTTCATGCATAGCAAATAGTCATATACCATCCCTGAATGGTCTTTTCACGCAAGGAATGTCTCATCAATCCCCAGTCCGTCCACCTAATGAGCGCGAGTAATTCGGGGGACATGACTGAAACCCAGGGGGCATGCACCCTGGTCTGCTTCGACAGGAAAACTCCAGGTATAGGGTAGGTTTCCACGAGAGATATATGACTAGTCTGACACTCCCGTCCGAAATTGGAAAAGGGGGTTGGACTGGAACAAGATTCCCTCGTCAAAGTTATGTGAGTGGAGGTGTCTGCGCCATTCACCTTTGTCTATTTCAGTAGACATCGCCGAAGAAGTGTTTTGTTTGTGGTACAAATAGAACAATCTTTGGTAACCTGAAAGAGGTAGGCCTTTTTGGCAAAACAAATGTTTTGTCTGCGAAATTGCAGGGTAACCTTGAAACTCTATGTCTCTATACTTGGGGGCATGCAAACCTTTTGGCATGCAAGTGAAGAGCGACCATTTATTTTTTAAATTTGTAGGTCCTCTAACCCTTTAAACTCGTAGGATTGGTCGTTTCCTAACTTGCATAAAGAAAGGATGTGGGGCAAAGCTTTGAAATAATGTCGTTTTTATATATGAGACATTCTTATTATACGACTGGATTAATCGAGCAGTTTTAACGCGGACTTCATGCTCGTTAAAAAATAAACATAAGCAATGAGCAAATGTTTCCCCCAGCGTTTAAGCTCATTAAAAAATGAACCAATTTCCGGTAAATAACCATCGTGAATGTAGTACTTCAGCCTTTGAAGCCTTGGTCGTGTTCTCATCATCACCTCCACTTTGTATTGGTCGATCATTCACCTCCACTTGATTGTTTACCCCTTTTGAGGAACAACTGCGAAGAGTGATTCTATTAGCCATCCTTGTAACACTGCCGTGATTGGGAAATTCCAAACCTTACTTGGAATCAGCTGCTACCCGAATTTATCACTCGTTCCTCAAAAAACGAGTCTCCTTTAAGCTCTTTTCAGCTGACTCGTAAAATATGAAAAGATTGCCGAGCCATTGGCCTCTCCAACTCGTTAAAGTGACCAGAAGTGCTATCCCTCCTTTAGATTTTAATCTTTTTGGACCTGAGGGATTATTACACAAAAATATCGAGCGCTTGTTTTGTTCGGCTCGTTAAAAGTACCGAAAATTCATCCCTTCTGTATTGTTTTATACTTTTTCGGACCTAAGGGATTAGATGACGAAAAAGGATTTTTGGAGTTTCCTTTACGTCCCTTTTCAGACTCTCTAAAATTGAAAAGGACTGAGTTATCTTTGTCGTTAAACTCGTTAAAACCTAATAGCGACAAACTTGTCCATAACAGACAAGAACGAGTTTCACTATCGCTAGGCTCGTTAAAACATAGCGATGGGTTTGCCCGAAGGGCAAATTATAGAACAAGCATATGTTATCCTCCTCAAGCTTGACAAAAATAAAGAGGTACTGGTTAGCAATGACTGGGGAAAATTTGGGAAGAAAACTTGAAGAAACTTAGTTGGTAGCAAGTCGCTCTTGAACATGACACTTTCACTCCGCATCCAAGTCAGGTTGGGTTGTTTCATTCATCGATCACATCACCATGGTCACATCACACCACCCACATTTGGGGTTAATGCTACCAATCCATCATGTCAGTGTCGCCGATATGTTCAATAGAAGTCACTCAGAGAATTCACCTGTGTCTCACCCGCTGCAATACATTTACGCTCCATTCTTTCATGACCGCCACCCTGAACCTTATATCACTAGATCGTTTTCACCTCCATTAAAATCATTTGCTCCGTTCCATGTCATTGATGTGGGATTCATTAGGGCCCTCTTATGACGGATCGCTTCTTGTCGACATCAGCTCATTATCCAAGAAGTCGATCTAGGAACACCCATTTCAGTACTTTGAAGCTTTCATGCCTCAATGGCCAGTTTCTCACTTCCGGCGACAAGTTTACATCAATGGCCTTCGACCGAAATATTTTGCGTGGTGTTCAACGCCAAGTCCCTTATTCACACCACGTGAATTGTACTACAGTACCTTGAGGATCATTATCATTATCAGTGATTCCTCTCGCGCCTGTTAACAGCTTACATCATTGGCTGGTAATCAGGTGATGTCTTTCCATGTTCGACTCCAGAACATCTCTCACATGGATCGACTTGTACTTTGAGTGAAGATCGAACGAGATTGAAGACCCCGGATCTAGTTTCATCCATCCGGGCTGCGATATATATTCAGGAAAATAAAGACATCAAATGTACATCATTGCTGCACAGATAATCATCCAATCTAAGGGATGATGGCTCTACCAGAATCATCAGTCTACACTCATACGATTGTCTGTCCTATGTACATGAAAATGAATTTATGAAGCTGAGCATGGGAATGCTCGCCTCAGCTAGATCATGAAAATATTATGAAGATAATGTATTGTATTGTATCTTATTACAGGTCTCCTTCCAGCTTGAAAGAACTTCGGATCCTCATGATAAAGCATTTCACCCGACATCAAAAAAGATTAACGACCTCATGCTTTAGGGGGCAACTGTTATAGACATTTTTGGGCATTGCAACCCCAAGCATAAATGTCCATAAACTAAGGGCTCCTAAGTCCCTAAAAGTGTTGTTCCAACCCCTAAAAGAACAAGGTCAACTGATTACAGCTTCTCCCAGAAGTTCTCCATGAAAAACTGCTCAAAACTGGTCAAAACTGGACCATTTCACCTGCTCCATAGGCAAAGTGCGTTTCATCTCACCTAAATACACACAGTAGGTGCGTTGCATTTCAAAAAGCCCTTCTATGGGGTGCGATGGGTGAGAAGGGATAAATGGCAGTGTTAATCTGTGAGGTGGAGAAGCATGGAATCTTCCAGAAACTTCTCCTGTGACACTTGCCTCTCTGAATTCGACCAGGGATGAGTAAGAGATCATCAATCTCCAAGTGGAAGCAAGAACTATCAGAGGGAAGACACTAATCAAATCTCAAAAGCTAAATCACCTCCCTTGCAGACATCTATATATGGATCCCTCATCTCAGAGATCCAGAGGCTGGAATTTTGAATCTTGTAAGGAATTGTTGTTGGTTTCTTGAGGCAACGTCATAGTGTTGGGTGATCTGAGCTTTTCATGAGGTGAAGAAGGGCTCACTTGCTGAGAGGATGATGCTGGGTCAGAACGATTGGTTGTAACTCTCTTGGCTCTTTCTTGATTATCAATAAATCTATTCAAGTTTTCCTCCATACTCTTGTGTGATTTATGTTTTATGTATTTGTATGGTCAATTTACATCTGATCCTAGATTGTCTATGATAATAGATCCATGTTCTCGTATAGTGTTATGCTGCTTTGATTCTACAGGTACTCTGTGAAGCTGGGTATACAAGAAAGCAAGTAGCAAAGGACTCTCAGAAGAGAAAGGAATCGAGCAAGGAACCAAGCGCAAGATAGAGGTTGGTCTCCTTTATTCCTCTCTCATCTATCTTTCATAAAGGAAAATGAAAGTAGTTTTACTTTGTTTGTTTCTAAGGTAGCTACCAGCCTTAGTGGGATTAGCAGTTCTGCATAGACACTTTTCCCTGTAACAGTATGTACGCAGATCCTCCTCAGGCAACTCGCGTACACCCATTTTTCTCTGAAATAGACAAGATTTAACAGCAAGATGATGCATCAACTACTCCCAGCTTCTGTCTGAGGTATTCAAAAGTTTCCCTGGGCAGTGGTTTGGTGAGTATATCAGCAACTTGTTCCTTAGAGGGAACATACTCCAGCTTGACCTTTTGTTCCAGCACTTGTTCCCGAAGAAAATGATATTTGATAGGTATGTGCTTGGTCTTTGAATGCATGACTGGGTTCTTTGAAATGTTGATTGCACTTGTATTATCACATAAGATGGAGATAGGTGGTGTACAAGTGATTTGAAAATCCTACAAGGTTTGCATCATCCAAAGGAGTTGAGTGCAGTAAGATGCAGCAGCCACATATTCTGCTTCAGCTGTAGATAAAGCAATCGAACTCTGTTTCTTGTTGAACCAAGATACTAATCTGGAACCTATAAAGAATGCACCACCACTTGTGCTCTTTCTATCATCCACGCTTCCAGCCCAATCTGCATCTGTATAAGCATGGAGTGAGATCTGTATCTCTAGGATAACATAAGCCATAGTTTTGAGTTCCTTGAAGATACTTGAAAATTCTCTTTACTGCCTGAAGATGAGTTTCCTTTGGATTTTCCTGAAATCTTCCAACCATTCCCATTGCATGCATGATTTCTAGTCGGGTACCTGTCAGATAAAGCAGACTTCCAATCATGGATCTATAGGTTGGTTGATGTACTGCTGCTGATTCATCATTTGCACTGAGGCTGCATCCTGTAACCATAGGGGTACATACTGGTTTTGCATCTTCCATGCCATATTTCTTCAAGATCTGCTTGAGATACTTGGTTTGAGATAAAAAGATACCGCCTTCATTTTGTTGGATTTGCAATCCAAGAAAATATGTCATTTCTCCAAGAAAAGACATTTCGAATTCTTTCTGCATCACCAAGGCAAAGCTTTGACTCATAGCTTCTTCATTGCTGCCAAAGATAATATCATCTACATACACAACAAGTATTAGCAATTTGTCATTTTCAATTTTTATATAAAGATTGCTATCTGCTGATCCTTTTGAAAAACCTTATTGATGAAGATATTTGTCCAAACGGTAGTACCAAGCCCTTGGAGCTTGTTTAAGACCATAGAGAGCCTTTTTTAGTCTGCATACAAGATTTGGATCATTCCCAAGAATGAAACCATCTGGTTGCTCAAAGTACACTTCTTCTTCTAAGTCTCCATTCAGAAAGGCTGATTTCACGTCCATTTGAAATACTTTGAACTTCTGAAAGCTAGAGAGAGCAAGGAACATTCTGATGGCCTCAAGTCTAGCAACTGGAGCAAAAGTTTCTTCAAAGTCTATTCCTTCTTGTTGAGCATACCCTTTACAAACAAGTTTGGCCTTGTTTCTAATCACTTCCCCATTTTAATTCAACTTGTTTTTGAAGATCCATTTTGTCCCTATGACATTCTTATCTTTTGGTCTAGGAACCAACTCCCAAGTGTTATTATTTTCGATCTGCTCAAGTTCTTCATCCATTTCCTTGACCCAACATTCATCCTTGCATGCCTCTTTTACATTTTGTGGTTCAGTGGAGGAGAGCAAGGCCAAATAGCTTGAGGCTTCTACAATTGTTCTTCTTGTTTGTATACCTGCCTCTTTCTGCCCCAAAATTTGAGATTCTGGATGATTCTTCTGAACGTACCTCGATGGAGTCTTCTCTTCTATTCTTATCTGTTCTTTTGGTGCCTCTTGAGCTTCTTCTTCATCACAATTCTGATTTGATGTTGAAGGATAGTCCTCATCATCTTAGAAATCTTCGGAATTCACTTGCCTAGGAATGTTTCCTTCTTCATCAACCACTACATCAATGCTGTCAACAATTCTTCTAAGTATTTTGTTGTAACACTTATATGCTTTGCTGTGAGGAGAATAACCAAGGAGAATGCCTTCATCTGCTCTAGGTTCAAACTTGCCAAGATTTTCATCATTATTTTTAATATAGAATTTGCTTCCAAAAATTTTGAAATATTTTATCGAAGGAGTCTCACCATACCAGAGCTCATGAGGAGTTTGAGTGCTATTCACCCAGACATTTGTCTTGTTGAGAATAACAACTGCAGCAAATGCAGCTTCACCCCAGAAAGTTGCGGGAGTTCCAGACTCATCAAGCATTACACGAGCCATTTGTTGAACCGTTCTGTTCATCCTTTCCACTACTCCATTTTGCTGAGGATTCCTAGCTGTAGAGAATTCCCTTCTTATTCCATGTTCTTCACAAAAATCGAAAAATTCATTCGAGGTAAATTCTCCTCCTCGATCAGACCTGAGGCATTTGATTTTGAGATCTGATTCGTTCTCCACCAAGGCTTTGAATGATTTGAATTTTTCAAAGGCTTCGTCTTTGTGCTTCATAAGTCCTATCCAACACATCCTGGAATAGTCATCAATGAATAATATAGAGTATTCTTCTCCTCCAGGTGACCTTTTCCTAGTTGGTCAACATACATCAGTATGGACAATTTCAAGTGGCCTGCTAGCTGATCCTTCCTTCTAAGGGAAGTTAGTTCTGGTTTGCTTACCAAACTGACATGATTTGCATATTGTATTGTTTGGGATTCTGATGTCTGGAAGACCACGAACTGCCTGATATTTACATGCTTTTCTTATCTGTGAGAAACTAAGATGCCCCAATCTTCTGTGCCATAGCCAGTGTTCATCATTCTTGCTCAGATAGCATTGATGTTGTCCTTCTTTGAATATGTATAAATTATTTGGAGTCCTTACGCCTTTGATCACTGTCTTTCCTGTATCAAGATCATGAACATTACATCCATTTGATCGAAATATTACCTCAGTTCCTTGATCACGCATCTGGCTGACACTTAATAGATTATGCTTTAAGCCATCAACATACATGACATTTCCAGCTTTGACCCTTTCTTTCAACTGAACAGAACCTTTACCTGTTATGAGAGCAGGGGTGTCATTTCCAAAGGAAACCTTCTTCTCCTTCTCTAAGGCACTATATGACTGAAGTTTTTCTTTATCACTTGTCATATGTTTCGAACATCCACTGTTGATGTACCATTGATTTTCTTTCCCTTCCGCATATAAGGCTATACCACATCTTTCTGGTTGGGGTTCTTTGATTCTCCATGATTTGGCATTTGAGGCTTGCTCCTTCTGAGTTGTCTTCCGAAACCTTCTCCTGCATTCAGAATCTTCATGACCGAAATTGTTACAAATAGAACATTCTATTTCATTTTCAAGAGCAGAGAAGTTGTTGTAGGTCCTTTTCATGATCCCAGTCATATTCTTCTGTTTATGAGCTTCTCTAGTCATGATTGTCTTATAGGCAACACATTGAGCTGCTTTGTGACCAAAGTTATGACAAGAAAAACATTGGCCATTGAAGAAACTCCTGTGATTATCAAATCTACCAGCCAAATGATTGTAGTTCCTATTGACATCCATTCTTGAGGCAAATTGAGAAGGTTTTACCTGTGGCTGGTTATAGCTTTTGTTTGTCCTTAAAGTAGATTGCCCTCGATTTACCTGGTAGTCTTTGTTCATTCTTGAGGTAAATTGTCCTTGATTTACCTGGTGATTTCCATTGGGTCTTTGTTCACTTCTCCTTGCAGCGTCAAGATAACTCTTGGAGGTAGATGGTTTCTGCGCTTGAGTTGTTTCTTCATTATATCCCAGACCTATCTTGATTAGTGGAGAGCACTGCACTTTGATAATCTCATTTAACGTGTCAGATCCTTTAACAAATCTAAGATTAAGAGCTTTTGTTTTCTCAATCTCTTTTCTTAGTCCCACAATTTCACATTCTAACTTTTCATGACGTTTTTCCTTTTCAGCAAGTTGGAATTGTAGAGTATCTATGATCACATTCTTCTCTTCTAAACAAATTTTGAGTCTAGAAATATCTTCATAAATACTTTCTTCATCTATAGCATCCACAAAATCATCATCTTCAAAAGCCATTAAAAGTTTATATTTGTTACCTTGTTCATCTTCGTCACTATTTGAAAGTCCATCACTATCTTCATGAGTGTAATAGCTTTTCTTATTTACATTCTGTTTCTTGTTCCATCTAACAGGTTCCTTCCCCTTGTCAATCTTATCCTTATGAGGACATTTGGCAGCATAGTGACCGACTCTTCCACAAGCAAAGCATTTGAAAGGTAACTTACCTCGAAATCTTCCAGCACCTCGTTGAAGGTTCTTGACAAAATTTGATTCTTCTTCTTCTTCTAATACGTATCCTGACTCATAGTAATCTCCTTTGCCTGAAGCCTTGAAGGCAGCTTCTCTCCTATCTGATGGTCCTCCTTTCCTCATTTCATAAGCAGTCAGAATTCCGTGCAGCTGTGACATGGTAAGGTTTCGTAGATTCTCTTTTTCTTCTATTGCAGAAACTTTAGATTCAAACCTAGGGGACAAAGATCTTAGAACCTTTTCAACCACAACAGCCTCTTTTATTTCTTCACCCAAGTTTTTCATACAATTAACAATCTCATCTACACGAAGGAAATAGTTAGCCACACTTTCATCATTGTGCATTCTGAGATTTTCATACTGAATTCTGAGGGTTTGAAGTTTTGCTCATTTTACCTGTTCATCTTCTTCATAGCTCAGAACAATCTTGTCCCATATTTCTTTTGCAGATTTATACTGCATAACCTTGACGAATTCTGATTGAGATAGACATTCTAATAGAGTATTGACTGCCTTTGCATTTGTTTCATATGGCTTCTTACCAGCCGGATCTGTAGGAGTTGCTGAAGGAAAAGTGTACCCTGTATCTATGATATCCCAGACTTCAGTACCAAGAGATTGAAGATAGGCTGTAACTCTTACCTTCCAATAGACGAAGTTGGTCCCATCAAAAATTGGTGCCCTGATTGATGCTTCTCTCTCGTAGTTGCTCATGATGATGGATCTTCCTTCAAGCGATCAAGCTTCTTCAGAAGGACCTACTCTGATACCAATTGTTGGAAATAATACTGAGAGGGGGGATGAATCAGTATTATCAAGTCACTTATTTTCTTTTCCAAACTCAGATCATATATGCTACTTCAGTTAGATAAAACCGCGTATATACGCAACTACAGTGAAGGAAACCTGCGTATGCAATGCAGACTTATAATTTAATTTATCTTACTGATGTTGATCATTAATCTGTGTATTAGAATCAAATAAACAGTAACCAGAAACAGTAAAGCATATCTGAAGACAACCACACACACCAGAACACAAGATATAAGGTGGAAACCCTATGTGGGTGAAAACCACCTACTGCAATTCGTCTCTATCTTCTTTTAATTAGAAACTTCTTTTTACAATGTACTAGTGCAGTCCTTTACCAGTACACAGGCTGCAACCTGCAAAGAGCTACAACCCTCTCTCATTCTCCAGATTCTCCTGGAAGGGAGCTACAACCCCCTTAGCTCTTGCACTAGCCAAGATACTAGTACGTAGGTGCTGGCCTACAGAAGGCTACAACCTTCTCTTTCTTCCAGGGACCACGTTTCATAAATTTTCAGACTGGATCCATGAACATCAATCAATCATAAACAATTTCTGCATCAAACAGTCTCCTTTTCACCGATTAGAACTGAATCAAGTAGATACTTCTTTGACAGTTGTACCCAAAACACAGTAACAGCAACCACACACCAAATTCTGAACCCAGAACACTACAGCAATAAACAGAAGCAGCTAGATCACAACTCAAAATATATATGCTACTTCAATAACCTGAAACATGCGTGCATATGCTTCTGTGTTTGGATCAACCTGCGTATACGCTGTTTTTATTCACTGAACCAGTGTGTATACGCGCCTTCTCTTCACTGAACCTGCGTACAGATCTATAAAGGATAATTCACTCTTTCAAATATTCAGACACTAATTAAACCAGATTATCAGATTTATAGATCAAGCATGCGCCACATATAACAGATCAAAATCACACAAAGATACTATCATTCAAGCCAAAAGATTATGACCCATCAATAGAACTTATCCTTCTCTTTGCGCTAAGGTTCCTCCTTCATTCAGATCCAGATCTGCACCATAACCCCAATCACCAATATTTCAGATAAATGATCTCCTTCCTCTTTTATAGTCTTAGACCTTTCACAATACCACGGTCCAAAACCATAATAAAACAATACCATGGACCCAATACTTGGGATCAACACTTCTAACGAGATACCATGGTCCAAAACCATAGGTTCAAATACCAAGGACTAACTACCATGGACCAAGAGTAAGTTCTCCAATATATACGCGCTTTTCCTTGCGTGAAAGTGCGTGTATACGCATACGCGCCTTTATAACGTCTAACCCGCGTGTATACGTGCCTTTGTCTAGTTGAACCTGCGTATATATATTTTTCTTCATTCTGAAAGCCTGAACTGAGATCTGGAACTGAGATCTGTCACCAGAGAGAGTTGCCATCAAGGACAACACATGTGCCATAGCTCCAAACCTGTGCCATAATGCCAACAAATCCTGATTTGAATTCTAATAGAATGTCAAGAAAACTATCCAACTGGATCAAACAAACCATCCATCCAAATTGGTCCAAACTAGACTCAAAACCTAGCAATCTGGAAGGAGGAACATACCTTTGGACTAATGTTTTGACTACTATAGGTGTCGCTACCTAGGTAAGGCTTCCTTTAGACTTGGACAACCCTCTCCTTAAGCTCTCAAACACCTCCTTTCAGTTGTGGTTCAACTCACCCTTCAAGTTGCTGCTCCTCGCTATCCTTCAGGACAGGTCTGCACCCTTAGAAGACCTCTTGGCCCCATGTTCTTGGTGACTTCAAACCCTCGACCCCTCCTATAGCATCAAATCTAAGTTGCGGCATGTTTTTGAGGTAGTTACCCACACAAAATAAGACTCAAATCTAGCTCAGATCTGTCCCTTTCCACTTGTCACTATTGCAAGGTAATCACGACACAAAAATAGTTATGGAGAAGCCCCATGCATAGGCTTATCCTCCTTCGCTTGGATGTTCCTTTACATATGGCCCAAAATATAAATGTCCTCCCTCTTATGCGAGCTCCTTCTTCTCTTGTCTGCTTGCTCTTATGTTTCTCTCTTTGATGTATTAATGATCTCACACAAGCCCTCTATTTATATATTTCTCAAGGGATCCAACGAAGTATCTCCATGGACTTGTACAACTATCATTATGCCTCTAAAAACTAGGCCAACTTGGTCAACACATGTGCAAATCCAACCATGACCTTCAAAAAATAATATCTCAAGGTTGACAACTCAAATTTTGATGAATTTTGATGCATCTAGTTGTTGTTGGAGTTTTCTATCATCTCCATCCATCACATGTCAAAATATCGTCATAGTTTTAGCCCAACTTTGGGTACAAAACCCCAGGCTTGGGTTTCAAGCCCACAAGGCTACTTGTGGAGCTCCTTCCTCCAAATCCTTGATCCTCAAGGCTTGGAGTACCTCCCAAGCTACAAAATTCAACAACAATTTGGTTGGACTTCTACTTTTTAAATACATAATTATAGTAATAACTTCAACCCACAAATTATTAGGGAATTTATTATCTTTAAGCATGCTTCTAAGGCACTCTACTATAATTCTTTTCTTCCTCTCAAGAACACCAATTTGCTAAGGGGTGTGTGTAACCATACCTCATTTCTAAATTCATAAAAATAATTTATCCTTAAAATATTTAATAATTCTCGTCAAGTATATTTTTCCCCCTAATTTAATCTATAAATCTTGATATGCTTACTTATCTTCTTTTCCACCAAATTTCTCAACTCTCGGAAGTATGGGGAATTTCTTAGGGGTGAAATTTGGCTAATTGGATATTCTTTTGTATATTTTCCTGAAAAAGAAACTGATAATTGTTTAAAAAAATCCCATTATTTACATATATATGATTAAATGGATATGTATGAATTTTCAAACTAGAATAGTCGCCTATAATACTATAAACTAGCATAACCACATTAATAAATGTGGTTGATATATGTCGTAGGCATCAACTTAATATATGCTATATTCTAAACTTAATACGATATATTAATATATTAATATATCAAATCTAAGATTAATATGAAAAAATAAGATTATAAAGTGAAGGAATTATAAGCCCAAGGGATTATGAATATTATAAACCAAAGGAATTAAGAAACCAATGAGATTAATATTATAAACCCAATGAATTAATAAACCCAAGGAAAAAATATTGAAAATCCAAGGGAATAATAATAAACAAAAGGAATTAATAATAAAAACCCAAGGGATTATTAATATTACAAACCTAAGAAATCGATACACCCAACACATTAATATTAAAAATCCTCGGGATTAATATTAAAATCCCAAGAGATTATTAATATTACAAACACGAGTATTAATATTCATGGGGTTTAACATTATTCCCTCGGGGTTATAATATCAATCCTTGGGTTTATTAATCTAAGGGTTCATATTCCTAGGGTTTAATATTATTCCCTTGGGTTTATAATCTCTTGGGTTTTTAGTATTAATCCTAAAAAATCTAAGATTATAAACCCTAATATATTATTATACATATGAAGGATTAATATTATTCCCTTGGGTTTATAATATCAATCCCTTGGGTTTATTAATATAAGGGTTCATATTCCTAGGGTTTAATATTATTCCATTGTGTTTAATATTATTCCCTTGGGTTTATAATCCCTTGGGTTTTTAGTATTAATCCTGAAAACTCCAAGATTATAAATCCTAATATATTATTATACAATTTAGGAATTAATAGTATAAACCCAAGGGATTATAAACCCTAAAAAAAAATGGCTTACCATGGTTGATTTTGATATTGAGACAATCCCTATCAAAATGCAATGTTGGACCATGGTTGACAATGGTTGACCATGATTGATTTTCATATCGAGGCAATCTTTGTCACAGTGTGATGTTGGACCATGGTTGACCATGGTTGATTTTCATATTGAGAGAATATTTGACACAATGTTATGTTGGACCATGGTTGACCATGATTGATATTATAAACCAAAGGGATTAATACTAAAAACCCAAGGGGTTATAAAACCAAGAGAGTAATATTAAACCCAATAGAGTAATATTAAACCCAAGAGAATAATATAAACTAAAGGTATATAAACCCAAAGATAAATATTATAAACCCAAAAATAAACATGGTAGACCATGGTTGACCATGGTTGATTTTCATATTGAGACAGTTTTTTTCACAATGTGATGTTGGACCATGCTCAACCACGGTTGAACCCTTATATTAGTAAACCCAAGGGATTGATATTAATAACCTAAGGCAATAATAAACCCAAGGGATTAATACTAAAACCCGAAGGGATTATGAACCTAAGAGAATAATATTAAACCCAAGGGACTAATATTATAAACCCAAGGTATATAAACCCTAAGATAGATATTATAAACACTAAAATAAGCATGGTTGACCATGGCTAGCCATGATCAATTTTATAAAATATGGTTGACCATGGCCGGCTATGATCGGTTTTATAAAATATGGTTGACCATGGTTGGCCATGGTTGTCCATTGTTGACCATGGTTGACCATGGTTGGCCATGATCGGTTTTATAAAATATGGTTGATCATGGTTGGCCATTGTTGACCATGACTGACCATGGTTGACTATGGTTAACCATGACTGACCATGATTAACGATGGTTGACCATGATTGATATTATAAACCCAATGGAAAAATATTAAGCCCTAAGAATATTAACCCTTATATTAATAAACTCAAGGGATTGATATTATAAACCTAAGAGAATAATATCAATGGGCTTGAAAAAGTGGCACAAATACCAGAGTCGCAAGCACAGGTTTGAGGAGAAAATTCCCCATACACATGCATACCGATGTCGTGGGAGCATCTGGAGCCTCCCAGATGCACCCTTGTCCATATCAAGGGAGTGTCTAGGGGTTTAATGGTTTAAAATCTCAGTGGGACCTAGGCGCTAGTTACCTGAGTGGTTGGGATGGCTCTTGGGAGTTCTTTTGCTAATGTGGAAGGTAGGTGTGGTGTGTTTTCATCGATTCCACTTCCTTAAGGTGACTTAGGAGGTTGAATCCCATTATAGTGGCATTTTATCGCAAATTTACCTCAGTTGTCCGATTACTTGGGTAGATGTGGGATGAGAGTTTTACAGAGTGGTATCAGAGCATGGTTCACCCCTTGGACTGGATTGGCGGTGTGTGTTGGTCATGCATTCATGTCAGTTGCACATGTGTTAATCATCCTTCTGGTCTATATTCTTGTTGTATGTGCATCGTGTCGGTCATGGATGTAGTGATGTTGTCATGTGAAAGAGGATGTTGTCGTTGTGAAGTGTTTCATCATGAGTGTATGATTGGTTATGCATTTCTATGTGTGTCAGTGATTACATGTCGTCAAATGTGCATTGGTATGGTTTCTTTTGTCATACATGAGGTCATGGTGTGTGGTTAATATGGTCATGCATTGATGACTCGACTCTAGCTAGAATGATGTTTATGTGTTGATACACTTATTTGTTATATTTCTATATGCTATTATGATTATGTTTGTACATGTATTACACTGATTTGGATGATCTTGCAGATGAGATATCCTCCCTGAACTATGCTAAGTTACATTGGTTTATTATGATTTGGTTTAGCTGACATAGTATGCGTTGCAGGAAAGAGATCATAAATGACTAGAAAGATGGTAGACTACAAATATTCTCCCTATGAATCAGATGAGCAGCATGGTGTTGGGAACTCTTTTGATTTATCAGACACATTGAGAAGATTGAAGGAAGAAATAAGGAGTTGTAAGGCGGGCAATGACAAAATCATGCAGGAATAAGAAAAACAAGCAAAGGTTAATGCAATACTCCTTCAAAGTTTGTCAAAATTGCAACAACAAGGGCCACTTCAAATCATCCATGGATAGGAGGACAAAACTAATGGGGCATATGGCAATAGATCTCATGGTGGGCACAAGTCAGATAGAGATGACATGGTTAGAGATGGCAGATTTTTGAATACTCCAAATAGGATAGGTGATGGATACAGGTATTATTCTGGTTTTGGTTCTGATAGGCATCATGATCGTCATCGTTATCACCCTTACAAGAGGAGTGATAGGGGATACTTTCCAGATGAATTTAAGAAAGAAAAGCCACCTACTTTTGATGGAGATTTGAAGAAGCCGAAAGATGCAGAGGGTTGGATACTTGGGATGAACAAGTTCTTTGAGTTGCATGAGTACACAAAAAAAATGAAGGGGAAAATTGCTATCTTTAGCCTAAAAGGTAAAGCACACATGGGGTGGGAAGATGTGAATCAATTTAGAGACATCGGGACAGAGGACTTGAGTTGGCATGAATTCAAGAGGCTTTTCAGGAAGAAGTACTTGTCAAAAAGGCACTATGATGGTAAGGCAAAATAATTCTATGAGCTAAAGATGAGATCAATGACAAATGAAGAGTATATGACCAAGTTCCTAGAACTATTGTGGTATGTACCGTATCATAAAGATGAGAAGGCTAAAGTTCAACAATTTGTCAATGGTTTTCCATTAGCATTTGAAGATCAGATTGAGTATGATGAGCCTCGGTCATTTGAGGAAGTTATTGGTAAATTGAAGCATTTCTATGAATATGCAAAGTGTACGAAAGAATCTCTTCAAGAATGGAAAGGGAAGGATAAGGATAAAGGTAAGGGTAAATGGCAACCAAAAATAACAAGGCATTAGAGTGAAAAATAGAAAGAAAATGTGGCACCACAAAAGAAGTTCAATGCAGCTAGACAGGAACATGGGTCACAACAGTAGCATATAAGTGATGGTACTAGACAGTTGGAGTGTTGGACATGCGGTAAGGAGAATCTCAATAGAGATTGTCCACAGAATGAGTGTGGTAGGCCTCAAATATATATTGCACAGGAGGCGCAGACTGTTGGTGATGTTGGTCAGAGTGTTCCTCGTATCTATGCAGCTCTGGGTAATAGGCAGGCAAACTATCATGCATATATCATTGAGATGGATAGTAAGCTTTGTGATCAAGTTGTTTCTATTTTGATTGACCCCAGATCTAATTATAGTTATGTTAGTCCTGACTTGGTGGATCATTAGGGGAATTTTGAGGTCTAAAATGGGCCTCCTAAGAAAAATGTACAACCAAAATAAACTTTATAAGAACCAATAAGATTCAAGATGATGATGTCAACCATGGGGGATGATTCACCATTTTTGGAGTAAAAAAAGTAAAATTATTAAAAAATAATAAAATAATAAAACTACTTTTTCAACTAATACTTTCAACTTATCCCCCTAAGGTTTTACTCAAATTTCGAGCGGGAGTACCCGTTGGATGCAAAAGTTAATTGGTCATCCAAGGAGTACCCATGTTGCATACTTTTGATGGACTCTCCTACACAGAAAATGAGAAATACATGAGAAAACGTGATTGCAATCACATTTTTCATGTATTTCTCATTTTTTGTGTAGTAGGGTCCATCAAAAGTATGCAATTGGATGAGGAATTAAATTTTTCATCCAACGAGTGTTTTCGCTCAAAATTTGAGTAAACCCATAGGGAGATAAGTTGAAAAAATAGTTTTTTATTTTTTCCCGCTAAAATTTGATGATGTAATGTAATATTATTTTATTATTTCCACTATTATTTTATAATTTCCTTAGGAGGCCCATTTTAGACCTCAAAAATCCCCTAATGAAGTGCGGTTTGAATAAAGAAGTGCATGCAGAATCTTGGTTAGTGCAGTTGTCTATAGGTACAAAGAAAAGAGTTCATCATTGGGTAAGAGCTTGTGCATTTGAGTTGAATGGCATGTCTACAATAGCGCACTTGAACATATTGTCGTTGGGATTATATAGTATGCTATTGGCTATGGACTAGCTATACCTTCACAGGTCTAAGGTGGATTGTTATGACAAATCCATTGAGTGCTTGGATGAAAGTGGGGAACCAAGAGTCTTACAGGGAAAGAAGAAAGCCACATTAGTTAGGATGGTGATAGCTATGCAGGTAAAGCGTGGTCGCAGAAAAGGGTGTGTGTGTTATTTGCAGTGCATATTTCTAGCGACAAAGGTAAGGAAGTTGAGGATGCAGATGCTTTGAGAAGGTACACAATTCTACAGTAGTTTCAGGATGTATTTCCTGCAGATATTTCAAAGTATCCACCTCATAGGGAAGTAGACTTTTCTATTGAGTTGGTACTAGGGGAATCTTCAACATCAAAAGCACCATACAGGATGAGAACTCCAGAGTTGGTAGAGATGAATTTGCAGTTAAAGGACATGCTTGACAAGGGATACATTAGGCCAAGTGTATCACCTTGGGGCACACCGATATTGTTTGTAAAGTAGAAGGATGGTACTCTCAGATTATGAATTGACTACATGTAGTTGAAAAAAGTGACCATCAAGAATAAGTATTTGTTGCCGAGAATTGATGACTTGTTTGATCAATTGAAGGGAGCAACAGTGTTCTTGAAGATTGATCTGAGATCTAGATATCATCTGGTACACATTAAGGAGGAGAACATTTACAATACAACTTTCTGGACCAGGTATTGGCATTATGGGTTTGTTGTAGTTCCATTTGGTTTGACTAATTCTCCAGCTATCTTTATGTGTTTGATGAATAGTGTGTTACGTTCCTATTTGGACAAGTTTGTTATTGTGTTCATTGATGACATATTGATATATTTTGAAAATGAGGAAGATCATGTCGAGCATTTGGTAGTAGTGTTGAGATTGTTGAGAATTTAGTAATAGATTTCTTCACATATAATCATTTGATATCATTAAAAAAATAACTGATAGATTGCATATAGGTGTAATTACTCAAATCTTCAAAAAAAAAATAATAATAATAATAATAATAATAAATAAACTCTAGAAATTATAGATAAATAACTCACTAAAACCAAAAAAATAAAAAATAAATAAATAAATAAAATATAAAAAATAACAATAAAAAAAAAATAAACAAATAAATTAAGCAAATAAAACAAATTAATCAAATAAATAAATAATTAAACAAAGAAATAAGTACATTAAATTAAATTAATAAACTTATTAAAAATAAATAAATAAAAAAAAAAAAAAATATATATATATATATATATATATATAATAAATAATAAATTTGTTAACTAATCTATTCGTTTAATTAACTATCAAAAATTAGTTAATTAGTAAAACATAGTAATTAATCAATTAAAAAAATAAATAAATAAAATTAAAATTAAAAATTAATTTTTTATAAATTTATCAAACCTAATAATTAATTCAAGAAATAGAAAAATAAGTAATTAATCTATCCCTGTAAACTTATTAATTAATGAATTAATTAATCAAATTAATAAATTAATAATGTAAATAAATGAATAAACATATTAATAAAGAATACATAATTAAATTAATTAATTTGATTAATTAAACAAATTAATTTATTATTTAACCAAATTAATGAATCAATTGAACCAATTATTTAAAATAGAATTAATAAACATAATAATTAATTCTATAGATAATAAAATTATTCGATTAAGTTATCCCCTTGAATAAATTAATTAATTAATTAATTAATAATAATAATAATAATAAATAATTTAATTAATTAATTAAATAAAAAGATAAGAGCCGACCTATTTTCTTATTTCTTTTGTTTAATAACTTATATATATACCCTAATTATAGCTCTTGGATACATCATTATGATTTTAAGAATATCTATTGACGCATTCTCCCCTGATGATGGACTCACTTGGTAGTCCGAAACGTTGGGTTCATAAAACTCTACAACAGGTCATTCCTCCTCTATCTAAAACTATCCTCACCTGTATGGATTCATTATTTAAAAACATCAAATCCTACCATGGAAGGGATATGATGGACAGCGCATCAGAATTCGAGAAATTAAGATTATCCAGAGCTAAACTCATTTCCAATCTAAATTTTCTTAAAAATTGTAGAGATAACAATATCATTCCTAAATTTGCTATATGCAAACATCCTCTCCAGTTTGGCAGAAATCTATCAAGCTTCAGAAAATTAAGTGAAACCCTGGTTAGAAATGAAATCAAATGGGTTAGGTCAAAATTAGTTAAAACTTCTCAGAAACTTTTTTCCTCTCATCTATACCTTTCCTCATATCTCAGACAGGATCTATGGCATTCTTTGGATGCTGTTACATTTATAAAATCGGATAAATGGCTAATTAAAGACACCAAACAGAAATTAAAGAAGCTAAACAATTTGCTTAATGGTTGTGAAGAGCATAACCAGTGCTCTTATAAACACCACGCTTATTCCAGTTCAAGGATCCGAAATCTTGATGGCCACACCATAATTCAAGCTCAACAAATGCAGCAGAATCCTCTTAATGACATCCTACCAAACTCCTCATCCACTAACAGCGTTCCTCTTCTCACCATTTCTGAATTAAATAGCACAATTAATGAGAACAGTATGTGTATAACAAACAGCGTAGTTAAGAATAGTGGGTGTGTAAGTAAAGAAGCGTGGGGAGAAAACTTGATAGACGGAGAGGATACCTCCATAATGCAATCCGGCTTAAAATCTGTACCTCATCTTGAAACGCAAGCCTGTTTAGATTCGAATGTTATAAACAGCGCAGGTATAAATAAAAAATGGAGCAGCGTGGGTATAAATGAAGATATGGTGGCAAATGAAAGTGACACCTTCACCATAACAGCTCAAAAAAAGCAGCAAAATCCGCTTATTCCATATGCTGATAACGTACCTCTTCTCACCATATCTAAAATAAACAACACAGTCAATGAGAACAGGAGGTGTATAATAAACAGCGTAGTCAAGATCCATGGATGTATAAATGAAGATGTTATAGAAAATAATGACAACCCAGCTATAAAGGTTAAGAAAATACAAAGGTATAAATCAACTGATGAGAATAGCGTAGATATGAGCAATAATGTAGATAAAACCATCAGGCCATCTACCAGTTTAAAATCTCAAACCTCTCATCCTGATCAAAATAGGATTTCAGACAAAGCCCAGGTCATTAACTTATCAGACATTAGTCTTGATTATGCAACTGAATCCATTTTGAAAAAAGGTCTAAATTTTGCCATAACCCCGAATAAAATTCCTATAGAGGAAGTCATCAGTAATATTGAAGTAGCTATTAAAAACCTAGATATAGCAAAAAGTGAAGAAATCAGACAAGATATTGCAAAAATTCTGAGAACCTCTAAACCGCCTACATCTAACATTTCCAGAGAAGAAAAAAGAGCTCTAAACAACCTCAGAAAAAATAAAAGCATAGTCATCCTAAAAGCTGATAAGGGCAATGCTACTGTAATCATGAACAGAATAGAGTATGACAATAAAATGGAAGAACATTTAAATAATAGTGGATGCTATAAAATTATCAATAAAGATCCCAGTGAGAAAATCATGCGTGAAGTAACTAAGAAAATCAAAGAATCATCTTTGGATGATGCCACAAAAAAGAAAATCATTCCTAATAGTTCCATTATTCCTAGAATTTATGGAGCTCCTAAAGTCCATAAACCTAACATTCCTCTCAGACCTATAGTTAATACCATAGGTTCCCCTACTTACCTTTTGGCAAAGCACTTAGCCAAAAAACTCAGACCCCTGTCTGGCAATACCCCTTCTTATATTAAAGACTCCTATTCGTTTGTTCAATGGATTAATAACATAGAAATGAAAGATGAAGACCTTATGGTTAGCTTTGATATTGTATCCCTGTATACCATGATTCCTATTGATGAAGCCATTGAGATCATGAGAAACATCACTGATAAAGAAACTGTGGATCTTCTGGAACTATGCTTGAAATCCTCTTACTTCAGCTTCAAAGGTAAAATTTATGAACAAACTCATGGTGTGGCTATGGGCTCTCCTCTATCCCCCATAATTGCCAACATCTTTATGGAGCACTTTGAACAGAAAGCTCTTAGGTCATTTCCTTACACCCCTGAAGAATGGAAAAGGTTTGTTGATGACATATTTGCCAAATGGAGTCATGGAAAAGAAAAACTTGACCTATTCCTCAATCACTTAAATAGCCTCTCTGACCATATAAAATTCACTATTGAAATTGAAAACAACAACCAACTTCCCTTTCTTGATATCCTTCTAACTAAAAGAGATGGGTCTCTTGGTTTCCAAGTCTACAGAAAGAAAACCCATACAGAAAGATATCTTCATGCAAATTCCCATCACCACCCTAAACAGAAGATTGGCATCATTAGGACCTTAACTACTAGGGCGGCCAGAATATCTGATGCAGACCATCTAAATGATGAGCTTAACCATCTTCACAAGGTGTTTGAACTAAATGGATACAATAGAAATACCATCAAGAAAGCTATGCACCTATCCCTAAACAAGATTAACAATGATATTAAAAATCAAAATTTATCCACTCCTCAAGTCTCCCTTCCATACATAAAAGGCACCACTGATAAAATCTCTAAAATTCTTAATAAACATAACATTAATGTAGCATTCACCCCTGCTAATACTATCAGACAATTATTCAACTCTGTCAAGGATCCCATAAACCCTAAACATCAAAAAGGTGTTTATGTGATTCCTTGCTCATGCGGTAAAGAATACATAGGCGAAACGGGTAGGTCTCTTAATATTAGAATTAAAGAACACACTGTTGACCTAAGAAGAGAAAGGACCTCTAAATCAGCCTTAGCTGAACATGTTCACTCTTCCTCTCATTACATCTGCATAGAAGACATCAAACTGGTTAGAAAAGAAGACCACTATCTCAAAAGGAAAATCAAGGAAGCCATTGAAATAGAAAAAAGGAAGAATAACCTAAACCGGGACGATGGATTAAAACTAAGCAACACCTGGAAACCATTAATTGAAACCTTAAAAGCCAATAATTAACTATATTCCCTTAAAAAACTTTAAAAAGGTAAAAATAAACAAATAATAAAATCATCAATTATGTAATATCCTCCTTAAACAATACATTTAATTAACAATCATAAACATAATTTAGTAATAGATTTCTTCACATATAATCATTTGATATCATTAAAAAAATAACTAATAGAATGCATATAGGTGTAATTACTCAAATCTTCAAAAAAATAAAAATAAATAAATAAATAATAATAATAATAATAATAATAAATAAACTCTAGAAATTATAGATAAATAACTCACTAAAACCAAAAAAAATAAAAAATAAATAAATAAATAAAATATAAAAAATAACAATAAAAATAAAAATAAACAAATAAACAAATAAATTAAGCAAATAAAACAAATTAATCAAATAATTAAATAATTAAACAAATAAATAAGTACATTAAATTAAATTAATAAACTTATTAAAAAAAATAAAATAAAATAAAAAAAAAATAAAAATATATATATATATATATATATATAATAATAAATAATAAATTTGTTAACTAATCTATTCGTTTAATTAACTATCAAAAATTAGTTAATTAGTAAAACATAGTAATTAATCAATTAAAAAAATAAATAAATAAAATAAAAAATAATAATTAATTTTTTATAAATTTATCAAACCTAATAATTAATTCAAGAAATAGAAAAATAAGTAATTAATCTATCCCTGTAAACTTATTAATTAATGAATTAATTAATCAAATTAATAATGTAAATAAATGAATAAACATATTAATAAAGAATACATAATTAAATTAATTAATTTGATTAATCAAACAAATTAATTTATTATTTAACCAAATTAATGAATCAATTGAACTAATTATTTAAAATAGAATTAATAAACATAATAATTAATTCTATAGATAATAAAATTATTCGATTAAGTTTTCCCCTTGAATAAATTAATTAATTAATTAAATAATAATAATAAAAATAATAAATAATTTAATTAATTAATTAAATAAAAAGATAAGAGCCGACCTATTTTCTTATTTCTTTTGTTTAATAACTTATATATATACCCTAATTATAGCTCTTGGATACATCATTATGATTTTAAGAATATCTATTGACGCATTCTCCCCTGATGATGGACTCACTTGGTAGTCCAAAACGTTGGGTTCATAAAACTCTACAACAGGTCATTCCTCCTCTATCTAAGAGCATAAGTTGTATGCTAAACTCAACAAGTGCAGTTTCTTTCAGACTGAAGTACATTATTTGGGACATGTTCTCTCCAAGGAGGGCATAGGAGTGGATCCAAAAAAAGTAAGAGCTATCATGGAGTGGTCAACTCCTACAAATGTAGATGAGGTGAGATCCTTCATGGGATTGGCAGGTTATTACAGGAGGTTCATCAGGAAATTCTCACAGATTTCTTATCCTATTACATCATTGCAGAGGAAAGGTAAGAAGTTTGAATGGACAGATGAGTGTGAGGTCAATTTTGAGCAACTTAAGTAGTTGTTGATACATGCTCCAGTGTTAAAGATCGTAGATCTGAAAAAATAACTTATGGTATGTACATTTTCGTGCAAGAGAGGACTTGGTGGAGTCCTTATGCGGGAAGGATAGGTAGTGTGCTATGAGTCACATAAACTAAATGAGCATGAACCGAACTATCTGACACATGATCTTGAGCTAGCAGCGATCATACATGCATTAAATATGTGGAGGCACTATCTTCTCAGCAAGAGGTTTGTATTGATGAGTGATCACAGTGGATTGAGGTATCTATTTTACCAACTGAATCTGAATGCCAAGAAAGATAGATGGTTAGCCACGATCAGTTAGTTTGATTTGGAGATCATATACATCAAATGAAAGGAGAACATGGTCGTAGATGCTCTTAGAAGGTGGATACAGGTAATCACATAGCAGCTATGAGTTCCTATGGGAAAGATCTACAAGATAGGATTTGCAGGCAGGTTAGCAAGATGTTAGGTACATGGATCTTAGGCATAGGTTACAACAGATTATAGGTACAAGTACATGTATAGGTATAGGTGCATGTATACAAGATGTGGACTATTTTCTGACGATAGATGAATTGATCATATTTAGAGACAGGATATATGTGCCAAACAACAGTGAGCTCAAGAAGTTGATATTTCAGGAGTTTCATGTGAAACCATATTCAAGTCACCCAGGCTATCAGAAGACATTGACTGCAGTTAATAATTTTTATTATTGGCCGAATCTGAAGAAGGGTGTGGCAAAGTTTGTGGCTAGATTCTTGGATTGTTAGTAAGTAAAGGCCGAATGTAAGCATCCAGGTGGACTTCTATAGCCGATTGTGATTCCAGAGTGGAAATGGGAGGTCATTTCCATGGATTTCATCACACGTTTTCCCAAGAAATCTAGACAACATGATTCCATCGTGGTCACTGTGGACATGTTAACAGAGGTTGTGCACTTCACTCCAGTGAAGACTACGTATTCAACTAGTGATGTCACACAGGTGTTCATCAGAGATGTGGTCAAATTGCATGGTGTTCCAAAGAATATTGTGTCAGACACGAATGCGAAGTTCACTTCCAAGCTTTGGAAGGAGTTATGTGCAAGTTTAGGAACAAAGTGGCCTTCAGTACAACTTATCATTCATTGATAAATGGAGAGACAGAGAGATTCAATAGGATGTTGGAGGACATGTTGAGCATGTACGTGATGCATCAACAAAAAATGTGGTAAGAGTATATTCCACTGATAGAGTTTGCTTACAACAATGGGCATCAGGAATGCTTGAGGATGAGTCTGTTTGAGGCATTGTATGGGTGGAGTTGCAATACTCCCATCAATTGGAACGATCCAGTGAATAGGGTGTTGATTGGACCGGACATGTTGGTAGACATGGAGCGGGAAATGAAGGTAATCAAGAAGAATCTAAAGGCATCACAAGATAGGCAGAAGAGCTATGCAGATTAGATGTGGGCTATGTATCCTTCATTGTTTTCCGGTTGAGGCAAAGTAGTTTTGGTATGATGTTTGGTATATGTTTTGGCATATGTTTTGGTGTGATGTTTAAGTATATGTATATATGTATATGGATGTAAATACAGCCATGAGATATGTTATAAAGCTCCAATAAGCGGTATGGGTTTCATGTCATTATAGTTGTCATGTTGGTTTACTTCTCAGCAGGGTGATCAATGTAAATACTGCATTTAGCTATGTGATAAATCCCCATGGGTAGTATGTTTTCTTTTCAGCGGTTTTGCTGAGGTATAGGTGTGGTTGAACACCAAGGAAAGTGTAACCCAAGGGGGAGGGTTCTATAATAGCCATGGTGAAAATTCCATGTAATAAAAGTTAATAAAGGAAAAATAATAACCACGGTTGAAGGGACACTTATTCCAAGTTGAATGTTGGGCAAGACATCCTAGTGTGGGTGTTCATTGGTTTCTGATGGCTAAGGAAATTGGCAAAGGTAATGGAAAAGGCTGTGGAAAGGAAAAATGACATTTT
Source organism: Pinus tabuliformis (assembly GCA_031772625.1). Taxonomy (NCBI): domain Eukaryota; kingdom Viridiplantae; phylum Streptophyta; class Pinopsida; order Pinales; family Pinaceae; genus Pinus; species Pinus tabuliformis. Next base: position 489,854,959 of record CM062818.1, read on the forward strand.
TGGCACATTTATTTATGAAAATAATGGAAATTAGGAGAAAAGGAAGGTGAACGGTCACAGGTTGCATGTAAGGAGGAAAATGAAGGAAAATAATTGAAAATGATGAAAATAGAGGCTTCATTGATAAAAAGGCTTTTGAGGATTAGTTGGTACCTTTTGTCAGTTCAGTTTTAGAGCTCTCTCATTATTCTCTCTCTCTCTCATTCTTGGACACTTAGAGTTTTCTTGGAACACTTTGGCATTGGATCAAGAAAGGAAAAGGAGGCAAGAGGAAGGAAGGAGCAAGCAAGGAAGAGCAGGATCAAGAAGCTACAACAATATTATTTACAGGCATCAATTTTCATGTGTGTTTTCCTTACTAGATTTGACATGCGTGGTATTGCATGTGTTTATTTGTTGTCATGGTATGGGTTTTTCCAGGTGTTACAGTGTTTTCAGCCTAACCTTGCAATTTCCGGATAGCCATGGTGTGATCAGGTTCTCATGTTTTGGTTGAGCTAGATTGCCGGATGGATTCAAAGCTAAGTGAGGTGGATCTCCGAAAGAAAGAACACATGGCCTAATGATCACTGAACCAGATTATGGATTGTGGTAAAGCCACTAGCCTAGTGACCCCTAAACATGACTTTGGGTTGTGGTAAAGCCAGGTATTGTGTGTCCTGGCAGGCCTAGGAATCCTCGACTAGTTTATGGCAGGATATAAAGTAAAGCCTAGAGGTGGTTTCCCTTGATTAGGCCTAGGAACCATTTCTGGTGAATGGAGGGATATACGATAAATCCTAGAGGGTGGAGTATCAGTTAGGGCCTAGTGATCCGGTGTGGATTGCGGTAAAGCCTAGAGACTAGGAGACAGGAAATTTTCTCACGGTGTAGGTGGAGAAATCCGGTGGCATCCATGCTTGTTTCATGGCCTAGTGATCTGGGATGGATTGCGGTAAAGCCTGGTTTCTATTGATGAGGGTGAGGTGGTTTAGCCTCGGGATAACCTAGTTGGTTATTTTGGTTTGAGTCCCACATTCATGATTGGAATATGGCACAGGGGTGATTGGCTGAAGAGAGATTTGTCTCAACCAATCTATGGTTGGGTGGAACGTGGTAGTCCCATCCCATGTTAGCTTTTGCATTCATTAATAAAAGGTTCTTTCCTAGATATCTTATGTGTAAATATATTGGTTTATATGTGGATTCTATGGTTGATGTATCCTTGATATATTTATTGTTATTATGATGGTTATAAGTATGTTTGATGACAATGATGATGTATGGCTCTCCTCATGTTTTGATTTGTAAATCAATGAAAAATGTATCTATGACCTAATAGATGATAATGCAACTAAATCTATAAGGGAACAATGATTCTTAGTGATTCTCAAATAAGTATGAGGCCCCTGTGCTCATATTTGTTGTTTAAACCTGTAGATTACATATTTGTGACATGTTTGACGAAATGCATGTCATGGCTAATACAGGTCCAGTCTAGACCTTGTTAATGTTTTTGCAAATGTATCATTGTTTTATTATGTAAATTCATTTCTGAACCCGTCATTGAGTTCTAGGCAATGACCTGGGCTCTAGGCCTGAAAAAGTGGCACAAATCCCGAAGTCATAGGCACAAGTCAGAGGAGAAAAGTCCCCATGTGCATGCATACCCATGATGTGGGAGTGTCTGGAGCCTCCTAGATGCACCCTTGTCCATATCAAGGGAGTGTCTGAGGGTTTAATGGCCTAAAAACTCAGTGGGACCCAGGGGTTGGTTACCAAAGTGGTTGGGATGGCTCCTGGGAGTTCTTTTGTTGATGTGGAAGGTCTGTATGGTGTGTTTCCGTCGATTCCACTTCCTTAAGGTGACTTAGGAGGTTAAATACTATTATAGTGGCCTCTTGTCACATATTTACCCTGGTTGGCCAGTTACTTGGGTAGATTTGGGATGAGAGTGTTACACAAGTTGTTAAAATCTTTGAAATATTCAAATATATCAATATTCTTTCACATGAAATAAACCCAAATATATTTTGTGCAATCTTAAACAAATATCAAGAAATAATATGCTCCTCCTAATGATCTATTCTACATAAGTCCACACACATTTGTATTCACAAGTTCAAGAATATCTCTTTTTATTCAATTTGTATGAGTAGGGAGCTCTTCCCTATGCATCTTCCCTAAAGCACACCCTTCACATGTCGAATATGCATTCTTTAATAATGGAAGTCCCTCTACAATTCTTTGTTTATGTAGTAGCAAAAAGTCATGATAATTAAGGTGGTCATACCTTTGATGCCAAAGAGCTTATGTTGTTATGATAGTGGATGCCAATGTATGATGACTTTTGTTGGTCATATCAAGCTTATATAATCCTCCCATTTGCACTCCTCTTTCTATTATGTTGTAGTTATCATGTGCATCCTTGACAACACGATGTGACTTAAGAAAATCCACTTTGAGATTCTGATCTGCAATAGTAGACACAAATATTTGATTCTTCTTGATTCTAGGAACACACATCACATTTTTTATTTGTCTTACATGGTCATTTGGTAATGTTACACATACATCACCATATCATTTGATTTCATGAGATCGATTATCTCCTAAAATATGTGAGTGCCATTATTATTCTCATTATAGGTATCAAACCATTCCTTTTTTCATGTCATATGAATTGAAACACCATATTCAATAAACCATACATTATCATCATCAATTTTTGTTGATAATGTAGCCTATTAAAAGAATAATTTGATATTATTGAATTTATCACTAAGGCTTCTTGAACAACAAAGTTTCTTGAATGCCTTCTATGCTTAGACTTATTAAATTTATTTTTATGGTAATCTTGAGCAAAGTGTTTAGGCTTACCATAGTAGAAGCATACATCCTTCCTTTTCATATAGATATTTTTCCTTGGTGGTGTTGTGCCTTGATGTGGTTTTGGATATGACTTGCCTCCTTTGTTCTTGTCCCATGGCTTTCCTCTGTATGGTTGCTTCCCTTTTTTCACCAATGCCAAATCTGGACTTTGAGATTTGCCATTGTTTTTCTTGCTTCTCTCTTCTTCTTGCAAGAGAATATCTATTAATTCAATAGAGGTAGGATATTTTTCCCTATCTTAAATTCCAATGATAAACATATGATTTTCCTCTAACATCCCATTCAATGTAATTGTCACTAGATCACTCCTTGAATTTTTTTCACCAATAGCACCAAGCTCATTAGAAATTTATTTGATTCTAGAAAGAAAATTACTAATAGTTTTGTTTACCTCCATCTTAATTGAGAAAAGCTTATTCTTTAAAAATAATAATCTATTAGTACTAGGAGTTTCATACAACTTTTTAAGTGTTTCACAAGTAAGCTGAGATGTAGCATAATCCCTGATATGTGGAATAATATTGTCTTTTACAGAAATTCACATTAGCACCTTGGCTTTGGTCTCTCTACACTCCCAATCTTGAACTAAAGATGGTGGTGTTGCCAGTTTGATTTCATCCCTTGTTGCGATTGACCAAGCATGGGCTCCTTCCAATATCATTTGCAACTTAAATTTCCAATTTGTATAATTTTCTCCATCTAGCTTTGTGAACTCATTTACCTAAGAATTAACAAATGGATTTTCCATTTAAAAAAAAAAAGATTTCATATATATCCCAATTCAACAATCAACAAAACTTTAAAAAAACTTTTCAACAAAATTAAACTCTCAAAAATAATAACTTGTCACTTAACCAAAATTTATAACTAGTTACAAATCATTGCCAATATCATTCAACTCTTTATACCAAAATTATTTTCATAAGTCAACTTAAAATATTAAACCGACTTCATCCAAATAATATTTATAATACTCCAAGCCAAAACTTATCATACAACTAGCAAAAGAAATATTCTGTGAACTTCCATGAATTTGTCACAATAAAAGGCGATATTTCCTTCTCCTTTCAAATTTCACCAATTTTTTTCCCCAAACCACACAAACAAAGGGGATTATTCCCAAAAAAAAATGTGGCTCGATTCACAGACGAAGGGCTCTAGAGATGACATCTCCTGAGAAATATAAATATATCTAGTTGAAAGCAATGCGACAGACTCCTCCAACCGACAGCTGCAATGGATGCAAATTTATTCTAACACACCAAAAGGACTTCAATTCCTTTACACAAACCTCACACCTTCTAACTAACTTAAACCGACTTCCATGCTCAATGAACTTCTTAGGCTCAATCCATGCACAGGCTCCATTGAACACTCTTTGCACGCACTCCCTACACAGGGTTTGATACCAACTTAAATAAAGAACCATAATGGAAAGATGATAAAACACACAAGATATTTTATTAATCGAGGATAATGCCCAAGACTGATTGCACAATACATGATTGTGTTTCCTTATAAAGGAAAATAACATGTACTCAACTGTAATCTATGAAAATGGATTCGTCCCCTAGGCCTAGCGTGTCCCGAATCTGTCGAATCAGACATGATTCGGGCATATTCTAATCCAAAAATTGTGATTCGTTGTGTCTAATCAGGACACGATTGAATCTAGATCGTGTCCTGATCAGACACGACGAATCCTGATTTTCGGATTTGAATCCAGAAAAAGGGATGTCAAACGACGTTATAAAAGCGGTTTTTGCCTTTCTATTTGCACATTCACTTGTTTAGTTTGTTGTGGGTGTTTGGGAGCAAGAACCAAAGAGTTTGGGAGAATTTTCAAGGAGATTCGAGCAACATGTAAGTGCATTTTCTCTCTTTTTTTTGCATTTTTATTACAGTAGTTTGCATGTGCATTTCTTTTACAATTGGGGAATTTTTTGTTTATTTTTTTACAACATTCATGGCTCAATCAAGGGCAGCAGGGAAGGGGAAAATGAAGGGGAAGAATGTCCCCATTGGAGATTACCCTCCTCTCCCAATTTCATCAAGATTTGCAAGTGTTCTCTCTATTGAAAGGGGGGCTGCAAAAACAACTTCAAATTTTGAGGGAAGACTTCCTCCTCAAGGTAACAAATATCCCTTGTGAAAATATGTCACAAGAGAGCAAGCGCCACCCAGCAAGGTGAAGGGAGGAGACAATATGAGTTGGAAATGCAGTTATTGCCACAATACTTTCACAAGCACATATTTCTGTGTGAATGGTCATTTGTTGGCTTTACTAGGTTGTGGAATTGGAGCTTGTACAAATGTGCCTTTACCAGAGGAAATAAATGCAAAGAGATTCCAACGTTGGTATGGAAAATGTGGTTGCAAAATAAAAATAAAAACCAAGAATGATGACCCCCTTCCATTCTTGAGGAAAAGCAACGACAAATTCCCATTTGAGAGTTCTGGTGGGGGACAAGAAGCAAAAAGAAAGGCAATTTCACTTGGTCCAATGGACAAGATTTTTCAGAAGGAGAAACGAGAAGAGCTTGATCTCACCAATGCCTTTTTTTTTCTATCAAAACTTCATATCCTTTAATGTTGCACGCTCACCTCTATTTATTGAGATGTGATGAGCTCTAACTAAAGGGGCTCCATCAGGGTATGTGCCTCCTGGGTTAGAGAATCTTAGAACCACATTGTTAACAAAGGCAAAAAAGGAGGTGGAAAAAATGCTTGAGCCTATTAAAGCATCATGGCTAACATCTAGGGTTAGCATTGTTTCTGATGGATGGACAAATCCAACACAACACCCACTCATCAACTTCATGGTGTCTTCCTTGAATGGTCTAGTTTTCTTGAAAGCAGTGGATGCACTTGGACAATACAAGGATGCACAATATATGGGTGAGTTTTTTATTAAAGCTATTGAAGATGTAGGTGTTTTCTTGTGTGCAAATCATTACCGATAATGCACTTGTTTACAAGGCAGCTGGCATGATTGTGGAAGCTAAATATCCACAATTTTTTTTGGACACTTTGCATTGTCCATTCATTGAACCTAGCACTGAAATCTATTGCTTCTGATGTGCTTTGGATTGGTAACATTATTTAGGATGCACGACATATTTGTAACTTTGTACAAAATCATACAAATGCCCTCACTATCTACAAGGACTACAATAATCTATCATTGTTGAAGATTGCGGATACACAGTTTGCCTCTTCATTCATCATGTTGAAGAGGTTGAGGGAGGTCAAGACTGCTCTTGGGGCCATGGTTATTTCAGAGTTTTGGTCTTTTTGGAGAAAGATAGCTCAAGTAACCTCTAAAAGAGTGAAGGAAATAATGTTAGATGATGCTTGGTGGGAGAGGGTAGATCTACTTATTTAGATCATGGACCCTATCATTTATTTTCTTTGATTTGCAGATACAGACCAACCCATACTAGGAGAGGTTTATGAGGGATATGATTCCATGATTGAGTTTGTGAGGAACATTATTTTATAGAGTGAGTGCCCCGAGTATGAGACATCATCAGAGGCCTTCTTCACCACTATATAGGATATTCTTGTCAGTAGATAGGACAAGAATTGCACACCTTTAAATTGTTTGGCTCACTCATTCAAGTGGGATTTTCATGATCGAGCCTCCCTTGATGAGGTGGAGAATGCCTTTGCAGATTTTTCCACTAGCACTGGTCGATTTGTAGGATATGACTTGATTAGAGATAGGGGGGCTAAGAATCCCTATTCTTGGTGGGAAAATCATGGGGCAACAAGCCCTCCTCTACAACAGTTATCCATGAGGCTCCTCTCTTAGGTGACTTCATCCTCTTGTTGTGAGAGGAATTGGAGCACATATGGGAATTTGTATAGTGTCAAGAAGAGCAGGCTTGAGCAGTCCAGGGCAGAGACAATGGTGTATGTGCACACCAACCTTCGTCTTATTTACATACAGAGGGATGAGTGGTTGAAGGGAAAGACAAAAATGTGGGATGTCTTTCTTGATGATATGGGTCTGGACAATAGTGTTGAGTTGGCATTGGCCAACTTGGATCTTAATGCTCCAGTGCTAGAACCTGTCAAATTTGATGATGATGATACTGTAGAGGGGTCATCCTCCACACCAACAGATGTAGAGATGACTTTAGATACAAGGAGGAGGATGCAGCAAAGGAGTGTAGTGGTGACCATGATGATGAGGACAATGATGTTGATTTTGATGATGACTATGAGGATTGATGACTCATGAGTCATGAGCTACCTATTGCCTTGAGGCTTGTATACTTGTAGACTTTTAGTTGTAGTTGTTTTGTATTTTCTATTTCTATTTGCCATTGGCATTGCACTACCTATGTAAACAGTAACACATTTTAATTTTGATGACTTAATGAGAAAACTACAGTATCTTTGTCTTATTATCTTGTATTTCTCTTATTGGATCATTGATTAATTGAATATGCATTATAATTTATGATTTATCATTTATGTCACAATTGTATTTGTAATTTTGTATGCATAATGTTACTTTGTAAAACTTACATCTAGATGAAGATCTATGTTTGAATCAATGAATTTGTATCATGAATGAGAATTTGTGTAAGAAATATCTATTTTTTAATATATATATATATATATATATATATATATATATATATATATATATATATATATATATATATATATATATATATATATAACGTATCTGAACATGTCATGTTCCGAGGGGTCAACGTGTCTGTATCCGACACTCGAATCCCCGTATCTATCGAATCCTGAATCTCTGTGTTAGGTGACTTAGACTGTAACTAACTCATCTACTTAACTACAAGTGACTCATACTGAACACAATGAGTTTAACATGCTCTGGGACATTCAAGACTCCAGTTCTACACAATCTGGAGAGTTCTACAAAATATAGGACATTCTCATGAGTTCTACATAATCCAGAATATTTTGTTTCTCCATTAACTCCAAGTATTGAAACGAGATCTCGGAAATTCTAGTAACAGAAGTCTCAAATTGCAGTCAATAAAGTGCATCAAAGCTTTGGTGCAGGTTGTTAACACCATAGGCGCATTGTTAGCAGCTTGGAAAGGGCAGTGAAAGCCAAAGCATTGGATAGAAAGGCGTCAATCCATGATGTAACAAATGAGAGTCGAAGAGGTGACTCTTCGACTTCACACGAGCACGCCACGTTACAAGCGACAACCAAATTTCACAACTGACAAAACTAAATAATTTTTTTTCCATCGCTTCGCTCTCTCTCGCACTAGTTGTCGAAAAGCATATTCCAAGCATATTTGCCCCAGATTGAATCCCATTCGTCAAATTAAATTAAAAAAAAAAAAAAAAATCAACGATGCCACATCCACCATGACTTAAAATACAATCACCTAATACCAATAAGCATAATATTTGAATCCTTGAAAAAAAAACCTATATTAAAAAAAAAAAATTCCAACTCTTCCCAAGCTTATTCAACATTCCAAGTAGTAGCACAAAACATTTTCTACCACATCCTTCGAAATTTGTATATGGCAAATCAAGGCAGACCCAAAATGAGAGTGTACACCACATTACCTTCGGGACGCCTCGATCCTTCTTATTTGGTATGAAACTTAAATGACTTTTATATGTTTCGAACGTCTCCAGACTGAAGAGGGTGAAGAATACTCCTATGTTAAATCTATTTGATTTTGGAAAGGGTGAATCTTTATTCCCTAACTCCATTCCAATGGGCAAGCAAGCTCCCAGGCAGAACAATAAATGTTGCTCTAAAGTCTGCAAAGGTAGTTAAATTTAGCATGTATGTAGATTAAATAGTTCGTAATCAAATATTTCAAATTTATCATTTCACTGACCATTCTAAGCACCTGCAATAAAATAATAAATACTGCGACAGAGTGCAGGGAGCACATTAAATCTAACACCTTTAGATCCAGCGATCTCTATATACTTTTCCAACCACCTTTATATACTCTGTTACAGCATTCACATCTACTTTATATACTCTGAAACGACATTCATGACTCTGGCAAGACACTTATATGCCTCGTCGTTTCCTGGATCTCGAGCGATGCGTCCACCAATCTCCCATTACCTTCGCCATGACCAATCCTCGACCTGCATATCCGACCGTTCAGTCAGATTTTCAGCGTTTTTATTTAAGAGTGATTTTTTTTTAATTTTCTCGTTTATTTTCTGATTTTATTTATTATAAGAAAAATCAAAATGTTTAGTATATTTTAGAGGTTTTTGAGAGCCATAAATCTATATGTGCAATAAAAAAAAATTAATTTCAACAACACAAAATTAAATTTATAGTAACTTCAACCACACAAAACCACAAAATTAAATTTAGTCATAAATATTTTAATCAAATTGCCACTAAAAAATAATAAAAAAATCCAAAAAATCGTACTTTAATACTACTCCTTTCCATTTATCCAGGCCAGTGCCACATCCTTGCATTCTTATGATCCCTGGAACAACTGTTTATCCAGGCCAGTGCCGCATCCTTGCATTCTTATGATCCCTGGAACAACTGACGCCTCTGTCGGGATTGCTAGAGAAGTTCCTCACTGCACCTCTGTCTCAGTGTCGTTGTCATGTTCAGTTTGTTATTTTACAAAGAAATTTAAAGATGGAGTTGTTTATGGAGGGGAGGAATTGTATGGACGGTTAAAAGTGGTAAGAATTTAAGTAAAAAATTTTGCATTAGTAGTGTCTGAATCATGTTTTTGATGGTGGAAATACATTCAACACCATCAAAAACTTTATGTGGCACCCAAAATATTGAATTTTAAAAACTTTATCTTAGATTTAAAAAAATTCTTACCAAATTTTATCAAAATATGACCGAAATTTCCATAATTTGTATGACAAAAAACAGTCTGGTTAAACTACAGCCTTACATATGCGAAGTGGATGGAAAAGTGTCAGGGTAATTGTGAAAGGATAAGTTTAATGCGAGGGTAATTGTGAAAGGATAATTCTAAGCTTTGTAACGTTGTGTTTTTTTCAAGTCATGACTGAAATCTATAAATATAATTGTTAGCATTTTTATTATATAATATCAATAATAAGATTAAAGTTTAAAGTTTGAATTTTTAATATTTTAAATTTTGGGAATTTTAATTAATTTTTAAATAATGATATGAAAAACAAAAAATTTAAAATGTTTGAAATATAAGAATGAAGGGTAGCAGAAAATCAAATTGTTATATTAGTTAAAGATTTATAATATTACTATATAATAATAAATAATTGAATATAATATTGTTATTTTTTAATTAGAATTTATTAAATTGATTAAAGATAAATGATTAAATAGAGTTAAAAAAAAATTCTATTTTAATTTAAGGTGGATGAGGATTTATTGATTTTTATTTTTTTATTTTTTAATTGACGGCCTAGATTGATTCTCAATGGAATATGCTCAGTGTATGTTTCGTCAGAATGCTTATCAATTTCTTAGGGATAAAATTGTCTTCTATCTTGATTGTGAAGGATAGAAACTCTTCAACACTTTTGTGTTTTATTCTTAAAGGTTAAGTATAATCAAAGTTAATAATAATATTTTTGTTGCAATAGTTAATAATATTTGTGTTGCAATAGTTTTTTTGTTATATATTTATCAATGGTATATACAAATGAAGCCTTTGGCTATATTAACTACATTAATATTTTTAGTGTAGTTATGCTAGTTATGGTTGTATGCTAATTTTTCTTACATATGCATAACTAATTGTTTCTAAATTTAGACTCTATTAGAGACTAGTAGAAGCTATAAATCAATTAGGAGTAATGTCTCTAAAACTCCGCCTCAATTACTATTGGTCTAAGTCTTAACTAGGCTTACAACACTTGAGGTCAATTTAATAACTTCTTTTACTTTTGTACACAAGTGCAAGTTATCCTCAACTCTATGATGTATATACTTGTTTTTCTTTTTGCTCCAAACTTTATATTCTATCTACTTTTTCTTTTATTTAGATTCAAATTTTACTTTGGTTGTTCAATATTTATTTGTTTTCTTTTACAAGTTCTTCTTATGTGTCTGCATGTATCTCAACTATTTCACCTTGATCATACCTAGGCTTTGCAAGCCACTCCTTTGGAAATACTAATTCAACCACATAATCAACTTCAACTCTCACTACTAGTTGTTTCTCACTTATTGCTACTGCTGCAAATGTGGTTTCAATTTCATCATCTACATGTGTATTTTCATAATGAACTTCACTTTCTCCATCATGCTAATACCTTGCATCTTGTATAAAATCAATTTTTTTTTTGTATTTTTCTTCAAACTTTTTTGTATTGTTCAACACACATGTACTCTCCATGTCTTGTATATCTTCTTTTGATTTGTTAGTATTTCACAATGTTTCTTGTTATAATAGTTGCTTCATCAACTATAACACTATGTAACACTATGTTGATCGGTGTTACTCCACACCCCTTCCACTACATATGTCGTCTCTAGAATATCTCAAGTTTCTTTGGACCTAACTATTGCTATAACCTTGGGAATAATGTTATCATCCAAACCTTGTTGAATCAGAAACATTGTTGCTACATCATCTTTCTTATTCATTTTGAATGGATCATTCAAGTGCTCTGTAATGGCCTCATAGAGTGTTTAATTGGGGGTTCTTCAAACCCATATAAAACAAGATTGCATAAATTATCTATATATAATTTCATTTTCATCTTACTAACCCAAAATTTATAATTTTTGTTTACAGAAATAGTAAATGGTTAAAAAAAAAAAAAAAATCCATACTCATGAAGAAAAATCCATGTTCATTAAATCTTTTAAAAATTCAATCACCTTTTGAAAAAAATTTAAAAATAATCCCTCAATTTTTCTGATCTCTCTTCCTTTTTTCTTACTTTCTAAACTTTTTTGAACTTTTTAATTTTTTTATATACTAATTTTTCCTGAAACTATAATTCAATCACTTTTCTCTACTCTTTTATCTTTTAAAACGACAAATAAATAACTACTTTTAAAATATAAAGAAAACAAATTTCTCCAACCAATATGACCAATACTCGACTTAATCTTAAATCATAACTTTGGGAATTATACGTCAATTTAATAAAATCCTTCAAATCTTTATCGAATACAATGACTTGAATTTCAAAAAATAGATGGCGTCTAACGGTGGCTCTCGGCGAAGAACATAGCCCAGGTGGAAAGACCCCTTCAGTGCATATTGGCAATTCTATGACCGTTGGCTGTGGGTTGATTCCTTCCTTCTCTCGATCCCGACAAACAGTGGTGCCTCTTTTTGCAGAAACGTCTATGGCTCGCCTCAAAATGGTAGAGATTATTTCAAACAGTTACCACACCCTCAATTAATAGCAGTTGTGTAAACAGGCCAGCAAGGGCATTTGAATTGCAGTTATGTAAACAGCACAGCAAAGGCATTTGAATTGCAGTTATGTAAACAACACGGCAAGGGGATTTTAATGGTGACAGGTTTGCAAACCCCCAATCTGATATATTTCTCAATCTCTTGTTGTTTGGAAAATTGAATGGAACTTATTAACTTCTTTGGCTCTGATACATTTGGGTTTTCTGGCTTTGATACGAATGTCAGGACAGAGTAGCAAATACTCATAATATTTTTCAGAGAGAAAATCTATATATGGCCGAAGCCCTCATGATTACAATATGGCCGAAGCCAGTCAGAATACGGCCGAAGCCAGAATACATTAATGCCGAAGCCAGGCAGAATACGGCCGAAGCCGGCAGATACGGCAAAGCCGTCACATATCGCCAAAGGGGGGACCTGCGCAGGGTTCGAAACTCGGCTGGGGGAGCGAAAGCCATCCGCCCCAGCGATCATATCATGCACGCTGGGTGCAAGCAAATACTCATAATATTACCCTACATATAAAAAAAAATCTACTGCCTTCTCACTCAAATCATTGAATTGTTTGATGATACCTAATGAAATAAAATCTCTTATAAGATTATTGATGATTATTTTATTTTTCACTTACACATGCATAGCTACACCAAAAATTAATAATTAGCTCGGAGTAATTATATGAATATGGATTCTAAGGGTATTTTTAAATATGGATTGTAGACTAAGTTTAGAACGGTATAAATTATGGTGTAGATTTGGGATTGTTTATGAAATTTTAATTACAATCTAAAATAAAAATCTTAGATATTAAATAAGAAGTAATATATATGTAAAGAGTATCTCTCCACGAAAACTAATTGTTAAAAATTCCAATGTTTTGTTTGCATTATTCTGATGAATAGAGATGTACTACAATTTCTTTGTTCAACCCATCTCTCTGCTTATTGAGAAGCTCTGACCCAAACTTAGCCAAATTTTGTCTATGCTTGAGCTCCTATTTCTTTGAGCTATTCCATGAGAAATTAAGCCCCTATTATTTAGAAGTTTTTCTAAACTGGATTGCAGCTAATCCTTGAGAAACTAGGCCCCTATTATTTAGAAGTTTTTCTAAAATAGACTGGGCAATTCCTTATGTTGATCATCTCACTGCATAACACTTGTACACTCAAGACTAGTCTACAACTTCATTATCATCGCATCATGCTTAAATCATCATTACATCATAGTTGCCTCAAAAGAGGGCAACATATCGTGTTAGGTGGGGAGGTCATTAATGAACCGTCCCAACCTCCAGAGATAACCTCCACGTACTCAAATTGAGAATTTACAATTAAATTTTTCAACAGAAAATGAAATGAATTAAATGCTATGTGACTTAACTGTGTGAATTACATATAATTTATTTAGTATATTTTTTGTTTACTATTATCTAAATCTAATTAAAATTATAAAAATTAACGGTAAAATTTACAAAATCTAATTGTGTTAATAAAATTTTTCAGCATGACTGAAATCAACCTATTAGTTAAAAAAACATTTCAATCCAAAAATAAATAAAAAATAAACAAAGCATTTCAATCCAAAAATAAATAAAAAATAAACACATTTGTTTTTATCATTATCTCTCCAAATATCACATCACAAAATCCAACTCAAGAACCGAAACTTCAACTAGTTAAAGTATTACTTCCAAAATAACCTACTGCTCTCCATTCGCTCTTATGGCTTCGATGGCCTCGCCAGTAGTGCGACCCCAGCGCCCAGTGGAACCCTTCTTCCGGTAACAACAGCGACCCCGACTGCTATTGTGAAAACAGTAAAAAGGGTCTATCCTAAAGTTTTATCCCTTTGGTTTCATCATGAATCTATGTTCTCCCACTTTATCTTTATTTTAGAACATAGGTTAGGCTAGATCATGAACAGGAAACTTTTTTCTTTTAAAATTCAATTAGGGGTCGTACAAAATTTTAAGATTACCTTTTGAGTTAGTTTTCACGTGCTTCATTTTGTACATCGCTACTGTCTTCCATTTAATACAACTATATGCTTGCTTGCTCGATCTCTCGTTTATATATATATATAAATAATAATAAACTCCAGTTTACTTTGGTTATGTATATATTGTTACTATGATCTACGCAATAGAACATTGATAAAGGAAGATTCGAACAACCATAATGTGATATAATATGTTTTATTAAAATGCATCATCTGATATAACATGTTCTATTAAAATGTATCATCACATTGATTGCCTAAATTTTTCCTGGGGTTAATGAGAAATTTTGAATGATATAATTTAGAATTAAAGATAATGGGATATTTTATTAAGAAATGAAAATTTTAATATAGATATTTTCGATAATATTTTAAATTATAATTATATTTTTTATTATTAGTATTTGTACAAGCATAATTTGAGTAATTGATTTGTAATTGATTTGTTTGTTGATCATTATTAGTTTAGCATTCATCAATATAATTTATAATGTTTAATTGTGAAAAATAATTATTTTCTTTAATATTATTAAAAATATATATTTTTCAAACATTTAATTGGACCATCTGCAAAAGATAATGTCAATATGGATAACCTCACATATTTTATGCTATAATTTTAGATATAGTTGGAATATCCATTCATTATTTTTAGATATTTGTGTAGTGATTTTTTATTCTTAAACTTTGAAGAAACTAAATAACATATTTACTATAAAAAGAAATCTACATAAAAATAAGATGTAAATAAATATGTTTACTAGGAGTTACTTCTCACTATTATTTATGTCTTCATTTGTACTTATGTGGGAGTAACTATAAATATGTAGACTTACTAGTGGTCACTACCAACCAATGCAAGTTTATTTATCTAAGCAAACAATTAATTTATCCACTTGACATCTCAATTTATTAGTTTCTCCCCAAACAAAATTATAGAATTCCATATGCATATTAACCATTATTAATTTAGTTAACATGACCAATATAAATTATAATATTTATACAAATTTTCCATATTATAGTTTTTAATTTAAATAACAAAAAGGAAACTACTCTACAAAATTTATTTATTTATCTTTTAATATTTATTTAATATAATTATTAAATTACCATATTAATTACGAATGACCAATGGTTATGATCTTAGCTATATAAATTTACCAAAAATTTATGACATCTACTGGAAACGTCCTCCTAGCTATAAAATCCATTTATAAAGTGTTTTAAAGCTGTTTAACCATTGTATGTTGACAACTGTTTTTACCTTTGCACCAGCTTTTATACTTAAATATAACTTTTGAACACTTCCTCACTAATTATGATTATGAATATGCTAACCAGCTATGACTGGTTATGAAATTAGGAGAAATGCGGCTGCTTGCGGATGGGAAACCCAGCGAGCCCGGAATACACTCGAGTACACTGGGTATTGTCCTTGCTGCATCGAGTACCCTGGTCGACGGCATCACTATATAGTAAGCTATCACTGGTTTGTGAATATGCGAACCAGCCATCACTGGTTATGATTTGCTATCCATAAAAAAAATCTCATGGGATTAATATGGCTGCGGCGCTGCGCTGGTAATACTTTACCACTGCTTTTGCTTAAATCTCGACAAAACTTATACTTCACCTCGGTGCTTCTAACCCACCTTGTTAGGCTAGACCATAACAAATCCCCTAAACGCCACTTCTAGTTTCAATCTACCATACATATTGGATTAGTTTCGAAGATGTGATCTAATGATTAAGTGGGAACGTTTAGTTTTCATAAGTTTTGTGGTTCGGGCATCCATACGGGGCAAGATTATGTATATTTAAGAGTTGTATGAGTTTCGAAATTATGATTCAATTATTAAGTGAGGAAATTTGGTATCCATAAATTTTATGGTCCAATCTTAAGCAAGACTATGTATGTTTCGTCACTGTTCCAACTCCATATACAACCCACAAAATTACCAAATTTAAAATTAGATAAACAAAAAAACTGAAAACAACGAAATTCAGGTTTAAAAAATTTGACTCAATAATCATCCATCAAATTTTAGCATAATCTTGATATTTATATTTAATAAATAAATAAATATCATGCATGTAGTTTTTGGCAAAGCATTCTATGCAGTCAATGTGGAGTGATATTTGCATTGAACGTAAGCAAAGGTCTTCCGGTATTAATGGCATGAGTTAGTTGGCAGAGTTATCGTCTCAAATGGGTAATGTATACCTTTTGGATGATTCACTTCAAAGCGACGCTCGCTATACAAAGGAAAAGTGTAAAGTGAATTTCGATATAAGGCTCCAGGCAATATGGCATATACTGTAATTAAATTTGTACTAAAATTAAATTAAATTTGTATTAAACTTATCTTGAATGCTTTAAGTTCATATTAATGGTAGATTTTAGTATCTAAATACGGAGCCCGAAACATTTGCCCCATATTTTATACAGAATTTGCAATTTACCTAAAATGCTCGTAAGCGCCTCACAAACTAAACGTCATGCATCTTCATGATTACAGGCATAAACACAGTAATCATGAAAAAGAGTAGTGTGGCAAAAGCTGGTATTAGATTGGCCAAAGTGATGTCACATGAATCAATTTTCTAGAAGCCCAAGAAGATCCACTTGCAGATCGTTGTAACACACATCAGTGTCCTGCCTTATTGATTATTATGTGGACCCTTCATTTCTTCCAAAATAAAATCAATGCATTCTCTGGACTTCTTTGTTGGGCGGCGTTTAGTTTAGCAGAAATAAAAAAGCAGAACAGCGACACAGTGCTGGACGCGTTTTCCCCGTACCATCCGCCCATTATGGTGTGTGACATAGCACGCACATAAATAGAGAGGGGCTTTCCCTTTCTCTGTTATCAGTCACCATTTATGGTCTCTGACAGATTGTATACCAAAACTCCTGAAACCGTGTCAAATTGGTTTCCAGCTGGCTTTGATCGGCGTGCGATTCGGGATTACAGATATTGATTTGGGTTTTTCGTTTTAAAGTTTATTTTGGTAAATATTTGAGATGAATTTTCTCGAAATCCATTTGACTTGATTTTGAATTTGCTATTGGTTTTCAGATTCCATGATCAACATCCCAGCCGTAACACAGGATAATATGATTTTCTAAAATTAAAATTAAAACAAAGTGTCAAATTTTAATAATGAATATATAATTTTCTAAAAATAAAGTTAAAACAAAATTATTAAAGTAAATGTATTTTATAATGGAATCTTGATTTTGACTTTGCCATTTTATTGGTTCTGTTCTCTGATTCCATAATTAAAATACCAACTTTAACCGTGGATAATTCGATTTTCTAAAAATAAAGTTGAAACAAAATTATATATATTATTTATTTATTTATTTTGAATAAATTATCTATCTAAAATATAAATTTATAAAAATACTTATTTTATTTTTTATATATATAAATAAATTATTTTTCATATAGGTAATTTTTACAATCAATCTCTTCATATAAATTTATACAAACATGATAAATATTAACTGCACATAGATTAATTAATTTATACTTTATAAATATTTTTAATAAATTATAAATCATTTTTTTTTTTTTTTCCGAAGGTGGCAAAACCTATCAAACTCAGGTGTCAAACCAACAGTGAGGACAGCCATCTCTGGCTGCTATCCGCTAATGTCGGTTTGACTCATCACTGTTATCAAGGAAAACCACGCCACCTGTAATAACCCGCTGGTGGTCCGTAAGGGAGCAGGCTTTCACTCCTGCCAGATGCCTCTGGGTCTTGGGCCGTTAACCTGTTTCCTTACGTCCGAGGAAGACGAGCTCTTAGCCAAGCAGAAGCAGTTTTACGGCATACTCCAGGCCGAATTATAAATCAATTTTTATGTATATATTTTTATATTTTTTGTTTTTAATAATTTTTTATGATTTTTTTTAATAAAATATTTTTTAAGTATAGGGGGTTTAGACAGTGCATTATATTAGATATCATTTTTGGGATTCCACTGTGTTGATTAAGTCATTCACGTATGAACATTTTCATGAGAAATAGTCGTAAGTGACTAATTTCTCATGATTTGAATAGTTCATTTAGCACTCATTGCATCAGGTGATGCTCACAGGGGTGAAGAAGTGAAATTGAAACTGGTGAAATAAATCACATAGCATCAATCATCACTTCCCCAAGACATCCCAGATCCCCTCTGGCTCAAACGCGCTTAACTGTGGAGTTTTGCCCACAATCAAGCCCACTTAGCTTGCTACCCCATTTGCAAAACCTTAGCAAGTATTGTGTCTCATGAACCATTCAAGTAGAGGTCCCTTCACTCTTTTTGAATTTAAGTATAGGGGGTTTAACCAGTGCATTATATTAGATATCATTTTTGGGATTCAACTGCGTTAAGTAAGTCATTCACATATGACCATTTCCATGAGAGGTAGTCGTAAGTGACTAATTTCTCATGATTTGAATAGTTAACTTAGCCCTCATTGCATCGGTGATGCTCACAGGGGTGAAGAAGTGGAAGTGGGATTGAAACTGGTGAAATAAATCACATAGCGTCAATCATCACTTTTGGGGCTTGCACTGGGTAACCAGGACTTCCAAGGAGGTCACCCATCCCAGATCACCTATGGCATGGTATTAGCTATTCAATTAACATTAAGAATTCAATTTTTACTAATTTTTTTATTATTTAAATTTGTTTATTTGTAAAGTGATTAGTTGAGATTTTATTATGGGGTGTTTGGTAACTTCCATTTCTATTAGTGATTAATGTTTTCTTTTTTGTTTTATTTCCTTTTTATTTAACTTTTTGTTCGTTCTTCTATTATTTCCATTTTCATGACTTTTAATTTTTTCAATTTAAGATGACTTATTATTATATTAAAAATATTTTAATAATTTTAATTATAAAATTTCATCACAAAAATAAAACAATTAATAAAATATTGTATTGTTGAAAACCATCACCAACACACATATATGTTAATCATATTTCTTAATTTTCGGCGATGGTTTTCAACAATACAATATTTTATTAATTGTTTTATTTTTGTGATGAAATTTTATTGTTTTTAAAATTTAATTAAGCTTTATTTAAGCTACGCAGTAGGTACTAGCTACTATGTATATATATATATATATATTTCTTAATTTTTGGGGATGGCATTCAACAATGCAATATTTATTCGTTGTTTTATTTTTGTGATGAATCTTTTATGTCTTTATTATTTTTTTTTGTAAATTTGTGCCAGATTTTATATTAATAATAACAAAATTTTACATAAATAAATCTTTATGTCTTTGTCTTTATTATTTTTTAGTTTAATTAAGCTATATTTAAACTAAGCCACAAGTACTAATTATTATATAGCCCTTGTTTAATATTGGGTTTATATGAATAAAAATGTAAAGGACAAATAGATTAATCTCTTTTAATATAGATTTTTTATTATTGTTTTTTTAATTTCAAATATTTTAAAAATTCAAATATAAAAAAATTAATTGTTTAAATAAAATCAAATTTAAATTAATATTTTATAAAAAATAAGGTAAAAATTAATAAATATACTATTTTCATTTATATATATAATTTTTTTTCTTAAATAGATAATTTATTAATTCATTAATAAATATATATATATATATATATATATATATATAAAACAAGACTTGAGAACATTATCTATTAATTCATTATATATATATATATATATAACAAGATTTGAGAACATTTATAGTGATTTAAAAATTTAGTTTAGATACATAATCTATATAAGTAAGTTGAAACCAGTGGATATGATTGGAATGACTATTTATAAAATTTTGAACAAAATGTTATAATATCCATAGTATTCCACTTATACATTTGCCAATGCTGACCTAATAAAAACTAAAATTTATAAAGCATCCAAATGTTACGTTAAACCATGAATAAATATTACTTAACTTTGATTTATGATCTTTTGATTAACTATTAACAAGGGGGGCCTTTGCTCCTACCACCAAAGTTCACCTTGATTTAACCTTGACCCCAAATTAACGATGTAATCAACCTTGAAATTGTTTAATATGAGAACATGAAAACATTTCTTCATAAATCTATTTAAAAATCTTACTTAACTTTATACTTGACAAAAATAATCCTAATTATAAATAGTGATTTATATTAAAAATCGTCTTTTATCATCTTTAATAATTAATATATTACATCATCTTTTATAATTAATATATTACATGTAATAAAAAATTCAATAATTTTTAATCTTTATAAAAAGTTATGCTTATTATTTATATAAAATTTTATAACTCTACTTATTAATATATTATTCTTTTCCATAGAAAGAAAAACATCACTTTTTTATTAAAGTGTTTACTGAGCTTACATCCTTTATTAACGTAGCGAAATATGGTTCAAAATATATATTATATTATATTTCAAAATATAATAATTTTTTTTATCTAAGTATTAATTTAATTAAAAAAAACCATATTATTATGATAATATTTTTTGTTATTAATATTTTTAATATTTTTTAAAATAATATTTGTAAATTTTAGAAGTGTAATAATTACCTATAGATTAACAGAAAAAATAATGGAAATTCCAGTCAAATTATGACAAAATCTGATAGAAATTTTTGAAAATCTAAGTTATAATTCTCAAACTTAAAGATTTAGGGTGTCTTAAGAGTTATTGATAATGTTAAATCCATTTTCACTAAAAACAATTCCAGTATTCTGATTTTTTATTTTTCTTTTACCAAATTCTAGCAAAAAAATCTACAAACATTATATTACAAATTACGTTATATCACATTTATACCATTAAATCTAGTTAATTTATATTATAAAATTTTAAGTAAAAAAATATTAAAATAAAATTTAATATATATATATAATATTTTAAATATATAATATTGTGTCATTAAAATATATATACTTAATTAACCGTTAACAATTAATAATTTTACCCAAATGCAAATTTATGCATTTTTGTAATTTCGACATTCGTCTAAATCTTCATGATGAACCCCACACAGAGTGTAAACCAAAAACACTAAATGTAATTTAGCAGAAGAATTCTCTTGAAAAAACTAATAAATTACGTAACATTAAATATCTGAATACAAAATATTAAAATATCTTGTACTTCAAATTTATGTATTATTAATCCATAATTGATCATTTATTAAATTTACGCATTATTAATGCTTGATTTATTATTTATTAAATAGGTAATTAATAAGCAATATATTAAAATATTAGATTTTAGACCAAAAGGTAGCAAAGCATTAAAATACTATGTGATTCCAGCTTTGTGCTCAACCACCCACCAAATATACATTTGCCGTAGTCTTTAACGCGACTTTTTGAAAGCTTTTCTGGCGATTTTTTCCGATGAAAATCCGGCAGTAATTTATTGAAATCGAAGTTTGATAACTAGTTTCTGCACAATGAAAGCGTCCCAGGGGTTTTTCAGGGTGCTGAATCCGAATATGCAGTTAAAAAACCATTTTAACTGCAACAAATCATGATTTCGTCGCAATTTCTTCCGCCGGATTCCATCACCGGAATCTCAAAAAGTCGCATTATAGACAACTCCTATACATTTCTCATGTCAGCCAACTGTGACCTCCGAGTCATATACGTTTCTCAGGTCAGAGAACTGTGACCTTCGAGTCAGAGACTAACCTATCAACAACGACTGATTAGGTAGTCTTGCACGACATATCATGGACATGAACAGTTGCTCTAGTGACTAACCCTAAAAGGCAAAGAAATTAGATCCAGGGATTGAAACAAGGTCAGCTGCCTTTCAAATTTTGATAGTGCCTTTGTTCTTCTGTCATTGTGGTTCCAAAAAATATCTGTTCTTATCGTAAACCGCTAATAAGCGAGATTTTCTTCAAAATGTTGCGTGTAATATTTTTAAGATTAGATACCTAAAAATCAGATAACTAATTAAAATCATAACGACGATTGTGTTAAATTTGGTAAACCTGAAGAGAGTTGCAGAGCCGAGATTAGACATTGTAATACCCAATAACTATTCATATTAATACAAACATCTGGAGAAAACAGTAGTATGGTATATTCAAAATGGCGTCATACAACAATACTGGTAAGCAGTGAATCTTACGGTCAGTTGATCCTGCAGCGAGCTCTTGCAAAGCCAATGCGAGAGTTCTGAAGATCATATTCTACCCACAGATTCTGCTGATGGTGATTGCCGATAATATTGGCCTCAACCGGCACCAAATCTGAATTTCCGAATGTGAAACAGTAGATTGCCCGGCCCTTTGCAACACCATTTCCAGCATATCTTCTGGGTACTTGATAGAGGAGCTGATGACCTTCTAGCGTGATCTCTGCAGAATCAAACGTCAGCGTCACGGTGCTCAGCAGCTGCGAAAATGGCGCACGGACGGGTCGCTGGTAGCAGAGATCCATAGCTCCCTGGAACACAAAATTTTCGCCCATGGGTTTCATTAGGAGCCCGCGGTTCTGCCGCGCAAACTCCCGCTTCAGCTGATTATACGCCTCCCCCACAAGAAATGTGAACTGAGTTCCGGAGTCGATCATGGTCTGACCTGCGCCCGTGTGGTCTGGCAGGAACACGGACTTGGGGATGGGGAGAAGCTTGTTTCCAACCTTGATGCTCTCTAACCTAACGCTGTAGGCCGCTCTGTTGAAATACGGTAGCGGAAGTGCTATTGTGAAGAGCTGCGTGTAGTGCAAATATTTGGCAAAAGGAGAATTTCCGAAGTAAAGGAGTCCTGGAGAATCCGGAGAATGGAAACGATCGGCGATACAGTATGAGAATTTGGGCGGAATATTGAGGGTTTGCAGTTGAGAAACGAAGGATAAAGCCCCACGGTTGAGACCCATCAAAGCCGGCGTGCCCGCCAGGGCCGAGGAGGCGCAACCGAGCACCAAGCCGGGAATTCGGAGAGCAGTTGCCCTTGTGTTCGAAGGCAGAAGGCTAACCACATCGCTGGCGAGGTTTCCCTCCACGTCCGTGCTATCAGCGTATGCGCACGTGAAATGACAGAGACGTTTGGCGTCGCAGCTGGCTGGAAGGGGAAAGTCCGCGGTTTTTTTAGTGCAGACGGGGGATTTGCAGGGTACTGCCTTGTAGGAAGAAGAGAGAGTATGATCGAATGCAGGGGTTTTCGAACAATGGAGCCAGGAGAGCTCGCTGCCTGTGTCCAACACCATGCGTTGCTTCTGGGGAGGAGTTCCCACCATGGCTTCCACCATGAGAGCAGGGCCGCTGTAGCGAAAGGTCACTCTAGCCGTGGCTGCAGCCTTGGACACTGAAAGATTCGCGTTGGCCTGGTTCTTCACTGTTTTACTGAGAGCATTTATGAGAAATGAAGGCCAAGTAACAGCAGTGGACGTAGTTGGGGAGAAAAGTGGAAATCCATGGCCCTCGCCATGGCTGGACGTTGCATTTGGATGGAGATTGAAGAAGTGACTCACATTCAATGGATCAGTGGTTTCAGGCGCCAGATGACTTAATCCATTAATGCTAGAAAGGAACAGCAATATGAGCACAGAAGGCATGAAGAGGAAAGGAGAGAAAACTGAGATCGCAGCCATGGGTGTAGAATGATGAAAGCAGGGCTCTCGAGTGATCAGAGACACAATGGATATGTGTTCTATAAATGAGTTTTTAATGAAAAGAGAGGGGCAACACCTGTGCCTCCATGTTCATGCCACACCTTTTCCATTTCCGTAGAGTTTGGTGGAAAAGTGTGATGGAAGACAAGGATGTCTGTCCGTCCATTCCCACCATGCCCTCGAAAAGAAATTATGGCCCATATATATATTACATTGCGGTTGGAATGCGCAATATCTGTCGCCATTCAATTTTATATTATCAGTGGTCCATGAAATTTTATTAGATGTGTTGCAACGAGGTAAATAGAGAAAAATAATTTTTTTAAAAGCGGTCAAGGATGTATCTTGTGGATTGTTGGTTGAGGTGTTTTGATTAGATCGTTGTAAGGTAGGTTTTGCATTTTATATGTTTAAATTTGAACCTGTGAAAAGACTCTCACCAAGGCTAGCCAACATTTATATTTATATTTATATTTTAAAAATGTTTCAATTTAAAAATTTTGATTTTTTTAATAGATGATAAGTTTAGAATTAAATAAATATAATTAGTTTATTTAAATAAATTAGTCTGTAATTTCTTCAATCTACTATGAATTAAGTTTAAATTCTCACTAGTGTTAAAAGGCTAGCCACCTTTTATAAGGGGACTCTTGTTTCACTAATTTCCACTTTCTTTTTATATATTAATAATAACATATATTGTAACTTAAAATCAAATTAAATTTATAGAAATGTAATATCTATATTTATCTTTTATAAATGTTTAATTTTAAAAGTTTGAATTAAAAAACAATTTGAAAAGTTTGAATTTTTTTGTTAATAGATAATAAATTTAGAATTAAATAAATATAAATTAGTTTGTAAATTCAATCTATTATGAATTAAGTTTAGATTATAATATTTTTGCTATTAAAAATTTGGGTGGTGGAAAGCATTATATCTTTTATATGGCTTTTGCTTATAATAATAGAGTTTTAATTTAGGATTTATTTAAAAAAGGTACATAGTACAACAACATAGTTTAGGATAACCATATATAGTCATGTCAATTAGACCCTCCCAATTACTTACGATATACTCAATTGAATTACTTCAAAAAAGAAGCTATGAGGGCTATACAAGATGAGATGTTATGTGCATTAGATTTGAAAGAAAACATATATCTCTTTCTTTAGTGTTCTCTCACTAGTAGGTGTGGATTGAAATCAAATGACTTACATGGTTGAAATCAATATGTCAAAGAGACCTAAATGAAGTTTATTTTAGGAACTGGGATAAGGAAAGAGTAGCAAAAGCTTCCAAAGCTTTGACCCTCACCATAGCACAAGAGTCTAAATTGCAAGAAATGGGAAAAAATGAAAATAATGGCATCAACCATTTCAAATGTGCATCCCAAAGTATGAATATCATAAGTGATTTTCCTCAATTCTCTTATGTTCTTTAGGGTGCTTGTTGGCTTGTATGGGACTGACCCAGGTTCAGAGGTGATTTAGCCAAGCAAATCCCAGTACTACTAGCCCTTTCAGCAACAGTCCGCGGAGCGCAGACTGAGGTCTCACCCGAAGTAATATGGGAGGGTGCTAGAACCAGGTTTCTGCACCCTGGGGATGTCTGATGGGCTTCTGGAGGCTCGCGGTCCGACCCATCACTGTGCACACTTGTTATTTCTTCACAACTCGTGCTATTGTTTCCGCACAGCCTTGCTCGGAGTGCAACCCATATCATACCCAAGTTCCTTGCTAATTAACTGATTACTTAACTTGTGTGTGTAAGATTTATGGTTATTACAGCATATTCAGCAATCATATCAGTGTGCGTGATACATAAACTAATATAAACATAAAGAAGATAATGCACAACAAATACACAGAAATAAGAATCAACTTCTCTTTATTAATCTTCAATCCCGATTACAAACTCGACACCACCCTGCGCACTCAGCTGCAGGGGTCCGCGCACTCAGCTGCGAACTCTACTAGGCCTCTGCGCACTCAGCTACAGAGCCTCTTCCTACTACTACGACCCAATACACTTAGAATCCTACTCTAAGCTTGAACCATTCCTTCACTACTCACTCTATCATCTACTATCTTTTCAACTTAGAGCCTCGCTCTATTTATACAATCCCATGGTTCGTGGACCATGGGTAGGCCAACATGACTTTACATTACATTACATTACTTTAGGGCGGACAGCCCTATGACTTAACCTCTACTTCACGCTTCGCGCCTGCAATTCGCGGAGTCTTACAAAACCTTTGACCAAAACTTGGGCTTTGAGCCCCAGAACATGCTGTGGAGGGATTCCATGCCCAATAGGCCCCCAACATAATCATCGTGACTCGTCCCGAGTCACTTTGCTGGTGCAGCGATCTTGGCACGGAGCCCCTCCAACTGTGCATGTACTGCCCAGAGGTTTGCGGCACCCTATTCTGTTGTTTGGTAGACCTGTTGTATTCTTGCTTCTGAGTCATCTATGTCTGAATCATGTCCTTTCTTTAGTATCGACTTCTGGTGCATGTGTTTATAGTCCCATGGCTTTGTCCGGCTCCTCAGGTCGCGAAGACTGCGCTTTGGCTGGTTAGTCAGATAGTCGGCCCACCCATGTAGGGCTTCAGGCGACTGCCATTTACTTTTCTGGGGAAGGGTTCTCCATTAAGTTTGACTAGCTGGAACGCTCCTCCGTCTGTGACCTCCTTTACCATGTATGGTCCCAGCTAGTGCATTCTGAATTTTTCCAGAAATTTTTCAAACTTACTATCATACAGTAGCACTAAGTCATTTACCTTGAAGGTGCGTAACTTGATATGGCGGTCGTGCCAGGCCTTTTCACGTTGCTTTTGTACCTATTGATGAAATCCATTCAGAAACTATTCTTCCTAGAGTTCTTCTGATTGCACGAGCCTTTCTTCCAGAGCTTCGCGGTCCGTCATGCCTTTAAGCGTTGTTATTCGTAGACTAGGTACGATGTATTCCATTAGCATGACTACTTCCGTACCATAGACCAACTGGAATGGTGTCTGTCCCGTCAATTTCTTGCACGTTGTCCTGTACGCCCATAACACAGCAGGTACGCGCAGGTCCCAGTCGTTCCACTACGCGTTACATACTTTGGTCAGTGCAGTCTCTAGTATTTTATTGAATGCCTCTACTGTTCCATTGGCCTGTGGGTGGTACGGTGTACTTTTCTGATGATACACCTGGAACTCTTCTGTGAGTGCGCTAATGGTTTCATTCAAGAAATGTGTTCCGCGATCGCTCATTAAGATTTTTGGACAGCCAAATCGTGTCAACACGTTTTCGAACAAAAACTTTGCAGCCATAGCGGTCGTGCAGTCCTTGACTAGCTGTGCTTCCGCCCATCATGTCAGGTATTTCGTCGCGGTGATGATGTAGCACGCACCTGTCTTTCCCTGAGGTTTGATCGGGCCCACGAAGTCAATCGCCTATTTCTCAAATGACTGCAGCGTCATTTGGGGATTTAGTGGCATCTTGTCCCTCCGTGACGGTTTTCTCATCCTTTGACATATATCGCAGGCCTTACAGTGTACTTTCAAATCCTGGTGCAGGGTCGGCCACCATAATCCTGTGCAAATAATCTTTTGTGTGGTTACACGTCCTGCATAGTGTCCTCCTGTAGTGCCCCCATGTGCTTCTGTGAGGATCTGACCTCGTACTAATTCAGGTACGTATCTTCACAATATCTCATCGTTTCCCATCTTGTAGAGGTGCCCCACAATGACAGAAAAGTTCACTGTGCACACCACCAATTCCTTCTTCTGTTGGATTGAGTACTCCTTCGGCATAGTCCCTATTGTTAGAAAATGTATTATATCTTCAAAGTGTTCGTCCGCGACGCGCACTACAAAGAGTTGTGCATCAGGTAGTCCCTCCTCCAAATTTGTTGGTTCCTTGCCCGTCTTAATTCGTGACAAGTGATCTGGTCCCGCGTTTAAGCGTCCCGACTTGACTATGACCTCAAAATCATATTCTTGAAACAGTAAAAGCCATCTACATATGTGGCCCCCCAACACAGGCTTTTTCACCAAGTATTTCAACGCGGAATGATTGGTATACATCTTGAAATGTCCTTCCAGTAAATAGTGTTGGTATTTTTGGAGTGCGTACACCATTGCCAACCCCTCCTACTCAGTGGTAGAGTAGTTCTTTTATACTTTGGACAATCTTCAACTTGCAAATGTGATCAGGTGATCTACACCCTCCGCGCCTTCCTGTGTGAGTATGGCTCCCAACACGATACACGACGCATCAACATGTACATGAAATTCCACATCCCATTTCGGGAAGACCAGGATTGGTGTGGAGGCCAGTTTCCCCTTCAGGACATCCAAACTCTTCATGCAATCATCATTCTAGCAATATGTAACATCTTTTTTTAATAGCTTTTCCATTGGTGCGGTTATTTGGGCATAACTTTTGATGAACTTCCTATAGTATCTAGTGTGTCCCAAGGTAGCATGCAGTTGTTTAACACTTCACGATGCTTCCAAATTTAGGATAACAACGATCTTCGCAGGGTCCACCATCAGTCCTTTTTTGCAGACCACATGTCCCAGTAGGTTTCCAAAGGGAACGAGGAATGTGCACTTCTTCAGGTTCAGTGCAATCTAGTGCTGGCGGAAAGTATCCAGCATCAAACGTAAGCTTGCTACATGGTGCTTAACTAATCCAAAAACAGTCCAGTCATCCAGATAGACCTCCAAAAACTTGTGGATGTATTCCTTGAATGCAGCTACCATGATGCGCGAAAATATAGCTGGTGCATTCTTTAGTCCAAACGACATCACGGTGTATTGAAAGCAGCCCCATTCTGTTGCGAAGGTCGTCTTGCTCCTATCTTCTGGCGCGATCTTGATTTGATGGTACCCTGAGAACCCATCCGTGAAAGTATGCTTCCTGACCACCAACATTCTCCAGTACTTCATCTGTAAATGGTGTTGGGAATGGATCGTGTACACAGGCGTTGTTCAGCTTCCTGAGGTCCACACATATTCTTATTTCGCCCTTCTGTTTTTTCTCCTGTACTACCATAGGACTCACCTAGTTGGATTCTTCCACTGGTTCAATAATTCTGGTTGTGAGCATTTTGTCTAATTCATCGCAGACCTTTTCTTTGTATTTCGGGTTCAAGCAGTATGGCCGCTACTTAACTGGCTTTGTGTCAGGTTTCAGGGTGATCTTCATCATCCCTAAATCGCCCATGATCCCTTTTAAGTCCGTAATTTTAGTTGGGAACAAGTCTTGGTATTCGCGGAGTAGCTCAACGACTTTATCGACCGTGGCATCATCCCAATAGTCCCCCAGCGTTGCGTACTTCAGCTTTGCCTCCATTCCAATGTTGACCTGCTTTGTCTTTAATGGCACGGTGATGTCGGGGTCTTCAAGTGATGGTTCGCAAATCTTGTGAGAGCCTTCCATTTCTGGAATGTTAATGTTCCGTGGGTCCTCATCATCCTCTTCAACATTTACGTTATAACACTCCAATGCGCCGCTTAACTGTGTCGCCCAGTCTGGCTGAAGTACTCCCATTGGTTCCTGTGGTATTTTGAAGATAGCGGCTTTTACTGCTTGTAGCGCATTGTCAACAGTATCCGACCAACAATCTTCAAATGTGAACATTAACAAGAATCCCTCGCGTAAGACATCCCATTCACCCATACCATGGCAGAGCTCTGTCTTTGTATAATAATTCATGGGCATGACGTCTAGGGTATGGTAGAATAAGTGTACCCATTCAGGCTAGGGCTTTCCCCTGTAGACCTTGGTCGATTTTGCGAGGTGCGTGCGTGGATCATGTCATTCGTCATATTTGTCTACTAGTCATATTTGTGGTTTTCCAAAATGTAGCCACATCATCCTTCTGCATCCGCGCCAATCCTCAAAATTTCATTGATGTGTATCCCACCATCGTGTGGGTTTTGCACGCAGTACCCACTTCAGCGCATCGAGCCACTGCTGTTCTGGTACTGCACTTTAGAATTTGCTCAGAAATTCATCCACTGCTGAAAATCCATCATATGTCGACAGCTCCCTTACATCTATTGTTACGCAACACAATGACCTGATCATCATGTTGCAGTTCAGTGTTGTTACTTTGTGCAACTGATTTTGCCATCGCTCTATCTCTTCGTTTGAATTCGAGGTGCAGGAGTTTTCGCGCTCCCACGAAATCCTTCCATCTGCAGTCGGATTCATCCAATCCTCTCCTTATGTTGTTATCTTGTAGATATAGTCGAGATCATCATTACTATCATTGTCGCACACCGGTTCAGTGTATCGCGCTCCTTTGGCTGGATCCAGCGGTACTACTACGTGTAGTGAATTTTTCTCAAAGATCATTTTGCACTTCTTCAGATTTATGACTCCATTCATATCGATAGCCTAGTCTATTCCTAGTAGCGCGGGATAGGGATTGTTGTCATCGACAATCTCTATCACTTCAAAATCCGCCTGCGCACTCGCACCTTCAATATCAACTGTCACCCCTTGCAATCTTCCCATGGGAAAAATCTTCTGTTGGTTTGCCATTCGTAACTGAATAGGAGACCATTGTAATGCAGGTCTACCCATGCGTTCCCATGTTTTATTTGGTAGTACATTCGCATCTGAACCCAGATCTAGGATTACCTGATCCATTTCGTACTCGCCTATTTGCGTAGTCAACCTCATCTCCCTTCCTATGCGCAATGCATGCTTTCCAAGTTTCTGGACCATGCACAGTTCTCCTAACCCCGCACACCTAGTGATAAGTTCATGTAGTCCTTTGATTACCTTGCTGTCGCGCAGCAGTTTCATGCATGTCTCCAGAAAGGTAGTGAGCATTGAAGGATCCATCCCTGGTTCTAGTTGATCCTTACTACCTGAAGTGGAGGCCTCCATGAAGCTCTTCTTAGCTTCCATGAATGTCTCCTTTGCACGTTCTAAGTCAAACTCGGGTTCCTTTATAGGAGCCTTGTGAACCCACGCGCTTTCTTCTGGCTGCTTCCCTTTATCATCTCCCGTGGTCATACTGCTCCTGAGCATCATGTTTACATTTGGGTCTTCTTTGCGCAGTTCAGACCTCATCATTTGTAAATTCTGGGTTAAAGGGGGCTGGAGTACCCCCTTTTCGTGCATCTTCGCTATCAGCAAAGGGAAATCTTCTACCTCATGATCAAACTGATTACAATACCAACATGATATCCTAGTCAGGTTCGTACAATCGCGGGCATAATGCCTTGGCCCTCCGCAATTGTAACAAATTATCTGGCTGCGACCCCTTCCTGGTCCCATTCCACCTCGACCTCGACCGCGCCCCTGAAATCTAGCTTGCACCATCCCTACATTTGGGTCAGGGGCTCGCATTTCGGTCTGCACCCTATAGGAAGAAGTCCAATCCTTCATTAGTTCATAGCTTTGGTACGTGCATTCGTCATGGCCTACTGACCTGCAGAAATTATAAAACAATTGTTGGGACGTCTGCGTATACTTCTGCAACAGATGACAATTATTTGTGGTGTGTTTTCCTCCTATATGGCATATCACGCACCATAATGCAGACGCCGCGCTCAGCCCTGCCTATGCCTCTGGTATTAACAGCATTGGCCCTCCCTGTGCCAAGTACTTCGCGAACACTGGACAGTGGTCCTTGTCATGCCCTTAGCCTTTGCATTTTATGCACCATACTTCCTCCCGTACCTCCGGCTGAGTTGTCCTATCTTGTTTCAAACTTTGCATCTCCAGACACAGATTTTGCAATTGCGCATGGATTTGTTGGACTCCCAACCCAGGGTCTTGTATAGGGGTCTCATGCAATCTCATTGCCATCTCCAATGCTTCGACCTGGGTGGAAAGTTTTTGCTGTGACAGTGTCGTCCTTAAGTGTGGCATAAGTGAGGCCACAAACCATGCGCGATGTTGTGCATCTGTTAATGTCATATTGGCTTCGCAGATCGTACTCTTTAGCCTTTGGTCCAGATCCCAGGGGGTCTCGCCCGGGAGCATCGCGATCTCCTTAAACCCGATGATTGATTGTGTCTCTTATTTTGGCCTGCTAAATTCCCTATTCAGCACGGTTTGGATCTCTGCAATTCCTGCGTTCGGGTGGTCATTAGAATGCTTGATATACCACGTTAATGCGCGATCCTGCAACACGTTCACTAGCGTAGCCTTTTTAATATTATCATCCATGATGCCCTATGCTTCCCATATTGCTCTTACCACGAACCAGAATTGGTTCGGATCTTCATTTCCTACTCCTTTAAACACCGGCAGTTTGATCGCACTCGCCATACTGAACTACGGTGGTGGCAGAGGTGGAGTGGGTGGAGATGGAGGTGAGGGGGGTGAAACGGGTGGTGGTGTGGGTGGGGGTGGTAAACGTGGAATTCTTTGTCTTATCAAACTGACCGTGCTTCTTGGAGAAACTTTCGCGAGCTCCTCCTCGCTTTCCCGCAAGGGTGAAATTAAGGGACTGTTTTCCAACTCCTCACTACTTTCGCTTCTGTAGATCTTCCCGCTTCGCATAGTCCCAAACATTAATTTATTTGTATAACCCGCTTTTCACACAATAGCATCTTAATATAAGTGTTTAAAGATTTAATATACTTACCTCGCAGTCCCTTGAGAAAACGTCACTCTACCTCACTGTAGCTGACGGTCGTGTCTATCATGAATTCAGTGATAAATCCTCCTATTATTCGGTCGAGCCAGTGGTCCACAGCTCACGCTACATTATCTTCTGATGCTTCTAGTTTGCATACTAATTCCGGAGTCCACACTATTGGTTTTTCGAGCCTACACCTTCCCTGGCTGTCTGCTAACTTTGCGATCCACTCATACAGCTCAGAAGGAAAGGATGCAAAGAAAATTTCATGGATTTCCGTGTACAAGTAGCGCTCCAACCATTGTTCCTTAGATACTCGCAGATTTCTATTTTCTTGTGCTGCGAACTCGTGAATCCTCTTGTCCAACCACTCTTCAATTTCTTTCTTCATTGGGTTCTAGTGGCACGAAATCAGACATCCTTTATGCAGATCCCGGTCTTGGCAATGGAACCATTTGTTGGCTTGTATGGGCCTGACCCAGGTTTAGAGGTGATTTAGCCAAGCAAATCCCAGTACTACTGGCCCTTTCGGTAACAATCCATGGAGCGCGGACTGAGGTCTCACCCGAAGTAGTATGGGAGGGTGCTAGAACCAGGTTTTTGCACCCTGGGATGTCTGATGGGCTTCTAGAGGTTCGCAGTCTAACCCATCGCTATGCGCACTTGCTATTCCTTCGCAACCCGTGCTATTGTTTCCGCGCAGCCCTGCTCGGGGCATGACCCATATAATACCCAAGTTCCTTGCTAATTAACTAATTACTTAACTTGTGTGTGTAAGATTTATGGTTATTACAACATATTCAACAATCATATCAGTGCGCGCGATACATAAACTAATATAAACATAAAGAAGATAATGCACAACAAATACACAGAAATAAGAATCAACTTCTCTTTATTAATCTTCAATCCCGATTACAGACTCGACACCACCCTGCGCACTCAGCTGCAGGGGTCCGCGCACTCAGTTGCGGACTCTACTAGGCCTCTGCGCACTCAGTTGCAGAGCCTCTTCCTACTACTACGACCCAATACACTTAGAATCCTACTCTAAGCTTGAACCATTCGTTCGCTACTCACTATATTATCTACTATCTTTTCAACTTAGAGCCTTGCTCTATTTATACAATCCCATGGTCCACGAACCATGGGTAGGTGGACATGAATTTACATTACATTACATTACATTACTTTAGGGTGGAAAACCCTATGAATTAACCTCTACTTCGTGCTCCACGTCCGTAGTTCACGGAGTCTTACAAAACCTTTGACCAAAACTTGGGCTTTGAGCCCCAAAACCTGTTGTGGGGGGATTCCATGCCAACAGTGCTCAAATTTTAGACTCGATTATTAACAACTAAAAAACTTGGGTTGTTTTTAAGGAGCATCCTAGGGAGCTTTACCCAAAGGAGGGGTAGGAGGAATAATCTTCCTCACTAAGAATCACATCCTCAACTTTAAAGTTGGCATTGGCTAGTCATCAATCAACAATGAGCCTCTAGCCTTTAAATTAATCTTATTACTTGATATTGAAAAAGGAATCACTCATCTTAAGTCATTGGGTATTCATTCCTTGTGATCCAATGGGTGAATGGCAATACTAAACTAAAAAACTTCATGTTATAACCCATCTATCAAGAAGTCAAGCATCTATGAATCATGGCTTTAAAATTCTATATATTCTCTTAGATGAATTTTTGAAAGACTATTTTAAAATGATAACCCTTCACTTTTTTTGGAATACTTTAGGAAGTAGAAACTATTTCATAAAATTTCAAATTGTTGAGAAGTGGTGCCTATATTTTATAGACTATGTTAGTGAAAAGATGGTGTGAAATTCACTAAACTGTAATCAGTGTAATAAATTTATGAAGTTTTTAACTCAATGTCAATATCATGATTAGCCTATCTTGCTTCATACTTAGACCTCTCTATCTTTTCATTTTTTTTGACCCAACACAAATAATGGAAATACCATGCATGGTATTATGCTCATGTAATTTTGTTAATCTTTAATAAAATTACTAGATTTTTTTTCTTTCATACATATTAAGTTATATAACGTACTTCACTTTTATTGTAAGGTTGTTGGAGAGAAATTTTTTAACCTTTTGTTATTTTTTAGTCTATACATGAAAACTTTGCAAACAAAACATAGGTTCTTCAAGGTCCTATAAAATTTGAAATTGTAATTGGAGGAAAGTAGATATTTTGTTAAATAACATAAACTTAATGGAAAAATATGAAAGATAGGTGTGAGATACTTTATTATTCACATGATGTAAATTTATAATACATTTGTGTGACTATTGGATTCATCTTTTATGATCTCTTGGACTCCCTTTGACTGTTCAACTTCCACACCATAACCCTTAGTGGATTAGGTGTCTAAGATTACTCCTTTTAATCCGAAGGGGTATATCTGAGTCCAAGAAGAGAGTTGTAATACAATAGTCACAACCAATGGTTGAATGTGGTCTCTGAAAAAAGGTATAAGGTGGGAGAACTTGAGGTCTCAATCGATGGTGGTTTAAGGACAATCACCAACACTGGAACGCTTAGTGTAGTTCCTGGAACTCTTCCAAATTTGGTAAGAAGCTGAAGTCTTCTGCTAGAGGAAGTGCTCCTTAATGCTTTGAAGAGGGAGACGTTCAACCTGGAAAAAGGGAGGTCTATAACTTTAAGGAAGGCCACCAATCAAAGGAACGCTTAGTGTGATTCCCGAAACTCTTCCAAATCTGGCAAGAAGTTGAAGTCTTCTACTAGAGGAAGTGCTCCTTATTGCTTTGGAGAGGGAGACCTTCAAGCTGGAAAAGGGATGTATGTAACCTGTGGTGGTTTAAGGAAGATCACCAACCATAGGCATGTTTAGGGGCTTCTATGTCTCTAGATACAACTTTGAATCTGGGTATCGTTGTCTCTAGATGTACGCTCAGGAGGCAGGTTTAGGTTGTGGCTCAGGCTTGCTTGATGTATCTGTGAAGCTTGTAGATGACAATTAGTTCCCCCCCTGTCAGATACAAGGTGAGAAGATGAAGAGATCTCAACTGCAAGACTTTTCAATATTCAAGAAGAAATTCTGACATATGAATGAAATATATTCTTGCCTGTTGAAACCCATTGCCAAGAAGCGATCCATCCAAGGTGAATCTTTGTTCTTGCAGGAGGTTTATTTTTGAAGATTTTGTTTGAAGAATGAGTATGCTAACCACAATGCTTGCATGGATGAAGATAAAAACAATGGTCTTTCACACGACCAACTTGGTCACTGATCCAGGTGGTTATTGGTGGCCACCCACCAATTCCACTTGCACCCCCACCATTGTTTCTTTCAGTTTTTCAGTTTCCTTAATTGTAGCACAGTTTACTATTTTTAGTAGTTTTTCAGGTCCTGAACTTCTGGAGCCGTTTTGAGGCCCTAAACGACATTTTTTGGGAAAACTAGGAGGAACATTATAGACTGATGTGTCTCATCCAAAAGTTGTATTCCTTTGATAGAACTTTCTAATGAGGTATTGTGTGCGTCAAACGGAGATTGTATGCCAAAGTTACGACCCTGGGAAGTTGATGTACCAATTTACCCAAACGGGGCCCATAGTTTGGCGCTTCATCTCCTAAGGTTAGGTTTTTGGATGTTTTGGGTTTTCCGTTGTTTCTCAACAATAATTAGACCTTCGAGCCTCATTGTAAGACAGTTTAGAGGCATGTAGCCACCACATCTCTCCTCAAAGATAAGCTACCATCACCCGAGCTAGTTTATTTCCATTTATGTTTATAAGAATATTTCAGTATTTTACATTAATGAAATGAAGTATTATTTATGTTGCATCTCTGTATTTATGGTTATCTCTATAATTTGTTGCGTTCCTGTTTAAATCTGGATCAGTGGTATCAGAGCGGTCTGCTCTTTCTCTGTTTTTCTTTGCATGTCCTTAACGAGGTCGGGATATAAGGAGTTAGGGATTAAATTGGTCAAACCTTTGCAAGACCAGCCTCGCAAATCCCGACGGCCTCCCATGGCGGATGAAAAGAAAGACGAGGGGGCAAGAGATCCTATCAAAATCTTGCTTGAAGAGGCCCTCGAGCGGCAAAGGAATGCGATGATGGACACATTTTCCCAGATCCTTCAGCCGCTGCTGAGGGGAAACACATCTACTTCCAATAGCTACTCTGGAAGCGCCACACCCTTCAAGGTACAAGTTAATTTTGACATTCCCATATTTGAGGGTTAGATAGATGCAGACGTTGTAGATAAATGGCTAAATCTACTAGAAGGGTATTTTTCTGTTCATGATTTTTCCAACCACGAAAATATTACTTTCGCTCTTGTCAAAGCTGCCCCCCACGTCAAGGACTGGTGGGAAACCTACTGCAAGCAGAAGGATGAAAGTACGGCCTCACTGTTTTTCAGTCGCACCCACTTGGAATTCATTCCAGAATGCCATTAAGGAGCAGTACTACCCTGTCAGAAGCTATGAGGATAAATACATAAAGTGGACCATGCTACGACAGGGAAGGGACCAAGACGTGCCATAGTTTACCAATATTTTTCATACCCTTCGCACAAAGTTGGGTATCAAGGATTCTGAGCTGCATTTGGTACTCAAATATTGTGGTTTCCTACACTGGTACATCCAGGACGAGATGGAGTTCTTGGACATCTCCTCGCTTGACATGGCGTACCGATATGCTGTCAAGATCGAGCAGAAGTTTAAACAGAAGAAGCGAGACTTTGGATCTGCAAATTCGAAGCAAGGGAAAGGTGCCCCCAAACTATTGAACAAAGGACAAAGCCAAGGCGGGGTGGCCCAGGACAACCTGCCAAAGCTGCAAGCAAAGAACAACACCACAAAGCCAAAGAAGGACACGGGAAAGTGGTGTGAGTTCCATAAGAGCTCCACTCACAACACAAGTGAGTGTCGGGCCAAGAAGTCACTAGTGGTCAAGCTAAAGTCTTCGGAATCAGATGCATGTTTAACTCTAAGTCAGAACCCAATAAGGGGAATGATAAAGGGAAGCAGATTATCGATGCGAAGCCCAACGCCACCGTTGCCAGCACGAAGATCCAGAAGGAGGAACCCAAAGATCCAGAGGAGGAGGAGCGCCTCTTCCACTCCTAGATGTGGGTAAAGCGATCCTCGCTACAGTTCATTGTTGATAGCTGGAGCCAAAAGAACCTCATTTCAGCAGAGGTCGTGAAGCAGTTGGGCTCACAGACCACAACACATCCACAACCGTATACCATCGGGTGGCTTCACCAAGGACGGGATCTTCACGTGAGCCAACAGTGTCACCTTCCATACAGCATCAAGCCCTTCACAGATGAGGTATTGTGTGACGTTGCTCCCCTTGATGTTTGTGATGTGTTATTAGGCCAACCATACTTGTGGAAGCGACATGTTGTGTATGAGTCAAGGCCTCGTGTTGTTATTGTTACTTTGGGAAATAAGTTGTACATGATACCAAAGGTAGCACCGCCTACCGCCATCTCTTTCATTACCGCAAAAAAATGCAGTAAGCTCATTTCCAGAACTAGGAAATTTGTTTTCTTGATGATATGCCCTCAAGGAAAGAAGAAGATGGTGGCCACGACCTCCAGGCAGGGCTCCTTCGCATGATAACTACATATGGGAAAGGTCGTGGAGGAGTATGAGGACATCTTCAACTCCCCTGTAGGGGTTCCTCTGCACTGTCAGATCAAGCACTCCATTGATCTGACCCTAGGTGTGCTAATACCCAATGGACCAATCTATTGGCACTCCGTTTTGGAGAACAATGAAACCAAGAGGCAGATTCAGGAGTTGTTGCAGAAAGGTCACATCCGGCCGAGTTCATCGCCCTGTGGGGGGCTGATCGTATTGGTACAGAAGAAGGACGGGACTTGGAGACTCTATATTGGCTATCGGGCACTGAATAAGATCATTGTTTGGAATAGGTACCCGATCCCACAGATTAATGACCTTCTAGACCAACTGAAGGGGGAAAATATTTTAGCAAGATCGATTTGAAGTCAGGATATCACCAGGTACCAATCGAACCCTCCGATGTGTGGAAGACTGCCTTCAAAGCCAAGGAAGGCCTTTTTGAATGGTTGGTTATCCCTTTCGGGTTGACGAATGCTCCTACAACCTTCATGAGGCTAATGGATGACATCTTGCGGCCATTCACCAACTCATTTGTAGTGGTATACTTCGATGACATCCTGATCTTCAGCCAAATTTGAGAAGAGCACCTCCACCAGATTCGACAGATTCTCCAAACACTATGGCAACACAAGTTATGTGCCAATTTGGAGAAATGCACTTTTGGCATCACCCAAGTTCAGTATCTGGGATACATTATTGATGAATGGGGGGTGCATGTGGATCCAGCCAAGATCCAAGTCATTTGGGATTGGCCATCTCCTATCACTCTGACAGAGCTCCACAGCTTTCTAGGTCTTGCCAAGTTCTACTGTAGGTTCATGTTGGGGTTTTCTCATATCACTTGGCCCTTGAGTCAAGTCACCAAGGGAAGAGCAAAATCAAAATTCTTTTAGTTTGAATCTCAACAAAAGGCATTCACAGAGTTGAAACATCACCTCTGCTCGGCACCAGTGCTTGCATTGCTAGACTTGCAACAACCATTTGAGATCGAGACAAATGCCTTTGATTATGCTATTGGGGTAGTCCTTACTCAACACGAGCATCTAGTGGCATATCAAGAGTGAGACACTTTCAGACACAGTCCAGAAGTATCCCACTTATGACAAAGAGATGTATTCCATTGTGCAGGCCTATTGACAATGGAAGCATTACATTTTGGGGAAGGAAATGGTTATCCACACAGACCATCGACCCCTGTAGTTCATACAGACCCAAGGGAAGTTGCAGAATGATCGCCATTAGAAGTGGTCAACATATCTGCAATAGTTCCATTTGAATATCAAGTATAAGAAGGGCAACACCAATAATATTGCATATTGCCTCAGTCGATCACTGATCATGGCATTAACCACCGTGCTCAACTCTTATGGGCATGAGACTTCTGATTGGCCACTTCTCTACAAAAGTGACCTAGAATTTGGCCACACATACCAGACACTCTTGGAGGGTCAACATGTTCTAGATTTTCACCTCCAGGATGCCCTGTTATGCCACCTGGGTCACCTTTGTGGTCCTTCAAGCGAGCATGCCAAGATGATTTGGGAAGCACACTACAGTTGGGCTACTGGGCATTTCGGGGTCAAGAAAATGGTGGCAGTACTGCAGAAGTATTTCTATCGGCCGAATCTTTGACAGGATGTTGGGAAGTACGTCAAATTCTGCACTGCCTGCTCCATTTCCAAACCGACCATCAAGAAGCAAGGCCTTTATACTCTGCTTCCTACCCCTAGTCGACCTTGGGAATCCATCTCCATGGATTACATGTCAGGCCTTCCTTATATTAAGCATGGAAACCACTGTGTTTTGTGGTCGTCGATAGGTTCTCGAAGATGGCCATTATGGCGGCCTGCAAGAAGAATATCACAACAGAAGCCACTGCTAAAGTCTTCTTTGAACGAATGTGGGTACACTTTGGGATCCCACAATCTATCATCTCAAATCGGGACAGCAGGTTCCTCAATACATTTTGGTCCAGTATTTGGTCGATGTTGGACACCAAACTCACTAAGTCCACAACCTTCCATCCCCAAACTGATGACCAGACAAAGGTTGTCAACAGGATGATCATACACATTCTGCACATGTACAACTCAAAGCATCCACACACATGGGATGAGAGCCTCCCCTATGTTCACCACAGCTATAACCAAGCTCTCCACAGCTTAACTGGCCATAACCATTTTCAGGTGGGCTTGGGATTCCAACCACTATGTCCTGTTGATGTGGCCATGCCATTTGCAGCTACTCAAGAAAATTCGGCTCATGTCTAGTTCGAAACAGATAAGGCAAACAACTTCATCGAACACATCCAACATATCCACTAGCAGGTCCACAAAATTTTGGAAAAATCAAATGCCAAGTATAAGCATCGAGATGATCAACATCGGGTGCCACACAAGTTTCAGGTGGGCGACAAAGTTTGGTTGCATTTGCAAAAGGAACGCCTTAACAGAGCCTATCGGAAACTCAGATCACTCCGATATGGTCCTTACACCATTACCAAGGTTGTGGGAGACAATTCATTTGAGCTCAGCATTCCCCCATTCCTTGGCCTACACCCAGTGTTCAATGTGGACCGCCTTCGGCCATACTTTCCACCATTACTAAACACATCTGACATTGTAGAACAACTCACACCAACAAAGTTAAATCCAGATTGCATGGAACAAGCTGCAACTGATCGGATCATGGACACACAGATCAAGCACACTCGCCAGTAGAAGATCCAACTATATCGAGTTGTCAAAGCAGGCCAACTCCTTCACCAGGGCAAGTGGCTCACTAGGGACTAAGTTCAGCACAAGTTTCCTCTATCTCATGGAGGAACTCAACGCAGTGGGGACCATTGCTTATTAAGGGGGGGGGGGAAATGATCCAGGTGGATATTGGTGGCCACTCGCCAATTCCACTTGGACCCCCACCATTATTTCTTTCATTCTTTCAGTTTCCTTAATTGTAGCACAATTTACTACTTTTAGCAGTTTTTCAGGTCGTGAACTTCCGTAGTTGTTTTGAGGCCTTAAATGATGTTTTTAGGGAAAGCTAGGAGAAACATGGGTCCATGGATTGATGTTTCTCATCCAAAAGTTTTAGTCCTCAGATAGATCTTTCTAATGAGGTATTGTGCGCGTCAAACGGAGATTGTATGCCAAAGTAATGACCCCAAGAAGTTGATGTACCAATTTACCCAAACGGGGCCCATAGTTTGGCTCTTCATCTCCTAGGGTTAGGGTTTTGGATGTTTAGGGTTTTCTATTGTTTCTCAATAATAAATAGGCCCTTGAGCCTCATTGTAAGACAATTCAGAGGCATGTATTCGCCACATCTCTCCTTAGAGATAAGCTACCATCATCCGAGCTAGTTTATTTCTATTTCTGTTTGTAAGTATATTTTAGTATTTTACATTAATGAAATGAAGTATTATTTTTGCTGAATCTCTGTATTTGTGGTTATCTCTATAATTTGTCATGTTCCTGTTTAAATCTGGATCAGTCACAATGTTGGCATTTCACATTCTGTTGTTGTGGAGGAGGAGTAGGAACTTGTAAAGATGAATTGCCTTGAAGAAACCCATCACTATGAAATTTGATGGGCTTTGAGTAATCTAGAATATGAT
Source organism: Pinus tabuliformis (assembly GCA_031772625.1). Lineage (NCBI taxonomy): Eukaryota > Viridiplantae > Streptophyta > Pinopsida > Pinales > Pinaceae > Pinus > Pinus tabuliformis. The sequence goes on from CM062818.1 coordinate 489,896,694, forward strand.
AGGACACCTCCTCATCATATCCAAGATCTATTTTGTGTTTGTTATTGACAAAATCTTCCCAAGGTCTGATGATGGACTTGGGAAGTGCAGGATGAATTTCTGTTTCTACATGCAAATCTTCCCTTTTAGTGACTTGATTAGTTTCTGGTAGTTGATGGGAGTTTGTCTCAATATAAAAGAGAGGATTGTTCTGAACCAAAATAAGTTCATAATGATGCTTACACCGTTGTAACTCATCTTGCTGTAGTTGTGATTTAAGCTGCAAAAATTCAATTTTTTCTTGTGCATTCTGCAAACAGGTCTGAATTTCTATGAGAGCAACTTTGCTGACTTTTAATGTATCATGAGTAGTAGACAATATTATAGTTTTAGGAACTCTAATACTTCATTAATTCTTTCCATTTTCATTGAACATATCATGTGAATCTCACAAACACTTCTCGAATCTCACAAACATTGCTCCCAAGAATGAATAAATTATAGTAATCAATGCCTTCACCAAAAAATGACCGCCAAGGATGAAATGTTGGAATTGTTATACTTATATACAGAGACTTCTAGTATTACCAATGTATTTGACTGCAAAGCCTACCAGGCTCCTGATCTGAATAGTAAATCAACCAAACACTACCAATAATTATACCAACACATATAAAAATAAACCAATTAGTACCAACACAAAGGATATAACTCAACACCGACCAACTCACATCAATTCACAAGAGAGATCACATCATGTTCTTTGAATTCCAGAACTTTTGTTATAGCAATTTGTCCTCCTACTTCAATTGTTGATGCTTCACGACCTAAGATAAGGAGAGCTTTGTCCTTCAATGATATTGATCTTGTATTCCCCAAACAATCTTTTGTTCTGCCTCCAAAGGGATGGCTCCAAGATAATGATAACAAGAAACTCTAGACCTCCTTCTAATGATGACATATCTCGGTCCTTAACATAAGAAGGTTCTCGGTAAATGATTGGTTACACCCATAATTGAAAATTTCCATCCTTCAATTCTTTTATAAAAGTCAACTTTATAAAAAATGGGTAGCCCCAACTCTCCAACTTGAATCCCTTCTAGAAGCATGTAAATATCACTAAATTACAATACTATGGAGTGTCACAAAATTAGGTTTGCTTGGACAATTCACCAAATTCCAACCTGCAACCCCAGTTCACGAAATTTCGTACAGAGCTTTCCCTTTGGTTTGTGTGTATGGTTGCGGAACGAAGTCACAAGGAAGACAAAGGAGTTCAGTAGAAAAATTCAAGCGAGCTCCAAAGAGATTCAACCTTCAATGTGGGAAAATTAAACTTGCTTCAGGGATCAATCTCGATCTTCAGAAATATGCATAAACTTGGCTTCCACAGTAGGTTGGTTTAATTGCCAAGGAAATTATGAATTCAACCTACCTCAAAGCATTCAACCTTTAATAAAAGAATTTCATCCTTAATGAATAAACGAACATGATCCCTAATCAGAAACGCTTGATCACCAATGGAAATGAACTCTCATCCTTGAGGAAATATAACGCTTCAATATTCTATCAATTTATTCCCAATATTGATTTGAAACTCAACAACATATATTTCAGTTTAGCAACACGATACCACCAAGATGATGCTTTATTTCAACAACTATGATTTCGTAGACTCCTTCGCAAAGGCTTCATTCACACGGTTTTAAAAATCTGTGAGTCATGCTTCTCACCTCCTCACGTAGGCATGAGAAGAGACTACACTTCAATCATGACCTCCTTGGGCTTTTGTTGTAAAATTAATTGATTTTCACATGAAGACTATGAAGAGTTCAATGACCATATATACAATAGCGTTTAGCATTCCAATGCACTATATCTGAAATGAACCGCTTGAAGGAAACAACATATGGAAAGTAAGAACTATCTCTTCGAATGAAACTATCTCCAGAAAGGCTATATCACTACAGTTGCTCCCAACTTCGTCTCAGTTCTGTTTCTATCCATAGAGCACCATTACATTCAATAAAAAGTGAGAGGACAACATCTAACAAACACATAAACTAAGTGTTATTTGCATGGTAGAATGCATAGAGTGCAGGTCTAGCAAGGGCAACATAAATGTCATCATTGACATTTTTGAAGGGTGCAGAGAGGATTTATGACTTAAAAAATGATTCAAATACCTAATTTATCTTATCGATTTTTCGTCATCCGAGCATTAGAAAAGGAAAACAATCTAGGTAAATAATTGTATGCCACTTGTTTTATATAAGAGTCTCTAGTATAGGTTAATAACATTGGAAACAAGATTTTGTTGAAGGCAAAATGGGTGTGCATAAGATATTTTCATGGAATCAAGCTGAGTACAAAGAGGGCAGGTAACAGGTGTTGAAAAATCTCAGTTTGGGGCTTGAAAGCCTTAAGAATAAACAAAGAACAAAGGAGTTATTATGACATAAATGGTAGAGAATGCAACTAGAATTTCGCTGATGGGATATTCATTAAATGTAGGAATAATAACAACACTGTCATGTATAGAGAGGTCATAAAACCAATGACTCAAATTGGAGGAGGGTAGGTATTCGCCCACTCTGATACCATGTTAAACAACATAAGATTAATGGACATATATGAAAGATAAGCATGAGATACTTTATTATTCACATGATGTACATTTATAAAACATTGGTGTGACTCTTGGATTCATCTTCCAAGGTCTCTTGGACTCCCTTTGACTGTTCAACTTCCACACCATAACCCTTAGTGGATTAGGTGTCCAACATATTTTATTATTAAATGTGGTAAATGTTGTAAATGTGATAGGATTTAAGCTATACTTGATAAATGTCTAAGTGAGTAAATTGAATTATAGTTCAAAATTTAGTGTATAACAACATTTTTCATTCTTTTGTTTTACTTTTAATGACTGGTTCTCTTTATATGAATAAAAAAGATCCCTAATTCAATAATTTTTTGTATTATAGTAATAAAGGCATTTAATTCAACTCTTGTCTCTATATCATTCTCAATCATTTCACCCTTTTCATAATGGTAAAATGTTCTATGGCCAGAATCTTACCAAGTTTCTTATCACTTCTTCCCCCATACATGTTGTCTTCTCTAAAACCAATTATTGATGTCTTATTAAGCAAGCTAATGACCCTAATTTTATTGTTTCCACCTTTTTGTTAAATCTAAGTAAAATTCTTCAAAAAATTATTCTGTATAAGCAATGTATTGTTAGATATTAGAAATCAATAACACTTTAGTCTCATTATCAATCCATCTTTCTGATTCATAGGAAAAGGTTTGTTTGCTCAGATTTGATCTACAAACCTTTGTCCATAAGGAATTTAATTCAAAATATTTTTTTTGTGAACACAATATAGGGGAGTGCTTGCAAGCCATCTCAAATCAATCTAGTAATAGCTATTCACTTCACTAACCAGGGAATATGTCACTAAATAAGATGACCTTCTAGTAGCCAAATTTCCTCCATTCACAAAATTTGAAGAAGGTATCAAATAGCTCCATTGTTTCTCAAGGTTGTGGGATTTGAGAGAGATAATTTTAGGGTCCATATTCTAATTACCATAATTAGAGATCCTCCCAACTAACTTTTGTCGAACAAATGATAGGAATTGCACACAAAAGCATGAACTATGCTTCCATCCTCATCTATCTTCTCTTGATAAGCAGAAGGAGTTTAATAATATAGGGTAGGAAATAAGGTTGAACCCATATTTCACTTCAATAATACCAAAAAAAATAGTTCAATGTCAATCCCTGTTAGATGTATGTTATGAGGTCAAATCCTATTATTTTTTTGAATCCATCATTAGTGAAAAATTAAACAGGATAGAAATTTTAAAAACGTCCCTTCACTAGAAGAAAAATAATCCATTCTCAATTTAATTCCTAACAAATGGAAAAATTATTCCCTCTAATGATTTAGAAACATATAATATAATGTGATTATTTTTCATGTTTTTTCATTATGAAAACATTTGAGAAAATGCATGTCCATCATGGTTCTCTTTCAAGTCTATTTCTTATAAATATCTATATCTATGTGTTTTGAATAGAGCATTATGCATAAAATTATTTTTTGCAAATTTTTCTTATGCAAATATATATCAAGGAGAATAACCTCCAAGGGTGTTAATGCTTTTATTTTATAGACATCAAATTCTTCCTAGTGACAGAGAGTTTTATAAGTTTAGAAGCATGTTAAGAGTATCATGCAAAGAGTTTATGTGTGATATGATTAAGAAAATTAGTTTTGGTGTGCTAAAATTCCTTTTCAGATTATATTAAATATGCTTGAGGATTTATGAGATTGTTTGCAAGTTCAAACATGGGTTTTTAAGTGTTTTTTTATGTAATTTTTATGTGCAAATTTACAGAAACAAATGATTGAACAACAACAAATGACATACATAAACATCACTATAAACAATATAACAACAGCACATGATGAAGGAGTTCACCCCTCCTAGGCTATGTCTCCTTGGTCCAACTTCCAATGGCTTGGCCCTCTCTATTATGCTCAAAAGTGTGAATACATCAATTTACAATGCTCAGAATGCTCTGAAACCTATTCCAATGGCTCCAGAATGCCCAAAAATACCTGTGTAGCCTCTTTCTGCTCATGATTTGGTTAAAACTTGAAGAAGTTATGGTCTTTCCCAATCTTCTACTAATCGAACTGCAAATTTCCCAAAATCCGGCATCATCCTACAATTTCAACCCATAAAAGCGCTAACAGAGTGAAAATTTCGCCGAAAACCGGGCGAAATTGTCGGACAGTTAAAATGCTCGCTAATGCTTAAGTTCCAAAATTTGTGGCCACGTGGGGGCCCACATGCCTAGGGCTAAGGCCAACAGCCCGCCCCCACCGGCCAAGCCCCCACTTCTCCTCCACGGTGGTCGCGTGCACGATGATGTGACTAAGGGCCAACCCCGTGGGCTGGCCCTACTCCCAAACAACGCAACAATGTAATTCAAATAAAATGCGCAAACAGAATAGTTAAGAACTACCACTGTGGTGCATTGGTAATTGGCTATGTTATGTGTTGGGAGGTCGCGGGTTTGACCTCCGCTGCCTCTGCCCAGACTATGACCAAGTTTTTGGTGGCCTCCCAAGCTGCCACGTGGCAGCTTACGTTGGGCCACGTGTCAGCCTGTGGTTGGCCAGCCCACCAACTAATCAAAATCACATAAATTGAACTAATGAAAAGAAGCCACTTGTTAGCACCCCATTCGCTGAAGGAGCCCATTGACCAAGTCAACTTCCACATACCCTGCGTAGTTAGTGCCACATCAACAGTATGGACTGCTGATTGGGTTGTCCATTTTTTGTTTAAATTCGCTTGTTTGGGAAAGTTAACATAACTTGTTTATGGATTCATACAGAGTCTGTTTCGTGCGAAAAGAGTTGCACCAAATTTAGGATGATGAGCACTACATGGTCGTCTAGCTTCCACACCAATCCAACAACTTTGAATTTTGAGCTATTTTTTTAACACTTGATCATTCCTCCCCACTATAAGCCTTTTGGACCCTAAAAGATCACTTTCAGTTGTCCAACAGGTTAGGGTACAATTCCCTCACCTTTCCAATCTTGATCTATTTGGCCTTTGAAGGATTTTTTCCCTTGAGCCCCACTCGAAGGTAATCCACATTCCCTCATTTTGAAGACCTTGTTATTTTGTCAAGAATGGTGTCTTGTTGTAGTTCATCAAGGTATTCAGGAGAAAAATCCTCAATGGAAGGAATTTGGACATTTTCTCCTTGATCTTCTATCAAAGGAGGCTCATACAACCTTAATTTCTCAATATTAACAACATCATAAATTTGCAATATGAAGGCAAATCCAACTGGAAGGCATTGTTACCAATCTTTTCCAAAATTTTGAATGGACCATATCTAATTGGTTTCAGTTTTTTACCTTCTCCTTGGAGCCTCTCTTTGCTAATGTGAAGCCAAACTTCATCACCAACTTGGAACTTGTGATCTACACGATGCTTGTCATGCCTTTCTTTGTACTTGCCTTGGCCCTTTTCAAGTTGTTCTTCAACTATTTTTGTGTACCAATTGGATTTGTTTAATGAACCTTCTTTATTTATCTATGTCACTATGACCATTGATAGCAAACTATTTTCCAAAAATGAAATCCAAAGGAGACTTAGGCAAGTATTCTAAACATGCCTCAAATGGCAATGTTTGAGTTGAAGAGTGCTTGGCTCGGTTGTAAGCATGTTGAATATAGTGCAAATTTTCATCCCACAACTTAGGATGCTTGCTGCAATACCCACGAACAAGATGCATCACTGTCATGTTCACCACCTCTGTTTGAGCATCTATTTGTGGATGAAATGTTGTACTCTTTTTCAATTTGGTGTCCATGAATCCCCACAAGCTTGACCAAAAATTCCCAACAAAGCGAGAATCTTGATCACTAACAATGGATGTGGGCAATCCAAAATGCACCCATACATTCTAAAAGAATAACTGAGCAGTTTGTTCAGCTGTAACTTGCTTTTTACATGGCATCAAAATACACATTTTGCTAAACTTATCCAAAACTACATACAAATAATCATGACCTCTTTTTGACAATGGAAGACCTTTTACAAAATCCATAGAAACACTCTCCCACAGTCATAAAGGAACCCTAAGTGGTGTGTACAATCCTCAGTTCCTATTGTTAGGCTTACTAACTGCACATAATGAACATCCTTTAATAAAACGTGACACACTTTCAAGCATACAAGGCAAATAACAATACCTTTGTAGATGTGCCACCGTCTTACTTACACCAAAATGACCAGCAATAAGAGAAGTATGTGCCTCTCCTATGATGTTGAACCTTTCTCCCTATGGAATACAAAGATTGCCAAGATGGTACAACAAGTTATCATGCAAATGTTAATCCAATTCCTCTACTTGGTTACCTTGACTCAAGCTTGCAGAAACATCCTGAAAGTCATTGTCTAATGCATATTTCTCAATATAACTTTCATGCAAAATAGAATTATGCATGAGTAAAGTAGATGCACTAATAATATGCCTAGAAAGCATATCAACAACTTTATTCTAGATACCTTTCTTATACCTTATTACCAAGTGGAATTGTTGAAGAAAACCCATCCATCGGAAGTGCCTTGATTGATGCAACTTTGATTGAGATTGCAAGTATTGCAATGGTTGATGATCAGTGTGAATGATTGTTTCCTTACCCATCAAACTTAGTGTTTCCACTTTTTCCTACTTTGCACCAATGCATATAATTCCTTGTCATATGTAGGATAGTTAATCACTACACCGTTGAAATTTTTTGAATGAAAATAGATTGGCTTACCATGTTGCATGAGGACTGCACCCAAGGCATAGTTAGTAACATCAATCTGAATCTCAAATGATTGTCTCAAGTCTGGAATTGCAAGTACTGGAGCTGAACTGATCTTTTCCTTCAATGCATCAAAGGCCTTTTGTTGTTTTCATCCCCACTGAAAAAAACCTGTTTCACACTTGTCAATGCATGCAAAGGAGATGCTATAGAAGAAAAGCTAGCGATGAATTTCCTCCAATATTGGGTTGCTCCAAAAAAACTTCTTACGTCAGTAACTGTCCTTGGCCTTGGCCAATTCAAAATGACATAAAATTTGGATGAATCTATATTCAACTCACCTCCTCCAACAATATGACCCAAGTAAACTAAAGAAGTTTTTCCAAACTCACACTTTGACATCTTTAAATACAACTGTTCTTTCTTGAAGACATCAAGTACTTTTCTCACATGCATGACATGTTCATCAAGAGATTTATTGAAAATTAAGATGTCATCTAAGTAGACTATAACAAACTCATCAAGAAATGGCCTCAACACATCATTCATCACACACATGATGGTAGCATGAGCATTACATAAACCAAAAGGCATAACTAGCCATTCAAACAAAACTTGTTTTTTTTTTTTTAATGTTGTCTTCCAAACATCTCCTTAAACAATTCTAATTTGATGGTAGCCACTCATTAAGTCCAACTTATTAAAATACTTTGGATCTTTCAATTGATCAAGTAAATCATCTATTATAGGCAGTGGGTAACGATTCTTTACTATAATCTTGTTCAATGCACAGAATTCCACACACATGCACCATGTTCCATCCTTCTTTGGCACCAAAACAATAGGTGAACCACATGGCGAAGAAGATGGCCTGATGATCCCTTTATCCAACAACTCTTGAATTTTCTTTTTAATTTCTGCACTTTCCATCACTGACATCTTGTACATGCCAATGTTGCAATTGTATCTCATGTTGGATTCCTCTCTTGGGAGGCAATCCTTTTGGTTCCTGAAACATCTCATCATATTGGTTAACTACATCAACCAATTCAGATTTCAATTTTGAATCACAACCTTTAAAATCTTCATTATCAACATCATTCTTGGGTTTGATCATTAGAAGCACAAAATTCTTGCTTGAATTCACTAGTCTTTTCATTTGCCCCGCATTAACAAGTGAAAGATTTAGTTTCTTGCTATGAGCTCTCACAATATATTCTACTCCATATTTGAACAAATGGTATTTGTTTTCATGTCTATGGAAGATAGCTTTTCTGTCATAGAGATACGAGTTGCCCAAAACTATACCACATATGTCTAATGGCACAACATCAAGCTCCACTTCATCTATGAAATTTGCAGTAATGACGAATTTCAGTTTACACTTTCTAGTTACCTACAATTTTTCATTGTCACACACCCATCCAAGTGGATATGGTTTATGATGTGGAATGGTTTCCAAGTTTAAACTTTTGACAATGTTTTCAGAGATAAGATTGGCTTGAGAGCCATTGTCGAAAAGTTTATCAACTTTTCTATGTTTTCAGATCACCCTTATGTGAAAAAGTTCTATCCTCTTCTTTTCGTTTGGAGTTTAATTGTGTGAATTTAAAGTACTAGTGCTACCAATGGATTCTTTTCCTTTCATACCCATGGTTGTAATTTTAGTTTCATCCCCCGAATCGGATCCCAAATCCAGTTGAGTATTTGCAGTTTTCTTTTGTTTTCCTTTGTTGTTCAATTTCTTTGGTTTCATTTTGGGATGAAGCTTCCAACAATGAGCTTCATCGTGGCCCAGTTTGGAACAATGCTTGCATGTTAATTTCTCTCCTTCCATCTTGATATATGCATTTTTCTTTCCCTTCCCTTTGAAACCCTTTTCTTTTCCTTTACCCTTAAATGGCTTTTTACTACCCTCTTCTGGAGTGTTTTTACCTCTTGTCTCAAGATGAGTGGCTTGCACACACACCTCATCTAGATTATTGGGATTAAACATAAGGATAATATGCCTAGGGTAACTATGTAAACCCCCTATGTACTTCAACAACATGTCTTGTGATTGCAAGTCTACACATAACATTATAGACCTTTTTTTGAATTCTTGGGTGTAATATTGCACATTTTGACCTTTAAGTTGTCTAAAGTTCTACCAATTCACGATGGCTTTCTGCATATAATCTAGAGGGTAGAATTTTCTTTTAATTGCAACAATGAAATCAGACCAAGAAATTGAGATATTACCATGTTTTTTTATCTCCTCTTGTGTCTTTGATTCCCACCATACTAATGCTGCATCCTCCATCCTCAAGGAAGCTAATTGAATCTTTATGTAATCCTCTTGAAGGTTTTGAATTATGCAATAGACCTCCAACCAACGAATCCAATTATCAAGCTTCTATGCATTCACTTCACCATTATACATAGGCAGTTCAAATTTAACATCAAGTTTTAATAAGGGCAATTTACCAGTTCCTTTTGAGGTATGTTGATGAGTATGAGTAAGGGTTGTGTTAGTGGAAGAGGGTGAAGATGCCTGTAAAGAATTATATGAAGAAGATGGTGGAGAGGGTGGAGGTTAAACTCCATTTCCATTACCTCCTCCTCCCGAAGAACCTTCTCCTTTGGGAGGTTTGGAGCTTTCACCTTGCAGTCTGGTATTCCTCTCTTCATAGAGGGCCTTCACCATCTCTGTCATATCAAAGAAAGCCTTCCGGAAGACCTTCTCATTTTCTATCATGTTTGTAGGTTCTCCTTCATGAGACATACTCACTAGATACTCAACTGCAAGTAGAGGAAGAACTGGTGGTGGAGATTGTGGCAACCTTGCCCTCCTTCCCCTTGACTGAACTTCAAGGCTTTCAACCAGCTTCCCTTCTCCACTCTTGAGTTTTAACCTTGTAAGCATGACATTCACTTGCAAACAGTTAAATCCTTCTTTCATAAATAAAACCAAGACCTCTAATACCAAACTTGATCTGATTAAGAAAATTAGTTTTGCTATCCTAAAATTCCTTTTTAAATTATATTAAATATGCTTGAGGATTTATGAGATTGTTTGTAAGTTTAAACATGGGTTTTTGAGTGTTTTTATGTGCAAATTTACATAAACAAATGACTGAACAACAACAAATGACAGACATAAACATCACCATAAATAGTATCACAACAACACATGATGAAGGAGTTCACCCCTCTTAGGCTACGTCTCCTTGGTCCAGCTTCCAATGGCTTGATCCTCTCTATTATGCTCAAAAGTGTGAATACATCAGTTTACAATGCTCAGAATGCTCTGAACCTATTCCAGTGGCTCCAGAATGCCCAAAAATGCCTGTGTAGCCTCTTTCTGCTCATGATTTGGTAAAAAAACTGAAGAAGTTATTGCCTTTCCCAATATTCTGCTAATCACACCACAAATTCCCCAAAATCCACCATCATCCTACAATTTTGCCCCATAAACGCGTTAACGAAGCGACAATTTTGTCGAAAATCGGGTGAAATTTTCGGATAGTTAAAATGCCTGCTAATGCTTAAGTTCCGAAATTTGTGGCCATGTGGGGGACCACGTGCTCGGGGCTAAGGCCAATAGCCCACCTCCTTCGGTCAGGCCCCCACTCCTCCGCGGTGGTCGCGTTCATGATGATGTGACTAAGGGTCGGCCCCATGAGCTGGTCATACCCCAAAACAATGTGACAATGTAATTCAAACAAAATGTGCAAACAATATGGTTAAGAACTACAGTCATGATGCATTGTTAATTAGCTATGTAGTGTGTTGGGAGGTCACGGGTTCAACCCCCGCTACCTCCACCCAGACTATGGCCAATTTTTTGGTGGTCTCCCGGGCTGCTCGGTGGCGACCTATGGTTGGGCCACGTGTCAGGCTATGGTTGGCCACCCCACTTACCAATCAAAACTGCATAAATTCAACCAATGAAAAGAAGCCACTTGTCAGCACCCCATTCGCCGAAGGAGGCTGTTGACCAAGTCAACATCCACCTACCCTACCCAATCAGCGCCACGTCAGCAGTATGGATTTCTGACTGGGTTGTCCATTTTTTTTAAAAATTCACCTATTTGGGAAAGTGAACAAAACTCGTTTCTAGAGACATGTGGAGTCTGTTTCGTGCGAAATAAGTTGCGCCAGATTCAGGATGACAAGCACTATGTGGTCGTACAGGTTCCACACCAATCTGATAATTTTGAATTTTGAGCTATTTTTTGACACCTTATCAATGTGTTTATCATTAGATTTTATAATATGAGGATAGTTCCAAGCTTTATTACTTAACAAGGGTATATCTTACTAAACAAGTGAGATAAACTATTTTTGAAAGAATAGGAATTTAATCACGAAAGCTATTTTTGAAGGAATAGGGTTTTTTTGAGCATTGTGTAGCCGTGAATAATCTTTTTAATATGGTTTATGTGTGAGTGAGTGCTTGAGGTTTTTCTAAATCCTTATATTATGTAATGGGAATACAATAATCCCTTGCAAAAGTAATCAACCGAGGTTTAATTTTCCAACAGAGATATTTTAGGAATTTATTTTTGGGTATTGTTGCTAGGTCTTAACGTTACAAGATAAAATTTTCATTTATGTTTCATTCTTGCCAAATGCTCCACTAAAAAATTCATCTGGCATGGGATTAGTGGAAGTCATACCTACATCATTCATTCCATATTAGTGTTGAATTGTATTATATTGGGCATACAAAATTCCACACATACATATGCACATGGGAATTCAACAAATGAACAATTGTTAATTCATTATATCTTTTGGCATTGAATCTTCCACTTGGAGAATTTTTCGTAAATATCAAGATCAATTCCTAGATTATATGGCACTCAATCACCACACTTTATTCTCTCATTGCAAATATGAACACACTTTCTAGGTTTCTTCTTCTTATTTATTAGTGTTTTTTTTCCTAAGACATTTAAAGTTTCCTCCTATGACTTTCTTCGGGGTACATCTTGATCTGCAATTGATTGCTAGTTCTGGATTTGGTGGTTCCTCCAAAATCTGCACCAACTTAATCCATTATTAACGAAGAGTTAATTAGTATTTAACCATAATTGTGGCACTAAACGCGCTTATCATTGGCCCTCGGTCACATGTTTAAGGTCGCATGGAGAGGGGGCTGACTCCCTCCTCTCCACCGTCAACTTTAAATGTGCATTTAAATATATGGTAGGAGGCTCATTTAACAATTCTGTCATTGATATTTCAATGGTAAATCCATAAAGTTTGGGAGGGGGAGGTCATAGGGTCAGACCTGCCCTCCGCCCGTCCCTACATATATTTTTCCGTATGATTTAAACATGTGCCATTTGAAATGTATGTGGATTTATAATTTGATTTAATATTTAATATTTAATATTTAATTAATATATTTAAAATATATATATATATTAATTATATTATAATATATAATTTAAAAAAATTATATTATATAACATAATAATTATATATAAAATATATATGATAATATTTAATTAAATAAAAAAAAAATCAAATTCCACCTTAGAGGCCCATTAGGAAATTTCACCTTCTCTGAGCCAAACTGGCAAATCCGGAGGTGACACTTGTCATAGTGTCACTAGCTGAAACTAGAGAATATTCTCTGCATGCTGACTAGGCATCGAGTCAACCCTAGTCAAACTTTGACTTTGACTTTTTTTTACCAAACTTTTAGAAGCTCTAACTTTTGCATATGATGTCGGTTTTTTGAACCGTTCATGGTGTTGGAATCATGGCGACGAACTATATCCGGTCATTCAAGTCTGAAGCAATTCTGAGCACTTACATTTTTTTAGCTAAAATACTGATCCTTGATCATTCCTCCCCACTAAAATCCTTTTGGACCCCAAAAGCTCTCTTGATCACTGATTATGTTGATGAGGGGACTACTCCCTCATTTTTCTAGTCTTTATCTATTGAAAATTTCCTAATTTCATCATTTGGAGCTTTTCATAAAAAGTCAAAATTTTCCTCGATTCCAACGACCCTCTATTGTTGTCTTTGACACATCATGCTACAATATTTCTGAATTTGCAAAACAACAATCTAATTCTATAGAAAACATCTTGTTCCTACCTTGGTAAATAATCAAAGGAAACTTGGAATCTTTTTGACCTTGCACTTTGTCTCTATGGCGATTTTTTGCTGCTTTTGCCTTGTACTTGAGTTGAATCTTGCCCAAGTTTCTTCGCCATTGTAATGTGCCTTTTGGAAACCAGCAATGAACATTTGTGAAACCCATGCCTTCTTTGCCAAGCTGCTTTGTCCTCCTCTTTGAACTTTGCAACTTCTTGCAATGACACCTTGTTTTCAACACCGCGCAACATCAATGTTGGCTGCTACAAATGTTTTCACATTCTTTCAAAGGAAACCTATTATCATTATGAAACAATTCATTACAAATATAAGCATCTTTATGAAAAGTATGATTCAAAACATCTCTCTGTTTGATCATCAACAATGTTAAGTTCTGACTTGCATTCACTAGCCTCTTTATTTTTCCTGCATTAACTAAAGAAATGTTCAGTTTCTTGATATGAGCTCTCACAATATACTTCACCCCGTCTTTAAGCAAATGTTATTTGTGCTCATAGCGATGAAACACTGCTTTCCTGTCATACAAATATGGACTTCCCAAGATAATTACAGAAATGTCAAGTGGAACCACGTCTAACTTGACTTCATCAACAAAGTTTGTAGTAATAGCAAATCTAAAAATGCATTTCCTTGAAACCTGTAAATTGTCATCCTTAACTATCAAACCCAAAGGATATGGTTTATGATGTGGTACGGTTTCAAGTTTATGCTCTTTAACTAAGTCTTCTGCAATCAGGTTTGCTTCTGATCCACCATCAAAGAGTGCATCAATCTGGGTATGATTTGAGATTACTCTGACAGTGAAAAACTCTTCCCTTTTGTCTTCATTTGGAGTGTTGTTGTGACTATTTGAGGAAATAGTCCTTTCAACATGTTGACATTTTAAACCCATAGCTGTAATTTTTGTCTCATCTCCTGAATCTGACCCTAAGTCTTTTTCAGCTATAGCAACAATTTTTCCCTTCTCTTTGATTTCAATCTATCTGGTTTTAATTCTGGATGAAGTTGCCAACAATGGTCTCCATCATGGCTATTCTTTGAACAATTTTTTCATGTGATTTTTTCCTTCTCTTTTTTGATACTTGCATTCTTCTTTCCCTTCCATTTTCCTCCCTTCTCCTTTCCCGTATCCTCACTTTCACCTTTCTCCTCTATGTTTTGTTTTCCCCTTGCCTCAAGATGCATGGCTTGCACACATACTTCATCTAAGTTGCTTGGGTTAAACATAAGGATAGTATGCTACAAATAGGAATGTAAACCTCCAATATATTTCAAGAGTGTGTCTTGTGAATTCAAGTTTACTCCCAACAATAAAGCCCTTTTCCTAAACTCCTGTGTATAATCTTGGACTGTTTGGCCTTTAAGCTGCCTAAAATTATGCCAACTCATAATGGATTTTTTCATATAGGCTAAAGGATAAAATTGTCTTTTAATTGCAGAAACAAATTCAACCCAAGTAATGGATATCTTACCATGGATTCTCATTTCCTCTTAAGTCTTTGCTTCCCACCAAATTAGTTCAGCTCCTTCTAGCCTCAGTGAAGCCAACTGGATCTTTATGTCGTCTTCTTGAAGGTTCTGAATTCTGCAGTATACCTCCAACTGTCGAATCCAATTGTCCAACTTTTCTACATTCACTTCTCCATTGTACATGGGAAGTTATAATTTTATGTCCAATTTCAGTAATGGAGTTTTTCCTTTTGGGGTTTTGGAATGAGTATGGGAAGTGGTGGTAATGGAAGATTATGCTGTGTGAGATGGCGAAGATGATGAGGATGGTGGAGATGGAGGTGGCTTTCCACCATTCCATTTGGAATCCTTCTTCTCATCTTTTTTGGCCTTTGAGCTTCCTTCTCCATGTGGAGGTTTAGAACTCTCTCCAACAGTTCTGGTGTTCCTCTCTTCATAGAGGACATTAACCATCTCAGTCAAAGTATAGAAAGCTTTCTTGAATTCTTCCTCTTCTGAAGAGGCACCTCCAGGCTCTGTTTCTCCAAACATAATGGCTATGGATTACTGATTGTACCTCTTCAATCACTTCAGCCTCTTGTGCAATCTGTGCCTTTTCTATCTCAACTGATGGAGATGGAACTTGAGTTGATTCAGGTGCTACCTTGAGTGGTCCTTTGGGTGAGGATGGTGCTTTCTCATCCTTCTTCCTCCTTTTCCTAATCTCAGGACTAGCTATCAGTATATTCCCTCCTCCTCTTTGCAACTTCAACCTTGTAATCGTAACAACAATTGCAAATATTAAACCCTTCAAGAAAATCAAGCAAGAAACCTTGTGCTCTGATAGCAACTTGATCTAAACTTAATGTTGTGCTAGTATCATTTCCAGATATAAAATTTTCTTTGCTTTGGTTTGCTTATCCATAAAGAGTTTATCCATGAACATGTGATTGTCAATTCATCTAACATAGTGAAATTTAGTGTTTTGCATGAACTTAAAAGCATGAATTTAAATGGCCGAACAACAACATATAAAAACACAGCAAGCACAAATAATGGAGCTCAATACACAATTTTTTGTTGAAGGAGTTCACCCCTCTCGGGCTACATCTCCTTGGTCCAGCTTCATATTGTGGGCCTTTGTATTAGCTTCAATAGCACTCAAATTTTTGTTACATGAATCCAATGATCTTGGAACCTATTCCAATGAGTTTAAAACATTCAAATCTATTAGAAATGACTATTTGTTTACTAGCTACTCGAGGAATGGTCTCCAACACCTGGTGGCCCTAGGCTTCAAAAATATTCAAGTGACCAAAAACACCTGTAGATGACCTCTTCTAACTCTTAAACTTGCTTCAATGAGTTCCTAGCATGCCAATTAGCCAAAAACGACTATTCATTTTCAAAATCTGGCTGAAAATTGCCTCAGTTATGGAAAAACCAATTTTTCCTAGAAAACCTCGGCTAAATCTAGAGAGACTCCAGTTAAGTCTGCCAAATTTGGTGGAAGTTCTGGATTGGGTGGCTCCTCCAAAATCTCTGCCAAATTAATCCGTCATTAACTGAGAGTTAATTAGCAGTTAACCATAATTATGGCTTTAAACGTGCTTAGCATTGGCCCTCGGTCACATGTTTAAGGTTGCATGGAGAGGGGGTTGGCCCTGCGGGGCTAGTTCCCTCCTCTCCGCCATCAACTTTAAATGCGCATTTAAATATATGGTTGGAGGCTCATTTAATAACTCTGTCATTGATGGTTCAATGGTAAAGCCATAAAGTTTGGGAGGGGGAGGTCACAGGGTCAAACTCGCCCTCCGCCCATCCCTACATATATTTTGCCATATGATTTAAACATGCACCATTCAAAATGTATGTGCTAAGTGGACTATTAAAAAATCATTAGAAATTAGTCAGCTACGACTACCTCTCATGGAAATGGTAATAGATGAATGATTTACTTAACGCAGTTGAATCCCAAAAAATTGATATCTAATATAATGCACTGTGAAAACCCCCAATACTTAATTCAAAAGAGTGAAGGGAACTCTACTTGAATGGTTCATGAGGCACAATACTTGATAAGGTTTTGAAAATGGGGTAGCACAATAAGTGGGCTTGATTGTGGGGAAAACTCCACAATTAAGCACACTTGAGCTAGAGGCGATCTGGGATGGGTGACCTCCTGGGAAGTCCTCGTTATAGGGTACAAGCCCCGGAAGTGATGATTGATGCTATGTGATTTATTTCTCTAGTTTCAATCCCACTTCTTCACCCCTATTAGCATCACCCAATGCAATGAGTGTTAAGTGGAATATTTAAAAATCATGAGAAATTAGTCAGTTACGACTACCTCTCATGGAAATGGTCATAGATGAATGACTTAGTTAACGCAGTTAAATCCAAAAAAAAATGATATCTAATATAATGCACTGCGAAAAGCCACAATACTTAATTCAAAAGAGTGAAGGGAACTCTACTTGAATGGTTCATGAGGCACAATACTTCCTAAGGTTTTGCAAATGGGGTAGCTGATGAGCCTATGTATTGCAACAATAATGCTGCAACTCCCAGGGCTACCAACTTTACTTATCAACCCGGGGTTTGTACAAACTTGGAGGTGACAGTGCCATATGCACAAGTAGAAGTGAAGGTCCTGCCTATTGTCACTGTTTATATGGCAAGAGACCCTAGGGGTTCCAAGCCAAACTTCTATAGAGTCAGAAGAAGCTTAATTCTTTGATGGAAGGAGAGCAAACCTTATTCTAAGAGAGAGCTACTTCTACTGCAGAAATGAATAAAACTGCATGAAATGTTAAACTTACACCATAACCTAACTAATCAATTAAACAACTATGCTAAGCAGAATTACTAAATTACCATTAACCTAATGCTAATTATCTAAGTTGCAGAAGTAAAAAACATTAAACTGGACTAAGGTGTAGCAAAGAAACTTAGGCTAAATTGGATTTCAAGCAAAGAAAGCAACTGGGGGTCGAAATTAGTGAATGGAGGATGTGAGGGAGCAACAGTGCAGAAGAACCGTTGGATCAGTCAGGTGAAAGGTAAATGAATGGTGGGGATTTGATCACAGAAGGTTATGTAGGTAGATGGGTGAATAGGGTTAACTAACAGGATGAACGGTTAAGATCTTATTGCGAAGGTTTGAGTGAATGGATGGACAAACAAGGGAACAAGGGCGATGAATGGCTAAGATTTAATCGCGCGAGTGAGGTCAAGAGATGGACGGGTGAGGCTAACAGGAGCAATGAATGGCTAAGATCTTATCGTGTGGGTGAAGGCAAGAGATGGACGACGGAGATTACATTGCAGGAAAAAGAAACGTGTGGGAATGGTGGAGCGGTTTTAGAGGGAAGTAAGCTGCATTTCGCATGCCCTCAAAGCTGTAAGCTGTTTTCTAAAATTTCACGCGATTAGCCTAACTAGGCGACACGTAGCACATAGAAACCACTTTTCTTGTGTGCTCTTGGGCGGATAATGGTCGGAAATAAATCCACGCGATATCGCGCAATAGCCATTGGATATGGCGAGGCAGATCAACGGTGGAGATCGACCAAGCTAGTTGGCGATCGGGTGAAGCAACAACTATTGGATTAGGCAAGGCAGATTGACGGTGGGGACTTTAAGTTCCTAAAGTAAATGGTGGACTCCACGCGAGGTAATGGTTGGAGAAAATAGTGAATCGGACGGTGATTGTGAAGGTTTGTTGGTGATCGGACGATGAGGAAGCGATGTAGGGGGAACGTGATTGAGGGGGTTTCAAAAGAAAATGACAGAGAAAACCAGTGCGGGTAAACAACTAACTGCATTTAAACAACGAACTCCATAGCCCATGTGAGAACTAGAGACTGTGCTTTTGGGGTTCCTGGAGGGTCTCTACCTCAAGTCATTGTCCCAGAGGGAGGAGATGAGGCCAAGACACCTGCACACAACCTAATAGTAATCTTTCCTCTAACTAACCTGTGAATTAAAAACACAACTGAAAGTAAACTACAACAAATGCAACTATCGAAATAGATGAACAGAAACAGGAAGCTATTCAAACAAATGAATAGAACCAGAAAGATGCTTAATCAAATGAATCAGAACCAGAAACTTCTTGAGCAAATGCTTTAGCAACCCATGAAACTAATGAAGCAAATGAATCAGCAAACCATGAAACTACTTAAACAAATAAACAAAATAGAACTCTATGCTAGCATAATAGTGCAGTAAAGAGGAGTTGTGGTTGTTTGGGTCGGGCCCTAACCCAAGAGCTTCATCCCTCAGAGTTTAACTTAGAACTAGCTTAAACATAACTCATCTTTATTATAGAAACCATGGATTACAGAGAAAATTCACAAGTCTTTGCAGCTCAGAAAATAAAACAGAGTTTTACAAATGAAGTTTGAATCCTAGTGAGTTCCTAAGCCTCTCTATTTATACATATGAAGTCTCCAACAACTTCCTTCCAAATTAGGGTGGTTTGGCTACCAACTCAAAATAAATTGTTTTGTGTCCTTTTCACTTGCTTGGCTATTTTTTAGTCCTCATGATGTGGTTGTTTGCACTTCGAGCTGATGGAGGAATATTCAAATGGAGGGGTAGTAGTTGAGGAGAATGAACCTCCTATAATTCCTCTACCTTGTCCCATTCAAGTCTTGACCAAGGTCTTTGCTATAGTTCTTTGCTTTTATCCTTTATACCTACATTTCTCCTTTCTTTTATCCTTTATTCCTGCATTATATGCACATTAGACCACAAAGCCAAATATCCAACTCTAACTCATTTCATAAACAAAATATAATCAAAAGTATGCAATAATTTGTGAGAATAGTTGGTTTGACTAAGCTAGGAGGTGAATTAAGGCCAATTAAGGCCCATATAATTACTCAATAATGAGGCTCATCATCACCCCCTACTGAAAGTGTTGCTCATCCTCTGAGCAACTTAGTGACTCTGGTAGCCTCTCTGACATCCCATGCTTCTGCTGTGGTCTCTTCTTCTTGTTCATAGAAGCCTTCGTTCCTTTCTGCTTCTTCCCCATGCCTCTTTTCCTCTTCTTCTTTTCTCTGATCTTCAAACTGCGTGGCAATGTGTTCCATTTTAACAGGCATGTATATTATCATCTCTTAGCAGCTCAAATATATCCTCAAAATGTGAAATTGCTTGCCCTTGGGTAGCAAGATATCTAAGTTCCAACTGAGGATCATTTGCAATTAGATTATGGGTGTTGAGTAGGGCCATGGGATTTCATTGTTCAACTCTGATGAAAAGAGGTTCATTTTGCTCTCTGGCCAATATTCTTTCATCTCTGCAGCCCTTGAATTCTCATGGTTTATCCATGATGCCAAAGCCATTAATTGCAAATCTCCTAGCTCTGCATTAGGATCCCAAATATTCATTGCTGTGAGACCCATGTCATGCAAGTAAAAATTAGCCATTTTGGCCCTATCCTCTAGTGCACTTTGATCACAAAGATCAATACATTGTTTGCAGTATTGAAATGGCATGGTGCTCCTTTTTGCTAGTGTTTTAATCTGAAATTGCAGCTATTGTTCTCAGAGGTAAAGAGCATAGGATTTAGCTGGCATCCTACACTGGATGGCCTCCAAGGAGAGGTTGGCCATACATGCTAGCTGGTTTTCCTTTTCCTGCAGTTGTCCTCTCTATTTTTCTTATCTTCTTCCTTTTGTTGTTCTTTCGCATCTCCATCAGTTTCTTCCTTTGTTTCCTCCTCTTGTTTCAACATCATCTTCCTTGTCTTCTTTCAGCATGTTCCTATGTATTAGTTTCTTCTTCACCCATCTCATCCCCATCTAGCTCTGTATCTTCTTCTTCTTCTTGTTTTTTTTCCTCCTCCTCACTGACAGAAGGACTAACATCATAGGTGAGGGTTTTGATTTCATCTTCTGCTGGTAAGTTTCTGAAGATTGACCATGTTATGGGGATCCTGAGGCTTTGGAGGGCATCCTTAATGAGGATCTTGATCAACCCATGGTGAACCAACTACTGGGAATTTCCTTCCTTTACTTTGCTGCTGGAGTCAATGAGTGATTACATCAAGAAATAGGGTATGCTGAGTCTTTGGTGAACTCGTGTTTCTCCCCAAATCTTAATTCTTCAAGCATTCTCAAGTGGTTGCCATAACAACATTGTATATATGGACTCTTGCATTTTCTTTTGACTTATTAAAGGATTTCCTTTTTGCCACCTTTTCACTTATAAACCAACTACCTCTTAACCTTTACAACTTTTGATCAAATGATGCATATGAGTGAGTGAGTAGGATACTTACCTGTGGTCTTGATGCCATGCTGCAGTTGTCAAATATCAAAGGTGCTACTGATGATCATTCTTCTTCCTCCTTTACTATTTGCTGATGGTTTATTAGCTTTTGCAGGTGTATGTGACTGAAGATCTGATGTTGTTGCTGTTGCTGTGGAGCTCTTGGATTTGATGTTGTTGCTGCTGTGGAGCTCTTGGATTTGATGTTGTTGTTGTTGTGGAGCTCTTGGATTTGATGTTGCTGCTGCTGTGGAGCTCCTGGATTACCACTTGGAAATGTTTGGTGTCTTCCTTAGAATTCTTGATCATGTTGCTGGATGGTGCTGTGAGGATGCTGTAATGAATGGACAGAGGGAGTAGGAGTGTATGTGGATGTAGGGATGATGGTAATGGTTGAGGTGATTCTATTAGAAAACACAATCTTCACCTAAATGGAAGCAATGAAGTGAAAAAACAATAGAATTGATGGAGGGATGCATTGGTAAGGAGTGGAGGAGATGAAATATATGTGAGGTAGGGTTCCCTTTGGATCTTCTCTTTGCTCCTTAGTTGTCTTTCTCACCCACCTGCACATAACAATTATGTTTTTTTTTCTCATATATATATATATATATATATATATTTAAACAAAATACCTAGGCTGCCTCACAAAGGTTTTCACTCTAGATATTTGCCCTGGGTGCCTCAAGGAAGGTTTTCACCGAGGGATCTTCTTATCCTTTTCATTTTTCTCATCCTTGGGCCACCGCATGAGGTTTTTAACTCAAATATGGGACTCAAGCACCTCATAGAGGTTTTCACCTGAATCCTTATTCTTTTTCCTTTTTTCAGTAACTAGATGGGGGAGGCGCTCAAACTTGCTCCACATCATCATTGTCTTATTAATGTTGTCAATGAACTCTTGTCTTGATAAAGGCTTCTTGTACATTTTCAATCTATGTCCATTAACTAGCAATGGAATGGCTTCTTTATCAATAGTTCTAATTTGCACTAAACAATTGTCATGGCATCTTTCCACCACAAAGGTCCAAGCCATCTTGTCCTTAGCTTGCCCTTGAAATCTTTAAAATTGGAATCATATAACAATGCCCAGTCTCCTTCTTGAAATTGCTTCTCCTTAATGTGCTTGTCATGCCATATCTTCCTCTGATGCTGAACTATCTCTATATGTAGGAGGGCTTGCATTCTAAATTCATCCAAGCCATTCAAATGTAACAACCTTTCTTTTTGTGCATCACTGAGATCTAAATCTAGTTGGGCTGCCATCCTTAATGTGTTATATTCAAATTCAATAGACATCACAACCTTTTTACCATAGACTAGCTCATAGGGTGTAAATCCAGTGGTGGTCTTCCATGTTGTATTATAGGCCCAGGTGGCCTCAACTAGTCTCTCTACCTAGTCCTTTCTACTGCTGCTCACTACCTTGGTTAAGATGTTCTCCAGTGCCCTATTGGTCACCTCCACTTGCCCATTAGCTTGTGGATGATAAGGAGTGGAGGTCCTATGCTTGATTATGTGATGGCTAAGTAGTTCTTCAATCATGCTGGAGGTAAACTGGCTGCCTTGGTCTGTGACTAGCTCTCTAGGGTACCCAAATTTGTAGAATATATTCTCCCTTAGGAACTCAACCACCTTCTCTTCTGTTGTTGCCTTAATTTCCTTGGTTTCATCCCACTTAGTCAAATAATAAGTGCACACATTGATGTGCTATTTTTTCTTTGAAGGGGGGTTAATAGGCCCAATGAATTCCATGCCCCACTTGTCAAATGGCTCGAAAGTCACTTGAGGTTGTAGGGGAATTTCATCTCTTGGAGTAGGCTTTCCCATCCTCTGGCATCGATCACACTGACTAATGTACTTCTTCACATCCTGATGAAGAGTAGGCCAATAATAGCCCACTTGCAACACTTTGAATGCTGTCCTCTTTGCTGCAAAATGACCTCCACAATTCCCACCATGATAGGTCAGAAGAATGTCAAAGACTTCCTCTTCTCTTACACACCTTCTTAAGATTCGATCTAGGCCAAGTTTGAATAGATTGCCCCCAATCCAGGTGAAGGGGGCGCTCTTTCTGACTATATTTCTCTTTTCTTTGGAGGGCAAGTTTGGTGGGAACTGTGATGATACCAGATAGTTTGCTATATCAGCAAACCATGGGGAGAGAACTGAAATAGCAAAAAAATGCTCATCTGGTAACTAGTCATCCACCATTCCTTCTTCACCTGCAGGCAGATTCATTCTAGATAGAAAGTCAGCAACAACATTTTCCTTACCAAGCTTATCAACAATAGTTAGATCAAACTGTTGTAATAGAAGCAACCATCTTATAATTCTAGCATTTACATCTGGTTTGTTCATTAAATACTTGATTGCAGCATGATCAATATGTACAAATGTTTGATAGCCTATAATGTAATGCCTAAATTTGTTCAATGAATGCACAACAACCAGGAGTTCTTTTTCAGTCACAGTATAGTTTAGCTCAGCCTTTGACAGATTCTTACTAATGAAATAGATGACATAAGGCAATTTCTCTTCTTCCAAACCTAAGGTTACTCCTATGGATTTGTGTGAGGCATCAGCATGAATAGGAAAGGGGAGGGCTCAGTTTGGGCCTTTAAGGATTGGTGCAGTAGTTAACATGCCCTTTAGAATGTCTAAGGCCTCTTGACAACTCTTTGACCATATAAACTCAAAATCTTTGGCCAACAACCCAAACAAAGGAGAGGCCAACTTTCTAAAGTCGTTTATGAATCTCCGATAGTATCCAACTAACCCTAAGAAATTCCTTACATCTCTCTGCTTTTGTGGAGGTGGGACCCTTTGGATGATTTCTATTTTGTTTGGGTCCACCTGCAGTCCTTGCTGAGATATTGAATGACCTAATACATTCCCTTCAGTCATTAAGAATTCACATTTTTCTGGACTGAGAGATAGGTTCATTTCAATGCATGTGTAATACTTTTCCTAGGCTAGTCAGGACTTCTTGGAAATCACAACCATAAGGTGTAAAGTCATCCATATAGATTTCCACATCATCATGTACTAATTCAATAAAAATACTCAAGACTGCTCTCTGGAAAGTGGCAGGAGCATTGCATAGGCCAAAAGGAAGGACCCTATAGGCAAAAGTACCCCAAGGATAGGTGAATGTGGTCTTATCCTGGTCTTCTAGGCAGATTCGGATTTGGTTATACCCACTAAATCCATCTAGGAAAGAAAATAATTTCTTCCATGCAAGCCCATCTAGCACTTGGTCAATGAAGGGCAGGGGAAAATGATCCATATTTGTTGCTTTTTTCAACTCTCTATAATCCACACAAATCCTCCACTTACCATTTTTCTTGGGAACTAACACTAAAGGAGAGACCCACTGACTCTCTAAGATAGGGTAAATGAATCCTGCATCAAGAAATTTTTGCAGTTCTTCTGAGACTATCTATTTAAGAGCTGGATTCATCCTTTGTTGTGGTTGCTTGATTGGCTTGCAACCTTCTTGGATGTAGATGTGGTGAGTACACACTGAGGGGTGTACTCCCTTCATTTCCTTATAGCTCCAAACGAAGGCTTCTAGGTTCACTCTCAGCATGTTTCATAGCTTTTCCTCTTCCAAAGCAAAAAGGGATGGATTAATTTGAAAAGTTTTCTCTGGGCCAAATTCTATAGTTTTGACACGGAGTGGGTTGGAATTGGCCAGGCATAAGTCAATTAGATGTTTGTTCTGGGTTTCCCTTACTTCTTCTTCTAATGGCAGGGAACTAGGAGTTAGATTTTGGAGTAGGTGTTCAATTAAATCATCCTCATCTTGTTTTCCTCCTCCTATGATTGCTTCCAAAGTATAAAGTTGGGCAGAATAACCGCTATCTTCTTCCTCCTCCTCCAACCATAAAGGTAAATCATGTTCTAGAGAAGGTTGAGCAGGAGGGTATAGGACTAATTGTTTGGAAAAATGCCCATTATTAATGGTAATATTCCTAGCTTTGTAGCTAATGTAATCATCAGTTGTGGCTAACCATGGCCTCCCAAGGATGAGAGGGTAACCAGTAAGCTTAGCCTTAGGCTGGAGAACTAGGAAATCTACAGGGTGTTCCTAGGAATCAATGGAGACCATCACATTCTCTAGAATTCCCTTAGGGGTGACTGTGGAATGGTCTACAAGTTACAACAATATTATGGTCTTTCTCAATAACCCTTGGAGGTTGAGTTTGAGCATGGTGTCCTTAGTCGTCACATTAATGGCAGCCCCAAGATCAATTAGAGTGTGTGGGACAATGGTGCCATTGATGTGCACATCTACTACAGGGCTTCCAGGGTCCAAATATTTTGGACATATCACCTGCCCCAGCATTAAGTTAGACAACTTCCCAATGACATTAATGGTAGGGGCATCCCTTTTCCTTCTTCCTGGATGCTTGAAGCAGTTCCCCTTAATCAGCTTGTTGTAAATGGGAACATCTTTGATGGCTTGGAGAAGGGGGATTTTTACACATAGATTTTTCAATTCTCCTAGAAGTTCAGTTTCTTCTGGGGTAGGCTGGAGTGGTTGGGCTAATCTTTGAGGAAAGGGTGGATTTACTTTAAGATTGCTTTCCTCTCTTTCTTCCTCAACCTCCCTATGTGGAGAGGGTGGTTGGTTATCACGAAGAATTCTCCCTGATATTAGGTTGATCTCCTAGATTTCTACAACATAAGCTGGGTATGATGTCTCTCCACTGCATGCTTGTTGAGTCTTCCTATTGTTTTGGTTCAGATTTGGTTGGGCAGGCATCTGGGGTTGCTTGGGTGGAGTAGAGTGCATGAGTTGTGGTTGTGCATTTGGTGGAGGAAATAGGGCTGGAATATTATTGAATTGGGGCCTCCACCCCTGGGGTGGGGCATGCTCGCTGGCTGGCTGGGATTGATACTGAGATGCATAGGACCAAGGAGGGGGTTTATACTAAGAAGGATGAGCAGGGGGTCCCCAAGAAGGTATAGTTGTTGCTTGGTTGGGGTTGTAGTATGGATGGGATGGCCCTTGAATACCCTGCTAGTATGGTCTAGGCATAGGAGGTCTCCTTTGGTTGATGTAGCAAAGTTGCTCAGTGACACCTTCAGCTCCTTGATATACAACTTTGAGTCTAGGTAAAAAAGGGCACTTGTCTGTGGAGTGGTTTTCTTCACATAATGAGAAAATCTGAATACAACTTAATGGACATTCATTCCTAGGGTGCCTCCTAGTGCAGCTAGGACAAAAAATGGCCAAGGCTTTCTTTGCTTCCTCTTGCTTCCTTTTGATGTTCATGGTGTCCATTTGCAAGGAAATGGTTTGCATCATGTCACTTTTGAAATCTTCCAGCATATTTCCAATTTCACCTTTAATGGATAATTTAGAGGATGATGTACTGGCCATAGGTTGACTACCCCTAATTTTTTCCTGGCTAACCTAGAATGGTTTCTAAAGATAGTCTTAATGTCCTTATAGGATGATTGGTGGACATATCCTCCTGCTATCATATGTAAGGTATCCAGAAGATCTTCCCTTACTCCTATAAGCAAGACCAGCTTTAGTGACTCAGGGTCAAGTGTGCACCTGACCCTTTTGTAACTAAGCTGGAATCTTTCCTCATAGTCTTCTAGGGATTCATCCTGACCTATGGTCATCCTGAAAATGTCTTCTTTAGTATCCTTTGACCTACAATAGTCTCTATATTTTTCGTTAAAAGTTTGTTGCATCTGAGCCCAAGTTGTGATTCTATCTCTAGGTAAACCCATGAACCAACACAATGCTACATCCTTGAGGGTAGATGGGAATAGTTTTAACTTTTTCTCATCATCTATATAGTCATAGGTTTGGCATATGACAAAAAATCCAAATAGGAAAGTGTCAGGGTCCTCTGTGGTCAGGCCATGGAAATGAGGTAGAGCAGAGCGGCTTATATTCTTCACCTTAGTGTCCCCATTGGTTTCCTTGATGGGGAAGGTACTCTCAATTCTCTCTCTATCTTCCCTGTCATTTTGGTTTCTAGCCATTGGTTCAGTAGGAATGGTTTCTTCCTCTTCTTCTTCTTCTGTAGGTTCCTAAAATAGGTAAGGTTGCTCACCTAAAGGGTCTTCCAATTCACCGTCATTGAAGAAGAGAGAAGGTTGCCTGTTGGATGCAGTGGGGGTATTTGACAAGAATTTTCCTGAATTGTCCCTAATCCTACGAGGCATGAAAGGAAATGTTTTTGGGTTGGTTTTTGTAATATTTTGTTAAAGCTAGAAAGTACTTGCAGAATGGAAAGGAAAGCAGATAATGACAACTGAAAGAAAGAAAGAAACTAGATTACTTTTGCAGAAATAAACTAATGGAAGAAAGTTGAAGACTAGAAGTAGAAGAAAAGAAAGTTTGGAGACTAGAAATAGAAGAAAGTAGTAATTACTTCTACTTAGACACCTCCCCAGCAATGGCGCCAAAAAGTGATGAGCCTAGGTATTGCAACAATAATGCTGCAACTCCTAGGGCTACCAACTTTACTTATCAACCCGGGGTTCGTACAAACTTGGAGGTGACAGTGCTATATGCACAAGTAGAAGTGAAGGTCCTACCTGTTGTCACTGTTTATTTGGAAAGAGACCCTAGGGGTTCCAAGCCAGACTTCTATAGAGTCAGAAGAAGCTTAATTCTTTTATGGAAGGAGAGCAAACCTTATTCTAAGAGAGAGCTACTTCTATTGCATAAATGAAGAAAACAACATGAAATGATAAACTTACACCATAACCTAACTAATCAATTAAACAGCCATGCAAAGTAGAATTGCTAAATTACCATTAACCTAATGTTAATTCTCTAAGTTTCAGAAGTAAAAAACATTAAACTAGACTAAGGTGTAGCAAAGAAACTTAGGCTAAATTGGATTTCAATTGGAGAAAGCAATTAGGGGTCCAAAGCAATGAACGGAGGATGTGAGGGAGCAATAGTGCAGAAGAACCGTTGGATCAGTCAGGTGAAAGGTAAATGAATGGTGGGGATTTGATCGCAGAAGGTTACGTAGGTAGATGGGCGAACAGTGTTAACTAACGGGATGAACGGTTAATATCTTATTGCAAAGGTTTAAGTGAATGGATGGACAAACAAGGGAACAAAGGAGATGAATGGCTGAGATTTAATCACATGGGTGAGGTCAAGAGATGGACGGGTGAGGCTAATAGGAGAAATGAATGGCTAAGATCTTATCGCATGGGTGAAGGTGAGAGATGGATAGTGGAGATTAGATCGCGGGCAAAAGAAACATGCGGGAATGGTGGAGCGGGTTTAGAGGGCGGTAAGCTGTATTTCGCGTGCCATCAAAGCTGTAAGTTGTTTTCTAAAATTTTATGCGATTAGCCTAACTAGGTGACATGTAGCATGGAGAAACCACTTTTCTCATGTGCTCTCAGGTAGATAACGGTTAGAAAGAAATCCACGCAATAGCCATCAGATCTGGCAAGGCAGATCAATGGTGGAGATCGGCCAAGCTAGTTGGCGATCGGGTGAAGCGACAGGCGTCAGATCAGGCAAGGCATATCGATGGTGGGGACTTAAAGTTCATAAATGGTGGACTCCACGCAAGGCAACGATTGGAGAAAATAGTGAATCGAACGGTGATTGTGAAGGTTTGTTGGTGATCGGATGACGAGGAAGTGATGTAGGGGGGATGTGCCGGAGTCAATTTCAAAGGAAAATGACAAAGAAAACTAGTGCGGGTAAACATCTAACTGCGTTTAAACAACAAAATCAATAGGCCATGTGAGAACCAGAGACTGTGTTTTTGGGGTTGCTAGAGGGTCTCTGCCTCAAGTCATGGTCCTAGATGGAGGAGATGAGGCCGAGACACCTGCGCACAACCTAATCGTAATCTTTCCTCTAACTAACCTGTTTTTATCGGGAAAACTAATGCCTATTCAGAGCTGCTAGTCCCACTAAGACGGCTAGCTATCTTAGAAACAAACAATTCAAAGTAACTTGTGTTTTCCTTTATGAGAGATAGATGAGAGATAAGTAGAGAGTACCAACCTCAGTCTTTTGCTTGGTTGCTTACTTGTTTCCTCTCTCCTTTGATAGAGCTTCGCCACTCCTTTCTCACTTGTCCCACTTCAAAGAACACCTGTGGAATCAAAGCAGCAAAATACCATCAAAGCATAGAGATCTATAACCATAAACAATGCAGAATTAGATGTACATTAACCATACAAATGCATACACAAATACAAGATTCAGAAATATACAAGTATATGGAGGAAAACTCAAATAGCTTTATTGATAGAAGTAGTAGAAGAGAGGATTACAACCCAGCTGTCTGATCCAGCATCATCCTCCTAGGATGAAAGCCCTCTTTACCTCATAAAAAGCAAGATCACCCAACAATACAATGTCTCAAAGAGAAACCAACATCACTTCCTTACAAATTACAGAATTCCAGCCTCTGGATCTCTAGGATGAGGGATCCATATATAGATGTTTGCAGGGGAGTGAGTTAGCTTCTAGAGTTTTGATTAGTGTCATTTCACTGATAGTTCTTGGTTCCACTTGGAGATTTCATGATCTCTTACTCATCCCTGGGCGAATTCAGAGAGGCAAGTGTCATATGAGCAGTTTCTAGAAGATTCTTTTAGTTTCCACTTAGCAAACTGCCTCTTCCATTTGTTTGCTCTCGCTCATCGCCCCCTATAGAAGAGATTTTCAGTATGCATCACACCCTTTGTGTGTAGTAGGTGAGATGCATCACACCCTCAGCGTGGAGCAGTTCGTATGGTCCAATT
Source organism: Pinus tabuliformis (assembly GCA_031772625.1). Taxonomy (NCBI): domain Eukaryota; kingdom Viridiplantae; phylum Streptophyta; class Pinopsida; order Pinales; family Pinaceae; genus Pinus; species Pinus tabuliformis. The sequence continues at coordinate 489,926,644 of CM062818.1, forward strand.
TTGACCAGTTCTGAGCAATTTTTCAGGGAGAACTTCTGGGAAATGATGTAATCAATTGATCTTGATCCTTTAGGGTATGAAACAACACTTTTAGGGGTTTGAGAGCCCTTGGTTTATTGACATATGTGATTGGGGTTGTAGTGCCCAAATATGTCTATAACAGTTGCCCCCTAAAGCATGAGGTCGTAAATCTTTTGATGTCGGGTGAAATGCTTTATCATGAGGATCCGAGGTTTTTCGAACTGGAAGGTGATCTGTAATAAGATACAATACAATACATTATATTCATAATATTTTCATGATCTAGCTGAGGTGGGCATCCCCATAGTCAGATTTATAAATTGATTTTCATGTACATAGGACAGACAACCGTCTATGTGGTAGACTGATGATTTTGGTAGAGCCATCATCCCTTAGCTTGGATGATTATCTGTGCAGCTATGGTGTACATTTGATGTCTTTCTTTTTTTGAATATATTGCAGCCCAGATGGATGAAACTAGATCCGGGGTCTTCAAACTCGTTCAATATTCGCCTGAAGTACAAGTCGATCCATGTGAAAAGTTGTTCTGAGGTTGAACATGGAAATACATCATCTGATTACCAGCCAATGATGTAAGCTGTTAACAGGCGTGAGAGGAATCACTGATAATGATAATGACACTCAAGGTACTGCAGTACAATTCATGTGGTGTGAATACATGAGTTGATGTCGAACAACATGCAAAATCTTTCGGTCAAAGGCCATTGATGTAAACCTGTCGCTGGAAGTGAGAAACTTGCCATTGAGGCATGCAAGCTTCAAAGTACTAAAAGGGTTGTTCCTAAGTCAACTTCTCGGATAATGAGTTGACGTCGACAAGAAGTGACCCATCGTAGGAGGGCCTTAATGAATCCCACATCTATGACACAGAATGGAGCAAATGATTTTGTGGAGGTGAAAATGATTTGATGATACAAGGTTCATGGTGGTGGTCATGAAAAGTGGAGAGTGAAGGTATTACAGCGGATGAGGTGTTAGCTAGGTTGGTGAATTCTTTGAGCAACTTCTCTTGAACATATTGGTGACATTGGAATGGATTGGTAGTGTTAACCCCAAAATGGATGGTACAGAGGACCAATGGTGATATGACTGGTGAACGGAATAACCCAACCTGACTCAATCATGGTGCTAGAGTGAAAGTGTCATGTTCAAGAGCGACCTGCTACCAATGAAGTTCTTCAAGTTTTCTTCCCTTTTTCCCCAGTCATTGTTGACCAGTACCTCTTTATTTTTGTCAAGCTTAAGGAGGATAACATATGCTTGTTCTATAATTTGCCCTTCGGGCAAGCCTGTCGCTATGTTTTAGCGAGGCTAGCGAAAATTAAACTCGCTCTTGTCTGTATGGACAAGTTTGTCGATATTGTTTTAATGAGTTTAATGACAAAGATAACTCGTTCCTTTTCAGTTTTATAGAGTCTAAAAAGAGACAGAAAGGAAACTCTAGTAGTCCTTTTTCGTAGTATAATCCCTTAAGTCCGAAAAAGTATAAAATAATATGAAATGGATGACTTTTTCGATCACTTTAGCGAGCCGAAAAAGACAAGCGCTCGATCTTTTTGTGTAATGATCTCTCAGGTCCAAAAAGATTAAAATATAGAGGAGGGTGGCACTTCCAATCACTTTAACGAGTTGGAGAGGCCAATTTCTCGGCAATCTTTTCATATTTTACGAGTCTAAAAAAAGCTTAAAGGAAACTTGTTTTTGAGGAACGAGTGATGTTTTCGGATAGCAGCTAGTTCCAGGTAAGGTTTGGAACTTTTCAATCACGGCAGTGTAAAGAAGGTGGCTAATAGAATCACTTGTCGTAGTTGTTCCTCAAAAGGGTAAACAATCAAGTGGAGGCGTATGATCGGCTAAAAAAGAGTGGAGGTGATGGTAAGAACACGACCAAGGTTCAAAAGCTGATAGCTATGCAATCACAAAGGTTATTTACTGAAGGTGGGTTCATTTTTTAATGAGCTTGAACTCTGGGGGAACATATGCTCATTGCTAGGTTTATTTTTTAACGAGCTTGAACTTCACGTAAACCTGCTCGTGCCAGTCATATAATAAGGGTGTCTCTCATTAGTAGGTTCATTTTTTAGGGAGCTTGCCCCATGCGAAACTTTGCTCCAAGCCTTTTGTATGCAAGCTAGGAACGACCAACTACTATCCTAAGGGTTAAAGAACTACTGAGGTTAGGTAGGATAGTTTCTCGGTGGGAAACATTTCCTTTACTTTGCCATCGCCGTCGGTTCCGGCAAAGGTGAATGGTGGATCAGACCAATCACCTAACTTAAGTAGTTGAAGTTAGTAAAAAACTACGGGGTTAGAGTTACGCTGGTCACTTTTCACTTGTGTAAAAAAGGTTTGCATGCCCCCAGGTATAAAGAGAAGTAGAGTTTCCAGGTTATCGTATGGAAGTTCTTACATCAAAGCAAGATTGTTTCGTCTGCGGAGCAAACAAAACACTTCCCCCACTCTGTCCATCGAAATAGACAAAGGTGAATGGTGGGAGATTCCAATCACATAACCTTTGATGAGGGAATCCTTTTCCAGTTTAATTCCATTTTCCTAAACGGATGGGTGTGTCAGATTAGTCATATATCCTACGCGGAAACCTACCTTATATCTGGGGTTTTCCTGTCGAAGCAGACCAGGGCGCATGCCCCCTGGGTTTAGTCACACTCACCAAATCACTCGCGCTCATTACGTGGACGGACTGGAGGTTGATGAGACATTCCTTGTGCAAAAAGACCATTTAGGGATGGAATTTGACTAGTAGCCGTGTTTGAACCGGGGAATGAAAGCTGGTCTACGAGCTAGACCATTCTGCCTTCATATGGGAAACACATCACCCTAAAGAGTGAGGAAACAATAGCTCCCATGCTGTAAATGTAGTCACGTCCAAGGAGTAGATTGTAATCTAGCGGCCCTTGGACTACCATCACGTTTAGATGAACGATTTTCCTTCTCAAAGTTATAGGCAAATTTGGAAGGATCCCTAACGGTCGACTGGTTCCTTTATTGAAGCCTGATAGATTTCGAATCTCAGGCAGAAGCGATGGCGAACCAAGCGCTTTCCAAGCAGTTGAGGAAAGGATACTCACAGAAGCCCCTTCATCTATGATAGTACCAGCCATGATCATTTTGTAAGCTTGTACTATGATTCAGAATGGTACATTAGATGGTAGGCAGGGTCTCGCTAGTAGATTCCAATCAAAGGAAACGACTAGATTGCTTGGAGGAGGGACCGAATAAATGGCCGGATGAATCTCTGATGAACTTCCTTCCTATGGTAAAGGAACGGGTAGATTGCCCCCATGTTCATCTGACTCTATGTTAACAAAAAGAATTTGAACAGTGTCATTCTCATTCTCTTTGGAGACTGTATCATCCGAAGATGGACCTTTTGGAGACAAGACTGGGTCAACTGCCGTCTAGACCTGTTGGCTTTGGTTTGGTGTGGACTCAGAGGGTTTATCTTCAATGATAGATGCTTTGACCGACAACAAAGTTGTGTCAGTTGGATTTTCAACTAGTGATGGACTTGGCAAGAGTTTCTTGTATCCGAGAGGAAGTCGTTGCGGTGAAGCAGGACGGTTATCAAAGACTCTTTTAGCTTCTTCTAGAAAAGGACAACAGTGGAGGGCATGATCGCCTTCACACAGCCTACAAGGAAATTTAGATCTTCCTTTCTGTCCAATGAATTCATTTTCACTAGTTGACGGCATACTCTCAACATGATCGATAGAGGTTGAAGACACTGGATTGTGCAAGTGGGGAGACCAGTCCCTCAAGATCCATGGGATGCAGGGAAAATCTCGATGATAGTGGTCTCCCTTGCAAATGACACATGGAGATTTAGGTTTTAAAGGTGCAGTGTGTGGATTTTCGCTAGACGATGCATGGTTGCCCCCTTTCGCTGTTGGCTTCTTCTTCTTCTTCTTATTCTCCTTCCCTTTCTTCTTCTTCTCAGTTACTTGGTTTTTAGTGTTACTAGTTTCACCAAGAAAAGAGGAAGAAGGAGAGGGAGAAACAAATGAATTAGAAGGTGGGGGAGCAACTTCAGTATCATCTGGTTGCTGATTTGATTGCTGAGGATTTACAGTGTTTTGAACGATAGAGGTCGAGAAAAGCCATACTGGCAGGCCAATTGTGAGTCTTGGAAGGGACAATGTAGCCATGTGTGGAGCACCAACATCTCCCCAAGAGGAGAAAGGACTAGGATTTCCCCCAAGGGGAAATCCTTGATTGGTAGACTCCATTTTCTCAACCTAAGACCAACAAGGGAACAATGATGTTATTCCGAATAAAATAAATTTTATGACGCTTTGACAGAACTTGCTTTTTTAATTTCTAAGAGTCGAGAAAAAGCTAAAGATGACTCTAGTTGCCTTCGATTTTTAATGAGCTTGAAGTGACAAGTGCTCAGATAGACCTTCTCTTTTAAGGAGTCTGAAAAGGAATGAAAGTGACTACTCTAGAAATCTAGACAGAGGGATTACCAAACCAATCGCAAAACCACAATAGACTTTTACGTACAACAATCAATCTTCCCGAATGCTGTGTTCAGTGCATTGCGATCGATAGGGCGGCAGACACGACTTCCTAAGGATAAAGGATATAGCCTATTATGGTCTCCCAATATATACTTGACGGTACGCGGTAGCACAAGTCCGTACTGGCACTTGTCGTATCAAAGAGGAGGAATCACCCAACCTATGATGAAAACGATAGTTACCAGGCTTTACGACGCCGGAATACGTCTCTAGCCTAGACTTCTAGATGTTGTGTGTTAGGTTCCAAAGAATTTTTATGTTCATTGAGGTTTATTTTACAGTTGATCTTTCTTAAGAAGTTTGCCTTTAAGGTTCACCGCGTGATGTAGATATACAATTCCTAAACATGCAATCTAAGATGATAAATAGTCGTTTACTTTCTTTTAGCAATGAAAATCCTAGCTACTAAGGAAAGAGAAATAAAATTCTTTCAACATAGAGCAGAGAGCACACACTAGATGCACTTTTCCTAAATCAATTTCCGCATGCAGTCTAAATGCAAATGCACATGCATGTATTTTTTTTTCAGTTTCCTTAATGTGAGAATGAAAAAAGAAAACTAAGTACAGATCTGAACTATCTTTCCTCAAAGCAACACTTTAGCAATTTCTGTTAAAAATGAAAGGAAGACTAAGATGACACTTTCAATTTCGACTTGAAAACTGCTTTTGACACTTCAAAGAATTGATGATTCAAATCAAATACAATAGCAAAAGTGTAATCGACTATCTAAAAGAGGAAGACTTTACGACACTCTTTTTCTTGACTGAAAATGACAGTTGCAACACTTTCAAATGAAAAGACGATAGTTCGATTAAGCTACTATTTTCAAAGGAGGACTGTAAATGATGAAAAATACATAAAAAAAATTCACAATTCCTTATCAATGGAGGCTGAATAATGTGAAGGAAAAAGGTTTCAACAGTGATATACTGATCATATACAGCAAAACTACTGAATAGAGCCGAAAACAATGAAGGAAAAACAAAAATATGGAGGCAGAAACAGTCTCATTCAATCATCACACCTGTCCTTAAGGAAAACATGGATGCATCTCACTTGCAACACACGGGAGGTGTGATGCATCCAGATTGCTAATGAAAGATAGTGCGATGGTCCAGGGACGTGATTGAGCTTGTTTTTCACCCACAGTTTGTAGCTAAGTTCAAGGATTTAGGCTGAGCTTATGATAGACAGTAAACATAAAGTATAGGGGCTGATCTAATGAGGTTATTGAGCTACCACCAGGGAACTTAGGATGTTTGCAAGTCAGATGTTCAGTTCATAAACCAACCCGGAGATTAACTGAAGCATCGTTGATCTACTTTGCAGTTGCATAGCAAAAGCAGTTTGAAGGCTAGCTGGATTAACTTCAGGCTCCGTCTGTAGTTTATAAAGAAAAAAATAATAACAAAACAAACAAACTATTCGCTCCCTAGTGGAGTCGCCATTTTGTTATCGGGAAAACTAATGTCTATTTAGAGCTGCTAGTCCCACTAAGACGGGTAGCTATCTTAGAAACAAACAATTCAAAGTAACTTGTGTTTTCCTTTATGAGAAATAGATGAGAGAGAAGTATAGAGTGCCAACCTCAGTCTTTCACTTGGTTCCTTACTTGTTTCCTCTCTCCTTTGATAGAGCTTCGCCACTCCTTTCTCACTTGTCCCGCTTCAAAGAACACCTGTGGAATCAAAGCAGCAAAATACCATCAAAGCATAGAGATCTATAACCATAAACAATGCAGAATTAGATGTACATTAACCATACAAATGCATACACAAATACAAGATTCAGAAATATACAAGTATATGGAGGAAAACTCGAATAGCTTTATTGATAGAAGTAGTAGAAGAGAGGATTACAACCCAGCTGTCTGATCCAGCATCATCCTCCTAGGATGAAAGCCCTCTTTACCTCATGAAAAGCAAGATCACCCAACAATACAATGTCTCAAAGAGAAACCAACATCACTTCCTTACAAATTACAGAATTCCAGCCTCTGGATCTCTAGGATGAGGGATCCATATATAGATGTTTGCAGGGGAGTGAGTCAGCTTCTAGAGTTTTGATTAGTGTCATTTCACTGATAGTTCTTGGTTCCACTTGGAGATTTCATGATCTCTTACTCATCCCTGGGCGAATTCAGAGAGGCAAGTGTCATATGAGCAGTTTCTAGAAGATTCTTTTAGTTTCCACTTAGCAAACTGCCTCTGCCATTTGTCTGTTCTTGCTCATCGCCCCCTAGAGAAGGGCTTTTTAGTATGCATCGCACACTTTGTGTGTAGCAGGTGAGATGAATCGCACCCTCAGCATCGAGCAATCTGTATGGTCCAATTTTGACTAGTTCTAAGCAATTTTTTAGGGAGAACTTCTGGGAAATGATGTAATCAGTTGACCTTGATCCTTTAGGGTATGAAACAACACTTTTAGGGGTTTGAGAGCCCTTGGTTTATTGACATATGTGATTGGGGTTGTAGTGCCCAAATATGTCTATAACACCTGTGAATTAAAAACACAACTGAAAGTAAACTACAACAAATGAAGCTACCGAAACAGATGAACAGAAACAGGAAGCTACTCAAACAAATGAACAGAACCAGAAAGCTGCTTAATCCAATGAATTAGAACTAGAAACTTCTTGAGAAAATGCATTAGAAAACCATGAAAATACTGAAGAAAATGAATGAGCAAACCATGAAACCACTTAAACAAATAAACAGAACAGAACTCTATGCTAGCATAACAGTACAATAAAGAGGAGTTGTGGCTGCTTGGGTCAGGCCTTAACCCAAGAGCTTCAACCCTCGGAGTTTAACTCAGAACTAACTTAAACAAAACTCATATTTATTATAGAAACCATGGATTACAAAGCAAATTCACAAGTCTTTGCAGCTAAGAAAATAAAACAGAGTTTTACAAATGAAGTCTGAATCCTAGTGAGGTCCTAAGCCTCTCTATTTATACATATGAAGTCTCCAACAACTTCCTTCCAAATTAGGGTGGTTTGGCTCCCAACTCAAAATAAATTGTTTTTTGTCCTTTTCACTTGCTTGGCTATCTTTTAGTCCTCATGATGTGGCTGTTTGCACTCCGAGCTGATGGAGGAATATTCGAATGGAGGGGTAGTAGATGAGGAGGATTAACCTCCTATAATTCCTCTACCTTGTCCCATTTGAGTCTTGACCAAGGTCTTTGCTATAGTTCTTTGCTTTTATCCTTTATACCTACATTTCTCCTTGCTTTTATCCTTTATTCCTACATTATATGCACATTAGACCACAAAGCCAAATATCCAACTCTAACTCATTTCATAAACAAAATATAATCAAAAGTATGCAATAAGTTGTGAGAATAGTTGGTTTGACTAAGCTAGGAGGTGAATTAAGGCCAATTAAGGCCCATATAATTACTCAATAATGAGGCTCATCATCACCCCCCACTGAAAGTGTTTCTCATCCTTTGAGCAACTTAGTGGCTCTGGTAGCCTCTCTAACATCCCATGCTTCTGCTATGGTCTCTTCTTCTTGTTCATAGAAGCCTGCTTTCCTTTCTGCTTCTTCCCACTGCCTCTTTTCCTCTTCTTCTTTTCTCTGATCTTCAAATTGTGTGGTAATGTGTTCCATTTTAGCAGGCGTGTATATTATCATCTCTTAGGAGCTCAAATATATCCTCAAAATGTGAAATTTCTTGCCCTTGGGTAGCAAGATATCTAAGTGCCAACTGAGGATCATTTGCAATTAGATTATGGGTGTTGAGTAGGGCCATGGGATTTGATTGTTCAACTCTGATGAAAAGAGGTTCATTTTGCTCTCTAGCCAATATTCTTTCATCTCTGCAGCCCTTGACTTCTCATGGTTTATCCATGATGCCAAAGCCATTAAGTGTAGATCTCCTAGCTCTACATTAGGATCCAAAATATTCATTGTTGTGATGCCCATGTCATGCAAGTAAAACTCAGCCATTTTGGCCCTATCCTCTAGTGAACCTTGATCACAAAGATCAATAAATTGTCTACAATCCTGAAATGGCATGGTTCTCCTTTTTGCTAGTGTTTTAATCTGAAATTGTAGCTATTGTTCTTTGTGGTAAAGAGAATAGGATTTAGATGGCATCCTACACTGGATGGCCTCCAAGGAGAAGCTGGCCATACATGCTAGTTGGTTTTCCTTTTCCTGCAGTTGTCCTCTATGTTTTTCTTATCTTCTTCCTTTTGCTGTTCTTTCGAATCTCCATCAGTTTCTTCCCTTGTTTCCTCCTCTTCTTTCAGCATCATCTTCCTTGTCTTCTTTTAGCATGTTCCTATGTATTAGTTTCTTCTTCACCCATCTCATCCCCATCTAGCTCTGTATCTTCTTCTTCTTGTTTTGCCTCCTCATTGACAGAAGGACTAACATCATAGGTGAGGGTTTTGATTTCATCTTCTGCTGGTAAGTTTTTGAAGATTGACCATGTTATGGGGATCCTGAGGCTTTGGAGGGCATCCTTAATGAGGATCCCAATTAAACCATGGTGAACCAACTGCTGGGAATTTCCTTCCTTTACTTTGCTGCTGGAGTCTATGAGTGATTGCATCAAGAAATAGGGTATGCTGAGTCTTTGGTGAACTTGTGTTTCTCCCCAAATCTTAATTCTTTAAGCATTATCAAATGGTTGCCATAACAACACTGTATCTATGGACTCTTGCATTTTCTTTTGACTTATTAAAGGATTTCCTTTTTTCCACCTTTTCACTTATAAACCAACTACCTCTTAACCTTTACAACTTTTGATCAAATGATGCATATGAGTGAGTGAGTAGGATACTTACTTGTGGTCTTGATGCCATGCTGTAGTTGTAAAAGATCAGAGGTGCTACTGATGGTCATTCTTCTTCCTCGTCTCCTATTTGATGATGGTTTATTAGCTTTTGCAAGTGTATGTGACTGAAGATTTGATGTTGTTGTTGCTGCTGTGGAGCTCTTGGATTTGATGCTACTGCTGTTGTGGAGCTCTTGGATTTGATGCTGTTGTTGTTGTGGAGCTCTTGGATTTGATGCTGCTACTGCTGTGGAGCTCCTGGATTACCACTTGGCAATATTTGGGTTCTTCCTTAGAATTCTTGATCATGTTGTCGGATAGTGCTATGAGGATGCTGTAATGAATGGACATAGGGAGTAGGAGTGTATGTGGATGTAGGGATGATGGTAATGGTTGAGGTGATTTTGCTAGAAAACACAATCTTCACTTAAATGGAAGCAATGAAGTGAAAAAACAATAGAATTGATGGAGGGATGCATTGGTAAGGAGTGGAGGAGATGAAATATATGTGAGGCAGGGTTCCCTTTGGATCTTCTCTTTGCTCCTTAGTTGTCTTTCTCACCCACCTGCACATAACAATTATGTTTTTTTTTTCTTATATATATATATATATATATATATATATATATATATATATATATATATATATATATATATATATATATATATATATATATATATATATATATATATATATATATATATATATAACACCTAGGCTACCTTAGAGAGGTTTTCACCCTAGATATCTGCCCTGGGTGCCTCAAGGAAGGTTTTCACCCAGGGATCTTCTTATCCTTTTCATTTTTCTCATCCTTGGGCCGCCTCATGAGGTTTTCAACCCAAAGATGGGACTCAAGTGCCTCATAGAGGTTTTCACCTAAATCCTTATTCTTTTTCCTTTTTCAGTAACCGGATGAGGGAGGAGCTGGAACTTGCTCCACCGTCATCATTGTCTTATTAATGTTGTCAATGAACTCTTGCCTTGATAAAGGCCTCTATATATTTTCAATATGTGTCCATTAACTAGCAACAGAATGGCTTCTTCATCAACAGTTCTAATTTGCACTGAACCATTGTCATGGCATCTTTCCACGACATAAGTTCCGAGCCATCTTGTCCTTAGCTTGCCCTTGAAATCTTTAAACCTAGAATCATATAACAATGCCCAGTCTCCTTCTTGAAATTACTTCTCCTTGATGTGCTTATCATGCCAAATCTTCCTCTGAAGCTGAAATATCTCTGTATGTAGGAGGGCCTGCATTCTGAATTCATCCAAGGCATTCAAATGTAACAACCTTTCTTTCTGTGCATGACTGAGATCTAAATCTAGTTGGGCTACCATCCTCAATGTGTTATATTCAAATTCAATAGACATCACAACCTTTTAACCATAAACTAGCTCATAGGGTGTAAATCCAGTGGTGGTCTTCCATGTTGTATTATACGCCTAGGAGGCCTCAACTAGTCTCTCTACCCAGTCCTTTCTGTTGCTGCTCACTACCTTGGTTAAGATGTTCTCCAGTGCCCTATTGGTCACCTCCACTTGCCCATTAGCTTGTGGATGATAAGGATTGGAGGTCCTATGCTTGATTCTGTGATGGCTGAGCAGTTCTTCAATCATGTTGGAGGTAAAATGGCTACCTTGGTCTGTGATTAGCTCTCTAGGGTATCCAAATTTTTACAATACATTCTCCCTTAGGAACTCAACCACCTTCTCTTCTGTTGCTGCCTTAATTGCCTTGGTTTCAGCCCACTTAGTCAAATAATCAGTGCACACAATGATGTGTTATTTTTTCTTTGAAGGGGGGTTAATAGGCCCAATGAAGTCCATGCCCCACTTGTCAAATGGCTCGAAACTCACTTGAGGTTGTAGAGGCATTTCATCTCTTGGAGTAGGCTTTCCCATCCTCTAGCATCGATCACACTGACTAATGTACTTCTTCATATCCTGATGAAGACTAGGCTAACAATAGCATGCTTGCAACACTATGAATGTTGTCCTCTTCGCTGCAAAATGACCTACACAAGGCCCATCATGATAGGTCAGAAGGATGTCAAAGACTTCCTCTTCCCTTACACACCTTCTTAAGATTTGATCTAGGCAAAGTTTGAATAGATTTCCCCCAATCCAGGTGAAGGGGGTGCTCTTTATGACTATCTTTCTCTTTTCTTTGGATGGCAAGTTTGGTAGGAACTGTGATGATACCAGACAGTTTGCTATATCAGCAAACCATGGGGAGAGAACTGAAATAGAAAAAAATTCTCATCTGGTAATTGGTCATCCACCATTCCTTCTTCACCTACAAACAGATTCGTTCTAGATAGAAAGTCAGCAACAACATTTTCCTTACCAGGCTTATCAACAATAGTTAGATCAAACTGTTGTAATAGAAGCAACCATCTTATAATTCTAGCATTTACATCTGGTTTGTTCATTAAATACTTGATTGCAGCATGATCAGTATGTACAAATGTTTGATAGCCTATAATGTAATGCCTAAATTTGTTCAATGAATGCACAACATCTAGGAGTTTTTTTTTCAGTCACAGTATAGTTTAGCTCAGCCTTTGACAGGTTCTTACTGATGAAATAGATGACATAAGGAAATTTCTCTTATTCCTGACCTAAGGTTGCTCCTATGGCTTTGTGTGAGGCATCAACATGAATATGAAAGGGGAGGGCCCAGTTTGGGCCTCTAAGGATTGGTGCAGTAGTTAACTTACAATTTAGAATGTCTAAGGCCTCTTGACAACTCTTTGACCATGTAAAATCAAAATCTTTGGCCAAAAACCCAAACAAAGGAGAGGCCAACTTTTTGAAGTCCTTTATGAACCTCCGGTAGTATCCAGCTAACCCTAAGAAACTCCTTACATCTCTCTGCTTTTGTGGAGGTGGGACCCTTTGGATGATTTCTATTTTGTTTGGGTCCACTTGCAGTCCTTGCTGAGATATTGAATGACCTAATATATTCCCTTTAGTCATTAAGAATTCACATTTTTCTAGATTGAGAGACAGGTTCATTTCAATGGATTTGTGTAATAATTTGCTTAGGCTAGTAAGGGCTTCTTGGAAATCACAACCATAAGGTGTAAAGTCATCCATATAGATTTCCACATCAACATGTACTAATTCAACAAAAATAATCAAGACTGCTCTCTTGAAAGTGGCAGGAGCATTGCATAGGCCGAAAGGAAGGACCCTATAGGAAAAAGCACCCCAAGGATAGGTGAATGTGGTCTTATCCTTGTCTTTTGGGTAGATTTGGATTTGGTTATACCCACTGAATCCATCTAGGAAAGAAAATAATTTCTTCCCTGCTAGCCCATCTAGCACTTGGTCAATGAAGGGTAGGGGAAAATGATCCATATTTGTGGATTTGTTCAACTCCCTATAATCCACACAAATCCTCCACTTACCATTTTTCTTGGGCACTAACACTAGAGGAGAGACCCACTCAATGGCTGAGATGGGGTAAATGAATCCTGCATCAAGAATTTTTTGCAGTTCTTCTTTGACTATCTCTTTAAGAGTTGGATTCATCCTCCATTGTGGTTGCTTGACTGGCTTGCAACCTTCTTGGATGTAGATGTGGTGAGTACACACTAAGGGGTGTACTCCCTTCATTTCCTTATAGCTCCAAGTGAAGGCTTCTAGGTTCACTCTCAACATGTTGCATAGCTTTTCCTCTTCCAAAGCAAAAAGAGATGGATTAATTTGCAAAGTTTTCTCTCAGCCAAATTCTATAGTTTTGACACGGAGTGGGTTGGAATTGGCTAGGAATAAGTCAATTGGATGTTTGTTCTGGGTTTCCCTTACTTCTTCTTCTAATGGCAGGGAACTAGGAGTTGGATTTTGGAGCAGGTGTTCAATTAAATCATCCTCATCTTGCTGTCCTCCTCCTATGATTGCTTCCAAAGTATAAAGTTGGGCAGAATAACCCCCATCTTCTTCCTCCTCCTCCAACCATAAAGGTAAATCATGTTCTAGAGAAGGTTGAGCAAGAGCGTATAGGAGTAATTGTTTGGAGATATGCCCATTCTTAATGGTCATATTCCCAGCTCTGCAGCTAATGTAATCATCAGCTGTGGCTAACCATGGCCTCCCAAGGATGAGAGGGTAACCAGTTAGCTTAGCCTTAGCCTGGAGAACTAGGAAATCTGCAGGGTATTCCTAGGAATCAATGGAGACCATCACATCCTCCAGAATTCCCTCAGGGGTGACTATGGAATGGTCTGCAAGTTGCAGCACTGTTGTGGTCTTTCTCAATGACTGTTGGAGGTTGAGTTTGAGCATGGTGTCCTTAGTCATCACATTAATGGCAGCCCCAAGATCAATCAGAGTGTGTGGGACAATGGTGCCATTGATGTGCACATTACTACAGGCTTCTAGGGTCCAGATATTTTGGACATATCACCTGCCCCAACATTAAGTTAGACAACTGCCCAATGACATTAATGGTAGGGGCATCCCTTTTCCTTCTTTTTGGATGCTTGAAGCACTTCTCCTTAATCAACTTGTTGTAAATGGGAACATCTTTGATGGCTTGGAGAAGGGGGATTTTTACACATATATTTTTCAATTCTCCCAGAAGTTTAGTTTCTTCTGGGGTAGGCTAGAGTGGTTGGGCTAATCTTTGAGGAAAGGGTGGATTTAATTTAAGGTTGCTTTCCTCTCTTTCTTCCTCAACCTCCCTATGTGGAGAGGGGGGTTGGTTATCAGGGAGAATTCTCCCTGATCTTAGGTTGATCTCCTGGATTTCTACAACATAAGCTGGGTATGATGTCTCTCCACTGTATGCTTGTTGAATCTGCCTATTGTTTGGGTTCGGATTTGGTTGGGCAGGCATCTGCTACTTGGGTGGAGCAGAGTGCACAAGTTGTGGTTGTGCAGGTGGTGGAGGAAATAGGGCTGGAACATTATTGAATTGGGGCCTCCACCCCTAGGATGGGGCATTACACTGATGTTATGGCTGAACATAAGGTTGAAATGGTTGGCTGGCTGGTTGCGATTGATACTGAGATGCATGGGACCAAGGAGGGGATGTAGATTAGGAAGGATGAGCAGGGGGTCCCGAAGAAGGTATAGTTGTTGCTTGGTTGGGGTTGTAGTATGCATGGGATGGCCCTTGCATACCTTGCTAGTATCGTCTAGGCGTAGGAGGTCTCCTTTGGTTGATGTAGCAAAGCTACTCAGTGATACCTTCAGCTCTTTGATATACAACTTTGAGTCCAGGTAAAAAAGGGCACTTGTCTTTGGAGTAGTTTTCTTCACATACTGAGCAAATCTAAATATAATTTAATGGACATTCGTTCCTAGGATGCCTCCTAGTGCATCTAGGACAAAAAATGGCCAAGGCTCTCTACTTCCTCTTGCTTCCTTTTGATGTTCATGGTGTCCAATTGCAAGGCAAGAGTTTGCATCATGTCCCTTTTGAAATTTTCTAGCATATTTCCAATTTCACCTTTACTGGATAAGTTAGAGGAAGATATACTGGTCATAGGTTGACTACCCCTACCTTTTTTTCTGGCTAACCTAGAATGGTTTCTAAAGATAGTCTTAATGTCCTCATAGGGTGATTGCTAGACATATCCTCCTACTATCATATGTAAGGTATCCAGAAGATCTTCCCTTTCTCCTCTAAGCAAGACCAACTTTAGTGACTCAGGGTTAAGTGTGCACCTGGCCCTTTTGTAACTGAGCTGGAATCTTTCCTCATAGTCTTCTAGGGATTCATCCTGGCCTATGGTCATCCTGAAAATCTCTTCTTTAGTATCCTTTGACCTAAAATAGTCCCTATATTTTTCGTTAAAAGTTTGCTGCATCTGAGCCCAAGTTGTGATGCTATCTCTAGGTAAACCCATGAACCAACACAATGCTGCATCCTTGAGGGTAGATGGGAATAGTTTTAACTTTTTCTCATCATCTGTATAGTCATAGGTTCAGCATATGACAACAAATTCAAATAGGAAAGTGTCATGGTCCTCTGTGGTCAGGCCATGGAAATGAGGTAGAGCAGAGGGGCTTATATTCTTCATCTTAGTGTCCCCATTGGTTTCCTTGATGGGGAAGGTACTCTCAGTTCTCTCTCTATCTCCCCTGTCATTTTGGTTTCCAGCCATTGGTTCAGTAGGAATGGTTTCTTCCTCTTTTTCTTCTTCTATAGGTTCCTCAAATAGGTAAGGTTGCTCACCTAAAGGGTCTTCCAATTCACCGTCACTGAAGAAGAGAGAAGGTTGCCTATTGGATGTAGTGGGGGTATTTGACAAGAATTTTCCTGAATTGGCCCTAATCCTACGAGGCATGAAAGGAAAATTTTTGGGTTGGTTTTTGTAAGATTTTGTTAAAGCTAGAAAGTACTTGCAGAATGGAAAGGAAAGCAAATAATGACAACTAAAAGAAAGAAAGAAACTAGATTACTTTTGCAGAAATAAACTAATGGAAGAAAGTTGATGACTAGAAGTAGAAGAAAAGAAAATTTGGAGGCTAGAAATAGAAGAAAGCAATAATTACTTCTACTTAGACACCTCCCCGGCAATGGCGCCAAAAAGTGATGAGCCTAGGTATTGCAACAATAATGCTGCAAATCCCAGGGCTACCAACTTTACTTATCAACCTGGGGTTTGTACAAACTTGGAGGTGACAGTGCTATATGCACAAGTAGAAGTGAAGGTCCTACCTATTGTCACTGTTTATCTGGCAAGAGACCCCAGGGGTTCCAAGCCAGACTTCTTGTTGTGGCCACAACCACCACCCTATTAAAACCTGCTCTGGCAGCAAATTTGAATGGGTCCCTAGAAGTTTGATCTTTCATCTCTCTGAATGATATCCTTGCCGCATGATTCATGGATAACCCTGTCCAGCCCTTCATTCATATCTCTCATCGATACTTTTCTCAACCCTCATAATCATTCATGGTGCCCTATGCCCACACATATAATCAACCCACTCTTTACCCCTCAAAACCTTCCATCGCATCTTTATTCCCATTATAACTCTTTTCGCTTTGCAAAGCATGCATAACTTGCCCTCTCTGCTTATCGCAATCAAAACTAATACATAATGTGCACCACTATACACCGGACCCGATGGCATTGTTAACCATCACACATATATATTTCAGGTTCGACGCCCCATCGCATATTGCAATTGGTGGGGTCCAAGGCCTGTACATAAAGCGCATCGTGATCTACCGGACCCACCAGGATCATTAACCACAATATATATTTTGGGTCTGGAGGCCCATCGCATATCGCAATCGGCGGGGTCGAAGGCCTGTACATAAAGCGCATAGCGATCTACCGGACCCGCCGGGACCATTAACCACAATATATATATTTCGGGTCTGGAGCCCATTGCATATCGCAGTTGGCATTCGCACATTGATATATATATAGCGCGATGTGATATGGCGGACCCGCCAAACTATTGAATATAACATATATTCTCAGGTCCGGCCGAATCACATATCACAATTGGCGGAGCTCGAGGATCATACATAAGGCGCGCTGTGATATGGTGGACCCAACGATAATTATACGCCCAAGTATATATTATTTGAAGTTCGGCCTTATGGCTCGGCCGTGGGTTTTCCCATGTATTCCTGTGTATTGCGATAAAAGGTTGCGGTCGGGGTTTTCAAAGAGAAATCTTATACGGCGGACTCAAGGGGATTATGAGCCGCGACACATATATATTTCGGGTCCAGACAATCGCAAGTCACAATCGGCAGAGCCCAAAGATTGAACATAAGGCGCGATGCGATTAGTAGACCTGATAGGGTATGGGTTCCTATCTATAATATTTCAAGTCCGGATTTCGTATCCGGTTCTGTGTTATGTGATGATTTTTGGTGTAAATCGAGTTTACGCTTGTGGGACTTAATCAATGTGTGAATTAAAAAACAGGGGCCGATTCTTTCACACTTGTCCCTTTTGATGTTATAAACGTTTAAAGAAGGCAAGATTTATGTTTTTAAGCATTTCTATCATATTTTCATAAGCATAGCTGATGTCTGTTATCTCTGCAGGCAAGGACCAAGAGAAGGCAAGCGATTTTGAAGAACGGTTGTATAAGCATCAAGTATGGCTCCAGATAAAAGATGCATGAGCGGATCCAAAGATTTTATATATGCAGATTTGTTTTATTTAAAGATTTGGCTTTAGGCGTTGGCAGTCATGTTTCCATGTGTTACCTGTGTGTTTCGAAGGTTATGCGATCTCGGGCCTTATCATGAAGAAATGACACACATACTTCCTCCTTTCAATCGACATCTATTCATTTCTCCAGGAAATGAAACGCTCCAGTACATGTGGCCTTTACATGTCAGTGGTTGCACCAGCTATTCTACAATTGTATAATCTAATTTGTAAATTGAAAAGAGAAGGGAGGTGAAAAGTCAGGGGAGACAGAGGGTCAGTGGCTTCTGCGTAAGTATTACCTCCGAAGATGAGAGGAGGAATTTTTTTGGGCTTTTTTTTTGTTTGGAGAACAACTTTGATTTATGGTGCATAAAGAAGTTTGATTGGTCGAGAAAGAGCCTTTATCCAGATTCATTTGCCTCTCCTCTCATGTGTTTAGAATTAGGATGTTGTTGCTGACATAAATATAAATGTGATTTGTTTTGTGCATATTGATAACAGACAGTTCGTGACTAGTCTTGGTTATTCAAATATGATTTGTTACCAGGGTTAATTCATGAGCGATTACTGATTCGAGACCTTGTTAAACATTAGTTGCAAGTTTTATTTGTATGGAAAGGAATGTGTATTCCTGTATAAGTAATTAGATTGCAATTAAGATTTAATACAGCCTTGTTCATCTATGAACCAGTGATTGATTCATTTGGACTTGGAATCTATATATGATGTTTAATCTCTTTTGTTATGCTCCTGCAGGATAGATTAGAATAGTTAGGATTAGCATAAGTAGTTAGAATTAGTGTAGATAGGATTTGATACTTATAGGTTAGCTGTTTCTCTTTGTTGATTTAATTGAAGTCTTCCTCCAAGAAGCAATCTTTCAACACATATAACAGTTTACGGGATCCTTTAAAACCCGTCGGAACTAGCCATTCCAAATGAAAGTAGATCTAATTGGGGTCTGCAATTGGGTTAGTTCCCCTTGTTGGCATAGTGAAAAACTTCGCCTTGTCAACAAATTGGTGCTAGAAGGAGGGCCTGAACCACCATCCATGGCTTTTTATGATTTCATCTAATAAATGCCGCGCATGGCTTCAAAAAGATTAATGCATGGAGAGTAAAGGTCGAAAAGATCCTTCCTCCCATTTGGAAAAACCTCATTTCGAAGAAGAGACACTGTGGGAGTATCCTGTCACTCAAGAACAACTACTTAGGGTACATACTTCGGCTTACATTCGTTCCCTCTCTCAGCTCCCCATCTTTCACTCTTTACCTTCGACAACTAAAAGAAAGCCAAGGATCTGTTCCATAAACGAAGAGACATTTGCAGCCCCGCCTCTTGAAGATATTGTGCTAGAGTCCTTGCAAAGTATTGACACTCCTTAGGAAGAAATTCCTGAGGATCCACTCTCTGAAGGTAATCCCCGGCTCGATTTGGGAAATCCTAATAAAGAAAGCCTCGAAGAAACCTTCAACCAGAACATCCCTATCCACAATATGGCTAATGTTCCCCTTTTAGGTGGGAATCAGCTTCAACTGGGTGGGAACCAACTCCCACGTCCCCTGGGAGCACTCCCTCCCTGGCTTGCTAAGGATGCCGTAGCAGTTCCTGGGCAGCAACATCCCTTACCCAAGAATGCAGAAAGAGTACTGCCTAAATTTGACCTTGAGCAGGGAGACACTGCTGATAACCATATTCACTATTTCTTCCTGGTTGTGCACATGTTGGGGGTAGCCGATGAAGATGTAATATGTCACTTATTCCCTTTTACTCTGATTGGTGCGGCCTCCACATGGTACTTTAGCTTGAGAATAGGATTGATCACCTCATGGGTCACATTTCTAGAGGCCTTTTTAGACAAGTTTGGCGATGATAAAACACCTGCGGCCTTACTTAGAGAACTGTCCCGTTTGAAAATGGAAACCAAAGAAAAGGTCAAGGATTTTAACATCCGGTTCAACACTTTGTTTAACAGAATCCCAGCTAATGCTAGACCTACTGAGGAGGTGCTCATGGAATTATACATCACTGCTCTCCCTATCCCTACTGTGATGTGGGTCAAGAGGAGTAATGCACAAACCTTACAAGGTGCTATCGATGAAGCGGTAAAGGTCGAGAATGAAATGATCAGTCTCACAGCATGTCATCATACAACCAAAGGAAAGAAAGCCTCTCAATCATCCAAGAAGAATAATGGGGGTGATAACAAAGGGGTTGAAATCAAAGAAAAGGATACCACAGATGTGGAAGGTTTGCATCAGATCATTAAGAAGTTGACAAACACAGTAATCAATATGAAAAAGAATTCTGGAGAGAGTACAAGCGGGATTGGAGGAGATAATAACAACAGAAAATCTTTCAAACCTTTCTATTGTAAGAAGACAGAAGGTGGTCATGGTCAACTTGCACTGCCTACTCCACCAAATGAAGGGAATTTAAATATGGAAGAGCTGGCTCTTATCGGATCGCTCCTTAACAATGAAGAACCTATAGTGGATCTCGAGCCAGAACAAGAAAATGAGGAAGAATACCAAGTAGAAGAGCCCTTGGACGAAGAATCTCAAATCAATGTACTGTGGGATTTCTATACAAATGAGAACGATGACAACGAAGGAGATAGCACGGCAGAAATCCACACTAATGAAATCCACATACGAAGTAACGGGCCACTTGTGGGCATGATGAAGCCTGTAGACCAGAGAAAGAAGGATGTTAACCCTGTGAAGGCATCTGCACCCACAGTCCCTGTTGAGAAGGGTAGACCTAGTGGTGAGTCCAAGAATACTCCAGTTGCAAACTATCCAAAGAAAGAGAACACATCTCCACCTGTGACAAAGGCAACTAAAAATGGTAAACTCCCACCTAAGAATGGAAAAACCAGTGTGTTTACCCTACACTACCCTGTTTATAACATTGATTACAACATTGTGGATGATCTTAAGAAATCTAGGGCTAATATCACATACTTCGATTTGTTGAAGTTAACGCAGCAAAGAGATTTGCTGTTGAAAGCTATGAATGAATGGAATTGCAAAACCCCCACCATCCCGAGCAACCAAACCAAGAAGTCGGTGTCCAGACTTGTCAATAGCTCCAGTATAGCCCAAACACCATCAGCTATGGAAGCCACTCTGTCAAAAATGAATTGAACCCCCCAAGATGTCAGTGCGGCCATGATAGGAAGGAAATCAAAATCCATGACTCCACCTTTCCTTATCACATTTGAAATCTTCAACATGAACGTACACAATTTCTTGGTAGATTCTGGTGCTTCGTCCACTGTTATGCCTTACGCTGTTGCTAAAATACTTCAAGCAATACCCGTGAAAACTAGAACTCGAATTATGTAATTGGATAGAACGAATGTGAAGGTAATTGGGGAGTTGAAAGATGTATTGATTCGGATGGCTACTAAACCACAATACACACAAGTCATTGATATAGTTGTAGTCAACATACCCAAGGCTTATGGAGTGTTGCTTAGTAGGGACTGGTCAGCAAAACTGAATGGATATTTCTCAACTGGTTGGTCCCATCTCTTGCTGCCGCAAAAGGGAAAAGGTGATATGCTGAGGGTTGATCGAGAAAGATACATGAAGTATGTGGTGACAGAATTAAACGACCCCAATGAACCTGTAATGTTTACCAACTCTATCCTTGGGAATTATAGTTTCAATGTTTGTGCCACAGAAACCTGTTTTGGAGAATTCCATGCAGAAACAATTGAAGAAACTGCAATAAACACACAGTTGGAAGCTCTCCCCTGTAGTCCAACTGATGAACCACCCTGTAATATAGTAGATGATAGAACTAATTTCGTAGGAAGCAATTCAATTGATGTAACATTAGACTCTATATTTTGGACACTCTATTTTGATGGCTCTAACTGCCTTGAAGGTGCAGGTGTTGGGAGCATTCTCATTGACCCGCAAGGGAACCAACATCTGATGGCCAGCCGGTTGGAGTTCACATGCACCAACAACACGATAGAATACGAAGGCTTGCTACAGGGCCTGAAAAAGGCCATTGATATGAAGGTAAAAAATCTTAAAGTTTTTGGTGACTCACAAATAATTGTGGACCAGGTAAGGAAAAGGATACACTACAATTCGCCACACCTGGTAAGGTACCAACATGAGGTATGGAGCTTAATTGACAGTTTTGATTCTTTTAATATCACATAAATACCTTGAGGGCAAAACCAAGATGCCAATATGATGGCTGGTATGGCTGCAAAACTTTTGCTTGATTTTAGATTAAAGAAGAATAAATGTTATGTTGAATTGATCTTCAAACCATCCGTGCCTGATAACATCTCAAATTGGTAGGCATTCGAAGATGACAAGCAAATCCTTGAGTTATTGCACTGCGAGAAGACATTCAAGAATGTAGTCATTGATGAAAAGGAGCATGACAGGCTTATGAATGAGAGGGAATATGAGGAAAAGGATCAGTCCAATATGATTCCCAAGTCAGTTGTCAAGATGGAGCACTTGTATGAATTGCATGATAAATTCAAGAAGCCAACTAACTGCAAAACACATAGCTCATCCATGAAGTATGAATCGGTCAACCTTGGAACCAAAGAAGACCCAAAAAATGTCAATTTGGGCTTGGGGTGCTCTCCACAAGAGAAGGTTGCATTTGTTAAGCTATTTAAAGAGTACAATGATGTATTTGCATGGAAAAATGGAAACTTAAAAACCTTTGATACCAGCATTATGTATTATGTAATTCCTCTGGAAAAGGACACTAAGCCTTACCAACAAAAGCTTCGCAAGATGCATCCAAGCCTAGAACCGTTGGTGAAGAAAGAATTAAACAAAATGCTGGATGCTAAAATCATTTTTCCAGTCAGACACACCTGCTGGGTAGCCAATCTCATGCCAGTAAGAAAGAAAAATGGAGACATCAGGCTATGTATCGATTTCAGAAACCTGAACAAAGCATTGCAAAAGGATAACTATCCTGTCCCTTCTATGGAACACATTCTTCAGTGCATTTCTAGGTCTGAAATGTTGTCCCTATTAGATGGGTTTTCAGGATATAACCAAGTGTTGGTGTCTAATGGGGATCAGCTTAAGACAACCTTCAACACTAAATGGGGCACTTACGCATATCGTAAAATGCCTTTTGGACTTATTAATGTGGGTGCCACATTCCAAAGAGCTATGGACATAGCTTTCCGAGGGTTGATTAACAAATCAATAGTGGTTTACATGGATGATATCACTGTGTATTCATATCACAAAAGGGATCATATTTATCACCTGAAGTAGATTTTCGAGAGATGCTGAAGATACGGAATATCGTTGAATCCCAAGAAGAGCATCTTCGCAGTTACAGAAGGGAAACTACTGGGTCATATCCTCTCTAAAGAAGGGATTGTTATTGATCCTGAAAGAATAGAGACCATCATGAGAATAAAACCCCCTGCAAATAAAAAGGCAATGCAATCTTTCTTCGGGAAGATCAATTTCGTTAGGAAATTTGTCTCAGGTTTTGCAGAAATAGTGCGTCCCATGCAGCTAATGATGAAGAAAGACGTTGTGTATAGATGGAGCGATGAAGCTAAGAAATCATTTCAGTGAATTAAAGAGACCATCACAGAAGCTCCTGTGTTGGTTAGCCCCAATTTCAACAAGGAATTCTTATTGTACACTTTTTCCTCTTACGTTTCATATGCCGCAATCCTCACCCAAAAAAATGATGATGGAAATGAAGTCCCTATCTCTTATATGAGCTCTAATCTTCAGGGAGTAGAACTGAACTACCCAGACATGGAGAAACAAGGCTTTGCGGTTTTTAAAGCCATAAAACACTTTCACCCTTGTTTATTAAAGGCCAGGACTAAAGTAATTGTTCCCCATCTTGCCATAAGAGATCTCTTCGTGCAGAAAGAAATGGGTGAACAGAGAGGGAATTGGATAACCGCACTTCAAGAATTCGACCTTGAGATTAAGCCGACGAAGATAGTTCAAGGGCAGGGATTGTGTAGGCTAGCAGTAGAAGCCTTGGCAGATAAAGAAGGGGTGTCCGAAGAACCAGAAGCATAGAGCATGCAAAATGCACAAGTAGAATTCAGGGAGGAGCCCATGTGGATTAATGAGACGCTAATATATAAGCATGAAACGTCAGAAGCCCTTTTGGATCCCAAGTCATGGTATTATGACATACACTTTTATCTAACATGAGGAGCATGTCCTGAACACATGGATGCATCACGAAGGAGAGCGCTCAGATTGAAATCTAATCAGTATCACTTAGCCAATGACACATTATACAAAAAAATTATGATGGAACTTGGCTGAGGTGTTTGGAAAAGGATGATGTTGATCATGTCTTGAAAGAAATGCACGACGAACCAGCAGGTGGTCACTATAGTGGAGAGACCACTGCTCACAAAATATTAAGAGTTGGATATTATTGGCCCACAATGTTCAAAGACTCACATGCCTATGCTCGGAAATGCAAGGTATGTCAAACTGCTGCAGGACGAGAAAGAAAGCTAGTCGTTCCCCTCAGGCCCATCATGATTTATCACCCATTCCAGCAATGGGGCCTGGATGTCGTAGTCAAGGTCACTCCGAACTCTTCACAATAGCATAAGTACATACTCATGAGGACTGACTACTTCACCAGATGGACCGAAGCCATCCCGCTTTGGAAGGTAAACGAAGACGAGGTAATATCATTTATTGAGAAATTCATTATCAACAGGTATGGCATCCCTGACGCTCTCATATTTGATAATGCTTCTTACTTTTCATCACTAAAATTGATTGAATTTTCTATTGATAAATCAATTCACATAAGGTATGTGTCAAACTATTACCCCTAGGGAAATGGAGTTGCAGAGTCCTCAAATAAAAACCTCATCCACATAATCCGTAAATCTGTCGCCGACAACCAGAGGAATTGGCACAACACTCTAACAAATGCCCTTTGGGCCAATAGGGTCACCCCAAAAGTGGCCTTAGGAAACTCCCCATACTTCCTCGTCTATGGACAGGAAGCCATCTTGCCTCCCAACATTACCCTTCCCTCTCTACAGCTCTCCCAAGCTTTGAGAGGAACCCCTTCAGCCTTACTTCAAAACAGGATCAACCAACTGGTAAGGTTAGAGGAATTGAGAGATAAAGCCAAAAATAAATTTAGAAATCATCAAATGATTGTGAAGAGATGGTTTGATCACCATCTGGCAGGAGATAACGAATACTAGGTAGGAGAGCTAGTCCAGAAATGGGACATGCTGAATCAGCCAAAGGGTAAACACACGAAATTCCAACACTTATGGTTGGTCCCATTCCAAATTGAGGAGAAAATTGGTCAGGGGACTTACAGATTAAAAACTTTACAGGGAGACGCTAAAAAACTCCCTGTTAATGGCCAACATCTTAAGAGATACTTCCAGCAACCACCACATGGTGGTTACTTCTCGAGTAGGTTAGGATTCATTTTTATTTTTCTGTTAGCTTAGTTATCTTTTCATCCCTTCCATTCTTGTTATTTCCACAAAGTTTACTTTCCTTTGAATTTCAGTTCTTTTCAGCCAACGGATTTCGGTCCTCCACTCTCGTTTTCACTTTTATAACTTTCTTTAGATTGCCATCATTTGTCACCTTCAGCTTTGGCCTCCCTCGTTAACCTGCTGATGAGTCTGCTGGTCCTAAATTCATCGTTGCCTTGTAAATCAAACAAACTTTCAATGAGCCTACGAAAACTTGAAAATCAGTTGTGGAATTCAAATCGAAGCCACTCATTTAGCATCTGTTGGGAACTAGGTAAGGTCTGTTGATAACCTGGATACCTGGAGCATGTAGGGGCATCTTTATAAAACGAAAAAATGTATAACCACAACTAGACGGGCATGGCAGAACGCTGCATTTTTAAAATATCCCGCTCAGACCTAGCCTATACTTGCCTGTAAGGTTTGCAGTTATTCTCCATTGGTCCCATCCACCACACTAAGTTTTCCAATACCTGTCATCTACAAGTAAACCTCCTTTCATGGGCTGAGCTCACTATCATATACCCTGTGGAAAATCCAATTGTGCTCTAGTCCTTGTGCCTGAAACTAGAAGGACTTGTGTAAAAGAAATGAAATGTTGAGTCCATGTGCCAATCTAGAAGGGTAGGTTGTTTGGGAAGCCGGTTAGAGTAGGGACTGTTGTTGGGCTCAAAGTACTTGTTGACACAGCAAGCCCAACCTTGCTTAAGCGATTTAAAAATATGGCATGATCCATGATTGTGCTCCATTCAATCATATGAAAATATAGCATTGAAATTATTACATAAATGCAGATAAACATATCTACTTCAAGTTTGACGATGCAATAAAGAGCTAAGGTACACACCTAAATAGGAATTGGCAGACTGGTGATGGCCCTGAAAGGATTTTGAAAGTAGAAAAAAGGTAAAGGAAGGTCAATAAATCCCATAATACTACCATTGGAGAATGCCTGTCAAAACCCTATCAGTAAGTTGAAGCTATTTGTCTTTATCCCACCTGAAGCAATTAATGTTGAAGTGGAACCCATGCCTGTCCATTTATATAGTTTGCATTTCAAGTTTATCTTAGCACCCCCGATGTTCTATTGATCCAAGGTTTATTTGGAAACAAAGATAACTGGTTCACCCAGCGGTTCGCCATTTGTTGTGGCCACAAGCACCACCCTATTAAAACCTGCTCTGGCAGCAAATTTGAATGGATCCCTAGAAGTTTGATCTTTCATCTCTCCAAATGATATCCCTGCCACATGATTCATGGATAACCTTGTCCAACCCTTCATTCATATCTCTCATCTGGACTTTTCTCAACCCTCATAATCATCCATGGTGCCCTATGCCCACACATATAATCGCCCCACTCTTTACCCCTCAAAACCTTCCATCGCATCTTTATTCCAATTATAACTCTTTTTTCTTTGCAAAGCATGCATAACTTGCCCTCTCCTCTTATCGCAATCAACACTAATACATAACGCAGACCACTATACACCGAACCCAACGACATTGTTAACCATAACACATATATATATTTTGGGTCTGGAGCCCCATTGCATATCGCAATTGACAGGGTCCAAGGCCTGTAGATAAAGCCCATCGTGATCTATCAGACCCACCGGGATCATTAACCACAATATATATATTTCGGGTCTGGAGCCCCATTGCATATCGCAATTGGCGGGGTCCAAGGCCTGTAAATAAAGCGCATCGCGATCTATCGGACCTGCTGGGATCATTAACCACAATATATATATATATTTCGGGTCCAGAGCCTATCGCATATCGCATTCGACACTCGCACACTGATATATATATAGTGTGATGCCATATGGCGGACCTGCTGAACTATTAAAAATAACATATATATTTTCGGGTCCGGCCAAATCGCATATCGCAATCAACGGAGCCTGGGGATCATACATAAGGCGCACTGTGATTTGGCAGACCCGGCGATAATTATATGCCCGGGTATATATTATTTGAAGTCCGGCCTTATGGCTCGGCCGTGGGTTTTCCTGTGTATTCCTATGTATTGCGATAAAAGGCTGCAGTCGGGGTTTTCAAAGGGAAATCTTATATAGCGGACCTGAGGGGATTATGAACTGCGACACATATATATTTTGGGTCTAGCCAATCACAAGTCGCAATCGGCAGAGCCCAAAGCTTGAACATAAGGCGCGATGCGATTAGCGGACCCAATAGGGTATGGTTTCCCGTCTATAATATTTCAAGTCCAGATTTCATATCCAGTTTTGTGTTATGCGATGATTTTCAGTGTAAATCGAGTTTACACTTGCGGGACTTAATCAATGTGTGAATTAAAAAACAAGGGCCGATTCTTTCACACTTGTCCCTTTTGATGTTATAAACATTTAAAGAAGGAAAGATTTATAATTTTAAGCATTTCTATCATATTTTCATAAGCATAGCTGATGTATGTTATCTCTGCAGGCAAGGACCAAGAGAAGGCAAGCGAGTTTGAAGAACGGTTGTATAAACATCAAGTATGGCTCTAGATAAAAGATGCATGAGCGGATCTGAAGAGTTTATATATGCAGATTTGTTTTATTTAAAGATTTGGTTTTAGGCGTTGGCAGTCATGTTTCCATGTGTTACCTGTGTGTTCCGAAGGTTATGCGGTCTTGGGCCTTATCATGAAGAAATGAAATGCATACCTCCTCCTTTCAATCAACATCTATTCATTTCCCTAGGAAATGAAACGCTCCAGCAGATGTGGCCTTTATGTGTTAGCGGTTGCATTGGCTATTCTACAATTGTATATTCTAGTTTGTAAATTGAAAAGAGAAGGGAGGTGAAAAGTCAGGGGAGATGGAGGGTCAGTGGCTTTTGCATAAGTATTACCTTCGAAGATGAGAGGAAGACTTTTTTTGGGCTTTTTTTTGTTTGGAGAACAACTTTGATTGATGGTGCATAAAGAAGTCTGTTTGGTCGAGAAAGAGACTTTTTCAGATTCAGTTGCCTCTCCTCTCATGTGTTTAGAATCAGGATGTTGTTGCTGGCATAAATATAAATGTGATTTGTTTTGTGCATATTGATAACAGATAGTTCGTGACTAGTCTTGGTTATTCAAATATGATTTGTTACCATGGTTAATTCATGAGCGATTGCTGATTTGAGACCTTGTTAAACATCAGTTGCAAGTTTTATTTGTATGGAAAGGAATGTGTATTCTTGTATAAGTAATTAGATTGCAATTAAGATTTAATACAACCTTGTTCATCTATGAACCAGTGATTGATTCATTTGGACTTGGAATCTATATATGATGTTTAATCTCTTTTGTTATGCTTCTGCAGGATAGATTAGAATAGTTAAGAATAGCATAAGTAATTAGAATTAGTGTAGATAGGATTTGATACTTATAGGTTAGCTGTTTCTCTTTGTTGATTCAATTGAAGTCTTCCTCCAAGAAGCAATCTTTCAACACATATAACAGTTTACGGGATCCTTTAAAACTTGTCGGAACTAGCCATTCCAAACGAAAGTAGATCTAATTGGGGTCTACAATCGGGTTAGTTCCCCTTGTTGGCATAGCAAAAACATTCACCTTGTCAACACTTCTATAGAGTCAGAAAAATCTTAATTCTTTGATGGAAGGAGAGCAAACATTATTCTAAGAGAGGGCAACTTCTACAATAGAAATGAAGGAAACAACATGAAATGCTAAACTTACACCATAACCTAACTAATCAATTAAACATCTATGCTAAGCATAATTGCTAAATTACCATTAACCTAATGCTAATTATCTAAGTTGCAGAAGTAAAAAACATTAAATTGGACTAAGGTGTAGCAAAGAAACTTAGGCTAAATTGGATTTCAAGTGGAGAAAGCAATCGCGGGTGGAAATCAGTGAACAGAGGACGCGAGGGACCAATAGTGTAGAAGAACAGTTGGATCAGTCGGGTGAAAGGTAAATGAACGATGGGGATTTGATTGCAGAAGGTTATGTAGGTAGATGGGTGAACAAGGTTAACTAAAGGGATAAAAATTTAATATCTTATCGCGAAGGTTTAAGTGAATGGATGGACGAACAAGGGAACAAAGGAGATGAATGGCTGAGATTTAATCGCGCGGGTGAGGTCAAGAGATGGATGGGTGAGGCTAACAGGAGTGATGAACGGCTAAGATCTTATCGCGTGGGTGAAGGAAAGAGATGGATAGTGGAGATTAGATCGCGGGCAAAAGAAACGTGTGGGAATGGTGGAGTGGGTTTAGAGGGCAATAAGTTGTATTTCGTGTTCCCTCAAAGTTGTAAGTTGTTTTCTAAAATTTCACGTGATTAGCCTAACTAGGTGACACGTAGCACGAAGAAAACACTTTTCTTGTGTGCTCTCAAGTGGATAATGATCAGACAGAAATCCATGCGATATCACGCGATAGCCGTCAGATTTGGCGAGGCATATCAACGATGGAGATCGGCCAAGCTAGTTGGCGATTAGGTGAAGCGATAGACATCGAATCAGACAAGGCAGATCAACAATGGGGACTTAAAATTCACAACATAAATGGTGGACTCCATGCGAGGGAGCAGTTAGTGAAAACAGTGAATCAGACGGTGATTGCGAAGGTTTGTTGGTGATCAGACAATGAGGAAGCGATGTAGGGGGAATGTGCTGGAGGCAGTTTCAAAGGAAAATGACAAAGAAAACCAGTGCGGGTAAACAACTAACTACATTTAAACAATGAACTCCATAGCCCATGTGAGAACCAGAGACTGTGTTTTTGGGGTTGCTGGAGGGTCTCTGCCTCAAGTCATGGTCCCAGAGGGAGGAGATGAGGCCGAGACACCTGCACACAACCTGATAGTAATCTTTTCCTCTAACTAACTTGTGAATTAAAAACACAACTGAAAGTAAACTACAACAAATGCAGCTACTGAAACAGATGAACAGAAATAGGAAGCTATTCAAACAAATGAACAGAACTAGAAAGCTGCTTAATCAAATGAATCAGAACCAGAAACTTCTTGAGCAAATGCATTAGCAAACCATGAAACTACTGAAGCAAATGAATCAACAAACCATGAAACTACTTAAACAAATAAACAAAACAGAACTCTATGCTAGCATAACAGTACAATAAAGAGGAGTTGTGGTTGCTTGGGTTGGGCCCTAACCCAAGAGCTTCAGCCCTCAGAGTTTAACTCAGAACTAGCTTAAACAGAACTCATATTTATTATAGAAACCATGGATTACAAAACCAGTTCACAAGTCTTTGCAGCTCAGAAAATAAAACAGAGTTCTACAAATGAAGTCTGAATCCTAGTGAGGTCCTAAGCCTCTCTATTTATACATATGAAGTCTCCAACAACTTCCTTCCAAATTAGGGTGGTTTGTTTCCCAACTCAAAAAAAATTGTTTTTTGTCCTTTTCACTTGCTTGGCTGTCTTTTAGTCCTCATGATGTGGCTGTTTGCACTCCGAGCTGATGGAGGAATATTTGAATGGAGGGGTAGTAGATGAGGAGGATTAGCTTGCTATAATTCCTCTACCTTGTCCCATTCGAGTCTTGACCAATGTCTTTGCTATAGTTCTTTGCTTTTATCCTTTATACCTGCATTTCTCCTTGTTTTTATCCTTTATTCCTGCATTATATGCACATTAGTCCACAAAGCCAAATATCCAACTCTAACTCATTTCATAAACAAAATATAATCAAAAGTATGAAATAAGTTGTGAGAATAGTTGGTTTGACTAAGCTAGGAGGTGAATTAAGGTCAATTAAGGCTTATATAATTACTCAATAATGAGGCTCATCAGTAGCAAGCTAAGTGGGCTTGATTGTGGGGAAAACTACACAGTTAAGCGTGCATGAGCCAGAGGCGATCTGGGATGGGTGACCTCCAGGGAAGTCCTAGTTACAGGGTGCAAGCCCTGGAAGCGATGATTGACGCTATGTGATTTATTTCACTAGTTTCAATCCCACTTCTTCACCCTTGTGAGGATCACCCGATGCAATGAGTGTTAAGTGGACTATTCAAAAATCATGAGAAATTAGTCAGTTATGACTACCTCTCAAGCATGGAAATGGTCATAGATGAATGACTTAGTTAACGCAATTGAATCCCAAAAAAATGATATCTAATTTAATATTTAATTAATATATTTAAAATATAATATATATATATATATATATATATATATATATATATATATATATATATATATATATATATATATATATATATATCTTAATTATATTATAATATATAATTTAAAAAAATTATATAATATAACATAATAATTATATATAATAATATTTAATTAAATAAAAAAATCAAATTCCACCTTAGAGGCCAATTAGGCAATTTCACCTTCTCTGAGCCAAACTGGTGAATTCGGAGGTGACACTTGTCGCAGTATCACTGGCTGAAACTGAAGAATGTTCTCTGCATGCTGACTGAGCATCCAATCAACCCTAGTCAAACTTCGACTTTAACTTTTTTTTACCAAAATTTTAGAAGCGCTAACATTTGCATACGATGTCAGTTTTTTGAACCGTTCACGACGTTGGAACCCTGGCGACGAACTCTATCTGGTCATTCAGGTCTAAAGAAATTCATAGAACTTTAATTTTTTAGCTAAAATACTGATCCCCGATCACATCTATATCCACTAGCTAATCTCCTCTTTCAATTTTTTATAATTAAAGAATAGGAGGAGGTGGATCCTTAAAAATATCAATCTTTTCGAAGATGTTAAAATCAATTTTTTGGATCAAATCTAACTGAAAAGGAATAATACTTCTAGGTTTATTAATTGTTATTTCCTTGGATTCAATCTAACCGTCAAGGTAGTCCCACTTTAGTATAAGCCATAATATAACCACTTGAAGTATTCTATCATTTTTTCTCCTTAGGGGTTTTTGGGAATTTACATTATTATTCTCCTCGATTATGGAATATTGAAGATGGAGTCTCTAACTATCATTGCCAAATTTGTGTGTCAAAATGGGATCCTGTATCATCTTTTTATCCCTTGCTTTCTTACTAGATGATAATTTTCCTAGGGAGATCTTTATCAACCCCTTCTCTTTCCCTAATTAAATTTTTTTAAGTTTATCTGGTTTGTTGACCTGACCATTCCAATACTCATATTTTGACCTCTAAATGTTAGCTAAAATGTTTCACTCTTATTGTATGGGAAAGACAATCTAGAACAATCCATTGTCGAGATATATTTTTTGACATTTTAAATAAATTCAAAGTCACTAAGAACCCTTATATCACATTTTTTAGTGGATAAAATTACAATTTTAGTAAATTTAAATTGTAGGTTTTGGATTCCAAACAAAATAATATTGGAAAGTGAAAAAAATTTACAAATAGGGTGTTCTAATTAATTATCAACCATAGAAAAATTGGATTGCTTCATTGGTGATATTGTATTTTTTTCCTCATTATTAAACCATAGTTCCATATTGTTCCAATGATTTAAGAAAATATGATAAGAAATTTGATCCCTATATTATTGGTTAGAATTTCTCAGCAAATCCATTTTCCTTCATTTGGCTCCATATTGAAATGGACCTATCTAATATATGTATGTTCTCTTATGCTAAACTAGATCTTGGTGAGGGGATCCCTATAAGCTAACAGTAAGTTATGGAAAGAGTATTCTCATAAGAAAACATTATCCATATTACAAATTTGTTTCCTAGAATCCAAATAGAAATTCTTGATGGTGGACAATGTAGAACATTATCCACCATGTAGACTATCTTCCCATAATTAGGGTAGAAAGTATGATTGGTGGATAATTTTTCATGACCACATGCATGGACATTTTCAATGTGTGAAGCATTTAAATGCATTTCCACCTTGCAACATTTTTCCTTTTTCTTCAATCGTTATATGATATGGAAATCATTGTAATATACCTCTTACATCCACGCATTGTACATTGTTTAATGGTTTAATATTGATTCAATACCGGAAACAATTTTAATTACAACTATCATTAAGTGACAATATATAAAATAAGGGGCCAACTAAAAACCATGGGTAGCACTTTAACACTACATATAATCAACTAAATGATTTTATTATGGACCAAAACAAATATAAATAATTTGAGCATAGAATTGAAGTCCATATGCAATAAAAAAAAAATTGTTGTGTATGTATGTACATGCATGTACAAAATTACTATGAAATATCCATTCATATACATGTGCTTATTCAATAAAAATAAATATACCCTCAACCCTACATTTTTTTTGTGCATTGTCAAATATCTAAATTAGAGCCCAAAACTATGATAGTATTCATATTTTGAATGCACCAATGTATTCAATTGTTTGAAATAGAGTCCATTAGCTCCAAAAAAATTAACACAAAAAATTCATTATAAATGATTTGGGTCATGTAACTTCAACCAAGTTTCTTAATGCTCAAAATTATAGAAGACACAAGGATTCTTGGAATATTGGTGAATTAAGATTTCACATCAAACACTTGTGTTTGGAATATATAAATGGCAATATTTTTTAGGAAATTGAATACATACAAGTTTTCTAAATTAGATGATGGCATATTGTGAAAATTGTACAGTAATGAATTTATGTATCTCATGAAATATTCTCTTAACTTTTGGAATCATGGAAAAATGGAAAAATTTGCGTCTCAATCTTGAACTGGATCTTTCTTTAGAGTGGTTTTGATTTTGTTAAATCCCATGAAATCCCACATGCCAATTTTTTTACAATTATTAGTCCCTACCTTCACTAGGGACTATAGTTTTTTCTTCACGGCGAAAGACACTTGACCATGTATTAATTTGTGAAGTTTTGTAATTTTAAACAAAATTTTCAGAAAATGCTGATTATTTCCATTTTTTCATAAATTAAAAAATATATTTCTATGTTTTTAAAATCTCATATCTAATTTTCCACTGGTTGAGAGAATGTTGATGTGACATAATTCCCTTGGTGAAGGGTGATTTAATTTTGGTATTTTTCATTCATCAGAAAATCATTTCAAAACAAGAAAACATGAATTACGTGATTGGTTGTTGCACAGGCTCTAACACTAAGTATCGTGATTGTCATGATTGATTTGTAGTGGACACTGTAGTCTATGCTAATGCTTTAATGACAAGGATTAATGTCTGAGGTTTCATGACATAGATCAATGGCTAATAGGGAGCAATTTTGTATACGTGAGTTGGGGGGTAGGGTGTTAGGGGTATGTTTGTATATATAAGTAGGGGGTTGGGGGTGGTATGATGTTAGGGGTGTGTTCATATATATAACATGGGGAGGGGTTTCATTCTCCAATAGAATGCATCTTTCCTTAAAGGTATGGCACATCGCTAGATTTCTAAATCAATGGTGGACAATGTATATCAAATGAAAAATATGGAGGTGATTAACTATGCGGAGCAAACCGATGGGTGGGCTGGTCCCCATGACTATGTTGACTCAAAGTCACCTTATTTCATATTGGGTTCCAAAGGATCTATGCCAAAACCACCTTGCAGATGGCTTGATGTTCAATTTTAAAAACTAGGGTGGAAAGCTATATCAAATTTCTAGAGACCATAACCTTCACTATGATGGGAATCTTAACAACAAGTGATGAGAATATTTTTCCTTGGGGTTTGTTTCTTAATTCATGATTATTCTGATTCAACTTGTCTTGTTACATTATTCATAAACTAATAGGCTATGTACTTTATTTTAAAACAAAAGTAGGCATTGATGTGGTTATGGACCGAAAAGTTATTTTAGGGAAAATTATAGGTTATTGATGAACAATATGATTTGACTCGTAAGGAGCGGAAAACCTACAAAAAAGATAAATGAAAAGAATGAAATTCTATTTATGAGCTTATAATTGATGGAAATATGGGAAAATGTTGGTAAGAGAGGTGCTAAGATCGGATAGCTTAGAAAATACATAAGGGTGACTATTATGGATAGGAGGATCCATTCGACTAATTGTCATCAATTTATAAAATCAAATTGTCAACATCCCATGGTGGACTTTTTGTAAGAGGGTAGAGTCCCGAGGAGGGGGCGGAATCGCAATTGTGGATGCCCTCCATTCCTCTTGATGATCTCATGGGGGTACACCCCCCTGCAATTCATGAGAAGCATAGATCTTGACAATTAAAGCTATTGGGTTGAAGAAATAACATCCTTTTTTATAGCCTATTACTTAGTTTTTCACTTAACTTCGACAAAAACCCTTATTAGTTTTTCACTTAACTTCGACAAAAGCCCTTATAACTCACTCATATTTACATTATCCTCCTACTGATCCATGAATAATTATCCATCAGAGCTACATAAGATACACTAAGGTAAAAGTCTAATATTTTCCTAATTCCATGCATTTTACTTTATAAATTTGGCTCAATTTGCATAGGTTATGGAAATTAACACATTCTTCAACCTTGTAAACATTCTTTAGTTGAATCCAAGGTTTGGGTAGACTTTGTGGAGGACAAATCAACTCGAGCATATGGATAGATGCCAAGTCACTCCTACGTGGTATTCCACCT
The DNA here is from genome assembly GCA_031772625.1 of Pinus tabuliformis. NCBI lineage: Eukaryota > Viridiplantae > Streptophyta > Pinopsida > Pinales > Pinaceae > Pinus > Pinus tabuliformis. The sequence continues at coordinate 489,962,204 of CM062818.1, forward strand.
ACTTGGCGCAAGAAAAATTTCACTAGTTGAGCACAACAATAAAGTCAAACATTTTGTCAATTATTAGATGGTGCATGAACAAAACCTTCAAACTACTTGGAAATGGATTAAAATCTCAAGCGAGTGTGATAGATATTAAAGGAATGAGAAATCAATTGAATGATGATGTGTCTTATATAAAATATCTTTATGATTCACTTCGTTGATAATGAATCATAGAAATTATATTTCCAATAGAAATAGAAGACTTAGTTGTCATTCACCGCTTAGGATTGTAGCAATAAATTTCTCATGTTGTTATTGTAAAAGACACTATATATGTGATTCATTGAGAAGCAAATACAACATCCATTATCATTATCTTTTCTTTGGTTAATGTTGGCATTTTTTATCATGTGCGCACTGTTATGTTTTTATAAAATTCTACATATTTTTGCTATCATGCCTCAATGAGAAGAGTATGATCCTAATAATCAAGTTCTATCAGTATTTTTAGATACTGTGCTCTAGCAGGAGGGCCCCCTATTGTGTACGAGAAGTGTAATCTATTGTTTTCTTTTCTTTATCATTCGTTGTTTTTATACTCTGTTTTTTCCATTTTGTTATGTAGATTTTCACCCATTTTCCTTAATTTTTTTTGCACATATTAAGTGCTTGAATAAAGTTAAAAAACTACCAAAACATGTACCACTCATATTTGATATAATTTCTCAACTTCTGCAATCATATCTAGCCTCATATTTATAGATATGTTAGGATTTCTTGCATAGCATCATAGGCTTCTCATGGTTCCAAAATTTGAGTTTTGTATGCTCACACCTAATCGATTCCATTTGCATTCATAGTTAATTGCTTTTTTATTATGTCAATTTATTGTAGATAATCATAATCCATCTTTATATTGTTGGCATTATGACTCAGGTTTGGCGTTATGGCACCGGTGTTGTCCTTGATGGCAACTCACTCAAGTGGCAAATCACTGTTCAGGCTCTCAAAATCATAGAAAATGAGATACCCGTAGGTGAGCCTAACAAAAGCTGCGGACCCGTAGGTGCCCCGAACAAGAAGTGCAGGCATACCCGCAGGTTCTCCGAACAAAAGGTGCAGGCGTCAAATTCACTCACTTCAATGCAGAGAAGCGCGCGCACGTGGGAATTTTTATGATTGATCCATGGTATTTAGTCCGACGTGTTTGATCCTATGGTTTTGGTCCGTGGTATAGCATCTAAAATATTGAACCCCGGTTTTGGGTCCCTTGTATTGGCTTTCTATGGTTTTGATCCATGGTTTGTGTAAGGGCTTGCCTATAAAAAGGAAAGGAGATCATTTGGCTAGGCACTTATGTGTTGAATATCTTAAGTGGAACAAGATTTGAAATACTTGTAATTGGTTAATGAGATAAAATTAAACCTGAGCATGAGAAGACTGATCAATTGAGGGGTCGTGATCTCTTTGGCGCATGATCGGATCTGTGGATCTGACAGTCTGGGGTACAATTGAGAACTGATAAAGTGTTTATATCCAGAGGTCCGCAGGCGAGATACGACTCAGGTGCGCAGTCCAGTAGACGGCACAGGTGCGGAGGATTTTAGTGCAGTAGATGGCGCAGGTGCGGAGGTACACAGTCCAGTAGACGATGCAGGTGCGAAGGTGCGCAGTCCAGTAGATAGATCAGGTGCGGAGGACCGCAGTGCAGTAGACGGCGTAGGTGCGGAGGCACGCAGTCCAGTAGACGACGCAGGTGTGGAGGTGCACAGTCCAGTAGATAGATCAGGTGCGGAGGTACGCAGTCCAGTAGATAGATCAGGTGCGGAGGTGTGCTGTTAAGCAGACAGAGCAGGTGCGGAGCTGCGCAGGCTAGACTCAGCAGAAGTGCGGATATCTCGCAGGTTTCTATTGGTGAAGTTGCAGACTTTTCTTGAAATATTTGTTGGCTACCTTTTGTCTATTGCTGCAGAGTTCTGGGTTTAGATTACTGGTATTGCTTGTCTGGTTACTGCATTCTGGGGGGCTATTGGTTGATTCATTAGTTGATTGTAAAAGGAGATTAGTTGATTCACATGTACTTGATGATTATTTGATGTTCATAGATCTAGTTTGAAAATTGATGAAACGTGGTCCCTGGAAGGAAAGAAGTAGGTCAGCGCCTACGTACTAGTAGCTCAGCTAGTACAAGAGCTAAGGCGATTGTAGCTCCCTTCCAGGAGAGTCTGGAAAATGAGAGAGGGTTGTAGCTCTCTGCAAGTTGCAGCCTGCGTACTGGTAAAGGACTGCACCAGTACAGAATCATTGTAAAAGAAGTTTCTAATTGAAAGAAGATAGAGACACATTGCAGCAGGTGGTTTTCACCCACATTGGGTTTCCACCTTATATCTGGTGTTCTTTGGTGTGACTGTCTGTTTTTCTTGTTCCTGTTCATTATTATATGGTACTGACATTCAAATTAATGGTCAACATCTGAAGAATAAATTAAATTATAAATCTAGAGGGAATATTGAAAAGAATTTGATAATACTGATTCACCCCCCCCTCTTAGTATTATTTCCAACAATTGGTATTAGAGCAGGTCCTTCAGAAGAAGCTTGATCGCTTGAAGGAAGATCTATCATCATGAGCAACTACGAGAGAGAAGCATCGATCAGGCCACCAATTTTTGATGGAACAAACTTCGTATATTGGAAGGTAAGAGTCACTGCCTATCTTCAAACTCTTGGAACAGAAGTTTGGGATATCATAGATACAGGGTAGAATTTTCCGTTAGCAACACCTACAGATCCGGCTGGTAAGAAGCAATATGAAACAAATGCAAAGGCTATCAGTACTCTATTAGGATGTCTATCTCAATCAGAATTCGTCAAGGTTATGCAATATAAATCAGCAAAAGAAATATGGGACAAGATTGTTCTGAGCTATGAAGGTGATGAACAGGTAAAATGAGTGAAACTTCAAACCCTCAGAATTCAGTATGAAAATCTCAGAATGCACAATGATGAAAGTGTGGCTAACTATTTCCTTCGTGTAGATGAGATTGTTAATTGTATGAAAAACTTGGGTGAAGAAATAAAAGAGGCTGTTGTGGTTGAAAAAGTTCTAAGATCTTTGTCCCCTAAGTTTGAATCAAAAGTTTCTGCAATAGAAGAAAAGGAGAATCTACGGAATCTTACCATGTCACAGCTGCACGGAATTCTAACTGCTTACGAAATGAGGAAAGGAGGACCATCAGACAGGAGAGAAGCTGCATTCAAGGCTTCAGGCAAAGGAGATTACTATGAGTCAGGACATCTATTAGAAGAAGAAGAAGAATCAAATTTTGTCAAGAAGCTTCAATGAGGTGCTGGAAGATTCAGAGGTAAGTTACCCTTCAAATTCTTTGCTTGTGGAAGAGTCGGTCACTATGCTACAAAGTGTCCTCATAAAGATAAGCTTGATAAAGGTAAGGAACCTGTCAGATGGAACAAGAAACAGAATGTAAATAAGAAAATTTATTACACTCATGAAGACAGTGATGGACTTTCAAATAGTGACGAAGATGAACAAGGTAACAATTATAGACTCTTAATGGCTTTTGAAGATGATGATTTCATGGATGCTATAGATGAAGAAGGTCTGTATGAAGATATTTCTAAACTCAAAATTTGTTTAGAAGAGAAAAATATGATTATTGATACTCTGCAATTCCAACTGGTTGAAAAAGAAAAACTTCATGAAAAGTTAGAATGTGAAATTGTTGGTCTTAGAAAAGAGATTGAGAAAACAAAAGCTCTTAATCTTAAATTTGTTAAAGGATCTGAAACTCTAGATGAGATTATCAATGTGCAGCATTCTCCACTAATCAAGACAGGTCTGGGATATAATGAAGAAGCATCTCAAGCATCCACCTCCAAAAGTTATCTTGATGCAACAAGGAGGAGCGAGCAAAGGCCTAATAGAAATCATCAGGTAAATCAGGGACAATTTACCTCAAGAATGAACAAAGACTATCAGGTAAATCGGGGGCAATCTACTTTAAGGACAAACAGAAGCTACAACCAGCCTCAGGTAAAACCTTCTCAATTTGCCTCAAGAATGGATGTCAATAGAAACTACAATCATTTGGCTGGTAGATTTGATAATCACAGGAGTTTCTTCAATGGCCAATGTTTCTCTTGTCATAACTTTGGCCACAAAGCAGCTCAATGTGTTGCCTATAAGACAATCATGACTAGAGAAGCTCAAAAACAAAGGAGCATGACTGGGATCGTGAAAAGAACCTACAATAACTTTTCTGCTCTTGAAAATGAAATAGAATGCTCTATTTGTAACAACTTCGGTCATGAAGATTCTGAATGCAGGAGCAGGTTTCGACAGACAACTCAAAAGGAGCAAGCCTCAAGTGTCAAAACATGGAGAATGAAGGAACCACAACCATAGAGATGTTGTATAGCTTTATATGCAGAAGGGCAAGAAAATCAATGGTACATTGACAGTGGCTGTTCGAAACACATGATGGGTGATAAGGAAAAAGTCCAGTCATATAGTGCCTTAGAGAAGGAGAAGAAGGTCTCTTTTAGAAATGACACCCCTGCACTCATAAAAGGTAAAGGTTCTGTTCAGTTGAAAGAAAAGGTCAAAGCTGGAAATGTTATGTATGTTGATGGGTTAAAGCATAATTGTTGAGTTTCAGTCAGATGTGTGATCAAGGAACGGAGGTAATATTTTGATCAAATGGATGTAGTGTTCGTGATCTTGATACAGGAAAAACAGTGATTAAAGGCATAAGGACTCCAAATAATTTATAGATATTTAAAGAAGGACAACATCAATGCTATCTAAGAAAGAACGATGAACACTGGTTATGGCACAGAAGATTGGGGCATCTTAGCTTCTCACAGATAAGGAAAGCATGTAAATACCAGGCAGTTTGTGTTCTTCCAGACATCAGAATTCCAGACAATACAATTTGCAAATCGTGTCAGTTTGGTAAGTAAACCAGAACTAACTTCCCTGAGAAGGAAGGATTAGTTAGCAGGCCACATGAACTTGTCCATACTAATGTATGTGGCCCATATAGGAAAAGGTCACCTCGAGGAGAAGAATATTTCATATTATTCATTGACAACTTTTCCAGGATGTGTTGGATAGGACTTATGAAGCATAAAGACGAAGCCTTTGAAAAGTTCAAATCATTCAAAGCCTTGGTGGAGAACGAATCCAGAGCACAAAGTCAAATGCCTCAGGTCTGATAGAGGTGGGGAGTTTACCTCGAATGAATTTTTTGACTTTTGTGAAGAACATGGAATAAGAATGGAATTCTCTATAGCTAGGACTCCTCAGCAAAATGGAGTAGTGGAAAGGATGAATAGAATGGTTCAACAAATGGCTCGTGCTATGCTTGATGATTCTGGAACTCCCACAACCTTCTGGGGTGAAGCTGCATTTGCTGCAGTTGTTATTCTCAACAAGACAAATATTCGGTTGAATAGCACTCAAACTCCTCATGAGCTTTGGTATGGTGAGACTCCTTCGGTAAAACATTTCAAAATTTTTGGAAGCAAATGCTATATTAAAAATAATGATGAAAATCTTGGCAAGTTTGAACCTAGAGAAAATGAAGGCATTCTCCTTGGTTATTCTCCTCACAGCAAAGCATACAAATGTTACAATGAAAGGCTTGGAAGAATTGTCGGCAGCATTGATGTAGTGGTGGATGAAAAAGACACTCCCAGGAAGGTAAGATCTGAAGACTTCGAAGATGATGAGGGCTATCCATCAACATCAATTCAGATTCATGATGAAGATGAAACCCATGAGGCACTAGAGGAAGAGATAAGGATAGAAGAAAAGACTCCATCCAGGTATGTTCAAAAGAATCATTCAGAATCTCAAATTTTGGGGCAAAAGGAGGCAGGCATACAAACAAGAAGAACAATTGCAGAAGCTTCAAGCTATTTGGCATTAATTTCCTCCACTAAACCACAAAATGTAAGAGAGGCATGCAAAGATGAATGTTGGGTCAAGGCAATGGATGAAAAACTTGAACAGATTGAAAGGAATAACACTTGGGAATTGGTTCCTAGACCAAAAGATAAGAATGTCATAGGGACAAAGTGGATTTTCAAAAATAAACTAAATGAAAATGGAGATGTGGTTAGAAACAAGGCAAGACTTGTTTGTAAAGGATATGCACAACAAGAGGGCATAGACTTTGAAGAAACCTTTGCACCAGTTGCTAGACTTGAGGCTATAAGAATGTTCCTTGCTCTCTCTATCTTTCAGAAGTTCAAAGTATTTCAGATACATAAAATCTGCCTTTCTGAATGGAGACTTGAATGAAGAAGTGTACATTGAACAACCAGATGGGTTCATCCTTGGAAATGATCCAAATCTTGTATGCGGGCTCAGAAAGGCTCTCTATGGTCTTAAACAGGCTCCTAGGGCGTGGTATTATCAGTTGGATAAATATCTTCATCAACAAGGTTTTATAAAAGGATCAACTGATAGCAATCTATATATAAAGGTTGATAATGAAAACTTGCTAATACTTGTTGTGTATGTAGATGATATCATCTTTGGCAACAATGAAGAAGACATGAGTCAAAAGTTTGCCTTGGTGATGCAAAAGGAGTTTGAAATGTCCATGCTTGGTGAACTCACAAATTTCCTTGGTTTGCAAGTCCAACAAAACAAAGACGGTATTTTTCTATCACAAACCAAGTATCTCAAGAAGATCTTGAAGAAATATGGGATGGAGGGTTCGAAACCAGTATGTACCCCTATGGTGAGAGGATGCAGCCTCAGCGCGAATTATGAGTTGGCAACAGTACATCAACCAACCTATAGATCCATGATTGGTAGTATGCTCTATCTAATAGGTACCCGACCAGACATTATGCATGCAGTGGGAATAGTTGGAAGGTTTTAGGCAAATCCAAAGGAAACTCATCTTCAGGCAGTTAAGAGAATCTTCAAGTATCTTCAAGGAACTCAAAACTATGGCTTATGGTATCCTAATGGTACAGACCTCACAATTCATGCATACACGGATGCGGATTAGGCAGGGAGCATGGATGACAGGAAAAGCACTAGTGGTGGTGCATTCTTCATGGGTCCTAGATTAGTATCTTGGTTCAGCAAGAAACAAAGATCTATTGCATTATCTATAGCTGAAGCAGAATATGTAGCTGCTGCATCTTGCTGCACACAACTCCTTTGGATGATACAAACATTGCAAGACATGCAAATCACTTGTACTCCACCTATCTCCATCTTCTGTAATAATACAAGTGCAATCAGTATTTCAAAGAACCCAGTCATGCACTTAAAGACCAAGCATATACCTATCAAATATCATTTTCTTCGGGAACAAGTGCTAGAACAAAAGGTCAAATTGGAGTATGTTCCCTCTAAGGAACAAGTTGCTGATATACTCACCAAACCGCTGCCCAGGGAGACCCTTAAATACCTCAGGCAAAAGCTGGGGGTAGTTGATGCATCATCCTACTGTTAAATCTTGTCTATTTCAGAGATTGTTGGTTGTACGCGAGTTTCATATGGGGTATACGTGTACATTCGCTGGTTTATGGATTGGTCAAACACCAAATGGCGCAGGTTCAGGGGGAGCATATATTCTTCTAATAATGCATTATTGGCATTATTGTAGAAGATCTTGGAGGAGAAAGTACAGAAGGAGAACATGGAAGCTGATCTGAATATTGCTGCTAATGTTTTGTCTCTATGTCTTATACTTCTTTTGTCAAGGTCATGTAACGGCCTATGTCTGGGATGAATGATATAATGTACTTGGTTGTCATATGCAAATTTCTGATGTAACCCCACTAGGTTGCGAGGATGATCCCCACTTGATTGGGTGATGAATGTATGTATAGAGTCTTTTGGTGATAGGAAGGTCATTTATGATGCATGGTGGATTATGGTTCTTCTTGAAGAAAATTTCTTTTGCAGATCTGGCCTACAGTCAGGGGGAGCACGATCAGTACAACAGAGTAGAGTTTTCAGCATGTTCTTAGGGGGAGCATAACCCTTTGCCCTTGATGACAAAGGGGGAGAATGACTTTGAGGATCTTGGGGTTGCCATCAAGTCCAAAGGTGGAGATTGTTGGCATTATGACTTAGGTTTGGAATTATGGCACAGGTGTTGTCCTTGATGGCAACTCACTCAAGTGGCAAATCACTGTTCAGGCTCTTGAAATCATAGAAAATGAGATACTTGCAGGTGAGCCTAACAAAAGCTGCGGACCCGCAGGTGACCCGAACAAGAAGTGCGGGCATACCCACAGGTTCTCCGATCAAAAGGTGTGGGTGTCAAATTCACTCACTTCAATGCAGAGAAGCACGCACACGTGGGAATTTTTATGATTGATCCATGGTATTTAGTCCGACGTGTTTGATCCTATGGTTTTGGTCCATGGTATAGCATCTAAAATATTGAACCCCGGTTTTGGGTCCCTTGTATTGGCTTTCTATGGTTTTGATCCATGGTTTGTGTAAGGGCTTGCCTATAAAAAGGAAAGGAGATCATTTGGCTAGGCACTTATGTGTTGAATATCTTAAGTGGAACAAGATCTGAAATACTTGTAATCGGTTAATGAGATAAAATTAAACCTGAGCATGAGAAGACTGATCAATTGAGGGGTCGTGATCTCTTTGGCGCATGATCAGATCTGTGGATCTGACAGTCTGGGGTACAATTGAGGACTGATAAAGTGTTTATATCCAGAGGTCCGCAGGCGAGATACGACTCAGGTGCGGAGGTGAACAGTCCAGTAGATGGCACAGGTGCGGAGGACCGCAGTGCAGTAGAGGGCGCAGGTGCAGAGGTACATAGTCCAGTAGACGATGCAGGTGCAGAGGTGTGCAGTCCAATAGACAGATCAGGTGCGGAGGACCGCAGTGCAGTAGACAGCGCAGGTGCAAAGGTACGCAGTCCAGTAGACGACGCAGGTGCGGAGGTGCGCAGTCTAGTAGACAGATCAGGTGCGGAGGTACACAGTCCAGTAGACAGATCAGGTGCGGAGGTGCACTGTCGAGCAGACAGAGCAGGTGCGGAGCTACGCAGGCTAGACTCAACAGAAGTGCGGATATCTCGCAGGTTTCTATTGGTGAAGTTGCAGACTTTTCTTGAAATATTTGTTGGCTGCCTTTTGTCTATTGCTGCAGAGTTCTGGGTTTAGATTACTGGTATTGCTTGTCTGGTTACTGCATTCTGAGAGGCTATTGGTTGATTCATTAGTTGATTGTAAAAGGAGATTAGTTGATTCACATGTACTTGATGATTATTTGATGTTCATGGATCCAGTCTGAAAATTGATGAAACGTGGTCCCTGGAAGAAAAGAAGTAGGTCAGCACCTACGTACTAGTAGCTCAGCTAGTACAAGAGCTAAGGGGGTTGTAGCTCCCTTCCAGGAGAGTCTAGAAAACGAGAGAGGGTTGTAGCTCTCTGCAAGTTGCAGCCTGCGTACTGGTAAAGGATTGCACCAGTACAGAATCATTGTAAAATAAGTTTCTAATTGAAAGAAGATAGAGACATATTGCAGCAGGTCGTTTTCACCCACATTGGGTTTCCACCTTATATCTAGTGTTCTTTGGTGTGACTGTCTATTTTTCTTGTTCCTGTTCATTATTATATGGTACTGACATTCAAATTAATGGTCAACATCTGAAGAATAAATTAAATTATAAATCTAGAGGGAATATTGAAAAGAATTTGATAATACTGATTCACCCCCCCCCCCTCAGTGTTATTTCCAACAATTGGTATTAGGGCAGGTCCTTCAGAAGAAGCTTGATCACTTGAAGGAAGATCTATCATCATGAGAAACTACGAGAGAGAAGCATCGATCAGGCCACCAATTTTTGATGGAACAAACTTCGTATATTGGAAGGTAAGAGTCACTGCCTATCTTCAATCTCTTGGTACAGAAGTCTGGGATATCATAGATACAAGGTACACTTTTCCGTTAGCAACACCTACAGATCCGGCTGGTAAGAAGCAATATGAAGGAAATGAAAAGGCTGTCAATACTCTATTAGGATGTCTATCTCAATCAGAATTCATCAAGGTTATGCAGTATAAATCCGCAAAAGAAATATGGGACAAGATTGTTCTGAGCTATGAAGGAGATGAACAGGTAAAATGAGCAAAACTTCAAACCCTCAGAATTCAGTATGAAAATCTCAGAATGCACAATGATGAAAGTGTGGCTAACTATTTCCTTCGTGTAGATGAGATTGTTAATTGTATGAAAAAATTGGGTGAAGAAATAAAAGAGGCTGTTGCGGTTGAAAAAGTTCTAAGATCTTTGTCCCCTAAGTTTGAATCAAAAGTTTCTGCAATAGAAGAAAAGGAGAATCTACGGAATCTTACCATGTCACAGCTACACGGAATTCTAACTGCTTACGAAATGAGGAAAGGAGGCCCATCAGACATGAGGGAAGCTGCATTCAAGGCTTCAGGCAAAGGAGATTACTATGCGTCAGGACATCTATCAGAAGAAGAAGAAGAATCAAATTTTGTCAAGAACCTTCAACGAGGTGCTGGAAGATTCAGAGGTAAGTTACCCTTCAAATGCTTTGCTTGTGGAAGAGTCGGTCACTATGCTACAAAGTGTCATCATAAAGATAAGCTTGATAAAAGTAAGGAACCTGTCAGATGGAACAAGAAATAGAAAGTAAATAAGAAAAGTTATTACACTCATGAAGACAGTGATGGACTTTCCAATGGTGACGAAGATGAACAAGGTAACAATTATAAACTCTTAATGGCTTTTGAAGATGATGATTTCATGGATGCTATAGATGAAGAAGGTCTGTATGAAGAGATTTCTAAACTCAAAATTTGTTTAGAAGAGAAAAATATGATTATTGATACTCTGCAATTCCAACTGGCTGAAAAAGAAAAACTTCATGAAAAGTTAGAATGTGAAATTGTTGGTCTTAGAAAAGAGATTGAGAAAACAAAAGCTCTTAATCTTAAATTTGTTAAAGGATCTGAAACTCTGGATGAGATTATCAATGTGCAGCGTTCTCCACTAATCAAGACAGGTCTGGGATATAATGAAGAAGCATCTCAAGCATCCACCTCCAAAAGTTATCTTGATGCAACAAGGAGGAGCGAGCAAAGGCCTAATAGAAATCATCAGGTAAATCAGGGACAGTTTACCTCAAGAATGAACAAAGACTATCAGGTAAATCGGGGGCAATCTACTTTAAGGACAAACAGAAGCTACAACCAGCCTCAAGTAAGACCTTCTCAATTTGTCTCAAGAATGGATGTCAATAGAAACTACAATCATTTGGCTGGTAGCTTTGAGAATCACAGGAGTTTCTTCAATGGCCAATGTTTCTCTTGTCATAACTTTGGCCACAAAGCAGCTCAATGTGTTGCCTATAAGACAATCATGACTAGAGAAGCTAAAAAACAAAGGAGCATGACTGGGATCGTGAAAAGAACCTACAATAACTTTTCTGCTCTTGAAAATGAAATAGAATGCTCTATTTGTAACAACTTCGGTCATGAAGATTCTGAATGCAGGAGCAGGTTTCGACAGACAACTCAGAAGGAGCAAGCCTCAAGTGTCAAAACATGGAGAATGAAGGAACCACAACCAGAGAGATGTGGTATAACTTTATATGCAGAAGGAAAAGAAAATCAATGGTACATTGACAGTGGCTGTTCGAAACACATGACGGGTGATAAGGAAAAACTCCAGTCATATAGTGCCTTAGAGAAGGAGAAGAAGGTCTCTTTTGGAAATGACACCCTTGCACTCATAAAAGGTAAAGGTTCTGTTCAGTTGAAAGAAAAGGTCAAAGCTGGAAATGTTATGTATGTTGATGGGTTAAAGCATAATTTGTTGAGTGTCAGTCAGATGTGTGATCAAGGAATGGAGGTAATATTTCGATCAAATGGATGTAGTGTTCGTGATCTTGATACAGGAAAAACAGTGATCAAAGGCATAAGGACTCCAAATAATTTATACATATTCAAAGAAGGACAACATCAATGCTATCTAAGAAAGAACGATGAACACTGGTTATGGCACAAAAGATTGGGGCATCTTAGCTTCTCACAGATAAGGAAAGCATGTAAATACTAGGCAGTTTGTGGTCTTCCAGACATCAGAATTCCAGACAATACAATTTGTAAATCGTGTCAATTTGGTAAGTAAACCAGAACTAACATCCCTCAGAAGGAAGGATCAGCTAGTAGGCCACTTGAACTTGTCCATACTGATGTATGTGGCCCATCTAGGAAAAGGTCACCTCGAGGAGAAGAATATTTCATATTATTCATTGACGACTTTTCCAGGATGTGTTGGATAGGACTTATGAAGCACAAAGACGAAGCCTTTGAAAAGTTCAAATCATTCAAAGCCTTGGTGGAGAATGAATCAGATCACAAAATCAAATGCCTTAGGTCTGATAGAGGTGGGGAGTTTACCTCGAATGAATTTTTTGACTTTTATGAAGAACATGGAATAAGAAGGGAATTCTCTACAGCTAGGACTCCTCAACAAAATGGAGTAGTGGAAAGGATGAACAGAATGGTTCAACAAATGGCTCGTGCTATGCTTGATGAGTCTGGAACTCCCACAACCTTCTAGGATGAAGCTACATTTGCTGCAGTTGTTATTCTCAACAAGACAAATATTTGGGTGAATAGCACTCAAACTCCTCATGAGCTCTGGTATGGTGAGACTCCTTCGGTAAAACATTTCAAAATTTTTGGAAGCAAATGCTATATTAAAAATAATGATGAAAATCTTGGCATGTTTGAACCTAGAGCAGATGAAGGCATTCTCCTTGGTTATTCTCCTCACAGCAAAGCATACAAATGTTACAATGAAAGGCTTGGAAGAATTGTCAATAGCATTGATGTAGTGGTGGATGAAAAAGACACTCCCAGGCAGGTAAGATCTGAAGACTTCAAAGATGATGAGGGTTATCCATCAACATCAAATCAGATTCATGATGAAGAAGAAACCCATGAGGCACCAGAGGAAGAGATAAGGATAGAAGAAAAGACTCCATCCAGGTATGTTCAAAAGAATCATTCAGAATCTCAAATTTTGGGGCAAAAGGAGGCAGGCATACAAACAAGAAGAACAATTGCAGAAGCTTCAAGCTATTTGGCATTACTTTCCTCCACTAAACCACAAAATGTAAGAGAGGCATGCAAAGATGAATGCTGGGTCAAGGCAATGGATGAAGAACTTGAATAGATTGAAAGGAATAACACTTGGGAATTGGTTCCTAGACCAAAAGATAAGAATGTCATAGGGACAAAGTGGATTTTCAAAAATAAACTAAATGAAAATGGAGATGTGGTTAGAAACAAGGCAAGACTTGTTTGTAAAGGATATGCACAACAAGAGGGCATAGAATTTGAAGAAACCTTTGCACCAGTTGCTAGACTTGAGGCTATAAGAATGTTCCTTGCTCTCTCTAGCTTTCAGAAGTTCAAAGTATTTCAAATGGACGTAAAATCTGCCTTTCTGAATGGAGACTTGAATGAAGAAGTGTACATTGAACAACCAGATGGGTTCATCCTTGGAAATGATCCAAATCTTGTATGCAGGCTCAGAAAGGCTCTCTATGGTCTTAAACAGGCTCCTAGGGCATTGTATTATCGGTTGGATAAATATCTTCATCAACAAGGTTTTATAAAAGGATCAACTGACAGCAATCTATATATAAAGGTTGATAATGAAAAATTGCTAATACTTGTTGTGTATGTAGATGATATCATCTTTGGCAGCAATGAAGAAGACACGAGTCAAAAGTCTTCCTTGGTGATGTAAAAGGAGTTTGAAATGTCCATGGTTGGTGAGCTCACATATTTCCTTGGTTTGCAAGTCCAACAAAACAAAGACGGTATTTTTCTATCACAAACCAAGTATCTCAAGCAGATCTTGAAGGAATATGGGATGGAGGGTTTGAAACCAGTGTGTACCCCTATGGTGACAGGATGCAGCCTCAACGTGAATGATGAGTCGGCAATGGTACATCAACCAACCTATAGATCCATGATTGGTAGTCTGCTCTATCTAACAGGTACCTGACTAGACATTATGCATGCAGTGGGAATAGTTGGAAGGTTTCAGGCAAATCCAAAGGAAACTCATCTTTAGGCAGTTAAGAGAATCTTCAAGTATCTTCAAGGAACTCAAAACTATGGCTTATGGTATCCTAATGGTACAGACCTCACACTTCATGCATACACAGATGCAGATTGGGCAGGGAGTGTGGATGACAGGAAAAGCACTAGTGGTGGTGCATTCTTCATGGGTCCTAGATTAGTATCTTGGTTCAGCAAGAAACAAAGCTCTATTGCATTATCTATAGCCGAAGAAGGATATGTAGTTGCTACATCTTGCTGCAGACAACTCCTTTGGATGATACAAACATTGCAAGACATGCAAATCACTTGTACTCCACCTATCTCCATCTTCTGTGATAATACAAGTGCAATCAGTATTTCAAAGAACCCAGTCATGCACTCAAAGACCAAGCATATACCTATCAAATATCATTTTCTTCGGGAACAAGTGCTAGAACAAAAGGTCAAATTGGAGTATGTTCCCTCTAAGGAACAAGTTGCTGATATACTCACCAAACCGCTGCCCAGGGAGACCTTTGAATACCTCAGGCAAAAGCTGGGGGTAGTTGATGCATCATCCTGCTGTTGAATCTTGTCTATTTCAGAGATTGTTGGTTGTACACGAGTTTCATATGGGGTATACGCATACATTCGCTGGTTTATGGATTGGTCAAAGACCAAATGGCGCAGGTTCAGGGGGAGCATATATTCTTCTAATAATGCATTGTTGGCATTATTGTAGAAGATCTTGGAGGAGCAAGTACAGAAGGAGAACATGGAAGCTGATTTGAATATTGCTGCTAATGTTTTGTCTCTATGTCTTATATTTCGTTTGTCAAGGACATGTAACGGCCTATGTCTGGGATGAATGATATAATGTACTTGGTTGTCATATGTAAATTTCTGATGTAACCCCACTAGGTTGGGAGGATGATCCCCACTTGATTGGGTGATGAATGTATGTATAGAGTCTTTTGGTGATAGGAAGGTCATTTATGATGCATGGTGGATTATGGTTCTTCTTGAAGAAAATTTCTTTTGCAGATCTGGCCTACAGTTAGGGGGAGCACGATCAGTATAGCAGAGTAGAATTTTCAGCATGTTCTCGGGGGGAGCATAACCCTTTGCCCTTGATGACAAAGGGGGAGAATGACTTTGAGGATCTTGGGGTTGCCATCAAGTCCAACGGGGGAGATTGTTGGCATTATGACTTAGGTTTGGCGTTATGGCACAGGTGTTGTCCTCGATGGCAACTCACTCAAGTGGCAAATCACTGTTCAGGTTCTCAAAATCATAGAAAATGAGATACCTGCAGGTGAGCCTAACAAAAGCTGCGGACCCGCAGGTGCCCCGAACAAGAACTGCGGGCATACCCGCAGGTTCTTCGATCAAAAGGTGTGGGCGTCAAATTCACTCACTTAAATGCAGAGAAGCACGCGCACGTGGGAATTTTTATGATTGATCCATGGTATTTATTCCGACGTGTTTGATCCTATGGTTTTGGTCCGTGGTATAGCATCTAAAATATTGAACCCCAGTTTTGGGTCCCTTGTATTGGCTTTCTATGGTTTTGATCCATGGTTTGTGTAAGGGCTTGCCTATAAAAAGGAAAGGAGATCATTTGGCTAGGCACTTATGTGTTGAATATCTTAAGTGGAACAAGATCTGAAATACTTATAATCGGTTAATGAGATAAAATTAAACCTGAGAATGAGATGACTGATCAATTGAGGGGTCGTGATCTCTTTGGCGCATGATCAGATCTGTGGATCTGATAGTCTGGGGTACAATTGAGGACTGATAAAGTGTTTATATCCAGAGGTCCGCAGGCGAGATACGACTCAGGTGCAGAGGTGCGCAGTCTAGTAGACGGCATAGGTGCGGAGGACCGCAGTGCAGTAGACGGCGCAGGTGCGGAGGTACACAGTCCAGTAGACGATGCAGGTGTGGAGGTGCGCAGTCCAGTAGACAGATCAGGTGCGGAGGACCGCAGTGCAGTAGACGGCGCAGGTGCAGAGGTACACAGTCCAGTAGATGACGCAGGTGCAAAGGTGCACAGTCCAGTAGACAGATCAGGTGCGGAGGTACGCAGTCCAATAGACAGATCAGGTGTGGAGGTGCGCTGTCGAGCAGACAGAGCAGGTGCGGAGCTACGCAGGCTAGACTCAGCAGAAGTGCGGATATCTCACAGGTTTCTATTGGTGAAGTTGTGGACTTTTCTTGAAATATTTGTCGGCTTCCTTTTGTCTATTGTTGCAGAGTTCTGGGTTTAGATTACTGGTATTGCTTATCTGGTTACTATATTCTGAGAGGCTATTGGTTGATTCATTAGTTGATTGTAAAAGGAGATTAGTTGATTCACATGTACTTGATGATTATTTGATGTTCATGGATCCAGTCTAAAAATTGATGAAACGTGGTCCCTGGAAGAAAAGAAGTAGGTTAGCACCTACGTACTAGTAGCTCAGCTAGTACAAGAGCTAAGGGGGTTGTAGCTCCCTTCCAGGAGAGTCTGGAAAATAAGAGAGGGTTGTAGCTCTTTGCAGGTTGCAGCCTGCGTACTGGTAAAGGACTGCACCAGTACAGAATCATTGTAAAAGAAGTTTCTAATTGAAAGAAGATAGAGACACATTGCAGCAGGTGGTTTTCACCCACATTGGGTTTCCACCTTATATCTGGTGTTCTTTGGTGTGACTGTCTGTTTTTCTTGTTCCTGTTCATTATTATATGGTACTGACATTCAAATTAATGGTCAACATCTGAAGAATAAATTAAATTATAAATATAGAGGAAATATTGAAAAGAATTTGATAATACTGATTCACCCCCCCCTCTCAGTATTATTTCCAACATATATTTCATAGATTAGAAAATGAAGTGTCTAGCATAAACTGCCTTTACTTTTCATAGATCAGAGTTAATAGGGTAAACTCCCTTTTCCTTTCATAGAATAGAATTTGATTACTTTCATAGGGTAAATTTGTCTTTACTTTCTTTAGCTTAGAATTTAAAAGCTTCCATAGAATACATTTTCTTTACTTTCCATAGATTAGAATTTGAAAGTTTTTCATAGTATAAACTATTTGATTTCTTTTCTAGAATTAGTCTACTGCTTAGATTGAATTCATTGCTTTTCTAGATTAGAAATTTATTGCTCCCTTAGAATAGTCTATTCTTGCTTTCATAACATAGTTAGTCTTTATTGCCTTTACTTTCAATGAATGTGTGCATGTTCTATTTAGATTTCATCTCACTGATTAGAATAAGTTTTTGCATCATTTGATTTTAATTGTTTTCAATAGAATATAATTCTTCATTAGTATTGAAATTGAAAAGTTAATCTCCTAGCACATATAGCGTTGTGTACTTCATAAGTGTACGAACCTAGATTGACATTTTAATGTAAGTAATTTTACACTCAATTAAATTACCCAATATTTCTGGTGCAGTTGTTGGGGAAGTATAAATATGCATTAGCTTTCAATTTAGAATGTCTTTTTATTTACACAAATTTATTTAGGAAGAGCAATAATACAAGAGGTAAGAACCTACACATTATGATTGTGGTTCTTCCTAACCAAAGTTGTTGAAATTGCATCTCATTTTAGTTGCACTCATTCTTAGATGCATAAACATTAGAATTCATTTTAGAATGCATGTATAGGGAAAGAGACTCTAGGGGTGGATTTGTTAGAGGGTGAACTTCAATTCCATCATCACCAACCATCCCCATTAGACCACATGGTATAATAAGAGCCATATCACCATCCATCTCATGAATTCCAACTTTTGCAAGTAGAGTCAGACTTCTTGAGGTACGAAGAATTGAGATTTTAACCAGAGAAGAGCTAACTTCTTTGGATGAAGCACCAGTAGAGGAACGTGCATTTCCATATGAGGAAGACATCTTTCTTTCTTTAATAGGGGAAAAACTCTTTGGACAAGCATTAGAAGTACCTATTGAAGAAGAAGAAGGAGCTTTATTTGGGGAACCATTAATAGAAGAACCGAACCTTATTACCTCAGTTTAGAAGGTTCAATGGTAGAAAATGAAGGAGAAGTATTTCCTCCTCCAAATGGACATGAAACAATAATAGGAAGAGGAAAAGGAGGAGAAGAACGACCACCACTAGGAGGTGGCAGAGGAGGAAGAAGACTACCTCTTAGTGGTGGAAGAGGTGGTAGAGGAGGAGGTAGAGGAAGAGGCAATGATGGAGATGATTACCATGAAGAAGATCCATATGGATTCCCATTTAAGATATTGATGCTAATGTTTGTATGAATAACATCTCTCCATTCAGTACTTCCTAACTTCCACGGTATGAGAGCAGAAGACCCATACAATTTTCTCTTTTAATTTGAAGTATTATGTATATCTTATGATTACTTACTTGATGCTCAAAAGTTGAAATTATTTCTAGCTACATGAAAAGATGGAGTTATTAAATGGTTTATGGGTCTAGGTACTAATTCTATAAGATCATGGGATGATATGAGAAGATTATTTTTAGAAAAATATAAAGACTATTGTATGCATCATGATCTTAAAGAGGAAATATTTAAGATGACTTTAAAAGAGGATGGGATCCTTGAGGATTTGGTAGAAATATTTGTATATAATATTAAGAGGGAACAATTGCATAACCTAGGATTTGATACACTAAAAACCCTCTTACTTTGAGCTATTAGAGATGAGTGGATTGACCTCCTTAACCTACTGGGTAAAAGAGACGTGTCTCAATTATCATTTGAATAAATTTGTGAGTTGTGCAAGAACATATCAAGAGGAAAAACAAATTATGGAATAAGTCCTAGAGATCCAACCATTGTAAGAGTAAGTAAATCTGCATTAGGATTGGTAAGTCGAGCTGAAATTGAAATTTTTCTCAATAATTTAAAAAAAAACAATCTTGGTAATATTAGTGAAAAAATTGATATGTTAAGAATGAAAAACAACACAGGGGATTCACTAGGGGAGCAATACCATACCACGTGGGTTCATATTGGGGAATATATATTGAGGAAAAAATAACCTAATATATTAATTATATAATAGGGGGTAAAGGGTTTTTATATTGGCAAGTATAGAAAATGGAGCTCAAAGTTAATGAAAAAAATATAAAGGGGTATAAAAAATGATAATGCAAAAATGGATACCTACAATATCTAGTGAAAGTAGGGTTTTTTTTAGTTAGGAAGGTTTAATGGGTTTGTATTGGTAAGGGGTTAAAGAATGCGATTTTTAGAGGTATTTTCCAATATGTAGTCAAATTAAGGGTATTGTTTAGTATGCCATGAACGTGTGTGATATGTCAGAGGTTCGTTGAGTGAAGCCCCATGAAAATTAAGGAAAAAGATAAGAATAATTCTTTGTCTATCTTCTTCCCTAGATGTAGAAAGAAACATGTGTTAAGAGAATGCCCACTTTATAATATTGAAATTTGTGTTATTTGTGTAGAATAATATGATACGAAAGATTTCCCATCACTACCCAGGTTAAAATTTGTTTACCAAGAAGATAGTGGAGTAAGTCAAACATCAAAACAACTTTTCTTTATTGCTCCTAAAATGCCTTGACAACCTCACCCACTAGGTATGATGCAAGATCCTAATTCACAATTTCAATCTTATGCATGACAACCTCAAAATAGTTGGAACACACCCATACCTTGGCAAACCTAGCCACGTCAACCTCAAAACCTATGTTGCTCACAAGGTTGGCAAGGATCCTATGGAAGAAATCCACAATATCCTTAATCTTTCCCACAATATCCTCAGTACCAGTCTCAATACTATTCTCCACCACCACAATCTCAATTTCACCCATAGTTGACTACAAGTCAACCTCTCCCTTTACCACCCACTCAATTACCTCAAATACTGAATCAACTACCTACACAACCAATCCCAAACTCTAATAATAAAGTACCTCAGTAACCTACTTACAATACTGAAGTACAAAATCTCCAAACTTACATGATAACCCCATTAGATTTGAATGATACCCATATTAGATCTAGGAGAGTTACACAAAAGAAAAAACCTCTTATTGTTATTAAATAACATAAAGAGGATGAAACTCTTGAAAACAAGGAGACTTCTCAAAAGGAAGAAATTTCTGACAAGATAGATGACAATGAAATAAGACCAACTTCTACTACTTTAGCAGAGAAACCCTCTATATCCTTAGAAATCCCTCCTTTCCCGGAGAGATTACAATAGATAAAGGTGTAGAGAAACAATTAATTTTTCCAAATTATGATATGCCAGATGAGTTAAAGCATGTTTTCATTATGATTCATTTACTTCAATCAATTAAGGATATTCCAATTTGTGAAAAAACAATAAAGGAGTTGTGTATTAAAAAACCTGGTAGAAAAAGAAAAGGAATACAAAAAGTTCAACTCATTGGAAAAATTGTAGAACTTATGATGGGAAAAACCACAATTTAAAAATACTTAGATCCAGGAAGTTCCATTATAAAACTCCACATCAATGATGTTGAAATCCCAAACACACTAATCAATTTAGGTGCAACAATAAATGTTATGACAAAAATCACTGTGGATGAATTGCGAATACCTAGCCTTCAATATAATCCTACTATATTACAGTTAGTCGACTAGTTTACCATTAAGCCAATGGGTATATTAGAAGATTGTAATAGCCTCGGGTTAAAAGTTCATGTAATAAAGTCAATAAAGGAAAGAGAACAAGACCAAGGTCATGGGACATGTATTCCAAGTTGAATGTTGGATAAACATCCTATTGGGTGTTCATTTTGGTTTATTATGGCTAAGGGAAATTGGCAAAGGCATGATTAAAGGAAAAGAGGCATTAATTGACATTTATTTATGAAAATAAAGGAAAATAGGAGAAAGGGAGATGAAAGGTCACAAGTTTGCATGATAAATAAATTGAAGGAAAAATAGATGAAATTGAAGAAAATAGAGGCCTCAATGATAAAAAGGCATTTGAGGATCACTTCACAACATTTTATTAGTTTTAGCTTGGATCTCTCTTCTATTCTCTCTTCTTGCCACGATGACCTATTTGGAGCAGCGAAACCCTAGAATTCAAAGCTCTGATACCAAATGTTATGAAACTAGCTCACAAAAAGATAGAAAAGATAGATCAACGCCTTAGAATTTAGCCTCTTCATGGGGGAAACCTCCTTTACATTACACAAATGAATGATTCTTTGATGATTCAAATGACAAAACCTCCTTTCTATATATAAGAGTCTAAGGAGTCACAATATAACCTAGCCGACCTAACAATAATAATACGAAGGCACAAAAATAACAATAGAGGGATTCTATGGGGCACAGTAATAACAATATGGGGACAATAGGGGCACAACAATATTAATAAGGGATACAACTACAATAGTAATGGGGTAATCACTAGTATTATAGGGACCTAACAAAAAACCAATGAAGGCTCTGAAATTTGGATGCAAGCCAAAATTTTGGAGGGTGTTGCAACACCTACAGCACTTGACGACACACTGGTTGAATACCAACTTCTTTGTTTTTGTTCATTTTCAGCGTAGGGCCTTAGCCTTTTGGGGAGTATTGATTCTTTGTGAAGATCATTTTAGCTTCCCCACTTACCCCGCAGACATAAATGTTTCACCTTGTATCAACTCAGTTGAACACAACACAAAATTCAGCCAGATCACAGGGTTTCAAATCGGGAAGTGTAATTTGGCTTGCGAGTTTAAGATTTTCAAAGTATAAGTTTTCATCTCTGGTGTTGCTCCACTGCCAGTAGGCCTGGACAGTACCTGAGCAGAGTAACATAGGAAGACAAACATTTCTCCACTTCCAGCAAGCTTGGACAGTACCCTAGTGGAGATTTTTCTTCACCTCTCTGTGTAGGCAACCTTTCTCTTCTTTCACCTTTGTTATTTTTTGAAAGAGGACTGTGCATAGGCACTTATTTATTTTTGGGGCAGAAGTGGGATCCCGAATTATTGAGAGAATAAGAGGTTGTTCCTTCAGAGAATTATGTAAAGACATCTGATTCAAGTTTTCTCTTTTAGATTTTCCCCTTCTCCATTTCTACTAGTTGGATAAGCTTGAACACACAGAGTAAAAAACTAAGTATGGGCATGAGGTTTCCTAGACTAGACATGGGTTCATGGTTTGATCAAAACTTTCCTTACAAATGGATCGTATTTTCCCTCAAGGCTTCATCGGAAAAAATTTACAACCAAGCACAAAGAAGATGGACACGGGACTAGATAAGTGCTGCAGTGTCACAAGACTCTCTGAACTTCAACCACATGCACATTCAAAATCCAGAATGCAGTTCAGGATAATACTTATTTACAAAGCAAAGTAACAAAACATAAAAGCAAAGAAAAAAACAATAAAGCAAAGAAAAATAGCAAAGCAAAGAACAAAACAACAATGAAAGGAGTATGTACACAGTGCAGGGCGCGACCCTAGATCATTGAAAATAATATTTTAAGTCTTGGCCATTGATAGGGAGAGTGTCAATCTTCCCTTCAAGTGTTTGTAAACGATATGTGTGTTGGAAAATATTCTCATGAATGGTGAATGGGCCAATCCACAAGGACTGAAACTTCATGTGTTTGCCTTTGTCTCCGTGGGGTTTATCCCACTTCAAGACTAAGTCACCCACAATGAAGCTAGTACTCCCTACGGACTTCCTATCAAACCATCTCTTGATATGGTTCTGGTGAAGTGTAAACTTTTCTTTTTCTTTCACCCTTTCTTCATGTAGCTTGTGTAATGTGTCCATCCTATGCTGAACTAATAGACATGGCTTGCCTTGGGATTCTTGGGACAACTGGAGAGCAGGCAAGTAGATATTCGGCGGGAGGATGGCTTCTTTTCTGTATACCAAGAAGTAGGGGGAGGTATTCAGAGAGGGCTTGGGTGTGACTCGGTCAGCCCATAGAGCATTCACCAGAGTGGAGTGCCAATTTTGTTGTTCAGAGTAAATGGTCTTTTTTATGATGTAGATAATATTTTTGTTTGTGGACTCAGCAAGACCATTTCCCTGTGGGTAGTAGTTAGTAGAATGATTTAACACAATACCATTTTTCAAAGCAAAGTCATAAATATTTAATGAAGAAAAGTATGTTTCATTGTAAAAAACAAGTGATACATGAATGCCAAACCTCGATATGATGTTTTGTCTTAGGAATATGATGACTTCCTGGTCATTCACTTGTTTCAATGGAATTGCTTTTGTCCACCACATGAAGTAATCTGTAGCGGTTAAGATGTAGTGGTGATGCTTTGAAAAATGTAGGAAAATCTCCCCAATGATGTCTAGGCCCCACTATTGGAATGGTTCATCCACTGCAACAGGCTACAATGAGGTTGCTGACCTTCGTTTTTTGCCGCCACATTGCTAACAGATTGGACACTTACAGGCATAGGCATGTGCACCTTTGAATAATGTAGGCTAGTAGAAACTGGTCCACATGACCTTGTGCACTGTTGTGTTGCCTACGAAGTGACCCCTGAATGGTCCATCATGGAGATCACGTAACACCCTTTTAGAATCTTGTGCGTCCAGGCACCTGAGAAAAACCCTGTTGTGATGTTTTCTGTAAAGCACTCCATGCACCAACTGGTAAGATAGAGATTTTAGTCGGAGTGCCTTCTTATGCCGCATAGAGAAGTGAGATGGTATGGTGCAATGCTCAAGGTACTGGTGCACATCTGCGTACCAAGATTTTTTGTGCGAAGTGGGGGGGGAGGGGGGTGCTCGCTCAACATTATACATTTCAATTTATTGCTCCCAACTGGCGAGATCTTCTTCTTCCTCTTGCACATGTACTACTTCCATTGCTAGTCTGCAAAGAATGTGGCCCTTTATGGTGTGAACTGGATTGATGTTAATATCATACTCTTGTAGTCCTGTCATCTAGTTCACCCTTCTTTCACCTAGCTCTTGCTGAACAAGTAGTGATATCACTATTGGGTGCGCACAAATACAATGTAATGATTTTTCAGGAGGTAGGGTTTGAAGTGTTTAACTACCATTTATACTATGTATGCTTGTTTGTCCATAGTGGGATAGTTTAGTTCAATTCCTTTCAAGCTCACACTCATGAAAGAGATGGGTCTTTCATTGTTCAACTCGTCTTTAGAAGTTAACACAACAACGAGTGAAGTATCAGAAGCAAACGTGTAGAGCAAGAAAGCTTTGTTGAAGTTTGGGTTGTATAGTGCATGCGCCTCTACTATATCTTGCTTAATCTGGGAAAAAAATTCCTTTTTATTTTTTCCCTAACTGTATACGGCGTCCTTCTTGGTCATCTCTTGAATGGGTTTGACAATCTATGCATAATCAAAGATGATCTTTCTGAGAAAGTTGATCTTCCTTAGGAAGGACTGCATAGCTTTCTTGTTCATAAGATAAGGAATCTACGTGATGGTCTAAAATTTTTCCAGATTTACCTTGATACCACTCTTGGAAATGATGTTCCTAAGGAGGTTCCCCTCAGACACTAAAAGTACACTCTTCTTGGGATTCAAGGATATCCCATACTTCTGACATTGCTTAAATATTTTCTTAAGATGGTGCAGGTGGTCTAACCACTGTCTAGAGAAGACTGTCATGTCGTTGAGGTAGACCACTACGCTCTGTCCGATGAGCACATGGAAAGTGATGTCCATTACGGGTTGAAATGTAGCACCTACATTTACCAACCCGAACGACATTGAATGGGAAGCGAATGTAACCCAACTGGTATGGAATGTTGTCTTTAGTCTATTAGGCTCTACTACTAGAACCTGATTGTATCCTGAGAAACCAGCTAGCAAAGAGAACATCTCTGCTCTTGATACTGTTTGTAATATGTGATCCATAGATGGCACTGGGTAGTTATATTTGTCTGAGGCATGGTTAAGATTACAAAAGTCAACACACAAGTGGATCTCCCCAGACTTCTTCCTAACATGGACTAGACTTGAAACCCACGTGGAATGAAAAATCGTGTAAATGATCTGAGCATCCAACAACATAGTCAATTCTTTCTATATGAGGGGCTCGAGTGATGGATGCACTTTCCTTAGATTCTGCTGAAAAGGCTTGGCCCCTTCCTTGATTGGAATAATGTGTTGGATTATTCACATGTCATATGTTTTTAAGTCATTGTACGTCCACACAAACACATCACGCTACTACTTGAAAAGGCAGAAAAAAACTTGTCGCTCTTGTGGTGTGCAACACGTACTGATATTCACAAACTTCGGATCTTTGTCTACTCCCAGGTTGATCTACTCATACAACATTGTGGAACTGTGAATTTTGGTATTCACAGGCCCCTGAAAGCAGTTCTGTAGGTCATATAACTTCTTGAGTGATACCACACCCTTGGGGATGAGGTTGCCTTTACTGTCATCAACGACGCTCTGTAGAGATTGCTCGTGCTCGTCTTCATCTATTGCTGCATCCTTGAAGACGTTAGCATTAGCCATGAAATTCAGTATCCATTTCTCATCATCAAAAACACATAAATTATTGATGTTACTAGGGACATATGGCTTATACAAAATTTCAACAGAAAATCTATCCCTTAACGGCATCAGCCTAACAGCTGCATTTTCGAGAGCATCTACAACAACGTTACATATTCTTAGTACATAAATAATATTAAAATATTGGAAGTTAGAGATTAGTCTCCATAGTTCTTGTTGATAACTCTAAGATGGGGTGAAACACAGTTTATGGTGTGACATACCTGATGCACCACAATCTTTGAATCACCTACCACTTTTAGCACGACAACATTGAGGATGATAGCTTTCTGTATGCCCAAAATGAGTGCTTCATACTCGGAAGTTTTGTTCGTGCACTCAAACTCCAAGCGGATTGAGACTAAGTGTTTCCTTTGCAATGGGTCTATCAAAACACAACTGGCTTTAGAGCCCTCCTGTGTCTTGGATATGTCAAAGTATAGGGTCCACATATTATCTGTACAAGGAATGCTTACCGCACTAGTACTGCTGTCACTACTGCTGTTACTGTTACAATCTATGGTATAGGTTTCATTTTCACCAATTGGTAAAGGAAGGAGACCCAAATATTTATCTGGTGGGGTTGGGGCTGGCTGTCTGAGATAATACCCTAACTGTGTTTCCAGAAAGCAATTGCCGAACATGAATTCTGCGAAAGCCAATGGTTCATTTTCACCATTCGAGGGAGTAATGTTGTGTTTCATGTATGTTTCCGACATCACCTAGATTTGGTTGTTCCGCCCTTGTGTGGAAGCCATAAGTGTGACCAGTTTGTATCAAAGTATCCTTGTAGCTTGCTAGACCAATCTTTGCTAAGAAGTAATCCATATGTTTCTGGGATGTCCACAATCACAATTTTAATGCACTGATGAACTCGTCCATCGGATGATAGTCGGATGATCACATCCTGAAGTTCACCAATGGATGGCACACATATTCTGTTAAGTTGGATGATTTGCGTAGTTGTGCTACTCCATTGATCATTGATCCTCTTAGCAATGGAGAGTGGCATGACATTGACTTATGTGCCAAAATCAAACAAACATTTGTGGACATTAAAGTTAAATATTTCGAATGACAACAAAAATGGTGGGAAATGTGAGTTTGCTTCCTCCATACGGAGTGCATTGAGCACATATGCGAGTGAGTCGGGATACTTACTTGGTCCCTTGCTGGAAGAGGCAACACTATCTGTGGAGGTTTGCCTCAGCGCGCGCAAAAGAATATCTCGCTAACCAATGATCTTGGTTAACTCATATAGGGATATGTTAGCATAGGTATTTTTCATGTCTTCAACAATGTTGTAGTCCAGAGCGGGAAGACTCACCGAGATGTCCGAGGGTAGACTTGTGTTCATGTTGTCTGGTGGGTTGCTCTTGTCTTTGTTGCACACAGACGTACTTTTTGTTGTAGCTGACTTCCTCGACTTGATTTGAGTTTTCTGTGTTGAGTTGGTTGGTGGATCAACTGATTTGAGAAGATGTTGCCTTACCTTTTCTTTTTGTATCTCAAACACAATGGGCCCCCTAAAATTCTCAAGTCGTATCGATTGTTTTTCTTTGGGGCTTGATAGTCACTCGGAGGCTCCTTCTCGGTGGTCATCTGCTGGGAAGTGCAAGTGCATTGATGCATGTTTATTACATGGCATGCACTTGGGGCTTCATTAGATGAAGCAAATTCTTCCTCTCCTTCATCCTCAGGCTGAGCCTGCTCTCTGGCCACGAATTGGTCGGTCAACTGTGTAGCTAGAGTGCTCATTCCTTGGTTCCATATTTGGCAAGTCTTTTCTAAATGTCATTCACTATGGAACTTGCAGTAATGATTTGCCGCTATCGCATCTAGGTTGAGGACAAGGTTAGATATATGTGCAGATTTTTCCAAACGGCTACTGCTACTGCTCGAAGTCATGTTCTTCCTCTACAATAACTTGGGAGGCCTACTATTCTTGGTTGTCTCACTCGTCCGTTGTTTGAGTTCAAAAACTTTAGTTGTCAATAATTCAACGAGATGATAAGGCTCTCAATTTAACTTGCTTCCTTTTCCTTTTCCTTACTCACAATAATCTGAGAACTCCTGCCCATGTCCTTGGAGTCCTTAGTTGATTCCTCATCTACAATGACTCCAATAGCGCGTAGGTCTTTCTCCACAACAATTGCCTCTTGGAAATTTTCCAATAGTGTTGGTTTAGCAGCTCGCTTGACGAAGTAAAAAATGCTGGTCAGTAGTGCAGATGTCTAGTAGTCAACAGTGTTGGAGTCATGAGGTTTGATGTCTACTATGAACTTGTTCAAGATACAGTTAAACCTCTGGTTGAAATCTTTGAATTTTTCTTTCTACTCCATATTGATACTACCCAACTCTTTTAGCAACATGGTGAGGGTTTTATCTTCAACAAACTTCTCGAGGAAAATTCTATTGAACACCCCCCAGTTCTGAATGGAGTTCACAGGAAGGTTGTGGTACCATATAGTTTCTCAGCCATCCAAGGTACATGGAAACAATCTACATGCAATTTCATCGTAACGTACCTCGAGTGTTTGCAAATGTAGGTAGAATGTGTCTAATTGTTCTTCCACCTTCACTATCTTGTTAGGGTCATACTTTGTTAACAACTTCTCTACATGCCTTGGCATATTGTGCAAGACACTCGGGAGTGCCAATGGCCCCTGGGTCATCCATTTCAAATTTTTTTCACCCATGCTGTCTTCGTCTTCATCCTCCTCCTCTTCTTCTGAATCTGATGGTTCTGCCTCTAATTTTTTTGGTTTGACTCCACCTCCGCCTCCTTCATCGGAACTTGAGCCCAAGAGTAAGAGGTTATATTATTCTCCTTCTCGAAATATTGGAGGTTCCTCTTGGTTTTCAAAAGCTTATGCCATCTCTTCAAGAGTGGCAAGGATTGCTTCTTCCACATATGAGACTACCACTCCCATGGGAGTAGTTTTTTTCTTCTTCTACGAATAGGGAAGAGTGTGCACTCATGGAATTAGTAAGACAACTTTAGAAAATTGACAGGTGATGGGGTGGAAAACGTGCATGTGCTGATACAAAATTTCTTGTTTGGGTCTAGGAGGTAAGGAATAACCAACTTCAAATTTCCGTGTAGGGGAGAGGGAGTGCATGTTACTACCTTGACCATATGATAGATGATTGGGGTTTGTAGGAAATTCAACCATAAACTACTGATGAGCCTCCTTCTAGCACCAGAAATGTTGACGGTGCTAGCATTCAAGGGATCTCCCTGGTATGAAGTCCTAACTAGACCTCACACTGTTTGGTGTAGAAGTCCCATCCGGTGCAATGACCCGATTTCCATTATCTTAGAGATTTTCCTTAGCTCTTGTTGTTCAACACATGAGAGTGGTATCCCTGTATCTTCAAAAGTGAGGTGAGTATGCCTGGTGAGTGCATAATGTAACTTGTGTCCATGTTCTCTTACTGTAAAGGGAGAGAGTAAAGTGAGCCTCTAGATGAGAGGTAATAGTACCACCCAGGGAGAGACACACATGAACCAACAAGGGTCTATCCAGCATCTAGTGCGGTAGTCCACAGAGGATGCGACAGTCATTAAAACCAAAGTGCAAGGGAAAACACGTACACCATCCAATAGTGTAGTTCACACAAAGGTGACAGTCATTATAACCAATAAACAAGAATGGTCTGTCTAATGTCCTGCGGAGTAGTCCACATGGACGAGGCAATAAGGATAAGCAATACAACACATCTTCAACAACCAAAGTACGAAAACAACCAAAGTAGTTCAACTATCTTAGTACAGGTTAATCAAACTTGCATTACAAATTTTTAAAGAGTATTCTTACAAACATCTTCAAAACATGTGTGAAAACGTGCTGGCCTTGACAGGCTTTTGAATTAAGCAAAAGTCCCAAGACACATCTGTACACCATACATCACTAGTCCCAGTAGTGGGACATTGGAGCCACTACTCGCTCCTTAAAGAATAGACTATAGACTCTCAAGGTTATGAGGGAGGAGCCAAGGTGAAAATTCCTTGCTCATATAATGGGAGGGGTATATATAGCCAAGGGTGATGCTTAACCCTTGTGACTCTTGGACTAGCCTCGTGACTCTTCATCTTTGCATGACTTTTCAACTGACATGAATCTTTGACTTCTTGTGTGCATCCATTGGACTTCACTTTAAATTACATTCAATTACAATAGATATGGCTCATAATGATGATGTGGCCGAGACAACTCATGTCACAATTCAACATGACACTACTGACATGTACTGGTTGACTGTGGTGTCCATGTCAAGTTGTTGCACTGCTGAGTGATGGATGTACTCTTGGTGTGCTTTGTCTTCTCCTTTGCATGGCATAGTGTTGCAGGGTATTCGATGGTCTTGGTCATACTTGATGGTTCAATGCATGCGTTACTTTTGCTTGTTGCTTGATATGCCTTGTATGTTTGTCCCACTGTAAGCAACTCTTCTAGCATGTGCGCTCCTTCTTCATCCTATTCATTGTCTCGCCATGATCCATCAGTGTACCTGTTCCTGCAATTCACTCATGATGGGATGAAATTAAATATAAAACCTCATAGTCTAGCATTATGCATTATTCTCGTGTTCCGGGTGACAGGCAAGGAGGAAAAATCACTAAGACAATGCAGAGCACATCTCAGGCTTGATTGAGGAATTCTAGTAGGACAACTTGCATTATACGGGAAAAAATGCATAGTGATTACTGGGAGACAAAATTGTGCAGTGAAGGTCACTAGTGTCAGCTGCAAGGTAGGACCCTGAGGGGGGACACCTCTACACAATTTTCAGAGGGAGGATAGAACAAGGCTACAGAGGGACTACTGGGCAGTTCTACATAGTTTCTAGAGGGAAGAAAAAGTAGGGTTGAAGAGGGACTTGCTGAGCATCATTGCACAATTTCTGGGAATACTAGATTGGCAACAGGAGAACTGCTAGAGATGTCTACGCAATTTCTAGAGGCAGTGCAAAGTAAGGTAGCAAGGGTTAGCTGGGTAGTTCGACAAAATTTCTGAGAGTAGTGCAAAGCAAGGTAGCAGAGGACCAGCTGGGCATGTCTGCATAGTTTTGGGGAGTAGTGAAAACCCAGGTCTCAGAGTAGTGCAGGCTTTCGTAGGCAAGAAGGAGGGTTTATGATTTTGGTTGAGAAATGCGCAGTTCAGTTGAAAATGGAGGCATTTTTTTGTGCAATTATGGGAGGTAGACAGGCTGCTCACCTCTAGGATTACGCAGTGCAGCTGACCTGGAGGATAGCCTCAAGCACTGCACAATTCCAGGTAGTAGAGAAAGGTCACTAAGGGTTGAGACTACGTAGTGTAGCTTAGTCGAGGTCCGGTGGAAGAGGGTTATCCAGTCGAGACGATTTTAAGGAAAATGGCTAAGTGTCAAAAGCAAGTGAACTTGTGAAAACTGACATTGTGATCATACACTTAGCATACTTGACGATGAGACAACATAGACCACCATGACAACAAGAAAAAACATGCCCTCGGTGAGATTGTCTTGGAGTTGAGAGCGACAAGCGTGACACTTGTGATAGACCTTCGAACAATCGTGAAAACACTTGCGCGACAGTTCTTACAACTTTGTGTGTGAGTGCGATGGGTGTTCTCATATTGACGATAACCCAAACACACAAAGAAAAAAATTCAAACTCACCAAAACTAGATCACAAGCATGACAAATAAATCAGCATGCTGAAAGACGACTTTTGGTCAAACAAGAAAAAAGGTGAAAAGACTTCACAAGATCTCATGGGGTGAGCTTGAGTGTTTGCAACCATCAAAGGAAAAACCAAGGAAGGCTCCAAAATTTGGATGCAAGCCAAAATTTTGGAGGGTGTTGCAGCCACTACAATAATGTCTTAAGCAATGAAATATGGAAAACATCATGGAATTTTATCGTTGGAGGTAGTGCAAGTTGATAGGCCACTGGTCCAATCCTATCAAAGATCTCAAAAGGCCTGCAATACCGTGGTGCCAACTTGGCACATGATCCTATCCTCAAATAACTCTTCTTGGGATTGATGCATAAATAGACATGCTCCCCAACCTAAAAATCCTTGAATACCTTGTGTTGGTTTGCATAACTCTTCTTTCTATCCTGTGCTACCTTTAGATTCTTCTTTATAACCTACATTTCTTGTTCAATGTCTGCCAACATATCCAATCCAATAAGTACCTTGTTCACTGTATCACTTCATCTTCTAGTAGTATTACAACTCTGTCCATACAATGCCTCAAAAGGACTCATCCTCAATGGCTCTTGATAACCATTGTTGTATGCGAACTCAACCAATGGAATATAATCCTCCCATCTCCTCTGCTGATGCATCACATACATCCTCTGCATATCCTCCAAGATCCTATTAACCCTCTCTATGTATCCATCTATCTATGGATGATAATATGTACTGAAGGCCAACTCTATACCCAAACCTGCAAATAACTCCTACAAGAACCTAGAAGTGAATTTTTCATCCCTGTCTGACACAATCTTCTTTAGAACACCATGTAATCTCACTCTCTCTGATGAAAATCTATTCTCCTCACTGGCTAAATATGTGGTCTTCAGTGGAATGAAGTGAGCTACCTTGCTCAACCATTTGACCACAACCATAATAGAATCATGTTGTCTCACTATCCTCAGAATACCTATAATGAAATCCATGGAAATGACCTCCCATTTCCATTTTGGAATCACTATAGGCTCTCTCTCTTAGAGCACCATGTAATCTCACTCTCTCTCTAATGGAAACCCGTGCTAGCTCAGTAGTTAAATATGTAGTCTTCACTGGAATGAAGTGAGCCACCTTGCTCAACCATTCGACCACAACCATAATATAATCAGGTTGTCTCATTATCCTCCAAATACCTGTAATGAAATCCATGGAAATGACCTCCCATTTCCATTTCAGAATCACTATAGGCTGTAGCAAACAACCTTGATGCTTACATTCTACCTTTACTTGCTGGCAATATAAAGATCTAGCCACAAAATCTGCCACTTCCTTCTTTATATTCGACCAATGGTATAACTTCTTCATCACTATCAATCTCTTCTGATATCCTGGGTGAACTGAGTATGGCTTGGCGTGAAACTCCCTCAAGATAAGCTTCTTGAGATCACTAGAATTCAACACATAGATCTTGTCCCTGAATCTCACCAAACCATCTTCTGTGAGATGATAGTTTGCATCCTGGTCACCTGTACCTGTACTTGCACCTATACCTATACCTGTACCTAAACCTGTGTCTGTACTTGCTACTGTACCTATACTCTGTTGTAACCTATGCATGATCTCCATGTACTTGTCATTTGGTTGTCCCTCCTGCAAGATCCTATCCTCTAACTCTATCCCATAAGATCTCATAACTACTATATGGCTTACCTGTACCTTCCTGCTAAGAGAATTTGCAACCCGATTCTCCTTCCCTTTGATGTATCTGATCTCAAAGTCTAGCTCATTGAGGGTGAACAACCATCTAGCTTGTATGGCATTCAGATTCGGCTGGTCAAACAAATACCTCAACCCACTGTGGTCGCTCATTAGTACAAACCTCATGCCAAGAAGATAGTGCCTCCACATCTTTAATGCATGTATGATCACTACTAGCTCAAGATCATTAGTCAGATAGTTCTGCTCGTGCTCATTTAGTTTATGTGACTCATAGAACACTACCTGTCCTTCTTGCATGAGAACTCCACCAATTCCTCTATTGCAAGCATTTGTACACACTGCAAACTCCTTATCTGGATCTGCAATATTTAACACTGGTGCATGCGTCAACAATTGTTTGAGCTACTAAAAAATACTAGCTGCACATTATTTTTTCCATTCAAACTTCTTACCTTTCCTCTGTAATTATGTGATAGGATATGCAATGCGTGAGAAGTTTTTGATCAACCTCCTATAGTAGCCTGCCAATCCCATGAATGATCTCACCTCATCCACATTCTTAGGAACTTCCCACTCCATGATGGCCCTTATCTTTTCTAGATCTACTGCTATGCCTTCCTTGGAAACGACATGTCCCAAGTAATGCACCTATGTCTGAAAGAAGCTGCACTTGCTAAGCTTAGCATACAACTGATGCTCTCTTAGCAATCTCAACACTGCTGCTAAATTCTCGGCATGTTCTTCCTCATTTTTAGAATATACCAATATGTCATCAATGAGCACAATAACAAACTTATCCAAATACGGACGCAACACACTATTCATCAAGAACATAAATGTAGCTCAAGCATTAGTTCAACCGAATGGAACTACAACAAACTCATAATGCCCATACTTGGTCCTGAATGCAGTCTCAAAGACATGCTCTTCCTTGATGCGTACCTGATGGTATCCCGATCTCAAGTTGATCTTAGAGAACACTACTGCTCCCTTCAAATGATCAAACAAATCATCAATCCTCGGTAGTGGGTACCTATTCTTGATTGTTACCTTGTTCACTTGCATGTAGTTAGTGCACAATATGAGAGTACCATCTTTCTTCTTTACGAACAACGTTGGTGCACCCCAAGGCAATATATTCAGCCTAATGTATCCCTTGTCAAGGATCTCCTTTAACTGCAACTTCATCTCTACCAACTCAGGTGTGCTCATCTGGTAAGGTGCTTTTATGCTGGAGCTGCCCTTGTCACCAACTCAATAGAAAAGTATACCTCCCTATGAGGTGGAAACTTTGTAGTTTCCTCAGGAAATACATCGTGAAACTATTGTAGAACTGGGTATCTGCTCAAAACATTTGCATCCCTAACTTCCTTACCTTTGTCACTAGAAATGTGCACTGCAAACATCACACAACCTTTTCTACAACTACGGTAGCCTGCATAGCGGTAACCATCCTCACTGATGTAGGCTTCTTCTTCCCCTAAAAAGTTCTCTTTTGACCACTATCATCCACACACTCAACGGCCTTGTCGAAGAAATCTACTTTGGTCGTATGAAGGTACAAATAATCCATACCCAAGAGCATACTCTATGAACCCAATGGAAGTACATTCAAATGTGATTTTGTAGGCATACCATTTAACTCAAATGCACAAGCTCTCACTAAATGATGAACTCTCTTCTTTGTACCTATAGCCAACTGCACTAACCAAGATTCTGCATGCACTTCTTTTGTCAAACCACACTTATCCATTGGGTCAGGATTAATATAACTATAGTTAGATCTAGGATCAATCAAAATAGAAACAACTTGATCACAAAGCTTATCGTCCATCTCAATGATAAATGCCTGATGATCCACCTACCTGTTGTCCACAGGTGCATAGATACGAGGAATGATATGTCTAACGTCACCAACAATATGCGCCTCTTGGTCACTGTAGATCTGGGGTCTAACACCACTCTGATACTGCGGGAAAACCCTCTTACGATGATCTTGACCACATATACAATACTGTAATGGTTCCCTACAACTGCCTCTAGCCTGCTGCTCTCTATGTCCTTTCTCAGTTGTATTGAACCTCTTGTAAGGAACTACATTTTCTTCTTGCTTGCATCTTGAGGTCTTCCTTGCTTTGGTGGCCATTTTCCTTTAGCTTTCTCATTTATTTTCAAGTCATGCTTAGGCTCAAATTTGCGCTTCGACTGATCATAACAGTGTTTCAACTTTCAGATGGCCTCCTCCAATGATCTAGGCTCATCAAACTCAATCCGATCATTGTATGCTACTGGAAGTTCACTTATGAATCTCTGAAACTTGGCCTTCTCCTCCTTGAGGTAAGACACATATCTCAATAGCTCCAAGAACCTGCTAGTATACTCAGCATCTGTCATGGAACCCATCCGCAACTCATAAAATGCCTTAGCTTTGGCATCAAAGTATATTTTCGACAAATACTTATTCTTGAAGATCCTCTCAAACTCATGCCAAGTCAAATCATCCTCAGGTATACCTTAAACATTCTTCACATATTCCCACCAAATATCTACTTTACCTTTGAGACTAAAAGTGGCTATCTTTGCTTTCATGTTTTCTGAATAGTCATGCAATCTGAAGAATTTCCTCATACCAAGCAACCATGCCTCTGCATCTTGTGATTTCTTCATCTCTCCATCAGAGGTAACTGGATTCTATTTCTTAAAATCATCCAGAAAGTATCCCTTATCACTCCTCCTGTAAGGATGATAACGATGATGATCATGATGCCTGTCTAAACCAGAACTAGAATAATACCTGTGTCCATCACCTCTCCTATCCGGAGTGTCCAACAACCTGCCATCTTTGATCATGTCATCTTTGTCCAACTTGTGACCACCATAAGACCTACTACCATATGCCCCATTAGTTTTGTCCTCCTTCTCATGGTTGATCCAAAGTGGTCCTTATCACTACAATTCTGACAAACTCTGAAGTAGTATTACATTAACCTCTGCTTGTTTCTCTTGTGCCTGCATGATTTTGTCATTGTCCGCCTTACAACTCCTTATTTCTTCCTTCAAGCTTCTCAATGTATCTTCCAAATTAGAAGAGAGCCCAACACCACGTTTCTCATTCGATTCATAGGGAGATTCTTTGTAGTCTATCATCTTGCAAGCCATTTGATCTCTTTCTTGCAAGGAATACTATGTTAGCTAAACAAAATCACAATAAACAAATGTACCTTAGAATAATTCAGGGAGGATATCTCATCTACAAGATTATCAAATCAACGTGATACATGTATAACATAATCATAAAAACATATAGACATATGATATATAAGTGCATAACCATGTAACCATCTGTCTATCTAGAGTCCACTCATCAATGCGTGACCATATCAACTACACACATACCATGACTACATGCATGACAACAAAAACCATAACACCCATGTATAATTGACCACATGAAAACATTAACATGCATAAACAATGCATAATCAACCATACACACACATGCAAGAATGTAATCAAACATATGAGAATGTAACCACACATACAAAATGACACATGTAAGCGACATATAACAACATGTAACCAATCATACACTCATGAAAACATGCTTCACACATTGAAATCCTTATCCCCATGGTGACATCACTATGACCGTGACAAACACCATGCATATGCAACAAGAATTCAAGGATGATTGACACATGTGAAACCAACATGAATGCATGACAGACACATTCACCCAAGGAGAGCGAAACCACACTCTGATACCAATTTGTAACCACCCTCCTCCCACATCTACCCAAGTAACTGGCCAACCGAGGCAAACATGCATGAGAGGGGCCAATATAAAGAATTCAACCTCCTTGGTGACCTTAAGGAAATGGGATCGACGTAACACATCAACCAAACCTTACAAATTAGAAACAACAACCCCAGCAGACATGTCAACCGTTGAGACATCTTGCCCTTGGGTCCCACTGATCTTTTATGCCTCTTGACCTCTGGATGATCTCATTCTATAGGCATGCCAACATCCAGGGACCTCTGGATGCTCTCACAATCCTGCAAGCCAACGGCCAGGGACTTTTCCTAGTAGACCTGTGCCAGTGTCCCCAGAATTCAAGGCACTTTTCTAGCCTAGAATTCTGGACACTACCCAAAACTTGTTATAACTTTCAGAATCCATCAAAGACACAATGACAAGACTACTAAACAAAAAATCAACCTCGAGACTAGGCCTAACCATCCCCAACTGGGACTGACATTCTGTCAAACTCTTGGCATCAATGCAATCTACAAGTCTAGGATACAAGATAGAGCATGAATGATGGAAAACACTTATGAAACATTACAAGAAGGATCACCACCTTCTCCATTGAACTATTATAACATCAATTAGGTCTTGCATCCATCAATTTAATAATTACAATTAAATACATGAGATAACCATGAGATGAACCAGTCAATTAACCGAGATTATAAACAACATAAAACCATGTAAATAACATAGATATAACAACCATTAAATCCACATATAAATAAGTGAAAAAGAAAGAGAACTTAGCTTTCATTAATCATAGGCAAATCCAATCAAGTTCCGGACTTCCTCATACCATCCGACCATAGACATGGGTGAAACAAATATTTATTTCAGCCATTCACCCCTGTGCCATATTCCAAGCATGAATGTGGGATCTCATGGATAAAACAATCCAAAAACAACCAAGGAAATCCAGAGGTTAAAACACCTCCACCCTCACCAAACCATGATCACACCAAAACCGGTGCTCCGATCACAACTAAACTAAACTTGGAATGCTATTCGGAATCCATCACTTTCCTTGAGGAATTTTCCATCTCCTTATCTCTTAGGCTTTACCGCAATCCAATCCTAGATCAGTAGGCCCTAAACTGAGACTAGCTTCTCAGGATTTACTGCAATCCAAACTTGGATCACTAGGCTTTAAACCAAGACTTCTCCCTCAAGCTTTACTGTGTATCCCACCAAAACGGGTCAAGGGATTCCTAGGCCTTTCGGAATGAACCTTGAGACTACCTCCACTCTGGATTCTGAAATCCATTTGATAAACCAAAGCTCAAAATTGAGATAAACATCCCAACATATGATGGCATTCGGAAAAAGGCATGTCTAGGATCAAAACCAATGTCATAACCCGATAAAACCATTCCACTGACAGTAAGAGAACCATACACCAACATGAAAAGCCATGCATGTCAAAAATAGTGAGGAAATCACACATGCAATATGTCATTTACAAGTATTCCTGATGAAGTTTCCTGATCCTGTTCTTCCTTCCTTGATCCTCACATTCCGTCCTTTCCCCTTGCTTGCTTTTCCTTCCTTGATCCAAAGCTAGAGTGATCCAAGAAAACTCTAAGTGACTAAGAGTGAGAGAGAGAGAGAGAATAATGAAAGAACTCCAAAACTTGAATAGAAAAAAGGTTCCCAACTGATCCTCATAAGCCTTTTTATTAATGATGCCTCCATTTTATTCATTTTCCATTATTTTTCGTCAATTTCTCCCTCACATGCAACCTATGATCTTTGACCTTACTTTTCTCCTAAATTCCTTTGTTTTCATAAATAAATGTGCCAAAATGCTTTTTTTCCTTTTAATGCCTTTTCCTTAGCCTTTGCCAATCTCCTTAGCCAAAACACATCGATTGATGACCATTAGGATATCTTTGTCCAACATTCAGCTGGGAATAAGTGTCCCTTAACCATGGTCTTATTTTGCCTTTAATAACTTTTATTACACGAACTTTTCACGAGGGTTGTTACAAAGAATCATTAAAAGGGAGAGACAAGAAAAAGAAAAATGAGGAAGCACAAAAGAAGAATGCACCAGAAGTGGCCAAAGCAATGAAGAAAAGTCAAAGAGAGAAAAAGCCAAGTATCATTGTTTTACATGAACTTGAAAAATAGTGTCCAAAGGAAAATTTAACAAAAGGAAAAGAACCAGAAAACGAAAATAAACACAAAATAATTACTAGGAGTATAATGAAAGGAAATAATTTGGTTTTATTTGAAACATATAAGGTTGTAAAGGTCCAGGAGTCAAAGTCATCATTAGTACATGAAGTGAAAAGTATAGAGATTAATGAAATTCAATAACAATCATATGACTATTTTGTGCCTTTTAGAAGGATGTGCATAAAGAAAATGTAAAGGAAATTTCTCCTCTCTTTGAGCAGACTTTCAATGATGGCATTCCAATACATAATATTCTTGTACATAATGATAGTGTTCACTTCTTTGTGGAACAAGACATTATCAATGCATTGAAAGAAGAAATAGTTGAACTAGAAGTTTTGGAAAGGCATATAAAATGAGAAAATGAGATGCTTAAAGAAAAAAATGATAGAATGCTTAAACACATATATTACTAGCATCATAAGAAATCAAAGCTTAAGAAGATCAACATAACACTTTAGCATAAAATTAAGGGGTTAAAATCAAAGAGGTTAATGAAAAAGCCTAAGTGGTTAGTTTCTATGAAGAAGAAAGGTGTTAAGAGTAACTTGGATATCCTGATCCAAGCCATTGAAACTGTTATCTAAAGCTCAATCTTGGCACAATTTTGAAATTTTACTACCAACATGCATGTAGACATACAACACCCTAAGCATGGGGGAATGTTGGGCCAAAGAAATAACATCATTTTTGACATCTTGTTACTTAGTTTTTCACTTATTTTCCACAAAACCCTTATAACTCATTCATCTTTACATTATCCTACTACTGATCCATGAATAATCAACCATAAGATACATTGTGGTAAAAGTCCAATATTTTCCTAGTTCTACATGTTTTACTTTATAAATTTGGCTCAATTTGAATACGTACAGAAATTAACACATTTTGCAGCCTTGGCAATATTCTGTAATTGAATCCAAGGTTCAGGTAGACTCCATGTAGGACATATCAATTCGATCATATAAATAGATGCCAAATCACTCCTACATGATATTCCACCTACTCAGTGCAAGAAAAAGTTATTGGTCGATCACAATAGAAAAGTCAAACATTCAGTCAACTATCAGATGGCACATGAACTAGAATTCCAAACTACTTGGCAGCGGATTAAAATATCAATCAAGCATGATAAATCTTAAAGGAACAAAAAATCAACTAAATGATGATGTGTTTTATATAAAATATTTCTATGATTTGCTTCCGTGATAGTGAATAATAGAAATCATAATTTCAATAGAATTATAAGACTTAGTTTTCATTCACTACTCAGGTTTCTATCAATCAGTTTGTCAAGTTGTTATTTTAAAAGACACTATATATATTATTCGCTGAGAAGCAAAGACAATATCCATTATCATTATCTTTTCTTTGTTTAATACTGGAACTTTTTTTATCATGTACGCACTATTCTAAGTTAATAAAATTCTTCCTATTGTTTTTATCACAATTCAAAGAGAAGAGTACATGTCTAATAATCAATTTTTCTGAACAGTTTTAGATCTCGTGCTCGGGAAGGAGGGCCCCCTGTTGCATACGAGAAGTGTAATCTAGTGATTTCTTTCTATTTATCATTCTTTTTTTTCCATTTCATTATGTATATATTTTCTCATTTTCCTTAGTCGCTTTTGCAGATATAAAGCACTTTAATAAAGTTCAAAAATCGCCAAAACATTT
This sequence comes from Pinus tabuliformis, assembly GCA_031772625.1. Classification (NCBI taxonomy): domain Eukaryota; kingdom Viridiplantae; phylum Streptophyta; class Pinopsida; order Pinales; family Pinaceae; genus Pinus; species Pinus tabuliformis. Next base: position 490,002,884 of record CM062818.1, read on the forward strand.
ACCTATCATATTTGTTATAATTTTTATTTTATTTTATTTCTACAATCGTTTCTAGTCTCAAATTTATAAATATGTTAGGATTTCTTACGTAGCATCATAGTCATCTCATGTTTCCAAAAGTGAATGAATTCTGAGTTTTGCATACACACATAATCGATTCCATTTTCTTTAATAGTTTAACCACTTTGAGACTCTGTCGATTTCTTGTAGATAATCATAATGTGTCTTTATATTTCATAAATCAGAAAATGAAATGTCTCTTATAGCATAAAGTGCATTTACTTTTCATATATCAAAGTTCATAGGGTAAACTTCCTTTTCCTTTCATAGGATAGAATTCAATTACATTCATAGGATAAAATTGTCTTTAATTTCTTTAGATTATAATTTTGAAGTTTTGATAGAATACAATTTATTTATTTTCCATAGATTAAAATTTGAGAGTTTTCCGTAGTCTAAACTATTTGTTTTCTTTTTCTATAATTAATCTATTGCTTAGAATTAAATTACCTAACAAAAGTGTCTGCCATTAGATTGGGGGGCGAAACTGTGTGGTGGAATTGGAAGTGCGGACCCCCTCTCCCTACTTGTTGACGTCACGAGGGGTTGGGGGGAACAAAATCATTGTGAGTCGTTGATTTTGATGGAAATCACAATCATCAAATAGGTGGGGACCCACACAAGGTGGCATTTGTAGTTTTCCAAAGGCATGAGAAGAAAAACATCTAGCCTATGGACAATTAGATTACTGATATTTGTGCGAGAGGAAAAACTAAAGTTGCTAAACAATAGTCAAAGAATAAAAATATATCTAAGGGATTTGTATTTGAAAAGGCATAACACACATGTTGTGTTACCCTGTTCATTGTGACAATGTAATTTTATTATATGCAATTATGATTAATGGTGTTTCTTTCAGTGTTTCATGTTTTGTTAATTTTGTGTTGGTATATGCTAGTACATGTGAGTAATTAATAGTGCACCATGATCGAATTAATAATTCATTTCAGACATGTTACTTGATTTATTTCTTCCTAGACACACATTACATATGGATTTAATCCAGGAATTTCAAATGATCCAGAATTCTATCGATAGACGATATTGTATGGTTTCGTTGCATGTTTGATTTGAAATACCAATACATGCCATAGATATATGTTTTATATTGAAATTGGTGGCATTTGGAACATGCCCACATTTTAACACCTATTCCAAAGTCTAATTGTTGTTGTTATATATGAGTAGTTAGTAAAAGTAGTGTATCAATTGTAACCACAAGTTTTATCTATTTTGTCGGTAGCTGCATTGGCTAGGTTTTTATCATGTTATTTAACACATGCATTGCAAATTCATATTCAATTAATTCTTGAAGGGGCTCGTTATGTAAGAATTTTTGCAAAACCCTCTCCACAACTATCATTCTTCTCCAAGCTATGCAATCCTTGTTTTCCTAGTTGCAACATGTTCGCAATTTCCTCTCCAAACTGTGTGGTGGAATCTAACATTGAGGATCTTATTAGCATAGTGAGCAGTCCCCATGACCTAGTTGTTAGGGTAAGGAATACACAAATAATCTCTTCTCAAAGGCAAGGGAAAAACATGTAGTATCTATTTCCTTCCTTTGCGCTTACACTATATATGTTACAACTATATAGTAATTAAGTTTACAAATTTGTAATTATGTGAGCACATTTTACTTTTATTTTTCCCCTGATTTTGTTTTATTTTTAGTTAGAGTTTAAGTTGAGGCTAGTATTAATGTTGAATTTTCTAGCAATAGGATGTTGTTATAGGTTTATGTGATATTGAATTTCCTAGCAACATGATGTTGTTACGGGGTTTATTTATTTTTCCATATGTGATTCCCAACCTCAATTACTCCCCATAAAATTGTCAGTTAAAACATGAGAAAACTGGAAACGTTACGTTTTTTAACAAATGTAGAAACATTTTATATAATTAATATGGCATTGGAATTCTAAGTGTTATCATGACCATCCTCAAATTGTAATTGGAAATTTACAAAAATATTAATTTAATGAAATTTTTTTAACTTTTCTAGTTATCATTTGTGCTTGTAACTCTTACGCGTGGAAAAGAGGCTACCACTATGACTCTCTTTCTTTGCCTTTGTCTATTGATGCATAATCATGAGTAGCCATAGTTGAGCTTGTTTGGTCTGTAGATGATAACCTTTATTTCAAATAACTTAATTTTATCTAGTTTAATATTTCCTATTATGCCTTGTCGAAGAACACTATCAACATTTGCTTTATATTCATCTATTTTACTCTAATACCTTTTATCCTTTTCTTCGTATTCTTTATTTTGCTTGACAACTTGTTTCTCTAAATATTTAAGCTATGCCTCTTGTATATTGAGAATTATTTGCAATTATTACGCTTTCTTTTCTTGATCTTCTTCACATTGATATGTTCCAACTAAATATGAGAGCTCACACTCAAAAGACTTTAAAGCTACTTCTAGGTCTCTGATGTCACAAAAGAATTGCCAATAATCCACAATTAAAGTTAACGAGAATATTAATAGATAATAAGCATGAATTAGAACCTAAACACATGATTAACAAACATCACCTCTCTGGGTAAATATCAATATTTTTAGTATTTAATTCAGCGAATCCACGTGTGATCATGTCATATCCTTACATGTTGTTCTATTTCTGTGTGTGTTAAATTGCATTTACTCTTAAACAATATGAAATGATGGTTCGTCTTTAAAATTATCAATAAGCCTTGTAATTGTAAACAAGTTTCATAATTTTTTTCTTTTCCTCTCCATGTACTCAGGCTTTAGGCCCTACAAGCTTTTTTAAGGATCGGTTCATGGGGAAATAAGTCAAGAAAGTACATAAACCCTAAAAATCGATAACAAAGGATCTAGATGATAAAAATCCCAATGTCAACATGTTCTCTGATACTTTTATTACAAGGACAGATGTGGGTATCTGCTCCTGGTATGGCATGTATAGGTTGCTCAATGAGGATGTGGAGGGAAGCTCAGAAGAAATAGAGCCAAGTCATTCCATCCCTGCATTAGAGGAAATTGAGCATAAAAGTGCCCATGAAATTTTTCATGTAATTTAGATGTCATAATATGTAAACCAATCAAACTTCCATTAAATTTAAAAAGAGGCATATGTAAATATTTTGGAGGGAAAAGAAGAAAAAATATTTTTTTTTAATTGTATTTTTAGCATATCTCCTTATAACTTTACTCAAATTTCAAGTGTAGACACTTGTTGGATGAAAAATTAAATTCCACATCCAACAAGTACCCATTATGCATACTTTTGAGAAGACCCACATTGACAAAAATTGCAAATACATTAAAAAAACGTGTTAAACACACTTTTTTAATGTATCTGCAATTTTTATCAATGTGAGTCTTCTCAAAAGTATGCATAATGGGTACTCATTGGATGTGGGATTTAATTATGCCTCCAACGAGTGTCTACACTTTAAATTTGAGTAAACCTATAAGGAGATAAACTAAAAATACAATTAAAATAAGTAGTTTTCTCCTTTTCATCCAAAATTCATCACTGTTATTTTATTATTTTAACTGTTATTTTATTATTTTTCCTTAGGAGGCCACTTTTAGGCTGAAATTTCCTCTAATGAGATTCCCTTGGGAAATGTGGTGAGGTCAAGTTTAAATAAAATTGTTGCATGCCCCATAATTCTTCCATATACATATATGATTGGATGGGTTGTAGATCATGTGGACATGCCTACACCTTCTATATGCATTGCCAAAGGTGTCATTGTTGGTTCCTTTCGATCATATAACCTTTAGACTATGCATAAGCTTCCTGAACCCCAGTTGCAGTATAACGCTGAATTCATTAAGGATTTTACTAAAAAGAATGTGTTGAATTTGGGAAAAGGATGCGAGAATTAATTAAACAATGGAGATAAAATGACCATAAATTTAAAGAAGAAGGTTCTAAATAATATGCCATCAATCCTCTAAGTTCTGGTCAATATTTTGTCACTGTGATATGGATAAGCGGCTTTGAGTAGGTCAGTAATACATCACGTATTTCTAAGTATGAATGGGATATGGTTGATAGAGGAGGGAGAGAAGAATTTTGTAATGATTGGCAATCAGTGCATGAATCTCTGAGGTTTTTGATTTCAAGGAAATTGTGATGTTCATTTCTTTAAGTATCGACACCTCCACAACATTACCTCTGTACACATACTACACCACGCAATATTTACTCACACTTGTCCTTGTAATTTTTTTGACTTAGTGTTATTATTAACTACTTATAAAACAACTGTCATGATCATAAATATTTCATATTTACTTCATTTCGTAATCTTTTGTCACTTAGGGTACCTATATTGATGATATTAAAACATAAAGTTGCGAAGTAAATGGAGGAGATGATTTTTGAATTTCAAGATTTATTTCTACTATTTCCCATAAACGTCATCTTTAGTATCTCAAATTTCTATTTATTAAGGGTGTCCTGTATAATAGATCACACGCAAAATAGTAATGGTTGGTGATTATATAAGAAAATGAGAAATCTATAGTTAAGCAAGGTTGAGAACATAGTTGATTAAGAAGGTATTTTTAAGTACAATGCAAAAATGGCTAGAAGAGGAAGGAAATAATCTACTTGCAGTGATACAATAAAATCATTTGCTCGTATCAATAGGAATTTTAATTGGTCGACTACGTATCAGTGGTATGTGAACTTGTCGACAAAATACTATAACAACAACAAAATTTGGATGAGTAGATTGGAAAATGTTGTCAAATCATGGGGAACAACAAGAAGATTGGCATTTAGAGGAAATATCTCTAGAATATCTAGTACATCAACATCTCTTTTAGAGAATGAAACTAAATCATTATGTGAATGCATCGAATCTCCTTCACAAGGTGGTAGCATAAGGTAATCTTGAGAAACCAAATCCTTGCTTGAATACATGTAACCTTTTGTACAAGGTGGTAGTATAAGGTAATATTCAAAAAGTGTTGCAAAATACATAGTCCATGGATTATTTTTAATTATTTTTTCCCAGTTACTTGGTGATGCATGTAGAAGAAATTTTGGGAGTGTCATTCCTTGATTATATTCCCACATTCAACTATTAGGGAAATATTATTGAAAATATTGGTAAGATGCTTGGGGAAGATGTAGTTATTTGCATGGGCATGACACCAAAAATATGCAATAGTCATAGTAAGATGACTATTTTTTGATTTTGTTACTATATCTAAGAGTTGCTCGATAAAAGTATCCTTTGTGGATACTTTTATTTGGATGCAAAAAGAAAAAACAATTTATTTCTTTACCATTTTCTATTGGAGAATTCATTGTGAAGAACACAACTCACCTTGTAGAGCTTACTGTCTTTAAATGTTAACTTAAGTGAAGTTGAAGTTGTTTAAGGATTTGATCTAGATGTCATATTTTCCAAACACTTGGCTACTATTAGGTACAAAAACTTGTTTATAAGAATTTCGGAGGAAAGTGAGGAGAGTCACACTACCCCATCCAAAAATCAAGAGTTGGAAATAGATATTAATGAAATTGATGAAGAAACTAGTGTCAGTATGAAAGGAATATATAGGCAGAGAGGCACAAGTGGAGGAACGATTAATGATGGGATATCTGGTGGCAAAGATGAGGAAGAGCTCTCTTCAAGATTCAGTTTAGAGAAAGTGGATATGGTTGAATCATCCAAGGTCAAGAGTGCAAAAAAATATATCAAAGAAGTTGTGAACATGGAAGTTGATAGCACTATACCACTTGATTGGGTTAGTAGTTTCTTAGTAGAAAATTAAAAAATAATGGAACAAATTGTCAAAGAAGTCATCACTTTTGATAATTTCCCGCCACATTGCAAAGTGAAAGCTATGACAAAGGTAGTAAAAAGTTGAAAATTGAAAGAGTAAATGTTCATAATAGAAATGTTATTGAACAAGTACAAATGGATGTTGATGTGTCTAGGGTTGGAGTCACTGGGCTATTAAAATTGCATCAAACTATTGGTGAGACACTGACACACTTTTTTACTGAACAAGAAGCGGAAAACCTGGGGCTGAAAGCAAGAATAAAAGAGATAGAATAAACTCTAAATATAGTTCCTTTGTTTATGACTCCATTGGACATATAGGCACTAGCATCAACAATTTCTACTACCGACACATTCGATAGATTTATGAAAGTGGCCAACCTCCTTAATGGAGTAAAATCATACATTATCACCAATACAAACAAAATACTGAAAATTATTGAAGATGCATGGGAAGCAAGTTTCCATATGAACTATTTAGCACAAAGGATTACATCATTTGTGAACTCTATTAAAAATGATCTTCAACTCGACAAGCATTTCGTAGATAATGATTTACCTAATTTTATTTGGAAGGTTGATTCACTCACTAATGTAGAGAGAAAACAAAAAAACCTCCCAACAACTAACAAAATGAAGCATATCAAAGCTGGACGATGTGTGGAGATCACAATACTAGAAGAGATCAATTATGAATGTAAGAATAAAAAATGCTAAAGATCTACATGATCCACATATGAAAAATGACTCTGGATTAATTTCGAAAGGATTAAGGTAGCTAAATTGGAAAATTTAGAACAATTAATGGGGGAAAAGTTTGATAATATAGTTGATTTTACTGAGGTGGAAATTATAAAATGGCTAGTTACTTTTGTTGAGGTTAATGAATAGTCTTTCTTCACTAAACATTTGTAGGAAGAGACTCTAAAAATTGAGGAGGAGATATTCAATCAATGTGTCAAAATGAAAATTACAACCCCTATGATGAAATGTTACATTCAAATTTGGATAGGGAAGTCCCTCCAATAAATTAGGAATCAGAAAGACAACTATCACCTCAACAATCACGGTCCATGCTTTCACATGCTGTGAGTATTCTTAAATCTTGAAGCATTTGCTTTTCTTATTTCCAAAATTTGATGATTCAAGTTTGTTGATTGTGTTATCATGACTTACGCCAATTCTTGGATGCAACTTCTTGTTTTTCTTGCAGGTACATTCTTCACATTATGATTCATAGGATCCCAATCTCAATCCCCTGTTGGGATGAATGAATTTACTTTTTTGACTAGGTATTGGGATTTTAATGAGTGCTTTAGGCACCAAACATTATTGTCAATATCAAAAATATTGGACATCATTTATATATAAATGTAAGTTTAGTTATATTATGGCTTCCATTTGTGCATTCCTTCCCTTCCGCACATGCCTTTCCTTCACATATAAATAATCATTTATTTCATCTACCTAATTTATTGACCACAACTTTGTTATTTATCATTTACATGCAAGCTTATCATTTAGTTTGATCCTAGCTATAATAGAATATTTTAAAATACATCTTAGGACTTTTGCTTTCTAACTATTTTTTGGAATGGAGCAGTGGATAGTTAAGGAGGGGACATGAAAAAATGGCATAGATTGTGAGTTGGTAGCTTGGTTTGGAAAATTATTCTCATTGCTGATCTAAGCAATCTGTAGGATAAAAATTTTGATTGTCGTAAATCAGGGGCTTTGAAGTATGTCTTCAACTCTATTTCTAGTGATTTGGTGGAAATGATGTTCTATTCTTTTGTTGCTTGATTATGTTGTTTTAATTCTGAGTTTTTTGACCAATGTTTTCAAGAATTATGAGATAAAGTTTTGCACAAAATATTGTATAGGTCTAAATTCTACGACATTGGTCAATAAACATTAATTGAGAATGATTTTTCCAATTTTTTCGTTCTACTTCTATATTATATCTGTTGTTTTTTAATTGATGAATATGAAAATAAAGATTGGATAGGATTTTTGGGTCTCATATATGTGTTCCATGTGTAGTATTTATTTTAATCATGCTTATGATGATTGGGATTTAAATCTAGATCCAATTCTTACTACTATAGTTGTGTTGGTTATTGACTAATATTTTTTAGGTGGGAATACTTATAAAAGTGATCTATAAACATTAGAAAATGAGGGAGAGTGTGATTGCTATCTTTACTCTTAGTTTTTATGTGAATAATAAAATTTATTAAATTCCTAAAATAAAATAATTAATGTGAATTTAGACTGAATTCACTACTTTCAATTCTATGTTTTTGTTGCGTGAATGAATTAGGTGTAGGAAAGAATTTCTTTATGCTTTTGCAATATCGTGGAAGGATGTAAATGATAATAACACTTTTAATTATGCACATGGTTTAGCAAGTCTTTGGCTCCACACATTCTTCTGGGACATAACACTTCTCCTTTGGCACACTCTCACTTCCACATGTCCGCATGCATTACCACCTCCGCACAGTTCTTTGGTGCACCTACATCCCATACAAAACTTGTTTTATATTCACACTACTCCACACAATTGCTTCCTCACACTTGTGGTTCTTTGCACACTTTCCTAGTAAACGCTATTAACTTCTTTTATGCCACTTGTTGTGATTACAAAGATTTCGCCCTATAATATTTATCATTGTTTGATGGCCTTTTACATCAAATAAATTATGTCTAGTATTATATGCCTTTGATCCATATGCTATATTTCATTTTGCATAATATATTCCAACTAGCTCATTGTGTTATGTCATGTTTGCTTATGCAATATTATTTTTTGCATTGTGTTCTCCTTCTATCAAATTTTCAAATCTTATGAAATTGTACCATAGTTTTCTATCCTCATATCGAGCTTTGAAACAAAATACAATATGAATATAAAGGTTCGACAATAATTTTGGGTCTCAGATATATGTTCCATGTGTACCATAGATTTTAATGATGATTATCATAATAGGGATTTAAATTTGGATTAAGTTATTTCTATTGTTCTTGGGTTGGTTGTTGTGTATCATTATATTAATGTATAACGAATGGATTCAGATTTTTGTTTCCTGTTAGATTTATTTTATGCATAATGATTGAAGGGATTTTGAAAGATGGACCCCTTGTATAAATTGTAGGATCTGCATAGCTGGTAGCATATAGTTCTCTTAATTCACTACTTATAACATAGTTCTCTTTAATTTATTCATCATAACTTTATTATTTAAGATTTACACCCACGTCTAAATAGTTGGGTGCCTTTGCCAACATGATTATAAATTAACATTGTTGACTTTACACTTGGTTTATATATAAATAACATTGGAAATATTTTCTGAGTAGAAATTTTCAAATCTAATAAGTTGTTCCAATCAAATAATTAGTGTCAATAATATGCATTAACTTATTCCAATATATAATTTTTTTGATTTCTTCATGCTTTTACAAGATTGTGGAAGTAGTCAAATGCTACTTATCCTTTTAGTACGACACATGCTTTACCTCCAAAACCAATTTATTTCTGCATAGTTTCTCCTTCTCACATGCTTTTCTTCCACATAGTCTTCAACTCCGTATATCCTTCCTCCGCATAACAATTTATACCTTTGAATACTTCTTCCATATATCTCCATCCTGTACACCACTTATTCTGTACAAGCACTACTTTTCACAGTTTCTTTTTTGCATTTGTCATTTCTCACATGCTTTCCTGCTCAATGTTATAAACAATTTTTTTCATCACTTGTTGTTATTACAAATATTTCATGATATACTATTATAATCACTTGATGGTTTTTTACACCTTAAAAATTATGTTTAATGCTTCATGATTTTCATCCATAATGTTATGTTTCTTTTCCCATGTTTTTATCTGCATGGAGTCTATAAAAACATTTTGTAGCTAGGTCATTGTGTTATGTTGTATTTTTTTTTGCAATGGAATTTATTGCATTGTATTATTATTTTATGAAATTTCCGAACCCTATGATTGGTAACAAAAAATTAGAAATCACTTTACCTTCAGACATAGTACATTCTTCAACCACAATATAGAATTGAAAGTATTTTTGAGTGGCATTTATCAAATTTAATAAGTTATTCCAATTAGATAATTAGCATCAATTTAAACCAAATTTACTATTTTCAGTGCTATGTTTGTGTTACATGTATCCTGTTGTAGATTTTTCCATCTCATGTCACACAATTGATTTCAGAAGATATAAAAGCCTCCTAGAGACGACCTTTGGGTTGAGAGGAGACCAACGCTTAGGGCATCCGAGAGGAGTGATTTTGAAGATTATTTAAAGGCTATCTACTGCACTCCATATGTCACGTAATTGGTTCAATAGCCCTTTGCCAAGGTAAACTCAAGCAAACACATAGATCACAATAAACACTGGTAGATATGGATAATCTTAAAGAGAAATGCGTTGGTTCTAGTGGTCGACACACAACAATACACAATTTAACATTGTTATTGTAGTATAGATGAACAAGAGAAAGGAAAGGGGGGGAAATCGATGCAGAGGGTTGAACTTAACACAAAATCCTAAGCAACAATCTCCAGCAGAAATATGGAAGAGTGAGGAGGTGAAAATGTAGAAAAAGTGGAGCGCGAATTAAGGTCTCAATCTATATGCCTCATGAATAAATTTGTCACCAATTAGCATAAGTAAATATGTGCTTACATACAGGTACTGTAGGCTATCAAATAACACAAGTAAATCTGTGTTTACATAGGTATTGCAAACTATCAAATAACACAAGTAAATCTGTGTTTACACAGGTATTTCTCACTACTTAGCAACATACATACAACCATGAGAGAGTGAAACCGACAACTTGATAACACAATTTTAGAAGAGGAAAGACATACATGAAATGATATACAAAGGGAAAAACATACTGCACATTGCTTCGATTGGAATCAACCAAAATGCTTCATTAATCTTTGAAGATGGAGTCCAAATCATGAGTCCATTACATTTAACAATTGTATATTCTCGAGCATGGTGAATTTTAGGGGCAACTTTTAGCCCAAGGGTGAAATTTAAGGGGTTTTTCATTTAGAGGGGCGAAACTTTTATAAAATGCACATTTAATATATTTAGCCCAACTTTTATTTAAAAAATAATTATTTTTTTCATTTTAGCCCCCACAAAAGGGGCAGATAAACTATGAAAAGACTCATTTGACGTGATTCGCCTAGTTTGGGACGTTGTATTTGGTCCCAATAAATAAAAATATAAATAAAGTGGAGGTATGGTAAATAAATCAAACATTTTTTTATATTTACTCCATAATTCACCTTATATTTAAGAACATGCAAGGGTGTAAATAAATAAAAATATAAATAAAGTGGAGGTATGGTAAATAAATAAAACCTATTTTTATACTTACTCCAAAGGTATGGTAAATAAATAAAAATATAAATAAACTAGAGGTATGGTAAATAAATAAAACCTATTTTTATATTTAGTCCATAACCCTCTTTCTATTTAAGAAGGCGCAAAAAAGAGGTTTTATTTAAGTGAATCCTATGGGCCAAATACCATATTTAGAAAAGAAGTATGGTAAATTAATAAAATTATAAATAAATGAGATGTATGGTAAATAAATAAAACATTTTTTCATATTTACTCCATAAGTCACCTTATATTTATGAACACTAAAAAAATGTGTTATATTTAGGTGAAGTCTATGGGCCAAATACCATGGGCCAAATTATTATTAATACCATGCAAAAAACATTATTAACCCTAATATTAGTATTAATAAAAATAAAGATGGCACATGGTATTGACCCATGGTATTCAAGTGCAATGTAGCCTACTTAAAGGGGGGATTAAACCAGCATAGATCAATCTTTACTTTGGATCTACTAAGCGTTGAGAGGGATCAAATATCGTGATATGCGAACTAGCATAGAGTGAAAAAATATTTGATCCCTCTCGGGGCTTGGTAGATCAAGAGTAAAAATGGATCTTGTAATTTAATGTCACTTAAACATTTTAACTTGTTTAAAATAAAAAAAATAAAAAAAAAAACCAATTATTAATTTTTATAAATTACTAATATTAGTTTTTAACTTCGAGGTTTATGATAACCCATGGTATTGACCCATGGTAATACCATGATATTCATGTGAGCATAGACTATTTAAAGGGGGAATTCTATCCGCTTAGATCCATCTTAATTCCAGGTCTACCAAGTGCTGAGAGGGATAAATAGATTTCATCCCTCTAAGAGTGGTAGATGTGGAGTTAAGATGGATATAGGTTGGTTTTTATGATAATGAAGATATTAAATAGATTTAGGAAATTATATTGTAAAAAACATATTAAGGTGAATGGTTAAAGCTACATTTAGTCACTTCACAAAATTTAGTAAAAAATACCAATATCTCCATTAATATTGGTTTTTTTTATTTAACAAAAAAAAAATTCAAAACAGTGAAATCTTATCACTATTTCCGCATCATCTTCGTAGAAGAGAGATAGTTGCTGCCTAGATTTCCCACCATTTTTCAAACGTTCTCAATATGATATCTTCATGAAAAAGTTAAGGTACTGATGTTCGATTAGTTGTTTGAAAAATATGCTGGTTTGTACAACCTTTCATCTTCTCTGTTATTCTTAGTTTGTCATAATGATCTGTAGGGGTTGGGCCACTACACCATATTGTCTTAAAAGGTAGAGATTGTGCACCAACAAGGAAATTAATACACATGTTACAACGCTGTTAAAAACTGCAAGACGTATGAAGGTAGTGAATTATGCTAATAAGCAATTTAGATTGGGAGAGACATAATTAAATTTTATTATTTAATTGAAGATTTCCAATTAAATTAATAATAAATCTATAATTTATATATTTATATATTGATTGGAAGGCTTCTAACAACAGTTACTTCTTTCCATTAGATCCCCCTCAAGCCTTTGGGATACCTACTACTTTCTTATATTATATAGTTGGGACTTGCTACTTGTTGGCGTGTTGGGATAAACAAACTTGATGTGTTTTTTTTTTATCTTGCAGTTGGAGTCGATGGAATAAGAAAAAAAATTGATAACCTGACAAAAGTGGTAGGGAAAAGATTAATCTCTCCTACCATGACAGAACTGGTGGTCAAGATCAACACCTACAAGAACTTTGTTGTGGAATACTATCAAAACTAATAGAAGGATATGAAAGAGTGTACAATAAGAACCTTGACAAATGTAGCCACTGAAACTTGCAACATTGTTTGTAGGAAGAGAAATTTATGTTTCTTTTTTCCAAACATGTAAGTTCGTATATTACAGTTTAATGAATGTGTTTTCCTATTATCATATATGGTTTCATACTTTGAAAAAACATTTGGCAAGACTTCACAATGTTTTATTATTCAGTGAAAGATTTGCCAAGATCTCACAAGATTTAATAATTCACCGAAAGATTCTCCATGACTATACAATATAATATAATCTGGTGAGAGATTCGCCAAAAACATTATATATACATGTTATATTATTGATAAAATCGCCTCCCATTTTTCCTATGTATCATGGGGATTCGCCCATTTATTATACATATAAATCTAGGGTGGTTCTTTAAATATTCCCTGTTCCTGAGCACCTTATGAAAAATAAATTTGAACCAAAGTGGAACCACTCTCTCTGCAAACAGATGTCAGAACTTGTAGAAATAGAATTTGAGCCTCTAGAATGCATAAATCGGGAACCTAGTTTAAGTGTTTCTTCCCTCTATTTATAGGGAGAGGTGGAGTTATGAACAATAGTTAAAATATATCTCAGCCGAGCTCCAATTGTCTAATCGACTAGATGTCTTGGCATGTGAAGGTTTTGATACCCAAAATGATTACAATCAGATTTGATTCCGTTCTTGAAAATGCAAAAATTATAGAATAATAGACATAAAGAAAATTGAATGATGGTTGAGGAAAATATCTCCCCACCATTCCTGTGATGGCCTATGATTAGGCCATGTCTTTTCCATGATGTTCCTCTTTAGTTGTTCGACTGATTCACCTGTCTCTTTCACCTTAACTGCTTGAATTCCCCACTCTCCGGATCTGGGAGTGATCAACTGTCGGTTGCTTGCCACAGTGTAGAAACAGAGATTGACTTGGTAGTCTTTCATTGCTTGATTGCGTGGAGCTCATTGTTGAGAAATTAATTCTTAGGTGACCTGCACACTGCTTCCTAACTCCCATACCTCTATTTACTCACTGAAGATGTGTATCAGTGCACATATATGTATTGTATCACTTCAAGGTAGAACCAACACTCTTTCCTGTAGATCATGGTTCTTACTGCCTTGACCCAAGGATATTTGACAGTCATCATTACTCCTAAGACCAAATCTTCTATTCATACATTCAATCTTGTAGACGGTAACCGATATGCCTTTAACTCTCTGTATTGTGCTCATACGAGAAATTCTGTATCGCAATTTTCGTAGTGGTGCATTACTCTAATCTTCTGATTGACGACATTTGATATGATGATATCCTTCCACTTAGCCCTTCCCGCATTTCACACCATAGGATTGAGAGTCGTGACCTGCCTCTTAGCCTTGAGTTGCTAGATGTTTTTGTTCCTGCTGGGGGCTATTTTTCCTTCGTTAAGTGCTCATCGCCCTTGGTTCTTTAAATCTTTCCGACCGTGGTTCCAACCCAATATTGGAGCCCCCTTATCGGAACCTTTTCAAGTATCAAGTGTTACAAAGTGCTGACATCCTCAACCTTCGATACGCTGACCTTTGATATGATGTCATCACTCCATGTGGCACCTCATTAGTGGTGACACGTGTCACCCAGATTTGTCCCCTTAGAATGCCTCAAAATGCCAAAAATACCTTACATGTGCCCTTCCATACTGCCACGTCACACTGGTGTCAGATGCCACTGTAGCTTATTGGGACCAATCATATGCCACCACGTGTCCTACTAGAGGAGAGAAAGAAAGGCCCGCCCACATTTGGTTTTGCGATGAAATCCTTTGTTAATCCTTTGTCAGCATTCCCAATGGTTTTTAATACTATCGACACATTATGCATATCACAACTTTTTAAAGGTTGTCATCTTAAGAAGTTTCTATTCTTCGATTCCCTAACCTTTTGATGTGTTGATGCTTCGATATTCAGGACCTCCGATATGCGATTGCCGATATGCCTGATGCTCTGATGTTGCGATTGCCAATATGCCTAATGCTCTGATGTTGTGATCACCAATATGGTTGATGATCTGATGTTGCGATCACCGATATGGTTGATACTCTGATGTTGCGATCACCGATATCTCTGGACCTTCAATATGCGATCTCCAATATATCAGACCTTTGATATTCCTTCCTAAGGCTTCAATCCTTGAACTTTAGCAGAGCATATATTTTGACCCAGGAGTCCATTTTTGGACTTCCACATATCGTTGGAAAGGTTTTTCATAGCACTTTCCAATGGAAAGGGTACAATTTCGGCTTTGAGTCCTCTGTTGCTTGGAAAATGACTACGAAATTCTATGCTCATTCACTCTTTGGACAACTGGAAACACATTTTGCAGTAAGTGACAACATTGGCTCCAATTGGGGACAATGCCTTGTTGGCAATGTGTTGAGAATCTACAGACTAGTAGCCTTCACCATTGGGCATGGAGTCAAAAATATATTGAACCTATAAAACCAGAAAATCTCCAGGGAACTTTATTTGTTGGGAGTCCTTTCCTCATAAAATTGAAATGCAAAACTACAAACTGTAAAAACTAAAAATTAAACACTCGCACAGTGAGCTTATTTATATGCAACTCATGCTTAGGCATAGGGCTCAATTCACCCAAGTGAGGTCAAGATTCCAATGATACCAACCCAACATTTGAGTACTAGACCTTATGCCATTGTTCTCTTGGAAGTCAATAACTAAAAAACGCATGCACCATTACCCCCAAACTGATAGTTGATGCTCAACTCTTTTAATCTCCTCCATGAACCTTCTAGTTGGGCTTGGCATTGATATATATTGTTTCATGCCAAAGAAATATGTTTACGATAAGATTCAAACAGTGGAGTCACCAAGGTGAGAGATATTCAACCCACTGTTCCCTTGCTCACCCGGCAAAGGGAATGTAAAAATTGTCATACCCAGGGAAAACTATTTTGATTCGTTCCCCAACAATGGTGCTAGAAAGATTTCATAGATTGTTATATCTCCTGTCACACAATTGATTTCAGAAGATATTGAAGCCTCCTAGAGACAACCTCTGGGTTGATATGAGGCCAATGCCTAGGGAATACGAGAGAAGTGCCTTTGAAGATTATCCAAAGGATTTCTACTGCACTCCATATCTCACATAATTGGTTCAATAGACCTTTGCCAAGGTAAACTCAAGAAAACACATAGATCGAAATAAAATATGGTAGATATGGCTAATATCAAAGAGAAATGCATTAGATTTGGTGGTCGACACACAATAATACACAGTTTAACATTGTTATTGTAGTATATATGAACAGGAGGAAGGAAAGCAAGGAAATTGATGCAAAAGCCTAGGCGTAACACAAAATCCTAAGAAACAATGTCCAACAAAAATATGGAAGAGTGAGGAGGGGAAAATTCAGAAAAAGTGGAGCACGAATTAAGGTCTCAAGCTCTATTCCTCATGAATATTTGTCACCAATTAAGATAAGTAAATATGTGGTTACATATAGGTATTATAGGCTATCAAATAACACAAGTAAATCTGTGATTACACAGGTACTGCAGGCTATCAAATAAAACAAGTAAATATGTGTTTACACAGGTAATTTTCACTACTTAGTAGCATACATACAACCACGAGAGAGTGAAACCGACAACTTCACAACACAACTTCAGAAGAGGAAAGAAATACATGAAATGATATACAAAGGGGAAAACATATTGCACATTGCTCTGATTAGAATCAAGAAAATTGATTATTAATCTTGGAAGATGGAGTCCAAATCACGAGTCCATTACATTTAAAAATTGAATATGCCTGAGCACCTTATGAACAAGCAAATTGAACCAAAGTGGAACCACTCTCTCTATAAACAGAGCTCAAAACTTGCAAAAGCAGAATTTGGGCCTCTAGAATGCACAATTTGGGAACCGCATTTAAGTGTTTCTTCCCTCTATTTATAAGGAGAGGGGGAGCTTTGAACTACATATACAAAATATATGAGCTGACCTCGAGCTGTCTCAACGTGTAAAGGTTCTACTACCCAAAATTATTACAATCAGATTTGATTCCGTTCATGAAAATGAAAAAATTATAGAACAATAGACATAAAGAAAACTGAATGAGGAAAATATCTCCTTGCCATTCCTATGATGGCCTCTAATTAGACCACGCCTTTGCCATGAATTTCCTCTTTAGTTGTTCGTCTAGTTCACCTATCGCTTTCACCTTAACTGCTTGAATTCCCCACTCTCTAGAGTTGCAAGTGATTAACTGTCGGTTGCTTTCCACAGTGTAGAAATAGAGATTGACCTGGCAGTCTTTCATTGCCTGACTGCATGGAGCTCCATGCTGAGAAATTAATTATCAGGTGACCTGAACACTTCTTCCTGAGTCCCATACCTCCATTTAATCACTGAAGACGTGCGTCAGGGCAGATAGATGGCTTGTATCACCTCAAGGCATACCCAACACTCTTTCCCCCGGACCGTGGTCCTTGCTACCTTGACCCAATGATCTTTTACAGTTTCCATTACTCTTGAGACCAACTCCTCTATTCCTGAATTAAATCTTATAACTGCTGACCCATACACCTTTAACTCTCTATACCGTGCTTATCAGAGAAATTCCATATCGCAATTTTCACAGTGGTGTAGTATTCTAGTCTTCCGACTGTCAAACTATGATATGATGAGCTCCTTCCGCTTAGCCCTTCCCACATTTCTCACCATAGTTATGAGGGTCATGACCTACTACTTAGCCTTGTGTTGCTAGAGCATTTTTTTTTCCTCTTGGGGGATATTTTTCCTTCATTAAGTGCTCAACGCCCTTGGTTCTTTGAGTCTTTGATATCGTGGTGCCATCCCAATATTAGATCCTCCTTATCAAAACTTTTTCAAGTATCAAGTGTTACAAAGTGCCGACATCCTCAACCTCCGATACGTTGACCTCTGATATGAGGTCATCACTCCATGTGGCACCTCATGAGTGGTGACACGTGTCACCCAAATTTGTCTCCTTAAGCCCCCTTAAAACATAAAAACTACCTGCCACATGTCCTTCCATACTGCCACATCATAATGACATCAGATGCCACTGTAGCTTATTAGGACCAATCATATGCCACCACATGTCTTGCTAGAGGAGAGATAAAAGGGCCCACCCACCATTGGTTTTGCGATGAAATCCTTTTTTAATCCTTTGTTGGCGTTCCTGACAGTTTTTAACACTATCGACACAATATGCATATCGCAACTTTTTAAAGGTTGTCACCTTAATGAGTTTTGATTCTCTAATTCACCAACCTTCCGATGTGTCGATGCTCTGATATTTAGGACCTCTAATATGCGATCGTCAATATCCCTGATGTTGTGATGTTGCAATCATCAATATGCCTGATACTCTAATGTTGCGATCGCTGATGTGATTGATGCTATGATGTTGCAATCGCCGATATGGCAGATGCTCTCATGTTGTGATCGCCGATATCTCTAGACGTCCAATATGCGATCTCTGATATTCCTTCCTAAGGTTTCAATCCTTGAACTTCAACAGACTATATCTTTTGATCCAGGAGTCCATTTTTGGACTTCCACATATCTTTGGAAAGCTTGTTCAAAGAAATTTGCAATGGAGAGGGTCCAATTTAGGCTTTGATTCCTTCTATTTCTTGGAAAATGATTGCAAATTCTCTGCTCATTTACTCTTTGGACAACTGGAAACACATTTTGCAGTAAGTGACATCATATCCAAGACATCATATGCATTAATTTATTCCAATATATAAAATATTCTGAGCTTTTCAAATCATTTTTAATTTGTAGTCTCATTAGACGACATATTTCTCCCAACCTAACAACCGCTAAAAGTATGATTCGAGATAACTTGGAACCCATTGTATGGAAAGTATGTCAAGAGGTTATACAAGGACATCCCATATTGTTGAATTGAGCACCTACCTTACATAAATTGGGAATAAAAGCATTTCAACCTATTTTAGTAGAAGGACATGCCATTCATTCACATCCATTAGTTTTTACCTTCATACATACCTTGCATCTGCATAGTCTTTAAATCCATACATCCTTCTACCACACTTCCACTTACACTTTCGCATACATTCTTGATTCCGCATGTTCACACACATTACCACCTCAAAACACTTCTTTCATACATCTCCACCTTGCAAAACACCTCTTTCACAGAAGCACTACTCTGTACAATTTCTTTCTCGCTGCTTTCCTACTCAATGCTATCAACTGCTTCTACATCACCTGTTATCATTACAAATATTTACTAGTTTAATATTTTTCATTGTTTGATGGTTTTTTACACCCATGCTAATACTTGTTTAATTAAATCAAAAGTGATAATAAAAACTCCCATCAATACACTTCCTAGTAGTAGGTTACAAGAAGAGATGATGATTAGTTCTTTGTGCACCATTGAGATGGAATATATTCCCCCACTGGATTCCTATTTTAGTGCTTAAAAGAAGGTTGTGAGTAAAGGAGTAGAAATAAAAGAAAATATGAAAATCAAAAGGAGCCACAAAGGATTTTGGGCAAATAGTTGGGATGGCCCTAAATTAAGTGAAAAGAAAAGAGCCCAAGAATTGGCTTATTCCATTATAGAAAATGAAAATACCAATATGTTCCATGTCACCATATTTGTGAAGATTCTTGAGGAAAAATATGCTAAAAACCTACAATTGGAGCAACAATTATAAAAGCAAGAAGAGTAATTACAAAAACAGTTGAGAGAACAAGAGAGAAAATGTGAACAACAAGAAATGTAGAAAATACAAGAGTTATAACCAAAACTAAAAGATGAAATCAATAGATTTTACCATGAATTTCATGTTTCAGATCACATGAAGGATGCTCAATTGGCTAAACTTCAATAGAAAATACAAGAAACAATGAACAATGTAGTTAAGTAGGAAAAGTTTAAGCCATTCAAGGCTGATCACCCTCATGAAGGTGAGGGTGGGGGGATTTAATATGAAATATAATGGATTCAACTAAATATCCATTTACAATCAATTTGAGTTAATGACATATTTTCATCTCAATGTCAATGTCTTCGAATCTAGTTGGTTATGAGCCAAAGTGGAAGAACAAATTGCACAAGATTTCTATTAAAGGAGTTAGTTATGTTACTGGCATCCAATAAAGCTATAATAGAAACCACTAATGAATTGATTAATATGTAAAGAATTATGAAAATATAATATAATTCGGAAATACAAATAGAAGATAATAAATTGAAATACAAAATGTAAGAAAAGAACTTATATTTAGAATTTTCCACTCTGCTAGTTTTATTGAGTGTTTTTTTCCATGCATCGTGTTAAAAAGAGTTCATGCGTGTGAAAAAGAAGTGTTTTTCGGGATGAATATGTGTAGAATAAGTGTGTAGAGGGGGGAATGTGTGTGGAGGTGTGGAAGTGGGGATGAGTGCAGAAAGAGGAACATGCAAAAGAGACATCCACACTTCCATGCCTCCCACACAACACTTCTTTGGCTCAGTGTCAAACAATTATACATATGGAATTATGCATTGGAAAATGTTATAATAATAATTTAAATATATTAATAAATGAGAATTTAAAAAAAATATTTTTTAATCATATTGAAATATATATTATTTTAGTTTTAAATTTACATATTTGCAAATGAAATGTTTATTGGATTCGAGGATATTTTGAAAATATACAAGCTAAATAAATTTAGAAAAAATAAATCACAATTATGTAGTAGTGTTTCAGTAGGTGTAGGTGATAGAGTCTTTTCCATATAGTCTAAGCTCATTAGTCCCAAGATGACGACAAAGAAAAGAAGTGCATTGAGTCCAGTGATAAATTAAAATCAGTTAGCAATCCTATGATTAATATTGGTGGAAATGACTATCACATACTGAAATCCTCTTTCTTAGAGTATTGAGAATTTTTAATGACAATCTATGTGGAGAATCGTTAACTACTCTCAATTTTGATTCTTTGTATCTAGCATATGCATGCAAACTTTCCACCATCAATTAATGAACTTTGCAAATTCAATTTCAACATATCAATTTTTCTTCATGTAGTGCTTACTTGCATAGGAAAAGAACATGGAATCCAATAACTATCAAATGGTAGACAGTTGCTAGAATGCATGAAATAAAAAAAATTACAAAAAATACTAACAAATGACTTTGTTCTAAAAACAAAACCCATAATTGATCACATTTGGACAAATTTCCTTGTTCAACAATGTCATGGCAATATTTCACATTTGTAACCACCCCTCCCATATTTACCCAAATTCATAAGCTCGCGTGGGTAAACATGAGATGAGTGTCACTATGAGATGACCCGACCTCCAATGTTCCCATTAAGGAAATGGGGTCTACAAACTAAACACTTACTAACATCTTACAAGGACTACAGATCACTCAAGAGTTGAACAACCACCCCGAGGAATCAATTCCTAATTTGGAACCCCTTTTCACTTACCTTACACCCCATACACATAGACAACAAGGCAAGGGTGTAGTTATAGGCCTCAAACCACATGCATAGGCCTACTTCCATGTGGTTATGGCCTAATTTCCCCTGTTTTGTGCGAGTGGTCCCAAGATCTGAGCCACTTTTCTAGGCTAGCCTCTAGATCACTTCCTAGAACTTCCTATAGCTTTCCATAATCATATTTAACATGATGGAAAAGGTAAACATTCAAACTTTAATCAGAAACTTGACCTAGATTTCTTAGAAAATGCTAGACATTTCATCAAACATGTGGCACACATGTAAGCTACATGTCACGAATGCATAGATGATAATAAACTGATAATTTTCATCTGAGAATCAACAAGAAGCCTCCAATCCCTCTCGCACTAGCTACAATAAAACTTTTTATTCCATGCATTCATCAATCAATCAATAACTTATCAAAACATGTTAAGAGACATAGATAGATTACATCATATAACCAACAAATAGACAACATAGAAACCATAAAAAATCAACCATAACATCACTATCGTAATCAATAAAATTGCTTATAAATCATAGTAGGAAAATAACGCTCATTAACATATGAAAATGCCAACTAAGTTATGGACTTCCATGTACCATCCAACCATAGATTGGGTTGAACAAAATCTCTCTTTCAGCTAATCATCCCTGTGTCATATTCCAAGCATGAATGTGGGATCTCTTGGAATAAACCAAGACAAAACCAACGAGGGTTTCCAGCAGCCAAACCAACTCAACCCTCAACCATAATGATTCTACCTCTACAGTCCAGAAATCACTAACATCAACCAAATCGATCTCTACCCAAGTTTTTTAGGGATCCAAGAACTAGTAACTCAACCCACAACCTTCTAGGGCTCCAGAGCATTCGTTCCAACAATGGCTCTAAGGACTAGTAAATCAACCCACCAAGGGCTTTAGAGCATTTGTCCCAACCTATGTTTGAAATAGTTAATAATTCAACCCAAGCTATTCCAGAGATTTTAGAGTGTTTGATCCTACCCATAGACATTAGGGACTTGAGCACCAATAAAAAAACAAGTGGAAAAATAAACAACACCATGGTTATCCCACAAATGG
The DNA here is from genome assembly GCA_031772625.1 of Pinus tabuliformis. Taxonomy (NCBI): domain Eukaryota; kingdom Viridiplantae; phylum Streptophyta; class Pinopsida; order Pinales; family Pinaceae; genus Pinus; species Pinus tabuliformis. Next base: position 490,025,541 of record CM062818.1, read on the forward strand.
AAAGACAAGGATAAAACCCACCACCAATCCAGGAAAATCTGCATGCCAATGACAGCACATAACCAAAGACTCACATGCATATACCATGCATCCAGAAATCATCAAGGAAATCATACATGTAACATGTTACCTGCAAGAAATCTAGTTGTAGATGTTGATCCCACTGTTCCCTTTCACTCTCCTACTTTCTTTTGCCCTCTTTCTCCAATCCAAGTGAATTCCCAAGTGCTCCAAGAATTATCCAAGATTTCTCTAATCTTGCAAGAGGATGATTGAATGAGAGAATGAAATGAGATAGCCAAAAATGAATTGACAAAAGCTCACATTGGCTAAATCTCACATTGACAAAAGCACACACTGACCAAAGATCACACTGACAAAAGCTATGAATTGATCCTCTGAAGCCTTTTTATCACTGATGCCTCTATTTTATTCATTTTCCTTCATTTTCCCTCTAATTTCCTTGGGATGCAAATCTGTGTCTCTTCACCTTCATTTTCTCCTATTTTTCCTTTATTTTCATAATTAAATGTCGATTATGCCTCTTTTCCTTCACCAATGCCTTTGCCAATTTTGATAGCCATTAATTAATTACAAGTGATTCCAACTTTCCTATCATTCAACTTGGCATACATGTCCCATGGCCTTGGTCTTATTTTATTTACCTGGAATATCAAACAGCGGTTGTCACAAACCCCTCCCCCTTAGGGTAACACTGTCTTTGGTGTTATATGACACCTATGACCATCAAACTACTGAAAAATAAAATATACTGCACATGGAGCTTTATAACATAGCGCGATGCAGTATTTACAATGAACAACAACTACAAACCATGGCCAACATGACAAACATGACAATCATACTTCTTATTGGAGATTTATAGCATAGCTCATTACTGTATCTACAACCATACATATATATACATACATGTACCAAAAAATCATTTTCTTTAACCTACAAATAATGAAGGATATAAATCCCACATCTGATCATCCATCTCCCATGTAGCTTCATTGGGCCCACAATGCTTCCATTGCACTTTAACCTACTTGATTTCTCTGTTCCAGAGCATGAGTTGTTTCCATTGCAATAGAAATTGTGGTTCTAGTTGGAATTATCCCTTAGATTCCCTCTAAAATAAAGATGAGTCAGTGACATTATCAACATCCTACACATATCTCTTAAGCAATGAAACATGGAAAACATCATGGACTTTCACTGTTGGCAAGAATTCAAGTCTGTAGTCCACTGGTCCAATCCTATCAAGGATCTCAAAAGGCTTGCAATACCGAGGTGCAAACTTGGCACATGATCCAATCCTCAAGGAGATCCTCTTGGGCTTGATGCACAAGTACACATGCTCCCTAACTTGAAAATCCTTGAATACTCTATGTTGATCCACCTAACTCTTCTTCCTCTCCTATGCTACCTTTAAATTAATGTTGATAACCTACATCTCCTGCTCCATCTCATCCAACATATCTGGTCTAATAAACACCTTGTTCACTAGATCACTCTAGTTGATAAGAGTATTGCAACTTCACCCATAAAGAGCCTCAAATGGTCTTGTTATCACTCCAGGATACTCTCCTAGGTTGTAGCTCGGAGATGCCTGGTAACATATAATCTTCAATATTGTTCTCTGAACTATTGGAATGGATGATGGTTTGGATCAAATTAGATAACCATTTCAGCTCTATTCTCACTCAAGACGTGTATGAACACCCTCAACAATACAAGGCTTTAGACCACCAATGCTCAATAGTTTATAGATTTAATGGATAGATGGAGAATACTGACTGTACCAACACATGCATACATAAACACATATGAATGGCCAGCTACAAGAAGTAAATGAAACTTGAAAATCTAATTTATCAATGCAGAGATAAGATGATAGTTATCTGGCATTAGACACAGTAGAAAGCATGAATAACCTATTCAAGTGCAAGCATAGAACAACAGAGAAAATGGGAATTGAACGTGTAACAACAAAAGAAGATTATATTGTTGGAATGAAAATGAGAAGCTAGAGGAGTAGAGTCTCCACAATCTCCAAAAGTTGAACCCCTATTACTCTGATCTTACAAATATTTATAGGCTCGTTTACAATGCTCTTGAGCCTTCTGAGGCTCGAGAGGTTTTAATATATCCTTCTGTCTTGTTAACTGTTTGATGCCCTGACTAGGAAAGCATGGCTTGGAGGTTTCTTCTTCTGAGAGAAGAGTAACTGCATTTGGGTCTGTTGTTGCACTAGCAAGGAGATCTCTCGTGCCAGAGATGCCCCACAATCGATTTTGTTGTTTTTGGCTGAGCTGCGTTGTCTGCTCCATGATCGATTCTATTTCGGGCGAGCTACGCTATCTGCTCCATGATTATTTATGTTTCGGGCGAGCTGTGCTATGATAGAAGGGCTATCGAGCCTCTATTTTCCCTTTAAATGTTTATAATGACTGTTTTTTCAGTTCACCTGTTGACTGTTAAAAATACGAACCAAGCCAAACAGATCTATTAGGTCCGTTCCCAATCGTTGTCACCTGTTGCAAATAGCCTGTCACCTGTTGCAAATAGCCAAATATATTAAAACTATCTCATGACAGACTTCAAATATCGTCAAATCCGGTCCATTTTCCTATTGGGTCCGCTTTTGTAGTGATATCACATCTCCACCGTTGATTTGGGAGTTCTAGATCCAATGGCTGTGATCCATTTCGGGCAGCTCTTTTGTATTGGAGTTAACCACCCGATGAGGGTGGTTTTCTCTCTCCTCAGCCTAGACATGTGGCAACCATTATATGGGATCGAGCGAAGCTCGGCCCAAACCACTTATTGCCTTTGGCTCTCCCAAAATCCTGCTGGTTTTATGATTTTCCCTTTATATTGGAAAATACATTAAAATGTGAAAATCCCACTTTATCGGACTTGAAATGGTGTTCAACCGCCTTAATAAACCCTTTCGGGTTGTAATGTCGCATCGGCGCTGCTCCCATGTTCCCTTTGTCTTTCGCTAAATAACGAAAAACATTGAAAATGCATTAAAAATGGCCTTCTTGCGGACCTGAAATATTATATATTTCATTCCCGAACCCTTTCGGGTCCGGGACCTATCGCATATTGCAAGCCCAAGGTTCCCTTTGTATTTCTTTGAAATACGAAAAATGAGGAAAATACATTGGAAATGGCCTTCCTGCAGACTTGAAATATTATGAAATAATACTTATAATGCCGTCAGGTCTGGTTCATCCGGTCGCGCATCTACCTGTGCATAGGCCCTGCCCCTTGGTGCTGCTCCGCTGCGACACAACGATGTGATCTGATCACAATCGCCTATCGATCATGCCCTGGGCCCATGGCTAGCACTCCTTTGTAATTCCCAATAGTGGTCTTGCGACACGATGTGGGCCGTCGATCTGCGTCGCTTGATCAACGGTCCACATTGCATCACTAATCGCAATCGCTAGTTCCACTTGGTCTACCCTTACTTCACCAGCCCGCCTCCGCCGATTGCGACCCACCGATCTAATCAGTGGAGATCGCTGATCGGGGGTGTCTTGCACCCATCCTTAAGTCATCCTCTCTGCTTGCCGATTTGCAATTTGCCACTTAGATCTAGGCCGTTGATCGACCAGATTTAATGATTGTTGTGCATCTCTTTGTGTACGCTTGCGATAATGGTTTTTTCACTGTTTTTCTCTAGTTTTTTCCACTCGATAGTGCTTTTATTCCCTTCCAAGGGATCTTGGCATGCGACTGTTGGGATTTTTGAATGATCTTGAGGTAAATTTTGAAGACTTCGGGAGTGTTAAAAATCATATTTGGATCCATTTCTGGGCCATTTGCCCATAAGGTTAACACTGGCTCCTTCTGGGGATGAAATCCTCCCTGTGAGGTTTCAAGAATCTCAGACCGATGCCTTTCCTGTAACAACAAAATTAAAGCTTCCTCCTAGTATTTCATTGGGCATGGAGTCTATTTTGCAATGAAAATAAAAATTGGAAAAAAACATATTTACAATACCAAGACTTTAAAGCCTTAAATGAAATAAAGTTTCAAGAACCACCCATTTACTGGGCTACCAAAAGTATCTCCTCCTTCCAGACCATGCAGAATAAATGTATTTTTCTGCTAAATTTGAGCGATGACAAATGGACCTGTCCATAAGGAGTCACACTTATCATGATTACCTTTCTTTTCCTTAAATGCATCCCGTTTGAGAACCCAGTCACCAACTTGATAATTGTCCACTTTTGCCTTCCTGTCAAAGGTTTCTTTGATTTTCTTCTGATGAGCTTTTGACTTCTCAACTAGGTTCTCTCTGATTTGTTGTAGTTGAACCGGGTTATTCATTCTCCTTACCATGTCATTCTCTTCATCTTGTTCTTGCAAAAAATTGGCCACAGGGAGAATTCGCTGGATAGGGAAAACAACATCAACTCCATAAACCAGCTTAAATGGATAATTTCCTATGGACTTTTTGATGGTAACTCTGCCAACCCATAGTGCAAATTTCAACTTGGAATCCTAGCTCTTTTTGTTGTCCTCTAATAGTTTTTTGATTACCCTTATCAGACTCTTGTTAGATGATTCTGCCAGGCCATTGCCTTGAGGATAATAGGAGGTAGAATGCACCAATCGAATGCCCATGGATTCAGTTATGTCCACCAATTATTTTGCCTTGAAAGTTACTACATTATCAGTGACTAGTTTGGTTGGGCAACCAAATCTAGTGAAAATATTCTCATTCAAGAACTTTATGACAACTTGATGATTGGCATTCTTAGTGGGTATAGCCTCAATCCACTTGGTGAAATAATCAGTGGCTACCAAGATCCATTTGTGTTGGCCACTGGAATGTGGGTTGATCTCACCTATAAAGTCCAAGCCCCACTGCTGGAAGGGACCATTGACATGTACTAGCTTCAAGGGCAAAGATTTTAGTTGCTGTCTTCCTGTAAACCTATGACACTTGTCACAAGATTTCACAAAAGAAAACACATCAGAGAATAGAGTAGGCCAATAATACCCAACCCTCAGGATTTTGTGGGCTGTGGTTTTCCAATAATGATGCCCTCCACAGATGCTAGAATGGAATTGGTGTATGACTTCCACAGATTGTTCTTTATCTAGACATCTCAAGAGGATTCCTGATGGGTCTTTCCAATAAAGCAGATTTTTATTAATGCATAATTTGGCTGATTTGAGTTTAATAGCCCAGGCTTGACTTGAGCTAAGCCCTAGAGGGACTTCTAGCTTCTGTAAAAAATGAACTATGCTGGAATACCATTCACAGGTGGCTAGATTTCCAGCCAAGGGCTGATTCCACTTTTTCTCTTTTGTTGCTTCCTCTGTCTACTCATCATCTGAATTTGGACCCATGCAAATTATGTCTAACAAGCTGCAATTTTCTTCAACCATAAGTTTAGCCAAGCCCTGACCTTTGACAAGCTTAGTGGGCTTCACCTCTATGTTAAACTCTATGAATTTTGCAATCCATTTAGCTCTCTTTCCATCAATATTTGGCTGAGTTAAGACATATTTTATTGAGGCTGAAGGTACATATGCAACCACTTTGGAATGTAGAATAAAAATTCTGAATGCCCTTAAAGATTTTATGAGAGGATAAGCTTGTTTTTCAATAAGGTCATACCTTAGTTCAACATCCCTTAGAGTTTTGCTGAAAAAGGCCATGGGGTGCTCTATGCCTTCATCATTTTTCTGCAACAAAACTGCTGCAAGTGTATCATAAGAGGAAAAAGAGAAGATACAAAACTCCTTAGTGTAATCTGGGCTGATTAGAGTGGGAGCTTCCATGATAGCTTGTTTGATGGCTTGAAAAGAGCTTCTTGCAGCATTTGTCCATTTTATTTCTGATCCTTTCTTCAGCATGGAAGTGATGTGCTTTACTAGCTTTGCAAAGTTTGGAATGAACCTCCTTACAAAGTTAATCTTACCCAGGAAGGATTGAATGTCCTTTTTGGACATTGGGATGGTCAATTTCTGAATTGCTTGAACCCTTGCTAGATCAATTTTCACACCTTCAGCGAAAACAATATGTCCCAGAATTTTTCCTTCTTCTAGAGCAAACTGTGACTTCTTTGGGTTTACCAAACTTCCAAACTCTCTGCACTTTAGGAAGACCTTCTTCAAATGCTGCAAATGGTCCTTGTGGCAATTGGAGAAGACTGTTATGTCATCAAGGTAAATAAGGACAAACTTGTCCTTCTCTCCCACAAAGGCTATGTCCATGGCCCTCTGAAAAGTAGCCCAAGCATTCATCAATCCGAAAGGCATCTTGGAGTACATGAAAGTGCCCTAAGGAGTAGTGAAGGCAGACTTTTCCTTATCTTCTGGATGTACAACAATCTGATTGTAACCTAAAAATCCATCTAAGAAAGACATGATTCTAGCCCCTAAAACTCTTTGCAGCAAGTGTTCCATCTTAGGCAGGGGGTAGTTATCTTTTTTAGAGCAATGTTGGAGGGAAATGTTCCCCTAGGGCTTTTTGGGTTGAAACCCTAGCAGACTGAAAGTTATCTATTCAAAGAAGCACACATTCACACAACCATTATGCTATTATAAGCAAATTCTATTGTAAAGGGGACGTACCTTAGGTCCTACGTTTGAGAAGGCCCTTAGTGTCCAAACCCTTCTTGGAGTTCCCTTCTTCTCTTTTGTCCTGCAAAACAACCAATTCCAAAGAACACAGCAGTATATGGAAAAAACCTTATAAAGAAACCATCTTCATGTTATAAAGAAAGGTAGTTAGTTATGAAATCCAAACAACCATTTACATATGAATTCTAAACATGAATATCATTAACATAAAGAAGATTCATTTCGAGAACCAAGACATGTGTTTCTTTTATTATAGACAAATAAAGTACATAAAAAGGAATAATTTCACCTGAGTCACCTTCAGCAGGCTCCAAGCAAAGCTTCCTTCTGGATCCGTTCCAACCTCAAGCCTCTAACAAAATCCTTCCATGACTCACTCCATGATGTCATAAATGGTGGATGAACATCAACACACAAGGAAACAAGGGTTTCCTGTACAAATGGGGGAAGTGCAGAAGGCACAAGGGACTTCAGACCTGGTGAGGGGAAAAATCTTAGCATAATAACCTTTCTCTCTCTTCTCTCCTCTCTTAGGCCTTCCCTTTGAGGTCTTTTTATACCTCTCCCAAAGTAGTTTTTTAGTTGGGAGTTGGTTGGGAACAGTTGGGCCACGGGCATTAACAGGTGATCAGCAGGTAAAACTCGTGATCTCCACTTGAAAATAAGGAGTTTTATATTTTTTTAAGTGTTTTAATACATATACGTGGGTTGGGTATACACAGACCCACGTATACACGCGTTTAACTCAGGGCAATGTCGCGTATAAGGGATAAAACACTGTTTTTTAAATTTTAGGACCAGGTCTAGAAGGAGGGGTTGCCCTAGGCCATGAGTGCAGCATCACAAACCATAAGAGTGAGATTTGGAGCTATAATAGATGCCCCCTAATATATGAGGCCAGAAGGGGTACATGATGACCGAAATGTATTATGCAAGTACATGGAAAGGAAATCTGTCAAAAACTGAGGAGGACTTCACCAGAATTCAGCCTCCCAAGCCACCAAAGAAGATCAGAAAGAAACACTGTCTGAGGCGGGCATACCCATGCTCAGAAAAAGTAAAGCATGTCCGCATATCAAGTACAAGCGGATCCACTAAGTATACAAGTATAAATGACTGGAAAATACATAATGGATCATCTGATCATGATGAACAAGTACATGTCTAAATATCACATATAAGATTTTCAATGATGCTGAAATATGCAACGGATCACTGATATCAAAGACTGATCCCAAAAGGTACCAACTGAACATGATGGAATAAGATGGTACTACACTGAAAACTTAGGTGCCAGCATATAGAATGTCGCCATGACTGACTGCAACATATAAGGTGGAGTGGTATCAACTAGCGGCAACAGGAGAAACTGTCAAGTGAACCAATGAATGCTGACACAACCTGAGGTCTTCACCGACCGTCATGGTACATTTCTACACCATGGGAATAAATGATCTCAAGTCGACCATGTGAGAAATCGCTTGATTACCGGTCATTGATGTATAGCGTTAACAAATGTGAGACTACTCACCGATAATGATAATGAGCGTCAAGGTACCCAGTACAATCTAACAAGTGTGAATAGATGAGCTGGAGTTGAACACCTATAAGAATCTATCGATCAGGAGACAATGATGGTTTCCCACTGTCGATAGCGAAGGATCTACCACTAATGACTGCAAACCCCAAGGTACTGCCAAATGGAATCTACATCTTTTCCCTAGAGCAATGAGTCGGAGTCGATAGGGAAAGATCCGCTAGAAGGAAGGCATTAAGGCATCCTTCATCAATCTAGCGCGAGTGTAACTCGTAGGCCAATAATGTGGAAGGAATCAGATGAAAGAGATGTAGTAACCGAACTGAAGTACGTTTCCGGCGTACACAAGATGTGGCTAGCGCACGACAGAAACCCTCTGAACCAACCAATAATGAAAACTGACACAGAGGCGAGGTATCCACCAATAGGGTCAAATGGAAACCACGGTACTGCACGAATCCCAATGTGTGATAATGTAAGCTGATGTCGAACACAAGGGAAACAACTCAGTCAAAGACCCATGATACTGATCGATGTTGAGCACAAGGTGACCTATCAATAATGAAAATAGGGCCAGGGTGCAGCTCTAGGCCTGTCCCTAGAGCAAGGTGTCGTCGTCGATAAGGACAAGACCCGCCAGCAGGAAGTCAATGGGGACCTTCTCAAACCGGCACGAGTAAAGGACCTATATAGGATGTGATGATAGACATGATACTGACAACCAGGGATGACCGACTGAAAAATGAGTCAAGAGACACCATAGAGAGGCCGACTCAGGCTAACTTCCCTTGAACAAAAGCACGACTCAATGTGACTATGTGGCAGCATATGATGACTCTGTATAAGTTCGTCATGCAGGAGGCACAAACGAACCCTCCATATGATTGGAAGAGATAACCAATCGGGGGAGAACTGACTCAATAACAAGGTTAAGGCATACCTAAGTCAAACTAAATCCCGCCCAAACAGAGGAGACTTTGTTTTGAGTGCTTTGTTCAAGGGCGACACGACTGACTCTAGCTGCCAACAATAAATGGAAATAATGTCCCGTTCCCGCTCTTTTTTGGAATATTTAATTTTTTTTGTCTTTTTCTATTAATCTTGAAAAAGAATAAAAGAATGCTATGGTATAGTGGAAAGAATGAGTGTCGGTGAAACAGATGATCTAGTTCCTGGGAATGGAATGTTCCTATGCTCAATGCAGGGAGGTGAAAACTGGTCAGTGACACTCAAAGGTATATTCCTTCCATGGGTCAAGGTGTGTCAAGCTGCAAAAGTCAAAGGTATGCAAGGTTGATTTTGCAAACGTCATGGTCAAAAGTTGGCTTAAACACGAGTCCAAGTGAAGCCAGCTCTAGGCCAAAAGGTGCAAGTGGTCAACATGCAATGCAGTAGTACAACTCAACACAAAGGAGCCTCTAGGGTATAAGGCTAGAACGAAGCGAAGAAGCAAAGAGGAATGAGTCTTCAACGCATAAGTCATGGTAGGACTACAGAGGACTCCCGAGCCTACTCAAATCGGAGTAGCATGGGCAACGAATGTCAGTGAGGTGCTAACTACAATGCCCATGTAAAGGATGGCTCTACCATCGTGTCATGATTTAAAGAATTGGCGAGTGAAGATGGCTTACGAACCATAACACGATGGGGTCGACCCTATGGCAGATGTATCGGCAAATGGAGGCTAGTATGCATAATGCAACGGAAAAATAATGTCCCTAACCTATATGCCAGTGAGAAAACGATACCTGCCATGATGGGTCAGCAGTCATGGAACCATCTCGAAACTGAAAAACGTCCAAAATGTCCTGAAAAACAAACCAATGTTGACATTCCAAGCTCCCAAGTTAAAAGTCACATGAGGCCAAACAAAATAAAATTTTGAAAAAATTTTGCATTTTCAAAACTTATAAAAGAGATTTTGGACTCACCATTTTTACCATTTGAGTTTGAGAGCAAAGTTTTTGGAGCAAAAGGAGCAAACTTCCCATAGCCAGATTCAACCGTTCAAATTCATCAAAAATCTCCACGTAACTCTTATACTTAGCTTGCAATTGATTGTGACTGGTTTTAAGATTTTTGATTAATGTTTCACCATTGAATTTTTTGCCCAAAATTTCTTTGCGGCATATACGCCGGTTGGTAATATGAAACCCACGTACACGCGGGCCCTATACGCGACTGTGTGCACAGGGACCCGCATATACGCCGCGAACAATTCTTAAACAAAAGCTAACGGTTAGAAATCATTTTTTTCTCAGGATGCCTGTCATGTGGTGTGAAAGAGAGCACACAGTGGTGGATAATGAAGTTATGAACAGTCCAGAAGCTTTAGATGCTCTACGGGGATGCAGTTTGCTTAAATTTTTCAAACTGCCAAATATGAAAGCGAACACGTGTCTGCTTGAGATGCTCATTGATTATTGGGATGTCGAGGAGGAAGCTTTTATGATCAATCAGATGCCACTCCGGGTAGAAGTGGAGGATATCTATTTCATCACGGGCCTTTCCCGAAGGGGAGAGGTAGTACATTCCCGGGGCAGGATAGGGAGTAATCTCATGATAGAGGACTATGTACAGATATATTGCCCGGGACATCCCAAGAAGGTTGGGAGCCAGATTTCCATCACACATGTGGTGAGTTTATCACTTAGTATAATCATGTTCACCATAGCTCAAGTGAACGGATCATCCTCTTTGCATCAGGCGTCACGGCTAACCATGAGCGTGGCAGTTGACTGTCTCACTACTGTGTTCGACTGGTGTACTCCTCTTCTGGCCAACATGAAGAGCCAGCTCACTTCTATCAGGAGGGGACAGACCAAAAACTTTGGATATGGGACTATCCTATGTACTTTCTTTTTCGAGAAGGTTCCCGCACTCCGTCCCAGGGTAGCAGTTTCCATCAGCACCCCACGCGATCCACGCATGGGCCGGTGGGCTGATCTGATGAAACGTCTGGGGGGTGGGGAGGTCCCAAGGACTGCCTTCGACGATGACTTCTTCACCTGGTGGGATCAGCAAATCATCGCCGTGGATGACTACCCCTATGCTCGACTGGATTTTCGAGGAGATCCTGATCTACCATTACCACCGAACGCAGCATGGGGTGAGATTGGTAAGAATTTTTTGATTTTATGATTTTTTTGGATTTTTCAAATATAATGATGAATTTTGAAAAATATTTTTGATGAGATTCAAATGACTCATATGATGATCATGTTCCAGACATTGGGCCGGTACGACCAGATGGGTTCCCGTGGCATGGACAGTGCGGCCGAGGAGCCGAAGAGGCGGCTGCCGATACAGAACGGACTCTAAACAACGTCCAGCGACACTTGGTGAGACTGAGCTGCCGGGTACCGATGGCTGCCATAGAGGACCTTCCTGTGGATATGCAGCATCATGTGGTTGGCATGCCATGTGACTAGGTTCGCACTTTTCGGCGTGTGGCCAACGCGATAGTTGCATACTTAGACGCTCATCTTGAGCCGGGGCATTAGATATGCCGGACATGATTATGGGCATTTGAGTCCCAATTTTGTATATTTTTGGACACACATATGTACCCTCGAGACGCTTTATGATATATATATATATATATATATACAGTTTGACTTTTTGATGCTTGATTTTATTGTGATGAATGATTGATGTGCCAGTCTAATGCCTGATTAGTGATAGAATCAACTACCCAATTATGAGATCTTGGAATGTGCAAATAATTAATATAAGTAAATGATCTTTGCAACAACCTCACCCTTAAATACTAGCGGTATAAAGATGGATCCCTTACCTGATAAATGTTATTTAATTGAGACACTATCAATTGAGAATCAAGATACACTACCAACGAGTCGATCCCATGAGAGATTGCCTCAGATAATAAATTAATAACGGCGGTATACTCAGCCATATTGTTTGAAGCAGGACCGATGCATACGCCTCTTGATACCATCAATTGACCAGTTGGATAATAAAGTACCCAAGTTGCGGAAGTGAGATTCCGAGTGTGCCGACTAGCACCATTGGCGAACCCAAAATTGATCAAGTCATCCATCAACACTTGCCACAGCAGACCAAAAAGTGTTGATATCAAAAAACTCTCGATGATATATGTACAAATATACATAAAGTACAAAGAAGCCATTGCCTGGCCAAAACTAAGCAAAGTACTTCTTTAAGTAGAGCCCATTTCGGGGCTCCGCCAGCTTGTTTCCCTCAAAATCGATTAACTCATACAACCCTTTTTCTAAAACTCGTTTAATAATGAAAGGACCATACCACATAGGCTTAAATTTGCCTACCCCCAAGGTGTCTTTATCTTGGTCATAGACCAGGACAAAGTCACCTTCAAAAAAGACTCGAGGATGAACAGATTTATCATACTGCATTTTAACCCTTTTCTTATGAGCCTCATTCACTATGGTGGCATCTCGACGCTGCTCATCGAGTTGTTCCAAGTGAAGTAGGCGCTCTTTGAGACTCGAAGTCTCTGGAAGGAGCTCAACAGCTAATTTAAGAGATGGAATTTCACATTCAACCGGAAAGATAGATTCCATCCCATAAACCAACCGAAAAGTTGTAAAACCAGTAGCTGTTTTCACGGAGGTTCGGTATGCCCAAAGATATGAATACAACATAACGTGCCAATTGGATCGATTTTTGTTGATTTTCCGTTGGAGGATTGTCTTAAGAGTTTTATTGACTGCCTCGACCTGTCCATTGGCCTGAGGATAATAAGGAGATGAATGCTCTTGCCGAAAACCTAATTTGAGAGCCAATTCAGACATCAGTTGATTCTGGAAATGACTGCCATGATCAGTGACAATCTCTCTCGGGATACCGAATCTTGAGATAACCTGATTGAAAAGAAACAATGCTGTCGTGTCACTATCGTTCTTATAAGTAGGCATGGCCTCAACCCACTTCGTAAAGTAGTCTACAGCCACGATAATGTACCTGTGATTCGCCGCTGAAGGCGGATTACAAGTCGTAAAATCAATACCCCACTTAGTAAAGGGTCCGACGGTGACAACGGGAAAAAGAGGAGCTGGATGCGCGTGCATCTTCCGAGTAAAAATTTGACAAGGGTGACAGTGTTTGACTGCTTCCACACAGTCTTTAAAGAGTGAAGGCCAAAAATAGCCGGCACGTAAGATGCACTGGGCTGTAGCAAGCCCTGATAGATGACCACCACAAGCTCCACTGTGGCAGTCATTGAGCACAGACTCCGCTTCCTCTAAGGTTAAACATCATCGAAGGATTGAATCAACCCCTCGCCGGTATAATGTGTCACCAATGATAACATAGTTTTTAGCCAGGTGACGTAATTTGCGACGTTCATCCTTGGAGAAAGTAGAGGGAAACTTCGAAGTCTGGAGATAGACAATGATATCTCCATACCAAGGGTCGAGTGAAGAGATGAGGAATAAATGTTCGTCGGGAAAACTTTCCTCATAAACAGTATCCTCTCCGCAAGGTAGCTCAGAAATTAGCTCCGCGAAAACCATGGATTTCTGAGACTTTGTAAACAAGAACTCGAGATCAAATTCTTGCAAAATGACTATCCATCAATTATATTTGCCCCCAATCACTCACCTACTGAGGACAAATTGAAATGGATTGACTGCCGCTAAGACAAAAGTTTTGCGTAGCCGAATATAATGACGGAGCCACTGGACAGCATGGACAGCTGCCAAGGCCAACTTCTCAACCGGAGAATAGCGAAGTTCAGGACCTATTAAGCCTCGGCTCAAATAATAAATCACATGCTCGGTGAGAGCATCATCTTCCTGAACGAGAACCATACCAATGGTTGATTCTGCTGCAGTGAGATATAAAAGGAAGTCTCTACCATAATTCGGTGGATTCAAAAGCGGGGCAGAGACTAATTCCTTTTTGAAAGCATCAAACGATCGCTGCACAAAGTCGTCCCATACAAATGGAACTCCTTTCCGTAGCAAACGCATGAACCCTTTAGTGATCTCGGCATAGTTTGCTATAAACCGTCTTAAGAAATTAGCCTTCCCTTGAAGACTTTGAAGTTGTCGGATCGAGGATGGGGGAGGCAACTGAACTATTGCCTCAACCTTGAAGGGATCAACCCGAATCCCTTCATTGGACACGATGAACCCTAACAACCGACCGGACGTAACCGCGAAAACGCATTTGTTGGGATTCAACCGGATTTTATAAAAACAACATCGCTCGAAAACCAATCGAAGATGACTAGGGTGATCAGTTCTCTTTCGAGAACGAGCAGCGAGATCATCCAAGTATGCCTCGATGACATGTTTGATGTCGTGGAAAGCATATGACATGGCCTGCTGAAAAGTGGCTCCAACATTTTTAAGACCAAAAGGCATCTTTCTATATGCAAAGGTACCCCAGGGACATATAAAGGTTGTCTTATGTTGATCTTCAGGATGGATAGAAATTTGATTATAACCCGAAAAACCATCCATGAAGGAAAAAATTTCATTACCTGCGCACTCGTCGATAATCTTATCAATGAATGGCATGGGGTAATTATCTTTCAGACAAGCCTTGTTTAGGTCCCTAAAATCGATGCATACTCGGATTGTTCCTTGCTTTTTATCCACAGGGACTGGATTAGAAACCCAATCAGTAAGAGGAACAGGGTATATAAAACCCGCCCTTAGCAGCTTCTCAACCTCAGCTTTGATAGCTGCTGCTTTCCTAGGGTTAACCGGCCGAAGCCTTTGACGAACCGGTTTGGCATTTTCATACGTCTTGATCTCATGTTGAACTATAGAAGGATCAATGCCAGACATTTCTTCATAAGACCAAGCAAATACATCACGAAATTCCTTGAAAAGGTCGGTGTAAATTTGAATTTCTTCAGGGGAACACTCAATTCCGATGAAGAGATTCTCGATGACGTTAGGGTCCCTAGAGATGTTTATAGGTATCGTTTTTGAAATCACCGACATATTACCTTCGGCACGAACGTGTGCTGGAGCCAAAGGGTTTGACACCGTACAAACATCACTAGTGAAGAGCTCGGAGAATCTAGATTCTACTTCCTGCAATGGAGGAAGAAAGTATGAACGATGGTGTAAGTCTTCCCAAGGTCGATCTATACCCATCATTAGTTCTAGGATTTCTTCTTCAAAAGGTAAAACTGAATCTAAGCAGTCCAATGCAGAGGTAGAATCAAGGCTCCAAGCCGGGGCCACATCACCATCTAGCTCCTCTTCGGAAAAAGGAGTAGAGTGGTCGTCTACATATTTTACGATAGATTGATATCTAAGCTCAGCTGTAGATATAGCGAATGCCATTCCATTTACTTGTCCTTCAACTAATGTGGTTGTAGGTGAAGGCAAAGTCCAAGGGTCTGAAAAATAACGATTTCGGAAGAACTCTTCTCGAGGAGACTCCTTAGATGATGAAATAGCATTGATTTTAGCAAAAGGAGAGGGAAGATCAAAGGTACCCATCAATGAGGAATACATTCCCACTCCTAAATTCTCAGTAGGCGGGCGAGGGTTATCCACTAAAGGAACAGTAGAGTCAGATCTTGCTTGAGGATCGACTGGACAATAATCCATTTGATCAACCTTAACGATTTTCCCCTCATGAGGAAAGCAAATGACACGAAACAGAGTCGAAACAACGGCATCCATTTTGTATACCCAGTTCCTTCATAATAGGAGATTATAGTCTAGGTTAGCATCTATGACTTCGACTTCAATATTGACGACCTTCCCCCCAACACATATAGGAAAGGCCGGGATAATCCCATGTGGCTTATGAGAATGACCATCAAATGCAGTCAAGACGGTGGGTGAAGGAACAACTGAAGGTGATCCAATAGCCTTCCAGCATGACATCGACATGACGCATGTGGAAGCTCCTTCATCTATAACGGTACGAAAAATGTTGATTTTCTGGTATGTAGACTTTATTCGGAAAGCCATATGATGAGGGAGTCACTTTTTGACATTTAACATGTCAAAAGTGAGCACTAAAGAGTTAGCTGGATCGACTGCTCCAATCGCAGAAAGTAAAGCACTTCACTGAGCTGGACATGACTGGAGAACCTCTAAAGCGGACATGGCGCATGGACTCTGAGCCAGATCCTCCACAATGGAGTAATTCTGGGCGGCCCTGGCATTAGGATTAATAGTCACGCGTTTAGCGGAACCTTTCGGTATCCGTGGTATAGTCTCGACAGGCGGTCGCTCAATATGAAGGTCAGTACTTCCGGGAACAGTCTTGTCCTTGGAAGTTTCAGCTTCACCATAATCACGTGACCGAGTAGCCACATGGACGTTAGAACCCATCATGAAAACATTCGATGATTTTTCCCCTTCCTGGTTGCCCCCTGCAGACGTACCAGGATTTGAATTCACACCAACAAGAAGTTGCTGCCCTTTGGGAAAGGGTTAGTTAACATAGCCTGAGAACTAGAAGTCCCTTGCTGTCCTAACAAGTATTGAGCATCTTCAATCTTAGGGCAGAGATGAGTTAAATGGTCTCCACTGCACAACTTGCATGGAAACTTGACTTTCTTTCTAGACTCATTTCTACCACCACCAATGTTGTTGCCGGATTTATTTGCATCAGGCTTCCTATCCTGGTTCTTTTTCTTACCTCGTCCTTTCTTTTTCCCATTGGAATTTTGATTTCCTTTGGGGTTATCAGATTGGACGGCATTAATTGAAGAAGTTTGGGAAGCTGGGGGATTAGACAATGTGACTTGGTTGTTAGAAGCAGTTTGTAAGGACAACTGATGCAATTGGTTCAACAAGTTCACTGTAGTTGTGTCTACTGACCCAACGATACCATCCGCGTGGGGACCTGGATTCGACTTAGCTACGTCAACCTTAGACCTAGGAGCATCTGGCAAGTATTTTTGTAGGATCCCAGATTGAGAGTAGATCAATTCTAATAGCTGGGCCCTAAAAATGGCTTGCTCCTCAGAATAGACTCCCGACATGGAGAAATCCTTGGAGATCTCGGGTTGTAAAGATTTCAAAAACCACTCGAGACGGTACTCCGAAGGGATTTCGGCTTTAATGAGCCTCTTTCTCCGTCTCCATTCCTGAATATGGTCAGAAATGTGAGTTGCCTTATCTTGACGAAAAGTGGCCAGAAGTTCAGTTCCGACATCATAACGGGCAGGCAATTGGAAATGATTTAAGAAAATATTGGCTAAGTTAGCGAAAGATGTAAAGCTGCTCCCTGGCAACTATATATACCATTTGGCCGCATTACCAGTCAAGGTGCATTGAAAGAGTCTCAACCTAATCGAGTCATCGATAAGGGACTTAGATGAGCACCACAAATGGAATGTGGTTACATGGTCGCCTGGGTCTTCACCGCTCTTCCCTTCGAACTTTGGAATGTGCGAAGGGAGTTTGGTTGGGACCGGAGGCCAGGCTGGGTTGTATTTGATTGGGTCATTTGTTAACTTAGTGAGATCTGGCAAGTTCAACGTTGCCAGAAACGGAAGCCTAGGAGGACCTTGGGGATTCCACCTAGACTGGGCAGAACTCCCAAAGTTCTGAAAAGATTGTCCTGGATTTTGGGAGGCACCAGGCTGCCTGAAGTAACCAGTAGAACTGGCTAAACCAAAAGGCAAGCCTTGTGATCCAGCAAAATTTGGAGTTTGACCAACTCCGGCCGTATAGCCTCCATAACCAGCAAAGTTTCCTCCTAAAGGATTATAAGGAGTTGATAACCCCTGATACGGATTCCAAGCTGAAGCTAGGGGAGGAATACTTTGAAATGAACTAACCGTGGAGTACGGCCTATTCCCTTGTTGGCCGATAAACGGATTCCCAGTTCTTGCGCTACTAACCCCAGGGTTAGTCCAACCTTGGAAAGGATTATTTCTTTGTCCTACAGAAGAAAAAGGCATGGATCCTATCGTCGGGTTGGAATGTGGTATATGACCACTTCCGAAAGGAAAACCCTGGAATGAAGCCGATCCGCCCATCATGGATGTAGCGGCACTAAATGGAACTGATGGAATACCCTGTGAGTGGGTGCCAAATGGGAAGAATCCAGTACCAAAAGCATTGGTTTGGGCATTTCCACTCGTGGATGGAATGGAGGTAGACCCAACTAAAGATGTGCTAGCAAAAGATCCAAACAAGGAAGCAGAGGAGATGGAAATCGTTCCTCCCCCTTGCACCGATGTTGGAGTTTGCATAGTTGTAGCACTTGTAGAAGCCATGCTTCCAGTAGTGGTCATCGATGGTAAGCACATAGCGTAACCTGGACTTGACGGTCTATGCGTCGGAGTCCCAACGTATTGTAATACGTCTGGATGACTAGATGGTAGTGGAGAATTCGGAGCCACTAATGAGTCTGAGAGTTCTTCTACCTCTATGTTATTCTCCGCTTGAAAGAGAACTCGAGAGAGGACTGGAGTGTCCCTCTCTTGTTCGGAAGTGCCAGGCCCTGCTTGAACACTAATGCCCCCGAGAGGAGGATCAATCCCCGATGCGTCAACTTCCGTGGGACGAAACCCACTAGTAGTATTACCTCTGCGCCTTCTAGGAGAAGGCTCTAAACTTGGTGGTGAAAGACCACAAAGTCTTCAAGACCGTCTAGGAGATCGGTCAGCCACTTTGAATTTTTTGTTATGATCTAACTAAAGACTCAAAAAATTGAAAGCTAGGCCAACTAAGAGCACAGAGCACACACTATAAAGTCCCTAAAGATAATAGCCAGTCAAACAACTTCCAAGTATTTCCGCTCCGGGTGATTAGGACCGGACACCAAAATACAAGAAAGTGAATTAAGGGGCCTTCCGAAGATAGTCTGGGATGATGAGGGCCCAGTCCTATCAGCGAAGGTATCAGAAGAAGTTACGCTAACCTCCTAACAACATCCTGCACCGGTGCAAGCCCCCAAGCTTCGCAAGGGTGCCCTCCAGTAGTACTGTCGAGAGTGATGCAATGTCGACCTCAGGTGCCACGGGATTCCCCTCCGTAGCCACCTGTGTAGATCCCTAGGAGTAGCAACTATGGATACCAACTCGTCGCAGAAGCTAGGCGAAACAGTCGTGAGGTAAGTTCAGACAAGTAGGAGAGGGGGTATCTCTCTTCCCTGTCTTCACAGACCCTCGTGCTTAACTCCCAGATCTGGAGCTTTCCTGGTCTTCCTAATGCTATTGGATTTTCTCTCGTTATTCAGACTCCTACGTTTGACGTTTAAATGGCCTTGGAGAGTTAACTCTCCACTCGCCTAATCCAAGGCCCTAAAATCCTAAACTTGTTGGTGTAGCTGACTTAAACAAAAAGTTCTAGTGAATTTTAGTTAGTGCTTGATTTTAAAATAGGCTGTTCTTTAAGTCACAAGGTAACAGAAGTAAAACTAGTGGTGTTTTTTGACACAAAAGAAATTAATAAAAACTTAACTACATGCACATGCACTTTTTTCGTTTTTTGATGAAGAGCAATTTCTATAGGGTTCAGAGGAACTTCTAATAAAACAAATTTTTTCTTTTCTTTTCGTTAATTCACGCTTCACACTCACAAAAGTTAACAAAGCTATGTATGCCTAAAAAGGTATTCAAATCTATCCTAATGCAACAAATATATGCAGATGCAAGATTTAAAACTACTCTAAAAACAAAAAATGAAAGTTGCTTGCTTATCAATCTTTATCTTTCCACTTAAAATGTCTAGATGGAATATGAGATGCTACAATTCATTTCATCTAAACACTAAAAACAAGTTCTAAGACAAACATAAAGCACTTTCACTCACTCAAAGGAAACCAAATGAAAACCATGTTCAAGAAAGCAAAACTAAGTTTTTCAAAAAGATTTTCTTCAAAAGTAACAACAAAAAAGTCTTTTCAAAAATGCTCTCAACAACACTGAAACTTGTGATTGAAGAATAGGCAACAAACACTTTTGCGAATTGACACCACTCAATGGATGAAAACTCAACAAAAATAAATGTGTTTAAAAGTGCTCTTAACAATCAAAAGCAGCAATGAAAGCTTTGGCAATGAAAACCAAAAAGATCAAAAAGACAAATTCCAAGAAAGTGTCAATCAACAACTTTCATGAAACAAAGAAGTGGATGGTCACAAAAAGCGGTTTTGTCAAGCAAACAAAAAGTCACCAAAAGCAAGATTAACACAAAGATTGAGATCAATCTTCCTACCCTGATGAATCAGAGCAGCCAAGATTCCTAGCAAGAAATCTTGCGTGCTTTAGCAAAAAACGATGACGCTTGCAATCAACAAAAAACAAGACCAATACTTCTTATAATCAGAGAGAATTCGGAACAAGATGCTCGCTGTAAAACTAATAACTGATACTGGACAGTGACTGTTTCAGACCAAATCAAACCACCAGACAAACCTTCAGAGACAAAAAGATTTACAAATCTTGAAAATTGCAAGATATACGCGACTGTACTTATGTACAGATTGCGTGTATACGCTACTGTAACTAAGGAAACCTACGTATACACGGGTTCACTTAAAGAAACATGCGTACATACACCTCTGTAACTAAGAAAAACAGCGTATACAAAAGGTTTCAAGAAAAATAAAAAACAAACTGAAGAAACTGGCAAAACTTAAAGTTCAAGAATAGACCAGACAGTAACAACAAGTAGACAAGGCAGCTGAGCCCTGATTGGCTTGAAAACACCCAAACTAGGAACAACAAGAGTGTTGTCCCCAGTGGAGTCGCCAATTCTATTGGAGGGAAATGTTCCCCTAGGGCTTTTTGGGTTGAAACCCTAGCAGACTGAAAGTTATCTATTCAAAGAAGCACACATTCACACAGCCATTATGCTATTATAAGCAAATTCTATTGTAAAGGGGACGTACCTTAGGTCCTACGTTTGAGAAGGCCCTTAGGGTCCAAACCCTTCTTGGAGTTCCCTTCTTCTCTTTTGTCCTGCAAAACAACCAATTCCAAAGAACACAACAGTATATGGACAAAACCTTATAAAGAAACCATCTTCATGTTATAAAGAAAGGTAGTTAGTTATGAAATCCAAACAACCATTTACATATGAATTCTAAACATGAATATCATTAACATAAAGAAGATTCATTTCGGGAACCAAGACATGTGTTTCTTTTATTATAGATAAATAAAGTACATAAAAAGGAATAATTTCACCTGAGTCACCTTCAGCAGGCTCCAAGCAAAGCTTCCTTCCGGATCCGTTCCAGCCTCAAGCCTCTAACAAACTCCTTCCATGACTCACTCCATGATGTCATAAATGGTGGATGAACATCAACACACAAGGAAACAAGGGTTTCCTGTACAAATGGGGGAAGTGTAGAAGGCACAAGGGACTTCAGACCTAGTGAGGGGAAAAATCTCAGCATAATAACCTTTCTCTCTCTTCTCTCCTCTCTTAGGCCTTCCCTTTGAGGTCTTTTTATACCTCTCCCAAAGTAGTTTTTTAGTTGGGAGTTGGTTGGGAACAGTTGGACCACGGGCACTAACAGGTGATCAGCAGGTAAAACCTGTGATCTCCGCCCGAAAATAAGGAGTTTTATATTTTTTTAAGTGTTTTAATACATATACATGGGTTGGGTATACACAGACCCGCATATACACGCGTTTAACTCAGGGCAATGTCGCGTATAAGGGATAAAACACTGTTTTTTTAATTTTAGGACCAGGTCTGGAAGGAGGGGTTGCCCTAGGCCATGAGTGCAGCATCACAAACCATAAGAGTGAGATTTGGAGCTATAACAAGCACTTGTTCATATTTTTGAAGTCAACACAAAGCTTGATTTCTCCATTTTTCTTTCTTACTACCACAAGGTTTGCTATCCACTTTGAATACCTTAGGGGAACTATGATTTTGGCATCTAACAGCTTCTTGATTTCTTTCTCAATCAAAGCCAATAATAGAGGGATGATAGGTCTTAATTTCTGCTTAAAAGGGATGGTGTTCTTTTTCAGTGGGATCTTATGCTGAATGATGTTTGTGTCATAGGTTTTAAGATCATTGTATTCCCAGGAAAAAATATCAACGAATTTCTTCATGAGGGTGCAATACTCGGAATTCTGGGCAGAAGACAGATGAGTGGATAGATTTATGTATTTTGGATGGGCTGGGCTCCCTATATTATGTTTACAAACAATAGACTCATTTTATTTTTTGGCAGACTTATAAGGCACATTGTTATGATTGAACAACTTCTCTAGAGGCACCTATCCCTTGGGTATATGGTTACTAGGTAACTTGACAATGCTTCCTCGTTCGATTTCATCCTTTAGCTTGGATTGGCCACATTCTTCCATGGTTTCATTTTCTTGGTCGATGTGCATTTCAGAAAATTCCTTAACGATTTGTAAAAACCTCTTAATTTCATCATCGTCTTCAAAAACTTTCCAGTATTTGACATTGTCAGGCAGATACAGTCTATATTTGACCTGAACTTCATACATCAATTTAGGAGGCAAAGGAGGAATAAATGTGCTAGTAGACACAACAAGGGAGTCGGCAAGCTGGTTGTTCATTCTTAGAATGTAAGAAATGCTGAAATTATTAAAAGAATCCTTGAGCCTCCATACCTCATCTCTGTATGCTTTCAGCCTTGGATGCTTTGCTTGAAAATTTTTATTGACCTGCTGAATGATGAGGTCTGCATCTCCAAACACTTTCAGGCCTTTGATGCCCATTTCTTTAGTAGCACTTAAGCCCAATATCAAGGCTTCGTACTCTGTTATATTATTTGTGACTTGAAAAGTTAATTTGAAAGATAAATGAATGTATTCCTGTGTGGGGGACACAAGGACTACACTTGCCCCTGCAGCTTCCTTAGAGCAAGCTCCATCAAAGAACATGTCCCAAATCTGTGGGCCTTCTTCCTCTGTGATCTGGCAAACTGGTTTCTTAAGTTGCATGGAGGGCATATGAGATTCTTCAATCTGAAGAATAAAAGCTCCAAAATCAGTGTCGACAGCATAGATGGGATGATTAGTGGGATTCTTCTCATTGCTGAGGATATAAGCCAACTGAGCTTCTCTGTATAATCTCCTAATCTCATCTCCGAAAACTGGGACAGTAGCATAGGACAGATCATTTTGTAATGTTCCACCTAATCTCTTGATCCAGCTTCTGGAAAGCAACATTCCAAACTTGGGGGGTACATCCGCTACCACAATATCCATCATCATGCTTTTCATGGTAAGCTGAGACAAAGTGATGGCTAGGTCCTTGACTAATCCCAGACATTTCACTTTTCTAGAGTCAAAAGAAAACAGGTCATGATAAGGCTTGGTAATGTCAAGACCCAACTCATCCATGACAGCCTTGGGCATTAGATTATGGCTGGCTCCAATGTCCAGAAGGCAGTTGTGAAGGATTTTATCATGAATAGTCAGAGAGACATAGAACGATGGGGAGCTGTCTTCACAATTTTCAATCATTGGGCTGAGAATAACAGCTAGCTTGTCATCTTGCAGATTTACATAGTCAGTGGAGGCTTGGATGGCTTTAGGCTCAAGGGCGTCGAGGATGGATCTTTTGTAAGACTCATTCTTCACTAGTTCAATCAGAGGCATAGGTATTCTTAGATTCTAAATTTCTGATTGAAAACTGAAAGGAGAAGGAGACTTGTTAAGGCCTCTTACCTCGTGAGCTGGAGCTTTGAGGATGATAGGATCAACTGTTGGTCTCTTTTGGATTTTAGCTTGCTGTACTGCAAGGACATCAACTATTTGAATAGGAGTTTCCTTAGCATTATTCATATTCGACCTCAAATTATATCTGTGTTGATCTTCAGTTTGCAGAACAACTTCTCTATCCCATTTTTGGTTAATCTGGTCATTGAATAATGACTTTTCATAGGCAACTAAGGTCAAAAAGGAGGCATTGCCTTTGTCTTCCAGACAATGGATCTCATCATCTTCTTCAAATTGCTCTTCTTCCATGACTACATTCTGGAAAGGGGTCTTCACCCTTTGGTCTTCATTGGCATCTTTTCTTCTTTGCAAAATCTGCAACTACTCATTAGTTCTTCTATATGGATTTGGATTTGGATTTCTAGGGGCAAAGGTATTAGGAACTCTTCATTTCCCATGGTATTGCTCAAATTTTAATTTGGAGATTTCAGAGGCTAATGACTCTATCATTTTGGTCATTTTATCTATCTTGGGATCTGAAGATGATGAAGACTCGCCCCTCTGTCTTCTTCTATCAACATTTCCCTTGAGCTTCTCTGTAGCCATGATGTTTGATTCTACTTCCAAGGTTGCATCCTGCATATCAGCCAAAGTAGCACATCGCCTCTCCCTCAACAGTAGGCAGAAGTCAAAATCAAAAGCACTGGCATAGGTGAGTTTAGCAGAGGTAGTGGTGGGTTTTACTTCAGCTGGTATCTTGTTGTACATACGGTTAAACCTCTTATTAAAATCAGACAACAACTCACAATTTTCCCTCTTTAAGTTCCCAAACTCAGTGTGGTAGTAGAGGAGATCTTTCTTGTCACCCCAATGCTTTAGGAATGCATCATCTAAAGCCTCAATCTCTGCTATAGATCTTGGGGTTAGTTCTTTGGACCATTTTCTAGCCTCTCCATCTAGGCTTTGGACAAAGACTCTCATCCAAACATCATCTTCACTAATGTCCAGGTTATCAGCTTAGCTATAGAACGACTCAAGATGTTCCTCAAATATAACACCTTCAGTCCCAGTGAACTTAGGCCTATATTTCTAATATTCTCTAGTAGGCATGGCATTCAAAGGAGTGAGCAGTATTAGAGGTCCATACCTAGCAGCTATGATTCTTTCCATTTTGGTGGGTGCTTGTGGACCTGCCATAGCTGTGGTGGCTATAAGAGTACTGGCAGTCTGAATGATAGAGGGCTAGGGAATGACTGACAAGACTAAAGGAGTATGATGGATAGGAGGTGAGGTTTCCTTTGGTCTTACAACAAAAGGAGAACCTAAAGAATAAGGAGCTTTATGAATCTCTAAGATTTTTTCTTCACTGCTAGTATTAGATGCTATACTCTAAACATGTATTTGTTCTATTGCAGGATTTTATTGAAGAGATATAGAATATTGTTTAGGTTTACGTGAACCTGATTCTTCTTTCTGTAATACCTTTCTTTCTTTGATGATTTTTTCAGGGTTAGGTACTAGGTCAGCTGGTGGCTTCTCAGGATTTCTCCGAGTATGCCTCACAAACTGAGCCAGAACTATGAAGTGGAGTCCCCAAGAGGTTCGTCCTTCAGTATAGTCACTAGATAGATGATTACAACCAAAAAGTGCCCAAACTTTGTCTATCATGAAAGCTGGATCCGTGTCATTTCCCAGGGAAGCTTAACTTCAGTTTCCTCTCCTCGGCAGTGGCGCCAATTATGTTATCACTCCAGGAAACTCTCCTAGGTTGCAGCTCAGAGATGCCTGGTAACATATAATCTTCAATATTGTTCTCTGAACTATTGGAATGGATGATGGTTTGGATCAAGTCAGATAACCATTTTAGCTCTATTCTCACTCAAGACATGCATGAACACCCTCAAAAATACAAGGCTTTAGACCACTAATGCTCAATAGTTTATAGATTCAATGGATAGATGGAGAATACTGACTGTACCAGCAGATGCATACATAAACACATATGAATGGCCAGCTACAGGAAGTAAATGAAACTTGCAAATCTAATTTATCAATGCAGAGATAAGATGACAGTTATCTGGCATTAGACACAACAGAAAACATGAATAACCTATTCAAGTGCAAGCATAGAACAACAGAGAAAATGGGAATTGAACATGTAACAGCAAAAGAAGCTTATATTGTTGGAATGAAAATGAGAAGCTAGAGGAGTAGAGTCTCCACAGTCTCCAAAAGTTGAACCCTTGTTACTCTGATCTTACAAATATTTATAGGCCTATTTACAATGCTCTCGAGCCTTCTGAGGCTTGAGAGGTCTTAATCTATCCTTCTATCTTGTTAACTGTTTGATGCCTTGACTAGGCAAGCATGGCTTGGAGGTTTCTTCTTCTGATAGAAGAGTAACCACATTCGGGTCTATTGCTATGCTGGCAGGGAGATCTCTCGCGCTAGAGGTGCCCCACAATCGATTTTATTGTTTTCAGCTGAGCTGCATTGTTTGTTCCATGATCGATTCTATTTCGGGCGAGCTGTGCTATCATGGAAGGGCTATCGGGCCTCTGTTTTCCCTTTAAACATTTATAATGACTGTTTTTTCAGTTCACCTGTTGACTGTTAAAAATACGAACCGAGCCAAACAGAGCTATCGGGTCCATTCCCAATTGCTGTCGCCTATTGCAAATAGCTTGTCCCTTTGTTTTTAGAAATACATCAAAACATTGGAAATATATTAAAACTGGCTCATGACAGACTTCAAATATCCTCAAATCCAGTCCATTTTCCTATTGGGTCCGCCTTTGTAGTGATATCACATCTCC
Organism: Pinus tabuliformis; assembly: GCA_031772625.1. Classification (NCBI taxonomy): domain Eukaryota; kingdom Viridiplantae; phylum Streptophyta; class Pinopsida; order Pinales; family Pinaceae; genus Pinus; species Pinus tabuliformis. The sequence continues at coordinate 490,052,104 of CM062818.1, forward strand.
ACCATTGATCTGGGAGTTCTAGATCCAATGGTTGTGATCCATTTCGAGCGGCTCTTTTGTACTGGAGTTAACCGCCCAATGAGGGTGGTTTTCTCTCTCCTCAACCTGGACACGTGGCAGCCGCTGTATGGCATCGGGTGGAGCTTAGCCCAAACCACTTATCGCCTTTGGCTCTCCCAAAATCCTGTCGCTTTTTCGATTTTCCCTTTATGTTGGAAAATACATTAAAATTTGAAAATCCCACTTTATCGGACTTGAAATGGTGTTCAACCACCTTAATAAACCCTTTCGGGTTCGTAATGTCACATTAGCGCTGCTCCCATGTTCCCTTTGTCTTTCACTAAATAACGAAAAACATTGAAAATGCATTAAAAATGGCCTTCTTGCGTACCTAAAATATTATATATTTCATTCTCGAACCCTTTCGGGTTTGGGACCTATCGCATGTCGCAAACCCAAGGTTCCCTTTATATTTCTTTGAAATAAAAAAGACGGCAAAAATACATTGGAAATGGCCTTCCTGTGGACCTGAAATATTATGAAATAATACTTATAATGCCGTTGGGTCTGGTTTGTCGGGTCACACATCTACCTGTGCATAGGCCCTGCCCCTTGGTGCTGCTCCGCTGCAATACAACGATGCAATCTGATCGCAATCGCCTATCGCTTGTGCCTCGGGCCCATGGCTAGCACTCCTTTGTAATTCCTGATAGTGGTCTTGCGATGCAATGTGGGCCGTCGATTTGCGTCACTTGATCGATGGTCCACATTGCATCGCTAATCACAATCGCTAGTTCCACTTGGTCTGCCCTTACTCCCCCGGCCCGCCTCTAACAATTGTGACCCGCTGATCTAATCATCATAGATCATTGATCGAGGGTGTCTTGCGCCCACCCTTAGGTCATCCTCTCTGCTTGCCGATTTGCGATTTTCCGCTTAGATCTGGGCCGTTGATCATCTAGATCTAATGCCTGTTGTGCATCTCTCTGTGTACGCCTGCGATAATGGTTTTTCATTGTTTTTCTTTGGTTTTTCCCTCCCGATAGTGCTTTTCTACCCTTCCAAGGGCTCCTGGCATGTGACTGTTGGGATTTTTGAATGATCCTTAGGTAATTTTGAAGACTTTGGGAGTGTTAAAAATCATATTTGGATCTATTTTTGGGCCATTTTCCCACAAGGTTATCAGATCTCATCTTCAATGATTCCTGATACCTATTATTATATTCAGATTATACCAATGGAAGATACTCCTCTCACTTCCTCTGTTGATGAATGGCATACATCCTCAACATATCCGCAAGAATATTGTTAACCCTCTCTCTCTATCCATCTCTTTGCGGATGATAAGGTGTACTAAATGCCAACTTTGTCTTAAACCTGCAAACAACTCCTTCCAAAACTTTGAAGTGAACTTGGCATCTTTGTCTAATATAATCTTTGTGGGAACACCATGCAACCTCACTATCCCCCTAATGAAGATACAAGTTACCTCACTGGTTGAATTCATAGAATTCACTACAGTGAATTGAGCTACCTTACTTAACCTGTTAACCAAAACCATGATGGAATCATGTTGTCTCAAGGTCCTTAGAAAACCTGTAATGATTTCCATGGAAACGACCTCCCATTTCCACAATGGAATCATAATCGGCTATAACAGACCAACTGGATGCTTACACTCTACTTTCACCTTCTGATAGTAAAAAAATCTCACAACAAACTCACCCACATCTTTCTTCAAGTTTGGCCAATGATAGAACTTCTTAACTATTGTCATTGTCTTCTCATATCCCAGGTGACCTTAATATGGATTGACATGAAACTCCCTCAAGATAAGCTTGTTGAACTCACTGTTGAACAACACATAAATCATGTTCCTAAATTTGACCAAGCCATCTGTCACGAGTTGATACTCCTAATCCCTGTCACCTTCACCATGTTGTTGTAACCTGTGCCTCAATTGCTAATACCTGTCATCATGTTTCCATGCCTACAAGATATGCTCCTAGAAATATATCCCATAATAACTCACTGTTGTAATGTGATTCACCTACACTCTCCTATTGAGAGCATCTACAACCATGTTCTCCTTTCCCTTGATGAATCTTGAAGTCAAAATCAGTGAGAGTATCCAACCATCTAGCTTTCCTGGAATTCAAAGTAGGTTGGTCAAACAAATACTTGAGTCCATTATGGTCACTCATCAAAATAAACCTCCTGCCAAGAAGATAATGTCTCCACATCTTTAACGCATGAATGATAGCTGCCAATTCAAGATCATGAGTCACATAGTTATGCTCTTTCTCATTCAACTTCCTTGAATCATATCATACCACCTGTCCTGTTTGCATCAACAATCCACCAAGTCCTCTCCTACAAGAATTTGTACATACCATGAACTCTTTGTTAGGATCTAAAATCTTCAAGAATAGATCATTTGTGAGAAAATTCTTCAACTGCTCAAAACTAGCTGCACACTCCTCAGTCTATTAAAACTTCTTTCCTTTTGATATAAAATATGAAATTTGATAGGAAATCCATGAGATGTTCCTGATGAACCTCCTGTAATAAATTACTAATCCTATGAATTATCTGACCTCATCCACATTCCTAGGAGTTGGCCACTCCATGATAGCTCTAATGTTTTTTGGGTCCACTACTATACCTTCCTTGGAGACAACATGTCCCAAGTAATGAACTCCAATCTAAAAGAAACTGCACTTTCAAATCTTGGAATACAACTAATGCTTTCTCAACAATATTAACTGTGTTGTGAGGTGCTTTTCATGCTCTTTCTCATTCTTAGAATATATCAATATATCATGAATGAAAACTATCACAAACTTGTCGAGATAAAGACACACCACACTATTCATCAAACACATGAAAGTAGTTGGAGCATTAGTAAGACCAAAAGGAACCACTATGAACTCATAATGCCCATGCTTGGAACATAATGCCTTCTTGTAAATATCTTCTTCTTTGATGTTTACCTGATGATATCTTGATCTCAGATAAATATTTGAGAGCATTGTTTCTCCCTTCCTTGATCAAACAAATCATTAATCCACAACAAAGGATACTTGTTCTTGATCATCACCTCGTTCAGCTTCCTATAGTTAATGGACAACATGAGAGTACCATCCTTCTTCTTTACAAACAATACTAGTGCACCCCAAGGCAACACACTTGGCCTAATGTATCCTTTATAAATTATTTCCTTAAGCTGCAACTTCAATTCTACCAACTCTAGAGTGCTCATCTTGTAAGGTGCCTTTCATTCTAGTGCTTCTCCCAACATCAACTCAATAGAAAATTACACTTCCCTATGAGATGATAACTCTAAAATCTCTGCTGGAAACACATATTGAAACTGTTGCAAAAAAGGATACTTCTTCAAGACTTCAAGATCCTCAACATCCTTCCCTTTGTCACTGGAAATATGAACTACAAAAAATACACATCCTATCTTGTAGCTATTATTTTCCTACATAGTTGTGACCATTCTCACTTATGTAGGTGTATTCTTTCCCTATAATACTCTCCTCTCTCCATCATCATCTAGGTACTGAATAGTCTTATCATAAAAATCTACCTCATTCTTTTGAATGTACAACTAATCCATGCCCAAATGGATGTTGTATGAACCTAAAGGAAGCACATTTAAATGTGCTAAAGTAGACATACCATTCATCTCAAATTCACAAGATCTCACCCCATGACGAAACTTTATCTTGGTCATTGTAGCCAACTGCACCAACCAAGATTTTGCATGCACTAATTTATTCAAGCCAAACTTATCCACTAGGTCAGGACTAATATAAAAATAATTAGATCCAGGATCAATCAAAATTGTAACAACTTGACCACAAATCTTACCTTCCATCTCAATAATGATGCCTGATGGTCTGTCTGTTTGTTATCTTATCAAGTGCTGCATAGATCTAGGGATAAATCTATCAAACATCCCCAACTATCAATGCCTCTTGGGAACTATAAATATGAGACCTGCCACCCTGATTTTATGGAAAATATCTCTTGCAATGCTCTCCACTACAAGTCCAACACTGCAAAGGCTTCCTGTCATCGCCTTTGTTATAATCCTCAGGATGAGACCCATGTCCTCTATCAACTACATTGAAATTCATATACAATGCTACATTCTCCTTGTTACAACATCCTTAGGTCTTCCTCGCTTCTTAACCCATTTTCCTTTAGTGTTGTCATTCCCCTTCTAATCATGCTTGGGCTCAGATTTACACTTAGACTTCTCATAACAATGCTTCAACTTTCCAATGAATTCCTCCAATTACCGAGGCTCATCATACTTAATCTGATCCTTGAAGGCTAAAGAAAACCTATTGATGAATCTTTGAACCTTCATCTTCTCATCCTCAAGATATTTTACATACCTCGACAACTCCAGAAACATGGTCATGTACTCTTTGTGTATTGTAGAACCCATATTCAAATCATAGAACTCCTTAGCCTTTCCATCGTAATATCTCTTGGACAAGTACTTCTTTCTGAATATTTTCTTAAACTCATGCCAATTCAACTCCCTTGTCTTGATGCCTCTGACACACTTCACATTTCCCATTAGATGTCCAATTTTCCCTTGAGACTAAAAATAGCTATTGTGGCTTTCATATTATATATATAATCATGAAACTTGAAGAACTTCTTCATCCCAAGTAGCCATACTTCTGCATCGTTTGGTTTCTTCAACTCTCCATAAAATGTAGGAGGATTGGATTTCTTGAACTCATCAGAAAATTACCCCTTATCACTCCTCCTATAAGGATGATGGATATGATGACCATGCTATCTATTTGAACGAGAAATAGAATATAAACCCTAACCATTACCTCTCCTGTCAGTTGTGTCCAACCATCTTCCACCTCTGACCGTGTCATCCCTATCAAAACAGTATTCTCCATGAGACCTACTCCCATATTTCCCATTTTTCCTTTTCTCTTGTGCATGAATAATCCTTGGCTTTCCATATTTATGCAAATATGATAATATTTAAAGGATCTCTACATTGACCTCTACTTTCTTTTCTTGAGCTTCAGCGAGGCTTTCCTGTGACTGAAATATCATGTCATTATCTTCCTTACAACTTCAGATTTCTTCCTTTTAAACTTCTCAGTGTGTCTTGTACGTCAGGAAAGTACTCATCTCCTTGTTGCTCAGTTGATCTATAAGGAGAGTCACATGAACTATGTAATCCACCATTTTGCTCATCATATTTGATCTTATTATGCTTGCAAATATACCATGTTATATAAACCAAATATAAACATGTTAAATATCATACCTTAGTGAATTTTAGGGGAGGTTATCTTGTCTTCACAAATCACTCTATATTATCACGATATATATATATATATATATATATATATATATATATATATATCTCAACATATCAATCATCTCAACATCATAACATAGCAACATCATCATGATGACGCAAACGCAATAATAACCTTTCCAACGCATGCACAACAAACACATCGACAACTAACATGCATGCATAACAATCACATTCGCCCATCCAGGCCAAGTGCTTGAACCTATGAGCTCTGATACCACCCTGTAACCACCCTACCATATTTACACAAATTCAAAGGCTCGTCAGGGTAAACATGAGACGAGTGTCACTATGACATGACTTGACCTCCAATGTTCTAGTTAAGGAAGTGGGGTGTACAAACTGAACACTAATTGACATCCTAGAGGGACTAAATATCACTCAGTGGGGACTACAAAACGAGGTAAGGGTACAGTTATAGGCCTCCAAGTGCATGCATAGGCCTGCTTCCATGCGATTATGGCCTAATTTCCCTTGCTATGTGCCAGTGGTCCTGAGATCTAAGCCACTTTTCTATGCTAGAATCCATACCACTATCTATAACTTCCTATAAATTTTCCAGAATCATATTTAACATGATGGAAAAGCTAAACATTCAAACTTGAATAAGAAACTTGACCTTAGACTGCCTAGAAAACACTAGAAATTTCATCAAACATATGGAAAACATGTAAGCTGCAGGTCATGAGTGCATATATGATCATAAACTGGTAATATTCATCTGAGAGTCATCAAGAAGTCTCCAAGCCCTCTTGAGCTAGCTACAATAACACTTTTAAGTCCATGTATTGATCAACCAACCAATAACATATCAAAACACGTCAAGATCCATAGATAGATTAGATCATATAACCAACATAGAACCAGAATAGAAACCATGTAAAATCAACCATAACATCATCATCATAATAAATACAAATTCTCATAAATCATAGTAGGAAAAAAACTCTTATTAACATATGAAAATTCCAACCAAGTCATGGATTTCCACATACCACCCGACCATATATTGGGCTGAACCAAATCTCTCTTTCATCAATCACCCCCCCACCATATTCCAAGCATGAACTTGAGATATCAAGGAATAAACCAAGACAAAGTCACCTGGGGCTTCCAGAGGCCAAACTACCTCAACCCTCAATCAAAGTGATTCCATCTCTACAGTACAGAAATCACTAACATCAACAAGATCAGTCCCTAATCAAGCTATCCAAGGCTTTAGGAACTAGTAACTCAAGCCATGGCCTTCCAAGGCTCCAGAGCGTTTGTTCCAACCATGACTTGAGGGACTAGTAACTCAACCTACCAAGGGCTCCAAAGCATCTGTCCCAACCTATGGCTCTAGGAATTGGTAACTCAACCCAAGTTGTTCCAAGGTTTCGAGAGCATTTGTTCCAACCCACAACCATTGGGAAACCTGAGCACTAATAAAAAAAGGTGGAAAAACCCACAACACCATGGTTGTCCAATAAATGGCAAGGCAAGGCTAAAATCCATTGTCAATCCAAGGAAATATCCATGCCAATGACAACACATAACTAGAGACTCACATGCATATACAATGCATCTAGAAATAAAAAAGGAAATGACACATGCAATCTATTACCTACAAGAAATCCAACTGTGGTTGTTGATCCCATTGTTCCCTTATGCTTTCCTACTTTCCTTTGCCATCTTTCTCCAATCCAAGTCAATGCCTAAGTCCTCCAAGGATGCTCTTAGATTTCTCTAAGTGTGAAAGAGTATGAGAGAATAAGAGAATGAAATGAGAGAGACAAAACTGAACTGACAAAAGCTCACACTGACAAAAGCTCACATTGGCAAAAGATCACACTAACCAAAGCTCACGCTGACAAAAGGTCACACTTACCAAAGCTCACATTGGCAAAAGAAGTGAATTGATCCTCTAAAGACTTTTTATCATTGATGTCTCTATTTTCTTCATTTTCCTTCATTTTTCCTCTAATTTCCCTTGCATTCAAATTTGTGTTCTGTCACCTTCCTTTGATCCTATTTCCCTTATTTTCATAATTAAATGTCAATTATGCTTCCTTTCCTTCACAATTTCCTTTGCCAATTTCAATAGACATTAATTAATCACAAGCGATACCCACTAAAGTGTTTTTCCCAACATTCAACTTAGAATACATGTCTCGTGACCTTGGTTTTATTTTATTTACATGGAAAATCAACTAGGGGTTGTTACAACATCCATATTAGAGTGATCATGATGCAGTTTATGCTTCACTACATTGAATTTGATTTTTTGTACAAAAGGAGTGCACTAAATGGAGAAAATTGGAATACTTTTTTAGGTATCCTCTATAGTTCCAAAAAAATAAAGTTTGTTCCTCATTTCATGCTAATAATTCCAAATGTAATTGAAAATAGAATAGTTTATGCAACTGTAAGTTGATTTTTGCATCATCCTATTGGTTAAGCAATTTGATGTGTTGATATGGAGAGTTTCTTTGGACAAAGCCTTTTCAACACTCGCTACAAAAGATCTAGAAATTCTTGATAATCATTTGACGGAGTTTTTCAATTTAACCAAGTATTTTCAGGTGGATTTTAGCAGAGACTTTCTTGATCTAGATTTACAAATCCTAGGGCCACCACCTTGATTCCCTTATTTCTATTTTTTTTTCTCATATGGATATCTTCTCATTTATTTCACTTATATATATAAGGTAAGAAAACAATAATTCAAACATACTTACATATTCCTTCAAAAAAATTCTTGAGTTATTGTCACTCTATTTGGTATTTTGTTAGCTTTTATGACTGCTACCTAATGGGTCCCATCAACAGGTATATTTTGAAGTTGATTGTGTTATCCTCTAGCCCTTAAAACTTTCATTTTCTCACATTAATTCAATTTTTTGACATAATATTCTTAGTCGGAAGAATAAAGGGCGTTTTTCATGTTGTATGGCCTAATGTGATCAATTTGCAAGAAAATAAGAATTTTTGGAGGCATGTACTATGTAGGATTTTTATGGAGACAACCAAGAGAGAATATAAGGAGCTTGTCCATCTCATTAACTCTCTAAATTAGCTTGAGATCACAAAATCCTCACTCATACCTTGAATTCACTAGCACCCTAGGGACTCCAAGTACATGTGAAGATCAAGGAGGATAAGATCAACCATTCTCGAGATCTTGGAGGGAATCACTCCTATTTTCAAGGGAGTGCCATTAGCTACCTTTTGTATAAATAAACCAACCAATAGGCTCATTAGGAATCATATTTTTGTTGAGGCTAGGAGTAGCTGTTGTGAGCCTAGTGCTTGAAATTGTCATTCTTATTTTTCATGATGTATGTGACTATCATTTTCTTTTCATGAGAAGTTTACTCTACATCTGAGTTAGTTTTGGAGGGTTGAAACCCTTGGGTTTGGGGCCAACCCATAGGCTTTAGTCCCTCTCTTTTATTTATTTCTTGTTCTTGTTTCAAAGTATTGCAATTCTTTCCTTGTTTCAGTAGATGTTATATTGGAAAAACTTGTTATTACATGCTTTCCTATCACCTCTCTTGTGGGAAGAGTAATTGGAAAGATCCACAATAACAACTCAAAAATATTTGTTTATGATTTATTGGAATGCGTTAGGTATTAGATTGAAATATTTATACATGTTTAGTCTCGTGCAAATTAGGAGTTAGTAGCATTGGTTTGGAAATTGGAGTTGTGTTGTAGGTTAGAGTAGTCTTCAATAAAACTCAACTCATGTTTTTCACGATTCTTTACTTTGCTGCATTAATTATCATTTGATGCATGTACTTCCCTGGCTACAGGAACTGTGCTGGTTTGTAAGGGTGGGCACACATTTCCACATCTACCTAGACCATTTCATCTTCCTCTTAGACACCTCACATTACTTCCAAACTCTGTCTCTGAATTCACTCTATTAAGGTAGATGAAGGACACTGTGGGCATCAATTCTAGTGCAAGATAGACCTCCGAGGGGTACTAGGCTTGGCTAAAGAGTTCCCACACCATTCATTCACCTCCTTTTACCTTCATCCACCTTCCTCTACCTTCAAGACATCATTTCTGCCCTAAAAAATCTCTCAGACCCTCCTCCTATAGCAAAACAAGTCCTCTTGTAGCAATACAAGACCTCATGTAGCACCTCTTGTAGCAGACCTGTAACACTACTTTCTTCAACCATTTTTTATCCATACTTTGACTCTGTCATATTTAAGTTGAATAATGGCCTCCACACTAAGATTTGATGATTATTGAAGACTCTAAGACCACTCCAACCTCATTATTTCATAACTACAACCATTAGATATAAAATAGAGTTAGAATTAGCATTTTTCTTCATATGTATGTTAAAGATTAAATTCCTCATTTTTAAGCAAGTGTGAGTAGAAAAATGATGCATGAAAGTAGGTTATTTATTTAAATTGAGTGTGCAAGAAAAGTACCATGATTTACTTATGTAAATAGAATAGCCTTTTTCCTTTCATGCAATTTCAATTAGCATTTACATTTGATGAATAACATTTTCACCTTTGTAGTTATATTCATGTTCATTTATGATTTCATAAGAATTTTTCACTGTAATTAGTTAGAGGAGTGGTTTTTTAACACCTTAATATGATCTCATGAAATAAGGTGACATGAGTAGAACCTAACCTGTTGTGCAAATATCATTGTCACCTCTAAGTTTGTACGAATCCTGGGTTGATAATTTAAGTTGAGAAGCCCATGGGAGTTACAACATCCTTGGTGAAATACCCAGGCTCACCACTTTTTGGCATTGTTGTTGAGGACATGTCTAAGTAGGTGTTGTTTCTGCTTAAGAGTTTTTTTTCTTTTTCCATTTTTCATCAGTCTTATTACTTTGAAAAAAGTGAAAAATTCAAAAAGAAACTTGTTCTTTCATGATTCATAGGAGTAGGGATAACCAAGGGAATTTCTTTCCAAAAAAGCCCACCCCCTCAAGTAGTCAACCTTCATTCTTCTTTGGTGACTGTGAACTTCCCTCTTTGAATATAGGGGAGTTACAAGACCCTCTAGGTGAGAAACCTGAAAATTTTGAAGAACCTATCTCACATACCCAAACCATGGCTGAAAATGGGAACAATGAGATTTTACCTATCAAAGAAACGAATGGAGAGGCTAGAATGAAAAATATAAGCCCTGATTCCCTTCCACATTTCCATGGCCTGAACTCTAATAACCTTGACACCTTCATGTTTGCGTTTTTTATATTCTGTAGGACCTATGACTATGCCTATGATGAGAATAAGTTGAAGTTGTTTCCTTATACCTTCAAAGATGCAACATTGTGCTCGTTTATGAGTCTACCTAGCGGCAACATCACTACCTAGGCCCAAATGAAACAAGCCTTCAATGAAAAATACTGGGATTAATGTAGGTCCAAAGAAACAAAGGAATAAATCTTTAGGATGACCCTTGGACCTGATGAATCTTTAGAGGACTATGAGGACAGATTTCAAATCAGTTATAGGAGGGCTAATTGTACGCTTGATCCTGAGTGACTCAAGCTAGTTCTTCTCTGAGGGATTAGGGAGGATGTAATGTAAATCCTCACCATGCTATCTGGAGGAGATATCTACCAATTTCCTTATGATGGAATCAAAAATGTATTCAAGAATCACTCTAGGGTTTCTAGGAAGAAGGGTAGGTCTAGCTAAATCTTGGTCAGTTCCTCTCCCTCCACAACAACCATCAAGCATGAGATAGGAAGCATGTTGGGATATTTTAAGAGTGAAATGTTGCAAACCTTTTCCTTACAATTGTATACTATTAAAATCAAAATGAGGAAAGAGAAAGAAGAAAGGGAACTAGCTATCTTTTTCCCTAGATGTACTAAAGGACATCCTAGGAATGAATTCCCACTGAATATCATAGAAGTATGCTTAGTATGTGAAGAGAATCATGCAACATATAAATGTCCCTCTCTTCCAGGCCTAAAGGTTGTATACGAAGGAGGGGTAGAAAGTGAGCCAAAGTAGTTGTGCTTCATTAACCAAAGGAGACCCCCAGGTCCTTAGCCATATAAACAAGGCATGAAAGGTGCACATTATCCTCACTACAATCAAAATAAAAATACACCTTTATAGCCTTGGTACCCTTCCACTCATCCAACATGGTCCACACCTCCTCCTTTATCTTATCCTCCTCAATATCCTCCTTAACCTATAAACCATCCTTTTTAGCCATATCTGCCCCAACCCTCCCAATGGGGAAACCCCTCACCAGGGTGGAGACCTTAAAATACCCAACTTCCTGCTTTACTACAGCCACCCCAACCTCAACCACAACCACAACCTCCTCACCAAAATCCGCCTAAGTAACCTCAAATGCCTGCTTAACCCAATCTGAACCCAAATAATAAGCAGGAACAACAGTTTTACATTGAGGAGACATCCTATCCTGCTTATGTTGTGGAAATCCATCAGATCAACCTTCGGTTTGGGAAGGTGCTCCCAGATAATCACCCACCTTCTCCACCTGAATAACTTGAAGAAGAGAAGTAAGAGAGTCTACCTCAATCCAATACACCTCCTTATCGTGAATGGTTGGTCCACCCTTGATAGCACACCCCAAAAGAGTTTAAAGTCTGGGGAGAATTGGAAAACTTGTGTGTCAAGATACCCCTTCTCCAGGCCATCAAGGATGTTCCCATTTACAACAAGATTATCAAGGAGGAATGTTTCAAAATTCCCGGGAGGAGAAGAAGAGATACCCCCACAATCAATGTTGTTGGAAAACTATCTGATCTGATGCTTGGGATGGTGATCTCTCCAAAGTACTTGGATCTTGGTAGCCCGATAGTGGATGTGCACATTTATGGCATTATGGTCCCAAATATATTGATTAATCTTGGGGCTGCAATCAATGTAATGACCTAGAAAACATTGCTGAAGCTCAACCTCCAAGGGGCTTTAAGGAAGACCACTATAGTGTTGCAGCATGCAGACAGATCCACTGTAGCTCTTGAGGGATTTATTGAGGATGGGATGGTATCCATTGACTCCTCAGAGTACCCCACTGATTTCCTAGTCCTCCAACCGAAAACCAAGTTTAATGGGTATCCTCTCATTCTAGGAAGACCTTGGTTGGCCACTACTGATCCCTACATTAGTTGTGGTGTTGGGAACATGACTATTAAGAATGGAAATTTATTAAAATAACTTTTGTTGTATCCTCCTACTCAACCTTCAATTGAGCATGATATACCCTTATGGTTAGATGATGAGGAAGAGGACGAATTTTATCAGACATCTCTCTACCCATTCTACACTCTAGACACTGTTATTGAGGGGGAACTTGATGAAGATGACATTATTAACCATATCTTACAGAATCCACCTCCCACTTCCATACCAATTGAGGAACTGACTAAATAATTCGAAAGTAGTACTTGGAATGATTTGTGCTTTGTTGACTCTAGCTTGGAACATGCCAATATTGTGGAGATTGGACCATGTAGAACTCTAAAGATCAACCCCTCTCTTTCTGTTGAGCAGGAAGAACAATTATGCAGTGTGTTGAGGTGGCAACTGGATTCTTTTTCTTGGGATTACAAGGAAATGAAAGGTGTCCATACCTCATTCTGTACTCATTGTATTTACATCAAAGAGGTATGCAACCCTGTGTGCCAACTCCAGAGAAGGATGAACCCAACTCTTAAGAACATTGTGAAAGAAGAATTGCAAAAGTTACTAGATGTAGGGTTCATATATCCCATTTCAGATAGTGAGTGGGTGTCACATCTTGTTTTAGTCCCCAAGAATAATGGGAAGTGGAGGATCTGTGTTGATTACCGAGAACTTAACAAGGCTACAAAGAAGGAACACTTTCCTTTGACCTTCATTGACCAAGTCCTAGACGGCTTTGCAGGAAAGAAATTATTCTCTTTCCTGGAGGGGTTTAGTGGATACAACCAAATTTAGATCCACCCTATAGAGCACTTCCTTTCTATAGAGTACTTTCATTCCTTTCTTCTCCTTCCTATAGAGTACTTCCATTCGGTCTTTACAATTCCCTTGTTACTTTCCAAAGGGCAGTTCTAAGTATATTTTCTGAATTTGTTGATGACTCTATTGAGATATACATGGATGATTTCACCCCTTATGGATTTGACTTCTAGGAAGCTCTTTCTAATCTGTACAAAGTCTTAAAGAAATGAATTGAAATGAATCTTTCATTGAGTCCTAAGAAATATGATTTTTTTATGAATGCAGGGACTATCCTTCTCCATTCCATATCCAAGGAAGGGATATAGGTTGACCCAAACAAAATTCCATCATCAAAAGGGTCCCCATCCCTTAAAAACAAAGAGATTTCAGGATTTTTGTTGGATTAGCTGGGTATTATAAAAGGTTCTCTAAAGGATTTAGTAAACTAGCTTCACCCTTGTTTGGATTGTTGGCTAAAGATTCAACTTTTTGTTGGAAAAAAAACTCTCAGGAATCTTTTGAAGTACTGAAAGAAAAGTTTACCACTGCACCCATTGTTAGGAGTCCCAACTAAGAATTACCTTTCCATATACGCACAGATTCCTTAGACAAAGCTGTAGGGGATGCCTTAGGACAAGTGAAAGGAAAATTTCCTAATGCTATCTATTTCATGAGTAAGAACCTTTCTAAAGTTGAGTTAAACTCTACAATCATTGAAAAGGAGCTCTTGGCAGTGGTACATTCTTTGAACAAGTTTAGGCATTATATCACTCGTTATCCAACTTTTGTTCACACTGATCATGCAACCATTAAGTATTTAATTAATAAATATGATGTCAATGTTAGGATAATTAGATGGTTGTTATTATTACAACAATTTGATTTGACTATTATTAATAAACTAGGGAAAGAGAATGTGGTAGCAAATTTCTTGTCAAGGCTAACCATGCTTGTAGAAAAGGAAGAAATGGTGGATGGTCAACTTCCATATGAACATATCTTTTCCATATTAGTTCTTTCTCCTTGGTTTTCTAATATAGGAAACAACTTGGTTGCTAGGAGGTTCCCTCTTAATCGATCCTCCAAGGAGAAGAGTAAGGTTGTCAGGAAAAGTGCCCCATTCACTTGGATTGGGGGAAACATTTTCATATTGGGACCAAATCAGATCCTGAGGAGATGTGTGAGGGAAGTGGAGGTCTTTGGCATCCTATCAGTGTGCCATGATGGACTTTGTGGGGGCCACTTTACTCCTAAGAGGACAACCTTCAAAATCCTAAAATCAAGTTATTATTGGCCCACTATACATCAAGATGCAAGGAGGTAAAACACTAGGTGTGATTAGTGCCAAAGGATGGGTAAACCCACACCCAAGGATGAAATTCCCTTACAACCTCAAGTGATTCTTGAGCTGTTTGAAAATTAGGGCATGGATTTCATTGGGCCTATTGATCCCCCATAAGGACAAAAGAAATATATCATTGTGTGCACTGGTTACTTGACTAAATGGTTGAAACAATTGCATTAAAGGAAACAGTTGAGAAAAAGGTGGCTGAATTTTTGAGGGAGAACATATTCTACAAGTTTGGTTTTCCAAGGGAGTTAGTCACTGATCAAGGAGCACAATTTACATCAAATACTATAGAAGATCTCATGAAGCAACACCACATCAAGCACAAGACATCCACTTCCTATCACCCTCAAGAAAATGGATAGGTGGAGGTCACAAATATAGCATTGGAGAACATTCTAATCAAGGTTGTTAGCAGCAACATAAAATATTGTGCAAAAAGACTTGTGGAAGCCACTTGGACCTACAACACCACTTGGAAGACCACCACCTGATTCACTCCATTTGAACTAGTCTATGGGAAGAAGGCCCTGTTGTCTATTGAATTTGAATACAATACCTTAAGTATGGAAGTTGAGTTAGACTTGCACCTCACTACTATAGCGCAACAGGAGAGGCTTCTCTAACTCAATGGTCTAGATGAATTTAGGCTACAATCCCTGCTGCACACTGAGGTAATCCAGCTACAAAGGAAGATTTGGCATGACAAACACATCATAGAGAAGACTTTTCAAGAATGAGATTATGCCCTGCTGTATCATTCCAAATTCAAGGATTTCAAGGGAAAGTTAATGGCAAGATGGTTGTGTCCCTATCTAGTAGATAAATGTCATGAGAATGTTTTTCCATATCATAACAATTGATGAGGAATGGATTCCATTACTTTTCAATCGTTATAAGTTGAAGTTGTATACAAGACCTCTATCCAAGGAAGAATTTATTAATTCAATTAGAAAAGAATTGAATGTGATTGGGAGGCTCACAATGCTCAATCCACATTGTTATGGAACCAACTCACAAAATAGAAGAAAAGATAGATCAATGACTTAAAAATTATCCTCTTTGAGGGGGAACCTCATTTACATTACATAACTGAATCATTATTGGATGATACAAATTCCAAGACCTCCTTGGTATATATAGGGGTCTAAAGAATTAGAGCCTACATAACAATAATAACAATAGTAGGCTTCTATGGGGTACAAAAATAACAATATGGGGGATATATGGGCACAACAATAATAATAGGGGGCTACACTAACAATAACAATAAGGGGGCTACACTAGTATTATAGGGACCTAACATTCCCCTATCCTTAAAAAAAGTGTTGTCCTCAACACTTAAGTAATTGTGGATGCTTCTGTATACAATTCTCATCCTCCCATGTGCAATCTTCAACAGGTAAGTTCTTCCACTTAATGGGATAATCTGAAATTGACCGATTCCATAGTTTTCAAGTTCTTGT
Source organism: Pinus tabuliformis (assembly GCA_031772625.1). Classification (NCBI taxonomy): domain Eukaryota; kingdom Viridiplantae; phylum Streptophyta; class Pinopsida; order Pinales; family Pinaceae; genus Pinus; species Pinus tabuliformis. The sequence continues at coordinate 490,068,235 of CM062818.1, forward strand.
TTTTGTGACTTCTTCAGGCTCCAGTATCATATTTCCTTCTTCATCAAGCTCTCGAAATACTATTTGAAATGGAAGGTTGTCACTGATAACCTTATTTAAGCCCGAAACATGGAAAACTGGGTGTACTTGAGAAGATGCAGGAAACTCCAATTTATATGCCATAGTACCAATATTTTGCAACACCTTGTAAGGACCTTAGTACTTGGGTGATAATTTATTATCCTTCTTAGATTGCTTGAGGGACATTTGTTTATATGGTTTTATCTATAAAAATACGTAGTCACCTACATCAAAACTTCTTTCACTGCGATGTTGATCTTACTGTTGTTCATTCGATTCTATGCTAGAATGAGGTTATCCTTTAAGAGTTGGAGAACTTGTTGTTGATGCTCGATGTGATCTTCCACTACTTGAACCTTAGAATTTCCTCTTAAAAATGATGTGATGGATGGTGGATGATATCCATAAAGTTCCATAAATGGGTTCATTTTTGTTTCAGTATGGAAGGAAGTGTTATACCACCATTCAACCAAAGGTAACCACTTAACCCATTATGTTTGTTTATCATATACAAATAAACAAAGATATCCTTCGAAACATTTGTTCGCTTTCTCATTTTTCCCGTCAGATTGAGGATGATAAGATGAACTATGAGCTAATTGAGTACCAAGACAAGAAAATAATTTCATCCAAAAATGTCCATTAAAAATGGGATCTCTGTCACTTACAATAATCTTTGGGTTTCCATGTAGCTTTTGAATTGTTTGCATAAATGCAATAGCAACTGTATTGGCTTTAAAAGGATGAGATAATGCACAAAAGTGTGCATACTTGGTAAGTCTATCAACTACCACCATGATGACACTCTTTCCTTAAAACTTGGGTAAACCCACGATAAAATCCATTTAGACCTCCTCCCAATGCTGACTTGGAATGGCTAAAGGTTGTAACATACTTGGGGTCTTAATTGTCTCAAAGTTAGTTTGTTGGAAAACCAACATTCTGCAACAAATTTATGAATATCAAATTTAAGGCCATTCCAAAAAAATTCCTTCTTGACCCTGTGGTAAGTTTTTAAAAATCCTGAATACCCTCCTAAGGGGGAGGTGAACAATTCCAAAAGAATTTTTTGTTTGAGTTGCGAGTTCATATAGATATATAAGTGATATTTGTACCATAATGAATCACTTTTCTAGATAAATGTATCAGACATATTGGGATCTTACTAGAACTTTTGAATGAGTTTCCACACCTCTTCGTCATTCTTCCATTCATCCCTTGCTTTAGTTATCCTGTCAGGTTGGGTAATAGCCATGGCATAGAGAAATGCTTCCACATCCTCATCCTTTCTCGAAAGTGAATCTACAATAACGTTTTGCTTCCCCTTTTTGTATATGATTTCAAATTCATAACCCAACATCTTTGTGACCCATTTTTTTTTCTCTTTGGAAGATAATATTTGTTCCAAAAAGTATTTAAGACTATTGTGATTTGTTTTTACCTTGAAGTGTCTTCCCATTAGCTAAGGTCGCCATTTATTTAGTGCATGTAGTATTGGAAACATTTCCTTCTTGAAAATAGGTCTATGTAAATACTTTCCCTTGATTGGATGACTTTCAAAAGAAATGGGTCTTCCTTCTTGCATTAAAACAACACCAATTCCATTTCTTGAGACATCACATTCCACAATAAAGGTTTTTTGTGAAGTTTGGTGTAGCTAAGACCAGAGCTTGGCACGTTGCCTCTATAAGATGTTCAAAGGCCTTAGTTGCTTCTGGAGTCCACAAAAATGCATCGTTCTTTAGTAATGTTGTTAGAGGTGCTGTTATTCTCCCATAATTCTTAACAAAATTGTGATAATACCCTGTCAACTTGAGAAATCCTCAAAGATGCTTGAGGGTTATGGATATTTTTCATTCCTTGATGGATTTAGTTTTGTTAGGGTCTACTTTAACACCCTCATGAGACACAATATGACCCAAACATTCCACCTCTTGTACTTTGAAGAAGCATTTGGAGATTTTTGCAAATAATTGTTTCTCCTCCAATAGTTTGAGCACCCTGTCAACATGTTGAACATGGTCCTTCTAAGACTGGTGGTAGATTAGTATATCATCAAAAAATATTGACACAACTTTTCTAAGGAAATGTTTGAAAATGGAGTTCATCAAACCTTGAAATGTGGAAGGTGCATTATAAAGGCCAAAAGGCATGACCAAAAATTCGTAATGACCTTCATGAGTTCTAAATGTTGTTTTCAGAATGTCTTTAGTCTTCATTCTAATTTGATGATATCCTAAATGAAGATCCAACTTGGTGAAGGAAATTGCTCCATGTAATTCATCCAACAATTCAACAATGACAGGAATGGGAAATTTGTCTTTAATAGTGAGCTTGTTGAACTCCCTATAATCTGGACACATACACCATGATCCATCCTTTTTGTGCACAAATACCATTGGAGTAGAGAAAGAACTTTCACTAGGTTGAATTATACCGGCCTCTAGCATTTCTACAACCATACGTTCAATTTGACTATTTTTGGCATAGGGATATCTATAAGGCTTGATGTTTGGATGAACACTTCCTGGAATCAAATGAATAACATGATCATGATAAAAAATAGGTGGGAGTCCTTTAGGATTTGTTTAGTCAATTTAGTATGTCCTAAATTGCTACATAAGTTATCAATCCGGGAGTCGTAAACTGATGAAGTGTAGTGCACTGTATGTGCTAGACAACCCTTTTCTTACCTCACTGTTTTCAGTTTTATCTTGTTTATGGGTTTTGTTCTGTCGGTCTCCTAAAGTGGTTTAATGCAATGGAAATCCTAATTTGTTGTTAAAGAAAAATTTTAAGAATACTTTTCAAAGATCAATTGTTGATGTAGAGTTGAAGACAAGGCTTATCCTCTTGCTTCTTGTGATAACTTCCAAACTTTGAACTTAGGAGATCTTAAACATGCTGTCTACAAAATCAAAACTTGAATGAGAGTGTGAATATGCAACTATATAAACCAAACTAAAAATGAAATACTGAAAATGAGATTACTATCTCTGCTGTTCATCCTAATTGCAAAATTGAAATCTAATAAACTGCTGCAACTTAAACCAAAAAGTAAAGAAACTGGAAACTAATGATTAGTCAATGATTTCATCCATAATCACAACATTTCGCCAATTAACTTCTAAAACGGGGTTAAGCTAAAGGCTCCAGAAATATCATCATATGGCATGAAAGAAATGACATCTAAATTATCTAATTGCACACTAATGAAAGCAAAGCCAATTACTTCATCTATAATCACAATATTTCGCCAATTAACTTCTAAAATGGGGTTAAGCTAAAGGCTCTGAAAATATCATCATATAGCATGAAAGAACTGACATCTAAATTATCTAATTGCACACTAATGAAAGCAAAGCCAATTACTTCATCTATAATCACAATATTTCGCCAATTAACTTCTAAAATGGGGTTAAGCTAAAGGCTCCGGAAGTATCATCATATAGCATGAAAGAAATGACATCTAAACTATCTTGAACAGTAAAAAAATCTCACAAAGTAAAAGCATAAACAACTGAAATTGAAAATTGAGTTTCAGTAGAGGAAGTAAGTCTCAATAACACCACTTGATGCAAAAATTACACTAAGAAGCTCGAGCATAACCAGACTTAAAGACCTATTCTGAAATGCACCTATGAATGTTAGAAAGAAATATGATAAGCTGCAAAAAACATATACAAGGTTAGAATGATTAAGATAATAATCAAAACATGAGAAATATACAATTCGAATGAGAGAAAATATACATGAAAACTATACAAAAACAAAAGAAGGACCTCAACTACGCAGGGGCCCTCTGCACAGCTTCGGACTAGCACGTTGTTACTTCAAAACACACTCAAATAGCCATCTGAAAAATAGAGTTTTGTATTCTGAAACAGAGTAATATGTCTCTCGGTTACAAAACAACAAAATAACACTATAACAATAATATTAAGAACGTCCTATCTACGTTGCAAATGCTTGTATTTATAGAGAAAATGGATAACTGTATCTCAGAGGAATTTCTTCAACGATAGACATGTGAACAGGTCAAAATTCGAGGATTCAGCCTCTTGGTTGCCACGAGCAGTAAATCTATGCGAGGTGGATGTTGTATTGCGTTATGTAGATGGCATGCAGGTGGAAAAAACAGATCCACGAGTTCAGGAATAGCTTCGGGATTCTTTTGTGCAGGAATAGAGTTCTAGTTGGCATAGAACTCTCCATTGACCTCCCTTTGATCGGGACCTTTCCTTTCGAATCTGGCTAAGTAAATAGGACCTCATCCACGTGTGGACAAATCCTGAGCTGCCCATGTGTCTCATTCCTCCTCTTGACACCTGTAACCTATAAAACAATGGAAATGGCTGCGAAATTGCCAGTTAGCAGCAGAAAGTGGCTATATTCCATATTTGATAAACAAAACCTAGTTCAGATAGCACACACAATGATATAATTTGAAAATCACTCAAATACACTCCTGAAATCAACATGTAACAACTTTTGATAGCTTAGCATGTAGTGACATGGGAAAATAGAAGAGAAAGGGTTTAAGAAAATTCTTGGAAGAGAGGTAGTTTTGGGGCTCAACAGGATTCTAAAGTTCCTTGGAATGATTGTCCAATACATTTTGGAGATATGGAGAAATAGATGATTTCAATGTTTGAACTTTGAGTGAGCATAATTGTGCAATTACGCCTCGTTTTTATTTCTTTAGAAGTTCTTTCATGCCATTAGAGCTAATTATATTTCCTGGTTTCCCTACGATACCCCTTAATTCAACCTTATTTCCTTACCAAAAGAATTTCAAGAAAAGTTCTTGAAAATTAAAAGCTACCATTCCCGAAGATTTTAACCATTGGACTCCTAGTACAACATGAGCACCACCCATTAGAATGGAAAGAATTGGACTATTCAATAAATATTCCCCATGTTTAGCTTGATATTATGACACTTTCCAAAGAAATTTATAGTTCCTCCATTTGTAACCATCACTTGACACTCTTGTGCTGGATATAGGAAGCAATTCAATTCGTTGGCTATCTTATAATGAATAAAATTACGGGTACTACCCTAACCAATTAGCGCTATTAACTTTTTCTTCTTAATATCTCCTTCCATATTGAAAGTTTGAGGAGTGGTAATTCCTACCAATGCATTACAAGATATGGTTAGATTCATTTCTTCTTGCTCTAGGGTTGGTTCCCGGTATATATCCTCTTCTTTTGACATTTCTTGTTCCTTTTCTTTCTCCTCTTCACAATCTATGTAAAATAATTTCTTCTCAACACACTTATGACCTTTAGTGTATTTTCTCTCAAAACTGTAACAAAGCATTTTTTTCTCTTTTTTCTTCCAATTATTTGGTGTCGACATTGTACGTTGTGGAAGGCTAGGAGAAGCAACACTTCCATCTTTGTAGTTGTGAGTGGTAAACTTCCTTGTTGCCATATTTTTTCTTTCAATTTTTTCTTTCCACCTTGAATTCCTTCTCCAATGAATCAAGTTCAAAAAGGTGAACCTTATGTTCGATTTTATTCTTTAAAGTCCCTATGAAGACATCAATCCTATTCTCCTCTAGAATATCATTTAACTTGATATTCAATTTTTGGAAGTCCTCAATGTGCTACACCACTGAACCATTTTGTTTGAGATTTATCAATTGGCTAAAGAAGGTGTTTCTCTTTGTATCCTCATAATGTGATGTCATTTCCTTTGTAAAAATTGACCAAGTGACAAGTGGTTTATGAGAAAAAAGCCATCTATACCATACAAATTGATTGGGTTCTAAATGTAAAGTTTCAATGCATACCTTTTGTGTGTGTTGTATATTATGGAGATCAAAATATTGCTCCATCTGTAGTATCCATGTTACTGAATCCTTGCCATCAAACTTCATCATATCGATCTTTGGAATATGGCAGGTCTTGAATCCAAAGTTAGAGTCTCTGAAATCATGATTAATATTCCTTTTTTTCTCATCATGAGTTTTATCTAATACCTTTTCGCCATTAGGAAGCATTTCTTGTAGCAACTTTGTCAAACATTCCTTCAAACCTTCCATGTCTGCCCTTAATCCATTCTTTAAACCTTCCATATCTGCTTTTAATCCATCTTTAGAACCTTCCATGTCTATTTTTAAACCATTCTTAAAACCATCCATCTTAGCTTCCATTTCATTTTTGGTTACTTTTTGTGAGAGTGAAATTTGTTGCACTTGGTCTCGTAATTTTGATATATCATGTTGAATTTCTTCCTCTTCTTCATGCGTCATAATAGAGATTTGTAGTTGCTTACTAGGTGTTTCCATTTTCTTACTGGGATTCATTTTGGAATTAAATAATGATATTTATGCTTCACTATGCCCCTTGAATCACTTCAAACTAATTTTTCAAACAAAACTTATTCAAATTTTAAAAAAATACACACCTTTTTCTTGCTTTGTAGGAGCACGATATTGAATCTATTGTAGCTCTGTAGTTTAGGATCTCTAAGGTCTAAAATTTCATACCATGGTAACCCTATGAGTCTTCATTCCAAGCCCACAAGTCAAACTAATATTGGAGTCTTCAAGAAAGGTTTATGCCCAATCTCCCATGATGACCTGATTATAGAGTACTTCAGTAGAGAAAAATTATACAGAATACTACGTGTCATTGTTTTGACCTTCAGCTCTAAATATTATACAAGAAAAACTAATGTCAATGCACGTTTAGTCAATTTTTATGAAATTCAAATCTCATGCTTAGAGAGAATGTTATGATTAGTTTCCTTAGGTCACGTGTTTGACACTGAATTCTGGAGCCTGAAATCTCTAACTTCCTCGGATTATATCTCTGAAAATGTAGCGAAGAAAGATCTGAAATTCATACACGCCATTCACCAAGATTTTTTCTCTAGTCCAAATTTTAGCTCTAGAAGCCTCGTAGAAAAAAACTTATAGTGAAAATTCCAAGATTACTTGTTTGAGGAAGAGGAACTCTAGAATCCAAAGCTTTGATACCAAATGTTATGCAACCAACTCACAAAATAGAAGAAAAGATAGGTCAATGAATTAAAAATTATCCTCTTTGAAGGGAAAACCTCCTTTACATTACATAAATGAATAATTCTTAGATGATACAAATAACAAGACCTCCTTGGTATATATAGGAGTCTAAGGTGTCACAATATAATCAGAGCCTACATAAAATAATAACAATAGTGGGTTTCTATGGCACACAAAAATAACATTATGGGGGCTACATGGGCACAAAAATAACAATATGGGTCTACATTAACAATAAAAATAAGGGGGCTACACTAGTATTATAGGGACCTAACACATGCAACTTATAAAAACAAAACAAAAAGAGAATAAGAAATAAAGGGCCTAGGTAAAAACCTCCACGAGGCACCTAATGCCAACTCTAGGGTTGAAAACCTCTCTGAGGTAGCCCAAAAGCAAAAAAGAAAAGAAAAGAAAAGAAAATAAAAAGATGATAAGATCCCTAGGTGAAAACCCCCTCTGAGGCACCTACGGTAGGCATGCAGATTGAAAACCTCTACACTGGTAGCCTCCATGTCTCAACAAAAAAAAGAAGAGAAAAAAACACAAGGAGTTCTTACACCAATTTTGCTAACATCTCGCTTTTTTCGGACTCTAGACAATCAACAGAACCATGGCTACAAAAAAGTTTCTACAAATTCATTCCTCCATTTTCCTAGCCATCCATTGCATTGTCATTGTCTTCACTCACATTCATACCTCTCTCCATCATCGAGCTAGCAATATAATCATGTTTTGCATCCTCTTTGAAGTGATACAAGACCAACATGGGCAAGTTGAAATGCCACAAGAGGAGCGCGAAATTCTACAAGAGGCAGAACTAATTAGAGGAAGGGACAAAAAGGTCATGTCTTCTCTAAGAAATATTAAGAGAGGTCCACCCATGTCACAGTCATCACTCATTCACTCCATCTAGCCAAGAGTCATCTTCAAATTCCACTCTAACCTACATAAAAAAACCAGAAAAGGCTCTGTAATCAATTTTTCCACCACCTGCACCACCTATTGATGATTTTAACCCTATCCTTATAACTCCTATGAATTTTCGTCAATCCCACATGAAATAATGAGGTCTCAAAAATGAATTAAGTGACTACTATAGGAAGAGGATTCCTCCTGTAGCAGCCTGTACAGTTACAACATAACTGACATCAATTTTTTTCTACCCACAAAGCAGAAGATCCAACCACCTTTAGCATCATGAATCATTTCTGAAGTTGAGAATGGGAACATCCTCCTTGGGAATAATTCCATCCACTCCACTAGCAACAGATGGGAAAATGGGAAGAAACCTGCACACACAACAATTTTATTAGTCAAAGAATCATCAAGTTAAGAGGACCTATGCAGAAGCAAGCAAAGGAAATCGACACCTTCAAGATCACCGTATTATGAATTCTAGCTCTATCATGCAAGCATCTCCCGTAAATCAACATCATAGGTAGGCTCAAGTATGAAAACCCTCACCTCTTCCCCATGCATATAATGATAAAATGTGTAATGGTTGAGAAAGGATTTTTTTATGGGCTAGAGGTGGCCAGTTTACTTGGCCACCTTCAATTAGTAAACTAAAGTTCATTGAAGCACACATGCACGTGGAAAGTTCAACTCAAGTGAGGTGGTGATTACGAGGAGTGAAGTGATTATCATGAGGAGCAGGGTGATGATTGCAAGGAGTGGGGACAACAGTTGAAAAATGGAAGTTCGTGCAAGAGCCATGTCACCAAAGTGCTTAGAGCCTTTACCACAAAAAGGAATATTAAGTACAAGGCTAAACTCCATTTGTATATCGGTAATTTCTAGAAAAAAGTTATAGAATGATGAGCTAGTGCTATTAGAGACTACCTAGGTGCCACTGAGCTGTTTCGAGCAATGTTTGTAGGTGCTATAGGAGGCTATGAACTGCTATAGGAGGCCTGAAAGGAAGCTACAAGAGATAATTGAAGGGCGAAAGGGATCCAAAACTACCCAAAGTTGTCCTCAAACCATCATGCACATTACAAAGTTATCTTGAAAGAGTAAGTGGCTTTCTCCATTGTTGTGGGGAAAAGTATCCGACTCGGAATGACCCTATCCCGACTCTAAGGGTGATAGTTCCTTAGCAACAACTGAAAGTAAAGCTTTGATAGTTTTCCTTTATGAAAATACAGAGAAGGAAGAAAAGATTGACCAACCGATGTCTTTCGCTTTTGTCGATCCCGTCTTCTCTCTTTGCCTCTGCTCCCAGCTCCTTGCTCTCTTGCCGGCCCAGCTACACACAGATCCTGCAAAAACGAGAGAAGGAAACTACAAGAAACATGTACTCATAACTGATGCATGGATTAGGATGAATCAAATATACAGATGAAAACAATACATCATTGCAATACAAGTATATAGGAGAACATCAAAAGCTTTATTGATAGAAGAAAAAGGTTCTGAGAAGGTTACAACCATAAATGGCTCCAATCCAGCAGCACCTCCCCAGCAGCAAGAAATCTCCTCTTCTCCTCTATAAAGGCAATCACCCAATAGCTCTAACTGTAAACCAACAGCACTTCCTTGCTTTGCACAAAATTCCAGCCTCCCTAGACCTCATAGAAGAGCTCTATATATAGGGTGGAAGGAGAAAGGATGAGTCAGCTTGAGACTGACATAAAGCTGCCTTGTGTCCTCTCCCTCTTCAGTTAAACTTCAGTTCTTGAGTCCACTTGGAGATCCTTGCTTCCACATGGAGATCAAGTACCTCTTACTCATCACAGGGCGAATTCCTTGAACCAAGTGTCAGTTTGGAAGCTTCCTGGGCAATTGACACCTTGCAGAATGACTGTGCCACTTGGCCAATCTCGCCCAGCGCAGGCAGCCTTCATTAGAGTTGACTTTCAGCGCAGGTACAAGGAGGAGCAGTTGACATTCAGCGCAGATGCTCAGTGGAGCAGCTGACATGATCCAAAAATAGCCTGTTTTTAAGTGTTTTCAGGTGGAGAACTGATAGGAAGTGCTGTGGTTTGCTGACCTTGTTCCTCTAGGGGTAAGAACAACATGTTTAGGGACTGAGGATCCCTGTAATTATTGACATTTCATGCTCCATGCTGCGAGGCACAAAAATGTCTATAACATCCATCTTTTTTTTTCCATACCTCTGCATGGAGAATTCTACTTGAATTAAGTGCCATGTAGAAAACAATTGTGCAGTAGTCCCTTTGGAAATTGTTATATGTGAAGGAAATATAGGGTTTGAGGAAAGTTTGTTTTGAAAAAAACTTATTAGCATCCTTCTCCCCCTCTGATAAAAAGGAAAACTTGACATTGTCTCTAAAACAGAGACTACTCTAAGGAAAAAATTTGAAATACACCTAAGTAACCTTGAGAAGGAGTAGTAGGAGAAATGGGGGGAGGTTTCAACAGAAGAGAACCCATAGACACAAAAATAATTCATCAACATCCTCCTATGGAATATTTTTTTTTAAGACATCAATGGATGGGCATCTTTGAACAATTGAAGGGGTATGATGATGATATAACTCATGAATTTTCCATGGCACTATACTCTCAGGGAGAAGATAGCACCACTATTGTTGTTAGGGGACTTGCTATATCCTTAAATGATTAACTCATAAGTAGAGTGACTACCTTACCCTTAGGAATCCTATGGAGCAAGGAGGATAAGGCAGTGAGTGATACAATCAGGAAGAACTTATTCATTCAGAGAGAAAATCCTGTAGAAGACAAAAATGGAGTGATAAGAGAAATCTTACCTTACTCCTTGGATGAAGTGGCCTATCATATACTAAAATACATACCTTGTGAGGGGAGGTTGAGAATTGTGTATGCCTATTATTTTAGGTTGCTCCATGAGCTAATATTTAAATAAGAATTACCTATTCCACAGAGATTCATTGTTGCCCATTTCCTCCTACAATCTATCATTGAAATGAGCAAAAAAATGAGGCAAGGGAAGCACCAACATATTGCCCTCCATGGCCTCATTAAGTTGATTGTTGTGGATGCTCTTAGTCACCCAAGGAACCCTATGCTATGGAATGATTTTGTAGACATAGTAAGGGAAAGTTTTGTTGAAATCAAAGCCATCACACATGAAGAAACACTAGCCTCTAGCATTGGAGGTAGGGAAGGAAATAAGGAAGAAGAGGAGGCTAGAGAATCAAAAGAAGAAGAAGCAGAAATTGAGGAAGGAGAAGGAGAGAAATAAGGAACATATAAAGATAATCTTGAGTGGGCATCCAAGCCTCAAGAGACAGGAAAAACAAGGTAAACAAACAAGTCTCTCTTTAGGAAACACCGAGGAGGAAGTGGCTACAACATTGGCCACATTGGGCACACCTGTCAAGCCCAAAATAAGGCAGCCAAGAAACTGTCTTGTATACTTCAAAACAAGGAAGAGAACCAGGATAAGGGAAGAGAAGCCTCAACCTCCTTAAAAAATCCCTATCACTATTGATGAGTAAGAAAGCAAGAATGAAGAAGTGGGACCTAGTGCAGAAAAAATGAAGAAGTCACCTCTCCTAAGGCCAAAACCAGGCAACCAATGCTACCTATAGGAAGGCCCACTGCTAGGGTAGTCACCTTTAAGAGGCTCAAAACATAATATTCCCTATTACAAAAAATAAATAAGAGCTACAGGAGGAAACAAAGCAACTATAAGAGAAACAAGGGCTGCTACAAGAGTAATAGGAGGTGCTACAAGAAGTGGCATCTACCCCAAAAGAATATTAAAAAGGCCCCCAAGGGCTCCAAGAGCCTGATCCACAACCCAATTTGGAATCCTACTATAAATTTTTTTAGGGAGATAGGATTATATCGAATAAATTCTCCATCCCACACTTCTTTGAGCTAGAGAAGGAAAGACACATAACAAATAGATGCATACAAATTGCAAAATCTAAAAGTGTAGAAGATGTAGTCCTCATGGAGGAGAAAGTCAAAGAGATGGTAAAATAATTGAATGATCTGAAACTAAGGGAGTCAATTATGATAGAGAAACTAGAAGAAGAAAACACAAAGCTGAGTGAGCAACTAGAAGAAAACGAGACACAACTTGCTACTATGGAAAGTTTGTATATGGAAGACATCCAATGCAAGAAACCATCCAAATCCTATTCCATTTTCCTCAAGGAGCAGTGGATGTAGTTCAAAATTAATAAATCGACACAATATGGTTCTCTACCTTTCCAAGACTATATGAAATTCATTGAATTTTGAAAAGGAGCAAGTATTAAGGATAGAACCAAACTCGCTGAGTTTTACATGCACAGTCTAATCCTCATAAACATGAATTTCTGAGACCCCAACTCAATATTAGGAGACATGTAATTGATGGAATTATCTTCTTGGTTGACCCATGAGGAGACAGGGGCTAAAGAAGTGAAAAGGGTGATGAAAAAAGAAAAAAATGAATCCTTATATATCATAGCAGAACTAGTGAACCCTAAGACTGTCATCAACAACCAAAATCTCATCTCCTCTGATCCTAAATTGAACCTTGGGTATATAGTAGCCAAAGAGAATTCAAACCTACATTTTGAGGAAACTTTTAGGATGGTGGGATAGGAATTTTTCAATCTTTATAAATAATATGTTAGGCCCTGCCTCATAGTTTACAAATAAGAGAATATCACTCCCCAAAAGGATTAAGGAATGCCTTGTAGTGATCCCCACTATACAAAATAATCATATAAAGGCTGAAGATTAGATGGATATGACTCAAACTCAGTCCTCCCTTACTAATGGTCTTGCAAAAAGGATGAAACCGGAGAGAGGAACAAAAATAATGGACAAACATATAGGCAAATGTAGGTTTCTATCCACAGGAGGGCACACCATCTGAGGCAACCTGGGATGTTAGAGAGGCCAAAAAGGCCATGAATGAGCTTCATACTAGTGACTGAGTTGCTCTGAGGGTGAGAAACACCTTCAGCGGGGGGTGATGATGGGTCCCATCAATAGGTATATTTTGAAGTTCATTGTGCTATCATCCAACCCTTAAAACTCTCGTTAACTCACATTAATTCACATTTTTAGCTATAATATGCTTATTAGGAAGACCAAAGGGTGTTTGTCATATTGCATAACCTAATGCGATCTATTTGCAGGAAAAGAAGATTTTTTGCAGGCATTTACTATGCAGGGGTTTGATGGAGAGAACCAAGAGAGAATCTATGGGGCTTGTCCACCTCATTAACTCTCTAAATCGACTTGAGATCACATAATCCTCACTCATATCTCGAATTCACTAGTAGTCAAGGGACTCCACGTACATGTGAAGATCAAGGAGGACCAAATCCACAAATATTGAGATCTTAGAGAGAATCACTCCTCTTTTCAAGGGAGATGCCATCAACTACCATTTTGTATAAATAAACCAGCTAAGAGTCTCATTAGGATTCAAATTTTTGTTGCAGCAAGGAATAGATATTGTGAGCGTAGTGCTTGACATTGTCATTCTTATTTTCATGATGTATGTAAATATCCTTTTCTATTAATGATAAGTTTACTATTGGTCTACATCTGAGTTAGTTTTGGAGGGATGAAACCCTTAGGTTTGGACCCAACCTATAGACTTTAGTCCCTCTCTTGTATTTCTTCCATGTTCTTTTTCCAAAGTATTGGAATTATTTCCTTGTTTCAGTAGGTGTTATATCATAAATACTTGTTATTGCAGACTTTCCTATCACCTCTCTTGTGGGTAGAATGGTTGGAAAGATCCACAATAACAACTCAAAAATATTTTTTTATGATTTCTTGGAAAATGTTAGGTATTATATTGAAATATCTCTGCATGTTTAATCTCTACAACTTAGGAGTTAGTAGCATTGGTTTGGAAATTGGAGTTGTGTTGTAGGTTAGAGTAGACTTCAATAAAATTCAACTCATCTTTTCCATGATTATTTACTTTGCTGCAATAATGATAATTTGATGCATGTACTTGGCTAGTTGCAGGAACGGTGTTGGTTTATAGGGGTGGGCATGCCTTTCCACATCCACCTGTACCTTTCCATCATCCTCTTAGGAACCTCACCTTGCTTCCAAAATCTATATCTAAATTCACTCTATTAAGGTAGATGAAGGACATTGTGGGCATCAATTTTGGTGTAAGATAGACCTCTGAGGCATACTAGGCTTGGCCAAGGGGTCCCCACACCCTTAACACACGTCCTTTTACCTTCATCCACCTTCCTCTGCCTTCAAGACATCATTTTTGTCCTCAAAAAGCTCTTAGACCCTCCTCCTGTAGTGAAACAGGGCCTCCTATACAAATACAAGACCTCCTATAGCACCTCCTGTAGCAAACCTGTAACATTTCTTTCTTCAATGAGGTTTTCTCCATACTTTGACTCTGGCATAGTTAAGTTGAATAATTTCCCGCACACTAAGATTTGATTATTAGGGAAGACTCTATGACCACTCCAACGACGTCCTTTCATCACCGCAACCATCAGATAACAAAAAAGAGTCAGAATTTGTAGTTTTCTTCATATGTATGTTAAAGATTAAATTCCTCAGTTTTAAGCAAGTGTGAGTCGATAAATGATGCATGCAAGTAGGTTATTGATTTAATTTGAGTGTGCGAGTAAAGTAGCATGATTTACTTCTACAAATATATTAGCCTTCTTCCCTTCATGTAACTTCAATTAGCATTTACATTTAATGAATGGAATTTTCACGTTTTTAGTTAGAATCATGTTCATTTATGCTTTCATAAGATTTTTTCGCTGTAATTAGTTGGAGGAGTGGTCTCTGAACACCCTAATATTATCTCATGAAAGAGGGTGACATGACATGAGTAGAACATAACCTGTTGTGCATATAACAATCTCACCTCTAAGTTTGTATGAAGCCTGGGTTGATAATTTAAGTTGATAAGCACTTGGGAATGGAAACATCCTTGGTGAAATACCAGGGCTCAACACCTTTTAGCACCATTTTCAAGGGGTTTTCTAAGTAGGTGTTGTTTTTTCTTAAGTGTTGTTTTTCTTTTTCAATTTTCCATCAATCCTATTTCTTTGAAAAAAGTCTAAAAATAAAAAAGAAACTTGTTCTTTCATGCCTTGTATGAGTAAGGATAACTAAGGGAAATTCTTGCCAAAAACCTCCACCCCCTCAAGTAGTCATCCTTCATTCTTCTTCGGTGACTGTGAACTTCCGTCTTTGACTACAAGGGAGTTAGAAGACCCTCTAGGTGAGCAACCTAAAAAATTTTAAGAACCTATAGGAGAAGAAGAACCCATCTCGCTTACCCAAACCATGGCTGTAAATAGGAACAATGAGATTTTCCCTATAAGAGAAATCAATGGAGAGGCAAGAATGAAAAATATAGGCCTTGTTTCCATTTCACATTTCCATGGCCTAACCTCTGAGGACCCTAGAACCTTCATGTTTGAGTCTTTTTTTGTATGTAGGACTTATGACTATGCCTCTGATGAGCAGAAGAAGTAGTTTCCTTCTACTCTCAAATATGTAGCCTTGCATTGGTCTATGAGTCTACCTGGAGGAAACATCACTGCCTGGACCCAAATGCAACAAGCATTCAATGAAAAATACTAGGATTACTATAGGTCCAAAGAAACAAAGGAGGAAAAATTTAGGATAACCCTTGAACCTGATGAATCTTTAGAGGACTATGAGGAGAGAATTCAACTCAATTATAGGAGGGCCAACTATATCCTTGATCCTGAGTCACTCAAGCTAGTTCCTCTCTGATGGATCAGGGAGGATGCAATGGAAACCCTCAACATGCTATCTGGAAGAGTTATATACCAATTTCCTTATGATGACATCAAAATTGTATTCAAATCACTCTAGGGATACTAGGAAGAAGGGTAGGTCTAGCCAAAGCTTGGTTAGTTCCTCTCCCTCCACAACAACCATCAAGCATGAGATAGGAAGTATGTTGGAATATTTTAAGAGTGAAATGTTGCATACCTTTTCCTTGAAAATGGATACCATGCAGATCAAGAGGAGGCAAGAGGAAGCAAAAAGGGAATTGCTATATTTTTCCCTAGATTTACTAAAAGACATCCTTGGAATGAATTCCCACTGATTGTCATATAAGTCTACTTAGTATGTCAAGAGAATCATGTAACAAATAAATATCCCTCTCTTCCAAGCCTAAAGATTGTATACCAAGGAGGGGTAGAAGGTGGGTTAGAGCAGTTGTTCTTGATTAACCAAAGGAGACCTCTAGGTCCTCAGCCATATCAATAAGGCACGCAAGGTGAACATTAGCCTCACTACAATCCAAATCAAAATTCACCTTTCCAGCCTTGGTACCCTTCCACTCATCCATCATGGCTCACACCTCCTCATTGGTCTTATGCTTCCCAATATCCTCCTCATCCTATCAACCCTCATTTTCAGCCATATCTACCCCAACCTTCCGTATGGGGCAACCCCTCACCAAGGTGGAGGCCTCAAACAACCCAACCTTCTACTTTACTACCTCCACCTCAAGTTCAACCACAACCTCCTCACCAAAATCCACCTAAGAAACCTCAAATTCCTACTCAACGCAATCCGAACACAAAAAATAACTACGCACAAAAGGTTTATAGTGGGGAGACATCCTATCCTAATTATGCTATGGAAATCAAAGAGATCAACCTTCAGTCTCGAAAGGTGATTCTAGATAATTTCCCACCTTCTCCACCTGAATAACTTGAAGAAGAGAAGGAAGAATGTGTACCTCAAGTCACTACACCTCCTTAGCCTGAAAGGTTTGTCAACCCTAGACATCACACCCCAGAAGATGCTCAACTCCTCAGAGAATTGAAAAATTTGTGTGTCAAGATACCCCTTCACCAGGCCATCAAGGATGTTCCCATTTACAACAAGATTATCAAGGAGGAATGTTTCAAAATGTTTGGGAGGAGAAGAAGATATGCCCCCGTAATCAATGTTGTTGGAAAACTATTTGATTTGATGTTTGTTAGGTTAATCTCTCTAAAGGACTTGGATCTTGGTAGCCTGGTAGTGGATGTGCACATATATGGCATTATGGTCCCTAATACCTTGATTGATCTTGGGGCCGTAATCAATATAATGACTAGGGAAAACATGCTAAAGCTCAACCTCCAAGCGGCTTTGAGGAAGACCACTATAGTGCTACAACTTGCAGACAGATCCATGGTAGCTCCTGAGGGAGTTATTGAGGATGTGATGGTATCCATTGACTCTTGGGAGTACCCCACTGATTTCTTGGTCCTCAAACCTAAAACAAAATTTAATGGGTATCCTCTCATCCTAGGAAGACCTTGGTTGGCCACTGTTGATTCCTACATTAGTTGTAGGGATGGGAACATGACTATTAAGAATGGACATTTATCAAAACAACTTGTGTTGTATCCTCCTTCTCAACCTTCTATTGAGCATGATTTACCCTTATGGTTAGAGGATGAAGAAGAGGAAGAATTTTATCTGACATACCTATACCCAGTCTGCACTCTATACACTATTATTTGGGGGGGGGGGGGGTGACTTGATGAAGATGACCCTATTGACCATATCTTACAAAATCCGCCTCCCACTACCATACTAGTTGAGGAACTAATGAAAGAATCCAAGAGTATTCCTTGGACTGAATTTTTCTTTGTTGACTCAAGCCAGGAATATTCAAAGATTTTGGAGATTTTCCCATCCAGAACTCTAAAGATCAATCCCTCTATTTCTCCAGAGCAGGAAGAACAATTGTGTAGTGTGCTGAGGCAACACTTGTATTCTTTTGATTGGGATTATAAGGAAATCAAAGATGTGGATCCCTCAATTTGTACTCATCATATTTACATAAAAGAGGGATGAAACCCTGTGCGCCAACCCTAAAGAAGGATGAACTGAACCCTTAAGGACATTTTGAAAGAAGAATTGAAAAAGTTGCTAGATGCGGGATTCATATATCCCATTTCAAATAGTGAGCGTGTGTCACCTTTTATTTTAGTCCTCAAGAAGAATGGGAAGTCTAGGATATGTGTTGATTACCGAGAACTTAAGAAGGCTACAAAGAAGGACCACCTTCCTTTGCCCTTCATTGACCAAGTCCTACATGGCCTTGCAGGAAATAAATTATTCTCCTTCTTAGATGGGTTTAGTGGATACAACCAAGTTCAGATAAGCCCTTAAGACCAAGATAAGACCACATTTACATGTCCATGGGGTACCTTTTCCTATAGATTCCTTCCATTTGGTCTGTGCAATGCCCCTGCCACTTTCAAGAGGGTAGTTCTAAGTATATTTGCTAAATTTGTTCATGAATCTATTAAGATATACCTGGATGATAGCACCCCTATGGATGTGACTTCCAAGAAGCTCTTTCTAATCTTTACAAAGTCTTCAAGAAATGAATTGAAATCAATCTTTCACTGAGTCTTGAGAAATGTGATTTGTTTATGAATGCAGGGACTATCCTTAGCCATTCCATATCCAAGGAAGGGATATAAGTCAACCCAAACAAAATTGTCATCATCAAAAGGCTCCTTGTTACACAGTATTTTGTCACTGACCCCACATCCCTTGATCCTGGATAGGGTCGGTCCCTGAATGACATCTTCTCTTTGTCATATACCAAAATATGTGTCCAAATCTTCCATATTACTCAAGAAGATTGCCTAAGCTCATTAATCTTGAATTTGACCCCTTTTTACCATGTTTCAAGATTGTCGCAGGTCATCAGTATCCTACCTGCGATGATAGCCCAGAATGAACTAGCGCCTTGCAATGTCATCTTTGAGTCTTAGTGTTTGACCTGCGATGACCCATATATGGTGAATTAGTTCAAACATAATACTTCTGGGTGGTTCTGGAGCTGGTTGTTGGGTCAAAGAAGTTTGCCTCTCCTCATTTGAGATGGTGGTTCCACCTTTTGAGTAACCTCCCATGAAGATAAGCTTCCTCTCCCCTCATTTATGGAGGCTCCTCCTCTTATAAAATCATCCTCCATGACTATGATCAGCTAGTTCTTAGTTAGCTAGTTCTTGGTTTGTTGGATTGATAGCTTACAGTTTGGATTGCTGATAGCCTAGCAATAGCTTGTGAGGTATGAGAATAGCCTTCCATGTTGTGGATTGATAGTGTGAAATGGTTTTGTAAGAAGGAAGCCTTGTTGTGATTGCCTTAGTTTCATACTTTTGCTTTTGGGTGTGAGAGAGAGTCATCAGTCTTTCTAGGAGACCTTTGAGAGTGAATGCTTATGGAGACATACTGATCGGACCCTTTAAGGAAGCTTGTGATGTCAAGGCATGGTTGTAAGCTTTACTGTTGTTTACATTAATACAATCAACGGTTATTTCCTATATCATGTATGAAATGTATGTTGATAGCTTATGCTTCCTTGACTCTATAAGTAGATAGTTCGTTGTTGTGCTCTATTATGCATTTTGTCATTTTCATATGTTGTTTCAGGTGAATCATTCATTAAGGATAAGAAAGTGATAGCTGAAGTGACGTGACGAAGACTTCATCAAACACTAGTATAAGGTAGGCCTCTTTAACGATGACTATTTAAGGAATTAGCTATTGTCTTTGTCTTGCTATGACTAGACCCACTCTAGGGCTAGAGGGGTTGTCTCTGTCCGCAGAGGGAACTTACCTACATCACAAGTTGGCGACCATACTGGGGATCCTTTGTGTGTTGTCTCTTGATTTTGCTCTTGTTGTTTTTGATTGAATTACATAGTGTCTCTTTGTTTCTGGACCGACCCATCAGTGATCTGGATCACTTGAGTAGATCTGGTAGTCAACCTCACTGTTTGAGTGATAAGCGTGGTGTCTTTCAACTATTTTTGCCTTCTTTTCCCTCTTTATTGAGATCATTGTTGTTTAATTCGTAATAGTTGCGACGAATCGCTCATGTTCTTTTTACCCTCGCTATACGTTGCGGATATCCTGTCATAAAGCTGCGATGATTCTTGAAATCAGACCGTTGTTGAGAACAGGTGTACCTTTGCAACGATGTCACGTAGTTGCCTGTGTTGTGCTTGTGACGATTAGAGATCGTCTCATGTTGTCAGTGTTTAGCCTGCGACGATTCCTGTAGGGTTAATTTTTTATAGCCTTGCCTCCTGAATAGACTAGTGTAACTTGTACTTTGCTGTTTCTCTCACTTGGTTAAGATTGTTTTGATTGTGTTTACCGAAGCATGTCCTTCTTGGTTCCATTTGTATGAAATTTGGCCTTTTGGACTGTGTGACCTAGGTCTTTTAGGGTTCCGTCAAGAATTCGTTGGTTTTGGGTTGCTTGTCCTTTCAAGTTTCTGAACTACATCCACAACAGTCTTGTTGATTTGTTTGAAGCTATTCTCTTGCTACTTTCCCATTTTCCTGGTTGATCCATAGTGATTGGTCATCAAACTAGCTTGTTGTGTTGATTTGATTTCCATTCGTTATTGAAGCATAGAATATGTTTGCCTTTTGATTAGTCAGGCTGTGCATTAGCTTGTTTGTTATTTATTCCAAAAAATAAAAAATAATTGCAATCATATAGTATACGAAAATGAAAGCATGTTTGCATTAGTAGATTATTTATGATTAGGAATTGAAAAGAAAAATTCAAATCTTTCATTTTTCGTCATAGTAGTTGCGAGATAAGCGGAAATCGATGCATATTTTTTCCTATTGATTGGATTACTTGCTTGCATTGTTATTCTTGCATTTGCTTGTTATTATTTTTGTTCGCTTGGAAATGAACTCCTTACCCTCATTTAGGTAGTCGTTCATTGAAAGGAATGGTTTTTTTGTTCATCTAGTTACATTCTAGGAGTGTTAAAGATACATTTGATAAGGCCTTGAAATCGAGACTCAATTCAAGATTAACTGTTAAAATCTATTGAATGAACTTAAAAACGCATTGGAATCTAATGATCACATATCTAGAGGTCTAGGCTAGAGACATGTTCCGATGTCATTAAACCTAGTTCGTATTGTTCTCACTAAGGTTGGGTGATTCCTCCTTTTGTGACGCAGCAGATGCTAGTATGGATTTGTGCTCCCCATACTGTCGAGTATATATTGGGAGACCCCACTATGTTATCATCCTATTATCTATAGGAAGCAAAGTCTACCACCTTATGAGTCGTAACACACTGAACACAACATTCAGGAAGATTGACTACCGTACAGAAAGTCCTTGGTCATTTCTCTTTCATTTTATTACCAAGATGTATATGCAGTTTTATGATTTGTCTGGTAAATCTCTTGCCTAGAATTCCAGTGCAGTCACTTTCATTCCTTTTTGACTCTTTAAAATTAAAAGGATCATCTGAGCACTTATCCTTTCAGTCTCATTAAACTTCGAAGGCAACTAGATTCATCTTTAGCCTTTTTCTCAAATCTTTAAACATGAAAAGGCAAAGTTTCATTCCAGCGTCATAAAATTTATTTGTCATGATAACATTTTACCTATTAATCTTGGCCACATTGAGGTCACATCTTGACAGATTTTCTACAACCTTATTGATTATATCTTTTGTCCTAGAACTTTTGAGCTAGGCCATCCTGGCGGACTCATCGATCCCATCCTCTTTACCAAGTGACGAAGACCCTGCATCTCCTGTCTCTTCTGAGGCATCGATTGTTGGTGGTACCCTTCCTATTGTTCTAAGTCTTCAGCCTCTTGACTCTCGAGCTCCGGGAGAGGATCCTTTTGATATCAATTGGAATCCTCTCTGGGTGTATTTAGATGAGGACCACCTGTCTACTCCTCCTAGTGTTTCCATTGCAATGTCTTCTTCCAACATGGATGAGACAAGTCCCGTTAGTGGTGAAGAGAACCTTGTGTCAAGCGGAGAACTTCCTTTTCCCCCAGAAGGTTTCCCTTTTAACACTACTCTTGGCGTGTCATTACCATTGTGCTATCGTGCCTTGTCTGACATCATTGGTTCCACATCTCTAAATCAGAGCTCTGTGTGGTCTCGTACTGCAACCTCGACTTCAGGGCCTTTCATGGCTTTGACTTCCACACCTCAGACTCAGGTCACATCAGTCACGTTTGTTCCATCAATGCCCACTGTTTGTGTGGCCTCTACAGCTCCTTCCATTAGTGCAGTTACTGCGTCCTCGGTGGTTACTACTATTGCTAGGCCTTATTTTCAACCTGCTAACGGTGGTCCTTCATCCTTGGCATCCGGAGTTATTCACACTACTGGTAATATACCACTTTCTTCTGGTTCCATTTCAGCACGATGGTCATATGAACAATACATGTTTGCTATTCAAAACCAGAATCATAACCCTCTGGGCTCCCAACCACCTTCCTATCTGCATAACTCGTTGCACTATTATGATCCCTGAGGGGCTTATATTTATCACACTAGGTCCCTTCCTTCAGAGCCCACAGTTGAAATTTCCGTTCCGTTGTCGGTTTCCTAGAATCACGCCACTTATCATGGCCTGCAAGGCCAACCTTACAAGGGCAACCTTCTGGTTTGCAAGGGAAACCTTTAGGCCTACAAGGACAACCCTTTAAGGGAAAACCTTTGGCCTCCACAGGTGCCTCTTTTGTTTATTTAGGGCAACCTTCTAGTCAACCAGGTTAGCCTCAATTCCAGCCAGGCCAACCTGTTGCCCAGCAAGGTCAACCTTTTGGGTAGCTAGGTCAGCCTTTGTTTCAACCAGGCCAACCCGTTGCCCAACAAGGTCAACCCTCTGGTCAAGTAGGACAACCTCAGTTCCAGCAAGGCCAACTTGCTATCCAACTAGGTCAACCCTCTGGTCAAATGGGCCAGCCTTAGTTTCAGCAAGGTCAACCTATTACCCAGCAAGCTCAACCTTCTGGACAAATAGGTCAACCTCAGTACCAACAAGGCCAACCTTCTGGCCAGTTGGGTCAGCCCCAGTTTCAACAAGGACATCAGTCTGATCAAATCAATCCACCTCTCAGTCAACTGGGCATTCATATGCTAGCTGGTTCTCAAGCCCCACCCGATTTCTAGACTTAGACTGGACTCCAAGCTTAGCTAGGTCTCCAAACCCAAGTTGGATTTCAAGCCCAACCTGTTTATCAAATTCAGCCTGGGCCTCAGGCACAGTTTGGACCTCAACCGCAATACAGTCTCCAGGTACCTCAACAACCCCAAGGGCAACCTCAAGGTGCTCTGTATCAAAATTATCAGCAACCACAAGTCAATCCTTATCAAAATTTTCAACAGCCATATGCTGCCCCTGTTGGTCAAGCTGGTAACCAATGGTTTGCTGGTGGTCAAAATCTAGGACAACAACCAGGTTATGGCATTAACCCGCCCAACTATAACCATTATGGACAAAATCCTTATGGAAAAAATCCATGGGGGAAATAAGGCTCTGGTTGGAACCCTAATGCTAGCCCTTATCAGAGGCCTATGATGTCCTTTAACCCTCAATTACCTTTCCTTGCAACTTTGGAACTACCCAATGTGTCGAAGCTGATGAACGACCCTATCTTTCATAATCTATATTGGCCGCTAGTTCTGACCAAAATTCTTGGTGATTGCCCTAAATTTGACGGTAAATCTGGAGAGGATCCCCAAGCGCATGTTATGAACTATCACCTCTAGTGCTCATATAACTCATCACTTGATGATTCTATCTACCTCCATCCTTTTCAAAGGACTATGACTAGTTTCGCTGCAAAATGGTATATTGAGCTTACCCGTGGAACTTTCCAAGACTTCAATTTGCTTGCGATGGCATTTCTTACCCATTTTCAGTTACCGATTCATTATGAAATGGGAACACATCTCCTTACTTCTCTAAAACAGGACATGGCTACTCACATCTCCGATCATATTCATGAATGGAGAAGGTGGCGCCATTTGATTAAGTTCTGGATCCTTGATCAGCTTCTGACTGACTGGTTTACTACCTCTTTTGTCAGTTTGATAGCCCAAGATATTGCTATGGGGGCATGTGTTACTGAAGAGCAAGCTATCACGCGTGCTCAGTATCTCGATTTGGTTTATTCCCAATCTAGCACGCTTTATGATGTCTTGCCTGATGCTCTGCGACCTGGAACTTCTAAAGCTCCATCGATGCCTTCCGTCGACGGTGTTATTGGTTTCGTTGCTTCATCTTCCCGAAAGTCTTCCACGACTCTTGCGAAGCAAAAACCTACCACTCCTAGTGAAAATGCTTCTCAGTCCACATCTAATACTGGCAAAACCTCCGAAGTCAATGTCGTTTAGTCCACTGTGGCAGATAAAACTTCGAAAGGTAAGAAGAAGGGGAAAGGTAAAAATAAGGTTGATCCACCGAAGCAAGATCCTCCTAAGCCTCCGGTCGATGATGGTTCTAAATGCAAACCTAAGTATCCTTGTCTTATCTGTGACGAGGATCACTACACTAAAGACTGTCCTAGACGGTCTGAAGTTAGTCATTTGCTTAAGGGGACTTCAGGAACTCCTGCTATACTTAAAGAGCCTTTTCCCTCCCAGCAAACTCAAATGGTGGTTGATCAACCTCAATCCTCTTCCACTTTTGGCTCCCAAGTTTTTATGGCTAGGACTATCCCTATTCATGTGAATACTCGAGCAAAAGAATATCCTCCATCTGCTGGCAAGGAACCTAAAGTCCCTTCGAACGTTCCTTCATCCAGTTCTGGCCCTCTTCATATTGAACGACCTAGCACCGAGTCTGTCATTCAACCTCCTACTAAGGGAGTTCTCCAGAAATCTTCTTATAACCCCAATGCTTGTGCTGTGTAGCACTATAGTATTGTTGAAGACTTAGCCCAAGCTCCTTTGGCTATGTCCGCCTTGGAAGTTCTCAAGATTTGTCCACCCCAACAAAAGTCTTTGCTATCAACCATTGGTGGCATTGACCCAACCGATTCAGAATTAATTACATTTGATCTTGAGAACCATGTGCTGCGATTGCCTCATCAAATCGATTTTCTCATTCAAGTCATCATTAACTCGAATAATATTCATCGTACTATTATTGATGAGGGCACCTCCACTTGCATCATGTCTGTTGCTTGTTGGAAGGCCATCGGCTCCCCGTCTTTGAGTCAATCTCCTAATACTTTGGAAGCCTTTGATGGAAGAGATTCTCGTCCATTTGGTATTCTCCTGCGCTTGCCTATCACCCTGGAAGGGAAGACAGTTGATGTTGAAGTTGAAGTTGTTGACGCTAATTTGACTTACAACCTTTTGTTGGGGTGAAGCTGGACGTATGCTATGTGTGCCATGGCTTCATCGTTATTTTGTGTACTTCATTTTCCTCATCAGGGGAAAATTGTCACGGTCGATCAGTTGTCTTTCTTCGCTTCCTCTTCCTTGGATGGCAATGTTCCATTTGTGGAGCATACCAGTATTCCCTATGAGAGTGTGGGTGCTGGACTCTTTAAAGATCCTGCCCTTATGGGTGTTTTTTCACTCCCACCTCCCAATGTTGCCTCTATTAATATGATTTCTATCAATCCTAATTCTTGGGTGATTCCCCCTATCGATCAGGTAGATTCATGGGGTGAGGTTATGCCGTTGAGCCCTATCGAGCTCAACTATGTTGAAATCATTTCAGCTTCAGTTTCATCTTCTGACTCTGCTCCTTTGAGAAGATCTCTCGACATGTATGTGCAATCCCCTTGGCTTGGTGACACTATTTCTCCAGATCCATTATAAGAGACCTTTCCTTTCGATGAAGCAATTCTTGCGACTATGTCTTTTGAGGATCCTCCTTGGTTTGATCATGACCATCGTTCCTCATTTCTCCCAAGCCATGGGGCCATGACTACATGTCTAGCTATGTTTGCTTCCTATATTCCTTCTTAGCCACTTTAGATGCCTATCTTGACTCATGAGGTTTTCTTTGAAGGAAATATGGGGAATATTATGCAAACCATGCCCATCAACATCTTTGTTAAACTAGGGATTGTTGAAAATATTCACATTGGAGTTACTTGTTCTCCAGAGGAGATCCAGCTTTACACCGACCTTTTCTGTGAGTTCCATGACGTGTTCGCATGGTCATATGAAGAAATGCCTGGTATTGATCCAAGTATTGTGGTACATGAGATACCTACGTACCCTGGTGCAAAGCCAGTTTGACAACATTTATGCCCCGTGCACTCGAGAAAACCGTGGCCATCAAAGGAGAAGTTGAGAAAATTCTCAAGGTAGGGTTTATTTATCCTATCCCATTGACAGAATGGGTATCTAACATTGTCCCTGTGACCAAAAAGTAGGGCACTATTAAGGTTTGTGTTGATTATCATGACATCAATCGCGCATGTTCGAAAGATAACTATCCTACTCCCTTTATTGACCAGCTTATCGACGATTGTGCTAGGAGTGAGATATTCTCTTTTATGGATGGATTTTCTAGTTACAACCAGATCAATATTTCGCCTGTCGATCAAAACAAAAGTGCCTTCATCTGCTCGTTGGGTACTTTTGCTTACAAAAAGCTCCCTTTCGACTTGAAAAATGTCGGTGCCACTCTCTAGCGAGAAATGTCCTATGCTTTTCATGACATCCGTCACAATGTTTAGCCATATCTGGATGGTCTTCTGGCTCATTCAGCTAAATGCTTTGATCATCCGAACCACCTCCGCAAAATTTTTATTCGCTGTAGACATTACCGTATTCGTCCCAATCCGCATAAGTGTGTCCTCTATGTCAAATCCAGCAGACTCCTTGCGTTTGTCATTTCTAAAGAGGGCATTCGTCTTGATCCCGTCAAGGTCGAAGCTATACTAAATCTCCTGCCTCCTGCTTCTTTGAATCAGTTGTAGAGTTTGCAGGGAAAAGCCAATTTCCTATGTCGTTTTATCCCTAACTACGCCAAGATTGCTAAAGGTTACACGCGTCTCCTTAAGCATGAAACTCCCTTTATTTGGGATGACATCGCCCAAAGGTCATTCAAGCAACTCAAGACACTTCTTGTTTCTACTCCTTTGTTGCGTCCACCCAACTATCATCGTGACTATTTGCTTTATCTAGCTACCGCTAATAGTACTATTGGTATGGTTTTGGTTCAAGACGACGACGATGGTTTTGAGCACGTTATCTATTATCTTAGCCGCAACCTTCTCGACACTGAAACTCGTTATGCTTATGTCAAGAAGCTTTCCTTGGCAGCTGTCCAAGTTGTGCAACACTTTCCTCATTATATTTTGTTGTGTACGACAACTGTGATTTTAGATTGCAACCCAATGACATACATTTTGTCACGTCAATTGCTGGGGGGAAAGTACTTGAAATGGATTGTTATCCTTCAAGAGTTCGATTTGGAGTTTACTACTACCAAGTCTAAAAAGTCACTGGTCTTTGTTGAGTTGATTTGCTTGTTACCATCTGCTTCCGCTCCGTCTCGGATAAAGGACCATCCGTCTCGGATAAAGGACCCTCAATCTGCACCTTATATTGGTTTCGCTGATGGTGCCTGTCGCAGTACCCGGAATCTTTCCTCCGCGGCATGGGTTATCTACGATCCTCACAGTGAGTTAGTGGATCTTCAAGGTGTTTGTCTAGGGTGTACCACAAACAATGTCGCTGAATATAGTGTCATCATCGAATTACTAGCTGAGGCTGTTTTCCTCAATATTCACGCATTGATTGTGAATCTAGACTCCCAGCTTGTTGTTCTTCAACTTAATGGGCGTTATTCCGTCAGAAATCCTCAAATTTTAAGGTTGTATTTACGTGTTCGCTTACTGGAAAGGAATTTTGATTATATCACATATCGACACATTCCTGGAAGAGTAAATACATTAACTAATGCATTGGCAAACCATGTATTAGATAGACATTTGTGCAATTTATAAAAATCATAAGCAAGCATTCAGACACAATAAGTAGATACAGTAAAACATAGATAGGTATATATCATGTGTTGCGCACTGTGGCGCCCAAATATATATATATATATATATATATATATATATATATATATATATATATATATATATATATGTCCAAAAAATATATGTGTGTTTAGTTACATCGCGAGACACATGTCTCTCAAAATCTACGGAAAAAGAAACCTAGAAGTCTACTATGCATTATGCTCTCTGTAGCAGACTACTGCCCGGACCACGCATCTAAGCAGCCGGTGCATCCTGTTCGACACCCCCGTGGTATGTCGCTGGTACTACCTGGGAATCTCCTCGAATCCTGCATAGTCTAGGATTCCCTCAGTTAAGCCCTCTAGGTTACGGGCTATCTCGTCCTCAGCCTCTCCACCCGGAGGCGGTAAGTCAATCTCCCTGTCAACCCTTCGGGCGATAGGAGATAGACCTACGGGTCTCTTAGGTCCAACATCTGCAAATATTGAACATAATAATTAGGACATATATATTTAAAACCCCAAAAATTACAAAATCTTTGTCGGTCAAATTGAGTATCTTACCTCTCTTGTCACACTATTCGCTAGGAGGAAGCAACATGTCCAGATCGCCCCTGAAATCCATCCCAGCATATGATGAATCCTCAACTATAACTTGTTGGCAGTTCATCCACTCAACAAATTCTAGACCACATGATACAGGCTGGCCACCACCACCTCGCGACATCACAAGAGCCCAACAAGTAATCTGTGTCTGTCGTGGTCTTGGCCATCCCACTGTTACGTCCTGTCTCTGGAGGATTGGTACTCATTCCAGCATGAGTGGTACTAAGATTGAATCGTAGCCGAACTGTTTCATCTCACCCCGATGGCACTTGGTCAGTTGTCTCTTCATATTGAGAGACACGGCCTCTGCCCAGTTAAACATAGTAGGATTCAAACAGTC
Organism: Pinus tabuliformis; assembly: GCA_031772625.1. Classification (NCBI taxonomy): domain Eukaryota; kingdom Viridiplantae; phylum Streptophyta; class Pinopsida; order Pinales; family Pinaceae; genus Pinus; species Pinus tabuliformis. The sequence goes on from CM062818.1 coordinate 490,097,021, forward strand.
TTGGGCTAACCATAATTGAGTCTTGGTCGCCTCATGCTGGGCTTGGGAGCTAGCTGCTCTAGTAATGTTGAACAACAATACTCGTAGTGACAAATCATTAACAGTGGCAATTTATAGCTTCCCACTTGTTGATGATTTCCGTGCTCCTAGGGGGCACACTCTTGCAATAAGTGTGTCCATAGAGTCTCCAGTAACCCGCATTCCCACCATGCGAGGCATCTCCCCTCTCCGTGACAACCCAGTCAAAAATTAGACATCCATGGCATCGAACTCAATTTCTTGCCCATGGATTATGAATTTTCCCCCAGTTAGATTCCATGTTCAGATCAAGTACTCTAAGAGATCCAGTTGTGCTCTCAGAAGTGGTGTCAGGAAGAATTTTAACAACCCACAGTTTCACAGGATGTTTAGACAATGAGGATTTTCCATTCCCATCACATCATCATTGTCATGAGTACGTTCTTGCCATGCGAAAGCCATTTATTTTCCCTGCACACACAAACATACCTTTGTCAAATGCCATCCATCCATTTTCATCCGTTGAAACTGTTTATAAATGAATTTTTTTTGGTTCCGGCGCTCGTAAAAACAGCTGTGACGAGCCAATTTTCACAGTGTAAAAATTTTCAGGTCATCGCAGGTGTACATCAATCTCTTGTGACGATCCCGTTTTTGCACAGTGTAAATTTCTCAGTCGTCGCAATTTCGAGAGGGAAACTTGCGATGACCGAGGCAGATTTTTAATACAAAAAATCGTTCTAAATCACGGTTCAAAACATGAAATTGAATCCTATTTTGGCATAAAAACATAGGCAAGGCTATGGCATTTACCTGGAAGTAGCATAACGAGCAATGGATCCCTGAGCCTCCTGGAATCGGTCGCCAAATTTCATAAGGTATGCAATGGTAGAAGTTTTTTTAACCATAGTAAAAACACAAGTAAATATATTTTTTTACCAAAGTGTTCCTTTTATAACCTTTTTTTCAAAACTTAGGGTTTTCATTAGGGTTTTGAATTAGGGTTTTGATCTATATTTGCATATTTTTGTGAGACAGATCTTATGCTTGAGTTTTCTTGTGCAGCGACAGGTGTTTCGAACACTAGCGATGATTGATCCATGAATTATATACTCAGTAAATACCGAAAAGTCCTTTCTGAGTCAACTTTAAGCTCTTTTCTGACTCTTGAAACGTGAAAAGATTGCTGAGCCCTTGTCATTTCGAGCTCGTTAATGGTTGTGAAACGTCATGTATCTAGTAAGTTTTTTACTTTTTTGAACTGGAGGCACTATTTACGAAAAGTACTCCTTGACTGAAATGGTCAAGCGGTTCTCTCAAGCATCATTTTCTACTTTTTGGGCTCAAGAGACACAAACTTACGAAAAGGGCCCATCTGGAGTTTTCTCTTCTATGTCTTTTTCAAACTCTCTAAATATGAAAAAGACTCCAAGTTTTACCTATGTCGGACTTGTTAAACCCTCACGACATTGGACTCATTGCGATGATGAGACCCGAGCTTCTCCTCCCTAGGGTTCGTTAAAATATAACTGGGTTGGATTTTTCCGAAGGACAAACTTATATTGCAAGCATATGCTATCCCCTTCAAGCTTGTGTTTCAAAAATAATTGGGGTACTCGCCAGCAATGGTGGGGGAAAAATTTGGAAATATTCTATTGACTACCTATGGCAGCTTGTCATTATTGAACATCGACACTTTGTTGCTTCTCGCCGGGTTTGGGATATCCTCACTTCGTCATTGGCCTTCCAGGGTTTGGGTTTTTCATTTTTCCTCATTCCATTTGATCCTTGATGTCTTCGCATGACCTTCAATCCCTTGGTATCAAAATGCTGCCGCATTCCGGAATCGTGTCACCGATACGTTCAAGAGCTTAATCCTTCTGCAGTGTGCACCCTTACATCCTCCTCTGATTCTCTGTTTCATCCATCTTCATCTTGAGCTTTTATCTCGCATCGTTGATGTGGGAAAGACTATGGCCCTCCTGCGATGGATCGCTTCCTGTCTACATCAACTCATTATCTAAGAAGTTGATCTAGAGACTCCTTTCGGGTACCTTGGAGCTTGCATGACTCAATGGCAAGTTCTTCGCATTTGATGATAGGTTTGCATCATTGGTCTTCAATCGGGTGATTCCAAAAGTGTTCAACTTTGGATTGTTCTTCACACTTTATGGATTGTACCAGCAGTACCTTGAGAATCATTGACATTACTGGTGGTTTCTCTCACGCTTGTTAACGGTTCACATCATTGGCCAGTAATCAAGTGATTTTCTAGTATGCTCGACTTCAACACATTTATTCACATATTATAAATTGTATGATGGACAGGTCGGGATTCAAGACCCTGGTCTCAGATTACACAAGTCCAAGCTGCGTGGATTATTTATACATGACTCTTTTGATCAAATGGCTGCGACCATACCTGAGTCTTTCTAGATGGCTATGACCTTACCTGTGTTTTCAGATGGTCTTTTCGACTGGATGGCTGCATCCATACCAAAGACCAGTTCTATTTGTCTTTGGATGGTTGCGCCCATACCTCGACTACATGTACCTCTTTCACTATTAGAGATATTAGTTGTACTTATGTTTGTAGGGTCTCTGTGATGGTGTTCCAGTTCAGTTATGGTTTCGTAAAGCATTTCACCCCTCCCACTCTCTCGGCCTTCATGCTTTAGGGGGAATCAGTTACACAGTATTTTGTCACCGACCCCGAATCCCTTAATCCTGGATAGAGTCGGTCCCTGAATGACATATGCTCTTTGCCATATACCAAAATATGTGTCCAAATCTTCCACATTACTCAAGAAGAATGCCTAAGCTCATTAATCCTGAAGTTGACCCCTTTTTACCCATGTTTCAAGATCATCACAAGTCATCAGTATCCTGCCTGCGATGATAGCCCAGAATGAACTAGCACCTTGCGATGTCATCTCTGAGTCTCAGTGTTTGACCTGCCATGACCCAGATATGGCGAATTAGTTCAAACAGAATACTTCTAGGTGGTTCTGGAGCTGGTTGTTGGGTCAAAGAAGTTCGCCTCTCCTCATTTGAGATGGTGGTTCGCCTTTTGAGTAACCTCCCATGAAGATAAGCTTCCTCTCCCCTCATTTATGGAGGCTTCTCCTCTTATAAAAGCATCCTCCATGACTATGATCAGCTAGATCTTAGTTAGCTAGTTCTTGGTTTGTTGGATTGATAGCTTACAATTTGGATTGTTGATAGCCTAGCAATAGCTTGTGAGGTATGAGAATAGCCTTCCATGTTGTGGATTGATAGTGTGAAATGGTTTTGTAAGAAGGAAGCCTTGTTGTGATTGCCTTAGTTTCATACTTTTGCTTTTGGGTGTGAGAGAGGGTCATTAGTCTTTCTAGGATACCTTTGAGAGTGAATTCTTATGGAGACATACTGATCGGACCCTTCAAGGAAGCTTTCAATGTCAAGGTGTGGTTGTAAGCTTTACTGTTGTTTACATTAATACAATGAATGGTTATTTCCTATATCATGTATGAAATGTATGTTGATAGCTTATGGTTCCTTGACTCTATAAGTAGATAGTTCCTTGTTGTGCTCTACTATGCGTTTTGTCGTTTTCATATGTTGTTTTAGGTGAATCATTCATTAAGGAGAAGAAAGTGATAACTGAAGTGACGTGACGAAGACTTCATCAAATACTGGTATAAGGTAGGCCTCTTTAACTATGACTATTTAAGGAATGAGCTATTGTCTTTGTCTTGCTATAACTAGACCCACTCTAGGGCTAGAGGTGTTGTCTTTGTCCGCAGAAGGAACTTACCTGCATCACAGTCCCCATCCCTAAAAAACAAAGAGATGTCAGGAGTTTCCTTGGATTAGCTAGGTATTATAGAAGGTTCATTAAATACTTTAGCAAATTTTCTTCACCCTTGTTTGGATTGTTGGCTAAATATTCAGATTTTTGTTGGAAAAACAACTGTCAAGAAGCTTTCGAAGTACTGGAAGAAAAGGTTATCATTTCACCAACAATTTGGGGTCCCAACTAGGAATTACCTTTCCATATACACACAGATGCCTCAGACAAAGCTGTAGGGGATGCCTTAGGAAAAGTCGAAGTCAAATTACCTTATGCTATCTATTTCACCAGTAAGAACCTTTTTAAAGTTGAGTTAAACTATAGAATCAGTGAAAATGAGCTCTTGGAAATGATACATTCTTTGAACAAGTTTAGGAATTATATCACTATTTATCCAACTTTTGTTTACACTGATCATGAAACCATTAAGTATTTAATGGATAAACCTGATCTCAATGCTAGGATAATTAGATGGTTGTTATTATTGCAACAATTTGATTTTACTATTATTGATGAACTAGGGAAAGAGAATGTGGTAGCAGATTTCTTGTCAAGACTAACCTTGCTTGTAGAAAAGGAAGAAATGGTGGATGATTAACTTCCAGATGAACATCTCTTTACCATCTCAGTGATTTCTCCTTGTTTTTCTGTTATAGCCAACTACTTGGTTACTCGGAGGTTCCCTTGTATTTCATCCTCCAAGGAGAAGAGAAAGATTGTCAAGAGAAGTGGCCCATTCACTTGGATTGGGGCAAATATTTTTAGATTGGCACCAGATCAGATCCTAAGGATATGTGTGAGGGAAGAGGATTTTTTTTACATCCTCTTAGCATGCCATCATGGACCCATTGGGGGCCACCTTGCTACTAAGAGGTTAGCCTTTAAAGTCCTACAATCAAGTTATTATTGGCCCACTTTACATTGAGATGCATGGAAGTACACCACCATGTGTGATCAGTTCCAAAGGATGGGTAAACCCACACCCAAGGATGAAATGCCCTTACACCCTCAAGTGACTCTAGAGCCATTTGAGTAGTGGGGCATGGATTTCATTGAACCTATTAATCCCCCATAAGGACAAAATAAATATATAAATGTCTTTCAGATTAATCACATCATCAGGATTTGGTCAACATTTCGAACCAACTAATATGTGTCGTCCTCGGGACAAGGCGAAAAAATCAATCAATCTTCAAGAATAAATAGCATGGATGCATCATTGCCTAGAGTTAGTCTTTGAAAACTAGCCATTAGGGATTAGTTAATAAGGTAAATAAAATATTCTAAAATTGGCAATTAGGAATTATTCATTAAAATATTATATATTTAGTTATCAAGTCGCTGTTAGGAATCATAATTAAATGTATTATTATTATTATTATTATTTTATAAATTAATTAACTGGGTTAAAAATTAGTTACAAAAAATTATTTATTTATAAAGAAGTTGTTAGGAGTTTATTTATTTTAATTATAGTAAATTAATTAATTCATAACATAGTAAGAATAATTCATAAATTAATTAAAATGATGCCCTAAGGGTTAAGAATTGGTTACAAAATATTATTTAATATAAAGAGGTTGTTAGGAGTTTATATATTTTAATTATATTAAATTAATTAATTATAAAATTGAAAAAATTAAATAATAATAAGGTTACGGGGTTAAGAATAGGTTCCAAAATATTATATATTTATAAAGTACAGGGTTAAGAGTTGGTTCAAAAAAATTAAATATTCATAAAGTAGTTAGGAGTTTTTTATTTATTTTTATTTATTTATTTTAATTATATTAAATTAATTAATTTATAAACCTGCAAAATATTATTTATTTTAATTATGTTAAACAAATTAAATCATAATATAGAAATTTTTTAAATAGTACTAAAGTTATAGGGGTCCGAAAATGGTGAAAAACATTAGGTAACTAATATTACAAATAAATAATATTTAGAAATAAGGTCTAAGAAATTAATATAATTACAAAATAAAAGGGGAAGAGACAGGGGGTGGAATCACGAAGAGAGGGTCAGAATCCATCTCTTACTTAATTTCCAACCATCATCTCTATTAAGATTTCTAGCATGCCTCGCAATTTCAATAGCCTCTCTAAGCTTCCTATGGTGGAAGTGATCAACCCCCGTATTGCCTCTGGAGTCCTCAATATGGACATGGTGTTTGGATTTATCCGCATGTTCAGCTAGAGATGATGAATGAGAATGATTGTGCCTAATGTATGCTAGATGTTGATGGATCCTATGGTTAATGGACCGACCCGTTTCTCCAATATAGGAAATACAACATGGACAAGGAACTAGGTAAACACCTTTCATGTCCTTAGGATTGACATGGTCTTTAATAGATCCAAGAGAATTTCTAAGGGTACTAAGAGGTTTGAATGAAGAGAAGATGTTATTATTTCTAAGGATATGGGAAATCCTATCCATTGTCCCTTGGATAAATGGGAGATGAACTTTGGAGATAGGATCAACACGAGTAGTTTTAACTCTTAAACCTTTACGACTCTTTGAAAGGCCTTGAGGCCTTGAGTTCTGCTATACCCATTATCCTTAAATCCAAAGAGTATGATATTTCTCCTCCTCTAGGTGGTTTTCATCAGAGATTCTCAAAGCACGGGTAGCAAGAGTGCTAAAAACACCAAATTTCTGAGCAGGAAAATGATGAGAACTAGCATGAAGATATTGTTCTATCTGAGTTTTTCTTGCGAAAAATGTTGTGAGAAATGGAACCATCATCCATTCTAGAGTGGAGAATTTCAAGCAAGGGAAGGCACCCATCCACCTCAACTTCCATTGTGAACTTGATGGAGTTTGATTGGGAATTAAGGTGGCTCAGAAACAGATCTAGCTTCTCACGTCCATTGGGCCATATCACGCAAGTGTCATCAACAAACCTCTTCCAATTTTTAGGGTGAAATTGAGCTGAGGCTAAGGCCTTGGTCTCAAAATCTTCCATAAATAAGTTAGCAACAATAGGGGAAAGAGGGGAACCCATCACAACACTGCAAGTTTTCTCATAGAACACACCTTGGAAGCTGAAGAAAGTTGAGGTGAGGCAGAGGCCAACAAATTTGGCAGTGTCTTGGTCAGTGATATGATTTATGACATCAATGGAATCTTGAATGGGGATTTTGGTATATAAGGAAACAACGTCAAAACTTACTAACATATCCCCAGGGTCCAACCTGATATCCTTCCATTCTTTAACAAAGGAATCCAAGTCCTTAACGTAGGAATCAATGTGACCCACAAGAGGTTTAAGCTTTAGAGCCAAGAATTTAGCAAGAAGATAAGTAGGCCCATCTATTATGTTAACAATGGGTCTCGAGGCAGCCACAAAATGATGAACCTTTGGAAGGCCATAAATTCTAGGGGTGAGGGTATTTCTCTTGATAAGATTTCTGGAAAGAGGATTAAGAGACATATTTGGTTTAATGGTGATTGTTACTTCCTTAGAGATAGACTTAATGGGATTCTTTTTAAGCTTGATGTAACTACCACTATTAGAAACATGGTCAACAATTTTGTTGACATATTTAGACTTATCCAAAATGATGTTGACCCCACCTTTGTCAGCTTTAAGGATGATAATGTCAGGGCTATTCCTAAGGGTGTTAAGAGCAAGAAACACTACTCTGCTAAGGTTTATTTTGGGAGCCTTAGCCTTTCAAAGAATAATAGCACAATCTTGCCTAATAGCCTCCTTGACATTATCCAGAAGGTCCCTAATACTATACTTGATGTTACAAATAATGTCATCAATGGGAATCTTCTTAGGGGCAAGGGAAAATCTAATCCCTTTATTAAGGAGACTAAAAACAAAAGAATCAAATTTTTTATTAGAGAGGTTAATAACATTCTTAAAACTAAGAAGGGAATTATTATTATTATTGTTATTATTATTATTCATAATAATATCATCATCATCATCATCATCATCATTATTAGAAAAAATATTATTATTATTATTATTATGAATAATATTTATATCACTTTTATTCAAAACAAAAAAATTCAAGTTTGAAATGGGTTTGGACAAAAAATGTCAGGACGCTAAAGATTTAAAAGAAGAGGAGTGAGAGGTGGTAGGGAAGATCTGAATGAGGGAGTAGGGCTCATCAAAGGGGGAAGTCACTGAATTTCTTGCTCGCGGTGCTCTGTTTGCGGATGGGGTAGTTGTGCTTTCCTCTCAGCACTGCATTGTTTACCCTTCCACCGCTCATTGCTTCATGGTATCCTCTTCTACCTCTGCGCCTATTATATCCTCACTCATGTTCGACTCTTCATTCTTCTTACCCCCCTCGACTAGATTCCCTTCCCCTATCTCATCCCCCTCCGATGACCCCTTCTCCCTCATTCAGATCTTCCCTACCAACTTTCACTCCTCTTCTTTTAAATCTTTAGTGTCCTGACATTTTTTGTCCAAACCCATTTCAGACTTGATTTTTTTTTGTTTTGAATAAAAGTGATTTAAATAATATTCATAATATTAATAATACGATTAATAATAATAATAATAATAATAATAATAATAATAATAATAATAATTCCCTTATTAGTTTTAAGAATGTTATTAACCTTTCTAGTAAAAAATTTGATTCTTCTGTTTTTAGTCTCCTTAATAAAGGGCTTAATTTTTCCCTTGCCCCTAAGAAGATTCCCATCGATGACATTATTTGTAACATCGAGTATGGTATTAGGGACCTTCTAGATAATGTCAATGAGGCTATTAGTAAAGATTGTGCTATTGTTCTTAGGAAGGCTAAACCTCCCAAAAGAAACCTTAGGAGAGTAGAGTTTGTTGCCCTTAAAGCCCTTAGGGATAACCCTGACATTCTCATCCTTAAAGCTAACAAAGGTGGGGCCGTCATCATTTTGGATAAGTCTAACTATGTTAGCAAAATGATTGACCATCTTTCTAATAGTGGTAGTTACATCAAGCTTAAAAAGAATCCCATTAAGTCTGTGTCTAAGGAAGTAACAATCACCATTAAATCGAATATGTCTCTAAATCCTCTTTCCAAAAATCTTATCAAAAGCAATCCCCTCACCCCTAAAATTTATGGCCTTCCAAAGATTCATAAATCTGGGGACCGCTTGAGACCTATTGTTAACACAATAGGTGGGCCTACTTATCTTCTTGCTAAATTCTTGGCTCTAAAGCTTAAACCTCTTGTGGGTTGCACTGATTCCTATGTTAAGGACTCAGATTCCTTTGTTAAAGAATGGAAGGATATCAGGTTGGACCCTGGGGATTTGTTAGTAAGTTTTGACGTTGTTTCCTTATATACCAAAATCCCCATTCAAGAGGCAATTGATGTCATAAATCATATCACTGACCAGGACACTTCCAAATTAGTTGGCCTCTGTCTCACCTCGACTTTCTTCAGTTTCCAAGGTGAGTTCTATGAGAAAACTTGCATTGTTGCGATGGGTTCCCTTATTTCCCCTATTGTTTCTAATATATTTATGGAATATTTTGAGACCAAGGCCTTATCCTCAACTCAATTTCGCCCTAAAAAGTGGAAGAGATTTGTTGATGACACTTGCATCAAATAGCCCCATGGACGTGAGAAGTTGGATATGTTTTTGAGCCACCTTAATTTCCAACCAAACTCCATCAAGTTTATGATGGAATTTGAGGTGGATGCGTGCCTTCCCTTCCTTGACATTATCCTCTCTAGAATGAATGATGGTTCTGTTTCTAACCAAGTTTTTCGCAAAAAAACTCACACGAAACAATATCTTCATGCTAGTTCTAATCATTTTCCTGCTAAAAAATTTGGTTTTCTCAGTACTCTTGCTACCCGTGCTCTGAGAATCTCTGATGGAAACTGTTATCTCAAAATCAAGCCCTGGAAGGCTGCAACCCAGGAAGACTTCAAGTAACTATTTCAAACCAAACTTTTGACTAAGGCTTAGCCTCCTTAGTCTGAGAGGGCTCTCTCAAATGTTATTGATTTTGACTAATGATTAGATGGCTAACTCTTGTGAAATAACATGAACAAGTATGCTGGCTGGACAAACATTAAACTAATTCCCATTGGGCTTATGGAGTCAAACATACTACAGCAAACAATGATGATGCCTTACATAGAAATCAGGGCACTTAGCATTTGGATGTTCAGAAAATCACTTATATAAAACCACAGTTTACAAAGGCATACAGGAAGTCAGAGCATGATCAATGAATTCTGAGTGATTATGCATTTGTACAACTGTAAAAGAACACTAAAGAAAATATACCATCACACATTCTGAACAAGTAAATCCCTTATGAATCCTGAGAAGTAAAACAGTCCTTTATATTACTGAACTCTGCTTTTTACATAAGCCAAAACAGTGCTCTGTTTGTAAAATATCCAACCCTCATTACCTTCCTGTCTTAGCTATATATAGAATTCTTATTCTACCTAATTCGAGATTCCTCCTCCAACATGAGGGGAATTCGATAACTACTTTTGATGACACCTATCTTCTTTGCAACTAACTATTAAATACAATAAGTGCTAACTGGAGTTCTAAAGAGTTCTAATTTGACTATGACTCTAACTCTATCTTCCTCGTAGAATGATTCCTCCTTGTTCTTTGACACTTGGTCTTCTTTAGATTTGGCTGAGCTGGATGTTAAATACGCCATATTGACCTTGAACGCTGAATCCTTTACTGCCCCGCAGTATTAGGAGATGTCCCCTGCTTCTCGGCTTCTGTTTTCATTAATTTGCTCAAATATATAACAACATGTTTCTTAGTCTTTAATAATCCAAGGTATGGAACGCTGCAATGTTTCTGATGTGCTGTAGGCTGTATTGATGGACAGGTGTCTCTCTTTCAAAATTCCCGCTCATAATACCAAACTGCCTGTCCGCATTAAAATCATCATCTACAGTAGTTTCGTAGCACGCTACGAAACTGCTGTGTAATCACAAAACACAGCTTTAACATCAAAATCTTACTATCTTGAGCTTCTTTGATATTGGAATGTCCCTTTCAACCGTCTTGAAGCTATTCAAAATTGCTGTGTGATTTCCTTAAGGAAAGCTTTCCTACTGGCTTAGCTGCATCTGCAAATCTTCAATTTGTCTTTTCATATTTTGTGATTCAAACTCTAACACCTTTGAACATGATTTAACTGCTTTCTTGTAGTCTTTCAATTTAAGACAGCACGCTGCATGATTCAGGTTCTATTTTACTCAGGGCAATAAGCAGAATGTATATGGCCCTGCTTGAACTTTACTCTTGCCACACCAGCCAGTGAATACACATGCCCTGCCTCAGCAGCATCTTCAAACCAATTTTGCGCCTCCCTGTACTGTTGCCTTTCTAGCATCACACAACCCAGTTGATGCAATACAAGTGCTTTCTGCCTATGAGAAGTGGCACATTCTCTCAATCTTTCTAAAAACTGCACTGTGGTGTCTGACTTCATGTCATCCTCCATGGCTACTTGACTTAAAAATGAGTACAAAGCAAACGATGAATGCCCAATCATTGCCAGTCTTTTCCTGCCTTCCGGTTTACATAATAAGCTTGCAACCTGTGGATGGTGTAAAGACCTTAGAAGATCCCTGAGAAAAAACTGTAGGTAGGAAGCAACCAGCATTTCTGCATTCTCCTTGAGACCATACTCAATAAAAATCACTGCATCATTCACATTTAGAACCAGGGCTGCCAAATAGGTTTACTGTGTCCAGGCAAAGAACTATATTTTGCAGAATGTTAATTCCATGGCATTGATGTTATGAGTTGCAGAGATATTTGAATATAACATAAGCTCTTTGGGTATCTATAACCTGGCTGTAATAACTTCTGAGTTCATTGCGAGCTGCGGCAAGCTTTGTAATAAAATGTAACATGTACTTCTCCTTTAATTATACAAAAATATCAGAATGCCACGTCTTTGTGTGCTGTCGACCTTTGTCCATGTGTGAAGACAAAAACTCCTCCAAGCTGTCTGACATATTTTGGACTGTAGTAAATGTGTTCACTTTATGACAAAAGTTTAAAGTTGCATTCGAATACATGTTTCCTCCACCTGTATTAACTTTGCTGAAGATTGATAATTTTGAAGGATCCCTTGAAGATATTCCCTTTTCAACATTTCCACTTGAAGTTCAAAACTAGTGACTGAGATTGGATTATTTAGCTTCAGCTGCTACGAAACTGCTGTTCTGGCTGAAAAATATGTCTTGGGACAGAGCTCATAATTTCTCACAGAAAACGTATTTGGAAAAACTGAAGGAGGTTTTTGTGAACCAATCCGTGCTTAACAAAAACCTCTCTTGGTTTTTTGAAACACCTTCCCTACCGCCCAGAATCTATCTTTGAAAAGCAGGTGTAAAACAGGAAATGAAAAACTGCACCTACAGCAGTTTCGTAGCGCAACTTTGGTCATTAATTTCTCTCAGATCGTAATGGATTTGAGGAAACTGAAGGAGGTTTTTCTAGTTCAGTCTGTTAGGAATAAAAACCTCTTTCCATTTCCCAAAATAGGCTTTCAGTTGCTTTAGAGACCTCCTGGAAGTTGACTACCTTAAAACAGAGAAATATGCCTGTAAAAAACATCACCTACAGCAGTTTCGTAGCGCGCTACGAAACTGCTGTGTAATTTCAAAAACACAGCTTACATGCCAAATTCGACTGTCTTGAGCTTCTTTATCTTGAAATGTCCTTCTCATCTGCCTTGAAACTATGCAGAGGCACCATTTTTCAAGGGAAACTTCACAAAGGTAATTCATATCAAAATTTAGGAGATTACCTTACTTGCCTTGCTTGAGCCTTCAAAGAACTTTTAGGTATGCTGACCTTGATTTTGCCACGTGATTCTTATGCATGAAAGGAGCATGAGAATAACTAAGACCAAATATTTCTTACCTTACCCTTTTCCTTTGAAATTTGTTTAGTGATAACAGAAACCATGTAGAGCAGGAGAAATTTCATATTCTTGAATTTTTTAAGAATAATGGGTATAGCATAACTCAAGGCCTCAAGGCCTTTCAAAGAGCATGTAAAGGGTTAAGAGTTAAAATTGCTTATGTTGATCGTACCTCCAAGATTAATCTCCCATTTATTCAAGGGACCACGAACATGATTTCCCATATCCTTAGAAAGAATAATGTTTCCTCTTCATTCAAGCCTCTCAGTACCATTAGAAATTCTCTTGGATCTGTTAAAGACCCTGTCGACCCTAAGGACATGAAATGTGTTTACTTGGTTCCGTGTTCCTGTGGTATTCCCTATATTGGAGAAATAGGTCAGTCCATTAACCAAAGAATCCATGAGCATGCAACAGACATTAGGCACAATCGTTCTCGCTCATCATCTCTAGCTGAACATGCGGAGAAATCCAAACACCATGTATGTATTGAGGACTCCAGCATCATTGCGTGGGTTGATCATTTCCACTATAGGAAGCTTAGAGAGGCTATTTAAATTGAGAGGCACACTAGAAATCTTAATAGGGATGATGGTTCGAAATTGAGTAAGAGTTGGATTCTGGCCCTCTCTTCATGATTCCACCCCCTTTCTTTTCCCCCTTTTTTGTGTAATTATATTAATTTCTTAGAGTTTATTTCTAAATATTATTTATTTGTAATATTAGTTTTTACCATTTTCGGACCCTTATAACTTTAGTACTATTTAATTTTTTTTCTAGATTATGATTTAATTTGTTTAAGAAAATTAAAATAAATAATATTTTGTAACCAATTTTTAACCCTTAGGGAATCATTTTAATTAATTTACGATCTATTCTTACTATATTATGAATTAATTAATTTAATATAATTAAAATAAATAAACTCCTAACAACTAATTTTCAAATAAATAATATTTTGTAACCAATTCCTAACCCACATAGTATTATTTTAATTAATTTATTAAAAAATTAATATATATATATATATATATATATATATATCATTATGATTCCTAGTAGCTACTTTATAACTAAATATATAATATTTTAATAAATAATTCCTAACTGCCAATTTTAGAATATTTTATTTACCTTATTAACTAATCACTAACAACTAGTTTTCAATGACTAACTCTAGGCAATGATGCATCCATGCTATTTATTCTTGAAGATTTATTGATTTTTTCACCTTGTCCTCAGGATGAACCACATTAGTTGGTTCGAAACGTTTCCAAATCCTAATGGTGTGATTAATCCAAAAGACATTTATTTACAATATGGATCACAAAAGTCTTAGATCTAACACAAAAGAAATATATCATTATGTGCACTTATTACTTGACTAAATGGGCTGAAACAAAGGAAGTGAAGGCAACAACTGGGCGAAAGGTGGTTGAATTGATGAGGGAGAACATCTTATACAAGTTTGGTTTTCCAAGGGAGTTAGTCACTAATCAAGGAACATAATTTACATCAAATTTGATTGAAGATCACATGAAGCAGGACCACATCAAGCACAAGAAATCCACTATGTATCACCCTCAAGAGAATGGGAAGGTGAAGGTCACAAACAAAGCATTGGAGAACATTGTAACCAAGGTTGTTAGCAGCAACATAAAATATTGAGCAGAAATACTTGTGGAAGCCACTTGGGCCTACAAGATCACTTGGAAGACCACCACTTAATTCACTCCATTTGAACTAGTCTATGGGAAGAAATCCCTGTTGTCTATTGAATTTGAATATAACACCTTAAGGATGGAAGCTCCATTAGACTTGTACCTTACTATAGCACAACATGAGAGGCTGCTCCAACTCAATGGTCTAGATGAATTTAGGTTGCAAGCTCTCTTGCACACTGAGGTAATCCTGCTACAAAGGAAGATTTGGCATGAAAAACACATCAAAGAGAAGACTTTTCAAGAAAGAGATTGGGCCCTGCTGTATGAATCCATATTCACAGATTTCAAGGCAAAGTTAATGACAAGATGACTGGGTCCCTATCTAGTAGAGAAATGTCATGAGAATGGGTTTGTCCATATCAAAACAATTGATGAGGAAAGGATTCCCTTACTTGTCAATGGTTATAGGTTGAAGTTGTATAAAAGATCTTTTCCCAAGGAAGAATTTTTTAGTTCAATCAACAAATAATTGAATGTGATTGTGAGGCTCACAGTCCTCAATCCACACAACTTCTAAAAAAAACAAAAAAAAGAGAAAAATAAATAAAGGGTCTAGGTGAAAACCTCCATGAGGCATCTAAGGCCAACTCTAGGGTTTAAAAATTCTCTGAGGTAGCCTAAGATCATAAAAATAAAAATAAATAAATAAAGAAAAAGATGATAAGATCCCTAGGTGAAAACCTCCTCTAAGGAACCTAGGGCAGACATGTATGTTGAAAAACTCCACAGAGGTATCCTACAAGTCTCAACAAAAGAAAAAAACACAAAAAAAAGAAGAGACACAAGGTAGGAGTTCTTACACCAATTTTGCTAACATCTCTCTTTTGCAAGACTTCAGACACTCAACAGAACCATGGCTACAAAACAGATTCTACATATTTGTTCCTCAATTTTTCTAGCCATCCATTGCATTGTCACCCTATTCAATCATCTCCTTACCTCTCTCCATCATATAGCCATCAATAGAATCATGTTTTTCCTCCTTTTTGAAGTGCTATAGGACTACCTGAAATGCTACAGGAACAGCCTGAAAGGCTATGGGAGGAGCGTGAAATGCTACAAGAGGCATATTTGATTAGAGGAAGGGGCTAAAAAGTCATGTATTCTCTAAGAAATGTTGAGATACGTCCACCCATATCACCTTCATCACTCATTCACTTCACCTAGCCAAGAGTCATCTTCAAATTCCACTCTTCCCTACATGAAAAAAAACTACAAAAGTCTCTGTCATCAACTTTTCCACCACCTACACCACCTCTTGATGATTTTAACCCTATCCTTATACCTCCTATGAATTTCCATAAATATCACATGCAATAATGAGGTCTCTAAGGCGATTTAAGTGATTCCTAGAGGACGAGGATTCTTCCTATAGTAGTTTGTTGAACTCAACATCAATTTATTTCCACCCACAAAGTAGAATATCCATCCACCTTAAGCATCATGAAGCCATTTCTAAAGTTGATTTTTAGGTCCCTATACTACTAGTGTAGCCCGTTATTATTAGTGCAACCCCCTTATTGTATTTTTGTTGCCTTGTAGTCCCCATATTGTTATTATTGTGCCCCATAGAATCCCACTATTGTTATTGTTTTTCCCTTACATTATTATTGTTATGTCGGCTCTGATTATATTGTGACCCCTTAGACTCCTATATATAGAAAGGAGGTCTTTTCATTTGTATCATACAAGAATTTTTCATTTATGTAATGTAGAGGATGTTTCCCCTTCAAAGAGGCATATTTTGAAGTTGTTAATCTATCTCTTCTTCTATCGTGTAAGCTGATTGCATAACATTTTGCATCAGAGCTTTGGATTCTAGGGTTTCGCTGCTTCAAATAGGTCATTGTGGAATTTTCGCTATAAATTTTTTTATAAGACGTTTCAGAAGCTGAAATTAAAATACATTTGAGTTGAAATATTGATGAACCTTGTGTCCGAATTTCAAATCTTTTCGCGCTATATTTTTGGAGATTTGAACTGAGGAAGTTAGGGTTTTGACAAGCTCCATAATTCCATCTCAAATAGATCATCATGTAATTGTCTCTATAACGTTTTTTATATGAAATGTCAGAAGCCGAAATTAAAACCCATTTGAAAAGAAATCATGATGCACCTTATGTATGAATTACAAATCTTTTTTGTTGTACATCAAAATGATCCTCATTCATATTGGCTTCCCACTTTCATTAATAAATTGGATTATGGCATGCATCACCTCGCCCACCTTCAGTATTTTGATCAATGGATCTACCTCCCACTTCTTTCACTCTGAGAGAGGACTCCGTCAGGGCTGCCCTCTCTCGCCACTGCTATTTCTCCTGGTTATTGAAGCACTTAGTAGGCTCCTGATTACTGCTAACAGGGAGGGTACTATTCGGGGCCTTAAAATATCAGACATCTGCTACCTTACTCATCTCCTCTTTGTGGATGATGTCCTGATATTATTGGATGGAAGCATACAGGACTCGACAGCTTTCTCACGCCTGCTCGACCTGTTCTCAAAAGCAACGGGTATGGAAGTAAACAGATCAAAATCCTCCATCACTATGGTTGACACCACTGTAAATGAATCTCATGCTGCTAGAACGGCTTTTCCATACATCCATCAGACTTTGGATAGAGCGCTCAAATACCTGGGATACTGGCTCAAACCGACAAGTCAGAAGATTGCTGATTGGGTATGGCTCGTGGCGAAGATAGAAAAAAGATTAACATGTTGGAGTCACAGATATCTCTCAAGGGCCGGGAGACTAATCCTGATCAAAGCTGTTCTGGAAGCAACCCCTGTATTCTGGATGGCTATGGCATGGATACCCCGAAACATATTGGCAAAACTGCAACAATTATGCAATCGATACCTATGGGCTGGGAATCAAGACAAACAAATCTTCGCATGGATCGGATGGAATAAGATAGCCCTGCCTAAGAAGTGGGGAGGTTGGGGACTGAAGGATCTCCCGATATTTGCAAAAGCTCTGGCCGGAAAAATGGGATGGGCTCTCTTGACTTCCCACAGCCTATGGACAAACATCACTTTTCATAAATATATCTGGCCACTTAGCATCATAGATTGGGCTAGATTGCCTTCCTAGAACAAAGCAGGTATATCATCGATTTGGAAAGCCCTTCTACACTCCTTACCTCTCATCAGGGATAACCTAATTTGGCGCATCAGAGACGGTAACAGTGCAAGAATTGGTCTGGATCCTTGGACCGGAAGTGGTGGCAGACATACACTCCCTCAAGAGCTAATTACATTCCTAGCAGCACAAAACATAAAGGTCATCTCGCAGATAGCAGACCCAGCTCAATCTGACATATTCCATCAAGCATGGAAATCGGCAAATCAATTAAATATCCCGAGAAGATGGCATAC
This sequence comes from Pinus tabuliformis, assembly GCA_031772625.1. Taxonomy (NCBI): domain Eukaryota; kingdom Viridiplantae; phylum Streptophyta; class Pinopsida; order Pinales; family Pinaceae; genus Pinus; species Pinus tabuliformis. Next base: position 490,114,867 of record CM062818.1, read on the forward strand.
CATATGGGATGAGTACAGAGATGCATTAACGGAAGCTCATATTCGCATCTCGGAGGGACCGGATGAACATGTCTGGCATCAAGCAGAGCACGGTGTATACACACCAAAGGAAGGCTATATATACCTCATAGAACATCGAAAGCCTGGAGAAATCATTAGTTGGTGGCAGAACATATGGAAATTCACCGCCTCCCCCCGATCGAAATTATTCAGTTGGTGCATTCTAAGGAGCAAAGTTCCCACAGGTGAACAGCTTGCGAAAAGAGCCATACACGGACCCACTTGGTGCGTGCTTTGCAAGGAAGCATCGGAATCGACAGAACATATATTCATGAGATGCCGAGCAGCAATAGACCTGTGGCGAAATCTCAGGGCACATATAAATTACACAGGAGAATGGGAGGGACAGGATATCACTAGTTCATGGAATGATTGGGAAAAGAAAAACAAAGGGACCAAAGTGATAAACCTCCCCATCATTATTAACTGGGCTATTTGGAAATCAAGAAACCGAGCCATTTTTGATGAAAAGCCCATCCACTGGCCCTTACTCGAAGCTAGCATTGTTGCTGCCCTGAAGGAGCTACCCGATCCTACCCCTCCGCCTTCGCGACATCCTGTTCCGCCTCCACCCATCGACCCAAGCATGCCTTGGGCATTTTTTGACGGTGCTGGAAACCAACAAAGCTGCGGAGGAGGTTTCATACTCCATGTAACAGGAAACCATCATTACTACATCAAGGCTGGCCTGGGAGTCGGAACAAACAAGTTTGCTGAACTGATTACACTTCGACACCTTCTACACTTTGCATTAAGACACCACTGCATTAACATCAATATTTATGGAGATTCTCAGATCATTGTTAATTGGATTAATGGCACAGCTATATGTCACATGCACTCTCTCAGCACTATTCTACAAGAAGCACTCGATCTCAAAGCAGCTTTTAACCATATTTCTATCTCTCATATATACAGGGAACACAATAAGGGTGCCGACAAACTTTCCAAGGAGGCAGCGCTGATGGACAGAGGACTATGGGAGATTACAGAGATTATTGATCAACAGGAGCAAAAATTCTATCATCGGCCATATATAGATCCAGGATACCCAACCATGGACCCGCAAATAGCTCACTAAATATATTTATGTTTTGACAGCTCTTTACAGACAATAATGTTATTTTGGTTTTTGTTAAGATGAACAGCATAATAGAATGAACTGATAGGCATGCCCTGCGTGGTATTGCACAGACAGATTTTGAAGAAAATCTGTTTATAACAGACATTTATGTAAAACTGCTTATTATTGAAATATATATTGATTTTTCCAGTGGAAAAAAAAGAATTACAAATCTTTTTTGACTATATTTTCAGAGACATGAGCTAAGTAAGTTAGGGTTTTTGTAGGATCCTGAATTCGATCTCAAACAGGTGACCTTGGGAAAATCATCCTAACTTTCTCTTTGAGCATCGGATTCAAATTTTGTAAAAAGTGACATAACGAGGATGGATTTTAATTTGATGGATATCATTTCCAGGGCAGAAGGTTGAAATAGTGACACATGGATCTTTGTACAAGTTTGCTCTACTGAACTAGTCTATAATTAGGTCATCGCGGGAGATTGGGCATAACTATTTATTGGAGAATCCAATCTCAATCATAATTGTAGGGTTGGAACGAGGAATTAGATTGATACTACAGGAAGAAATGGCAGATATTAGGGATCTGAAATTACAGAGATACACCAAATTCAATATTGAGATCTTAAAATTTAGAAAAAGAGATATGACGTTTGATGGCAAGGATCCGGTAACTTGGATACTATAGATGGAGCAATATTTTGATATACATGATGTGCAACTGTTACAAAAGGTATGTATTGCATATTTATATTTTGAAGTGAAAAAATTTGTATGGTAAACCACTCAATGTCACCTGGTCAATTTTCATGGAGGAAATGATAACACATTATGAGGATACAAAGATCAAAACCTTCTTTACCCAATTGATAAATCTCAAACAAAAGGGTTCAATAGTAGAGAACATTGATATTCCAGAGAAGTAGAGGATAAATGATATTCCAAAGAAGTAGAGGATTGATGTCTTCATAGGGACTTTAAAGGAAAACATTCAACATGAGGTTCATCTTTGGGAACCTTATTCATTGGAGAAGGCATTCAGGGTGGCAAGAAAAGTTGAAAGAAAAATTATGGCAACAAGGAAGTCTACCACTCATCACTATAAAGATGGAAGTGTTCCTGCTCTTAGTCTTCCACAACCTACAAGGTTGACACCACAAAAATTGGAAGAAAAAAGATCAAAAGGGATTTGTTACAGTTGTGATAGAAAATAAACCAAAGGTCATAAGTGTGCTGAGAAGAAATTATTTTACATAGATTATGAAGAGGAGGAAGAAAAGGATCAAGAAATGTCAAAAGAAGAGGATATACACCGGGAACAAACCCCATATAGAGAAGAAATGAATCCGACCATATCTTGTAGCGCATTGGAAGGAATTACCACTCCTCAAACTCTCAAGATAGATGTACAAACAAAGACAATGAACAAATGTTTGGAAGGATATCTTTGTTGCTTTGTATCTGATAAAAAAACACAATGGGTCAAGTGGTTACCTTTCGTTGAATGGTGGTATAATGCTTTAGCAAAAATGACCCCATTTATGGCACTTTATGGATATCATATACCATCCATCACATCATATTTAAGAAAAAATTCTAAGGTTCAAGCAATGGAAGATCACATCAAGCATCAACAATAAGTTCTCCAAATCTTAAACGATCACCTCACTTTGGCACAAAATCAAATGAAACAACAGGCAGGTCAACATCGTAGTGAAAGAAGTTTTGATGTAGGAAACTCGGTATTTTTGCAGCTACAACCAAGCAAGATATGAAGGATAATAAATTATCACCAAAGTACTATGGTCCTTACAAGGTGTTGCAAAATATTGGTACTATGGCATACAAATTGGAGCTTCCTGCATCTTCCCGAGTGCACGCAGTTTTCCATGTTTCATGCTTAAAGTAGGTTATAGGTGATAAGATCCCAATTCAAACAATTTTTCTAGAACTCGATGAGGAAGGAAAAATCACATTGGAACCTGAAGAAGTCATGGAAATAATAACCCGACAGCTAGAAAATCGATCAATTTCAGGGCATCTCATCAAGTGGAAGAACTTAATCGCTGAAGATTCCACATCGGAGGATGATAATTTTATATAGAAGCATCCATATCTACTCAAGCATTGAGGAAATTTTTTTTTGAAGGAGAGGGGCATGTTAGGTCGTTATACTACTAGTGTTGCCTATTATTATTATTAGTGCAACCCCCTTATTGTATTGTTGTTCCCATGTAGTCCGCATATTGTTATTATTGTGCCCCATAGAAGCCCACTATTTTTATTGTTGTGCACATACATTATTGTTGTTATGTCGGATTTGATTATATTGTGACCCCTTAGACTCCTATAATAGAAAGGAGGTCTTGTCATTTGTATCATCCAAGAATTTTTCATTTGTGTAATGTAAAGGAGGTTCCCCCTTGAAGAGGATTATTTTGAAGTCGTTGATCTATTTATTCTTCTATTGAGTTTCCATAAATACCACATGCAATAATGAGGTCTCGAAGAGGAATTACGTGACACCTAGAGGAAGAGGATTCCTCCTATAGAAGCCTATACAATTACAATAGAACTCAACTTCAATTTTTCCACCCACAAAGTAGAATATCCATCCACCTTAAGCATCATGAAGCCATTTATAAAGTTGATAAAGGACACATCCTCCTTATGAAGCAGTCCATCCACTCCACCAACAGTAGATGGGACACTGGGAAGAAACACACACAACAATTTTATTAGTGACATGATCTCAAAGCTAATAGTACCTATGCAGAAGCAAGAAAAGGAAACCAACACCTTCAAGATCATCGCCTTATGAGGTCTAGCTCTAGCATGCAAGCATATCCAACAAATAAACATCACAGGTAGGCTCAAGTATGACAACCCTCACCTCTTCCCTATGCATATAATGATAAAATGTGTAATTGTCGAGAAAGGAATTTTTTATGTGTTGGAGGTGGCCAGTAAACTTGGCCAACTTTGATTAGTAAACTAAAGTTCATTCAGTCACACATTCACGTGGAAAAGTCAAGTCAAGTGATGTGGTGACTACGGGGAGTGAGGTGTTGATCATGAGGAGCATGGTGATGATTACAAGGAGTGGGGACAATGGTGAAAAAATGGAATTTCGTGCAAGAGTTATGTCACCAAAGCGCTTTGAGCCTTTACAAAAAAAACATATATTAAGTACAAGTCTCAACTCCATTTGTACATGATGCTCGAAAGGATGCTATAGAAGACAATTGAAGGGAGAAAGAGAGCCAAAACTACCCAAAGTGATCCTCAAACCCTCATGCACATCGCATATTTATCTTTAAAGGAGTAAGTGGCTTTCTCCATCTCTTTTTTTCCACACCTCTGCATCACGAATCCTGCTTGAATTAAGTGTCCTATAGCAAACGATTGTGCAGTAGTCCCTTTGGAAATTGTTATATGTGAAGGAAATATAGGGTCAGAGGAAATTTTGTTTTGATAAAACATTATTAGCATCCTTCTCCCCATCTAATAAAAAGGAAAAGTTGAAACTGTCTCTAGAGCTGAGATTGATCTAAGCCGAAATTTGAAATACACGTAAGTAACCTTGAGAAGGAGTAGTAGGAGAAATGGGGGGAGGTTTTAGCATAAGAGAACCCATAGAAAAAAACAATTCATCAACATCCTCTTGTGGTAAATATTTTTCTAAGACATCAATGAATGGGCTTATTTGAATATTTGAAGGAGGATGATGATGATATAACTCGGGAATTTTCCATAGTACTAAATCCTCAGGGAGAATATAGTGCCACTACTATTGTTAGGGGACTTTCCATCTCCTTAAATGTTGAAATCATAAGCAGAGTGACTAACTTACCCTTAGGAATCTAATGGAGCAAGGAGGATAAGGAAGTGGGTGTTACAACCAAGAAAAACTTCTTCATTTAGAGAGAAAAGGCTATCAAAGAAAAAAATGGAGTGAGAAGAGAAAGCTTACCTTACCCCTAGGATGAAGTGGCCTATCATATCCTCAAATACATATCTTGTGAGGGGAGGTTGAGAATTGTTCTATGTCTATCATTTTCTTTTATTGTTCTCCATGAGATAACATTCAAAGAAGAATTACCTATTCCACAGAGACTCAGTGTTTCCCATTTCCTCCTATAATCTATCATTGAAATGAGCCAAAACGTGAGGGAAGGGAAGCACCAACATATTTCCCACCATGGCCTCACTAAGCCAATTTTTATGGATGATATCAGTCACTTAAGGAACCCTGTGCTATTGAATGATTTTGTAGACATGGATAGGGAAATTTTCATTTTAACCCAAGCCATCACACATGAAGAAACACTAGCCTCTAGCGTTGGAGGTAGGGAAGGAAAGAAGGAAGAAGAGGAGGAAACAAAAACATAAGATTAAGAAGCATAAACTGAGGAAGGATAAGGATAGAAACAAGGAACAAAGAAAGAGAACCTTGAGGGGGCATCCAAGCCTCAAGAGATAGGAAAACAAGGAAAACAAACAAGTATCTCTCCAAGGAACATTGAGCAATAAGTGGTTGCAATATTGGCCACATTGGACACACCTATCAAGCCTAAAAGAAGGTAGCCAAGGAAAGGTCCCATATACTTCAAAACAAGGAAGAGCACTAGGATAAGGCAAGGGAAGCCTCAACCTCCTTCAAAAATCCCTATCATTATTGATGAGTCAGCAAGCAAGAAGGAAGAAGTGGGACCTAGTGAGGGAAAAATTGAAGAAGTCACCTCTCTTAAGGCCAAAACCAAGCAACCTATGCTACCTATGGGAAAGCTGACCATTAGAGAAGTCACCTTTAAGAGGCTCAAGACCCAAGCCGTCCTCTTATAAGAAGAAAAAGAAGAGCTACAGGAGGAAACTGAGAAGTTATAGGAGAAATTTGCGCTGCTATAGGAGCAACAAGAGGTGCTACAAGAAGCGGAAACCACCCCAAAAGAAGATGAAAAAGGCCTCCAAGGGCTCCAAGAGCCTGATCCACAACCTGATTTGGAATCCTAATACAAATGTTTTGAGGGAGGTAGGATTATACCTGAGAAATTTTCCATCCCACTCTTCTTTTAGTTAGATAAGGAAAGAGGCAGAACACATAGATGGATGCAAATTAAAAAATCCAAAAGTGTAGAAGATGTGGGCCTCATGGAGGAGAAATTCAATGAGATGGGAAAAGAACTGAATGATCTGAAACTAAGGGAGTCAATCACGAGAGAGTAGATATAGGCATAAAACACAAGGCTAAGTGAGAATTTGCAAGAAAAAGAGGCACAACTTTCTACTATGGCAAGTCTATCTATGGAAGCCATCCAATGCAGGTGATCATCCAAATCCTATGCCATTTTCCTCAAGGAGTAGTGGTTGCAGTTCCAAATTAAGAAATTGGCACAATATGGCTCTATCCTCAATACTTTCTTCTTTGTAAAATTCAAGGAAATTCATTGCATTTTACAAAGAAGAAAGTATTGAGGATAGAGCGAAACTGGATGAGTTTTACATGCACAATTTGATCCTCACAAACATGAATTTCTGGGACCCCAACTCAAGATTTGGAGACATGAAATTGATGGCATTAGCCTCCTAGTTGACCCATGAGGAGAAAAGGGCTGATGAAGTGAAAAGGGTGATGACAAAAGAAGAAAAGGAACCCTTATATATTAGAGTAGAACTAGTGATCCTTAAGGTTGTCATCAACAACCACAATCTCATCTCCTTTGATCCTAAATTGACCCCTAGGTATATAGTAGGCCAAGAGAAATCCATCCTATATTTTGAGGACACTTTTAGGATGGTGGGAATAGGAATTTTGTAGGCTTGCCAAAGAAGATGGAAGGTCTTGCCTCATAGTGTACCAATAAGAGAATATCACTCCCTAGAAATACTAAGGAATGCCATGTAGAGAACCCTGCTATATAAAAGAATTATGAAAAGGTTGAAGATAAGATTGATAGGAATCAAACTCAGTCATCCCTTATTATTGGGCCTACCAGAAGGAAGAAACTAGGTAGAGGAATAAAAATAATGGACAAACATAGAGGCAAATACATGTTTCTATCCACAGGAGAGCACACCATTTGTGGTTCCTTGGGAATTCAGAGAGGCCACCAGGGCCATGAATGAGCTTCATCCCAGTGAATGAGTTGCTCAAAGGGTGAGAAACACCTTCAGTGTGGGGGTGATGATGGGTCCCATCAATATGTATATTTTGAAGTTCATTGTGTTATCCTCCATCCCTTAAAACTATCCTTTTCTCACATTACGTAACATTTTTAGCCATAATATGTTTAGTAGGAAGACTAAAGGGTGTTTGTCATATTGTATAGCATACTATGATCAATTTGGAGGAAAATAAGCATTTTTGAAGGCATTTACTATGTAGGGGTTTGATGGAGACAACGAAGAGAGAATATAGGGGGCTTGTCCACCTCATTAACTCTCTAACTCATCTTGAGATCATAAAATCCTCACTCATAGCTTGAATTCACTAGTAGCCGAGGGACTCCAAGTACATGTGAAGATCAAGGAGGACCAGATCCAAAAATATCGAGATCTTGGAGGGAATCACTCCTCTTTTCAAGGGAGCTGCCATCAACTACCTTTTTGTATAAATAAACCAGCCAAGAGGCTCATTAGGATTCAAATTTTTGTTGCAGCTAGGAGTAGCTACTATGAGCCTAGTGCTTGACATTGTCATTCTTATTTTTCATGATGTATGTGACTATCATTTTCTGTTAATGAGAAGTTTACTATTGGTCTGCATCTGAGTTAGTTTTGGAGGGCTGAAACCCTTGGGTTTGGGCCCAACCCATAGGATTTAGTCCCTCTCTTATATTTGTTTCTTTTTCTTGTTTGAAAGTATCACAATTCTTCCCTTGTTTCAGTAGATGTTATATCAGAAAAAACTTGTAATTACAAGCTTACCTATCACCTCTCTTATGGGAAGAGTGATTGGAAAGATCCACAATAACAACTCAAAAATATTTGATTATGATTTCTTGGAACGTGTTAGGTATTATTTTGAAATCTCTTTGCATGTTTAATCTCGACAACTTAAGGTTTGGTAGCATTAGTTTTGAAATTGGAGTTGTGTTGTGGGTTAGAGTAGACTTCAATAAAATTGAACTCGTATTTTCCATGATTCTTTAATTTGGTGCAATAATGATCATTTAAGGCATATACCTGGCTAGCTACGAGAACTGTGCTAGTTTGTAGGGGTAGTCACACCTTTCCACATCCACCTAGACCTTTCCATATTTGTCTTAGGCACCTCACCTTGATTCCAAACTTTGTCTCTGAATTCACTGTGTTAAGGTAGATGAAGGACACCGTGGGCATCAACTTTGCTGCAAGATATATCTCTGAGGGGTACTAGGCTTGGCTAAGGGGTTCCCACACCCTTCCGTCATTTTACCTTACCTTCATCCACATTCCTCTACCTTAAAGACATCATTTTTTTCCTCAAAAATCTCTAAGAACCTCCTCCTATAGAAAAATAGGGCCTCCTGTAGTAATAAAAGACCTCATGTAGCAATACAGTACCTCTTGTAGCACCTCCTGTAGCAGACCTATAGCACTTTTTTCTTCAACCAATTCTTCTCCATAATTTGACTCTGACATAGCCAACTTGAATAATGGCCCCCACACTAAGATTTGATGACTAGGGAAGGCTCTGGGATCACTCCAACCTCAACCTTTCATCACTGCAACCATCTGATAACAAAACAGAGTTAGAATTAGTATTTTTCTTCATAGGTATGTTAAAGGTTAAATTCCTCATTTTTAAGCAAGTGTGAGTCGATAAATGATGCATAAACGTAGGTTATTGATTTGAATTGAGTGTGAAAGTAAAGTAACATGGTTTACTTTTGCAAATAGATTAGCGAAATTTAATATATTTTAATTATTCTTAAGTCGTAAATACATGATCATTTCACCACTAATCTGGTACATATGTTTATGATCTCGATAATACTTTCCACTAAGGTATAAATGGATGGATGACATCTAAATATTCATTGAATAGATGTGGTGGTTAATTTCATTTAAACGTATAATGATCCCCAATCTACACGTTAACGACACCAAATTTGATTGCCCTTAATTATCCATGTTAATACGTAAAGTGCATGGATTAATGCTATAATTGTAGGCATTAACACTAATGTTACACTAGTACCATCTCTTTGACTATGGATGTGAGGTTCGTTTGGAATGATGAGGCATGATGGAAGACGATTTAGTTATATAATGTGGATGGAAAGTATGGATAAGACATTGACATCTAACCCCAACGAGAGTGACATTTTCTAATTTGAGTGAAATGACATGACGATGGATAATGTATATCAAGTGAAAAATAGGGAAGCAATTAACTACGTTGAATGATCTGATTGGTCACCTAGTCCCACCACAATTGTTGACATGGCATGGCATTATTTGATATCAGGCTGTAACATACACATTATTTAAACACGATACCATTCATCGGATGTAATGGATACAACTTCTATTAGATGGGAACTTCTACACATATTAACGATTGTATAACTATCCAACATAGTTTGAAGGTTCAAATTTGATGAATTTAATGGGTTGTTATTGCAAGAGAACAACCCCGCCATTTTGTATAGGATCAATCCATTTCCTAAGTTACATTTCATCTCTCTCCTTTACCTATCTTAAAAATTCTCTCTCTATTATTTTTTGTCACATGCATAAATCCATGGCCTTAATCCCTTTGAAATATTGAAAAATGGAATTGTCACCTAATAGTATTTCTCCCCTCCTTCATGACATAAATTACTCACCTTCCATTAGATGGAACATAAAAAATTAAAAATCATGTTAATAGCAACATCTCATGGAATGATGGAAAAGTTCCCAATAATTAACATATCTAATTCTCGTCTCCCGCCTTTTTCGCTTGTGTTAGGGATTCATGAAGTACATTGTATAACACTCTCACACTACGAAAGTGGTATCCCTATTACTTGTCGTAAGCTTTTTTTTGTCTCCTTTTTCTCATTAGACATGGTCTACTACTCTTATTCATAATACTCATGTTAATTAAAAGGTGCAAAATCCCAATTTTCAGTTCATTGACATATATATTTTCCCATTTTTCCATGAAAATCATATGAACTCAGTGAACCTCCCAAATCACGTATTAAAGTTAATAGAGATTTAATGTATATTAAAAAAGTAAATAAGGATTAATACCATGTATATCAAAATCTCACATGTCAATAAATATGTCTTTTCAACATTTATTAAACAAATAAACATGTAATCAGGACATTGTTGAAGTGTCTAATATTATTCACTTTAAATCATTATGTAACCCATGAATAAATTTTGAAATACATGGGAGAAAAAAATCAATAAGGTTTAGAGGGCTTCACAACCAGTAGATTAAGGACAAAACAGGGGCCCCACATTGGATTAATCACACCAACATACCGATAACTACCAAATGAAGCAGGGACTATGTTGTTATGCAAGGATCTCACTTATTCAACATGCAAACAACATTTTGTGGCATGCTTTATATAATAAATTATTAAAGGAATTTCATATTATAAACAAGAACACAATATCTTTAATGATGGTACTCTGACATTTATCCATAAGGTCCTTGTCTTAGTGTCCATTATGCCAATGGTCCACTAATTTCCTTCAAAGTTCAAATATTTCCTATGTATTTCGAGAGTCATTGAGATCATGGTGGAGGGCACATGTGCTATAATTGATTATAATAAACCTTGCTAAGAGTTTTTGGTCTAAAGGCCACATTTTAGCCAAAAATAAATGAATGGAAGTTATATCGAGCAACAATTATAAGTAGAAATTTCTTGTATATGGAAATTAGTGTAAGACCATAATGAGTACTAGCGACTACAATTATGAGAGCCAAACATTATGAGATAATTTTATAATTGAAAATTTGGTTTTTATAAGAAACAAATTTATAAGTATGATTGAAATTTTGATAGTAACATCCTATGGTAACTACATGTGTATGACACATGTTAGAAGAATGATATGTGTACTAAGGACAAATGATGACTATTGTAAGTTGGAAGAAATAGGGAGAATTTTATTATGATTAGGCTAGAACCCTTTCACATGCTTTGATCACCTTAAGCTATTGTTAAATTTGCAATTATATTGAGAAGGGGGGATAAATTGGTATAAGACAATTCTTATTTGAACATTCAAGAACCATAAAAAATAGTTTTATAAGAAATTCATGAAACATAAGATATATGTGGAAACCCTTTTAGGTGAAAAGCCACAAAACTTCTTTATATAATAGTTATTTTTCGGAACCAACCTAATATTACAAAAAATTGTAGGAACCAACCTACTATTATAAAAATTTGTAGGAACCAACCTATAGGAGACACCAATACCCTCAACTTGGCAAGTTTTTAAGAACCAGCCTACTATAGACACCAGTCCCCTCATCTTCAAGAATTGTAGACACCGACCTAATAAAGACTCCAATCCCCTCTACTGCAAGTGTTTTTAGATACCAACATTATGGAGACACCAATCCCCTCTACTACAAGTGTTTTTAGATACCAACATTATGGAGACACCAATCCACTCCTTTTTGTTTAGATAAATGACACCTCTAGATCATTATAAACTTATATTATACTCCTAATAAAGTTATGAGGATAGATCCTACACCTTCAAATATCAACGTAATCCTCTCAATCCACTTATGCTAACATCATATGTTCATATAGATTGTCATGCTTCTTTATCAGACCTATTAAAATTGGATGATACAATTTCCATAACTTAATTTCTAATCTACTATAACGAGTGACATTTGATCACAATTCCATAGTTGAATGGTGTTATTAGGTAAGAAACTCAAATTTGAGGTCCCCTAGTTCATTTTTATGTTATAATTATAATACTTATTTATATTAATTTATTATTATTATTTCTTAACAATTATTTTGATTATTTAAAAAAAAAATATAACAACTATTTTCTTTAGACTCTTTTCTCTTTATATACCCTCGCTTGATCAAATTTCATCCATCTTATCATCCTGATGATGAAACATATTAGTTGGTTTGAAAAAACACGTTGACAAATAATACTTTCATGTAATTGATCATGAACACTTTTTCCTAAGTAATTATACTCACAAAAGCCTACATTCAAAGAAAACATTTGCAAACCAACCTAATTTTAGTCCAAATGAAAGGAAATATTTCCATCAAATACTCAAAAAATTTTCAGCAATTGAAAACATTGTCCACTGTGATATCAGATATCAGAGGATTAACAAGTTATTTACTTCATATATCCCAGTATGGAAAAGCTCAATGTGATAGACAATGTTTGTTTGCAATGTCTTTATATGTTTTTCTCACTATGGGTGCTAGGGGTCATAAGATAAAACCCACTTGTTGGATGTTTATTATCCAATGTTGCATAGATACGTGGAATACTTTGACCAACATCCCCAACAGTATATGCCTCCCGCGCACTGTATATTTGAGGTCTACCACTCTGATTTTGCGGACAATATCTCTTTCTATGATCCTTGCCACAAATCCAACACTCTATAGGTTTCCAACCTATCTCCTTGTTCTGTTCTCCTGATCGGAATCCATGTACTCCATCCGATGCATTGAACTTCTTATGTGGTGCAATCTCCTTTTTTCCTGTATCCTGAGGCCTTTCTCACTTTTTGTCCCATTTTTCTTTGTTCTTTAAATTACCTCTCTAGTCTGGCTTAGTCTCAGTTTTGCACTTCGATTGTTCATAGTGATGCCTTAGCTTCTGAATGGCCTCATCCAATTATCTAGGCTCATCGAACTCAATCTTGTCTTTAAATGCAATTGGTAACCCACTAATGAACCTCTGAATCTTAGTGTTTTCCTCTGTGAGATAAGTCACATACCTCAACAAATCCAAGAATCTACTAGTGTACTCATCATCTGTCATTGAACCCATGTTTAGCTCATAAAATTCATTCGCCCTGTCATCAAAGTATCTCTCTGAAAAATAATTATTCTTGAATAGCAACTCAAAAACACTCCAAGTCAAATCGTCCTCATGAATACATATGATATTATTCACATCTTCACATCTTCCCACCAAATGTCTACTTTACCTTTGAGACTAAATGTAGCCGCTCTAGCTTTCATGTTCTCTGAATAGTCATGCAATTTGAAGAATTTCCTCATGCCAAATGTATTTCTTCATCTCTCTGTCAAATGTTGGTGGCTTTTCTTTATTAAACTCATTCAACAAATATCCCCTATCACTCCTCTTGTAAGGATGATAGTGATGATGATCATGAAGCCTATCTGAATCAAAACTAGAATGATACTTGTGTCTATCCCATCTCTTATCCAAGTTTCCAACAATCTTCCGTCTCTAATTGTGTGATCTCTATCTGACTTGTGGCCAACATGCGACCGACTACCATATTCCCCATTAATTCTATCCTCCTTCTCATACCTAATCTGACGTGGTCCCTGTCATTGCAAATATGAACAACTCTGAAGTATGACTGCATTTACCTTTGTGTGTTTCTCCCTTGCCTGCATGATTCTATCATTATCTTCCTTGCAACTCCTTATTTCTTCCTTTCAGCATCTGAGTGTAACTACCAAATTGGAAGAGTTCCCAACACCATACTACTCTTCAGGTTCATAGGGAGAGTCTTTATAGTCAACCATCTTGCTAGCCATTTTATTTTTCTTCCTGCAAGGCATATCATGCCAGCTAAATCAAATCACAATAAACCAACGTACCTTAGCATATCTTGGGGAGGATACCTTGTCTACAAGATCAACAAATCAACATGATACATGTATAACATAATCATGACAGTATATAGAAACTTAATACATAAGCATATGACCATGCAACCACCATTATAGCTAGGCTCCAGTCATCAATCCATGACCTTAAGAACAACACACACCACAACCTCATGCATGACATCAACCACTACATCATTGTACTCTTGACCACATGCAAACATGAACATGCATAAGCAATACGTAACCAACTACACATATGCATAAGCACATATGATCAAGCATGAGTGAATGATACATGAAATCAAACATGCAAGAATGATACATGCAACCAAGCGTACACGAATGTAACCAAACAGGCAAGAATGTAACAAAGAATACTACAATGATACATGTAAGTGACATAAATCGACATGTAACCTATCATACACTCACATCGATTCATTCCACAATAACAACCTCAAATTTCACATGATGAGATCACTACAACCATGAACAACATCATGCAAATGCAAGAAACACATGGAATGCAAGGGTGAGAGACACACATGCAACTGACATGCATGCTTGACCAATACATATCCCATCTAGTCCAAGGGGTGAACCATGTTCTGATACACCTCCCTCCCATATTTATCTAAGAAACTAGCCAACCGGGGTAAACATGCGACGCGAGGCCACTATGATATGATTCGACCTCCTAAGTCATGTTAAGGAAGTTGAATTGATGGAAACACACCATATAGAAATTCAACATCAGCTACAGGACCCTCAGAAACCAATCCAATAATTTAGGTAACTTTCTCTTGGGTCCCACTGAACTTTTGGACAAATTAAGCCTCAGTTTCTCTCATGCTATAGGCGTTGCAACATCCAGAAACCAAAAGTCACTCTCATAGGCTTGTCTGCCAGTGACAAGAGACTAAATTTGTAAGTGATATGCCAACGACCTTGGGATTTGAGGCACTTTTTAAGGCCCAAAGCTGAGATCACTATCCAGAATTGAACCATCTCTTAAGAAAAATAACATGGAAATTGCAGTATTAAAGAAAATACTTGTTTAAGATCTTGAGTGGACCCCTACTAGCCATGACATGCATTTCGTCAAACATATCAAGAATATGTAAGCTACAAGTGTAAATAACAGTTCTGAGCATAGGGGTCTCATACCTAGCTGAGAATTGCTAAGAACCATTGATGCCTCAATACAACAACTTCCATTCCATCCATTAGGTCATAGATACATTGATCATTCAATTACAAGTAAAAACATGATGAAATCCATAGATGGCTGTTGTCATAAAACACATACATAATCAACATAATAGAAACATAAATAATCAAGAAACACAACCATATAGACTACATATAATCCATCAAATTCCTCATAGAAATACAAGGAGAAATAGCCTTTCATTAAAGATGCAAAATCCAATCCCAGGATGGAACTTCAATGTTACACCTGACCATAGAATGGTTGATCCAAATCTCTCTTTAGCCATTCACCCCCATGCCATATTCCAATCAAGAATGTGTGATCTCATACAAAACATCAATAAAAAATTATTTAGGGATTCCAAAGGCCATATACCTCAACCCATCAAATAGTGATTCCACCACACGGTTAGACATCACAAAACCATCATCAGATTAGTCTCCCTCCAAGCCTTCCAGGGCTTCCAGAGCATTTGTTCCATCCAAGGCTTCTAGGACTAGTAACTGAACCCACAACTATCATCGAGCTTCCAGAGCATTTGTCCAACCAAGGCTTCCAGGACTAGTAACTCAACCCACCAAGAGCTTCCAGAGAATTTGTCCTTGGCAAGGCTTCAAGGACTACTAAATCAACCCAAGCTATTACAGGGCTTCCAAAGCATTTGTCCAACTCAGGCTTCCAGGAACTAATAACTCAACCCAAGCTAAGGAAACATGAGAACCAACCAAAAGAAAATAATGAAAGTGAACCCATAATCACCATGGCTATCTAGGAAATGGCAAGGCTATGCAATCCACTGTCAATCTAGGAAATCCTCCATGCCAATGACTGATCATGACTAAGAATCCACATGCATATGCCATGCATGCCAAAAATTTTGAATAAACCATACATGCAACTCGATACCTGCAAGCAAAAATGATGTATTTGCTGATCCTGATGCCCTCTTGCGCTTTCCTGCTCTTCCATTGCCTTCTTTCTCCAAGAATCCAAGTATGCCACACCCACCAAGAGTGCACCAAGAAAACTCTAAGTCTCCAAGAGTATGATAGAGAGAGAGAGAATAACGAGAGAGCTCCAAAACTGAACTGACCAGAGGTTACCAACCAATTCTTAGAATCCTTTTTATGAATGAGGCCTCTATTTTCTTCATTTTTCATTATTTTCCTTCAATTGCCTCCTCACATGCAACCTATGACCTTTCATCTCTCTTTTTTTCCTAATTTCCAATATTTACATAAATAAATGTTCCAAAATTCCATTTTTCCTTTCTAAAGCCTTTGCCATAAAAAATCACAAGTGATCCCCATCACTAGGATTTTGCCCAACATTCAACTTGGAATAAGTGTCCCATCAATTGTGGCTATTATTTTTCCTTTATTTACTTTTGTTACATGGAATATTCACCAGGGTTGTTATAGAAACCTCCCCCTTGGGGGAACACCATCCTTAGTGTTCAACAACACCTATAACCACAAAAATGTTTTAAGAAAAATATACTACCGATGGAGCTTGATGACTTAGATCGATGCAATATTTACAATTATCAACATGCTTAGAGGCAACCAACATGACAACATAACAACATAACATCATAATGACATGACACCCACACCGCTTATTGGAACTTTATAGCATAGCTCATGGAGGTATTTACATCCATATATATATATATATATATATCTATATATATATATATATATATATATATATATATATATATATATATATATGTATGTATATATGTATGTACATAAACCAACATCACCAAAACATATATAAAACCATATACCAAAATCACAGCAAAACACCAAGCCAAAACTGCTTTGCCCCAACCAGCAAAACAAGGAAGGATACATAGCCTACATATGATCTACCATCTTCCATGTAACTTAATTGGGCCTAAAGTGATTCCACCGCACCTTAACTTGCTAGATTGATTGGTTCCAGAGCATGAGCGCATTTTTTTGCAATATATACTGAGGCTCTGACTGGAATTCTCAATTTGGTTTCACCTGCAATACAAACCAGTCAATCACATGATAAACATATTTAACATACTTCTTAAGAAATGGCACATGGAAAACATCATGGACTTTCAATATCAAAGGTAGTGAAATTTGATAGGTTACAGGCCCAATCCTCTCAACGATACTGAAGGGTCCACAAAATCGTGGTGCCAGCTTGGCACATGATCCAATACACAAGGAGATCTTCTTTGGTTTGATGCACAAGTAAACCTATTCCCCAACCTGGAACTCCTTGAACCACCTGTTCCAATCTGCATAATTTTTCTACCTATCCTATGATTCCTTTAGATTTTTTTTTATAACCTACATTTCCTATTCCATGTCTGCCAACATATCTGGTTCAATCAATACCTTGTTAACCAGATCACTCCAACTAATGGGATTTTTACAACTCCATCCATATAATGGCTCAAAAGGACCCATTCTCAAATATTTGTGATACCCGTTGTTGTATGCGAACTCTAATGATGGAAGGTACTCTTCCCACTTTCATCGTTGATGCATCACATACATCCTGAAAATGTCCTCCAATATCTTGTTGACCCTCTCTGTCTGTCCATCTCTCTATAGATGATAAGCCCTACTGAAGGCCAACTGTGTGCCCAAACCTACAAATAACTCCATCCAAAACTTGGAAGTGAACTTTGCATCCCCGTTTGACACAATATTCTAAGGAACACCATGCAATTTTACCACATCTCAGATGAATACCTATGCTACATCGCTAGCTGAAAATGTAGACTTCACTGGAATGAAATGTGCAACCTTCGTCAACCTATCCACAATAACCATGACGAAATCATGCTATCTCACTATATTTGGCAAACTTGTAATGAAGTCCATGGAAATGAATTCCCATTTCCACTCGGGGATCACAATCGGCTATAGAAATCCACCTGGATGCTTACATTCTTCCTTGACACACTGACAATCAAAACTCCTAGCCATGAACTCTGCTACATCCCTCTTCAAATTCAGCCAATATTAAAATCTCTTCACTGTTGTTAGTGTCTTCTGATAACCTGGGTGACCTGAATAAGGTTTCGCATGAAAATCCCTCAAGATCATCTTCTTTAGCTCATTGTTGTCTGACACATATATCTTATCTCTCAATGTAACCAATCCATTTGCTATAAGGACATAATCTACATCCTGTGCACTCTACATCCTGTGCACTTGCACCTGTACCACTACCTATACATGTAACATTGCATGTACCTATACCATCACCTATACATGTACATGTACATGTACCATCACCTATACCTGTGCTTGTAACTGTACCACTAAATGTACTTGTACCAGTGATCTGTTGTAACCTGTGCACAATATCCATATATCCGACATCCTGCTGACTTGCCCGCAAGATCCTATCTTGTAGATTTGTCCCATAGGAGCTCATAGGTGCTAGGTGATTTACATGTATCTGTCTGCTAAGAGAATCTGCCACTCTGTTCACTTTACCATTGATATAATTGATCTCAAAATCAAAATCATTGATCGTAGCCAACCACCAAGCCTGCCTACCATTCAGATTCAGTTGGTCAAATAGATATTGCAAACCACTATGATCACTCATCAATGTGAACCTCCTTTCCAGAAGATAGTGTCTCCAGATCTTCAATGCATGTATAATCACTGAAAACTCAAGAACATGTGTGGTATAGTTTTGCTCGTGCTCATTCAGCTTCCACGACTCATAGCATACCACCTATCCATCATGCATAAGGAATCCACCAAGTCCTCTCTTGCAATCATCTGTGCATACTAAAAACTCTTTGTGTGGATCTACAATATTTAGCACTGGTGCATGTGTCAACACCTGCTTGAGCTTCTCAAAACTAGCCTCACACTCTTCTATCCATTTGAACTTCTTACCTTTCCTCTGCAATGATGTGATAGGATAAGAAATCTATGAGAAGTTCTTGTTGAACCTCTTGTAGCAGCTTGCCAAACCCATGAAGGATCTCACCTCATCCATATCCTTAGGAGCTACCCACTCCATTATGGCTCTTATATTTTCTGGATTTACTGCAATGCCTTCCTTGGAGACAACATGCCCCAAGTAGTGTACCTCAGTCTGAGAGAAATGACACTTGCTGAGCTTAGCATACAACTGATGCTCTCTCAACAACCTCAATGTTGCTGCTAAATGTTCGGCATGCTCTTCCGCATTTTTAGAATATACCAATATATCATCAATGAACATAATAACAAAATTATCCAAATATGGATGCAACAAACTATTCGTCAAGAACATAAATGTAGCTGGAGCATTAGTTAAGCCAAATGGAATAACAAAAAACTCATAATGCCCATACTTGGTCTTGAATGTGGTCTTGTAAATGTCCTCATCTTTGATGCATACCTGAAGATATCTGGATCTCAAGTCAATCTTAGAGAACATTGATTCTCCCCTCAACTGATCGAACAAGTCATCAATCCTCAACAACGAATACCTGTTCTTGATGGTTACTTTGGTCAACTTCCTGTAGTCAATGCATAATCTAAGAATACCATAGTTTTTCTTTACAATTGAATATCGGTGTGCCCTAAGGTGATACACTTGGCCTAATGTACCCCTTTTCCAACATTTCCTTCAACTACAACTTTAACTCAACAAACTCAGGTATGCTCATCCTGTAAGGTGATTTTGATGCTGGAGCTACCCATGGCACTAACTCAATAGAAAAGTATACCTCCTTTTGAGGTGGAAACAATGTGATGTCCTCAGGAAATACATTCTTGAACTGCTGTAAAACTAGGTACCTTCTAAACCCATCTACATCTTCAACTTCCGTACCCTTATCACTAGAAATGTGCATTGAAAATAGCTTACACCCTTTCCCGCAACTACACTTTTCTTGCATAGTTGTCACCATCCTAACTTATGTACCTTTATTCTTACACTATAAGGCTCTTGGTTCTCCATTGTCATTGACACACTCAAGGGATTTGTCATAACAATCTACCTTGGTTCTATGAAGATACAACCAATCCATGCCAACAACATATTATATGATCCCAGTGGTAATACATTCAAATGTGTTGCGGTAGGCATACCATTCAAATCAAATGCATAAGCTCTTACCTAATTATACCTCACTTCTTCGTACCTATAGCCAACTACAATAATAAATACTCTTCATGCAATTCCTTACTCAAACTAGACTTATCCACCAACTCAAGACTAACATAGCTATAATTAGATCTGGGGTCAATCAAAATAGAAATAACTTTATCACAAAGCTTATCATCCATCTCAATGATAGATGCCTGATGATCTGCTTGTTTGTTATCCAATGCTACATAGATATGTGGAATACTATGACCAACATACAAAATAGTATGTGCCTCCTGTGAACTATATATCTGAGGTCTACTAACCTGATTTTGCAGACAATCTCTCCTGCGATGATCCTTGCCGCAAATACAACACTCTATAGGCTTCTAGTGTGTTTCCTTGTTCTGTTCTTCTTATTGGAATCCCCATCCTCTATCCAATGAATTGAACTTCTTAGGTGGTGCAACGTTCTCCTTGTTACCTGTATCCTGAGGCCTTGCCTGGTTTCTATCCCATTTTCCTTTGTTCTTTTCATTACCTCTCTAGTCTGGCTTAGTCTCCGTTCTGCACTTCAATTTTTCATAGCAATGCATTAGCTTCTGAATGGCCTCCTCCAATGACCTAGTCTCATTGAACTCAATCCTGTCTTTAAATGCAACTAGTAACCCACTAATGAACATTTGAATCTTGGCCTTTTCCTTTGTGAGATAAGGCTCATACCTCAGTAACTCCAAGAATCTTCTAGTGTACTCATCATTTGTCATGGAACCTGTTATCAATCTAGGAAACTCTCCTAGGTTGCAGCTCGGAGATGCCTGGTAACATATAATCTTCAATATTGTTCTCAGAACTATTGGAATGGATGATGGTTTGGATCAAGCCAGATAACCATTTCAACTATGTTTTTACTCAAGACATGCATGAACACCCTCAGCTTACAAGGCTTTAGACCACTAATGCTCAATAGTTTGTAGATTCAATGAATGGATGGAGAATACTGACCATACTGGTAGATGCATATATATAAACACATATGAATGGCTAGCTACAGGCAGCAAATGAGAATACTGATTGTACTGGAAAATGCATATATAATAACACATATGAATGGCTAGCTACAGGCAGTAAAGAAGCATACAAATCTAATTTATCAACGCAGAGATAAGATGACAGTTATCTGGAACAAAAGAGAAATGGAAATTGAACATATAACAACAAAAGAAGCTTGTATTACTAATGAATGCAGATGAGAAGCTTGAGTAGCAAAGTCTCAATAGTCTCCAGAAGTTGAACCCTTATTACATTTTGCTTTGAGATATTTATAGCTCTTTATAATGATGCTGAGGCTTTTAAGGCTTGAGAGGTCTTAATCTATCCCTCTGTCTATTCAACTGATTGATTCCATCAATAGGCAGCATGGTTCGAAGGTTTCTTCTTCTGACAGAAGAATAACTGCATTCAGATATTTTGGGTAGCTTGCTGTGATGTTTGGGAGCTCTCTCGTGCCAGAGATGCCCCATAATGTTTGTTGGTGTGGCTGTTGCACTGTCTGTGTTGTTGATGCCCATGATGTCTCTGTTTCGGGTGAGCTGCGTGCTATAGCCTTTCTCTTTCCCTTTCCGACCCCTGTTTCCTGGCAATATGTTTCTCAGGCTCTGTTATATGGTGGAATGGGTCTTCGGGCCCTTATAATCCCTTTAAATGGCCCCTTTCTGTTAATACATGACTGTTTTCTGTTTTAAACAGAAAACGCAACAATACTGAGACATCCCGCCCCTCTGTGTCCTTTTCGGACTTCAAAAATCCTTAGATATGGCTTATTCTCCTCTTGGGTCCGCCCTTGCAGTGATAACACATCTCCACCATTGATCTGGGAGTCCTAGATCCAACAGTGATGATCCATTTCAGGCACCTCTTTTGTACTAGAGTTAACCGCCCGATGAGGGTGATTTTCTCTCTCCTCATCTTGGACACGTGGTAGCCGCTGTATGGCATCAGGTGGAACTCGGCCTAAACCACTTACCACCCATGGCCTGCCTGAAATCCTGCCTATTTTGTGATTTCTTTGTGTTTTTAAAAATGCGCCTAAAACATTGAAAATCATTAAAAAAGGACTTTGGCAGACTTGAAAAATTATGTATTTCACTTCCCAGAACCCATTGGGTCCAGGTTCCATCGCTATCGCACTGCCCCTGTTTCCCTTTGTATTTCGTTATATAACGAAATACACGGAAAATACATTAAAAACTGCTTGGGCGCGGACTTCAAAATTTATGAATTCCCAACTATAATGCTGTTGGGTCTAGCTCATCGGGTCGCCCATATGTATGTGCATAGGCCCTGCCTGTGGTATAGTGCCGATGCGATATCAGCGATGCAATAAATTGCAATCACACGTCACTCACTCCCCGGGTCTTTTATATAACATAACATATGCTCCCCGCCGATGCGACCTGTCGATCCGATCATCGACGATCGCTGATCGATGGTGTCATGCGCCCAACTTTAAACTGTCCCTTCTGCTCGATCGATTGCGATTAGCCGCTTAGATCTGGGCTGTTGATCGGCCAGATCTAACGACTGCTGTTCACTCCTCTGTTTAAGCCTGCGATTGTGGGTTTTTCATGGTTTTCAAGCATTTTTGCCTCCTGATAGTGTATTTTTTCCCTTCCAAGGGCTCTTGACATGCGATGGTTTTGACTTTGAATGATCCTTAAGAAGATTTTGAAGACTTTTGGGGCATAGTTGGATCCTTTGGCACGATTTTAAGCAAACTTTGGAGACTTTGGGAGTGTTTTGGGTCCATTTTTGGGCCAAACGCCTCCAAGGCTAACACTAGCTTCTTCTGGGGATGAAATCCTCCCTGTGAGGTTTCAAGAACTACAGAACAATGCCTTTATTGTAAAAGACAAGATCAAATCTTCTTCCTAGTGTTGCATTGGGCATGGAGTCTATTTAGCATGAAATAAAAACTTGAAAAAACATATTTACAATACCAAGGCTTGAAAGCCTTAACTGAAATAAAGTTTCAAAAACTACCCATTGATGGGCCATCAAAAACATATCCTCCTTCCTTTGATGCATCTCTTTTGAGAAAATAGTCACCAAACTGAAAATTGACCCTTTTTACCTTTCTATCAAAGGTTTCTTTCTCTCGGTCAATGTGCATATCAGAAAAATCATCAAAGACTTGCAAAAGCCTATTGATTTGATCATCTACTTCAGAAAATTTCCAGAATTTGACATTATCAAGAAGAGATGGTCTATATTTCACCTCATCCCTATATGCTTTCAGCCTTGGATGTTTTTCTTGGAAGGTTTTGTACACCTGCTGAATGATAAGGTCTGCTTCATACTTTGCTGTGTCATTTGTGATCTGAAAAGTTAATATAAAATATGAATCAATGCATTCTTGTTTGGGGGACACAAGGACTTTACCTGTTCCTGTAGCTTCCTTAGAGCAAGCCCCATCAAAGAACATGTCCCAAATCTGTGGGCCTTCTTCCTCTGTGATCTGGAAAACTAGTTTCTTAAGCTGAGTGGAGGCTTGGATGGCTTTAGGCTCAAGAGCCTCAAGGATAGATGTCTTGAAGGACTCATTCTCTATGGCTGGAGCTTTGAGGATGATAGGATCAACTGCTAGTTGCTTCTACTTATTAGCTTGCTGTTCTGCAGGGACAACAGCTTTATGAACAGGAGTTTCCTTGACATTATTCATCATTGACCTCAGATTATATTGGTGTTGATCTTCAGTTTGTAGAACAGCTTCACCATCCCATTCTTGGCTGATTTGGTCATTGAATAATGACTTCTCATAGGTAGCTTTGGTTAAAAAAGGGGCACTGCCTTTGTCTTCCATACAATGGATCTCATCCTCTTCTTCAAACTGCTCTTCTTCCATGACTACATTCTGAAAAGGGGTCTTCACCCTTTGGTCTTCATTGGCATCTTTGTTTCTTTGCAAGATCTACAACTGGTCATTTTCCCTTCTATATGGATTTGGATTTGGAGGAGTAAAGGTATTAGGAACCCTTCCTTTACTAGAATGTTGCTCAACCTTTAATTTGGAAACTTCAGAGGCTAATGACTCTATCATCTTGTAAATTTTATCAATCTTGGGATCTGAATATGATGAAGGCTCGCCCCTCTGTCTCCTTCTATCAGCATTACCTTTGAGCTTTTCTACAGCCATGAAGTTTGATTCCACTTCTAGGGCTGCATCTTGCATATCAGCCAAAGAAGCACATCGCCTCTCACTCAACAGTAAACATAAGTTAGAATAAAAGGCACTGGAATAGAAGAGTCTAGCGGAGGTAGTGGTGGGTTTCACTTCAGCTGGTATCTTGCTGTACATGTGGTTAAATCTCTTTATTAAAACCAGAAAGCAGCTCACCATTTTCCCTCTTTAAGTTCCCAAACTCAGTGTGGTAGTAGAGGAGATCCTTCTTATCCCCCCAATGCTTTAGAAATGCATCATCTAAAGCCTCAATATCTGCTATAGATCTTGGGGTCAGTTCCCTGAACCATTTTCTAGCCTCTCCATCTAGGCTTTGGACAAATACTCTCATCCAGACATCATCTTCACTAATGTCTAGGTTATCAACATAGCTATAGAATGACTCAAGATGTTCTTCAGCTGAAACACCTTCAGTTCCAGTGAACATAGGCATATACTTCTGATATTTTCCTGTAGGCATAGCATTCAAAGGAGTGGGCCGTATTAGAGGTCCATACCTAGCAGCTATGATTCTTTCCATTTTGGTAGGTGCCTGTGGACCTGTCATAGCTATGGTGGCTAAAAGAGTACTGGCAGTCTGAATGATAGAGGGCTGAGGAGTGATTGATAAGACTAAAGGAGTATGATGGATAGGAGGTGAGGTTTCCTTTGGGCTTAAAACAAAAGTAGAACCTAAAGAATAAGGAGCTTTATGAATCTCTAAGAGTTTTTCTTCACTGCTAGTATTAGATGCTATACTCTCAACATGTATTTGTTCTATTACAGGCCTTTCTTGAAGAGATATAGGAGATTGTTTAGGTTTACCTAAACTTGATGCTCCTTTCTGCAATACCTTTCTCTCTTTGATGATTTTTTCAGGGTCAGGTACTGGGTTAGCTTGTAGCTTCTGAGGATTTCTCCAAGTATGCCTCACAAACTGAGCTAGATCTATGAAGTGGAGTCGCCAAGAGGTTCGACTTCCAGTAGAGTCTCCAGATAGATGATTACAACAAGAAAAGTGCCCAGACTTTGTCTATGATCAAATATGGATCTATGTCGTTTCCCAGGGAAGCTAAGCTTTAGTTTCCTCTGCCCGACAACGACGCCAATTATGTTATCACTCTAGGAAACTCTCCTAGGTTGCAGCTCAGAGATTCTTGGTAACATATAATCTTCAATATTGTTCTCAGAACTATTGGAATGGATGATGGTTTGGATCAAGCCAGATAACCATTTCAACTATGTTTTTACTCAAGACATGCATGAACACCCTCAACTTACAAGGCTTTAGACCACTAATGCTCAATAGTTTGTAGATTCAATGAATGGATGGAGAATACTGACCATACCGGTAGATGCATATATATAAACACATATGAATGGCTAGCTACAGGCAGCAAATGAGAATACTGATTGTACTGGTAGATGCATATATAATAACACATATGAATGGCTAGCTACAGGCAGTAAAGAAGCTTGCAAATCTAATTTATCAATGCAGAGATAAGATGACAGTTATCTAGCATTAGATACAGAAGAAACATGAATAAACTATCCAAGTGCAAGCTTAGAACAGAAGAGAAATGGACATTGAACATATAACAACAAAAGAAGCTTGTATTACTAATGAATGCAGATGAGAAGCTTGAGTAGCAAAGTCTCAATAGTCTCCAGAAGTTGAACCCTTATTACATTTTGCTTTCAGATATTTATAGCTCTTTACAATGATGCTGAGCCTTTTGAGGCTTGAGAGGTCTTAATCTATCCCTTTGTCTCTTCAAATGGTTGATTCCCTCAATAGGCAGCATGGTTCAGAGGTTTCTTCTTCTGACAGAAGACTAATCACAATCAGATATTTTGGGTAGCTTTCTATGATGTCTAGGATCTTTCTCATGCTAGAGATGCCTCATAAAGTTTGTTGGTGTGGCTATTGCGTTGTCTGTGTTGTTGATGCCCATGATGTCTCTGTTTCGGGTGAGCTGCATGCTGTGGCCTTTCTCTTTCCCTTTTCGACCCCTGTTTCCTGGCAATATGTTTCCCAGGCTCTGTTATATGGTGGAATGGATCTTCGGGCCCTTATAATCCCTTTAAATGGCCCCTTTTTGTTAATACATGACTGTTTTCTGTTTTAAACAGAAAACACAACAATACTGAGACATCTTGCCCCTCTGTGTCCCTTTCGGACTTCAAAAATCCTTAGATATGGCTTATTCTCCTCTTGGGTCTGTCCTTGCAGTGATAACACATCTCCATCGTTGATCTGGGAGTCCTAGATCCAACAGTGGTGATCCATTTCGGGTGCCTCTTTTGTACTAGAGTTAACCGCCCAATGAGGATGGTTTTCTCTCTCCTCATCTTGGGCACATGGCAGGCGTTGTATGGAATCGGGCAGAACTCGGCCTAAACCACTTACCGCCCATGGCCCGCTCGAAATCCTTATTATTTCGCAATTTCTGTGTTTTTAAAAATGTGCCTAAAACATTGAAAATCATTAAAAAGCAACTTTGGCAGACTTGAAAAATTATTTATTTCACTTCTCAGAACCCATTGGGTCCTAGTTCCATCGCTATTGCACTGCCCTTGTTTCCTTTTGTATTTCGTTATATAATGAAATACACGGAAAATACATTAAAAACTACTTGGGCATGGACTTTAAAATTTATGAATTCCCAACTATAATGCCGTCGAGTCTAGCTCATCGGGTCGCCCACATGTATGTGCATAGGCCCCGCCTGTCGTATAGTGCCAATGCAATATTAGCGATGAGATAAATCGCAATCGCGTGTCGCTCACTCCTCGAATCTTTTATATAACATAGCATATGCTCCCCGCTGATGCGATCCACTGTTCCAATCATCGACGATCGCTGATCGACAGTGTCATGCACCCAACTTTAAACTGTCCCTTCTGCTTGGCCGATTACAATTAGCCGCTTATATCTGGGCCATTGATTGACCAGATCTAACAACTGCTATTCACTCCTCTATTTAAGCCCACAATTGTGGGTTTTTCATGGTTTTCAAGTGTTTTTGGCTCCCGATAGTGTACTTCTGCCCTTCCTAGGGCTCTTGGAATGTGATGGTTTTGACTTTGAATGATCCTTAAGAGGATTTTGAAGAATTCTGGGGCATACTTGGATCCTTTGGCATGATTTTAAGCAAACTTTGGAGACTTTGGGAGTGTTTTGGGTCCATTTTTGGGCCAAACGCCTCCAAGGCTAATAGAACCCACCTTTAGCTCATAAAATTCTTTTGCCCTTTCATCAGTTTATCTCTCTGAAAAATACTTCTTCTTGAAGAGCTGCTCAAACTCACTCCAAGTCAAATCCTCCTCATGAATACATTTGACATTCTTCACATCTTCCCACCAAATTTTTTCTTTACCTTTGAGACTGACTGTAGCTACTCTAGCTTTCATGTTCTCTTAATAGTCATGCAATCTGAATAATTTCGTCATGCCAAGCAATCATGCCTCTACATCCTACGGTTTCTTCATCTCTCCGCGAAATGTTGGTGGTTTTTCTTTCTTAAACTCATCCAAAAAATATGCCCTATCACTCCTCCTCTAAGGATGATAACGACGACGATCATGAAGCCTATCTGAATAAAAATTAGAATGATACATGCATCTATCCCCTCTCCTATCTAGAGTGTCCAATAATCTGACATCTCTAATTGTGTCATATCTATTTGACTTGTGACCACCATGCGACCGACTACCATATGCCCCATTAGTTCTTTCCTCTTTCTCATAGCTGATATGACATCATCCCTGTGGCATCAAATATGACAAACTTTGAAGTATCACAACATTTACCTTTGCTTGTTTCCCTTGTGCCTGCATTATTCTGTCATTATCTTCCTTACAACTCATTATTTCTTCCTTTAATATTCTCAGTGTAACTACCAAATCGAAAGTGTTCCCAACACCATACTGCTCTTTGGATTCATAGGGAGAGTATTTGCAGTCAACCATCTTTCTAGCAATTTGATATTTCTTCCTACAAGGTATCTCATGTTAGCTAAACCAAATCACATTGAACAAACGTACCTTATCATATCTCAGGGAGGATACCTAGTCTGCGAGATCAACAAATCAATGTGATACATGTATAACATAACCATGATAGTATATATAAAATTAATACATAAGCATATGACCATGCAATTGTCATTCTAGCTAGGGTCTTGTCATCAATGCATGACCTTAACAACAACACACACCATGACCTCATGCATGACAACAACCACTATATCATTATACTCTTGACCACATGCAAACATGAACATGCCACAAGCAATATGTAACCAACTATTCATATGCATAAGCATATATGATCAAGCATGAGTGAACGATACTTGAAATCAAGCCTGCAAGAATGATACATGCAACCAAGCATACAAAAATGTAACAAACATTCAAGAATTTAACCAAGCATACTACAACGATACATGTAAGTGACAATAAATTGACATTGAACCGGTCATATGCTCACAATGATGAATTCCACAATAACAACCTCAAATTTTACATGACGACATCACTACAACCATGAACAAAATCATGCAAATGCAACAAACACATGGAATGCAAGGGTGAGAGACACACATGAAACTGACATGCATGCATGACCAACACATAGCCCATCCAATTTGAGGGGTGAATCATGCTCTGATACCACTCTGTAACACCCCCCTCCCTCATCTACCATAGAAACCGGCCAGTCAGGTTAAACATGCAATGAGGGGCCACTATGATATGATTTGACCTCCTAAGTCACGTTAAGGAAGTGGAATTGGCGGAAACACACAATGCAAACATTCAACATCAGCTACAGGACCCTTAGGAACCAATCCAATACTTTAGACAACTTGCGATTGGGTCCCATTGAACTTTTGGATAACTTAAGCCTTAGTCACTCTCATGCTATATGCATGAAAATGTCCAAAAACCCAAAGTCACTCTCACAGGCTTGTCTCCTAGTGGATAGAGACTAAATTTGTCAGTGCTATGCCAAGGACCTCGAGATTTGAGCCACTTTTTTAGGCGTAGAGCCCAGGTCACTGCCCAGAATTGAACCATCTCTTCATAACAGTAAAATAACATGGAAATGGTAGTATTAAAACAAATACTTGTCTGAGACCTTGATTGTACCCCTACTAGCCATGAAAAGAATTTCGTCAAACATATCACGAATATGTAACCTACAAGTGTAAGTAATAGTTCCGAGCATAAGGCTCTCATAATTAGCTGAGAATCATTAATAAACATTGATGCCTCAATACATCAACTGTTATTCCATCCATTAGGTCATAGATACATTGATCATTCGATTAAAAGTAAAAACATGATGAAATCCATACATGGTTGTTGTCATAAAACACATTCATAACCATCATAATAGCAACATAAATAATCATGAAAATACAACCATATAGACCACATATAATCCATCAAAATGCTCATATAAACATAAGGAGAAATAAATTTTCATTAATGGTGCAAAATCTAAAACCAGGATGGGACTTCCATGTTCCAGCTGACCGTAGAATTGTTGAGCCAAATCTCTCTTCATCCATTCACCCTATTCCATATTCTAAGAATTAATGCGGGATCTCATAGAACACATCAATCAAAACTCATGTAGGGCTTCCATAGGCCATCCACATCAACCCATCAAACAATGATTCCACCTCACAATCGGACATCACAAGACCATGATCAGATTGGTCTCCATCCAAGCCTTCTAGGGCTTCCAGAGCATTTGTTGCAACCAAGGCTTCTAGGACTAGTAAATAAACCAATTTCTATCGCTGGGCTTCCAGAGCATTTGTCCAACCAAGGCTTCCAAGACTAGTAACTCAACCCACAAAAGGATTCCAGAGCGTTTGTCCAACCAAAGCTTTCAGGACTAGTAACTCAACCCAAGCTGTTCCAGGGCTTCCAAAGCATTTATCCAACTAGGGATTCTAGGAACTAATAAATAAACCCAAGCTAAGGAAACATGAGAACTAACAAAAAAAATAATTAAAGTAAACCCACAATCACCATGGCTATCGAGGAAATGGGAAGGCTAGGCAATCCAATGTCAATCCAGGCAATCCTCCATGTCAATGACAGGTCAT
This sequence comes from Pinus tabuliformis, assembly GCA_031772625.1. Lineage (NCBI taxonomy): Eukaryota > Viridiplantae > Streptophyta > Pinopsida > Pinales > Pinaceae > Pinus > Pinus tabuliformis. The sequence continues at coordinate 490,145,464 of CM062818.1, forward strand.
GACCTGCAAAACTAGTGAAGAAAACATACATGCAACTCGGTACCTACAAGAAAATATGATGTAGCTGCTGATCCTGATGCCCTCTTGCACTTTCCTACTCTTCCTTTGCCTTCTTTCCCTAAGAATCCAAGTATGCCACACCCACCAAGAGTTCTCCAAGAAATTTCAAAGTCTCCAAGAGTATGAGAGAGAGAGAGAATAATGAAAGAGCTCCAAAACTAAATTGACCAAAGGTTACCAGCTGATACTGAGAAGCCTTTTTATGAATGAGGCCTCTATTTTCTTCATTTTCCATTATTTTCCTTTCGTTTCCTCCTCACATGCAACATGTGACCTTTCACGCCCCATTTCTCCTAATTTCCAATATTTTCATAAATAAATGTGCCAAAAAAGCCATTTTTCCTTTCCAAAGCCTTAGCCATTGCCTTTGCCAATTTATTTAGACATAAAAAATCACCTATGATCCTCATCAATAGGATTTCTCTCAACATTCATCTTGGAATAAGTGTCCCATCAACCATGGTTATTATTTTGCCTTTCTTCACCTTTATTACATAGATTTTTCACCAGGGATGTTATAGAGACATATTTATCATTTTGCAGAATACTGATGTGTTGTTGTTGAGTTGTGTAGGTCTCCTTGGAGTCCAATTTGAAAATTAATGAAAGCGTGGCTCCGAGAATTTGACGAGGTGATGGCCTGCATTAAGTAGTGGTTGAACACAATAGGGGTGGTGGGTCCTTCTTAGGTCCCTACAATACTAGTGTATTCTCTCATTATTATTATGGTAGCCCCCTTATTGTTATTGTTGTGCCCCAGAGAAGCCCACTATTGTTATTATTGTGCCCTTACATTATTATTGTTATGTTGGCTCTGATTATATGGTGACCCCTTAGACTCCTATATATAGAAAGGAGGTTTTTTCATTTGAATCATTCAAGAATTGTTCATTTTTGTAATTTAAAGGAGGTTCCCCCCTTGAAGAGGCTAATTTCGAAGTCGTTGATCTATCTCTTGTTTTAGTTTATGAGCTAGTTGCATAACATTTGGTATCAAAGGTTTGGATTCTAAGGTTTCGCTGCTACAAACAAGCCATCGTGGAATTTTCGCTATAATGTTTTTTCTATGCATATTCAGAAGTGGAAATTAAAACATGATTGAGAAGAAATCCTCATGAACGTCGTGTCAGAATTGCACAACTTGTCTCGCTATATTTTATGAGTTATGAGCCGAGGAACTTAGGGTTTTTGTAGGCTCCAGAATTCCATCTCAAATAGGTGACCTTGGGAAAATCATCATAACGTTCACTCTCAGCATTGGATTCAAATTTTATAAAATTTTACAAAATGAGGACGAACTTTAGCTTGTTGGGTATTGTTTTCATGGCAGAAGGTCGAAATAGTGACATGTGGCACTTCATACAAGTTATCTCTACTGAACTAGACTATAACCAGGTCATTGTGGGAGGTTGGGCTTAACTATTTATTGGAGAATCCAATCTCGATCAGACATATGGTGTTAGAAAGAGGACTCATAGGGATACCACAGGACTAAATTTTAGACCTTGGAGATCCGAAATTACAAAGATACAATAGATTCAATATAGAGCTCCTACAAAGCAAAAAAAAGGTGTGTAGCCTTTTTATAAATTTGCATAAGTTTTGTTTGAAAAATTAGTTTGAAGTGATTCAAAGGGAATAGTGAAGCATAATTATCATTAATTGCTGCCCCAAAGAAAGAAAATGGAAACACCTATTAAGCAACCTGAAATCTCTACTATGACTCAAAATTATGAGACCAAGTGCAACAAGTTTCACTCTCACAAAAGGTAATAGAAGCTAAGATGGACAGTTTGAAGAATGGAATGGAAGCTAAGATGGATGGGTTAGAAGAAAAAATGAAAGGCAACATTGAAGATTTGAAGAAAGACATGGAAGGTTTGAAGGGAGGTTTGGAAAAGTTGTTACAATAAATGCTTCCTAATGGCAAAAAGATAGTAGAGGAAACTCATGATGAGAACAAAATAAATTTTAATTATGATTTCATACACTCTAACATTGGATGGAAGACCCACCATATTCCAAAGATCGATATGAGGAAGTTTGATGGCAAGGATCTCGTAACATGGATACTACAGATGGAGCAATATTTTGATCTCCATAATGTGCAAAACACACAAAAGGTACACATTGCAACTTTATATTTAGAACCCAATCAGTTTGTATGGTATCAATAGGTTTTCTCTCGTAAAAAAATTGTCACTTGGTAAATTTTTATAGAGGAAATGATAACACATTATGAGGATACAAAGAGAAACACCTTCTTTATCCAATTGATAAATCTCAAACAAAAGGTTTCAATAGTGGAGCACATTGAGGACTTACAAAAATTGAATATAAGGGTAAATGATATTCCAGAGGAGCATAGGATTGATGTCTTCATAGAAACTCTAAAGGATAACATCGAAAATGAGGTTCACCTTTGGGAATCTGATTCATTGGAGAAGGAAATAAGGTTGGAAGAAAAAATTGAATGAACAATTATGATAACAAGGAAGCCTACCACTCACAAATATAAAGATGGAAGCATGGTTGCTCCTAGCCTTCCAAAACCTACAAGGTTGACACCATAACAATGGGAAGAAAAAAGAGAAAAAGGTTTTTTTTTTTTTTTTCTATATAGTTGGGATAACAAATACACTAAAGGTTATGACTTTGCTGAGAAGAAATTATTTTACATCGATTGTGAAGAGGAGGAAGAAAAGGAACAAGAAACGTCAAAAGAAGAGGACATACACCAGGAACCAACCCCAGAGAAAGGAGAGATGAACTTGACCATATCTTGTAATGCATTGGTAGGAATTAGCACTCCTCAAAGTCTCAAGATAGAAGGAAATATCAAGAAGAAAAATTTAATAGTGTTTATTGATTCAGATAGTACTAATAATCTTATTCATTGTAAGATAGCCAAGGAATTAAATTGCTTCCTATATCCAGCACCAGAGTGTCAAGTGATGGTTGAAAATCGAGGAAACATAAATTTCTCTGGAAAGTGCCATAATATCAAGCTATCCATGGTAGAATATGTATTGAATAGTCCAATTCTTTCCATTCCAATGGGTGGTGCTGATGTTGTACTAGCAGTCCAATGGTTAGAATCTTTGGGTACAATAGCCTTTAATTTTCAAAAACTTTTTTTGATTTTTTTTGGGAAGGATAGGAAGCTGAATTAAGGGGTATTACAGGGAAACCAAGAAAGATAATCAACTCTAATAGCATAACAAACCTTCTAAAGAAAGAAAAATGGGGCATAATTGCACAATTATGTTCACTAGAGGTTCAAAAACCGTAATCATTTATTTCTCCAGACCTCCAAAAAGTCTTGGACAACCATTCCAAGGTATTTGAGACCCCCAAATGCCTCCCACCTATTCGTGATCATGATCATGCTATTCATTTAATTATGGGAAGTATTCCTTCAACCATTAGGCCTTACAGATATCCCTATTGCCAAAAGAGTGAAATTGAACATATGGTTGCAAAAATGTTAGAGGTTGGTATAATTCAACCTAGTCAAAGTTATTTCTCTGCTCCAGTAGTATTGGTTCACAAGAGGATGGATCATGGCACATGTGTCCAGATTATAGGGAGCTCAACAAGCTGACTATTAAAGATAAATTTCCCATTCCTTTCATTGATGAATTATTGGATGAATTACATGGAGAAATTTACCTCACCAAGTTGGATCTTCGTTCAGGATATCATCAAATACGAATGGAGACTGAAGACATTCTGAAAACAACATTTAGAACTCATGAGGGTCATTATGAATTTTTTGTCATGCCTTTTAGCCTTACCAATGCACCTTATATATTTCAAGGTTTGATGAATTCCATTTTCAAACCCTTCCTTAGAAAATTTGTGTTAGTATTTTTTGATGATATAATATTCTACAACAAGTCTTGGAAGGACCATGTTCAACATGTTGACAGGGTGCTCAAGCTATTGGAGGAGAAATAATTATATGCAAAAACCTCCAAATTTTTCTTTGGAGTACAAGAGGTGGAATATCTGGGTCATATTATATCTCATGAGGGTGTTAAGGTAGACCCTAACACAATTAAATATATTAAGGAATGGAAAATCCCCACATCCATAAAGAATCTATGAGGATTTCTTAGGTCGACAAGGTATTATCGCAATTTTGTTAATAATTATGGGAGAATAGAAACACATCTAAAAACTAAGGCCTTTGAGCATCTTAAAGAGGCAATGTGCCAAGAACCAATATTAGCTACGCCAAACTTCACAAAAATATTTATTGTGGAATGTGATGCCTTAGGAAATGGAATTGGTGCTATTTTAATGCAAGAAGGAAGACCCATTGCTTTTGAAAGTAATCCAACCAAGGGAAAGTACTTATACAAATCTATTTATGAGAAGGAAATGTTGGCAATACTACACACACTTAATCAGTGGCGACCTTACCTAATTAGAAGGAAATTTAAGGTAAAAAACCGAGCACGATAGTCTTAAATACATTTTAGAACAAATATTATCTTCAAAAGAGTAGCAAAAATGGGTCACAAAGATGTTGGGTTATAACTTTGAAATCATCTACAAAAAAGGGAAGCAAAATGTTGCTGCAGATGCACTCTCAAGAAAGGATGAGGATGTGGAAGCATTGCTTTGTGTCATTTCTATTATCCAACCTGATTGGATAACCAAAGCAAGGGATGAATGGAAGAATGATGAAGAAGTGTGGGCACTCATTTAAAAGTTGCAGCAAGATCCTAGTACATCTGATACATTTAGCTGGAATAATGATTCATTATGGTACAAAGATTACTTATACCTTTGTAAGAATTCCAAACTCAAAAAAAAAATTCTTCTGGAATTGCACACCTCTCCCTTAGGAGGGCACTAAGGATTTTTAAAAACTTACCACAAGGTTAAGAAGGATTTTTTTTGGGATGGCCTTAAATCTAATATTCAAAATTTTGTGGTGGAATGTTTGGTTTGCCAACAAAATAAAGTTAAGAAAATTAGACCCCAGGTTTGTTATAACCTTTATCCATTCCAAGTCAACGTTGCGAGGAGGTTTCAATGGATTTTATCATAGGTTTACCCAAGTTTGAAGGAAAGAGTGTCATCATGGTGGTAGTTGATAAAAATACCAAGTATGCACACTTTTGTGCATTATCTCATCCATTTAAAGCTAGTAAAGTTGCTACTACATTTATGGAAACAATTCAAAAGCTACATAGAAACCAAAATATTATTTTAAGTGACAGAGATCCTATTTTCACTAGAAATTTTTGGACGAAATTATTTTCTTGTCTGGGTACTCAATTAGCTCATAGCTCATCTTATCATCCTCAATCGGATAGTTAAACTAAGATATTGAAAAAATGTTTGGAAGGATATCTTCGTTGCTTTGTATTTGATAAATAGAGACAATGGGTTAAGTGGTTACCTCTGGTTGAATGGTGGTATAACACTTCCTTCCACACTATAGCAAAAATTGTAGGTTTTAACCCCATACAAAAATTACCTGCATACGAATTCTAAAAACAGAAAATAAACAGTGGAGAGAGCATAAAACATAAAATGATATGTACAGAGATTTCCCCTGGATCCCAAAATTGGGACTACCAGATTGACTTTTAATTATGTTTCTTTCAATGTTACAGTACATATATATACATGTCGAAGCATCCATAAACCCAAATCCATTAACCTTGGATTAGAACATAACTGTAGTTCCCTTGACTGGATCTACAAAATACCATGGACAAAAAGCCATCATGCCCAAACCATGTGCGAAATCCATGCACAAAGCCATAGGTAGGTCTGGCCACCTAATATATGGTCCAATTTTTTTTTCCCAGGGTGCTGCCCCAGACCCCGTGCAGGGGGGCTACCACCCCGATGCTTACCCCCTGATAGGGCGGGAAACCACCCCCCCTGATCTGCCCAGCGCAACGTACAGGGGGAATTTCCATCCTCGCTATGCATAGGGTAGTCATGGAAAGAATATAACACACACCCAACTTTCTCCCACTTGTTGTTTTCTTTCCATAGGGGGCCATAGGAGAGCATAGTCATTGATCCACCCCTGCAATGCCCATTGTTTCTCTACACCAAGAGAACTTCTCAGTGCTCATAAACTTTGTCAATGCATCTGAGTATTCTTCAAAGTGTCCACTTTTACCGGAAACACCTTTTTGTCCTCAATCATATCCCTCACAAAGTGATACTGAACATCAATGTGCTTTGTCTCTGAATGATAAGCAGGGTTATTTGCTAAGAAAAATTCACTTTGTCTATCATAGTTTATCCTTATAGATCGTTGTACTAATGCCATACTTGAACACAATCTCTGCAACCAAACTGCTTCCTTGCTTGCATGAGTGGATGCCATGTATTCTACCTCTGTAGTTGAAAGGGCCACTACAAATTGTCTCTTGCTCATCCAACTGACTGCACCTCCAAATAGGTTAAACACATACCCACTTGTAGATCTTCTTTGATCTAGATCTCCAGCCTAGTCTGCATCAACAAAGCTACGAATGTCCAAAACTTTGTCCAATCCTGACCTTCCTTGGTAGCACAAAACATAATCACTAGTGCCACGCAAATACCTGAAAACCTGCTTCATTAATGTCCAATGATTCTTCCCTGGTTTTGATATAAACCTGCTCAATACTACCACTACATGTGCAATGTCTGGTCTAGCACAAACCATTGCATACATCAAGCTATCGACTACACTTGCATATGGAACATGGGACATGTCCTCTTCCTCTTCTTGTGCCTTGGGACACTATTTAGCAGATAACTTTACACCTATAGGAATAAGAACCTTCACCGGTTTACTATCCTTCATATTAAACCTCTATAGTATTGTCTCGACATACTTTCTCTGTTTAACCAGAGCTTCCTCTTTTCCCAATCTCGCTTAATTTCCATGCCCAAAATATAGTTTGAAGCACCAAGATATTTCATGTCAAATTTGTAGGACAATTGGGTCTTCAAATCCTGGTTAATATTTTTGTCATTTCTAAATACATATGCATCACATAATTTCTTTGGATGATTGTAAATATGCATCACATATAAATGCCCTCAAATGTAACAAAGAAGGTCTCTTACCAGTCCATGCCTCTTGTGGAGTCTTATCCTCCAACGCTGATGAAGGTGATCTGTTAGCCAGGTAACATGCATTCTCCACTGCCTCTACCCTGAATTCTTGTCCTAACCTGGCACCACTGAGCATGCTTCTTGCCTTTTCCATCAACATCTTGTTCATTCTTTCTGCAACTCCATTTTGCTGAGGTGTGTATGGAGTATTATTTTGTCATGCTATACCACACTTCTTATAGAACTCTTCAATTTCCTTCTTGCAAAACTCTCCACTGTTATCTGTCCTCAACACCTTTATCTTCTTCTCTTTCTGGTTTTCTACTAGAGCCTTAAATTCTTTAAACCTGTCAAAGACTTCAGATTTCTTCTTAAGGAAATGTATCCATGTATTCCTTGAGAAGTCATCTATAAATGATACATAGTACACAGAATTACCCAGTGATGGAACTGACACAGGTCCAAACACATCACTTTGCATAAGCTCTAATATCCGTTTCACCCTGTTAGCACCAAAGGGGAGAATCACCCGATTCTGCTTCCCATATACACAATTTTCATAGAAATCAAAATCCAACGAGAAATTAGACATAAATTTAGCCATACCATTAACATGAAGTATTCGAAGGCCCTTCTCTCCAGTATGTCCAAACCTTTGATGCCATAGCATGGTCTTTTCTCCAGAGACCACTAGATTTTCTGCTCCACTTTCAGGAACCACATAACCATTGCACCCATCAATAACAATGCTACCCTGAAGCGTGTACAGATTTCGAATGCGAACTCCCCGCATCAATACCAGTTTTCCCCGAACCATATTGTAGGTATCTTTCTCAAACACTGTTTTTACACCTGCATCATCCAGCTTGCTTACATAAATCATATTTTTGGCTAATGTAGGAATATGCAGAACACCCGGAAGTGTTCTAATCCTTCCACCTTGCAACTTAAACTTGATTTTTCCTTGACCGAAGATTCTATATTTCCTATCATCCCCTAAGAAGACATCACCAGCATCATATTTCTCATACTCACAAAACCACTCTCTATGGGGAGTGAAGTGAAAGGATGCACCTGATTCAATCAACCATGCCTCATGATCTACATGTGTACTTGAAAAAGAAGCAAGGTACACATCCCCACCTTCATCTAAGGTGGTTTTCGCCTCTGCAGAAGGAGAATCAACAGATCCATTTCCTTTCTCAGGAGCTTTAGATTTACAGTGCCTTTTGAAGTGCCCTTCCTTTTCACATTTCTAGCACACCTTTCTAGGTTTTCCTGGAGATTTAGATCTCCCACTCGAGGACTTATTTTTGTTTATATCCTAGGACCGTCCTCATATAGACAAGACATCGCCCTTTTGGCCCTCCATATTGTTCTGTCTCATCTCCTCTGACAGCAAGGATGAAACTATTTCATCAAATTGCAAGGTAATCACATTGCTACCTATTGCAACAACCAGACTATCCCATGAATCTGGTAGAGAAAACAATAAACTGATGCACTTATCTTCATCTAAAATTTTAATATCAATAGATAATAACTGGCTTACCACAATATTAAAGGCGTTCAGATGCTCTGTCACTGAGTCTCCATCTTTCATCACGGGGTTATACAACTTTTCCATAGGAACAATTTATTCACAGGAGACTTAGATTGGTACAAAGTCCCTAATTTGTCCCACAAAGCTTTTGCTGAAGTTTCCCTTGATACATTCAACAATACTGAATCTGAGACACACAATCATATTGTGCTCTTTGCCTTCTGATCCAACTTCACCCAGTTTTTACCTAACATTGTTGTTGGTATAGTACTCGGACCTAGTACGATCCACTAACCTTTATCCACCAGAAAATCCTCCATCTTGAGTTTCCACAACTCAAAACTTTGACCATTAAATTTCTTGATCTCTATCTTTCCACTGCTTGCCATCTTCTCTCACCATAAGAATTGATCCCATAGATCTCCCACTGAACATGGTTTACCACAGGTTCAAGGAAAACCCCTCAGTAGTAAAGGCATCCCCTTGAAGCCGAAACAACTCTGATACCAAATGTAGGTTTTAACCCTGTACAGAAATTACCTGCATACGAATTCTAAAAATAGAAAATAAACAATGGTGAGAGCATAAAACATAAAATAGATATACACAGATATTTTCCCCTAGATCCCAAAACTGGGACTACCAGATTGATTTTTCATTATGTTCCTTTCAATTTTACAATACATATATATACATGCCAAAGTATTCATAAAACCCAATCCATTAACCCTGGATTAGAACATAATCGTAGTTCCCTTGACCGGATCTACAAAATACCATGGACAAAAAACCATCATGCCCAAAACCATGTGCGAAATCCATGCACAAAACCATAGGTAGGTCCGCCCACCTAATATAGGGTCCATTTTGTTTTTCCTGGAGGACCTTGTGTAGGGGGATACCACCCCCTGCATACCCCATGACAGGGGGGAAGTCGTCCTCCCTGATGCACCCGACACAACGTACACGGGGGGGTACCATCCCCCCCCCCATGACCCCCCTGCACATAGGGTAGTCATGGAAAGAATATAACACACACCCAACAAAAATGACCCCATTTATGGCACTTTATGGATATCATACTCCATCCATAACATCATATTTAAGTGAAAATTCTAAGGTTCAAGCAGTGGAAGATCAAATCGAGCATCAACAACAATTTATCCAACTCTTAAAGGATAACCTTACTTTGGCGCAAAATAGAATGAAACAACAGGCAAATCAACATTGCAACGGAAGAGGTTTTGATGTAGGTGATTGGGTATTTTTACGGCTAAAACTATACAAACAAATGTCCCTCAAGAAAGCTAATAAGAATAATAAATTATCACAAAATTATTATGGTCCTTACAAGGTGTTGCAAAATATTGGCACTATGCCATACAAATTACAGCTTCCTACATCTTCCCAAGTGCACCTAGTTTTCCATGTTTCATTCCTAAAGAAGGTTATAGGTGACAAGATCCGAGTTCAAACAATATTGGAAGAACTTGACGAGGAAGGAAAAATAATATTGGAACCTGAAACAGTCACGGAACAATAACTCGACAGCTACGAAATCGATCAATTTCAGAAAATGTCATCAAGTGGAAGAGCTTACCTGCAGAAGATTCCATATGGGAGGATGAGAACTTTATATAGAAGCATCCAGAACTACTCAAGCATTGAGGAAATTTTTTTTTTTAAGGAGAGGGGCATGTTAGGTTCCTATAATACTAGTGTATTCCCTCATTATTATTAGGGTAACCCCCTTATTGTTATTGTTGTTCCCCATAGATGCCTACTATTTTTATTATTGTCCCCTTACATTATTATTGCTATGCTAGCTTTGATTATATGGTGACCCCTTAGACTCCTATATATAGAAAGGAGGTGTTTTCATTTGACTCATCCAAGAATTGTTCATTTGTGTAAAGTAAAGAAGGTTGCCCCCTCGAAGAGGCTAATTTTGAAGTCGTTGATCTATCTCTTCTTTTATTTTGTTAGTTGGTTCCATAACACTTGTTGCTAGTGGTGGCTAGCAAAATAGTATATTGGGAGTAGCATCTCCATCCAGTGGTGGCTGAATGGTCCAATGGTGGATGGGTGAGGCTTATTGGGAATGGTGGCTTCCAGCGAGTGGTGGCCTACAAAGTCGTGTGAGTACAAACTTCCTAGCTGGTGGTGGCCAACTGAAATATGTAAAGGATTTGATTTATATAATAATAAGAGAACAAGAAGCAACACAAAAACAATGGGTTTTTTTCCTCCCCTTGAGTGTTTCCACTAGATATCTTGTGTCTCCTTGTGCATGTTTGTGTTGATGTTTATCATGGCTCTTATGTGTTGACTTTATGCTGCATTTATCTACTAATTTTATGATGTGTATGATTATTTAGTGATTTGGAAAAAAAAATTGGAAAAATTATAATTCCCATCACTATTAATTCACACCCCCAAGTAGTGGTATACATTTATAATAATGACTTGCACATTTGTTTACGTTGATGCAAATTGAAATCTTAAAACCAATAAAATTGTTTGCAATATATCTGGTCTTGATGTTGTTAAATATAATAGGCTTCTAATCATTGACATATACCAAGTTTTTTCTTCATCTTGATATTCATCATCTTGCATCGTGTGACTGTAACACTCACTCACACCCCCTTGTATTATCTAGGGTTGTGGGTGTTACTTATTGGATTAACCCAACCTCATATTAATTTGGAATCTTAGTGAAAAATTCCAACCATGGGACTAGATTCCTCTTTTCAAGAGGAGAAATTTTGACTATTGAAGCACTCAATTTGGACAAGGGAAAGTTTAATTATGAAGAAAATCCCACATGTGCTCATTTGGGCAGGTCAGCCCTAACAGGAAATTGGTCACCCTTGGAAGCCTATAAATACAAGTGATCTCAAGCTCATTTGGACACCACTAAGAATCTTATTGTTCTCTTCTTCATTGATTGGTTCAAACAATTTTGAGCCTGGGTTGACAAAAAAGGTTAGCACAGGTCCAAAAATACAGTGTTTGAAGCTTGCACATGTTCTGGGGTTTCTAGGTCATAACTACAGGTTTTCCAAAAGCAATTTTCAGTCACAACCACTAACTAGAAGGCTCAAGGGAGTGATTGGAAGGTCTCAACTGCATGCATATCTCTTCCTCCATGTGGTTGGGCACTATGGTAGAAATTTGATATTTGACCGCAGTTGATTGAAGGCAGGACAAGTTGACTTTGATTTGGGTTGATGTTGGGAACATATTTTTGAATTTCATTGGGTTAATTTTGCTGGATGATTTTGTATTGGGATCATTGTACTCGTTGATGAACATTTTATGATAATCTAATAGAAGAATATTTTTCAAAGGGTTTCCCCATAGTGGGTTTTTCCCTGGTCTTTGACCAAATCTGGTGTCTCTTCTTAATGTGTTGATTATCTCTTTTGTCATTACATTTATTGTTATATCTTCAATTACTGTTGATGGTTGGAAATATTATTTGGTATGGAAAATATTTCTAATTGAAGTATTGAATTGGGCTAAAGTAATTGATACAACATAGAAAAATTTGGAAATTAGCATGGTTTTAGAGCTAAGGTGAAGGACAAGCCCAAAAGGAGACAAGTTTTGAATCAATCATCTTTGAAAAGTTGAAGGACCCTATCTAGTCAAGTCAAAATGTCTTCCTCTTTCTTCAGGGAACATGAGAAGTTGGGTGAGTCGTTTAACTTTTCTACATGGAATATTAGGTTCGAGACCATAGCTGATAACAATGATGTTTTGGAATACATTCAAGGGAAACCTAAGACTTTGTATAATGTTTCCACTGCTACCAATAACAAGTACAAGAAAGGTGAGTTAAAAGCAAAGCAAATTATTGCTGATGGTTTACAGGAAAATTTACTTGCATATGTTGTAAATTTGAGGAATTCTAAGGACATGTATGATAAGATAGCTGACATGTATGAAGTCAACAATTGAATGAAATAATCTCCTTGAAATATCAACTCAAAGACATGAAGATCAACAAAGGAGAGTCAATGTAATCCTACATTATGTGGATATCTAATCTTTGATATCAATTGCAAAGAGTTAGAGAAACTATTCTTGATAGGAAATTGGTGATTATAACTCTTAGAGGTCTCCCTCCCATCTCGGAAACCTTGATTACTAGTATCAGTAACAAAAATGTCTTTTAGTAATTTGATGAGCTTATTGGAAAGCTCACTCAAGAAGCATAAAGGATGGCTTCTAGAGGAAGGATAAAAAAATATGAAGAAGGAAAGCACATTTCATTCATCACTCTTGACAAGAAGAATAAGAAAGGAAAAGGAGGTCCATGAAATTCAAGAAAGTGTCCTCCTCGAACTTCAAATAGAAGGCTAGTAAGATCCAAGGAATCATTGCACATTGAATGCTTCAATTTTCATAAGAGAGGCCATTATGCTTGAGATTTCCTTGAGAAGAACAATAATCCATGCTACAAAACTAGAATCAACAACAATAGGTTTTATGATTACATAAGAAAAGACGATCGAAGGAATGATTGAAATGGAAGAGATGAAAGAAAAAGAAGAGATGCTCCAAGTGATCAAGAAGAAGATATTCATCCTCAAAAGAAGCCAAGAATCTCCATGTATGAAAGTAATGTTTCCAATCAATATGAATATATTCTTATTTATTCCCTTACTAATTCCTCTCCTTCGGATTCGTGGGATATTTGGTTGGTTGACAGTGGGGCCACTTGCGAATTCTCTAGGTATAAGGAAGTTTTCTCTAATTTGGTAGAGATGGAGTCAAATTTGAAAATTATTCTTGTAGACAACTCCACTCATCCCATTAAAGGTTTTGGGCATGGAAAATTTAATTTGGATTATGGGGAATTTGTTTTTCTCCATGACATGATGTATGTGCCAAGATTGAAGAAGAATTTGGTATTAATATCCGCTTTGAAAGACAAAGGAATGAGGGTTGCCTTCATCGAGGGAAAGGTTCTTACTTGGCCTATTAGATCACCTATGAGGGATGCATTTACATTGTGATCGAGATTCGAAGGAATATTTAGATTCAATGGTAGACATCTTCTAGCATTGGTCCATGATACAAATCAACTAAGCGAGCTACAACATAAAATATTGGCCCATATACATTATGATGCTCTTCTGAAATTGAAGAAAATGGTCTCTAGTATTCCTGATGTTCAAGCCCAACATGATGGATTATTTTTAGGTAGAGGAGGAATGACCTGTTGTAGAGTTTTATGAACCCAACGTTTCGGACTACCAAGTGAGTCCATCATCAGGGGAGGATGCGTCAATAGATATTCTTAAGATCTTAATGATGTATCCAAGAGATATAATTAGGGTATATATATAAGTTATTAAACAAAAGAAATAAGAAAATAGGTCGGCTCTTATCTTTTTATTTAATTAATTAATTAAATTATTTATTATTATTATTAATTTATTTATTTATTTATTCAAGGGGATAACTTAATCGAATAATTTTATTATTTATAGAATTAATTATTATGTTTATTAATTCTATTTTAAATAATTGGTTCAATTGATTCATTAATTTGTTTAAATAATAAATTAATTTGTTTGATTAATCAAATTAATTAATTTAATTATGTATTCTTTATTAATATGTTTATTCATTTATTTACATTATTAATTTATTAATTTGATTAATTAATTCATTAATTAATATGTTTACAGGGATAAATTAATTACTTATTTTTCTATTTCTTGAATTAATTATTAGGTTTAATACTTTTATGATTTTTTTATTTTTTTTTTTCGATTGATTAATTACTATGTTTTACTATATATATGATGGATTATGTTTAGGTTGTGCTCATGGAAAGAAGACAAAGGAACCATTCCCCTCTAGCAAGAACAAGACAAATGAAATCCTCCAACTCATTCATTCCAATATATATGGGTTGATGGCTATACATTCTATTGGTTGCCATCTCTACTACATCACCTTCATTGATGAATTCTCAAGAAAGACATGGATACATTATTTGAAGCACAAGGATAAAGCCTATGAAATGTTCAAGGAGTACAAAGTTTTGGTCGAAAATCAAACAGGGAAGAAAATCAAGATATTTAGGTCTGATAATGGTGAAGAGTACATTTCAAAGGATTTCATTGATTTTTGCAAGAATGAAGTTATAAAGTAAGAGACAATTGTGCCCTATACTCCCGAACAAAATGGAGTGGCTGAAAGAAAGAACATGTCTATTGTATAAGTTGCTCATGCCATGCTCTATGATCAAAAGCTGAAAAATTTCCTTTCAGGATAAGCAACGAATGTTGTCTTATATGTTCAGAACATGGTGCCTCATCAATCATTGGACAACAACACCCCCATAGAAGTGTTTATAGGTTTCAGGCCTGATGTTGGCCATCTCCGTATCTTTGGCTACCTCATGTATTTTCATGTGCCAATGGAAAAAAGAAACAAGTTGGAAGCCATGGGAAGGAAAGGTACATTCATTAGATATTATGAAAATTCTAAAGCATTTAGAATATATATTCCTGGTCAAAGGAAGGTTGAAATTAGTAGGGATGTAATGTCTGATGAATATGATTCCCTTGGGAAAGTAAGGGATGTTCCTCCACCTAATTCTCCTTAGAATAGGAATGATGATATGGATATTTTAGATGGTCCTTCCATGCTCAAATTCGAGACAAACATTTTTGATGATCCCATGGAGCCCCAGATCCCTTCGATCCTCCTCTAAGTGATCCTTCTACTAGAAAGAGGCCATATTGCTTCTATGTCACATTATAGGATGATGAGAGACGAGTTCTCATCTGAATATCATTTAGAGAAAGAAGGAAACCATGCAAGTACCAGGGATATGTTGTAGCCATGGGAACTATGATTCAAGTTGAACCTCCCACCTTTGAAGAAGTCGTGAAAGAACAAGTTTGGAAGGATGATATGGCTAAAGAATATGACTCAATTATGAATAATGGCGTATGGGATGTTTTGCCAAGACCAAACTAAAATATATGGTGAATTTGAAGTGGATATTCAAGATCGAACATGGAGTTGATGGTAGCATTGGGAAATACAAGGCAGGGTTCATGGCCAGGGGATTCTTCCAAAAAAGAGGGAGAATATTATGATGATATATTTTCACCCATGGCTTGATACACAACCATTCATTCAATAGTTTCTCTTGCCATAAGTCAAGGATGGACCCTTCGTCACATGGATGCAAAGACAACATTCCTCCATGGTATGTTACAAGAATACGTGTTCGTTGAGAAGCCATAGGGATTTGAAGTAGAGGATCAAGAAACACATGTTTGTAGGTTGACAGAGGCATTGTATGGTTTAAAGCAAGCCCCCAAAGCATAGTACACCCGCATCGATAGCTATTTGGTGAAGTTGGTATTCACAAGAAGCAATGTTGATCCAAACCTCTACTTCAAGGTAGTCCAACGTATGTCGTTTATTTCGGTTTCGTATTTTGATGATCTATTCTTGAAAAGTAGTGATACCCTATTAAACAAGTGTAAGAGGGAGCTAGCCTCTGAATTCAAGATGAAGGACCTTGGACTCATGCACTACTTTATAGGACTTGAGCTGTGGAAAAGGCCTAATGAGATTTTCCTTTCATAAGGAAAATATGTTGTGAAGCTGTTGGAGAGATTTCGAATATAAAATGCAAGTCCCTACCCACACCAATGGAAATGAACTTTAAGAAGTTATGTGGAGAATCTATAGGACCCGATTTGGAAAATCCATTTGTGTATAGACAGTTGATTCGGGATATGATGTTTTTAGTGAACACTCGTCCAGACATATGCTATGCAGAGAACATGTTTAGTCAATTTATGACCAAGCCTCTCCATGCATATTGGATCACTGCTAAACAAATTTTGAGATATTTGCATGGGACGATCACACTTGGTCTGAGATATTCTTCCAAAAATGTTCGACTTCATGGATATACTGATGCTGACTGTGTTGGAAACATTGTTGATAGGAAGAGTACATGGATGTTGTTTCAGCCTTGGATATGCCATGATATCTTGGATGAGCAGGAAGTAGAAGTTCATAGCATTGAGTACCGCTGAGGCTTAGTACATTGCCACTAGTATGGCTAAATGCAAAGAAGTTTGGTTGAGGAAGTTTTTTGGAGAGATATTTGAGCAGGTCCTAGACACTACAATGATATATTGCGACAAAAAGAGTCAGATCCATCTGGTAGAGAATCCCATACATGGAAAATTTTAGGGGCGAATGTTCGCCCTTTGGCGAAATTAAGGGGTTTTAAATTTTTAGTGGGCGAATATTTTGTATCATAGTACATTTTTACAAATCACCTCAAATAGCCCACCTTATTTTAAGGGAGAGGGTAAAAAAGGTAAATTTAACCCTTGAAATTAGGAGTTATAACCTTCCATTCGCCCTAATTTTCAAGAATAGGTTTTATTTAAGTGAATCCTATGGGCCAAATACCATATTTATAAAAGATGTATGGTAAATTAATAAAAATATAAATAAATGAGAGGTATGGTAAATAAATAAAACATTTTTTATATTTACTCCATAATTCACCTTATATACATGCAAGGGTGTAAACAAATAAAAATAAAGTAAAGTGGAGGTATGGTAAATAAATAAAACGTCTTTTTATACTTACTCAAAAGGTATGGTAAATAAATAAAAATATAAATAAACTAGATGTATGGTAAATAAATAAAACCTCCTTTTATATTTAGTCCATAACCCTCCTATTTATGAAGGCTCAAAAAATAGGTTTTATTTAAGTGAATCCTATGGGCCAAATACCATATTTGTAAAAGAGGTATGGTAAATTAATAAAAATTTAAATAAGCGAGAGGTATGGTAAACAAATAATTTTTTTATATTTACTCCATAAGTCACCTTATATTTACGAACACTCAAAAAATGCTTTATATTTAGGTGAAACCAATGGGCAAAATACTATGGGACAAATACCATGGGCTAGATTATTATTAATACCATGCAAAAAAACATTATTAACCCTAATATTAGTATTAATAAAAATAAAAATGGCACATGGTATTGACCCATGGTATTCACCAAAATGGAACATGGTATTGACCCATGGTATTCACCTGGAATGTAGCCTATTTAAATGGGGAATTAAACCAACATAGATCCATCTTTACTCTGGATCTACTAACCCCCGAGAGGTATCAAATATCGTGATATGCAAACTAGCATAGAGTGAAAAAATATTTGATCCCTCTCAGGGCTTGGTGGATCAAGAGTAAAAATGGATGTTGTAATTTAATGTATGTTAAACATTTTAGCTTGGTTAAAATAAAAAATAAAATAAAAATCAACTATTAATTTTATTAATTTTTATAAATTACTAATAGTAATTTTTAAGCTCCAGGTTTATGATAACCCATGGTATTGACCCATGGTAATACCATGGTATTCATGTGAGCATAGACTATTTAAAGGGGAAATTCTATCATCTTAGATCCATCTTAATTCTAGGTCTACCAAGTGCTCAGAGGGATAAATAGATTTCATCCCCCTAAGAGTGGTAGATGTGGAGTTAAGATGGATATAGGTTGGTTTTTATGATAATGAAGATATTAAATAGACTTAGGAAATTATATTGTAAAAACATCTTAAGTTGAATGGTTAAAGCATAGACATTCCACAAGTATATTTGTATACTTCTGTTTTAAACTGAAACAAATCCATGGCTAAAAGGAATGGATTGATTGCACTAGTCATCCTTCTATAACTTTCCAACATAGGCTGGAGTAAGCAAATTGTAATTTGGGTAATTTTTCTAATTGCAAACAGGAACATACTTTTGTATTGGCAGGGTGGTTACAAGGTCCCGAGAGGTGATGAATATGAATTTTTCTTGGTTTTATATATAGTATTAGGTTTTTTCTCATGCTTTTTGTGAATGACACGGGTGAATTTTATCTTACACCCACTAGGTTATCGATATGTAATTTCGGTAATTTTGATTTCAAAAGATATTTTAAAGAAATGCAATGATTTCATTTGTGTATTCAATAAACACAATATTCTAATGGAATTCTGCATTTGTGGTTTACCTATACAGATTCCATGGAGAAGTATTAGTGGTGTGACATCAATTGTCCTCAAGTAGAGGCTTTAGTTTTATTCTTTTCTAGAAGCAAATACTTTCTTCCAACATTTTTGAGTTCCATGAAAAATTTGAAAGTCCTAATAGTATTCAATTATGGGTTAAAGAGATCCACACTGAATGATCTATCGGCCTTATCTTCACTTAGTTTAAGACTATTCACTTGGAGAGGCTGCATGTGCCCCCACTTCAAGAGCATAGTAAAGTTATGTAGAACATAGAGAAGCTATCTTTAAGCTTTTAGTGAAGATTGGAAAAATGTCTGGGTTCAATAAAACCCAGTTGAGCATTACGCTTCCAATAATGCAAGATTTTAACTTGGAGCACTTTTGTGATTTGGAGGAGATGCCCCCTCGTATTTGTGACACATCTTCAGTTGTGAATTGGACTATTACTAACTGTCATTTCCTTCGAAATTTACCTGATGACTTGGGGAACCTCAACTCTTTAAGAATGTTAAGTAAGGAAAGAAAGTACATTATGCTAAGTTCTCTTATGTTTTTCAAGTTTTTCTTGGATATCTAAAACGTTTCAAGTAGGAAAGTACATTCTGTTAATGAAAATTTGTCTTGATAGAACGGCCCAATTTCAAATTCTAATGCTTTCAAAAAACATTGTATAACTGTAATATTTCTAAAAGGAAAGCATATTTTTTCAATTTAAGTATCATGATCCCATATTCCAACTTATTTTTCAGGAACCCATTAGGCTTTGTAGCTTTGAATAAATCCATGTCTTTTGATAAGATCCTCTTCCAAATTAGAACACAGCTTCCTTTTGGCAATAACCACATACAATGTCTTGATTTTGTTATTGAGAAAATAGAGGTTGTGAAACAAGCCTGTGCCATACAAGGACTTGATTCATTGATTATGTATCAATTATGGCTCTTGATGTAACAATGTCTTGATTTGTTGCTTGAAAATAGAGGTTATGCTTTACTATTTCACAGAATTTCTTACAATCTTTCCATAAGTATGGATTTGTAATCTCAGTCACCGAGGGATGACAGTAATGACAAAGGTAATATTCCATGGTTTGAAGTTCCCCTCTTACTAAATATTTAAATATATCACCACAATTTAACTGTTAGTTAAAGGAATTGTATTTGATTTGTAAACAATTCATTGCTTGATTTATAGATTTTGATTTTTTCCCTTTTTTATTTTTTCCTCAGATTTGGTATGAGATATCTTCCAAGATTTGGGTTCCCTAGTTTCCCCACCATAGCTACGAGGTTCAGATGATATCATTAAATATTCTCGGAACGTTACAACTTTTCCAGTAAGTGTGCTTTGAAACGTTGTTGTTGCTTTTCCATGGTGTTAATGCAAATAAGCACTGCAACTAGTTCCATTATTTAGATTAAGTGCCGAAATCTAGGTGGTCCTGTAATGATTGAGTGATTGTTTTCTAGCTACTAAGGCCATATCCATTTTTATCTCTTATGTTGTCCTAAGATATTCAAATTCAGAATAAGAATTGAGGTCTCGTTTCCACTGTAGATTGCAGTCAGTTTCTTAACATAATATATAGTAGATTATCTTTTACTAATCAACTATGGATGTGATCCCTCGCAGGAAAGGAAATTCAAAGTGACTTTGATTTCACATTGATTTGTCAAAACATCCACATAGGAAAGGAGATTCAAAGTGACATTGATTTCACATTGATTTGTCAAAATGGAGGCAAGAGAAAAGGAAACTTTGTATTCAATAATGCTCTTAATTTGATATGTACATGCATAGACATATTAATAGAAAATATTGAAGGGTTGCCTAAGTAATATTTTCCATTCCACTACATTCTTTATAGCTTGTAAATAAATAACTCGGAACAATTCATTACACTACTTGTTATTCTTTATTAATCAGTGGTTAAGATTTTGATATTGAACTGGCTAAGATTTTTCTTCCTTCTGTGAAACTATGTGTTCTATAATGCTTCTTTTCCATTCACTATGTATAGAATATAAAGTGTGTCTAATGGAGTAGGAATATTGGAAAGTCTTGTGATCCTTGAACTATGTTACAAGGCAAAAACCCAACGGGGTAGGGTAGGCGCATCCCCACAAAGGGGTCACAAATACCAAAGTTGGTATTGGCTAGTGCCTTGAGCTAGAAAATTTCCTTTACCCTTGTATTAACAGTGAATTTGAAGAGGATTCTAATATTATCTTTATAAGATTTATATCAGTTAAGATTGATGAATAAAATTCATGAGACATGAGCTAGGATGTCCTTGCAAGGTGGTTTTTGATTATTGGAAGCTATGATGGCCATTATGTCAAGCCAGGTGGTCGCACTCCCTTGATCGTGAGCACAATTGTGATCAAGATGGAAGACTTCATAGTCTAGATTGATTGTTTAGCAATGATAGTTAGTGGGCTCATTCACAAAAGCTTCTATTTCACTAACCCTTTTTATAGATTTGTCAGATTCAATTTCCAAAGGTTTTAATTACACTATAGAGTTGAGTTCTGAGAGAGTTGTGATTCACAGTGTTAAGTATAGCAACTATGACACTTGAATGAAGAAAAGCATAGTAGAGGTATCAGACTCTGTTATAAGCTTACCTGCATATTATAAGGGACTTGGTTGGATTTTTTATAATTTTATAAACAAGTTCCATGTCGTGGAAATGTGAAAAAAAATAGTGATATTGCCACCATGTGGCTCTTGTCATATATGGTTTTATACTTTTTCAAAAAATTCTCTAAGAGTTCACAATGCTAAGATTCACTAGGACTTTACAAAGTTTTATTATTTAGTGAAAGACTCGCCAAGATCTTAAAAGATTTTATAATTGAGTAAAATATTCGCCATGCCTGGTGAGAGATTCGCCAAAAAATTATATATACATATTATATTATTGATAAAATCGCCTTCCATTTTTCCTATATACCATGGAGATTCGCCCATTTATTATACATATAAATTTAGGGGGGGTTCTTAAAATTTTCCCTGATCCCATATTTCATGACAATTAAAAGTACATAGAGATTCGGTATCATTACATTCGATCATGGTGTACATAGGAGTTGTTAGAATCCATCATATATCGATAGATGAGAAGATTAAGGATATTCTCACCAAGGCTTTGCCGAAAGGGAATTACTTGGTCTTTAGAGAGAAACTTGGACTGATAGATGTGACCCCTCTTGATAAGGGGCGTCACTGATCGAGGACATTAAGCCAAATCGTCCCCCCACATCTGAGCTTCTAGGGTGTGGAATTGAGATGCAGGGCTCCTAGGGTTGAGGGATCTCTATACAATAGGGTATCACCCCTATCTATCAACCATAGGGTGTGTGTGATCCTTGTCTATTTTGACAAGGAAAGTATCTCACCCTATCTTGGTCTTTGCAAAGTATATCGTAGTTGGCATCATACCCATAAGCAGGGTTTGTTGGGATTATCCCTCCCCATCTAGCCAACAAGTTGACGAGGCTTGGGGGTGTGTGATCCTTACATGTGGTAAATCGGGTATCTTAGCCCAAGCTCAGATTATGATGCAAGTGTTCTACCATATGACTCTGGAGGGTCATTGTTGGGAATATTGGTAGGAAATATGATGGGTTGATATGTGCTCCCCTATATCACCTATTGCTTGATATGGGGTTGAAGATGTTTCTCCCCTATGAGATTTTGAGTTGAGATGTGCTCCCCAATGTAGATTTAGCTTGAGATGTGCTTCCTTAATATTGTTTTAGATTGATATGTGCTCTCTGAAGTTATAAAGGGTGGTAGGTAATTCTCCCCGATTCTTCTTCTTGTTTAGATTTGTGAATGTTTCAGTAGATAGAGTTGAGCAAAGATGGACTATGATATGATGATAGGATTCACATGACATGATGTAGTTGGAATTTCTCCCTAGCTGAGAGGGAGTGTTAATTTGGCATCTCATTGACAAATTCTAACCATGGACCTAGATTTCTCTTTTCGAGAGGACCAATTTTGACTATTGAAGCAGTCAATTTGGACAAGGGAAAGTGTACTTATGAAGAAAATCCCACATGTGCTCATTTAGACTGGTCGACCCTAATAGGAAATTGGTCACCCTTGGAAGCATATAAATACAAGTGATCTTAAGCTCATTTGGACATCACCAAGAATATTCTTCTTCTCTTATCCATTTATTGGTTCACATAGGTCTGAGGCTAGGTCGACAAAAGAGGTTCGCACAGGTCTAAAAATACAGGGGCCGAAGCTTGCACGTGTTCTAGGGTTTCTGGGTCATAACTGCAGGCTCATCAAAAGTAATTTTCGGTCACAACCACTACCGACCTGGCTCAAGGGAGCAATTGGAAGGTCTCAACTGCATCCATAGCTCTTCCTCCATGTGGTTGGACACTAAAGCATAAATTTGTTAGTTGACTGTAGTTGATCAAAGGTAGGACAAGTTGACTCTGATATGGGTTGATGTTGGGAACATATTTCTGAAGGTTGTTGGGTTAATTTTGCTAGATGATTTTGTATTAGGTTCACTATACTCTCTGCTAAATTTTTTAGGAGAATCTAATAGAATAATAATTTTCAAAAGGTTTTACCCATAGGTGGGTTTTCCCAAGTCTTTGACCAAATATAGTGTCTCTTGTTGATGTGTTGATTATCTCTTTTGTCATTTAATTTATTGTTCTATTTTCAATTACTACTACCTCGAAAACATATAAAATAAGAGAATAAGGTTTTTAGTTTCATCACCATTTTTGGTTTCAAATGTTAAAAACCCAAGTACTTGTGCCAATTATTCAAGCCCCTTAATCAAAAGTCATAACATCCATGGTCGAAATGTGTTTCAATGGCAAGGGTTTTGGATTATTGCAAAACTCTTTATATATATTATTGGCATGAATAACAAATCATGGCAGGGTTGAAATTTATGCATTTGTTGTTCAAACATTGGACAAAGTTTAAAGGAAATGTGGGGTACATTTTTTAATGATGAAATAGTAATATTGAAAAAATCTTTATATACAATTGGCGTAACATTACTTTTGATTTTAATTAATACGATGTAAATTGATACAAAGTAGAGGCTAAGACTTATTGTTTATACTCAATAATAGTTCTGTTGATCATTATTTCCAAAGTTAGAATGTAGGCTTATTGATATTATTGTAATTTTTAGGTGGCAATGTTTATGGTTGTTGTTGTCTAGTGAAATTCAATGAAACACACACACGTTTTGAACCATTCATATGAACTGATTATGTGACATTTATGGTGTATTTGTAATAACACTGACCATCAACACAAAATATAAGACTTGGTCATTTATGTGGCTACCATTTGTTATGCGAAGGATTCATATGCGTTTATTGTCCATCGTGTCACTGTTTCCAACTACGACTTACATCCAATAGAATTATTGTGGGCATTATACACCAACCTTGTTTGATGCATATTCAAGTCTACCATTTTCTCCAATCAAGATTACCCATTAATGACATATCTGGTCATTCCATTTTTTTACAGTGCAATATATATTTCATTTAAATCCCCATTCAATTATAATTCCAACTCATCTTCTCAGTTGTCAAACTTTGTTTACGTGGAACCTCCATATTTGTAAGGCTAGTGTTTTATGTTGATGTGGATCCTTTGTGATGGTTATACATTGATTTATCTCATGTCACGATCTTCTAATTTGGAAATCCTTACATCCACGCTAGAACTTGCCATTACTCCGTGACCGACTCCCCACTATGTCTCAAGCATCGTTCCTATCATGCCATCTTTATTCTGCCTATTAACTTCATAGGGCATTAGCGATGTCTAGCTTCTTTGGAGTCATTTTTTCCCATCAAACCGCCCATAACTACAGCTGGAGGCCGAGGATAAGGGATACTATTTGACTAACAACAATTGTTTCTAGGCAGGCTAAAATCATCAGATATTCTTGAAGACAAATAATTTATTAAAGCGGTTAATAGGTTGAAATTACATTGATTTTTGATGTCTTGTACCTGTTTTTCCTTGTAATTGTTTGTTAATTGCTTGATAGCATCTCAAAATTTCTCTGAAATCATTTTTGTGAAGTAAAAAATCCCTCTCGGTTTGTTCAAGAACATCTTGAAGCTAATAGAATTCATCTTTGTCTAAATTTATGTTCTGCATGTTGGTATGAAGTTAATTTTACACACATGCAAAGGAAAATGCCTCTATGAGGCATTCATATGGGTTGCATTTCCTTGTGCTCACCTCTTCCAATATACTCAGCGTCATTCAATGTGAGCCCTTGAGGATGAAACGTGAGGCACAAAAACACTTTTTATTTTGTTTCGATTCTTTTAATTGGTACTTATCTTCCCCACATTTTGAAATTTTCCATCACATTTGGCATTTTAATAAGCTTCAACTTGTTGAGATATATTTTGACATTCTTCCCTCAAATAAAATATTTTCTCCGTGGATGTTTTTTTCTATTCAAAGTGTCAATCTCTAACATCTTCGATATGTTCTCACTTTTTGTTCTCACTTTTTTTAAAGGCCACTCAAAAGTAAAAATACATGTGTTTCTCTAGCAAAATAGAGCATGGGCATTCTATTTTTCAAAATTGTTTCAAAATAATTTTGTAACTATCGCTTTAACTCATAGTTTAATGATCGTCGTAATGATGGGTCATTAGGTTAATCTTAATACACCATTTATAAAACCCTACCATGCAATTGGTTATTTTTGTTAATATCACGATGCATGTTGGATGAGAGCCCTTGAGACCTTAGGCCTTGGGAAGAAAACCATGTCGACATTACCATGGTGCAAGACTTATGCTTTCTTTGCACAGTCGGGGTAAGACAAATCTCCATTCATGTCAAATATGAAAAGTTTTTTTATTATGTTTGTTAAATGACAAATGGTGGTCATGTCTTATGCTTATTCTTGTTTTTAGTGTTTGACATTCCTAACAACTCATTTGTTTTATAATTCATATAATTACATAACTTCGCCAAGGGGACAACCCTCATTCATGGAATGTTACCTAGCAAGCAATGAAATTCAAAATTTTCTCCTCTTAACGTAGACCGATCAATTTTCTATTAGTGTTGGCATATGTATTTGTTCATGAGACATGGGTTACCTTTGTTTTCCTTTGCTAAAATACAAAATTTTGATTATATATATATATATATTCACTCAATGTGCAAAAAGTATACATTATTTTACTTTCTGTCCACATGACATGTTTCAAATATTTTCACTATCTTCTTTCTACATAATTATATACATTCATCAGTTAAACGAAGAGTTCGATTCTTTTGAGTTTGGTACTCTCATAGTTCATTGTTTCACATATACGCACATATATCAGACCTACGAAAATGGAAAAAGAAGTCCTAAATCATTATGGAATCATTCCTTTTCTCCTCTTTATACTATTATGAAAACCTTTGATTTCACATGAATTATGTTGATGCATCAAGGAATTATCCCTTTTCCCTACAATTCTTGTTCCTCAATAATTGTTATTTTAAGAGACTCATGCAATAGTAAATTTTTTGATACTAGAATATCTTATTTCATCATGACCTGCAAGTAACTTGATTTTTATGTTACAGTATGAGTTTTTATAACAAAAAAAGGAAGGGGAAGAAATAATAGAGACAGGAGGCTAGGGATAAGAAGAGAGAGAAGGACTACGTTTTCTATTCATTTCGATGGAGACCCAGGGTAATCTACTCCAAACTCGCATTGTAGATCTAACCAGTCAACCTATTACTGAACCTCCACAACCTTCTATTTACAATATACCAAGTATCAAAATCCCAGTACCACCCCAAATTTTTTCTCCACTTGCAGTGCCTACCAATGATGGTTGGAAAGTCATAATCCAACCACAATGATTACGTTTAGTTCAGTGGTGACCAATAGATTCCTTGCGCCAACATCCTCCTCCCCATGAACCTCAATTACAATCAGCTACTTCTTGTTGCTCAACCTACTACCAAGAATGAAAAACAACGACTTAAAAATTATCCTCTTCGAGGGAGAAACCTCCTTTACATTACATAAATGAACAATTCTTGGATGATACAAACGATAAGACCTCCTTTGTATATATAGGAGTGTAGTGGGTCACAATACAATCAGAGCCTACATAACAATAATAATGTAAGGGCACAACAATAACAATAGTGGGATTCTATGGGGCACAACAATAACAATATGGGGGCTACATGGGCACAACAAAAACAATAAGGGGGATACACTAGTATTATAGGGACCTAACATGCCCCTCTCCTTTAAAAAATGTTTTCCTCAATGCTTGAGCAGTTATGGATGTTTGTGTATAAAATTTTCATCCTTCCATGTGGAATCTTCAGTGGGTAAGTTCCTCCACTTAATGAGATATTCTGAAATTGATCGATTCCGTAGTTTTTGGGTTCTTGTTTCTGTGACGACTTCAGGCTCAAATACAATTTTTCCTTCTTTGTCAAGTTCTGGCAACACTGTTGGAATAGGCATCTTGTCACCAATAACATTCTTTAATCATGAAACATGGAAAACTGGGTGTAATCGAGAAGATGCAGGCAACTCCAATTTGTATTCCATAGTACCAAGATTTTGCAACACCTTGTAAGGATCATAGTTCTTGGGTGATAATTTATTATCATTCATATCTTGCTTGAGAGACATTTTTTTGTATGGTTGTAGTCGTAAAAATACCCAGTCACCTGTATCAAAACTTCTTTCACTGTGATGCTGATCTTCCTGTTGTTTCATTTGATTTTGTGCAAGAGTGAGGTTATCATTTAAAACTTGCAGAACTTCTTGTTGATGTTCAATGTGATCTTCCACTACTTGAACCTTAGCAGTTTCTCTTAAAGATGATGTGATGTGTGGTGGATGATATCCATAAAGTGCCATAAATGGGGTAATTTTTCTATAGTATGGAAGGAAGTGTTATACCACCATTCAAATAGAGGTAACTACTTGATCTGTTATGTTTGTTTGTCATATACAAAGCAACAAAGATATCCTTCTAAACATTTTTTTCACTATCTCAGTTTTCCCATCAGATTGAGGATGATAATATGAGCTATGAGCTAATTGAGTACCAAGACAAGAAAATAATCCCGTTCAAAAATTTCTAGTGAAAATGGGATATACGTCACTTACTATAATCTTTGGATTTCCATGAAGCTTTTGAATTGTTTCCATAAACGTAGTAGAAACAGTGTTGGCTTTAAAAGGATGAGATAATGCATAAAAGTGTGCATACTTGGTAAGTCTATCAACTACCACCATGACGACACTATTTTCTTCACACAGACTTGGGTAAAACTATGATAAAATCCATTGATACCTCCTTCCAACATTGACTTGGAATGGCTAAAGGTTGTAACAGACCCAAGGTCTTAACCATCTCAACTTTATTTTATTGGCAAACCAAACATTTTGCCACAAACTTCTAAATATCATATTTAAGGTCACCCCAAAAAAATTCCTTCTTGACCCTATTGTAAGTTTTTAAAAACCCTAAGTGCCCTCCTAAGGGAGAGGTGTGAAATTCCAAAAGAATCTTTTGTTTGAGTTTGGAATTTTTACAAATATATAAGCGATCTTTGTATCATAATGAATCATTTTTCCAACAAAATTTATGAGATGTACTAGGATCTTGCAACAACTTCTGAATGAGTGACCACACCTCTTCATCATTCTTCCATTCATCCCTTGCTTCGATAATCCACTTAGGTTGGATAGTAGAAATGGGACAAAGCAATGCTTCCACATCCTTGTCCTTTCTTGAGAGTGCATCTGTAACAACATTTTTCTTCCCTTTTTTGTAGATGATTTCAAAGTCAAAGCCCAACATCTTTATCACACATTTTTTCCACTCTTTTGAATAATCTTTGTTCCAAAAAGTATTTAAGACTATCATGATTTGTTTTTACCTTGAAGTGTCTTCCCATTAGGTAAGGTCTCCATTGCTTTAGTGCATGTAGTATTGCCAACATTTCATTCTCATAAATAAGTTTGTGTAAATAGTTTCCTTTGATTGGATGACTTTCAAAAGCAATGGGTCTTCCTTCTTGTATTAAAACAAAACCAATTCAATTTTGTGAAGCATCAAATTCCACAATAAAAGTTTTTGTGAAGTCTAGCATACCTAAGAAAGAAGCTTGGCACATTGCCTCTTTAAGATGTTGAAAGTCCTTCATTTCTTATAGAGTCCAAGAAAATGCATATTTCTTTAGTAATGATGTTAGAGGTGCCGCTATTCTCCCACATTTCTTAACAAAATTGTGATAATACCCTGTCAACCCAAGAAATCCTTGAAGATTCTTTATGGCTGTGGGGATTTTCCATTCCTTAATGGCTTTAATTTTGTTAGGGTTTACCTTAACATTCTCATGAGATACAATATGACCCAAATATTCCACCTCTTGTACTCTAAAGAAATATTTGGAGGTTTTTGCATATAATTATTTCTGCACCAATAGTTTGAGCACCCTGTCAACATGTTGAACATGATCCTTCCAAGACTCGCTATATATTAGTATATCATAAAAAAATACTAACAAAAATTTTCTAAGGAAAGGTTTGAAAATGGAATTCATCAAACCTTGAAATGTGGAAGGTGCAGTAGTACGAACAAAAGGCATGACCA
Organism: Pinus tabuliformis; assembly: GCA_031772625.1. NCBI lineage: Eukaryota > Viridiplantae > Streptophyta > Pinopsida > Pinales > Pinaceae > Pinus > Pinus tabuliformis. The sequence goes on from CM062818.1 coordinate 490,174,906, forward strand.
AAAATTCATAATGACCCTAATGAGTTCTGAATGTTGTTTCCAAAATGTCTTCAATCTTCATTATAATTTGATGAAATCATGAATGAAAATCCACCTTGGTGAAGTAAATTGCTCCATGTAATTCAATATCCAATTATTCATAGATGACATGAATGGGAAATTTATCTTTAATAGTGAGCTTGTTACTCTCCCTATAATTTGGACACATAAAGCCATGATCCATCCTTCTTGTGCACCAATACTACTGGAGAAGAGAAAGAACTTTGACTAGCTTTAATTATACTAGCCTCTACCATTTGTGCATCCATATGTTCAATTTCACTCTTTTTGGCATAAGGATATCTATAAGCCTTGATGTTTTGAGGAACACTTTCTGGAATAAAGTGAATCACATGATCATGTTCACGAATAGGTGGGAGGCCTTTGGGAGTCTCAAACACCTTGGAATGATTGTCCAAGACTTTTTGGAGATATGGAGAAATAGATGATTTCGATGTTTGAACCCCTAATGACCATAGTTGCTCAATCATGCCCTGTTGTTCTTTCTTCAAAAGATTTTTCATGCCATTAGAGCTGATTATCTTTCCTATTTTCCCTGTAATACCCCTTAATTCAATTTCCTTTCCTTCCCAAAAAAAATTCAAGAAAAGTTATTGAAAATTGAAAGTTATCATCCCCAAAGATTGTAACCATTGGACTCTCGGTACAACATCAACACCACCCATTGGAATGGAAAACATTGGACTATTCAATAAATATTCTCCCATGGTTAGCTTGATATTATGGCACTTTCCAGAGAAATTTGTAGTTCCTCCATTTGCAACCATCACTTGAAACTCTAGTGCTGGATATAGGAAGAAATTCAATTCCTTGGCTATCTTACAATGAATAAAATTATGGGTACTACCCAAATCCATCAACATTATTACCTTTTTCTTCTTGACATATCCTTCTATATATAGAGTTTAAGAAGTGGTAATTCCTACCAATGCATTACAAGATATGGTTGGATTCACTTCTTCTTTCTTTGGTGTTGGTTCCTAGTGTATATCCTCCTTTAATGATGTTTCTTGTTCCTTTTTTTTCTCTTCTTCACAATCTATGTAGAATAATGTCTTCTGAGCACACTTATGACCTTTAGTGTATTTCCCATCACAACTGTCACAAAGCACTTTTGCTATTTTTTCCTCCAATTTTTGTGGTGTAAGCCTTGTATGTTGTCGAAGGCTAGGAGCAACAACACTTCCATCTTTATAATTGTGAGTGGTAGACTTCCTTGTTGCCACAATGTTTCTTTCAATGTTTCTCGCCACCTTGAATTCCTTCTCCATTGAATCTATTTCCCAAAGGTGAACCTCATGTTGGATGTTATATTTTAAAGTCCCTATGAAGACATCGATCATATGCTCCTTTGGTATATCGGTTACCATAATTTTCAAGTTTTGGAAGTCTTCAATGTGCTCTGCCATTGAATCCTTTTGTTTGATATTTAACAATTGGCTAAAGAAGGTGTTTCTCTTTGTGCCTTTATAATGTGCTATCATTTCCTACGTAAAAATTGACCAGGTGACTAGTGGTTTACGAAAACAAAGCCATCTATACCATACAAAATGATTGGGTTCTAAATATAAAGATGCAATACATACATTTTGTGAGGTTTGCACATCATGTAGATCAAAATATTGCTCCATATGTAGTATCCAAGTTACCAAATCCTTCCCATCAAACTTCCTCATATCTATCTTTTTCATGTGGTGGTTCTTAAACCCCACATTGGAGTCTCTAAAATCATAATTCATATTCCCTTTTTCTTCATCATGATTTTCATGGATTACCTTGTCACAACTAGGAAGCCTTTCTTCTAACAACTTTGCCAAACCTTCCTTCAACCACTCTATCTTGACATTCATCAGTGCTTCCATGTTTGCTTTTAAACCATCATTGAAAGCTCCCACGTCCCATTTTATACCATATATCTTAACTCCCATGTCCCTTTTTATACCATCTATACTAACATTCATCATGGCTTCCAATTCATTTTTTGTTACTTCTTGTGAGAGAAAAAATTGTTGTGCTTGGTCTCGTAAATTTGATATATCATGTTGCATTTCTTCCTCTTCTTCATGCACCATAGAAGAGATTTTTGGTTACTTAATAGGTGTGTCCATTTTTTTGTTTCAAGGAATTTTGGAATCAAACAATGATATATATTCTTCAATATGCCCTTGAAATCACTTCAAACTAATTTTTTAAACAATAGTTATGCAACTTTTAAAAAAAGAAATAGATTCCTTTTTCTTGCTTTTAGGAGATGGATCTTAAAATGGTCGTAACTCTGTAATTTAGGATCTCCAAGTTCTTAAATTTCTTCTTGTGTTAGATCTAAAAGTCTTATTTCCAACCCCAAAAGTCTGACCAATATTGGATTCTTCAAGAAAGAGTTATGCAAAATCTCCCACGATGACCTGATTATTGACTAGTTCAGTAGAGAGAAGTTGTATGGTATTCCACGTGTCACTATTTCCACCTTTGGACCTAAAACTTATACAAACAAAAGCTACATTTTGTTCACTTTCATCCACATTTTATGGAATTCAAATCCGATGCATAACACAAAAGTTATGACAATTTTCCCTAGGTCACTTGTTTGAGACAAAATTCAGGAGCCTGCAAAAGCCATAACTTTTTGAGATCATATATCTGAAAATATAGCAAACCAAGATCTGAAATGTTTACACAAAGTTCACCACAATTTTGTCTCAACATGGTAAAAAAATCATCTTCTGAAGCCTTGTAGAAAAAAATTATAGCGAAAATTCCATGATGGCCTATTTGAAGAAGTGAAACCCTAGAATCCAAAGCTCTGATACCAAATGTTATACAACTAGCTCACAAAAAAATAGATCAACGAATTAAAAATTATCCTATTCAATGGGTAAACCTCCTTTACATTACATAAATGAACTATTCCCTGATGATACAAATGACAAGACATTCTTTGTATATATAGGAGTCTAATGGGTCACAATATAATCAGAGCCTACATAACAATAATAATGTAAGGGCACAACAATAACAATAATGGGCTTCTATGGGGCATAACAATAACAATATGAGGGTTACATGGGAACACCAATAAAAATAAGGGGGACATACTAGTATTATAGGGACCTAACATCTTCTCATGATTCTTCTCACTCTGTCACATCCCATCCCTGCCAGTAGGAGCAATAGACTAAACGTTCTCCCTCTTACAAGCAGGAATGAAAATTATAATTCAGTTATATGCACAGATGGATTATGTCTCATTTCTACCACTGTTTTGGTTTACTTTGTTAGCACTATTTTCTACAAAGTTATGGAAATTTTGTATGTTACATGGATGGTTTACTACACTTATTTATGGATGGAATTTTTGGGGTTTTGTAATGTATATATTATATATATTTTTGAGAATGCATGTCTATTTTTAAGGAAGTATTCATATACTTGTCATCATAATGAAGGAGAAACAAGGATGTTTTGGGAGGCATAATGAGCTTACCTATTATTGTTTGATGATGATTTCTTTATCATGCATATGCATAGATGATGTTGATTTAATATTATAAGACAAACATGGGGATTATGTTTTCTTATGCATATTTTATGGTAGCATGATTAATTTATTTTGAGTTATATGGCACATGTATTTTATGGTGATCATATTATTAAGAGTTAAAATTGTATGTCAGGAAGTCATATTGGATGACTTATATTATGGAATAGGGGGTCCCACCTACTAGGAAACTTAAATATATTAATTCATCAAGTTAATCATTTTTAATTTTCTTTTTAGAACTACCACCCTTGAATTCTAATCAAAACTTGATTAGAAAATATATTATGACAAATGACCAAAGTGGTTTAACTATCTAACCACTTTGAGGAACCATAAAAGAGGGAGAAAGCTATGAAGGAAGGGAGAGGATTTTGTAATGAAAAGTATGCTTTGAGTTTAAGTTGTTATTCCTTCCTCTTTATTTTCTATATTCTATGAGTTACAGGAAGTTGAACCAAAAGGTGGCAACATAACATTTTTGAAGGGAAGATATAGTCAAGTGAGCAACTGCACTGATCCTTTGAACATATCATTTTAAGTAACTTGTTTTTCTATCATTTAATTCTCTATTTGGAGGTCTAGATTTTATTTAACCAATGCTAATAACCATTAATATTTCAGAGAAATAGACTGTCAATCATTGTATCAAATCATATGAAGATGTTTGAAGGTTGTCTCATCTTTTATTTTCTTTCAAAAAATTATGTAAATGATTTATTTACATTGTAGATGTTTAGAATCTGATTTGGTATATGATTATTTGCAAGAATTTTCCTTCTGATTTTGTTGTACTCATATAATCTTATATTAATAAAATCAACCTTATTTTTCTCTATATTTGTTGTGTATATTTCTCACAAAATTTGTATTTTTATTTAATGTAAATTCTCTTTAATTTACCAACTTAATGCAACTAAGGATCTACAGTTGTTTGAGGGTAAAAATCCTCAAGACACTGATTAGTTTGTTGCTTCTTATATCTAATTTTCATTTTTTGTTCACTCAATTTTAATATAAATATTTATATTTCAGAATTATTTGCGAAATTTTAGGCATCTTTTTCTAAATATTAAGTGCTAGTTTTGATTTTCTGTTTAAATCTTTCGTTTATAATCTTATTAAATCTCTAAAAACTTGTAAATTTTCTCAAAGTTAGTCACATCAAAGGGCATCAAATTTCAGGTATACTTGTCCCACTATCTCACTCGCCTTAATGAGATCTAAGGGATTGGTTAGGAGAAGCATATAATTTCTCCCTGAAACAAATATTTTGGTGACCATACTGGGTCAAGATTTGCTCCCTTGTCATCTTAAATATATTTTGAATTCATGACTATTCAATATTTTGAACAGCTTAATCTTGGATTTCGTTTGCATGGTCATACTAACATTTCTTATTCATTTCTTGATTTTATCCTTTGAAATGCTACTTCTAACAAAGAGTGTGATCATAATTTGACTATCATCTCTAGAGACATTCATTTGAAAGAACAATGACAAGCCTTCCAAATGAAAATTTGTGAGCGTGAGAACCTATCTCATAGATAATTGGTCCATTTATATCCCTCATCGATATTCTTTAAATCTAATAAATGACAATTCAATCTAATCAACAACCTAGTCTCATTCCACAATTGAATGATGAAAGACATATCACTAATTCTTTGCTCAATTACATTTTATTCTATGACCTTACTATTGATCAATTAAATCATTATTGGGTTGTAATTTCATGGGAAATTGAAATTGTTGACGAGCAGGAAGTCATAATTAATGAACAACGTGACCATGAATGCCAACATGTACACACCCCTCTCTAATGATCTTCATATGAGTATTTAAAGTAGACATTCTAGATGTATCAAAAGTGAAATTCTTGAATATACTCATATATCTTAAATTCAAAGACATAGAGTTATCTTAGAGGTCAAATATTGAAGCTGATTTTTACAAAGTCTAATTAGTTCTTATAGCACTACCTCTCCCTCAAAGCATATAATATCTAGTACTCATATAGAATATTCCTTTGGAACCCAAGGGTCTACCACCTCTAGGTCTTTGTCATCTAGTTTAGGGTTAATTTCCACTCTAACTATCTCTATTGGGTCAATATATTCATATTTGACTCCTCATTAGTCAACCACCAACCCTCTAAGGTCATTCATAATTAAAACTTGTTCCAATTCAAAGAATATCTTATCAATACCCCTTGGCATGTGAAAACAATTTTAAAATTGGCACCAGCTAATCCACCTCTCCTGAAGTTTAAAGACCATTTACCTAAATTCTCAATTGATGGAAATATCATAGCGAATGATAATTTAATCACATTCTCCAATCCTTGCCACAATATTAGGGAAAATGATAATGATACATGTATGCAATTATATGAATTCCCCTCAAGGCAAAATTTCTTTTTCTTTTTCAAAATGCCTCTCAAAGAATTCTCCACTTGGGAAGAGATTTTGTATTATTTCAATTCTACCTATGGGTAGCCCAAAAGCCTTATTTATCCCTTATATTATTATAATAATGTCTCATTTGAAAAAGGAGAAACAATTAAATCATTTAACCTTCATTTTAATAAACTATATCATCACTTTCCTAAAATAATTCATCCTCAAACTCAATTAGTGATGATACACGACTATAGTTCATTTCCCCTACCTTACCGTCAATATTGAGAAGATAATAATGCCACAATCCTACAATTTTTGCTCTAAATTTGACTAGAATATGAATAAAAACTTTGTAGAATTGGTGTTCCTTTAGAGGGCCAAGCCAATCAATCTGACATGACATCCATTCTTAAGTTCATGTAAGACATGATAAATAGATTGATTTAATACGAAAGGAAACTTAACATACAACCTAAACCAAAACCCTCTTATTTAACTCATGTTCACAATGGTCAACAAGCATATCAATCAAACACTCTTTTCTCTCACCTATGGTGTAGTTTCTGTGAAGAGTATCATGATGATAAAACCTGTCAAATTCAAGTTATTGTGTTACAAAATTATTTGGGCTCATCAATCCAAAACTCATATGTCAATGTAATTAGGGTTTATCAGCCCCTAATATAGTTGTTTTATGCCCTAAAGAAACTAAGTACTCTGAATGCTTCATTTCCCAAAGGTTCCATCACAAAATTCATCCAAAAAGTGCCTCTAAAGCAATCATTGTAGGGAGCCCTCTGTTAGGGTGCTGTGCATAGTAGGTGCCACACTATCCAAGTGCTATGCATTGTATTTAGGCCCTCTCTAAGGTGTGATGGTTGAGCTTCGACAAAATTATGGGAGAGTTTGAAGAATCAGTTACTCATGGAAACCTCTAGAAGCTTCTCCAGTGCCACCTACCCCTCTGAGTTTGCCCAAGGATGACTAAAGGAATTAGGAAACCACCTCCTATTCCCCTCTTTCATGGAACCAATTCCTAAAAATAGAAAGGCATTCATCATCATCATTGATGACTCAACCTCCTTCACTCATCTATAAATGGATCCCTCATCCAAGAGATCTGGGGGCTGAATATTTCTGAGTGATAAGGAAGTGCTGATGGTTTTAGTATTGAGGCAAAGTATTGTTGTAATGTCAGAATTTCTTGTTGTTCATGAGGTGAAGAAGGTTTGAAGCTGGGAGGATGGTGCTGGATCGAACTTATGGGTTGTAATCCTCATTTCTACTAATAAAGATTTTCAAGATTTTTCCCCTATGTTTATGCAATCTTTCAATGCATTCATATGTTTATCATACTTACAATTCTGTGATGTTTATGAATTATGGATCATTATGATTTGACGGGTCTATGTTTCTATAATTGCGTGGGTACTCTTTAAGCATGTTAAGTATGGGGAGGAGTAATGAGATCGGCCAAAGGAGAGAGAGATCAAGCAAGGAATCAAGCAGAAGTTACAGGTTGGCTCCTCATAATCTTTCTCTTATCTATCATTCATAAGAAAAATAGTGAATTGTTTTACCTGTTGTTTCTAGGTTAGGTACCAAACCTAGAGGGTTAGCATTTCTTAGAAATACTAATTTTCTTGAAAAAAAATTGACGAATCCACTGGGGATTTTTTTCCCCTTTCTGGTAGCTTAGTAGCCTCTTAGAACATTCCACTACACTTTACTTGCTGTTGTTCATTGAAATCAAACGTAATCCACTGAAAATTGAACTAAATTTGAGCCAAAAACATCTTCAGAATCGTTCCCTGTGACCATCGCACTGTCCTGAACTGTGACCTGCTATGCATAGCAGTTCCCAAATGGACAAATTGCTATGCATCACACTATCTATCACTACAGTCTACGATGATTGACTGAAGCTCAATTTTCCCATCTAGGAATTGAGGTTTTTGACCATTTTTCATCTTTGTTTGATTGCTTGTTGAACATGAATGATGTCTCATCACTGAAGCCAACTTTCATCACTTAATTCAGCCCTATTTAGATTATGATTGGTGAATGTATTTATGTATTTTTTTTCATTGCAATCTATTGTCAAAAAGTAGTGTTGATCGATTGTCGTTTCGATAGAAAAATTGTCGTAAAGTCTTCAATTTTCGTCGAAAAAGTGAAGTGTCATAAAAATCCTCCTTCATAGCTAATCGATTAATCTATTTTGTGTATTTGATTTTGTTTCATTCAAAGTGTCGTAAATTTTTATTTCTTCAAACTTGAAAGTGTCGTTTAATCCTTCTTTCTCTCTTTGAATAAAAATTGTCGAAAATTTCCATTTTGTGTGAAACATTTTGAATCATTTCTGCATTTAGTTTTCCTTGTTGTCTCATTCACATTAAGGGAAGCTGAAAACAAATACATGAATTTGCATTTTAGAGTTTTGGTTTGTGTGCTCAAAAGAATAATTTAGGGAATTGCACTAGTGTGTGCTCTTTGATGTTTGCTCAAAAGTACTTCTATGCTTTATCCCTTGTAGTTAGGATTTTCATTGTTGAAAATAAATGAAAAGATTGCTTGTCATTCTAGATGCATCTTTAGGAATTTCAAAACACATTTTTCGGTGTGGTGGGCTCCAGTATTGTAGCAATAATGCTACAACTCCTGGGGCTTCCTGTCTCTTAATTTTATCAACCCGGTAGTTTGTACAAACTTGGAAGCGACAGTGCTGTATGCACAAGTACTAGCCCTTAGCCTTTGTCTCCGTCTTTGGGCCTCCTGTAGAAGCCTGTTTTCCAACCATTTTCGGGCTTCCTGTAGAAGCCTTGGTCGTTGCTCTTGGGCTTCCTGTAGAAGCCTGCTCCTTATTGATCTTCGGGCTTCCTGTAGAAACCTTTGTCTTTGTTTTCGGGCTTCCTGTAGAGGCCTGTGTTTGTGTTTTCGGGCTTCCTGTAGAAGCCTGTGGTTGCGTTCCTGCAGATGCAACTCCCACCACCTTCTCTTGTCTTGCTGCGTGGCTTTTGCTTTTGGCTTTGACTGCAGAAGCTGACAAGGTGCTTGGGCTGGCAGGGGCCACCTCAGCTTTGACTGCCCTGCTCTTCAACCTCTTTTCCCTTGCTGATAGGATGGGGGTGTCCTCTTTGACTCCGTCATCTTTTCCTTCTTTCTTCTTCTTTCGTTCTTTCTTCTGTGCTGGAGCCGGAACTTTTTGGCTTTTTCCTTTCTTACTCCCGGCTGCTGGCTCTTCTTCTCCTCCGTTAGAGGATTCCGCTTCTTCAAGCAACATTTTTATGTTCCCCGTTCTTGATAAGTCCCTAAATGATTCCCAAGCGAGGGGGACTTTATATGAGCGGAGAGCATCCTCCACGAGGAGCTTGACTAGCCCATGGTGGGCTATCTAGTCTGGAATTCCGTCCTTGAGCTTGGTGGAACACTCCATTAAGGACTGTAGTAGAAAGTAAGGAATGCTCAACCTCTGTGCTGCAGGGAGGTCAATCTGGTGTTTTAGTTCGTTAAGCAGCCTGAAGTGATACGCATATACAATGCTATATCGACCCTCACAGGTGATATATTTCATAATTTGTAGACTGACTTCGTTCCATGGCGGCAACAGGCTTGCCCTTTTGACTCCATTTTTGTCTTCGGTGAATGACTCTTCCGGTGGGAAGAACTCCTTCTTTGCTTGCTGGCTCTGCTTCCGCTCTTCTTTGTCCCACGGCAGACCCATGGGCAGCTCTGTAATCCGACTGATATGCTCTGGGGTGAGTTTGAGGCTGAGACCTCTGAAGGTTACCGTGGCCAATGTCTATGATTTAGGCTGCAGAGCCCGCAAAAATTCCTCGGCTACTTCATCATCGTAGCCCTGTAGTTTATCACAGAAAGGCATCCATTGTGCTCTAGTGAAGAGCTCAACCACTGCCGGGTTTCTCCTTAATGCATTTGAATTAGTGGGCTCTCGCCTGATAAACCCGCCAGGCATGATGAACACAGTGGTTTATACCAGAGGTGGTGGATACACAGGAAATTCGGTCTTAAAGACAGAACATGCAATGAATTTTCAGACCACAGTTTGATTATACAGCTATCCTGTAGGAGCGATAGTATAGGCACGGCAATCCAATTCTTTATGACCACACTGTGACTAATGGCCTTGCCACCTTTAAAAAAACCAATTGCGGAAGGAGTTGCAAGGTTACCTCTTTTCTGCCACCTTTTTTTACGTGAAGACTTCACCTTCCTGTAGAGCCGCGTTCCTGTAGAAACTGCTTCCTGTAGGACGGCGTTCCTGTAGAAACTGTTCCTGTAGGAGCAGTGCGCAGGCTTCGGGAAGAGCTTTAGTTGGCTAGCGGTCGAGAGGTACTTTACCAGCGTTCAGGTAGCCGAGAGCTCGGCGTATCAACATGCAGAGGTAAGCAGAGGATCTACTCGAGTTTTGAAGTGAGGTTGATGGAGATACACGCTTAATCGAGCCGATTAGATTTTGAGTCAGCGCAGCTCGTGGCGCGGGGGTGAGCTGTCCCCGCCGGACCGTTGGGTGACATCACCCATCATCCGCCTGCACATTCGTTTGTTGCCGCATTCATTCCCACAGATCTGTCGCCGCCCTTTTCGGTTAAACTTCACTTCTCGGTTGACGGGACTGATCTTCACGTGCTTGCTGCGTGTTTCTTTCGTCGTGGCTGCCACCTCGTCCTCTGACTAACCCTTTACTAACCGACGTGGCCAATCACTGGCCTTTAGGCCGCTCAACCATTCACCTTTATGCCATGCAAAACAAATCGAAGTAATAATCATGCAGTTTGATGGAGAGAAGGATTAGAACACTTACCTGTGCGCGGTTGCACATGATTTCCAGTTTTTTTTTTTTAGCGATGGATCTACCTGCCGCCTGTGGCTGCACATTCCTGTAGGCTCGTGGTTACAGGATGCTGGCGATGGAGTGAATGGTTCTGCGTTCATGCGCCCGTGTTTGATCTCAGATGGCGGTGCTGTGAACGGTCTTCACTTGAGCAGGTTGAACTGGTACAGGATCCCCGCGAGGGGTCTTGTCACCGTTCTTTCTCCTCGGGTGTATGCTGCATGCTGGCGGTTCTGTCTTCTCGATCACGATCCTAGCGCTTCTGATGTATCAACGTGGATGTGGTATGGTTCTCGGTGCTTAGTTTTTCTTTGACAGATGCTTCCTCACGAGAACTGATTACTTTGTTGTGCTGCTGCAGGGATCTTGGTTGCATGGCGACGAGGATGGTGGAGGACGATAATGGCAATGTTCAGGGGTGCCATCATTGGCATGCATGCATTCAATCCACTCCTCAGTCGCTAGATCTTCATTTGAAACACATTTCGGCCATCGTAACCTTCTACAGGAAGTTTCCTGTAGAACACAGAGTTTCCTGTAGAAATTTGGCATTTTCCTGTAGAAGATCCGCGTCTTCCTGTAGGAAGACTGTCTGTTCCTGTAGAAAAACTGTATCCTCCTGTAGAAGATCCAAAGCATGATAATAATTGCACATACCTTAAAAAACATTGCTGTTCTTGGAGGAGGTGCTGATGACATCCTTTGCTAGCATGATGAAGGCCCCTGGCTTGGAGTGGAGAGGCTTCTTCTCCTCCATAGAACATCTGCATGCAAACCTTTTATTGTGCTGATTGCTTTTTCCTGTTTTCTTTCATTTTTTTCTCTCTTTTTTTTTTTTTTTTTTTTAGAAAGACAATAGGAGTGCCTCAATGAGGTTTTCACCCCTACTGCCTGCCTTGGGCACCTCAGAGAGGTTTTCACCCAAGGATCTTTATTTTTCTCTCTTTTCTTTTTCAAAAGACAATAGGAGCGCCTCAATGAGGTTTTCACCCCTACTACCTGCCTTGGGCGCCTCAGAGAGGTTTTCACCCAAGGATCTTTATTTTTCTCTTCTTTTTTTTTTTTTTTTTTTTTTTGTGTGTTTTAGATCCTTCAGGGTATGCCCAAAGCGGAGGCAGAACCCTTCTCTATGACCAAAACAGATTTCTCCATAGTGCTGATAAACTCTTGTCTTGAGAGAGGTCTTCTATATATCTTCAATCGGTGCCCATTGACAAGCATGGGAATGGATTCCTCATCAATGGTTCGAATGAGGACAGATCCATTGTCATGGCACTGTTCCACCACATATGGTCCTAGCCATCTGGTTCTCAACTTCCCCTTGAAATCTTTGAATCTGGAATCATACAACAAAGCCCAATCTCCCGGCTGAAATTGCTTGTCATGGAGATGTTGGTCATGCCACACCTTCCTCTGAAGTTGAACCACTTCTGAGTGAAGGAGGGCCTGCATGCGGTGTTCATCCAGTCCATTCAGCTGCAATAACCTTTCTTGCTGTGCATGGCTGAGATCTAGGTCCAGCTGAGCTGCCAACCTCAAAGTGTTATACTCAAACTCAATGGACAGTAAAGCTTTCTTCCCATAGACCAGCTCATAAGGTGTGAAACCGGTGGTGGTCTTCCAAGTGGTGTTGTAAGCCCATGTGGCTTCAACTAGGTGATCTGCCCAGTCTTTTCTGCTGCTGTTCACCACTTTGGTCAAGATCCCTTCTAGAGCTCTATTGGTGACTTCCACCTGCCCATTTGCTTGAGGATGATAGGGGGTGGAAGTCCTATGCTTGATCTTGTGATGAGCTAATAGATCTTCAACCAAGTTGGAGGTGAACTGGCTCCCTTGATCGGTCACCAGCTCTCTTGGGTGGCCAAACTTGTAGAAGATGTTCTCTCTTAAGAACTCGACCACCTTTTCTTCTGTTGCTGCTTTGATTGCTTTAGTCTCTGCCCACTTTGTCAAGTAGTCAGTACACACAATGATGTAGGATCTCTGCCTCGAAGAGGGATTGATTGGGCCCACAAAGTCCATGCCCCACTTCTCAAATGGCTCGAGAGTCACTTGAGGTTGGAGAGGCATCTCATCCCTTTGGGTCGGTTTCCCCATTCTTTGGCATTGGTCACACTGGCTAACATATCTTCTGACATCTTGATGAAGTGTGGGCCAATAGTAGCCTGCCTGCAGGATCTTGAAGGCAGTTCTCTTTGATGCAAAATGTCCTCCACAAGGCCCATCATGACAGGTGAGGAGAATGTCAAAGACTTCCTCCTCCCTTACACAACGCCTTAAGATCTGATCGGGGCCAAGCTTGAACAGGTTGCCCCCAATCCATGTAAATGAGGCACTCTTTCTGATGATTTTGCTCTTCTCTTTTGAAGAGAGGTGCGGAGGGAACTGAGCTGAAACAAGGTAGTTTGCTATATCAGCAAACCATGGAGAGAGTATTGAGATAGCAAACAGATGCTCATCAGGCATCTGGTCATCCACCGTCCCATCTTCATCTGCAGACAAATCCAATCTAGACAAGAAGTCAGCAACAACATTTTCTTTTCCTGGTTTATCAACAATGGTTAGATCAAACTGCTGCAATAAAAGTAACCATCTAATAATACGAGCATTCACATCTGGTTTATTCATCAAGTATCTAATAGCAGCATGGTCAGTATGTACAAAAGTCTGGTAACCAGTAATGTAATGTCGGAACTTGTTCAGTGCATGAACCATAGCTAAGAATTCCTTCTCGGTTACAGTGTAATTCAGCTCTGCTTTGGACAAGTTTTTGCTAACGAAGTAAATGGCATATGGAAGTTTTTGCTCAACTTGTCCTAAGGCTACACCTATGGCTTTGTTCGAGGCATCAGTGTGGATGTGGAAAGGTAGGGCCCAGTTTGGACCCCTTAGGATTGGAGCTGACACTAACTTGTCTTTTAATTCATTCAAACTCTTCTGACAATCGTCAGTCCAATTAAACTCCACATCTTTTGCCAACAAACCAAACATTGGTGAGGCTAACTTGCTGAAGTCTTTAATGAACCTCCGGTAGTATCCTGCTAATCCCAAGAAACTCCGGACATCCCTTACTTTTTGAGGAGGTGGAACCCTCTTGATGAGAGCAATTTTGTTAGGATCCACCTGCAATCCTTGAGAAGAAATGGTATGGCCTAGCACTGTCCCTTCAGTCATTAGGAATTCACATTTCTCAGGGCTAAGGGACAAGTTCATCTCGATGCACTTGGTTAGGACCTTTCCCAAGTTGGACAATGCTTCCTGGAAGTTGGCCCCATAAGGGGTAAAGTCATCCATGTAGATTTCCACTGCATCATGGACCAACTCCGAGAAGATGCTCAAGACAGCTCTCTGAAAAGTAGCAGGAGCATTGCATAGCCCAAAGGGAAGGACTCGGTAGGCAAAGGTACCCCAAGGACAAGTGAAGGTGGTCTTATCTTGGTCTTCCGGGCTGATTTGTATTTGATTGTACCCGCTGAACCCATCCAGGAAAGAGAAGAACTTCTTTCCTGCCAGTCCATCCAACACTTGATCTATGAAAGGTAGAGGGAAATGGTCCTTCTTGGTAGCTTTGTTCAGCTCCCGGTAATCTACACAGATCCTCCACTTCCCATTCTTCTTGGGAACCAACACTAGAGGGGACACCCATTCACTATCTGAGATGGGGTAAATGAATCCGGTATCCAAAAGTTTTTGCAATTCTTCCTTGACAATGTCCTTAAGGGCTGGATTCATTCTCCTCTGGGGTTGCCTAACTGGTTTACAATCCTCTTTGATGTATATATGATGGGTACAGACCGAGGGGTGGACTCCTTTCATCTCCTTATAGCTCCAAGCAAAAGCATCTAAGTGGCTGGCCAATAGGCTACACAACTCCTTCTCCTGGGAAGGAGATAGAGAGGAGCTGATCTTTAACGCTCTCTCAGGGCCGAACTCCACACTTTTGACTCTGGGAGTGACAGGGCTGGTTGTACAAAGGTCCACTAAGGTGCTAGCTTGGGCATCCTCCACCAACTTCTCTAGAGATAGTGCACTGGAAGGTGGATTCTGGATTAGGGTCTCAATTAAATCACCCTCGGTAGGAGAATTTCTTCTAGCAGTATCTAGGGTGCACAGAGGTGCAGAGTACACCTCGTCTTCCTCTCCGTCCTCCAACCAGAGTGGTAAATCATGCTCTAAAGAGGGTTGGGCAGGAGGGTATAGGACTAGCTGCTTGGACATGGGACCATTCTTGATGGTCATGTTTCCTGCCCGACAACTTATGTAAGCATCTGCAGTAGCTAACCAAGGCCTTCCCAAGATGAGAGGATATCCAGTAAGCTTGGCCTTTGGTTGCAGGACCAGGAAATCCGCAGGGTATTCCCAAGAATCAATTGAGACCAAGACATCCTCCACAATCCCTTCGGGAGTCACGGTGGAGCGATCTGCTAACTGCAGTACTGTCGAGGTCTTTCTCAAGGAACCCTGAAGATTGAGTTTAAGCATGGTATCCCTGGTCATCACATTGATGGCTGCCCCCAGATCAATCAAGGTGTGGGGGATAATGGTGCCATTGATGTGTACATCTACTACAGGACTTCCAGGATCTAGGTACTTTGGGCAGATGACTTGTCCTAGCATAAGGTCAGACAGTTGTCCTATGACATTGATAGTTGAGGCATCTTTCTTCCGTCTGCCTGGGTGTTTGAAACACTTCTCCTTAATCAGCTTGTTATATATTGGCACATCCTTGATGGCTTGGAGAAGTGGGATTTTTACACACAACTGTTTGAGCTCACCTAAAAGCTCATCTTCTTCTGGGTTCGGTTGTGTGGTGGCTGTTAGTCTCTCAGGAAAGGGTGGAGTAGGCTTTGGTTCACTCTCCTGATGGGTTTCCTCATCCTCTGGGGGAGGAGGTTGGCGATCTGGAAGAGTCTTTCCAGATCTAAGATTGATCTCCTGGATCTCCACAGCATAGGTAGGGCATGAGGTCTCCCCAGTATATACCTGCTGAGCCTGTCTATTGTTGGGGTTCGGGTTCGGTTGAGCAGGCATCTGAGGTTTCCTTGGAGGAGCAGGAGGTAAAGGCTGAGGTTGAACTGGTGGTGGAGGCAAAATGGCAGGAGGAGTGTTGTATTGGGGCCTCCACCCCGATTGAGGAGCACTCCATTGAGGCTGCGACTGGGTATGTGAGTGATATGGGTGAGAAGTAGGTTGAGTAGGGTACTGAGGTGGATAAGACCATGGAGGAGGCATGGACCAGGAAGGATGAGCAGGGGGACCCCAGGAAGGCATGGGAGTCAAGTGGTTGGGGTTGTAATAAGCTTGAGATGCCCCTTGCATCCCCTGCTGATAAGGTCTAGATCCTTGAGGCCTCCTTTGGTTGATGAAGTAGAGAGGTTCAGTGGGGGCTTCAGTTCCTTGGTACATGGCTTTAAACCCAGGCAAGGTTGGACACTGATTTGTTGGGTGGTCCTCCTCACAAACGAAACACACTTCGACCGAATGCAATGGACATTCGTTCTTAGGGTGTCTTCTGGTGCACCTAGGACAGAAGACAGCCAAGGCTCTCTCAGCTTCCTCTTTCTTTTGCTGGATCCTGAATGTGTCCAGCTGCATGGCAATGGTATGTCTCACCTCACTCTTAAGATCTTCTAATTGGTTTGTAAGCTCATGTTTGGAGAAAGGGACATCGGTGGAGAGTAGGTTTCCTCTACCTCGTTTTCTAGCTGCCCTGGAATGATTTCGAAACACAGTCTTGATGTCCTCATAAGGCAGTTGGTAAATGTCCCCCCCAGCTAACATGTGAAGGGTGTCTAGGAGATCTTCAGGGACTCCTCAAAGTAGAACCAACTTGAGGGATTCAGGGTCAAGTGTGCATCTGGCCCGTTTATAGCTAAGTTGGAACCTCTCCTCATAGTCCTCTAAAGACTCATCATTCCCCATGGTCATTCGAAAGATCTCTCCCTTGGTTTCCTTGGACCTACAATAATCCCTATACTTGGTATTGAAGGCTTGCTGCATCTGAGCCCAAGTGGTGATGCTGTTCCCAGGTAATCCCATGAACCAGCGTAGTGCTGCATCCTTAAGAGTGGAAGGGAAAAGCTTCAACTTTTGCTCATCCTCAGTATAGTCATAGGTTCGACAAAGGACAGTAAACTCAAACAAGAAGGTATCAGGATCCTCAGTGGTCAGTCCATGGAAGTGAGGCAAGGCAGAGGGGCTAATGTTTTTCATTTTCATATCCCCATTGGTCTCTCGGATGGGGAAAGCTCCTTCTATTCTCTCATCTTCTCTCCTGTTATCAGCCATGGCTTCAGATGGAGTGGTTTCTAACTCTTCTTCTTCTATAGGGTCTTGGTATATCTCGGGATGTTCACCTATAGGTTCCTCTGGGTCGCTGTCACCAAAGAAGAGAGAAGGGTGACTTAGTGATGTGGTGGGGGTGTTTGGTAGGAATTTGCCTGATCTATCTCGGTTCCTACGAGGCATGAAAGGGAAAGGACTCTTCTCTGTTTTTAGTGCTTTTGTTTTTTCCTTGTACCTGCAAAACTGAAACAAAGTGATCTACAACTAACTAGATTACTCAAATGAAATTTGCGGAATTGGAAATATTAATCTAGGAAAGCAGGAAATATTAATCTAGGAAAGCAGGAAATATTAATCTAGGAAAGCAGGAAATACTAATCTAAGAAAGCAGGAAAGATTAATCTAGGAAAGCAGGAAATACTAATCTAAGAAAGCAGGAAAGTCTATGCTACTTTTGCAGAATGGAAATGAAGCAAACTACTTAGCAGAAGGTAAGAGTAGGAAAGTAGAGGAAAAGCAACAGGTGCTAATACTCTGACGCTTCCCCGGCAACGGCGCCAAAAAGATGGTGGGCTCCAGTATTGTAGCAATAATGCTACAACTCCTGGGGCTTCCTGTCTCTTAATTTTATCAACAAGGTAGTTCGTACAAACTTGGAAGCGACGGTGCTGTATGCACAAGTACTAGCCCTTGTCGCAGTTGTCACTTGGTCAGCTGGCACAAGTCCGCTAGGGCTTAAGCCAACTTCTATAGGCTCACAGAAGAAGCTTTATCAATGATGGACGAAAGCTAACTCAAAGGAAGGCTACGCTGCTTGACAAACTGAATCTAAAGCAATTTAAAGCATGTAAATCTATGAAACCCTAATTTAACTAGTCTATCTTCTATAATGCAAAGAATGTGGATGCAACTCCTATGAATGCTGTCATTACCTCTAACAAGTGTAAATGCATGGGTCTAAGCTACTTGCATCATGAGAAATGTGTTTTTGTGTTTTTCCTTTTGGTGTGTGGAATGAGTGTGAACTTGGCCTAATTAGGGTTTGATTGTGCAGGTGGGATGGAGAAGGAAGGAAAGTGTGGGACAGGTTGGGGAGGCTAGGAGAGGTTCCTAAGGATCCTTAGCACCCATCCACAGAGGTCCCTCACGTTCAGAAGCTCGGCAACGAAGTGAATGGCCTCCTACAGGAAGGCTGCAGGGGATCCTACAGGATACTCTGTTTTCTACAGGATGGCTGTGCACGTCTACAGGATGGTTGGCCGTGGAGGTTTTCAGGAGTTAATGGAGTGTTGGAGTGGTGTGGGAGGCTAATTGAGATGGAGATGGACCTAATGATGTCTTAGGAAATGGCAAGTCAGACGAAGGAAGGGTGCATGCAATGGGTTGATGTTTTGGAAGGGTGGAATCAACGAGAGTGAAGGAGATGGAGCTGTACGTGAAATGAGAGAGTTGGAGGGCACGTGAGTGAGATAGAGGGTGAATAGAACTTGCAGGTGGATGAAGAAAACGACGAAGGAAATCGCTTGAGAAAAAGTAGTGTAAATAAAACAAATGACCTGTGCATGAAAACAAGGAATTCATTAACCTATTATGCCATGAAACCTATAAATCCAAAATGGAAACCAAGCAATAAAACTAATGCGTGAGAGTGCAGTATGGATCAGTGTCGAGAATGTATGAATAAATCCTTAATGAAAAACGTTCATGTGGCAACTTGCGTGGAGATGAAACGACTGCTGTTCTTTTTGGTGGCTGATCATGGTCTACACCCCAATCCCAAACAGTGAGATGGCAGTGAGCCTTTACAACCTGTTTTTGTTGGAGCTCCAAGAGATTTATTCTACCAACCTATCAAACTTGAATACTGAAAGCAAAGCATCATACCAGTCCTATCTATGCTAATGAAAACAATTAAACTAACAAGCTGGAAATCTGAATTGCATAGGAAACTAAACAAACTCAAGTGCTGGACCTAATTGTAAATGCATTACAACACTGAGGAGGTATATGGCTCTCAGGTTGGGCCCTAACCTGAGAGCTATAGCTCCTTGAGAAAACTCAGAACTAACTCAAAAGTGGCCTTCTTTATTCATAATCTGATAACATGCCAAATTGGCTTACAAAAGAGAACGAAACTTGAGCTGTGCTCCAAAATTACAATAGTAATACGAGAGTTTCAACAACCTAACCAAGGCTAAGGCCTCTATACTTATACAAAACGATGATCCAACAAGTATCCATGATTCTAGGAGCTCGGCTGCTTAATCTAGAGTTTAATTGCTGATCTTGTAGGATGGTCATAAATGCTGTTTCCTGTAGAGCAGTTTTGAACTGCTGTTCCTGTAGAACAGCTGGCCGTGTATTAAGCTCGGAGGGAGGATGGAGTGGGGCTCGGAGTTCTTGGTGAGGATCACGAGGAATGTCCCCCAAGACCGTGTACAACCTCTCCTTACATCAGCAATGCCAACTCGTTGTCTCCTTGCCACCTTTTCGTTGTCTTTTGCTCCCTTTTAATGCCAAAACCTGGAATCACAATGCATTAGCTACGTAGATAAAGTGCCTATCCTTTCTCCTACAAACAACATGAATAAACTATGAAGTGTATGCATAAACAATAAAAATGAATGGTTTGAGCAAGCAAAATAGGCCAAAAATGAGCCCAAATTGTACCAAAATTGGGGCTCATCACGGTGAACCCTTAAAGGAAAACTTTTAAGAAAGATAAACTTAAAATGAACCTCAATTAACTTAACAATGCTTTGGAATTTAACGCAACGCATCTAGAGGTCTAGGCTAGAGACGTGTTCCGGTGCCTTTAAACCTAGTGGCTGTTGTTTTCACTGAAGGTTGGGTGATTCCTCCTCTTTGATACGACAAGTGCTAGTACGGACTTGTGCTCCCTATACCATCGCGTATATAGTGGGAGACCCCAATAGGCTTAAATCCTTTATCCCTAGGAAGCCGAGTCTACCGCCTTACCAATCGCAATGCACTGAACACAACCTTCGGGAAGATTGACTGCCGCACATAAAGTCCTTAGTAATTTCTCTTTAATTTACCACCAAGGTGTATATTGTAGTTTTGCAATTTTTCTAGTAAACCCTCTTGTCTAGAGTCCCAGACTAGTCACTTTCATTCCTTTTCAACTCTCTAAAAGTAAAAGGATCATCTGAGCACTTGTCCTTTCAGGCTCATTAAAAATCGAA
This sequence comes from Pinus tabuliformis, assembly GCA_031772625.1. Taxonomy (NCBI): domain Eukaryota; kingdom Viridiplantae; phylum Streptophyta; class Pinopsida; order Pinales; family Pinaceae; genus Pinus; species Pinus tabuliformis. The sequence goes on from CM062818.1 coordinate 490,195,252, forward strand.
GGCGACTAGAGTCATCTTTAGCTTTTTATTGACTCTTTAAAATTGAAAAAGCAAAGTTGTGTCCAAGTGTCGTTAAAATTAGTTAACTACGAATAATATCCTTTTCCCTTAGTTGAGTTTTAAGTTGATCAAGTAATCTGCAATCGTGGAAGAAAGTCAATCCAAACCCCATCGTTCGCGGAGATTAGCAGGTCAACCATCTTTGCCTCCTGAAGCGACACCAATTCAGACAAAGTGGTCTCGTTTAACTGAGTCTAGTTCATCTGGGTTGTTTGAAACATCCGTTTCAACATCTTCAGGGACTCAAGTTACTCCAATTATTTCTAGTACATCCGTCTTTAAAGAGGAAGTTTCACATTTACCTAAGGACATTAGTACTAATCCTAGTGTAATAGTAACCAAGGTTGCCCAACAACAAATTGATCCTCAATTTGAAATTGTTCAACCAAGAAGTACTTTTGAACCTGAAACAACTCCATTAGGAGTTGGTCTGGAACCTATCCCAATTCAAACCGAGGTTACATCTGAACCAGGAGTTGTTCAAAAACCTCCCTTTGAGACTGTAGTTCAATTACCTGAACATCTAGACTTCGAATTTCAGCATCCAGAAGTTGTTACCCCTCCGACATCAGTCACTGTATAAACTACACCTTCTTCAACACCAGAAATATTTTTCGGACCTGATGGTCAACCTCTTCCACCTGGTTTGATTTCCATAGAGGAGATAGTAGAGGATTCCACATCTGGCACCCCGTTTCATTTTGGAACTGGGATTAATCTTTATCCTGCTACTCCTGATTACTTTGCTTCCTTTAATCCTACTTCGTCGCAAGTTCCCGTCAAATCTTTAGGACAACTTCTGGGTCAGTTAACTATGTCTGAACAACCATCAACATCCAAGACTGTATCATTTGATGCAACTGCAGCAGAATCTTCTGTTGTCACTCCTTCGATGTTTTCTACCACACCTGAGTCACACCTATACGGTGAATCATCCATTCCGGTTGGTTAACAATCATTGTCTGGAACCCGCTCAGGGGTTGCTTCTGCACCATGGTCAACACCTATTAACTTGTCTGGAATTCAATCTGGCTAATCTCATATGGGAAATCAACAATATGATCTTGCACATCAGTATCATTTTGGGCAATCTAGTCATCAAAGACCGGTGTATCCATTAAACACTGGATTATCGCCATATGGAGAGAAATATGCTTACTCGCTATTTCCTCCTTTCTCCAAGGGACAACCATATGGTAATTTCCCACAGTATTTAGGTCAAACTAGAGTTAGAGTTTGTCAATGGCAACCAGTACTTCCAGATCAACCAAGAGTTGTGTATCCAACACAACCAATGCAACCTCTGTCCAATATTCCTACTACACCTATTGTTACTACTGTGCCACAGTCACAAGCTCAATCTGTTGCATCTCAACCAATACAAACTGATCCTTCTTCCTTGCAACCTCAAGTTTCAAGGCAAGAGGCTCAAGTTTCTCAAGTTGTTATACAACAGCTGCTTGTTTCTGGAGCTCAACAACAACCTCAGGTTAGTGTACCCTTATCCAGAATGACCCAGGCATACACTGGTACAGTTGATCCACAGCTTGGTCAATTTTTCAATAATGGGTAGCAACAGTTGGTTCAACAACCATGGTTGTTGCAATTTCAACAACCTCAATTCCATCAGTCCCAACTCCAGTTTGGACTTGGATTTGGGCAACAAGGCTTTGCAGGTTATGGACAACCACATTTCCAAACTGGTTATCAACAACCGCCTTATACTGGTTATGTCCAACAACCTTATCAAGGTTACCAAATGCAGATGCCCTACGTTGGTATGCAAAGACCTATTGCACAAGTGATTCCATGATATCCTAGGTATGCTCAACCTGACTTGAATTGACAGTCTCCATTTGTAGCAACTTCAGAACTACCAAATTTAAACCGGCTCACTAATGAACCAATTGCATATGCGCCTTGGTGGCCGGTGATTCCACATAAATTGCTATCTAACATTCCAAAGTTTAATGGAAATCCAGGAGAAGACCCTTCAAATCACGTAATTACTTTTCATTTATGGTGTTCATCCAACACTCTGAATGATGATTCGATTAGGCTTTGTCTTTTCCAAAGAATGCTTACTAGTCTAGTTGCTAAATGGTATATTGAATTACCTAGAGCTTCTTTTGATAACTTCACCATTCTAGCCACTACCTTTCTGACCCACTTCCAGTTACCCATCAGGTATAAGACTGGAATAGAACTCTTGACCAACTTTAAACAGACTACCTCCACTCACATATCAGATCATATTCATGAGTGGCCGCATTGTCGTCAAATGGTTAAGATGTATGTTCCTGATCAACTTTTAGCTCAATGGTTCATAAAGTCCTTGTTGCCATCAATCACTGAGGATGTGGAAAAGGAGGAGTTGTCATAGAAGAGCAAGTTATTTCTCGTGCCCAATATTTGGATTTGATTTACACACAATCAGGCACACTCTATGACAAAATTCTTGATGCACCTAGACCAGCTTTCACCATTCCACCACCTCCAAAATCGAGTAGGGACTCTCATGCTAGCGGTGGCGTGATCAGTTCCTCGAGCACACAAATGGAAAGAGGACCATCTGGACAAACTCTTGCCATTTCCAATCAAAATGCAAATCAATCTGAAAACACTCTTGCCTCGAAGATTAATGTCGTGTCATCTGACAAAGGCAAAAATCCAAAGCAACCAAGAGGTAAGGAAAAGGGAAAGTATAATAAGAAGAAACAGGAGAATCCTACTCCTGAAAAATCATCTGAATCCCATTTTGTGGCTAGGAAACCTCATTCTCCATGTTTGATATGTAATAACGAGCATTTTACAAGAGATTGTCCACATCGATCTGAGGTCTCTAAACTTTTAAAGGCTTCAAATACCTCAGCAGTGTTGACAGATCCATTTCTGAACCCAGAAACACATTTGGTTGCCACTGATAATGCTTCCACATCCCAAGTACTTATGTTGTCTATCGCAAATACACAAAACGATGTTTTGGTGTCAACAAGGAATAAAGATTATGGAAATTTGTCATCGTCGAATAACCAGGCTACTGATCAACCTAGTACGTCGACCACGACTTCACTAGAAGTTGTTCCACCAGTTATACCTAAATTAACAATAAAGCCACCAAAGGGAGTTGTACACAAATCGACATTTAATCCTCATGCTCGAGCAGCTCAAAACTATAACATAGTGGAAGATCTGGCTCAATCACCTTCTGCTATGTCGACACTTGAGGTGTTGCAAAACTATCCCTCCCAAAAATAGGGTTTGTTGTCAACAATAGTTGGAATTGATCCTACAGATTCTAATCTTGTGGTTTTCGACCATACAGGATATACACCATAATTACCAGTGCAACTTGCCTTCCTAATCTAAGTAAAAGCTCTCAATAAAAATGTTCATCAAACTATTATTGATGAGGGGGCATCTACTTGAATTATGTCTATGAGCTACTGGAAAAATCTTGGTTCACCACCCTTGTCACAATCACCAAAAACATTAAAGGCTTTCGATGGAAGAACATACACTTTGTATGGGATTCTATGTAACCTGTAAATTGAACTAGGGGGCAAAACAGTAAACGTTGAAATCGAGGTCATTGATGGACTCCTTGATTACAACATTTTGCTAGGAAGGCCTTGGGTATATGCTATGGCTGCTATTGTTTCCACATATTTTCGAACGATTGCATTTCCCTTCAAAGGTGGAATCATAGTCATCGATCAGCTAGCCTTCTTTGCTAATAGTTCATAGGCTACAGGAAGCATTCCATTGATACATGGAAACTCACAATCACTTCAAAATGTTGGAGTAGGTCTCCTAAAAGATCATTCTTTGATGGGTACTTTTTCGCTTCCGTCACCATCTGGTTTCACGGAAGTGGCAATAGTGGAGACCTACAACATGATTTCTTCTACATCATCTGAGTTTAAGAAGAATTCCAACCATTTTGAAAGTGATGATTATGGCGAGGCGATGCCGCCAAGCCCCATTGAATCATTATAGCAATCAATCTATTGGGCTTGTGCAGCAAACCCTAATCCGCACTCAACAATTGTATGGGTAGATAGGTCTTTAGAATATGGCACCTCTTCGGATCCTTTGTCATGTATACATTCTACATATGAAGGAATTGTTCAATCAATGATGATAGGAGAGACGTCGTGGAAATATTATTATCATCGTTTCCTCCTTCGAGATGATAATGAAGATTATTCAAATGAACTAAATCACCCATCAATCGTTGATTTCTTGTCAAATTCTGTAAATACCGTCGATTCTAAGCATAATCTGTCTAACATAGAAGAAACAATTTCTATAAACATTTTGACCAAGCCTAACATTGTAGAAAATATTCATGTCGACAAATCTTGTTCTCCAATGGAACTAGATAATTACTATGCTCTTTTCCATGAATTTCAAGATGTCTTTGCATGGTCTTATGAGGAAATGCTAGGCATTGACTCAAGCATTATTGAACATGAGATAAAAATGTATCCTGATGTCAAACCAGTACAACAATGGCTTCGACTTGTTCATCCTAATAAAGTCGTTTCCATTAAAGTAGAGGTTGAAAAACTTTTGCTTCATTTTTTCTGTACCTCTTACTGACTGGGTATCTAATATTGCTCCAATGATGAATAAACAAGGGACAATTCGAGTGTGCGTCGATTATAGGGATGTAAACCAAGCATGTCTGAAGGAAAACTATCCTATACCTTTTATCGACTAGATTATTGACGAATGTGCCGGATGTAAAATATTTTCATTCATGGATGGATTTTCTGGCTACAATTAAATCAATATCCGCCCACAGGACCAATCAAAAACTGAATTTATATGTCCGTGGGGTACATTCGCATATCGAAAACTACCTTTCGGTTTGAAGAACGCAGGGGCTATATTCCAGAGGGCGATGAATTATGCCTTCCATGACATCAAACATATTGTTCAACCATATCTTGATGATCTTCCTACTCATTTGCGACAACGGACTGATCACCTGCAACATTTGAGAGCAAGAGTTTTACGTTGTCTACACTACAAAATAAGACTCAATCCACACAAGTGTGTGTTTTTCGTTGGCTCTGGTCAATTGATCGGCTTCGTAGTTTCGAAAGATGGAATTAGACTTGATCCCATAAAGGTTCAGGCAATTCTTGACATGCCTCCACCTTCAAATTTGTTACAGATTCAGAGACTTCAAGGGAAGGAAAACTTTTTAAGGAGGTTCATTCTAAATTATGCTAAATTAGCTAAAGGTTATACATGTCTATTAAAGAAAGAGGTACCCTTCCATTAGGACCAGGTCGCGCAAGCTTCCTTTGATGCTCTCAAAAATTCCCTGATTAAAGCATCATTAATGTATGCCCCCAACTATCAAAAAGACTTTTACTTGTATCTCGCCGCTGCAGATACAACCATCGGTATGGTTTTAGTGCAAGAGGAAAGTGGAACTGAACATCCTATATATTATTTGAGTCATAATCTTAATAATACAAAAAGTAAATATTAATACGTTGAAAAGTTAGCCTTAGTAGCCGTTCAAGCTGTGCAGAGATTTCGACATTACATCCTCCTTCGCAAAACTACCATTATATCAGATTACAACCCTATGACATACATCCTATCATGCCAATTGCTGGGGGGCAAATATTCTAAATGGATAGTTATCTTGCAGGAGTTTGATTTGGAGTTCATCAAATCCAAATCAAAGAAATCTCTTGTCTTTGCTGAGCTACTTTGCGACCTTCCCTCATCCTCCAATGATTTAACATCAGAAGCATCAATCTTGGATGAGTCTCTATTTCTGATTTCATCAAGTGATCCATGGTATGGGGATATATTGATCTATCTCTAGACCCAAGCTTTTAGGCCAAACACTTCTTGCTCTGAACAATGACGTACTTGATACCAAGCCAAAGATTTTCTGATCGTTGGTGATACACTTTATCGTCGTGGTGTCGATACAATCTTACGTAAGTGTCTCACACATGAGGAGGCTGAAAAAGATTTGAATGAATGTCATTCAGGTGCTTGTGGGGGGCATTTATTTGGTTACGCAACTGCACAAAAAATCCTATGAGCTAGTTACTTCTGGCCATCTATATTTAAAGACTACATACTTGCTATCAGGAAGTGCCATGCTTGTCAAATTTTTTATCGTAAAACCAGATTACCACCTGCACCAATGCATCTAGTCGTTGTTGTTGGCCCATTCACAAAATTGGGCATCGATTTTATGACATGTAACCCCACCTCAGCTAGGGGGCATGGGTATATTATAGTCGTTGTTGACTATTTTACCAAATGGGCTGAGGGGATGCCTACATTGAACAATAGTGGCGAAACGGCTACTCTTCTTTTTTAACCATGTGGTTTCTAGGTTCGGTGTGCCACAAGCTATAGTTACAGATCATGGGTCGCATTTTCGCAATCACATGATAATTGAGTTAACTACCAAATTAGGACTGTCCCATGATAGTTCTACTCCATATTATCCACAAGCTAATGGACAAGTTGAGGAAATCAACAAAGTCATTAAGCGCATGTTGCAAAGAATGATTGGAGTCCATAAATGAAATTTGCATTTAATCTTGTACTCAGATCTGTGGGCATATCGGACCTCAGTGAGAAATGCGACCGGATTTACACCTTTTCAGTTGGTGTATGGTTTGGAAGCAGTCTTACCAATTCAATGTGAAATCTCATCCCTCAAGCTCGCAATTGACCTGCTACCTGATATTTCTGAAGAAGAAGCACATTTCTTGGAATTAATCCATCTGGATGAAACCTGTCATGATGCTGTGTTGGCTAATGAAGCACATAAGAAACGTATCAAGGCACAATATGACATGAATGTTAAGTCTCGTATCTTCTTAGAAGGTGACCTGGTCTTGCTTTGCGATCAGGATTCTGACAAATTAGGAGTAGGAAAGTTTGAACCATTATGGATGGGACCTTATATTGTTAAACGTGTTTTGACAAAAGGAGCCTACGAGTTGGTCGATTATAACAGGATTCCATTGTCGCAGCCCTGAAACAGGTTGTATCTTAAATGTTACTATGCTTGATTAAGCGTAGTAAAACTCACTGTACATATGCTTTCATTGCATTTTTGTGTGTTAGTTTTTCTTTTAAAATTTTGTTTTGGTTAGGTAATCCACTTCACATTTATTGCAGATGTCGAACTTTTTGGAACCATTTGTTGGGTATGCCGATGGAGCTAGTCATAATATGCAGAACTTATCTTCTGCAGCATGGGCCATCTTTGCTCCAAATGGCGAGTTAGTGAGTTTCAGGGGGATATGTATTGGTCGATCAACAAATAATATCATTGAGTATAGTGCGTTGATTGAACTCCTCTCTGATTCCATTTCACATGGCATATGCCGAATCATTGTTAGGCTAGATTCACAACTTGTCATTCTACAGCTTACTGGCATCTATTCTGTCTGAAACCGAGCTATTCATCACATGTTCCTTAGAGTTCAAATTTTGGAAAGACATTTTGAATTCATTCAATATCAACATATTTCCATAAATTTAAACACATTGACTAACTCTCTAGCAAACTATGTGTTAAATAGACATTTGCAACATATGTAAAGAAAGCATTTTTTAAATCACATCATCATTTGCACAGGATTTCATCACTTAACCATAATAAAACTCCGAAAGTCAAATAGATAGCTGTATATAAGTTTTTACAAATATTTTGTGTCCAAGACAAAATTGGTCATCTGACCCAGAAACTCAAAAATGAATGCAGAAAACATCCTAGACTAGTTATGCTGATGATAACAGGTCACCGCCTGTGCTATCATACGCAGGAGCCTCGTCCAACGACTCGGCACACTAGTGGTATGGCACTGCAGTCTCATGGGTAACTCATCAATCTGGACATCCAGAATACCGAGAGTTAAGCCCTCTACATGATCCTGCAACTGAGCCAAGGTCTCTGCTATGTCCAAATCTCTAAGGACTGCCCTCCCGATAGCTCTCTCCACTGGAACATCTACTTCCTGTGGGTGTGCCACAGGTCGAACTAGTCAAATATTTGCATACACATATGAGTTTATTTAGTCTTGGTAACAATAAAAAAACACAAAAAAAGTGAAAACTCAAAAAGAAAAGTGTGGTCAAATAAATTTACCAATAGCGCTCCACTGCGCCCCAACTGGCAATACCAAATCTAGATCGCCACGGAAGTCCATCCCAGCATATGGATATTCCATGAAGCCCATCTCCTGACAGTCAAACCACTCGAAGAAAGCAGAGGAAACTAAGATTAGTGACTGGCCAGCATGCCTAGCCATAAGGTCTACCCATCACTGCATTCATGGTTCTCTAGGTCCAGGCACTCCCAGAGAAATGTTCTATGGTTGCATGAGTGGGATTCTTTCCAAAGAAAAGGAAATCAAAATAGACCCATAACCAAAATTTTTGGTCTTTCCAGCCTTCACTTTGGTCAGTTGATCTTTCATGAGTGGAAGAATCACCTCACACCAGTTGAATACCTTCAGTTCCAGGCATTCCAAGGCATACTGCATATAAGATCTGTTTGCTAAGTGTAAAGTTGCACTGCCAGCCAATCTAGCAAGGGTAAAGAGGATAGTTCTCAAAGGTCGATCAATAACATCTCGGATATGAATCTTTCCATCTCTACTGGGTTGAGATCCTTCCCGATAGAACTGACGAATATAATCTCTCACCGATTCACCTCCCCTGGTGAGTCCTGATAGTGAAATAGAGGCACCCTGCCTCGATAAACCCGTCAGAAAATAAACATCCTCGATGGTAAAAAGGATAGCTTTACCCCTGATATGAAAAACCTGGTCAATAGGGTCCCAAGCATGAACAAGATAGTGCAGCAGTTCCATTTGTTGCCGCATGTTGGATAAGCGAAAGAACTTCAGCAACCCACAGTTCTTTAAGGCATCAACTATGCCCTGGTCATTTAAAGCAATCATGTCTTGTTCCTCGTGTTCTCGTTCTCGCCATGTAATGACCATTTTGATCCAATGAATATCTGAAACACAAACATTAGATAAGTTAGGATCCAACTTGGGAAAAAATCAGTTAAAAATTTGATGAAAAACAACTGTTTAAATTTAGCTTTCTGCACCCATCGCACTTGCTCTTTGAAGACAGTGCTATGCATAGCAAGTTTCCTATTAGGATCTTGAAATGCATCGTAGTTTTCGATAGGGACAAGGTGCAATGGTTAAAAAACACAAAGTTAAACCCTAGAGGCTTGGGAAGCTAAGAAATTTTGCCCAAAACTGAAAAAGAATGGAATACAATGGAAGAGCATGAGGATAGCTCCTACTTGGTCCTGACGGCGTGAGAAATGATCCACAGAATCTTTCGCAATCACCTAGTGAAGTTTGGGGGAAAAAACTGCTTCAGAGCTCCAAAATCCAATGTTAGAAATGAAATGGTAAAAATGAATTGTCAAAACTTGTTTTTATATTTACTTTTACATGTAAATCAAGTAGATGTTGGTTTTATTCATTTTTCATCCATGAACATGTATTTTTAATCATCTTTGGTGGAGTTTTGAGCAGGATGAATGACTGAAAATAGAATCCGATGTGCTAATGGAAAATTGAGCATCTTTGACCGCCAAGCAAACTTTTCGTTCTCTTTTCGATCTTTGATATAAAAATGAAAAGAAAACCATAGAGTCCTCTTTAAACTCTTTTCAGACTCTCTAAACAAGAAAAGATAGTCGAGCACTTGTCTTTTCCAGCTCATTAAAGTATTGGAAACGACATCTCTCTTGTATTATTTTATCCTTTTTCAGACCTGAGGGATTATTTTACGAAAAATAACTTACGGAGTTTTATTTTCATCCCTTTTCAAACTCTCTAAACATGAAAAGGACCGAGTTATCTTTGTCATTAAACTGGTTAAAATATCATAATAGCGACAAACTTTTCCATCTAGACAAGATTGAGTTTCACCGTCGCTAGACTCGTTAAAACATCAAATAGCAATGGGTTTGCCCGAAGGGTGAATTATAGAACAAGAATATGTTATCCTCCTCAAGCTTGATAAAAAATAAAGAGGTATTGGTCAACAATGACTGGGGAAAATGGGAAAAATCTTGAAATATTATGGTAGCGAGTCGCTCTTGAACATGACACTTTCACTTCATCTCCGTGATTAAGCTGGGTTGGGTCATTCCGTTTGATGGTTATCATACCATTGGTCTATCACACCATCCATCACTTTTGTTTTGGGTCAGCGCTACCAATTCATCTCAGTGTCACCAATATGTTCAAGAGAAGTCATCTAGTTAAAATTTCATCTGTTGCAATACTATAAAGCTTCATTTTCATCACTGCCATTCCTGAACATTGTGTCGTGAGTCAATTTTTATCTCCAAAAGTCATTTGCTTTGTTTCATGTCGTAGATGTGGGATACATCAAGGCCCTCCTACGACGAGTCACTTCTTGTCGACATTAGCTCATCATCCAAGAAGTTGACTTAGAAACACCCTTTTAGTGCTTTGAAACTTGCATACATCAATGGCAAGTTTTCTCACTTCTGACGACAAATTGACATCAATGGCCTTCGACCGAAAGATTTTGCATGGTGTCCAACATCAAATCATTCATTCAAAGCATGCGAAATGTACTGTAAGTACCTTGAGGATCATCACTAGTATCAGTGATCCCTCTCGCGCTTGTTAACAACTCACATCATTGGCTAGTAATCAGGTGATGTCTCTCCATGTTTGACCTTGGAACATCTATTCACATGGATAGACTTTACATCAAGTGAAGATTGAACGAGATTGAAGACTTTGGATCTAGTTTCATCCATCTGGGCTGCGATATATTCAGGAGTACCAAATTAAATGTACAAAGGCTTTACACAGATGGTCATCCTAATCATGGATCACAAATCTATATCTATAGAATCACAAGTCTATATCTGTAGACGACTATCTGATTTATGTACATGTAATGAAAGTTTATAAGCTGAGCATGGGAATGCCTTGCTTAGCTAAGTTCATGAGAAAAATCAAAATTATCATGATATATTGTATTGTAATTGATGCAAGTCACCTTCCAGTTCGAAACTTCTGATCCTCATGATAAAGCATTTCACCCGACATAGATATTTACGACCTTATGCTTTAGGGGGCAACTGTTACAGACATATTTGGGCACATCAATCCCAAACTCATATGTCGATGTAATTAGGGTTTATTAGCCCCTAATATAGTTGTTTTATGCCCTAAAGAAACTAAGTCCTCTGAATGCTTCATTTCCCAAAGGTTCCATCACAAAATTCATCCAAACAGTGCCTCTAAAGCAATCATTGCAGGGAGCCCTATGTTAGGGTGCTATGCATAGTAGGTGCCACACATCCAAGTGCTATGCATTGCAGTTAGGCCCTCTCTAAGGTGCGATGGTCAAGCTTAGACAAAATTTCGGGAGAGTTTGAAGAATCAGTTACTCATGGAAACCTCTAGAAGCTTCTCCAGTGCCACCTGCCCCTCTAAGTTCGCCCAAGGATGACTAAAGGAATTAGAAAACCACCTCATATTCCCTTCCTTCATGGAATCATTTCCTAAAAATAGAAAGGCATTCATCATCATCATTGATGACTCAACCTCCTTCACTCATCTATAAATGGATCCCTCGTCCAAGAGATCTGGGGGCTGAATATTGCTGAGTGATAAGGAAGTGCTGATGGTTTTAGTATTGAGGCAAAGTATTGTTGTAATTTCAGAATTTCTTGCTGTTCATGAGGTGAAGAAGGTTTGAAGCTGGGAGGATGGCACTGGATCAAACTTATGGGTTGTAATCCTCCTTTCTACTAATAAAGCTTTTCAAGATTTTTCCCCTATGTTTGTGCAATCTTTCAATGCATTCATATGTTTATCATACTTTCAATTCTGTGATGTTTATGAATTATGGATCATTATGCTTTGACGGGTCTATGTTTCTGTAATTGCGCAGGTACTCTCCAAGCATGTTAAGTATGGGGAGGAGTAATGAGATCGGCCAAAGGAGAGAGAGATCAAGCGAGGAATCAAGCGGAAGTTACAGGTTGGCTCCTCATAATCTTTCTCTTATCTATCATTCATAGGAAAAATAGTGAATTGTTTTAACTGTTGTTTCTAGGTTAGCTACCAAACCTAGAGGGTTAGCATTTCTTAGAAATACTAATTTTCCCAAAAACATAGTGCGAGAGAAAGAATCTTTGGAAGAAAACCTGATCCTATCATGGAAACTCTAGATGAGATTGATAATTAAGAAGTGCTAGTTGTTGAGGCAAGTGTTGGGTTGTGTTACATTCTTTCCACGACTAGCCCACGTAGTTAACTAGGGGGTTAGAGGAGGGGCGAAGCCCCCCCTTCATTGTGCCAATTGTGTAGCAGGGGGAGTCACTGGGGTTTTGAGGGGTGCAAGTAACCCCATTCTATGGGGTCCAGGACAGCGCCCCGGAAAATTTTGTTTTTGGACCCTATATTAGGTTGGGCGGACCTACCTACAGTTTTGTGCATGATTTTTCGCACATGGTTTTGGATGCGCTAATTTTCGGTCCATGGTTTTGGACACGATGGTTTTTCAGTCCAAGGTATTGGATGCTTCGGCATGTATAAATATGTCTTGTAACATTGAAAGGAATATAATGAAAAATCAAGTTGGTAGTCCCGATTTTGGGATTTAGGGGAAAATCTCTCTGTATATTTGTTTTATGTGTTATGCTCTCACATTGTTTACTTTCTGTGTTTTTAGAATTCATATGCAGTATTTCTGTACAGGGTTAAAACCTACATTTGGTATCAGAGTTTTTTTGGCTTCAAGGGGACACCTTTGTTGTTGAGGGGTTTCGCTCAAGCCTGTGGTAAACCCTTTTCAGTGGGATATCTTAGGGATCGATTCTAGTGGTGAAAGAATATGGAGAGCAATGGAAAGATAAAGATCGAGGAATTTAATGGTCAAAGTTTTGAGTTATGGAAACTCAAGATGGAGGATCTGTTGGTGGATAAATATCAGTGGATTGCGGTAGATCCAGGTACTAAACCAACGGGAGTGTCCGATGAAGAATGGAAGAAGTTGGATCAGAAGGCTAAGAGCACAATATGATTGTGTGTCTTGGATTCAGTGTTGTTGAATGTATCAGGGGAAGCTACGACGAAGGCTTTGTGGGACAAGTTAGGGACTTTGTACCAATCTATGTCTATGATGAATAAATTGTTCCTACGGAAAATGTTGTATAACCTGAGGATGAAAGATGGAGACTCGATGACAGAACATCTGAACACATTTAATACTATGGTAAGTCAATTATTATCTGTTGATATTAAAATTTCAGATGAAGATAAGTGCATCAATTTGTTGTGTTCTCTACCAGATTCATGGGATAGTCTGGTTATTGCAATAGGTAGCAATGCAACTGCCTTGCAGTTCGATGAAATAGTCTCATCCTTGTTGATGAAGGAGATGAGACAGAAAAATATGGAGAGCCAGAATGTTGATGCCTTGTCTGTATGAGGACGGTCCCAGAATAGAAACAAAAATAAGTCATCGAGTGGGAGATCTAAATCTAAAGGGAGATCTAAATCTCCAGGAAAACTTGTAAAGGTGGTGTGCTGGAAATGCAGAAAGGAAGGGAACTACAAAATGGATTGTAAATCTAAAGCTCCTAATAAAGGAAAGGGATCTGATGATGCTCCTTCTGCAGAGGTAAAAACAACCTCAGATGAAGGTGGGGGTGTGTACTTGGCTTCTTCAAGTACACATGTAGATCATGAGGCATGGTTGATTGACTCAGGTGCATCCTTTCACTTCACTCCCCATAGAGAGTGGTTCTACGAGTATGAGAAATATGATAGTGGTGATGTATTCTTGGGGGATGAAAAGAAGGCTAGAATCATTGGTCACGGAAAAGTAAAGTTGCAGTTGCAAGGTGGGAGGGTTAGAACACCTCCGGGTGTTCTGCATATTCCTGCATTAGCTAGAAATATGATTTCTGTAAGCAAGATGGATGATGCAGGTGTAAAAACAATGTTCAAGAAGGATACCTGCAAAATGGTTCGGGGAGCACTGGTATTGATGCGGGGAGTTTTGATTGGAAATTTGTATAAGCTGCAAGGTAGCATTGTTATTGATGGGTTCAACAGTTCTGTGGTTCCTGAAAGTGGAGCAGAAAATCTAGTGGTCTCTGGAGAGAAGACCATGCTGTGGCATCAACGGCTTGGACATATTGGAGAGAAGGGCCTTTGAATACTTCATGGTAAAGGTATGGTAGAAGGTATGAGTAATAACTCTCTAGATTTTGATTTCTGTGAAAATTGTGTATATGGGAAGCAGATTCGGTGAGTTTCCCCTTTGGTGGTAAGAGGGCGAAACAGATATTAGAGCTTGTGCACAGTGATGTGTTTGAACCTGTGAAGGTTCCATCACTGGGTAATTCTATGTACTATGTATCATTTATAGATGACTTCTCAAGGAATACATGGATATATTTCCTTAAGAAGAAATCTGAAGTCTTTGACAGGTTTAAAGAATTTAAGGCTCTGGTGGAAAACCAGACAGAGAAGAAGATAAAGGTGTTGAGGACAGATAATAGTGGAGAGTTTTGCAGTAAGGAATTTGAAGAATTTTGAAAGTATTGTGGTATAGCATGGTAGAAGACTGCTCCATATACACCTCAACAAAATGGAGTTGCAGAAAGAATGAACAAGACATTGATGGAAAGGGTAAGAAGCATGCTCAGTGGTGCCGGGTTAGGACAGGAATTATGGGCAAAGGTGATGGAGACAACATTTTACCTGGTCAATAGATCAACTTCATCAACGTTGGAGGATAAGACTCCACAAGAGGTATGGACTGGTAAGAAACCCTCTCTTTCACATCTGAGGGTATTTGGATGTGATGTATATGTACATGTTCCAAAGGATAAATAGACCAAGTTGGATAGTAAATCTAAAAAGTGCATCTTTATTGGGTATAAGGATGGTTTAAAGGGTTATAAGCTTTGGAACCCAGTAACAAGGAAGGTTGTGTACAACCGAGATGTGGTGTTCAGAGAGGTGAATGATGTTATTAAACATGAAGTCCAACCAAAGGAACCTGAGAAGATAGAGTTTGAGCTAAAGGAGGAAGAATTAGACTCTACAACAGAGGAGGAATAAGGAGATGAAGAGCCACAAACTCCGGGTGTGAGAAGATTAGTTCAAGAAAGAAGGCAGCCAAAAAGGTATAGTCCATCTCCTTTTTGCTCAAATTTTGCTTTATATATTACTGATGATGATCCTAGAACTGTGAAGGAAGAAATGTATTCAAAGGATGGAAAACTCTGGAAAGAGGCCATGGTTGATGAAATGGCATCTTTGCACAAAAATGAGGCTTGGGATCTGGTGGAGTTGCGGCTGGAAGGAAACCCATTGGCAACAAATGGGTGTTCAAGAAGAAGACAAATGCAGAAGGAAAGGTGGAGAAATTCAAAGCTCGGTTGGTAGCAAAAGGTTATTCCCAGGTGCCAGGAATTGATTTTGATGATATTTTTCTCCTATTTCCAAAGTAGCTTCTATTAGATTACTTCTATCTGTTGCTGCTGCTTTTTATTTTGGGGTAGAATAGATGGATGTGAATACAACATTTCTTCACGGGGATCTGGAAGAGGAGATCTACATGAAGCAACCTGAAGGTTTTGCGGTGAAGGGTAAGAAAGAACTAGTATGCAAGTTAAAGAAGTCTTTGTATGGGTTAAAACAATCACCAAGGATGTGGTATAAGAAATTTGATACATTTATACGGGGATTTGGCTTCACCAGAAACAAAGCAGATCATTGGATGTATTTTAAAATAATTGGTGACCTTGTTATTTATTTGGTCTTGTATGTGGATGATATGTTGCTGGTTGGAAATGACAAAGAAATTATCCAGGACTTGAAGACCCATTTGTCCTCCAAATTCGACATGAAAGATCTTGGTGCCGCAAACTATATTTTGGGCATGGAAATTAAAAGAGACTGGACAAAGAGGAAGCTTTTGTTAAACCAGAGGAAGTATGTTAAGACAATATCGCAGAGGTTTAATATGCAATATAGTAAACCGGTGAAGGTTCCTATTCCTGTAGGTGTAAAGTTATCTACTGAACAGTGTCCCAAGACACAAGAAGAGGAAGAGGACATGTCTCGTGCTCCATATGCAAGTGCAGTAGGTAGCTCAATGTATGCAATGGTCTGTACTAGATCAGACATTGAACATGCAGTGGGAGTATTGAGCAGGTTTATGTTAAAATCAGGAAAGGAGCATTGGACAGCACTGAAGCGGGTTTTCAGGTATTTCCATGGCACTAGTGATTATGGTTTGTGCTACCAAGGAAGACCGAGATTGGATAGAGTGTTGGATATTCGTGGCTTTGTTGATGTATACTAGGCTAAAGATCTAGATCAGAGAAGATCTACAAGTGGGTATGTGTTTAACCTATTTGTTGGTGTAGTCATTTGGATGAGTAAGAAACAATCTGTAGTGGCACTATCAACTACAAAGGCGGAATACATGGCAGCCATTCATGCAAGCAAGGAAATAGTTTGGTTGCACAGATTGTGTTCAAGTATGGGGTTAGTACATGGAACTATAAGGATAGACTGTGATAGCCAAGGTGCACTTTTCTTGGCAAATAACCCTGCATATCATTCAAGGACAAAGCACATTGATGTTCAATATCACTTTGTGAGGGATATGATAGAAGACAAAAAGGTGTTGCTGGTAAAGGTGGACACTTTGAAGAATACTACATATGCATTGACAAAATCTATGAGCTCTGAGAAGTTCTCTTGGTGTAGAGAAACAATGGGCATTGCAGGGTTGAATAAATGACTAAGCTCTCTTGTGGCCCGTTGTGGAAAGAAAACAACAAGTGGGAGAATGTTGGGTTGTGTTATATTCTTTCCATGACTAGCCCACGTAGTTAGCCGGGGGGTTAGGAGGGGGGCGGAGCCCCCCCTTCGTTGCGTCAATTGTGTTGCGGGGGAAGTCACAGGCGGTTTGAGGGGTGCAGGCAACCGTTCTCTATAGGGTCCGGGGCAATGCCCCAGATTTTTTTTTTTGGACCCTATATTAGGTTGGGCAGACCTACTTATGGTTTTGTGCATGATTTTTCGCACATGGTTTTGGACACAATGGTTTTTGGCCCATGGTTTTGGACGTGATGGTTTTTCGGTCCATGGTATTGGATGCTTCGACATATATAAATATGTATTGTAACATTGAAAGGAATATAATGAAAAACCAAGCTGGTAGTCCCAGTTTTGGGGTCTAGGGGAAAATCTCTGTGTGTATGTGTTTGATGTGTTATGCTCTCACATTGTTTATTTTCTGTGTTTTTAGAATTTGTATGCAGATAATTTCTATACGGGGTTAAAACCTACAACAAGAGGTTATTTTAGGGCTCTTAATGCTAGAAATCATGCTTCCAAATAGCCTAAAAATCCAAGAGCTATAGATCCCTTAATCTCTCATTCCATTGAAAATACTACCTACACTTTTCAAAATGTACATTCTCCTATCTCCTCTTCACCTTCCACACGACCTAGATTTAAAATTCTCAAATACATGGATAGCATTAAAGTTGATGCCTCCTTACTTGATATGGCAAAAATACATGAACAACAAAGAATTTAATGGGTTTTCTTGAAGGTAAAATACCTCCACTAGTTAATGTTCTAGAAATCCAACCAGAAGAAGAAGACCATTAGGACAAAGTCCTTGTTGTTCATAACCCTTCAAATTCTCTTAGAACCCATCATGTTTATGCCTCCATGAAACTACATGTCAAAATAATTCACTATTTCTTAGTTAACAAAGGATCTGAACCTAACCTAATGCCTAAGGTAATAATGGAAGAATTAGGTCTACAATGGCCTAAGGATACCCCAAGGAAGGTAGTCACATTCAACAACTCTCTTGAAGAAAAAGTTGGTCAACTCAAGGATATCACACTAGTTGTCTGCGCTCATCCCAAAATTAGAACTACTTGTAATGTAGAAGTCAGGAACACATTGGCCTCCAATTATTCAATAATTCTAGGAATACATTGGCAAGTATGTACAAGTGGTTACATTTCATTTGATGGCACATATATGAATTTTTCCTAAAAATGGTAAAAATATTATCATTTGCAAGAAAGGTCAAAATATGACAGATATCAAAGATTTACTGCAACCACCTATTAACTACATAGAAGAGTACATTGGTGTTTATTCCCATTTCATTGAAGATGAGATGCCCCTTCTTTAGAAATCCATCAAGAAGATAAACTCTGGCATTTACATTTAGATGGGGCCTCTTCTAATGAAGGTAATAGCATTGACATAGTCTTGTATTCACCTCTTAGAAAAAAGAACCAATATGCATTTAGACATGAATTTCAATGTACCAATAACATTTCGGAATTTGAAGCACTCCTGCATGGGATAGAGCGAGCCTTAACTTTGGATCGTGAATATTTGACCGCCTTTGGGGACTCAAAAGTAGTTGTCAATTTAATAAATAAAATGCATTCTCCTTCTAATAAACTCATTAAAAAGTATACTCAAATCGCTTGGGAAAATATTCCAAACCGTTAGCCTTCAACATTACACATGTTCGAAGGGAGCTCAATTCCTTTGTTGATTGATTAGCTATATATGTAGCAAGTCAATCTCACAAAATATTAACTGAAATGACATATTGTATTTTAAAGTCTCTTTATAGGCATCATTTCCTAAACAATGATGAGGACTAGAAAGTCTTCTCTGACGATGAAATAATTTTTTTTTCATACAAAACCATCTTATCAAGGAGGACAAGATTATATATTTAAAAGAAAATCAATTCCTAGTTGGACTTTCCCCTTCAGAAATTTCTTTCTCACCAAGTGGTGTTCCTAATTCAAAAGGAAGGCTTGGAGAAAAATATAAGCACAAAATTGGAGAAACAGTTTGGGTAAATATGAGAACCCTTGATTATCCAAAGACATTACAATTTGAAAGAAAATCTAATCAACCTATTCCTAAAATTCTCTAATGCCTTTCCCTCATCTTACTAATACCTTCAAGGTTTTGATCCTGACATATTTCAACATGCCATTCCTATCAAGAAAGATGTCAAACAGGTTACAGAGACAAAGACCAGTAAAGCCTACTCTAGAATCCACTAGTATAAAATAACTGGATAAATTACTTCAAGTGCAAATCATTTTTCCAGTTAAATACTCAGAGTGGGTGACCAACCTAGTTTGAGTTAGGAAAAATAATGGTGGAATACGTTTTTGTGTGAACTATTGTTCATAAAATAAGTCAAGTGTAAAAGATAATTTTCCTTCATCTAACATGGATCAAATTTTATAGAAAGTAGCGGGATATCAAATGATGTCCCTTTTAGATGGCTTTTTTGGTTATAACCATATTCACATGTGTCAATGATGAGTCTGCTATTGGAACTTAAGCACTCTCTCATGGTTCCACTTGTGGAGGAATGCTTATAGGTGGTCAATTTGGAGCCAAATCTTCAACACATAAAATTTTAAGATATGGTTATTATTGGCCAACAATATTTTCATATTTATGTAAATATGTGAAAAATTGCAAAGAATGTCCGCAAGTTACTAGGAAATAGAAATTTAACACCATGCATTTGCAACCTATTGTAGTTGATTTCCCATTTTCAAAATGGGGTCTTGACTTTATCAGACCAATCAATCCCCTCTTGTTTGTAGGGAACATATTTATCCTCATTTCCATCAACTATTTTACGAAGTGGGAGAGGTTGTCCCATTAAAGAATGCTCGAGATGAGAAAGTCATTAAATTTCTTGAAAACAACATTTTGTCATGTTTTGGTATTTCTCTTGATTTGATTACATATAATGGTCCAACATTTATTTATGCACAATTTACCATATTTTTCGACCAATACAGGATATACATTCCACATCCTCCACTTAGTATCCCCAAGGTAATTGGATGGTTAAATCTACGAATAAAAATTTGATCTGAATTTTGAAGAAAATTATAAATGATAATCCTCACAATTGGCACGGTTTATTAAATAATGCCTTATGGGTTGATTGCACAATCATGAAATCAAGTACTAATACTTCTCATTTTTAGCTTGTGTATCAGCAAGAGGCATTTATTCATTTAAACATGAATTTACTTCACTCTGTCTTTCCATGCAGATTGAAGAGTTTATTTCTACTAACATCCCTCAAAGAGTGTTAGCCCTGTTGGCTTTAGAAGAGAAATTCAATCATTCTCTTGATAATATTAAACACAAAATGCATACAGCTAATAAATATTTTGATAAGAAATCCAAATCTATAAATTTCACTATTGATCGAAAAGCATTATTATGGGATTTTGAACACACACAAAAAGGAAAATATCAAAAGTTTCAAAAATTCTAGATTGGGCTTTTCAAAAATGCTACGATTGTTGGGCCTAATTCCTATATTTTAAAAGATGAAAATGATTGTATCATGCCCTACACTATGAATGGTTCTTATCTCAAGCCATACATAGAGGTAGCAGAAGAATAAATCATCAAATCACCAATTTTGCTTGTAAATATTTGTTTTCAGTTTTTCTTTTTCTTGATTCTACCTTTCATTGCATTTTCTCTCAATTTAGTTTTCTGTAGTTATTTTCTCACTTTTATTTTGCAGCGTTGACCAAGTTTAGTCATTTTTTTTTATTTATGTTTTTATGTTAGATTTCCAAAATTCTACTCATTGATTTCTTTGATTTTAAATAAGGTTGATACATGTATTATCTTGAGCACAACCAAAAAGTATTTTCAATAAGACAACAACATATTCTCTAATACAATTTTTCTTAGCCTTTATTACTCTAAAAATATTGATATAATGATATATTTAACCATTCAACAACAAAAAATTTAGGATAGGGACAAGGAACCTTCCTTTCATCCAAAAGTTGGATTGCGAAGAAGCTATATCTCACCTTATCATTTAGTTGCAACATAATACCTTAGGTGATGTCTTATTCATCCAACTCCTCACATCCCTTGCTTCCTATTCCCCAATGTAAACTCACATCCTATTCATTTGCAACCCAAGCTATTAATTTCATAACCAGAGATCTATGAGTTCTAGTTTTCACTATGCATACCACCTTGTGGAGTTGCCAATATTAACGCATGTCAAGAATGGAATTTTATAAACCATTGCGAGTGCTTACCTATTTACATAACAAGTAAAATCAAATTTGAATATCAAATAATATATAAAATGAAAAATGAAACTAGTAAGTGGGACCCTACCTAAAGATCACCACATAACATTTCTTCATGTGAAATTTGAGCAACAAGTGATTTAGAATCTCTTCGCATTTAGATTGTGATTATGTTTAGGATGGAGGCGAGGAATCTACTATGGATATGAAAAATAGAAGACAATCTTGAACATATGTTTATGTGCTACCTCAAAACATATGAAATAAGAAAGTAAGGTTTTTTTGTTTCATCACCATTTTTCGTCTCAAATGTTAAAGACCCAAGTACTTGTGCCAATTATACAAGTCACTTAATAAAATTTCATTACATACTCTCAATTTTTTTTTAATGCCAAGGATTTTGGATTATTGCAAAGAAATTTATATATATTGTTGGTATGGATAACATATGATGGCAGGGTCAAAGTTATTCTTTTTCTTTCAGATCATTTCATAAACTTTAAAGGAAATAGTGGGGTACATTGTTCAATGAAGAAATAGTAATATTAAAAAAATAGTTATATAGAAACGGCGGAGCATTACTTTTGATTTTAATTAATACGTGGCAAATTGATATGGAGGGAGGGGAAGCTGAGACTTATCGTTGTATACTCAATAATAGTTATGTTGACCATTATTTCCAAAGTTGAAATGAAAGTTCATTGATATTATTTAATTTTTGGCTGGCTTTTGTTGTCGAGTGAAATTAAATGAAATACGCTCATGTGATGAACCATTGATATGAACTGATTATGTAACATCGAGAATAAAACCAACCGTCAACATAATGTAAGACATGGTTATTTACGTGATAGCCAATTGCTATGTGAAGGGTTCAAACATGTTTAATTTTTGTCATGTCACCGTTTTCAGCTACAACTTACATCCAATAAAATGGTTGAGGGCATGTTACACCATCTTACCATTTTTGTTCGACACATATTCAAGCCTACTATTTTCTGCATTTGAGATTTCCCATTAATGCCATATTGGCCATTCCTTTTTTTTCTAGTGCAATATGTCTTTCATTTAAATCCATATTTAATGATAATACCAACTCATCTTCTTAGTTGTCGAACTTTGTTTATATGGCACATCCATATTAGTAAGACTAGTGTTTGACATGGATGTGGATTCTCTGTGATGGTTATACATTGATTTCTCTCATATCAGGATCTTCCGATTAGGAAATCATTACACCCACATTGGCACTCACAATCACTCTTCCTTTATATCCCTACTACGTCTTCAGCCTCATTCATGTTATGCAATCTTTGATCTGTCTGTGAACTTCCATGGGTATTAAGGATGTGAAGAAGAAGTGAGGATTTTGGACTAGAGAACAATTGTTCCTAGGAACGCTAAAATCATCGAGTATGTCTAAAGAAAAATAATTTATTCTAGTGGTTAATTGGTATTTATCTTCCCCACATTTTGAAATTTTCCATTGCATTTAGCATTTTAACAAGTTTCAACTTTCTTTGATTGCCTTTTTACACTCTACCCTTGAATGAAATATTTTCCTTTGCTTTTTTCCTTTATTCAAAGTGTCGATCTCTATCATATTCAACATTTTCTCATTTTATTTTAATGGCCAATCAAAATAAAAAATACATGTGCATCTCTGGAATACAGAGTACAAGCCCTCTTCTCTTTCTCAAAATTATTTCAAACTAATTTTGTGATCGTCGCTTTAACTCACAGTCTAATAGTCATCATAAGATGGGTCATTAGGTTAATATTAATACAAATTTATAAAACCCTACAATTCAATTGGTTATTTTTGTTAATTACATGATGCGTGTTAGATGGGAGTCCTTGAGATCCTAAGGTCTTGGGCATAAAACCATGTTGACATTACCATGGTACAAGATTGTTGTTTTCTTTGTGTGAGCGGGGAAAGAAAAATCTTCATTCATTTCAAATATGCAGAGCTTCTTGATTATGCTTGTTGTATGACAAATTTTGGTTGTGTCTTACACCCATATCGATTCAACAAATAGAAAAACAAAAGGAGGAATTTTCTTGTTTTCGGTCTTTAACAGACCTAATAACTCGTTTCTTTTATAAACCATATAAATCTGTAACTTCACTAAGGGGACGACCCTCATTCAAGGAATTCTACCTAGCAAGTAATGAAAACCAAAATTTCCTCCTCTCTGTGTATACCGATCAATTTTCTTTAGTGTTGGCATATGTATTTGTTCATGGGACACAAGTTACCTTTGTTTCTGTTATCACCCCAAGAAACTCTCCTAGGTTGTATCTCAGAGATGCTTTGGAACATTACGAACTCAACAAAAACGTTGGAAATATGGTGGATGAATGAGAGAAATGTTGCATATTCAAGCCAGATAACCACTTCTATTGTGCTTAACCCCAGACATGGGTGAACACCCCCAGACTACAAGGCTTTAGACCACCAATTACTCACAGTTTTGAATAAAATGTGATGATGGAGAAGACTTACCACACCAGCAGATGCACAGGACCCTGTGATGGCTGGTTGCAACCAGTTAAAAGGTCTGTAAATTTGTTCCTAATACACAGACAGGATGACAGCTCTCTGGTATTAAGACAACAGAAACCTGCAAACAAATTTTAATGATTCATGCTAAATCCTAACACAGTTGTGGGATGATAGCCCCTCTAATGCTAAACATTGACAACACATGAATAAATGTAAAACAGACACAGCCTGGAACAAGAAGGAGAAGTGGAAAGTGAGCAATCAACAACAAAAGAAGCTTGTATTAGCTGGAAATGCAGACCAGAAGCTACAGGTTACACAGTAGTTACAGTCTCCAGAAGTTGAAGCTTACAACAGAATAACACTCATCAACCTGACTACATCTTGATTTTCAGTATATATGGAGTTTCTCACAAAATTGCTCTGTTACCCATGTGTGGAGGGGTCATAACTAACCACCAATCGCATTGACAAACGATTATGGGCTTCTGATACATTTTGACTGTTTTAATTAACAAATTTGACGTTCTCAGTTACTTTGTTGTACTCCTTGAACAGGTGGAATGTTTCATGAATAAATGTCCATAACTGTTGAATGAATCCAACTGCTCGAGGCAGTACTTTCTCGTCCTTGACCGTGTTGTTACTTAACTATGGTAGCTGAGGAATTCATACACTGGAAACTGGATCATCTCTTGCTTCTTCACAAGGGAAAAACAGGCCGCAAACACTGAAAAATACATTGGAAATGAACAGGAGCCAAGAAAGAACGTTGGCCGTTGGATGGATTACATGGACGATCGAGATCTGCTAACGGGAGGCATAGACAACACCGGAACAATATCAGCCGTCGAATCGCTTAAATGAATGGCGCAGATTGGATTACGGAGGCCATCGGGGAGAAACGAGGATGAATGAACGATGGCCGTCGGATCGCTGTCAGGCAGATCCGACGGCTGACGGGAGCGGAAGATGCGAGGGAGTTAACGGGCGGGGAGGCGGCGGTTTTGCGGGCGGGCGGTTTCCCCGCACCGCTTTTCGGCAGAGGGCAGTTTACGTA
The DNA here is from genome assembly GCA_031772625.1 of Pinus tabuliformis. Lineage (NCBI taxonomy): Eukaryota > Viridiplantae > Streptophyta > Pinopsida > Pinales > Pinaceae > Pinus > Pinus tabuliformis. The sequence goes on from CM062818.1 coordinate 490,220,086, forward strand.
CACATGAGCGCGATCCTGTTAAAATGTGCCACGTGGCCGACGGGACGGCGGGGAAACCGCTTTCCCCGCTGACTAACGGATGCGCAGTTTAAGGGAGTGGGGGTAGCGAACATCGTTGGATCATACGGGGAGCGCAATCGGACGGCGGAGAATTAACATGTGTTTTAGTTGATATGACAGGTGACATGACAGGTAAGGGGCGCGGGTTATAATAATTTTTATATATGCGCGGGTTATATGATTAAAACGTTAGAGCCAGGGTTAAAGCAAAAACAAAGGTTAATACGAGGTTTTAAAGGTTTTCGGGGTTTATAGAATTAAAACAAAATATGCCTGAGAGTTTAAAGGGGAATAAGGGGAACTTAAGAAGAAGGAGGAAACGGAGGTGTGGGATTTATAAGGAGGAAAGGGAAAATGAAGGAGAAAGCATGAAAGACTGCTGCCAACCTCATACAACCAAACCAACATTACCCAATACCTATTTTTACCCATCAATTGCTGAAGAACATAGCAGAGCTAACATTGTCTCCTTCTGGGGATGAGATCCTCCCTGTGAGGTCTCAAGAACCCGCAGACTGTTACCTTTCCAGCTGAAAACAAATTAGCCAAAATTCCTAGTGTTCCATTGGGCATGGAGTCTACTGCATCTATACTAAAACTGAATAAAACACAATATTTACAGCTTTAAAGCCAAAAGGCCTTAAACAACATAATTTTTCAGAAAATGCCCATTAACTGGGCCATCAAAAACTGCCTCTCCTCCCATACTTTTCAGTATGAAGGTGTTGTTCCCTTGAACCTGTGAAATAATGAAAGGCGTTGTCCAGAAAGCATCAAATTTCCCATGATTGCCTTTCTTCTCCTTTAGTGCATCCCATTTCAGCACCAAATCTCCAAGTTGAAAATCATTTTTGTTTGCCTTCTTGTCAAAGGCTTCCTTGACCTTTCTCTTATGTGCTGCAACCTTTTCAACCAGCTGTTCTCTAATCTGATGTATTTCTGCTAAATTAGTGATCCTCTTTGCCATGCATTTTTCCTCATCTTGGTCTTCTTGAAGGAATTTTGCCACATGGAGAGTTAACTGAATTAGGAATACAACCTCAGTGCCATATACCAGCTTGAAAGGAGAATTCCCTGTGGATCTTTTAATGGTCACTCTGTCAGCCCACAGTGCATACTTGAGCTTTGTATCCCAATTCTTTTTATTAACCTCTAACAGCTTTTTAATTGTCCTGATCAGGCTTTTATTAGAGGATTCTGCTAGACCATTTCCCTGTGGATAATAGGAGGTGGAATGAACAAGTTTAATGCCCATTGAATCACACATTTCCACCAACTCTTTTTCCCTGAAGGTTGCTGCATTGTCTGTGATTAGTTTATGTGGACAACCAAATCTGCTGAAGATATTTTCTGTTAAAAAGCTCATGACCACATTATGATCAGCCTTCCTAGTAGGGACTGCCTCAATCCACTTAGTGAAATAATCAGTGGCTACTAATATCCACCTGTGCTAGCCACTGGAATGTGGATTAATTTCTCCAATAAAATCCAAGCCCCACTGCTGAAAATGTGCTTTTGCTTGAATTGGTTTTAGGGGCAGGGATTTCGACTGCTCCTTGCCTTCAAATCTTTGGCACCTGTCACAAGATTTAACAAAAACAAATACATCAGAAAATAAAGTGGGGCAATAGTACCTAGCTCTGAGAATTTTGTGGGCTATAGTTTTCCAATAGTGATGCCCTCCACACATGCTGTTATGAAACTTCTGTGTAACTTCCTTTGACTGTTCTTTGTCCAGACACCTTAAAAATATTCCAAATGGATCCCTCCAGTAGAGCAGATTTTCCATAATGCAATATTTTGCTGCTCTAAGTTTTAAAGTTCTAGCTTGACTTGTGCTTAAGCCTGAAGGGATTTCTAGCTTCAGCAAGAAACTAATTATTTCAGCATACCAGTTACATGAAGCTAGATTCTCGGTCACTGATTGCTTTCTCTCTGTTTAAGCTACTTCTTCCTTTTCTGCCTGACCATTTTCTGCATTTGCATATAGGAAATCAATGTCTAAAGACCTGCAATTTTCTTTAGCCAATAACTTGGCAAGCCCCTGACCTCTGACCAGCTTAGTGGGCTTCAGCTCTATATTAAATTCTATCATTTTTGCAATCCATTTTGCCCTTCTTCCATCAACATCAGGTTGTGTCAAGACATCTTTAATTGCAGCAGAGGGCACATATGCAATTATTTTTGAATGCAAGATATAAAATCTGAAAGCCTTTAAGGATTTAATAAGAGCATATGCCTGTTTTTCTATAATATCATACCTTAGTTCAACATCCCTCAAGTTCTTGCTGAAAAATGCCACTGGATGTTCTGAACCTTCTTCATCTTCCTGCAATAAAACTGCTGCAATAGTATCTTTAGAGGCAAATGAAAATATATGGAACTCCTTGCTGTAATCAGGACTTATTAAAGTAGGAGCCTCCATAATAGCTTTTTTTATGGAATCAAATGATTTTCTTGCTGCATCAGTCCATCTTACCTCTGACCCTTTCTTCAACATGGAGGTTACATGCTTCACCAATTCTGCAAAATTCGGAATAAACCTCCTGAAAAAATTAATTTTTCCCAGAAAGGATTGAATATCCTTCTTTGATCTAGGGACAGACAAAGTCTGAATTGCTTTGACTCTTTTTGGGTCAATCTGAACACCTGCAGCCGACACAACATGTCCTAACATCTTGCCCTCTTCCAAAGAAAATTGTGATTTTTTGGGATTGACCGAGATTCCAAACCTCCTGCACTTCAAAAATACTTTTTTCAAATGTTGTAAATGATTTTGATGGCTGCTGGAGTAAACTATTATATCATCAAGGTAGATAAGCACAAATTTGTCCTTCTCTCCCACAAATGCTATATCCATAGCTCTCTGAAAGGTGGCTCCAGCATTCATCAATCCAAATGGCATTTTGGCATACATAAAAGTGCCCCAAGGAGTGGTAAATGCAGTCTTTTCTTGATCATCTGGGTGCACAACAATCTGATTGAAGCCTGAAAATCCATCCAAAAATGACATCACTTTAGCTCCTGAGACCTTTTGCAGCAAATGCTCCATCTTTGGCAGAGGATAGTTGTCTTTCTTTGAGCATTTGTTCAAATTTCTGAAATCAACACACAGTCTGATTTCTCCACTCTTCTTCCTCACCACCACTAGGTTGGCCACCCATTTTGAATATCTAAGAGGGACAATGATCTTGGTAGCCAACAACTTTTTAATTTCTTTTTTCAATCAGTGGAAGAAGCATGGGATTTATTGGTCTCAGCTTCTGTTTAAAAGGAATAGTGTCTTTTTCCAGAGGGATTTTGTGCTAAATTATGCTCTTATCATAAGTTTTCAGGTCATTATACTCCCAGGCAAACACATCAACAAATTGCCTCATTAAATTGTAGTACTCAGCATTTTGATCAGCAGACAAATGAGTGGACAAATTCACATACCTAGGCTGACATGGACTTCCTATATCATGCTTACAGACTGTAGATTGGTCTTCTTTTTGAGAAGCCTTGTAAGGGACATCATTTTGGTCAAACAGTCTTTCAAGAGGAATTAGACCCTTAGGAATATGGTTGCTAGGAAGCTGGACAATGCCGTCTTTACCAATTTTATTTCTAAGTTGGGACTGAGGTTTTTCTTCCAAGGCATCATTCTCTTGGTCAATTTGGATCTCAGAAAATTCATTAATGACTTGAAGGAACCTAATTAACACATTATCATCTTCAAAGACTTTCCAATGCTGGACATTATCGGAAAAGGATGGTCTATAATTCATTTGGACTTCATAAACTAGTTTGAGAGGCAAAGGAGGTATAAATAGACTGGCAAAAACAGCAAGTGAATCAGCAAGCTGATTTTGACCTCTAGGAATATATGAAATATAGAAAAAATCAAAGGAATCCCTGATTCTCCATACCTCCTCTTTGTATGCCTTCAATCTTGTGTTCTTTGTTTGAAATGTTTTATTCACTTGTTGAATAATTAAATCAGCATCTCCAAACACCTTCAGATTCTTAATTCCTCTGTGTTTTGCTACATTAAGGCCCAACACCAAAGCTTCATACTCTGCTATATTGTTTGTAATTTTGAAAACCAGCTTAAAAGACAGTTGAATGCTCTCCTGTTGTGGAGATACTAGCACCACCCCTGCTCCTGCAGTCTCCCTGGAACATGCTCCATCAAAAAACATCTCCCAAACCTGACTTCCTAGCTCTCTCTCAGCCTGAACTGTTGGTTTTATGGGCTGCATTATGTCCTTATGAGATTCTTCTATTTGAAGAATACACGCTCCAAAATCGGTGTCCACTGCATATATTGGATGATTTGTAGGATTCTTCTCATCACCGATGATATATGCCAACTGTGCCTCTCTATACAATCTCTTGCTTTCTCCTCCAAACACTAGGACAGTGGCATAAGATAAATCATTCTGTAATGTCCCACCTAGTCTCTTAATCCATCCTCTGGACAACAGCATGCCAAACTTAGGAGGGACATCTGCTACCACAATATCCATCATCATACTCTTCATGGGTAGTTGAGTTAAGGTAATGGCCAGATCTTTAATCAATCCAAGACATTTCACCTTCCTTGAATCAAAAGAAAATAAATCATGATAGGGTCTAGTGATATCAAGGCCTAACTCTTCCATGACAGCTTTAGGCATTAAATTGTGGCTGGCCCCTGTGTCTAGCAGGCAATTGTGGAGGATTTTGTCATGAATGGTCAAGGAGACATAAAAAGATGGAGAATTATTATCAACAGGTTCAATCATGGGGCTAAGCACAATAGCAGGTTTGTCATCTTGCAAATTAACAGAGTCAATGGAGGTTTGTTTGGTTTCTAGCTCAAGGGCCTCAAGGATGGGCTTTCTAAACACTTCACTCTTCACCAACTCAACCAGAGGCACATATATTTTCAACTTCTAAACTTCTGACTCAACGTTGAAAGAAGAAGATAATTTATCATAACTTTTTACCTCTTGAACAGGAGCTTTGAGGATGACTGGATCAACTGTTGGTCTTCGCTGCTTCATATTCTGTGGTTCTGTTTGGACAGAAGCTCTTTGTGCAGGATTTTCTTTGACATTCTTTGCATTCGACCTTAGGTTATATCTCTGCTGCTGTTCACCAGATTGTAGAACAACTCCTCTGTCCCACTCCTGACTATTTTGTTCCTGCAGCAATGATTGTTCATACTCAGCTAATGTCAAAAATGTAGTGTTGCCTTTATCTTCCATGCAGTGAATTTCATCTTCATATTCTTCAAATTGTTCCTCCTCCATGACTACATTTTGGAAGGGAGCTTTAACTTTCTGATCTTCTTTTGATTCTTCACCCCTTTTCATAATTTTTAACTGCTCATTCGCTCTTCTAAAAGGATTTGGATTTCTTGGAGAAAATGTGTTCTGCTGCCTTGTTTTCCCTGAATTCTGCTCAACCTTTAGCTTAGAAATTTCAGCAGCCAATGACTCTATCATCTTAGTCATCTTGTCTAATTTAGGCTCTGAAGATGATGCAGAAGAAGTAGAAACCTGATTTCTCTGCCTCCTTCTGTCAGTCTGATTTTTTAGCTTTTCTGCAGTCATGATATTAGATTCTACTTCTAGTGCTGCATCCTGCATATCAGCTAGAGTAGCACATCTTCTTTCTCTCAATAACAGGCAGAAATCAGAGTCAAAAGCATTGGCATAAGTAAGTTTGGCAGAAGTGGGGGTAGGTTTTACCTCAGCTGGTATCTTACTATACATTCGATTGAATCTTTTATTAAAATCAGGTATTGATTCCCCATTTTCCCTCTTCAGATTACCAAACTCAGTGTGATAATACAACAAGTCCTTTTTATCTCCCTATTACTTCAAAAATGCATCATCTAATGCTTCAATATCTGTTATAGATATCTGGGGTAATTCTCTAAACCACTTCCTAGCCTCTCCATCAAGGCTCTGGACAAAAACTCTCATCCACACATCATTTTCACTTATATCTAAATTATTAGCATAACTGTAAAAAGCTTCAAGGTGTTCTTCTGTTGTCACTCCCTCTGTACCAGTGAATTTAGGCATATATTTTTGATATTCTCCCATAGGCATAGGATTTAAAGGGACAGGCAAGACTAAAGGTCCATATCTAGCAACAACAATTCTCTCAATCCTTGTAGGTGCTTGTTGTCCTGCCATGATTGGAATATTTGGAAGAATACTAGCAGATTGAATGGTAGGGAGTAATGTAATGGATGGCAAAGATAAAGGGATGTTTTGGACTGAATGGGAAGCTTTCTTTGGACTGATATTGAAAGGGGAAGTAACTGCACAAGGGGCTGAATTGATCTCTGAAGGTTTTTCCTTATTAATAGTGTTGGGTTCTAAATTTTCATATTGCAAATCTTCAGCAATAACTTTATCTTTCAGAGATGAATTAGATTTCTTGGGCTTACTTGATCCTAATGCCCCTTTCTATGAAGCTTTCTTCGATTTGAAAGTCCTCTTAGGTTCAGACAATGATTTAGCTGGAGATTTCTAAGGATTTCTTCGAGTGTGTCCCACAAACTGAGCCAGAACTTCAATGTGGAATCGCCAAAGGATGGTCTTCCTCCAATGGAGTCGCTAGACAGATGATTACAACCAGAAACTGTGTTCAAGCCTTGTCTGTCATCAAAGCTTGAAGCTGTGTCGTTCTCCCAGGGAAGCTGAGCTTCAATTCTCCTCTCCTGGGCAATGGCGCCAATTAATGTTATCACCCCAAGAAACTCTCCTAGGTTGTAACTCAAAGATGCTCGGGAACATTACAAACTCAACAAAAACGTTGGAAATATGGTGGATGAATGAGAGAAATGCTACATATTCAAGCCAGATAACCACTTCTGCTGTGCTTAACCCTAGACATGGGTGAACACCCCCAGACTACAAGGCTTTAGACCACCAATTACTCACAGTTTTGAATAAAATGTGATGATGGAGAAGATTGACCACACCAACAGATGCACAGGACCTTGTGATGGTCGGCTGCAACCAGTTAAAAGGTCTGTAAATCTATTCCTAATACACAGACAGGATGACAGCTCTCTGGTATTAAGACAACAAAAACCTGCAAACAAATTTTAATGATTCATGCTAAATCCTAACACAGAGGTGGGATGACAGCCCCTCTAATGCTAAACATTGACAACACATGAATAAATGTAAAACAGGCACAGCCTGGAACAAGAAGGAGAAGTGGAAAGTGAGTAATCAACAACAAAAGAAGCTTGTATTAGCTGGAAATGTAGACCAAAAGCTGCAGGTTACACAGTAGTTACAGTCTCTAGAAGTTGAAGCTTACAAGAGAATAACACTCATCAACCTAATTACATCTTGATTTTCAGTATATATGGAGTTTCTCACAAAATTGCTCTGTTGCCCATGCGTGGAGGGGTCATAACTGACCACCAACCGCATTTACAAATGATTATGGGCTTCTGATACATTCTGATTGTTTTAATTAACAAATTTGACATTCTCAAGTACTTCGTTGTACTCTTGGAACAGGTGGAATGTTTCATGAATAAATGTCCATAACTGTTGAATGAATCCAACTGCTCGAGGCAGTACTTTCTCATCCTTGATCGTGTTGTTACTTAACTGTGGTAGCTGAGGAATTCATACACTGGAAACTAGATCATCTCTTGCTTCTTCGCGCGGGCAAAACAGGCCGCAAACACTGAAAAATACATTGGAAACAAACAGGAGCCAAGAAAGAACACTGGCCGTTGGATAGATTACATGGATGATCGAGATCTGCTGACGGGAGGCATAGACAACACCGGAACAATATCAGCCGTCAGATCGCTTAAATGAATGGTGCAGATGGGATTACAGAGGCCATTGGGGAGAAACGAGGATGAATGAACGATGGCCATTAGATCGCTGTCGGGAAGATCTGACGGCTGACGGGAGCGGAAGATGCGAGGGAGTTAACCGGCGGGGAGGCAGCGGTTTTGCAGGCGGGTCGTTTCCCCGCACCGCTTTTTGGCAAAGGGCAGTTTATGTACACATGAGCACGATCCTGTTAAAATGTGCCACATGGCCGACGGGATGGCGGGGAAACCGCTTTCCCCGCTGACTAACGAACACGTGGTTTTAAGGGAGCGGGGGCAGTGAACATCGTTGGATCATATGGGGAGTGCGATCGGATGGCGGAGAATTAACATGTGTTTTTATTGATATGACAGGTGACATGATAGGTAAGGGGCGCAGGTTATAATAATTTTTATATATGCGTGAGTTATATGGTCAAAATGATAGAGCTAGGGTTAAAGCGAAAACAAAGGTTAATGCGAGGTTTTAAAGGTTTTCGGGGTTTATAGAATTAAAACAAAATATGCCTGGGAGTTTAAAGGGGAATAAGGGGAACTTAAGAAGAACGAGGAAACGGAGGTGTGGGAGTTATAAGGAGAAAAGGGAAAATGAAGGAGAGAGCATGAAAGACTGCTGCCAACCTCATACAACCAAACCAGCACTGCCCAATACCTATTTTTACCCATCAATTGCTAAAGAACATAGCAGAGCTAAAGACAAACATATCGATAATTTTTATATCTATATTCACTCAGAAGACAAAATCTACACATTCTTTCGCTTTCTGTCCACATGCATGTTTCTCTAGGTTTGTTTATATATATATATACACACACCAAATTCTCGTACTCTTGTAAAAGCGTTTCACTATCTCATTTCTGCATAATCATATACAGTCATCAGTTAAACGAAGAGGTCAATTATTTTGAATTTTTTACTCTCACAGTTCATTGTTTCACATATATTCACATATATCAGACCTTTATGGAATCATTCCTTCTCTTCTCTTTATAATATTATGGAGACCTTTGATTCCAGATCAATTTTGTTGACACATCAAGCAATTATCCCATTTCATTGCAAATATTTTTTCTGATTAATTGTTATTTTAAAAGACTCATGTAATAGTAAATTTGTTTATACTTGAATATCTTATTTTGTCATGGCCTGTAAGTAACTTGATGTTTATGTTACAGTATGATTTTGTATAACATAAACAAAGGCAGGGGAAGAAATAATAGATACATGGGGCCAGGGATAAGAAGATAAATAAGGAATAGGGTTTATGTTGATTTCAATTAATACTCAAAGAAGCTAAGATAGTTGTTCCAAACTCGCATTGTAAACCTAAACAATCAGCTTATTACTCAACCTCCATAGCCTTTTATTCACAACATACCTGGTATCAAAATCTTGGTACCACAGTCCACCCCATATTTCTGCTCTGCTTCCAATGCCTACCAATAATGGTTGGAAAGATATAATCTATCCACAACCATTTCATTTAGTTCAGGGGTGGCCAAGAGCTTCACTGACATAACCTTCTCCTCCATCTGAACCTCATGTTTCACATAAATTACAATCAACGACTTCTCGTGTTGTACCCACACCACAACGAATGGACCAGTCCTCCAGGCCTACTGACCAACCTCCTCCATACGCTTCTCAACCCTCTAAACATACTACCATCCTCGCTCAACCTATTTTTGTAAATTAAAATAATGAATCCTAGGTCACCAAGTTGGATTCTTCTCACGGTTCTTGTCACTCTGACACATCCCATCCTTTCCAGCAGGAGAAATAGGTTGATAGTGCTCCCCCTCGTAGGCCAGAATGATAATTTATGATTGAGTTATATGAACAAATGGATTATGTCTCATTTTTTCTACTGTTATGGTTTATGTTATCAACACTATTTTTTACAGGATTTATATGGAAATTTTGTATGTTATCGGATGATTTACAACACTTATTTATGAATGGACTTTTTTGGGTTTTGTAATGTATATATTATATATTTTTTGAGGATGAATTTATATTTTTGATGATCTATTCATATATTTTTCATCATGATGAAGGAGAAACACGGATGTTTTGGAGGCACAAGGAGCTTACCTGTTATTGTTTGATGATGATTGCTTCCATATGCATATGCATAGATGATGATGAATTAATATTATAACGCAAGAATGGGGGGTTATGTTTGCTTATGTGCATTTTATGGAAACATGATTAATTTATTTTTGAGTTATATGACACATGTATTTTATGATCATATTATTATGAGTTAAAAGTTTATGTAAGATGCCATATTGGATGACTTATATTATGGAATATGGAGGTCTCACCTACTATAAAACTTCAATATAATAATTCATGAAGTTAATCCTTTTCAATTTTCCCTTTAGAATTCCCACCCTCAGATTCTAATCAAAACTCGATTAGAAAATATATTATGACAAATGAATAAAGTGGTTTAACTATTTAACCACTTTAAGGAAGAATAACAGAGGGAGGGATCTATTAAGAAAGGGAGAGAATTCTGCAATAAGAGGTATGCATTAAGTTTAAGTTGTCATTCCTTCCTCAATAATTTCTATGTTTTGTAATTATAAGAAGTTGAACCAAAATATGGCAGCAAATCATTTTTTGAAGGGAAGATAAAATAAATGAGCAAGTCCATTCATCCTTTGAACATATCATTTTAGGTAGCTTCTTTTTCTATCATTTCATTCATTGTTTGAAGGTATGGTTTTTATTCGACTAGTGCTAAACCATTAATCTTGCAGAGAAACATGTTGCCAATCATTGTATCATATCATCTAAAAGTGTTTGAACATTGTCTCATATTTTATTTCCTTCCCAAATGATCCAGGTGGATGTTGGTGGCCACCCATCTATCCCATTTGGACCCCCACAACTGTCTCTTTCAGTTTTTTTGTTTCCTTAATTATAGCACAGTTTACTATTTTTAGCAGTTTTTCGGGTCCTAAACTTCCGGAGCCGTTTTGAGGCCCTAAACGACGTTTTTTGGGAAATCCACCGCCAGCGATTTTTTTGCCTAAAAATCATCTTTTTCATCATAGTCCTCGGAGAGATATTTCCAACGAGCTATCATGCATGTCAAACGGAGATAGTACGACCAATTCGCGACCCCGGGAAGTTGATTTACCAACTCACCCAAAAACGGGGCCCAAAATTTGGCGTTTCATCTTCTAGGGTTAGGTTTTGGAATGTGAAGGGTTTTCCATTGTTTCTCAACAATAAATAGGCCCTCGAGCCTCATTGTAGCACAATTTTTGGAGAACAGTTCAAAGGCATGTAGCCGACACATCTCTTCTCAGAGATAAGCTACCATCGCCCTAGCTGGGTTATTTCCATTTCTATTTGTAAGCATATTTCAGTATTTTACAGTAATGAAATGAAGTATTATTTCCGCTGCATATTTGTCTTTATGGTTATCTCTGTATTTTATTGCGTTCCTGTTTAAATCTGGATCAGTGGTATCAGAGCGGTTTGATTTTTCTCTTTTTTTCTTTGCATGTCCCCAATGAGGTCGGGATATAAGGAGTTAGGTCTTGAACTGGTCGAACCTTTACAAGACTAGCCTCGCAAATCTCGACGACTTCCCATGGCGGATGAGAAGAAAAACGAGGGGGCAGGAGATCCTATCAAAATCTTGCTCGAAGAAGCCCTCGAGCGACAAAGGAACGCGATGATGGACAACTTTGCACAAATCCTTCAGCGGCTACCTAGAGGCGACGCATCAGCTTCCAACAGCTACTCTGGAAATGCCACACCGTTTAAGGTACAAGTTAATTTTGAAATCCCCATCTTCGAGGGTCAAATAGACGCAGATGCCGTAGATAAATGGTTAATCTTCTCGATGGGTATTTTTCTGTTCATGAATTTTCAGGTCGGGAAAAGATTGTTTTCGCTCTTCTCAAAGCAGCCCCCCACGTCAAGGACTGGTGGGAAACCTACTGCGAACAGAAGGATGAAAGTACAGGCTCACTGTTTTCAACCGCACCCACTTGGAATGACTTTCGGGATGCCATCAAGGAGCAGTACTACCCTGTCAAAAGCTATGAGGACAAATACATCAAATGGACCACACTGCGACAAGGACAAGACCAAGATGTGCCGGAGTTCACAAACATTTTTCATACCTTTCGCACACAATTGGGTATCAAAGATTCTGAGCTGCATCTGGTACTCAAATACCGCGGCTGTCTACACAGATACATCCAGGAAGAGATGGAGTTCTTGAACATCTCCTCCCTCGGCACAGCATACCGATACGCTGTCAAAATCGAGCAAAAGTTCAAACAGAAGAAGTAAGACTTTGGATCTGCAAATCCAAAGCCCAAAGGACAAAGCCAAGGCGGGGTGACCCAAGACAACCCGTCGAAGCCGCAAGAAAAGAACAACACCACGAAGCCGAAGTAGGACACAGGAAAGTGGTGTGAGTTCCACAAGAGTCCCACTCATAACACAAGTGAGTGTCGGACCAAGCAGTCGCTGGTGGCCGAGTTGAAGGCTTCTGAATCAGATGCATGTTCCGACTCTGAGTCAGAACCCGACAAGGGGAATGACAAAGGAAAGCAGATCATTGATGCGGATCCCAGCGCCACTGTTGCTACTGCCAAGATCTAGAAAAATGAGCCCGAAGATCGAGAGGAGGGGGAACGTCTTTTCCACTCACAAATGTGGGTGAAGGGTTCGCCACTGCAATTCATTGTCGACAATGGCAGCCAAAAGAACCTCATTTCAGCAGAGGTCGTGAAGCGGTTGGGCCTACCAACTACACCACACCGACAGCTGTACAGTATCGGTTGGCTTCACGAAGGACGAGATCTCAAAGTTCTCCAGCAGTGCCGCCTTCCCTACAGCATCAAGCCCTTCACAGACGAGGTATTTTATGATGTTACACCTCTGGATGTTTGTGATGTACTATTAGGCCAGCTATACTTGTGGAGGCGACAAGCTGTGTATGAGTCAAGGCCTCGCGCTGTCATCATTTCTTTGGATAATTCATTATATAGGATACCGGAGGTAGCCCCACCTACTACCACCTCTTTGATCACTGCTAAGAAAGGCAGCAAGCTCATCTCACAGACTAGGAAATTTATTTTCTGTCTGGTTCACTCCCAAAGTAAGGGGAAGATCGTTGCTACATCCATGACCCCCGCGAAGGGTTCCTCCACACAGCAGCAGCAACAGAGGGATATAGTCGTGACAGAACACAGGAGCAAATTCTCCTTACCCGGAGGGGTACCACACAAGTTTCAGGTGGGCGACAAAGTTTGGTTACATTTGCAGAGGGAGTGCCTAACCATAACCCATCAGAAACTCAGACCACTTTGACATGGTCCTTACACCAGTAACAAGGCTACAGGAAACAATGCTTTGAAGCACATCATTCCTCCATTCCTTCGCTTGCACCGAGTGTTCAATGTGGACAGTCGCCAACTATCCTCCCCACCATTTCTGGACACATCAGAGATTGCAGAACAGCTCACCAGAGACCCAACTCAGCAAAAGATTCCTCATCTCAGGAAGGAACTCAACGCAATGGGGACCATTGCTTCCTAAGGGGGGAGGAATAATCCAGGTGGATGTTGGTGGCCACCCACCTATCCCATTTGGACCCCACAACTGTCTCTTTCAGTTTTTTTGTTTCCTTAATTATAGCATAGTTTACTATTTTTAGCAGTTTTTCGGGTCCTAAACTTCCGGAGCCGTTTTGAGGCCCTAAACGACGTTTTTTGGGAAATCCACCGCCAGTGATTTTTCTAACTAAAAATCGTCTTTTTCATCGTAGTCCTCGGAGAGATCTTTCCAACGGGCTATCATGCGCGTCAAACGGAGATAGTACGACCAATTCACGACCCCGGGAAGTTGATGTACCAACTTACCCAAAAACGGGGCCCACAATTTGGCGTTTCATCTTCTAGGGTTAGGTTTTGGAATGTGAAGGGTTTTCCATTGTTTCTCAACAATAAATAGGCCCTCGAGCCTCATTGTAACACAGTTTTTGGAGAACAGTTCAGAGGCATGTAGCCGACACATCTCTTCTCAGAGATAAGCTACCATCGCCCTAGCTGGGTTATTTCCATTTCTATTTGTAAGCATATTTCAGTATTTTACAGTAATGAAATGAAGTATTATTTCCGCTGCATATTTGTCTTTATGGTTATCTTTGTATTTTATTGCGTTCCTGTTTAAATCCGGATCACCAAAACTTATGTATATGATTTATTTACATTTCATATGTTTAGAATCTGATTTGGTTAATGATTCTTTGTAGGCATCTGACTTTAAATTCTATTTTAATCACAAACTCTTAAATTAATAAAATCATCATTATTTTTCTCTATATTTTCTATGCATATTTCTCACAAAATTTGTATATTTCTTTGTAATCAATTCTCTTTAATTTACCAACTTAACACGTCTAAGGATCTACCATTATTCCAGGTCAAAAATCCTTAAAATAATAATTAGTTTGTTGCTTCTTATGTCTAATTTTAGTTTTCTATTCAATGAATTTTAATATAAATATTTATATTTCATAAATTTTTGTGAAATTTCAGGCATCATTTTCTAAATATTAAGTTTCAGTTTTGATTTTATGTTTAAATCTTTTGTATATAATCTTCTTAAATCACTAAAAACTTGTAAATTTTCTTAAAGTTAGTCACAAGAAAGGGTGTAAAATTTCAGGCAAACGTGTCCCATTATCTCACTTTCCCTAGTGAGATCTGAGGGGTTAGTTAGGAGAAGCATAGAAATCCTCCCTGATATTTAATCTTTTGGGGACCATACTGGGGAATGATCAGTTCCCTTGTCATCTCAAATCTATTTTGAATTCATGACTATTTAGTCTTTTGAACAACCAATATTAGATTTCTTCTGTGTGATTAGGCTAATATTGCTCACTCATTGCTTGATTTTATCCTTCGAAACACTTCTTATAATGAACAGTGTGCTTGGAATTGGGCTATCATATCCCTACACATTCAACTACAAGAACAAAAAATCTTTCTAAAGGAAAATTTGTGAGCATGAAAACCTAGCTCATAGACAATTGGTACATTTATAACCCTCATCGATCTTCTTTAAATCTAATAAATGAACATTTGATCTAATCAACAACTTGGTCTTATTCCACAATTCATGAAATTCTTTGCACATTGCTAATTCTTTACTCAATTACATTTTATTCAACACCCCTACTATTGATCAATTAAATCAATATTGGGTTATAATTTCATGGGAAATTGAAATTGCTAATGAGAAGGAAGTCATAATTAACCAACAATGTGAACGTGAACACCAACATGTACACACCCCTCACTAATTATCTTCATATGAGTAGTGAATGTTGATACTATAGACATATCAGAGCCGAAATTCCAAAATATACTCATATAGATGAAATTCAAAGATGTAGAGTTATCTTAGAAGTGGAAGCTTGATGCTAATTTTTACAAAGTATAACTAGTTCTTATAGGATTACCTCTCCCCCAAAGCATATAATGCTTGAGACTTAAGTACAATCTTCCTTTGGAACCGAGGGCTATACTGCCTCTAGATCTCCCTCATTTGGTTCAGGCTCAATTGCCACTCCAACTATCTCTATTAGGTCAATCTATTCATCTTTCATTCCTCATCAGTCAAACACTAACCCTGTAAGGTCATTCGTAAATACAACTTATTCCAATGCAAAGAAGATATTAACAATACCCCTTGGCATGTGTAACTCCCTTTAAACTTGGCACTAGCTAATGCACCTCTCCCAAAGTTTAAATACCATTTACCTAAATTATCAGCTAATGGAACTACCACAACAAATGAGCATTTAATCACATTCTCTAATGATTGCCACAATATTGGGGGAAATGATAATGACACATGTATGTGGATATTCGTGAATTCCGTTCAAGCCAAAGATACTTCTAATTTTTTCAAACTGCCTCCAAAATCCTTTTCCACTTGGGAAGAGCTTTGATATTGGTTCAAATCTACCTATGGATAGCCTATAAACCCTATTGATCTCTTATTTGATTGAAATAATGTCTCATTTTCAAAAGTAGAAACCATTAAATCATTTAAACTTCATTTTTAATCAGTTTCCTGAAATATTCCATCCTCAAAATCAAGCAGTGATGATGCACTACTATAGTGCATTGCCCACATATTACTGTCAATGGTTAGAGGAGAATAAAGCCACAAGCCTATAATCCACACTCCAAATTTGTCAATTTAAAGGACCACAATCCTATAAGCCACATGACTATAATCCTATGTTCCTTTAGAGGGCCAAGTCAATCAATCTAACATGACATCCATCCTTCAACTCATGTAAGACATGAGTAATAGATTTATTTCACACCAAAGGAAACTTAACATACAATCTTAACCAAAACCCTCTTATTAAATCATGTTCATGATGCTCAATAAGCATATTAACTGAACTCGCTTTTCTCTAAGCCATGGTGTAATTTCTGGAAAGAGTGTCATGATAAAAAAAACTTTTCAAATTTAAATTAGTGTGAGAGAAAGAATCTTTGGCAAAAAAAATGATCCCTTCGTGGCAACTCTAAACTGGATTGATAATGAAGAAGTGCTAGTTTTTTAGAGAAGAGGTGATTTTAGGGCTCGTAATGCTAGAAATCACGCTTTAAAACAACATGAAAATACAAGAGCTATAGATCCTTAAATCTCCCATTCCATTGTAAATACTACCTCCACTTCTCAAAATGTATATTTTCCTATCTCCTCTTCACTTTCCACACTACCTAAATCTAACATTATAAAATATATTGCTAGAATTAAAGTTGATGCCTCTTTTCTTGATATGGTAGTAATTCCTTAGTAACAAAGGGAGTTAAAGGGTTTCCTTCAAGGTAAACTACATTAGTTAATGTTATAGAAATCCATCAAGAATAAGAAGACCATAAGGACAAGGTCCTTGTTGTTCACAACCCTTCAACTTCTCTTAGAACCCCTCCTTTTTATGTCTCTATGAAACTTCATAAAAAAATAACACATTGTTTCTTGGTTGACGAAGGCTCCAAAATTAACATAATGCCTAAGGTCATAATGGAAGAATTAAGTTTGCAATGCTTTGAGGATACCCCAAGGAAAGTACTCACATCCAACAACTCTCTCTAGGAAACAATTGGTCAAATAAAGGAAGTCACGCTAGTTATGCACTCATCCTGAAATTAGAACCACTTGTAACATAGAAGTCATGGAAATTCTAGTCTCTAATTATTTAATAATTATAGGAAGATATTGGAAAGTCCAAACTAGTGCTTACAATTCATTTGATGGAGCACATATGACCTTGCCTAAAAATAATAAAAATATTATTGTTTATAGGGAAGGTTAAAGTACACCATATATCAGAGGTTTACACCAACTGCATGTTAACTACCTAGAAGAGGACATTGTTGTTTATTTCCTTTTCCCCGAAGATGAGATGCACCCTCCTATAGAAACCCATTAGGAAGTTCCGCTCTAGAACCTACATTTTTTCGGGGCCTCTTCTAATGATGGTAAAGGCACTAACATAGTCTTGTATTATCCTCTCAGAAAAATGCACCAATACATGTTTAGACTCGAATTTCAATGCACCAATAACATTGCATAATTTTAAGTACTACTTCTTATGATAGAGAAAGCCTTAACTTTGGGTTGTAAATACTTGACCGCCTTTGGTGGCTTAGAACTAGCTGTCAATTTAATAAATGAATTATATTCTCCTTCTAACAAACTCATTAAAAGGTATACATTGCTTTGAAAAATATCTTCAAACTTTTATCCTTCAACATTAATCATGTTTGAAGGGGGCTTAATTCCTTTACTGATCGATTATATATACACGCAGCAAGTTCATCTCACCAAATATTACTTGAAAGGACAAATTGTATTTTACAGTCTCTTTATAGGCCTCATCTCCCTAGCAAAGACATGGTTTGGAAAGTCTTCTCTGATGATGAAATCATTTGTGCTTTCGTCCAAAACCATCCTATCAAGGAGGAAAATATTATATTTTTAAAATACAACCAATACCCATTCATAATTTCCCCTCTAGAAATTTATTTCTCACCATGTGGTATTCCTAATTCAAAATAAAAACATGGAGAATAATTTAAGTGGAAAACTGGAGAAACAATTTTGGTAAGTATTGGAACCCTTGATGATCCAAAGATATTACAAGTCAAGGTCCAATTCAATGAAGAATAGAAATATAATCTAATCAAACTGTTAAAATAATTCTCTGTTGCCATTTCCTGGTCTTACAAATACATTCGAGATTTTAATTCTAACATCATTCAACCTGCCATTCCTATCAAAGAAGATGCCAAACTAGTTAGGCAAAGACAAAGACCATTCAAACCTACTCTAGAAGCCACTATTAGAAAAGAACTGAATAAATTACTTCAAGCTCAAATAATTTTTCCACTTAAATACTCAGAGTGGGTGGCCAACTTGGTCCCAGTTAGGAAAAAGAATGGTGACATACACTTGTGTGTGGACTATCATTCATAAAATGGGGCAAGTGTAAAAGATAATTCTCCTTGGCCTAACATGGATTAGATTTTATAGCAAGTTGTGGGATTACAATTGATATCCCTATTAGATGGCTTTTTTGGTTATAAATAAATCCACATGAAGAGAGTGGACAAATACAAAACTACTTTTACTACTCGTTCGGGCAGTTTTTCTCATGAACGAATGCCTTTTAGATTGATCAATGCAGGTGCCACATTTTAGAGTGCTATGCAACTAGTCTTCAATGAACTAATTGGGAAGATCATTTAGATCTATTTGGATGATGTTCCAGTATACTCAAAGTGTCATAAATATCATTTTGAGCATGTAATACAAGTTCTCATTAGTTGTAGAAGATTCAATATATCACTCAATCCAAAGAAGTCTGTATTTGGAGTCACTGCGAGTAAGATTATAGGATATATTGTGTCTGATGCTAGAATTAGCATTGATCTAGAAAGGGTCGAAGCAATAAAAAACTCCCACCCCTTAATTCAAAAATGGAAATCCAATCTTTCATGGGAAAGGTAATTTTTCTTTGCATTTTTATTGATGATTTTGCTAAAATTATTAAACCTATTCACAATCTCTTAAATAAAGATCATGTTTTCAAGTGGGATGATAATGCAAAAAGATATTTCTTGCATTACAAGAAGCTATTACCTCTGCACTAGTATTGGTAAAGCTATATTTCACTAAATAATTCTATATCTACACCAATGCCATAGAGGAAGCCATTTGTGGCATCTTTATGAAGAAAAATGATCAAGGAATAAAACAACCAGTTGATTTCATGAGTCAAATCTTTTTAGATGATGAATTAAAATAATATTTTATTAAGAAACATGCCTTTTCTCTTATCAAAGCAATTGATAAATTTCAACACTATATGCTAGGAAATCATATAGAGGTAAGAGTATCGTTACCTAGTGAGAAAAATTTCTTTCGTAGACCTATCTTTTAGGAAAACTTGCTCATTGGCTTACAAGAAATCAATAACATTATCTGCCAATCATCAATATGAAAATGATAAAGGGACACATTTTAGAACTTCACTTGGCTCGATACCTTGAGCCTTGTGATTCATAGAATGATATTGAATCCTTGTCTTATTTTTTTTATTATTAAGGAATGAAAAATTGATGTCGTAGATCACCCCTGGTACAAGAACTTGTTCTAGTACATCCAAGATCAAGAATGTCTTGATCATCTTGATAAAGATCAATTAAGAAGGTTTCATTTGGAGTCTTCCAAATATTTAATCCATAATAACATTATTTTCCAAATATCTTTCAATGGATTGTTACTATGGTGTGTCAAACATGAGTTTACTGATCGAATTTTAGAACTCTCTCACAGTTCCACTCATGGAGGAATGCATATAGGTGGTCACTTTGTAGCCAAATCCATAACAATTTTTTTTTAAGATATGGATATTATTAGTCAACAATCTTTTCATATTCATATAAATATTTTCAAAATTGCAAAGAATGTCATCAAGCTATTGGTAAAGAGAAATTTTACGCAACACCTTTGCAACCTATTATAGTTGATTTCCTATTTCCAAAATGGGGTCTTGAATTACCATACCAATCAATCACCCCTTGTTGGGTCCCTATAATACTAGTGATTACCCCATTACTATTGTAGTTATACCCCCTATTTATATTGTTGTGCCCCTATTACCCCCATATTGTTATTTCTGTGCCCCATAGAATCCCTCTATTGTTATTTTTGTGGCTTTATATTATTATTGTTAGGTCGGCTGGATTATATTGTGACTCCTTAGACTCCTATATATAGAAAGGAGGTTTTGTCATTTGTATCATCCAAGAATTGTTCATTTATGTAATGTAAAGGAGGTTTCCCCCTCGAAGAGGCTGAATTCTAAGGCGTGGATCTCTCTTTTCTATCTTTTTGTGAGCTGGTTTCATAACATTTGGTATCAGAGCTTTGGATTCTAGGGTTTCGCTGCTCCAAACAGGTCATCGTGGCATTTTCGCTATAACTTTTTTTCTGTGACGTTTCAGAAGTCGCAAAAAAAACCCATTTGAGAAGAAATCGCGCTGAACCTTGGGTCCGAATTTCAGAGCTTTTCGCGCGATATTTACGGAGATATGATCTGAGGAAGTTGGTCTTTTTGCAGACTCCTGAATTACATTCAAAACAGGTGACCTGGGGAAAATCGTCATAACTTTCTCTCTAGGGATCGGATTGAAATTTCGTAAGAAGGTACAGAAAGAGAACGGACTGTAGTTTTTGTATGTGTGTTTCAGATTCAAAGGTTGAAACAGTGACTCGTGGCACGTCGTACAAGTTCGCTCTACTGAACCAGTCTAAAAGCAAGTCACTGTGGGAGATTTCACATAACTCTTCCTTGGAGAATCCAATTTGGCTCAGACTTGTGGCATTGGAAAGAGGACGTAGAAGGCTACTACAGGTAGAAATTTCAAAATTGGATGATATGAAATTACAGAGATACATCAGATTCAATATCAGGCTTCTATAAAGTGAAAAAAGGTGTGTAGTTTTTTTTTAATTTTTGTGTAAGCTTGGTTTAACGGAATTCAAAGGGCATAGTAAAACATTATTATCGGTAACTGATGCCCCGAGGAAAGAAAATGCAAACACCTAGTAAGGAACCTGAAAGCTCTAGCATGACTCATGAAGAAGAGGAAGAAATGCTACATGATATATCAAAATTACAAGAACAAGTGCAACAAATGTCACGCTCACAAAAGCTAACAGAAGCTAAGATAAGTGGCATGGAATCTAAGATAAATGGCGTGGAATCTAAGGTAAATGGTGTGGAATCTAAGATAAAGGGCATGGAAGCTAAGATGGATGGCATGGAAGCTAAGGTGAATGGCATGGACGCTAAAATTGATGGCATGGATGATAAGATGGATGAATTGAAGAAGTTGCTACAAGAAAGGGTCACTAATGGTGAAAAGGTAGTAAAGGAAACTCATGATGAGAACAAAAGAAATGTTAATCATGATTCCATAGACTCTAATGTTGGATCGAAGACTCACCATGTTCCAAAAATCGATATGAGGAAGTTTGATGGCAAGGATCCCGCCACATGGATATTACAGATGGAGCAATTCTTCGATCTCAATAATGTGCAAAACACACAAAAGGTACGTATGGCAACTTTATATTTGGAACCAAATCAGTTTGTATGGTATCAATGGCTTTGTTCTCGTAAACAATTTATCACTTGGGCAATTTTTACGGAAGAATTGATAGCACATTATGAGGATACAAAAAGCAACACTTTTTTTAGCCAATTGATAAGTCTCAAACAAAAGGGTTCAATAATGGAGCACATTGAGGAGTTCCAAAAATTGAACATAAGGGTAAAAGATATTCCAGAGGAGCATAGGATTGATGTGTTCATAGGGTCTTTAAAGGATAATATCCAACATGATGTGCGCCTTTGGGAACCTGATTCATTAGAGAAGGCATTCAGGTTAGCAAGAAAAATGGAAAGCAAAATTATGGCAACTAGGAAGCATACCACTCACAACTATAAAGACGGAAGTGTTGTTGCCCATAGTCTTCCACAACCTACAAGGTTGACACCACAACAATTGGAAGAAAAAAGAGCAAAAGGGCTTTGTTACAATTGTGATAGCAAATACACAAAAGGTCATAAGTGTGCTGAGAAGAAATTATTCTACATAGATTGTGAAGAGGAAGAAGAAAAGGAGCAAGAAAGGTCAAAAGAAGAGGATATATTCCAGGAACAAAGCCTAGATGAAGAACAAATAAATCCGACCATATCTTGTAATGCATTGGCGGGAATTACCACTCCTCAAACCATCAAGATAGAAGGACAAATCAAGAAGAAAAAGGTAATAGTGTTGATTGATTCAGGAAGCACCCACAATTTTATTCATTGTAGGGTAGCAAAAGAATTGAATTGCTTCCTATATCCAGCACCAGAGTGTCAAGTGATGATTGCAAATGGAGGAACAATAAATTGTTCTGGAAAGTGCCATAATATCAAGCTATCCATGGGAGAATATGTATTGACTAGCCCAATGCTTTCCATTCCAATGGGAGGTGCTGATGTTGTACTAGGAGTCCAATGGCTACAATCCTTGGGTACAATAGCTTTTAATTTTCAAGAACTTTTCATGAAATTTTCTGTGGAAGGAAAGGAAGTTGAATTAAGGGGTATTGCAGGGAAACCAGGAAAGATAATCAGCTCTAATGGCATGACAAAGCTTCTAAAAAAGGAGCAAAGAGGTGTAATTGCACAATTATGTTCGCTAGATGTTTCCACATTGGAATCATCTATTTCTCCAGATCTCCAAAAAGTCCTGGACAATCATTCCAAGGTATTTGAGACTCCCAAAGGTCTCCCACCTATGCGTGATCATGATCATGCTATTCATCTGATTCCAGGAAGTGTTCCTCCAAACATCAGGCCGTACAGATATCCATATGTCCAAAAAAGTGAAATTGAACGTATGGTTGCAGAAATGCTAGAGGCTGGTATAATTCAACCGAGTCAAAGTTCTTTCTCAGCTCCAGTAGTATTGGTGCACAAGAAGGATGGATCATGGCGCATGTGTCCAGATTATAGGGAGCTCAACAAGCTCACTATTAAAGATAAGTTCCCCATTCCTGTTATTGATGAATTACTGGATGAATTGCATGGATCAATTTACTTCACCAAGTTGGATCTTCGTTCGGGATATCATCAAATCAGAATGAAGATTGAAGACATTCCGAAAACAGCATTTAGAACTCATGAGGGTCATTATGAATTTTTGGTCATGCCTTTTGGCCTTACCAATGCACCTTCAACATTTCAAGGTTTGATGAATTCAATTTTCAAACCATTCCTTAGAAAATTTGTGTTAGTATTTTTTGATGATATACTAATCTACAGCAAGTCTTGGAAGGATCATGTTGAACATGTTGACAGGGTGCTACAACTATTGGAGGAGAAACAATTATATGCAAAAAGATCCAAATGTTTCTTTGGAGTCCAGGAGGTGGAATATTTGGGTCATATTGTATCTCATGAAGGAGTTAAGGTAGACCCTAGCAAAATTAAAGCCATTAAGGAATGGAAAATCCCCACATCCATAAAGCATCTGCGAGGATTTCTTGGGTTGACAGGGTATTATCGCAAGTTTGTTAAGAATTATGGGAGAATAGCAGCACCTCTAACAACATTATTGAAGAAAGATTCATTTTCATGGACTTCGGAAGCAACAAAGGCCTTTGAACATCTTAAAGAGGCAATGTGCCAAGCACCGGTCTTAGCTACACCGGACTTCACAAAAACCTTTATTGTGGAATGTGATGCTTCAGGAAATGGAATTGGTGCTGTTCTAATGCAAGATGAAAGACCCATTGCTTTTGAAAGTCGTCCAATCAAGGGAAAGTTTTTAAGCAAAGCTATTTATGAGAAGGAAATGTTGGCAATACTCCATGCACTTAAGAAATGGCGACCCTACCTAATGGGAAGACACTTCAAGGTAAAAACGGATCATGATAGCCTTAAATACTTTTTAGAACAAAGATTATCCTCTGAAGAGCAACAAAAGTGGGTCACAAAGATGTTGGGTTATGACTTTGAAATCATCTACAAAAAAGGGAAGCAAAATGTGGTGGCAGATGCACTCTCAAGAAAGGATGAGGATGTGGAAGCATTGTTGTGTGCCATTTCTATTATCCAACCAGATTGGATAAACGAAGCAAGGGAGGAATGGAAGAATGACGAAGAAGTGTGGGCACTTATTCAAAAGCTACAACAAGATTCCAGTACTTCTGATACATTTAGCTGGCAAAATGATTCGTTATGGTACAAAGATCGCTTATACCTCTGTAAGAATTCCCAGCTAAAACAAAAGATTCTTATGGAATTGCACACTTCTCCCTTAGGAGGGCACTCAGGATTTTTAAAAACTTACCACAGGGTTAAGAAGGAATTTTTTTGGGATGGCCTTAAATCAGATATTCAAAAGTTTGTGGCGGAATGTTTGGTTTGCCAGCAAAATAAAGTTGAAACAATTAAGACACCAGGTCTATTACAACCTTTATCCATTCCAAGCCAACGTTGGGAGGAGGTTTCAATGGATTTTATCACAGGTTTACCCAAGTCTGAGGGAAAGAGTGTCATCATGGTGGTAGTTGACAGACTTACCAAGTATGCACACTTTTGTGCATTATCACATCCATTTAAAGCCAGTACAGTTTCTACTGCATTTATGGAAACAGTTCAAAAGCTACATGGAAACCCAAAGATTATTGTAAGTGACAGAGATCCCATTTTCACTGGAAATTTTTGGACAAATTATTTTCTTGTCTTGGTACTCAGTTAGCTCATAGCTCATCTTATCATCCTCAATCTGATGGGCAAACTGAGATAGTAAACAAATGTTTGGAAGGATATCTTCGTTGCTTTGTATCTGATAAACAGACACAATGGGTCAAATGGTTGCCTCTGGCTGAATGGTGGTATAACACTTCCTTCCATACAGCAACAAAAATGACCCCATTTATGGCACTTTATGGGTATCAACCACCATCCATCACATCATATTTAAGAGAAAATTCTAAGGTTCAGGCAGTGGAACATCACATCGAACATCAACAACAAGTCCTCCAACTCTTAAAGGATAACCTCGTGTTGGCACAAAATAGAATGAAACAACAGGCAGATCAACATCGCAGTGAAAGAAGTTTTGATGTAGGTGATTGGGTATTCCTACGGCTACAACCATATAAGCAAATGTCCCTAAAGCAAGCTAAGAAGGATAATAAATTATCACCAAAGTATTATGGTCCGTACAAGGTGTTGGAAAAGATTGGTACTATGGCATACAAATTGGAGCTTCCTGCAGCTTCTCGATTGCACCCAGTTTTCCATGTTTCATGTTTAAAGAAGGTTATAGGTGACAAGCTCCCAATTCAAACAATATTGCCAGAACTTGATGAGGAAGGAAAAATTATATTGGAACCGGAAGCAATCACAGAAACAAGAACTCGACAGCTACGAAATCGATCAATTTCAGAGTATCTTATCAAGTGGAAGAACTTATCCGCTGAAGATTCCACATGGGAGGATGAGAATTTTATGCAGAAGTATCCAGAACTGCTCAAGCGTTGAGGACAACACTTTTTTGAAGGAGAGGGGCATGTTGGGTCCCTATAATACTAGTGATTACCCCATTACTATTGTAGTTATACCCCTATTTATATTGTTGTGCCCCTATTACCCCCATATTGTTATTTCTGTGCCCCATAGAATCCCTCTATTGTTATTTTTGTGGCTTTATATTATTATTGTTAGGTCGGCTGGATTATATTGTGACTCCTTAGACTCCTATATATAGAAAGGAGGTTTTGTCATTTGTATCATCCAAGAATTGTTCATTTATGTAATGTAAAGGAGGTTGCCCCCTCGAAGAGGCTGAATTCTAAGGCGTGGATCTCTCTTTTCTATCTTTTTGTGAGCTGGTTTCATAACACCCCTCATCTACAACACACATATTTATCCTCACTGCCACCGATTATTTCATGAAGTGAGCAGAGGTTGTCCCATTAAAGAACCCCCGAGATGAGCAAGTCATTGAATTTATTGAAGACAACATTCTATCCCATTTAGGTTTTCCTCTTGACTTGATTATAGATAATGGTACAACATTTAATTTTTCATGGTTAACCAAGTTTTGTGAAAAATAGAGGATTAGGAATTCAACATCCTCCACCTATTACCCCCAAGGTAATGGGCTGGATGAATCTACAAATAAAAATCTAATTGAAATTATGGAGAAGATCATAAATGATAATCCTCGCAATTGGAATAATCTATTAAAATATGCCTTATGGATTAATCACAAAATCGTGAAATCAAGCACTAACACTTCTCATTTCCGACTTGTGTATGGGAAAGAGGTAGTTATGTCTATTGAAATTGAATTGATTTCACTACGTCTTTCCATGCAAGTTGAAGAGCTTAATTCTACTAACATCCCTCAAAGAGTGTTAGCCCTCTTGGCTTTAAAAGAGAAGCACAGTCATTCTCTTGATAATCTTAAATGTAAAATGCAAATGATTAATAAATATTTGGATAAGAAACACAAATATGTAAATTTCACCGTTGATTAAAAAAATGTGTTTTTATGGGACTCTACAAAAAAAAAAGGAAATCATCACAAGTTTCAAAAATTATGGATTGGGCCTTTTAAAATTGTTGTGATCGTCGGGCCTAATTCCTCTCTTTTAAAAGACAAAAATTACCATATCATGCCTTACACTATGAATGGGTCTCATCTCAAGCCATACATAAAGGTAAGATACGAATAAAACATCAAATCACCAATTTTTCTTGTAAATATTTTTTTTCAACTTTTCTTTTTTATTGATTCTATCTTTCATTGCATTTTCTTTCTGTTTAGTATTCAACAGTTATTTTCTCACTTTGCAACTTTGAACAATTTTAGTCCCTTTTCTGGGTTTTCCTTTATAGTTTTATACTAGATTTCCAAAATTTTAGTCGATGATTTCTCTGATTTTGAATAAGGTTGATACATGTATTATCTTGAGTATAGTTGGAAATCATTTTCAATAAAATAACAAAACCTTCTCAAATACAATTTATCTTAAGATTTATTTATCTAAAAAGATTGATATGTTGATATCGTTAACGAGTCAGCATAAAAAAATTTATTTGAAATCATTTAAGTGAAGTCAGAAACCCCTCTTGGTTTCTTCAAGAACATATTGAAGCTCATAGAATTTGTATTTGTCTAAATCTTTCTTCTGCATGTTGGTATGAAGTTAATTTTATGCACATGCAAAAGAAAACACCTCTATGAGGCATTCATATGGGTTGTCTTGCCCCGTGCTTACCTCTGCGCCATTCAATGCAAACACTTGAGGAAGAGACCTATGGCACAAAATCAATTTGTATTTTATTCCGGTTCTTTGAATTGGTATTTATCTTCCCACGTTTTGAAAATTTCCAGCACATTTAGCATTTTAAAAAGATTCAACTTGCTGAGACTATCTGTTTACACTCTGCACTCGAATAAAATATTTTCTCTTTGCATATTTTCTTTTATTCAAAGTGTCATTCTCTAACATCTTCAATATGTTATCACTTATTTTTAAAGGCCGCTCAAAAGAAAAAAAATCATGTGAATCTCTAGCAATACAGAGTACATTCCCTCTTCTCTTTGTCAAAATCATTTCAAAATAATTTTTTGATTACCACTTTAACTCACAGTTTAATGGTCGTCGTAATGATGGGTCATTAGGTTAATCATAATACACCATTTATAAAACCATACAATGCAATTGGTTATTTTTCTTAATTACTCGATGCATGTCAAATGGGAGCCTTTGAGACCCTAAGGTCTTGGGCACAAATCCATGTCAACATTACCATGGCACAAAGCTAATGTTTTCTTTGTGTGGCCAATGTATGAAAACTCTTTGTTCTATTTATTTTTTATTAGGTTTGTTTTATGACAAATTTTGGTCGTGTCTTATGCCCATATTCATTGAATACATTAAAAAAGGGACGAATTCATTTGTTTTCAGTGTTTGACATACTAAACAATTTGTTTCTTTTTAGTAGCCATATATATGTATTCATTTGTTTTCAGTGTTTGACATACTAAACAATTTGTTTCTTTTTAGTAGCCATATATATATGTAACTTCACTAAAAGTATGACCCTGGTTCAAGGTGTAATAGCCCTGGGTTAAAAGTTCATGTAATAAAGTTAATAAAGGCAAAAATAAGACCAAGGTCATGGGACACGTATTCCAAGTTGAATGTTGGGAAAACATCATAGTGGGTGTTTATTTTGGTTTATTATGGCTAACAGAAATTGGCGAAGGAATTGGAAAAGGAATTGAAAAGGCAAAGAAACATTAATTCACATTAATTTATGCAAATAAAGGAAATAGGAGAAAAGGAAGGTGAAAGGTCATAGGTTGCATGTGAGAAGGAAATTGAAGGAAAATTAAATGAAGAAAGTAGAGGCTTCAATTATAAAAAGGCTTTTGAGGATTAGTTCATGGCTTTTGTCGGTTGAGAATTTTGTCAGTTCAGTTTTGGAGCTCTCTCTCTCTTACTCTTGCAAACTTAGAGAATTCTTGGAGCATACTAGAATTGGAGAAAGGAAGGCAAAGGAAGGACAATAAAAAAAAGGAAAGCAAAGCTCAAGCAAGAAAGAGTTGGATCAAGCGGGTACATTGATATTTCTTACAGGTATCGAGTTGCATCTATGATTTCCTTGCTAGTTTTGCATGCATGGTACATGCATGTGCATATTTGGTTCTCTTGTTGTCATTAGCATGGGTTTTCCCAAGTGTGACAGTGGTTTGAGATTTGCCTTTCCATTTTTGGATAACCATGGTGTGATGGGTTTCTTTCAATGGTTGAGCTTTGTATTTTTGGATGGTTTTGGAATCGGGTGAGGTGGTCTTAGGAAAATTCTAAAGGGCCTAAGAATCCCTTGATCGTTAATGGTGGGATTGCGATAAAGCCTGAGGGTGGATACTCGTGAATTCCTCAAAGTATTGGTGAATAAATCGTGGCATCCAAGATTTTTTAGGGCCTAGTGATCCCTTGACCAGTTTTTGCGGGATTGCGGTAAAGCTTGGTAGTATATGTTTCTTTGTTTGGGCCTAGGAATCCCTTCACTAGTAATGGAGGGATTGCAATAAATCCTGGTTGTGTAGGTTCTTGTTTTGGGCCTAGGAGTCCCTTCACTGGTTTTGGCAAGATTGCGGTAAATATTGAGGAAGCCCTGGTTGTTTTGTTCTGAGTCCCACATTCATTCTTAGAATATGAAACGGGGGTGATTTGCTGAAAGAAAGATTTGTTTCATACCTCTCTATTGTCGGGTGGTAAGTGGAAGTCCCTAACTTGGTTTGATTAGCATATGTTATGTGGTTATATCTTCCAGATCCATCGCATTTTGTTGTTTTATGTATCGACGTTTCGAACCATCTTTTGTGGTTCATCATCAGGAATTTAGATATGTGAAGAAGTCAAAGAAATATGAGTGATAAATAAATAAAGGTTATGGTAGGTAGTGTAAAGAGCCAACAAGTTTTGATGAAGGTGAGGTTTTTAATTAATTTATAACTAATTTAATTTAGTTTAAATTTAAATCTAAATTTAATTATGATTTTTGTTTTAATTTAATATATTTTCATTTAATTTAATTTTGATTTAATATAATCTAATAATTTAATTTAATTTTAATTTGTTTTAAATAAAATTTAATTATAATTTAATTCAGTTTAATTTTATTTTGTTTTAGTTTAATGTAATTTTAATATAATGTAATGTAATTTAATTTAATTTAATTTAATTAATTTTAGTTTGATTTAATTTTAATTTTAATTTTTAATTTAATTTAATTTAATTTTAATTAAATTTTAATTTTACTTTTATTATATTTTAATTGTATAATAAAATTAGGGGATGAAGAAATTAGGGGAATCAAAACAACGCTGCCTTATTCATTGAACAACGAGATCTGGACCGATACATCACACGACAGCGGGATCATCAGGAACAGGAGCAGTAAGAAAGGAACTGCGACACAACAAGAAATCTCCAGTAAATGCGTTAAACCCACGGTGACAGCAATTGTAATTAATGAAACAATGAGCAACAAATACGATAATGCCCCCAATGAAGACACTAATAAGACCCCCGATGAAGACATTAATCTCATGATAGATGACACGAGTAATGACAGAATAGAATCTCAACAAACCATTGATGAAAAAGTAAGTATAATAAATCTCTCAAACACCCATATTGATGAAGTTACTATAGGTTTACTTGAAAAAGGCTTGAATTTTGCTATTTCTCCTCGCACTATCCCCAAAGAAGATATTTTGTGCAGTATAGAATATGGGATCAAGGACATGCCTGACAATATTAAAGAAATCATCAGACAGGATTGTTCCATAATCCTCAGAAAAGCTAAACCACCCAGAAGCAACATCTCAAAACAAGAATACCTAGCTCTCAAAACTTTAAACCAAAACCCTGACATTGTGGTCCTAAAGGCAGACAAAGGGGGTGCGACAGTTATAATGAACACAAAAGACTACAATGAGAAAATGCTAGACCACTTAACCAATAGTGGTTGTTACATCAAATTAAAAAAGAATCCCATAAGGAAGATCTCTAAGAATGTCAATAACTTAGTAAAATTAAGCAATGAACACAATATTAAGAATCTTATTGAAACCAACCCCTACACCCCTAGGATATATGGAGCCCCTAAAATTCACAAAGAAGGTATACCTATTAGACCCATTGTCAACACGATTGGAGGCCCTACTTACCACCTCGCGAAATATCTTGCTAAAAAGCTTAAACCCTTGGTGGGTAACACCAACTCCTTTGTCAAAGATTCCAATCATTTCATTAATGAGATCAAACATATAAAACTAGACCAAGATGACATCTTAGTGAGCTTTGATGTAAAAGCTCTCTATACCAACATTCCTATAGATGAAGCCATGGATGTTGTTCACAAAATCACTGACCCTAACACAACTAAAATGGTAGAAATCTGTCTAAAATCTACCTTTTTTAGCTTCAAGGCTGAGATATATGAACAAACTTGTGGTGTGGCCATGGGATCACCCCTATCTCCCATCATTCCTAATTTGTTCATGGAACATTTTGAAACCAAGGCCATTGAGTCTTCCCCCTTAAAACCTAAACTGTGGAAAAGATTTGTTGATGACACTTATGTCATTTGGCCTCATGGAAAAGAAAAATTAAACAAATTCTTAGAACAACTTAACAACCAATCAAACTCCATCAAATTTACGATGGAAGTGGAAGAAAATGGTTGTCTTCCCTTTCTTGATATCCTAATCAAAAGAAACCAAGATGGCACAATATCTCACCAGGTCTATCGTAAGAAAACACACACTGAACATTACCTACATGCTAACTCTCACCATCATCCGGCTCAGAAACTTGGGGTGCTCAACACTCTAGCCACAAGGGCGATACATATTTCAGATCATGATAATTTTGAGCAAGAAAAGAACCACCTCCTGGATGTTTTCAAAAAGAATGGATACAAGAGACACCAAGGAATCAATGCTTTCAAGAAAGTTGAGAATCCCAGAAACAAACAACACAGGGATGATTATGCTGGTAAGGTTCACCTTCCCTACATTCTAGGCACCACTGATAAGATTTCACACATCTTAAGAAAGAACAACATAAAAACCACTTTCAAACCTATGAAAACAATTAACAGATGTCTGAAATCAGTAAAAGATCCTATTGACCCTAAACATCACAAAGGGGTCTATTTAGTCCCTTGTTCATGTGGCAAGGCATACATTGGTGAAACCAGCCAGTCTATATTAACTAGGATTCAAGAACATGCTACTCACATCAACCATAACCGCTCCAAAACCTCAGCTTTGGCTGAGCACTCTAGTAAAACCAATCATTACATTTGCATCGAAAACTCCGATGTTGTGGCCAAAATAGAGCATTACCACCATAGGAAATTTAGAGAAGCTATCGAAATAAGAAAACACCCCAATAACCTAAATCGTGATGATGGTTGGAAAATAAGTGATAATTGGATTCCCATGCTAACAAGGGATTCCACCATATCCTAGACAAATCCCGACCCCTTTGCTTCTTGGTCCTCATGTTTCACTCCTCAAAAACTTTAGTAAGATTAAACTCATTCAATGTCGTTTAATCCAATAGTTAACCTAACCCTACTATCAAAATTTAATTAAATTAAACCAAATTAAATTAAATTAAAACTAAAAATTAAATTAAAATAAAATTAAAAATTAAAATTATAACTAAATTAAATAAAATAAATCATGAGTAAATTAAACAAAATTAAAATTAAATTAAATTAAATTAAAATTTTAATTTAATTCAAAATAAATTATATTAAAAATATAATTAAAATTAAATTAAATTAAAACAAATTAGATTAAATTAAAATTAAAATTAAAATAAATTAAATCGTCTAATCCATTAAGTTAACCTAACTATAGTATTAAAAATAAAATTAAAAAATGAAAATATAATGAAAATATAATAAAATTAAAATTAAATTAATTAAATTAAAATAATATAAAATTAAATTAAAAATAGAAATTAAAATTAAATCAAACTAAAATTAATTAAATTAAATTACATTACATTATATTAAAATTACATTAAACTAAAACAAAATAAAATTAAACTGAATTAAATTATAATTAAATTTTATTTAAAACAAATTAAAATTCAATTAAATTAAATTATTAGATTATATTAAATCAAAATTGAATTAAATGAAAATATATTAAATTAAAACAAAAATCATAATTAAATTTAGATTTAAATTTAAACTAAATTAAATTAGTTATAAATTAATTAAAAAGCTCACCTTCATCAAAACATGTCGGCTCTTTACACTACCTACCATAACCTTTATTTATTTATCACTCATATTTCTTTGACTTCTTCACACATATAAAATCTTGATGATGAACCACAGAGGATGGTTTGAAATGTCGATACATAAAACAACAAAATGCGATGGATCCGAAAGATATGACCACACAAAATGCTGATCGCAGAAGTCTCAAATCCATTAGCATATGTTAATTTAAGAGCTATTTTCTCTTGTATTTTATGAGTAAATGTACTTGTTGTGATGTGGATTAGATCATTGTTTTATTATTGTTATTATTTTTGTTATATGTTGGTTATAAGCATGGTTTATGACATATTCTAGTTATGACTCTTATCATGTTATGATTGGTCAATGAATGGTTATTTAATGCATGACCTAATAGATTTTATTGCAACTATTGTGAGAGGGCATTAAACATTCTTGAGTATTTTCAAATAAGTATGATACCCCCTATGTTTAGATATGCATTCATGACCTATAGATTACATGTTCACAATGTGTTTGACAAAATGTCTATCATGGTTAGGTGGCACAGATCTCATGGTTGCGGGCTCAAAATCAAGAAATTGTGACTGCAGTCGCTACCTTGCATACTTATGCATTCAATTGGAGACCTATAGCCACATGGATGTAGGCTTATGCATGTGACTGGTAGCCTAGGTCAATGAAAAAACAGTCTAGCTCAGGGCCTAGGCACATGGAGTGGTTGTATACCTCTTGAGGGTCCTCTAGTTCCTAAGGCAGGTCAATAATGTTTCAGTTTGTCGATTCCACTTCCTTAACTATACGTAGGAGGTTGATTTATGTCATAGTAACTCTCAACTCATGTTTACCCTAGCAGGTCAGTGAAAGAGGGTAAATGTGGGAGGGGTAGTTACATAAGGAATGCTACCTAACAATCAGTAAAACTCAAAATTTTCTCCTCTTGGCATAGATTGATCAATTTTCTATTAGTGCTGGCATATGTTTTTGTTCATAGGACATAGGTTATCATTGTTTTCCTCTACTATGTGACCAAAATTATGATTATTTTTATATCTATATTTAGTCATTATGTCGAATCTATACATTCTTTTACTTTATGTCCACAAGAATGTTTCTCCAAGTTCATTTTTAATATATATATATATATACACACACACACACACCAAACCCTTGTACTCCTATCAAAGGGTTTCATTGTCTCATTTTTGCAAAAGCATATACACTCATTGATCAAACAAAGAGGTCATTCTCTTGAGTTTGTTACTCTCATAGTTCATTGTTTCACATATATGCATATATAACAAACCTATGGAAATTGAATAAGAAGTCCTAAATAATTATGGAATCATTCCTTTTCTTCTCATAATATTATGCAGACCTTTGATTCCAAATGAATTTTGTTGATGCATCAAGAAATTATTAATTTTCCCTGAAATTATTTTTCTAATTAATCACTATTTTAAAGACTCATGTAATAGTAAATTTGTTGATAAGGGACTATCTTATTTCATCATGAGCTGCAAGTAACTTGATTTTTATGTTATAGTATGAGCTTTTATAAAAAAAACAAAGGTAGGGGAAGAAATAACAAAGACAAGGGGCTAGGGATAAGAAGAGAATGAAGGCCTAGATTTTCTATTCATTTTGATGGAGACTCAAAGGAGCTAAGGAAGATGCTCCAATTGGCATTGTAAACCTAACCGGTCAGCCTATTGCTCAACCTCCACAACATTCTATTCATAATAGACTTAACATTAGAATCCCATTACCGCCCCACATTTCTGCTCCACTTGCAGTTCCTACCAATAATGGTTGTGTTGATGGTGCTGGACCCGCCAACATGTCAGGGGATCTCCCCAATAAGAAGTCCCAATTAGACCTCAGACCGTTTGGTGTAGGAGTCCCAATAGTGGGTCGTACAATATCACCTTGACTGTGGTTTCCCAAAGAGGCAAGTAAGATGTCATTGTTGGTAGCAAGGGTGTGAGATATGCAATAAGTCAAGGAAGGTGCATGAGAGGTTCTAACACATGGAGGGTGAGGTGAGTGCACCCCTTGGAAACCTGTGATAGCACGGAGTTAAGAACAGAACACATGAACAAAGATGCATCACAACATGGAAGGAAAGTTAGCTAGCAATGAAAAGTGATGGTTAAACCAACAACACATTTCAGAAAGATTCATACATTCATATACAGAAATAGCTACACATGCATGCGTAAGCAAATAGATACATATATCATTTAGAGTACTCAAGATAGTTGAACTACAATACAACATATGCATGAAATGTGTTGGTTCTGTTATATTAAGAAGTGTAAGTTCCGGTCATATAATACATCCATGTCCAACCACTAGTTCCGACAGTGGAATGTTATAGCCACAACTGCCTGCTCCTCCAAATAGATATAGTAGCTCTGCGTAGTGGAGAAGCCAAGGCTCGTTACAATATTGTCCAAGCTTTCTCTAAGATACTCCTATTGGAAGCTTGGCTGACCAAAATCATCTACAATGAGTTATGAGGTTCTATTTATAGCAAAGAGTGGGGTGACTCTTGACATTCCCCTTTGTGACCATTCATCTACCCTCATGACTGTTCAACTACTCTATGAATGTTACATTCACCTATCAACACTTTAACTTCCACTTGACAAGACGTTACATTACAATGCACATGTGCCCATGTGAGACAAAATGGCTTGAGCAAGACGTGCAAGAAATCACTGACACTCGGACCGTTGTGGTGAGACAAACTCTTTGACATCATTGTGATGGTCAAAGGTGGTGAGCTGATTCCAAGCTTGGTCACAAACAACAAGTGCAGGATTCAGAAAATGGGAAAGCATGCATGTGTGTGAAGCGGGTCACCGCAATAATGACCATCCGTGCAAAAACAGTGTCATGCATGCAAGAGCAGTGAGATGTGAATGAAAACAAAAATGATGCTTCCACAAGCTAACATACATCAAAATGGCAGCAAGTGCTCACTAAAAACAAGAAGACAATACTCACTCAAAGAGAAACACAAAAAGTGATAGAAATGCAATGCAAGACATGAAAAGCAGGCTTACCCAAAAACAACTGAGCTGAATGTGCCGATGACTCATAGATGCAATGTGGGATGTGAGAGATGCAAATTCTATGTGAGGAACGAGCTCTGCAATGTTCGGTTGATGAGTTTTGATGAAATTGAGGTTGTGACGCACATGTCACAAATCTAGGAAAATCGACACTTGGTAGGAGGTTTCTGAAATGATCCTTGCATGTAACCTCCAGCTGCTAATATAGATCCCTGAATCAAGGGATGACTTTGCATGTTGCCTTGGGAGAAGCAGTCCATGCATGCAAATCAGTTTTGCTTGGTCTTGGAGGGAATAGGTCAACTTGAAGGCACATGCATTAGTCTGCGAGCCTGGGATGAAAATCTGCGTAGTTTCTAGGCTGAGTAGAGATGGTTGTCCCATAGGGGTTGCATAATTTCTGGGAGGAACATGTGAATGTCTCCCAAGATTTCAAAATTTATGGGCTGAGAAGCTGTCCTGGGTCAAACCTCGCAATTTTATCAGGGATGCCTATCTGACTGCATTGCACAATTTCTGAGCCCAATAGGCTGGCTAGATTTACACAATTTCTGCTAGTTGTTGGGCTGGCTGTCCTAGAGGGACTGCATAATTTCTAGGAGGAACAAGTGACTGTCTCCTAGGATTGTGTAATTTTTGGGCTGAGCAGCTGTCCTGGGATGAATTGTGCAATTTTTGAGAGGAATACTGTTAGGAAGAATTGCGCAATACTGGAGCCCAGCTGGGTTTGCACAATTTCTAGAGGGAAGGATGGTTCCCCTCCAGAATTGTGTGATTCCTAGAGGGAGCTGCTCAACCAGCAACTGACACTAAGTCCAGAAAGCGACCTACGAGGGGGTTGGAACAAACTTGCATGCACAAGCTGACAACACTTTATGAAACAACTGAAGATGATGTGATTGATAGTGCAAGACATGCTATTGAGGATAGTCAGAAGGGAGGCTGCAAAATGAAGCTAAGGCAAAAATTTTGAGGGTGGTTGTAGTCGCTACAAAACTTGTTGACACACTGGTAGAACTCCAGCTCTCCGAATGGACCTTGTTCGTGAAAAGCAAGTCTAACACCTCTAGACGTATTGTTTAGTTCTTTGGTCGTCTTGGTTTTCACACTTGCTTGATTATAAGATGTAGCATATGCCAAGCCCTTGGTCGGTCGACACACATTCCAAGCCAAGAAAATTGTTTCTATTGGGGATGAAGGGTATATTGGTGCACAAGTCATATGATCGCCAGAGTTTTAGTTTCATCTCTCATGTTTCTCTGCTACTAGCAGGCCTAGACAGTACCCTGGCAGAGTCATACAGGAACACAAGCATCGCTCCGCTGCCAGCGGGCTTGGTTAGTACCCCGACGGAGTTAGTTACATCACCTCTCTTTGCAGGAAGCCTTTCTCTTCTTTCTCCTTATTCATTTTTATTTTATTTTTTTATTTTTTCACATTTTCATTTTTTTCATTTTTAATTTTTGTAACTATGCATAACATTTATTCATTTCAGAGGCGGAAGAGGGATCTCGAATTATTGAGAGCACAAGAGGTTGTTCCTTCAAAGAAGTAGTTTATATATACCTTAGATGTGCTTGTTAAGGTTTCCCCCCTCACCTTACTCTACTTAACTGAGCTGACAAGGATTAACCCAAAAACAACTAACTAGAGTAGGTGATACTAGTTAGCGCACAAGCGTTGTGTTTTCACCAAGGTTTACTTCGAACAATACATATTTTCCATTGATGTATCATGGATTGAAGACAAAAAGTTCTTACATAAGAGAGCAGACAACAGATAACCAAATGTTGATAGTTGTACAAGTCCTCTTGTACTTTACCCAACTTGTTTCAAGAGCCGCACACGGTTCATGTGAAACTAACCTATAGCATAAACAAGCAAACAAGCCAAAAAGAAAAGAAATAAGTAGAAGAAAATGTGTATGCAAAGCGAGTAAGAAAACAAACAAGCAAGCAAGAAAACACACAAAGAAAGAAGCAAACATGCATGCAAGCAAACAACTCAAAAGCAAACACTACTCCTACTCCTAAGCTAACAGTGCATGGGTTGTCTCACGTGAAGTGATACTTCCAATGAAACCACCGCGCATTGGTCGACCCATGTTGGTGAAGGCATGGTTTGTAAACAACACAGCTGTGCAAACCAAAAAACATGAAAGATATAATGATGAAGACAAACACACTTTGAGCTTACAAGTGTCCATAGAACAAAAATGAGTGAAAGCACATGACATGCACTCTGTGGACTTGCCATGGTGCTGTGCTACACTGCATGCAGATGTTGAGTGTATGCATTCTCTTGACTGTGACATGCAAGAAAATGTGAGAAAGGTAGACCACTTACGTTGTGCAAGTGTGCTTGCTGTGTAAGATTCCTCCAACGCATGAGCGATGGGATCGCGTAGTTTGAGTGGAGGAAACAAAATCTGGGTGGTTGGTTGATCTTCAATGCAAAGAAAAGAGTGATGAGGAGCCTTACGTGTTTCAACAATTTCCTGATCAGAAGTGAAACCAACCTCAGGATAGCGAGGGCCTGACATAACCATCATCTCGAGCTGAAGTGCCTCAACATTCTGTGGGGTTTCGACTTTGTCGATAGATAGATCATCATAGACCAGTGTCTTAGACATATTAACAACGATTGAATCAACATCATGATCGGATGAAGAAGTAGAGAGATCATGACAACCAAGATCATAAAATTTAGGATGTTTGTTGGCATCCTCATGATTTGATGAATCGTGCGAAGGGGTAGATGAGAAGCAAGGATGTTCACCCTTTTTGTTTTCAGAAATGACAGGTGACAGATTGGAAAAAAATTC
Organism: Pinus tabuliformis; assembly: GCA_031772625.1. Classification (NCBI taxonomy): domain Eukaryota; kingdom Viridiplantae; phylum Streptophyta; class Pinopsida; order Pinales; family Pinaceae; genus Pinus; species Pinus tabuliformis. The sequence continues at coordinate 490,258,888 of CM062818.1, forward strand.
GGAGGAAGATGTGTTGTCTTTGCAATGTAATGATAGATTGACATCCGACGTGTCTTGTGAATGATCAGAAGTAGAAAAATCCAGAAATGAGTTTTCATAGGGGGGATCAATAGTGGCAGAATCACAAAGGATGTCAGGATAGAGCGGATGAGGCATGGATGAAAGGGAGTCATCCTTCACCATGGGTTCTTCTTTAGGTTCCCACATGCACTCATCATGAATGATGGCGTAGGTTGGTTACATAACACCAACTCCATTGACAACTTGATCCTCCTTCATAGTAAGTGAGGAGTCCAGAATGGAATAACAAAAGACAATACAATCTGAAGGATCAATAGAACGCGGGGATGGAGGTTGAGGGAATGAATCCACGTGACAACCAATAGGCTTGCAAGCCAAATCTACGCAGATATCAACAACAAGCGGGGTGGGAGGATGTGACGGTTCAACAAATGTGTGTGCATAATCTCCCACATCACTCTGCGGTGGTGGAGATGTTTGATGAGGTGAAGGCAAACAATAACTTGTGACAACAACTGTGCCTGTTTGTGATTGCGTAGTTCCATCATTGAAGTGTGCTGAGCGGGATCCGAATGATTTCAAGAATTGCGGATTTTCAGATATGTAAAGAAGATACTCAAATCTCCCATCGATAAATTCCTAATCAATTTCATCTTCAGGGAATCAGTATGCAATATTACAAAATCATTTGTAAAACTATTCAACGGATTCATCGGGTGCTTTTCGTAATTTCAGAATTTCTTGATTGAGTACTTTATGATTAAAGTGAGTGAAAGTATAGTCTATTTCTGCAACCAGATGAGAAAGAGAATGAATAGATTTTCCAGGCAGCGTGGCACACCAGTGCATTGGGTTCCCTCGAAGCGTGTAGACGAACAACACACAAGTCATGTATTCTTCAAAGATTCCATGTCTTTCACATGAGCCTACAACACCGACCGTGTGCCTAACCAAGGCTATGTGGCCTCCACCATCGTATGTTTTATGTGACAAGTTATCCAAGAGCTTTTTTGAGATAATGAAGTCGTTTCCATAAGACATACACTCCAGAAGAGAAAGTCTGTAGATAGTCATCATAGATATGTAGAGATTCAAAATAGATGCGAGGACTCAACTTGTCATTTGGCCCTCCTTCTAGCGCCAAAATGTTGATGGTATTGGACCCGCCAACGTGTCAGGGGATCTCCACTGTAAGAAGTCCCAATTAGACCTCACACCGTTTGGTGTAGGAGCCCTAGTAGTGGGTCATACGGTATCGCCTTGACTGCGGTTTCGCACAAAGGCATGTAAGATGTCCCTATTGGTAGCAAGGGTGTGACATATGCAGTAAGTCAAATAAGGTGCATGAGACGTTCTAACACACGGAGGGTAAGGTGAGTCCACCCCTTGGAAACCTGTGATAACACGAAGTTAAGAAGGTAACACATGAGCAAAGATGCATCACAACATGGAAGGCAAGTTAGCTAGCAATGCAAAGTGATGGTTAAACCAACAACACATTTCAGAAATATTCATACATACATAGACAGAAATAGCTACACATGCATGTGTAAGAAAAAAAGATACATATATCATTTAGAGTACTAATGATAGCTAAAATACAATACAACATATGCATGAAACATGCTAGTTCTGTTATATTAAGAAGTGTAATTTCCAGTCATATAATACATCCATGTCCAACCACTAGTTTCGATAGTGGAATGTTACAGCAACAACCGCCTGCTCCTCCAAAGAGATATACTAGCTCTATGCAGTGGATAAGCTAAGGCTCGTTACAATATTGTCCAAGATTTCTCTAATATACTCCTATCGGAAGCTTGGCAGACAAAAAGCCTCTACAATGAATTATGAGGTTCTATTTATAGCAAAGGGTGGGGTGACCCTGGAAATTCCCCTTTGTGACAGTTCATCTACCCTCATGACTCTTCAACTACTTTATGAGTATTACATTCAACTATCGACACTTGAACTTCCACTTGACAAGACGTTACATTACAATGCACATGTGCCCATGTGAGACAAAATGGCTTGAGCAAGCCATGTGAGACATCACTGACACTCAGACCATTGTGGTGAGACAAACTCTTTGACATCCTTGTGATGGTCAAAGGTGGTGAGCTGATGCCAATCTTGGTTGTCAGTAATGGTGTTCGTGTGCTCAATGGTGACATCTTGCTGAAGCAAACTCTTGCCTTTGTTGCATCCGGGTGCACTAATATGGCTCCTCCATCTAACTCGTCTAATAGCATGTGCATGGTCATCCTAGGTGCAACCAGACTGGCAACATGTTGATGCATAGTGTCTAAGCTGATCTCCAATCATGTGTTAGTGGTTGTGCGCATCAACTTGTCAAAATACACATACAGCTCCAGTCGAACTTGCTTTCTTGTTTTCACCTCGGTGAGTGTGCCGAATGGGTTGGATTGCATTAATGTGCACAATGACATGCATGTTGCTACATTCCCTTGCATGTGATCAACAACACTGCTCACCTTGTCTGCTACGTGCCAGCTACTGGGGTGGATCTATAACTTGTATGGGCACAGTTCCATCCATTTGTGCATGTTGTGCCCCCTGGTGTACCTGTTCCTGCTGCAACTCATTCTCTCATTTGTGTAGCTCCTGTTCCTCCTTGAGTTGCTGCTTCAGCACATGCAACTCCTTCTCTATTCCTTTCTACGCCTTTGCGCGATCTTCGTGTCACGTCTCACCTCATAGCCTCAATATCCAAAGCTTATTTCGTCATGAGTGGATCTACTTTGAACTTGCAACTTGGATCTGCCTCTATGCTATCAACAACCTTCCTCTTGCATTGGTTGCATGAAGGCATGCTGCATTTTTTGTTGCTAATGGTGTTGCTCATTGTGATGTCATTGTGATTCATCTTGATATCCTTGTCCATGAACAATTTGATGTCTTTGTGGATAGGGAAGTTCATAGACACTTGATCGACTGAATCCCGAGTTGCAATCTTAATGGTGTCTTTGACTCTGCTCTCTTGAAAGCTATTGTACCTAGGCTGCTGAGAGGCAGATGAACACATGTGATGCCTGGAGACATAGAAACACTCATGGAAATAAATATGTTAGTCAAAAACAAAAGCAAACTTGAGTACTAACTTGCAACATACCTGTGTGATTGATTGTGAAGATTGTGCAATTTCCGTCGGGAGGTCGGGAGACTGACTGCTAAAACTGCACAAGGCATAGTCTGGGCTGTGGGGAGGCTGACTAACTACTGGAACTACATAATGCACAATCTAGTTGGGCCTGATAAGGACTGAAACTGCTCAATGCACAATTTCAGTCAGCAATGACATGCAACCAACAAACTGCATTGTGAAGTTTTTGGGGCCAATAAGACACTGCCTCCAAGAATTACACAATGCATGCCTGGAGGTTAGTGTTGGGCCAGATTTGCATAGTTTCTGGAGGGAAGGCAGAGCCTTCGCTTTTGGAAATGCACAGTGCTAGATGGGCAAGGCACGGTCTGGGCCAAGGTAGCCCAGACCGGTTAACGGGTGACTGAAAACATGAGAAGTCTAAATGCATGATGAGATGAGTGCAAACAAGAGTGAATGATCATACATGCAAACAACAAGTTCAGGATTCAAAAAATTGGAAAGCATGCATGTGTGTGAAGCAGGTCACTGCAATGACGACCATCTGTGCAAAAACAGTGTCATGCATGTGACAATAGTGAGATGCGAATGAAAATTGAAATGGTGCTTCTACAAGCTAACATACATCAAATCGACAACAAGCGCTCATTGAAATCAAGCAGAAAACACTCACACAAAGAGAAAAACAAAAAGCGACAGAAACACAACAAAAGACATGAAAATAGGGCTTACCCCAAAATAGCTCAACTGAATGTGCTGACAACTCCTAGATGTAATGTGGAATGTCAGAGCTGCAAGGTCGATGTGAGGAACGAGATTTGCATCATCCGGTTGATGATTTTTGATAAAATCGAGGTTGTGACGCACATGCCACAAATCTAGGAAAATCGACACTTTGTAGGAGGTTTGTGAAATAATTCTTGCATGTAACCTCCAGTTTCTAAAAATAGATCCCTGAATCAAGTGATGAATTTGCATTGTTGACACCTAATCCTTGTGATTGGGTGAATTAATGTAAATAGATAAATAGGTAATATGAACAGTCGTCGGGAGACGAACTGAACAATCTCTCCCTCATGTATATAATGAAGACCTACCTGAAGGAATAAATCAGTCGAATCATTTTTGCCTTATGGAGTTACTGCCTGCCTGACATGGTATCAGAGCCAGCTCCTTTTTTTTAGCTATTGTGCCTTGTAACTCCCTTGTCTGCTCCTCTGCTCTCCATATAATTCAGTGACTGAGTGTTGTCTGATACTGCCTGCATTCTGCCATATTCTATTTATATTATCTGCACTTTGCTCCATACAAGCTTGACATTTGAACGCTGTCTAACCATCCGTTTGAATGCGTTGAGTGCCTGCCATTACCTACGCTCTGCTACAATCCCATGTGGAGTATGAGGACTGTCCTGAGAATTATGAGGTTGCCCGTTACCTTTCAAAAATGAGTTGGTGGATAATCCTTTCATCTTTTCATTGTGATGTGAACGGGAAAATCCATCTGTACAAGTAGAGAGAGGTTTTACCACATGAAAATGGTGATGAATCTTTTCTTGCGCAGTGTGGTGTTCCAAAGCGGTACGCCCTGTCTACCTGCGATTCAAATCCTTGGATGGGTTCTTTTTTTGTACATTTCTGAGCTAGTTCTTTTGGAATGTAGAGGCAGCTTTTCGGTTTTGATGAGTGTTACTGCATGAGCTTTCATACTTCAATTGATGGAGCTTGAAACCCAAAAGCTTGCGCGTAAGGAAACTGTTGTTTTCTGAGAGTGCTTTTGAAGTTACTGAGTGGAGCGTTCTAGACATTGCGGAGTGCCAGACCTTGATTTGAGCTGTACATGCATGCTTGCTCTACGCCGGTTGCGACCAGTGTTTCGGCAAGCAGCCCTGAGGTACTGCTTCCTCCATTTAATAATAGTATGAACAAATCTCCATTGATTGAGTTGGCACCATCTGTGGAATAACGCAGATTACAATCACTAATGTACCCCTGCCGTAATGAACCCAACAATCAGTGGATGATAGGTATATAATGCAGTTTGGACGGGAATAACGCTGAGGTATAACGCCGGTATTATAACACTGCTGGACTTAACGCCGCTGCTCTTAACGTCGGTATTATAACACTGTTTGGCATTGTATATAATGCTGTTTTGGCATATAACGCTGGTTTCAACGATTTCTGAAGATTGTTTTGGCATTGTATTAACGTTGGTTGACATATAACGTTGTTTTGACATATAACACTGGCTCAACGATTTCTGAAGTTTGTTTTGGGAAATAAAGCTGGTATTTACATTGAAGTTTTTTTTGCTAAATGCCATATGTACGCTGCTCCATGCGTTGAACTGTATGTTTCTCCATGCGTTGACTGTTTTGGACGCTGGCTTATGTTGTTTGTTGATGACATGACATATATTGCATGATTGCAGTCGATTCCATTTTTTTTGGAAAGTCATAGCAAATTATTATTAGTGTTTTGCTACGAATACTGTAATTATTTTTTGGGCTCAGTTCAAATTTTTATGATGGAGAAGTTTGTTGAAAAAGTGAAGGGTTTGGAAAAGAAGACAACTCTTCTTGCACACAGAGAGGATAATCTTGCTCAAGATTCTTCTAGAGCAAGAGGTAGAAGAGATTTCAGAGGCAGGGGAGCAGAGACTCTCAAGGAGAAAAGGCAGATTTGCACTGCATACACTGCAAAAGAAATGGATCACATGATGCCTCTACATGCAAGCTACCATGGGACAAAATTGAGTAGAAAAGAAACCAACAGAAAGGTAAAACTGATGATACAGACAAAGGTAAAGCACCTGAATGTGCTCACTATGTTATGGCACAATGTAACATTGGAGCAAATGAAGATTTGTTTAATGCTTCACTTGCTTCATGGAAAAATGATTGGTTGCTTGATTCAGGAGAAACTTGCCACATGACTCATAAAAAATATTTTTTTGAAGATTTCACTCACAATGTTGATGGAGTAGTATACTTTGCAGATCAATCAAAAATCAAGCCATTAGGGCTTGGCACAATCAGGCTTAAATTGCCTGGTCTTCCAGACTTTCTTTTGCATCATGTTCTATATCTCCCACAACTAAAGAGAAACTTGTTGTCCTTGGTCCACATTCGCCAGCAAGGTCACTCCATTCATATGTTTGATGGCAAGCTTGAGGTAAGAAAAACATTTCACCACTCACTTGTCATGAGGGGAATAGAAGAAGAAAGGCTTATTAAGCTGCAAGGAACCTCTGCTCATGCACAACATTTCTCATACAATTCTCATCATGAAGAAGGTACACTTCCATCAAGTTTATTATGGCATGCTAGATTTGGACATTTGAACTATGACAGTCCCCGCTTATTGAAGAAAAATGGTGTTGCTGGTTTGCCTACAATTCCTAGGAAACTTAAGCAATGTGATGCTTGCATTCTAGGAAAGCATAGCAAATAGTCTTTTCATGATTCACATTCAAGAGCACATAGGAAACTTGAATTCGTTCATTCAAATTTATGCGGTCCAATGCCTGTTCCTTCTGCAAATGGAAATAAATATATCATGACATTTATTGATGACTACACTAGAATGTGTTGGGTTTATTTATTGAAGAACAAATCTGATGCTTTTAAAACATTCAAGAATTTTAATAAATGGATTGAAAATGATGCACAATCTCATACTAGGTCTATTCGCACTGATAATGGAAAAGAATACACATCAAATGAATTTGAAAACTATCTTCGCCAACATGGGATCAAACATCAAACAACTGTGCCTTATAATCCCCAACAGAATGGTGTAGCTGAAAGAATTAATAGGACAATCTTAAATATGGTATGATCCATGCTCTTCTTCAAAAATGTAAAGATAATGTTTTGCGCTGATGTTGTTCTATGTGCTGCATATATAAAGAATAGATGTCCATCTAATGCTATAAGAAACAAGACTCCATATGAAATGTGGTATGGACATGTTCCTTCAGTAAAGCATCTCAGGGTCTTTGGTTCCACCTGTTATGCTTTGATACCAAAGGTACATAGAAATAAACTTGGTGCTAGAAGTCGTAAGTGTATCTTCCTGGGGTATTCAAACACCTCCAAAGCATACCGCCTCTATGATGAAGTAAATAAGAAGTTTGTTGTATCTAGAGATGTAATTTTCCTTGAATCATCCAAATTTAACAATGTTGTTGAGCGGCAACTTGATCGCTTGGATAGATTCTCAAAAGCAAAACCATTTCAAGAATTTGATAATCAGATTCCACATCTTGAAGGGGGGATTCCTATACTAGATCAACATGTGGAATCTTCTTCTAAAGAACACTCTCCCCCGCATGAAACTCCAAGAACGGATGATGCTTTAAGTGATGTAATTGATAGAATTGGGAGTCTAAATCTTGACTCAGTCCCAACTCAATCAACGGAGCAGCCTGGACCATCTGAGAAAGGTTCCCCAAAGTGGCTGACAAAGACACATGAAAGTGGTCATCTGTTATGAAACCAGCTCAAGAAAAGATAGAAAAGATAGATCAATGCCTTAGAATTTAGCCTCTTCGAGGGGGCAACCTCCTTTACATTACATAAATGAACAATTCCTGGATGATACAAATGACAAAACCTCCTTTATATATATAGGAGTGTAAGGAGTCACAATATAACCCAGCTGACCTAACAATAATAATATAAAGCCACAAAAATAACAATAGAGGGATTCTATGGGGCACAGTAATAACAATATGGGGATAATAGGGGCACAACAATATTAATAAGGGGTGCAACTACAATATTAATGGGGTAATCACTAGTATTATAGGGACCCAACATGCCCCTTTCCTTCAAAAAAGTGTTGTCCTCAATGCTTGAGTAGTTCTGGATGCTTATGTATAAAATTCTCATCCTCCCATGTGGATCTTCAGCGGATAAGTTCTTCCACTTGATAAGATATTCCAAAATTGGTCAATTTTGTAGCTGTCGAGTTCTTGTTTCTGTGACTGCTTTCGGTTCCAATATAATTTTTCCTTCCTCGTCAAGTTCTGGCAATATTGCTTGAATTGGGAGCTTGTCACCTATAACCTTCTTTAAACACAAAACATGGAAAACTGGGTGCAATCGAGAAGCTGCAGGAAGATCCAATTTGTATGCCATAGTACCAATCTTTTACAACACCTTGTACGGACCATAATACTTTGGTGATAATTTATTATCCTTCTTAGCTTGCTTGAGGGACATTTGCTTATACAGTTGTAGCCGTAGGAATACCCAATCACCTACATCAAAACTTCTTTCGTTGCGATGTTGATCTGCCTGTTGTTTCATTCTATTTTGTGCCAACACGAGGTTATCCTTTAAGAGTTGGAGGACTTGTTGATGTTCGATGTGATGTTCCACTGCTTGAACCTTAGAATTTTCTCTTAAATATGATGTGACGGATGGTGGCTGATATCCATAAAGTGCCATAAATGGGGTCATTTTTGTTGATGTATGGAAGGAAGTGTTATACCACCATTCAACTAGAGGTAACCATTTGACCCATTGTGTCTGTTTATCAAATACAAAGCAACGAAGGTATCCTTCCAAACATTTGTTTACTATCTCAGTTTCCCCATTAGATTGAGGATGATAAGATGAGCTATGAGCTAACTGAGTACCTAGACAAGAAAATAATTCTGTCCAAAAATTTCTAGTGAAAATGGGATCTCTGTCACTTACAATAATATTTGGGTTTCCATGTAGCTTTTGAATTGTTTCCATAAATGCAGTAGATACTGTACTGGCTTTAAATGGATGTGATAATGCACAAAAGTGTGCATATTTGGTAATTCTGTCAACTACCACCATGATGACACTCTTTCCCTCAGACTTGGGTAAACCTGTGATAAAATCCATTGAAATCTCCTCCCAACGTTGGCTTGGAATGGATAAAGGTTGTAATAGACCCGAGATCTTAATTGTTTCAACTTTATTTTGTTGGCAAACCAAACATTCCGCCACATACTTTTGAATATCTGATTTAAGGCCATCCCAAAAAAATTCCTTCTTAACCTTGTGGTAAGTTTTTAAAAATCCTAAGTGCCCTCCTAAGGGAGAAGTGTGCAATTCCGTAAGAATCTTTTGTTTTAGTTGGGAATTCTTACAAAGGTATAAGTGATCTTTGTACCATAAAGAATCATTTTTCCAGCTAAATTTATTAGACGCACTGGAATCTTGTTGTAACTTTCGAATAAGTTCCCACACTTCTTCATCATTCTTCCATTCCTCCCTTGCTTCGTTTATCCAATCTGGTTGGATAATAGAAATGGCACACAACAATGCTTCCACGTCCTCATCCTTTCTTGAGAGTTCATCTGCCACCACATTTTGCTTCCCTTTTTTGTAGATGATTTCAAAGTCATAACCCAACATCTTTGTGACCCACATTTGTTGCTCTTCAGAGGATAATCTTTGTTCTAAAATGTATTTAAGGCTATCATGATATGTTTTTACCTTAAAGTGTCTTCCCATTAGGTAGGGTCGCCATTTCTAAAGTGCATGGAGTCTTTGGACGACTTTCAAAAGCAATGGGTCTTTCGTCTTGCATTAAAACAACACCAATTCCATTTCCTGAAGCATCACATTCCACAATAAAGGTTTTTGTGAAGTCTGGTGTAGCTAAGACCGGTGCTTGGCACATTGCCTCTTTAAGATGTTCGAAGGCCTTTGTTGCTTCTGGAGTCCATGAAAATGCATCTTTCTTCAATAATGTTGACAGAGGTGCTGCTATTCTCCCATAATTCTTAACAAACATGCAATGATATCCTGTCAACCCAAGAAATCCTCGCAGATGCTTTATGGATGTGGGGATTTTCCATTCCTTAATGGCTTTAATTTTGCTAGGGTCTACCTTAACTCCTTCATGAGATACAATATGACCCAGATATTCCACCTCTTGTACTCCAAAGAAACATTTGGATCTTTTTGCATATAATTGTTTCTCCTCCAATAGTTGTAGCACCCTGTCAACATGTTCAACATGATCCTTCCAAGACTTACTGTAGATTAGTATGTCATAAAATAATACTAACACAAATTTTCTAAGGAATGGTTTGAAAATGGAATTCATCAAACCTTGAAATGTTGAAGGTGCATTGGTAAGGGCAAAAGGCATGACCAAAAATTCATAATGACCCTCATGAGTTCGAAATGTTGTTTTCAGAATGTCTTCAGTCTTCATTCTAATTTGATGATATCCTGAACGAAGATCCAACTTGGTGAAGTAAATTGATCCATGCAAATCATCCAGTAATTCATCAATGACAGGAATGGGAAACTTATCTTTAATAGTGAGCTTGTTGAGCTCCCTAATCTGGACACATGCGCCATGATCCATCCTTCTTGTGCACTAATACTACTGGAGCAGAGAAAGAACTTTGACTTGGTTGAATTATACCAGCCTCTAGCATTTCTACAACCATACGTTCAATTTCACTCTTTTTGGCATAGGGATATCTGTACGGCCTGATGTTTGGAGGAACACTTCCTGGAATTAGATGAATATTATGATCATGATCACGAATAGGTGGGAGACCTTTGGGAGTCTCAAATACCTTGGAATGATTGTTCAATACTTTTTGGAGATCTGGAGAAATATATGATTCCAATGTGGAAACATCTAGCGAACATAATCGTGCAATTACACCCCTTTGTTCGTTTTTTAGAAGCTTTGTCACACCGTTAGAGCTGATTATCTTTCCTGGTTTCCCTGCAATACCCCTTAATTCAACTTCTTTTCCTTCCATAGAAAATTTCATGAAAAGTTCTTAAAAATTAAAATCTATTGTACCCAAGGATTGTAGCCGTTGGACTCCTAGTACAACATCAACACCTCCCATTGGAATGGAAAGCATTGGGCTAGTCAATACATATTCTCCCATCAATAGCTTGATATTATGGCACTTTCCAGAGCAATTTATTGTTCCTCCATTTGCAACCATCACTTGACACTCTGGTGCTGGATATAAGAAGAAATTCAATTCTTTTGCTACCTTACAATCCATAAAATTGTGGGTACTTCCTGAATCAATCAACACTATTACCTTTTTCTTCTTGATTTGTCCTCCTATCTTGATGGTTTGAGGAGTGGTAATTCCAACCAATGAATTACAAGATATGGACGGATTCAGTTCTTCTTTATCTAGGCTTTGTTCTTGTAGTATATCCTCTTCTTTTGACCTTTCTTGCTCCTTTTCTTCTTCCTCTTCGCAATCTATGTAGAATAATTTCTTCTTAGCACACTTATGACCTTTAGTGTATTTTCTATCACAACTGTAACAAAGCCCTTTTGCTCTTTTTTCTTCCAATTGTTGTGGTGTCAACCTTATAGGTTGTGGAATACTAGGGGCAGCAACACTTCCATCTTTATAGTTGTGAGTGGTATGCTTCCTGGTTGCCATAATTTTGCTTTCCATTTTTCTTGCTAACCTGAATGCCTTCTCTAATGAATCAGGTTCCCAAAGGCGAACATCATGTTGGATATTATCCTTTAAAGACACTATGAACACATCAATCCTATGCTCCTCTGGAATGTTTTTTACCTTTATGTTCAATTTTTGGAACTCCTCAATGTGCTCCATTATTGAACCCTTTTCTTTGAGACTTATCAATTGGCTAAAAAAAGTGTTGCTTTTTGTATCCTCATAATGTGCTATCAATTCTTCCGTAAAAATTTCCCAAGTGATAATTTGTTTACAAGAGCAAAGCCATTGATACCACACAAACTTATTTGGTTCCAAATATAAAGTTGCAATACATACCTTTTGTGTGTTTTGCACATTATTGAGATCGAAAAATTGCTCCATCTGTAATATCCATGTTGCGGGATCCTTGCCATCAAACTTCCTCATATCAATTTTTGGAATATGGTGGGTCTTTGATCCCACATCAGAGTCTATGAAATCATGATTAACATTTCTTTTGTTCACATCATGAGTTTCCTTTACAACCTTTTCACCATTAGTAAGTATTTCTTGTAGAAAATTTTTCAAATCTGTCTTCAAATATGCCATGTCTGTTTTCAAATCTGTCTTCAAATCTGCCATGTCTCTCTTCAAATCTGTCTTCAAATCTATCTTCAGATCATCCATCTTAACTTCTATGCCCTTTATCTTAGATTCCACGCCATTTATTTTAGCTTCTGTTAGCTTTTGTGAGTGTGACATTTGTTGCAGTTGTTCTTGTAATTTTGATATTTCATGTAGCATTTCTTCCTCTTCTTCATGAGTCATGCTAGGGCTTTCAGGTTGCTTACTAGGTGTTTGCATTTTCTTTCCTCGGGGCATCTGTTACTGATAATAATGCTCTACTATGCCCTTTGAATTCCTTCAAAATAAATTTTCAAACCAAGATTAAGCAAAAATTTAAGAAAATCTACACACCTTTCTTCACTTTGTAGGAGCTTGATATTGCCTCTGATATATCTTTGTACTTTCCAATCATCTAGTTCTGAATTTGTGACCTGCAGTAGCCCTCTGTGTCCTCTTTCCAATGCCACAAGTCTGACCCAAATTGGATTCTCCAAGGAAGAGTTATGCGAAATCTCCCACAGTGACTTGATTATAGACTAGTTCAGTAGAGCGAACTTGTATGACGTGCCACGAGTCACTGTTTTGACCTTTGGATCAGAAAATGCATACGAGAAACTATAGTTTGTCCTCTTTCTGTACCTTCTTATGAAATTTCAATTTGATCCCCAGAGAGAAAGTTATTACGATTTTCCCCAGGTCACCTATTTGGAATGTAATTCAGGAGTCTGCAAAAAGACCAACTTCCTCAGATCAGATATCGGCAAATATAGTGCAAAAAGTTTTGAAATTCAGACCCGAGGTTCAGCGCAATTTCTTCTCAAATGGTTTTTTTTTGCAACTTCTAAAACGTCGCAGAAAAAAGTTATAGTGAAAATTCCACTATGACCTGTTTGAAGCAGCAAAACCCTAGAATCCAAAGCTCTGATACCAAATGTTATGGAACCAACTCAAGAAAAGATAGAAAAGATAGATCAACGCCTTAGAATTTAGCCTCTTCGAGGGGGCAACCTCCTTTACATTACATAAATGAACAATTCTTGGATGATACAAATGACAAAACCTCCTTTCTATATATAGGAGTGTATGGAGTCACAATATAACCCAGCCGACCTAACAATAATAATATAAAGCCACAAAAATAACAATAGAGGGATTCTATGGGGCACAGTAATAACAATATGGGGATAATAGGGGCACAACAATATTAATAAGGGGTGCAACTACAATATTGATGGGGTAATCACTAGTATTATAGGGACCCAACATCATCCTGATGAAGTTGGAAAGACAGGAACTAGAAATTCAAACCGGCAAAATGGAGGTGATGTAGATGACTCTAATTCACCTGTTGATATGGATGTTTCTTATGATTGTGAATTGAACTTTTCTACAGATTTGAACCAATTTCCTTCAAAGAAGTTTCTTCTCATGATGAATGGAAAGAAGTGATGCAAAAGGAGTATGATGCCCTCATAAAGAACGACACTTGGAAGCTGGTTGATCCTCCATTTGGAACTAAACCAATTGGCTACAAGTGGGTCTACAAGAACTAGTATAAAGTTGATGGCTCACTTGACAAGCACAAAGCTAGGCTTGTGGCAAAAGGTTTTGCACAGAAGGAAGGGGTCAATTATGAGGATACTTTTCCCCCACAGCAAAATGGGATACCATCTAGACACTCTTTGCACTAGCAGCTCAGAACGGTTGGAAAATCCATCAAATGGATGTAAAAATTTCTTTCTTGAATGGAGATCTAAAAGAGAATGTTTTTATGTCCCAGCTTGAAGGTTTTGCTGTGAAAGGACATGAACATAAAGTATGCAAACTTGTGAAGTCCTTGTATGGCCTCAAACAAGCACCGCAAGCCTGGTATGAAAAACTAACTGAGCATCTTCTGAAACTCAATTTCAAACATTTTGATCTTGATGATGCAACTTTATTTGTCAAGAAAGTTGGAAAAGCAGTTGTATATCTTGTGGTATATGTAGATGATCTTTTGATGACAGGGAACAATGAAAGCTACATTGCATCCATAAAGAAGGAATTGGTGAAAAGTTTTGAAATGACTGATTTGGGCTATGTTCATTACTATCTTGGCATTGAAGTAACCCAACATCCAAAGTCCATATTTCTGTCTCAAAAGAAATACATTGGAGATCTGTTGAACAAGTTTGCCATGACAGAGTGCAATCCTCTCACTACTCCAATGGAACAAAACTTAAAGCTCACATCTATTGAAGGAAAAGAATTTGAGGATGCAACAAAGTATAGACAACTTGTAGGAAGTCTCAACTACCTAACTACAACCAGACCAGACATTTCGTTTGCTATTGGAATCCTCTCTAGGTCTATGCAAAAGCCTTGTGAGGGACATTGGTCTACTGCAAAAAGAGTTCTAAGGTACTTGAAGGGAACTCAAGACTTTGGAATCAAGTATACAGAAGTGGACGACTTCAATTTGATTGGATACTCTGATTCAGACTTCGATGGAGACAAAGAAACTGGGGTATCAACTTCAGGATATGCTATGAGTCTTGGATCAGGAGCTGTCTCTTGGAGATCACGCAAACAATCAGTTCTAGTAGATTCCACAACAGAAGCAGAATATGTGGCAGCAGCTGAAGCAACAAGATAAATTGTGTGGCTCAGGAAAATTCTTGAAGATTTGCAGGTAAAACAAGTACAATCAACTCCACTCATGATTGACAATACCTCTGCAATAAAATTGGCCAAGAACCCAAAGTTCCATGATCGAAAGAAGCACATCAATACTAAATATCATCTAATTCGACATCATGTTGAGGCCAAAACAATCCATCTTCGTCATTGTTCCATAAATGAGAAAATTGCAGACATCTTCACCAAAGCGCTTGGAAGGGAAAATCTTGAACAATTCAGAATGATGCTTGGACTCACCAACATCCCTTCAGATTAAGGGGGGAATGTTGACACCTAATCCTTGTGATTGGGTGAATTAATGTAAATAGATAAATAGGAAATATGAATAGTCATCAGGAGACGAACTTAACAGTCTCTCCCTCATGTATATAATGAAGACCTACCTGAAGGAATAAATCAGTCGAATCATTTTTGCCTTATGGAGTTACTGCTTACCCTGACATGCATGCTGCCTTGGGAGAAGCAGTCCATGCATGAAAATCAGTTTTGCTCGGTCACAGAGGGAATCGGTCAACTTGAAGGCACACGCACTGTTCTGTGAGACTCGGATGAAAATCTGCATAGTTTCTAGGCTGGGAAAAAATGGTTGTCATAGAGGGATTGCATAATTTCTGGGAGGAACAGATGACTCTCTCCTAGGATTGCGCAATTTCTAGGCTGAGCAGCTGTCCTGGGTCAGACCTCGCAATTTTCTCAGGGAAGCCTTTCTGACTGCATTGCACAATTTCTGAGCCCAACTGGCTGCCTGGCTAGATTTGCACAATTTCTGCTAGTTGTTGGGTTGGCTATTCCAGAGGGACTGTGCAATTTTTGGGAGGAACAAGTGACTGTGTCCTAGAATTGCGTAATTTCTAGGTTGAGCAGTTGTCTTAGAATGAATTGCGCAATTTTTGAGAGGAAGATTGTCATGAAGAATTGCGCAATTCTAGAGCCCAACTGGATGGTCCAGCTGGGTTTGTGCAATTTCTAGAGGGAAGGATGGTTCCCCTCCAGAATTTCACAATTCCCAAAGGAAGCTGCTCAACCAACAACTGACACTAAGTCCAGAAAGCAGCTTGTGAAGGGGTTGGATCCAACAAACTTGCATGCACAAGCTGACAAGACTCTATGAAATAGTTGAAGCTGATGTGCTTGATAGTGCAAAACATGTTGCTGAGGATGGTCGGTAGGGAGGCTCCAAAATGAAGCTAAGGAAAAATTTTGGAGGGTGGTTGTAGTCACTACACCAGGTTGGAAAGACATAATCCAACCAAAACCATTACGTGTAGCTCAGGGGTGGCCAACAACTTGCTT
This sequence comes from Pinus tabuliformis, assembly GCA_031772625.1. NCBI lineage: Eukaryota > Viridiplantae > Streptophyta > Pinopsida > Pinales > Pinaceae > Pinus > Pinus tabuliformis. The sequence goes on from CM062818.1 coordinate 490,275,065, forward strand.
TTCATCACCTCCTCCTCCCCCTGAACCTCATGTTTCACATCCATTACATTCAACTTCTTCTCATGTTTTCCCCACACTAAAATGATAGCCTAGTCTTTCAGGCCTACTAACTCTCCTCCTCCATTTGTTTCTCAACCCTCTAAAGATACCACCATCCTTTCTCAACCTGCTTCTAGTAATGAAAAACAAAATCCCCAGGTGACCAAGTCGAATTCCTCTCATGATTATTCTCACCCTATCACATCCCATCCCCACTAGCTTGAGGAGCTGGTTGAAAGTGCTCCTTCTCACAAGAAGGAATGAAAATTTGTTTGATTTATATGTACAGATGGATTATGTCTCGTTTATGCTACTGTTTTGGTGTACTTTTTCATCGCTTTTATTTACAGACTTATGGTAGTTTTGTATGTTATATGGAATGTTTACAACAATTATTTATGGATGAAATTTTGGGGTATTGTCATGTATTTGTTATATAGTTTTTGAGGTTTCATGTATATTTTTTAGGACACATTCATATATTGGTCATCATGATGAAGGAGAAACAAGGATGTTTTGGGAGGTATGTTATAGACATTTTTGTGCCCTACAACCCCAAGCATAAAATGTCCATAAACCAAGGGCTCCTAAGTCCCTAAAAGTGTTTTTCTAACCCCTAAAGGAACAAGGTCAACAGATTACAGCTTCTCCCAGAAGTTCTCCATGAAAAACTACTCAGAATTGGTCAAAACAGGATCATTGCAGCTGCTCCACTGGCTAGGTGCATTGCATCTCACCCAAATGCACTGTGAGGGTGTGTTGCATTTCAAAAGTCCCTTCTGTGGGGTGCGATGGGCGAGAAATGACAAATGGCAGTGTCATTCCGCGAGGTGGAGAGGCAATGGAAGCTTCCAGAATCTTCTCCTGTGACACTTGCCTCACTGAATTCGACCAAGGATGAGTAAGAGGCCCTCAGTATCCAAGTGGAAGCAAGAACTATCAGAGAGAAGACAGTAATCAAATCACAAGCTGACTCATCCCCCTTACAGATATCTATATATGGATCCCTCATCCCAGAGATCCTAAGGCTGGAATTTGCATATTGTAAGGAATTGCCGTTGGTTTCTAGAGACAACATCAGATTGTTGGGTGATCTAAGCTTTGTTTGAGGTGAAGAGGGGCTTCTTTGCTGGGAGGTTGATGCTGGGTTAGAACAACCGGTTGTAACTCCTCCTGGATCTTTTCTTGTTTTATCAATAAAATCTATTTGAGTTTTCCTCCATGTTTTTGTATCATTGATGCTTGTTACATTCGTATGGTCAATTTACATCTGATCCTAGATTGTTTATGAATATAGATCCATGTCTTTGTATAGTGCTATGCTTCTGTGATCTTGCAGGTACTTTGTGAAGCTAGGCGTGCAAGGGAGCAAGTAGCTGGGGACCATCAAAGAAGAGAGGGATCGAATCAAGGGATTAGCGCAAGACAGAGGTTAGTCATTCTATTCCTCTCTATCTATAATTCATAAAGGAAAAACATAAGTAGCTTTTCTCTGTTTGTTTCTAAGGCAGTTGTCACACCTTAGTGGGATAGAGCAGTTCTATATAGACACTTTTCCCTGTAACAAAATGGCAACTCTGCTGGGGATATAATTAGTTTGTTTGTTTATCATTCTTTGTTGTCTATTTCATAAACTTACAAGTAGCATTCGAACTGCATTTGCCATATCAAATGCAAAGTAGATAACTATTGCTTCAATCCATCCACTGGATTTGTTTATGATTTAAACAACTGATTTACGAACTATCTGATTGCCCTTGTGATAGCTCTTAGATCCTCCTTAGATCTACCCTTGATTGTTGCATTACTGATTGCTTTTTACTTGGCCAAAAACCAAGAACTGAACTGCAAACTGTGACCTGGAGACTGAACAGAGTCTCGTTTCTGGCCTAGCGCAGGTACTGTTCAGAGACTCTGAATTTCAGCGCACTTCCCGAGTGGGCAACCTGCGTTGCATTTTAGATTTTCTGTGTTACAGGTGCGCTGATCAGACTAGCTCTGTGCAGTTGTGGTTTCTGTGGATCATTCTTTCCAGTTCTATTCCTGATTTTTGCTGCCTGTGATCAGTGTATGTCTGTTTGAAACACCTTTTCCTTGCTGTTATTCCGCCTCCTTTGTACAAAAGAACTGTAGATGTTTTTGTGTGTTTGTTGAGTCATTTACAGTTCTCCTTTGCAAAAGTAACATAATCGTACTGTCGCCCTTTGATTTGAAACTGTCGCAAGTGTCGATTTCAATCATAGGAAAGAGTTTGATTACTGTTGATGGTTGATTATCCTGTTACTATTGCTTTTGGTCTGAATTTGTAATTTTCTAGTGTCAAGAACGAGTGTTCATTTCAAAATCGTAAGGTGTCGTAATCGTCTCCATTTTTTATTTCGAAAAGAAGCTTGTTTATATTTGTCGCTTGAAAAGAAATTCAGATTTGTGCATCAACTTTCTTTTTAGCATCCATATACTAAGAAAGTCGAAAAACAAATACATGCATGTGCATTTGCATATAGACAGTCTGTTTGGCTTGATTTAGGAAAGTGCATTTACAGTGTGCTCTTTGCTCTTTGTGAAAAGATTCTGTCTTTCTTTTCCCTAGTAGCTAGGATTTTCATTGCATAAAAGAGATAAAAAGTTTGTTTATCATCTTAGATTGCATTTTAGGAATTACATCTACATCTCGTGGTGAACCCGAAAGGCAAACTTCATAAATAAGATCAACTTAAAATAAATTCAATGAATCTAACAATGCTTTGGAACTTAACACACAACATTTAGAGGTCTAGGCTAGAGACGTATTCCGATGTCGTAAAGCCTGGTAACTATTGTTCTCTCTGATGGTTGGGTGATTCCTCCACTTTGAGATGATAAGTGCCAGTACGGACTTGTGCTCCCACATACCGTCGAGTATATTTTGGGAGACCCCTATAGGCTTAAATCATTTATCCATAGGAAGCCATGTCTGCCGCCCTATCGATCGCAATGCACTGAACACAGCATTCGGGAAGATTGACTGTTGTACCGTAAAAAGTATTTTGCAGTTTTGTGATTGGTTTGGTACTCCCTCTACCTAGACTTCCAGAGTAGTCCCTTTCGTTCCTTTTCAGACTCCTTAACGGAAAAGGTCCATCTGAGCACTTGTCACTTCAGGCTCATTAAAAATTGAAGGCGACTAGAGTCATCTTTTGTTTTTTCTCGACTCTTAAAAACTGAAAAAACAAGTTGTGTCAAAGCGTCTAAAATTCATTTAATTCGGAAACATACTTCCCCTTTATTTTAGTTGATAGAGTAATCTGCAATCGTGGAAGAAAGTCAATTGAAACCCGGTCGTTCGTGGAGGCTTACGAGTCAACTGTCTTTGTATCTGGAATCGAAGCCAGTACGGACAAAGCGAACTCGTTTAACTAGTTCCAAATCTCCTATTAAAGTTAGAACAAGTGTTCCAACGACATCAGAGACTCTGGTTACTCCAAAAATTTATGGAATCCCTGCCTTTACAGAAGAAGTTCAACAACCACAGAAGGACAGTGATACTGATCCTAGTCTGAGAGTAAACACTTGTGTTATCGAACCAGTTCCACTTTCGACCGGTTCGGAGAGCCTTGCTCTTCAAACATCTGTCGCTATCGATTCCATACCTTCTTCGGCACCAGAAATATTCTACGGACCTAATGGTCTTCCCCTTCCACCTGGTTTGATTTCCATAGAAGAAATTGTAGAAGATCCTCCAACGAGTACTCCATCACAATTTGGAGTCGGGATCACTCTATATCCTTCTTCATCAGAAGTTAGTCTACCACCAGCGGAAGCTCCTGTAGAATCGCTAGGTAATCTTTTGGATAGACTACAAATGTCTGAACAATCGTCAACATCTAGGACTGTGTCGTCTGACACAGCAACAACAGAACTCCCTACTATCACTCCTACAATGTTCGCCGGTATACCATCTGTCCCAACTAGCTCTCAACCGCTAGAAGGATTCCACTCGGAGGCTATTTTAATAGTATGGTCTGTTCCTGTTTGTTCATCCGGAATAATATCCGGAAACTCTTATGTTGAGTCTCAACAAATTGATCCATTTGGAGGTCAATTTGGGCAGTCCGGTCCCCAAGGACAAGCAATTCCCTTGAGTTCTGGATTACCACCGTATGGGGGACAGTATACCCTTTCATTATCCCCTCCGAGAGGATATCCATATGGGATTCACAACAACATTCAGGTTATACTGGAATTACCTCAAGTGGTTGGGTACCAATACTACCTCAACAACCAAGAGTTGTATATTCGATGCAACAATGCTTACCTGTGTCAAATATCCCAACTACGCCAGCTATTGTGACAGTATCGCAAATTCAAGCGCTACCTGTTGTATGCCAACCTCGGGTTTCTCAGGTTGTAATGCAACAGCCCCTTGACCCTGTGACTCAACCACAATCGCCGACCGGTGGAACGACACAGGTTCAGACGGGTACAATTACCCCTCATCTTGGTCAAACTGTTAGTATCGGGCAATAGCACATGGCTTCACAACCATGGTTGGTGCAATACCAACAACCGAAATTCCAACAAGTATACCAAGGTTCTGAGCAACAAATCTTTGCTAACAGTGGACAGTCGTACATTCAAAACGGTCAAAATCAACCATTTTACAATGGTCATGTCCACCAACCTTATCAAACATACCAGCATCAAATGCATGATGCCGGTATGCAAAGACCAACTGCTCAGGCAATCCCATCTTATCCTGGGTATGCTTCGCCTAACCTAAATCAGCAGTTACCCTTTGTGGCGACTTTAGAGTTACCTGATTTAAATAGGTTAACAAACGATCCAATCGCTTACGCCCCTTGGTGGCCGGCGATTCCGCATAAACTTCCATCAGATATTCCTAAATTCAATGGAAATCCAGGTGAAGATCCATCGAGTCACATGATGACCTTTCATCTATGGTGTTCATCAAACACCCTAAATGATGATTCAATAAGGCTTCGCCTCTTTCAGAGGACGCTAACAGGTCCGGCGGAAAAATGGTACATTGAATTACCTAGAGCTTCGTTCGACAACTTCAGTACCTTAGCCACGACCTTTTTAACCCATTTTCAGTTACCAATAAGGTACGAAACGGGAACGGAACTTTTTACCAACTTCAAACAGACAACGGCCACTCACATATCTGATCATATACATGAGTGGCGACGTCGTCGTAGAATGGTAAAGACATATGTCCCCGATCAGCTTTTAGCTGAATGGTTTATCAAGTCATTACTACCTTCCATCACGGAAGATGTGGCAAAGGGGAGAGTCGTAACAGAAGAGTAGGTTATCGCTCGTGCGCAATATATGGACTTGATTTACACTCAGTCTGGCATGCTCTACGATAAAATACCTGACGCCCCTAGACCAGAATTCTCAATTCCTCCTCCTCCTAAATCGAACAATGACTCTCATGCTGGCGATGGCGTGATTGGCACAACAGACACAAAATCGACAAAGGCTACATCCAAAAAGGCCCGTAAGATTTCAAGTCAAAATGCAAAAGATGAACTTCTTGCTTCGGAAGTAAATGCCGTATCGACAGATAAAGGCAAAGAAACCAAACAACCAGGAAGCAAGAAGAAAGGCAAAGGGAAGAAGAAGAAACAGGAGGAATATATAACGCTCTTTTTCGCGAGTTTAGAGATGTCTTTGCTTGGTCATATAGTGAAATGCCAGGCATTGACTCGAGTATCGTTGAACACGAAATTAAGATGTATCCAAATGTCAAACCAGTACGACAACGGCTAAGGCAGGTGCACCCCAAGAAAGCCGCTGCCATTAGGGAAAAAGTAGAAAAACTTCTCCATGCTGGTTTCATCTACCTGGTTCCTCTAACCGATTGGGTATCGAATATTGTCCCTGTGATGAAAAAACAAGGAACAATTAGAGTGTGCGTCGATTATAGGGATGTAAATCAAGCTTGTCCAAAAGACAACTACCCTACACCCTTCATCGATCAGACAATTGATGAATGCGCCGGATGCGAAATCTTTTCATTCATGGATGGATTCTCCGGGTATAATCAAATAAATATCCGCCCACAGGACCAGTCAAAGACTGTATTTATTTGTCCGTGGGGCACGTTCGCATATCGAAAATTACCCTTTGGTTTGAAGAACGCAGGGGCGACATTTCAAAGGGCAATGAATTATGCCTTCCATGACATCAAGAACATCGTTCAACCATACCTCGATGACCTTCCGGCTCATTCGCTAAAGCGGATTGATCATCCGCAGCATTTAAGAGCGATATTTCTACGTTGTCGACACTACAAGATATGACTCAATCCACACAAATGTGTATTTTGCGTCAGTTCTGGTCGTTTACTTGGCTTTGTAGTCTCAAAGGATGGGATTCGTCTCGACCCATGTAAGGTCCAAGCAATCATAAATTTGCCTCCACCTTCGAATTTGCTTCAAATTCAAAAACTCCAAGGGAAAGCAAACTTTCTGAGGAGGTTCATTCCAAATTACGTCGAACTTGCTAAAGGTTATACACGTCTTTTGAAAAAGGAAGTGCCCTTTTTTTGGGATCAAGTTGCGCAAGCTTCCTTTGATGCTTTAAAAGAATCACTAACGAAAGCATCATTAATGTACGCTCCTGATTATCAAAAAGATTTTAACCTGTATCTGGCTGCAGCGGATACAACCATCGCAATGGTTTTAGTTCAAGAAGTAGATGGAATAGAACATCCCATATATTATTTAAGTAAAAACTTGAATGATACAGAAAGAAAATATTCTTACGTTGAAAAGCTAGCACTCGCAGCTGTTCAAGCGATACAGAGATTTCGACACTATGTCCTCTTTCGGAAAACTACCATTCTGTCAGATTGCAACTCCATGACTTATATATTGTCGCGACAGTTGCTGGGGGCAAATATTCAAAATGGATAGCAATCCTACAAGAGTTTGATCTGGAATTTGTAAAATCCAAGTCAAAGAAAGCTCTAGTTTTCGCAGAATTATTGTGCGATCTCCCATCGTTGTCCAACGATGAAACATCCGAAGAAAGAATCGTGGACGAAGACTTATTTCTGATATCTGCAAGCAATGAGTGGTATGGAGATATAATCATTTATCTCCAAACCCAAAAATACAGGCCAAACACCTCACACTCTGAACAAAAATGTATTCGATACCAAGCAAAAGACTACATGATTGTCGGTGACACGCTTTACCGTCGTGGTATCGATACAGTTCTGAGAAGGTGCCTCACCCATGAGGAGGCCGAAAAAGTCCTGAATGATTGTCATTCAGGCGTGTGTGGGGGGCATCAGTCTGGATATGCTACAGCACAAAAAATCTTACGAGCAGGATACTTCTGGCCAACAATGTTCAAAGACTACATAACCGCAGTCAGAAGTTGCCATGCTTGCCAAATTTTCGATAGCAAAACCAGAAGACCACCCACACCTCTGCAACCAATAGTCGCTGTTGGGCCATTCGCCAAATGAGGCATCGATTTCATGACATGTAACCCCACCTCGACTGGGGGGCATGGGAATATCATAGTCGCAATTGACTATTTTACCAAATGGGCCGAGGCGATGCCTACATTAGATAATACTAGTGAAACAACTTCCCTCTTCTTTTTCAATCATGTAGTCACCAGATTCGGCATACCACATGCTATAGTCATAGATCATGGATCACATTTTCGCAATCACATGATGGTCGAATTAGCTACCAAACTAGGGTTGTCTCACGACAGCTCCACTCCATATTATCCGCAAGCCAACGGACAAGTTGAAGCAATCAACAAGGTCCTAAAGCGCATGCTGCAAAGGATGATTGGAGTTCACAAGAGAAAATGGCACCTAATCCTGTACTCAGCTTTGTGGGCTTACTGAACATCGGTTAGGAATGCAATCGGGTTTACACCTTTCCAACTGGTATATGGCCCGGAAGCAGTCTTACCAATCCAGTGTGAAATCTCGTCTCTCAAACTCGCAATTGATCTCCTCCCCGGAACTTCAGAAGAAGAAGCTCGTTTCTTGGAATTAATCCAATTGGATGAAACCCGTCGTGATGCCGCTTTGGCTAACGAAGCCCATAAGAAACGAGTCAAAGCGCAGTTTGACAAAAATGTCAAACCCCGTGTCTTCTCAGAAGGTGACTTGGTCTTGCTTTACGACCAAGAATCCGATAAATTGGGAGCAGGTAAATTTAAGTCTTTATGGATGGGCCCCTATATTGTTAAAGGAGTGTTAGCAAAAGGATCCTACGAGTTAATGGATTATGACGGAATTCCACTGGCGCAACCTTGTAATGGGTTGTACCTCAAGCGTTACTATGCGTAATAGTGACGTGTATGCTTTTGTTATATTTTTTGTTTTCGCTAAAGTGTTTATTTTGGTCAAGTAATCCACTTTTTACATTTATTGCAGATGTCAAGCCTATTGGAGTCATGTGTTGGATATGCCGACGGAGCGAGTCGTAGTTCGCGGAACCTATCTTCCGCAGCCTGGGCTATTTTTGATCCAAGCGGCGAGTTAGTGAGTTTCAGAGGGGTATGTATTGGTCGATCAACAAATAACATCGCTGAATATAGCGCGTTGATAGAACTTCTCTCTGATGCCATCACACATGGTATACGCCGACTAATTGTCAGGCTAGACTCACAACTCATAATACTACAACTCAATGGTATATATTCCGTCCGAAACCCAGCTATTTATCGCATGTTCCTAAGGGTTAAGATTTTGGAAAGACGATTTGATTTTATTCAATATCAACATATTTCCAGAAACTTAAACACATTAACTGACTCATTAGCAAATTATGTGTTAGATAGACATTTGCAACATTTATAAAAAGAAACATACCATCAATGTTTGCATTTGGATCATGTAACTTAACCAAAGTAAAACTCCGAAAATAAAAAATATATATAACTGTTTATGGTTTACACATAATGTTCTGTAACCAAGACAAAATCGGTCAAATGACCCAAAGACTCAAAATGCTAGGGGGCACCCTAGTCTAATGATGCTCATGATAGCAAGTCACAGCCTGTGCGATCATGCGTAAGAGACGAGTCCATTGTCTGGGCACACCAGTAGTATGCCGTTGTAACCTCAAAGGTAGCTCGTCAGTCCTCACATCTGGAATACCAAGAGTGAGGCCCTCAACCTGATCCTGTAATGATGTAAGAGTCTCGGCCACGTCGAGGTCGCGAAGGATAGCCCTTCCGACAGCCTCTCCTGCTGGGGAAGCAGCTGGTACTCTCAGGTGAACTACTAGACGAACAGGACCAACATCCGCATGTACGCATGAGTTTGATTAAAGTATTAATAGCATAAAGCACAAGGAAATTATAAACAAAAAATGATAAACAGGGATATGGTCAAAGATTTTACCAATGGTGCCCCACTGCTCGCCATCCGGCAGTACTAAATCTGGATCACCCCGGAAGTCCATACCAGCGTATGGATACTCAGAATAAACCATCTCCTGACGATCAAACCACCTGAAGAAGGTATCAGAAAATGAAATCTTAGACTGGCCAGCATGCCTAGACATATGGTCAACCCATCTCTGCATATGTGGTTCAGTAGGAGAAGGTAAATCGAGTGCAATGTACTGCGGCTGCATTAGTGGTATCTTCTCCAAGGCAAAGGCGGTCAAAATAGAACCATACCCAAAGTTCTTCAACCTCCCTCTCTTTATCTTGGTCAACTATTCTTTCATTACAAGAAGTACTGCGTCGCACCAGTTGAACACCTTCGGTTGGAGGCATTCCAAGGCATGCTGCATATAAGATCGGTTGGCTACATGAAGAGCCGCACCACCGGCCATCCTACCAAAAGTAAACAGAATAGTCCTAAGGGACCTGTCAGTGACATCATGGATGATGATCTTGCCGTCTTTACTCGGCTGAGATCCTTCTCTGCAGTACCGGCGGACATAATCTCTCACAGAGTCGCCTCCTCGGGCCGAACCTGACAAAGAGATGGGGGCACCCCGCCTCGACAAGCCAGTCAAGAAATAGATGTCTACTACAGTCAAGGGGATAGATTTTCCCCTGATCTAGAAAACCTGATTGGTAGGATTCCAAGCATCGAGCAAATACTGCAGTAAGTTGATCTGCTGTCTCATGCTAGAAATGTGGAAGAACTTCAGTAAGCCACAGTTCCGCAGTGCGTTTACTGTAACCGGATCATGTAGGGAAAGCATGTCCTCTTCTTCATGCTCACGTTCTTGCCATGTAATGGTCATCTTACTCCAAAGATCTCTGAAAAACAAACAAGAGAAGAGTTGGATCCTGATTTTGGCAAGAAACAGGCAAAATTTCCATCAAAAATTGTGCATTAAATTCCTTTTATGCGCCCAACGCACCTGCAGTAGTGTTCTAGGTGCGTTGAATGTCAGATAGCCTTTGGACAGGCCAACATTCAACGCAGTTTTCGACACACAGAGGGTGCGCTGAAGGCAAAACGAGTTCTTCAAACCCCAGGGGCTCAGAAAAGCTAGGAATCAAGCTCAAAATGCAAAATGGAAACCATGAAATGAAAGAGCTCAGGTTTAGCTCCTACCTGGTTCAGACGGCGCTAAGAATCGTCCACAGAATCTCCCGAAATCAGCTAGTGAAAATCGAGGGGAAAAGCGCCTCCAAAGCTCCAACAAACCAAAGTTCAAAGTAAAATATTTGTGTTCTAACTCATTTTCAAGCATATATTGTTCATTTCTGACTAGTTTGATGAAGCAGTTAAAGATACAGTACGATCTTTGAAAGAACAGAGCTATTTATGGTAAAATAAAAAAAGGGACCATTCAACCGAGCAGTTTTAGCACATAGTTCAAGCTCGTTAAAAAATAAACATAAGACATGAGCAAACGTTTCCACCCGCGTTTAAGCTCGTTAAAAAATGAACTATTCCCCAGTAAATAACCATCGTGAATGTAGTACTTTAGTCGTTAAAGCCTTGGTCGTGTTTGCACCGTCACCTCCACTTTTTCATTGGCCGATCATTCACCTCCATTTGATTGTTTACCCATTTTGAGGAACAGCTGCGAAGAGTGATTTCATCAGCCATCCTTGTGACACTGCCGTCATTGGAAAATTCCAATCCTTACCTGGAATTAGCTACTACCCGTTTTATCACTCGTTCCTCAAAAGACGAGTCTCCTTTAAGCTCTTTTCAACTGACTCGTAAAATATGAAAAGATTGCCGAGCCATTGGCCTCTCCAGCTCGTTAAAGGGACAGGAAGTGCTATCCTTCCTCTAGATTTTAATCTTTTTGGACCTGAGGGATTATTACACAAAAAGATCGAGCGCTTGTTTTGTTCGGCTCGTTAAAAGTATCAAAAATTCATCCCTTCTGTATTGTTTTATACTTTTTCGAACTTAAGGGATTAGATGACGAAAAAGGAATTTTGGAGTTACCTTTACGGTCCTTTTCAGACTCTCTAAAATTGAAAAGGACCGAGTTATCTTTGTTGTTAAACTCATTAAAACGATTAATAGCGACAAACTTGTCTATAGACGAGAACGAGTTTCACTATCGCTAGGCTCGTTAAAACATAGCGATGGGTTTGCCCGAAGGGCAAATTATAGAACAAGCATATGTTATCCTCCTCAAGCTTGACAAAAATAAAGAGGTACTGGTCAGAAATGACTGGGGAAAAATTGGGAAGAAAACTCAAAGAAACTTTGTTGGTAGCAAGTCGCTCTTGAACATGACACTTCCGCTCCATGTCCGAGTCGGGTTGGGTTGTTTCATTCACCGGTCACATCACCATGGTCACGCCATACCATCCACATTTGGGGTTAATGCTACCGATCCATCACATCAGTGTCGCCGATATGTTCAAGAGAAGTCATTCAGAGAATTCACCTGTGTCTCACCCACTACCATACATTATACTCCATTCTTTCATGACTGCCACCCTGAACCTTATATCACCAGATCGTTTTCACCTCCATTAAAATCATTTGCTCCGTTCCGTGTCATTGATGTGGGATTCATTAAGGCCCTCCTGTGACGGATCACTTCTTGTCGACATCAGCTCATTATCCAAGAAGTTGATCTAGGAACACCCCATTCAGTACTTTGAAGCTTGCATGTCTCAATGGCAAGTTTCTCACTTCCGGCGACAAGTTTACATCAATGGCCTTCGACCGAAAGACTTTGTGTGGTCTTCGACGCCAAGTCCTTTATTCATACCACGTGAATTGTACTGCAGTACCTTGAGGGTCATTATCATTATCGGTGATTCCTCTCGCGCTTGTTAACAGTTTACATCATTGACTGGTAATCAAGCGATGTCTTTCCATGTTCGACTTCAGAACATTTCTCACATGGATCGACTTGTACTTCGAGTGAAGATCAGACGAGATTGAAGACCCCGGATCTAGTTTCATCCATCCGGGCTGCGATATATATTCAGGGAAATAAAGACATTAAATGTACATCATTGCAGCACAGATAATCATCCTACCAAAAGGATGATGGCTCTACCAGAATCATCAGTCTACACTCAGACGATTGTCTGTCCTATGTACATTAAAATGAATTTATAAAGCTGAGCATGGGAATGCCCGCCTCAGCTAGATCATGAAAATATTATGAAGATAATGTATTGTATTGTATCTTATTACAGGTCTCCTCCCAGCATTGAAATAACTTCGGATCCTCATAATAAAGCATTTCACCCGACACCAAAAGGTTAACGGCCTCATACTTTAGGGGGCAATTGTTATAGACATTTTTGTGCCCTACAACCCCAAGCATAAAATGTCCATAAACCAAGGGCTCCTAAGTCCCTAAAAGTGTTTTTCTAACCCCTAAAGGAACAAGGTCAACAGATTACAGCTTCTCCCAGAAGTTCTCCATGAAAAACTACTCAGAATTGGTTAAAACAGGATCATTGCAGCTGCTCCACTGGCTAGGTGCGTTGCATCTCACCCAAATGCACTGTGAGGGTGCGTTGCATTTCAAAAGTCCCTTCTGTGGGGTGTGATGGGCGAGAAACGACAAATGGCAGTGTCATTCCGTGAGGTGGAGAGGCAATGGAAGCTTCCAGAATCTTCTCCTGTGACACTTGCCTCACTGAATTTGACCAAGGATGAGTAAGAGGCCCTCAGTCTCCAAGTGGAAGCAAGAACTATTAGAGAGAAGACAGTAATCAAATCACAGGCTGACTCATCCCCCTTACAGATATCTATATATGGATCCCTCATCCCAGAGATCCGGAGGCTGGAATTTTCATATTGTAAGGAATTGCTGTTGGTTTCTAGAGACAAAACATCATATTGTTGGGTGATCTAAGCTTTGTTTTAGGTGAAGAGGGGCTTCTTTGCTGGGAGGTTGATGCTGGGTCAGAACAACCGGTTGTAACTCCTCCTGGATATTTTCTTGTTTTATCAATAAAAGCTATTTGAGTTTTCCTCCATGCTTTTGTATCATTGATGCTTGTTACATTCGTATGGTCAATTTACATTTGATCCTAGATTGCTTATGAATATAGATCCATGTCTTTGTATAGTGCTATGCTTCTGTGATCTTGCAGGTACTTTGTGAAGCTGTGCGTGCAAGGGAGCAAGTAGCTGGGGACCATCAAAGAAGAGAGGGATCGAATCAAGGGATTAGCACAAGACAGAGGTTAGTCCTTCTATTCCTCTCTATCTATAATTCATAAAGGAAAAACATAAGTAGCTTTTCTCTGTTTGTTTCTAAGGCAGCTGTCACACCTTAGTGGGATAGAGCAGTTCTATATAGACACTTTTCCCTGTAACAAGGTACAAGGAGCTTATCTGTTATTGTTTGATGATTATTTCTTTAACATGCACATGCATATATGATGATGATTTAATCATATAATACAAGCATGGGGATTATGTTTGTTGATACACATTTTATAGCAACAAGATTAATTCATTTTTGTGTTACATGGAACGTGTATTTTATGATGATCCTATTATTAAGAGTTAAAAGGTATGTTAAGAAGTCATATTGGACGAATTATATTATGGCATAGGTGGGTCCCACCTACTAGGAAACTTAAACATAATAATTCATAAAGTTAGTCCTTTTTAATTTTCCCTTTAGAATTCCCACCCTTGAATGTTAATCAAAACTTGATTAGAAAATATATTATGAAAAATGACCAAAGTGATTTACCTGTATAACCACTTTGAGGAAGCTTAAAATAGGTAGGAAGCTATGAAGTAAGGGAAATAATTCTACAATGAGAGGTATACATTAAGTTTAAGTTTCCACTCCTTCCTCCTGGTTTGCTATATTTTGTGAATTACAAGAAGTTGAACCAAAATATGGTAGCAAATCATTTTCAAAGGGAAGATACAATCAAATGTGTAACTCTACTCATCCTTTGGACATATCATTTTAGGTAACTTGTTTTTCTATCATATCATTCACTTTTTGAAGGTCTAGTATTTATTTAACCTATGCTAACAACCATTAATATTGCAAAGAAATAGATTATCAATCATTGTATCAGATCATCTGAAGGTGTTTGAAGGTTGTCTCGTCTTTTATTTTCTTTCCAAAACTTATGTATATGACTTATTTACATTGCAGATGTTTAGAATCTGATTTGGTCAATGATTATTCACAAGAATATTCCTTCTAATTTTGTTGTAATCAGAGACTCTTAAATTAATAAAATTAACCTTATTATATTCTATATTTGTCATGTATATTTCTCGAAAATTTGTATTTTATTTGCAGTCAATTCCGTTTAATTTATCAACTTAATGTAGCTAAGGCTCTACAATTGTTTTAGGTTGAAAATCCTTAAAACATTGATTAGTTTGTTGCTTATTATGTCTAATTTTTACTTTTTGTTCGCTGAATTTTAATACAAATATTTATATTTCAGATTTTTTTTGCAAAATTTCAAGCATCTTTTTCTAAATATTAAGTTCTAGTTTTTATTTTTTATTTAAATATTTTTGTGTATACTATTCTTAAATTAATAAAAACTTGTAAATTTTCTCAAAATTAGTCACAACAAAGGGCATAAAATTTTGGGAAAACTTGTCCCATTATCTAACTCGTTGTAGTGAGATCTGAGGGTTAGTTAGGAGAAACATAAAACTTCTCCCTTATCAACACATGTCAGCATTTGAGTTGCCACGTGGCACTTCCATTTCAATTTAGGAACATTCCCCACCTAAGCCTTTCTTATTGTGCTTTGGGACATATCCCCATTATCTCCCATTCCAGATTCTCAAAAACTAGGGTGGGTTTATGTAGGTGGTTTCCTATTTAAAACACCCCCCCACTAGCATTAACTAATGATGGAACAAAGGGGGCCATGAGGTGAAAATAGGCCATTGATCAACCCTTACTGGAATCATGATTCCATGAGGTAGCATCATTTTTAAATGTGGGACCCTCAGTGGGAATCCCCGTGTTGGATCCCCCTTATAAACTCACAACAAAAAAGTGGGGACCCAAAGTGAATGAGGGTTATTGATATGGCCATGCTTTGATCCAAGGGTGATCCAATGAGTGGTGGAAGGTCTTGTTAGCTCACAACCCTCACAAATGGGAAAGATTCATGACAATTTTATTCGTCACTCCACTTCCACTACCTGTTCCAAGTTGCATTGCACTTTAGTTACAATAGTAATCAGTGGGAAGTGAGATGTGTTAAGGAACCACACCATAACCATGACTAGGTTGGCCTCTTCTTCACTTATGCATTCATAATACTCACTCAAAGTTCCTAGCAACAACAAGTGGGTGGTGGTAAGGTCACATGGCACCTATGTGGCCTCCACGTCACTTCAATAAGTCATTATGAAGGGGGGATGGCCTCCATGTCTAGATCATGCTACTTTAGATCCTCACCACCATGATGTTCACTTTTAAACAATGGAAAAGGGGTGGTGACCAGTGGGCAATGTTAGGGTTCCACATGGTGACCACCACATGGACTTGGTGTGGGACCCATAAGGTCCATCCCTTCAAACTTTTGTGATACTTTTACATTATATATGATTCTAGAGTAATTCGATGTATCACACCATTGTCCACTGACACAACCCCAAACCTACAAATTACCCAAATCCATCTCTTGCGTAGAGTATCAAGTGTGGGCCCCACTAGATATCATATGTTTCTCCACATTATATCTAGGCCATGATGTATCTAGGACTCTAAAGAATTGCACACTCTCACCCCACCTAGATTTCCTATATCGCCAAATAATACAACAATGCTTCAAAGTAATCTGGCACCAGATGTATCTAAATACAATTAACGATTGGGAAATGAAGAAGTACTCGACCCAAATACAAGATACATTAAGAGGATCGTCTAGGCCCAAATGAGTTCTAGATTTCTAGTAAGTATTTGTAGAGAAGGAAAACTTAAGGAAGTTTACCAGAATTTCCTAAAGACCAGGGCTTCTTCCAAAAGAACATATCTCTGAAACAATGGCCAATTCCTGAGCAACAACCTTCAAATGTGCTATGCCATTAACACAAGAACCAACAAAACTCAACTTATAACGGATTATAAGAAAAAAAAAAAAATTCATCTAAAGGCTGGATTTATTAATAAAGCTTTAGATTGACCTTTGATAAGAGAATATCAAGATATCTGAATTATACACACATTTCATCACTTCTGAATGAAGTTACTATCAACAAAAGTTGAATCATCATTTAACATCCAACACTTAGGTTAACTTATCATCATGTGAGACAATATTAAGTGTTGAATAAGCCAATCAATACATAAACATATCAGATGAATGGAAAAAACATGTAATGACAAGTTCACAAAGGCACCTCATAAAACCACACATAATCATATAACAACCCTACACTTCATGAAAATAGTAACCATCACATAGTACCAAAGGTTCAACATATCCATAACTACATATGAGACAACTCAGTCACCATGAACATGCAATGAATTAAACATCCTTCCATGAATAATGTTGAACCTTAAATTTTCCAATAATATATCAAACAATTTGATTACTCATTGTATATTCAAGCATAAGTCATTATACTTACATGAATAAATTGAAATGGATAGCAACTGAAGGATGGACTTCAACTCTCCATGCAACCATATGATAACTACACCACAATCTTGCTTGTAGATGACCACCTATGAGCTAGATCCAATGTTTGAAGGGATGCTTGCTCAAGAAATTCACCCCAAGCTCAGCTGGGGTATTTCTCACTTATAGGAGTTTGAACTACTATATAGGTAGTTTGTCAATTATAATTTCAAGGTGAGAACCATAGGAGCCTATATCCCACTATCCAGGTGGTTTATTAGCATTCCTAGTAAGCACCACAATGGCGCAGCTACCCTTCCTAGTGGTTTATCATCCTTACAACAAGCACCCAAGTGGTTTATTAGCCTATTCAACAAGCACTACACTGTTTATCAGCTTATTCAATAAGCACTTATTGGTTTATCAACTTACTTAGAAAGCACTCATATTTCAATCCTCCACTAAGCCGCCCACTTGCCATTTATGCTTGGAAACCATAGTCCAATGACCTTAATACATCGATGTAGGGGAAAATGGCCCAAATTTTAGAGTATATACCTTAGTTTCAACTCCTACATTTCTCTTGCCCTCCTACTCAATGTTCCCATAATTCTTTCTTTGTCATGTCTCTCCCTTGCGCTCACTTTTTTCTTTCTTGATTTTCCTTGCATCCCATTGTATGCTTAGAGACTACCATTTTTTCCTTCCCTCATGTCATGGCACAAAATTTTCACACTTTCCTTCAAATAATCACATATTTTCCATGTGTTAGGTGGTGGCTTAGTTGTTATGCCACTAGATACCACTCTCCCACTTCTCCACTCTCCCTCAGACTTGGATCTGTGTGTCGAATATTTTCATTCCAATATTTCATATTTTCATTATTTTCAATAAAATAATTAACACTTGAATTATTTATGATATTTATCTCAACCACTCGTGGTTTCCTTGTTGGCCTTTAAAGTTATGACCATATATACAAAAACATCAGGTATAAAGGTGGTATTCTAAAAAACCCTACCCCCTTAAAGGAACATTTTCCTTGATGTTTCTTTAACTAGAAATCAAAATAGAAAACCGAGCTTTATAATCACAACTCTTCCATCCACTTAATCATTGAACAAAAATGGGCATAGTACCATTATTTGTTCTTCCATCTCATGTAGCTTCATCGGGTCCCAAGTGATTCCATTGCACCTTGAATTGATCTATTACTTGATTTCAAAGTGCAATCTACCTCTAGTCTAGGATAAATAGTGGTTTTATTTGGAACTAATCCTCAGGTTCACCTGTATCACAAACCAATCAACAATATGATTAGCGTCATGTAGATATTAAGAAAAGAAATGTCAAAAACATCATGTGCTTCCATTGTGGGTTGTAAGGCCAATCCATAATCCAGTAGCCCCACTATTTTCAAAACATGAAATGGTCCACAAAATTTGGGCGCCAACTTAGGACAAGACCCCACTTGTAGTGATATCTTCTTTGGTATGATGTGGAGGTATACATGTTCTTCCCCTTGAAATTTTTTGTTCATTATATGCTAGTCTACATAACTCCTTTTCCTATCACGGGTTGCTTTCAATTTCTCCCTAATATTGATTATTTATTGCTCCATTTTTCATCTTATTAGGTACAATAACCACTTTGTTCACTAGGCAATCCAACTAATAGGAGTGCTAGATTTTTGGCCATACATTGCCTCAAAATGACTCATCTTTAGTGACTCTTGATACCCATTGTTGTATGCAAAAACCACTAATGGTAGGAATTCTTTCCACTTCTTTGGTTTATGCACGACATAAATTATTAGCATATCATGTAGAATTATCTTCACTCTTTCCATTTGACCATCCTTCTAAGGATGATATGCATTACTAAAAGCTAGTTGGGCTCCAAACACAACAAACAAGGCCTTCCAAAAATTAGAAGAGAACTTGGCATCCCAATTTGAGGTGATTTTCTTATGTACACCATGCAATCTAAATATTTCCTTCATGAATATTTGAGTTATGTCAATGGTCTTGTTGTTGGACTTGATAACTATGAAGTGGGCTATTTTAGTCAACTTGTCCATTACTGCCATAATGACATCATGTTTTTTGGTTATTTTCGGCGATCCCATAATCAAGTCCATCTATATGACTTCCCACTTCCACTTAGGAATTGGGATTGGCTGTAACAATCATGTTGGGTGCCTATATTCAATTTTCGCTTGTTGTCATTCCAAGTACTTTGCAATGTGTTCAACAACTTGTTTCTTCAATCCTGGCGAATGATACATTTTCTTTATGGTTGTTATCATTTTCTGATAACTAGGATAACTTCAGTAAGGTCTCTTATGAAACTTATCCACGATGATCTTCCTTAGGTCACATATTTTCTATCTTTGAACAACAACATACCATCATCAATGAGTTTGTAGCTCTTACTTATTGATCCATATGGCTCCTTCTGCAAAGAATCCTTCACATGTTAGCAATGCTCATCATGAATTAATGCCTCTTTGATTCTTTCCTTGATGAAAACTTCACAAGTGCTCATGGACACCATATGAGCCACTTGTAGACATATACCAAGTGTATATGCTACCTTATTTTCCTTGCCTTTAATGTCCTTTATCTCAAAATTGAATTTGTTGATCAAAGCCAACCATTTGGATTGCGTAGCATTTAACTTGGGTTAGTCAAAAAAAATATATCAGCCCTCCATGGTTTGATATCAACACAAAATTTCTACCAAGAAGTAGTGCCTCCACATATTAAAAGTGTGCATTATTGCTGCAAGCTCCTAGTCATGAGTGACATAGTTATTCTCATGTTCATTTAATTTCGTCAACCAATAACAAATAACATGTCCTTTTTGCATCAAGACTCCACCTAGTCCTTCTTTACAAGCATCTGCACAAACTATAAATTCCTTCTTTGGATTTACTATCCTAATAAAAGGTGCACAAGTGAGTCATTTCTTAAGCTAATCAAAACTGGTTGCATGCTCCGATGTCCGTTGAATTTTGAATCATTTTTTTTGTAATGTTGTGACTGGATGCTCAATTTTTTTAAAAATCCAAATGAACTATATGTAATATATGACCAATCCCATGAAGGTTCTAACATTTGTGACATTTTGGGGAGTGGGCCACTCCATTATGGCCTTGATATTTTTGAGGTCCACAACCACTCCTTTTTAAATTACATGCCACAAGTAATCAACTAGTGTTTGGAAGAATTCTTATTTTCCTAGTTGGGCCATAACTTATGCTACCTTATCGATTGCAACACTGCTTTTAGATGCTCTTCAAGATCTTCTATTGTTTTCGAGTAAACCAAGATGTCATAAAAACCAATTTTTTTTTTTCAAATATGGTTTGAGGACACATTTTATTAGGAACATAAATGTGGATATTCCATTTGTGAGTCTAAATGGTACTACGACAAACTCATAGTGTCCATATCTCATCCTAAAGGTTGTATTGTGGATGTATTCATCCTTAATTCAAACCTGATGGTACCCAAGCCTCAAATCTATTTTTGAGAGCATTGTGGCTCCTCTCGACTGATCAAACATGTCATTGATTCTAGGAAGTGGGTACTTGTTCTTCACTGTAGTTTTATTCAATTGTTTGTAATCAATGCACAACCATAGTGTGCCATCCTTCTTCTTTACAAACAACATTGGGGCTCCCTTGGGTGACACACTAGGTTTAAGGTACCCCTTATCCAAAATTTCTTTTAGTTGCATATTCAAATCCATAAGTTTTGGCGTACTCAAATGATATGGATATTTTGTGGTTGGTCCTTCCCCAAGAATCAACTCAATGGTAAAGTCAATGTCCCTCTTGGGTGGTAATCCTAGTATTTCTTCTCGAAATACATTGTTGAACTACTTTAACTTTGGGCGAGTTTACAGTCTAGCCTCACTCTTTTAGGCTTGCTGGTCACTTGGACCACATACAATACACACCCTTTCTTGCTACATATTTTCACTTGTAGTGTTGATATATTCCTATGGGTGACATCCTTCTTTATCCCCTGCAATGTTACTTCCTTACCATCATTAATGAGGCACTCCAATGACTTTATTTAACATCAATTTTGGTTTTATGGGTTGTTAAGCATTCCATTCCGATTAGAATGTCGTATGATCCCAATAGTAAAATGTTGAGAGTGTCTAAAGTAGACATGCTACTCATTCCCACGAAGCATCACCTCACCATGTCTGTCACTCATCTTTTGGTTCCTATGACTAGCTAGACCAACCTCAATTTCTGATGAGTTTTGTTTTGCAATTCACATTTCTTTGCAACCTTCGAGTTGATATAGTTGAAATTAAAACTTGTTGTGGCCACAACCCCACATAATTTTTCCAACAAAATCATGGGGACCCTCCTTACATCTCAAAAATTATGTTTTTGGCATGTTAGTGCTAGATAATTTCTTTGATTTATCTTTTTTTGGTTTTTATCTTTTCTCATATCCTTTGTTATAGATATTATTTTGCTGCTTGTATTATTTTTCATCTCTTTGCTATCTTTCATGTCATGAAAACACTCTCTTAGTGGTCACAAGAAGACAATGTGGCACCTTCGGTTGCCACATCACCTGACATTATGCACATAAGTTCATAGGTTGTCTTGGGACTCCACATCACCTTGCATTTCATATTTGGTTGCCTTGATCATTTGTCTCCTCCATCTAAATTGACACCTACATTGGTAAAATAGTGGATCATTAGTTATTTATTTACTTCAACCATCTTAATATAACTTGTAAGTATATTAAATGACATAAAATTAAATATGTTGTAAATAATAATTTTAAAATGGATTACATTAATATAATTATATATATAGTAATGTAATTAACCTATTGTAAATAATGTATATTAAATGTCATTTCGTTAATAATATTACACATATTTAGAACTAAAATAATTATAAATTAAATAAAAAACAAAGCATTTACATTGAAATTAATAGAGATACATTGCAAATCATATATTGTAATTATAATTAAAAACGGTATATAAACCAATGGTAATATAAAAACCAAAATATATATAACTATATTGTAATTATATAACATATAATAATAAATAACACATTATAACAATAAAAAACACTCTTGCTTGAGCTTTTTCTATTCTAGGGATCTTTCCTTAGCCTTTCCTTCTCATCCTCGCCTAGATTCCATCGTTGTTACCATTCCTCAGAGCCCTCTTCCCTCCAGTGTATCTACTGACACTGTTAAGCAATCCTCTACTTTCCCTCCTTGCCGTGATAATACAAATAATAATAAAATTGTTGATAATAATAATAATAAGAAGAAGAAGAATGTAGTTAATAATAATAATAATAGTAATAATAATAATAATAAGTTTTATCCCTCTTCTTGTAATAATAGGGTGGTTAATATTTCTAGCTTCTCTTTTGACCCTCCTGTCTTCAGTCTTCTGGAGAAAGGATTAAATTTTTCCCTTGCTCCTAGAAAAATTCATGTTGATGAGATTATTTGTGACATCGAATTTGGGATTAGGGGTTTACTGGACAACACTAAGGATATCATCAGACAAGACTGTGTAGTTGTCCTTAGAAAGGAAAAGCCCCCTAAGAGCAACATTAGCAAGCTTGAATTCAATGCCCTCAAATATTTGAACAATAACAAGGACATTGTTATTCTCAAAGCAGATAAGGGTGGAACTGTGGTTATCTTAGATAAGGAATATTACTAGAGAAAAATTTTGGACCTCGTTTGTAACAGTAAAAGATATAGAAAACTCAATAAGAATCCCTTAAAGAAGATCTCTAAAAAAGTGGCTCTAGCTATAAAATCTAGTAGCATTATTAGCTCCTTGAGCCATAAACTCATCGAGAGTAACCCTATCACTCCCAAGATCTATGGTCTTCCCAAGATCCATAAGGAGGGGTCTCCCTTGAGACCCATTGTCAACACTATCACAAGGCCAACATATTTTCTAGAAAGGTATTTAGCACAAAATATAAAACCCCTTGTTGGCCTTATAGAGTCCTTTTCCAAAGACTCTTCATTTGCCAATGAGTTAAAGGGTATAATGTTTGAGCCTAGGGATTTTCTTGTGAGTTTCAAAGTGGTCTCCCTTTACAATAATATCCCCATCAATGAGGTCATTAAGGTCATCAATATTATCATGGATCCTGATACTGCTAAATTTGTTGAGATTTGTCTTACCTCTACTTCCTTCATCTTTGAAGGGGAATTTTATGAACAAACGTGTGGTGTTGCCCTAGGATTTCCCCTTTCCCCTATTGTAGCTAATTTGTTCATGAAATACTTTGACTCCAAAGCTTTGTCCTTAGCTCAATACAAACTAAAACATTGGAAGAGGTTTGTGGATGACACCTGCGTCATCTAGCCTCACGGTCAGGATAAGGTGGACCTCTTTCTCCATCATCTTAATAATCAGTCTAGCTCCATAAATTTTAATACAGAATGTGAAATCAATGACAACCTTCCTTTTCTTGATGTCTTTATTTCAAAGAATGACGATGGATCATTCTCACACCAAGTCTTTCGAAAGAAAACTCACAGAGAGCAATATCTTCATGCTAAGTCACATCATTTCCCTACTGAAAAGTTGGGTGTTCTCAACAATTTATCCACTAGTGTGTTTAGAGTTTCTGATGTAAGTCATCTTGAAGATGACAAAACCCATCTCATCAAGGTTTTCAAAAATAATGGTTATATTGAGCTCCATTTTCTTTAGGCTTTCCTTAAGGTTGGCGAGGGTTCTAAGATTAAGAAAGAACCCAATGATCGATTTTCTGGGGTACACCTTCCTTTAATACAAGGGACCACTGACAAAATTGCAAGGATCTTAAGGGAGCACAAGCTTACCTCAACCTTTAGGCTCCTTGACACTATTCAAAGTTCTCTAAGATCTGTAAAAGGCCCGGTGGACCCTAAGAATATGAAAGGTGTTTATGTAACCCCTTGTTTATGTGGAACACCCTATATTGGTGAAACTGACCACTCATTAAATCATAGGATTCATGAACATGCGACAGACATCAAACATGAGAGGACCCACTCCTCAGCATTAGCAGAACATAGGGAAAATACAAAGCGCCACATCTGCATTGAAGACACTCGAGTCATTGTTAAGATTGATCATTTCCATCACCGTAAGTTTAGGGAAGCTATAGAGATTGAAAGGAGGCCAAACAATCTGAATAGAGACGATGGATGGAAAATTAACAAATGGCGGATCCCTGCCATTTCTTTTTAGGTTATATATATAATAATTAATTAATTAATTAACTAAATAAATAAATCAATAAAGAAAAAAATAATTAATTGTTTATTAGTAGTCAAGATAAAAAATACAAATAGATAATAAAAATTAAGAAATAATATATATATATATATATATATATATATATATATATATATATATATATATATATATATATATATATATATATATATATATATTGAAGGGTTTTCGCAGTGCATTATATTAGATATCATTTTTTGGGATTCAACTGTGTTAAATAAGTCATTCATCTATGACCATTTCCATGAGAGGTAGTCATAACTAACTAATTTCTCATGATTTTTGAATAGTTCACTTAGCACTCATTGCATTGGGTGATGCTCATAGGGGTGAAGAAATGGGATTGAAACTAGTGAGATGAATCACATAATGCCAATGGGTGCTGCTCACAAGGGTGAAGAAGTGGGATTGAAACTAGTGAGATGAATCACATAGCTTCAATCATCACTTCTGAGATTTGCACTCGGTAATTAAGACTTCCCGAGAATGTAATGAGTGCTAAGTGGACTATTCAAAAATCATGATAAATTAGTTAGTTATGACTACCTCTCATGGAAATGGTCATAGATGAATGACTTACTTAACGAAGTTGAATCCCAAAAACTAATATCTAATATATACATTTCTTATTTCTTAATTTTTATTATTTATTTGTATTTTTATCTTGACTACTAATAAATGATTAATTATTTTTTATTTATTTATTTAGTTAATTAATTTATTATTATTTTTTTATTTTTATAAGTTTAATCATTTATTATTTTTATTTATTTTTGAGTTTTTAAAATTAATTGTTTCATTAGATATCATTTTTGGGATTCAACTACGTTAAGTAAGTCATTCATCTATGACCATTTTCATGAAAATGGTCATAGATGAATGACTAATTTCAGTTACGACTACCTCCCATGGAAATGGTCATAGATGAATGACTTACTTAATGCAATTGAATCCCAAAAAATGATATATAATATAACGCAATGCGAAAACCCCTATACTTAAATTAATTGTTTCAATTATTTAAGTTTGACCTAAATATTATTTTTATTTAGTGTTTTCATTATTTAAGTTTGACCCAAATATTTTTATTTAAGTTCGACCATTTATTATTTTTATTTATTTTTAAGTTTTTAGAATTAATTGTTTTGATTATTTAAGTTTGACCCAAATATTATTTTATTATATTATTATATTGATTTTATTTATTGTTTTGATTATTTAGGTTTGACCTAAATATTATTATTTTTTTTATTTTTAAATATTCATTTCATTACAATTTTCCTTTTGATTAATTATTTTCCTTAATTCAATATTAACAATTATATTCTAATAATTTTTTTTTACAGTAAAATATTATTTATTTAGTTAAATTTAACTGTTTTAATCAAATCTAACCATTATATTATAACGGCTAATTTTTTTTTTTTTTTTGGCTTCATTTATTTAACTTGATGCCAAAATCTTGTTCTTCATTTTATCTTGACGATAAATCACGCTGGATAGTTTGAAACGTGTAAACAAAACTTTAATAATGTAACTTTTACCAAATTTTTTCTTACTTTTCATAATATGAATCACATTGGCCTAAATTCAATTATAACATTAAACCTTTAAATTCCTAAAACGTTTAGTATAAACAAAATAATATTAATGAAATTGTATATATAACCCTATAATAATAAAATAGTGCAAATATCATTGTTATATGTTTTGTATATTATATGACACTATCCAAACACATAACACATGCCCAAGTCCAAACATTACACAACATACACCATTAACCACATGGCCAATGCATGTGTTATACGTCATGGACTTCATTGTTATACGTCATGCATACGAGGAAATTACCACGTGTGGCAAAAATTATATAACTCCATTCTGCAGAAAAAGCATTTGCGAGAAACGATTGAAACACATGTCGACATTTGAGTTCCACTGAAGCTGGCCAATAGGGATTAAACATAGCCTTACAATTTCTCATTTAGTTTTACAAGTCGATTGCACAAGTGTCTTCGAGTGGAATGGCGTTTTTGACAACTCCGAGCATCTAGACTCAACGGTTTGAAAATAAATGTCATGGTTACAGGCATATCCAAGAGACTCAGCGGTTTGAAAATAAATGTCATCGTTACAGGCATATCCCAAGAGCAGTCGCGGGTGCCCATAAGGATATAACTTGAGTGGAGATTTCAACTAAATTTAGCATTCCATATTCCCCATCGACGTGGGATAAATATAGGAAGGAGCGGATTTTATGAAACATATTAATTCCTGACAACAAAATAGGAGTTTCATTACAGCGAGGAGAACAATCGAGGACTTGTATACAACACCAATGGATTAGAAGGAAACAGTTTCCAGAAACTGACAGAAAATGAGCGATTCACCATCAAAACAAAAATGGAGCTGCCAATTGTCATTCAAGGTCGACATGACAGAATCCAACAGATGGATTATAAGTGAAATGGAATTGAGAAACGACTCGATTACCAATTGTCCATGTCAGGAGTTTCCATCAGAGTGGTTTGTGCTTATAAGCACTAATTAATTTCGAACAAAAGAAACAAATTGCCATTTTTACCTTTGTTTTTTGGCACAATTTTGAAAAGTTGTTTAAAAAAAAAAACTCAAAGAACAAAGGGATTAGTGCAAGATCCTCCTAAATTTTCTCCCTTTCTTTCGAGAGGGCATTTTCTCATTCGACCGCAGGAGGAAACAAATAATTCTTGGACAAAATAGATTGAGTGGAAGTGAGAAAATCACAGATCAAGAACTTAACTTTGAATCTGCCTTTAAAAGTAGAGTGGATTGTGAATTAATTTGCTTTTACCAGAATTTCTTTGAATGATTTTGATGTCTTTCTAAGTAGTATATTATATTGTTCCCTAATGTTGAACATTATTGCCATGTCCATTTCTATATATTGTTGAAGTTTTATTAAAGTTTTCTTTGCAGTACAGAATGAAATTAAAATCAAAGTTGAATTCATTGAAATTTGAACGTGATGAATAATAAATAATTATTATTCATTTACAGGTTTCTTTTAGTATAAGAAATCATATAATGAATTCTACTTGATTGAATCCATCTATGTAAGTTAAATTGCTTTAATAACTATTTATTAAATTAAATATTCACTTTCAAAAGGGCATTAATCTCTTGTGGGTTTCAAATTATTTTGGGACATACAATTGAACATTAATTCTAGATCCAATCATAATAATAGTTTTTTTTCCCTTGGTTTAGTTAATTTTCTTTTGGATTGGGAAAAGACTATTCTATTCCAATTCAAGATAGGTTTGTTCATTTTCTTGCATCCTAGTCTTGCATCTACATTTGTAGTTTTTGTATCAAGTGCTCTTTTGAAGAGGAAAAATGATCAACTCTCTCATTTGATCTTAATCCTTTATTTCTATTATTAAAAGATCAAATGGAAAATAATTGTAATTTTTGTACATTAATTTGCTTTTCCTTTGTATATTAAGTTGACAAATCTTGCAATACTTGTAATTATTTTGTAAAATTTAATTGTAGATTTAATTTCAAATTTAATGATAGAGTTAATAACATATACATAGATATTATATGAAACATTAAGTTTAATTTAGTATAATTAAACTATATAAAGATAGTGCATTGGTATATCATACTACTATAGTTTAATTTTGTAATATTTATACTTTATAGGATTGTAAAATATATTATTATAGGTTTGCATAGAATATATGAGTATACATTAGTATGAAAAATGATTTAATATAGATATAGTGATCTAGATTGGATCATTATATTATTTTTCATCCATCTTGATGCATTCAGGGTGGAAAAAGTGGAAGCATCAGCGCACGGGACTATTTTTTCCAGTGGGACTTAGTTTGGCAACACAGGGTCTGAAACCTTTTAGGAGTGTTTTGAGGCATCAAACAACATTTTTGGGGTGATACTTTGCCGCTTTGACTCTGCATCATTTTATTCTATTCTACACACAAATATATTTCTAACGATGCAAGAAGCATGTCAATCGGAGTCTATATGCAAAAGTTATACCACTTAGAGGTTGACCTTTCTATTTTCACACTTATAGTTCGAGAGGATGTCATGTCAGCCCCCATTATTCATGGAAAATGGGCTAGCCTCATGATTATGATGTAAAAGAATCTATAAGAGTCTATACTGTAACTCTAGGTAAGAGTTGATGTAGTGAAAAATAACCACTAGTAGGCTATTAGTTTGTGTTATAACCAGGCCACTAGGAGGAAGAGGCATTTCATTCTTTCAAGAGAATTTTGTTCCATAGATGTGAAAATATAGCTAGGAGAGATAGGAGGTAGAGCACATAGACAAGATTTTTTCACTGTAGCAGCCCACGGGCCATAAATATTACTTCTTTGTACCTGTAACCATATTTCCAAACAGAGAAAGAGAGTGAAGCAACCTCACCTTCCAGCTAGGTTTTCTTCCGAAAGGGTTTCCCATATAGCATATCTTGTGCCTTATGTGTGAGAGAGAGAGAGAGAGATTATTTTTTGGTTATTTGCTTTTCTGCATAATTTCCATTTACATGCATTCACTAATTACAATTAAATCTATAGATCTTAAATTTGAATAAAATTGTAATAGTGCAGAATCTCAGATTTTTAATATAATATTATCGTACCTGTTGTGACGAAATATCTAGTGGAATATCCACGACAATTTATGGATCATATAGTATAGGTAGTATTACAATATTATATTATAATAGTATATTATAATCATAGGTATACTATTAATTAAATTATTTTTATTTAATTAGTTAGATAAATTTAGTGTTGTATTAGGACATATATTAGTATTTCAATAATAACATTTTTTTAATACAATTCTATTATATTATAGTATAATATTATTATTGTAAAATAACATTAATTTTATTGACTTATTACTCATACATAGTTACATATACAGATATATAATAAGTTAATATTTATTAGTATATCATAGGGTATATAACATTAGGTAATAATTTACATAAACTAATTTAACCTAACATATTAGGGTTACATTTGAATAATTATTAGTTTAGGTTAGGTTAACCCTAGGTGTGGCTTAACTGAGCCATTAATTCAACTTAAGGATTTGCTTATTTGCAAGAGATTTTCAAGAAGGTATATCTGATATTTATCTTGCTGTTGGTAAGAAATAGAAACACCACAAGTTAGAAGGAAGGGAAGGAGGGTAACTGAAGACCCATTAGAACAAATCAGAACCACCTTCTTCAACGAAAAAGGGTCTAATTGGGGCCCTTACTGGGTGGTCTCCCTTAATGTTGATGGAGGGCATCTTTTCCCATCAATGGAAGCTCGGCCAATTAAAATTAGAATATGTTGGTTAAAAAGTGTACCTTCCATCTGAATTATTGAAGCTTGATGTTCTTCTTCCTTATTGTCTAATGCAACATAAATTCATGGCATATTCTAAGCCACGTCGTTCATTGTTGTCACCTCATGCAGACTGTAAAACTTTGTGACATTTTTCTATTACTAAGGATAGTTTCTCTACAAATTTTCCTCTCCACATGTTCAACATTGCACAAGCCCTTTATTAAACCTACCAACATCTTCTCTTGATGGTTTAGTGGGTTAGATTTTATCGATAGTAATGGGATTTTGTTGATTCTCATTCTTGGTAGGAGTGGTGAACTTCACATTCCTACCTCATTTCTTATATCCTACATATTTTGGCCCTTTTCTGTTGAAGATGGAAATATATATATATTTTTAGTATATTTCGAACTCAATTTTGTGTTTGGACTGCTAATAGAAATATTTTTCCTTTCAAATAGTGTCCTCTAAGGTTCCTAACATTTTTCAAATCCTCCCACCATATATCAAATTTTCCCTTCAAGATGAAAATGGCTATGTAACAACCCCAAATAATATTTCCATGTAATGAATGGGAATTATAAAAGGGAAAAACAAAATCAAGGCCACGGGATACATATTCTAAGATGAATGAGGGGAAAAACATTATATTGGGATCCTCTTGTGGTTATTTATTTATTTATTGGCTATGGAAATTGGCATCGGAATTAGCAAGAGGAAAAAGGCAATAAATGATAATTTAATATAAGAAATAAAGGAAAACAAGAGAAAAGGAAGATGAAGAGACAAGAATATGCATGCAAGGAAAATTGAATAAAAAAGAAAAGAAAAGAAAATAAAAAGGATAGAAAAAATTCTAGCATTCTCACTTGGACAAGGAGAAACAAGAGAGAGAGAGAGAGAGCACTTGGACAAGGAGAAGCAAGAGAGAGAGCACTTGGAAACAAGGAAGACACAAGCAAGCAAGCAAGGAAAGCAAAGGAGCACAAGAAGAATATTCGACAACAATAAGCAGGGGTGTAAATCAACAAAGAAAGGGCATCCAGTAAGAGGATTTTGCAGGTAATAGGTTGCATGTTTGATTTTCTTGCTGGGATATGAACGCATGGTTTATGCATGCATTTATTGGTCATTTTTTTTGTCATTGGCATAGGATTTGCCTGGATTGATAGTGATGTACAACCTTGCCTTGCCATTTCTTGGATAACCATGTTATAGTGGGTTTTCATTTTGGTTGCACTTTGGATTGTCAATGGATTTGGATCCATTTGAGGTGGTCTCAGGAAAATCCCAAGGGTTGAGGGTGGAGATTCTTTTCTCCGGGAATCTCATTACAGGTGGTTGGAGATAGGAAAATTCCTCTAGGTATGGTGAATAAATCATAAGGCATCCAAGCTTGTATTGGTTTTAGTGATTTCTAGACTGGTTTAGGTGAAATCACTGTGGCTTGAGGGTGGACGTGGTTTAACCTCTAGATTCCTTGTTTGGTTATGTTTGGTTTATCCCATGTGATCCCACATTCATTCTTGGAATATGGCATGGGGGTGATTGAGTTGGAAGAAATAATTGGCTCGGTCCTAATCTATGTTTGGGTGGTACGTGGAAGTCCCAGACTTGGTTGGTGCTATGCATATGTTATTATGTATTCTTTCTTATTGATATCAATGAGCACATGTTATGGTTTAATGTGTGATTTTACGACTAATTTTGTCATGACTTCATTCTGTTTAAATGTTGGTCACATGCATGGTGTATTTTTCATTATATGACATGCTCTTGTTATGGTTCTATTCCATGGTTTTATAAGCTCCTGTTTATTTTATATGAATGCATGAGCTAATATGAATTTGATGTAGCTAGTAAGAGAGGGAAATCAACCTTCTTGATGAACACCTGATGAAATTAAAGAAACAATGAACAATTATGCATTCTTGACTTACAGGTACCATAGCCACCAAGTGTTTGAATAAATGAATAACACGTGTTTGGAAAGTATGAACCATAGCAGAACCTAAGAAAAATGCATGAAGACTTGTACATGTTATTGACAAAGTTATAGAAAGATATGGGCAGTTGGATGATTGTTGGCTTAAGTTTCTAGAGCCAAATCCCAAAACTAAGAATCCTCTACCACATTCACATTGAAGTTGGTTCTTCCATGCAATTGCAGCCATAGGGGAGTATGGGTCTTTCGTGCAGTTAGAATCTTGTAGCCACATTGGCAAGCCTTAATCCATGTGGATGAGGAGTAATTTAAGAGAAGAAGTGGGTGTTGGCTCAAGGAAAATGATTGCCTGGGTTATCCAAACTAATATTAGGGTGACCACGCCTCTCTCTGTGTTTGTAGTGAGTTTTGGACAAGTGGGCTCCATTTCCATAACCGAATCTTGGAGGTTGTGTCAAGCACAGTACCTCACATATCATGTTTACCTGGGGAGATTGTAAAAGTGGGTAAATGTGGGGTGGGGTGTTATAGGATACTCTGGCATTGATGTTTTTAGAATAGTCATGAACCCTAAAGTATTTATTCATTCCCAATAATTAATATTATGCCTCTTTAGCCTTTTTTATATCTCCATAAAAGGTAGGGGGTTTTCTTTTCGAAACGTTTTTGTAATTGATCTCTTCTCACCTCAACTTTGATGATAGTGACTTCTAGTTGTAGCATTTGATAATTGGCCATGGCTACTTAACTCTCTTTCTAGAGTATTGAGTGGAATTTCTCCTCTCACCTTGTATTTACTTTCTTGCCTGTGTATCTTCCTTGATTTGTTTCCTTCTTCCATGTTGGTCTCCAATCCCCACTTTTATATCTCCAATGGGATTTATTGGATTTGTGCATGTCTAGATAGCTAGAACCTAGCTCATGTTGATTTTTCTTTTGAAAGTCTCATAAGATTCAAAAAATCACTACATTCACCTTTCCTTGCCATTATTTTTGTTTGATGATATTTTCATTGTCTTCCTTGCAAATCCTCAACTTAGCTCTCAAGATATTGGGAGTATCCATCCAATTCCTTTGACTTCTTCCCAACTAAGTCCTCTTCTTGATCATGCTAGGACCTGTCTATGCCATATTGTACCATTTTGATGCTAATTTCTATATTTGTTGCTGCAATTTTGTGTCTTCTTATCTTTATCTCTATGTTGTTACACACACTTAACTCTTCGTTATATCAAATAACAATAAATATATTTACACATCACATTGGTATATTTAAAATAATCATGTTGATCCGAAACTAGATGTGAAATCAAACCCCGTGTTAATATGTAGGTTAGAAATTATAAATATCAAATTAGCAATATGTCAAGCCAATAATAATATAAGCTTTAAGTCTCAAATCAATACACATGAGTATATAGTAATAAAAATATATGATTAATTGTTTATACTATTTTCATGTGTGTGTGAGGCTCTTTAGGTCTAGTGTTGAACATTTCATTTGATACCACTTTATACCATTCCCTCCCACCCCCTTGTACTATCTTGATTTGTGGGAGGTCTTACATATTGGATTAACTTGACCTCAAAGGGATGTAATGAAAATGGGGTTACCAAAATATTCCATTTTCAAATTTTATAGAATTATATTTTGATACCACCATTGTATTGAACGCGTTAAGATATTTTCAATGATATAAATTATAAGTCAATTTTACTCTCGAATTGAAAGTTATGCCCTTCTAAAGTTTAGCCAATCATATTAGGCCATGTTAGCATTTGTGTTGCCATGTAAAATCCAATTGGTACTTCCATGTCAGCTTAGGCACAGGCCCAACTTAGCACATCCCCATCATGCTTTGCAACATTTCCTCATTATGTCCTGCTTTGAGTGCTTGAAAACTAGGGTGGATATACACAAGTTGTTTTTGTTTGAGACCCCCACCCATTAACTCATGGCAGACTAGGGAGAGGACCCTTACTGCACTCATTCCACCACAAGGTGACATCCTTTTTAAATGTGGTATCCTTGGTGGGAATCACCATGTCAACCCCCCCTTGTTTACTCACAATGGACCAAGGATTCCTCAGAATGAATGAGGGCTATTGATCTAGCCGTCGTTTGATTCAAGGGTGATACAATGAGTGATGGAAGGTCACATCAGTTGATATCCTTGACAAATGAGAAATATTCACATTAGTTTTTTTCAACACTCGACTACCATTACTTGTTCTAGGTTACATTGCAATTTGGTTATAGGGTTGATTGGTGGGTGGTTCTAAGGTTCTGCACCAGAACCATGGTCGGGTTGACCTCTTCTTCACTAGTACATCCATACTAAAAAATTGAACTTGCTAACATTGAGTGGTGGGTAGTGGTAAGGTCACATGGCACCCATTTTGCTTGCATGTCACCTCAACAAGTCATTATGCCTCTTTAGCCTTTTTTATATCTCCATAAAAGGTAGGGGGTTTTCTTTTCGAAACGTTTTTGGAATTGATCTCTTCTCACCTCAACTTTGATGATAGTGACTTCTAGTTGTAGCATTTGATAATTGGCCATGGCTACTTAACTCTCTTTCTAGAGTATTGAGTGGAATTTCTCCTCTCACCTTGTATTTACTTTCTTGCCTGTGTATCTTCCTTGATTTGTTTCCTTCTTCCCTGTTGGTCTCCAATCCCCACTTTTATATCTCCAATGGGATTTATTGGATTTGTGCATGTCTAGATAGCTAGAACCTAGCTCATGTTGATTTTTCTTTTGAAAGTCTCATAAGATTCAAAAAATCACTACATTCACCTTTCCTTGCCATTATTTTTGTTTGATGATATTTTCATTGTCTTCCTTGCAAATCCTCAACTTAGCTCTCAAGATATTGGGAGTATCCATCCAATTCCTTTGACTTCTTC
Source organism: Pinus tabuliformis (assembly GCA_031772625.1). Taxonomy (NCBI): domain Eukaryota; kingdom Viridiplantae; phylum Streptophyta; class Pinopsida; order Pinales; family Pinaceae; genus Pinus; species Pinus tabuliformis. The sequence continues at coordinate 490,309,661 of CM062818.1, forward strand.
CCAACTAAGTCCTCTTCTTGATCATGCTAGGACCTGTCTATGCCATATTGTACCATTTTGATGCTAATTTCTATATTTGTTGCTGCAATTTTGTGTCTTCTTATCTTTATCTCTATGTTGTTACACACACTTAACTCTTCGTTATATCAAATAACAATAAATATATTTACACATCACATTGGTATATTTAAAATAATCATGTTGATCCGAAACTAGATGTGAAATCAAACCCCGTGTTAATATGTAGGTTAGAAATTATAAATATCAAATTAGCAATATGTCAAGCCAATAATAATATAAGCTTTAAGTCTCAAATCAATACACATGAGTATATAGTAATAAAAATATATGATTAATTGTTTATACTATTTTCATGTGTGTGTGAGGCTCTTTAGGTCTAGTGTTGAACATTTCATTTGATACCACTTTATACCATTCCCTCCCACCCCCTTGTACTATCTTGATTTGTGGGAGGTCTTACATATTGGATTAACTTGACCTCAAAGGGATGTAATGAAAATGGGGTTACCAAAATATTCCATTTTCAAATTTTATAGAATTATATTTTGATACCACCATTGTATTGAACGCGTTAAGATATTTTCAATGATATAAATTATAAGTCAATCTGACTCTCGAATTGAAAGTTATGCCCTTCTAAAGTTTAGCCAATCATATTAGGCCATGTTAGCATTTGTGTTGCCATGTAAAATCCATTTGGTACTTCCATGTCAGCTTAGGCACAGGCCCAACTTAGCACATCCCCATCATGCTTTGCAACATTTCCTCATTATGTCCTGCTTTGAGTGCTTGAAAACTAGGGTGGATATACACAAGTTGTTTTTGTTTGAGACCCCCACCCATTAACTCATGGCAGACTAGGGAGAGGACCCTTACTGCACTCATTCCACCACAAGGTGACATCCTTTTTAAATGTGGTATCCTTGGTGGGAATCACCATGTCAACCCCCCTTGTTTACTCACAATGGACCAAGGATTCCTCAGAATGAATGAGGGCTATTGATCTAGCCGTCGTTTGATTCAAGGGTGATACAATGAGTGACGGAAGGTCACATCAGTTGATGTCCTTGACAAATAAGAAATATTCACATTAGTTTTTTTCAACACTCGACTACCATTACTTGTTCTAGGTTACATTGCAATTTGGTTATAGGGTTGATTGGTGGGTGGTTCTAAGGTTCTGCACCAGAACCATGGTCGGGTTGACCTCTTCTTCACTAGTACATCCATACTAAAAAATTGAACTTGCTAACATTGAGTGGTGGGTAGTGGTAAGGTCACGTGGCACCCATTTTGCCTCCATGTCACCTCAACAAGTCATTAAGAAAGCGCGCCCCCCCCCCCCCGCCCCCCCAACATGCAGGTCATGTGGCCCAAGGTCATTTCCATCATGATATTCATGGTTAAACAAAGGAAAAGGGGTAGTTAGTGGTGGGAATTATTAGTACTCCACATGGCCACTACCATGTGGACTGAGCGTGGGATTTTTCGGAACCCTTCCTTCGATGTTATGTGATACTTTTACATTATATCCAGTTCTAGAGTAATCTGGGGTGTCACACCATTTTCCACTATTAACATACCCATGGACCTCCATATTACCCTAATCCACCCCTTGAGAGTAGAAAACCTGGTGAATTCCCCACCCTATATCATCTGACTCTCCACATTGTATCTCAAACATGGTGTATTTGGGCCTTTAAATAAGTGAACACTCTTTCCACACCGATATTTCCTTGATCACCAAATAATCCAATGATGTGTTAAAGTAATCTAGCCCTAGATATATCTAGATACAATTAGAAATTGAGAAATGAAGAAGTACCATGCCCATATACAAGAAAAATTAAGAGGACCATCTTGTTTGAGATGAGTTTTGTATTATTACTAAGGCTTACAAAGAAGGAAAACCTACAGAAATCTACTAGAATTTTATGAAGACTAGGACTTCTACTAAAACACTATAGCTTTGGAATAGTGGAAAAAACCTGAGGAATAACCTTCAAATTCACTATGCCACTTTAACAATAACTACATGGCACAAACATAACTCAATTTATAATGGCTTCTAATCAAACTAAAGAAGTGGTTGCAACGAAAAAATTTCATAATAAAGCATCAAATCGAGCTTGGATGAGAGAATATCAATATCTATCAATAATACACATGTATGCATAAATTATAAAATCATTGCATCACTCCTAAAATTAGTGATTATTAGCACAAGATGAATCATCATTTAACATCCAACACTTAGGTTACTTTCTCATCATATGAGATAATATTAATTGCAGCAATGATCTAGTCAATTCATAAAAATATCAGATGGATGGAAAAAAACCGTAATAAAAATTTCATAGAGAGACGTCATACAACCAAACATAATCATATAAGAAACTTGAAAATCATGAAAATAATAACCATCACATCGTACTCAAGGTTAAACATATCCATAAAGACATATGAGACAACTCATTCACCATGAACAATCATTTAATTCAACATCCTTCCATGAATAATTCTAAACCATAAATTTTCCAATAATATTTCATAAAATTTCATTACACATCATTCGTTCATGCATAAGTCATTATACTTATCTGAATAAATTGAAATGGATGGCAACCAAAGGAGGGGCTTAACTTCTCAACCCAACCATAGGGCAGCTACACCATAATATTTCTTATAGCTTACCACCCCCAAGATGGTTCCAAAGTTTGAGGGGATGCTTTCTTAGGGAATTCACCGAAGGCCCAGTAAGGGTATTTATGAGTTCTAGGAGTTTGAACCTATTATCTAGGTGGTTTATCAGTTTTATTTTCAAGGCAGGATCTGGAAGATTATATAATCCACTATCTAGGTGGTTTATCATCCTTCCCGACAAGCACCATAGTGGTTCAACTACCTTTCCTAGTGGCTTATCATCCTTAAAACAAGCACCCAAGTTGTTTATAATCCCATTGAACAAGCACTAAGCGATTTATCAGCTTCTTTAGTAAGAAATTAGTGGTTTATCATTTTACTTAGCAAGCATCATAGTTCAATCCTCTACTAAGCCTCCCACTAACCATTTAGACTTGGAGACCATGGTGCAGTGGCATCCACACATCAATACATAGGAAAACACCCTAAATTTCAAAGTACATATCTCAGTTGCAACTCCTACATTACTGTTGTAATCCTCAACATTCTTAGAATTATTTCTCTGCAGTCTCTGTAACTCATGCGTGATTTTTCTTCTTCTCCCTTAATTTTCCTTACATCGAGTCATATCCTAAGAAACTTTTAATTTTTCCTTCCCTTACATCATGCAAAAATACATTTTCACTTTCCTCCATCCAATCATGTCTTGTCCATGTCTCAGATGGTGGCTTGGTTTGTTATCCCACCACATATAACTCTCCCTCAGACTTGGATCTATGTGTCCCTCTCTTTAGGCCAACATTTCATATTTTCATTATTCTCTATAAAATAGTTAACACTTGAATTGTTCAAAATATTTGTCTCAGCCAATTGTGGTTGCCACATTGGCCTTTACAATTATGACAAAATATACAAAAGTAGGGGGTAGAAAGGTGGGATTGTCACAATGACAATGGGGGTGTTGACATGTGCACAGTTTTGCGTTCCAAATATCTTCAACATCTCCCTAACATATTTAGTTTGGGATATAAATATGCCTTTACTGGGTTGAACAACCTAGAATCCTAGGAATAATGATAATTCTTGTAGTAATGATATTTCAAACATTTTCTTCATTTATTTTGCAAACCTTTCTCTTATAGAGTCAATACTACTTCCAAAAGTGATATCATCCACATAAAAACCAATGATTAACAATCTTCGATTATCTATTTTGATATAAACATTGATATCGATTATGCTTCTCTTGAATCCTTAATTTTGTAAATATTTGTCAATTCTTGAGTATAAAGCCTTGGGAGCTTGTTTTTAGAAAAACTTGGTGTTGGGGGGGGGGTGTGTGAATTAGAATTTCATGCCCAATCAAATTTTACTTATTTTATGCTTTCATTTTCAAAGTTATCTGAATCAATATTTCATTGGCAACACATTACGTTGTAGATCTAGCCATATTCAATAAACCATGAGAAAAATTAAACAAAAGAGAAAATAGACCATTAGAATGCAACACATTAACACATAGGGAAACTATATTTTTAGGTGGAAAACAAAAATGGGGAAAACTACCATTGTTGTTGCCTATGTCTTTCTTCTTTATTATTATTAAGAAAAACATTCTTATATCTTGCATTGGCGCAGATTCTTACTAGTGCACAGGCTCCTACCCACTGGAGGCTACTGTGTCTTATTTCTCCAGCTGATATTGAAAGCAACATCCTACTACTTGATCAAGTTTACCAACCACTACCAAAAGGAATCTACCACTCCCTCACTAGAGGCTTCAACCCTTAGTACCTCCGTGGACCATGTTTTAGAATCTTTCACATTGGATCCACCTGTCCCAAACATAAATCCTGTAGGCCACATTTCATCCAATTTTAAAATTAGACCCACATCGAACATTATGCTCAATCACTAAATACCAAGTACCAAAACCTTTTTGAAACAAATATTTCATCAATAAATCATCAAACCCAAACAGTCTTCAATAAATCTTTGATCAACAAAATGTATCATCAAAATCTAGCTCATCAAATGCCAAAAGGCAAGCCATACTCTCTGCTAATCAACACTGTCAAATACCAAGCCAAACTATTTTCGCATACTCATCTATCATCAACATACTCATCAAGGCATCCCTTTAAAATTAACAACAAATCAACTCTCAACAACAACAAAACCCTCTTTGAATATAAGATACAATATCTAAATGCAACCATCACCATACTATTACAACAAGACATGTTACAATATGCAATATCTTTGTCAAGCCTATCTATACATAATACAAAAATAAAAAACATAAGAAATCCCTTTTAAAAATTTAGTCATAAGTTTTGTTCACTAATCATGAATATGTGCATCAAGGCACTACAACCAGCATATTCATTTATGCTTGACAAGACATCTCGAAAACATACCACACATCATCATTAAATGCAATGCCATTAAGAAAAAGAGAGTAGATCAGCATGTAGGTCAATCAATGAAAAATATCACTGTCATTGCAACAAATCAAATCATAGATATATTCCCTAGCTCATGGACGTCTCTATCAAGAAAATAAAACATTAGAGAACAAGCAACAACATACATGAACCTCTATCATACAAAATCCTGTCATAGCCTATAGACAACAGTGAGACAGATTAAAAAATAATTTCTCTGCAAAACCCTTTTAATAGTCACTGCAAAAATAGTCTCAAAATCCCTACAATTAGTTAGCTACTAGACACCCTAGTAGGCATACACAATCTATTTCAAACATATACATATTTAGTAAAACACACAGTGAATCAATCAGATAGTAATGCACATATTCATAAGTAAATCACTAGTGCACACATTTGTATTTGAAATGTTTGTTTATTGGAACCTCTACCTAACACATCACAACATTAGAGAGACAAAAACCTTTGTTAATGTAGTTAAATAATAGATCAATTCCTAGAAGAGAGACACTTATAAAAACCATAATATTTGTAGGTAAACTCTACCATTTATGCTTCTATTACTGATCTTTGCATACATTTTCAAAAAAACATTGTGATCTACACATACATTGTCAAATAAGCCTATATATCCTTGCAACAGATCAACACAAGTCTCTCTCTAGTGCAACAACAAATTAGCATTGAAAATATCTGAATTTTATCTTTGGACAACTCATTTCATCCTCATTGATTAAATAATAGGGTTATTTCTTCAACCATAAAAGGCAAGCATATCAATCAACAAACATCATTCTGGTCTAAAACAAAAGAAGAATGAAGATAAATTGTAGCATAGAAATTGTCATTTAATTATTCTCCAAATCCCTTGTGACGTGGTGCACACCTGTTCCAAAACACGTCAAATGCACACATACCACAAAGGAAGTCCCTTTTATATCCATTTTTCATTGGACATAATACAAGAAAGTCCATGGGATTTTTTTATGGTAATATTTTACAGTATCAAATAAATGTTATTCAACCTTCCACACATAAATATCTTGGGAAAGTACATGGTTTAACTAGAGGTTTTTTTATTTTTCAACACTTACAGGAAGTAATTTTTCCTCTCCTTTCGAGAAGAGAGTTTTAACACTCCTCTTAAACCACAAACCTATATTATCCTGGGCTATAATGCACCTACTACATAGTAAACATGTCTCACCCTGTCTTCAAGCCCTAAATGCACCTTCTCTCAAAATTTCTTTCAACTTCTGTGATGCCTTTTTCAGCCCTTGTAGGACCTTTCCAAACCTTAACAAGTCTTAACAACATCTCTGTAACCTCATCAACCTTTGCAATCATCAATAATGTTGTAATGCCCCCACCTAACTTTTACCCAATTTAACTTGTTTGCCAGGGTAAACATGAGACAAAGTGTTACTATGACATGAACCAACCTCAAGATTTAGTTATGGAAGTTTGGTTGACAACTGAAACTTACTAACCACAATCTGACATCCTACAAGGCTTATAGGACACTCAGGGGTCAAAGAACTACCCCATGTGACCCAACCCTAATCTAGCCAATTTTTTCAGTGACTTGGACTCCCAACCACATGTACAAGTTTGCAAGGGTGTGGTTATGAGCCTCAAATGAGATGCATAAGCCTACCTCAGTTCAGTTGTAACCCAAAATCCTTAGTTTGTAGGATGCGGTCCTAAGCTCTAAGCCTCAATTCCAGGCCAACCTCCAGACCACTACCTAGAACTTCTTGAGATTTTCTAGAATGATAAATGGCTTGAACACAATACTAATCATACAAAACTTGATCAAGGACATTACTTAACTAGGCATAACCATGATAATCATTTCATCAAACATATGGTGAACATGCAATCTATAGGTCATGAATGCATATCTAAACATAGAAGTCTAAAATTAATCTGAGAATCACCAAGAAGGTATGATGTTCTCTCATAATAGTTGTAATAATAATTTTTCGCCCATGAATTCATTGACCATCAAATGCCTATCAAATCCTGAATAAGACATAACTAGAGTACATTGAAAATCCATGCTTATAACCATCATATAATCATATTATTAACCATGACATAACTACCATCGAATCATCACAATAACAAGTACAAGTGCCTATATAATACAATAGGAAAATGGCTTTTATTAACTCATGTAAAATCCAACTAAGTCAGGGACTTCCATGTACCACCTAACCATATATTAGGTTGAACCAAATCTCTCTTTTAGCCAATTACCCCTGTGCAATATTCCAAGCATGAATGCGGGATCTGAAGACATAAAAAACTAGGGCTTCCTGAAAATTAAACCACCTCCACCCTTAGGGTACTGCGATCTCGCCAAAACAGGTTAAGAGATCACAAGGCCCAAAACAAGCTTGGATGCATCATATTTTCTTCACTAATACCTTGTGGGATTTTCGTGTCTCCACCCACCTATCAAGGGATTCCTATAGATTAAACCACCTCCATCCCTAAACCTTGGGAATTTTCCTAAGAAAACCTCATCGAGTTCCAAAACCTTCTAATATTCCAAATCTCAATCAAGAAAATAATCCCATCACACCATGGTTATTCAGGAAATGGAAAGGTAAGGATGAAACCATAATTGAACTCAACAAAACCCATGCCAATGACAATAAAATAACAAAATACACAAATGCATGTACCATGCATTCACACCTCAACTAGGAAATCACACATGCAACATGTTACCTACAAAGTCCTCATGTTGATGTTGCTTGATCCAACCTTCCTTGCTTTTCCTTATATTTTATTTGCTTTCCTTTTCTTTCTTTCTTACTTTCTCTTCCTGTTGCTCTTCTCTCTCTAAAACTAATTCCAGAGAAAAACTAACAAAAAATCCATGAACGGATTGTTATAAGCCTTTTTATCACTGTCTATTTTCTTCATTTTCCTCTATTTTTCCTTCAATTTCTCTCTCATGAAATTTGTGACCCTTCAACTCCCTTTTCTCTTATTTTCCTTTATTTTCATAAATAAATTCCAATTAATGCCTCTTTTCCTTTTCCAATGCCTTTGCCAATTTCCTTGGCTGCAACAAACTGAAATGACACCCACCAGGATGTTTTTCCCCAACATTCAACTTGGAATATGTGTACCATGACCTTGGTATTATTCTTTTTCCTGTATTAACTTTATTACATGAAATTTTAACCTAGGGCTATTACAAACCCCCCCTGGGGGGAACACCATCCTCAGTGTTCTATGGAACGTATGACTAGCAAGACTACTGAAAACCAAAACATACTACCCATCAAGCCTTATAACATAGCTCGATGCAATATTTACAATGAACAACCTGCTGGAAAGAAAAACCAACATGACAAACATGACAATATGACAATCATACCACTTATTGGAGCTTTATAACATAGCTCATTGTGGTATCTAAAATAACAACCATACATATATATGTACATATACCAAAACTCATTTGCATCAACTGAAAAACAATGAAGGATACATAGCTCACATCTGATCAACCATCTCCCATGTAGCTTCAACGGGCCCAAAGAGCTTCCACTACACTTTAACTTGCTCGATTGCTCAATTCCAAAGCATGAGTTGTTTCTGTTGCAATATGCACAGAGGTTTTGGATGTAATTCTCCTTTTGGCTCCACCTGCAATACGAACTAGTAAATCACATGATCAACATACTTCACATACCTTTTGAGCAATGGAACATGGAAAACATCATGTAATTTCACTCTTCGAGGTAGTGAAATTATATATACCATTCATCCAATCCTCTCAAGGATCTTGGAAGACCCTCAATACTGAGGTACCAACTTGGAAGATGACCCAATCCTCATGGAGACCCTCTTGGGCTTGTTGCACAAGTACACATATTCCCCAACCTGAAACCCCTTAAACACGTTATGTTGATATGTATAACTCTTCTATCTATCTTGTGCTTCCTTTAGATTTTTCTTGATAACTTGTGTTTCCTGCTCCATTTATGCCAACATGTCTAGTCCAATAAGTGTCGTGTTCACTAGATCAATCCGTCTGATAGGAGTATTACAACTCTACCCATAAATTTCCTCAAATGGAATCATCCTCAAGGACTCCTAATACCCATTATTGTATCCAAACTCTACTAGTGGAAGATACTCATCCCACCTCCTCTACTAATGAATAAAATACATCATCAACATGTCCTCAAGAATTATTTTAACTCTCTCTGTCTATCCATATGTTTGTGGATGATAAGTTGTACTAGAAGCCAATTATATCTGCAAAGCTGCAAACAACTCCTTCCAAAACTTGGAAGTGAACTTGGAATCTCTATTACACACAATCTTCTTAGGAACACCATGAAATCTCACTATCTCCCTGATGAAGACCTGATCTACCTCGCTAGCTGAATTAGTAGACTTCACTAGAATGAAGTGAGATACCTTGGCTAACTTGTCAACCAAAACCATGATAGAATCATGTTGTCTAGATGTCCTCGAAAAAATTGTGATGAAATCCATAGAAATGATCTCCCATTTCCACTCTAGAATTGGTATTAGTTTTAGTAAACCACCTGGATGGTTGCATTATGATTTTACCTATTGACAATCCAAACACCTTATGAAAAAATCAACTATGGGTTACTTCAGATTCATCCAATAGTAGAACTTCTTCACAAGTGTCAAAGTCTTTTGATATCCCGGGTGACTTGAATACAACTTAACATGAAATTCCCTCAAGATAATCTTATTGAGTTCATTTTTGTCTGACACATAGTTCTTGTCCCTAAATCTCACCAAACCATTTGTCTTGAGATGATAATATGCATCCTGATCACCTATACTCTACTGTTGTAACCTGTGCATAAGATGCTAACACCTTTCATCATATTTTTTTTTTTGTAAGATCTGACCCTGTAAATCTGTCCCATATGAACTCATAGATGCTATGTGATTTAATTGCATTCTTATGCTAAGATCATATGCAACCCTTTTCTCCATACCCTTAATGTACCTGACCTCGAAGTTAAACTCACTGAACGTGTCCAGCTACCTATCTTTCCTGGCATTCAAATTAGGTTGGTCAAAAAAGTATCTCAGCCCACTATGATCACTCATCAACACAAACCTCATGCCAAGAAGATAGTGTCTCCACATCTTCAATGCATGAATGATCGTTGCCAACTCAAGATCATGCGTCACATATTTTTGTTTTTGCTCATTCAACTTACTTGACTCGTAGCATACTACTTATTTATATTGCATCAGGACTCCACCAAGTCCTCTCTTGTAAGAATTTGTACACACCATGAGCGTATTATCTAGATATGCAATTTTTAGAATTGGAGTATTTGAAAGCAACTGCTTCAACTTCTCAAAATTGGATGCACATTCCTCTGTTCATTCAAATTTCTTTCCTATCCTCTACAAATATGTAATAGGATAGGAAATCCATGTGAAGTTCGTGATGAACCTCCTGTAATAACCAATTAACCCCATGAATGATCTAACATCATCCACTTTTCTAGGAGCTTCCCATTCCATGACAACTGTGATATTTTCCAGGTCCATTGTTTTTCCTTCCTTTGAAACAACATGTCCCAAGAAATTCACCTTTTCTGGAAAAAAATTCACTTACTAAGCTTGGCATACAACTGATGCTCTCTCAACAATCTCAATACTGCAGCTAGGTGTTTTACATATTCTTCGTTATTCTTAAAATATATCAATCTGTCATCAATGAATACTATCACAAACATTTCTAGATAAGTGTTGTCCCCTACAATGTCCCAGGCTGAGGAGGAGATCGAAAGAGGTAACCTCAAACCACTTGTAGTTCAGTAGCTAGCCCTACTAACCTAGAGAGGCATCTCTCTAAGGATTTCTCAATGAATAACTAGAAAAGACATGGATTTTAGGCTAGATGTATAGGTTTTGTTTGAATGTTTGGAAATTTTGGGTTTTTAGGTTGCTGGACCAGGGAATGAGAGCAAGTAATTAGGTCAAGGCATCAAGTGTAAAGTAACAGGTATAAAGAGGAGTTAGATATCGGTGTGTTATAGTGAACTTAAGGTTTTGTCAATGTAGTATAGGTCTGAGAGTTTAGGAGAACATAATGAGCATGTATAAGTATGAATTCATTAGTTATAGAGAAAAAGAAACACAAGCATGATTTTCCACATAAACAGAGCTTAAATCTAAGAAATCTGTCTATATGACTGTAAGGAAAAACACAAGAAGAAGATAAAGCATGAAAAGGGAGATGATTTCACAAATTAGAAACTGATATGAAAGGAAAACAACACCATATACTCACTGAACAAGTATTCTTGAAATATAGCTGCAACTGCTCCTTGATTCGTTGTAAGAAAACATAAGGTACAAGTATCTCCACAAAAGTCCAACCCAACTCTCTGAATGAGAAATGATACATATAGACTCAATCAAAAAATTTCTCCACCTTCAGGAGTCGAATTCCTAGGTGGTGGAACTATTTCCATGATTCTCTCAACCAACAAGTAAGAGTAAGAAGGTCAAATACAAACTCTTCTCTTAGACTTTGTTTTGAATTTTGCTTCCTTTATGAGGCCTAATTAACCATAAAAGAAAACTCTCATGCCTATTTATTCATGATTACATCATCTAACCTTGAACTACTACAATTACATCATGATTTTTGACTTTGACCAAGTCAAACTAAAAAACTAGGAAATTACACAGTGAAATTTAAAACAAAAACTTAGAAATTTGCAGAAACATAGTGCCAATTTTGAGTCCAATTTTAGGTGCCTTTATGAAGTCCAAATTGATATCTATGAAAACGATCAACTAGAATTTCCTGTCTAGTTTCCAGAACACCTTGAATTTTTGAAAACTACCCATGGGAAGGCCTTCAAAAACGTATTCTCCCAAGGTGTATCCAGAAGTGCAGCTCCTGTAAAAAAGAATGGCAGAATGATGATTTTGTACCCATTTTTCTCATTTTTCTCAAAATTTGAGCCCTTTGAGAAATATGATGAATTGGGTTTTGAGATAAGGACATCATATTTCCAAAAATGTAAGCCACTTGTCATTTGAAGCCCTGAGGAAAAAGCGCAGTGCCTTCTGTGACTAGCCAAATTTTTGAATTTGGCACCAAAATTATCAAAAAACCAAAAATATTCAGAAATCCTTAAAAATTGGTCATGAAGTGAAAAATGAGGTATTTCATGCCCTCATGCATGCTTCAGCAAGAATATCTAAGTTATCCCTCTCATTTTTGTCCTTTAGAGTTTTCTTTTGCTTGTTCTTCAACTGCCTGAGCTTGATGTTGCAAATCATGTTTCTAGTCTGATAATGATGGGCCATGTGTCTCAATAGTTGATTATCCCTGTCGGATTTGTCAAGAAGCTATTCTAAGTGGTCATTGACCTTACTTAGCCAATACTCTTGATCCTCATTGATCTCCAAGGAAATTCTGTCCTCCATGTCTAGGTCTTCATATAGTAGATTATGTCATTTCTCCTCCTTCAATGACCTTTTGAGTCCCTTGGTCCTATTAGCCTCACTCTAATATGTTAAAAAAATTATAAGTAAAAATAATTAAATTAATTAAAATCATGAAAGTTATGATTTAATCCTACCTTTCTAGATTGAGTTTGTTCCTTTTGGGTAGGAGTTAATTTAGACCTAGTTGGTTGAGAGATTCTCTCCAACTAGTTAGGCTCCTAGATTAGTGTGTTGTTGAGATATTTTCTCAACCATAGTGTCCAAGATAGATGTACTCTCTTGAGACAAACTTCCTCATGTATTTATATGTGTATCATAAACATTATTTGTAGATTACATTGAGAGTGTGAGGAATATAATATACTGAGGCTCTCGGGCCCTTTCCACCATGTCTGGTTTAGGTACATTTATTTTATGAGTGTTTATTAGTTGATTGAATCTCCTTCATGTGGTATCAGAACTAAGTTGATTGAGAGACAGTCTATGTGTGAATGTTTGCCTATGAAATAGACTGCGTGAGTGGGATACTATGTAAAGTTATTAGAGAGAGACACATTTTTTTGTAGTTGAAGTCTGTGAGTGTTTTGATATGTGGAGAGACCAATGTTATTGGACCTCCGAGTTTGAGTGATTGATAGCTGCGAAGGAAAAACCTCGGAAAATAGAGCAGAGCGACCACAATACAAGTATAATGTTTTGAGAAGGATTTGGTATTTTATGGAATTCTACTACCACAGAATGATACAGAGTTGGCCTCAGCAGTTTTTAATATATTTTAATTGAAAAAACCGATTCAGGCACCAGTCGATTTGACAACCTATTGAATAATCGATAATTCAGGCCGAAGATTAGTCAAGCATCTTGCACAGATTATATCAGTGAGTAGAAAAGTTTGCATCAGTGTGGTGTTTTTTTTGGTTGAGAACACTTGAACATCAGTCATTTAGCAGAGAAAACTTGATAAAAGCATAGATTCCCTCTGTGCTAAGACCTCGAAACTCTATCAGCCACTGAAAATGAAATGCCTTGCTCAGGTAACCTCTTTTGTTCAAATGCTCTAGAAATTGAACCCACTCTGGCCATGGATGCCGCAAAATATCCAAGCCACCCTTAGCTTTATCTGTCTTCAGCGTTGTCTTTTGTTGCTACTCAGATTTCATATTTTTCTTCTGTGTCTTTTCCGAGGGAATAGAAGTGACAAATTTCAGATTTTTCTTCTCATTTTTTCCAGAGGGAATAGAAATGACAGATTTTACACTTTTCGTCACATTTTGATTGGAGAAAATAGAAGTGAGACTAGGCATTTTCTTAGTTATGGCATCTTTGAAACGCTCGTCTTCCTTCATTTCCTTCGCATCAAGCTCTGAAAAATCATCATCCCAGAAGCCTTGACGAATGGATGAGAAGGACATGAATATCATGAAAAGGAACAAGTGATTTGGAGAAGATGCCATTGCCACAGAAAGCCCATCGAATTTTTGAGGAAACACCTGGAGATTTTTGCACGTTATCAGAAGAAAACGTCCCCATTTTCCACTGGCATATGTAGGTATTTGAGCGTCGAAGAAATGATAGGAATTTTTGAGCTCCTCGCACAACGGATCTGCTTCCAGCGTACATTTTGACTGAAATTTAACAAAAATCCAAATGTAATAAGTAATTTTAAAGTTTTTGGAACCAGAGTGCGTTTAAAAAAAAGGGAACCAGCATTTGCATGGAGTACTTGTGTCTTCAACGAGTTACTTTTATGGAGATGAACCCAGTCTTTGCCTAAAAAGGTACCAGCGTGGAGGAATACGTAGAGGATGCCAAATCTGAAGATAAATTTTCAAGATAGCAAATTAAAATGGAATTTCACGTGGCTTCAAATGATAAGTGGGTAAGATAAGTGTTAGTTTATTTCTTCATTTTTTTCTTTCACATCATTGGATTACTTAAATTTTTTCTTTCACATCATTGGATTACTTAAAACATTATACTTCCAAGTAAATGAAAGACAATGACACATCACGTGAAATGAACTTTTTAGTGGGAGAGTGAAAAGTGTACTTTAGAAGATTTCAAACGTGAATAAATTTAAGATTTGGAAAGCTTTTCTTAATGTGAGCATAACTCATTTTAATGGAGGGATAAGGTATGCTTTTTAATTTGTACAACTATTTCTTTTTGAGTATAAGTTGTCTTTTGTAATATTTAATATTTGGAGTGAGTGATAAGTGAATTTTAAGGGAAGGTAATTGTTGTAATATTTTGAGAGTGAAGCAGCAGAAATTGAAGTTAAATTTCAAGTCATTGAAGTGAATTTGTTGTTTGAAAAAGGGTCCAAACAAACAAAACATTGTAATTGAAAAGTTGTTCTTGGGTGTAAGGGCTGGTTGTAACCTGTATAATAGAAAGGCATATTTTTTGTGGTGTTGAAGTGTCCTAGATCCGCCCGAAATTGAATAAGGGGATCTTAGGTACACCTTGAGTAGTGATTGATTGTGCATGTTTTGTTTCTAGTTTTGACATTACAATTATCTTATCTAACACACACAAGGAGTCTAAAGCAAGTGAATGAAACAAGCACATTAATCGCAACACTTGAAATTAAGAAGCTGCAATGAGCATTCAATCAATCACAAACAATCACATGCATTTGCACAACTACAACACATAATCAAAGTTGGGAACATCAGCAATCTACATCATCAAGCAAATTCACGCAAGGAAATCAAGTTAATGCAACTACAAACTCATGCAGACTACATCACCATTCAACAACAATTGGTCATTATATAACTTGCAAAATCATGATTTGTAAGTTATCTTGAAAACAAATTCAAATAACATTGAGTTGAATTGTAAAGGTGCATTCTTGGTCGAAACCGACACTAAAATTGTGAATTTATAAGAGGTAAAGTGAGTCAATTCTCCTCAACTGAGTCAATTAAGTGAGTCAATTCTCTTCAAGTGAGTCAATATCATTTGAACTTGTCATTGTAACATTGGGTGCATTTTTGGTGGTATTCGACACCCTCATCCTTGTACAAAATTCAAGCGAGTATGAAGTTAATTAAAGCAAATCAAGCGAGTGTGAAATTGATTAAAGCAAGTTCAAGCGAGCATGTCTAAGATCAACATGGTAAAGGAGGAAAACATCTTCAAAGTGCAGAACAAGAAATTAAAGATTTGAAAGATTGAAATCATGAGTTACAGAACAAAGTTGAAATACTGGAATGGAAGTTGAAGCAGAATCAAACCTTAATCAATCAAATGACCAGTACATTAGAAGCAGCGAAAGACTTTCAATTTGAACTTGAAGTGAAAGAAAAAACTCATTCATGCACTTCAAATTAAGTTAAGTGAAAAGAAAGATTTACTAGATGCACAATGTGTAGAGAAGATAGATGCATGTTGTGACATAGAAGACCTCATCAAAACAACAAATGAAAGTTGTAATACAAGTGATCTTATTCAGCATATTAATGAAAGTTGCGACACAGATGAACTAATCCGACAGGTTGATGTCAGTTGCGACACAAGTGATCTTATCCAACCAGTTGTACTACTTAATGATGCAACAAGTAGTACGAAAGACCAAATTGATCAGTATGATGCAGCATGTCAAATAGATGCATTGTTAATGTTTGATGCCCAGTGTGACACAGAAGGTTTAATAAATCAAGGAGAAGATGTTAGCAGTAGCAGCAAGTATGAAGAAAAACAGCAGGATAGTCTTTCCAAGAAGGTGATCAAACCTTGGGAAGAAATCTCCTTCAACAAAGAATGACATGACCTAGGATACAACAAAGAGAACACTTTGTTTACCAGATTTCTCAAAACTAGTTCAGTTTGTAAGTGCAGTTTTTCTAGACAATGATCAACATATGGTTAAGTGTAACCATTGTAAGCAAAATGACCATATGGAGAGTAAATGCTTTGACCTCCACCCTTGTCACCATTGTGGCAAGAAAAATCATTCATCTGAAAGATGCTGCAAGCAAAATCAACCACCTAGAGTGAAGATCAATTACTCATGGATTGATCCTTGGAAGTGGTCATCTACAGTCAAACAATTGTCTATGTGTTACCGAAGGATTTAGTCTCACACGAAGACCAATTCTACAGTAAAATGAAGATGGTGAAACTCTCCTACACCTGAAGGGGGGGGGGGGCATTCAGAAATCAAGTGAAAATAATTCTCTCCTTTCAACTGACAAAGTGGGGAAATGATAATGGAATTAAGGGTGGTTGTCAGACTGAAAGTCTTGACAACATCATCGAAATCAGCTAGTGGGCATCTTCAAATCAGCCAATGGGCATCATCAAATTAGCCAGTGGGCATTCGTCAAAAGTAGCCAGTGGGCATCTTCAAATCAGCTAGTGGGCATCATCAAGAAATCAGCCAGTGGGTAGTTTCAACATCATCAAATTTGCCAGTGGGCATCATCAATGTTTTGTCAGTGGACAGAGGATGCTGATTGAAAGAAAAGGATAGATGGATCCTTTCGCTGCTTGGCACATGATGGAGTTGTCAAGAAAAATTTTAGAGATGACTCAGACTTGCAATTTACTCATGTTCTCTTCAGATTAGAATTTTTTCAACATCCAACTTTGGTGGTTTTTTAGGCAATGTTTTTGAGGATCAACACTTTTAGCATGAGGACCTGGAGATGGTACCAAGTTCTTATTTTTAACTTATCATTAAGGGGGGGAATGTTAGCCTCACTCTCATATGTTAAAACAATTCTAAGTCCAAATAATTAAATTAATTAAAATCATGAAAGTTAAGATTTAATCCTACCTTTCTAGATTGAGTTTGTTCCTCATGGGTAGGAGTCAGTTTAGGCCTAGTTGGTTGAGAGATTCTCTCCAACTAGTTAGGCTCCTAGATTAGTGTGTTGTTGAGATATTTTCTCAACCATAGTGTCCAAGATAGACGTACTATCTTGAGACAAACTTCCTCATGTATTTATATGTGTATCATAAACATTATTTGTAGATTACACTGAGAGTGGGAAGAATATAACACACTGAGGCTCTCAGGCCATTTCCACCATGCCTGGTTTGGGTATATTTATTTTATGAGTGTTTTATTAGTTGATTGAATCTCCTTCAGGTCCTTGGCCTGTTTTTCCAAACTTGTTTTCAGGTTCCTCATGTTCACCAAGCTCCAACACTTATTTACCTTTACCTCCTTGCTACAAAACCTTGGATTTCTCTTCCTCCATGATGAGTTGTTTAGCCTTAAGCTGAATATTTTCTTACTCAAGGAAGGAAATGATGAAATGAGGGAGTTAGGGAAGGGAGATCATGATAAGGGAATTTTGGGAGATGGATAGGGGTTGTATAAACCTTATGAAGTTTGAATGGAGTGAAATGAGAGAGAGAGATGAGTAGGAGAATTTAAAAACAATCTTACTAGGAAACTGTCCAAAATAATAGGTATGAGCTAAGGTTTGTGAAAACGTGAGTTAATTTGAAGGTAAATGAGTTGATTATTGAATGATAAAGTGATTTGTATGTATACAGAGGTATCAGATGACAAATTTTAAAGTTTTCAATGTCATAAATAACAAAACCCATCATTTGCACTAGCTTTGCAACATGAAATTTCAGATAAGCCCTAAATGAAGAAAACTCACATTTGCACTTGCTTTGCCAAAGGAAAAAAGTGAGTTAGATGATGATACTTACTTGTAGAACATATTAGAAGAGCAAAAGAATAGGAAAGCGAGCTTTAATTTGAAGTTTCGATGAGTTTTGGAAAATTTCGGGCTACTCTGTCCCAAGCACAATGTCATTGGTAGAAGCGCAATAGAGTTCACAGAAGTGCAGCGCCGCCTCCAGAAGCGCAACACAGTTCATAGAAGTGTAACTTCGTCTTCCAACCAACTTTTGGAGGACTTAAACTACTCCAAATTGCAAACTTGATAGCTCGTTGGAAAGCTCTTGAAGTTTGCTACAAGATGGAGTCATCAATAATGTAATTTGGACACTCTAGCAAGGAGAAAAATTTATTTTCCCAAGGTCACTCTAAAAACCCAGGGTGTCTCTCACAAAAGCGTAGCACCAACTTGTAGAGCACTTTTGGATGCCTTCCACTAATCCAAATAACTATATGAATGTACCATTGGAAATCCTAGGATGTATTCTACACAATAGAGTCCTTAAGCATTGCCAACACTTGCTTCAAATCCCTGAAAATCTGTGTTGAAGTCAAACTATCTAGAAGTGTAACAACTCTCCTATTGCAAGTGTAGTTTGGGAATTTCTCTCAAATCATAGTACTTGCAGATAAACTGAAGGAATTTTTTGTTCCTTGGCCTATCATTGACAAAAACCTCTTTCACTTCTGTAAAATTCTTCTCCATTGGACCATAAACATATTTTGAAGCAAAAATGGCCCTATGAGAAATGATGAGACGAGGTTGTGTACTACAACATTGTCTTATTTCAAATAAAACATTACCATTACCTTATTTTTCTTTTGCTAAGCTTCTAACTCCCTTTACCCACTGAATCACATGATACACATGTTTTTTTTTGACATATGGTATCATGATGATACATGGAGTGAAACCCTAAACTATGACCTAAAATGAAGAATTTAACCATTTCATGACCGAAGACATTTAAGTGAAGATGTGATACCTCAAAGAAGACAATGACCATGATGAGTGATGAAGACCATGAGTAAGTGAAGGGAGCAGCAGTGACCTAGACACAACAATTAGTGACCAAATTTTTATTTGAAGATTCATTGAAATGACAAAAATTTGACTTGACACCCTAACAACACCTTGTAAGAGCATATTCGATGCTTGGTGATAAGCTGAACTGATTGAAACTAATAATAAGAATGAAACACACTACTAATAAAACACATAAAAGTAGTTGGAGAATTATCCAAACCAAAAGGAACCACAACAAACTCATAATTCCCATTCTTGGTCCAACAAGTAGTCTTGTAAATGTCCTCTTATTTTATGCATAACTGATGATGGCATGATCTCAAATCAATCTTAGAGAAAATAGTTTCTTTCTTCTACTGATCAAACAAGTCACCAATCCTTGGTAACAGATACCTGTTCTTGATCATGACCTTGTTCAACTACCTATAATCAATACACAACCTAAGAGTACCATCCTTCTTCTTCAAAAACAACATTGGTGCACCCCAAGGTGACACACTTGGCCTAATGTATCCCTTGTCAATAATTTCATTCAATTGAAACTTCAATTCCACTAGCTCTGGAGTGCTCATCCTATAAGGTGCCTTTGATGTTG
The DNA here is from genome assembly GCA_031772625.1 of Pinus tabuliformis. NCBI lineage: Eukaryota > Viridiplantae > Streptophyta > Pinopsida > Pinales > Pinaceae > Pinus > Pinus tabuliformis. The sequence continues at coordinate 490,329,541 of CM062818.1, forward strand.
GTGCTACTCCCGGTACCAACTCATTAGAAAAGTCCACTTCCCTGTGAGGAGAAAATTTGAAATCTCTACTGGGAATACATCCTAAAACTGCTGCAAACCCATATACCACTTCAAGACTTCCACATCCTCAACATCCTTACCTTTATCACTAGAAACATGCACTGCTAATAATACACACCCTTTCCTACAACTACGCTTTACTTTCATAGTTGTAACTATTCTCATTGATGTAGGCTTCTTCTTACCTTGCAAGATTCTCTTCTCTCCATCATCATCCAAGTCCTCAATAGCCTTCTCATAAAAATCCATCTTAGTCCTATGAAGGTAAAATCAATACATACCCAAAAGCATATTGTATGATCCCAACTAAATCACTTTTAGATTCATTGTTTTAGGCATACCATTCAGCTCAAATGCAAATACCTAGTGATGAACTCTTTTATTAGTACCTATGGCCAATTGCACCAACCAAGACTTTGCATGCACTTATTTTCTAAAAAAAAACTTATCCACCAAGTCAGGATTAACATAATTATAATTATATCTAGGGTTAATCAAAATGGAAACAACTCAATCATAGAGCTTACCTTCCATCTCAATATTAGATGCCTAGTGATCTACCATCTTGTTATTAAATGTTGCATAGATTCAAGGAATACTATGTCCAACATCCCCAACTGTTTGCACCTGATGAGCACTATATATCTGAGGTCTGCCACCCTGATACAACAAACAATCCTTCTTCTGATGATCCTTACCACATATCCAACACTGTAGTGGTTTCCTGCAACTACCCTACCAAGACAAGTGTGGGGTCCAAATGGTAAGTAATAGTTGCTATATTTTGGTTGCATATAGAGTTTAGAAAATATTTATATTTGGTACCAATTTCAAACATTTTGGTATGCAGATATAGCACCGGTAAAGCTAGAATGATATGCAGGATGAGTCGTAGCACCTGGGGTTGCAGACTAGAGAGGTTTGACATCACAACAAAGATCAAATGCGACGCGTTACTAGAGGATATCCGACATAGGTTCAATGTGCTAATGACCAAGGTGGCAGAGTGCAGATGGCATGATCTAGAAGATTAGTATACATATGAGTGCATTCGGCTTCCCTTGGATTGGCAAGGTATCATGAGGTTCATATTTATCGTCGGTTAGGCAGTTCAAGACTTACAGGTGGGTGGAATGGAGCCATTGGCATGAGATCCCCAGATGACAGTGATTAGGCATAGGGACATGTGGGGCCCTATTTTTTTGTATGTAACATGCAATGTGCATGTCAGATGTATTTATAGTAGTCAACTCCAAACACTATATGCTGGGTGTTATGATACATAATATGGTTATGCATTTTTTGTGATGATTGTGGTTCACCATTTGTTTATGTTATGGATGACTTCTTATATATGTATGTGATAAATTCCAATCTATAATTTTATTTGCAATGGTATCTACATAGTTATTTTTTCTCTAGGAACATGATTGAACGTAATGGATTCAAATTCACATGCCAAAAGATTAACTCGTAGATATTTTCTAAATAGGAAAGGATTGTTATGATACATAATATTGTTATGCATTTTTTGTGATGATTGTGGTTCACCATTTGTTTATGTTATGGATGACTTCTTATATATGTATGTGATAGATTCCAATCTATAATTTTATTTGCAATGGTATCTACATAGTTATTTTTTCTCTAGGAACATGATTGAACGTAATGGATTCAAATTCACATGCCAAAAGATTAACTCGTAGATATTTTCTAAATAGGAAAGGATTGTGAACATGATAAACACCATTCAATGACATGGAAAGTAGCAAGGAATAAAGAAAAACATGAAGGTGAAGGATGTGATTATTAAGCCAATCAGCTAGAAAAAATATCACTACATCATATTCGGCCTAGTTATTAGTGGCAGATCTAATGCAGACACCATTGGAGTGAACTAACAAATGAGAAGGGGTGAAAATGGCCCAGACTGTTGAGGCTAGAGTCCTAGACAAGGAACTCACACCATCGACATAACTGATATGACGTGTGGATGATGGATCCATCTGAAAGATGAAAGAAGATGATGAATGAGATGATGGGGAATGCAAGCTTCCCGAAATGTAGAAATCCTATGGGTAAAATTTCTTTAGGTAGAGTGCATTGCGAGGGTTAGGAAGGATTTTTCCTTCTAAACCCTCTGAAATGTATTCTCCCTTTCTAAAACACTTACGAATGATGTAAGGACTGAAACATAATGGTTCAAACTTCCTATGCCCCAAGACATCATGAGCTTGGTCATAGATGAGAACAAGGTCACCTTCATGAAAGGTACGAGGGTGGACTTTACGTTCATACTGAGATTTAGTGTGTTTTTTAGCCTCTTAAATGGTTTGAAATGAAACACGGAAGTCTTCATTTGCATGCTCAATGATGATGAGTCTCTGTTCTAAAGGTTGGGTGTCTGGGAGGAGTTCGACAGTAAGGTGAAGAGAGGAAATTTCACACTCGATTGGTAAGATTGCCTCCTATACAAAAACGAGGTGGAAAGGAGTAAACCCAGTGGATATTTTTGCAAAGGTTTCCTAGACCCACAATGCAGGGAAGAGCATAAGGTTCTAGTTGGTCTTGTGTTTATTCATTTTCTTCTAAAGCATATTTTTAAGAATTTTATTGACAACTTCAACTTAGCCATTGACTTGGGGGTAATAAGATGGTGAATATTGGTGTTCAAATCCGAGCCGTGAGGATAGATCATGCTAGATCTCATCTTCAAAGTGTCAACCATGGTCAAAAAGGAATTGCATCAAAACCCTGAATCAAGTGATAACATGGTTAAAGAAGAATAGGGCTACAATAGTTACGGTGTTATTGAACATGGGCATGGATTCAACCCATTTGGTGAAATAGTCGATGACCATGATAATATACTTATGGTTATTAGAATATGGGGGTCGACACTCCATAAAGTCAATAGCCGATTTATAGAAAGGAACAGTTGCGATGACAGGATGGAGGGGAGAAGTTGGAGCCCAAGCCCTAGGGGCATATAATTAACAATTATGACTATGTTTGAATTTCTGAATGTAATCGCTAAGGAAAGAAGGCCAAAAGTATCTAACACACATGATTTTCTGAGCCTTAGCCATTCCAAAGAGATGACCACCAAAAGCACCACCATGATAGGCATTGAGCACTTTCTCATCTTCAACATGGATGAGACAACGATGGAGGACAATATCAGCACTACAATGATAAAAATTGTTAATGATGAGAACATAGTGAGGGGCTTGATGCTGAATTCATCATTGATCATCACAAGTAAGATGCGGGAATTTTTTGGGTTCGCAAATAGGTGAGGATGTCGCCATACCAAGGATCATCTAAGGTTCATCTAGAAGGTCATCATTTACCGGAGGATCTGACGCACTAGTAGGAAATTCATAAATGAGTTAAGCAAGGACTAAACCTTTCTTACTCTTCGGTGTGACAAATTCTAGTTCAAATTATTGAAGGATAATCATCCAACGGGCATACTTTCCATTGATGATCTGTCGAATGAATAGGAAGGCCATGGGGTTGGAATTAATCATAACTTTGGTGGTACATGTAATGATATAATGGTGAAATTTTTGAACAGAGAACACAAGAGCCATCACCTTTTCTTCATGGGAATATGACACAGGGGTATCATTAAGGTTCTTACTGATATAATAGATGACATGCTCATTTCCAAAACCATCTTCCTGATTAAGACCTTGACAACTGAATAGGTGGAAGATGAGATATATAAGATGAAGTCCCTTTTGAAGTTAGGTGGGCTAATCGAGGGAGAAGAAGTGAGAGTACATTTGAGGGCATAAAAATATTGTTGATTTTGGTCATCCCAAATAGATGGAATGTTAGATCGAAGGAGTCTAAGAAACCCACGAGTAGTGGTGGAATAGTTAGGAACAAACTAACAAAGAAAGTTGGATTTTCCTTAGAGGATTTGTAACTGACGAAGGATGTGAGGAGGAGGAAGTTTGAGAATGGCTTGAACTTTGAGAGGGTCAAGAGTGATACCATATTTGGAAAACCTGAAGCCCAATAGTTGGTCTACATGAACAAAAGGACACACTTAAGGGGATTGAGGTGAATGTTATACTTACAACATCAAAGGAAGATGGTACGCAAATCATGAAGATGTTGCAACCGAAGTTTGGAATGAGTGGTGAGATAATCTAGATACACAAGGATAATGTAACAAAAGTTGTGAAAACAATAGGACATGACATGCTAAAAAGTGGCCCCAACATTCTTTAAACTGAAAGGTGCAACCCTATAAAACAAAATCCCCCATGAACTAGTGAAGGAAATTTTAAGTTTATCAACATAACATATACATATCTAGTTGTACCTAGAGAATCCATCCATGAGGGAAAGGACCTCATGCCCTACACACTCATCAATTATTTGGTCAATGAAAGGTGGGGGAAATTTCTCTTTGGGATAATATTTATTCAGATTGCAAAAGTTCGTGCAAACATGAATGGTGCCTTGCTTCTTTAGGATGAGAACAATATTGGACACCCATGTGGTGTATTCAATGGGGTAAATGAAACTATCCTGCTTGAGCTTATCGATTTCGTCTTTGATAGCATCATGCTTGGAAAGATGCATAGGTCTTTGCTTTTAGTGGATAGGAATGGCATCAGGCCAAGTTTCAATGTGATGTTCAATAATAGTGGCATCAATTTCGGGCATTTTGGAGTAAGAGTAGGTGAAAACACCACATAATTCTTTGAACAACTTAGTGTAAGCATCAATTTCTTCTAGGGTTCATTATGCCCCCAAGGTGATATTTTCTTCCATCCCTGGTTTATTTGAAATGTTAATTTTGATGGTAGGGGAGATGTTAGCCATATTTACTTCTTTGAAATCATCTGGCACAAAAATGAGATAATTAAACCAATCGACCTCACCATAGATGAAGTCTTTGGATTCCACAACATACTGATCATTGGTTTTCTGTGAAAGGAAGTATGTAGGATGGTGGATATCATCCCCAGGATAACTAGGGGTGGTCATGGCTTCCATGATGTCTTCATCAGAATAAAATATGAGAGGATGGGAGGAAGAGAGACCACATGAGGAAGAGGAGCTATATGAGACATCTTCATGAGAGACAAGGTTCATATGCACATCATCAAAAAGGGGAGATGGTTGACTTGTAGATGTGACATCTACCGATGTTGAGACCAAAGTGTTTATCGAAGAAGGTTCGACTGAATCACAATAGGAAACATCAAGAGAGTCCCAATAGATCAATCTCATAGATGACGACAGGTAGAGAATAGGGGCAGAATTATCCATCATATTGACATTAGGTGGGGGAATCATAATGTTGGGTTGGTAAGCCTCCTATTATGGCATAACAGTGGGATGATAACCCGTAGGTAGAGGGGAAGTGGAATCACTAGAAGCGACATCCAACTCGAGAAGTACTTGAAGTGTATCACAAAAATATTCAAGATGGAGACAATGATGTGAATAATGACCATAGTTATCACACAAAGCACAAGGGTGATTCATGCGTAAGGATCTGTTCTTCTTAGTTGACTCAAGTAAGGTGACATGGACCTTAGGAATGTTAGAGTTAGTAAAGGTATCAAAGACCACATTCTCAATGTGAGGGAGCTAAGGACAATTATTGGTGGCATTCCAACCAACATTACACAAAGTGCGTGGAGGAGTACGTTTTGGTGGTCTAGGAGGAGCTGGAGTTATTTTGGGGTGCATTGTCTTGGGGTCCATTTTTCTAGGCTTTTCCCTCCTCACCAGATGATTTTGCAATATGATTAGCTTCTTGTAGAGGTTGTTGTGGAAATGAAGCAAAGGAAGGAGTAGGAACAACAGGTTGAACTAGGATCAAAGTTGTGTAAGGCTTGAGTTGATTATGAGGAGTGTTTGTAGGAGGATCGATGTACCATATTGGGATCCCTAAGGTGATTTTAGGTAGACTCAATGTAGCCATAACAGGGGTAGAAAATATTTCTGGTGGCGGGAATAATAAAGGTATATAACTAGAAGGGCAATGACTTGGAAGAACTGTTCCCAGATGGTTAAGACCCCGAGGAACGATTCTAGGCTGAAAATGGTTGGGAGAGATACCAGTAGAAGGAAATGGGTCTAGAGGAATTATTCTTGAAGGCTAGGTTGAGTTGGGAGAAGGAGGTTGCAGAGGGCTTGGCCACTATGAAGGTGTACAAGACCATTTGTTGGCAGCTTGGGATGCTTGAACCATGCAAACACTAGACATGATAGGCTCAGAAGGGGTAGGTGGTGGGCCATAATGAGCCCCAAGAAGAATGGAATATTTATAGACTCCAGGAGACACCTCGATAAGGGAAGTGATAGTGTTACTTCCAGACATTGATGAGATATTAGTGTGAGGAGATGTCTCAGACTAAGGGTCATAGTAAGTCAAATGATCAATAGTGACGATATTTCCGTTATGAGGAAAGCACATCTTGCAAAAGATAGAGGATGGGACAATAGACATGGAATAGGTGTAACTACAACCGAATAAGATGTTATAATCTAGTGGGGAACCAATGCTTCGATATCAATCAAGACAGTCTTACCAGAAACAGCAATGTGATAGTTACGATACAAACTTAGGGGATGCGAGGGAGGACCATCCTAAGCATGAAGAGTGATAGTGGATTGAGACAAGTCAGGGGAACCAAGTTGCTTCCAAACACTAATGGCCATCACACAGGTGGAGGCCCCTTCATCAATGATACACTACTGGATGTTGGCATTCTTTATGGAGATTGGTGTTTGAAAGGAAACTGAGGAAGGAGGGGGGGGGTTGTTCTTCTTTTTCAATGTCAAATAGAATCAAATGATCGTTAGAGGGATCCAAAATGCCTAAAGCAGAGAGTAGAGCTTTCCATTAGGATGGGAAAGTTTGGAGGACTTCCATCATTGACATGGAAATGAGAGACTACGCTAAGTCATATACTATGTTATAGGTATGGGTTTCTTTAGAAGAAGAAATATTTCAACGTAATGGACCTTTGTGGATCTTGGAGGGAACCTTGAATTTAGGTATAAGGATCTGTAAGGTGAAATTTGGTGACAACAGAGGCTCAGTGGAAACTTTATGTTGGGAATCAGTCGTTGACTTTGCAGGGGGGATTTTCATATTGGCATGAACAGGTATGGAGGTTAACTTGTGAGGTGTTGACTTCATCAGAATTCATCACGAGGATCTAGTAATTATTTTGGCCAGATTGTGAAGGTTGAAGAGATACATTACCCTGTGTGGGTTGGGAAGATACATATCCTTGATGGGGTAAAGGATTTGTAAGAACAACTAGTTGTAATGAAGTGGGAGGGGGAGGAGGTGGAGTAATGGGTTGAGGTCCTCTAGAAGAAACTAATTGAGCTTCCCATGCTTGGCGCATTTGAGGTAAAATGGGACACTAATGAGTATAATGGCCAAATACTCCACAATAGGCACAAGGTTTATTCATACGAAGAGCCTTGTTTTGCTTGGTTTTTCCACCCTGCTGCTGGGTTGTGGGATTATGTTGGTCACCCTGAGGGGCATTAGGTGGTGGGCCTTGGTTGCCTTGGTTACCTTGAGATGGATGGTTCTAGTTACCCTTCCCCTTATTCTTTCGCTTGGGGTTGGGGGGATTGGTTGCACTCTGTTGAGCATACACTTGACCTTGAGGAGGTGGTTGTTGTTGTGGCATAGGTAGAGGAGGCATGGGAGGTTGGGGCCTTGGTGCTAGAGGGGTTGGAGTGCTAGGCAATGCATAAGGGTAGAAAGAATTGGCGAAAATGTTGGGATAACCAAGTGAAGCAAAAACTAGCCCTAGCATTGACTGATGTGGATGGGGATATGCATATGGCATGCTTGTACCTTGGTAAGTGTTGCCATGGGAAGGAGCAGGAGGGAGATAAGTGTAAGTGGAACTGGTCCCCCTTAGGGTTGACCATAACTCTTATGGGGTTGAGGATATGGTGGAGGATGAGGATGTGAGATAGATCTAATGACACCTTTAGTGGCATGAGATGCCCTAGGCATGTTAGTAGCACTAGGTCGAGGAAGAGCGGGAAGGACAACATAAACATATCCTGACTGTGCATAGATCATGTCATATTTCAAAGCTACTTTGAGTGCTTCTTACTTAGACTGGGGGAAGTGGGAGGTGACATATTTAACAATGGGGGATAAAAGTGTTTTAAGGAACCAATTAATGCAGACACAGTATTCAAATTCAAGAGCCCTACACATGCTCCTCCTTCTATGCCATTCTTGAACATGGTTAGATAGGTGGGTGGAAAAGGATTGATGAAAAGGGGTTAAGATTTTGGTATTGGTGTCATATCGGAGGGGTAACTGAAAGTACGACATAAAATATTTGTTGAGAATCGTGAAGGTGGAATGGGAGGCATGCGGTTGGTCCACATACCACTTGGCAACAACTCCAGTAAGGGTATGTTAGAAAAGACGAAGATGGATGGAGTCTTCAGTGATGGAATTAGATGAAAACCACATATGAAAAGAGTGAACATGCTTTGTTAGGTCTTCTCTAGGATTATATTCAAACTTAGAGATGTCGGAAGGAAACACGGTAGGCATAGAAGGTTGTTTGGGGTCATGGAGAAGAGGATTATTGATGAGATGGATGAAATATGGAAGGCTCAAACTAGCCATATAGGGGAGCAATGGGAGGTTAGTGACCATACCAATAGAGGTTCTGCTTGTGGGGTTACCTTGGTTAGCACCTTGGATTCCGACACCCACATTGGTGCCTGACATGGTGGTGGTACAAGGTTGGGAAGAGGCGGAACCAAAGGAAGAAATAGAAGAAACAACATAACTAGAGTCAGAATGAGGACTCAATGGAGGACTAGGAGGATGAACTCTAACTTGAAGTGGAGGAGTAAGATGTCCTAAATGAAACTGGGGGTGATGGTCACGAAGTCACCATGAAAAACACCTAGATTCTTCACAACAAAGGTCACATGTTCTTTTCCTAATATTTCCTTCTACTTTGTCTCTCACATATATGAAAATTATATGTTTTCAATTTCTATTTATTAAATATTTTACCTTTTTAGAGACTAGAATGATAGATACATGAAGGATTACGGTGTAAAAAGTCTAGAAATGAGAAGACATATCCTCATCACTTCAATTTACATATTTAAAAAAATTAATTACTGTCAAAATTTCATTTGACATGCATGGGTTAAGCGAAATTTCAAATTTAGTTACAACAACATTTTATTCTTGTTAAGCATCCACCACAATTAGATTTGAAAAATGTTATTTGTGGCAATTTAAATATAGGTGAGAAAATCACAATCATTCCTCTTAACTACTCAAAATAAACTCAATTAACATAAATTTTATATATTTATAATTTTTTTAATCCTTATTTTTTAAAAAATATTAATTATATTTTTTAATAAATAAACTAATACTTATCTACTAAGATGCTAGTCTAGATCCATCTCAACTCTGGATCTACTAAGCACCTAGAGGGATAAAATAAATTTTCACTCTAAAAGAGGTTTGCACCTCAAGGGATTTGATCTCTCTAGGTAATTGGTAGATATGAAGTTAAGATGGATCTAGTTCTAGTTTAATTATTATTTATAATTATAATTATAATTTTTTAATTTTTAATTTTTAGTTTTAATTTTTATGTAATTGAACCTAGTCGAAATGTTTACATAACATAAACAATACATTACAACATATCTTCCATAGTAGGAATGAGAGCACCTCTTAGCCCAATTAACAAATTTAATTATTAATAAATATATGTATTGATATACAAATGGATAAAATGATATGATTAATAAAGGTGATCATATTTAACAAGGACGACGCTCATTTTTTATGTATCACTTATGTATATATAATAGGACTAGCTCATCCACATAAATTAAGACTATAATATATTTAAAAAGAGTGGAGAATGATAGATAAAAACATAATTTTTAATTTATTTAATTTATTAGTAATTTTTTCTATTATAACAATTTTCATTGAAAAGATAAAATATGACCTTATTAAAAAGTGAATGTGGAAAGATGAGTTATTATTTCGTTCACTTTTTGGTCGGGAAAAGTGTAGTTATTGATTTTCAAATTTTAATTAATTTTAACTATAAAAGATGAGATATAAGTTTCAAATATTTTTATTTTAATATAAATTAATATTAGCTACACTTTACAAATTTAGAAATTTAAACTAAATTTTAAATAAAATTAAGAGTTTATAATATTTAAATAATAAAATTTCAAATTAATGGGTGTCTCTTTATATGATGTTTCCCATTTTTAAAGGAGTATATTTTCACAAAATATAAAAAGAGTTAGCCATCCACTATTCTTACAGTTCATTACTAAGATCAAAGAAACTGAGACAGAGACAAGAGGACAGAGATACATTAACTTGAATACATTTTTAGCAGTATTCACAAGCAAGGCCAATATCTTGATCTCATATAGCATATCAAAGAGAGGAAACTTATTAATTTTATTAAATAAATAATGGTTTGAAGAAACAATAGTTTACAAAAATTAATGTTTTTGTTTTGAGTAGCTTTAAAAGAAAAAGAAAAATTATAAATTAGTTTTTAATCTTTAGTAAATTAACTTTTTTTATAAATTAGATTTTAATCTTTAGTAAATTAACTTCTTAAATTTAGTTTTTTATCCTTAGTAAATTATATTTTAAATTAGTTTTTAATATTCTTAAAATTAGTTTTAATATTTTAATATCTAAAATAACTGCATTGATTTCAACATTATGTTGTTTATATTTTAAATTAGTTTTTAATATTCTTAAAATTAGTTTTAATATTTTAATATCTAAAATAAATGCATTGATTTCAACATTATGTTGTTTTCTAAATCTTTTAGAAATATTTAACATCTAAAATAAATTCATTGATTTCAGCATTATGTTGTTTTCTAAATCTTTTAAAAATATTTAACATCTAAATTAAATGCATTGATTTCAACATTATGTTTCTTTCTAAATATTTCAAAAATATTTAACATCTAAATTAAATGCATTGATTTCAACATTATGATGATTTCTAAATCTTTTAGAAATATTTAACATCTAAAATAAATGCATTGATTTCAACATTATAATGATTTCTAAATCTTTCATAAATATTTAATATCTAAAATAAATGCATTGATTTCAAAGAAGTTATTGGTTTTGGGCATGTGGTATTGATAAGCCATGGTATAATAATCAAAAGCATAAATGGCCCATGGTATTATGATTTTCTTCCCTCCACTCTCTCTCTTCCTTCCTCTCTATCTTTCTTTTCTAGGTATTGGCCCATGGTATTATTGCTTTCTAAATCTTTTAGAGATTTTTAACATCTAAAATAAATACATTGGTTTCAGCATTATGTTGTCTCCTAAATCTTTTAGAAATATTTAACAACTAAATTAATTGCATTGATTTCAACATTATATTGTTTTCTAAATCTTTTAGAAATATTTAACATCTAAATTAAATGCATTGATTTCAGCATTATGTTGTTCTTTAAATATTTTAGAAATATTTAACATCTAAATTAAATGCATTGATTTCAACATTATGTTGTTTTCTAAATCTTTTAGAAATATCTAACATCTAAATTAAATGCATTGATTTTAGCGTTATCTTGTTTTCTAAATCTTTTAGAAATATTTAACATCTAAATTAAATGCATTGATTTCATCATTATGTTGTTTTCTAAATATTTCAAAAATATTTAACATCTAAATTAAATGATTTTAGCATTATGTTGTTTCTAAATTAAATGCATGGATTTTGAGCATTGATTTTAGTGGATATTAAAAAAATAATTATTTGTGACAATGCATTGATTTCTATGTTCCAGTAATTGGCTTTACCATATCCTTTCATAAAAATGAGATGGATAATGTGCATGTTTATGATATAAGAATACATGCACGTGAACGTGTTAGGCAACAACAACAACGACAAATGGAAAATTTGGAAGAAATGTATGATGAACAAAGAGAAGATAGAAGAAAAAAGAAAAGTGAAGAACAAAGAGAAAATAATCAAGCATATCAAAGAGAATATCAAGGAATATATGAACAAAGAAAGGCGCAACCAGTGACAACTGAAGAACATGAAGAACAAGTCAGCACAAGTCGACAGAGAAAATCACCAAAAAGGACAACTGCACAAGAAGAAGAAGAGGAGAGAAGAGAATGTCAAAGAGAATATCAAAGAGCATATCGACAAAGAAAGATGCAACAAAGAATAAAATAAAATGCACAACAAAGAATAGTGACAAGTGTACAAGAAGAAGAAGAGAGAAGAGAACATCATAGACAACATCAAAGAGCATATAGAGAAAGAAAGGTGCAACAAAGAATAGAAGAAAATGCACAACAAAGAGAAAATCAACAAAAAAATCTAGAGGATATGACAAATGAAGAGCATGAAGACCAAATAAAGGCACTAGAAATTAAAAGTGTACAAGAAGGAGAAGAGAACGTCATAGACAACTTCAAAGAGCATATAGAGAAAGAAAGGTGCAACAAAGAATAGAAGAAAATGCACAACAGAGAGAAAAACAACAAAAAATTCTAGAGGATATGGCAATTGAAGAGCATGAAGACCAAATAAAGACACTATAAATGACAAGTGTACAAGAAGAAGAAGAGAGAAGAGAACATCATAGACAACATCAAAGAGCATATAGAGAAAGAAAGACACAACAAAGAATAGAAGAAAGTGCACAACAAAGAGAAAATCAACAAAAAAATCTAGAGGATATGACAAATGAAGAGCATGAAGACCAAATAAAGGCACTAGAAATGACAAGTGTACAAGAAGAAGAAGAGAGAAGAGAACGTCATAGACAACATCAAAGAGCATATAGAGAAAGAAGTAAACAACAAAGAATAGAAGAATATGCACAAAAAATAGGAAATCAATTGAAAAAACTAGAGGAAATGACATCTAAGGAGCATGAAGAACAGATAAAAACACTAGATATGATGTTAGGTCCCTATACTACTAGTGTAACCCCTTATTGTTATTAGTACAACCCCCTTATTATATTTTTGTACCAATGTAGTCACTATATTATTATTATTGTGCCCCATAGAAGCCCACTATTGTTATTATTGTGCCCTTACATTATTATTGTTATGTCGGCTCTGATTATAATATGACCCCTTAGACTTCTATATATAGAAAGGAGGTCTTGTCATTTGTAATCATTAAATAATTGTTCATTTGTGTAATGTAAAGGAGGTTTCCCCCTCGGAGAGTCTTATTTCTAAGGCGTTGATCTATATTTTCTATCTTTTTGTGAGATGGTTTCATAACATTTGGTATCAGAGCTTTGGATTCTAGGGTTTCGCTACTCCAAACAAGCCATCGTGGAATTTTCGTTATAACTTTTTCTCTACAAAGTTTCAGAAGCTAAAAAAAACCCATTTGAGAAGAGATCAGTCTAAGCCTTGGGTCTGAATTTCATATCTTGTCTCGCTATATTTCTAGAGATATGATCTGAGGAAATTAGGGTTTTTTCAAGCTCCAGAATTTCATCTCAAACAGGTCATCATGGAATGTTTGCTATAATATTTTTTCTACAAAAGTTCAGACTCTGAAATTAAAACCCATTTGAGCTGAAATCTTGGTGAAGCTCGGGTCCAAATCATAGACCTTTTCTCGCTACATTTTTAGAGATATAATCTAAGGAATTTAGGGTTTTTGTAGACTCCCGAATTACATTCTAAACATGTGACCTTAGGAAAATCATCATAACTTTCTCTCTAAGCAACAAATTGAAATTTCATAAGAAGTTACAGAAAAGGACAAACTATATTTTTCTGTTTATATTGTTCATATCCAAAGTTCGAAAAAGTGACATGTGGCATGTAGTGCAAGTTCTCTCTACTAAAACATTATATAATTAGGTCATCTTAGGAGATTGGGCATAAATCTTTCTTGGACAATCAAATTCTGATCAGACTTGTGGGCTTAGAAAGAGGACTCAGAGGGATACTATAGGACGCAATTTTAGAACTTGGAGATCTAGAACTACCGAGTTACAATCGTTTCAAGATCAAATGCCTAAAATCAATAAAATGTGATATGAGGAAGTTTGATGGCAAGGATCCGGTAAATTGAATACTACAGATGGAGCAATATTTTGATCTACATGAGGTTCAACTGTTACAAAAGGTACATATTGCATCTTTATATTTATAACCAAATGAAGTTTTATGGTATAAAGGGTTTTGTTCTCATAAAGCACTTGTCACTTGGTAAATTTTCACGGAAGAAATGATATCACATTATGAGGATACAAAGAGTAATGCATTCTTTAGCCAGTTAATAAATCTCAAACAAAAGGGTTCAATGGCAGAGCACATTGAGGACTTTCAAAAATTGAATATAAGGGTAATTGATTTTTTTTATTTTTTATTTTTTAGCATGTGGTTCAGGAGCACCCTGGTCAGTGAGTGATCGCTACGTCCACGGAAAAATCTGGGTGATAGCTAGGCTAAATCGCCCCTCGGCCTACTGCAAGACCTGACCCCAAGGGCTTCGGGTGGATTCGACCCTGTGACCTCCCGATGGCGAGGCACGATTTTTGACCAACTAAGCTAACCCTTGGGGCTTATAATATTAATCTTTTAGTATTTTCTGGTAGGTAAACACCCACCGAGGATTTGAACCAGTGACCTATCGCAAGGAGTGCCTTAACAGTGCACCCATTCACCGTCAATCCAAAGCCCCGTGGGCTATATAAGGGTAATTGATATTCCAGAGAAGCAAATGATTGATGTCTTCATAGGGACTTTAAAGGATAACATTCAACATGAGGTTCATCTTTGGGAACCTGATTAATTAAAGAAGGCATTCAGGTTAGCAAGAAAAATTGAAAGTGAAATTATGGAAACAAGGAATCCCACCACTCACGACTATAATTATGGAAGCGTTTTTTCTCCTAGCCTTCCACAACATACAAGGTTTACATGACAACAATTGGAAGAAAAAAGAGAAAAAGGGCGTTGTTACAATTGTGATAAAAAATACAATAAAGGTCATAATTATGCTGAGAAGAAATTATTTTACATAGATTATGAAGAGGAGGAAGAAAAGGATCAAGAAACATCAAAAGAAGAGGATATACACTAGGAACCAACCCCAGAGAAAGAAGAAATGAATCTGACCATATCTTGTAAATCATTGGCAAGAATTACCACTCCTCAAACTCGCAAGATAGAAGGACATATCAAGATGAAAAAGGTTCAAGAAGTGAAAGATCACATCGAGAAAGAAGAAATGAATCTGACCATATATTGTAATCATTGGCTGGAATTACCACTCCTCAAACTATCAAGATAGAATGACATATCAAGCAGAAAAATGTTCAAGAAGTGAAAGATCACATTGAGCATCAAGAAATGAATCCAACCATATCTTGTAATGCCTTGGAGGAAATTAAGACTCCTAAAACTCTCAAGATAGAAGGACATATCAAGAAGAAAAATATTCAAGCAATGAAAAATCACATTGAGCATCAACAACAAGTTCTATAAATTTTAAAAGATAACTCCACTTTGGTGTAGAATCAAATGAAACAATGGCAAGATCAACATCACAGTCAAAGAAGTTTTGGTGTAGGCGATTGGGCATTTTTACTGCTACATCTCAAGCAATCTATTTATGAGAAGGATATGTTGGCAATACTACATGCACTTAAGAAATGACGACCTTACCTAATGGGAAGACACTTCAAGGTAAAAATGGATCATGCTAGTCTTAAATACTTTTTAGAACAAAGATTACCTTTAGAAGAATAGAAAAAATGGGTCACAAATATGTTGGGTTATGACTTTGAAATCATCTACAAAAAGGGGAAGCAAAATGTTTTTGCAGATGCACTATTAAGAAAGGATGAGGATGTGGAAGCATTGTTTTGTGCTATTTCTATTATCCAACCATATTGGATAAACAAAGCAAAGGATGAATGGAAGAAGGACGAAGAAGTGTGGCCACTCATTCAAAAGTTGCAGAAGATCCCAGCTCAAACAATATTGCTAGAACTTGACGAGGAAGAAAAAATCATATTAGAGCCTTGAGCAGTCATAGAAATAAGAACTTGACAGCTACGAAGTCGATCAATTTTAGAGTATCTCATTAAGTGGAAGAACTTGCCTGCTGAAGATTCCACATGGGAGGACAATAATTCTATATAGAAGCATCAAGAACTACTCAAACATTGAGGACAACACTTTTTTAAGGAGAGGGGCATGTTAGGTCCCTATACTAATAGTGTAACCCCATATTGTTATTAGTACAACCCCCTTATTATATTGTTGTGCCCATGTAGTCCCCATATTGTTATTATTGTGCCCCATAGAATCTCCCTATTGTTATTATTGTGCCCTTACATTATTATTATTATGTCAGCTCTGATTATATTATGACCCCTTGGACTTCTATATATAGAAAGGAGGTCTTATCATTTATATCATCCAAGAATTGTTCATTTGTGTAATGTAAAGGAGGTTTCCCCCTCGAAGAGGCTTATTTCTAAGGTGTTGATCTATATTTTCTATCATTTTGTGAGCCGGTTTCATAACAAATGACAACTAAAGAACATGATGAACAGAGAAAGGAACTAAAAATAGCATGTGCACAAGAAAAAAAAGAAAGAAGAAAATGTCAAGTAGAATATCAAAGAGCATATAGACAAAGAAAGACATAACAAAGAATAGGAGAAAATGCACAACAAAGAGAAAATATAGAATAAATGACAACTAAAGAGCATGAAGGACACACAAAGGAACTAGAAATGACAACCAAAAAAGAGCAGGAAGAGAAAAGAGCACGTCAAATAGAATACCAAAGAGCTGAAATCAATGCATTTAATTTAGATCCATCTTAACTCCGGATCAAGAGAGACATGGTATAATGTTTACCGCAAAGATGGAAAAATTAGCAGGTGTGATGTCAAGAAAAGCGGAAGAAGAGCGATTGGGAGAAATAATATTTTAATCTATTTTTTCATCGACTAAATTATTATTATTATTTGCATTTTCAAACATTAAATATCATAACTTTGTATTCAACATTTGTATTGTCAAAATATATAAACTTAGACATGTTAAATATATTTGATATGAGAAAACTAATTATATTTTCAACATATGTTTTTGTCGCCATACATGACACAAACCAGCCTAGATCCATCTTAACTATGGATTTATCAAGCACAGAGAGAGATCAAATCTCTCGAGGTGCAAACCTTTCCTCGAGTTTTGCACTCAAAAAAGAGGTTTCCACCTCGAGAGATTTGATCCCTCTCGGTGCTTGATAGATCCGGAGTTAAGATGGATCTAGGCTGGTTAATTAATCAATTTAATTAAAAGAGAAAAAAGATAAATATAAACATTTCAGATAAATATCAATCTTTGGTTTATGACTAATAATTATTATTGGTAATTAAATTAAGAGTTAAGATGGATCTAGGCTGGTTAATTAATCAATTTAATTAAAAGAGAAAAAAGATAAATATAAACATTTCAGATAAATATCAATCTTTGGTTTATGACTAATAATTATTATTGGTAATTAAATTAAAATTCTAGAAACTTTATTCCATAGTAAACATGCTTAAAGCATATTTAAATAAATTATATAAATATCTTGCACAAATTTTTATTTAATACTTATCTAGTTATAAAATAAAATTATCTTCTTATTAATTTACAATAAAATTTAAATAGCAAAATTAATTATTTATAATTATTTATTAATAAATATAATTATAAATTTTATATGATCCATTGAAATTCATAAAAAAACATTTCATTAAATTAAAATTAAATTTATAATCAAATAAATAATTAATTGCACATCAATCTGAAATTGTTTATCTTATCAAAATTAAATTTATAATAAAAAGACTAATTAACCGCACATAATCATCGAATTGTTTCATTTACAAACATTAAACATCATTTATAATATTTACCCATATAAAACTAGTGGATGCGTTACTTTCCAATGTCATAACCTCTAAAAATAATCTTAGTTGCTTGCCCACATTTCTATGTACAGTGTATTAAATCTAAATTAGACTCGAGAGCCTGAAATATTCCAACATTGCACATATATATAGATGGATGGTAAGCCAACAAAATTTCTGCATATACAATCCACAAGTACAAGTTGATTGACTCTACTTGCTTCAGCTTAACAATGGCTGAGGTTGATCAAGTTGATTGACTCTACTTGCTTCAGCAAGTTTGTGGTCACAAAAATCCACATTACTAGTTGATTGACCCTAGTTGTTGAGGTGACATAGGTGATCCATATGTGTTTCGTATGTTTGCATGTACATTGTAATTGCCATGCCAAATTATGTTTGAATAATTTGATGATTCAAATGTTACAAAAGATCAAGTGTAATACTTTCGGACTTGGAGATGGGTTAGGTGCAGGAGTGCACTCTATCATATTGATGATGGTCGTCTTGGTTTAGTTACTCATGAACGATTTGAGGTTTCTTTATCTTGATCTCACCCGTTTCTTTATATTGATCACACCCGCATAATTTTTTTTGCGAGATGAGATGGCTAAGTGAGTTGGGCAACATGTCTAGTTGCAATGCGATATCAAATGGCATGAGCGCCCCTAATTGAGAAATCAGGTCCTTGCATGAGATGATGTGGAGTGGAACACCCGAATTTAGGGTTTTCACCATTCTGTTATGAGATAGGTCGTGCGACGAGGAGATGGACCAATTAATGAGATGACACAACATAGAGTCACTTGACATGGACGCGATAGTGTGATCAGGAAAATGTATTATGGGAAAGGCATGGAATTTGTCGACACAGAGAGGAGTTAACAGGTTTGTTGGCATTGGCATGTCACAATCTAGTGAGTTGGAACTTTTGGTGGACTAGTGTGTGCATGAAAAGGGACAAGAGGAGTTAGTTGGTGTTGGTGTGGGCACATTGCAACTGAGCAAGATAGGTTAGTTGGTAGATGGGGATGCACATTGGATGGGTTGAGATGAGTTTGCTTGTGTACATGGATCATCGGCATGCAAAGTGATGTGACCAACCAAAGTGATGCATTTGTTGGCTAGCCATGTATCGCCTCATATATATATAAGTGAAAATGAGATGAGTTGGAGCCACAAATTAAAGATGCAGAGACAAGTTGTATTTCAAAATAGTGTTCACTAACCGAACTTCACATAGAACATAGTTACAAGGGACGAGGAGTGACACAATTACAACCTTGTCCAACTAGATAGGCATAACATGTGGGCCTAGGTTTTTTTAGTAGATGATGCACTGTACCTTCTCCTACAGTAGGTTAGTCATGGTGCGGGTTAGGGAGAAAATTTCATGTTTAGCAGCAAATCCAAAACTGCTTTCCATTGGAATGACTTGAAGTAAACAATGGCCTATGGTAGCCAAATTTTGATGTTTGGTTTGGATGAAATTTGTTGTTTGGTTGGGGGGAAGATTAGTGTTCTAGTGGGCCAAAATTTAGAGTTTGGGCTGTATCCAAAATTTGGATTTTGGGTTCATCTAAAATTTGGAGTTCAAACTATAGTGAAATCCAGTGTTCTAAGGAGTGAACTGAATTTTGCGTTTTATTTTGAAGTTCGACTAACGAGGGAATTTGTTGTATATATTGGTGTGGGTTGTTATTGTTGTAAACAAGTGGGCTAATATTGTAATTATTTTCATTATTATATATTATTTGGGTATTAGGCTAGTGTGCTACCCACATCATATTAGATTGTGTTCATGTGTCATTGTATCGCATAATTGGACATTATCGTAGTTGTACATGTGTGAATTTTGTTTAAAACACACACACATATTCCATAAACACTTAACTAAAATAAGTGAAGGCATAATACAAGTATAAGTCAGCCCATCTTGGGCAAACCGGAACGAAAAGTCATTGGTCCCACATGCATTGGTAATTCACAATGTGACTTGAACCATGGAGGTGTCCCTGGGGTTGTGACAAGCGGTATCAAAGCAAAAGATCATGAATACAATGACAAGATCATAGAATAAGATGTGAAACTCCTCGTCACTGTCACTTTGTCATATGTGGGATAATAGAGTAGGAGTTTGAGCATATCTAGACAATTATTCATAATGATATCTAGTGGAGATTATTTTGTTAGATGTTTTTGGAGGGTTCATTTGTGCTCTTCATTGTTGATTATGTGAGACAGGATATCTGGGAGATATATCATTACATTTGTGACAAGTATATTATTGTGGTAGTTTTATTCATATTCTTGGAGTGACTAGTTCATGTGCACTGATGGATAGCTCATAGCATAGAGATAATACCATAAAGAGGGAACATAAAATCCCTAGGTTAAAGGATTGATATTCAAATGTGGAGTTGATTATAGATCACTTGGTTGACAATCTACAAAACCATGGAGAGAGATTAGAAAAACTAGAATAAATATTAAAGGATGAAGAAAGTGAGTTGGTGATTGTTTGGTAGAGATTGGAAGATCATCATGATTTAATTGCCATCTGAAAGAAGGCTATTGGGAAGGGGTCATCCAACACAAAAAAGAAGATCAAGGTTAGAGAAATGGAGCCATATGATGGGACAAGAAGTGAAAAGGCATTGGGTAATCTCTATTGGTATGTGGACAAGTACTTGAATTAAAGGAGTAGTTGTTAAGATGAGGCCAAGGTAAATGTTATAGTTATGTTACCCATAGGGAGAAATAAATTGTGATGGAGAAACCAAGTGGATGAATTTGAAACAAGTTGCATCATGGATAAGGTATATACATGGGAATATTTGAGGGATCCTTTGAATTTATAGTTTGGGATTGTTAACCAAGCATGGATGACTGAAAGTTAGTTGATGTTTGTGAAGAATATGGGGAAGATCCATACATAAATCGAAGACTTTTCAAGGCTTATGTTGGAAATTAAGGACATGTCAAAGGAGGAAATATTGTTCCACTTATGAATGGACTATAGTTATGGGAACATAGTGGGTTGCGATGACTAAACATTAAATCTATTTGCAACAACTATCACCATTACCAATAAAGTATTGGACTAGAGAGTCGAGGGAAAGTTTAATCCAAAAAACAACAAGATGGAGCATGGTGATAAGGGCAAGAAGAAGAAATAAAAGGGGAATTAAAAGGTGACAAAAGATAGAGAGTTTAAGAAATCGAATGCCTTGAGAGAGAAGAACCTAGTATCATATTGGATTGGTGCTAAGGAACATTATGTGAAGGATTGTTTATTGAAGAAGAAGTAATCAACGTTAGAGCAGACAAAGAAGGAAATAATTAGGGTGAAGCAGGTTTTAGGAGTATTTGTAGGAGAAAAACCTACACAACCACATACTTTAGTAGATACACATTTGATTTATGTTCATGCAGAAGTGAATAGGAGGATGGCATTAGCTATGACTGACAATGGAGTGACTCATAAGTTCATTAGGTAGAATGTTGCAGGACAACTTGGGTTGTGTCATCAACCCACACACACATCCTTTAAGGATGTGAACTTACAAGATTGGACCGATCATAAATATAACTGGTGAGAGTGAATTTCATATGACCCTACGTTGGAGCAACTCGTAGAGGAGGCTAAGAGTCGTATTTGTTCCTATACTACTTTATTTTTTTACATGTCAAATAAGTATGGAGGGAATTTACTAGGAGTAGTAGAGTTAAGAATGGATGGAGATGAGGGAGGTAGTCATAGAGGTTTCCCCACCATTTCTTCTCATTGATCCATGGGAGTATGACTCACTATAAATAGGGGTGATGGAAAGCAATTGTTATTGGGTGCCATGCAGATACCTAGGATGAGTGTCGACGACTGGAGAGATGCTTAGGAGAGTCATTACAGGAAATCGGTAAATTTGCATGAGGAACTGAGATATTCTGGATTTTTGTGTGATGATAATATTAGCTACTTAATTAGCTGGAGACATATGAGGATACATCACAAAAATACATGCATGGGAGTTAGTTAGATAAGGGGTACAATGATAAATTGGGAAGCAACACTTTAGGCCATGACACATCTTTTATTGGTGACTTAGAGTATGGGCTATTAATTGGAGGATTGTTGAGGATGGAAATGATTTTGTGTGGGGGAGGATGTAATATCCACAACTTGGATATGTGTTAGGTGCATTAGCATGCTAAATCATATCAATGAAAATCATCTTGGTTTAATTACCCATGCATGATTTGGGGTTTCCTTACCTTGAAGACACCTGAATGACATGATGGTTAGACAATATGGTGAGGTGATTTGGTGCCATGTTGGGTTGTGATCTGATATCACATGGAATGGGCACATCTACACTAGTGGTGAGGTCCTTGAATGAGATGGTGTAGAGTAGGACACCCAAATTTGGGGTTTCCACCATCATGCAATGAGATGAGTCATGCGGGGAGGAGATGGACCAACTAGTGATGGGACATTACATAGAGTTGAATTACATGGATGCGATGGCATGATCACATGGATGAAGTATGGGAATCACATGGAACATATCAACCTAAAGACTTGGGACAAGCATGGGGGGGTTATATTACTAAGAGTAGTTGGTTGGTGTGTTGGTCTAAGTGTGATGTAACTAAGAAATATGGTTCAATTGGTGTTGGCATGGGTGAGTTGTATATAAGAAATATGGTTCATTGGTATATGAACACATGCATGTGATGATTTAAGACAAATCAACTATAATATATGGAATGCTTGCATGAAAAGGGACATGACCAACTGAGCATACATGTTGGTTAGAATAGTTTCAAAACACCATATATAAAGGAGTTAGAGGCCAATGTTGAATGTGGTAGAGACAAGTTGTATTGCAAAACAAAGTTCACGAACTGAACTTCGTAGAGAATAGAGTTAGGGTGAATGAAGGGTAGCAAAACTACGATTTTGTCTTGCGAGACAGGAAAACTTGCATGCTTAGGTTTAATTTAGAAAATCGTGCATCGCCCCTTCTTGTACATAAGTTAACTAAGGCGTAGGTCAGGGTAGATTTTTGGTGTCTACGAGCAGAACCAAAATTGGTGTCCACTGGAATAATGTGAGGTAAATGACGACTTGTGGCATTTAAATTTTGGCGTTCAACTGGGCCAAATTTTGGTGTTCGGTAAGGGCGAAAATTTGATGTTTAACTAGGGCCAAAATTCATTGTTTAGTTGAGCTAAAATTTGGTGCTCAGTCGAGGGATGAAACTTGGAGTTCAGGATAGACCAATATTTGGAGTTTGGATTGAACCAAAATTTAGAGTTCAAGCTAGACTGAAATTTTGAGATTAGGTTGGACCAAAATTTGGTGTTTAGGAGTGAACCAAATTTTGGGGTTTGATTTTGGTGTTGAACTAAGGAGGTCATTTTTTGTATATCTTGGAATGAATTGCAATTGTTTTAAGCCAATGTGTTGATGTTGTAATTATTTTCATTATTATACATCAATTGGGTATTAGGTTGGTGAGTTTCTTGCATCATATTGGATTTTGTGTGTGTGTTGTGTGTCATTGTATAACATAATTGCATAATATTGCAATTTTACATGTGTGAGTTTTATTTAGGTAACATATGTATTTCACACACACTTAACTAAATGAAGCATAGGCATATTCCAAGTTTAAGCAAGTACATATAAGGAAAACCTATGGAACAAAAAATTGTTGGTCTTACATGCTCTAGGAGTTCACTATGCGCCTTGAACCATGCATATCTCCTTGGGACCATGAAATTGAGCTTCCTTTCAATCATTCCTACACCATGATCAAACACCCAATCAAAGGGGATATTTAACAAAGAAAGTGCATGAAGAAATTACCAAATAATATGAAGGTATGGAAAATCAAACCATATGGGTTTGTTGAATGAATGCAACAATTACTTGGGAAGAGGGAAATGGTATGTGAGGGATTTGCAATAGACTTAGTGGACATAGCAAGGAAAAATGCAAATCGAGTACAAGGAAAACATGGAAAGGTGTTAAGTCTGTGCACATAGAGAGATGGGGGTATGTCAACATCAAAGAAAATATGGGGCAAAAATTGGATGGCCTTGAAATCCAAATTTGAAAATTGTTCATTAGATGCAGGTAAATGAGAAAATGTTTGAGAGGCCCTTGCCTTTGAATTTTTTTTTTTTTCATACATTGTGGTCTTAGTCTCAATGAAAAAAAAGTTTATGGAGTATATAGTATATTGAAAAGAGTGAATGATGGATGGGAACATATATTGCTACATTGTTAACCCATTCTTGAATGTTGGGCTTGGGCACTACACTACTTCAAAAATCACCTTTTCTATTTAATTTTTATATATTAATATTTGACATAAAAAAATTATTGGATAATTAGTCTCTTTTTTTCGATGAGAGGAAGAGAGCATTGTAAACACAAATTTATAGGTGTCTTTTTAAATCACATCACATGGAGTGCACTAATATGTAATCTAAATCACTTAGAACTTGCACTTGGCCTCATCCCTATTTACATAAAGTTTTTCAACTTAGGCTATGTACTACTAATTTGTTTAATAGGTGCAGGGTTAGTGTCTAGTTGGAGGTTTCAATGTAAAAGTAAGAGCTTCATTAGACACGTTCAACTTTTCATATTTACTTCAACCTTGTGACAACCCCATCAAAGGTTCTAGTATGAACCACATTGTAAAAAGGATGTAAATATTTTGCAATGTTTAAAATAACAGAGAAAGGGGAATGACTCATGGGACATAGGTTCCAGAGCTGGGGAAAGAGAATTGTTGCTTGGGATGTTTTGGTTTCTTGTGCAAAGAAGAAACCTGAATTGCAGGACAACCATTAAAGGCTTGTTGGCGCATGAAGTAAAGGGATTGGTTCCTGAATTAAATGGGTTGAGGAAAAGTACTGAAGCCCATTCTTGCTTGAGGAAAAACAAGAAGCAAAATACAACAAAATTTATGAGGGGATGCAATAGCAAGAATGAAGTAGTAATGAAGGGGCTGGAGCATTTGACAAAAACAAAGAAAAAACGAGACATTCAAAAGGGGAGAGAGAGGACAGGAGCGAAAGAGTGCATGAGAGGAGGGGGAGCGCATTCGGAGCAAGGGAGAGCATTATAGAGTGAATAACAAAGTGGAACTCTAGGGCAGGGAGGTATCAGAGAAATGAAAAGAGCACGATTCGAACATGAGACATGGAAGAGGTAAAAATATTTCCTCCACGGGAAGATAACAACTATTCTTATGCTTGGGAAGCTGACTAAGAAGGGGACAAAGAGAGGAACTACAAATGAAACTTCAGCAAGCAGCGAGGAAGAGAAGAGAAGATAAGGGGATTGGTTCTCTGTCCCTAGAGGTTGTGGGTTGAGATAGGATTCTAGAACCCTGTAACAACTTGGTTCCCTTGAGGCTGTGGGTTGAGACGAGAGGCCTATGGATCCTTGTAATAGCTTCGGTCCCTAGAGGCTATGGGTGGAAGGAAATCTCTGGAGCCCTATAAAAACTTGGGATTCCCTGGAGGCTGTCGGTTGATCTAGCTACTTTGGAGCTCTGTAAAAATCTGGGAAGAGACCATCCTAACACCGAGATAGAGATAAGTTCAAATTACAGTTCTTGGTTACTGCGTTGACTAGTACAGTTGTTTCTACACTCCCTAGGAGTGGGTGAGACACTGTATGTGCACGAGGGGGTGCGGTTGGGCACCTATGGACTCCCCATGCAGGAAAGAAAGATATGAACAACTGTGGGGGTTGAGGCAAGAGGTACTCTGGAGTCCCTGGTATATTTGACAGCCGAGTGTGGTCCCAACAACAAAACCCCCTGAGACTCTGGAATCTGGCTCGAGGGTGACAACTGCAAGTAGTAGTGGCTGCAATAGTCTATGGTTGGGTGGAGAGTTGAAGTCCCATACTCAGTTTCCTTGCAAACTAAAAGATACATGCTTGTGAATACTATTGCACTTACTAGATTATGTTACATTGACATTTGTAATGGACATAGAAAGTGGGGACTGCATTTGTGTTTTTATGTATATACCTATAGTACAATTATGAAGGCATAATTCCCTAACTCATATTTTGTTTATGTTTATGTATATGTGTGTGTACATGTGTGTTGTGCTTGCTCTTAAAAGTAAGTAAGTTAACAGCTTGAATAATGGCAATCATAGAGCATTTGAAGTTACAAAGTGGAAAAAGGAGCCCACAACAATAATGCCTAAGCCATAATGCACAGGCAGACTCTTACTCTGAATAAAATGCTTATCTGTAATAAAAATGAT
Source organism: Pinus tabuliformis (assembly GCA_031772625.1). Taxonomy (NCBI): domain Eukaryota; kingdom Viridiplantae; phylum Streptophyta; class Pinopsida; order Pinales; family Pinaceae; genus Pinus; species Pinus tabuliformis. The sequence continues at coordinate 490,355,895 of CM062818.1, forward strand.
GCAGTAACTAAAATTAGTGAACCCCATAATTTATTTCAGGCCAAAGATTTAAACAATTAAAAGAAATGGGTTATGCAACCCTTTTTATCAATGTATAAAGTATAATAAGGACCCTTTGTTGGACAAAGTCAGTTATTGAATACATTTGATTACTTTTTGATAAGTTGTTGTGCCTACAAGCAAGCAGAAGGTGAAGGATCAAGGGAGTGTTCTTGGGGCCAGTTGAACCCAACGGTCCTACTTCCACACTCTTTAGCCTTGTTGGTACAGAAACCTCCATTCCCACCACAGGGATTTTGGCGAGGAGGACTATGGGTCCCTGCAAATATCCAATCTCCTGGCAGCCCATGAATGGAATCGAGGAGCTGCTTAAATAGGCCGTGCGAACTATGGATTTGTTGGCGTGTAGCAGGAGAAGTGGAAGCCTCCCATAAGCTTACATTGGGCCTCTAGTAGATGATGGAGGTAAGAGCGCATATGCCACCATGAGAGGAATTCCCTACCTGAAGGCAGGGGAGGCCCGTGGGGTAGGTACCCCTCATTGTAGCTATCACCCAAGCTCGGAAGGGGTAACCGTGTGGAGTGTCTAAGTCTACTTTGACAGAGTGGTGAGACTTTCAAGTAGATCAAGATACTGCAAAGACCTGTGAGACCAAGACACAATCAAAAAGAACAGTTTGAAGAGGCTTGCACGGTGGTAGATCCATCTTCGGGGAAAGCGCAGAGATCGCTACCAAAGGCCTCACAGGGTGCAGAGCCAAAGTACCTTGAATGAGTCATCATATATTGGTGAAAGGGAATGAAGACTTGAACTTATGGGAATGATCATATAAGGCTTATCCTTTTGTAGTTCAGAACTGCAGATGGGAAAGCTTCTGATTGGGTGGTCAAATTCTCCTATTATGTAATTGGTTAGAAGGAATCTGACGTGGACTATTTCCGGGGTTGACGCAGCTAAGAAAATAACCTAGAGGTTTGAGGTTGGAAGTGAACTTTGAGTGGTAATGAGAGAAAAATGATGTCGACCCCAACTTAGTTAGAGGTCAGGAGGTTGAGCAGTGTGTTGGCAGATGAAAGTGTAGTTATTATGTGGACTAGACTAGGTTGAAGGTTGGGAGGTGAGGTAGTCGGGAGATCAGATCATGTGCTAACTAGCGGATGTATAGTTGATGTGCTGACCCGACCAGGTCGAAGGTCAAGAGGTCAACCAGTTCGGAGGAAGTCATGTCTCGAGTCCTAGGTTGGGTCGACCCCAACTAGAATGGAGTTCAGGAGGTTGGGGTTCGGGATGTGCAATGGCGCTGAGAAGTAGGAAGATTTGTATGTCTTGACCATTCACGTCCCTATTGATTGGGTTAGCCGTGGTGGATCGTTGTGTGGTCGTAGGGGATTAGTGACCACTATACCCTATGTGTAAGAAATCTAAAGAAGGAAAGATGCATAAATGATTGAAAGAGTAACAAAAAAAACGAGGGTTGACCCTCCTAATCCCATTTCCATGACCAGACAATGGAGAGTGGATTCACCAATAACTACTTTCTTACATAGGTAAAGTAAGGGGGTATGTTACAAACCTATAATTTAGAATTCCTTTCTTTAATCTTTATAATCTACCTTCACTTTTCATGAATAAATTGTTGTATTAAGTGGTCATTAATTGTCCATACTAAACCCTACTCTATTATCTTCTTTTAGTCCAAAATTGTTGTATTAGTGACTCTCTTTTTTTCTAGTTTTGTGACAAATCAATGAAGAATTCAAGGCATGTACATGACTTTCACTATATAAATAAATAGATGTTGTTCAAGTGAAATTTTTTTACAACAATTTATTTCCCTTTGTTTTATTAGAAACCCTAAACCCTAAACCCTAAGTCTTAGATGGCTTGAATAATTAGGATTCTCTCTTAGGTACAATGATTCTATTATTTTCATTGCAAATCCAACAAAAATTGTCATTTAAGCTACCAAGAAAGCTGTCAAATTGAATAAGAGATTAACTCTTGAATTGTACACATGTTTCAATGTATGTCAAAATCAATCCAAAATTGCTTTACCAAGATTTACAATTGAAAGCAAGAGAGACCTTTAAACTACATACTTGAGTTTTTCCGAAAAAATACGCGTGACAATAAATTCTTAACCATTTGGTTTTGCATCATTTCCTTGTACCAAACATAACTTATGCATACAAATTAAATATGTCAATGTCCAAAAGCACTAGCCTTTCTTTTATACTTTTGATGGGAGGAAAAACTATAGTGAAATTTGTTCATAAGACACTCATGCCCCATATATACATATTGAAGTACTAGAATAAACAAATATAGATAAATGTTTTGACGGTTGCATCTACAGGTTGAGTATTACATTTAAAACCACTTACACAGTTCAAAACCCATCACATCCTCTCACCATATATCCATCGTAACTTAAACCAATAAAAAATCATCAACGTTCTATTAGATATTCATACATCATCCTAAACGAAATCTGATCATTTTGATGTCTCCTTTCCCATGCTGTGGGGATATGGTAATCGCATATTGAAATAATACACGAAAGAAGATAAGAATGAAAGTGTTTTCCAACTAACATATATGATTTGTTTGGTCATCTCATTAAATGAACGAAAGCATGTGGTTAAGAAAGTTTGCCTTCAAATAGTAACACAGCTAAGAAGAAAGTTTGTCTGCAAATGGTAACACAGCTAAGAGGAGTACAATGAATCATTGTCATGAGTTTTTTCATCTCATTAATGATATTAATGTATCACTGTCTGTTCATCTCATTAATGATAGAAAGACTTGCTAAAACTTAGAGCAGTTGTCTATAATGAGACTTTTTGGAAGCTTTTCCGGTGGGTTCTTCCGGTCAAAATCCGGCAGATAGCTACTTTCTGCACAATCAAGCCGTCCCAAGGGTTTTTCAGGGTGCTGAATCCAAATATGCAGTTAAAAAACCATTTTAACTGCAACAAATAAAGATTTAACCTCAATTTCTTCCGCCGGATTTCGTCACCGGAATCTCCAAAAAATCGCATTATAAACAACTCCAAACTTAGATGTAATTACTTGTACGTTTCTAAACACATGAGTGGTCAATAGCAATGTGGTGCCATCAAATACTTCACCCACTGAACAAATTCTGTCTCCGTTTACATTTTCAACCATGAAATCTGGGTGCTGTGAAAATAACGCGTTGAATGGCAAATGCGATGTCATATGAACGGATATTCAAGAAATGATTTGTGGTATCGTCTGGTTGTAACACACAAATCATTATCATATTTATTTGTGGACGCAGGGTTTTGTTTTATTGTGGGAAACTGAAAAATAAAACTTAGTGGATGCTGCGTCTCCCTTTCACTTCATTTATCTTGTCGTCCTTCAACAGCAGAACGTCAATCTTTAAAAATTGAAGTAAAAGTCAGACCGTGCCATGAGCTGGCTGCCGACCTTTTTGTCTTTAGTTTAAAGCGCAGATATATCACACTTGTGAGGGGATCACTTAATTCCCTTTGAATTTTGTGCACAATCATTTTCAGAGTTGTTAGGGCTATTGGGAAACAGCTTTTAAGCTTTCCTCCACTCTAATATGCTGGTCAATAAAAAGCTTTCTTCCCGGTGTTGTCTATCGAGGTCGTAATTTTGCAGGATTAAATTTTGTTCAAGTGTTTGAGTCGTTTTATTGATGATGAAAATATATTGAATCAGTTTATTGATAAATAGATTTAATACTATCAAGAATTTTTGAAACACTCAAAATCCTAAAACTCATAATTATAACCAAATTTCCAAAAATTTATACAGTTTTTGTCCACTTTAGAAAGCCTGTCAACTTAAGAAATTCGCCTTCGGATTTTGTAGGTACGCTTCTCCTGCGGGACTGTCGCTTTCTTACCAACTCGCGAACCTCTCATGTACGGCTGAGTAAGCACTGTTACACGTAGAATTGTGAGCACTCGCCCCTCTATTTGATTTCGTAGCACATTTTAGAAATTTATTCGAAATTAGAGAAAACAAAATGTCAAGTTTAGCGCTTTTTTCAACTCGTAGTTCCTGATGAACGGAGGCTAATAAGAAGGGTAGAAAATTACTTGGCAGGGCTATAGCTAGTGGAGATTCATATCATAATATACTACAATACCAAAATCAAGTAGAAAATACTGTTAAATTTCATGGCTTCCAGTTTTCTACTCAGCCTCTTTAAGAGAGAAACGACTTTAAATAATGACACAAAGTCTGAGTACAAGTTTTGGACATGTTACCGAGTTCATTCCATATTAATTGTAATCAAGGTTTGTATTTTTACGTTTTACAATCAGTAATTAGAGGATACAATATCCTCTATATCATGATATAGCCAAAATAGGTCACCCATGAATTTTTATTTAGTAGATAATTAAGAATATTGTTTACTTAAATTAATAATTTCGTGAAGCTTTTTCTTTATTATTTTAGATGGTGCGTTCCAAAGACTGTTGAAGTGAAAAAGTATTATATATATAATTTTTACAACAATAACAATATTTTTAATAATGTAGATAGACGATTTAACAATAAAATTATGTGATCACTTTATTGTAAATATGCAAGTTTACGGTATAATGTTGATACCTTTCCTTTGGCCTCCATTTGGACCTTAAAGTAACTTTTCTCAAGTTAACGATTCCTCCTCATTTTAAAGATAATGATGCACCATTAGAACAAGATAAAGTTATTTTGTCTTTCTATCAACTCCAAGGGTTTGTAGCACAATCATGGGAAAATTCTCGCGTAGGTTTATTGACAACAATAAATACCCAACATCAATTGTCAATCCAAGAACATACACTTTGAGACAATACATTGTATGTGCGGATGTTTAGACAACAATAGTCTACTACATTAGAAATCTAAGCTCAATGCCAAGATAAAGGGATTTGGATGATGGACAAGACCCAAAGACTTGGCTTTTGCAAGACCAAGTCCTACAGGTTGTCTTTAAATAATGTCTTTAACAACTCGCATCTCATCCTTGTTGGCTCTCACATAAGGGAAGCCAACCAAAAACCTACACTACCCCTGGCTTTTATTGCACATTCTTCTTGTGGACCAGTCTCTAATTCTCCAAACATCACATACTAAATTCCTAAGCCAGTTGAATACCTTTAGTGGAAAAAAGACTATCTATTCAATTAGGAAATCTACCCAAGGGGACAAATAGGTTCTGCGAATTAGGCCCTCTTCTGTTGATGAGAAAAAGTGTCTTCTCTCAATCTCAAGTGGTTACAAAGCTTAAGAGTATCCTTCAATGGCCAATTGACTATGGGTTCAAACTAATATGCATAAAAGAAAATCAAGGCATTGAAAAAGATCACATATTCCAACTATGTAGTGCTACCAATCACACACATTTGAAAATATTTCATAAAGGAATCAAGCCTAAATTACCCCGGGTTTTAATATTGCTATTTGTTCGTCACATTATTTAAATGCAAGTTAGAAAAATCAAATATGAGGTTTGTAACTATAAAATCAATCCCTACTTCAAAGTAATGATTAGATATACATGTCACTAGTCAATAAAAAACTATATATCACTCGCTCAACAGAAAGAAATAAAGCACTACTGTTCTTCAAACTCAAATCCTAAAATCAATCAGATGTGCACTCTATAACCAACATGTAGTCTTTATCAATTGAATACATACATGAGACATGAGAGGTTTAGCAAGTAAAAAATGTTGAGTGATATTATGGCAAGAGTAAGTATCTAAATCAATATTTGGAGAACACAATTAGTATAGATCAAACAAACATTCACAAATGAAATATGTCCAATATGCAATCATGCTAACCTTCAGATATAAAATAGAGTTATTTTGTATGAATATAGATGCATAGAAAATGAAACAACTCTTGATCTAAAAGTTGCATTCGATCACATAAATAATATATTCATAAAGCCAATAATACACAAATTAAATCAACATAAAAGATTAGGGGTCGAACCCTGCCTAAGAAGCCTTGTGTTAGATATGAAACAACTTGTATATATATCAGATCTTAGCCAAAAGAAACTATACAATAATCAATCTACTAATTTCAATCAATGCATGGCTATTTACACACAAGGAATGCATGTATCAATGATTAATCTACATGACCTTCTCACAAAATAAATAAATCTACTTATAGAAACAAGTTATATCTACAAGATTCTAAACCACACAATATGCTTGCATTGAATAACATAGGAATGAAAGGGGAAAAGCACTGCATTGGTGGACCTAGGCCACCCAACAATGTTTCCCTTTGAAAAAGAACTAGGTCACACTGATTTTACACAATAGATGAAACTTGAGCATCAACAACCTTGTATTAATAAAACCTCATCTTACATGCATACAATACAATAGAGCTCGACTGAGTGGTTGCAGTAGTGAGTGAAGATACAAATATGGAATAATACAAAACATAATATTCTCACCACTAACCTGGCTTAGGGCTAGAGTCTAGTTTATATACAAAATAAAATACATAACAATTTCAATACATGCCATAGTTGAAACCTATTTTGAGTATATGCTCGAAAGATCTAATAATAGCTCTAGATCTCAAATAATAGAGGTAACCAAAGCATCCAAACCAAGAACAAACATATCTTATCCAACTGAAAGACCCAAACAAAGGAACCCTAAATGTTGGCCTCATCAACTGAAGTTGATTCCACATGATATATTTTTTATAAATAGATAGATTTTGAAATAAAATCATTACTTACCTTGTAACCCTTTAATTAACTTAATTTAGCATGATATCCATTTGTTGTGTATGAAATATGACTATATGAAGGTAAGAATAGGGTTTGGGATAGGTTAAAAATCAACATTTGATAGAAAAAAATTCCAGTAATTCCCAGGCTCAACATCTTCCCCAGCCCTAAGGCTTCGTGTGTTCTCACAAGAAAAGGAACTGCATCTAACACAACCCAATCTCCATTAGGTTCTCATGTGCATAATTGTGAAAAAATGACAAAAACTAAAACTTTGTGCCCATCAACCTCCAATGTTAATGTTAACACCCGCTTTGCCTACCTTTCGTGCATCCTTCAATTTCCTCTTTAAAGTCCTATTGTGAACCTACAAGTAGAAGTTTTTCATATTCCATCTTCGGTATATCTTAGAATACTTCTTACCCTCCTTAGAAATTCTATCAATCTCCTCCTAAAGCTCCTCGTTTTTGGGCTCTAACAAAACATTCTCATTCTTGTCGTATCTCTCAAGAACCTTGTATTCCTTGATCTTCTTGTTTAACTCCGTAATATTTTCATTTTTATCCTTTCTCTTCTTAACTTGAGGTCCATTATGCAGGGATTCATGAAATTTTGAGGTATATTAAAAGTCATGTGTTAATAAGTCCATTGAAGCAGTAGTCTCAAACACTGATATCTTCGTCTTATGCATTTTTAATGGAGGTCCCTTATTTTCATAATAATAATGATTAGAAATAGTAGGGCCTAAGAAGAACTTGTTGAACTATGGGGACTTTCCAGTAGGAACATGGTCACAAGAAGGAGTTTTTTTTTTGTAGAGATAGATTTACATGCTTTTAAAACATAGGGTTCATATATATGAGCAGGCTCATTCATCGAACAAGGAGGGGAAACCATAGGTGGATCATCCATAGAAATCTAGGATAGTTACACAGGCCAGAGGAGGGGACGAGGGAACAACTTTTCCTTTTTTCCTACTTCTTGTCATCCTTCGTGGTGGAATAAAGGGTTGTGGTTTTGAAGCCTACTCCTTTTCCAAACCATTGGTGCCTAACTCACGACCCTCATCTATCAAAACATTTTCCTCATTCATCATTATTAGTATTTGTAGGATTCTTTTTATTTTCCATCGGGGTATTTCCCATTTACTTATTTTTTGAGATTGCTTGGGGTATAGAGAGAGGGTCATGAAACTGATTCATTATCAAAAAGTTATCCTGACTGGTTCCCCTCTTTTTCAACTCCTCTATAACTAGAATTTTTATAAGGTCATGATGCTATAACTGACATCTGGCATTCACAAGGATTTTTTAGATGCCTTAGACTCTTGTACAGGGAATAAGGAAAATTTATGTGTTCATTCAACTCAAAATGCATTAATAGTATAATATGGTAGAGTAATTTTATTACATATCGACCTTCAGAGTAACAAACTTTTGCAAAACATAAAGTAGGTTTTTCCATTTCTCCAAAATGTAATGTTGAGGCACCCCCTTTTCTAGTCAAGCTCAAGCTTTGGTGCATTGAGGAACCTGCTCCAAGATCCACGTTTGACTTGTTTGTTCTTAAACCATTGATCCCCCTATTATGAAAGTGTTACACATCATTTTTTCACCATTAGGCAAATGATCGCCAATCTAGATCTTTTGTTATCCATTACAGTGTTCCAAAGCATTCCTCTGCAATGCCAGAAGCTAAACAATCCCAACGAGAATGAGAATTCTAGATTACATGGTCTAAAAAATTATTTTTGAGTACCCATGTGGTTCCCTAGCTAGTTTATGTGCATACACATACTTGACCATTAAATTCAGTGCAAAAGTGTGCTATGTCTTACACCGTGGATTGTGCACATGACTCAACAGAGGTAAAAATAAAAAAGTAAAATCTAGAATATTTGTTGGGTGAATATTTCATAACAGAAAGCTTCGAGTTGATGCTTACTCAAGCATGATCCCTCTCTTCATGGAGCTAATTCCATCTCTTTGTGGATCCCTAATCCCACCTTTTGAGGATATCATCCCTTAGGAATAAGATCTCAAACCTCCTCCTCTTGGCCTATAAATCAAACGTAGAAAAGAGAGTTGGGGAGGACTAGTGAAGGTAGACTTATGTTGCTGAAATAGGTCTAGAAGGTTTGTCATCCAAGGAGAATATTGCAGATCATGGGAAGAGGCTTGTGACATCAAGGCAACTAGGTTGTAAGCTTGTGCTCGTTTGAATTCAATACAAAGCAATTATTCTTTCCTAATTATGTCTATTTTGATGTTATTTGTGGGATTCTTTGATCATTCAAATGGCTTATAACTGATTATTGATTCAAATTATCATGTATGCTAAGTTAAGAACTTCATTTAGCTTTGATTTTATATTCAAGATGCTTTGATCCTTTTGAATGTTTTTGTCTATGCAGATCTCTTTTGGAGCATCATGGAGAAAATATGAAAAACATTGGGAAAGCCTCTAAGGAATTAAATTAAAGTTGGTTGTGGAAAGAAATGAATGGACGTAAAGAAGCACTTCACTAAATAGGTAAGTGATTCTTTGCATACTACATGTTTCATGTTTTAGTAATAAGCTAAGGAAATGTAGCGATTATTTGAGGTTTGTTACTAGGTTTTGTTGAAAATATAGGGAGATTCTTCTTGTCCGCAAGAAGCATTAGCCTGCGTAAAAAAATGGCAACCATACTAGGGAATGTCACATTCTTCATCATCTCCTTGTTTTGACTTTTGAATATTCTTATAGCATTGTCTGAGTGTCTGAAAGATATTACAAGTTTGGATTTTGTGAATTGTTTGGTTTTTTTTTTATTTTTTCTAAAATTCTCCCAAAGTGCACATTTTATCTTTATCAACAGAGAATATATCTGTGCACTAATCCCTTAGAAACGATGTGTATGTGCACTGGATCAAACTGTTTTCCTATGCACATACTTGAAATTTAAAAAAAATTGAGTTTCCTTTCACTAAGTCCAAGAACTTTGTTTTTATGCTTGATTACACTTGTTTACACCTTCAGAAATTCTTTTCTAGTTCAATTGAGTGTTGTGAAAGAGTCTTCTTGAAAATTTCTTATTTTCATGAATTAGGGTATAAGCTTCATCTAGTGTTGGGGTTGTTGTAAACTTGTTGAATAAACTCTTTTTGGTTAACATGCTACTAATATGGCTTAATTTTGTGCCCATTAACCAAGAACATGGTACCCTACTCATTAATAGTCTTAATATTCACAAGTCCATTTTCAAATCAATTCATAACCTCATATGGACCTAGACTTCCTATATGAGACTTTCCTTTAAAATTCTTGAATTTAGAATAAAAAAAGCAAGCCCAATCACCTTACTTGAGTTGCTTCTTTCTGATAAGATTCTCATGCCACTTACTTCTTTGTTATTGGGCAAGGGAAATTTGTTGAACAACAACCATCCTCATGTCATTTAGTGTATTAAGTTATAGAATTCTTTGTTGTTGTGCCTCATAATGCTCTAGACTGAGTCAAATTGCAGCTATAAAAGTTTTCACTTAGAACTTAATTAGCAAGAGGAATCAATTTCCACTAAATTTTAATTTGGTAGCTCAATTAAAAATTCCAATCATGGGACTATATTCCTATTTTCAAGAGGACCAATTTTGACTATTGAAGCACTTAATTTGGACAGGGGAAAGTGTATTTTTTGGGAAATGCCCACATGTTCACAAAAGGACAGGTTGGCCCAAAAGAGAAATTGGATATTCATCAATGGCTATAAATACAATTCAAGTGACCCTTATTTGTACATCATCATTATGATCATTCTTCTTTCTTTGGGTTTGGCTCACAAAAGTCTAAGGCTGGATCATGGAGATTGGTTCGTATAGGTTCAAGATTGCAAGGTTTGACATTAGGGGAATTTTGAGGTCTAAAATGGGCCTCCTAAGGAAATTGTAAAATAATAGTGGAAATAATAAAATAAGATTAGATTACATCATCAAATTTTAGAGGGAAAAAATAAAAAACTACTTTTTCAACTCATATTTTCAACTTATCTCCGTATGGGTTTACTCAAATTTTGAGCAGGAACACTCATTGGATGCATACTTTGATTCCTTATCCAAGGAGTACCCATGTTGCATACTTTTGATAGACCTTTCTATACAAAAAATTAGAAATACACGAAAAACGTGCTTGCAGTCACATTTTTTTCATGTATTTCTCATTTTTCATGTAGCAGGATCCATCAAAAGTATGAAACATGGGTATTGCTTGGATGAGGAATTAAATTTTTCATCCAACATGTACTCTCACTCAAAATTTGAGTAAAAACTTAGGGAGATATGTTGAAAATACAAGTTCGAAAAGTAATTTTATTATTTTATTATTTTTTAATCTTTTTACTTTTTGACCCCAAAAATGGTGAATCATCCCCTATGGTTGACATCATCATCTTGAATCCTATTGCTTCTTATACTGTTTATTTTGGTTGTACATTTATCTTAGGAGGCCCATTTTATACCTCAAAAGTTCTCTAATGAGCTTGCACATGTGTTTACGGTTTTGGTTTCCAGTCACATACATGCTTCAGGAAAATTCCAGTCGCAACTGTGAGAAAGTAGGAACATGCATGCGATTGGAGGGTTTCAGCCACACACACATCACTGTCTTTGTGCATTAGGAACTATGGTTTGAGTTTTACATTTGACCGCAAATTTCGTTAGTTGAGTAGTTCGACAGTTGACTGTAGACAAAGACAATTTACCGCAAGCTTTGAATCAACGTTTTGATTATTAGCATTGTTGGGTTCATCTTATGAATTTTGATCAGTTGATTTTTCTAGATAGGATTATGGTTGAGGATATGGATAATTTTACACTCTTTTACTAAATTATTTAATGAAAATCTAATAAGAAGAAGAATTTGAAAGGGTTTTCCCCATAATGGGTTTTTCCTTGGTCATCAACCAATCCTGGTGTTTCTATGTGTGAATTTTTTTCTTCTATTGTTCCTTCGTGTTCAACTGCATTGATGATGATATTGTTAGATCTATATAGTTTCATATATTCCTTAATAATGTTGTAAATATGGATAAGGTTATGATGTTGTGGTGTGAATTTAATACATAAATAATCAAATGCAATTATCAAAGAAAAGAATAATATAGCCCTATGAAAAATTAGTATGGTATCATAGTTGGGTTGAAGAAATGTCATTGAAGATCACCCCTATGAAGACACCTTTGTTGAAATCAAGATAATATGGTGGAGACCTAAAAGAATGCTTGGGTTAGAAGGAAACCCTAGGCAATTTGACTATTAGGGTTTGATGAATATTATGAGATTAGGGTTTGTAAGAAACCCTAGATTATGGCAAAGATTTGGGATATGCATGATCAATGTGATGTTCAATCACTTGTGACAGGTTTGATTTAGCACAATATGGGATAGTCTTAATTAGGCATGGTTATTGATGAAGTTAATGGCAACATGGAAGGCAACATTGGTATAGACAATCATGTCTCTTGAAGGTTGGTTCAAAAGGGACATGATCACATCTCATTGAAGATAAGTAGTTTTTCAATTTATGTTACTTCCTTATATCTTTACTTATGTTTAGATTTATTGATTTGATCCTTGATTATACTTACTGCATGTATATTTGAGTATTTGGATACTTGTAACCTCCTAATGAGATGTGATAAGTGGATCCTACTTTAGGATCATGTAAGGTGTAGGAAAAGATGGCTAATATAGGAAGAAAAGAGCTATACTTTCCCATGACAAGTGAGTGCTACAAAGTGCAACGGTATCTCAATGTTATAAGGTATGTATAATATATTGTTTTAGGTGCAATATTGGATGGCAAGGTAAGCCCTAAGGTATGATGAGAATATCCCCTTCACAAATGACTCATATATTCATATGAAAGTAAGTTTGATTATGCTACATGTGATATATTGGTGCCCTTGATATTTGACAAGTATCTTACTTTTTAGACATGATGGATTTCTTGATTTTATGAAGCAGGCTAGATACATTGATTTTCGATATATGGTGACTTGATACTATTGTTAATGCTTGTGATAAGCATGATAACCATGATGATAGAAGTGTAACAATAAGATTGATATTCAAGATATTCTTGTTGACCTTGTTTAGGTTTTGATAAGCTTAGTAAATTGGACAATGTGATAAATTTGGATGCCCTAACTTCATGGTTGAGAAATATGATAAAGAAGTGATGTAGTGATTATGATCCTTGAAGTATGAAGATAATCTGTCAACTGCCATAATCATATGACTCTAACCCTTGATGAAAGTTTTATGGCATGTTCATATGTGGTGATCAATTAGTTTATGCTAACATGTTATGATGTATAGATGTCTATGAATCTGATATATTTAATATTTTTGTTGATGCATGACAGTATTATGATAGACAGGTTGATGTTTTTATTAATGATGACAAAAGTGGCTTCCCATTCAGAGGGAGAAACTATCAATAAGATCGCTACACCTATTATAATTTGCATCGGATGTATAGAAGATTCTTTATTCTTGAAGTAATATTTTTTGACATAAATAGACAAATATCTGACGTTGTTAGTCTGCAACAAGTTATGGTTTGAGAAGAGAAGGTTTCTCCTAGTCTAAGCCCCAACTATTAGGAAAGAGGATTAAGAGTGTGGTTATAAGCCTCTCAACCGCACGTAAGAAGTCCTATGGGTGTGGTTGTGCATGTAGGAAACAAAATCTAAATCCATATACATAAAAGCGGGAGCACACCTGGAGTATGACAATCTTACATATATGGAGAAGACAATAGAAAGTTCTATGAGCTGGGAAGTTTGAATGTTTGACTTACTATAGAGAATGTGAATGTGTTAACTAAACTTATGTTTGCAAGGGACCAGAATATGCATATTTGCATGTAATTTTCATTTGATTATTGAAGTTAGTATATGATAGTAATTGATAACAATTGCAGGGGTTTGACAATATTTGGCTTATTGGTTTAATATATATGAGAAATATTGGAGTTTTGACATGATGCTTGGTAGCTCATAGATAATTTTTTGCTTATGGGTTGATTGAATTCATAGTGATAACAAATTATGGTTTTTATTTGATAATTGATGATTTTCCTTGATGACTGTGCTATGTGGGCATAGTAACTTTCAGTGACACATCGTATGAAGAGCTTGTTACAGTGATATTGGAAAAAAAAATTATGAATTTGATATTAGTTTTGATCTAGAATCTAAGGCTTGATAAGCTGACTTAGTTGATTTGATTACATAGTGTTGATTTCTGTGAGGCTGAGTATATTGGATTGATCAGTATAATGTTTGCATATGGAATTATATGGTTTGAAGCAATCTTCTTAAACGTGGTATGTTAGCATTGATAGTTACCTAGTGAAGTCAGGAAGATGTGTCAAGCCAAACCTCTACTTCGAAAATGATCCAAGGTATGCCTTTGATTTGGTTTTATATGCTCATGGTTTATTCTTCACAAGTAATGAGCCTCTAATTATCAAAGTAAGAGGGATTTGGCCTTCAAAGTTTGAAATCAAGAATCATGGCATAATGAAATACTTTCTGAATTTTGGAAAAGTAAATCTATATCATGAAGGTACTAAAGAGTTTTTGGAAAGTGGAAATGAAAATCCTTGGACACTCCAATTGAATTTCAAGAAGTTATGAAGATATATTGTTGAACCTGACTTGGAAACCAATACTTGATTGAGGCATTGATGTTCTGTGTGAACACCCATCCATATATGTGTGTTGCATATAATATTAGTGTATTCATGATTGAGCCACTTCATACAAATTGGGTTGCTTCCAAGCACACTTCAAGATATTTGCATGGGACGATCAACTTTTCAGTCGAAGATATTCTTCCTATGATATGTGAATGCATGGATATACTGATGTTGTTTGGGACCATTATTGATAAGATGAGGACATCTGGGTGCTACTTTAGTATGAGTTATGCCATGATATTTTGGATGAAAATTTTGTAGCGCTAAGCAAAACCGAGGTTGAGTACAATGTTGCTAGCATGGCTATATGTGAGGTAGGTTGAAGAAACTAATTTGAAAGGTATTTTCAATAGGTTATGGATGCAAAACAATGATACATTGTGATAATAAAGAGTGGGATTCAATTGGTAAAGAATCTTGTATATAGATGGCATTGAAATATCTTTATATATTGAGACAATGTTGTTGTACAAAACATGCTTAGGTTTGTGTTTTCCACCTCTGTGAGAGGGAGGATGAATAAGGTATCCTTTTGTGATATATATTTTTTCTAATATAATATTTGAATTGATGTCTTACATGAACATGAGACTACTTCTATTAAGACATTATGATTGAACTCTTTAGTGAGTTTTTTAAGCCGATACAAGATATGAGAATGCTGATATGTTTCCGATCTACAAAAAGGACTGATCGAGCACACTGAGCCTACTCTTTCCCCTTTTCTGAGCTCCCAGGGTGGGGATTGAGATGGAGGGCTCCTAGGGTTGAGGGATATCTAGAAAATAAGGTATCACCCATATATATTACCCATAGGTTCAAAGATATTTATCCCTTATCATGGTTTATGTAGAGTATAGCCCAGTTGGCATCATACCCAGAAGTTGGGTTTGTTGGGATTCACTCCTTGTCTAGCCAACAGGTTGAGAGAGTGCTTGGAGGTGTGTTACCAAAGTTGATTATGATGCAAGTGTTCTACCACATGACTCTTCAGGGTCATTGTTGGGGAATATTAGTGGGAAATATGATGGATGAGATATTATTTATTAACATAGGGTGGAAGATGTTTTCTCCCCTATGCAATGAATCCTATTTCCCGACATCGGGCGGAAGATGTTTTCTCCTCGATGAGATGACTTAGGGTGACAGTGTCCCATAGGACCTTCCTCATTATCATTAGATTTTGGCTTGGGACTAAGATCCCTAATATGGTTTTAGGTTGAGATGTGCTCCATAATTCTAAGCACTTAGATGTTTCTCGGGTAGTAGTATTGGGCCCCCTGCTGGTATTGATTTCGGGTGGTAACAGTGGCTCCCAGTTAGATATAAGGTGGTATCTTAGGATCTACTTCAATGTAAAATTATTATTCTTTTAGATTCAAGAATGTTCGACACATGAACAAAGACAATCAAGAGATAAGAGGTAATAAGTAGTGATAAGAAATGATGACAATTGATGATGAGAAACTTGAGATAAGACACGATTTCATGACCAGATACTTGCGATGATGTAGTTAAAATTTACCCCTAGTTGAGAGGGAGTGTTAATATGGCAGCTCAGGGAAAAATTCAAATCATGGGACTAGATTCTTCTTTTTGAGAGGACCAATCTTGACTATTGAAGCACTCAATTTGGGTAAGGGAAAGTGTATTTTTGAGGAAAATCCCACATGTGCAAAAAAGGACAGGTCAACTGAGGAGAGAAATTAGACACCCATGGATGGTTATAAATACAAGTCAAGTGACCCTTACTTGGACATCATAATTATGATCATTCTTATTTAGTTGGGTTTGTATTGCACAGGTTTGAGGTTGGATTGTGGAGATTGGTTCATACAGGGTGAAGATTGCATGGTCTGAATCTTGCACGTGTGTTCAGGGTTTTGGTTTCTTGCCACATGCATGCTCTAGGAAAATTTAGGTCGCAAACTGCAAGAACACATGCTCATGTGTGTGGTTGGAGGGTTTTAGTGGTATGCACATCACTCTCTATGTGCGGTTAGGAACTAGGGTTTGAGTTTTATAGTTGACCACAAAGTTTGCTAGTTGAATGCAAATAGTGACAGTTGACCACATGCTTCTGAATCAGGGTTTTGATTATTAGCATTGTTGGTTTAATCTCATAAATGTTGATTAGTTGATTTTGCTAGATAGGATTATGGTTAAAGATATGGATCATTGTACTCTCTTATGTTGAATCATTCAATTACAATCTAATAAGAAGAAGAATTTGAAAGGGTTTTCCTTAAAGTGGGTTTTGCCCTGGTCTCCGACCAATCTTGGTGTCTCTATGTGTGATTATTTTCTTCTATTGTTCCTTTATTTTATGCGGCATTGATGATGATATTGTGCTTTCTATATAGTTGCATATGTTGGTGAATAATGTTGTAAATCTGGGTAATGTTATGATGTTGTGGGGTGAATTTAATATGTAAATAATGAAATGCACTTATCAAAGCAAAGAATAATATATCCTCAAGAAAAAGTAAAACCAACTCATATAGAGTGTTCCCAATTATGTTCCTTTATGTGATCCTATATGCCCACAAAGCCTTTAGAAGCTAGCTTGCCCAATATTTATGATGCATTTGTATTGCTTTTGTCAAAATATCTTCAAGAAATTTATTGGCGGATTTCACCTCGCCATTGGCCTATGGATGATATGGAAAGTATTTTCAGTGCATCATCTTATATTATTGAGTAATGGTATTCATAAGCCTTGAGGTGAATTTCATCCATATGTAACAGTTTCTCTAGGCACACCAAAATGTGTAAATATGTCCTTTTGTAGCAGTTGCAACACCCTCCAAAATTTTGGCCTGCACCCAATTTTGGAGCCTTCCTTGGATTTTTCTTGATGTTGCAAGTAGTCAGGCTCATCCTGTGATCCCTTGTTGAGTCCTTGCACCCTCCTCGCTTGACAGTTCACCAAAAATCTTTTAGCATGTTGGTCACAAAGTCATGCTTGCAGCCATGTTCTGGCTATGCACAAAGTCCCCCTTCATGTGTACAAGTTGTATCTGCTATGTAAGAATCTTTCTCACTCACACATGAAGTTGTATGCAAGGTTATGTAATCGTCGTCGCAGTAGTTCAATGATATATCAAAAGTGTTGTGCTTATCGCTCGCATCATCACTCAATCACACTGAGTCTATGTTGTCATGATGGTTTGAGATGTCTTATTGTTGAGTCATGTTGAGTGTGTGTTTGCAAGGTCATGTATGCACAAGTTCACTTGCTCACACACTTAGTCATTTACTAAAATTCTGACAACTGGATCACCCTCCAACAACTGAACCTTTGTTGATTTTCATTACGTAGTTTCAGCCCTCAGTGATTATGTATTGCTGCCTAAAATTGCACAAAGCTTGAGGTTGCCTTGCACACAGCTTGCACTACACAATCCTGGAATTGACCAGACTAACTATCACTCAAAACAACATGGAAGTTGCTCAGCATGTCCTATATTTTCGGTGAATGCAAGGAAAACCATTAAGCCTCTAGCTGGTCAATCAAAGAGTTTGACTAGGCAGTCACCCTAGACCTCACTACACTAAAAAATTACGTAGAAGCTACCAAGACTGCCCACTTTCGTTGACTAAAGAAACTGCATAGACATGCTAGACATACACCTGTTTCCTGTCACTATACTGTCCTTGAAAATTGCATAGTTTTCTCAACTAGTCACCCTGTCAGCGGACCTGCTCCTCCTCCTAAAAACTGCGCAGTTTTCATGAGTCAGTCTCCCAATTTCCCAACATCCGTCTCAACCTAGAAAATGTGTGAGGATGTCCAACATGCTAGCCTCCCAGCTCTACGTAGTTTTGGTTAGCAGCCTCTCGTAGCCCACTGCAAGCCTCCCCAGAGAAATTGCATAGTTTTCACTACCAATCTCCCCTTTCTTCCTGCACTGTCTCCCTAGAAAAATTGCTTAGATCTTCCCTCCAACCAAGCTAGATCCCGTGGACAGTCACTACTAATCCGAATTTCCATCTCAACCTCCCAGTGACCTCTACGTAATTTTCACCGACAGTGCCCGAAACCTGCATCCCGACTCGAAATGTGCTTTGCGCAGTTTCAGAGCCTTGTCCTCTCTTTGGGTCACCTGCATAAGAAAGTGAAAGATAATGCATCATGGTAGACTAGGATATTTCTGGATTTGATGTCATCTTGTCATGAGTGATTGCAAATACATGTACATGGATGAGACATGATGCAACTAAGAACTAGATGAATAAGGAGCACATGCAAGGAGATTGGTTCATGAATAGACGAACAAGGAATGAATGCAAGGATATTTGTTCATGAATAGACGAACACATCGAGTATCCCAAGTACAAGTGAAGTAGAGACATGCACGTGCAAACATCAAGTGAACACAAAGATCATCAAAGACTCCACACACCTTTCCATGTGGAGGTGAAGCTATGATACACCAAAAGCACATCCATCACTCAGTAGCACTATAGCTCGACATGGAAACCACCAACAACATGACATACAAACACTGTCTTTTCAAGTCATGTCATGAGTCATCTCAACCACATCACTACTGTGGGCCATGCTGTTGTAATCAATCTAATGCAATTTGGAAGTCTAAGAGACCCACATGTAAATATGAAGAATCATGTAAAGTTAAAGAGTCATGAAATTCAAATAGTCATGACGGAAGTCCAATAGTCACAAGGGCCATATTTACCCTTGGCTATATATACCCCTCATTTGTACATGCAACAAGACTTTTCACCTTGCCTCATCCCGCATAACCTTGAGATTCTGTAGTCTTTTATTTAAGGATCGAGTAGTGGCTCCAACACCCCACTATCAGGGTTAGTGATGTATGGTGTACCGATATGTCTTGGAACTTTCGCTTAATTCAAAATCTTGATAATAGGCCAACATGTTTTCACACACATATTGTAATTGGTTGTAAGACTATTCTTTGGACACTTGTAATGCATGTTTCTTTAACCTGTGTTAAGACAGTTGAACTATTTTGGTTGTTCTAATACATATGCTTACGAAAATGTGTTGTATAAGTTGTTAATGTTGTCTCACTCATATGGGCTATCCCACTGGAAACTCGATAGAACCATTCTCATAAAAAATTTATAACGATTGTCGCACTCATGTGGACTATTCGACTGGGTTTTGTACGTGCTATCTATTCACTGCGTGTTTGTGACTGTCGCATTTGTGTGGACTAATCTATAGGAATTTGCGCATGTCTTGCAATGTTTGCATGTCTCTAATAGAGTTGGTCTATTCCCTTTTGAATGGAGACTCACTTCCACCCTCCCCCTCTGCGGTGAAAGAACCTTGATACAAGTAACACTAAGCACTCACGAGGCATGCGAACCTCGCTATTCGAACACAAAGAAGACCACTCTCATGTTATGATAAGTAAGAGCTAATGAAAACCTTTAAGATAATGGAAACTGAGCCATCATACTAGATGTGACTCCTACACCAAATGGTGTGAGGTCTAGTTGGGACTTCATACTGGGGAGATCCACTGAATGTTGGCGGGTCCAACACCATCAACATTTCTAGTGCTAGAAGGAGGGCCGCTAGTTGTTCATGGCTGAATGTCTTCTCACTCCCACTCATCAATCATCTATCCAAGGTAGTAACTTCCATTCCCTCTCACCTACAAGCAAATTTGAAGTTGGTTACTCCTCACCTCCCATACGTGAACATGAAATTTCATATCAGCACCTTCGCTCTATCTACCCCATCACCAGTTAGTTTGGAAAATAAGTCGAATTCATCCCAGGAATACAACGTCTTCCATACACGTCAACAAAGCCAAAAACCACTCCCACAGGGGTTGTTGTATCATCTGTGAAGAAGCAGTTCTTTCCACACTTGAAGGTCTCGCAGAAGCTGTTGAGAATGGAGAGGAACCTCTAGTCTTCCAACAAGGAGAACGAGACACCCTCATGATCTTGGGCTCAGATTCTGGTACAGGAGGTGGAGGGAAAGGAAATGTAGGAGGTGGAGGTAATTTCCAACCGACAGACTCAGAGCCAGAACCGTCAGATTCCGAAGAAGAGGACGAGGATGAAGAAGAAGAAGACATGGATGACCAAAACTTGGAATGGATGACTCAGGGACCATTGGATCTCCTGGGTGCTTTTCACAGGATGCCAAAGCGTTTGGAGAGAATAGTCACAGAGTCTGACCTTGACAGCATAGTGAAGGGAGAAGACCACTTGGACAACTTCTACATACAACTGCAAAGACTCAAGGTATAGTACAATGAAGTTCCATGAATTTTTTTCCGTGTACCTTGGATAGCCACGCAAAAATACAGTATCATAGCCTTCTTGTAAACTCCATCCATAACTGGGTTATGTTCAAACAAATAGTTTTGGAAAAATTCGCTAATGACAAGACCTCATCCATGTTGCTTAAGGAGTTGGGTAGTCTAAAGATGGATTTGAAAGAAAAGGTAAAAGACTTCAATCAAAGTGTTTTGCACATATTGAACAAGTTTACAGCAAACATGAAGCCTCATGACTCCATCATTGTCGACTACTATAAGATTGTACTGCCAACCAATATTATGTAGTTTGTCAAGTGAGTTACGAAACCAACGTTACTAGAGAACTGCAAAGAGGCGATCGTTGTGGAGAAATACTTGCACGCGATTGGAGTTATCAAGGATGATGAACTAGCAAAGGACTCTAGAGATGCGAGCAGGAAGCCCCAAGATGCGGCGAGAAAGTTTAAAGACAAGGAATCAAGTGACATTGAAACCCTTACTCGTCTTGTAAAGAACTTGACAACAAGATGTTTGAGCTAAAGCAATGAACTATTGAGACATCTACTAGCAGTCAACCTCCGAGACAAAAAAAAGGGAAGCATGTCATCAGGCACATTAAGGAAATTTTGAGGTATAAAATGGGCCTCCTAAGGAAATTATAAAATAATAGTTGAAATAATAAAATAAGATTAGATTACATCATCAAATTTTAGAGTGAAAAAAGAAAAAATTATTTTTTCAACTTATCTCCCTATGGGTTTATTCAAATTTTGAGCAAAAACACTCATTGTATGCATAATTTAATTCATCCAAGGAGTACCCATGTTGCATACTTTCTATAGACCCTACCATATGAAAAATGAGAAATACATGAAAAATGTGATTGTAATTTCCAACCACCCGCAACCCCCCCAGACATGTAGTTGGGTCTCCTTCCTTGCCCAATTGATGGAAATTAAATCTGTACATCACATTGTAACACTAGTAGTAGTAGGAGTAGCATAAATAGTAGTATTATAAGTGTGTCAATCAGTCTATGTATAGATGAGCTATGGACCATGTATTTTGACAGATCAAAGACATAGGATGGCTTTGGAGCTGGGTGTGCCTTGATCGACCCAAAGCATAAGAAACACTTAGTCTTGAGCCACTTGGAGTTCGAGTGCACAAACAACATTGTTGAAAACAAAGCACTAATTTTAGGCTTGCAAAAGGCCCTTAGCCTCAATGTTGCTACGCTCAAAGTGGTAGGTGATGGAAAAATAATGGTACGATAGGTACGTAAGACCATACACTGTTTATCGCCTCATATCAAAAGTCACTAGCAAGTGGTATGGAAACTAATTTCTAACTTCCAAGAATTCAATATCATTTTTGTGCCAAGAACGCGTAATGCAGCTATCGATACCTTAGAAAATGCAAGTGCTAGCATGTCACTACTTAGGGATAGATTTATTGTTGAAATTTTGTATAAGCCTTCTATCCCTGATAACATAACTAATCTATGTGCTTTTAATGATGATCAAGAGATACCACTCTTCATGTACAACACTGATGCCTTCAAGGATGCAGCGGTTTATGAAGATGAGCATGAGTAGTCCCTGCAAGATGCAGTCGATGACAAGAAAGGAAACCTCATCCCCAAGGGTGTGGTTTCTCTCAAAAGGCTCTATGACTTGCAGAACCATTTTCAAGGGTCAAGAAACAACAAAATCCGCAACTTCACCATGATGAACAAGCAGATCAATCTAGGAACAAACCACAATATGAAGTTCAATAGTCTTGGTATGTGCTGCACACCGCATGAGTGGCAAGCTTTTGTCCACTTGTTCAAACAGTATCAGGATGTGTCCTCATGGGCATGTGATGGCCTAAGTACATACAACACGTGAAGAATCCATCACGTGATTCCAATCAAAGAAGGGGTCAAGACATTGCAACAAAAAATGAGGAAAGTACATCTATCATTTGAACCCCTAATATAGAAATAACTGTTTAAGTTGTTGGATGCTCAGATCAGTTACAGAGCTAGTTATGTTACATGGGTTTCTAATTTATGTTCTATATGTAAGAAATCCAGAGGAATCTGCTTATGCATTGACTTCTGAAACTTGAACCATTCTCGAAATGAAAACAACTACCCCGTTCCATCATCAGAACCTATGTTACATGAAGTATCTGGAACAAGAATGTTGTCTTTGCTTAATGGTCTTTCGAGATACCACTAGGGTCTGGTAGCGAAACCTAATAGTCTGATACTGGTTTAGGAGAAGCTTGGCCCACACACGTACCATCTGCAATTACTTGGTGGGAGGGTTGACAACCTTCCTGCCAATGGCCAATATCTCAAACTTTGTTTTCTGTAGGTCGAAGTGTGCTCAGCACCATGTACATAATTTGTTTACTGCCTGTTATTTGTTCACTTTTCTTACTATTTTTGTTTTGTTTTTTTCTTTCTTTCTTAGTATCATGCTATTTTTGGTTTTTCAAATAAGTCCTACCCTCTACAGAGTTTTGGCTTTTGAATGAGTATGTGGCTAAGATCCAAAGAGTCTTGTGACACTACAACACTTGGTCAGTCCTGCGTTCGTCTCCTTAGTGCTTGTTTATAACCTATGGTGGATGAAGTATTGATGTAAAATACAATCCGTCTGCAAAGGAAGCTTGGGTCCAACCATGAACCCATGTCCACACTGGGAAAACCCATGCCTGTTTTTAGCCTTCTGTTCTGTGTGTTCAAGCTCATCCAACTAATAGAAATGGAGAAGAGGAAAATCTAAACGAGAAAACCTATGTCAGAGGACTTACATGCTTCTTTGAAGTAACAACCTATTCTACTCTCAAAAAGTTTGGATCCCTCTTCTACCCCAAAAAATAAATAAGTGCTTATGCACAGTTCTTTAAAAAAATAATAAGGTGAAAGAAGAGAAAGGCTTCCTGCGTAGAGAGGTGAAGCATGCAACTCCACCAGGGTACTAACAAGGCTCACTGTCAGTGGAGAAATGCATGGGTTCCTGTGTGACTCCATCAGGGTACTTTCTAGGGATGCTAGAATCGGAGCAACACTAGAGATAAAAACTTATACTCTGAAGTTTCTTAAGTCGTGAGCCAAACTACCCTTCCCAATTTTGAAATAATGTGATCAAGCTAAACTTCTTGTTGTGTTTAATTGAGTTGGCAAAAGGTGAACCATGTTTGTCCATAGGGTAAGTGGGGAAGCCGAAGTAACCTGCACAACAATTCAATACTCTATAAAAGACCAAGGACCTATGCTATCAGTGGACCAGAACAGAGAAGCTCGAATTCAACTTGTGTGTCGCCAAGTGTTGTAGCGGCTACAACACCCTCCAAAATTTGGCTTGCACCCAATTTGAGAGCCTCCTTTGGATTTTTCCTTGATGTTTGCAAGAAATTGGGCTCATCCCGTGATCCCATGTTTATTCCTGGCACCCTCCTTGCTTGATTGATCTGATTTAAACAGGAACGCAACAAATTACAGAGATAACCGTAAACATAGAGATGCAGTGGAAATAATACTTCATTTCATTAATGTAAAATACTTAAATATGCTTACAAACAATAATGGAAATAAACTAGCTAGGGTGATGGTAGCTTATCTCTGAGAAGAGATGTGGCGACTACATGCCTCTAAACTGTGTTACAATGAGGCTTGAAGGCCTATTTATTGTTGAGAAACAATGGAAAACCCTAAACATCCAAAAACCTAACCATAAAAGATGAAATGCCAAACTTTGGGCCTCATTTGGGTAAATTGGTACATCAACTTCCTGGGGTCGTAACTTTGGCATACAATCTTCGTTTGACGAGTAGAATATCTCGTTAGAAAGTTCTATCCGAGATCTACAACTTTGGGAAGAGAAACAATAGTTCATGGCCCCGTGTTGCTCCTAGGTTTCCCAAAAATGTCGTTTAGGGCCTCAAAATGGCTCCGGAAGTTCAGGACCTGAAAAAATTGATAAAAATAGTAAATTGTACAACAACTAAGGAAACTGAAAAGCTGAAAGGAACAATGGTCGGGGTCCAAGTTGACTTGGTTGGTGGCCACCAATATCCACCTAGATCATCCTCCCCCCTTAGGAAGCAATGGTCCCCATTGCGTTGAGTTCCTCCATGAGATGAGGAAACTTTTGCTGAACTTGGTCCCTGGTGAAGGAGTTGGCCTGCTTTGGCAACTCGATATAGTTGGATATTCTGCTAGCGAGTGTGCTTGATCTATGTGTCCATTATATAATCAATTTTAGCTTGTTCCATGCAATCTAGATTTAACTCTGTGGGTGTGAGCTGTTCTGCAATGTCGGATGTGTCTAGTAATGGTGGAAAGTATGGCCGAAGGCAGTCCACATTGAACACTGTGTGCAGGCTAAGGAAAGGGGGAATGCTGAGCTCAAATGCATTGTCTCTGACAACCTTGGTAATGGTGTAAGGACCATATCGGAGTGGTCTGAGTTTCTGATAGGCTCCGGTAAGGCGTTCTTTCTGCAAATGCAACCAGAATTTGTCGCCCACATGAAACTTGTCTGGCACTCGATGTTGATCATGTCGCTACTTATACTTGACATATGATTTCTCCAGAATGTCATGGACCTGCTAGCAAATATGTTGGATGTTCTCAATGAAGTTGTTTGCCTTATCTGTTTCAGACTAGAAATGAGTCTAATCTACGTGAGTAGATGCAAATGGCATGACCACATCAATGTGACATAGTGGCTGGAATCCCAAGCCTACCAGAAAAGGGTTGTGGCCAGTCGAGCTATGTAGAGTCTGATTGTAGCTGTGCTAAACGTAGGAGAGTCTCTCATCCCATGTGCATGGATGCTTTGAGTTGTACATGTGCAAAATGTGTACAATCATCCTGTTGACAACCTTTGTTTGGCCATCATTTTGAGGATGGAAGGCTGTGGACTTAGTGAGTTTGGTGTCTAGCATCGAATAGAGACTAGACCAAAATGTATTGAGGAACCTGCTGTCTCGATCTAGGATGATAGACTGTGGGATCCCAAAGTGTACCCACACTCGTTCAAAGAAGAGTTTAGTAGTGGCTTCTACTATGATATTCTTCTTGCAGGCCAACATAATGGCCATCTTTAAGAACCTATCGACGACCACAAAAATAAAGTTGCTTCCATGCTTAGTGGAAGGAAGGCCTGACATGTAATCCATGGAGATGGATTCCCAAGGTCGACTAGGGGTAGGGAGCGGGGTATAGAGGCCTTGCTTCTTGATGGTCAGTTTGGCAATGGTGCAGGCAGTGCATGATCTGATGTACTTCCCGACATCTTGTCAAAGATTCGGCCAATAGAAATACTTCTGTAGTATTGCCACCAATTTCTCAACCCTGAAGTGCCCAGCAGCCCGATTGTAGTGTGCTTCCCAAATAATCTTGGCATGCTCACTTGAAGGAACACAAAGGTGACCTCGATGGCATAACAGGGCATCCTGGAGGTGAAAATCTAGAGCATACCAACCCTCCAAGAGTGTCTGGTATGTGTGGCCAAATTTTGGGTCACTTTTGTAGAGAAGTGGCCAATCAGAAGTCTCGTGCTCACAAGAGTCGAGCACGGTGTTTAATGCCATGATTGATGGTTGAATGAGGCAATCTACAACGTTATTGGTGTTGCCCTTCTTATACTTGATATTCAAATGGTACTGTTGCAGGTATGTGGACCACTTCTGATGGCGATCATTCTGAAATTTCCCTTGGGTTGGTATGAATTGGAGGGGTTGGTGGTCTGTGTGGATGACCATTTCCTTCCCAAAAATGTAATGTTTCCATTGTCGGCAGGCTTGCACAATGGAATACATCTCTTTGTCATAAGCGGGATACTTCTGGACTGTGTCTGAAAGTGTCTCACTGTGATATGCCACTAGATGCCCATGTTGAGGAAGGACTGCCCCAATAGCATAGTCAGAGGCATTTGTCTCGACCTAAAATGGTTGTTGCAAGTCTGGCAATGCAAGCACTAGTGTCGAGCAAAGGCACTCTTTCAACTCTGTGAATGCCTTCTATTTAGATTCAGACCAAAAGTATTTTGCTTTCGCTCCTCCCTTGGTGAGTTGACTCAAGGGCCAAATGATATGAGAAAATCCCAAAATGAACCTGCGGTAGAAGTTGGCAAGACCCAGAAAGCTACGGAGTTTATTTAGAGTGGTTGGAGAGGGCCAATCCCAAATGACTTGGATCTTGGATGGATCCACATGCACCCCCTGTTCATCAATAATGTATCCGAGATACTGAACCTGGGTCATGCCAAAAGTGCATTTCTCCAAATTGGCACATAGCTTGTGTTGCCGCAGTGTTTCGTGAACCTATTGGATGTGGTGGAGGTGCTCTTCCCAACTCTGGCTGAAGATCAGAATGTCATCCAAGTATACCACTACAAATGAATTGGTGAATGGCCACAAGATGTCATCCATTAGCCTCATGAAGGTTGCAGGGGCATTCATCAATCCGAAAGGCATAACCAACCATTCGAAAGGCCCTCCTTGGCTTTAAGGGCAGCCTTCCACACATTGGAGGGTTTGATTGGTACCTGGTGATATCCTAACTTCAAATCAATCTTGCTGAAATATTTCGCCCCCTTCAGTTGGTCCAGGAGGTCATCAATCAGTGGGATCGAGTACCTATTATGGACAGTGATCTTGTTGACTGCCCGATAGTTAATACAGAGTCTCCAAGTTCCATCCTTATTCTGTACCAACACGATCAGGCTCCCATAGGGTGATGAACTCAGACGGATGTGACCTTTAAGTAGAAGCTCCTGAATCTACCTCTTAATTTCATTGTTCTCTAGAATGGAGCGTCGATAGATTGGTCCATTGGGCAGTAGCGCACCTAGGGTCAGATCGATGGAGTGCTTGACCTAACAGTGCAAAGGAACCCTTGCGGGGGAGGTGAAGATGTCCTTGTACTCCTCCAAGACCTTGTCCATGTGTAGTTGTCATGTCGAGGGGCCCTGTCTGGAGGTTGTGGCCACCATCTTCTTCTTTCCTTGAGGGCATATCATCAGGAATTTTTTTTTCCTAGTTTTGGAAATGAGCTTACTACATTGTTTTGTAGTAACAAAAGAGATGACAGTAGGTGGTGCTACCTCTGGTATCCTATACAACTTATTTCCCAAAGTAATAATAACAGCACAGAGCCTTGATTCATACACAACATGTTGCTTCCACAAGTATGGTTGTCCTAATAATACATCACAAACTTCAAGGGGAGTAATGTCACAAAATACCTCATCTGTGAAGGGATTGATGTTGTATGGAAAGTGACACTGCTGGCTCACGCGAAGATCCCGTCCTTGGTGAAGCCACCCGATGGTGTACGGTTGTGGATGTGTTATGGTCGGTAAGCCTAGCTACTTCACAAACTCTGCCAAAATGAGGTTCTTTTGGCTCTTGCTGTCGATAATGAACTATAGTGGAGATCCCTTTACCCACATCTAGGAGCCGAAGAGATGCTCCTCCTCATCTGGATCTTTGGGTTCCTCCTTCTGGATCTTCGTGGTGGCAATGATGGTGTTGGGCTCTGCATCGATAATCTACTTCCCTTTGTCATTCCCCTTGTCGGGTTTTGACTCAAAGTCAGAACATGCATCTGATTCTGAAACCTTTAGCTCAGCCACCAGTGACTACTTGGCCCGACATTCACTTGTGTTGTGAGTGGGGCTCTTATGGAACTCACACCATTTTATCATGTCCTTTTACGGCTTCATGGTGTTGTTCTTTGCTTGCAACTTTGGTGGGTTGTCCGGGGATGCCCCGCCTTGGCTTTGTCCTTTGTTCTGTGGTTTGGGGACACCTTTCCCTTGTTTTAGATTCACAGATCCAAAGTCTCGCTTCTTCTGGTTAAACTTATGCTCGACCTTGATGGCATATCGGTATGCTGTGCCAAGCGAGGAGATGTTCAGGAATTATATTTCTTCCTGGATGTACTTGTGTAGGCAGCTGTGGTATTTGATTATCAAATGCTGCTTCAAATCCTTCATACCTAACTTTGTGCGAAGGTTATGGAAAATATTGGTAAAATCTGGCACGTTTTGGTCCCTTTCCTGCTGCAGCGTGGTCCAATTTATGTATTGATCCTCATAGCTTCCGACAGGGTAGCACTGCTCCTTGATGGCATTCCGGAATGAATTCCAGGTGGGTGCAGCTGTAAATAGTGAGCCAATATTTTCATCCTTCTGCTCGCAGTAGGTTTCCCACCAGTCCTTGACATGGGGGGCTGCTTTGAGAAGAGCAAAAACAATCTTTTCCCGACTCAAAAATTCATGAATAGAAAAATAACCGTCTAGCAGATTTAACCATTTATCTACAACATTTGCATCTATCCCACCTTCAAATATGTGGATTTCAAAATTAACGTGTACCTTAAAGGGCGTGGCGTTTCCAGAGTAGCTGCTGGAAGCTGATGCGTCGCCTCTAGGTAGCCATTGAAGGATCTGGGCAAAGTTGTCCATCATCGCATTCCTTTGTCGTTTGAGGGCTTCTTCCAGCAAGATTTTGGTAGGATCGTCTGCCCCCTCGTCTTTCTTCTCATCTTCCATGAGAGGTCATCGGGATTTGTGAGGTTTGCCTTGCAAAGGTTCGACCAGTTCAAGCCCTAACTCGTTATATCTCGACCTCGTTGGGGACATGCAAAGAAAGAAAGGGAAAAAGCAAATCGCTCTGATACCACTGTTATGGATTTAAATAGGAACACAACAAATTACAGAGATAGCCATAAACACAGAGATGCAGTGGAAATAATACTTCATTTCATTAATGTAAAATACTGAAATATGCTTACAAACAATAATGGAAATAAACCTGCTAGGGCGATGGTAGCTTATCTTTGAGAAGAGATGTGGCGGCTACATGCCTCTGAACTGTGTTACAATGAGGCTCAAAGGCCTATTTATTGTTGAGAAACAATGGAAAACCCTAAACATCCAAAAACCTAACCCTAGAAGATGAAACACCAAACTGTGGGCCCCATTTGGGTAAATTGGTACATCAACTTCCCGGGGTTGTAACTTTGGCATATGATCTCCGTTTGATGCGTACAATATCTCATTAGAAATATCCATCTGAGAAATACAACTTTTGGAAGAGCAACATTGGTCCAGTTTCCCCAAAAAACGTTGTTTATGGCCTCAAAACGGCTCCGGAAGTTCAGAACCCAAAAAAACTGCTAAAAATAGTAAATTGTGCGACAATTAAGGAAAATGAAAAGTTGAAAGGAACAATGGTGGGGTTCCAAGTGTTGGCATTATGATGCATGTGTTGTACTTGATGGCAACCCTCTCGTAGAAGAACATCTCATGTACATATAACTAGATGAATCTACATAAGAGATATCAAATGCAGGACAACTCAAAGGAATCAGATGATAGTTCTAAGTGTGACAAGTTAACTTTGCCATCAAGTCCAAAGGGGGAGATTGTTGGCATTATGAGACAAGTGTTGTTCTTGATGGCAAATCACATAGATGACAGATCATAGTGCAGCAGGTCAGAAGCAAGGAATTGATGATCAGACTACAAGAATGATGAGAAAATATATATACGCAGGTTCATCGTGGTGAAGTTGCGTATACACGCTGGTTCAACACTTCCAAGTAGCATATGCACTCTGATGCATGATTTTGATGATACAGTTGGTTCTGAATATTGTTGCAGAGTTCAGTGTTCTAATTTGTGTTCTGGTGACTGTGTGGTTGACAGGGTTTCAGTGTTTCAGTGATTCAGAAATTGATGATCATGCTAGTATTGATTTTTTTGTGCTTCAATGACATTTATGGGTCCAGTATGAAAATTTGATGAAACATGGCCTTCAGATTATAGTGTTGTGCTTCAGGAGTATCCAGTCTGAAAATGTATGAAATGTGGTCCCTGGAGGATGAATGGAGATTGTAGGCAGGCGCCTACGTACTAGTACATCAGCTAGTACAAGAGAAAAAGGGGTGGTAGCTCCCATCCAGGATAGTCTGGAAAACAAGAGAGGGTTGTAGCCCTCTACAGGTAGAAGCCTGCGTACTGGTATAAGACTGCACCAGTACAGAACTATTGTAAAATGAAGTTTCTTATTAAAAGAAGATAGAGACGACTTGCAGCAGGTGGTTTTTACCCACATTGGGTTTCCACCTTATATCATGGTGTTCATGTGTGCTTCTTGTGTGTGATGATCTATTCTATTTTACTGCACCTGCTTACTGTACATATGGTTAATGAAGTTCTGATGCACTAACTAAAGATCAAAATTTAATGGATTAACTGAATCATAAGTATTCTGGATATACGCTAGTTGCATTAGACACAGTTGCATATACACGCGGGTTCCATTAATTGAAGTAGCGTATAAGTATGGAAATGAAAAAGTTTTATTGATTTGATAATACTGATTCACGCCCCCTCTCAGTATTATTTCCAACAATTGGTATCAGAGCAGGTCCTTTGGTAGAAGCTTGATCGCTTGAAGGCGATCCGTGGAACAATGGGAAAGAAGCTTAAGAAGAAAGCGCCTAAGCAGAAGAAGACATCTCAGAAGAACTATGACAGTGGGAGAATCGATTAGGGATTATGCAGATGCACTTTAGGTTCAAAATCATTTCAGAATGAAGATGAACTATCAGGTATGAATTTGTTATCCTCTGATGTTCCAACTATCTATCCATTTGAAGGTGATGTAAGTGATAACGAAACAACTGAATGTGCTCTTATGGGTGAGCATGAAGGATATCAAATAGAGGCAGAATTTAAAAGGCTGTCAGACAAAATTAGAGATCAAGAAGATCTATTGAACATAAAGGATGGTGCCTTCAAAGAAGTTGCTACCAGACTAAAGGCTCAACAAGAGGAAGGAAGCAAGGTAAGGAAGTTATTCAAGGGAAAATATCAAAAGTTGCAGGATCAAGTAACATCTCAAAGAAATGAAGTCAATGAAAAGAACACAACAATCAAGAAACTCAGAGATAGATCCAGTTATTATGAAAGTATTGAAGCTACGACCCTCTCGCTAAAGGAATAACTTGAAGGAAAAAAGAAGTAGAACAAAGA
Organism: Pinus tabuliformis; assembly: GCA_031772625.1. NCBI lineage: Eukaryota > Viridiplantae > Streptophyta > Pinopsida > Pinales > Pinaceae > Pinus > Pinus tabuliformis. Next base: position 490,387,716 of record CM062818.1, read on the forward strand.
TCTAATCCAAGCTATTGAAAAACAGGAAAACAAAGTTATCAGCTTAAAATCTCAGCTGGAATGTGCCTTCATAATTTGTCAAATGCAGCAGGATCTGAATGAAGAACAAGAAAAGGAGATTCTCAAACTAAGGCAACAAATGGAAGAAGGAAGAAAGTCTGAAGAAATTTTGAAGAAGCAATGTCTGGAAAAGGAAGAACAACTTCAGATTGAGGTAAATATCTTAAAAGGTAAATTAGAAGAAAAGGATAAATTGTTGCGATTTCAAGATAGTACTAAAGCCTTGGATGATATTCTTAGTAGTCAAAGGTCTCCTGCTATCAAGACTGGTCTTGGTTTTCATGAATCTGTTGAAGGTGAATCTAGTTCACAAGGTGAGGAGATGAGAGAGATGAGAGGTCAACCCCATCAACAATCAAGGAAAGAGATTCTTTTACTCCTAACTATGGAAGTAATAGTCGGCCATTTACTCAGATGAATAATATTGAATGTTATGAATGTCATAATCTTGGACATGTTGCAGCTAGATGCAAAAGAAGAATGGTTCAAGATCATCACACAGAAATATCATCACATTCCAAGTATATTAATGGATATTGCTTTGCTTGCAATATGTTTGGTCACAAAGTTACATATTGCTACAGAAGGAATATGAAACATGTAAGATGTTATGCATGCAACAAGCTTGGACATACAACAAAGGAATGCAGAAACAAAGTACGGGCACCATACCAAAAGAAGAAAACATCATCACGCTTGAAGATATGGAAGAAGAAGGAAGTACAGTCAGAAAGATGTGGCATAGCACAATATAATCAGACACAGCACAGCACAGACATAACAAACTCAGGGGGAGCTGAAAGTGTAAAACTTCAGTGTCCTGAATCTCATACGCAAGTTTCTTAAAGGGAAGTCACGTATATATGCGAGTTAGACACTGCAAAGTCGCGTATATGTCAGTCTGAGGAAAAAGCAGTAGGGACAGGCTTAGAAAAAGGGTCTGATATGATTCAGTCCATTATTTGCTCTATTGGTTAATAGTTACAGTCTGCTGAGGATGTGTGGAAATGTTTTGATACTTGTAAGATGTTTAGAAGTGTTTTGATCCTAATGATGTCTTGATTCTTATTGCTGATATATGCATGATCAGATCTAACAGGTGGCACAGGTTGAGGGGGAGCATATGCCTTTAATAATGCATTGTTGGCATTATGGTTAATAGTCCTTGGTGATGATGTTTATATGTCTAAATGATATATCTTGCTATGAGTTGTCCATGATAAAATCTCATATGATTCTTGGGGTTACATAGTTGATGTTCAGATCAGATCTGTGATGATGCATATATGGTGTTTACATGGTGATCTTCATAAGGATAAGGAGAATTACAAAGCTTGATGACGAGTTACTCATACACGGCTGTCATCATATGCATAAAGATCATATAATGCAGTTATGATGCAGGTTTCCTATAATTCTTGGTGCTCATGTGGATGAAGTCTTGTCTTGAGTTCTAGATACATAGTGCTATATGCTGGATACATGGAGATGCATTGTTGGAGATATGATGATGATGAGTTCTTACCTATATGATGATAGGTTGATACTCACATATGTTGATTGATGATTGTCAGATATTCTCGTGTAATGTTACATGGATGATGTCATACATATCTTGATGATGATGAGATGACTATGGTGTTTTTCACATATGATATAATGTGAATAATTTTATAATGATGATCAAAAGGATGAGTTGATCAAAGGGAGAGATTGTTGGCATTATGAGACAAGTGTTGTCCTTGATGGCAAATCACACAGATGACAGATCATAGTGCAGTAGGTCAGCAGCAAGGAATTGATGATCAGACTACAAGAATGAAGAGAAAATATATATACGCAGGTTCATCGTGACCGAGCCGCGTATACACGCGGGTTAGACGTTTCCAAGGCGCGTATGCATATACACGCACTTTCATGCAAGGAAAAGTGCGTATATGTTGGAGAACTTACTTTTGGTCCGTGGTAGTTAGTCCTCGGTATTTGAACCTATGGTTTTGGACCATAGTATCTCGTCAGATGTGTTGATCCCAAGTATTGGGTCCATGGTATTGGTTTGTTATGGTTTTGGACCATGGTATTGAGCAAGGCCTAAGACTATAAAAGGAGAAGAAGATCATTAGGCAAGGGTATCAAAAAAGTCTTGAATATCTGACGTAGGATGAGATCCAGTATGCAGGTTATGGGTTTATGATGCATTGCGTGATCTGAGCTAAGGAGGGATCTCACCAGTTGATGGAGAACAAGATCTAAGGATAGATCGGGATCAAATGGTTTGAAATGAACTATCTCTATATGGTTGATTATGTTTATTCTAGATCTGTATACTGACGCATGTAATGATCTTAACTGGGTATAACTTAAGTTTGAAGTTGATGCAAGTCATGATTGAATATTTATAGATATGTACGCGGGTTGGCTTTGGTGTAAGCACGTATGTACGCAGGTTTGGTTCATTGTAGTAGCATTTACAATTTGAGCTATGATGTTTGAAGTTAAAGGTGGTTTTGGTTGTTGATGAGTTCTGATGACAGTTTAAAGGTGTCAGTATTCTGCATATCCTGTTTGGTTGATTGTGTTTAGCTTCAGTATTGATGGATGAGAACTAATATTAGATCAGGATCATAATGACTCATATTTATGTGATCTAATGGACTAGATCTGGGTGCTAACACACATATTGTCCTTGTATATGTAATAATCTGGATATGTCTGAAGACAGGAAGTGCATCAAGTTATAAGTAAGCAATTGATGACATATACGCTGGTTCACCAGGGTGAAGTTGTGTATACACGCTGGTTCAACACTTCCAAGTAGCGTATGCAATCTGATGCATGATTTTGATGATACAGTTGGTTTTGAATATTGTTTCAAAGTTCAGTGTTCTGCTCTGTGTTTTGGTGACTGTGTGGTTGACAGGGTTTCAGTGTTTCAGTGATTCAGAAATTGATGATGCTAGTATTGATTGTTTTGTGCTTCAATGATATTTATGGGTCCAGTATGAAAATTTGATGAAACGTGGCCTTCAGATTATAGTGTTGTGCTTCAGGAGTATCCAGTCTGAAAATGTATGAAATGTGGTCCCTGGAGGATGAATGGAGATTGTAGGCAGGCACCTACGTACTAGTACATCAGCTAGTACAAGAGCAAAGGGGGTGGTAGCTCCCATCCAGGACAGTCTGGAAAACGAGAGAGGGTTGTAGCCCTCTGTAGGTAGAAGCCTGCGTACTGGTATAAGACTGCACCAGTATAGAACTATTGTAAAATGAAGTTTCTTATTAAAAGAAGATAGAGATGACTTGCAGCAGGTGGTTTTCACCCACATTGGGTTTCCACCTTATATCATGGTGTTCATGTGTGTGATGATCTGTTTTGTTTTACTGCCCCTGCTTACTGTACATATGGTTAATGAAGTTATGATGCACTAACTAAAGATCAACATTTAATGGATTAACTGAAACATAAGTATTCTGGATATACGCTAGTTGCATTAGACATAGTTGCGTATACACGCGGGTTCCATTAATTGAAGTAGCGTATAAGTATGGAAATGAAAAAGTTTTATTGATTTGATAATACTGATTCACCCCCCCTCTCAGTATTATTTCCAACACCAAGTGGACTTGGTGGGTGGCCACCAATATCCACCTAGATCATTGATCATTCACCAAACATCTTTTAGCATGTTCGTCACATTGTGATGCTTGCAGCCATGTCCTGGCTATGCACAATGTCCCCTTTTGTGTGTTCAAAATGTATCTGCTATGTAATAATTTATCACACTCACACACGAAGTTGTATGCACTATTGCGTAAGCATCATTATGGTCGTTCAATGATCTATCACAAGTGTCGCGCTTGTCGCTCACACCATCAGTCAGTCACACTGAGTATATGTTTTCTTGATGGTTTTAGGTGTCTTGTCGTCAAATCATGTTGAGTGTGTGGTGCAAGGTCGTGTATGTACAATTTCACTCGCTCACAAACTTACTCATTTCGTAGAAATTTTGACGATCAGATCACCCTCCAACATCTAGACCTTCGATGAGCTGCATTTCATAGTTTCAACCCTCAATGATCATGTACAACTGCCTAGAATTACGTAGAGCTTTAGTTTGTCTCCTAGGTAGCCTGCACTGTGAAATCCTGGAATCAACCAGACTGAATGTCACCCAAAAGAACGCAGATGTTGCTCATCATGTCCTCTCAATTTGTGCCACAAGCAAGAAGAACCATTAAGCCTCTAGCTAGTTAACCAGAGAGTTTGACTAGACAGTAACCCTAGGCATAACTCCTCAAAAATATTGCAGAGAAGCTGCTAAGCAAGAACACTTTTACTAATTGATGAAACTATGTAGACATACTAGACAGAGACCTATTTCCTGTCACTACGCTGCCCTAAAAAATTGCATAGTTTTCTCAACCAGTCACTCTATGAGCCAGTCTCGTACTCCTCCTGGAAACTGCACAGTTTTCATGAGTAGTCTCCCAGCTTCCCAGCATCTTTCTCAATCCAAAAACTATGCCTGGATGTCCAACAGGCTAGCCTCCCAGCTATGAACAATTTTAACCAGTAGCCTCCCGCAACCCTTTACCAGCCTCCCTAGAGAAATTGCGTAGTTTTCACTGCCAGCCTCCCCTTGTTGCCTACATTGTATACTTGGAAAAATTTTGCAGATCTTCCCTCTAGCCAAGCCAGATCCCATGGACAGTCACTACTGATCCATATTGCCCATATCTACCTCCCTGTGACCTCTGTATAATTTTCACCGATAGTGCCCAGAGCTTGTATCTCGACTTGAAATGTGCTCTGAACGGTTTTAGAGCCTTGTGTTGGGTCAAGAAAAAGATATGTTTTCTCCTTATTAATATCTTTATTTATCACTCATCCTCATATGATTATCTTTGTTTATGGATAAAAGTAGAGGAAATAACAAATAAAGTTGGGTAGAAGTATTTAGTAAAAAATTAGACGAATATAAGTAGGAAAAACTGTTTTTTTACTGTCTTTATGTGCAGAAGATACGAATTGGACCTTATTTGTTAAATGGATAGAACAACAACATTTCATAAAGGAAAAAGACAACGTCAGAGGCAAGGCAAGATATTGGAAGACCTGGTAGACCGATGCTAATTTATGACAAAATCAGATCGAGTATTGTAAAATCCTCAAGATCCCCTGATCCTAAGGATTCAATTTTATCTATTTACTTTTATAATTGTTATATATAAGGCTGAAAGGAAAATTGCACGGCTAGTCCAAAAATTCGTAGTTTATAATTATTCTTTTGGACATATAATATTGCTACTTTGGTGATGTTGTAACTCTGTTATTTGTTTTAATGAAGAAGAATGTGCTTAAATCATAATTATATTATGAGTATCTCATAGCGGAGACTTCTGGCAACTCTAGGCCCAGTCAAGAGAAGATCTACTGCTTCACCTGTGCTATAATCTTTTCTATTTTATTCTTTATTGTTTGTTAATGTTAAGTTAATATCATTTTGATTATCATGAGGATTGTTGATTCTGATATGCTTTTATTGTTCATTCGAGATTCAAATTTAGCCATGTGTTATATATGATTAATGCTTTTGACGGAATTGGTTATATTAGTTCAAGCATGAGATCATCGATTCATTCCAAGTAATGTTATCATAGATTTCAGAGATAGAATTGATCGCTTTCTGTAATATATTCATATAGTTATTTTCTGTTCAATTGACATAGTTATCTTTAATGATTGAGTGAGTTAGTTTCAATTCCATTTAAGACTCCCAAGTGTGATTCTTTACAATTGTATTTAGATTCCTTTGGTTTCATAATAGGTTAAGTAGAATTGAAAAGTATGTTATGAATTTCTTTCAGAATTGTTTGGATTGAGTTTAAAGAGATAGTCATTAGAAATTGTAATGATTTATTATTAGGTAACCTCTAAATTCACTGCATATATAGTGCTAACACTCTTGAAATAAAAATACTTGCCTTGGGTTGACAATTAATATAGGAATTAATATTTCCTGTAAAAAGACATCTTAGTGCACCAACATTTTGGTGTCGTTTCAAGGGAGAGTGTTTCAAAGTGATTTCCCTTTTTTCTTGCTGCAAAAGAATTGAGTTTTAAAAATGGGAGGTAAGAACCTACGTACCTAGTAAGTAAAATTCTTGCTTACTAGCCTGCTTTTCAGCAAATGCTTAGAGGTTAAACAGGAATATGTTTTTATGAATGACTAGGAATATAAAGATAGAAAAAGATCAGAACCCCCAACCTAAATCCACAAAACCCAAGGGATCGGTGAACCTTGGGAGAACAAACTTTATAGATGAAATTGTAAGAAAAGCAGAGTCTCAAGCATCAGTAGGATTCCGAGCTATATCTGGAAAAAGTCCTGCTGTAATCCCTCAAGCAGCAGCCCCACCATCCATAGCTTACGTTGAGATTCAAAGCCAAATTGGAGGATCTGAATGGAGTCTTCAGGTTACAACAAATTTACATTATGATCCTCTAGAAGAGGGAAAGTCCTATAAATTAAGAGAAGGAGAGGGAGAAACCAGTGGAACTGCTAAGGTAGGACCTCAGTTGTCAGAACAAGGATCTCCTGTGATTCCATATCTAAGCAGTGTTGCAAAACAAACCCTAATTGACAATCCTTCGCTTACTCAAAAAGCACCCCTTGAAATCCCTGAAGGATATTGGCACATTTTTGACCAAATGGAAAATCAACCACCCAAGGTCAAACCTCGACATTGGAATACCCCATAGTCGACCAAGTGGCTAATGCCCCCATGAAGGCTATTCCTCTAAAGAGCATCCCAACTTTTCATGGGATGATCACAGAGGATCCTAATGCCTTCCCGTTTGAATTTGATGTCCTCTACAGAGGGTATGACTAGACCACTAACCCTCAAAAGCTAAAATTGTTCCCTTCTACTTTGAAAGGAGCAGCTTTAAGATCTTTCATGGATCTCAGTGGATGTAATATTAATTCTTGGGATGATATGAAGACTTCGTTCCTCACAAGATACTATAAATTTTGCAAGACATGGGAGCTAAAAGATGAAATCTTTTAGATGGCAGCAAAGGATAATGAAACTCTAGAAGAATACATGGAACAATTTCATTATAATTTGTAGAGATCTCCACATACCACCTTACCAAAAGAAGTCCTAAGAGCTATCTTAATTAAAGGAATGAAAGAAGAGTGGATAGAAACTCTAAACTTAATGGGGAAAGGGGATATTTCTCAAGAAGATTATGATGAAATCATTCGCTTGTGTATCAGGTGTTTGCGAGGAAGCACATGCACAAGAGCAGGAAGCCGAGATCCCATGAGCAGGTGAAGAAAACCACATAGTGGAGGCATAACACTAATGGAAATATGTAACCTCTTGTAATATTTCAAGACGGACATCTTGGGCGCCCTCACGACACAACTTGTCATCCTACAGGCTAAATAGAAACAAGCCTTAGCAGAACAAAACTTGGCCATTTTTCCCCCGCTCTCAAGAGAAGCACAACCAACGAGAGTGTCCATTAGACATGGTTCAAAAATATGTTATTTGTACCAAGGATCACACTACCAAATAATTTCCATCACTGATAGGGCTGAAAGCAGTGTTCAAGGAAGTAGAAGAAGAGACATAGCCAATATATCTAATGAACCAATGTTTATAGTGGTAGGCCAAACCTACAGGTATGTCACAAGATGCATCCCAGTTCTTTCCTTCTTCATAATTTAATCAGCAACAAAACCCTGGGGAAACATGGCAAGGCCAATCACCTTACTGAAACTGGTAACGTCAGCAATTCCCTATGACACTGTGGTCAGCTCAATCCTTTCTGGGTAATAGCTGGCCAAATTCTCCTTTTACTCCTGTTTGGCAAGGTAATCCCTATCCATCCCAATGGCCTACCTCCACTTCTCAAAATCCGAACTGGTCTACAAATTGGCAGCGACCTTTGGGAATATCCAATGCTCCTATGGGGACAGGTCCTCAACCTCAACATGCATTATCAGCTCCTAATCCATTATAGAAAAATCCCCAGCATCTTCTACGCCCTTAGTTTCCAGCTCAACCGAATCTGAATCCCAATAACAAATCGGTTTAGCTGGTGCATATTTTCGAAAGCTCAAACTATGAGATTGAACAAAAAGAATGTAACGAACTAAGATTGAGGTTAGGACATATCATCACCCCTAAGGAAAATAGGGACCAGCCATCAATTGAGATCGAAACACCACCTATACATATACCACCACCTGTAATTGATACTGAAATAAAACAAGGAGAAGAGACAAATCAACATAAATATCCCGAGGAACTCATAGCCACTTCTCCCTCGTTCCCTGAAAGGTGAACGATACCTAAGTCAATTGTTTACCCACATTTTGATCTTGTAGGGGAACTAAAAAACCTTTTTATAAAAATTCCTCTCCTCCAGGCCATCAAGGACATTCCCATCTATGCGAAAACAATTAAAGAGCTATGTGTAAAGAACCTTGTGAGGAAAGAAAAAAATTCACCCATCATTCATGTTGTAGGAAACTTATCTAGTTTACTCTTGGGAGGGGAAACTCCGATAAAGTATGAAGATCTTGGGAATCCCATAGTGACAGTTCAAATATATGGATGCTCTTTTCCCAGTACGCTATTTGATCTAGGTGTAGCCATTAACATTTTAACAGCAGAAACCTATCAAGCACTTGGTATTATAGCCTTGGAACCAACCACCACCTTACTAGAACTTGTTGATCGTTCGGTGGTAAGGCTAGAAGGAACTTTATAGGATATTACGGTTTCTGTTGATTCATGGGAGTATCTAGTAGATTTTCTTGTTATAAACCCAAAGAGTCGATTGGATGGGCACCCTCTGATTCTTGGCTGACCTTGGCTGGAAACAGTTGATGCATATATAGGCTTCTAAGATGGCATCATGACTATTGCAAAGGGGGATGCTGTAAAAAATCTTGTTTTATATCCCCCTGCCAAACCAAGTCTGCCCATTGTAAAAATATGTAAATAACCACAAGCATACCTGGAAGAAAGAATCTATTCACCACTCACAATAGCAAAGGAACTTGAATTCAAAGATCATACTAAAGATGACATTATCAACAACTTTATCAATCAGCCAACTAAGGTGAGAAATGTAAATTGTCACATGATGATGACCAAAGGCATGATCATGGGACATTATATTTCTGCAGCAGGGATATAGGTAGTTCCAACAAAAAGACAAGTAATTCTTTTACTACCTACACCCTGTACTCAGACGGAGATATGTAGCTTCCTAGGATATGCAGGCTATTATCACAGTTTTATTAAAAAAATTTCACAAATGGTTGCGCCTTTATATGATTTAATTGGAAATGTTGATTTCAAGTGCTCTTACAAATGTGACACAACTTTTATAGGTTTAATGAAACTAGTCTCGACGGCACCAGTATTACGTGGACCAAATTGGCAGATGCCTTTTCACATATCCATGGACGCATCAAATGTGGAGTTAGGTGCTGTCCTCGGCCAGGAGGAGGACAGAAAACCATATGCTATATATTATATTAGAAAAAATCTTATTGTTGCAAAGCTTAATTATACAGTAGCAGAAAAAGAATTCTTAGTTGTCATTTATGCCATAAAAAACTTAGACATTATATAACTCACTACCAAGTTTTTTTGTATACTGATCACTTTTCCATTTGGTATTTAGCTAATAAACCTATCACAAATGGACGAGTGACTCGTTGGCTATTGCTATTGCAAGAGTTTGACATCACTATCAAAGATCGTTTAGGGAAGGAAAACCTAGTCACTGATTTTTTGTCTTGAGTTCTAAAGGTAAATGATCCACTGGAAGTAGATGACCAATCCAGATGGAAATTTGTTTGTCGTAGTAGTTAAAATGCCATGGTATGTAGATGTGGAAAATTATCTCGAAGTGGAGAAGCTACCTAGGCATTTGACAATAAGAGAAAGGAAACAGATCGTTCAGTGCAGTGCCCGATTCTCTTGGATTGGCAGATATCTTTTTCATATAGGGTCTGAAATGTGTATATGCAGATGCATTCATGAGGATAAGGTTTATGACATCCTGAAGGACTGCCATGACAAGCACTGCGGGGGACACTTTGTAGATTCGAGGATAGGGCATAAGGTGCTACAAATGGGCTATTATTGGCCCACTATTTTTAAATATGCTAAGAAATATGCCCAGGCTTGTGATAGCTTCCAAAGGATGAGTTGACCTAGCCAATCTGATGAGATGTCACTGCAGCCCCAACTAGTCATAGAACCTTTTGAATGATGGGCATTGGACTTTGTTGGCCCATTCCATCCACCATCAAATCTGAAAGCCTACATAATGGTTGCCACAAATTACATGACGAAATGGGTGGAAATAGTAGATTTACAAAGAGCTACAGAGGAAGCCATGATTAACTTCTTCTTTGAGCTATTCATGTGGTATGGTTTACCACAAGAATTGATAACAGATTGAGGAGGGAAATTTGTAGGACACAATATTAAAACCACTCTCAAAAATCATCACATTACACACATGATCACTTCCTTGTATCACCCGTAGGTGAACGGGAAGGTCGAAAGCACCAATAAGGCCATTTAAGCAATTCTAACCAAGACAATCTCAACACATCAACGAGACTAGGCTGCTAGACTGCCAGAGGCCTTGTGGGCCTATCGCACGACTTGGAGGAATACTACTAGATACTCTCTGTACCAACTCGTGTTCGGCAAAGAACCTATTTTTTCATTTGAATTCAAAATAAAGACTCTAAGAACGACTAAGGAAGTGGGGCTGGATTTAATAGAAGCCCAAACCAAGCAACTTCAACAAATCAACAAAATAGACGAGGCTCGACTGCTTGCTCTGCAATGGACCACAATTATTCAGCAGCAAAGGGAAAAGTGGCACGACAACCTTATAAAAGGAAGTCGTTTCAAAAAGGGGATTGGGCACTCCTTTATGACTGCAGATTCTAGAATTTTCCAGGAAAGTTGCAAACAATATGGCTTGGCCCTTATGAAATTCAAGAAGTACATAACAATGGTACTCTCACTTTGACTACCATTGATGGGTCTGGACATTCTTTCAAGGTGAATGGGCATCGGGTGCATCTCTACCACAAATTACTCACCAAGGTGTATTTCTGCCAGCAGGTACAGGAGGATCCCTCCATGCAAATTTTTGCTACACGGGGTGATGACCCAATAGCTTTTTTTTCGTAATATTGTGATTTTCTTTAAATTGTAAATAATCTAAATGTTATTTTTTGATTGATTGCAATTTAGTTAGGCATCACGATGTAAATATGAGATTTTTCTTGTTTGGTAAGTATTATTCAATCGATTGAACGATTGTTGTTCAATCAATTGAACAACACTTATTTTTATGTTTATATTGATGTTCAAATGATTGAACAATTACTTTTCAATCAACTGAACAATTTTTTTTTGCATTTTTCAATTTTTGCTGTTCAAATGATTGAATGATTGTTGTTCAATCGATTGAACAATAATTTTTCATCTTTATTCTTCTTTTCAATTTTGTTGTTCAATCGATTGAAAAGCACCTTTATGTTTTCAATTTTGCTGCTTAAACGATTGAACGATTGTTGTTCAATTGATTGAACATCACTTTTACGTATTTGATTTTGTTTTTCAAATGATTGAATAATTGCTGTTCAATCGATTGGACAGAACTTTTGCATTTCTTTTTCTTTTCGATGTTTCTTGTTCAAACGATTGAACGGTTTCTGTTCAATCGACTGAACAACACTTTCGCGTTTTTTACTTTTCGATTTTTGCTATTCAAACGATTGAATGATTGTTGTTCAATCAATTGAATAACACTTTCACGCTTTTTTATTTTTGATTTTTTCTATTCAAATGATTGAATGATTTCTGTTCAATCGATTAAACAACACTTTCACATTTTTTCTTTTCAATTTTTGTTGTTCAAACGATTGAACAATTGCTGTTCAATCGATTGAACAACACTTTTGTGTTTTTTTTCTTTTCGGTTTTTGTTGTTCAAACAATTGAATGATTGTTGTTCAATCGATTGAAAAAACACTTTTGTGTTTTTTTCTTTTCGATTTTCGTTGTTCAAACAATTGAACAATTGTTGTTCAATTGATTGAACAACACTTGTGTTTTTTTTTTTCTTTTCGATTTTTCTGTTCAATCAATTGAATGATTGTTGTTCAATCAATTGAACAACACTTTTTGTGCTTCTGTAGGAAGAATTGTGATTTCTTTTACTGTTTCATTGCCGGTCATTTTGCCATCTTTCTTTTTCTTTTATGTTTTGAATAAACACCATCTGAGTGGATTTACGCTTAAAAGAAAGAAAAACAGTAATGTCAATACCATTATCACTTATGAAGACTTTTGATGGTTATCTTTATTCAAAAGCTTGTTGGAAATAATACTGAGAGGGGGGGGGTGAATCAGTATTATCAGATCATTAAAACTTTTTCAATGCTCAAAAACATATACGCTACTTCAGTTAAGTGATCCCGCGTGTACACGCTGCTGTGTCTAAAGCAACTAGCGTATATCCAGAAATCTTATGATTCAGTTAGCTTATCTTCAGTAAATACATCAGAACATTATTAACCATATTAACAGTAAACAGGTGCAGTATAACAGAACAGATCATCACACAAAGGCCACACACATGAACACAAAGATATAAGGTGGAAACCCAATGTGGGTGAAAACCACCTGCTGCAAGTCATCTCAATCTTCTTCTTAATAAGAAAATCCTTTTACAATATTTGTACTGGTGCAGTCTTATACCAGTACGGGAGCTACAACCCCCTTTGCTCTTGTACTAGCCGATCCATTTACTAGTACACAGGCTGCTACCTGCTACAATGCTCCAAAGATCTCCCTTAGCTTTTGTACTAGCTTAGATACTAGTACATAGGTGCTTGCCTACAATCTTCTCTCCTCCAGGTACCACGTTTCATCAATTTTCAGACTGGATACATTGAAGCACAACATATAATCTGAAAGGCCACTTTTCATCCAATTTTCATACTGGACCCATAACTATCATTGAAGCTCAAAACAATCATCAAACTCTGAATCACTGAAACCTTGTTAACAACACCGTCACCAGAACACAGAGCAGACACAGAACTCTGTAATAACCATCAGACCCATCTGCAACTTCAAATATCAAGCTTTACAATGTATACGCTACTTTGATGAATCAAACCCGCGTCTATACGCGCTTTTGCCAAAGACAACCCGCGTACAGATCTAAAAATAATTTCTCATAACTTGCAGCTGTACCAGACATCAATCATACTCATAACACTTATAGAACAATACATGCGTCAGTATGTAGATCTAGAATAAGCATCATAAAGATAGTTCATTTCAAACCATTTGATCCCGATCTCTCCTTAGATCTTGTTCTCAATCAGTCGGTGAGATCCCTCCTTAGCTCAAATCAAGCAATGCATCATCAACCCATAACCTGCATACTGGATCTCATACTTCTTCAGATATTCAAGACATTTCAAATACGCTTGCCTAATGATTTCCTTCTCCTTATATAGCCTTAGGCCTTGTTCAATACCAAGGGCCAAAACCATAGAAATCCAATACCATCATCTTCAAAACTGGGGATCAACACGTCCGTCGAGACACCAAGGTCCAAAACCATAGGCACAACTTCCAAGGAATAACCGCCGTGGACCAAAGATAAGTTTTCCACATACACGCGCTTTTACTGAAGCCAACCTGCGTGTACACGCGACTTGGTATATAGCGAACCTGCGTATACGCGACTTGGTATATAGTGAACCTGCTTGTGTACGCGACTTGGTATATAGTGAACCAGCGTGTATATATTTTTCTTCATACTTGTAGACTGATCATCAATTCCTTGCTGCTATCCTTCTGCACTATGATTTGTTATCAGTGTGATTTGCCATCAAGGACAACACTTGTCTCATAATGCCAACAATCTCCCCCTTTGGACTTGATGGCAAAGCTGACTTGTTACACTTAGAACTATCATCTGATTCCTTTGAGCTGTCCTCCATTAGTCACATCTGACATCTCTTCTGAAGATTCATCCAGTTATACATAAGTGAGATATTCTTCTATGAGAGGGTTGCCATCAAGTACAACACATGCATCATAATGCCAACAATCTCCCCCTTTGGACTTGATGGCAACAACACCAAATCACTCTCCCCCTTTGACATCAAGGGCAAAGGGTGGACCAAGATGTTCTCTTCCTTTGCTGAACATTTCGCTGTCCATACTCCCCCCGAGTATCTGTTAAAAAACTCTGAATGATCTCCCCCTTTGTATATGCCAAAGTGTACCAATCTGTCAAAGCTCCCCCTGAGTACATGCCGAGTCTCTATACTGCTGAAGTGTGCTGTTCATGCTCTTCCTGACTGTAGGCAAGATCTGCAAAAGATGTTCTTCAAGAAGAACATGACTCTATACATCATAAAAGACCTTCCTATCACCAAAGACTCATACATACATCCATCTCTCAACTAAGTGAGGATATACAAAAATTGACTCATCCACCCAACCAAGTGGGGATACATCAAAAGTTTACATACGACAACCAATCATATTGCATCAATCATCCCAGGCATAGTGGGGAAACCAAAATAGGCCGTTACATGACCTTGACACCATGAAAGAGATGCCACAAAAGAGATATATGACATAGAGACGAAAGAACTAGATCAAGACTTATGAAAGTCACCAGCAGCATCTGATAATCACTATTCAGATCAGCAACCAAGAGATCCTTCTGTTTTCCTTTCGCCTTTGTTCCTCCTGAAATCAACACCAAATGTGAACTAGAACCAAAAGCTTTAAGATAATGCCAACAATGCATCATTGGAAGATTATTTGCTCCCCTGAACCTGTGCCAGATGATCTCTATCAGACCCATATGCAACCAACATCTGTCCCTGCTGATTTCCTTCAAAACTCCATATACGCGTCTGCATTCACATAAACAAGTGTATATATGCGGATAGGCCTTATGAAACTCGCGTACAACCATTTCCATATCAGCGACCTATAAATGTCCTGCAACAAGGTAAGTCTGGACATAGATGTCAACTCCTCCTTTTAAACATCATCCTGTAATCATTCACATTATGTGTGAAACCACCATAGCCATTACATCAACGTCAAGATCTACATGATCCAAGTATCATTACTTGGGAACATCTGCATCAATCAACATAAGTATCAACCTATCATCATATAGATAAGAACTCATCACCATGTCTCCAACAAAGCAACTTTGAGTAGTCATCCATGTATCAGCACTATGTATCTTGAGCTCAAACTCTTTTGACAAAGCTTCTTGATATCATCATCAGCAACAATCCTTATCCACATGAGTGCCTACATCATAACTGTATGATCTTTATGCATATGACAATAGCAGTATATAAGTGACTCATCGTCAAGTGAGGAAGATGTGTATTCAAGCTTTGTACTTCTCCTTGTCCTTATGAAGATCACCATGTAAGCACCATATATGCATCATCAACTATAAATCTGATCTGAACATCTTCTATGTAACTTCAAGAATCATATGAGAGTTTATCACAGACAACTCACAACCACATCATAGCAAGATATATCATTTAGCCATATAAGAATCATCACCAAGAATTATTAACCATAATGCCAACAATGAATTACTAAAGGCATATGATCCCCGTCAACCAGAGCCATCTGTTAGATTTGATCATGCATATATCAGCAATAAGCATCAAAACATCATCATCCTCAAGTTAGGATCAAAACACTTCTAGACATCATACAAGTAACAAAACATTTCCACACATCCTCAGCAGACTGTAACTATTAACCAATAGAGCAAATAATGGACTGAATCATATCAGATCCCTTTTCTGAGCCTGTCCCCACTGCTTTTCCTCTGACTGACATATACGCGACTTTGCAGTGTCTAACTCGCGTATATACGCGACTTCCCTTTAAGGAACTTGCGTATGAGATTCAGGACACTGAAGTTTTACACTTTTAGCTCCCCCTGAGTCTGATATGTCTATGTTGTGCTGTGTCTCAGTACATTGTGCTGACTGTACTTCCTTCTTCCTCCATATCTTCAAGTGTGATGAGGTTTTCTCCTTTTGGTGTGATGTGCATTCTTTGTTCCTGCATTCCTTTGCTATATGTCCAAGCTTGTTACATGCATAACATCTTACATGTTTCATATTCCTTCTGTAGCAACCAGCAGCTTTGTGACCAAACATATTGCAAGAAAAACAATATCCATTAAAGTACCTTGAATGTGGTGATCTTTCTACATGATGGTCTTGAACCCTTCTTCTTCCACATCTAGCTGCAACATGTCTAAGATTATGACATACATAACATTCAACATTATTCATAGGAGGAGTAAAAGATTTTCTTTGAGGAGTCTTTTTCCTTGATTGTTGATGGGGTTGACCTTTCATCTCCTTGTTGATGATTTTAGTTTTCTCTTTACAGTTCCTTGCCTCACCTTGTGAGCTAGATTCACCTTCAACAGATTCATGAAAACCAAGACCAGTCTTGATAGCAAGAGACCTTTGACTACTAAGAATATCATCCAAGGCTTTAGTACTATCTTGAAATCTCAAAAGTTTATCCTTTTCTTCTAATTTACCTTTCAAGATATTTACCTCAACTTGAAGTTGTTCCTCCTTTTCTAGACATTGCTTCTTCATGTCTTCTCCATCTTTCCTTCCTTCTTCCAACTGATGCCTTAGTTTGAGAATCTCCTTTTCTTGTTCTTCATTCAGATCCTGCTGCATTTGACGAACTCGGAAGGCACATTCTAGTTGGGATTTTAAGCTGGTGGCTTCGTTTTCTTGTATTGCAATAGCTTGGAGTAGATCTGTATTCTGCCTCTTTGATTCTTCAAGATCTCCTTTTAGTGCGAGGATTGTAGCTTCAAGATTTTCATAGTAGCTGGATCTATCTTTGAGTTTCTTGATGGTTGTGCTTCTTTCGTTGACTTCTTTTCTTAATGATGTCACTTCATGCTGCAATTTTTGACATTGGTCTTCCTTGTCCTTGAGAAGCTTTCTTACCTTGTTTCCTTCTTCTAGTTGGGCCTTTAGTTTGGTAACTTCTTCTTTGAAAGCACATTCCCTTTTGTTCAATAGATCTTGTTGATCTTTAACTTTGTCTACAAGCCTTCTAAATACTGCCTCTATTTGATACTTTTCTTGCTCACCCATAAAATCATGTTCAGTAGTTTCACTATCACTTCCATCACTTTCACAAGGAAATATAGCAGGAACATCAGAGGATAACACATTCATACCTGATAATGATTCTGAATCTGATTCTGAATCTGAAGAACTTCTTATACCTAATCCCCAATCGACTCTCCCACTGTCATAGATCTTCTGAGATGTCTTCTTCTTCTTATGAGCTTTCTTCTTAAGCTTCTTTCCCATTGTTCCACGGATCTCCTTCAAGCGATCAAGCTTCTACCAAAGGACCTGCTCTGATACCAATTGTTGGAAATAATACTGAGAGGGGGGGGGGGGGGTGAATCAGTATTATCAGATCATTAAAACTTTTTCAATGCTCAAAAACATATACGCTACTTCAGTTAAGTGATCCCGCATGTACACGCTGCTGTGTCTAAAGCAACTAGCGTATATCCAGAAATCTTATGATTCAGTTAGCTTATCTTCAGTAAATGCATCAGAACATTATTAACCATATTAACAGTAAACAGGTGCAGTATAACAAAACAGATCATCACACAAAGGCCACACACATGAACACAAAGATATAAGATGGAAATCCAATGTGGGTGAAAACCACCTGCTGCAAGTCATCTCAATCTTCTTCTTAATAAGAAAATCCTTTTACAATATTTGTACTGGTGCAGTCTTATACCAGTACGGGAGCTACAACCCCCTTTGCTCTTGTACTAGCCGATCCATTTACTAGTACACAGGCTGCTACCTGCTACAATGCTCCAAAGATCTCCCTTAGCTTTTGTACTAGCTTAGATACTAGTACGTAGGTGCTTGCCTACAATCTTCTCTCCTCCAGGTACCACGTTTCATCAATTTTCAGACTGGATACACTGAAGAACAACATATAATCTGAAAGGCCACTTTTCATCCAATTTTCATACTGGACCCATAACTATCATTGAAGCTCAAAACAATCATCAAACTCTGAATCACTGAAACCCTGTTAACAACACCGTCACCAGAACACAGAGCAGACACAGAACTCTGTAATAACCATCAGACCCATCTGCAACTTCAAATATCAAGCTTTACAATGTATACGCTACTTTGATGAATCAAACCCGCGTGTATACGCGCTTTTGCCAAAGACAACCCGCGTACAGATCTAAAAATAATTTCTCATAACTTGCAGTTGTACCAGACATCAGTCATACTCATAACACTTATAGAACAATACATGCGTCAGTATGTAGATCTAGAATAAGCATCATAAAGATAGTTCATTTCAAACCATTTGATCCCGATCTCTCCTTAGATCTTGTTCTCAATCAGCCGGTGAGATCCCTCCTTAGCTCAAATCAAGCAATGGATCATCAACCCATAACCTGCATACTGGATCTCATACTTCTTCAGATATTCAAGACATTTCAGATACGCTTGCCTAATGATTTCCTTCTCCTTATATAGCCTTAGGCCTTGTTCAATACCAAGGGCCAAAACCATAGAAATCCAATACCATCATCTTCAAAACTGGGGATCAACACGTCCGTCGAGACACCAAGGTCCAAAACCATAGGCACAACTTCCAAGGAATAACCGCCGTGGACCAAAGATAAGTTTTCCACATACACGCGCTTTTACTGAAGCCAACCTGCGTGTACACGCGACTTGGTATATAGCGAACCTGCGTATACGTGACTTGGTATATAGTGAACCTGCTTGTGTACGCGACTTGGTATATAGTGAACCAGCGTGTATATATTTTTCTTCATACTTGTAGACTGATCATCAATTCCTTGCTGCTATCCTTCTGCACTATGATTTGTTATCAGTGTGATTTTCCATCAAGGACAACACTTGTCTCATAATGCCAACAATCTCCCCCTTTGGACTTGATGGCAAAGCTGACTTGTTACACTTAGAACTATCATCTGATTCCTTTGAGCTGTCCTCCATTAGTCACATCTGACATCTCTTCTGAAGATTCATCCAGTTATACATAAGTGAGATATTCTTCTATGAGAGGTTTGCCATCAAGTACAACACATGCATCATAATGCCAACAAAGCTGACATGGTGCATCTCTATAATGACTGACTGAACATCTTTTCCTTGGACACATCATAAAATGATTCATTATTCTAAAACCATGATGGCTTATTTTTCACACTTTCAAATGGATAAATACCTTTGACATGATGATATGGGGGTAAAAGTATAAACTTTCATTGGCATTTTTCTTACTTCTTACACCATCCTTGACTCTTAAGGAGTAAATGAGCCTCCCTCTTTTTACAATAAAAGAATAAAAATATGAAAATACAAAAAAAGAGATTAGGGGCTCTCATCGCGAGCCAGTCTACCATGATCATAAGGATGTGACAGGGGACATTCCATTTTGGCCACCAAACTAAGGTAATGACCTTATTGATAATTAAAACTGTCAGAGGGATAGGGGGTCTCATCGTGAGCCAATCTGATGAATTTTTTATATCGTGGTGAATGGCACGATGATTATCTAGTCACCATGCCATCATAGTGGTCTCTTTATGACAAGAAAAGAAAGAATCATCTACATACTAAAAGGAGGACTCTGGCTCATTTGTGGGGTTAAAAAGCAACCTTGTCGAGGCTATGAACACTTGCTGGCAGTAGTGGCTCTACTTGTGGTATCAGAGTACTATCTTACATTGCCAAATGCTCTCTATTCTATTACCACCTATGGACTCATTTCTAAAGGAAATTTCCCATTTGAACAACACTCTTACAAGTGATTTGTTAACGAGGAGGAACCGCTCTGAGGGCGCTCTGCAACTCGCATTAGGGTTTTAGCAATCCCTTCTACGGCAGGCTCTCCTGACAGCGCTCAGTTTTGGCAGGAACAAGAAGAACTTTAGGTTCTCATCTTTTTGTTTTTGATTGAAGGAAACATGCAGCCCCCTCAGGGGGAGGGAGACACACCTCCCCCAAAAAACGACAACCAAAAGAGCCGTATCGAAGATACTGACAGCGAAGACAAGCACAATGATAGCAATGCTGAAAGTAGTAAGCAGTTGAACTCTGAACAAGCACAGAAAGACAAGCCTAAAGCGAGTTCTTCCACCTGCAAACCAGTAGCCACTCACAGGCCAAAAGTGGAACTACCCAGCCATCGAATCAATGCCAGAATACAGTTTATGAGGGATCACGCTCTGATTGGCAAGTTTATTGGAATATGGCCAAATGAGAAAGCGTTAAGAAGCTGGATCAATTCCAAATGGAATCCAAAAGGACACATCACTCTGCACCTAGGGCCAAAGGGGTTTTTTACTGCAATCTTTAACTTCCTAGAAGACCGAAATAGGGTTTTGGATGGAGGTCCATACTTCTTTAACTCTGCAGGACTTTTTCTCAGAGGATGGATCAAACGTTTCAATCCGGATAAGGAAGACTTAAGTTGTGCACCTGTGTGGATAAGGCTATATTCGCTACCATGGGAGTACTAGGAAGAGGAGTCCCTACAAGCGATTGGTAATGCTCTGGGTGAGTTCATCAAGGTAGCAGAGGAAACAAAGTTATGCAGATACACTTCATATGCCCGGATCTGTGTTTACATGGACCTCAAACAAGCTCTGCTAGATACGGTAAGTCTCTTTCATGAAGATGTTGAATGGATACAGTTGATAGATTATGAGCATGTACCTTTCAGATGCAGGAAATGCCATGATTTAGGCCACCTCTACAGAGACTGTCCGCTGAACAGGAAACCCCCACCTCAAATGGATTCAGATAATCCAATGCCTGATGGATTTACCAAAGTGTTGAATCGCAGAAGGGGACATAAAAAATCATCAGCCACCACCAAGACCAATCCGGTTGATCTGTCAAAACCCTCAACAAGCAATAGCTTCGCTGCCCTAGCCAATGATGATATTCAAGATCCTGATAATATACCCTCAAATGAAAAGGAATCCAGCAAAGAAAAGAAAAACGGAACTCCACCGCAGCCAGGGGAAAAAGTAGCAGACGAATCGGCTCCTCTCCCCAAATCTATAACCCAGACTTGGAGCTTCCTTGGAATGGAAATCGATGATCCGAATCCCAGTGTAGCGGCAGAGAAGGAAAGTGCTGGGAACTTTCAAGAACCCCAGCTCATGGAGGAAGACACTGAGTCTATTGATATTGGTGAGCTGGACATTCTAGGCCTAGAACAAGCTTGTAAAACAGGAAACTTCGACAAAATACCTGATAGACAAGTGGATAATCTGGTGGAAGTCCTCAATCGCGCTCAAAAGAAGTACTCTCTAGGAGTTTAGATTGGCAGTTAATGGGATGGGAAATTTATCACCAAAGACAGTAAAAAGAGAGGAAGGAAAACCACTCTGGAAAGAACTATCAAGATAGGCGAAGTGTTAGTTGAATCAGGCCGATATGCCAAGTTAACTAAGTACTTCAATGTCAACCCCAAACCTTCTTAATGAAGTTGATATCATGGAATATTAGGGGGCTCAATAGCCCAAGGAAAGGCAGACTTCTAAAAAACATGCTCATGTAGGAAAAACCAACCATTCTCTTTCTGCAAGAAACAAAATGTAACTCGACAGTCTTGGAAAAAATAGCAGCAAAAGCCTGGCCGGAAGGGCTAGTAACAACTGTTGATGCTCAGGGCGCGTCGGGAGGACTGGCAGTTCTCTGGGATGCACGAGTAATTCAACTTGATAATATACATGCAAATAAGAACTTCATCCAAGCAATATTTCACATAATCGGCACCAACATCAACGGCCATATGACAAATGTGTACTTCCCTCAGGAAACCATGCACAAAGCTGAAATACTGGACACCTTATCGGAGCTGAACTCAGAAAGGCTGCACCCGCTATGGATATCTGGAGGTGACTTTAATATGATAGCAAGAATGGAGGAAAAGCAGGGAGGCAGAAGCAGAGGCAACAGAGATGGGACCATATTAAAAGATTTTATTCATAATAACTGGCTGATTGATCTCCCTTCAAATAATGGCCTATTCACATGGAACAACAAAAGGGAAGAACCACACCAAATAGCCTCTCGTCTCAATAGATTTCTTATATCAGATAATGCAACTCACCTAGGTGGAGAATTCATTGCCTCTATCCTTCCTGTTTCGGGCTCTGATCACTGGCCAATAGCTCTCCATTGGAATTGCCCCGGCAACAGTATTCGGCGCCCCTTCCGATTTGAGGCTTTTTGGTTAACTCATCCCGAGTTTAATGAATTTGTTAGAGCAACCTGGCTTAAATTCAATCCCTCTGATGGCACCAAAATGTCTATATTCCAGCGGAAGCTTAAGTATCTCAAAGGAGAAATTAAACGCTGGAACCATTCCACTTTTGGCAACATCTTCAAAGCTCAGGCAACCCTCAATCAAGAAATGAAGATTATTCAGCAAAGGATCATCACAGAAGGGCGTTCTGAAGATCTAGTAAAGCAGGAGCAATATATAGAAAACCAAATCCTTGACAGGGCTTTACAAGAGGAAACTCTTTGGAGACAAAAATCAAGGGTTAAATGGCTGAAGGATGGGGAAAAGAATACGAAATTCTTTCACAAAACTACAGTGCAACGAAGAATGAATAATCATATTTCCCACATCAAAAATGATCAAGGGAGCAGAATTGAAACTCATGAAGGTATTGAAGAGGAATTCCTTAGGTACTTCAAACAGGCTCATCAAGAACCCAACATAGATCGAACAGAGGCTATTGATAAAGTTACAAGACACATTCCCAAATTAATCACTGAAGAGCATAATATTCTCCTCCTCAAGCCCACAAGCCTTCAGGAGGTTGAGATTGCTGTGCATCAGCTGAAAGCAGGGAAAGCTCCGGGTCTGGATGGATTCACTTCCAACTTTTTTCACAATTTCTGGGATCTAATCAAATTGGAAGTCTGGCAAGTTGTTGAAGAATCACGCACTTTGAGATGGATGTACCCAGGACTGAATGCAACCTTCATTGCATTAATACCCAAAGCAGAGGAATCTAATACTCCAGACAAATACAGACCGATTTCTCTCTGTAACATCATATACAAGATTGTCTCCAAGGTTATAGCTACTAGATTGAAACCTCTGCTCCCTTTTATTATCTCTCCAGAACAATCTGGATATGTAGAAGGACGGCAGATCACGGATGGCATTATTTTAACTCATGAAATAATCCACTCCCTGAAGCATTCAAAAAAACCAGGTATGATGCTCAAAATTGATTTGTCTAAAGCTTTTGATAGTCTAAGCTGGGTTTACATACAAAAAATTCTAACTGCCTTTGGATTTGCCCCTTCCTGGGTTAGATGGGTTATTAATCTATTATCCTCCTCGTTCTTCTCTGTTCTCATCAATGGTATCCCGTCGCCCACGTTCCGTCCCTCCAGAGGTATCAGACAGGGAGACCCGCTCTCACCTTTTCTTTTTGTCATTTTAGCAGAAGGACTGGGTCGCAACATTAAATCTGCTCTTCTATCCCAAAGCCTCAAAGGCCTTTCTTTTTACCATTCTCCCTCCTACTCTCATCAGCAATTCGTGGACGATAATATGCTATTTGGTCATCCCTCTGTTCAAGAAGCTCGTATCTTCAAATCCATCCTTTCAAATTTCTCTGATGCTTCTGGGGCCCTTATTAACAGAGTCAAGTCACAAATTTTTTTCTTCAATACCCCTCCACCCACCCAAAGAGCCATAGCCCGCATTCTTGGTTTTACCATTGCGTCTCTTCCTTCTAAATACCTGGGGGCCCCCTTAATCGCCTCGGCTCTCAAGCATTCCTCCTGGAAAGACCTATTAGAAAAGCTCGAAGCAAGACTTTTCCTATGGACTCACAGAGCTCTTAACATGGCCAGCAGGCTTGTTCTCATTAAAGTTGTTCTTCATTCCATGCCCCTTTACCTTTTCTCAATTCTCGCAGCTCCTAAATGGGTTCTAAAAGATATAAAGAAGCTTCAGCGCAATTTCTTATGGGGTAATTCTGGCCCCAATTGGAAGTGGGCTCTGGTCAAATGGGACAATGTTTGTCTTCCAAAGAAAGCTGGAGGTATTGGGCTAAGAGACCCAGGGCACAATAATGCGGTAATGGGTGCTAAAATTTGGTGGAGATGGCTCTCAAATCGCAGCACTCCTTGGGCCTCCCTATGGACGGCAAAATATGCGAACAATACCCCCATTGAAGAAAGAATCAGAATGTCCAAAGTAAGCACAGGATTAGTTATTTGGAATTCGGCCATTCAACATAGAAACCTAATACAACAACATAGCTTCTGGGAAGTTAAGAATGGTAACACAGCACGGTTTTGGGAAGATTCTGGTTGAAGGGAAAGTACCCCTAGAGTCCTTTGGGTTGAGACTCTACCAGACTGAAAATTGCTTATACAAAGAAACACACACACACAGCCATCTTTTTTACTTTTAAGCAAATTCTAATGTTTAGGGTACATACCTAAGGTCCTACGTCCGAGAAGACCGTTAGGGTGCAAACCCTTCTTGGAGTTCCCTTCTTCTTTCTCTGACCTGCAAGACAAACAAATCAAAGAACACAACAGTACATGTATAGAAGTTTATGTATAAATCATCTTTATGCTATAAAGTTAGTTATAAATAATCTTTAAGTAACTACTTTCATAAGAATTCACCACAAGAATCTCATAAGCATAAAGAAAGATTATTCGGGAACAAAGACGTGTTTCTTTATATATAAAGGCAAATAAAGTACATATATCGGAAAGATATCACCTGAACACCTTCAGCAGGCTCCAAGCAAGCTTCCTCCCGGATTCGTTCCAGCCTCCAGCCTTCAACAAGAGCTCCTTCCAAGTCTTACTCAATGATGATGTCAAGGATGAATGATCACCAATACACATGGAAACAAGGGTTTCCTATGCAAAATGGGGGAAGTGCAGGATGCACCAAGGACTTCAGACCTGGTCTAAGGGAAAAATCTCAGCATAATAATCTTGCTCTCCTTTCTCTCTCTCCCCTTGGCCTTCCCTTTGATGTCTTTTTATACCCTCTCCAAAGTAGTTTTTTAGTTAGGAGTTGGTTGGGAACAGTTGGGCCACGGGCACTAACAGGTGATCCAGCAGGTAAACCCGCGATCACCGCCCGAAAAAGAGGAAATTATATTTTTTTAAGTGTTTTAATAGATACACGCGGGTTGGGTATGACAGACCCGCGTGTACACGCGTTTAACACAGGGCAAAGTCGCGTACAGGGAATAAAACACTGTTTTTTAAATTTTTGGACCAGGTCTGGAAGGAGGGGTTGCCCTAGGCCATAAGTGCAGCATCACAAACCATAAGAGTGAGATTTGGAGCTATAACAGATGCCCCCTAATGTATGAGGTCAGAAGGGGAACATGATGGCCGAAATACATTAAGTAAGTACAAGGAAAGGAACTCTGCCGAAAAACCGAGGAGGACTTCACCAGAATTCAGCCTGCCAAGCCATCGAAAGGAGATCAGAAAGAAACACTGTCTGAGGCGGGCATACCCATGCTCAGGAAAAGTAAAGCATGTCCGCATATCAAGTACAAGCGGATCCACTAAGTATACAAGTATAAATGACTGTAAAATACATAATGGATCATCTGACCATAATGAGTAAGTACATGTCTGAATATCACATATAAAACTGTCAATGATGCTGAAAGATGCAACGGATCACTGAAATCAAAGACTGATCCCATAAGGTACCAACTGAACATGATGGAATAGGATGGTACTACACTGCAAACTCAGGTGCCAGCATATAGAATGTCGCCATGACTGACTGCAACATATAAGGTGGAATGGTATCAACTAGCAGCAACAGAAGCAACTGTCAAGTGAACCAATGAATGCTGATACAACCTGAGGTCTTCACCGACCGCCGTGGTACATTTCTACACCATGGGAATAAATGATCTGAAGTCGACCATGTGAGAAATCGTTTGATTACCGGTCATTGATGTATACCGTTAACAAACGCGAGACTACTCACCGATAATGATAATGAGCGTCAAGGTACCCAGTACAATCTAACAAGTGTGAATAGATGAGCTGAAGTCGAACACCTGTAAGAATCTATCAATCAGGAGACAATGATGGTTTCCCACTGTCGATAGCGAGGAATCTGCCACTAATGACTGCAAACCCCAAGGTACTGCCAAATGGACTCTAGATCTTTGCCCCAGAGCAATGAGTCGGAGTCGATAGGGAAAGATCCGCTAGAAGGAAGGCATTAAGGCATCCTCCATCAATCTAGCGCGAGTGTAACCCGTAGGCCAATAATGTGGAAGGAATCGGACGAAAAAGATGTAGTAACCCAACCGAAGTACGTTTCCGGCGTACACAAGATGTGGCTAGCGCACGGCAGAAACCCTCTGAACCAACCAATAATGAAAGCTGACACAGAGGCGAGGTATCCACCAATAGGGTCAAATGGAAACCAAGGTACTGCATGAATCCCAATGTGTGATAATGTATGCTGATGTCGAACACAAGGGAAACCACTCAGTCAAAGACCCATGATACTGATCGATGCTGAGCACAAGGTGACCTATCAATAATGAAAATAGGGCCAGGGTGCGGTCTCTAGGTCTGCCCTCAGAGCAATGTGTCGTCGTCGATAAGGACAAGACCCGCCAGCAAGAAGTCAATGGGGACCTTCTCAAACCGGCACGAGTGAAGGACCAATATAACTGATGTGATGATAGACATGACACTGACAACCAGGGATGGCCGACTGAAAAATGAGTCAAGAGACACCGCAGAAAGGCCGACTCAGGGTAACTTCCCTTGAACAAAAGCACGACTCAATGTGACTATGTGGCAGCATATAATGAATCTGTATAAGTTCGTCATGCAGGAGGCACGAGCGAACCCTCCATATGATTGGAAGAGATAACCAATCGGGGGAGAACTGACTCGATAACAAGGTTATGGCTTACCTAAGTCAAACTAAATCCCACCCATGCGGAGGAGACTTTGTTTTGAGTGCTTTGTTCAAGGGCGACACGACTGACTCTAGCTGCCAACAATAAATGGAAATAATGTCCCTGTTCCCGCTCTTTTTGGAATATTTAATTTTTTTGTCTTTTTCTGATAAGCCGGAAAAAGAATAAAAGAATGCTATGGTACAGTGGAAAGAACGAGTGTCGGTGAAACAGATTCTCTAGTTCCTGGGAAAAGAACGTTCCTATGCTCAATGCAGGGAGGTGAAAAACTGGTCAGTGACACTCAGAGGTATGTTCCTTCCACGGATCTGGGTATGTCAAGCTGCAGAGGTCAAGGGGATGCAAGGTTGATTTTTGCAGACGCCATGGTCAAAAGTGGGCTTAAACACGAGTCCAAGTGAAGCCGGCTATAGGCAAAAAGGTGCAAATGGTCAACATGCAATGCAGAAGTACAACTCAACACACATAGGAGCCTCTAGGGTATAAGGCCAGAACGAAGCGAAGAAGCAAGGAAGAATGAGTCTTCAACGCATAAGTCATGGCGGGACTACAGAGGACTCCCGAGCCTACTCAAAACGAAGCAGCATGGGCAACAAATGTCAGTGAGGTGCTAACTAGGATGCCCATGTAAAAGGATGGCTCTACCATCATGTCATGATTTAAAGAATCGGCGAGTGAAAATGGCTTGCGAACCATAACATGATGGGGTCGACCCTACGGCAGATGTATCGGTCAAATGGAGGCTAGTATGCATAATGCAACGGAAAAATGGTGTCCCTAACCTATATGCCAGTGAGAACACGATACCTGCCATGACGGGTCAGCAGTCATGGAACCGTCTCGAACCGTCGAAAAATGTCCAAAATGTCCATTTTCACCGTTTGACTTGGAGAGCAAATTGTGGAGCAAAAGGAGCAAACTTTCCCCGTGACTTATTCAACCGTTCAAACTTGCCGAAAACTTCCAGGTAAGCACTAAACTTGTCTTGCAATCAATTGTGATAGTTTTTAGGAAGTTTAATTAATGTTTCACCGTTAGATTTTTGCAAAAAAATTGCTCTGCGGCGTACACGCGGGTTTGATGTATATAAATCGCGTATACGACGGCCCTACACGCGACTGTGTATAGGGTAAACCGCGTGTGCGCAGCGAAAAATTTTTATATAAAAAACTAATGGATGAAATTGATTTTTTCTTCCAGGATGACTCTCACATGGCGTGAAAGAGAGCACTCAGCTGTAGATAATGAAGTTATGGAGAATGATGAGGCATTAGATGCCTTACGGGGATGCGGATTGTTAAAATTCTTTAAGTTTCCGAATATGAAAGCAAATGTGCGTCTGCTCGAGAGACTTATTGATTACTGGGATGTCGAGGAAGAAGCCTTTATGATTGATCAAATGCCACTCAGGATAGAAGTGGAAGATATATATTTCATCACGGGCCTTTCCCGAAGGGGAGAGGTAGTCCACTCCCGGGGCAGGACCCGGAATAGTCTCAGCGTAGACGACTATGTACAACTTTACTGCCCAGGTCATCGGAAGGTCGGGAGTCAGATCTCGATCCCACACGTGGCGAGTTTGTCACTGCGGATAATCCTGTTCACCATAGCTCGAGTGAACGGGTCATCTTCGCTACATCAGGCATCACGAGTAAACATGAGCGTAGCAGTGGACTGTCTCACCACGGTGTTTGACTGGTGTACTCCCCTACTTGCCAACATGAAGGAGCAGCTTGCTTCTATCAGGAAGGGACAGACCAAGAACTTTGGGTATGGGACCATTTTATGCACATTTTTCTTCGAGAAGGTTCCTGCACTCCGCCCCAGGGTAGCAGTTCCCATCAGTAGTCCACGTGATCCACGTATGGGCCGGTGGGCTGACTTGATGAAACGTCTGGGGGGTGGGGAAGTGCCTAGGAATGCATTCGACGACGACTTTTTTGCTTGGTGGGAGCAACAGATCATCGCCATAGACGACTACCCCTATGCTGGACTGGATTTCCGAGGAGATCCTGACCTAGTGCTGCCACCAGATGCAGCATGGGGCGAGATCGGTAAGATTTTTTGATTTTTATGATTTTATGATTTTTAGGATTTTTCAAGCATAATGATGAACTTTGAGAAATATATTTTTTTTTTGATGAGATTCAAATGACTGATATGATGATCATGTTTCAGACATTGGGCCTGTGCGACCAGATGGATTCCCACGGCACGGACGGCGTGGCCGAGGAGCCGAAGAGGCGGCTGCAGATGCGGAAAGGACCCTCGCCAACGTCCAGCGACACTTGGCGAGATTGAGCTATCAAGTACCGATGGCCGAGATAGAGGACCTTCCTCCAGATATGCAGCGTCATGTGGTTGGGATGCCACGTGACTGGGTTCGCGTTTTTCGGCGCGTGGCCAATGCTATAGTTAGTTATTTAGCTGCTCATCCAGAGCCGAGGCATTAGATATGCCTGACATGATTATGGGCATTTGAGTCCCAATTTTGTATATTTTTGGACACACATATGTACACTCGAGACGCTTTGTGATATATATATATATACAGTTTGACTTTTTGATGCATGATTTTATGATGATGAATGATTGATATGCCAGTCTAATGCTTGATTAGCGATAGAATCAGCTAACCAATTTTGAGATCTTGGAATATGCAAATAATTAATGTAAATAAATGATCTTTGCAACAACCTCACCCTTAAATATTGGCGATATAATGATGGATCTCTAACCCGATAAATGTTATTTAACTGAGACACTATCAATTGAGAATCAAGATACACTACCAACGAGTCGATCCCGTAAGAGATTGCCTCGGATAATAAATTGATAACAGCTGTATACTCGGCCATATTGTTTGAAGCAGGACCGATACACACGCCTCTCGATGTCATCAACTGACCAGTTGGGTAATAAAGTACCCAAGCTGCGGAAGCAAGATTCCGAGTGTGCCGACTAGCACCATCGGCGAATCCAAAATAAACCAAATCATCCATCAACACCTGCCAAAGCAGACCAAAAGTGCTGATATCAGAAAAACGCTCGATAAGATATGTACAAATATACATAAAATACAAAGAAGCCATTGCTTGGTAAAACTAAGAAAAATACTTCTTTAGGTAGAGCCCGTCAGGGGGCTCCGCCAACTGACACCTAGGGATGTTTATAGGTACGACGATCGAACCAATCAATATACTCTCTTCGGCAAATAAATGTGTCGGAGCCAAAGGGACCGTACAAACATCACTAGTCGAACTGGAGGACCGAGATTCTACTTCATGCACAGGGGAATGAAAGTATAACCGACGATGTAAATCTTCCAAAGGTCGATCTACGGCCGTCATTGCTTCGAATATCGCTTCATCCGATGGAAAAACAATATCCGAGCAATCCGATGCAGAGGTGGAATCAGGGGTCCGAAAATGAGCCACATCACCATCTATTTCTTTCCCAGAGGAAATAGTAGAATGGTTATCTACAGAGTTATCGATAGATTCACATCTAGGTTCTGCTGCAGACATAAGAGATTCTATTTCACCCACCTTGTCGTCACCTGATGTGGTCACAGATGAAGCTAAGGTTCCAGGATTCGAAGAATAAAGAGTTTGAACAAACTCTCTCCGTAAAGGATCCCTGGAGGATGAAATTGTATCTATACCAACTGTAGGAGGGGGAAGGTTAAACGTACCCATCAATGAAGAATACATCCCGACTCCTAGACTCTCAATAGGCGGACGGGGGTGACCCACTAAAGGAATGGTAGAGTCAGAGTTTGCTTGAGGATCAGCTGGACAATAGTCCAATTGGTCAACCTTAACGATTTTCCCCTCATAAGGAAAGCAAATGACACGAAATAGAGTCGAAACAACGGCTTCCATCTCGTATACCCAGTTCCTTCCTAATAGGAGATTATAATCTAGGTTAGCGTCTATGACTTCTACTTCAATATTAACGACCTTTCCTCCAACACATATAGGAAAAGCCGGGATAATCCCGTACGGTCTATGAGAGTGACCATCAAATGCTGTCAATAGGGTGGGTGAAGGAACAACCGTCGGTGATCCAATGGCCTTCCAACATGACATAGACATGACACACGTGGAAGCTCCCTCATCTACAACCGTCCGGAAAATATTCGTTTTCTGGTAGGTAGACTTTATCTGGAAAGCCATGTGATGAGGAAGTCTCTTTTTGACATTACTCATATCAAAAGAGAGAGCTAAGGAATTACTTGGATCTACTGCCCCCATTGCCAATAGCAAGGCACTTCGTTGAGTAGGACATGTCTGGAGAACCTCTAACGCGGACATAGCACATGGACTCTGAGCCAGATCCTCTACAATGGAGTAATTCTGGGCTGCCCTAATATTAGGGTTGATAGTCGCGCGTTTAGCTGAACCTTTCGGCACCCGAGGTATAGTCTCAACAGAAGGTCGCTCAATATGAAGTGGGTTGTTAGTTTCGGGAACTGATTTACCCTTAGAATTTTCACCTTCACCATAATCGCGTGACCGTGTGGCCACATTAGCGTGAGCACCCATCATGAAAACATTTGATGACTTATCCCCTTCCTGGTTGCCCCCTGCGGAGGTACCAGGGTTCGAACTTGCGCCAGCAAGAAGTTGCTGCCCTTGGGGAAACGAGTTAGTTAACACAGCTTGCGAACTAGAAGTCCCTTGCTGTCCTAACAAGCACTGAGCGTCTTCAATTCTAGGGCAGAGATGAGTTAGATGGTCTCCTTTGCATAACTTGCAAGGAAACTTAACTTTCTTTCTCGACTCATTTCCACCACCACCAGCGTTGTTGCCGGATTTATTTGCATCGGGCTTCCCATCCGAGTTCTTCTTTTTACCACGTCCTTTCTTTTTCCCATCGAAATTTTGATTTCCTTTGGGGTTACGGATTGGACGGCGTTAATGGAAGAATTTTGGGAAGCAGGAGGATTAGACATTGTGACTTGGTTGTTAGGAGCAGTTTGTAATGACAACTGCTGCAATTGATTCAACAAGTTCACTGTAGTCGAGTCTACAGACCCCACGATACCATCCGCATGCGGACCTGGCTTTGGCTTAGCTAAATCAACCTTAGATCCAGGAGCATCTGGCAAGTACTTTTGGAGGATCCCAGACTGAGAGTAGATCAGTTCTAACTGTTGGGCCCTGAAAATGGCTTGCTCCTCAGAATAGACCCCAGACATGGAGACATCCTTGGAGATCTCAGGTTGCAAAGACTTCAAAAACCACTCTAGACGGTACTCCGGAGGGATTTCGGCTTTAATGAGCCTTTTTCTCCGTCTCCATTCCTGTATGTGATCAGAAATGTGGGTTGCCTTATCCTGACGAAAGGTAGCCAGAAGTTCAGTTCCGGCATCATAGCGGACAGGCAACTGAAAGTGATTCAAGAAGATATTAGCTAAGTCTGCGAACGATGTAAAGCTGCCCCCTGGCAACTCTATGTACCATTTAGCCGCATTACCAGTCAAGGTGCGCTGAAAAAGTCTCAACCTAACCGAATCTTCGATGAGGGAGTTAGATGAGCACCACAAATGGAATGTGGTTACATGATCGCCCGGATCTTCACCACTCTTCCCTTCGAATTTTGGGATGTCCGAAGGGAGTTTGGTTGGGACCGGAGGCCAGGCTGGATTGTATCTGATAGGGTCGTTCGTTAGCTTAGTGAGATCTGGCAAGTTTAACGTTGCCAGAAATGGAAGCCTAGGAGGACCTAGGGGATTCCACCCAGACTGGGCAGAACTCCCCAAGTTCTGAAAAGATTGTCCTGGGATTTGAGAGGCACCAGGCTGCCCCAAGTGACCAGTAGAACCAGCTGAACCAAAGGGCAAGCCTTGTGGTCCAGCAAAATTCGGAGTTTGACCAACTCCTGCCGTATAAGCTCCATAGCTTGCAAAGTTTCCTCCTATAGAATTGTAAGGAGTCGATAACCCCTGATATGGGTTCCAAGCCGAAGCGAGGGGAGGAATACTTTGAAACATGCTAACCGTGGAATACGGCCTACTTCCTTGTTGACCGATGAATGGATTCGCAGTTCCTGCGTTACTAGCCCCAGGGTTATTCCAACCTTGGAAAGGATTGCTGCTTTGTCCTATTGAAGAAAAAGGCATGGATCCTACCGTTGGGTTGGAATGTGGAATATGACCACTTCCAAAAGGAAAACCCTGAAATGAAGCCGATCCGCCCATCATGGACGTAGCGACATTGAACGGAACTGACGGAATACCCTGTGATTGGGTGCCAAAAAGGAAGGAACCAGTACTAAAAGCATTGGTTTGGGCATTTCCACTCGTGGACGGAATGGAGGTAGACCCAACCAAAGATGTGCTAGCAAACGATCCGAACAAGGAAGCGGAGGGGATGGAAATGGTTCCTCCCCCTTGCACCGATGTTGGGGTTTGCATAGTCGCAGCACTCGTGGAAGCCATGCTTCCAGTAGTGATCATAAATGGTAAGCGCGTAGCGTAACCTGGACTCGCTGGTCTATATAATGGAGGCCCAACGTATTGCAATACGTCTGGGTAACTAGATGGTAGTGGAGAATTTGGAATCACTAATGATTCTGAAAGTTCTTCTACCTCTACGTTATCCTCCGCTTGAAAGCGAACTTGAGAAAAGACTGGAGCGTCCCTCTCTTGTTCAAAAGTACCAGGCCTTGCTTGGCCGCTAATATCCCCGAGAGGAGGATCAATCCCCGATGCGTCAGCCGGCGTGGGACGGACCCTACCGGTAGTATTCCCTCTGCGCCTTCTAGGAGAAGGCTCTAAACTAGGTGGCGAGAGACCACGAAGTCTTCGAGACCGTCTTGGAGACCGGTCAGCCACTTTGAATTTTTTTTAAAGATCTAACTAAAGACTCAAAAAAATTAAAAGCTAAGCCGACTAGGAGCACAGAGCACACAGTATAAAGTTCCTAAAGATACAGCCAGTCAAACAACTTTCAAGTATTTCCGCTCCGGGTGATTGAGACCGGACACCAAAATACGAGAAAGTGAATCAAAGGGCCTTCCGAGGATAGTCTGGGATGATGAGGGCCCAGTCCTATCAGCGAAGGTATCAGAGGAAGTTACGCTGACCTCCTAACAACAGTCTGCGCCGGTGCAAGCCCCCAAGCTTCGCAAGGGTGCCCTCCGGAAGTACTGTCGAGAGTGATACAACGTCGACCTCAGGTGCCACGGGATTCCCCTCCGCAGCCACCTATGCAGATCCCTAGGAGAGGCAACTATGGGTACCAACTCGTCGCAGAAGCCAGGCGGAACAGTCGTGAGGTAAGTTCGGACAAGTAGGAGAGGGGGTATCTCTCTTCCCTGTCTCCACAGACCCTCGTGCTTAACTCCCAGATCCGGAGTCTTCCTGGTCTCCCTAACGCTATTGGATTTACTCTCTTTAATCAGACTCTTATGTTTGACGTTTTGTGTGGCCTTGGAGAGTTAACTCTCCACTCGCCTAATCCAAGGCCCTAAAATCCTAAACTTGTTGGTGTAATAACTAAAACAAAAAGTTCTAGTGGATTTTAATTAAGCGCTTGATTTTATTAGGCTGTTCTTTAAGTCAAAGGTAATGGAGGTGAAACTTGTGGTGTTTTATGGACGCAAAAGAAATTAATAAAACCTAGCTACATGCACATGCACTTTTGTTTTCGATGAATAGCAATTTCTATGAGGTTCAGAAGGCACTTGTAATATAAACAAAAAATTTTCCTTTTTCTTTTCAGACTCCACACTCACAAAAACTAACAAAACTAAATATGCCTAAAAAGAGATGCAAATCTTTCCCTAATGCAAGAACTAAATGTGGATGCACAATTCAAAGACTACTCTAAAAACAAAGAAGGAAAGTTGCTGCTTTACCAAATTTTGTCTTGCCACTGAAATGCTTAGATAGAAGATGATTTGTTACTAATCATTTCGTCCAAACAATAAAAACAAGTTTTAAGATAAAAAACAAAGCACTTTCACTTCGCAAAAAAGGAAATCAGATGAGAAGCAAGTTTAAGAAAGCGAAACTCAAAAACTTTCAAAAGATTTTCTTTCAATCAAACCAAAAAGTCTTTTTCAAAGGAAAAACTCTCAAAAATACTGACACCAATGATTGATAAAACAAGCAACCAAACACTTTTGTGAATTGACACCAATGAAATGATGAGAACTCAACAAAAATAAAATGTGTTCGAAGTCGCTTTTGACAATCAAAAGCAGCAATGAAAGTCCAAGAAATCAAAAGACAAGTTTCAAGGAAATGGTAACAAACAACTTTCCCGAAACGAAGGAGCAAATGGTCATAAAAATGATTTCGTTAAGCAAACACAAATGTCATGAAAACAAAATGGACACAAAGATTTTAAGACAATCTTCCCACTCTGCCGAAACAGAGCAATCAAGATTCTTAAACAGAAACCTTGTGTGTCAAAAATCAATGACGCTTGCAATCAACGAAAAACAAGACTAGCACTCCTAGAGAGAGTTCGAAACAAGATGCCCCCTGTTAAACAGAGAACTGTCACTGGGAATTGACTGCTTTAAACTGACCCAAACCACCAGACAGACATTCAGCCAAAAGAAAAATTATAAATCTTGAAAATTATGTGATATACGCGCCTGCAATTATTTGCAGAATGCGTGTACACGCGACTGTAACTAAGGAAACCTGTGTATACGCGGGTTTACTTAGTGCAACTTGCGTATATACGCTTCTGTAATCCAGAAAAAGTGCGTATATGAAGTGTTTCAAGAAAAATAAAAAACACAAACTGAAAAACTGGAACAGCTTGGAGTTCAAGAAAATATCAAACAGTCAGAACCAACAAACAGAGGGACTGAGCCTAGATTGGCTTGAGGACTACCCAAACTAGGAACAACAAGAATGTTGTCCCCAGCGGAGTCGCCAATTCTGGTTGAAGGGAAAGTACCCCTAGAGTCCTTTGGGTTGAGACTCTACCAGACTGAAAATTGCTTATACAAAGAAACACACACACACAGCCATCTTTTTTACTTTTAAGCAAATTCTAATGTTTAGGGTACATACCTAAGGTCCTACGTCCGAGAAGACCGTTAGGGTGCAAACCCTTCTTGGAGTTCCCTTCTTCTTTCTCTGACCTGCAAGACAAACAAATCAAAGAACACAACAGTACATGTATAGAAGTTTATGTATAAATCATCTTTATGCTATAAAGTTAGTTATAAATAATCTTTAAGTAACTACTTTCATAAGAATTCACCACAAGAATCTCATAAGCATAAAGAAAGATTATTCGGGAACAAAGACGTGTTTCTTTATATATAAAGGCAAATAAAGTACATATATCGGAAAGATATCACCTGAACACCTTCAGCAGGCTCCAAGCAAGCTTCCTCCCGGATTCGTTCCAGCCTCCAGCCTTCAACAAGAGCTCCTTCCAAGTCTTACTCAATGATGATGTCAAGGATGAATGATCACCAATACACATGGAAACAAGGGTTTCCTATGCAAAATGGGGGAAGTGCAGGATGCACCAAGGACTTCAGACCTGGTCTAAGGGAAAAATCTCAGCATAATAATCTTGCTCTCCTTTCTCTCTCTCCCCTTGGCCTTCCCTTTGATGTCTTTTTATACCCTCTCCAAAGTAGTTTTTTAGTTAGGAGTTGGTTGGGAACAGTTGGGCCACGGGCACTAACAGGTGATCCAGCAGGTAAACCCGCGATCACCGCCCGAAAAAGAGGAAATTATATTTTTTTAAGTGTTTTAATAGATACACGCGGGTTGGGTATGACAGACCCGCGTGTACACGCGTTTAACACAGGGCAAAGTCGCGTACAGGGAATAAAACACTGTTTTTTAAATTTTTGGACCAGGTCTGGAAGGAGGGGTTGCCCTAGGCCATAAGTGCAGCATCACAAACCATAAGAGTGAGATTTGGAGCTATAACAGATTCCTAGCAGCAACTCCCAAAAATCAAAGACACTCTCTCCAACCTTCCAGAACAAGATTTAAATCAGTTTGATAAGGTGAATCAATTCTGGGATTCTTCTTCCACACAAGAATACAGACAATGGAAGAAAGCCAATCAGATTCTAACGCACAGCACTGAGAAAACTCAGCTCTCTCTCTCCTCAGAATTACAAAAGCGGCAAATCCTCTCCTTAGCAGGAATGGATGTTCTCAGATGGGGATATGAAGAGAAAGGTATTTTCACCACTAGGGAAGCATATAAAGTAATTATTAAGGAAAGGATAACCAAAGATATTTTATGGGATAAGATCTGGACTTCATCTAATTGGCCGAAGGTGTCTACTTTTCTGTGGCTTCTGTGTCATAACAAGATTCTCACATGGGATAACCTCAGAAAAAGAAGTTTCTTTGGACCATCTATATGTCCTAACTGCAAGCAAGCAGAGGAATCAACGTTACATCTAATGCAAACTTGTCAACTAGGACGAAAACTGTGGGAAAAGGTTACATTCCGTTGTCAAAAAGAAGGCAGAGTGCATGGGGACATTAAAGGCACTATTCGCAATTGGAGTCAAGAGCCATATCAAAGAAAACTCTTAAATACACTGTGGCAGCTTATTCTTGGTCTACTGATGTGGAACATCTGGAAAGAGAGGAATAGGAGAATCTTCAAAAATCAATCAATGTCTATTGAGCAGATATGGACTGGGCTAAACCAGAACATTAAAGAAACCCTGTCTATCAAAGCCTGGTCCCAAGAAGATTATCCATCACTCCCGCAGGAACAATCTATCTGGGCCAATTGGAAGTTTCACTTAAATCATCAGTCCACTACTAATGACAATCCCACTAAGAGTTACAACATTCCAACAAGTTGGACTCCACCGCCAAGCAACATGTTTCAACTCAACTTTGACGGAGCTTCAAAGGGTAATCCTGGAAAAGCAGGATATGGAGGAGTCTTCAGGGACCATCATGGCATTCCTTTACTGACCTTTCTTGGCTCAAAAGGTTGGGACTCTAATAATTCAGCAGAATTGGAAGGATTGTGGCGAGGTCTTAATCTTGCTCAAGATAGAGGTTTTTTTCCACTAATTATTGAAGGGGACTCGCAAATCATCATAAACATGGTCACAAAGCTCATGCAAGGATCCCCCATACATAAAGTCAGTAGCAGCTGGAGAATGG
The DNA here is from genome assembly GCA_031772625.1 of Pinus tabuliformis. Classification (NCBI taxonomy): domain Eukaryota; kingdom Viridiplantae; phylum Streptophyta; class Pinopsida; order Pinales; family Pinaceae; genus Pinus; species Pinus tabuliformis. The sequence goes on from CM062818.1 coordinate 490,426,100, forward strand.
CTCAAAGACTCGAGCTAATAGACCAATGGCTCTCTCAACACCAAGCAATTTCTTTCAAACATATCAGGCGGGAAGGAAATAAGTTGGCTGAATTTCTTGCTAATCTAGGAGTGGATACTGAAATGGATTTCTTTGATGGCCCAATCTCTAGCATATCCTCAGAGAATCAACTCTCAGATTTTCATACCATTGTGAAGAATGACATGAATCAGAAGTTGGATACACACCTGGATGCGGGTGTTATTAATCGAAATTGATGAGACGCATGTAGAGAAGGCAGTTGTCCTGGCACCTGGACGGTGGACGCAGCTTACACATTCCCGCAGCATCTGATATGAATGTTGAAAGGTACAACATTATGGCTCTGTTAATGGCATTCAATGCGCATTCGGCTCGAGAAATTCTGCAAGGTGATTTAATCATGGCCTGCTCTCTGGTTTCTGCAAGTGACATTCTAGGCTCCTTCTTCCTTTGCTCGTTATTTTTTCTGCACCCCTGCTCTGTTCAGGTTGTCTGGAAGCTCCTCTGGTTCTTCAGTTTGGCTTGTTCAGCCTGCGCCTGGTCCTCTCCCCTCCAGCTCTGGTCATCTTCCCTTCCTAAGCTCCCTGTTCATCCAGCCATGGTTCGACGTCGCGGAGTCTCACGTCGTGGTGGTAATGCTGGCAATCGAGGCCCTGTATCTCATTTTGCTCCTCAGAACATCACTCCTTTAGCCTCTGCCACCCTGTCCTCCCCGCCTTCTGATCATTCTCGGCCTTCTCTGAACAGTTCCTTTCAGACCACCCGTTTTAAGTTCAGGAGCAGGCTCAATAAGCCTTTGATTTCTGCCAATATTACTGTAATTCTTACGGAGGAGGAAGATGCGCCCAGCAGTTCGGACAACATTTCCATGTCTCAGTCTCAGTCTCAGAATGCAAGCGGATTTCAGGGTGAGATTGCTGGGGTAGTGCTCAACGCTGATAATATGCAGAACGAAGGTGAAATCCCGGAAGCCCCTCAACCCCAGCCAGCGTCTTCTCAGGATCAAGTACTTGCTTGTGAACCGGTGCATTTTACAGAAAGCATTCTGAATCTAGTAATTCCTCCAGATGGCGGTGTTCTGGAAGCTGAAGATAATAAAATGGTCACATGGATTGGCTCTCCTAGCCAGGTAAATAAGGACGCGACCGACTCTCATACTCATGATTAAAGAATTCTGGTTCAAAGGCTCTGTCAGCATTCTCGTCTATGATCTGTCGTTCTCAGGTTATGCATCTATGGTTTTTGTTACATCTGCTCATGCCTCTGGCACTGCTTTTGGTATAAGCACGAATCGCTATAGTCTTCAGTTCAGAAACAATTATGGCCTAGCTAGCCTGGTTTTTGATTCTTTTTGTAATGGTGGCTTCAAAAGATTGTCTCTCAGCAAACGCAGAGCTGCCACTGGAGCTGTTATGTCAACTATAGGTCTGGTTAGCTTTTTGTCTTTTAGCATTCTTCAATTCTTGCTTCAAAGTCTTTCAATTATGTAAGGTGATTGAAGAAAGCTATATGTTTAAGTTTCTTTGGTGGAGGGCTGGCTTCGGCCCCCTCAGAGGTCTAGACCTCTCTGTAAATATTTTTATCTTTTTTTAATAGAAATAGTCTTTACTCAGAAAAAAAAAAAACACTCTTAAAAGCCAACATGCATGGTAACTTATGTTATATATTCATTATATTATATTTGTCCAATCACTTTATGACAACCATTAGTACTTACCACAAATTATGAATTTGTTACTAATACAACTTAAGGTCAAAATCCTTTGACATAATGATTTAAATCTCCTTTTTTATTTTCTGACCATTTCACCTCTCATACGTGTATTGCTTTAATTGATTTTTCATATAACGCAACACTTTTATGGATTGGTTTCTTGCATTTATGAATTACCAATTATTTCTCTTGCTTTTCACATGCTTGGTGGACATGGATACCCTTTTCTCATTGGAGGGGGGATGGTCTGTGTATGAACAACATGTGTGATAGTTATGGATAATTGTGTGATAATTATTAAATTGATTTCCAGGTAAAGGACTGCATGATGATTGTGTATGCATAATAATCATAAAAGTATTTCTGATTGGAGAAATGACGATGACCATTATGGATGGCATGCGGATTGATTATGATCTTGTTTAAAATACTACTGACGATGCAAATGACTTGACTGTATATGATGTTAATTTCCAAAACAACGTCATTTTCTTGTTAATTGCTTTAACATTCTTTGTTGCTATTCTAAACTGTGAAAGTAAAAGAGAAGTGCATGCAAGTGAACCATTCACATAAGAAAAACAAACATGGGAGGTAGAGATATCCAAAATGAACCCACAGTGCTCATGGTATCAGACCATGCTCGTGCAATTATCGAGCGCACTGGCTGGCTACAATATCTGAATAAATTGTAGGGATTTCACGAAGAGATGACACTTGAATTCCTATAGAATGGCAGCAACACATTAAGGGGCAGGGACATAATGGTCTCCAAAGAAGTCATAGCTGAAGTTACTGGACTTCCAGCTGAGGTAACAAAATGGACATACAAACATGTTCTTCTCTACAATGCGGTCCTTCTCTACAATGTGGTAACAATGTTCCAGGACCCAGGCAAACAATTGGTGTGAACAGGGAAAGGGATTCACCCCTTAGCATTAAGACAACCATGGAAAGAATTGGAAGTCATTGTGCAAAGGTACATCACATGCGATGGTCGACAGGATGTGGTAAATCCCACCAACTCAAATTATTAGCCATCCTAAAATAGAAAATTCTAGATATTTTTCTGTTTTATTTGAATTCCTTATTGCATGATGTCGCTTGTTGAGTTGGGAAATCCAAGGACCTACACACAGTCATCAGTCATCATGGACTGATCAAATTGATTATCATGCATGGACTGGCCTAGTAGTAGCTAACTTGGGACAATATTGTAAATCCTACTCTGGCCCCACCTCCAGAAAACCCAGCAATAGAACAACAAGGGCCAAGAACCCCAGGTCCGAGAAGGACACTGAAAAGGAAGAATTCCTCTGTGCCCTTGAACCCAGCAAAACGTAGGTGCTCTGTGCAAGTGAAGTCCTAGTGACATACCCCAATTCAAACAAATGAGGCCGGGCCATCTCACACACCACCTCCAAGTCCGCAAAATTCCCCTTTGCAAGACTATGAGGAAGAGGTGGCCAGGGTATTGGAAAACATGGGGATATTTGGTGAGGGAAGAGAACAATCTAAGAATGTTGAAGGACAGAATTGTACCCCCCAACCATTCTACCTCTACTGATAGCTTTGGTTTTGATCAAATCCTGTCATTTGCCGATTTATTGGAAGAACAGAGGGAACCAATCCCTTCTGTGGAAAAACCCCTTGAAACCAAGGTGCATGAAGAGGGAGCCATTAGAGAAGAAAAACAACATCAGATTCTAGTCCAGTGGACCCCCCAGCTGAAGAAAATCCTGTAGATGAAACCATGGAAGATGAGAATCAACCAAGAAATGCTAATTTTTTGAAGTCCCCTGAGGACGAGGCATACCCAGAAGAAAGCCTGAAGAATAATAATTTCTCAGGAGACACCATTTTATTGGGGTCTCCTAAGAGAGAAATTCATGATGAAAAAGAGCTAGAAGTTGAAGCTCCATTAGGAGATATAGTTCCAATTGAAACCCTCCTTGATGCTGACACAATACCACTTGAGCATGAACTTGAGGAAAATGCAATTGCACCACCGCTAGTTGGAAGTCCTAGAATAAAGAAGACCTACAAGGATAGGCTCAGAAAAATGCTTAAAAAGTATAAAAAATAGAAGAGAATAATTGGGTAGCTAAGACAGTGGTTAAAAGAAGAAATCAGAGCCAGAAAATTGAAAGTGGAAACTGAGACTACAATGACACAGACAGAACATTGTTTTGAAAAAGATGCTAAAACCCAAACTGACATTCTTTTGGTCTATTCAAAGGAAACTCAAACAGAGCCATGTCTTGTGGAAGATAGTGAAATGTAGGCTGAAGACCCCTGTGTTTGCCCACATGAGACCCAAATGGATTACACTACTATGAACGTTGTTGTTCAAATTGATGCTGAAGAAAGAATCCCAATTTTTTTTGAATAACTCAAGAAGCAGCTGAGGCTGCTGTCTAAACTGAGCCTATGGAGACATGAGATAATGAAGCTGAAATAGAGGAGACACTTGCTTACATTCCCTTAGTAAGGGAGGAATTTATTAGGAGATTGCAGAATGAACTACTGAAGGCTCAATAAGAATTAACTCAGCAGAAAGAGGAAGTAGTGCCCCTATGTATACATCAAGAATTAAAGAAAAAGTTTGAGGCACTCACAACTATTGAGGATGAGAACTTCACTGAGACAAGGCTGAGCAGAAAAAGGTTGAGGAAGCACAGGACAAATTACAAAATGCTAAAAAGCAGTTGGAGACTTTCTGCTCTCTTTATTCAGACACCCTATCATGTTGAGCTCCTGCTACAAATTATGCATTATTCCTCCTGGAAAGGTACCTCCTGCTGAAAATCAAAGCTGTTAAGGCTGGAAAGTCTGTGGAAATCAAAACTAACTTGGAAGCAGAATGAGTAGGTACAACGCCTCCTATGTGAAATTTACATGCACAATTTCTTTTTAGAGGATGATAGAGACAACAACCCTGGCTCCTTTATAGGGGATGCCAAATTCTAGGCATTTCTTTCTTTTGCTACCAACCAACTCAAGTGGGCCAAGGCTCACAATACTTTTAGAAAGTGTGAATATGGCATTGATCTATGGGTTATGGGGGAACCTACAAAACCCCTTCATCTCTTTATCAGGGACAAGAAATTTATGAAGCGAGCTGGTGTTGTGGGGGAATTAGGGCCGTTCCACATAGATATTATACAAGCTGTGAAGGAGTACTTCCAAGAGATCAAGGAAGAAGCCTTGTCTACAGCCAAACAAAGGTGGGAAGTCTCCAACAATACTGTTAGAAAATATAGAACTATTTGGATACCGAACATTAAAGCTACCTCCATTCATTTCCATAAATACAGTAACATGGTCTTAACCATGGGGCCTAAATGGATAGGATTTCAGTATAGAACCCCAATCATATGGTATCCTCTAGATAAGTACCGCACTAACTACAACTTGAAGAATCAAGAAGTAAACCAGGCTTTCACTGTGCTTAAGAAGAAAAATGGCTTCAGAGTTTATGAGAAGGAGATATATACTGCCTATTCCCTAACGCAGCTATACCTAAACCATTTAATTGCATGAGGGCATGCAACAAAGTAAGTTGGGAACTATGTTGGGTCAAGAAAAAGTATGTTTTCTCCTTGTTAATATATTTATTTAGCACTCATTCTCATATGGTTATCATTGTTTTTGGATAAAAGTAGAGGAAATAACAACTATAGTTGGGTAAAAGTAATCAGTAACAACTTAGATGAATCTAAGTAGGAAAAAATGATTTTTTACTATCTTTATGTGTAGAAGATGTCAATTGGGCAATAGATGTTCAATCGACAGAACAACATCATCTCATAAAGGAAAAAGACAGCGTCAAAGGCAAGACAAGATAGCAGAAGGCCAGGCATACCAATGCTATTTTATGACAGAATCAAATGGAGTATTGTGAAATCCTCAGGATCCCCTAATCGTGAGGATTCACTTTTATCTATTTACTTTTATAATTGTTATATATAAGGCCGAAAGGAAAACTGCATGACTAGTTCATAAATTCACAGTTTATAATTATTCTTTTGGACATATAATACTACTACTTTGGTGATGTTGTAACTCTGTTATTTGTTTTATTGAAGAACACCATGTTTAAATCATAATTATATTATGAGTATCTCATAGTGGAGACTTCTGGCGACTTTGGGCCCAGTCAAGAGAAGATCTACTACTTCACTTGTGCTATAATATTTTCTATTTTATTCTTTACTATTTGTTGGTGTTAAGTTAATATCATTTTGATTATCGTGAGGATTGTCGATTCCAATTTGCTTTTACTATTCATTCGAGATTCATATTTAGCTATGTGTTATATATGAGTAATTCTTTTGATTGAATTGATTATGTTAGTTCCAACATTAGATCGCTGATTCATTCCAAGTAATGTTATCATATATTTCAAAGATAGAATTGATCGCTTTCCGTAATATGTTCATATAGTTATTTGCTATTCAATTATCATTTGTTGTTCAATTGTCGTAGTTCTCTTTAATGATTGAGTGAGTTAATTTCAATTCCATTTAAGACTGCCAAGTGTGATTCTTTACAGTTGTATTTAGATTCCTTTGCTTTCATCATAGGTTAAGTAGAATTGCAAAGTATGTTATGAATTTCTTTCAGAGTTACTTCTTTTAGAATTGTTTGGATTGAGTTTGAAGAGATAGTCATTAGAAATTGCAATGATTTATTATTAGTTAACCTTTAAATTCATTGCATATATAGTGCTAAAACTCTTGAAATAAATAGACTTGCCTTGGGTTGACAATTAATGTAGGAATTAAGATTGCTTGTAAAAAGACATGTTAGGGCAGCAACGCCTTGTCCTCTCTCTCGGTCACTTGCATATGAAAGCGAAAGATAATGCATCATGGTAGACTAGGAGATTTCTAGATTTGATGTCGTCTCATCATGAATGATTGCACATATAGGTACATGGATGAGACATCATGCAAGGATGAATGAGATGAACAAGGAGCACATGCGAGGAGATTGATTCGCGAACAGACGAACAAGGAATGCATGCAGGGAGATTTGTTCATGAACAGACGAACACATGGAGCGTGCTAAGTACAAGTGAAGGAGAGACATGCATGGGAAAACATCAAGAAAACACAAAGAACATCGAAGACTCCACACACCTTTCCATGTAGAGGTGAAGCTATGATACACCAAGAGCACATCCATCACTCAGTAGTTCTGCGGTTCGACATGGACACCACCAACAACATGACATACCAGCACTGACTTGTGGAGTTGTGTCATGAGTCATCTCGACCACATCACTGCTTTGGGCCATATTGTTGTAATCAATGTAATGTAATGTGGAAGTCCAAGAGACCCACATGTAAATCTAAAGAGACATGTAAAGTTGAAAAATCGTTAAAGTCAAACAATCATGAGGGAAGTCAAATAGTCACAAGGGATAGTTTTACCATTGGCTATATATACCCCTCATTTGTACATGCAACAAGAATTTTCACCTTGGCTCCTCCCACATATCCTTGAGAGTCTATAGTCTTGTCTTGAGGAGCGAGAAGTGGCTCCAATGCCCCACTATTGGGTTTAGTGATGTATGGTGTATCGATGTGTCTTGGAACTTTCGCTTAATTCAGAAACCTGATAATAGGCCAACACATTTTCACACAGGTATTGTAATTGTTTGTAAGACTATTCTTTGGACACTTACAATGCATGTTTCTTTAACTTGTGTTAAGACAATTGAGCTATTTTGGTTGTTCTAATACACATGCTTATGAAAATGTGTTGTATAAGTTGTTAATGTCGTCTTTCCCGTGTGGGCTATCCCGCTAGACACTCGACATAAAATTATCATAAACTTGTTATAACAATCATCACGCGCATGTGGGCTATCTTCTGGGTGTTGTACGTGTTATCCATTCATTGTGTGTTTGTGACTGCCACATCTATGTGGACTACTCTGCCAGAAGTTACGCATGTCTTGTCATGTTGTGTGTCTCTAACAGAGTTGGGACTATCCCCTTTCGACTGGAGACTCAATTCCACCCTCCCCCTTTGTGGTGAAAGAACCTTGACACAAGTAACACTAAGTAGTCACCATGCACAGGAGAAATTGTGCATTTTTCACTACTAGTCTCCCCTTGGTGTCTACACTTTCTATCTAGAAAAATTGTGCATATCTACCCTCCAGCCAAGCCAGATCCTGCGGACAGTCATTGCTGATTTGGATTTCCCATCTTAGCCTCCCAGTGACCTCTGCACAATTTTCACCAATAGTACTGACAATCTGCATTCCATCTCAGAATGTGCTCTTAACAGGTTCATAGCCTTTTCCTCTTTTCTGGTCACCTGCATCCAAAAGAGAAATATAATGCATCATGGTAGACTAGGCGATTTCTAGATTTGATGTCATCTCATCATGAGTGATTGCGGATATAGGTACATGGATGAGACATGATGCAACAACGAACGAGATGAACAAGGAGCGCATGCGAGGAGATTTTTTCCTAAATGGATGAACAAGAAACACATGCAAGGAGATTTGTTCGCAAATAGATGAACACATGGATCATCCTAAGTACAAGCGAAGGAGAGACATGCACGAACAAGAAACACATGCAAGGAGATTTGTTCGCGAATAGATGAACACATGGATCATGCTAAATACAAGCGAAGGAGAGACATGCACATGGAAACATCAAGAAAACACAAAGACCATTGAAGATTCCACACACCTTTCCATGCAAAGGTGAAGCTATGATACACCAAGAGATTTTTTCCTAAATGGACGAACAAGAAACACATGCAAGGATATTTTTTCGCGAACAGATGAACACATGGATCATGCTAAGTACAAGCGTAGGAGAGACATGCACATGGAAACATCAAGAAAACACAAAGACCATCGAAGATTCCACACACCTTTCCATGCAAAGGTGAAGCTATGATACACCAAGAGCACATCCATCACTCAACAATATTGTGGCTTGACATGGACACCACCAACAACATGACATGCTAGCACTGTCTTGTTAAGCCGTGTCATTAGTCATCTCAGCTACATCACTACTTTGGGCCATACTATTGTAATCAATGTAATGTAACATGGAAGTCCAATAGATCGAAATCTAAATATGAAGAGTCGTGTAAAGTTGAAAAATCATGAAAGTAAAATAGTCATGAGGGAAGTCAAATAATCACAAGGGCCAGTTTTACACTTGGCTATATATACCCCTCATTTGTACATGCAACAAGACTTTTCACCTTGTCTCCTCCCACATAGCTTTGAGAGTCTGTAGTATTTTCTTGAGGAGTGAGCAATGGCTCCAACACCCCGCTATCAAGGTTAGGGATGTATGATGTACCCATGTGTCTTGGAACTTTCTCTTAATTCAGAAGCCTGATAACATGCCAACAAATTTTCACAAATGTATTGTAATTGTTTGTAAGACTATTGTTTAGACACTTCTAATGCATGTTTCTTTAACTTGTGTTAATCCAGTTGAACTATTTCTATTTTTCTAATACATATGCTTATGAAAATGTGTTGTATAAGTTGTTAATGTTGCCTTTCCCATGTGGGCTATCCCGTCAGACACTCGACATAACCATTATCATAAACTTGTTATAATGACTGTCACACTTCTATGGACTATTCCGCTGGGTGTTGCACGTGATATCCATTCATTGTGTGTTTGTGACTACCGCATCCGCGTGGAATACTCTGCTGGAATCTCTGCATGTCTTGTCATGTTGTGTGTCTCTAACAGAGTTAGGAAAATTTCCTTTCGACCAGAGACTCACTTCCACCCTCCCCCTCTGTGGTGAAAGAACCTGGACACAAGTAACACTAAGCACTCACCTAGCACGCAAACCTCACTGTTTGAAGACAGAGCATACCATTGTCATGTTCTGACAAGTAAGAGCTAAGCAAAACCTTTAATATAATGGAAACCGAGCCATCATACTAGATGGGACTCCTACACCAAATGTTGTGAGGTGTCATTGGGACTTCATACCAGGGAGATCCCCTGAATGTTGAAAAGACTAGCATCGTTAGCATGTCCTTAAAGAAAAAAATCTAAAATTGACTTTTGAGTAGCATGAAAAATTTATTTAGCTTCTACCCACTTTGTTACATAATTATTACAAATTAATATATAGCTTTTCTTTTGATATGCTCGAGTGATTGGTCCCACAAAGTCAATGACCCATTTTTGAAAGGGCTTAACATGTACGTAGGTGTGAAAAGTATTTTTATTAGCTTATACTAGGGAACCCATCTGCTAATAATTCTCACATCTGTGGACATTCTCCTAGGCATCTCGAAAAAGGTTAGGTTAAAAGTAGCCTGAAAGAAGGACCTTATAAGCAATCATTTTTTTGGAAAAGTGGCATTTGCATTGTTCATCATGGGAAGCTATAAATATTTCAAACACTTCATTTAATCACACACATCTCCTAATGATCTGTTGGGTCCTTTGGTTTTAAAGGAATAAAAGTTAAGGAGGACAATTTGGTTAAAGCTGCCGGAAACAGAGCACCGAAAGATCAAAGTGCCAACGGAATATTTGTTTGGGAACTTACCCAGTGAAAATAAGGGTGCGCATCAAAGAACCATGAGAAAATTTAGATACATTCAAGAAATTACCAAGGTAATGGCCCTGGGTATTGGAAAATCCCATATCAAGCGAGCGAGGGACCGAAAACTAAGTCAAGTGAGCATGGCTATAAAAGAAGATGAAGAGCAATAAGAAACAATTTATCTTTGCAAAGATTATATGGTTCTGTAAAGTTTATAATGTATCACAATTTCAGACAATACTATAAATATTGGATTGCGCTGCAAGTTTAGTTTTGTTGTAATGTTTGGGATATGAGCTGTGAAAGACTGCTTATGGGCAGAGCGGGATATGTAATGTTTAGTTTTAACACCTTTTTTGAGTTTTGTTATCTGCACACAAGTGTGTAATCTGTCACAAGATGTAATGGATAAATGTTGTTATAATCGGGCTCTGTGTTTTAATAATAAAAGGAGAATGATATTATATTATTTTCTTGTGTATTTTGTGCCTCCTTTTAAAATTTTCTTCTTATCTCTATTTTTCATTAAATGCATGAGTTAAATAGCTTGGAATGAATGCATCAATGGTTGCACAAGATACTTAGATAAATAAATCTATATCCCTTACACTTTTCTATTGTTTTCACAGTCCTCGAGTGAGATGCTCCTTTGATCCAAGGGAGTGAAAATTCCAACAAAGTGCTAGACTATGCAAAAACATTTGTTGGCACCTTAGGTCAAACCCTGGGTCAAACTTAATTTATAATTTTCCGCCATCAAATGGTTCCGTTATCAAGACCTAATGTTTCATAAGGGAATCTAGATCATATGACTAAGGTATATTTGTTAGGAGATCCAAAAATGATGGCATGAAAGAGTTGACTATTTTCTTTTGCAGTAGGTAGAATTGAGACAGAAGGATCTAGATTGGGTCAAATAAGAGATTATGTACACTGAGCCTACTTGTGGACCAATATGAGATCTTTTGATGCAACTTTCCCGAGGAATTAGAAAACTAGTTGACTCAACTTCACCATAAATCAAGTGTTGTGGCACAACCAAGGTTGCGCAGGACTTGGACTACAACTGATCTGGATGATCTTCATCGGTTAGATACATATCTAACAAGAGCTATTGAATTTTTGTTTAATGTGACTCTTGAGAGATAAATTATTGAATTTTCAACTGAGAAGCACCATTCCTTCTCTTATGTGGAATCCATATTCAAGTTTGAGATAAGGGGACGACTGCTAAAGGACATTCCACATTGGATTAAAATACTACTAGTTGAAGACAACATGTTGGTGTTTCTACAAGATCAAATGGCCTCTTAAATTTTTAGTATCGGGGGAATGGATTAGAGGAGAGGAGTTTCATGCAAATGTAGGAGAATGAAGAAGCTATTATCATGAAGCAATAAGAGTTACGAAAGGCAAGAGATTTTAAAGTGTTGCAGAGGGAAATAATAGCTGAAGAGTGGAGGGAAAGGAAGTTACGAGAGGTTTGGGTTCGACGAATGGAATTGCAGTGTAGAGGTGATGCTGTGAGAAGTTTGAGAGTATGGAATAAGGAAATGGAGACTCTAGAGTTGTAGAAAATAAATGAGGAAGAAGGTTATTCTTTTGGAAAAATAGGAGCTTCTAGTGAAAGTGAAGCGAAGAATTTAGAAGTACCTACTCGAGTGTATGAGGAATCATAAGGATTTTGGATGCCTGAGCCAACTATCCAACAGATTGTGTTACCGAATGAGCATACAATAGTAGATGATGATCTTCATTTTTCAATGAGGTGACTTTTCTTTGAGGATTATTTAATACCAAAATATAAAATCCTGTAATGTAGAAGCACAAATCTTCCTCTCCCTAACCTTCCCCTAGTGCTCTATCAAAGCCTCGATCTTCTCTTTTCAGATCCATGCAAGTTTATTAAATTTCATTTATTGCATAAGGGTAAAGGTAGTTATAGTGGTTTTAGTAAACCAAGTTCAACTAGTTGTTCTCAACTGGGTTCCGGGGATTTATACTTTTTTCTTCAAGAAAATCAACTATGGATGGAGTCTCAACTAGCTCACTTACTAGATACCCAGAATTCATAGGAGGGGGGGTGAAGATTTCGAACAACACTAGCATTTATGTGAAGATGTGTGGAGATATTGTCAGACTCTTGACACAACCAAACTCATTGAATGTCAAACTACATTGCGGGATAGAGCATTAAGATGGTTTATAAAATGGATCGATGCTAACCCCAATATTTGTATAGATCTAGTTAAACAAGAATTTACTCAGTAATTTAAGTTATCTTAGTAAAATTAGCAAGGATTGGTGGAATTGTTGGAAATGAGCCAATGAGAGGGAGAATCTGCTTGGAAATGTATGCAATTTTTTAAGGATGTTATCATCAAGTTGTCTTATCCTATTGATCACCATCATTAGAGAGATTGCTTCATCAAGTCCCTGTTATCATTGATTCACATTTTGTTGTCTTAGCATAAGATTGATACACTTCAAGATGCCTTGGAACAAGCAATGCAGATAGAGGCTATGGATGGTTATCTGCAAGGATGTAGAATTGGTGTTTATTCAATAAAATATTCTATTATGGGCCTCCAGAATCACATTTCTACCTTAACGGACTGATTGAAAGATCTTCCACCTTTACAGCCCGTGATACTTCATGTTTGGTGTACTCACTTCCAGGTTGAAGGACATCAAGTTATAGAATGCTCGCGACTGAGGGGACCAAGACTGTTTAGTGCTCCTATGGGATCTCCTCCACCACATTCCCCTAGAGTTGCAAAAATTACATTTTCTCTTCCTTTTTTAGACCATACAAAATTCAAGTCATTTCCAAATCCTCAAGGTATGTCTGCAAATGATTATCATGATATTTTTTAAAGTTTTGGTCATTTACCTCACCTATGTCCAATTCTATAAAAGTACTCCACTGTTCCTAATAAATTATTTTGTGAGTTTTGTGGATCACCCAATCATCATATGGATCAATGTCAGTCCTTGGATGATTTAGATGACCACCTTGATCATTCAACTTTCTGTATTAATGAGACTCCTCGAGGATTAGGAGGCAGGGCTCCAAGGGGAGGAAGGACAAGAGGAAGAGGCCTGATTAGGTGTTATAAGTGTGAACAGGGGGTTCATGTCACAAGAGAATGTCCTTTTCCATGAAGACCTTGGTTTTCATATCATCAAGTGAATATACATGGAAATGCATATTTTTCTGAACTTATATCTCAGTGGAAGTAGTGAAACTAACCTAAAGGATATAATTTGGTCTGTGCAGAACTTAGAGATATTAGTCCTACAATTCAAGCCAATATTAACATTGTTACAAGAAGAGGGAAGAAGAATGGATTTGATATTAGAACTCTCAATCAACCAACTACTATATGCCTTGCATCTCCAAAGAAGTCTTATGATCCAAATCAGGACAAGGAGTACTATAGGGATGAAAATTAACTTTTCTATCATCTGATGTCTTCACAAGGATATCGTAGTGGACAGGAGGATCAAGTAAAGGTCTGTGAGGAGAAGAATTTTGTAGAACCTTTCCAACCAATAATGGATTCGTTTAAGTTACTTTTACAAATTATGAATGATGAACAACTTGTTGGTCAGTTGCGTAAAAGGCTAAAGACTATTGTTAAGGATGATATATTTTATGAAGAACCAATTTCTGCAAATTTACTTGAGTGACATTGTAAGCGGGTATGTTGGAACAAGAAGCAAACCTGAAGGGAGTTTCAAGGGGATGCTCATATTGCAGATTTTCAAATTAAGGATTTTATTTTGGATTTGGGCCTAGATGTCAATATTATACCAAGAAAAACTTGGTAAGATCTTGGAAAACCCAAGTTAATATTTCCCCTATTTAGTTGTGGATGGAAAATCAATATTGTATTCTTCCTGTTGGCATATTAGAGGATGTTGAAGTTGATATTTCTGGTGTCAAAACTTATGCATATTTTGAATTTATTGATATTATTGGGGATAAAGATCCATATCTAGATTTATTGGGTATTGACTAGGATTTTGAGAATTATGTATTCATTGATTTGAAGCGGGAAAATATGACTTTTGAAGTAGATGGCATGTGAGTTATAAAACCTCTAGATCCCTATCAAGGCTCAATATTTACTAAATTGGTGGGTGATGTTGAGTCACCTAAGTTGTTGGATCATCTATATCAACTAACTGTTGAGAGGTGAGATGATTATATTAATCCCACAACCGCTGGATCTATCAGTGGGAGGAGTATTCAAAGTAATGAAGTTGGATTTGAGACTATAATGGAATATTAGAAACAAGGTGCTTATGAACTTAATTATTGACATTGCGCCACTATTCAATGTGTCTGTTAGATTGATATAGAGGTATGCGAGTATCCTATTTTCAATTGTGCTAATTCTCTTGTCAATTTTATTAAATAAATTGATTCTTGTATAGAAGAGAGTCAAAATATTCCTTTCATGAATGTTTATCTGCAAGTAACCCCCGCAAGAAGGTGGGCAACCCATCGGGATCAACTTCAAGATTGGAGAACATCTAAGTTTGTTTTGATTTATCAGTTACTTTCTCCAAATGATCTTATAAGAAAAATACCTCACTTGTGATGGTCGTACTTTCCCACAATAGTATGTTAAGCATTATTTTTTTCTATGGCCGATTGATGGCTTGGCAGTTGAAATATGGTCACATCTATTTCTCTGATCCTTAGGAAATATACCTCAAGATTGGTACTAGCAAGAGGATTTGAAGCGCCAAACAAAAAATTGGGATGTGTTGTCTACCCAGTTCTATAGATCCTTTTCCTTTTAAGATATTGATGAAAAGATAGCGTAAGCCCTTCAAGCTATTAGAGGAGAATTGTTTTTTGGTGGGGACACTTTAGCATAATGTAGTAGGTATGGAGATTTTTCTCATTAGTATGAATCAGGGTTCCATGAAGTTGTGGTTTGCAGTAAAGTTAATAAAGATCTAGATGATGACCTGGAGGAGCTGCAACATTTTTCATTTAAAGAGTCTGAAGGGGAACATAAAATAAAGGAGGATCCTATACATGATGCTCCACATTTTCATTTTCCTAAGTTGAAAAAGATGAATATTGGGACAAAAGGGAAACCAAATCTTGATTCCATTGGAGATTATTGGGATGACCAAACCATTTGGGAAATATTTGACATGCTTAAGAAATACAAGGATTTATTTCCCCGCTCCATCTTAGAATTAAAGGGGATTAAAAGGGACTTGGGAGAAATGAAAATTGAACTGAAGCCAGATGCAAAACTAGCTAAGCATCGACCCTACAGATTCAATCTGTGATTCAAGGAGAAGGTAAAGAAGGAAATTGACATAATGCTAGTTGTTGACCTTATATTTCCAGTTGATGATGCTGAGTGGATAAGACCCATTGTCATCTAGGATAATAAGGATTCAGAGGAAATTCAAGTGTTTTTTAACTATTGTAGCCTCAATAATGCATGTGTGCATGACCCCTTCCCAACTCCCTTCAGCAATGAAGTGTTGGACAATGTTGGGGGAAATTAAGCTTTCTCTTTTACTGATGGTTTATAAGGGTATCATCAAGTTTGCCTTGCATAATAATAGAAGAACAAGACCACATTCACTACTAAATGAGGGTCCTATGGTTATATTTTATGCCCTTTGGGTTGAAAAATGATGTAGTTGTTTTCTCCTGTATTTTTATTGCTACTTTCCATGAATAAATACATAATTTTTTTGAATTTTATATGGATGATTGGATCGTTTATAGTTTGATAGAAAAACCATCCTAGTTTGCTGAGAGTTTTGTTCAGTAGATGTAGACAACTTCAAATATCTTTGAAATTGAAGAAATGCATTTTTGTTATGCCTTTTGGAACATTATTGGGCCATACCATCTATAAGGAGGGAGTATGTGTGGACCCTTCTAAGGTTGCGGTAATACTGAATATCCTGCCACCCACTTCTGTTCGATAATTATGTTTGACTTTGGGACATACTAGTTATTATCACATGTTTATAAGAAATTATGACTCAATGACAGTTTCACTTGAGAAACTTATTAAGTAATATGAACACTTTGTGTGGGATCCTGAATGTGATGTTGCATTTGAAACCTTGAAGGAGAAACTTGCAAGTGCGCCCATCCTTGTTTACCCTAATTGAAATATGCAATTACATGTCCATGCTGATGCATCTAGAATTTACTTAGGAGCTATACTAATGCAACCAGGTGAAGGAAACTTGGATCATCCTATCTACTTTGCAAGGAAGAAAATTTTTGATGCAGAGAAGTATACTACTACAAAACGAGAAGCTTTAGCTATGGTTTATTCTCTCCAAAAATTTTGAAATTATTGGTTGAGAGGTCCATTCAAGTTCTTCAAAAACCACTTAACACTAAAATATTTAGTTAATAATCCTGTGAAATATTTGTCAGTGGTTATTGTTATTTCAGGAGTTTACTTTTGAGGTGATTGTCAAGTCAGGAAGATGTAATGTGGGGCTAGACCATTTATCCAAGTTAGAGTCAGGAGAATCGGGGGGATCAATTAATGATCAGTTGTTGGATGCTCATTTGTTTCATATTGAAACTGTCCCTGATTACTTAGAAGATATTTCCACTTTTTTTGCTACATGTCAATGCCCTCCTAATTATATTATGGTGCAAAAGAAGCATTTGGTAGTTCAAGCAGCAAACTATCAACTTATTGTGGGACAATTATATAAAATGGGGCTTGATTAATTTTTGCATCATTGTATCCTTGATAATGAATGTGAAATCGTATTATGGGAATGTCATGTTGGGGTTGTAGGAGGTCATGTTGGAGGGAAAGATACTGCTCGAAAAGTTCCACAAGCTTACCTTTGGTGGACGAGTCTTTATAAAGATTTAAAATAATATCAAAAGATTTGTGATGTTTGTCAATGGGTTGGTCGACCATCACTTCGCGATGAAATTCCTTTTCATCTGGTACAAGCACTTGCTGCTTTTGAGTAATGGGTGATTGATTTTGTTGGGCCCATTCACCCTCTTGCTTGTCATTCACATTATTGGCTGCTCGGTTTATCTTTGGAAACATTATTACTAGGTTTGGTTTTTCTCAAAGTCTTTGAAATGATCAAGATTCCCATTTTATTAATGAAATAGTCTAGGATCTATTGTAGAATTTCATGATAGAACATCATACGAGAACTCCTTATAATCCCCAAGCCAATGGGACTATCAAAGATTTTAACAAAATTTTAGAGAAGGGACTTACTAAGGTGTTCTCCACAAATAGAGATGATTGGGATGAATGAGTTCCTATTACTTTGTGGGCCTACTAAACTATAGTCAAGTGGTTGCACAAGTACACCCCTTTTGAGATGGTTTATTCGACAGAAGTTGTTGTTCCTGTTGAGTTTCTTGTTCCTAATATTTTTATTTTTCATGCAACTTGAATGTTTAAAGATGAATCCATTCTTGAAGGAGTGCACGAATTATAGCAACTGGATGAGTCCCAATTTCTTGCATATTTTCATCAAACTATTGAGGAGCACTAAAAGGCTTAGCAAAATTTCCATTAAAAAATGAAGTCATTTTTTCTGGGCGACCAAATATTGCTTTATGACAACAAGTAGGACAAGCATCCTAGGAAGCCCCAAATCAATTGGCTTGGTCCTTTCTATATTGCAAAAATCAAATATTTTGGTGTTTTCATCTTTCTTAATTAGATGGTACACTCTTCTTTGGATGGGTGAATGGCGCTCACTTGAAACCCTATTTTTCTATTTCAAATTGGAAATAAAGTGTCCTCTCTTTTTGAGAGTAGGAATTAAGAGTTAGGATAGTTTCAATAACAAGTCTTCTGATAGTTTAGTAGTTTTGTCATCAATCTGTTCAAAAAAAATGTTCTTTTTAGTTGCAACCCACCGTAACCCATTTTGGTTGGGGATATTTTGTCACGTCCTAGTGTGTCAGTGTCATTAATGCTTATATTGTCTGTCATTATTACCAGTCATGTCCGAGTTAGTTATCAAATCTGTCTCCTAATTCTTGATGAGATTTTATTCTACCATTAGCTCTTACGTTACGCCATGACATTCCTCAGTTTGTGTCTGGATCACCTATCATCAATTTGAATCTAATTCAAATTTCCCTTTCCTAATGGCAAGTCCCCCACCCCTAGCCCGTTCTATATATGCCCACTCTTTATTTCCATTTTCACTCTTTTCTCCCCCGTGTTCTCAATTTCCACTATGACTTCATCTTCGCCTATCCCTGAGTCCTCACTGCCTTATCATCCCCTTGTCTGTTTTGTGTATATCTGTCGATCTGCAAATATGATTTGACAAAATAAAAATGATGGCATTATATACCCGATTGATTCCTGTATCCAATATTAGGATGACCTCTTTGGAAAGTATGAGAAAGCCCACCTTGTTGATAATGACCTATCTAATCCAACTTTGTTCTCTGCACTCAGCACGGATGTCTTTATGGATCCAAATGCCCATTGTACCATGAAATTTAGACCAAAATTCCATCCTTTAAAGCAATCAACTCTCCTTCTTATGCACGACTTACCTATTTCTGGCACCATTGATGAAGTCATGAACTACACCATATTTTTTATCAGTTGCCTCAATGGGGGTTCTCTCTAGTTGGACCGGGAATACCCCCTCCTTGCAATAGATATATACACGCTTATAGGATTATCTGCTTATGGAATTGATGTTAGTTCAACTTTTCATAATACTACCAAGAGTGGCAAGAAGTCAGATGAGAACATGTACAAGAAGTATGGCACCACCAGGAAAGGTCATGGATTGTTCTTGATATGATCAACAATATGTCGGTTTGACTAGTTGTTAAAATTCTCACCACCAAATTCATGTGCCACTATACCAAAGGTGAATATTCGGTACATGACATATCAGTTGTACAAGCATGCATCTAAGGAGATTAGCTCAATTGGTCCAACTATCTCCTGAATGAGTTATTCGAAGATTCTAATGGTGTTTATGCATGGCCCACATATTTTATCATTGGATTTTTTCTTCTTCCCCATGCTATATCCAAGTGATGTGCTGATCCGGATTTAAATGGGAACGCAACAAGTTATAGAGATAACCATAAATAAAGAGTTTTAGTGGAAATAATACTTCATTTCATTACTGTAAAATGCTGAAACATGCCTACAAACAGAAATAGAAAAAAACCAGCTAGGGCGATGGTAGCTTATCTCTGAGAAGAGATGTGGTGGTTACATGCCTCTGAACTGTGTTATAATGAGGCTTGAAGGCCTATTTATTGTTGAGAAATAATGGAAAGCCCTAAACATCCAAAAACCTAACACTAGAAGATGAAATGCCAAACTTTGGGCCCCGTTTGGGTAAATTGTTTCATCAACTTCCCAGGGCCATAACTTTGGCATACGATCTTTGTTTGATGTGAAAAATATCTCGTTACAAAGATCTATCTGAGAACTATAACTTTGGGAAGCGCAACATTGGTCCATCAACCCATGTTGCTCCCAGTTTTCCCAAAAAACATTGTCTAGGGCCTCAAAATGGCTCCAGAAGTTCATGACCTGAAAAACTGCTAAAAATAGTAAACTGTGCTATAATTAAGGAAACTGAAATGCTAAAAGAAACAATGGTGGGGGTCCAAGTGGACTTAGTGAGGGGCCACCAATATCTGCCTAGATCATTCCTCCCCCCTTAGGAAGTAAAGGTACCCATTGTGTTGAGTTCCTCCATGAGATGAGGAAACTTCTGCTCAACTTGTCCCTCGTGAGCCACTGGCCCTGGTTAAGGAGTTGGCCTACTTTGACAATTCGATAAAGGTTGATATTCAGCTGATGAGTGTGCTTGACTTGTGTGTCCATGATCTGATCAGTTGTAGTTTGTTTCATGCAATCTGGATTTTACTTTGTGGGTGTGAGTTGTTCTGCAATGTCGGATGTGTCTAGTAATGGTGGAAAGTATGGTTGAAGGTAGTCCACATTGAACACTAGGTGCAAGCCAAGGAATGGGGGAATCCTGAGCTCAAATGAATTGTCTCCCATAGTCCTGGAAATGGTGTAAGGATCATATCAGAGTGGTTTGAGTTTCCAATAGGCTCCGGTAAGGCGTTCCTTTTGAAAATGCAACCAGACTTTGTCGCCCACCTGAAACTTGTGTGGCACCCTATGATGATCATGTCACTGCTTGGACCTGTCATTTGATTTCTCCAGAATTTCATGGACCTACTGGCGAATATGTTGGATGTGCTCAATGAAATTGTTTTCCTTATATGTTTCGGACTAGACATGAGTCAAATATGTGTGAGTAGCTGCAAATGGCATGGTCACATCAATAGGACATAGTGGCTGGAATCCCAGGCCCACCTGAAAAGGGTTGCGGCCAATCAAGCTTTGGAGAGCTCAGTTGTAGCTATGTTGAACATAGGGGAGGCTCTCATCCCATGTGCGTGGGTGCTTTGAGTTGTACATGCGAAGAATGTGTATGATCATCCTGTTCACAACCTCTGTCTGGCCATCAGTTTGAGGATGGAAGGCTATGGACGTAGTGAGTTTGGTGTCCAGCATTGACCAGAGGCTAGGAAAAAATGTACTGAGGAACCTACAGTCCCAATCTGAGATGATATACTGTGGGATCCAAAAGTGTGCCCACACTCGTTCAAAGAAGAGTTTAGCAGTGGCTTCTGCTGTGATATTCTTCTTGCAGGCCACCATAATGGCCATCTTTGAGAACCTATCGACGAACACAAAAACACAGTCCTTTCCATGCTTAGTAGTAGGAAGGCCTGACATGTACTCCATGGATATGGATTCCCAGGTCGACTAGGGGTAGGTAGCGGGGTATAGAGGCCTTGCTTCTTGATGGTCGGTTTTGCAATGGCGCAGGCAGTGCATGATCTGATGTACTTCTCAACATCCTATTGAAGATTCAGCCAACAGAAATACTTCTGCAGTAATGCCACCATTTTCGCGACCCTGAAATGCCCAATAGCCCAATGATAGTGTGCTTACCAGATCATCTTTACATGCTCGCTTGAAGGAACACAAAGGTGACCCAGGTGGCATAACAGGGCACTCTGGAGGTGGAAATCTAGAACATGCTGACCCTCCAAGAGTGTCTGGAATGCGTGGCCAAATTTTGGGTTGCTTTTGTAGAGAAGTGGCCAACTAGGAGTCTCATTCCCACAAGAGTTGAGCACGGTGGTTAATGCCATGATCGGTGGTTGAGTGAGACAATTTGCAACATTATTGGTGCTACCCTTGTTATACTTGATATTAAAATGGAACTGTTGCAGGTATGTGGACCACTTCTAATGGTGATCATTCTACAATTTCCCTTGGGTCTATATGAACTGCAAGGGTCGGTGGTCTGTGTGGATGACCATTTCCTTCCCCAAAATGTAATGCTTCCATTGTCGACAGGCCTGCACAATGGAATACATATCTTTTTCATAAGTGGGAAACTTCCAGACTGTGTCTGAAAGTGTCTCACTGTGATATGCCATTGGATGCCCATGTTGAGTAAGGACTGACCCAATAGCATAGTTAGAGGCATCTGTCTCAACCTCAAATGGTTGTTGCAAGTCTGATAATGTGAGCACTGGTGTCACATAGAGGCAACCTTTCAACTCTGTGAATGATTTTTGTTCAGACTCAGACCAAAATAATTTTTCTTTCTCTCCTCTCTTGGTGACTTGACTCAAGGGCCAAGTGATATGAGAAAATCCCAACACAAATGTGAATTAGAAGTTGGCAAGACCTAGAAAGTTGCGGAGATCTAAAGTGGTTGGAGATGGCTAATCTCGAATGACTTGGATCTTGGCTGGATCCACATGCACCCCCCATTCATCAATAATGTATCCCATATATTGAACCTGGGTCATGCTGAAAGTGAATTTCTCCAAATTGGCACATAACTTGTGTTTCTGCAGTGTTTGGAGAACTTGTTAGATGTGGTGGAGGTGCTCTTCCCAACTCTGGCTGAAGATCAAGATGTCATCCAAGTATACCACTACAAATGAGTTGGTGAATGGCCACAAGATGTCATCCATTAGCCTCATGAAGGTTGTAGGAGCATTCGTCAATTCTAAAGGCATAACCAAGCATTCGAAAAGGCCCTCCTTGGCTTTAAAGGCAGTCTTCCAGATATTAGAGGGTTCGATTGGTACCTCGTGACATCTTGAATTCAAATCAATCTTGAAATATTTTTCCCCATTCAGTTGGTCCAAGAGGTCATCAATTCATGGGATCGGGTACCTATTATGGATAGTGATCTTGTTCAGCACCCGATAGTCAATACAAAATCTCCAATTCCCATCCTTCATCTGTACCAACATGATCGGGCTCCCACAAGGTGATGAACTCGGATGGATGTGACCTTTCTGCAACAGCTCCTGAATTTTCCTCTTGATTTCATCGTTATTTAGAACAAAGCACCGATAGATTGGTCCATTGGGTCGTGGTGAACCTGGGGCTAGATCGATGGAGTGCTTTACCTGACAGTGCAGAGGAAACCCTACAGGGGACATGAAGATATCCTCATACTCCTCCATGACCTTGTCCATCTGTAGTTGTCATGCGGAGGGGCCCTGTCTGGAGGTCGTGGCCACCGTCTTTTTTTTTTCTTGAGGGCATATCATCAGGAAAACAAATTTCCTAGTTTTGGAAATGATCTTACTGCATTGTTTGTAGTAACCAAAGAGATGGCAGTAGGTGATGGTACCTCCAGAATCTTGTACAACTTATTTCCCAAAGTAACAATAACAGCACAGGGCCTTGATTCATACACAACATGTCGCTTCCACAAGTATGGTTGTCCTAATAATACATCACAAACATCAAGGGGAGCAACATCACACAATACCTCATCTGTGAAGGGCTTGATGTTGTATGGAAGGTGACACAACTGGCTTACGCGAAGATCTTGTCCTTGGTGAAGCCACCCAATGGTGTATGGTTGTGGATGTGTTGTTGATGGTAAGCCAAGCCACTTCACAACTCTTGCCACAATGAGGTTCTTTTGGCTCCCGCTGTCGACAATGAACTATAGCAGGGAGCCCTTTACCCACATCTTAGAGTGGAAGAGACGCTCCTCCTCCTCTGGATCTTCAAGTTCCTCCTTCTGGATCTTCATGGTGGCAACGATGGCGTTGGGCTCTGCATCGATAATATGCTTCCCTTTGTCATTCCCCTTGTCAGGTTTTGACTCAAAGTCAAAAAATGCATCTGATTCTCAAACCCTTAGCTCGGGCACCAGTGACTGCTTGCGGAACACTCACTTGTGTTGTAAATGGAGCTCTTATGGAGCTCACACCACTTTCTTGTGTCCTTTTTTAGTTTCACGGCACTGTTCTTTGCTTGCAGCTTTGGCAGGTTGTATTAGGCTTCCCCACCTTGGCTTTGTCCTTTATTCTGTGGTTTGGGGTGCCTTTCTCTTGCTTCAAATTAGTAGATCCAAAGTCTCATTTCTTCTGTTTAAACTTTTGCTCGACCTTGATAGCATATCTATATGCCATGCCGAGTGATGAGATGTTCAGGAATACTATTTCTTCCTAGATGTACTTGTGTAGGCAGCCACGGTATTTGAGTACCAAATGCTACTCTAAATCCTTGATACCCAACTTTGTGTGAAGGGTATGGAAAATATTGGTAAACTCCGGTACGTCTTCATCCCTTCCCTGTCGTAGCATGGTCCACTTTATGTATTGATCCTCATAGCTTTTGACAGGGTAGTACTGCTCCTTGATGGCAGTCCGGAATGAATTCCAAGTGGGTATGGATGAAAATAGTGAGTCCGCACATTCATCCTTCTACTCACAGTAGGTTTCCCACTAATGCTTGACATGGGGACTACTTTGAGAAGAGCAAAAATAATATTTTCCCGACTCGAAAAATCATGAACAGAAAAATACCCTTCTAGCAGCTTTAACCATTTATCTACGACATCTACGTCTATTTGACCCTCGAAGATGGGGATTTCAAAAATAACTTGCACCTTAAAGGGTATGGCATTTCCAGAGTAGTTGTTGGAAGCCGATGCGTCGCCTTTGGGTCGCCGCTGAAGGATCTGGGCAAAGCTTTCCATCATCGCATTCCTTTGCTACTCGAGGGCTTCTTCGAGGAAGATTTTGATATGATCTCCTACCCTCTCGTCTTTCTTTTCATCTGACATGGGAGGCCGTCAAGATTTGTGAGATTGGTCTTGCAAAGGTTCGACCAGTTCAAGCCCTAACTCCTTATATCCTGACCTCATTGGTGACATGCAAAGAAACACAGAGAAAAAGGAGACCACTCTGATGCCACTGGTCCAGATTTAAATGGGAACGCAACAAATTATAGAGATAACAATAAATACAAATATTCAGTGGAAATAATACTTCATTTCATTACTGTAAAATACTGAAACATGATTACAAACAAAAATGGAAGTAAACTAGCTAGGGCAATGGTAGCTTATCTTTGAGAAGAGATGTGGCGGCTACATGCCTCTAAACTGTGTTATAATGAGGCTCGAAGGCCTATTTATTGTTGAGAAACAATGGAAAACCCTAAACATCCAAAAACCTAACCCTAGAATATGAAACACCAAATTGTGGGCCCCATTTGGGTAAATTAGTACATCAACTTCTTGGGGTCGTAAATTTGGCATACGATATTCGTTTGACACACACAATATCTCGTTAGAAATATCTATCTAAGAACTACAACTTTTGGATAACAACATGGGTCCATGGACCATGTTGCTCCCAGTTTTCCCAAAAAATGTTGTTTAGGGCCTCAAAACGACTTCGGAAGTTCAGGACCCGAAAAACCACTAAAAATAGTAAACTATTCTACAATTAAGGAAATTGAAAAGCTGAAAGAAACAATGGTGGGGGTCCAAGTGGAATTGGAAGGTGGCCACCAATACAAGACCTTTCCATAATTATGGAAGAGGAACCTCTTCCATATGCCTATGCATCTTAGTGTAGCACTAAAGACACCGTCAATAAAGAGTTCAATGATCTTGTGTTTGGTTAATGTTTCAACAAAATGGAGGTTGTGAATAGAAATATCTCATGAGTACCACTCCCCTGCTCGACCAATATACTCATCAGGATTGGTTTGGTATAAGTCATAGTTCTTGTTATCTCTAGACGCTGCATGTTTGTCCTACCACTTTTTTTAAGAGGAAGTTTCCTTTCTATATCAGTGAGAGCAACTTCCATAATGAAGTCATCACTTGGTCGAGAGTTGTGTCATGGTAGCAAGATGGAATGAACTTGTACAATTTGGATGCCATGAGAGCTACTAGTGATGCCCCTTCATCCTCACACAAGCATCCTAGAGATATAGAAGAAGATATTTAGCCCCTGCTGAGAAAGAAAAGGAGTGCATCAGCTCATCATATGCTACTTGAAGTGTGATAGATTATTTGGTTAAGAAATATACCTAGATACATCAAGTGACTCCTATGTCCATTGCACCGGCTACCATCACCGCAACCATACCACCTACTACCACCCTTGTTTTTGCTTCATCTCACCAAACCTGTCATGATACCTGTGCCTCTACAATCATTGACCTTGATATCGAGCCACCATCCACTAATCCTATTGTTCTCATTGATGAAGAACAAGCCCCATCCCCGCATATTGCTTCTAATGAGCCACCACATTCATCTAAAGCAACCTTATTTGACCATTCAGATTCACTTGTTGTCATTGATTATCCAAGTGACATATAAACCAATTCTTCTTTTTTCACTTCCTATAGTCTGCCTATCACCATTATTCCTCCACCATCAATGCCTCCACCTCCTACTGCTACTTCATCTCATCCGTTGTCTTCCACAACTTCACTCATTTCTACTGAGCAAGTGGTTGATTTCATGAAAGACCCCAAACATTGTCATCACGTAATATCCCTTGCTGCCCAACAACATGATGTTATTTCTTTCATTCAATCCCCTATTCTTCATAGAATTTCACATAACCAAAAGGGTGTGATACAGAGAGAATCTTCACCACAAGATCAGTCAGAGAATTTGGTTACTAGTGCCAACCACTTCAATCATGACTTCCAATGCTAGATACAATATTAGTGGAAACTCTTAGCACCTAGTCTTTACCACAATTGTTTTATTTTATTCATGCATTTGTATAATAGTTGGAGAGCCATCTTGTTAAGACCGAGACTCTCTACGCTGACCTCCAAGTCACTTGTGAAGAACAAGAGCATCAGCTCAATGTCGTTGTGGCCATCCAATCACATTTGTGCATTGAGAAAGATGGGTTAGAAGCTTGGGTAAGTGAGTTTCATTCCAAGATGTAATCATTATGGCCTACCCTTGCGTCTTTTTCTAAAGAGAAGCCAAAATATCTCACCACCTGTTCCCTTGTTGAATGTTGTAAATTTGTTGACGTGGTGTGTAAGAAACTTGTCTCCTAGAATATGGAGTTCCAAGATACTATTGCTAGCCTCCAATAGTCCACATTAGATCCATCAGATCCCCTTAAGCCCCAATTCAGGAAGCCACTTCTGTCCACCATATTTTTCCACAACTCATGCAGGAACCTCATCAAATGGCTACTCAAATTTCTGATTGGCATGAAATTCTTGCAAATAAGAATGGGCCTGTTTATCCCTTGTGGAGAAGGTCAAGAACATACTCCAACAAGAAATGGTGACTTCAGACCTAGAAGTAAAGAAGAAACTTGTGGCTTAGGTTGATGAATTCAATGCTCATATTAATCAACTTGAAGATACATCCTAGGTGACTAAATGAATTCTTCGGCACCTTCTCCCAGAAGCACATAGACACTTCCTCAATTTGAGCACGCTATCCACTCTTATTGATAAAAAAATTTAGGAACTTGTATAGTCGCAGCCCAACGATTTCAGTGCACAAGTAGTGGAAGAATTTCCCAGCGAGGTGTCTACTCTGTTGGACTCGTGGAACTCATATGTTTCTGAATACATTACATTTAAGGAAATGTCTCTTCAAAGCATTCTAGAGTTGGGTCTTTCATTTGAAGGTACCAAAATTGATTGAAGCAGAAGCTAACCTACACAAAGTTTAGATGCAACAACAACACTAGATTGACTCGAGAGCCAGTCAATGGAGTATGTTCGGGGCATGTTGGGTCCTTTGTTTTTGAAGGAATAGACACTAGTATAAAATGATGAAATTAGTGACTAGGTGACTAAAAATTTAGTCACCACAACTTTTTCAAGTGAAATACTACCAAAAATGAGAAATCTTAAGTAATCAACTAAAAACGACTAGCATAAATTACTAATTTAGCCCCAGTTAAAATATACGACTAGGTAATAAGTAATACAACAAAAAATGACTAACGGGAATGACTAATTTAGTCCAGGAACAAAAATAATACTACCTAATAAGTACTACAATATGAAGAATCGATCATTTATGTTAGTAATTTTGATTATATCACTTCAATAATCTAAAATTACAAATGATAAGGGATTAAAGGTTGTTATAGATTGAAATTATATGTCCTTAAGCATTTCTTTATTCAATTTTCTTTGAATATCTAACATTTTCCATATTAATTACCTATACGAATACCATTATGAATTATTTTTTATTTCTCATTCTTATTATTATTTATATAGGACATCTCCAAACAAAAATTTCATCTTACACAAATAATAAAATAATTATTTTCTCTTATTTATATGAACAATTAATAATAAATAGTGCAAATTACAATGAAACATACATATCACATATTTCAAATATCTTTAAAGAATAATAAATATTCAAAAGTGTAATTATATGAGAAAAGAATGTTGCGCCATAGAGAATACCCTTTCATAAAGACCATGTTCCGCACCATTGGAATATGGATACTCTTTCATAAAGGTTGTGTTCTCCACCATTGGAACCCTTTAACCATTGAGGGTTAACAATTATGAAATCCTCAAAAATAACAAAGGAAATAGCAATAGGCTTAATCCAACTGAGGAAAAATTACAACAAAAGGAGGTCGAGTATCTTGGCAAGTCAACTAAGTATGGAAGTGAGACTTCTGAATTAGAGGAAAGAAACAATGAAAATGACACTCTAGGGGAGTCAAACCCAAGACCTTTCTCGGATATTTATGAATTTTGTTCTATGAAAAAGTTATAGTATTAATGAAATCCCTAACCATATCCCTAACCCAAACCCAATTCTAAAGCCTTGTCAGACAAAAAGCACTGAAGATGATGGCGAGGTTGGTGGATCAACCTTGAAATTGCTCAAAGGTACTATTGAGTGTAATGTCCATAACAAGTTTGTTGCTAGTAAAATGGAGACTGCTACCAAGCTTTGCAGTGAAAATCAAAATAAAATCATTGATGATACGGGAGGAAACCTTTTCCATACACTAATTCTTGTTCAAATTCCTATTTTATTCTGACTAACAAAGTATTGTGCATTGTTTATTGTACAAGCATCTTTCTACAAGCATGAGATGCTTCCTTTGCTAAAAAATCACAATGTTCTATATGCTGACTCTCATCTTGAAAATAGTGACCTTCCTAATTCAAATCAGAAGATTCATCATCATGCCAAATGTGAAGCTCTAAATTTTTCTAACCCTATTGAGAAACTTACACAAACTCTTCTCACTAGAATTTAGGAAAGGGAAGCCTTCATTTCCTCCAATCTCAGTTATCTCATGTTTAAAATTGGTAGTGTCAACAAATGTGAATAAGAGGCACGTTGGTTATTTTTCTAGAACTAGGGATTGATGAACTTCATATTTTCTTCTCTTGTTGTGTTTAGATACGAGTGAGATATGCTTGCATTTACAGGATGCATGAATGGGCTTGCACTGGAGGAAGGAGAAGATCTCAAAAAAATGTGATACGAGTTCCGAAAGAGATAAATGGGGAAAAAGATATAGGCAGAGAGGTTGTTCACTTACTGCTCATGAGATGGGCCTTTTCCAGAAGGGATTGGGTTATCCAGCCTCAATGAAACAATTCCAAAATAGGTTAACAAAAATAGACTATATAATGGATTTGGAAACATGGCCAAAGTTGTCCAAGGCCACAGGAATTTTCAAGGATTTAGGAAGACAATTAGTCTTGATAGTTATATTGGGAATGTTTTAAGTTTAAAATTCAATTCCTTCACTTTAATACTAAATAATCTGCATTTATTCTTCATTATCTCTTTTAATTTTATGATGTTTGATGCAGAAGAACTTTGGTAAGGTTGATTGATGAGTATGAATCATGAATGACATCTTGGGATACCTTTGAAAATTTTCTCAAACACCAGGTCAGATTATTTTTCTTCTTTGGTTCATAGTTTGGGGAATCTTAGTATTAAGGCATGTTTGTTGATGTGTGTGTTTTACTTTGCAATGTAGGAACAATTATTGATGGAAGCAAAATTTATGTAAGAGAGGATTATTATCATCATTGTAAGGTATTTTTGAAATTGGAATTAATTTAATGGTTTATAGTTATCCATGAGGTGTATACCAATTGGTTTGTTTGGGGTTTATACCCGAGGATGACACAAATTCAAACCTCATGGGGAGGGGTTGATGATGGAAGCTACTTTGGGGGAATTAAATTTCCCAAGGGGCATCGAGGAGCCTAGCACAATACTGATTATAAGCATTCCATCAAGCATCCCTTGTGGGTGAATAGGCATTCCATCCACTAAGAGGGCTAGCCCAGGCTTAGTCAATAAAAAAGGAGTTTAGAATTCCATGGCTAGTGATATGTTAGTTAATGATATTGGGATTGGGTTATATTCTTTGCCTCTCATTCATAAATGAGAAAAAATGTTATGAAACCAGCTCAAGAAAAAGATAGAAAAGATAGATCAACGCCTTAGAATTTAGCCTCTTCGAGGGGGCAACCTCCTTTACATTACATAAATGAACAATTCTTGGATGATACAAATGACAAAACCTCCTTTCTATATATAGGAGTCTAAGGAGTCACAATATAACCCAGCCGACCTAACCATAATAATATAAAGCCACAAAAATAACAATACAGGGATTCTATGGGGTACAATAATAACAATATGGGGACAATAGGGGCACAACAATATTAATAAGGGGTACAATTACACTAGTAATGGAGTAATCACTAGTATTATAGGGACCCAACATGCCCCTCTCCTTCAAAAAAGTGTTGTCCTCAATTCTTGAGTAGTTTTGGATACTTCTGTATAAAATTCTCATCCTCCCATGTGGAATCTTCAGCGGATAAATTCTTCCACTTGATAAGATACTCCGAAATTGATCGATTTCGTAGTTGTCGAGTTCTTGTTTATGTGACTGCTTTCAGTTCCAATATAATTTTTCCTTCCTCGTCAAGTTTTGGAAATATTGTTTGAACTGGGAGCTTGTCACCTATAACCTTCTTTAAACATGAAACATGGAAAACTGGGTGCAATCAAGAAGCTGCAGGAAGCTCCAATTTGTATGCCATAGTATCAATCTTTTGCAACACCTTGTATGGACCATAATACTTTGGTGATAATTTATTATCCTTCTTGGCTTTCTTGAGAGACATTTGCTTATATGGTTGTAGTCATAGGAATACCCAATCACCTACATCAAAACTTCTTTCGCTGCGATGTTGATCTGCCTGTTGTTTCATTCTATTCTGTGCCAACACGAGGTTATCCTTTAAGAGTTGGAGGACTTGTTGTTGATGTTCGATGTGATGTTCCACTGCCCCAACCTTAGAATTTTCTCTTAAATATGATGTGATGGATGGTGGTTGATACCCATAAAGTGCCATAAATGGGGTCATTTTTGTTGTTGTATGGAAGGAAGTGTTATACCACCATTCAGCTAGAGGCAACAATTTGACCCATTGTGTCTGTTTATCAGATACAAAGCAACAAAGATATCCTTCCAAACATTTGTTTACTATCTCAGTTTGCCCATCAGATTGAGGATGATAAGATGAGCTATGAGCTAACTGAGTACCAAGACAAGAAAATAATTCTATCCAAAAATTTCCAGTGAAAATGGGATCTCTGTCACTTACAATAATCTTTGGGTTTCCATGTAGCTTTTGAATTGTTTCCATAAATGCAGTAGAAACTGTATTGGCTTTAAATGGATGTGATAATGCACAAAAGTGTGCATACTTGGTAAGTCTGTCAACTACCACCATGATGACACTCTTTCCATCAGACTTGGGTAAACCTGTGATAAAATCCATTGAAACCTCCTCCCAACGTTGGCTTAGAATGGATAAAGGTTGTAATAGACTTGGTGTCTTAATTGTTTCAACTTTATTTTGTTGGCAAACCAAACATTCCGCCACAAACTTTTGAATATCTGATTTAAGGCCATCCCAAAAAAATTCCTTCTTAACCCTGTGGTAAGTTTTTAAAAATCCTGAGTGCCCTCCTAAGGGAGAAGTGTGCAATTCCATAAGAATCTTTTGTTTTAGCTGGGAATTCTTACAGAGGTATAAGCGATCTTTGTACCATAACGAATCATTTTGCCAGCTAAATGTATCAGACGTACTGGAATCTTGTTGTAACTTCCGAATAAGTGCCCACACTTCTTTGTCATTCTTCCATTCCTCCCTTACTTCGTTTATCCCATCTGGTGGGATAATAGAAATGGCGCACAACAATGCTTCCACATCCTCATCCTTTCTTGAGAGTGCATCTGCCACCACATTTTGCTTCCCTTTTTTGTAGATGATTTCAAAGTCATAACCCAACATCTTTGTGACCCACTTTTGTTGCTCTTCAGAGGATAATCTTTGTTCTAAAAAGTATTTAAGGCTATCATGATCCGTTTTTACCTTGAAGTGTCTTCCCATTAGGTAGGGTTGCCATTTCTTAAGTGCATGGAGTATTGCAAACATTTCCTTCTCATAAATAGCTTTGTGTAAAAACTTTCCCTTGATTGGATGACTTTCAAAAGCAATGGGTCTTTCATCTTTCATTAGAACAACACCAATTCCATTTCTTGAAGCATCACATTCCACAATAAAGGTTTTTGTGAAGTCTGGTGTAGCTAAGACCAGTGCTTGGCACATTGCCTCTTTAAGATGTTCGAAGGCCTTTGTTGCTTCCGGAGTCCATGAAAATGCATCTTTCTTCAATAATGTTGTTAGAGGTGCTGCTATTCTCCCATAATTCTTAACAAACTTGCGATAATACCCTGTCAACCCGAGAAATCCTCGCAGATGCTTTAGGGAAGTGGGGATTTTCCATTCCTTAATGGCTTTAATTTTTCTAGGGTCTACCTTAACCCCTTCATGAGATACAATATGACCCAGATATTCCACCTCTTGGACTCCAAAGAAACATTTGGATCTTTTTGCATATAATTGTTTTTCCTCCAATAGTTGTAACACCCTGTCAACATGTTCAACATGATCCTTCCAAGACTTGCTGTAGATTAGTATATCATCAAAAAATACTAACACAAATTTTCTAAGGAATGGTTTGAAAATTGAATTCATCAAACCTTGAAATGTTGAAGGTGCATTGGTAAGGCCAAAAGGCATGACCAAAAATTCACAATGACCCTCATGAGTTCTAAATGCTGTTTTCGAAATGTCTTCAATCTTCATTCTGATTTGATGATATCCTAAACGAAGATCCAACTTGGTTAAGTAAATTGATCCATGCAATTCATCCAGTAATTCATTAATGACAGGAATGGGAAACTTATCTTTAATAGTGAGCTTGTTGAGCTCCCTATAATCCACACATGCGCCATGATCCATCCTTCTTGTTCACCAATACTACTGGATCAGAGAAAGAACTTTGACTTGGTTGTATTATACCAGCCTCTAGCATTTCTACAACCATACGTTCAATTTCACTCTTTTGGGTATAGGGATATCTGTACGGCCTGATGTTTGGAGGAACACTTCCTGGAATTAGATGAATAGCATGATCATGATCACACATAGGTGGGAGACCTTTGGGAGTCTCAAATACCTTGGAATGATGGTCGAAGGCTTTTTTGAGATCTGGAGAAATAGATGATTCCGATGTGGAAACATCTAGCGAACATAATTGTGCAATTACACCTCTTTGTTCCTTTTTTAGAAGCTTTGTCATACCATTAGAGCTGATTATCTTTCCTGGTTTCCCTACAATACCCATTAATTCAACTTCATTTCCTTCTATAGAAAATTTGATGAAAAGTTCTTGAAAATTAAAAGCTATTGTACCCAAGGATTGTAGCCATTGGACTCCTAGTACAAAATCAGCACCTCCCATTGGAATGGAAAGCATTGGGCTAGTCAATACATATTCTCCCATGGATAGCTTGATATTATGGAACTTTCCAGAGAAATTTATTGTTCCTCCATTTGCAACCATCACTTGACACTCTGGTGCTAGATATAAGAAGAAATTCAATTTTTTTTCTACCTTACAATGAATGAAATTGTGGGTACTTCCTGAATCAATCAACACTATTACCCTTTTCTTCTTGATTTGTCCTTCAATCTTGATGGTTTGAGGAGTGGTAATTCTCGCCAATGCATTATAAGATATGGTCGGATTCATTTCTTCTTTATCTAGGCTTTGTTCTTGGAGTATATCCTCTTCTTTTGACCCTTCTTGCTCCTTTTCTTCTTCCTCTTCACAATCTATGTAGAATAATTTCTTCTAAGCACACTTATGACCTTTAGTGTATTTACTATCACAACTGTAACAAAGCCCTTTTGCTCTTTTTTCTTCCAATTGTTGTGGTGTCAACCTTATAGGTTGTGGAAGACTAGGGGAAACAACACTTCTGTCTTTATAGTTGTGAGTGGTATGCTTCCTGGTTGCCATAATTTAGCTTTCCATTTTTCTTGCTAACCTAAATGCCTTCTCTAATGAATCAGGTTCCCAAAGGCGAACATGATGTTGTATATTATCCTTTAAAGACCCTATGAACACATCAATCCTATGCTCCTCTGGAATATTTTTTACCCTTATGTTCAATTTTTGGAACTCCTCAATGTGCTTCATTATTGAACCCTTTTGTTTGAGACTTATCAATTGGCTAAAGAAAGTGTTGCTTTTTGTATCCTCATAATGTGCTATCAATTCTTCTGTAAAAATTGCCCAAGTGATAAATTGTTTACGAGAGCAAAGCCATTGATACGATAAAAATTGATTTGGTTCCAAATATAAAGTTGCAATATGTACCTTTTGTGTGTTTTGCACATTATTGAGATCGAAAAATTGCTCCATCTGTAATATCCATGTTGCGGGATCCTTGCCATCAAACTTCCTCATATCGATTTTTGGAATATGGTGGGTCTTCGATCCAACATTAGAGTCTATGAAATCATGATTAACATTTCTTTTGTTCTCGTCATGAGTTTCCTTTACTACCCTTTCTCCATTAGTAAACATCTCTTGTAGAAAATTTGTTAAATCTGTCTTCAAATCTGTCTTCAAATCTTCCATGCCTGTCTTCAAATATTCCATGTTTGTCTTCAATTCTATCTTCAAATCATCCATCTTAGCTTCCACGTCAATCATCTTAGCTTCCTTTCTTTAAACAGTCCATCTTAGCTTCTACACCTTTCTTTAAATCATACATCTTAGCTTCTACATCTTTCTTTAAACCATCCATCTTAGATTCTGTTCCTTTTTGTGCAAGGGACAGTTGTTGCACTTGGTCTTGTAATTTTGATATATCATGTTGCCTTTCTTCCTCTTCTTCATGAGTCATGCTAGAGCTTTCAGGTTCCTTACTAGGTGTTTGTATTTTCTTTCCTCGGGGCATCAGTTACTGATAATAATGCTCTACTATGCCCTTTGAATTCCTTCAAAATAAATTTTCAAACCAAGCTTAAGCAAAAATTTAAGAAAATCTACACACCTTTTCTCACTTTGTAGGAGCTCGATATTGCCTCTGATGTATCTCTATACTTTCCGATCATCTAGTTCTGAATTTGTGACCTGCAGTAGCCCTCTGTGTCCTCTTTCCAATGCCACAAGTCTGACCTAAATTGGATTCTCCAAGGAAGAGTTATGCGAAATCTCCCACAGTGACTTGATTATAGATTAGTTCAGTAAAGCGAACTTGTACGACGTGCCACAAGTCACTGTTTCAACTTTTGGATCTAAAAAATGCATACAAGAAACTACAGTCTGTCCTCTTTTTGTACCTTCTTATGAAATTTTAATCCGATCCCTAGATAGAAAGTTATGATGCTTTTCCCAGGTCACCTGTTTGGAATGTAATTCAGGAGTCTACAAAAAGACCAACTTCCTCAGATCATATCTCCGCAAATATAGCACTAAAAGCTCTGAAATTCGGACCCGAGGTTCAGCGAGATTTCTTCTCAAATGGGTTTTTTTTGCAACTTCTGAAATGTCACAAAAAAAAGTTATAGAAAAAATTCCACGATGACCTGTTTGGAGCAGCGAAACCCTAGAATCCAAAGCTCTGATACCAAATGTTATGAAACCAGCTCAAGAAAAGGATAGAAAAGGTAGATCAACGCCTTAGAATTCAACCTCTTCGAGGGGGCAACCTCCTTTACATTGCATAAATGAACAATTCTTGGATGATAAAAATTACAAAACCTCCTTTCTATATATAGGAGTCTAAGGAGTCACAATATAACCCAGCCAACCTAACAATAATAATATAAAGCCACAAAAATAACAATAGAGGGATTCTATGGGGCATAGTAATAACAATATGGGGATAATAGGGGCACACCAATATTAATAAGGAGTACAATTACAATAGTAATGGGGTAATCACTAGTATTATAGGGACCCAGCAAAAAATTATAGAATTTTTTATATACTCTGTAGGAAGATGTAAATATCATGAAAGATATAGGAGTGGATACCTACAGATTCTTGGTTTCATGGTCTTGAACATTTCCAAGTAAGATCCAATAAACTAAATTAATCACCAAATGCATTCTAAATGCTCAATGTTTAGGAAATTTTATTAATTATCACATATGATTTTGTTTCTATGAAGTTCATTAACCAAATGTTTATAAATTATTGCAAAGGGAAAATGAGAAATCACTGAGGAAGGAGTATTACATAACCTCATCAATGAACTCCTCCAGAATGGTTACATCCAATATTTTCACTTCATGTAGCTTGATTGATCTCACATTTAATGTAGCCTGTTTATTGGTTCTCGCCATTTCTTTCTCTAAATGATGTTGGTTGTAGGAATCCGTGTTTGTCATGTTGTTTCACTAGGATACTCCCCAGTCTCTAGAGGATTAATATGGAGGATTTCTAGGTCCAAACTTAGTTTATGATCAATGTTTATATATTATTTTATAGAAAAGGTTGAGTTTTTGTACTTTGATATTCATGCTCTATGGATCACTCATTTTTATGTTATGATATCGTGATGCAGGACTGATTTCATTGCTTATGTAGAAGCATGTTTCCTATTATTTGGTTATTGGGTTAGACAATGGATAATTTTCAATGAAACTTTTATGTATTGTATCTTGGGGTATGATCTTGGAATTCTTGCTCCTAGTTTCTGCGATTTTTAGAGACCTAATGCAGATGAAATGCACATAACGATCCATTTCATGCTTTTGACCCATGCAGCTGCTATGGAAGTATATAGGAGAAAATACAAGGTAGAGTAGTTACTCTACACAAAAGCCTACTAGAATTGAAGTTAACATCTGCTTTCATGGTGGGTTTTTCAATTGGTCAACATGTAGATTTATGTCAAAAGACCTCAGAGCACATTAAAGTGTTGATTTATGCACAAATGGATTTACAGTGGTTAAGTTATAAAAATTATGGAAATGGGAAGAGGTTTATTTTGAGGTTTGAACCTAGAATATATAGTTGGTTGTCATACATTCATGGTAAGTGATGTGACATAGGATATAGTTACAAGACATACTGCATAAAACACTACTACATCTGAGATCCATAAGGCCCTAACTTATGAGCGACTAAAATACCCAATTAACTCGAATCTTAGTTTATTAATGATGATTTTCTCATTACCCATCATAGTAGTCTAATGAGGAGATTTTTTTCCCTGTTTGAGCCTTGAGGCATCCTTTTGGCCTTGTTTTGGATAGATTTTCTAGTTGATTTTTCCTGAAATCTGGTTAAAAATTAGGAAAATTGTAATTTAAAGTTGTTGAGTTCTAAATACCCAGGGGTTTTCCAGGGTGTTGAATCCATTTTTGCATTCAAAAATATGATTTAAATAAGATAACATTGTGATTTCACCATGAACCAGGTGGAATAGGATAATTGGTAGAGTATAATGATTAGCCTCTTTCCCCATTTGTTTTCATTGGAATCTTTCTCTCCAGTCTATGTTGAACTTTATTGCAATTAATTGTAGATTTTGATGGTATGAATGTAGGAATTTTGATAACTCTACTATATTAGGATTATGCTTTACCATGTGAATTTGATATGTTCTATTCCATAATTCAAAAGGAATTTCTACCCAATTTTCACATAAATCCCATTATCTTACTCCTTCCATAAGATCTTCCCAATTTCATGGTTGAATTTTTATCTAATATCTGAAAAGAAAAATCCTATCACCCTACTCCTTCCATTAGATCTTCCTAACTTGATAGTTGTGAATAATAATTGAGCCACTTGAGCATTCTCATTGTCTTAGTTGTCACTTAAAATGTACATCTATACTTGGTAATTTTGTATGATGTCTCCCTCATTTGGGTTTTTATCGGGTCTCTAATTTCATGCCCACTTGCAATTACTTGCATATGACTACTACAAAGGTTATGTATGTGTGTTGAGAGTTTCCTAATGCATTCATTTTTGTTGCGTAGTATAAAGTTGAATTTTCGTTACTGAACTCAACACAAATGCATTGAATGACTTCTTCGAACATTGATGATGATTGATGAATATGAGAAATTGATCATCAAAATGAATCCTCCAAGGTCTGTTGCTTTTCACTTGGACTATTTTTTCGTTGTTGTATGTTTTTATTGGTTGTTAATATGTAATTTCAATTACTCTTATTAAAATGGGTCTCTGGAAATTACAGAAATGGAGTGGTTATGTGGGTTGTCAATGGTTGACTGATGATATGGATTTCCTAGTTTGCGTCTATAGTGAATTCTCAAGTCATAGAATCTAGTGTTACTTTGCAAAGAGGAGGTAAAACAAAGTGAGGGAGTTGTTGACAGATATGGTTTATCTATAATTTAACTTTACATAAGAGTCACAAAGCAGTAGTCTTGGGAAGGATTAAGTTAGTATGGGGGTGTTTCTTAAGCTTGTAGAAAGTTCTATAAACTAGTAGAATTCAATATTGATCATTCATCAATGAATTATTGAAAACCAATCCGAGTTTCCTTTTTGGATCTAGATTCCTTGGCTTATTCAGTTTTAATGGTTTTCAAGTGTTGGTTGTGTTGATATCGATTCAGTCTTGCAGGCAGAATTATGTTGGCATTGATAATCATACTAATATTTATATATGTTCTGTTTTCTTTCTAACTGGGTTTCGGTTGACAACATTTCTTGTAAAAACACAACACTAGTGAAGGTATTCTTGAAGTATTTCTATTTTAGAGTATGAAACTTGTCTACTAAGTTCATTGAATCAGATATTAAATTGTAAATTGATTTGAATTGTAATCATGCTTTGTGTTGCAAGTTGATAGTGCCAATAAGCATGAAATTCTTCTAGAAGTGGTACACGTGTTAACATATTTGCGTCTTGATTCTTAACATTATTAAGGCTTACATATCTTCTGATGGAGCATGATTTATGGATGGTAAACTTGCAGTCCATACCATAATTGTTTTAGTGATTCATTTGTAAAACCATGATTCAAATTGAGAGAAAGAAACTAGTATTGCTAAATCCATTGTAACCTACTTTTTTGCTATGACAATAGTCCATGTAATAGACAAAGATGGAAAAAAAAGTTAGATATGAACAAGTGATTGAGTATATACAATAGGCATAATTAGATCTCTTTCTTGCCACAAACAATTTTAGAGAATTCCCATTTCCATTCAAGAATCCATTTCTAATTATACCTATTCTGATTATAGTCCTTGAGAACTGATGCTTGCCTCTTACCTTCAATGAAGAGATCCATTGGTGTAAATGTTGTTGTTGAATACACACTAATAAAATTAATAGCAAGAGATAGGTTAGGCATGATTTATGAATTATTTGTGGTTTTCAAAGACCTTAACTGTAATGTTGTTGCAACTGAGGTTTCAAATCACAACAAAAGGGTTGTAGTTGTGGTTTATTTTACTGATGAACTTATTGGGGCTCCAACTGATGAATTTGAAATTATTTTAAAGATAAAGCT
Source organism: Pinus tabuliformis (assembly GCA_031772625.1). Taxonomy (NCBI): domain Eukaryota; kingdom Viridiplantae; phylum Streptophyta; class Pinopsida; order Pinales; family Pinaceae; genus Pinus; species Pinus tabuliformis. The sequence continues at coordinate 490,465,691 of CM062818.1, forward strand.
TCAAATCTACAATGTTCTAAAGGGGGTTAATGACAAGTGGGGTGCCAAGACTATTATTTCTATGGTTATTATTCATATAAAGAGGCATTTGCATCAAATGATGCTCACCAATCGTGACTATGGGAGGGCACATACTGGTAGTACAAGGTCTAAGAGTGATCAAGCTAGGCTTGTCGTGACTCTACAGAACTGGGTCAAGAAAGGCCATTCAATTATTATTGTCAAGTGAAAAGGTCATCCAAAGGTTTTGTTTGACACTATATGCACTTTAAAAAACATGCAATATGTAACTTTTCATGGCACTGTTGATGCCAAAGGACCTGATGCTTATCAGGTATAAATTTTGACACACCATTTTGAGAGAGTACATTTTTATCAAGTATTTAAATTTTTTAATCATATTTTTCTTTTAGTGTATTGATTGGACTTTATGCCTTTATTTTTTGGATGTGAAGGAGTATTCTATCACACATATAGATGGGTTGCCTAGTGAACTTAGAAGTAGAACAATGGTCAGTAATCCATTGTTTGGAGGCATCCATAGAAAGAAGGGTCCATGAGGCATGTCATATTATTCATAGAAGCATTTTGAAATAATAGGGATATATTCTAAGATTTTACGGATATATACTCACATAAAGATAGACAAATTGATAGATAGATATCTATACGCACGTAAATAGACAGGGATATACACTGACTCACAAATATATGTAAAAAGTACATAAGTTGTAGTCTTTTTAGGTGAGTTCCCTTGAATTGTTTGAAAAACTAAGTATATGGTTGGTTGGTGATGAGAATTGTCTGATCTGATCCAATCTGCAGGGGCTGAGACTTGAATTGTGTAGTGGTGATCATGTTGTTTCTCTGTAATGTCAGACAAATATTTTGTGAAAATGGACTTGAATTTGTAAGTGTTTCTCACGGCTAGGTTCTCTTTTTGTTTTTCTAATTGTATTTTTCACTGTGGGCTTGAGGCATTGATTAACTTTGTCAAGATTTGGAAACCATGCCTTAAACATTTTAGATGGAAAATAGGTGCAATATCTGATGTTAATATTTTTTCTTACAACTTGTATTTCCTCATGACATATAGAAATATTTTCTCAAGCAATAATGAATTCTCTTAGTTTTGATTATTGTTTTGATTCCTTATAGGAATATTTAAATCAAAAAATTTCAATGGTTTCATGCTATGCTTCATCATCTGAGCCAGTTCAGTGTGGGGTAAAACTGTATACCTTCAATACTCCAACAAGAAAGAAATTGTCAACAACAAGAACACTGAGCATGTTGCCAACAATGTCATGTTGGTCACTATTGAGGGTGTAGAGGCTGGTGATGTGAGTGTTAATGTTCTGCATTTGACAATTTTTTAAAACTCTACATTGAAAAGATCAAGACTTGGAGCAGAAAAGGTATTTTAGCCTCTTTAAGTCAATGTTAATTCTGTTTTTTTGTAGTAACATTTTTTTTAGTAATTTTTTTTATTAAATCAACTGTGTCAAGAAAGGAGCACTCGTGAATAGAAGGCTTAAGGCATATTTAATTCTTATATTTACAACATATTATATCTTAAGGAGTGCTCCATCTAGAGTCACCTTGGACTATGTTTGGAAAACATGAATTCTATTATTATCTGTCTCTCTCAACCTATTCTCTTCTTCCTCTATAAAACATCTTAGAAGGAATCAAAGGGTTTGATGATTAGTAAGAGTGTCTAAGTAGTGTTGTTACCTTTTATCATTGCTTCCTTTCTTTTTTGAGTGTGTGACAAAGAGCTATTGTAGACCATGTGTGATTGGAATCTTCTACTATAAGCATTGTGATTTATATGTATCCCATCTGGAGTAGTGGAGTTGAAGAATCTCGACTTCCCCAAGTTATAGTAGACTTGTTGGTGTTTTATTACTTGTTAAAATATTTTTTATTCCTAGAACCCTTGATAAAAAACACTTATCAACTTTTTTTGTGTGACTCGTGACTATTTCATGTGGGACTAGAATTGTTTTGTTCACCTTATTTCCTTTTCATTTTTCATTTCCACAATGCACTCGTTAATTTACTCAAACTATGTAATCATTCACAAAATAAATATTACCTACTTCCTTGATTTTGTGCACCCTGGGCATATAAGGGATATAAAATATGTAGATTTTATTTATGGTTAGTTAATTTTATGTCATAAAACAATGATATTTGCTTTTAGTTTTCTTGTTTTCTATTTCAGAAAGAGAACGAAATTGTCTTTCTCGATCTATGTGGATTAGGAAGCATGAAAAATACTAAAAGATACATTAAAATACTATTTAATTAGCCATTACAACCTATTGTACTTGTTGTGTTCTAAACTTTATTTAGGGATTTTTTAGTTTGGAGTAGCATTGGGTTGCATGTCCAAAATATTGTGAAATTTTGCATTATTTTCCATATGTTATTTCAATTTTTAGGAAATTCCAGCTTGATGTTTTTGCTATTTAATTGCAGATTATGAACAAAACAATAATATTTTGTTGGATTTAAGGTACCTCTAAGTTCTAATCATTCATTGAATTGAATTTAATGCCTCATAAACACTTTGGAAAACCTCCCAGAAGTTAGAAAGCACTAGCTTTGAATTGAGAGGAGGTAAGCAAGGTTAGAGTGCCTTATTTCCTAGTGTTATCTGGACTCCCTTCAAATTTTGCGGGGTGGGAGTTTCCAGGTGATAACATTTAGTATATGAATTAGTTTGGTTCTTTACAAAATGACTTGAAACAATGACCAAATTTAAAATGTATATGGAAATTCATACTAAAGATAATATAATTTTATTAATGTCTAACAAGTGACCATAAATAGGTCAATGTGATACAAATTTAGAGCACAAAGGCCACTTCCAGAAAAAACATGATATAAGCAAAACTAATTTATTCTATATAAAAACCTAAATTATACAGGCTCAGAAATAAGTCAATGTGATACAAAGTTAGAGCATAAAGGCCAATTTTAGAAAAACATGATATAAGAAAAACTAATTTATTCTATAAAAACCTAAATTGCATAGCCTCAAAGAATGGAGCCAGGGAACAAATAGATATTGCAGTTATGTGCAAGTTAGGTGAAGAACCATAGAAAATCATTAACACTATTTGTGGGGATGGCATGCCTAGGATGTGATCAAACTCCCTTAAAGTGCCAAACTAATGCCAATATACAATACATATAAATTTTATGTTCAATTTAATGAATATGCAAGTGCCAAAATATAATGCAAGGAACAAAATATTAGACTTCAAGTTGAGAAAATTCTCATTTCTTATAACTCTTTAGGGCCTAGGGTGTAAGTTGCTAGAGTTCATTAGTTGTCTAATTATTGCACTTGGGTACATAATAATTGAGTTCACATCCCCTACTAAGTTAAAACTTAGACCATAATCTAACCATCTTTAGGGCCTAGTGCCTAGGTTACTAGTCTAATTGTTAGTTGTCTAATTGTTGCACTTGGGTACATAATATTGATTTCACATGACCTAATAAGTTAGAAGTTGACCAATAACCTAACCGTCTACCTGACCCCAAGAATGACCTCATTGAATTAACATGATAAAAAATGGTGAATTCCATGGCAAGTGAATTGGGAAACTGGGAACTATATGTTTGAGTTCTAAGTCAGATACATTGGAAAGGGGTGTAAATGACATAGGTACAAAAATAATTCCAAAATTCCATTTGTTTGGCATATCTGACATTTTTGGTGGGTATGTGGAGATAACATGTGAAAAGGATATTATGTAGTACAATTAGTTCAGGATGGACTTATTTTTACTTTTTGGACTCACAAAGGACAGGTAAGGCCAAGATGCAACCAATCAATCACTATGATAGTAGGGGCTTTATTTCCTATGGACCCTAAGGATCATGGCATATTGGGGCATTTTACCCACCAAAATGTATGCGTAGCCATTGGAGAAATTTTTTCTTCTATGATGCAATTCGTAGCCAGTTGTCATACATTATTTATTATATGTTTTCCTTTTATTTCCATTTGTTTTCACAAGTTATCTACATCTTGAGATTTTTAACATGTAATTTAGTTGGAAAGATTGTGCCCAAGATTTTCCCGAAGGTTGAATACTAAGTTCCTTAAGTGTTCTTTTCCATTGTGACATTTTATTTGCTTTGTTTATATAGGTCATCTGGACACATAGCTACCACTATTGTCCAACCGAAGAAAACCTGTTCGAGTTTCTTTCTTTTTTGGTGAAAAATGGAATTGACATTGCTAATGTTGAGGTATATGTCGTATAAATCCTTTATAATCTTTTTTATTATTATATATATTCTAGTGTTCATCATCATTCATGTCTTATAATATACATTGTATCTTCTTTCATTTTTAGAAGAGGAACTTAGTATTGATGGTAGGAAGCAGTAATTGAAGAAAGATGAGAACAATAACAATGGAGAGAGAAATTCAAAAAGAGAGAGAGAAGAGAATAGGTCTAGTGGTACTCTTAAAGCCAATATCCTCTATGAGACACACACATACAGGCTGATGGTCAAGTTTTTAGAGTTGGTGAATTCACCTGCAATGCCTTTAAAAAACAAAAATAATGTTTTGAGGTGATGAAACAACGTTTCATGTGTAAATTGTAGCCCAACCAATATTAAGTTAGAAAATCATATTGTAATATTTGTCATTTCATATAATAAAATTTATTGTTGAAATTATTTATGGTTGTACTTAATATTTTTTAGTATTATGATTAACATATTCAACTTTGTGTTTTCATATTACATGAACATGCATATTGTATGACATTTTTTTTAAATTTAGTCACAAAATCATACTAATTAATTTATGATGATTAATAATATACACATAAAATCAATTTAAAACTACTAAATCACTAATTTATATTGATTATTGATGAAAACAAATAAAATGGATATACAATGACTAAATTAGTCATTTATAATGATTATTAACGAAAGTAAATGAAATGAATATAAACTACTAAATCAGTCGTTTATATAATGAATACGAAACTACAAAAAATGATAAATGACTATTGTAAATTATAAATTTGTGATTACAAATGATTAATAAATTTTGCATACATGCGACTAGTAGTAGCTAATTTACAATATCTTATAACATAACTAAAACTTCGTCATATTTATTTGGTTATTAATTGGTTTCAAATGATGACTAAAATTTGCATGTATATGACTGTTAGTAGCTTATTTAATACTATCTTATAATGTGACCAACATTTTGGTCATATTTATTTGGTCATTAATAGGTTTTTTGAGTGGTCATATAGTAGTATATTTTTTATGTATTTGGTCATTAATTGTGGCAATAAATGACTAAATAAATGACGAAATTAATGATTAAATATATTACTCAATGATCAAATTGAGACAACCAATTAATGATTAAGATAAAAATGAATAAATTTGGGTTGCGTTATAAGATATTTTAAATTAGCCATTATTGGTCACCAACTAAAAAATGACCATTGATATGCAAATTTTAGTGATTTTTTTAGTAACAAATTAGCCATTTTGTACTATTGAGAAGTTGCACAGGACATTTTGGTTAAATCTGCTGGAATCAGAGCATCAGAAAATCAAAGTGGCAGCGAAATACTTGTTTTGGAACTTGCGCAATGGAAAATAAGGGTGTGTACTAAAAAACCAAGAGTCGATTTTGATACAGTAACAAAGAACCAAGGTAATGGACATAGGTATTCAAAAACCATAGATCAATCAAGTGAGGGACCAAAGACTAAATCAAGTGAGTGTGACTATAAAATAAGATGAAGAGCAGTGAGAAACGAGTTTAGACAACTTTGCGAAGTTTAAATGGTGTTGTAAAGTTTAGATTGTATTGCAAGTTTAGACAGTATTGTGAAGATTAGATTGTGTTGCAAGTTTAGTTTTGTTGTTTTAGTGTCCCTTCTTGGTGAGATAGCATTGATGACACTTGGGAGAGTCATTTTGATGCAATGATATAAGATTACGCATGTCAGACTTATGTATATGCTTGTATGCTATAGACCTAGTTTGGGTCACCTGGTTTATGTGTTCTTATCATAATATCTATGGTCGTGTGTATAATACTAATGTTGGTGAAGTGTATATTATCAATGCTTTCTCTTTTGATATCGTAGACATAGATGTATGACATGGATGGTAATCTAAGATTGAGACGCATATATCCATGGATGATCATGGCTATGTGGAACATATGGTTAATTATGATTTATGGATGATACATGATTTGGATGATTATATAAGTTTAATCTTGTACAAAGAAGGATGTGGCAAGGGGCCTGGTTATTTGTAAACATGGATGCTCAAATTATAAATGACTGTGGAAGTCTTGTGAAAGTCATGCTACATGATTTAAATGATTATATATGCTTAATCTTGTACCGAGAAGGATGTGGCAGGGCACATGGTTATTTACAAGCAAATATGTTCAAATTAGAAATGACTGCAGAAGTCATTTCTCCAAAACCAAAATGACTATGGAATTCATGTAGAATCCTTGGTAAAATGTGAATAAATTAATTATGAGATTCATTTTATTCCTTTGACCTATGAGATTGTGATGCATGTAGGTCTTGGAACAAGACCTAACCAATGAACCATCAAGTGGGTATGGGCTCACAATCACTATCTTAAATTGAAGCATGGATTTTCAAAGCATAGTAGATGAGAAGCCATGGAAATTAGGGCATGAAGTCCTAAAGCATTGAATGATAAATATGTGGATTATTCGATTTATAATAAAAGAATTAGGGAGCGGAGTCCTAAATACATGGAGGATAAAGATGTGGAGTCTTTAATCTATAATAAAAGGATTACGATGCAGAGTCGCAAATATTTAAAAGATTAAGGTGTGGAATCTTGGATCCTTAGAGTAGATCAGGGCATGGAGTCTTCAATATACTAAGGCACGAAGATGCATGCAATAGGGATACAAAATCCCTATTCTCTAGAAGAAAAATACCACTCATGGGAAGCTCAAAGATGAATTTCTTTAATAAAACCTCTTTTCTAACAATCCTAGAGTGACTTTATAAAAATAGAAAGTCATGTATAGCATCTCAAGAAAGACTTTCCAAAAATAGTAAATCACCTTGTGCAAAATGGTAATCAAGCATAGGTGAAGGAAAATCACCTAGCTTATCATTAATCAATCCTAATAGTTCAATATCGACTTAATCCTTAATATTACTAATAGTTTTTTATCTTCTATGAGAGTCACTATGATATTATTATTAAAAGGGAATTAAAATTCACCTTCATCTCCTCAATCACTTCACACCTATCTCATTAAAGATTCTCATGGCTCTATGTAACTGTCTCTCTCCTTTTTAATAATACATTACAGTCTCTTTTATGCACTCACAAAAGAATGGAATATTCCTTTTACACTCATTAAAGACATGTCATGAAATATTCCTCTTACACACTCTTTAATGCATGAGTTACACTCCTCTAAATGGAATACAAGGCATGCATATTACTCCTCCTTTATGAAAATTGGTTGCTCGTCCAATATATATGTGTCATGTCTTCTCACTTGGGGTAGGAGGAGTGCATTTTTGATGGGACCAGCCCAACACTGTTCGGACATTAGGCGATTAAATGATTGTTTGGGTGATTATATGATTCCATAAATATTACAATTGTGATGACATTTGTAAGTATCAACCATCAGATATTTTGGAAAAGGTTAGGTGGCAACCAATTTTGTAATTAAGGTTGTGTACTCACCTCGGGTCGCGTTTCCCGCTCCTTGCTATGCCAAAACTCCTCCCTTGTCATTCACTTGGTCATTTTCATTGTGTTTGCTGAGGGTTCGTTCTGTTGTGGTTCTGCAAGTTGGGTATGCAACTTTGCTGCAAGTTCTGGGCACGCCTCTTGGTAACTTCTGTACTTGTTTCTTTATGACTGTGTGGGTAGTCTTTCGCCTAGTTCGTTGGGCAGTTGTGAGTGTTCCTGTCGTCACCTGGGTAAGTGGTTCTTTGTATTTTTTTCCCACTGTTGGCTCAACAGGTTGTCGTGTTCTGAGTTGTAGTTTGGTTTATCATGTTCTTGTTTGCAACTCAGTGGTTGGCTTGCGTTCAGGCTCAAAACGATGGCGTCCTTCCATCCTCGGCTCCAATGCAGGTAGCCCCTCTCTCCTTGATTCAGTTTGTTATTTTCTTTCCTCAGCTCCTAACCTGTTTGCTCCTTCGTCTCCGCAGTTGGTTGAAACCTGTGGGTGGAAAGCTTGTCCTCAGTTCTCACGGCAATCCCTCAGGTAAGATAAATAAAACTTCTATTTTTTATTTTTTTTCGTGCACTGTAGTTTCATTTCCTTGATAATGTGACTCTAATACCTATGTGTCGACTTCTCTGCCGGTGTTGAGGGTTTGCAGTTGGAGGTCTTAGCAATGAATGCTTCGGTCTTTGTCCGGTAGGCTCTGTCAACATGAATTTACTTCAGTCCCCATTCTGTTTTTACAATAGGCCTTTGGTTGTGAGGGTTTGTCACCCCTCGATGCTTTTCCAATGGCTCTCAGCTGTAAGTAGCATCCTAGTCGTCTTGTTGTTTTGGGCTTCCACTATCTGGTGATTTTTTACTATAATTTGCTGTGTATAAATGCAATTCTCAAAACCCTCACCTAGGGTTTGTCATCCACTGGCTTATATGTTTGTTGCTATGTATGAAACAATTTTCAAAACCCTCACATAGGGTTTGTCGTCCACTGGCTTTACACTTGTCCGTGTTTTATCTTACAGTGCTACTATGTATTTTTATACATTTGTTTTTTTAATTTGAAGAAAAGAACTTCAGGAAAAGGAAGTTGGGTTCGGTTTACTTGAATGTCATTTATGCGATTAGGCCATCGTTCTTTTGTTTACTCTGGATTCTATGCCTAGAAATGCAATTGTTGTTTTGCGGCTATGCTTGTGATGTTTAACACGAACATGAGAGAATGTTGTAGTTGCTCTGGTAATTTGTTTGACAGTCAATTTAAAAAAAAAAAAATAGAAAATTTCATCTGGCCTGTGGATGCTTGGCCCGTACTGGAATTTGTTTGTGTTACTCCTATTCTGTCAATGCTATTTGCTTCAATGGAAATGTAAGCCCTCGTTCTAGCATCTGCTCTTCTGTCTCGCTGTTAGGACTGGTTTTTTTCCTCAGGAAAGGCAAAGAGAATTAAACACAATGGTCTGTGAACAGTATGTTTTTTGTTCAGATGCTTGTTAATTAGAAAGCACAATAGAAATACAGTAGGACACACAGATGGATTGAATTGATTTCACTGTTATTGTTATTATTCGAGTGCAAGAAGTGTTGAACCCTGTACATGACTTTCACTGTTACATTTATATGTTTTTGTTCACAGTTAATGAAACTACACAATTACTTTTTAGTTGTATACTTTACAGTTACATAGTTATTAAGCATTCGGTTCTGTCTTTATGACAAGATTTTCCTTTTAGACACATTTGTCTTTTCCTTTTAGAATAATAGGACAATTATTAATCCTTGGTTTATTAGAAACAGACAAGTAAATAACCCTAACCGATCAAACTACCTTTGACTAATTCAGAGATTAAGTTAGAAACAAAAATCCTACCTCCTATTCTGACAAACTAACATAAAAGACAAACAAAATGTTAACTCAACTTTTCAACCTAGCAGAGACCGACACCCGGTCATGGTGCCTCAACTGGATGCTCCTGCATCAGGCTCCCGAGAAAAAATAAAATCATGACTCCGGTCCATGAGCTCCTCGACTGAAGAACCTGTTTGCTCAATCTGCCTGGCATCAAGCCACAAAATGTCCTCAATAGGACGGTTCTTCCAATTGACTAGGTATTGCAGATACTCCTTCCGCCGCTTTCGTTTGGCCACCTGAGTGTCGAGAATGCGCTCGATCTCCTGAGGCTGAACGTAAGGCATCTGTCTCATCCAAGCTTCTCCTCCATCCTAGGTATTCTGTGTGGGTCGTGTAGTTCTGTCTTCGTCTCCTTCTTTTGGGTCAGCGGTGTAAGGGAACAGGTCTGCTACATTGAAGATGGGTGAAATGCTTATCCCTGGTGGTAGCTGCAACTCATAGGCATTCATTGAAAAACTTCGTAGGATTTTGCAGGGTCCTATCTTCTTAAACTTTAACTTACTGTATGCACCTCTGGGGAAGCGTTCCTTGTGAAAATGCACGAGGACTTCATCTCCTATGTTAAACTATACTTCCCTTCTCTTCAAATATGCTTGTTGTTTATACTTTAGGCTACTATCCTACAATTTAATTTTTACCTTCTCATGCAAATCCCTCATCGTGTTGGCGAAATCTTCTCCATCTGCGCTTCGCCTTTCTTGCAGTCCAAGATCCCACAACTCATGCACTCCATGAGGATGCATGTCGTACAGGATCTGAAATGGACTGTAGCCTGTGCTGTGATTAGGCGAGTCGTTATAAGCGAACTTTGCCTGAGCAAGCACTCAATCCCACATCCGTGAATTCTCACCAACCAAGCTTTGAAGCAAGTTCCCCAGACTATTATTTACCACCTCTGTTTGTCCATCGATTTTTGGGTGATAAGAAGAGCTGTAACTCAATTGTGCATCCATCTTCTTCAACAAGGTATGCCAAAAGGGCCCTGTAAACTTCACATCCCTATCTGAAAGCATAGACTTAGGCAACCCATGTAACCTGAAAATCTCTGTGAAAAACAAGTGGGGCATGTGAGTGGCATCACTGGTTTTTCTGCAAGGGATGAAATGCGCCATCTTCGAGAATCTGTCCACTACTACCATCACTGAGTCATAACCTCGCTGTGTTTTAGGTAGACCCATGACAAGTCCAAGCTTACTAAGTCCCACGGCCTGCTTGGAACAAGTAATGGTGTGTACAGTCCCGTGTTCTGACTGTGACCCTTCGCCAACTGGCACACTTTACATCTAGTCAAAAATTGTTGTACATCCCTCTGCATCTTTGGCCAAAAGTAGAAATGACTAAGCTACTCAAGTGTCTTGTTCATGCTGAAATGTTCATCTAGACCTCCACTATGCTTTTCCCGAATAATGTTCTCCCTCATCGAGCAGTCAAGAATGCATAACTGTCCTCCCTTAAACAACAGTTCTTCTTGCAAGTTGTAGTCCAACCATGGACTGTTATTTGTCACCAAGGGATTCTGATATGCCTCATAGGCCTCCTTAAAATCTGTATCAGTCTGGTATAAATCCTTTAAGTGCTCAAAACCCAGCACTTGCATAGTACTCTCTTGCAAAAGTAAAGCTCTCCTACTCAGTGTATCCGCCACCTTGTTGGCCTGCACGCTGATTTGTTTCAACACGAAGTTGAAACTTTGCAAATACTCCACCCATTTGGCATGTTTGTGGTTCAGCTTGTGATGTTGCACTACATACTGTAGTGCAGAATTATCTGAAAAAAACACAAATTTGTTTCCCAGCAGATAATGCCTCCAATGTTTTAATGCCTGTATAACATCATAGAACTCCTTGTCATAAGACGAATATTTCTATCTGCTTTAATTTAGCTTCTCACTGAAGAATGCCACAGGCTTATCCTCCTGGCTAAGTACAGCTCCAATAGCCGTACCACTAGCATCACAGCGAACCTGAAAAAGCTTCTTGAAATCTGGCAATCTTAGGATCGGCCCCTCTGTGATCTTTCTCTTTAATAGCTGGAAAATTCTCTCCACTGCATCTATCCATCGAAAAGGCTGACTGGCCTTTTTAATGGTGTCCAACGTAGGTGCACAAATTTCGCTAAAATTTCTTATAAATTTCCAGTAAAAACTCGCTAGTCCATGAAAGCTACGTACCTCGAATAAGCTTTTTGGAGATGGCCAGTTAACTATCGCCACAACCTTCTCTGGATCCATCATCAGTTCATTTTCTGCTATTACAAATCCCAAATAAATCAATTCTTTCTGTAGAAAAGTACATTTCTTCAAATTTATTAGTAGTTTATTCTGTTGTAATTTTTCCAGCACTTTCCGAATATGTTAAAGGTGCTCCTCCCTTGTCCTGCTAAAAATTCGTATGTCATCTAGGGACACTATCACAAATTTTCCGATGTACTCCTTCAACATCTCATTCATTAACCACATAAATGTACTGGGCACATTGCTCAGTCCAAATGGCATGACCAGCCATTCATATAGTCCCTTATTCGTCTTAAAGGCTGTCTTCCACTCGTCCCCCTCTCATATCTAGATCTGATGATACCTACTCTTCAAGTCTATCTTAGAGAAGTATGCTGCCCCGCTTAAACAATCCATCATGTCATCCATCCATGGTAGTGGAAACCTGTACCGGATGGTGATTTTGTTAATAGCCCTCAAGTCTGTGCACATCTGCCACTCTCCTCCCTTCTTGGGAGCGAGAACCGTTGGGACTGCACAAGGGCTCAAACTCTCCCTTATCAATCCTTTGTCTAGCAGTTCTTGCACCTGCTTCCTAATCTCTTCATTGTCCTTGGGGCTCATTTGGTATGCTACCTTGTTCGGAAAACTGGCTCCGGGTATGAAGTCAATATGATGACTTATGCTTCTTTTGGGGGGTAATTTATCTAGCAAGTCATCCACCACTATGTCCGTAAATTCCTGCAACATCTGCTAGATTTCTGGAGGTAAATCCGATACCTTTGTATGCAACAACACTATTTTTGCTCTCTTTACAACTGCATAACCCATCTCACTATCCTCAACTTGTCTCAAAAACTGTTTTCCGCTAACCAACAATGCTCTTGGTTCACTTGTCCCTACTGTCCCTTCCTCCTTGATGGGCACAAGCGTATGCTTGATTCCATCCTTGAAAAACTTATAACAGTTCGTCAATCCATCATACACCACCTTTCTGTCATACTGCCAAGGCCTGCCCAGCAGTATGTGGCATACATCCATTAGCATGATGTCACAAATGACTTTATCCTTATATCGGCCTATTTGAAACTCCACCTCGCACTGTTCATCCACTAGCAACTGATGGCCTTTCTGCAGCCACGAAACTTTGTAAGGGGTGGGATGTTTCAACCGCTTCAATCCCAGCTTTTCCACCATCTCTATGGACACCAAGTTATCTGTACTACCACTATCAATAATTAACTTACAACACTTACCATGTGACTTACAAACTATTCTAAACAAAGCCTTCCGCTGTGTTTGTTCGGTGACCTCCTTGGCTGGTTTTAACAACACCTTGTTTAGCACCAGGGCTTCCCCTATCTCTGGAGCATTTTCTGCTTCTTGGGGAGGTGCCTCTGCTTCCTCTGGTTGTGCAACATATGCACCCCTCTGTCTAGCTTGATTTGCCTCTGGATATTCAAATGATTCGTGTTCCCATTTATGACACCTGTAATATTGATAACCAGCCCCACTACCTCAGCCATTTCCCCTGCCTCGCTGGTATGGCCTACTGCCTCTCGCATTATCACCTCTGTCCGCTGATCCAGAAGCTTTGGAAATGTTGCCTTCCTCATTACTAATAGTAGTCCGCCTCTGCCATATGACTGGCCTTTTCCCCTGCTGGCTCCTCGTCCTCTCCGGGCATTTTGCCTTCTAGTAATTTTCTCTTCAGCTTTTATCACGCTCTGATACACTTCTTCAATGCTCTTTGGAGACAAAATACTAATTTCATCTAAAATTTCTAGTCTTAAACCATTTACGTACCTGGTTGTCCTTTCTACGGTATCCTCTGTATATCCGGCTCATAGGTTCACTGAATAGAACTCCTCAGTGTACTCCCTCACTGTCATTCCTTTCTATTTCAGATTCTACACTTGCCTGTGTAGTGCAATTTGATAATATTTTGGTAGAAATCTCCCCTTCAACTTGGCCACCATCCTTTACCAGGTTTTAATCAGCAACTTGTTCAATCTCCTTCTCTCCGTTTGGACACATTCCCACCACAGGTCTGCATTTCCCTTCAATTTCATCGTAGTGAACTTAACTCTGTGGTCTTCACTGACTTCCTCACACTCGAAATACTTATCCATCTCGCTAATCCAATCCAATAGAACCTCTATGGACAGGCTGCCGTCATAGGTTGGGAGTTCTGGTTTGGGTTTACTGCTTGCAACTAAAACAGACCTCAACAGTCTCACTTCTGGGGTCTCTCCATCTGGTCCATCTGTTGCTACTTCAGCTTCCTCTTCGCTGTCATTGCCTACCTCAGGGTCTCTTCTCCTCCCTGCTTCGACTGCCTCTAAACAGGTAGTAAGAATCCTGATCTCCTCTCTCAGTCCTTCCTCTGTTATCGTCTGAACACCTTTGCCACGACCTCTCCTGCCTCTCTCCATTTCTCCAATCAATTTCACCTTCTTTGATACCACTATGATGCGACCAGCCCAACACTGTTCGGACTTTAGGCGATTAAATGATTGTTTGGGTGATTATATGATTGCATAAATATTACAATTGTGATGACATGTGTGAGTATCAACCATCGGATATTTTGGAAAAGGTTAGGTGGCAATCAATTTCATAATTAAGGCTGTGTACTCGCCTCGGGTCGCATTTCCTGCTCCTTGCTATGCCAAAACTCCTCCCTTGTCATTCACTTGGTCATTTTCATTGTGTTTGTTGAGAGTTCATTCTGTTGTGGTTCTGCGAGTTGGGTATGCAGCTTTGCTGCAAGTTCTAGGCGCGCCTCTTGGTAACTTCTGTACTGGTTTCTTTATGTCTGTGTGGGTAGTCTCTGTCCTGGTTTGTTGGGCAGTTGTGAGTGTTCCTGCTGTCGCCTAGGTAAGTGATTCTCTATATTTTTTTTTCCCACTATTGGCACAACAGGTTGTCATGTTCCGAGTTGTAGTTTGGTTTATCATGTTCTTGTTTGCAACTCAGTGGTTGGCTTGTGTTCAAGCTCAGAATGATGGTGTCCTTCTATCCTCAGCTCCAATGCAGGGTGCCCCTCTCTCCTTGATTCATTTTGCTGTTTTCTTTCCTCAGCTCCTAACCTGTTTGCTCCTTCGTCTCCGCAGTTGGTCGAAACCCGTGGGTGGAAAGCTTGTCCTCAGTTCTCACTACAATCCCTCAGGTAAGTTAAATACAACTTCTGTTATTTATTTTTTTCATGCACTATAATTTCATTTCCTTGATAATGTGACTCTAACACCTGTGTGTCGACTTCTCTGCAGGTGTTGAGGGTTTGCGGTTGGAGGTCTTGGCAATGAATGCTTCGGTCTTTGTCCGGTAGGCTCTGTCAACATGAATTTCCTTCAGTCCTCATTCTGTTTTTAGAATAGGTCTCTGGTTGTGAGGGTTTGTCACCCCTCGATGCTTGTCAAATGGCTCTCAGCTGTAAGTAGCGTCCTGGTCGTCTTGTTTTTCTGGTCTTCCACTAACTGGTGATTTTTTTACTGTAATTTTCTGTGTATAAACACAATTCTCAAAACCCTCAGCTAGGGTTTGTCGTCCACTGGCTTATGCGTCCATTGCTATGTATGAAATAATTTTCAAAACCCTCACCTAGGGTTTGTCGTCCACTGGCTTTATGCTTGTCCGTGTTTTATCTTACAGTGCTACTATGGATTTTTATACATTTGTTTTTGAAATTTGAAGAAAAGAATTTCAGGAAAAGGGAGTTGGGTTCGGTTTACCTGAATGTCGTTTATGCGATTAGGTCGTCGTTCTTTTGTTTACTCTGGATTCTATGCCTGGAAATGCAATTGTTGTTTTGTAGCTATGCTTGTGATGTTTAACACGAACATAAGAGAATGTTGTAGTTGCTCTGGTAATTTGTTTGACAGTCAATTTAAAAAAAAAAAAAAAAAAAAAAAAATTGTCTGGCCTGTGGATGCTTGGCCTGTACTGGAATTTGTTTGTGTTACTTCTATTCTGTCAATATTGTTTGCTTCAATGGAAATGTAAGCCCTCGTTCCGGCATCCGCTCTTCTGTCTTGTTGTTAGGACTGGTTTTTTTTTCTCAGGAAAGGCAAAGAGAATTAAACACAATGGTTTGTGAATAGTATGTTGTTTGTTCAGATGCTTGTTAATTAGAAAGCACAATAGAAATAAAGTAGGACACATAGATGGATTGAATTGATTTCACTGTTATTGTTATTATTTGAGTGCAAGAAGTGCTAAACCCCATACATGACTTCCATTGTTACATTTATTTGTTTTTGTTCGCAGCTAATGAAACTACACGGTTACTTTTCAGTTGTATACCTTACAGTTACATAGCTGTTAAGCATTCAGTTTTGTCTTTATGACAAGATTTTCCTTTTAGACACATTTGTCTTTTCCTTTTAGAATAACAGGACAATTATTAATCCTTGGTTTATTAGAAACAAACAAGTAAATAACCCTAACTGATCAAACTACCTTTGAATAATTTAGAGATTAAGATAAAAACAAAAATCCTACCTCCTATTCTGACAAACTAACATAAAAGACAAACAAAATGTTAACTCAACTTTTCAACCTCGCAGAGACAAACACCCAGTCATGGTGCCTCACCTTGATGCTTCTGCATCAATTTTGATACCAAGAGTTGGAGATATTTATATATATAAAAAAAAAATTATGAGACAGAGAGACTTGGAGAGTAGCCAATTGAATTTGAAATGAATTCGAAATTCCTAAACTAAACTACTAAGTAGCTCTACATGGTGGAGCTGACCATGAGTGGTATTGGGAGGAAGTGAAACTTATATTCCTTGACTTGCCTTGTATATTTGTCTACCACTATATTTTGGTATTACTTATGAGATTATACAACTCGGGGGTTCTAGGGGGAGTTCTTCCTGGATATGGTTGGATGGAAAATTGGATGGTTCATAATGAATTAGTAAGAATATTGGAGCTGGAGTATACTCTCATTAGAGCTATATCATATTCCCATCTTTTTGGAATTTTTTAAATACACTCCCAGGTATGTTCATAAACATTCTTGAAATTTTAGTTTATTATTGGTTTAAAAGTGTTGTAGAACTTTCAATTCATTGGAAATTTATACTTGTGAATGTTTATGAGATATTTACAGAATTAACTCTGAGCTAACCAATAATGAATGGCAGTTGTAGTTGAGAATGTACATGCAAGGGGATTAAAACAAGAATGTGTTGCCAAAGTTTTAAGTTCTTTTAAAAATGAATTTTTGTCCATAGCAAGTTTCCATAATTTGATGAAAATACCATATTAGTATGAATATGGGTTTTCTTTCTCCATGTACAATTGTAGATGAAGTTTGCACACTAAGTGTTTGACAAAAGTGATAAATGAGATAGTAAGAATTTTTTGTTGTTGTTGTTTTAAGAAATCACATCCTTAGGAATTTATGTTGCATTTCTGCTCAACATCAGGGGGTATCCGTGCCCTAAGGCCATGTAACGCTCCATTTTATTAAAGAAAAACACTTCTCAAAATCCTTATCGTAAATCTGAGCAATTTTGAATATTACTGTTGCCAACTATGTGTGCATGTTATTGAGTTTTAGGTGAAGGATTAAGATGATTTAGTTTCTGTTTTAATATTCTAATATTTGAAGTTTTAATTTATCAATTTTATGAGTTAAATAGGTTGAGTAAAAATATTATATTTGTGTTGCTAATGGTTGTCAAATTGTCTCAAGAGATGATGGTCACCAAGTGTTTGACAAAATGATTTAATGGTTGTATATTGTATGCTTGCAAAACATTTGTCAAAAGGCCTCAATGGATATAGCTTTTAAGCACATAAATTCTTAGAGTAAATGTATCATTGACTATATCTTTTATGCACTAGAAATTTATGAATAGATTACGCAATGGATGTAGCTTCCTATTTCTGCAAGATTTTTGTATAAATGTGAAAATAAATTTTAGTATAGTTGCTGAACTGTGAATAGATTAGTAGGACAATGTTACTTTTATCATGTAAAGCTATCATAAAAAAGACGTGTTGTTGGAAACAATTTTACAATGACAATTTATGTAGGATTTAATTACTTGTGGAAATGAGAATATTAAGTTCAACAAAGTTGCATGTATTCAGGGGTGAAACCTTATGCTTTAGTGACTATAGAAAACAACTATTTCTGCCTAATTTTTGTAGGTTCATTATTTTACTTGGCACTTTTTGAAGAATAATATACTTTTGAATTTGTAATAGTAGCTACAACATTCATTATACAATTCTCATGATTGAAGCATTTCCTTAATAGATGGCATAGGGAATTTTTAATTGATGAATTTGGGAATGTTGTTGGGTCAATAGATTTTGTGATTACATTTCATAAACACATCATATTTATTAGAATTGTTGATGAAGAGAGGCATATTCTTCCCTTAGTTACCTTGCTATAGGTAGGTTAATACTTATACACCTATATGTAATTTTTGTAATATAAGCATGATACTTTGTGGTTATGATGTCAAGAGTTAATATGTGGAACCTATTTACCATAATCTAGGGGGTCAAATAGATGATTAAGCTTAATTCTCACACATGGAATTATGACAGAATTTTATTTTTAGTCTTACTTAGAACTCACGTATAAGTATGAAAAGAGCACATTCTATCTTCTTTTAAACTTGAGGAAAAATGAGTTTTGGAATTGGTTTTAAGGGGAAATTATCCCTCACTTCTTATGTTATATTCTTGTATTGAAATAGATGACAGAACTTGATCTTCATGATAACCAAGTTAGTCATATAATAAGTAAAATACTACTACTAATAATAATTGAGTATTACTAGTCAACGTAACCTTTACTTCTCTATGTTATTGATGGTTGGTAAGGTGGGACCTTATTGTTGTAATGTTTGGGATCTGAACTGTGAAAGACTTCTTATGGGAAGAGCATGATATGCAATGTTATGCTTTGAAACTTGTTCTGAGTTGTGTTATCTGCGTGTTATATGTAATTTTCCGCAAGATGTATTGGAGAAATGTTGTTATAATTGGGCTCTACTGTTTTAATAATAAAATGAGAATGGGAGTTTTATTATTTGCTTGTGTATTTTGTGCCCCCTTATAAAATTTTCTGCTTATCTCTATTTTCTGTTAAATGCATGAGCTAATTAGTTGTAAATGAATGCATCAATGGTTGCACAAGCTTCTTAGATAACTAAATCTAGATCCCTTACACCTTTCTATGGTTCTATCTCGCCTCGGGTGAGACGCTCCTTTGATCCAAGGGAGTGAAAAATTTGGTGAAGTGCCAGACTATGCGGAAACCTTTGTTGGCACCCTAGGTTGAACCTTGGGTCAAACTTACTTTAAACATTTCCACCAACATGATCAGAGCAGGAATAGTGTGGAAGAGTTCTCCCTCAACCCAACAGAAAGGGGCACTAGACTTGATGATCTTCTATTTTTCTCTGGGAGAGAGATATGATGGAAATTTCCCTATAGCTAAATAGTTATATATATCTGCAAACCACATGGATTTAATATACATAGCAACAAAAACACTCATTATGGAAATTATCATCTATATGAACTACTTAACCTTGATTATTCATTCGAGAAATAAAATCAGCCACAAGGTTAGCTTTACTAGGTTTGTCTAAAATATTAATATTCAATTCCTATAGCAACAATAACCATTTACTCACTCATCTATTAGTTATTGGATTATTCATCAAATACTTGATAGCAAAATGATTTGTATGAATAAACAATTGATATCCTGTAACAAAGTGTCTAAACTTATTGATTGCATAAATTACAACTAAATGTTGGAAATAATACTGAGAGGGGGGGTGAATCAGTATTATTCAGTCAAATATTTTTATTTCACACCCAGATCATATATGATACTTCAGTTCGAGAAAACCACTTATATACGCAACTTCAGATAAGAAAACTAGCGTATACCATGCAGACTTATAATTTAATGTGTTCTACAGATGTTGATTATTAATCTGTGCATCAGAGTCATATAAACAGTAACCAGGAATAGTAAAAACAGAGTAGAAGACAATCACACACAAGAACACAAGATATAAGGTGGAAACCCAATGTGGGTGAAAACCACCTGCTGCAATTCGTCTCTATCTTCTTTTAATTAGAAACTTCTTTTTACAATGATTCTGTACTGGTGCAGACTTATACCAGTATGCAGGTTGCAACCTGCAGAGAGCTACAACCCTCTCTCATTCTCCAGCTTCTCCTGGAAGGGAGCTACAACCCCCTTAGCTCTTGTACTAGCTGAGATACTAGTACATAGGTGCTGACCTACAGAAGGCTACAACCTTCTCTTTTCTTCCAAGGACCACGTTTCATCAATTTTTAGACTGGATCCATGAATATCAAACAAACATCAAGTATATGTGCATCAACCAATCTCCTTTTCACAAACAGCTACTGAATCAACCAATAACTTCTCAGAATGCTGTAACCAGAAAACAATACTAGTAACTAGACACCAATGTTGAACCCAGAATACTACAGTAATCCACAGAACCAGCTAAAACATATTTCAAGAGATGTACGCTACTTCACTATGTATAAACCTGCGTACATACGTAGCTGAATCAAGGTCAACCAGTGTATATGCTTTCTTCTCTTGCTGAACCTGCGTGTATATGCGTCTTTTCAGAGTGGAACCTGCATATAGATCTAAAAAGACAATTCACCCTTTACACTTAAACAAAATTCAGTTATATTCAGATTATTAGATTTAAAGATCTAATTATGCGCCGATTATAACAGATCAAATCACAAAAAGATATTACTATTCAAGCCTTGAGATCTCGACCCATCAATAGAACTTATCTATCTTGTAATGCTCATGTTCCTCCTTGATTCAGATCCAGCCACACAAACCAATCACTTGCACGTATTTAGATATTCAATACATCAGATAATCCTTGCCTAATGATCTCCTTCCTCTTTTATAGTCTTAGGCCATTCACAATACCATGGTCCAAAACCATAACAAACCAATACCATGGACCCAATACTTGGGATCAACACATCTGATGAGATACTATGGTCCAAAACCATAGGTTCAAATACCAAGGACTAAATACCATGGACCAAACATAAGTTCTCCCACATGTACGCGCTTTTCCTTGCGTGAAAGTGTGTGTATATGCATACGTGACTTTGGAACGTCTAACCCATGTGTATACACAGATTGATCAAGATGAACCTGCGTATATATATTTTTCCTTCATTTTGAGAGCCTGAACTGAGATCTGTTACCAGAGTGAGTTGCCATCAAGGACAACACCTGTGCCATAGCGCCAAACTTGTGTCATAATGCCAACAATCTCCCCCTTTGGACTTGATGGCAACCTCAAAGTCATTCTCCCCCTTTGTCATCAAGGGCAAAGGGTTATGCTCCCCCTGAGTACATGCTGGAATCTCTGCTCTGCTGTGCTGACCATGCTCCCCCTGACTGTAGGCAAGATCTGCAAAACGATGTTCTTCAAGAACCATGACTTATACATCATAGAAGACCTTCCTATCACCAAAAGACTCTATACAAACATCCATCACCCAACCAAGTGGGGATCATCCACCCAAACAAGTATGGATACATAAGAAGTTTACATATGACAACCAAGTAAATTACATCATTCATCCTAGGCATAGTGGGGAAACCAAAATAGGCTGTTACATGACCTTGACAATAAAAGACATACATGACATAGAGACGAAAAATTTAGAGCAAGACTATGAAAGTCACCAATAACAAATATCAGCAGCATCATTATTCAGATCAACAACCATGTTCTCCTTCTGCACCCCTTCTGCAGCTGATCCACCTGAACCCAAAACAGCTTGTGTACTCGAACCAAGAGCTTCTAATGTAATGCCAATAATGCATTATTAGAAGATTATCTGCTCCCCGTGAACCTGTGATAGATGGTCTCTTGTCAGACCCATATTAGTCTCTCTTCAATCAGAGTCTGTCCCCACTGATTTCCTTCAAACCACCATATACGCGACTGTATCTGCATAAATTGGCGTATGTACATGGATCCTCCTCATGAAACTCGAGTACAACCAAATTTCTCTGAAACAGACAGGTTTCAGCAGCAAGATGATGCATCATCTACCCCCAACTTCTGTCTGAGGTATTCAAATGTCTCCTTGGGCAGTAGTTTGGTGAGAATATCAGCAACTTGTTCCTTAGAGGGAACATACTCCAACTTGACCTTTAGTTCAAGCACTTGTTCCCGAAGAAAATGGTATTTGATAGGTATGTACTTGGTCTTTGAATGCATGAAAGGATTCTTTGAAACGCTGATTGCACTTGTATTATCACAAAAAGTGGAAATAGGTGGAGTACAAGTGATTTGAAGATCTTGCAATGTTTGCATCATCCAGAGGAGTTGTGTGCAGCAAGATGCAGTAGCTACATACTCTGCTTCAACTGTAGATAATGCAATGGAACTTTGTTTCTTGGTGAACCATGATACTAATCTAGGACCCATGAAGAATGCACCACCACTAGTGCTTTTCCTGTCATCCACGCTACCTGCCCAATCTGCATCTATATATGCATGAAGTGTGATATCTGTATCTCTAGGATACCATAAAGCATAGTTTTGAGTCCCTTGAAGGTCTTTGAAAATTCTCTTGACTGCCTGAAGATGAGTTTCCTTTGGATTTCCCTGAAACCTTCCAACTATCCCTACTGCATGCATAATCTCTGGTCGGGTACCTATTAGACAGAGTAGACTACCAACCATGGATCTATAGGTAGGTTGATGTACAACTGCTGATTCATCATTTTTGCTGAGACTGCATCTTGTAACCATAGGAGTACATACTGGTTTCGAATCCTCCATCCCATATTTCTTCAAGATCTGCTTGAGATACTTGGTTTGTGATAGAAAAATGTCGTCTTTGTTTTGTTGGACTTGTAAAGCAAGAAAATATGTGAGCTCACCAAGCAAGGACATTTCAAACTCCTTTTGCATTACCAAGGCAAAATTTTGACTCATGTCTTCTTCATTACTGCCAAAGATGATATCATCAACATACACAACAAGTATTAGAAACTTTTCATTGTCAACCTTTATATATAGATTGTTGTTTGTTGATCCTTTTGCAAAACCTTGTTGATGAAGATACTCATCCAATCGAAAATACCAAGCCCTTGGAGCTTGTTTCAAACCATAGAGAGCCTTTTTGAGTCTGCATACAAGGTTTGGATCATTTCCAAGGATGAACCCATCTGGTTGTTCAATGTACACTTCTTCATTCAAGTCTCCATTTAGAAAGCTAGATTTTACGTCCATCTGAAATACTTTGAACTTTTGAAAGCTAGAGAGAGCAAGGAACATTCTTATAGCCTCAAGTCTAGCCACTGGTGCAAAGGTTTCTTCAAAGTCTATGCCTTCCTATTGCGCATATCCTTTACAAACAAGTCTTTCCTTGTTTCTAACCACATCTCCATTTTCATTCAGCTTATTTTTGAAAATCCACTTTGTCCCTATGACATTCTTATCTTTTGGTCTAGGAACCAACTCCCAAGTGTTATTCCTTTCAATCTGCTCAAGTTCTTCATTCATTTCCTTGACCCAACATTCATCTTTGCATGCTTCTCATACATTTTGTGGTTTGGTGGAGGAGAGCAATGCTAGATAGCTTGAAGCTTCTGAAATGGTTCTCCTTGTTTGTACACCTGCCTCTTTCTGCCCCAAAATTTGAGATTCTGGATGATTCTTCTGAACGTATCTGGATGGAGTCTTTTCTTCTATTCTTATTTGTTCTTCTGGAGCCTCATGGGTTTCTTCATCATGAATCTGATTTGACGTTGAGGGATAGTCTTCATCATCTTCGAAAACTTCAGATCTTTCCTTCCTAGAGGTATTTCCTTCTTCATCAATCAATACATCAATACTTTCAATAATTTTTCCAAGTCTTTTATTGTAACACTTATATGCTTTGCTGTGGGGAGAGTAACCAAGGAGAATGCCTTCATCTGCTCTAGGTTCAAACTTGCCAAGATTTTCATCAGTCCTTTTAATGTAGCACTTGCTTCCAAAAATTTTGAAATATTTCACCGTGGGAGTCTTACCATACCAAAGTTCATGAGGAGTCCGAGTGCCGTTTACCCGGACATTTGTCTTGTTAAGAATAGTTACTGCAGCAAATACGGCTTCACCCCAGAAGGTTGCGGGAGTTCCAGATTCATCGAGCATAGCACGAGCCATTTGTTGAACCATTCTGTTCATCCTTTCCACTACTCCATTTTGTTTAGGTGTCCTTGCAGTAAAAAATTCCCTTCTTATGCCATGTTCTTCACAAAAATCGAAAAATTCATCTAAGGTAAATTCTCCTCCTCGATCAGATCTGATACATTTGATTCGACGATCTGATTCGTTTTCAACCAAGGCTTTGAATGATTTGAACTTTTCGAAAGCTTCATCTTTATACTTCATGAGCCCTAACCAACACATCCTCGAAAAGTCATCAATAAACAATATGAAGTACTCTTCACCTCGAGGTGACTTCTTCCTAGTTGGACCACATATATCAGTATGGAAAAGTTCAAGTGGCCTGCTAGCTGATCCTTCCTTCTTAGGGAAATTATTTCTGGTTTGCTTACCAAACTGACATGATTTGCATATTGTATTGTCTGGAATTCTGATGTCAGGAAGATCACAAACCGCCTGATATTTGCATGCTTTCCTTATCTGAGAGAAGCTAAGATGCCCCAATCTTTTGTGCCATAGCCAATGTTCATCATTCTTGCTTAGATAGCATTGATGTTGTCCTTCTTTGAATATGTATAAATTATTTGGAGTTCTTATGCCTTTGATCACTAATTTTCCTGTATCAAGATCACGAACACTACATCCATTTGATCGAAATATTTTGCTAGGCCGCACATTGTTAGTATCATAGTTGGCCACAAGAATTATAGGGTATCTCTATTCTCATATATTCATTTTTGATGGTTATGGGTCATCCACAAACCCACACTTCATCGAAGTTGATTTCCTAGGCCACACACTATCAATATCACAGTGGGTCACAAACATTACAAGGTATCTCTATCTTCGGATCTTTGTTTATCACGGTTATGAGTTAACCAAAAAAAACCCTTCTCTTCAGTGGCTCTGCATATTCAAAGGTTTCTCAGAAGGGAACTTCACGCAATGGGGACCATTGCTGCTTAAGGAGGGAGGAATGATCTAAATGGAAAATGACATCCACCCATTGTATTCATCCACCCATGGTATTTATCCACCCATGGAATTTACATATGATATTGTAAGTGACATCCCCCTATGGTATTCATTCATCCATGGTATTTACCCATGGTATTGTAAGTGACATCCACCCATGGAATTTACGTGTGGTATTGTAACTAAAAAATGCTATAAGTAAAAAGTCACATTTTGTAAAAGCACAGATTTTCCACCACAATGTAGCTTTTACAATTATTATCTATTTTAATAAAAAATATTCTTTGTGGTTTTGTTATTGTGTGTTCTCCTCTTTTCTTCTGACATTTCAATTTTTCAAATCTTGGGGGCCTCCCCCCAATATCCAGATCAAGAACCTTAGTAGAATGTGCAAGGAGCATGATGAAAGGTAAAAATCTTACCAATTCTTTATGGGAAGAAGCTATTAGTAATGTTGTTTATTTAAAAAATAGTTGTTGGGCTCCAAAAATGTCATATAAATATCACTCATTACCATACATTTTTCACCTATGCTTCCATTATATCACTCACTATTCACCACCTTGTCACTCCATTTTCCCTATTATTCACCATTAATGGGTCTCATTTATATTTTCCAAATATTATTTATTTTTAAGCATTGTTGAGAGAAATTCTTGATTAAATATTAGAAAATAATATATTTTACTTTATATATGGAAAGTGGGTTGTTTTTGTGACATGTGTAGGTGCCAAGGAAGCTTCAAAGACACCTTTATGTGGCCTTGAAGGATCAAATTCGAATTTGAAGAGATAAACCTCATAGAGAAGATGATGATCTCATGGAGAAGATCAAGGACAAAAGGGGTTATGTGTCTAGATGGTTGAGAGATGTATGGAACTAAAAGAGATATTAGTGGATGATCATTATAAGTTTGTTACTAATCCCATTGTATAAATAGGAGTACAAACTCCTCCATTTAGAATGTTGAAGTTTTTGTAATCTTAGAATCTTGAAGTTTTTGTAATCTTAGAATTTTGGAGTATGTAATCTTAGAAGCTTAGAGTTGTAATCTTAGAGTTGGTTTGTAATGGAGATTTTGGAATAAAGGATCATACTTCAATTTTTCTTCTACATTTGAGTCTCCATTGAAGTGGTGTGCTTGTGGAGTTATGGAGGGCCCCCATGGCCTCACTTGCATGCTTATTTGTTTAATTTAGGTATAATTTATTTTATGTTTTTGTTTCATTTCAATTTTCAAGTTTTTGTTAAATGTTCTAATATTGGAAGGATATTATTTGAACGTGTTTTTGTAAAAGAACCATAAGATCTCATACAATTATTAAATCTAGGTTTATTTCATTTCAGCTTTTAATTTCTTATTAGATGACCTAATTTTGGAAGAGATCTTGTAGAATATGTTCTTGTAAGAGAATCATAGATCTCAAACAATTGTTAGATCTAGGTTTGATTAGTTATTGAAAGAGATCTTAATGAATATGTTCTTGTAAGGGGATTTTAAGATCTTGGACAAATTAGGAATCTTTCTAGATCTATATATTTTAGATAAGCACTTCTAAGTTTACCTTCTCGGGTTGACATTAAATTAACTCTAATTGACATCATCAATTGGAACCACACATTTTGGCGCCGTTGCCAGGGAAGTGAAACTAGAAGGATTTAGTAATTATTTTATGCATTTGTTTTTATGGACTAATTTGTGGAACTTGGTGACAACAGGTTTATAAAGGAGTTCAAAGGTTGGAGCATTTTTTATTTTCACACCTAGTTAATTTAAATTCAGTTTTTATTTTAACCCCCCCCCCCCCATTTCTCACTAATCCATCTACGGGTGATGGCTTTCACAATGTTGAACAGGTACTTCTTGGAGAGCAAGGACAATAACCTTGAGCCAACTCTAAGACATGTTACTCACATAAAACATAACGTAAATTTTTTAAATCTTGATGTGAGCATGTTCGAACTTTTAATCCGTAGATGGCTTCATTGGAAGCATTCTTTTACTTAGGAAATAAATAAATTTTTCAAGCAAGATACGTAGAATAGATTAGAAAAATAAAAATGAGATCTCATTAGAAGTCATTCTCATTAGAATTTTCTTTTAGACTTATTTTAAATCATCATGAATAAAAAGAACTGCTTCATCTTTGCATTTCTATGTCTTGTTTTTGTATCACGGGTGAGCCAGGAGCCTGATTATCGGAAAGCTTTGTCTTTTGAGAGTCTAAATGCCCCTGTGACATTGCAGAAAGAGTATAGATAATGCAAGGTTTTGTTGCAGATCTTAATAGTGTTTTATCCATCCACGCTAACCTGCATAAATAAAAATAAATCAAGAGATTAGTATGCTCTCTTCCTGCGCTTCGTGCGATCAGGAAGATCAGAAAATCTATTGATTTATTCCAATAAAAATACTTTTGCTGGAAAATTGATCTGCATGAGCGAAAAATCATCTTAAAAAAATTTAGTTTAGTTTTTAATTTTAAATTTTAGTTTTAAAAATTAAAAAAATAAAACAAAAATCACAACCAAATATGACAATTCAACATAATAAAACAAATAAAGAAATTCAAAACATAACAATAAAACAATTGAAATAAAAAAAACAACACATCAATGAACAAAATAAATATTACAAATGAACATAATAAAAAAAAAAAAAAAAAAACAAACATAAACATGCAAGACATTAAAAACAAATTATTTTTTTATAAAAAATAAAAACATTACAAATAAAACACAAAACAATTAGAAAAATGATTAGAAGAAGAGAAGAATCAGTGACAGTTCTGAATCAAGTCTTCAGTGGTTAGGGAAACCGAGAAGAGCAGTGAGCGTTTTGTGGTTTGTCTTCTCTATGGCGAAAGAAGGGGAAAAAGACATGCAGGAATAGCAGCAAGGCTTCACGGAAAAAGACTACAAAGACCCCCTTCTGGTGGACATTAATGAATTCAAGCTCTGGTCTTTCTACCATGCATTGATAGCGGAGTTCATGACCACCTTGCTCTTTCTCTACGTAATTATTGCCACAGTTATTGAGCACTCCAGGATCAAAACAGATTGTGGAAGCGTGGGCATTCTCTGGTCCTTTGGAGGGATGATCTTCATTCTGGTTTACTGCATAGCTAGTATTTCAGGTGGACATATCAATCCTGCAGTGACATTTGGAATCTTCCTGGCTCGAAAGGCTTGGCTTGTCAACGCGTTCCAGAAGACCTACTATGACAAATATGGAGTTTTGGAGCGGCTGTGATCTATGGCCACAATCATTCCTGGGATGATCAATGGATATTCTGGGTAGGTCCTATGGTGGGCGCCGCTACTGTAGCTGCTTATCATCAGCACATCCTCCGAGCACAAACAAAGAGCACGCGACAGCCTCTGTTTGCACTAATCCAGTGAAGTTCAGATTATTGCATGCCAGAACTAACAGGCTACGATCTCTTCAAGAGACTGAAGGAAATCAAGGGTTTGAAGGAGATACCTGTAATTATAATGTCATCAAACGCATGTGCCACCAACGAATACGCAGAGCTCTGGTCACAACTCCATTTGCCTGACTAAAATGCCTCCTCTATATTCAATTTAGTGATAAAAAATATTGGATTTGACTTATCTTGGAGAGATTTGGCATTTGCATTATCTTCTCTTGATTTTCTAGACAAAAAGCCAGATTTTTCATTGATTCTAGAGGATTTTGTGTGTTTTTTAGGGATATTAGAAGAAAATCCATTTTAGTGTTAGTTTATTTTTAGAAATTTTCTTTATTAGTTTTTAATAGAATTTGTTTTTGTTGATTTCTTTATTAAAAAAAAAAAGTTGTTTTTTTTTTTATTTTAAAAATAAAAAATAAAAAATATGAATTTCATTTTTTTTGTTTTATATTTAAAAAATAAAAAATAAAAAAATAATTTTTTTTTCCACAAATTCATGCAGGTTTGAAAATAAATAATGGAACAATTGGAAACAAATTTTGAGGAACGATTTATTTGGAGAATTCTATAGATGATGATTATCTTGTTTCGATAGCTTCAAGTTGGCATTAAACTCATAACATATTTTTGTTGAATGCTTTTATATGACATACTAATATGCAGAACAAAACAGATCTTTCTAATGCCAATCTTTTTGCCGAGCATATTTCATCTGACACAAACAGGGAGTATTACTTTTCATGGTTATTTTTAAGCATGGAATGATATTAATATCATGATTGAGTCAATTTCAACAATTTGATTGTCCTTAATTTGTTTTATTTGGTATGAAATTTTTGCGTAAGAATCATGAAGGAACTGGCCATTTCTTCTAGAGCACACTTATGTTTTCTTTGTACCAAGTTTTTTTGCAGGTTACAGGATAATAAAGTGATCATAAGGAGATTACATTGTGACGACAATTGGTCTTCCGAAGACTACATTCATGAAAAATTCTAAAGACAAATCCAACTCCACAACCACTATCTTGCACCTCCTTTTTTGAAACAAATTTTGAATTCCACCAATTGTAAATCCATAAAGCATGACATTTCCATTTCCATTTTTCACAGCAAGAGTATTTATTCATACACCATGCATTTCCTTACATCCATTCCTTACAAGCTTATTGTCATTTTCCATGTCATTACCATTCCCCTTCATTTCCGCAAATAAAACCCTGCTTCTATGTATATCATTGAGTCAAAGTCCTAGAGTCTAATTATCTTTGTAAAAACACCTAGAGGCTTGCATGCCTTAATGGCAAGTACTCTTGCCAATGAACAATGGGAGTACATTAATATCCCTTGTTCATTGGATCTTGTAGGTGACTTGACCACAACAAACTTATTTGTACCTACAAAGATGTGTTAGGCATCTTGACTCCCATTGGAATCAATGGTGGGAGCTCTCGTGTTGGCTAGTGGCATTCATTAATGGCCACTAAGTCAACAACTTCTTGCTATGTTCGACACCAGCACATTTAATCACATAGTAAGATTTGTGCCATCGACCGTTGAAGACTTGAAGACCCATATTTTGTAGCAGATGAAGCAGATTTCCTTTCATTGTTTTTCAGTTTGTCATGACTTGAGGACAAGTCAATAAATAAGGTTGGGGTGAGGAAAATGTAACTTCTATATTTTTTATACCTTCCAAGCCTTGTACATTTTCAGCCATATTCAGCAGAGTCATCAGATTCATCAGACTATCCAGCAGCAGATACAACAATATAGATCCATCTTTCATCCACAACTTGCCTCAGATCATAATTGCAGCAGCTGAACATGCATGATTCATCCACTTCTGTAGGTAAGTAAGGTATGATGTTTTCTAACCTTTAATCTTGAAATTCTTTTTAGATGCTAAAATGATGATATTTGGAAAATATTCCACTATTTCACTATTCCCTTTCTCATTAAAAAATTGCCAAAAACCATCAGTTGGGGAGGGGGGAATTTCACACTTCATTTTTTTTTTTTTTTCCCTCATTCATATTACATCTTAACCCACATAGTCTTCCCACAATAAAAACTACTACAAAATGATGAGCATATTAAATGACTTCTTAAAATGATTGATCTCAACAAAGTAAATAATGATTGTAAACACAAGAACCAATCATTAAAAAGAGATCTCAACAAAGTAAATAATGATTGTAACACAAGAACCAATTATTAAAATATGTAAATGCTTTGCAAAAATAAAAAGTTATCCAAAGATGTGCAAAGTTAAAAGGAAGTCCATGATTGAAAGATGGTTGTTACACAAGAACCAAACATCTTGTAAAAGGAAGCTCATCTAAGAATCAAATCAAATAAGTCAATGTAGTAGCTTGCATGAAGACATGCAAGAGCTTCAGTTGGGGAGTATGTTGGGCTCCAAAAATGTCATATAAATATCACTCATTACCATACATTTTTCACCTATGCTTCCATTATATCACTCACTATTCACCACCTTGTCATTCCATTTTCCCTATTATTCACCATTAATGGGCCTCATTTATATTTTCCAAATATTATTTATTTTTAAGCATTTTTGAGAGAAATTATTGATTAAATATTAGAAAATAATATATTTTACTCTATATATGGAAAGTGGGTTGTTTTTGTGACATGTGTAGGTGCCAAGGAAGCTTCCAAGACACCTTTTTGTGGCCTTGAAGGATGAAATTCGAATTTGAAGAGATAAACCTCATAGAGAAGATGATGATCTCATGGAGAAGATCAAGGACAAAAGGGGTTATGTGTCTAGATGGTTGAGAGATGTATGAAACTAAAAGAGAGATTAGTGGATGATCATTATGAGTTTGTTACTCATCCCATTGTATAAATAGGAGTACAATCTCCTCCATTTAGAATGTTGAAGTTTTTGTACTGTTGGAATCTTGAAGTTTTTGTAATCTTAGAATTTTGGAGTATGTAATCTTAGAAGCTTAGAGTTGTAATCTTAGAGATGGTTTGTAATGGAGATTTTGGAATAAAGGATCATACTTCAATTTTGCTTCTACATTTGAGTCTCCATTGAAGTGGTGTGCTTGTGGAGTTATGGAGGGCCCCCATGGCCTCACTTGCATGCTTATTTGTTTATTTTAGGTATAATTTATTTTATGTTTTTGTTTGATTTCAGTTTTCAAGTTTTTGTTAAATGTTCTAATATTGGAAGGATCTTATTTGAAAGTGTTTTTGTAAAAGAACCATAAGATCTCATACAATTATTAGATCTAGGTTTATTTCATTTCAGCCTTTAATTTCTTATTAGATGATCTAATTCTGGAAGAGATCTTGTAGAATATGTTCTTGTAAGAGAATCATAGATCTCAAACAATTGTTAGATCTAGGTTTGATTAGTTATTGAAAGAGATCTTAATGAATATGTTCTTGTAAGGGGACTTTAAGATCTTGGACAAATTAGGAATCTTTCTAGATCTATATATTTTAGATAAGCACTTCTAAGTTTACCTTCCCGGGTTGACATTAAATTAACTCTAATTGACATCATCAATTGGAACCACACAGAAGTCCAACAAAAAGTTTAGATAATAAGACCCCATTTGAAGCACTTTATGGTTATAAACTAGCAGTAAATCATTTAAGAATATTTGGAAGTAAATTGTTTTCTCATGTTCCAAAATAATATAGGAGAAAACTTGATGCCAAAGATATTAAGTGTATTTTCATTGGTTATTGTTCTAATCATAAAGCATATAAGATATTTGATCCTTCTACTCATATTTTTTTTGCAAACAGAGATGTTTTCTTCATAAACATTCAAATGAAGGCCATAAGGAGGACGATTAAGATGCATGTCACATTCCTCATGACTGTGATGATATTAAAGAAAATGTTGATCACAAACAGTAGCATAAAAAAGAAGAAGAATCTAGCAATATGCATGCCTTAAAAAGTGAAAGCACACCTAGAGGAGGAAAAGAGTCAGCACAAAGCAAAAGAAAGGATGAAAGAAAATAACAAGCAAGAAGGTCCTCATGCCAAATTAAACCACTAGTAAGGTAGAAGACTATGCCTTGATGACTAAAGTGATGAATGTACTAGAGACTTTGAACTTTATTGAAGCTAATGAACATGCAGAATGGAGAAATGCAATGAAGGAAGAATATGATTCTATTATAAAAACTAATACATGGGAATTGACAGAATTACCTAAAGATAAAGTTCCCATAGGATCAAAATGGTTGTTCAAAACTAAATTTAATGACGATGGAACTATTGATAAATACAAAGTTAGACTTGTAGCAAATGGTTATTCACAAATAGAAGAGATAGATAGATTAAGAAGAAATATTTGCCCGTGTAGCTAAAATGAACACCATTAGAATGATGATTACATTGGCAACTAAGCATAACTGGAAGTTAGATTACTTAGATGTCAAATCAACATTTATGAATGGAGAATTGAGAGAATAAATCTATCTTGTTCAACCATAAGTTTTTGTAAAACAGGGAGAAGCACAACTTGTTTGTAGGTTAAAGAAAGCATTAAATGGACTCAAACAATGACCGAGGTCTTGGTATGTGAAGATTGATAAATTCTTCTCTCAACAGGGTTTTATTCAAAGTAAAGGAGATCCAAATCTCTATATAAAGAGGGGTTAAAAATGACATGTTGTTTTTATTTTTGTATATGTTTATGATCTTATCATAACAAGAAGTGCTACCAAGTTGATTGAAAAGATAAAAAGAAGTCTTTCGTAGGAATTTGAAATGAAGGATATTGGAGAAATGCATTATTGTTTAAGCCTTGAAGTTTGGAGAGATAATGGTAGAACCTTTGTCACACAAAGTAAATACACACATGAATTAATCAAGAGATTCAATATGAATGGATGTAAAGCAATATCTACACCACTGGAACAAAATGTTAAACTCAACAATGATGATAAAACAAAAGAAGTGGATGGCACATTATATAGACAATTGGTGGGAAGTTTGAATTACTTAACTACAACTAGACCAAATATTGCAT
Source organism: Pinus tabuliformis (assembly GCA_031772625.1). NCBI lineage: Eukaryota > Viridiplantae > Streptophyta > Pinopsida > Pinales > Pinaceae > Pinus > Pinus tabuliformis. The sequence goes on from CM062818.1 coordinate 490,499,254, forward strand.
ATTCAGTTAGCATACTTAGTCAATTCATGGCTAAGCCACATGAAAGTCACTGGAAAGCAACAAAGAGAGTCCTTTGATATTTGAAGGAGACTGAAAAATTTGGTATCATATAAACTAATGATTTGAATGTTGATTTGACAAGTTATTCATCTTCTAATTGGGCAGGAGATCTAGATGACAGGAATTCCACCTCTGGTTATGCATTCAATATTGGATCCAGTATTGTGTCATGGAGAAGCAAGAAACAACCAATTGTTTCTTTGTCTTCCACTGAAGTAGATTATAAGGCCCTATGCAATGCAACATGTGAAGAAATTTGGCTAAGAAGAATTATTGAATACATGGGAGAAAAATAGGAGTACCAGCAATTATCAAATGTGATAATCAAAGCTCTATCAAATTGGCAAACAACTCATTCTATCATGCAAGATCAAAGCACATTGAGACACAACAACATTTTGTATGAGAAAAGATACAATCAAAGGAAATTATTTGATCTATTATAATACAAACCCTAATGTGGTAGACATATTTACTAAGCCTTTAGTAAAATATAAGTTTTTGTTATGTAGATACAAGTTAGGAGTGATAAATAATTAATTTCTCCATTATGGGAGAGACTTAGAGTTAATGGAGAAATTGAATATTCTGGATTATGTAGAACTCAAGAGAATGTCCTAGATTGTGTAGAACTGGAGTCTTGAATGTTCCAGAGTATGTTAAACTCATTGTTTTCAATATGAGACACTTGTAATTAAGTAGATGAGTTAGTTATAATGGAGTACATCTTATTTTCCTTTATAAGGAAACCCGATCAGGTATTCTGCAATCATTTTTTGGGATTGCCCTATATTAATAAAATCTCTTGGGTGTTTATCAGATTTCCATTCTGGTTCTTTAATTAAGTTCAATCGGGTTACTTGGTCAACGTCAATAGGTTCCTTTGGTGTGGGGATATTTTCGATCCCGTGGGCTTTGTTGGCAACGTACCAGTCTTCCGACGTAGAGTATGATTGGGAATAAGCGATAAATAATTGATTTTTTGCACAATATCAGGGCATGCCAGGTTTCCTTCGACTATTTATTTCTTTATGTTGGATCTCTCGTATGTTTGACCTATGCACAGAGTCACGGGGTCACGCAACAGATCTAGGGAGATATGACCTCTAAATAAGTGAGGGATACTTATGCTTACCATGCTTAGGTGCAGATCACTTCAGCTCGAAGGCATTCTTGAAAATGGTTGGAAGGTCATAAACACTAATGAAGGAAAATCGGGGATCAGTACATATGTATATATACCCACTAGGGAATAGTAACATGCTCGAGTGCTTCAACAATCATTCATTTATAATTAAACTCGCAGATATGGCATCTTGTATAGTTGTTTGCATGGCATTTCTAGTCGCTTTACATGCACATGTATGGCACTTTCTTTTCTTACTTCTGAGTTTGGTCAATTTTCATTTTTTAAGTTATCAAAGAACTTTATCTTGCCTAAAATGTAAACATAACTCATTCCAATCAAACAAACTATCCATTTAGATTTTTCGTCTCCTTTTCATTTTTATAGATTCAGTATTGTTGCTTTGGTTTAGTACTAGCTTATTCTCATGCAAATCCAATCTGCCTAAGGAGAATATTGACATTAACCATATTTTTCATCTCGTAAGGACTAAATTCGGTTTTTTATGTGCCCATAGTTGTTGTGCAACTTCTATGTAGCTACATCACACTTCCACTTTATGAATTGGTGACCTAGGTGAGTCTTTCGATGTTCATTGAAAATGCAATCAAATTTAGGTGTTTGAGAGGATCAATTGAACTTCAGAACATGTTCAATTATATTAATACAAAATGCTAAAGTTACATAGGTCAAGTCTTCACTACATGTTTATTCACCTTATTTACTTTGAACAAAAGACAGTTATAGCCAATCTATACAATACGCGATGCTTAGATATCTTACCTAGTATTTATAAAATTAGAGATAAGATGTCCTTTCGAAATTAGATAAACTCATAATACACAAATTTATCACCAAAAAATAAGAGCTAGCAATTTCTTTTCGCTGAAAAGATCAGTCGCTCTATTGAAACCTTTTGGTAAAACCTCAAACGAATTGTTGTTAAACAAATATGACCAATTTAAAATATGCTTCCTTTTTTTTCAATTATTTTTTTGTAGCATTCTTACTTATACCAAAAAAGGGGAGAAAAAGACACAATGATGATGCAACTATATGTGGTTGTGTATACATGGATGAAAATGATGAGTCCCATCAATAGGTATATTTTGAATATCAATATGCCATCCTCTAGCCTTAAAACTATCATTCTCTTACATTAATTCATATTTTTTGTTATATTATGCTTAGTAAGAGGAGTGAAATTTGTTTGTCATAGTATGTGGCCTAATGTGGTTTAATTGCAAGAAAATGAAGCATTTTTTAGGCTATTACTATGCAGGGGCTTGATGGAGACAACTAGGAGAGAATCTAGGGGGTTTGTCCACCTCCTTAACTCCCTAAACTCGGCTTGGGATCACAATATCCTCTCTCACCAGTTCGAGTTCATTGGCAGTTGAGTGACTCCTAGTCCAAGTGAAGATCAAGAGGGACAAGATCCACCATTTTCAAGATCAAGGAGGGAACCACTCCTACTTTCAAGGGAGCTACTTCAACTACCCTTTTGTATAAATAAACTAGAAGAAGAGCTCATTAGGATTCAAAGTTTTTGTTCATCTAGGTGTAGTTATTGAGATTCAAGCTTGACATTGTTATTTTAAACTTTTATATGATGTATTAGACCTACACTTTTTGATAATGAGAAGTTGGAGTTGCATATGAGTTAGTTTCAGAGGGTTGAGATCCTTGGGTTTGGGCCCAACCCACAGGCTTTGGTCCCTATTCTTGTACTTATGTTTCTTCTTAATTCCAAGAAGTTCATAGTTTTTTTCATTTGAGTAGAGATTAATCTATAAAATCATGTGGTTGTAGCCTCTACATCACCTCTCTTGTGGGAGAATGAGTGGAAGGGTTGTGGGGTTCACAACCATAGTCCAACAAGATTGTGTTTATGATTTCTTAGAAATAGAATAGTGTTAGTTTTCCTATTTTACATTTTGTCTCTGTAGCTTAAAAGTTAGTTTAGTGATTAGATCATTGGTATTGTATAAATTAGATGTTATTTAAATTCAACTCATGTTTTCCATCATAATTTATTTCATTTTTTCAATGATAAATGGTTGCATGTATGTGATTGATTTCCAGGTTGGTTGATCTGTAGGGAAGGGAACCTTCACCACTTCATCTTAAGTTCCTTCATCTTCTCCTTCCACTTCCAAACTCTGGTTCAAAATCTTGTTTTATAAGCCATTCTTCCTAGTACAGTGAGAGCACTCATCCTAGTGCAAGACAGGCCTTCAAGAGGCCATGAGTTTGGATAGGGGCTCAAACCAACCTCCATGTATTTGCTTCAACTTCCATCCACCTCTCCATACCCTAAAAACAACATTTTCACCTTCAAAAATGACTTGGATGTCGTCCTGTCAAATTATAGGCCTTCCTGTAGCATTATAGACCTCCTGTAGAAATCACCCACAACAACATTTTCCTTCATCATTTTTTATCCCCACTGCAACTTTGACTTAATATAGAGTCATAATGACCCCCAACTATGATTTTATGATCAGGAAAATCTCCTAGGCCACTCCAACCCTTCCTTTTCTTCACTGCAAAAACAAAGTAGAGTTAGATTCTTTATCATGCAAGTAGGTTACTGATTTATAAGCAACTATGAGCTAATTAGATGGTGCATGCGATTATGATTCGTATTTTGATGAATTATGCAAGATAAATTAGTTTCCTTTCTACAAGTAGATGTGGTAACTTAATGAATTCTCCAAGATAACATAATTTTATTTTTTCAAGTAGATTAGCCTTTTTCCTTTATGAATTGATTAGTTAGAATTTACAAGTTGAGTCAATGGAATTTATATTTTCATAACTAGAAGCAATTTCTAATTCTACCTTTATCAGCAAACTTTCATTCTAATTCAGTAGGAGGAAGGATCTCTGAGAACTTTTGATCTAATGTCATCACTGAGGGTGGCATGAGTGGAATCCTATTTGTTGTTCATATAACATTGTCACCTTGAAGTTTGTACAAACCTCAGGTTGATAATTTGAGTTGAGGAGCCCTTGGGAATTGCAACATTCTTGGTCCAATACCAGGGCTCACCAAAAAACACCACTTTTTAGCAATTTTGTTTCTCCAAATTGTACAAGTGTTTCATTTTGGTAATTTTTATTTCTTGAAATAATTCTGTTTTGTGTAAGCCTCATGTATAAAGGATCATGTTTCACCCTATTAAAGACTTGGGGTAAAATCTCAAAGGTTTTGTTCTAGTGAGTTTTAGGATTCTTGAAATAATTTTTCTTTGTGTAATCCTCATGTATAAAGGGTCATGTTTCACTCTATTGAAGATTTGGGGTAAAATCTCAAAGGGTGTTTTGGGTTAGATAAATATTACCACTCTATAGAGTGCTTCCTTAGTTTGTTTAATTAATTTTTATTTTTAGCATTGTTGTTGTGACTAGAACAAGAAGAGAAAGAAACATGATGAAAATGTGTGTGCCCCTTGTGTTTTTATAGATTGATAGAAAATATCAGAAAATCTTGTTATCCAAAATGCACGAATGTTTTGTTTTAGTGAACTTAAGTATTGTTCAAATAATTATGTTGTGCGTAAGCCTCATGTACATAGGATCTTTCTTTGAAAAATGATGGGATTCTCTTGCGTAGATGGCTTCTCACATGAAGAAGGCTATATTTGAAGAGCAAACAACTAATTCCCTGAAGAGATGGCAGAAAAATGCTAAGAAAAAGTGAAACAAAATAGAACATCAAATCATTGTTCTTCATCAACTCATTCTTCTTCTAGATTCACATGAAGATCACGCTTCCCTTCAGGATTTCCAAGTGGGGAAACAACTCCATCAGGATTTCGAAGTAAGGAAACAACTCCAACCCATGGACCTTATCCATTGCACTTGCTTCGCAGATACAAAACAATGGGAGACATTGAAATGTCAAAAGATGGATCTCCTCATCATCCTCCCTGGTCTACTCAACTTTCTTTTATTATCAAAGCCGAGGAGGACATAGTGGCTGCAAAATAATAAACCATTTCACAAGATGTAGACATAAATAGTAAATCATTTTCCTTTGCCATGTTATAAATGTCTGGTTTTCATCAAAAAAATTGCTCACTTCAAAACAATTTCATATCCAAATTTGACTTCATAGAGATTTCTGTGAAACTCGTAATGAGGTAAAATTTATTGAATTAACTTTCATTTTTCTTTGATGGTTGTAGAGTGAAAATATACCATTTTCTTACTTTTGAGTTTTCTGATTTTTCGTTTAGAATTATCTTCTCCCTATCATGTTTTAATCGTTGTAAGTAAAAAAATATATGGTCTACTCGGTGCAGAGTAAAAAAAAGTAGTATCCTTAGTGATACGACATTATGTATCATTGGATCTTTTTACAGGGATTAAAATTGGATTATTAATATTTGAAAATAACTTTTTCCTTTTGAATTAAATTTGTTTGAATATTAAGGGGCATCCTAGTTTTTATTTTTATCTAATTTTCATAAATAGTTTATAAAATTTTTCAAAGTTAATAAATAATATACTAAATTTTAAAGTATAAATTTAATAATTTTGTTAAATTTACCGATTCAATTTAACAAATTTATGTTGATTCAATCAAATGACTATAGATCTGATTCAATGGATCTATATTAAGTTCTTAATAATATTATTTATATTATATAAATTTCCTATCTTTATATATAAAAGTATTTTCATTTTTAATTTTATTAAAACTTTGATTAAATTTCCATGGGAATATTTTTAATAATCATAAAAATACAAAATTTAGATATACCTAAAAAATAATTATAACCATTTTTCTTTTTTAATAAAAAACAAATTCAAGTAAATTGAATTCGACAAAAGTTTTTGAAATATCTTTTTTATATTAAATATTATTTTAAAAATAAACTATATTTTTAAAACTAAATTGACATTAAACAAAAATATATATATATATATATATATATATATATATATATATATATATATATATATAATTATAATTTTTAAAACACTAAAGTACGTTTTTATCACTTAACTCCAAAACTCTCATTCCTTCCAACTAAATTGACATTGAATCTTTTGAATTAAATTGACATTGAATAAATATACTAGAAATGTTTTTGAAAAAAATTAATATATTTGTATAAAATATTTTCATATTTCTTAACTCCATTTCTAAATTGCAAAAAATTTAAGTGGATCACCTTTATTTCTTTAAAATTTGTGTTTAAAAATATAGGGGAATAGTGTCACTGGTTATATTGTTATATGGTATGGAAGCTTCTTTGTTTGAATATAAAGAATGCCTTATACATAAATTTATCTTTTTAAAATAGTTTTGTGTAGAGTAGGAGATTTTCAATAATATGGATTGATTTATTAATATATAGATTGATTTGTTAACATATAACAAGAGATTTTCAATGATTAACAAGAGATTTTCAATGATTAGTTAGAGAAATGATATATATATATAAATTTTTCCAAAAAATATATTATTTATAATTGTAAAAGTATATATTTTTAATTATTATTTTCTTTTAAATTACATTAATTTTATTTCAATTTTCAATTTTATAAATATAATTTTAGAAAAAAATTGAATTTTAAAAAATAAGATTTTAATTATTTTAATTAATCTAATTAAACATAATTCTTTAAATGGAAAAATGACTTATCTCTCTTATATTGGATTATTTCATTAATATTATAATTAAAGTAAAAAAAAATAACTAATTCTTATTTTCAACAATAAAGCATTGGCAATAAACTCAAGGGAATAACATTAAACCCTAGGATTAATATTAAACCTAAGTGATTATTATTAAAAACCCAAGGGATTATTATTGAAAACCCAAGGGACTAATATTGAAAACCCAAGGGATTAGGCCCTAGGATTAATATTATAAAACCTATGAATAATATTAAACTCATGCAATATGAACCCTTAAATTAATAAAGCCAAGAGATTGATATTATAAACCTAAAGGACTAATAAACCCTAGGGTTAGCATTATAAACCCTTAGATTAATATGTCAACAATGATTTATCGAAATCAATCATGGTCAACGATAGTCCAATGTCACATTGTGACAAATATTGTTTCAATATGAAAATCAACCATGGTTAACCATGTTCCAACATCACACTGTGACAAAGCTTGTCTCAATATGAAAATTATTCATCATGAAGCGTCAACCATGGTCCAACATCGCATTGTGACAAGGATTGTCTCAATATGAAAATCAACCATGGTCAACCATGTGTTTTTAGGGCTTATATTATTTATTTTAGGGTTGATATACCTTGGTTTTATAATATTAATGTCTTGGGTTTAATATTTTTCCATTGAGTTCATAATCCCTTGGGGTTTTAGTATTAATCCCTTGGTTTTATTATTCCCTTAGGTTTATAATATCAATCCCTTGGGTTTATTAATCTGAGGGTTCATATTACTAGGGTTTAATATTATTCCCTTAGGTTTATCATATGAATTCCTTGGGTTTATTAATCTAAGGGTTCATATTCGTAGGGTTTAATATTATTCCCTTAGGTTTAATATTATTCCTTTGGGTTTATAATCCCTTGGGTTTTTAGTATTAATCCCTTGGGTTTATTATTCTTTTGGGTCAACCATGGTCAATCATGGTCAACCATGGTCCAATGTCACATTGTGATAAAGATTGTCTCAATATGAGAATCAACCATGGTCCAACGTCGCATTGTGACAAAAATTGTCTCGATGTGAAAATCAATCATTATCAAGCATGGTAAACCATGGTCCAACATTACATTGTGACATTCTAAGGGTTTATTAATATAAAGGGTTCAACCATGGTCAAGCATGGTCCAACATCACACTGTGACAAAGGTTGTCTCAATATGAAAAACAATCATGGTCAACCATGTTTATTTAAGGGTTTATAATATTTATCTTAGGTTTTATATTATTCCCTTGGGTTTAATATTTTTCCCTTGGGTTTATAATCCCTTGGGATTTTAGTATTTATCCTTCGGGTTTATTATTACCATGGGTTTATAATATCAATCATGGTCAACCATGGTCAATCAGGGCCAACCATAGTCAACCATGGTCAATCATGGTCAATGATGGCCAATCATGGTCAACCATATTTTATAAAATCAATCATGATCAACCATGGTCAACCATGTTTATTTTAGTGTTTATAATATTTATCTTAGGGTTTATATATGTTGGGTTTATAATATTAGTCCCTTGGGTTTAATATTATTCTCGTTGGGTTCGTAATCCTTTGGGGTTTTAGTATTAATCCCTTGGGTTTATAATATCAATCCATTAGGCTTATTAATATAAGGGTTAAACCATGGGCGAGCATGGTCCAAATTCACATTAATTTGTCTCAATATGAAAATCAACCATGGTCAACCATGGTCTCCCATGTTTATTTAAGGGTTTATAATATTTATCTTAGGATTTACATACCTTTGGTTTATATTAATCCCTTGGGTTTAATATTATTCCTTTGGTTATATAATCCCTTGGGTTTATTATTCCCTTGAGTTTATAATATCAATCACAGTCAACCATGGTAAACCATGGTTTATCAAAATCAATCATGGTAAATCATGATCAACCATGGTCCAAACGTCACATTTTGATAAAAAATTCTTCAATATGAAAATCAACCATGGTCAAACATCGCATTGTGAAAAAGCTTGTCTCGATATGAAAATCATTCATGGCCACCCATGGTCCAATGTCGCATTGTGATAAGGATTGTCTCAATATGAAAATCAACCATGGTTAACCATGTTTATTTTATGGTTTATAAAATATATCTGAGGGTTTATATACCTTGGGTTTATAATATTAATCCCTTGGGATTAATATTATTCCATTGGGTTCATAATCCCTTGGGGTTTTAGTATTAATCCCTTGGGTTTATTATTATCTTGGGTTTATAATATCAATCCCTTCGGTTAATTAATATAAGGGTTCATATTCCTAGGGTTTAATATTTTTCCCTTGGATTTATAATATCAATCATGGTCAACCATAGTCAACCATGGTTAATCATGGTCAACCATAGTCAACCATGGTCAATCATGGTCAACAATGTCCAATAATGGTCTCTATTGATTCCTGGGAGTATCCTGCTAACTTATTAGTTCTCCAACCCAAGGCCAAATTTAATGGTTATCCTCTCATCCTTTGAAGATCATGGCTAGCCATGACCATTGATGCTTACATAAGTTGCAGAGCTAGGAACATGACCATTAAGAATGGGCATTTATCCAAACAGTTCGTCTTGTACCCTCCTGCTCAAACATCCCTAGAGCGTGACTTACCCTTATGGCTGGAAGAGGAGGAGGAAGATGAAGTAAATCAAATCACATCCTATCCAATATGTACCCTAGATGTTATTATAGGAGGGGGGAAACCTAATGAAGATGAACGCATTGATAAAATCCTCTAGAACCAGCCCCCCAACACCATGCCTTTTGATGAGCTAGTGAAGGAATCTGAGGGTAATCCTTGGACTGAGTTATGCCTAGTGGACCTGTTACACAAAATATTGTCACCATGACTATTTGTAGTCAGTATGGGTCTATCATCATTCATATTGTCCTCCTTAGTAGGTCTCAAACCTCAACTCTTCATGTCAAGCTTTAAAAATGAGAGAAAGACTTTGAAAATCAATAAAGCTCTGGTTCCGCACTTTCTCTTACTGTTACCTACGGTCCCGCACCCCTTGTTCATGTTACCTGCAGACCTGGGTAAACTGGGGGCCTGCGGACCCTGTCAAAATTTTGAAAAACTTAAGATTTTCTCTTTCAGTCAGCTTAGGATTTGTTAATGTGTTTTTAGCCTCTGCCCAGATCTGCATGTGACTTGTCAAGAACTTTTCTTAGGTTAATTCCATTGGCATTAGGTTTTTAGGTGAAATTCCTAGAAGTTTTGTGTGACAGACTTGATTTTCGTTTGGTCTTGTAGTAACTCAGAGCTTAGAAGCCTTAGAAACCTCAGATCACCTTGGTTTTTGCTGGCCTTCTTATGAGTCTGACTGTTTGCAAAATCTGCTTTGTTGAGGAATCCATATTGTTTTTCTCTTTGCGAAACTTTGAAAGAACTTGTGTTGAAAGCTTTGGATTTCATTTTTAGAAAAGAAGACAAAAATTGGTTGTTTTTTGACTGATTTGTGATTCCGGACAAATTAGTCCTTAGTTTTCTCATAGCTAAGTAAAACATCCTTGAAAAGAAATCTTGTAAGCTTTTACTTCAAATAGTTTTTTAGAATTTATAGATCTCAAGATTATATTTTTCAATAGTTTTGAGTGTTTTAAAAATAAAAAAAATCTCTTTTGAAAAAGTTTGTTTTAGTAGTATTTGAGTGTTTGAAAAGAAAGGAAAATTTTTCGTGAGCATAACTAGTTGTCTTGTTTTTGAATGTATTGAAAAAGACAAAAAGCTCTTCTTTTGATTTGTTTTTAGAAGCATTTGCATTCTCAACTCTTTCTTTAGCTAGAAATTCATTGAAGAAAAAGGATTGTTTTTCATCTTAAGTGCATTTTTTTAGTGATTTGGAGTCGAGTCTTCACACCATAAGTTTCATCTCTGCACCTTTTGACTTAAGAAAAAACCAATAAAAATAATGCTTAAAGTAAAATCTATCTAGTAATCGTTTTATTTCTAGGGCTCTTTATCACCAACATAGCTTAGGCTAGTATCTTGGAGTAGGGAGTAATTAACTCTCCAAGATAGTAAAACAAACAAGTAGTTGTATCTTGCGGTAGGAGATAAATTCCATTTGTTACATCTATGCTCTAGGAAGCTCCTCTTATAGGAGTCAAGCACGAGATTGTGTCCGAACCAGTGGGGTAATCAATCCTTCCTCATTGGGAACGATACTAGATGTACACGTATTAAAAACAGTAAACCTCGTCTTAACCATTGTTGAGGAGGCTGGGGTCACTTGTTGGTAAACCTTGGATTATGTCAAGGAGCCTTCAAGGGTATTGAGCTTGCTACTTTGCCCTTGCGTGTGTATCGGATCACAGACTGTTCCCCCAGGTATATTTGTTTCCGTTGGTAACCATAGTGACCATATTCTATAGCATTCTTTCCTAAGGTGACAGTGGAGGGAAGATCCCACTATACCTGGAGCAGACGTCAGCTAGACTTACTTGGATTTTCTGGGGGGTTCCCTTCACTTGAGATGGTTTAGCGAAGAAACTTGTGCGAGTCTATTAATTAAGCAGGTTGTCGGGGTAACTGTTCCAACCGCCATTTCTGTATTGAATTCTGCGACGTTGGATTTCATCACAAACTAGTGTTTTCAGTACGGAAAGTTACTGTTTGTGTGTGGTTTGACCTCCTAGATTCTTTAGGCGTGTGATTCAAAATTGTTTGGTTCTTTAGAGGCTTTAGGTGGTTTTCATTGAGATTTTTCTTTGTTTGCGTGTGAAGTAGTTAAAATATTTAATCGTGGCTAAATTACCGAGGAAGTCCCGTAGACTTCGAGGCCAACCTCCTGAGTTTTCACCAAGCCAGCTTGAAGGGCTACGAGCCCTTGTAACTCCTAGTGATAGTAGATTTGGGTCACCTGAAGAAGGAGAGTCTTCGTTGGTTGTACATCCTGATTATCAAGCTCTAGTAGTAGATTATAATCCACAATCTATTTCATTTTCCGAAGTTACTGGTAGTTTTTCATCTACTAGTGATTTAGCTGAGGAACTTGAAATATCTGAACCTGAAACTGAACCTGCTACTACTCCAACATCAGGATCTGCCTCTCCAACTTCCAGTGGTCCTAGTTCACCCAGGGTAGAAAGAGTCATTAACCAAAATCTTCCTTCTGGACTTATTGCTATTGAAGAACTTGTTACTCTGGAAGAAGGTATCCCTATCCCTGAAAATCAACCGGCTATAGAACTTAGGGAGCATGAATCGATCTTTTACAGTCCACCTAGGAGGTATGCTTGGTATCTTTCATTGACCAATTTTTTGGAAAACCTGGGACTAAGTTTTTCACCACCTCGCATTCCTTTTCATCCCACACCTAGGGGTTATTATCCTCCGTTAAATATGTCAAGACAATCGTTCATGTTTTCTCAATCTCCAGAAACCTTTTTATATGGCAGTCCTTATATTCCCTCTGGGTATCAGTCTCTTACTGGTACTTTTTAGGGAGCATCTCCTCAACCTATTGAACAAGGGTTATTAACTGGTAATAATGGAACTAAGCCGTTGAGTGTAGAAGATATTCTTATGATGTCAGATACTATTCCTAATCCGCAACCTCAAGGTGGCCAGTTATCACCTGGGGGGTAGCCTCAAGGTCCTCAATTATCGCCTGGGGGGCAACCTCAAGGTACCCAATTACCGCCTGGGGGGCAACCTCAAGGACAGTACATACCTATGAGATAGTACATTCCTCAAGGTCAACCCCAGACTCAGTATGTACCTCAAGGTCAACCCCAGCATCAATATGTACCTCAAGGTCAACTCCAGTATCAGTACGTGCCTTAAGGTTATCAACCTCAAGGTCAGTACCCAACTCAAGGTTTCCAACCACCTTCCGGTCAATCATTTGTCCAAGGAACTGGAAATGTACCTTTGAATTATCAACACTACCCTCAACCCGGTTATGGTCCTCAATATTCTCAACCTGCTATGGGTCCGTACCCCGGAATGAACTTAGTGTGGGATCCATCTCAATCTCAACAGATCTTGGAACCGAATGTGCAGTTGTCATCTCAATCTGGACAACCTTTGGTTTCTGGTTCACCCCAGCAACCTGTCCAGTCTACTATTCAAACTTCTGCACCTTCTATAGTTTCTCAGCCTGGGCCTAATACGCCTCGTACTCTGCCTCAAACGACTGCTACAACTGCTGCAACATCTGTTCAATCTACCCCACCTACTTCTGGATTATCGACAGCTCCGGTTTCTACTATTCCTGTATCAGCTCCTCAAGCATATTTACCTCAGTCTAGATCCAAAATTCAGACTTCAGTTCAAATGCCTGTAGGACAACCTAGTCCAAGTACGGTTGTCACAAGTCAACCTCAATTTACTTATCAACCGTACTAGGGACAATACCAATTCGGTCCTGCTGTGTAGCAGCCAGTCTATCAGTGTCAACCATACCCTGGATATACATATCAACAACCTCAACAACCCTAGTATGGTCCGGTTAATCCTGGTTTTCCGGGAGGATATAATATCCCAATTGTAATTCCAATTCCTAGTTATCCTGGATATCCTCCTCTTGGGGATGGTCTCATGACCCAGGGTTTCAGGGACCCTAATCGTCAGTTACCATTCATTGCAACTTTGGACTTGCCTGACTTGTCGTGCCTTACGAACGATCCAATTAACTATCTTCCGTTTTGGCTGCCAATGCCGAATAAGTTGCCTAGTGATATTCCTAAGTTTGAAGGCAAATTAGGAGAGGACCCGTCGAACCATGTGATGACTTATCACCTCTGGTGTGCGTCTAACTCCATTTCAGATGATTCAATCCATTTAAGGCTTTTCCAACGCACTCTAATTGGTCTTGCGGCCAAGTGGTACATTGAGTTACCGCAAGCCACTTTTTATAAATTTAGTCAGTTAGCTACTTCGCTTTTAACTCATTTTCAGTTGCCAGTCAGATATGACAATGGCACGGAATTATTAACTTCATTAAAACAACCAACGTCCACTTACATTTCAAATCACATTCATGAATAGAGATGTCGACGGCGTTTAGTGAAAGTTTTTATTCCAGATCATATCTTAGTAGAATGGTTTGTCAAATCTTTATTACCGAAAATCACTGAGGACGTAGCTAAGGTAGGAGTCGTTACTGAAGATCAAGTAATTGTTCAAGCTCAGTACCTTGACTTAGTTTATACGTAGTCAGGTACATTACACGAGAAAATCCCTGACCTTCCCAAACAAAATCAAATAACTGCAGCTCCTTCAGGGTCTCATGTCGCTGATGGTATGATTGGTATGGTTAATACCAAAAGTAAGAAGAAATCTTCCAAGAATTCTTCTCCTATCATAACTTTACCAGATTCCCTGACAGGAGATGCTTCCGCAAAAATTTCTGCCGATATTCATGTTGTATAGTCATCTATAGCCAAATCAAAATTCGACGGTAAAAAGAAAGGGAAGAAGAAAAATAAAATAGATAAAAATTTGAAAGAGAAACCAGAAAAAATGGAATCAACTGATGAGAAATGCAAACCTCGTTATCCTTGTCTCATTTGTGACGAAGAGCATTTTACAAGAGACTACCCTCATCGTGCTGAGGTTGCGAAAATCATCAAAGGTTCCCAAACGCCTGCTGTTTTGAAGGATCCTTTTCCTAGTCAAGACAGTAAGATGATAGGTTCTTCCTCAAATGCCTCCAAAGAACCCATAATGATGATGTCCCATGTTAGGATTGCGACTCGATCACAAGATTATGGAAGTAAAAGTCCTGTTGGTGGTAAGGAAGCAGAATCTTCTAATTCGAACCCATCAACTTCAACTCCCGGTTCCGATCCACTATAGATCGAGAAACCTAACCCAGACTTAGTAATCAAACTGCCCGCCAAGGGTATACTTCGAAATTCAGCTTTCAATCCACATGCGAGAGCGGCTCAGAACTATAACATTGTTGAAGATTTGGCTATTTCACCTTCAGCAATGTCGGCTTTGGAAGTGCTGCAATCATGTCCAGCACAGCGTAAATTGCTATTGTCGGCTATAGGATTTGTTGACATTCAGGACTCAAACCTTATAATTTTTGATCTAGAAAATAGTACACCTCGCTTACCTCATCAAATGGCTTTCCAGATTCTAGTGTTAGTAAAAAACAAACCTTGTTATAGGACTGTGATTGATGAGGGAGCCTCAACGTGTATTATGTTGATCCAGTGTTGGAGATCCTTTGGTTCTCCTATACTTAATCAATCCCCGACGATTCTAAAGGCCTTTGTTAGCCGTGGGTTCCATCCTTTTGGCATTCTACAGGATTTACCTATAGGGGTAGAAGGTAAAACTGTTAATCTAGATGTGGAGGTGGTTGATGCCCCTCTAGATTACAACCTTCTCTTGGGTTGTAGTTGGTCTTACGCTATGACAGCTGTTGTTTCATCGGTCTTTTGGCTTATAAAGTTCCCTCATAATGGAAAGATCGTAACTATAGACCAACTTACTTTTCATCCGACCCAGCCTCTTCTGAAAGTATCCAGCATGTCGGCAAAATAACTCTCCCTTATAAGGATGTTGGAGTAGGACTAGTTAAAGATTTTGGTTTACTAGGAACTTTTCCTTTTCCTCCTATCAACGCATCGTCTTCTACTGCAACCATTCATATGATTTCATCAGACACTATTGTTTATGATGATCCTTGGATTGTACCTTCCAAATCTGAGATAGATTCATTTGGTGATGTTATGCCTTTGAGTCCATATGAAATTGCGTATCAGGCCGTGTAGTCGTTTTCCGACCCTTCTTCAACCGAAATTGACTTAATGAATGTGGTCCATGAAGGATCACTTCAACATCAAACTCAGATTCAACAACGTTTTCCGAACTTGTTCACACTGATGAGCAAATTCATGAAATCTTGTGTGTTGATGATTTACCATGGGAAGATCTTCATCATAGATCTTCATTTTTACCTGAGATTGATTGCTTTGAAAATGATTTTTCATCTATTTTTATGACTGATTATGTCAAGGAACCTCAGAATCCAATGAAAAATCCTGATTCTGAGTTAAATTTGGGAAACATTTCTCGAACTATTCCTATTGATATTTCGGTTAAGCATGGAATTGTTGAAAACATTCATATAGGTGCCTCTTGTACAGAAGATGAAATTCAAACATATAAGCCCCTATTTCAAGAATTCTGCGACGTGTTTGCATGGTTATATGAGGAAATGCCAGGAATTGACCCAGCAATTGTTGTTCGTGAAATCAAAACTTACCTGGATGCTAAACCCGTCTGGCAACGTTTGCGTCAGATCCACTCGCGAAAAGCTTCTACTATTAAAGTA
Source organism: Pinus tabuliformis (assembly GCA_031772625.1). Classification (NCBI taxonomy): domain Eukaryota; kingdom Viridiplantae; phylum Streptophyta; class Pinopsida; order Pinales; family Pinaceae; genus Pinus; species Pinus tabuliformis. Next base: position 490,515,443 of record CM062818.1, read on the forward strand.
GAAGTTGAAAAATTACTTAAAGCAGATTTCAGTTATCCAATTCCGTTAACGGATTGGGTATCGAATATTGTTCTTGTTAACAAAAAGCAAGGAACAAGAAGAATATGTATCGATTATAGGGATATTAATCGAGCCTGTCCAAAAGACAATTACCCAACTCCCTATATCGATCAAATCATTGATGATTGCGTCGATAGTGAAATATTCTCCTTCATGGATGGTTTTTCCAGATACAATCAAATAAATATTCTACCTGCTCATCAACCAAAAATGGCTTTCATTTGTCCATGGGGGACATTTGCTTATTACAAGTTACCTTTTGGACTCAAGAACGCCGGGGCAACTTTTCAAAGAGCCATGTCTTATGCATTTCATGACATCAAGCTCATTGTGCAACACTATCTCGATGATTTACCTGCTCATTCATTACATCGAGCTGATCATCTCATCCATTTACGAGCAATCTTTATGAGGTGTAGGCATTATCGAATTAGGTTGAATCCACACAAGTGTGTTTTCTGTATAGAAATGGGTCGATTACTAGGGTTTTTTGTTTCGAAAGCCGAAATTTGCGTCGATCCCTCGAAGGTTGAAGCTATTGTCAAATTGCCTCCTCCTTCGAGTCTTCGCCAACTCCAAAGTTCGCAAGGGAAAGAAAACTTTTTACGTCGATTCATTCCTAACTAAGCTGAGATCACAAAGGGTTTTACCCAGTTGTTGAAACAGAATACTCCATTATTTTGGGATGAGACAGCTGACAAACCTTTTGATGCACTAAAACACGCGTTGACCCATGCACCGTTATTGCATCCTCCCAACTACAACCAGGACTACTTCTTATATCTCGCCGCCTTGCATTCCACCATCGGAATGGTGTTAGTTCAGGAAGATGAATTTGGTAGTGAACATGTGATATATTACCTTAGTCGAACCTTAAATCCAACTGAGCTAAAATATTCACATGTGGAGAAATTGGCATTGGCAGCTGTTCAAGCTATCCAATGTTTTCGTCATTACATTTTACTACGCAAAACTACAGTAATTTCCAATTGCAACCCTATGATCTATATTTTGACCAAACAATTACTAGGGGGCAAGTACTCCAAATGGATTGTGATCCTGCAGGAGTTCGACTTGGAATTTGAAAGGTCTAAGTCGAAGAAATATTTAGTTTTGCGAAGTTGATGTGTGACTTCCCGCGTGCTGACATGGAAACTGTGGTGAAGGAGCCCATTGCAGACGAATCCTTGTTTCTAATCAGCACTTTAGATCCATGGTATGGGGATATCATAGTTTATCTCCAAACCCAATCCTTTTGGCTAGAAATTTCAAGATCAGAACGTCGGAAAATACGATTCCAGTCCCAACAATTCAAAATTATTGGAGATACACTTTATCGTCGTGGGGCGGACTCCATTTTCTGACATTGTTTAACTCATGAGGAGGCTGAAATGGTTCTAAATGACTATCACTCTGGAGCGTGTGGCGGTCATATGTCTGGGTTTGCCACAGCCCAAAAGATATTGTGCCCTGGCTATTTCTGGCCATCTTTGTTTAAAGACTGTATTAACGCGGTCTAAAAATGCCACAACTGCCAAATTTTTTATCGAAAGATGCGTGCTCCACCTTCTCCTCTCCACCCTATAATTGCCGTTGGTCCTTTTGATAAATGGGGTATCGATTTTATTACATGTAACCCTCACTTGGCCGGGGGGCATGCGTATATTATCCTTGCCGTAGATTATTTTACCAAGTGGGCCGAGGCGATGCCTACATTTGAGGTAGACGGCAAAACTGCTGTGATTTTCGTGTTCAATCATATAATTGCTAGGTTTGGTGTTCCACAAGCGATTATCACTGATCATGGGCGTCATTTTTGAAATATTATGATGACTGAACTTACAGACCAACTTCGCTTGTGTCACGATAGTTCAACTCTATATTATCCACAGGCTAATGGTCTGGTTGAAGCCATCAACAAAGTTCTAGTCATCATGATCCAACGAATAATTGGGATTCATAGGTCGAATTGGCATAACATTCTATTTTCAGCGCTTTGGGCGTATCGAACCTCAGTAAAAACGTCAACCGGTTTCACTCCTTTCCAACTAGTTTACGGTTTGGAAGCTGTGTTACCCATTGAATGCAAAATCCCGTCATTGCAAATGGCCATAGAATTACTTCCAGCCACTTCCGAAGAGGAAAAACGTTTGTTGTACTTGGCTCAGCTAGATGAGAATCGACGAAATGCTGCATTAGCAATTGAAAATCATGCCAAACGTATTAAAGCTCAGTATGATCGAAATGTTACCCCTTGTAATTTTTCGGAAGGAGACCTAGTCTTATTATACGATCAAGCAAATGATAAATTAGGCACTGGAAAATTCGTACCCATGTGGCATGGTCCTTATGTTGTTAAGCGAAAGCTGGCAAAAGGGGTCTATGAATTGGTAGACTTTGATGAGGTCTCTTTAGGTAAACCCAGAAATGGTCTTTACCTGAAGAGATATTATGCTTAAATCTGGGTGTGGAGATTTTTAGTTAGGTTAGTTTTCTTTCTAGTTGGTGTGTTTTAGATTGAAAAGTGTGCTTAGCTTAGAGAGTGTTTTTTGTCATTATTCCTGCTTATCTTGATTTTACTCTTGATATCGCAGATGTCGACGTCTCTCCAAACATACATTGGTTTTGCTGATGGTGCTTGTCATAATACACAGAACATTTCTTCCGTAGCTTGGGTTATCTATTCGCCCTCTGAGGAGTTCGTATCTATGCATGGGGTAAGCCTCAATCAAACAACAAACAACATCGCTGAGTATAGTGCAGTGATTGAGTTATTATCTGAATCCATCTCATTTGGGATTCGGAGTTTGATAGTGAGGTTAGATTCTGAACTCGTTGTATTACAGCTTAATAGAGTATATGCCATTAGAAATCCAGTGTTATTGAGATTATTTTTGAGAGTTCGTCTCTTGGAACGTGAATTTGACTATATTGAATATCAGCATATTCCAAGATATTTAAATACATTAGTAGATGCAATTGCTTCTCGAATGTTAAGTAGACATTTGCAATAATCATACAAGTAAATTTAAAAATATTCCATAACATGTTTTATAAGATAAGCCGGTAATAGTGATATAGTATAGCATAAAAGTGTGTCAAATATACATCGTCTTCGATCATAGGTTGAAAAACACCTTATGATCGGCAAAAATGATAGTACAAAAAGAAAAAAAATGTCATATGAGTCTACAATAGGCGATCATCCTATCACTGGTGATGATCACGATAAGAAACCACTGTACGGGCCACCCTACAAAGGAACCTCCTGAAAGGTCCTGGGACCCCAATCACATAGCGTTGTAGCCTAAGAGGAATGTCATCTATGTTGGTCTCCGGAATGTCTACTGTCAAATGCTCTAGATGTCTCTCCAATTCGGCCAAGGTCTCTGTAGATTCGTCTGGTGGGGCTGGTGCTACTGTAGTTGGTTATTTCCTCTCATAAGGCCGGAGAGTGGCTGGTCGTCGTGGACCTGCATCTGCATTTGAAACTTTTACTATCAATTTTGGGACGAAATAAAAACAAAAAAAAAATAAATTAGAAAATGTTGTACCTGAGTCATCCCATTGCTCTCCTGGTGGAAGAGCCATGTCTGGGTCACCACGATAATCTACCCCAGCATAAAGAAAGTCCTGAATAGAAAAAAAATTGGTTCTCCAAGCAATGAAAATACTCAGGAGTGAATCGAACGACTTCTGTTCCCTCCTCAGGATGACGGGCCATAACTGCAACCCAATGCATCAGTTTGGGCTCTCGGGGAAGTCCAGCTCCAATAGTAAGATGCTGTGGGACCAACATTGGGACCCTCTCCAGACCAAAGCTCACAACTAAAGCACCATATCCAAAGGTCTTCAGTTGTCCGTTCTTTGCTCTAGTCAGTTGGCCTTTTATATTAGCCAACACAGCCTCGCACCAGTTGAATATGGTGCCTCGAAAGCAGTCTACTGCCATCCGCATTTGGGATCCAGTGGCTACATGTAGTGCTGCACTTCCGCAGAGCCTGGTAACAGTAAACGCAATCACTTTGAGCTCAGGATGGGAGATGGTTTTTATATCAATCCCTTTGTCTCTAGTTTGGTCGTTACAGAACTCTAGCCGGAGGCTATCGACAGACTGGCCACCTGGCCTAGTCCCAAATAGAGTCAAATGTTCACCTCTCTTAGGCAAACCAGTCAAAAAGTAAATGTCTTCCAGCTCCATTTCGAGCTGGTGGCCACCAATAAAGAAGTGTTGGTCCTATATATTCCACTTGTCTACCAGCCACTGCAAAAAGTCCACCTGGGCCCTCATGCCAGGTATGGCCCAGAATTTGTATAAACCGCATGCCTTCAATGCATCAATCGAAGGTTGATGATTAATCATGGCAAGATCTACATCCTCGTGCTCCCGTTCCCGCCAATCAAGCATGATGTATATCGTACATTCAGTAAAAGGACAGATTAGAATATCTAAAATCAAAATTTTTGGGTGGAATTTGAAAAATCTAGGTTTGAAAACCTATGCTGCGGGGAGCGTACCCTCTCTGTTAGAGACAATGTATCCTTTTACGAAAAAGTTGGGGTCCGCAGATTTCCTATGCTATGCCTGCGGACCCCCACACGCAAGTTTTTAACTTAGAAATTTCCTAAAAAACAAAATAAAGCCCTAAAAACAATTTTCAAATGAATGAAATGAAAGAGTATGATGATGTGGATTACTTGGAGGAGACGGCGTTCGATTCCAACGGATGGATTTTCCGCAATCTTCATGGAAAGTTTCTGACCAAAAGCTCTCTTTTCTCACTTTGAAGTCAAACAGTAAAAATGAATTTACAAAAGCCCTTTTTATAAGCTTTTTTGAATAAATGAGTTTTCAATTTGTTTATTTTTCACTTTAAAGAGGTAACTTTTGAAGCATTTTATCTATTTGAAACAGGTATGAGTAATGTTTGAGTTTTTGTACAGGATAACGGATTTTTCAGGCAAAATTGGTCATTTTCGACAAAAAACATTAGAGTCACCTTTAACCTCTTTTCTGACACCTAAAATATGAAAAGATTGCCGAGTTTTTCTTTTTAAGCTCGTTAAAACGGGACTAAAAAGACGGTCCACTTACAGCCCTTTTCTGATCGTAAAAACATGAAAAGATTGCCGGATTTTTTTTGTTTCAAATTCGATATTGGTTATAAAACGACGTGTCATTGATCGCTTTTTTACTTTTTCGGATCAGAGGCATTAATTATGAAAAGTACTCCTTGGTCGTAATGATCAAGCGGTTCTCTCAAGTATTATTTTATACTTTTTTTGGCTTGGGAGACATAAATTTACGAAAAAGGACAACCATGGAGTTTTCTTAAGTTTTTTCAGATTCTCTAAATTGAAAAACGCCGAGTTTCTCCTATACTAGACTCGTTAAAATTTAACAGTAAAGGACCTGTTCAATTACAAACAGGAACGGACCACTCCTTCTTAGGGTTTGAATTTAAACTAAGTTGGACTCATATGAAGGATGAGCTTATAATCAAGCAAATGTTATCCTCCTCAAGCTTGTCAAAAAATAAAGAGTTACTTGCCAGAAATGGTGGGGAAAAAGAGAGAAAAATGAGCCTGTTTGCCATACTTTGTAACCACTCTTGAACACGACACTTTTTGTTGACCTGGGTTGGGAAATCCTTTGCCTAATAGTTGATCAAACCATATTGAAAGTCTTCAGCCGGTTTCTGGGTATTAACTTTGGGTCAATTCTCACCAAACCATCTACTATGTTGTTATGTGTTCAAGAGGTCAGTGCAAATAAACCATTCATCTGCAAAATATCTGTCATCCATCTTGACCATCCCTGAGTCAGTCCTTGCAACTAAATTTCTTCAAACTTGATCTATGATTTCGTGTTGTGGGATTGCCTACGACTGATCGCTTTCTATCGACTTCAGCTCATTATCTAGAAATCATCAGTACCTTGGGATCTGCATGCCTCAATGGCAGGTTTCTCACCTTCGACGATAGGTTGCATCATTGACCTTCGATCAAAGGATTCTGTGACATGTTCGACATCAACACATCTATTCACACCTCATGGATTGTACTGAGTACTTTGAGAGCCATTGACATTACTGGTGGTTTCTCTCACACTTGTTAACAGTTTACATCATTGAATGGTAATCAAGTGGTTTCTACCATGTTCGACTTCGACACATTCATTCACATGGATAGAATCGTACTATTTCGGGAAGTGGAAATCAAGACCCTGGATCTAGTTTCCACCATCCAGGCTGCGAGGAATTTTGTATTCATTATAAAGTGGACTATTCATAAATAGATGGCTGTGTCCATACTGTGTCTACATGTGTCTATACTTGTGATGTATTACAAGATCATTCTTATATCAGAGCAGTAGTTAGTTTTCTAGTCAGTTTTGATCTGAGTATGGGAATGCCTACCTCAGCGATGATATGATCTCAAATATATATTTTGCATTGAATGTTTTTACAGGTTCCAACTGGGATCTCCACAAGATGATCCTCGAAATGATAAAGTACTTCACTCTTCTTATATGATAGATGAAATCCTCATCTACTACAGACTTCGCACTTTAGGGGGTAATCTGTTACACAAAATATTGTCACCATGACTATTTGCAGTTAGTATGGGTCTATCATCATTCATACTGTCCTCCTTAGCAAGTCTCAAACCTCAGATCTTCATGTCAAGCTTTAAAAATGAGAGAAAGACTTTGAAAATCAATAAAGCTCTGGTTCCGCACTTTCTCTTATTGTTACCTACGGTCCCGCACCCCTTGTTCATGTTACCTGCAAACCTGCCTGCTCTGTCTCTAAAGGAGTGGGTGCGGACCCCTGTGAAAGTCAAAAAGGCGCAAGTTTATTCTTAAAAACTCACTTGTGGTTAATTCTAGATGATTCTAGAAGGAATCTTGATGTGGATGGTTCGCTCCTAGGTGGTTCATGCATCCCAAAACTAAAGGAGTTAATCCCTTGATGAGAGGAGATTATCCCTTTGAAGGAGGGCTTTATCCCTTTGAAGGTGGACCTAGTAACTTCCCTCCATTGCACTATAAATTAAGGCATTGGGCTGGTTGCTAGGGAGGTTAGAAGCTAAACATTTTTGAGGGTAAATGCTGTTGGAATTCAGACTTCCTAGTTAAGCTTGAGAGGAGAGATCACATACCTTTTGGCTTCATTGGAAAGAGAGTGAAACTTGTCAAAGTAGAGGAGATTCTTGCTGGACCCTGGGAGGAGCTTGTACAACATCAAGGCACCAAGGTTGTAAAGTTCTTCTTTGATTAAAGTTAATACAATCAGATTCATTTTTCTCAACAAATTGTCTTATGTGATTTGTTTCATGAATTCCTTGATCATCATGATAAATATGCTTTATTATATTGGTTTTTCAGGTGCTATTTAATGTGTGTGCTTGTTTGTGTTTGCAGATTCTTTACAAGGGAGCTCATTTGGATCAATGGAGCGCGGTTTCCACAAACTTGCACTAGACCCAAGGTAGGCCTAAAACACTTGTTTGCCTTTATTTATAAATTGCATATTTAGAGAAAGATAGAATTTGTTTGGTTTGCTTGTCGCTAGATATCATTAGACACTAGGGAGGTCGGTCTTGTCCACAAGAACGACTTATCCGGCTGACAGGACCCAAGTGCCGCAGATGCTAAAATGGTAGAATTTGGTCCATCTAAGACTTTGAAGATAAACCCCTCTCTCTCAGCCAACCAAGAAGAGAAGTTGTGTAACATGTTGAGAGAACACTTAAATGCCTTTGCTTGGGGATACAAAGAAATGAAGGGAGTGCATCCTTCGGTGTGTACTCACCACATCTACATAAAGGAAGGGCGCAAACCAGTGTGCCAACATCAGAGGAGATTGAAATCAACCCTCAAAGACATATCAAAGGAAGAGTTACAAAATTATTGGATGTAGGGATTTTTTACCCCATCTCAGATAGTGAGTGGGTGTCCCCTCTAGTTTTGGTCCCAAAGAAAAATAGAAAGTGGAGGATCTATGTGGATTACAAATAGCTAAAAAAATCCACTAAAAGGACGATTTTCCTCTACCTTTAATTGATTAAGTCTTGGATGGTCTTGCAAGAAAGAAGTTATTCTCTTTCCTAAATGGATTCAGTGGTTATAATCAGATCTAGATCAGCCCAAAGGACAAAGATAAAACCACCTTCACTTGTCCTTGGGGTAATTTTCTCATAGGGTCCTTCCTTTCGGATTATGTAATGCCCCTGCCACTTTTCAAAGGGCAGTTTTGAACATCTTTGCTGAGCTAGTCCATGATTTTGTAGAGATCTACATGGATGATTTCACTCCCTATGGGTGTGACTTCCTGGAGGTTCTCTCTAACTTGGAGAAAGTACTAAATAAGTGCATTGAAATGAACCTATCACTTAGTCCTGAGAACTGTGAATTCTTAATGGATGCAGGGCTTGTTATGGGTCATTCAATATCCCATGAAGGAATACATGTGGACCTAAATAAAATTTCCATCATAAAATAGGTCTCTACTCCTCAAAAGTAAAGGGATGTTAGGAGTTTCTTGGGCTTAGCTGGATATCATAGGAGGTTTATCAAGGACTTCAACAAATTATCCTCACCATTGTTTGGACTGTTGGCCAAGGACTCTGAATTTTGCTGGTTAGATGGTTTCCAAGAGGCCCTAGAAATCTTGAAGGACAAGTTGAATACTGCAACCATACTTAGAGGCCCAAATTGGGATTTCCCTTTCCACATCCATGCTGATGCATCTAAAAAAAGTTGTAGGAGTAGCTCTAGGCCATATATATGACAAGATGCCTTATGCCATTTACTTAATTAGCAAAAAATTGTCTAAGGCTGAACCGAATTACACTGTGACTAAGAAGGAACTCCTAACTGTTGTCCATTCCTTGAATAAATTCAGACATTACATCACTGGTTATCAAACCTTTGTGCATACTGACCATGTTTTTATCAAGTACTTAATGAACAAGCATGATGTGAATGCTAGAATTATTAGATGGTTTCTTTTATTGCAGCAGTTTGATTTAACAATCATTGATAAGCCAGGTAAAGAAAATGTAGTTGCAGATTTTTTGTCTAGACTTGCTTTGCCTACACGTGAGTAAGGGATGGTTGATGATTAGCTGATAGAAGAGAATTTATTTTCTATTTTAGTTCTCTCTCCATGGTTTTCTGACATAGCTAACTACTTAGTTACTGCAAAGTTCCCTCCAATTCTGTCATCTAGGGACAAGAGCAGGATTGTAAGGAAGAGTGCCCCATTCACTTGGATTGGGGGCAATATCTTCAAACTAGGCCTATATCATTTCTTGAGGAGGTGTCTCAGGGAAGAGGAAGTCTTTAACATCCTATTAGCCTGTCATAATGGGCCTTGTGGAGGTCACTTTGCTGCCAGGAGGACAACTTTCAATGTAATGAAAGATGGCCACTACTAGCCCACTCTCCACCAAGATGAAATAAGATACACTAGTCGACATGATCAGTGCAAGAGGATGGGGAAACCTACTCCCAAGGATGAAATACCCTTGCAAACTAAAGTGGATTTAGAGCCATTTGACAAGTGGGGCATGGATTTCATTGGGCCAATTATTCCACCATCAGGGTAGAAAAGGTACATAATTATATGCACTGATTATTTGACAAAGTGGGTTGAGACCAAAGCTGTCAAGGTAGTAACAAGAGGATACAGTGGTTGATTTATTAAGGGAGAATGTATTCTACAAATTTGGGTACCCTAGAGAGCTAGTCACTGATCAGGGAGCTCAATTAACATCACATCTGATCGAAAATTTGTTAAGGCGGCATTAGATAAAGCAAAAAAATCTACTGCCTGTTGGAAATAATACTGAGAGGGGGAGTGAATCAGTATTATCAAGTCAAATATTTCCTTTTTCAATTCCAGATGATATACGCTACTTCTCTTAATAAAAATCGCATATATACGCAACTATAGATAAAGAAACCCGCGTATACAAAGCAGACTTATAATTTGATTTATCTTTCAGATGTCAGTTATTAATCTGTGTATCAAAAGCAAATAAACAGTACCAGAAACATAGCAGAAGACAATCACACACAAGAACACAAGATATAAGGAGGAAACCCAATGTGGGTGAAAACCCCCCGCTGCAATTCGTCTCTATCTTCTTTTTAATTAGAAAGTTCTCTTTACAATGTTTTGTACTGGTACAGTCCTTACCAGTACACAGGCTACAACCTGCAGAGAGCTACAACTCTCTCTCGTTCTCCAGCTTTCCCAGAAGGGAGATCCAACCCCCTAAGTTCTTATACTAGCTTGAGATACTAGTACGCAGGCTCCTACCTGCAGAAGGCTGCAACCTTCCCTTTGCTTTTAGGGACCTCGTTTCATTAATTTTCAGACTGGATCCACAAGTAACATCAATCAAACATCAATAATTTCTTCATAACCCAAACTCCTTTTCACCAATCAAAAGCTGAAACAAATAAATACTTCTCTGATCGTTGTACCCAGAACACAGTAACTGTAATCAAACACCAATTCTGAACCTAGAACACTGCAGTAATAAAACAGAAGCAGCTATAACATAAATCAAGATATATACGCTACTTCATTGTTCAACGACCTGCGAGTATACGCTTCTGTACCACAACCAACCTGCGTATACGCTTCTTTCATTCACATAAAAAGCATGGATACGCACCTGCAATTCACTGAACCTGCGTACAGATCTATAAAGGATAATTTATTCTTTTAAGCTTTTAGACATTAGTTAACCGAGATTTATAGATCAAGAGTGTGCCATATATAACAGATCTAAATCATACAGAGATAACAATGTTCAAGCCTTGAGATTTTGATCCATCAATAGTCTTTATCCTTCTTGCGCTCAGGTTCCTCCTTCGTTCAGATCTAGATCTGCACCATAACCCTATCACCAGTATTCTGGATCTATCACAATATCAGATATTCAATAATTCAGATAATTCCTTGCCACACGCTCTCCTTCCTCTTATATAGTTTTAGGCCTTCCACAATACCACGGTCCAAAACCATAATAAATAATACCAAGGGCCCAAAACCTAGGGTCAACTCTTCTGACGAGATACCATGGTCCACAACCATAGGTTCAAGTTCCAAGGACTAACAACCACGGACCAAAAATACGTTTTCCACCATGTACGTGCTTTTATGTGCATAAAAGTGCGTGTATACGCATACACGACTTCTGAACGTATAACCCGCGTGTATACGCGTCTTCGGCAAGGTGTACCTGCGTATACAAGATTTCCTTCATTCCGAGCACCTGAACTGAGATTTGTCACCAAAGTGAGTTTCCATCAAGGACAACACCTGTACCATAGCACCACACCTGTGCCAAAATGCCAACAATCTCCCCCTCTGGACTTGATGGCAACCCCACGATCCTCAAAGTCATTCTCCCCCTTTGTCATCAAGGGCAAAGGGATGTGCTCCCCCTGAGTACATGCTGATATCTCTGCTCTGCTGTGCTGAACATGCTCCCCTTGACTATAGGCAAGATCTGCAAAAATATGTTCTTCAAGAAGAACCATATACATCATAAAAGACCTTCCTATCACCAAAAGACTCAATACATACAACCATCACCCAACCAAGTGGGGATACATCAGAAATTTACATATGACACCCAATCATATCAATCATCCCAAGCATAGTGGGGAAACCAAAATAGGCCGTTACATGACCTTGATAAAATAATATACATGACATAGAGACAAAATATCAAGACTTATGCAAATGACCAATAACTACTATCAGCAGCTTCTGACAATCACTGTATATATCAGGAACCATGTTCTCCTTCTGTTCTCCTTTCTGCAGCTGATCCACCTAAACCAAAAACAGCTTGAGTACTAGAACCAAGAGCTTCTAAGGTAATGCCAACAATGCATTATTAGAATATTATCTGCTCCCCCTGAACCTGTGCCTGATGGTCTCTGACAGACCCATATCAGACTCTCTTCAACCAGAGTCTATCCTTGCTGATTTTCTTCAGAACTCCATATATGCGACAGCACCTGCATAAATCGGTGTATGTACGTGGATTCCCCTCATCCAACTCACATACACCAACTTTTCTTTGATACAGACAAGCTTCAATAGCAGGATGAAGGATCAACTACTCCTAGCTTCTGTCTGAGATATTCAAAAGTTTCCCTGGGCAGTGGTTTGGTGAGGATATCAACAATTTGTTCCTTAGAAGGAACATACTCCAACTTGACTTTTTGCTCAAGCACTTGTTCCTGAAGAAAGTGATATTTGATAGGTATGTGCTTGGTCTTTGAATGCATGACAGGATTCTTTGAAATGCTTATTGCACTTGTATTATCACATAAGATAGAGACATGTGGACTACATGTGATTTGAAAATCCTGCAAGGTTTGCATCATCCAAAGAAGTTGAGTGCAATAAGATGCAGCAGCCACATATTCCACTTCAGCTGTAGATAAAGCAATCAAACTCTATTTCTTGCTGAACCAAGATACTAATATGGAACCCATAAAGAATGCACCACCACTTGTGCTCTTCCTATCATCCATGCTTCTGGTCCAATCTGCATCTGTGTAAGCATGAAGTGTGAGATCTGTATCTCTAGGGTACCATAAGCCATAGTTTTGAGTTCCTTGAAGGTACTTGAAGATTCTCTTGACTGCCTGAAGATGAGTTTCCTTTGGATTTGCCTGAAATCTTCCAACTATTCCCACTGCATGCATGATGTCTGGTTGGGTACCTGTCAAATAAAGAAGACTTCCAATCATAGATCTATAGGTTGGTTGATGCACTGCTGCCGATTCATCATTTGCACTGAGGCTGCATCCTGTAACCATGGGGGTACATACTGGTTTTGAATCTTCCATGCCATACTTCTTCAGAATCTGCTTGAGGTACTTGGTTTGAGACAAGAAGATACGCCTTCATTTTGTTGGATTTGCAATCCAAGAAAGTATGTCAATTCTCCAAGCAAGGACATTTTGAATTCTTTCTGCATCACCAAGGCAAAGCTTTGACTCATAGCTTCTTCATTGCTTCCAAAGATAATATCATCTACATACACAACAAGTATTAGCAATTTGTTATTTTCAATTTTTATATAGAGATTGCTATCTGCTGATCCTTTTGAAAAACCTTGTTGATGAAGATATTTATCCAAACGATAGTACCAAGCCCTTGGAGCTTGTTTAAGCCCATAGAGAGCCTTTTTAAGTCTGCATACAAGATTTGGATAATTCCCAAGGATAAAGCCATCTATTTGCTCTATGTACACTTCTTCTTCTAAGTCTCCATTTAGAAAGGCTGATTTTACGTCCATTTGAAATACTTTGAACTTCTGGAAGCTAGAGAGAGCAAGGAACATTCTGATGGCCTCAAGTCTAGCAACGGGAGAAAAAGTTTCTTCAAAGTCTATTCCTTCCTGTTGAGCATACCCTTTACAAACAAGTTTGGCCTTGTTTCTAATCACTTCCCCATTTTCATTCAACTTATTTTTGAAGATCCATTTTGTTCCTATGACATTTTTGTCTTTTGGTCTAGGAACCAACTCCCAAGTGTTATTCTTTTCGATCTGCTCAAGCTCTTCATCCATTGCCTTAACCCAACACTCATCTTTGCATGCTTCTTTTACAGTTAGCGGTTCAGTGGAAGAGAGCAATGCCAAATAGCTTGAAGCTTCTGCTATTGTTCTTCTTGTTTGTATACCTGCTTCTTTCTACCCCAAAATTTGAGATTCTGGATGATTCTTCTGAACATACCTGGATGGAGTATTTTCTTCTATCCTTATCTGTTCCTCTGGTGCCTCTTGGGGTTCTTCTTCATCATCTATCTGATTTAGAGAGTAGTCTTCATCCTCATTGATATTTTCATGATTCACTTCCCTAGGGATGTATCCTTTTTCATCAACCACTACATCAATGTTGTCAACAATTCTTCCAAGCCTTTTATTGTAACACTTATATGCTTTGCTGTAGGGAGAATAACCAAGGAGAATGTCTTCATCTGCTCTAGGTTCAAGTTTTCCAAGCTGCTCATCAATATTCTTAATATAGCATTTGCTCCCAAAAATTTTGAAATGCTTTACCGAAGGAGTTTCACCATACCAGAGCTCATGAGGAGTTTGAGTGCTATTCACTCGGACTTTTGTTTTGTTGAGAATAACAACCGCTGCATATGCAGCTTCACCCCAGAAGGTTGTGGGAGTTCCAGACTCATCAAGCATAGCACGAGCCATTTGTTGGACTGTTCTGTTCATCCTTTCCACCACTCCATTTTTCTGAGGAGTCCTAGCTGTAGAGAATTCCCTTCTTATTCCATGTTCTTCACAGAAATCAAAAAATTCATTTGAGGTGAATTCCCCACCTCTGTCGGACCTGAGGCACTTAATTTTGTAATCTGATTCATTTTCAGCCAAGGCTTTGAAGGATTTGAATTTTTCGAATGCTTCGTCTTTGTGCTTCATAAGTCCTAACCAAACAAACCTAGAGAAGTCGTCAATGAATAGTATAAGGTATTCTTCTCCTCGAGGTGACCTTGTCCTAAATGGACCACATACATCTGTATGGACTAGCTTAAGAGGCCTGCTAGCTGATCCTTCCTTCTCAGGAAAGTTAGTTCTGGTTTGCTTACCAAACTGACATGATTTGCATATGGTGTTGTCTGGAATTTTGATATCTGGAAGACCACGAACTGCCTGGTATTTGCATGCTTTCCTTATTTGTGAAAAGCTTAGATGCCCCAACCTCCGGTTCCATAACCAGTGTTCATCATCCTTACTTAAATAGCATTGTTGTTGTCCTTCTTCAAATATGTATAGATTATTTGGAGTTCTTCTGCCTTTTATCACTGTTTCTCCTGTATCAAGATCACGAACACTACATCCATTTGATCGAAATATTACCTCGGTTCCTTGATCGCACATCTGACTAACACTTAGTAGATTATGCTTCAAGCCATCAACATACAAAACATTTCCAGCTTTGACCTGTTCTTTCAACTGAGCAGTGCCTTTTCCTTTTATGGCTGCAGGGGTATCATTTCCAAAAGACACCTTCTTTCCCTTTTCTACTGCAGTATATGATTCAAGTTTTTCTTTATCCCCTGTCATATGCTTCGAACATTCGCTGTCGATATACCATATATTTTCCTGTCCTTCTGCATAGAAGGCTATCCCACATCTTTCTGGTTGTGGTTCCTTCATTCTCCATGTTCTGGCACTTGAGGTATGTTCCTTCTAAGTTGTCTTCCAAAACCTGCTCCTGCATTCAGAATCTTCATGACCAAAGTTATTACAAATAGAACATTCTTCATTTTCAAGGGCTGAAAAGTTGTTATAAGTCCTTTTCATGATTCCAGTCATATTCCTTTGTTTTTGAGATTCTCTAGTCATGATTGTCTTATAGGCAACACATTGAGCTGCTTTGTGACCAAAATTATGGCAAGAGAAACATTGGCCATTGAAGAAACTCCTGCAATTATCAAATCTATCATCCATTCAAGTGTAGTTTCTACTGACATCCATTCTTGAGGCAAATTGGGAAGATTTTACCTGTGGCTGATTGTAGCTTCTGTTTGTCCTTAAGGTAGCTTGTCCCCGATTTTCTTGATAGTATTTATTTGTTCTTGAGGTAAACTGTCCCTGATTTACCAGGTGATTTCTATTAGGCCTTTGCTCGCTCTTCTTTGCTACATCAAGATAACTTTTGGAGGTAGAAGCTTGAGATGTTTCTCCATTATATCCCAGACCTGTCTTGATTAGTGGAGAACGCTGCACATTGATAATCTCATCCAGAGTTTCAGATCCTTTAACAAATTTAAGATTAATAGCTTTTGTTTTCTCAATCTCCTTTCTAAGACAAACAATTTCACATTCCAATTTTTCAAGATGTTTTTCCCTTTCAGCTAGTTGATATTGTAGAGAATCAATAATTGCACTTTTCTCTTCTAAGCAGATTTTGAGATTAGTCATCTCTTCAGAAAAACCTTCTACATCTATAGCATCCATGTAGTCATCATCTTCAAAAGCCATTAAAAGTTTATATTTATTACCTCGTTCATCTTCGTCACTATTTGAAAGTCCATCACTATCTTCATGAGTGTAATAGCTTTTCTTATTTGCATTCTGTTTCTTGTTCCATCTAACAGGTTCCTTCCCTTTGTCAATCTTATCCTTGTGAGGACATTTAGCTGCATAGTGACCGACTATTCCACAAGCAAAGCATTTGAAAGGTAACTTACCTCGGAACCGTCCAGTACCCCGTTGAAGATTTCTGACAAAATTTGATTCTTCTTCTTCTTCTGACACGTGTCCTGACTCATAGTACTCGCCTTTGCCTAAAGCCTTGAAGGCAGCTTCTCTCCTGTCTGATGGTCCTCCTTTCCTCATTTCATAAGTAGTTAGAATACCGTGCAGCTGTGACATTTTAGGGCTTTGTAGATTCTCCTTTTCTTCTATTGCAGAAACTTTAGATTCAAACCTAGGGGACAAAGATCTTAGAACTTTTTCAACCACAACAGCCTCTTTTATTTCTTCACCCAAATTTTTCATACAATTAACAATCTCATCTATATGAAGAAAATAGTTAGCCACACTTTCATCATTATACATCTTGATATTTTCATACTGAATCCTGAGGGTTTGAAGTTTTGCTCGTTTTACCTGATCATCTCCTTCATAGCTTAGGACAATCTTGTCCCATATTTCTTTTGCTGATTTTAACTGCATAACTTTCACGAATTCTGATTGAGATAGACATCCCAATAGAGTATTGACCGCCTTTGCATTTGTTTCATATTTCTTCTTCTCACCCGGATCTGTAGGAGTTGCTGTTGGAAAAGTATATCCTGTATCTATGATATCCCAGACTTCTGTACCCAACGATTGAAGATAGGTAGTAACTCTTACCTTCCAATATAAAAAGTTTGTCCCATCAAAAACCGGTGGTCTGATTGATGCTTCCCTCTCGTAGTTGCTCATGATGAAGGATCTTCCTTCAAGCGATCAAGCTTCTTCAGAAGGACCTGCTCTGATACCAATTGCTGGAAATAATACTGAGAGGGGTGTAGGTTTTAACCCTGTACAGAAATTACCTACATATGAATTCTTAAACAAAGAAAATAAACAATGCGAGAGCATAACCCATAAAACACATATGCACAGAGAATTTTCCCTGGATCCTAAAACCGGGACTACCAGCTTGATTTTTCATTATGTTCCTTTCAATGTTACAATACATATTTATACATGCCAAAGCATCCAATACCATGGACCGAAAACCATCGCGTCCAATACCATGGACCGAAAACTATCGCGTCCAAAAAACATGTTCGAAAATCATGCACAAAACCATAGGTGGGTCTGCCCAACCTAACATATGGTCCAAAACCAAAATTTTCCGGGGCGCTGCCCCGGACCCCATAAAGTGGGGTTACGGGTGCACTTCAAACCCCCTATTAACTACGTAGAAAGAATATAACACAACCCAACAATCTCCCACTTGTTTTTTTCTTTCCGCAGGGGGTCACAGGAGAGCTTAGTCATTTTTTCAGCCCTGAGATTCCCATTGCTTCTCTACACCAAGAGAACTTCTCAGAGCTCACAGATTTTGTCAATGCATCTGCAGTATTCTTCAAAGTGTCCACCTTTACCAGCAACACCTTTCTGTCTTCTATCATATCCCTCACAAAGTGATACTGAACATCAATGTGCTTTGTCTTTGAATGATAAGCAGGGTTCTTTGCCAAGAAAATTGCACTTTGGCTGTCACAGTCTATTCTTATAGCTCCCTATACTAACCCCATACTTGAACACAATCTTTGCAACCAAACTGCTTCCTTGCTTGCATGAGTGGTTGCCATGTATTCTGCCTCTGTAGTTGATAGTGCCACTACAGATTGTTTCTTACTCATCCAACTGACTGCACCTCCAATGTTGGAAATAATACTGAGAGGGGGGGGTGAATTAGTATTATCAGAAAAACTTTTTCATTTTATGCTCAGAAACATATACGCAACTTCAGTTAAGTGGAACAGCGTGTACACGCTACTGTGTCTAAAGAAACAAGCGTATAACAAGAAAACTTATGATTCAGTAGCTTATCTTCAATAAATGCATCAGGACATTATTAACCATGATAGTAAAACATGTGCAGTATAACAGAACAGATCATCACACAAAAACCACACACATGAACATCATGATATAAGGTGGAAACCCAATGTGGGTGAAAACCACCTGCTGCAAGTCATCTCTATCTTTCTTTAATAAAAACTTCAGTTTACAATCTTTTGTACTGGTGCAGCCTTATACCAGTACGCAGGCTACAACCTGCAGAAGGCTTCAACCTTCTCTCGTTCTCCAGCTTCTCCTGGAAGGGAGCTACAACCCCCTTAGCTCTTGTACTAGCTAAGATACTAGTACGTAGGTGCTGGCCTACAATCTTCTTTCCTTCAGGTACCACTTTTCATACATTTTCAGACTGGATATTCCTGAAGCACAGCATTACAATCTGAAGACCACAATTCATTCAACTTTCATAACCAATACTAGCATCATCAATCTTTGAATCACTGAACCACTGAAACCCTGTCAACACCAGTCACCAGAACACAGAGCAGACTACAGAACTCTGCAATAGCAGTCAGACCCAACTGCAACCCAAAAATCAAACTTCAAAGATATACGCTACTTCAATGAGAGAAACCCGCGTATACACGCGCTTTTACCAAAGACAACCTACGTACAGATCTAAAAATAAATTCTCTTAACTTGCAGTTGTACCAGACATCAGTTAGACCCAGAACATAACATTGCGTCAGTATGCAGATCTAGAAATATGCATAATCAACCATATCATAATAGTGCATTTCAAACCATTAGATCCCGATCTGTCCTTAGATCTAGCCTTCCATCAACCAGTGTGATCTCTCCTTAGCTTAGATCAAGCAACCCAGAACCTGCATACCAGATCTCTTTCTTTTTTTCAGATATTCAAGACTTTTTCAAATTGTACTTGCCTAATGATCTTCTTCTCCTTATATAGCCTTAGGCCTTGCTTAATACCAAGGGCCAAAACCATAGAAATCCAATACCATCAACTTCAAAACTAGGGATCAACACGTCTATCGAGATACTTTGGTCCAAAGACATAGGCTCAAGTACCGAGGACTAACTACCACGGACCAAAGGGAAGCTTCTCGACATGTACGCCCTTTTCTGTTCATGAAGCTGCGTGTATACGCGACTTCGTATATAGAGAACCTGCGTATCCGCGACTTAGTATATAGCATACCTGCATGTATACGCAACTTGGGCTTAATGAACCTACGTATATGAAATTTCTCTTCATACTTGTAGTCTGGACTGAGATCTGTCATCAAAGAGAGTTGCCATCAAGGACAACACCTATATCGTAGTGCCACACCTGTGCCAAAATGCCAACAATCTCCCCCTTTGGACTTGATGGCAACCCCAAGATCCTTAGAATCATTCTCCCCCTTTGTCATCAAGGGCAAAGGGCTGTGCTCCCCCTGAGTACATGCTGATATCTCTGCTTGGCTGTGCTAAAACATGCTCCCCCTGACTGTAGGCAATATCTGCAAAAGATGTTCTTCAAAAGAACCAAGACCTTCCTATCACCAAAAGATTCAATACATACATCCATACTCCCAACCAAGAGGGGATACATCAGAAAGTTACATATAACAACCAATTATATTACATCATTCATCCCAGGCATAGTGGGGAAACCAGCATAGGCCGTTACATGACCTTGACACCATAAAAGAGATAAAAGAGATACATGACATAGAGACAACAAATCTAGACCAAGACTTATGAAAGTCACAAGCAGCATCTGATAAACATCTTTTAGATTAGCAACCAAGATTTCCTTCTGAGCTCCTTCTCCTGAAATCAACAACAGTTGTGTACTAGAACCAAAAGCATCTAAATGCCAACAATGCTTTATGAGACTTTAAGCTGTTCCCCTGAACCTGTGCCTGCTGCACCCCCTGAAACTGTGCCTGAAGAATTCTGGCATACCCATCTCAGACCTTCTCCAACCAGAGTCTACCCTTGCTGTTTAGAACTCCATATACGCGACTTCTCCTGCATAAAACGACGTATGTACGCGGATATGCTTTCTACAACACGCGTACACCATAAACGCGACTTTCCCATCATAAATCGACGTATATATGCAGATATCCCTTACGTAACTTGCGTATACCAACTTTTCTGTAGAACAGACAAGCTTCAACAGCAGGATGAAGCATCAACTACTCCCAGCTTTTGTCTGAGATATTCAAAAGTTTCCCTGGGCAGTGGTTTTGTGAGAATATCAGCAACTTGTTCCTTAGAAGGAACATACTCCAACTTGACCTTCTGCTCAAGCACTTGTTCCCGAAGAAAATGGTACTTGATTGGTATGTGCTTGGTCTTTGAGTGCATGAATGGATTCTTTGAAATGTTGATTGCACTTGTATTATCACATAAGATAGAGACTGGTGAAGTGCAAGTGATTTGAAAATCCTGCAAGGTCTGCATCATCCAAAGAAGTTGTGTGCAACAAGATGCCGCAGCCACATATTCTACTTCAGCTGTAGATAAGGCAATCGAACTTTGTTTCTTGCTGAACCAAGATACTAATCTGGAGCCCATAAAGAATGCACCACCACTTGTGCTCTTCCTGTCATCCACGCTTCCGGCCCAATCTGCATCTGTAGAAGCATGAAGTGTGAGATCTGTATCTCTAGGATACCATAAGCCATAATTTTGTGTCCCTTGAAGATATTTGAAAATTCTCTTCACTGCCTAAAGATGAGTCTCCTTTGGATTTTCCTGAAATCTTCCAACTATTCCGACTGCATGCATGATGTCTGGTCGGGTACCTGTCAAATAAAGCAAACTCCCAATCATGGATCTATAAGTTGGTTGATGAACTGCTACTGATTCATCATTTGCACTAAGGCTGCATCCTGTAACCATGGGTGTACATACTGGCTTTGAATCTTCCATGCCATACTTCTTCAAGATCTGCTTGAGGTACTTGGTTTGAGACAAGAAGATGCCTCCTTCATTTTGTTGGATTTGCAATCCAAGAAAGTATGTCAATTCTCCAAGTAGTGACATTTCGAATTCTTTCTGCATAACCGAGGCAAAGTTTTGACTCATAGTCTCTTCATTGCTGCCAAAGATAATATCATCTACATAAACAACAAGTATTAGCAATTCGTTATTTTCAACTTTTATATAGAGATTGCTATCTGCTGATCCTTTTGAAAAGCCTTGTTGGTGAAGATATTTGTCCAATCGATAGTACCAAGCCCTTGGAGCTTGTTTGAGACCATAGAGAGCCTTTTTCAATCTGCATACAAGGTTTGGATCATTCCCAAGAATGAAACCATTTGGCTGCTCAATATATACTTCTTCTTCTAAGTCTCCATTCAGAAAGGCTGATTTCACGTCCATTTGAAATACCTTGAAGTTTTGAAAGCTTGAGAGAGCAAGGAACATTCGGATGGCATCAAGTCTTGCAATAGGAGCAAAGGTCTCTTAAAAATCTATTCCTTCTTGCTGCGCATACCCTTTACAAACAAGTCTGGCCTTGTTTCTAATTACTTCTCCATTTTCATTCAATTTATTTTTGAAGACCCATTTTGTCCCTATGACATTTTTATCTTTTGGTCTAGGAACCAATTCCCAAGTGTTGTTCTTTTCGATCTACTCAAGTTCTTCATCCATTGCTTTGACCCAGCATTCATCTTTGCATGCCTCTTTCACACTTTGTGGTTTAGTGGAAGAGAGTAATGCCAAATAGCTTGAAGCTTCTGCAATTCTTCTTCTTGTTTGTACTCCTACTTCTTTCTGCCCCACAATCTGAGATTCTGGATGATTCTTTTGAACATATCTGGATGGAGTCTTCTCTTCTATTCTTGTCTGCTCCTCTGGTTCTTCTTGAGGTTCTTCTTCTTCTTGAGGTTCTCCTTCTTCATCATTCTACCTTTGAGGGTAGCCTTCATCTTCTTCAATGTCTTCATGATGAAGTTGCCTAGGAATATATCCCTTCTCATCAACCACTACATCAATGCTGTCAACAATTCTGCCAAGTCTTTTATTGTAGCACTTGTATGCTTTGCTATGTGGAGAATAACCAAGAAGAATGCCTTCATCTACTCTTGGTTCAAGTTTGCCAAGTTGCTCATCAGTATTCTTAATATAACATTTGCTCCCAAAGATTTTGAAGTGCTTCACCGAAGGAGTCTCACCACTCCAAAGCTCATGAGGTGTTTGAGTGCTGTTTACTCGGACATTTGTTTTGTTAAGAATAATAACCGCAGCATGTGCAGCTTCACCCCAGAAAGTTGCGGGAGTACCTGATTCATCAAGCATAGCACGAGCCATTTGTTGGATTGTTCTGTTCATTCTTTCCACAACCCAATTTTGCTGAGGCGTTCTAGCTGTAGAGAATTCTCTTCTTATCCCATGTTCTTCACAGAAATCGAAAAATTCGTTTGAGGTAAACTCCCCACCTCTGTTAGATCTGAGGCACTTAATTTTGTGTCCTGATTCATTTTCAACCAAGGCTTTGAAGGATTTGAATTTTTCGAATGCTTCATCTTTGTGCTTCATAAGCCCTAACCAGACAAACCTGGAGAAATCGTCAATGAATAATATCAAATATTCTTCTCCTCGAGGTGTCCTTTTCCTAAATGGACCACATACATCTGTATGGACTAGCTCAAGAGGTATGCTGGCTGATCCTTCCTTCTCTGGAAAGTTAGTTCTGGTTTGCTTTCCAAACTGACAAGATTTGCATATAGTGTTGTCTGGAATTTTGATATCTGGAAGACCACGAACTGCCTGATATTTGCATGCTTTCCTTATTTGTGAAAAGCTTAGATGCCCTAACCTCCGATGCCATAGCCAGTGTTCATCATCCTTGCTCAAATAGCATTGTGGTGGTCCTTCTTCAAATATGTATAGATTATTTGGAGTCCTTCTTCCTTTGATCACTGTTTTACCTGTATCAAGATCACGAACACAACATCCATTTGATCTAAATATTACCTCTATTCCTTGATCGCACATCTGACTGACACTCAGAAGATTATGCTTCAATCCATCAACATACAAAACATTTCCAGCTTTGACCTTCTCTTTCAATGGAGCAACTCCTTTACCTTTTATGGCTGCAGAGATATCGTTTCCAAAAGAAACTTTCTTCCCCTTTTCTAATGCGGTATATGACTCAAGCTTTTCTTTGTCCCCTGTCATATGCTTCGAACATCCGCTGTCAATGTACCATAGACTTTCTTGACCTTCTGCATAAAAGGCTATCCCACATCTTTCTGGTTGCGGTTCCTTTATTCTCCATGTTCTGACATTTGAGGTTTGTTCCTTCTGAGTTGTCTTCCGGAACCTGCTCCTGCATTCAGAGTCTTCATGACCAAAGTTATTACAAATAGAGCATTCAACTTCATTTTCAAGAACCGAAAAGTTGTTATAAGTCCTTTTCATGGTTCTAGTCATTCTCCCTTGCTTTTGAGCTTCTCTAGTCATGATTGTCTTGTAGGCAACACATTGAGCTGCTTTGTGACCGAAGTTATGGCAAGAAAAGCATTGGCCATTAAAGAAACTTCTGCGATAATCAGATCTATCATCCAACCGATTGTAGCTTCTATTCACATTCATTCTTGGAGCAAATTGGGAAGATTTTACCTGTGGCTGATTGTAGCTTCTGTTTGTCCTTAAGGCAGTTTGTCCCCGAATTTCTTGATGGTCTTTATTTGTTCTTGTGGTAAACTGTCCCTGATTCACCTGATGACTTTTATTTGGCCATTGCTCGCTTCTCCTTGCTGCATCAAGATAACTTTTAGAGGTAGAGGCTTGAGATGTTTCTCCATTATATCCAAGACCTGTCTTGATCAAAGGAGATCGCTGCACATTGATAATCTCATCCAAGGTTTCAGATCCTTTAACAAATTTAAGATTAATCGCCTTTGTTTTCTCAATCTCCTTTCTAAGACAAACAATCTCACATTCCAATTTTTCAAGATGTTTTTCCTTTTCAGCTAGTTGACATTGTAGAGAATCAATAATAGCACTCTTCTCTTCTAAGCAAACTTTGAGATCTTTCATTTCTTCACAAAAGCCTTCTACATCTATAGCATCCATGTAGTCATCATCTTCAAAAGCCATTAAAAGTTTATATCTATTACCTTGTTCATCTTCATCACTATTTGAAAGACCATCACTATCTTCATGAGTGTAATAGCTTTTCTTCTTTTCATTTTGTTTCTTGTTCCATTTAACAGGTTCCTTTCCCTTGTCATTCTTATCTTTGTGAGGGCATCTGGCAGCATAATGACCTACTCTTCCACAAGCAAAGCATTTAAAAGGTAACTTACCTCTGAACCTTCCAGAACCCCTTTGAAGATTTCTGACAAAATTTGATTCTTCTTCTTCATCTTCTGGCATGTGACTTGCTTCATAATAGTCTTCTTTGCCTGAAGCCTTGAAAGCAGCTTCTCTTCTGTCTGATGGACCTCCCTTTCTCATTTCATAAGCAGTTAGAATTCCATGAAGCTGAGACATAGTAAGAATTAGTAGATTTTCCTTTTCTTCTATTGCAGACACTTTAGATTCAAATTTGGGGGACAATGATCTTAGAGCCTTTTCAACCAAAATAGCCTCCTTTATTTCTTCACCCAAGTTTTTCATGCAATTAACAATCTCATCAACTCTAAGGAAATAGTTAGCCACACTTTCATCATTATACATTCTGAGAGTCTCATACTTAATCCTGAGAGTTTGAAGTTTAGCACACTTTACTTGTTCGTCTCCTTCATAGCTCGTGACAATCTTGTCCCATATTTCTTTTGCAGATTTATAGTGCATTACCTTCATGAATTCCGATTGGGATATACATCCTAATAGAGTACTGACTGCTTTCGCATTTGTTTCATATTTCTTTTTCTCGTCTGCATCTGTAGGAGTAGTTGAAGGAAAAGTGTAGCCTGTCTCTACGATGTCCCAAACTTCTGTACCAAGAGATTGAAGATAGGCAGTAACTCTTACCTTCCAATAATTGAAGTTTGTCCCATCAAAAACCGGTGGCCTGATTGATGCTTCTCTCTCATAGTTGCTCATGATGAACGATCTACCTTCAAGCTTTTCTGAAGGACCTACTCTGATACCAATTGTTGGAAATAATACTGAGAGGGGGGGGTGAATTAGTATTATCAGAAAAACTTTTTCATTTTATGCTCAGAAACATATACGCAACTTCAGTTAAGTGGAACAGCGTGTACACGCTACTGTGTCTAAAGAAACAAGCGTATAACAAGAAAAATTATGATTCAGTAGCTTATCTTCAGTAAATGCATCAGGACATTATTAACCATGATAGTAAAACAGGTGCAGTATAACATAACATATCATCACACAAAAACCACACACATGAACATCATGATATAAGGTGGAAACCCAATGTGGGTGAAAACCACCTGCTGCAAGTCGTCTCTATCTTTCTTTAATAAAAACTTCAGTTTACAATCTTTTGTACTGGTGCAGCCTTATACCAGTACGCAGGCTACAACCTGCAGAAGGCTTCAACCTTCTCTCATTCTCCAGCTTCTCCTGGAAGGGAGCTACAACCCCCTTAGCTCTTGTACTAGCTAAGATACTAGTACGTAGGTGCTAGCCTACAATCTTCTTTCCTTCAGGTACCACTTTTCATACATTTTCAGACTGGATATTCCTGAAGCACAACATTACAATCTAAAGACCACAATTCATTCAACTTTCATAACCAATACTAGCATCATCAATCTTTGAATCACTGAACCACTGAAACCCTGTCAACACCAGTCACCAGAACACAGAGCAGACTACAGAACTCTGCAATAGCAGTCAGACCCAACTGCAACCCAAAAATCAAACTTCAAAGATATACGCTACTTCAATGAGAGAAACCCGCATATACACGCGCTTTTACCAAAGACAACCTGCGTACAGATCTAAAAATAAATTCTCATAACTTGCAGTTGTACCAGACATCAGTTAGACCCAGAACATAACATTGCGTCAGTATGCAGATCTAGAAATATGCATAATCAACCATATCATAATAGTGCATTTCAAACCATTAGATCCCGATCTGTCCTTAGATCTAGCCTTCCATCAACCAGTGTGATCTTTCCTTAGCTTAGATCAAGCAACCCAGAACCTGCATACCAGATCTCTTTCTTTTTTTCAGATATTCAAGACATTTTCAAATTGTACTTGCCTAATGATCTTCTTCTCCTTATATAGCCTTAGGCCTTGCTTAATACCAAGGGCCAAAACCATAGAAATCCAATACCATCAACTTCAAAACTAGGGATCAACACGTCTGTCGAGATACTTTGGTCCAAAGACATAGGCTCAAGTACCGAGGACTAACTACCACGGACCAAAGGGAAGCTTCTCGACATGTACGCCCTTTTTGTTCATGAAGCTGCGTGTATACGCGACTTCGTATATAGAGAACCTGCGTATCTGCGACTTAGTATATAGCGTACCTGCGTGTATACGCAACTTGGGCTTAATGAACCTACGTATATGAAATTTCTCTTCATACTTGTAGTCTGGACTGAGATCTGTCATCAAAGAGAGTTGCCATCAAGGACAACACCTGTATCGTAGCGCCACACCTGTGCCAAAATGCCAACATCCAAATAGGTTAAACACATACCCACTTGTAGATCTTCTCTGATCCAGATCTCCAGCCCAGTCTGCATCAACAAAGCCATGAATATCCAACACTCTGTCCAATCCTGGTCTTCCTTGGTAGCACAAACCATAATCACTAGTGCCACGCAAATACCTGAAAACCCGCTTCACTGCTGTCCAGTGCTCCTTCCCACGTTTTGACATAAACCTGCTCAATACTCCCACTGCATGTGTAATGTCTAGTCTAGTACAAACCATTGCATACATCAGGCTACCCACTGCACTTGCATATGGAACACGGGACATGTCCTCTTCCTCTTCTTGTGTCTTGGGACACTGTTCAGCAGATAACCTCACACCTACAGGAATAGGAACCTTCACCGGTTTACCATCCTGGATATTAAACCTCTGGAGTATTGTCTCGACATACTTCCTCTGGTTTAACCAGAGCTTCCTCTTTGACTGATCTCTTTTAATTTCCATGCCCAAAATATAGTTTGCAGCACCAAGATCTTTCATGTCGAATTTGGAGGACAATTGGGTCTTCAAATCCTGGATAATTTCTTTGTCATTTCCAATGAGCAACATATCATCCACATACAAGACCAGATAAATAATACGGTCACCAATTAATTTAAAATACACACAATGATCTGCTTTGCTTCTGGTGAAGCCAAGTCCCCGTATAAATGTATCAAATTTTTGATACCACATCCTTGGTGACTGTTTTAACCCATACAGAGACTTCTTTAACTTGCATACCAGTTCTTTCTTACCCTTCACCGCAAAGCCTTCAGGTTGCTTCATGTAGATTTCCTCTTCCAAATCCCCGTGAAGAAATGTTGTCTTCACATCCAACTGTTCTACCTCAAAATCAAAAGCAGCAGCAACAGATAAAAGTAATCTAATAGAAGTTACCTTGGCAACAGGAGAAAAAATATCACCAAAATCAATTCCCGGCACCTGGGAATAACCTTTTGCTACCAATCGAGCTTTGTATTTCTCCACCTTTCCTTCTGCATTTGTCTTCTTCTTGAACACCCATTTGCTGCCAATGGGTTTCCTTCCAACCGGCAACTCCACCAGATCCCAAGCCTCATTTTTGTGCAAAGATGCCATTTCATCGACCATGGCCTCTTTCCAGAGTTTTCCATCCTCTGAATCCACTGCTTCCTTCACAGTTCTGGGATCATTATCAGTAACAGACAGAGAAAAATTTGAACTGAAAGTAGATGGACTATACCTTTCTGGCTGCCTTCTTTCTCGAACTGATCTTCTCACAGCCGGAGTTTGTGGCTCTTCATCTTCTGATTCCTCCTCTGCTACAGAGTCTGATTCTTCCTCCTTTGGCTCAAACTCTATCTTCTCAGGTTCCTTTGGTTGGACTTCATGTTGAATAACATCTTTTACCTCTCTGAACAACACATCTCGGCTGTACACAACCTTCCGTGTGACTGGGTTCCAAAGCTTATAACCCTTTAAACCATCCTTATACCCAATAAAGATGCACTTTTCAGATTTACTATCCAACTTGGTTCGTTTCTCCTTTGGAACATGTACATATGCATCACATCCAA
Source organism: Pinus tabuliformis (assembly GCA_031772625.1). Lineage (NCBI taxonomy): Eukaryota > Viridiplantae > Streptophyta > Pinopsida > Pinales > Pinaceae > Pinus > Pinus tabuliformis. Next base: position 490,543,816 of record CM062818.1, read on the forward strand.
ATACCCTTAGATGTGAAAGAGAGGGTTTCTTACCAGTCCATACTTCTTGTGGAGTCTTATCCTCCAACGCTGATGAAGGTGATCTGTTGATCAGGTAACATGCAGTATCCACTGCCTCTGCCCAGAATTCCTGTCCTAACCCGGCACCACTGAGCATGCTTCTTGCCCTTTCCATCAACGTCTTGTTCATTCTTTCTGCGACTCCATTTTGTTGAGGTGTATATGGAGTAGTCTTCTGCCGTACTATACCACACTTCTTACAAAATTCTTTAAATTCCCTGCTGCAAAATTCTCCACCATTATCTGTCCTCAGCACCTTTATCTTCTTCTCTGTCTGATTTTCCACCAGAGCCTTAAATTCTTTAAACCTGTCAAAGACTTCAGATTTCTTCTTAAGAAAATATATCCATGTATTCCTTGAGAAGTCATCTATGAATGATACATAGTACACAGACTTACCTAGTGATGGAACCTTCACAGGTCCAAACACATCACTGTGCACAAGCTCTAATATCTGTTTCGTCCTCTTACCACCAGAGGGGAAACTCACCCGATTCTGCTTCCCATATACACAATTTTCACAGAAATCAAAATCCAGAGAGCTATTATTCATACCTTCTACCATACCTTTACCATGAAGTATTTGAAGGCCCTTCTCTCCAATATGTCCAAGCCTTTGATGCCACAACATGGTCTTCTCTCTAGAGACCACTAGATTCTCTACTCCATTTTCAGGAACCATAGAACTATTGCACCCATCAACAACAGTGCTACCTTGCAGCTTGTACAGAGTTCCAATCCGAACTCCCCGCATTAATATCAGTGCTCCTCGAACCATCTTGCAGGTATCTTTCTCGAACACTGTCTTTACACCTGCATCATCCAACTTGCTTACAGAAATCAGATTTCTGGCCAATGCAGGAATATGTAGAACACCTGGGAGTGTTCTAACCCTTCCACCTTGCAACTTCAACTTTACTTTTCCCCGACCAATGATTCTAGCCTTCCTATCATCTCCTAAGAAGACATCACCACCATCGTATTTCTCATACTCGCAGAACCACTCTCTATGGGGAGTGAAGTGAAAGGATGCACCTGAGTCAATCAACCATGCCTCATGATCTACATGTATACTTGAAGAAGCCAAGTACACATCCCCACCTTCATCTGAGGTGGTTTTCGCCTCTGCAGAAGGAGCATCATCAGATCCCTTTCCTTTATCAGGAGCTTTAGATTTACAATCCCTTCTGAAGTGCCCTTCCTTTCCGCATTTCCAGCACACCACCTTTGTAGGTTTTCCTCGAGATTTAGATCTCCCTCTATATTTAGATCGCCCACTCGATGACTTATTTTTGTTTCTGTTCTGGGACCGTCCTCGTACAGACAAGGCATCACCATTCTGGTTGTCCATATTTTTCCGTCTCATCTCCTCCGTCAGCAAGGTTGAGACTATTTCATCAAACTGCAAAGCAGTTGCATTGCTACCTATTGCAATAACCAGACTATCCCACGAATCTGGTAGAGAACACAACAGACTGATGCACTTATCTTCATCTGAAATTTTAATATCAACAGATAATAACTGACTTACCACAGTATTAAATGCATTCAGATGCTCTGTCACTGAGTCTCCATCTTTCATCCTCAGGTTATACAGCTTTTTCCGCAGGAACAGTTTATTCACCAGAGAATTAGATTGGTACAAAGTCCCTAACTTGACCCACAAAGCCTTTGCCGTAGCTTCCCCTGATACATTCAGCAATACTGAATCCGAGACACATAATCGTATTGTGCTCTTTGCCTTCCGATCCAACTTCTTCCATTCTTCATCGGTCACTCCCGATGGTTTAGTACCCGGATCTACCGCGATCCACTGATCTTTATCCACCAACAGATCCTCCATCTTGAGTTTCCACAACTCAAAATTATGACCATTGAACTTCTCAATCTCTATCTTTCCACTGCTCGCCATCTTCTTTCACCACCAGAATCGATCTCACAGATCTCCCACTGAACAGGGTCTACCACAGTCCCGAGCGAAACCCTTCAACAACAAAGGTGTCCCCTTGAAGCCAAAACAGCTCTGATACCAAATGTAGGTTTTAACCCTGTACAGAAATTACCTGCATACGAATTCTTAAACAAAGAAAATAAACAATGCTAGAGCATAACCCATAAAACACATATGCACAGAGAATTTTCCCTGGATCCCAAAACCGGGACTACCACCTTGATTTTTCATTATGTTCCTTTCAATTTTACAATACATATTTATACATGCCAAAGCATCTAATACCATGGACCGAAAACCATCGCGTCCAATACCATGGACCGAAAACAATCGCGTCCAAAAAACATGTGCGAAAATCATGCACAAAACCATAGGTGGGTCCGCCCAACCTAACATATGGTCCAAAACCAAAATTTTCTGGGGCGCTGCCCCGGACCCCATAAAGTGGGGTTACGGGTGCCCTTCAAACCCCCTATTAACTACGTAGAAAGAATATAACACAACCCAACAAGGGGGGGTGAATCAGTATTATCAAGTCAAATATTTCCTTTTTCAATTCCAGATGATATATGCTACTTCTCTTAATAAAAACCACGTATATACGCAACTATAGATAAAGAAACCCGCGTATACAAAGCAGACTTATAATTTGATTTATCTTTCAGATGTCAGTTATTAATCTGTGTATCAGAAGCAAATAAACAGTACCAGAAACAAAGAAGAAGACAGTCACACAAGAACACAAGATATAAGGAGGAAACCCAATGTGGGTGAAAACGCCGTGCTTCAATTCGTCTCTATCTTCTTTTTAATTAGAAACTTCTCTTTACAATGTTTTGTACTGGTGCAGTCTTTACCAGTATGCAGGCTACAACCTATAGAGAGATACAACTCTCTCCCGTTCTCCAGCTTTCTTGGAAGGGAGCTCCAACCCCCTAAGTTCTTGTACTAGCTTGAGATACTAGTACGCAGGCTCCTACCTATAGAAGGCTGCAACCTTCTCTTTTCTTTTAGGGACCTCGTTTCATTAATTTTCAGACTGGATCCACAAGTAACATCAATCAAACATCAAGAATTTCTTCATAACCCAAACTCCTTTTCACCAATCAAAAGCTGAAACAAATAAAGACTTCTCTGATCACTGTACCCAGAACACAGTAACTGTAATCAAACACCAATTCTGAACCGAGAACACTGCAGTAATAAAACAGAAGCAGCTAGAACATAAATCAAGATATATACGCTACTTCACTGTTCAGCGACCTGCAAGTATACACTTCTGTACCACAACCAACCTGCATATACGCTTCTTTCATTCACAGAAAAAGCGTGTATATGCACCTGCAATTCACTGAACCTACGTACAGATCTATAAAGGATAATTTATTCTTTTAAACTTTCAGACATTAGTTAACCGAGATTTATAGATCAAGAGTGCGCCATATATAACAAATCTAAATCATACAGAGATAACAATGTTGAAGCCTTGAGATTTTGATCCATCAATAGTCCTTATCCTTCTTGCGCTCAGGTTCCTCCTTCATTCAGATCTAGATCTGCACCATAACCCTATCACTAGTATTCTAGATCTATCACAATATCAGATATTCAATAATTCATATAATTCCTTGCCACATGATCTCCTTCCTCTTATATAGTTTTAGGCCTTCCACAATACCACGGTCCAAAACCATAATAAACAATACCAAGGGCCCAAAACCTGGGGTCAACTCTTCTGACGAGATACCATGGTCCACAACCATAGGTTCAAGTTCCAAGGACTAACAACCATGGACCAAAAATAAGTTTTCCACCATGTACGTGCTTTTATGTGCATAAAAGTGCGTGTATACGCATACGCGACTTCTGAACGTATAACCCGCATGTATACGCGTCTTCGGCAAGGTGTACCTGCATATACAAGATTTCCTTCATTCTGAGCACCTGAACTGAGATCTGTCACCAAAGTGAGTTGCCATCAAGGACAACACCTGTACCATAGTGCCACACCTGTGCCAAAATGCCAACACTGCCTATCATCCTTAGGCCAACAGAAAAGTAGAGGTCACCAACAGAGCATTAGAAGGCATCCCCACAAAGGTTGTGAGTAGAAGCAGAAAATATTGGGCTTATAGATTAGTGAAGGCCACTTGGGCCTATAATACAACTTGGAAGACAACCACTGGTTTCACCCCTTATGACTTGGTCTATGGAAAGAAGGCTCTTCTCTCCATTGAATTTGAGTACAAAACCTTGAGAATGGCAGCATAATTGGATTTGGATGTTACAAAGGCACAACAGGAGAGGCTCCTCTAGCTGACTAGTCTGGATGAATTTACGATGCAAGCCCTCCTACACACTAAATTTATCCAAGTACAAAGGAAGGTTTGGCATGAAAAGAACATCAAGGACAAGTTTTTTCAAGAAGGGGATTGGGCTCTGCTATATGACTCCAAGTTCAAGGACTTCAAAGGAAAATTGATGACAAGTTGGTTAGGACCATACCTGATAGAGAAGTGCCATGATAATGGAGCTATTCAAATCAGGACCATTGATGAGGAAGTTATTCCCTTGCTTATAAATGGATACATATTGAAGGCTTACAAAAGATCTTTTTCTAGGGAATAGTTCATTAGCACCATTAGCAAGGAGGTAAATGTGATTGGAAGTGTCCTGGCTTCCAAGTCACAACATTCTTGAAAATTGTTTTTATTTATGAAAAAGAAAAAAGAGGAAAAAACAATAAGAAACATGGATGAAAACCTCCATGAGGCATCTGAGGCCAACTCTTGGGTTGAAAACATCCTTGAGGAAACCCGAGAGTGAAAAAAGACAAAAGAAAAATAAAAGATCTCTAGGTGAAAACCTCCCTTGAGGTGCCTAGGGTGGGGAGGTAGGTTGAAAACCTCTCTTGAGGCAGCCTATGTGTCCCTAAAAAAAAAGGAAAAAAACAAAAAGAATACCATGACAGGGAACTCCAACCTGTCCATTAATAAATTTTGTCATTTTGCAGGTTTTTGAAGACAGTGGAAAATGTAGAGCTACAAGGACAACATGCTCAAGTTTCATTCCATTTCTCACTCGATCCACTCCATCTCATCCATGTCAACCATGTCCTTAGCACTCTCATCCATCCTCTGGGCTCAAACATAAACTTTTTGGCATTCTCTGGTTTGTTACATAATGTCTTGTAGCTACTACACAAAGATCTTGTAACACTATAGGATGTCCTGAAATACTACAGGAAAACAAACCCAATGAAAAAATCATCACGCCTGCCTATTCTAGGTTGATCAGGGACTCTTCACTTCATCAAAACACTCACCCATCATCCATGCATCCTTGATTCAAATCATCATACCCATACCTAGCTTTGTCTCATTCAAAAAAAAAAAATCAAGAAAATTTAAAATGATAATAATAATAATAAAAACAAAGGACATGTCCTCCATTGTCACCACCCTTCACTACTCCATCAGGTCTCTTCTATCATCCTCCAACCCCTACACTACTTCCCATCATCACTCTGAAGAAAAAACCCTTGAAAAGGAAGAAGAGTGGTTGCTAAACGATCTCTTGTAGCAATCTATGCCACTACTGCAACCAACATGAAACTCAGTTCTTCTTCCCTATCAGAGTGAGGAGGAGTACCATCATCCATGGGCACCTTGTTCTTCTTAGAAATACTCCACAACAACAACAACAACAAAGAGATATCAAGCACCTGCACACATGAATAGAACAATCAGTTAACTATATAGGAGAAAAAAGAAATACACAGAAAAAGAGCAAGGAAGCACTTCCTTGAGAAGAAATGCAGAAGGCAAATACTCCAGCATGCACTGATCAGTAAAAGGTAGGCAGAGGTATGGTAACTTACTCAGCTCTTCCCTAGGTACAATATAATGAAAAATTTGTAAATGTTGAAGAAAGGTCTTTTTTATAAGCTGGAGGTGGCCAGTTAACTTGGCCATCCTCAGCTTGTGATCAAAACGTGATATTTCAGTCAACATGCCATGTAATAGTGTCACATCAGTGGGAATTAGTTAAAATGGTGGTCGAATCAGTTAAGAGGGAGTGGGTGATGATTACGAGGAGAAAGAGAATGATCACCAACAGTGGGCCAATGGTCCAAATTAGGAAAACTCGTACCACTACCAGCCAACACAATGATCCAAGCCCTGACCACAAATAGCATCAAACCCCAAACTTTCATGCATTTTTCACTCATTTCAAAATCAAGGAGATAGGGACCAACTTGGGAAGCCATCACAAAAGTTGAACCCTACTCTAGCAATCCTACAGGAGGCAGCTAAAGGAAACAACTACCGAAAGTATAGAAGGCTAGAAGAAGCTACATGAAACATTGAAATTCCATAGGAAACCTGCAAGGGTGTGCCTAGGGTCAAGTCGGTCCTCAATTTTCATAATCATAGGCATTACAATGAGAAGTAAGTGGTTTATCTCTCTTTTGTCCATGGTTTGCATACATGATACACTCTGAATTGTCTTATTAATTACAGTCAGCCCATGAATTAAAAAGAGTGTCACGATATAAAAGTAAATAATTTTGTGGCTATAAGGAGTTGTAGTAATTATAGTCATCAACTAAATTTTATCTCTCAGCTATTTTGAAATTCCTACTGAAGCTATGCTAGAAAAGCTCCTACACCTAGTTAAAACTAGAGAAGAAAATGGGAGGGGATTCAATAGGAGAGAGGCCACAGATACATCAAGAATTCACCTTCATCCCCCTACGGTAGACATATTCAAGAGGCATCACTACTTAGGCTTCTTTGAGTTTCTCAAGGGATATGATTATGATATAACTTATGAGTTTTCCATGGCACTAAACCCTCAAGCAAGAATAAGTTCTACCACTATGGTGAGAGGGCTGTCCATTACCATCAATCCTGAGGTGATCAACAGGTTGAGAACACTTCCTCTAGGGGTCTAATGGAGAAAGGAAGATAAGGCTAGCAGTACCCTTGCTAAGAAAAATTTCTTCACCAATGATGAGAGACCAATTGAAGACAAAAACATAGTCATAAGGGAGAGTCTTCCCTATCCCTGGGATGATGTAGCCTACAACATACTTAAATTAATTTCTTGTGAAGGGAGACTGAGTGTATTCTATGGCTACCAGTTTAGGTTGCTCCATCAATTTAGATTTCAAACTAGGCTGCCCTTAGCCCAAAGACTAAGTGTGCCCTATTTTCTCCTACAATCAATCATGGATATGAGCCAGAAGGTGAAAGAGGGAAAGTAACAACAATTAGAACACCATGGTCTCATCAAGCTAATAGTAGAGGATGCTTTGAGTAGATCAAGAGACCCTATTCTCTGGTCCACATTCAGAGATATGGATAGAGAAGCCTTCCTTGAGACCCAAGTCCTTGCACTTGGTGAGAACCCAACCTCAAGTGTTGAAGAAGAAGAAGGAGAAGAAGAAGAAGAAGAAGAAGAAGAAGAAGAAGAAGAAGAAGAAGAAGAAGAAGAAGAAGAAGAAGAAGAAGAAGGAGAAGAAGAAGGAGAAGAAGAAGGAGAAGAAGAAGAAGAAGAGGTAGAGATAGAAAAAACAGACGAAGAATAAAAGAAAGAAGAAGAGGAGGAGCAGTAAGAACAAACCAGCCTTGAGAAGACCAATGCACTTAAAGGGGAGGAGATATCCCTAGATTAGGGAAGGTTGTCTCTTGAACCCATTGAAAAGGAGGCAGATTCTGCCTTGTCTACTTTGATCACACCCATAATATCCACAAACAAAAGGCAAAGACAAACTCCCCTCTATTTCAAAACAAGAAGAAGCACTAGGATTAAGTAGGGGAAGCTGCAAAACCCCACAAAACCCCTATTATAATTGAAGAATCACCAAATAAACAGGTGGGGCTAGAATCCATGGGAATGAAGGTTGATAAAGTCACATCGCCAGGAGAAACCCCAAAGGTTACCATTACTTATGTCAGAAATCATGTCACTAGGTAAACCTCATCTAAACAACACAAGGCACCTGTAACACTCTAACAGAAAGGAAAAATCCTATTGCAATATGCCCAAACAGTGCTACAAGAAACACTAGTAGTGCTACAGGAAAGGCAGAAAGTGTTACAGGAAGAGTAGCGGGGCTAGAAAGGAAGCCAAGCGCCACAAGTATAGGAGGGGGTAGCTTCTACAAAGACAATTGAGGGAGATTTTACAGAGCTACAGGAGCCTAGACCACAATCCAACTTGAGATCCTACTACAAGTTCATTGAAGGAGGTAGAGTGATCCCACAAAAATTTGCAATCCCTCTCTTCTTTGAACTTGGAAGAGAAAGAGGAAGGACACATCGATGGATGAAAATTGTTAAATCGAAGAAAGTAGAAGATGTGGGCATTATGGAATAAATACTCCTAGACATGGGCAAGGAGTTAAGTGGGTTCAGATATAGATAATACACCATGAGAACACAGCTGCAGGCAGAAAACACATGGCTAAGGAGGAAATTGCAAGAAAGGGAGACCCAATTTTCCACCATGTCAAGCCTCTCCATGGAGGCACTTCAATGTAGACTTCCATCCAAATCCTATGCACTTTACCTCAAGGACCAATGGACACAGTTCCAAATTAAGACATTAGCACAACATGGGACCATGCCATTATAGGATTACAAGCAATTCATCGATTTGTGTGACAAGAGTACCCTTGAAGACAAGGCCAAATTTTCTAAATTCTACCTACACAACCTTGCCTTAATAGACCTGAATATTTGGGACCCCAATGAAAAGTTGGGAGACTTGCATCTGATGGCCCTTACATCATGGATGAGTCATGAGGAGACCAGGGCTGACGAGGTGAAGAGAATAGTAGAAAATGAGGAAAATGAACCCCTCTACATAAGGGGAGAGTAGATAAATTCAATGGTTGTAATCAATAACCACAATATCATTTCCAATGATGCTAAAATTGCACTAAGATACCTAGCTACCCAAGCATAGGCCATCTCCCATTTTGAGGACACTCTTAGATTGTTGGGGACAAAGCACCAACAATCATGCCAGAGAAGATGGAATAACCTGCCACACAGTCTCGGGATCAGGGAGTATCACTCTCCTGAGAGATTGAGGAATACATTGGAAAGAACACCCCTATATAAAAAGGCCATGCAAATACTAAAGACCAATTGGATTGTACTTAAGCTCAGTCCACCTTTGTTGTTGGGTTTGCTGGAAGGTAGGAAGGAAGAAGAGGAAAGAAAGTAGTGGAAAGAGATAGATAAAAATGCAAGGTTCTATCCTCAGGAAGAGATACCATCCATAGAAGCTTGGGATGTTAGAGAGGGCATCGAGGCTATGAAGGACATGGATATAGATGACTAAGTTTCTCAGAGGACGAGAAATAGTGTCAGTAGGGGGTGATGATGAGGCTCATTAATAGGTAAACTATATGGGTCACAATGCCACTCTCCAACTTATTAAATTGTATTTTCTCACATTTATTTACAGATTTTGTTATATTTTTGCTTAGTGAGAAGAGTAAAAGTGAGTTACTATGTCATATGGCCTAATGTGTGTTAAATGAAAGAAATTGGAGCAGTTTCGAGTTGGCTTGAGTGTAGGGAATCGAAGTAGGAAAGCAAGAGAGATTCTTGGAAGTGGTCTCCCTCCTTAACTCCTCAAACCAGTTGAAGATTCTCCCACTCTATCTCATCGCAACCAAACAATTTGAGTTCATTGGCATCCAAGCTAGTGCAAGTCAAGGAAGAGTTATTATTGAGTTAGGGAGCTAAGTATCCCTATTTTCTAGGGTGCTGTTGCTAGCTCCATTTTTGTATAAATAAGCAAGCTAAGGGACTCATTAGGATTCAAAATTTTATTGTAGCCAAGAGGCCATTAAGATAAATCACATTTGACTATTATTATTATGATTTATTTGACACTTCTTGATTGATAATGAGAAATTCTATTTTGATCGAGCATTGAGTTGACTTAGAGGGCCTAAGCTCTTGGGTTATGGACCAACCCTAGCAGCAGAAGTTCCTCTCTTTTGTATATGTATTCTTAGCTTAGAATGTTGATTAACTATTGTAGTTTATTTATGTTTCTATTTAGCTTAGAAAGTTTATTAAGTTGTTGCTTATCCATGATTTCATTAGCTTAAAGAGTAGATTAGTGTTGCAGTCTAGTGAAGGAAAATATACCATAAAATCTTGTGACAGTGACCTCTATCTCATCTCCCTTATGGGATTATGATTAGGGTACCCCACTCTCAGAACCCAAAAACAGACTTTGTCTTTTGTTCATTGCCTAGATTAAGTCTCATTCTTAGCTAGATAAATGTTTGTGATTTATTAGAAATATTTGTAGTTGTTATTCTGCTTCTTAATATTGTTGTAGCTTAGAAGGAAATACATTTCACAAATATAGTCTCTAACAATAGTTAGATCAGATTTTCTAAGTTCAACTCATATTTTCCATGTTCACATGTAATAATTTGTAAATGAAAAGAGAAACAAGTTTTATTGTAGGAATTTTCAATATGCAGGAAGGGACTCCTCCAACCAACTGCAGCTAGGTCTTCTCCACCTTCTGTTGATGCATACCAGCCCATATTCCGAACCTCTATTTTCCATCCACCGTGAGCAAGTTGTCTTAGGAAAATCTTGCCTTCTTGGAGTGTTTGGATTGTTCATGGGTGATGTTCACCTTCCATACACCTTTCCAACACTTCATCCCACCATTTTTGTCCTCCAAAAACTCTCAGCCAACTTCCTGTAATAGTTCAGGACATCGTGTAGCATTTTCCTGTAGCAAACCTGTAGCAGCATGTTTTGACCCTGTTTTGACCTGCAATGGTAGCCTAGCCTAGTTTAGGAGTAGGTTAACCCCTCGGCTCAGAATCCATCACCAGAAGTTCCACCTAGACCAGTCCTTTCATTTCTTTCCTTCTTGCAAGATCATATAGCATTAGCTCTTTTATTCCTAATTTTAGTAATTAGAACTTTATCTATTCTGCAAATGTTAATGAGATAGTTAATACATGCATGTTTGACTGATGAAATGATAGATTAATCTTCCATTTTCAAGCAACCCTGATAGCTATGTGATCAAGTACAAGATTAGCATAGTTTCCTTTCTGCAAATGATTTGTGTCATTTCATAGCATTTACAAGTTGGAAGCTTTAGTTTCTTGGTTTTACAAGCATTTACCTTCTCTGCACTAGAAATAACTTTACATTCCACTGTCAGTAGTCAAACTCCCTTTAGTTCAATAGAGGAATGGTCTGGAACCCTAATGGTCAAGTGCCCCAGTTGAGAAGTGACATGAATAGAATGATGCATCTATTGTGTATATAGTACTATCACCTCCAAGTTTGTACAAAACCCTAGGTTGATAAAGTAAAGTTGGTAGCCCTAGGAGTTGCAACAATCTTGCTGCAATACTAAGCCTCATTAATGCCTTCTATGTATATCAACCACATTTATTCATGTGGTTGTGCTAGTTTATTGTATTATAGGTGACTATTCTAGTTTGAAAAGTCATACATATCCATTTAATCATATATATGTAAATAATGGGAAACTTTTAAAACAAATTATCATTTTTTTTTTTAGAAACATACAAAAAAAATCCAATTATCCAAATTTCACCCCTAAAAGTTTCCCCATACTTAAGGAGAGTTGAGAAATTTGGTGTAAAATAAGATAAGTAAACATATCAAGTTTTTTAGATTAAATTAGGGGGGAGAATATACTTGAAGAGAATTCTTAAATATTTTAAGGATAAAATATTTTAATGAATTTAGAAATTAGGTATGGCTACACACACCCCTTAGAAAATTGTTGTTCTTGAGAGGAAGAAAATAATCATAGTATAGTGTCGTAGAAGCATGCTTAAAGATAATTAATTCCTTAATCATTTGTGGGTTGTATTTATTACTATAATTGTGTATTTAAAAAGTAGAAGTCCAACCAAATTTTTGTTGATATTTATAGCATGGGAGGTACTCCAAGCCTTTAGGATCAAGGATTTGGGGGAAGGAGCTCCACAAGTGGCCTTGTGGGCTTGAAACCGAAGCCTGGGGTTTTTCACCCAAAGTTATTCGGCCAAAACCGTGACACTGTTTTGACATGTGATGGATGGAGATGATAGAGAACTCCAAGAGAAACTAGATGCATCGAAAATCATTGAAATTCGAGTTATCAATATTGAGATATTAATTTTTCAAGGTCATGGTTAGGTTTGCACATGTGTTGGTCAAGTCGACCTAGATTTTAGAGGAATAATGACACTTGTACAATTCCATGGAGAGACTTCATTGGAGCCCTTGAGAAATATATAAATAGAAGGTTTGTGTGATATCATTAATACATCCAAGAGAGAAACACAAGAGAAAGTGAAGAAGGGAAGAAGGAGCTCACATAAGAGGGAGGAAATTTATGTTTTGGGTTGCACATAAAGGAGTAGCCAAGAAAAGGAGGAGAATCCAATGCTTGGGGCTTCTCCATGACTTTTTTGGTGTTATGATTACCTTGCAGTAGGGCCGAGTGGAAAGGGATAGAGTTGGGTTATATTTGAGTCCTATTTTGTGTGGGTAACTACCTCATATACAAGCCGCAACTCATATTTGATGTTATACGAGGGGTCGAGAGGTCTTATAAGAGTGCATACCTATCTTAAAGGATAGCAAGGAGAAGAAACTTGAAGTGTGAGGTGGACTGCAGCTGAGAGGAGGTGTTTGAGAGATTAAGGAGAGGGTTATCCAAGTGTACAGGAAGTCCTAACCATGAAGCAATACCTACAACAGTCAAAGCATCAATCCAAAGGTATGTTCCTCCTTCATGATTGCTAGATGTTGGGTTTAGTTTGGACCAATTTGGATGGATGGTTTTTTTGGTCTAGTTGGATAGTTTTGATGACTTCGTATGAGCAGTCAAATCATCAGTTGCATGTATGTCAAGAGGAGCACCATATGGTTGCAGGATAGTAGGATAATCCTCTTGGATTAATGGGACTTGGAGGTGAATGGGTATCCTAGGAGAATTCCATTGGTAGCGGTGTTGGATGCCCTAACTAGGAGTAGATGCTACAACAAGGATTGGTCTCTCATGGTCTATTGGAGGGAAACGTGAGAATGGACCAAGTGTAAACCTAGGAGATGTAGTTAGTGGAGCTCAAAGGTCTAATCGGCCAGAGGAGTAGTTTGATGCAGGTCATGTTCATCATTGGGGAATGGATATTTGATAGTTATAGGTGGGATCCTTCCATGCCCTATGTTAATGTTCATTGGATCTGCACAGGAAGACTATAGTAGGATGAAGTCCCTAAGTAGTTGAGGAGCAATAGTGAGCAGTTGTGAGTTTTTCACAAATGGAGTTGTGAACAACTCAACAAGAGTTTTGATGTGTTGTTCCCTTCTTAGGTCCTTATAATACTAGTGTATCCCCCTTATTGTTATTTTTGTGCCCATGTATCCCCCATATTGTTATTGGTGTTGCCCATAGAATCCTACTATTGTTATTGTTGTGCCCTTACATAATTATTGTTATGTAAGTCTCTGATTATATTGTGACCCCAGTTAAACTCCTATATATACCAAGGAGGTATTATCATTTGAATCATCCAAGAATTGTTCATTTATGTGATGTAAAGTAGGTTTCACCCACAAAGAGGTTATTTCGCAAGTCTATGATCTATATTTTCTTGGTTGCATAACATTTGGTATCGAAGCCTTCAATTCTAATTTTTCATTGCTGCTAACATGTCATCTTGGCACTTTTGCTATAACTTTTTTCTACAAAGGTTCAGAAGCTGAAATTGTGACCATGTGGAGCTGAAATCTTGATGAATTTCCTATAAAATTTCATATCTTGGTTCGCTATATTTATTGAGATATGTTTTGAAGAAGTTAGGGTTTTTGCATGCTCCAGAATTCAGTCTCATACAAGTGACCTTGGGAAAATTGTCATAACTTCCTCTATGAGAATTGGGTTTGAATTTCATAAAAAGTGACTAAAATTGCATGGAGTGTAGTTTTTCTTGTATAATTTTTAGGGCTAAAGGTTGAAACAATGACACGTGGCATTCCTTACAAGTTCTCTCTACTAAACTAGTCCATAATGAAGTCATCATGGGATATCAGGCATAACATTATCTTGAAGAATCCAACTTTGATATGACTTGTGGCATTGGAAATAAGACTTAGAGGGATACAAAAGGATGAAATTTCAGACCTTGGAGATATGAAATTACAGAGATACAATAGTTTCAATATCGAGCTCCTAAAAATCAAGAAAAAGGTGTGTATTTTAAAACAAAATTGCATAACTTTTGTTTGAAAACCGGTTTGAAGTGATTCAAAGGGCATAGAGAAGCATATATATCGTTGTTTGATTGCAAAATGCCTCAAAACAAAAAAATGGACACACCTAGTAAACAACCCAAAAGCTCTACTATGACACATTAAGAAGAGGAATAAATGCAACATGATATATCACCAACTTATATCCATCTAATAGTATATCTATCATGTGTCGAGAGGGATCAATCCCTGGAGGTGCAAACCTTCCTTTTTAAGTGTATAACTTTAGGAAAGGTTTGCACCTTGAAGGATTTGATCCCTCTTTGCGCATGATAGATCTGGTGTTAGATGGATCTACACTGGTTCCAGTTGAGGGAAAAAATGTCAGATTTTTAGATTATCATCATTATGTATATGTTTGATATTAAATTCAAAATTCACATTATGTTTTATTTGCTTGGCATGACCATATCATTCTCTTATTTAATTTAGTCTATGTTTCTTTCCTTAAATTGTTTGTAAGTCTATGTTTGGATGCTTTGAGTGGTTTGTGTGTTTATGTTTATGGATTTGGACGGTAATGTTTGTGAAGGTTACAATTGTTTGTTATATTTCTATATATGTATGTAATTGTCTATTAGTAATTAGTTGATGATGAAGAAGGGAGACAATTTTGTCAATAGTTTTCAAGAGGATTGATACTATATATTTATTTCATTTAATTTTAGGTATTACATCTTATGATAACTAGGTATTACTAAATACATCTTGAAGAGTAGTTTTAATAATTTACTGCATCAAGATTACTCTTGAGATGATTTATTTCCTTCAAGAACATTTTGATGATTTTTTTGTATTTATAGTATATTTTGAAAAGTCAAGAAATAATTTTATTTTATTTTATTTTTTTATTTTTATTTTTTTTAAATGGGTGGCCAAATTTATAAAATATTTACATTATTTGTTTCTCTGAACAATTATCACATCTCCTTCAAGAATATTTTGATTTGTTTTGAATGTTTATAAACATATATTTTCCTCTTATAAATATTTTGAATACATTGTTGTATGCGATTATCTATTAGTAATTTTGAATATATGTAGTTGTCTATTAGTAATTAGTTGATGATGAAGAATGGAGACGATCTTGCCAAGGATTAATTTGCAATTTGTAGGAGGATTGATTATGCACATATATTTCATTTTAATTCTAGGTATTTGTTGAGTCTCAAAATTATCATCCATATTTCCATCATTTCATAACCATTTAGCCCTCATTTCATAGCTATCTAGCCTAAAACCCTACATCAAGTAACCATCTTCATGATTATATGGGTTAGGATCCTTGTTTTCCAAAGTTATTTATTTTATGTATTTAAAGTGAATTCATGATTAAAAATTAGGAAACCAACATGGTTTCATTTATATATATATATATATATATGTGTGTGTGTGTGTGTGTGTGTGTGTGTGTGTGTGTGTGTGTGTGTTATGAGTTTTGTGACATGTGTAGATCATTTGGAAGCTTCCAAGACACCCTTATGTGGCCTCCCAAGATCAAATTCGAATTTCAACTCAAGAGGTGGACCATATTCCAAGGAGAAATATCATGGAGATCTTTATGAGTCATGGGATTTGTATCTAGTATTTAGGGATAAGTTAAGACAAGTATGGATCTAGTAGATATTTAAGGGATCTACATTTATTGAGTAGATATCCCTAATTCATGTATAACTAGGAGGAGCATTGTTCAAAGGAAGATAATAGTTGTCATTTTATTCATTAGCATCAGATTTATGATTGTTCATTCAGCAAGAATAATATCATTTTCTCCAAATCATGAGTTATGAGTGTTGTTTGATTCTTGAGATGTGATAGATGTTCTTGTGTGCTCATTGAGGAATGAAAGGATCCCCATCAACCACAATCTGCATACAACTATAACATAGTTTGATTTCCATTATTTCATTTCATGCAAGTGTGCTTTGCTTTCTATAAGTGTGATTTTCATTCTGCAAGTTTGATTTACATACTTACATTTGATTTGATTTTCATTAAACTGCTTGCATACTAGCTATCTTATTTTTCTTGCTTGACAACTAAATCACTAGTTGCTATTTACTGCTTTTTGGATTAATTTACTGCTTTCTAGATTATCATAGTTTGCTTCTTATAGTTTTTCATAGATAAGTTTTCTTTTGAATAATTTAGAAAGGCCATGGCATTAATTCATTCATTCCAGCTTTAGAATTTAATTTATTTTTCTTGCATGAGATTTCTTTTGCAATTTTCTTTAGTTATATTTGTAATATGCATTTCCTTTCTTTCTTTCCATCCTAAATAAACTTTCTACAATAGTTTCATATGAGGTCCCATATATTTTGGTTTTCTTCTAAGTTTATGAAACCCCCGGTTTGACATATTAAAATGACAAGGGATTTAGCATACCATTAAATTGCCCTACATTTTTGGCGTTGTTGCGAGGGAAGCATACTTAGATGTAACTATTTAGGAAGATTGTTTAGAAAGAATTTTCATTAGGGTTATTTGCATTTAGACAAAAATTAGAAAAGATAAAACATTCATAAAACAAAATCCTCATTCACTAAAAAAAAAACATAAAAAACCATCCACATCATGATATCCTAGTTTTGCAAGTAGAAGAAATGGTTGGAGATGTTGAAGATGAGGAAGATCCTTTTGGATTTCCCATTCAAGAAATTGATACCAATGTTCATATGGAGAACATCTCTCCATCTGTACTTCCTATATTTAATGGTATGAGATCAGAAGACCCATAAAATTTTCTATTTGAATTTGAAATAATTTGTAGATCTTATGGCTACTTATTACACATTCAAAAGTTGAATTTGTTTCTGGCAACATTGAAGGATAAAGCTCTTAAATGGTTCATGACTTTAGGAACAAATTCTATAAGGACATGGGATGAAATGAAAAGAGTATTTTTGGGAAAATACAAAAATTATTGTATAAACCATGACCTTAGAAATCAAGTCTTTAAGATGAACCAAAAAGAGGTTGAAAGCTTAGAATATTTAGTGGAGATATTTACATATCATGTCAAAAGAGCTGAATTGCATAATTTAGGATCAGACACATTAAAAACTCTCCTACTAAAGTGTATAAGGGATGAATGGATTGATCCTCTTAACCTCGTGGGAAAAGGAGATGTTTCACAATTGTCATTTCAAGAGATTTGTGAATTGTGTAAGAACATATCAAGAGGAAAAGAAAAGTATGCAAGATCCCTTCAGGATCCTATTATGGAAAAGTAAGTAAGTCGATATTAGTATTAGTAAGTCAAATTGAACTTAACAATTTGCTAGACATTTTTGGTAATTTAAAAGAACAAATTGATATGCTGAGAATGGAAAACAGGCAAATAGTTGAGAATGTTGCTTCATTTATGTTTTTCCCTAAATGAAAAAAGAAACATGATTTGCATGAATGTCCACTTGATAACATTAAAATTTATGAAATTTGTGCAGGATCACATACTACTAAAGATTGTCCATCATTACCAGGGTTAAAGGCAGTTTACCAAGGAGCAAATTAAACGTTGGAACAATATTTTTATGGGGCTCCAAAAAGATCATGGCAACCTTATCAACCTGGTATGATGCAAGATATTACTTCTCAATTTCAAAGTTATGCATAAAAATCTCAAAGCAATTGGGAAATGCCCTTGCCTTGGCAAGCTTGGCCATCTCAATCCCAACCTCAAAACCAATCTTGGAAACAAGGTTGGCAAGGGCCTTACAAAAGAAATCCATTGTATCCTCAATCTTTTCCTCACTATCCTTAATGCCAAGCTCAATGCTATTCATACTATTCACCTCCACCGCAACATCCATTTCACGCTCATTTGACCTCAATTCAACCATTACCATCCGCACAAGTACCCCAAAGATCCATTTCCACTCCACTACCTGCACAACCATTTGGAATCCCCAACAATAAAACACATCAATCCACTCATAATGTTGAGGTACTACAAAATAAAGCACCAAATACCATTGAAGAACAACAATCAAAAGAGGAAAAATATATAGGTAACTTCCAAGAATCATGGATGCATGTTAAAGAAGAGAAGTTGTTGAAACCTGAGTTTCATGTAGGTCTATCACCCGATTCTATGAATGAAGATCACATCTCTGAAGACTTGCATGGCATGATATCAGAAAACCAAGGAAGACAAGATTACATTGAATCTTGGTTTAAGACAGTTATCAGATCTCAGGATTCCATTTTTCAGTATCTTCTGACATTATTCAAATCAAGGTAGTTGGTCTCTCATATGCTAGTACATATCAAAGAGTATATTTTAAGCATGAATATGAGTTTACTGATGATTTTGTTACGCAAATGGATGCGTTGGAAATTCTCTTATACGTAAGAGGTTGTTTTATTTCTTTTTCAATAGAATAGGACTAATAAATAAAAACAAATTTTTGTGATTTTTAGGATAAATTTGCAATTTTGTGGTGTAGTGAGAGCCACCAATTTATTAACCCTTAGCAAGAAAATTGCAATAAAACAAACGATTGTGAATGAGGAGCACAAGCAAAGGTGGAAGAATGATAGTTTTAGGTACATAAGCCAATGTCATCACAAACTAGAAAATTTTATGTCATGACTCAGCCGAAGAATATTGACAGGATTTTTAGATGCAAGAAGGGCACAATCCTGCAACTGAGAAACCTCATGACAATCTTCACTGTTTCACCCAAATTTCAAATCAACCTAACTTTCTCATACGACATCGGATTTCGACGATTCAAGCATCGTTGGAAATATCTCGATGAGATCTACATAATGAGAAAGCTATCATCAGAGTTTGAAACAGAAAACAATGAATAAATTTCTAACAAGACACAACAGGTAACCTGAGGCACTAGTTTCAATACAGGTAAAAATTCATTTGGTTTTCTTTTATGAATTTATTTTATTAGTACCGATTCTCTATGTTTTTGGTGTAAATTTCATTAATAGAGATATTGATCACCTCTCTCTTTTGATAATTGTACATTCCATTGCAGAAGAAGTACTAGTTTTTTTACAGTTTCCACGAGGAAGAATAGATGACCATAACCGAACAATGTCTCTCTCAAAGACCACATTTATTTCACAAAAACATGATCAAAGCAACATCAAAGATGAAACATCAAAGCATGAGCATATGATGTCAGATCAAATCCAACACTTGAGAGCTTTCAGATGCCAGTCTCACCATTGCATTCCTCCTTCTTCAGTGAATAAAAGCTTCATCTCATTTTCCTTCACTGCTCATTTTCTTTCACAGTCATTTTCTTGCCTTTCTTTCACTAACTTGTAGCCCACCAATAAAAACATTTAGCTCCTCTACAAATATGATTCATTCCATTTCCTTTTCATTTTTCCAAAAAAAACTTGATCCACTACAAAATTTCTCATCCATAATCCTTCAAAATTATTGTTTCATGCTCGAGTTAGATGATGGAGGATTCCTTAAGGCCCCCCTTCTAACAAGTCTTGGCCTATCGACATCAACACATTATCTAGGTTTAAGGCTAGATTCCTCAGTAATACCTTGAGGCTTGTATTCCTTAATGACAGTCTCTCTCGCCAGTAATCATGGGAATAGACCAATGTCCCTTGATCATTGGATCTTGCAAGTGGCTCGATATCAGCTCATCTATTTGCCCTTCGCAAGATGTACTTAGGTACCTTGGAACTCATTAACATTAATGGTGAGATGCCTCGCATTGGTTAATGACATTCATCAACGGTCGATAATCCAATGACTTCTCTTCATGCTTGACATCAACACATTTATTCACATGACTAGAATTGTACTATTGGTTTTGTAACGAGTAAAGACTACATCATTTTAGTAATTTGCAGGAGATTAATTTGTCATAACAACAATAAAGATTCAAACCTTGTCATCAAAAAAGAGAACATAGAAGTAGATCCAAATTCCTTTGTTTACATACTCCATGATCCGACAGCATCAACAGCCACACTCTTCAGCATCTACAACTCATGTACATTGAGGGTAAGTGAAGGTATTTTGTTTTCTAATTTTTAGTTATGCAATTCCTTAAAATGCTAAAATTGTAAGTTTGGAAATTTCCTCATTTACACTCCCTTTCTCATATTGTCATAAACTGAAAAACACCTTTAGTTGGGGGGAAGGGACATCAATTCATATTCACATTTCATACACCATCACACATTTTCATTTCATTCCAACTCGCATATTCTTTCCAATCAGCTATTCTTGCAGTATGATTCCAAAAGATTATATGCATTGCAAATTATCAATTCATTGATAAGATATTATAGGTCTTGAAAAAAATTCTAAATGTTTTCATAAACTTTGATGCAACAAAGAAAATAAAGCATTGTTACACAAGAACCAACCATCAAAAATATATGTTGCAATCAAATCTATTACACATTGCAATATATATATATATATATATATATATATATATATATATATATATATATATATAGAGAGAGAGAGAGAGAGAGAGAGAGAGATAATCAAGCAAAGTTTGGCAATAATATGTACAAGTCAAAACCCATAAAGAAGCAAAGCAGTTCAAAAAAGGATCAACTCATGGACAAGTGAATCGATGCAATAGTTGCATGAGGACATGCAACAACTTCAGTTGGGGGGTATGTTGAGTCTCAAAATTATCATCCATATTTCCATCATTTCAAAACCATTTAGCCCTCATTTCGTAACTATCTAGCATAAAATCCTCCATCAAGTAACCATCTTCATGATTATATGGGTTATGATCATTGTTTTGCAAAGTTATTTATTTTATGTATTTAAAGTGAATTCATGATTAAAAACTAGGAAATTAACATGGTTTCATTTATATATGTGTGTGTGTGTGTGTGCTATGAGTTTTGTGACATGCGTAGATCATTTGGAATCTTCCAAGACACCCTTATGTGGCCTCCCAATATCAAATTCGAATTTCAACTCAAGAGGTGGACCATATTCCAAGGAAAAATATCATGGAGATCTTTATGAGTCATGGGATTTGTATCTAGTATTTAGGGATACGTTGAGACAAGTATGGATCTAGTATATATTTAAGGGATCTACATTTATTGAGTAGATATCCCTAATTCATGTATAAATAGGAGGAGCATCCTTCAAAGGAAGATAATAGTTGTCATTTTATTCATTAGCATCAGATTTATGATTGTTCATTCAACATGAATAATATCATTTCTCCAAATCATGAGTTATGAGTGTTGTGGGATTCTTAAGATGTGATATATGTTCTTGTGTGCTCATTGAGGAATGGAAGGATCCCCAACCATAATCTGCATACAACTGTAACATAGTTTGATTTTTGTTATTTCCTTTCATGCAAGTGTGCTTTGCTTTCTATAAGTGTGATTTTCTTTCTGCAAGTTTGATTTACTTTCTTACATTTGATTTTATTGTCATTAAACTTCTTGCTTACAAGCTATCTTAGTTTTCTTGCTTGAAAACTAAATCACTAGTTGCTATTTATTTCTTTCTAGATTAATTTACTGCTTTCTAGATTATCATAGTTTGCTTCTTATAGTTGTTCATAGATTAGTTTTCTTTTGAATATTTTAGAAAGGCCATGGCGTTAATTCATTCATTCCAGCTTGAGAATTTAATTTATTTTTCTTGCATGAGATTTCTTTTGAATTTTTCTTTAGTTATATTTGTAATATGCATTTCATTTATTTCTTTCCATCCTAAACAAACTTTCTACAACAATTTCATATGAGGTTCCATATATTTTGGTTTTCTTCTAAGTTTACGAAATCCCCGGGTTGACATATTAAAATGACAAGGGATTTAGCATACCATTAAATCGCCCTATAGTATTACACAGTTTTATAGCTAATGAATTATTAATAGTGTCCCTCTAGGTATTACTAATTATATCTTGAAAAATATTTGTTTTAATAATCTATAGCCTCAAGATTAACAACATCTAATGCAAACAATCAAACATTTAAAAAACATCTACACTGAAATCAACGCATCTAATCAAAGTAATCAAATAGGATTAAAAATTATCATCTGCACTAAAATCAATGCATCTAGTGTAAGCAATCAAATATAATTAAAAATCAACATCTACACTGAAATCAATACATCTAGTGCAAGCAATCAAATAGGATTAAAAATCATCATCTACACTGAAATCAATGTATCTAGTGCAAGAAATCTTCTTCCCTCTCTTCCCCCTCCATCTAATCATGAAAAATATTTTTAATAATTTACAGTCTCAAGAATAACAACATCTAATCCATCTAATGCAAGCAATCAAATAGGATTAGAAAATGACATCTACACTGAAATCAATGCATCTAATGCAAACAATCAAATAATATTAGAAATCAACATCTACATTAAAAATAATGCATCTACTGCAAGCAATCAAATATAATTAAAAATCAACATATACATTGAAATAAATGCATCTATGCAAGCAATCAAATAGAATTATAAATCACCATCTACACTAAAATCAATGCATCTAGAGAAAAAAATCAAATGGGATTAGAAATCAACATCTGCATTGAAATCAATGCATCTAGTGCAACCAGTCACATATAATTACATATACACTCAAATTAATGTGTCTAGTGCAAGCAATCAAATAGTATTATAAATCATCATCTACACTTAAATCAATGCATCTAGTGCAATAAATCTTCTTCCATCTTTCCCCTCTCCATCTATATTTATATCTCCCTCCATCTCTCCTTCTTGTCTCTCTATCTCATCCCCCCCAAACACACATGCTATCTCTCTCCATATATATCTATCTTTTCCTCCCTCCCTCCATCTTTTAACTCTCTATTATTCCCTCTCTTCACCTCCCATCTATATCTCTATCTCTCTCTATTTCTCCTTTGTCTCTCTATATTACCCCCAAAACATACACACTCTTTTTACATATCTATCTATCTCTCCCTCCATCTTCCTCTCCCTCTCCCACTCTCTTCCCCTTCTCTCCCTCTCTCTCCCTTCTATCTCTCTTCCCTCTTTCTCTCCCCTCTCCCTCTCTCTCTATCTCCCTTATCACTCCCTCTCTCTCTCTCCCTCTATCTCCACCTTTCTCTCTATGTCTTTCTTCTCACCTCTCTCTCTCCCCCCCTCCAACGCCATCTTTGTCTCACTCCCTCCTTCACTCTCTCTTGTCCTGTCTCTCTTCCTTCCTCTCTCTCCATTTCTCTCCCACCTCCCTCTATCTCTCCCCCTCTATCTCTCTTTACTTTCCAACTTTGTCACTATCTACCTCCCTCTCTCCTTCTCTCTCCCCTTCCTTCCATATCTCCTTCTTTGTCTCTCTATATCACCCCAACACATACACACACTCTCTCTCTCCACTTTTCTCTCTCTACGTATTTCTTCTTGACTCTCTTTCTCTCCCCCTCTAACCCCATCTCTCTATCCCTCCCTATTTGTCCCTCCCTCTCTCCTCATATCTCTAATTCAATTTCTCTTGTCCGTCCCCTATCCCCCTTTCTCTCCTACCTCTCTCTCCCCCCTCCCCTACCATCTCTCTTTCTTTCTCACTCTCTCACTGCTGTCCAACCTTGTCACTATCTCCCTCCCTCTCTCATGCTCTCTCTCCCCCTAACTCCCCCCTCCATCTTTGTGTATCCTTCTCTCTCTCTTACCCCTATCTCCCTCTCTCGCTCTCTTTCTCTCTCTCACTCTCTTCATTTCTCCTCTCCCCTATCCTTGATTTTATCTCTCTCTCCCTTATCACTCTCTGTATCTCTCCACCTCTATCATTATTTGTCTTTGTTCTTCCCTCCATATATATCTAGAGTTAATGTATATCATGATATATTAATATATATTATAATATAACAAATTGAATATTATATTAAATTTAATATTGTATTAATAAAATATTATTAAATTAATAATATTGATATCATAATATATTAATATTAATATTAATATTTTAACATCTGCATTAGATTTAATGATGTTTTTTTTATGTCATGATAATAAAATTTATAATAAAACTACATCAAATTAATATTTGAAAATATTACAATTTTGATGTGGAAATATTTATGTCTTTAAATATTTTAATATATTAATAGACTATGGTTTTTCCTTTTAAAGATTCATTTTACAAATATTTAATTAAAAGAAATATTAAAAGATTTTGGAGCATGATTTTGATTATTTGTGTTGAATTAACCTTTTTCCTTTGATTTAAGAGTAAAGAGTAAAGATGTTTAAAGTTTTACCTAATTTAGAATTTTAATGTGGTAATTTTTTTTGTTAAAGGTAAATTTATGGTCCATTCAAATTCACTTATTAAACGGATGAGATAATTTATTATCCATTCAAATTATATAAATAATACATAGTTATATTTTAACAATTAATATTAACCCATTAATAAGATTAAAAGTTATATATAATTTAAAGATTCAAGTTATATATGATTTAAGATTCAAGCTAATGTTTTAGCCGACATCAGTGAAAATTGTTTTTATTATTTTTCTAGGATGTGACATACTTACAAATCGGGGTCATACTGTGTTGTAGAATGCACCTCTTGGCACAAAATTACAATACCAAGAGCAACAAATTTTTCTCTCGCAAAGAGTAACCAAAAATGAACTAGAAGCTAAGATGGATGGTTGAAAATAATATATGGGAGCTTTTAAAGTAGACATGGATGCGATGAATGTCAAATTGGAAGGGTTAATAAAGTTGTTGCAAGAAAAGTATCCTAGTGGTGATAAGGTAATACACAAAAATCATGATGAGGACAAAAGGGATGTGAATTATGATTTTATAGACTCCAATGTTGGGTTTAAGACCCACCAAATTCGAAAGATCGACATGAGGAATTTTTATGGCAAGGATGAAGTAACATGGATACTAAAGATTGATCAATTATTTGATCTACATGATGTGTCTTACACACAAAAGGTACACATTGCATCTTTATATTTAGAACAAAATTAGTTTGTGTGGTATCGATAGCTTTAAGTCAATTGTCACTAGGAAAATTTTTGGGGAAGAATTGGTATCACATTATGAGGATACAAAGAGAAATACCTTCTTTAGCCAATTGATTAATCTAAAACAAAAGGGTTTAATAGCGTAGAACATTGAGGACTTCAAAATATTGAATATCAAGGTAAATCATATTCGAGAGGAGAAAAGGAGTGATGTCTTCATAGGGACTTAAACGATAACATCCAAAATAAGGTTCACATTTGGGAACCTGATTCATTGGAGAAAGCATTCAAGATGGAAATAAAATTTGAAAGAAAAATTATGGAAACAAGGAAATCTACCACTCACAACTATAAAGATGGAAGTGTTGTTGCTCCTAGCCTTCCACAACCTACAAGGTTGACCCCAAAACAAGTGGAGGAAAAAAGAGAAAAAGGGCTTTGTTACAGTTGTGATAACAAATATACTAAAGGTCATAATTGTGCTAAGAAGAAATTATTTTACATAGATTGTGAATAGGAGGAAGAAAAGGAACAAGAACCATCAAAAGAAGATGATATACACCAGGAACCAACACCAAAGAAATAAGAAATGAATTCGACCATATCTTGTAATACATTGGCAAGAATTACAACTCCTCAAACTCTCAAGATAGAAGGATATATCAAGAAGAAAAAGGTAATATTGGTGATTGATTCAGGTAGTACCCATAGCTTTAATCATTGTAAGATAGCTAAGGAATTGAATTGCTTCCTATATCAAGCACTAGAGTGTCAAGTGATGGTTGCAAATGGAGGAACTATAAATTTCTCTGGAAAGTGTCATAATATCAAGCTAACCATTGGGGAATATGTGTTGAATAGTCCAATTCTTTCCATTCCAATGGGTAGTGTTGAAGTTTGTACTAGGAGTCTAATGGTTACAATCTTTGGGGACGATAGCTTTTAATTTTCAAGAACTTTTCTTGAATTTTTTTTGGTAAGGAAGCAAAGTTGAATTAAGGGGAATCATAGGGAAACTAGGAAAGATAATCAATTCTAATGGCATGAAAAATCTTCTGAAGAAAGAACAATGGGGCATAATTGCATAATTATCGTCACTAGAGTTTCAAAAATCAAAATCATATATTTCTCCAGATCTCATAAAAGTATTGGACAATCATTCCAAGGTACTTGAGACTCCCAAAGGCCTCCCACCTATTTGTGATCATGATCATTCCATTCATTTGATTCCAAGAAGTGTTCCTCCAGACATTAGGTCAGTATAATTCAACTTAGTCAAATTTCTTTCTCTGCTCCAGTAGTATTGGTGCACAAGAAGGATGGATCATGGCGTATGTGTCCAGATTATAGGGAGCTCAACAAGATCACTATTAAAGATAAAGTTTCCATTCCTAAAATTGATGAATTGTTGGATGAATTTACTTCACGAAGTTGGATATTTGTTTAGGATGTCATAAAATTAGAATGAATATTGAAGACATTATTAAAACAACATTTAGAACTTGTGAGGGTCATTATGAATTTTTGCTCATGCCTTTTGGCCTTACTAATGCACCTTTCAAATTTCAAGGTTTGATGAACTCCATTTTGAAACCCTTCATTAGAAAATTTGTGTTAATATTTTTTGATGATATACAAATCTACAAGGCTTGGAAGGATCATGTTCAACATGTTGACAAGGTGCTAAAACTACTAGAGGAGAAACAATTATACCATCATAGATCCATCTTATGTACGGATCTAACATGAGCCGAGAGGGGTCAAATTTATTTCTTCAAATGATATATCATATATATATATATATATATATATATATATATATATACGTAATTTACATTAAAATATTTTACATCACATGTACATCTAGACATTTTATCATGCAAATCTTATTATTATTATTATTATTATTATATTTTCAAGTATATGTCAATATTAATTCTTATTAAAATATTTTACTATCTCTCTCTCTCTCTCTCTCTCTCTCTCTCTCTCTCTCTATATATATATATATATATATATATATATATATATATATATATAGATAGATAGATAGATAGATAGATAGATATATATGAAGTTGATATCAGCATAAATTAGTTAACATAGATCTTCAAATAATTTATTTAAATCTCTTGTTAAAATATTTTTGAAAAGTATAAGATTTAAACATATTACTCATACATGTTTTTACTTCTATTCATTTATTTTTATTATAGCCAGCATTATTTTTCTATTTAGAACATAATTGTTATTTTTATTTTAAGGGGGCATGGACGGACGAACAAACTACAAATCCCTCTCATACTGGGTTGTAGAATGAGCTTCTCGGCTCAATGAAAAAAGCTCAAAATTTTTCTTTGGAGTATAGGAGGTGGACTATTTGGGTCATATTGTATCTCATGAGGGTGTTAAGGTAGACCCTAAAAAAATTAAAGCCGTTAAGGAATGGAAAATCCCCACAACCATAAAGAATCTTCGAGGATTTCTTGGGTTGACAGGATATTATCACAAGTTTGTTAAGAATTATGGGAGAATAGCAACACCTCTAACATCATTACTGAAGAAAGATGTATTTTCTTGGACTCAAGAAGAAACTAAGGCCTTTGAACATCTTAAAGAGGTAATGTGCCAAGCATCGGTCTTAGCTATGCCAGACTTGATAAAAACCTTTATTGTGGAATGTGATGCCTCAGGAAATGGAATTGGTGTTGTTTTAATGCAAGAAGGAAGATCTATTGCTTTTGAAAGTCGTCCAATCAAATGAAATATTTACACAAACCTATTTATGAGAAGGAAATGTTGGAAATACTACATGCACTAAAGCAATGACAACCTTACCTAATGGGAAGACACTTCACAATAAAAACAGATCATGATAGTCTTAAATACTTTTTGCAACAAAGATTATCTTTAGAAGAGCAACAAATGTGGGTCACAAAGATGTTAGGTTATGACTTTGAAATCATCTAGAAAAAATTGAAGAAAAATGTTGTTTCAGATTCAATCTCAAGAAAGGATGAGGATGTAGACTCCATTGCTTTGTTCCATTTCTATTATCCAACCTGATTGGATAACTAAAGCAAGGGATGAATGGAAGAATGAAAAAGAGGTGTGGAAACTCATTCAAAAGTTGCAACAAGATATTAGTAGATCTAATACATTTAGTTGGAAAAATGATTAATTATGGTACTATTGAGGCCTAAAAAATCGCTGCATTAACAGGGGGGAAACCACTTGGTCCAGACCTTAAGACAACTCCTTTTTCGTTTAGGTAGTGGCTCTGACTGGATATAATGGGACCAGTTTCCAAATGAAAGGTGATTGAATGAATGTGTAATGCTTATAGTGGAGTGAAATAGATGGATTTGTAGCAATGAATCAAATGGAAAACATATGCATTAATCTACTCTATAACCCAGGATTGTTTAACATTTATCTAGATGCGATCTATAATGATTTTCCTTAGTAAATGACAATATAGATTGCTCAAACACTAATGGAAATGAAAATATTTCAAGATGATTATTTTGATTAAATAGTTAATCAAAATAATGTGTATAACTCATATCGCATTTAGAA
Organism: Pinus tabuliformis; assembly: GCA_031772625.1. Lineage (NCBI taxonomy): Eukaryota > Viridiplantae > Streptophyta > Pinopsida > Pinales > Pinaceae > Pinus > Pinus tabuliformis. The sequence continues at coordinate 490,572,700 of CM062818.1, forward strand.
TATCAAAGCAAATTTCTTAACATGTATTTAAAAATATCAATGGCAGCATGATCATAAATGAATACATGTAACACTTTTCTTTAAATACCATGTAATAAGTAATCTGAAAAGATAAATTCACTATTTATTTATGAGAAAAACAGAGGTACAAATATAGAAATACAAGATGCACGTTGCTCAGCTCATAAAAGAAATAGAAGCAGTTTAGTCCTTCTCACAAAGATGATTTCAGGATTACATAAATGCAACTTCTCAAAATTCTTTATGAAAATTCATAAAACAATGTTCCAATCATTCTATTGAGAAAAGTATGAAAGTACAATAGTGCGAGATTTCGTAAACCTTTCATGTTAAAATTCAAGACCTTAATTTCATACAACAAGCAAGCTTAAATAGAAGAAAAACAACTGAATGTATTGTGCAGAGCGTTGAGGAATTTAAACAGATCCCTTCAATAATGCTTAAAGGAAAACAATTTTTTGGTAGGAATTTTTGGATGTGATTTGTTGTCTTCATCAAATTTGTTTGTTCCATCGAATTATCTGGATGTTTGTCTGTCTGTTTGAACTGAACTTCCACTTATCAACACAACTTTCCTCTTCTGTCATGAACCTGAACACAAAAAACAGGAATCGATAAGCTAAAAAAAATGAGATTGATAAGCGAGTTTCATTTGAAATAAATCACATTTTACAGGAAATCAAGATAAAAATGTAGAGCGTAATAGATCCTAAACACAAACATCATGGAGAAGAATGCAGAGAGAGGTTTGTGATAAGAGAGGTGGACTTTACTGTCTTATCGCAAATTACAAAATAGATATTGATGAAAAGGGGAGGCTTAACGGTTTTTTCATAGGGGGTTCAAAGTGGTAAGTATTTTGTGAAGAGGGGAGTCCAAAAGAACAAATAAGTGTCACGTAGATATAGGGTTGGACAAAAAAACCACTTTTCGGACACCCCCCTTTGAGAAACTTAAAATTGAGCACAGGGGGGCCCAAAATCTTCTCTGTCGTTGATTCGGGAAAATTAGATCTAAGCCGTTTATTTTTACAAGACAAGTTGGGATTTTCGTATTATCACAATCAGTGTTCAGAGCAGAGGAAAAGGAACGGGCATGACTATGAAAGTTTTGAAGGAACTAGACACAAATTGCTATAGATAACTTTTAAGTTATGTGTCAGGTCCGATCCTTACATCACAATTCAAATCGCAGTCACAAATCGGCTAAGGTGAAGGGTTGTTATAAACTGTGTCCCTTTAAAAATTGCGATTGTGAATTTCCAGGGTGACGTGGTAGTGTCGTCATGAATGATGTCATGATGACGTGATGATGTGACATGGAATATGACATGGAGTATGATGTCACGAATGACATGGATCATATCGCAATCACAATCAGTTAAAACACAAGAATCAAAAAGAAATTACCCTTTGCTATTTGCAGTACCTGCAGACGCTGGGCAAAATTTATGAATTAACATGTATAGTCCTATCGGGCCTGGGGCTTATATCACAATCGCAATTGGTGATGCGTAACAAGGTGAAACTTTTATATTTTCTTACGATTTCCATGGATGCAAAGGGGATTTATGGATTGTAATGTATAATCCTGTCGGGTCTGGGCTATATTGCATATCGTAATCAGAATGTAGGCATTAACCATGGAACTTTGGGATTTGCAATAGCCATGGATGCTGGATTTTATTTCTTATGATTAATTTTCCCGTCGAGTCCGAGGTGATATCAAAATCGCAATGGAGTTGGTGGAGGGGTCTTTGCCTTATGGAACTTTTGCAATGTGTGGAAGTGATGAGGAATAAGACTATGATTATTCATATTCTCTGTTAATAACCCCTATTTTTTAATACTTAAGGATTTTTGAAGCCTAAGTATAGTTTTGGTCTCGGGGGCTATTAAGTTTGGTTTTTTATTTTTGTGGAAATGATTTTGATAATCAAGGTTTAATACTTGGGTTTTAGTTAAAAATCCTAAGTATTAAACTTTGGTTATAGGATTTTATTAACAATTTTTATGTTGGTTTTCTATTTTTCTATTTTTTGGTTTTTTTAAAGAAATAAAATCAAAGGCTTTTCTAAAATTAAAGGGTCCCTATTTTAATATAATAAATTTCATAGGAAATTTATAATATATTAAAATGGGGGTTGTTGAACAGTACAACAATTGGCGATTCACTGGAAGAACCAGTTATCTATGATAAATGACGAATTTCTTCAAAGATTCAGTAAAAATAATTTAGGAAGTGGAAACTACTTTTCGAAACATTTAGATAAATAAAATTACTCTGACTATAAAACTCATTAAATTGCAATTTCTTTTAAAAACCTTTCGTGAATGAAAAACACCTATTTACTTGTATCAGTCATTAATAAGTTTATAAAAATAAAGTAGGGGGCCTTTTACAACTTATTTTGTAGTGTACTCGTTTGTCATAGGTAGAGCCACTCCTATCAGCAAACGTTCATAGCCTTGACAAGGTTACCTTTTAACCAAGAACAATCCAGTGTCCCATCCATTTAATAGTGCAATAATTAGAGGTAAGTTTATTTTTATTTTATTTTCTTTTTTGTTTTAACTGATGCTAAAAAGCCATTGTGCTAGTTTGGTGACCAAATAATGATAATTCCATTCACTGCTAATAATCAAACTGAACAAGTTGGCTCATGATTAAACCCCTTGTCTTATAATTGAAAAATCATAAGCCATTACCTTGATTTGGTATTCAGTATGGTAATGTCAGTTTAATTGGTTCCCTATGATCATGGTAAGCAGGCTCGTGATGAGACCTCTTATCTTTTTAGATTTATTATATTTTAGAATTACACTCTAAAAATTCTCTTTTTAATGGATGGGGAGGATCATTGACTCCTTAAGAGTTTTGGATGAAAAATCTGAGTTGAAAGTGCTTTAGTCATAAGACAGTCTTTACTTTTTAAGGATAACCTTTTTGACTGAAACTAGAGTAAAAGGATATAATTTTTGATGTTTTTAAAAGATTTCACAACTTAATGGAAAAAATTTAGAGTTATATAATTTTTATCTAGTTTTTAATTTTGGTAACCACTTCTTTAAAATTCCTGCCTTCAAAATGAAAAATAACTTCGAGAAATGTTTGAAAAGTCAATAGAGTACTATTTAACATTTTTATTAACAAAATATGTAAAGAAAAATAAATTGCAGCGGGATGTACAATGGAAGTAATTTTTTACAGATTTTTATTCATATATATCTATATATATATATATATATATATATCTATATATATATATATATATATATATATATATATATATATATATATATATATATATATATATATGAGCCCATTTACAGGAAGAGAATCTCTCTTTCCTGATAAATATTGAAGTATAAATGTAGATGGGCTTATCTGTTCAATAATCTGAAATGAACCAAGCCATAATTTCTGAAATTTGGTATGTTTCCATTTTTCTTCGTGTGCTTTGTCCCACTTGAGAACTAGATCTCCAACTTGGAAGGATCTTGGTGTAGTTGAACTTGCATCAAAAGAATCTTTCACCATCTTTTGATGTTTGGTGTGTGTGAGACTGGCCTTTTCCCTTTCTTCTTCTAGTTTTAGGATTTGTAAATTTCTTAATTGCAAGGAAGAAGAAGGTGTTTCTTCAATAAATTGAACTAGGGCTAACGAAGGAAGAGATAAATGTGATGGAATGATCACTTCCTTCCCATATACTAAGTTGAATGGAGAAGTGCCTATAAAGGCCTTTTGAGTTATCCTATCAGCCCATGGAGCAAATATTAAAGCTTTGTGCCAGTTTCTTTGATTTTGATCAAAAAATATTTTGATTATTCTAAGGAGATTTTTATTAGTGGATTTTACCAAACTGTTTCCCTGGGGATAGTAATTAGCAGAATATTTGAGTTTAAAACCTCTCCTAATTGCAAATTCAATCATACTAGTACCTGAAAAATAAGATGCATTATCAAATATAAGTGCAAAAGGTAAACCAAATATTGTAATGATAAATTGATCAATAGATTCAATAACAAATTCATAATTGACTAAGGCTTTAGCGGAATTTCTTCCACCCACTTAGTGAAGTAATCTGTAGCAGTCATAATATATGTACTTTGTTTAGAAGAATGATGAACGATCTCACATATGATATCCAGTCCCCATTGTTTGAAAGGTTGTTCGATGTTGACTGGTTGCAAAGGCAAGGCTGGTTTATGTTGTCTTCCAGAAGTAGTTTGGCATGTTTTGCATTTCTTTACGTATGCGTGGGTATCTTTGAAGAGAGTGGGCTAGTAGTATCTAGCATGTAAGATTTTGTGTGCAGTAGTATCTCCTCTAAAGTGTCCACCTACTAGTCCATCGTGAAGTTCCTGCAAAATTGTTTGTGCTTCAGACTTTTTAAGGCATCTTAACAATATGGAATCATAATTTCTCCTAAATAACACGTTATCAACAATCTCATAATGACTTTATTTTAATCGTAAATCTGTTTTTCTTTTACGATTGAGTTTGGGATGAGCATATCCATTTTTCAAATAAAAAATTAAATCAGTGTATTGGCACTCAACATCAATTACACTTACCTCATAAATATGTTCATTGTTACCTGTTTCCCCTTCGACTGGTATGTTGGATTCTTATGTAATCAGCTTGCAGAAACCTTGCCTTTTGACAATTTTGGTTGGTTTAATTTCAATATCGTACTCCTGCAGAGCTGTTACCTAATTTGCTCTCTTTTCTCCTAATTGTTTCTGCATTAGTAATTGCCTCATTGTTGGGAATGAGACTATTACTTTCATGTGTGTTTTTAAAAGAAAAGGTCTAAAATGCTTTAGAGATTTATATACAACAAATACTTGTTTTTCTACTTCTGAATAATTCAATTCAGCACCCTGAAAATTTGAACTAAAAAAAGAGATGGGTGCTTCAATTTTCTGATTATCGACGTGTGTCAAAACAACGACATAAGACATTGAAGAAGAAAAGGTATATAAGATGAAATGATTGGAGAAATTTAGAGTATTTAAAGAAGGAGCATTGATAATTGCCTATTTGATTAAATCGAATGCTTTTTTTCATGATGACCCCATTTAAAAACCGTGTCTTTCTTAATCATTTGTTGTAATGGAAAAATAATATGTGAGAAATTACGGACAAACCCTTTGACAAAATTGATTTATCCAAAAAATGATTGCATGCTTTTCTTGTTATATGGTGGAGAAATTTCTGAAATTATTTTATTCTATCCGGGTCAATGTAAATTCCATTTTTTGATACAATGAATCCTAAAATTTTCCCTTCACTAAGAGCGAAAAAAGACTTTTTCGGATTTAATGAAATCCCATATTTTCTATAATGTTCAAAAATTTGTCTTAAGTCCTGCAAATGATTATTTATGTTCTTTGAATAAACAGTAATGTCATCCAGATAAACAACAACCGTTTTGTTTAACAGACCTTTGAAAGTTATATCCATGGCTCGTTGGAAAGTGGCCATTGTGTTTATTAAACCGAATGGCATTTTTTGGTAGGCATAAGTTCCCCATTTAGTTCTGAAAGTAGTCTTTAGCCTATCATTTGGGTGGACCATGATTTGATTATATCCTAAGAAACCATCAAGGAAAGACATAAGTTCGGAACCAGCAACTGATCGTAATGCCACTGCCTCATTTTCACCTTCTAAATATGTTACCGAATGTTTCAAGTGTTTTTCTTGGTTGATTCTAATTTGATTCGACTTTCCATTAAATGGGAGCCATAAGTGAGACCAATCACTGGAAAAATAACCGTGTAGTTTTTTCTGACCAATCTCTACTAAGAATTAAACCATAGAAATCTGGGATATCAACAACTAGTATATCAATTATTTGACAAACTTTAGGATTCGAAGATAATCTAATAAGAACTGAATTTATTTGTCCTATGACTTTGAATTTTTTCCTATTGAGTTGCACAATGTGAACTGCAGTTTTCGGGGGTGTCGTTTAATTTCAGACAAATTGAATACGACGCGATATTCGAAGAAGCCCCTGAATCTACCAAGAATTTATGTACATTTTTATTAAATATTTCAATAGTCAAAAGAAAAGGAGGGGTATGTGAATTATACTTGTCAATTCTTTTAGTAAAAATTTATGTTGTTGTTTGAGTTTAGTGAGTTCATGAAGGGAAATGTTTTCTTTTATTTTTTTCATATCCTCAACGATATTGTACTCAATAGTATCTGAAACTACTAAGGTTCTGGGTGAAGATGGAGAATTGGATGAGACAGAATTACTTGGGGGGAAGTGGAAGTGGATTTTTTAACAAAAAATTTATCTTTAGCAGTGGAAGTTGAAGGTTTCTATTTTTTATTTGGTCATATAGGATCAACTGGACCTTTAATTCTTGTTCCAACAGGTAATGCTTCATATTCAGTTTCACTATCAGAAATAAGAAGAATACAATCCCGCATTCCATTTAACTCAGTTATTTGTTCATCTTGGGCTTCATCAGCAAAAATTGTTTCTTCCTCCTCATCTTCATCATCAGTTTTTGCATTTGATATCGTATTTGGAGGTTGTGGATTAGGTGGATAAGTTATTCTCTATGTTCTAAAACATTTTTTGGAAGAAGATTCAACTACTTGTTTTTTTATCTCTACCATCTCATTAGACAAAGTTTTAAGGACTTGCTACAAGCCTTCAAGATCAAAGGGATTTTTAAGTGCTTTCTTTTTAGATTCATCCTTAAATGTAACTCTTTTTAATTTTAAGTCCTCTTGATCCATTTCATTTTCTAGTGCATTTATCCCCTTCTCTACAGACACATCTTCTTTCATGTTTTCTACCAATCTATTTTTATTAGCTCTATCTACAAAAATTGCTACGTTAGAAGGAAGAGATGAAATATACCATTCAATTTGTACATTGACACCGGGTCTAGAAGTAGCTGGGATTTTATTTAACAATTTGTTAAATCTGGAATTGAAATATTTTATCTTTTCCCCTGAATTCGTTTTTAAATTCGAAAGGCCATTGTTAAGAGATGTAGTTGAGCGATCATCACCAAATTTAGTCAAAAATTGTTCTTCAAAAATATCCCAACTAGTAATAGAATTGGCTGGTAATGAAAAGTACCAAGACCCTGTTGATCCTATAAGAGTGTACAAGAATAATCTAACAACAACATCTTCTTCAACTACCTCATTAAGATTGATGGATAACATATAATTATGAAGGTTCTCTTCAGCAGGTAACCCATCATCGGGATTGAATTTGGGAAGGCATCTTTCAATATGTTTTGGTAGAGGATGAAGTGGTGCTGCCATTTGAACAGCTCTCGAATTGGACATTTGAACAGCTCTTGGATTGGACCACGGTCTAGCTTCCATTGTAACAGTTGGGGAGGTGGATGTGATGAAAGAAGAACTGGCAGCTATGATAGTACTGCTTGAGGCAGCACTAGTCATTTGTGTAGAGGAAATGGAAATAGATGAAGTGATCGGTAGAGAAAAAGGAAATGAAAAAGGAATAAATGGAGATGTTTGTGAATGAGAGAATGAGGTAATCTCACTAGTAGATGTTTGGGAATCTTATGTAGTAGTTTTCATTTGGCGGGATTGAAGTGGAAATTCAAATGGTGAGATGCTAATTTTTTCACTTTGGGACTGAGTCAAAACACCAGTTCTGTGAAAAATAGAAGTTATACTTCCTTCAGAAACTTCGGATGATTCAAGCTTTTCTGCTGAAATGGAGACGTCTTCCAATTTCTTTATCAAAGCTATAATTTCTGGTGATTCTGGAGTATAATCCACAAGGATTATTCTAGGAGAATTGGGAGGTGATTGTACAACTCTTGATCTAAAAGTACGAGATTCTAGAGGGGATCTAGAAGTTGTAGGAGATTCGGAGGGGAAATGACTCTTGGAATGGCCTTTTTTTTTGGATTGGACTTAATTACCATTCATAGTCTACAGGACCTCATTCTAGTGCCAAAAGTGTTGAGGCCTCAAAAATCGCTGCATCAAAACAGGGGAAAACCACCCGGTCCAGACCTTAAGGCAACTCCTTTTCTATTTAGGTAGTGGCTCCGACTGGATATAATGGGACCAATTTCCCAATGAAAGGTGATTGAATGAATGTGTAATGCTTATAGTGGAGTGAAATATATGGATTTTCAGCAATGAATCAAATGGAAAACATATGCATTAATCTACTCTATAACTCAGGATTGTTTAACATTTATCTAGATGCGATCTATAATGATTTTCCTTAGTAAATGAAAATATAGATTGCTCAAACACCAATGGAAATGAAAGTATTTCAAGATGATTATTTTGATTAAATAGTTAATAAAAATGATGTGTGTAACTCATATCGCATTTAGAATATCAAAGCAAATTTCTTAACATGTATTTAAAAATATCAATGGCAACATGATCAGAAATGTATACATGTAACATTGTTCTTTAAATACCATGTAATAAACAATTTGAAAAGATAAATTCACTATTTATTTTTGTAAAAAACAGAGGTACAAAGATAGAAATAGCAGATGCACGTTTCTCAGCTCATAAAATAAATAGCAATAGTTTAGTCCTTCTCACAGAGATGATTTCAGAATTAAGAAATGCAACTTCTCAAAATTCTTTATGAAAATTCCTAAAACAATGTTCCAGTCGTTCTATTGAGAAAATTATGAAAGTACAATAGTGCGAGATTTTGTAAACCTTTCTTCATAAAATTTAGGACCTTAGTTTCATACAACAAGCAATCTTAAATAGCATAAAAACAACTGAATGTATTGTGTAGAGCATTGAGGGAATTTAAATAGATCCCTTCAATAACACTTAAAGGAAAACTATTTTTTGGTAGGAATTTTTGGATGTGATTTCTTGTCTTCATCGAATTTGTTTGTTCCATCAGATTATCTAGATGTTTTTCCATCTGTTTGAACTAAAATGCCACTTATCAACACAATTGTCCTCTTCTATCATGAACCTGAACACGGAAAACAAGAATCGATAAGCTAAAAATAAATGAGACTGATAAGTGAGTTTCATTTGAAACAAATCACGTTTTGTAGGAAATCAGGATTAAAATGTAGAGCGTAATAAATCCCAAACACAAACATCATGGAGAAGAATGCGGAGTGAGGTCTATGATAAGAGAGGCAGACTTTACGGTCTTATCACAAATCGCAAAACAGACATTGATGAAAAGGGGAGGCTTAGCGATTTTTTCGGAGGGGGTTTGAAGTGGTAAGTAGTTTGTAAAGAGGGGAGTCTGAAATAACAAAGAAGTGACATGTAGATATAGGGCTGGACGAAAAAACCACTTTTCGGACCCCCCTTTGAGAAACTTAAAATTGAGCATAGGCAGGTCCGAAATATTCTTTGTCGTTCATCCAGGCATATTAGATTTGAGCCATTTATTTCACAAGACAAGTCAGACTTTTCATACTATCGCAATCGGCGTTCAGAGTGGAGGCAAAGGAATGAGAAGGACTATGAAAGTTGTGAAGGACCTAGACGTGAAATGTTATAGATAAATTTTAAGTTATGTCTCGGGTCCGATCCTTACATTGCAATTCAAATCGCATTTGAAAATCGGCTAAGGTAAAGGATTGTTATAAATTGTGTCTCTTTAAACTTGCGATTGTGAAGTCTTGGGGTGATGTGGCAGTGTCACCACGAATGATGTCATGATGACGTGATGATGTGACATGGTAGATGACATGGATTATGATGTCACAGATGACATGGATCATATCGCAATCGCAATCGGTTAAAACACAAGAAGTAGGAAGAAATGACCCTTTGTTATTTGCGATAACTGCAGACGTGGGGGGAAATTTATGAATTAACATGTATAATCCTATGGGTCCGAGGCTTATATCGCAATCGTAATCGGTGATTCGTAGCGGGGTGAAACTTTTATATTTTTTTACGATTGCCACAGATGCAGAGGGATTTATGGATTGCATTGTATAATCCCGTCGGGGTCGAGCTATATCACATATCGCAATCAGAATCCAGGAATTAACCATGAAACTCTTGGGATTTGCGATAGCCATGGACGCATGATTTTATTTCCTACGATTAATTTTCCCATTGGGTCTGAGGTGATATCGCAATCACAATGGAGTTGGTGGAGGGGTATTTTCCTTATGGTGCGATGCGGCGAAGCGATGAGGAATAAGATTCTGATTATTCATGTTTTTTGTTAATAACCCCTATTGTTTAATACTTACGTTTTTTGAAGCCTAAGTATAGTTTTGGTCTTGGGGGCTATTAAAATTTGGTTTTTTTATTTTTGTGGAAATGATTTTGATAATCAAGGTTTAATACTTGGGTTTTAGTTAAAAATCCTAAGTATTAAACTTTAGTTATAGGACTTGATTAACAATTTTTATGTTGGTTTTTTGTTTTTTTTATTTTTTGGTTTTTTTAAAGAAATAAAATCAAAGGCTTTTCTAAAATTGAAGGGTCCCTATTTTAATATAATAAATTCCATAGGAAATTTATAATATATTAAAATGGGGGTTGTTGAATAGTACAATAGGTACAAAGATCGCTTATATCTTTGTAATAATTCCCAACTCAAACAAAATATTCTTTTGGAATTGCACACCTCCCCCTTAGGAGGGCACTCAAGAATTTTAAAAACTTACCACAGGGTGAAGAAGGAATTTTTTTGGGATGTCCTTAAATATGATATTCAAAAGTTTGTGGCAGATTGTTTGGTTTACCAACAAAATAAAGTTGAGACAATTAAGGGTTTGCTACAACCTTTATCCATTCCAAGTCAGCATTGGGAGGAGGTATTAATGGATTTTATCATAGGTTTACCCAAGTTTGAAGGAATGAGTGTGATCATGGTGATATTTAATAAAGTTACCAAGTATGCACACTTTTTTCCATTATATCATCTTTTTAAAGCCAATACAGTTGTTACTACATTTATGGAAACAATTCAAAGGCTACATGGAAACCCAAAGATTATTGTAAGTGATAGAGATCCCATTTTCACTCAAAATTTTTGGACATAATTATTTTCTTTTCTTGGTACTTAATTAGCTCATAGCTCACCTTATCATCCTCAATCTGAAGGGAAAACAAAGATAATGAACAGATGTTTAGAAGGATATATTCATTGATTTGTATCTGATAAATGAACACAATGGGTTAAGTGGTTACCTCTAGCTGAATAGTGGTATAACGCTTCCTTCCACACTACACCAAAAATGACCCCATTTATGGAAATTTATGGATATCATCCACCATCCATCACATCATCTTTAAGAGAAAAATCTAAGGTTCAAGCAGTGGAATATCACATCGAGCATCAACAACAAGTTCTCCAACTCTTAAAGGATAAGCTCAGTCTAGTGCATAATCGAATGAAACAATAGGCATATCAACATCACAGTGAAAGAAGTTTTGATGTAGGGAACTGGGTATTTTTACATCTACAACCATACAAATAGATGTCCCTCAAGCAAGCTAAGAAGGATAATAAATTATCACCCAAGTACTATGGCGCTTACAAGTTGTTGCAAAATATTTGTACTATGGCAGAAATTGGAGCTGCATGCATCTTCCCGAGTACACCCAGTTTTCCATGTTTCATGCTTAAAGAAGGTTATCGATGACAAGCTCTCAATTCAAACAATGTTGCTAGAACTTTTTTTTTTTTCTCGTTAAGACTATGCTATTCTATTATATACATTAAAAGGAAAACAGTTACAGTCATGAGGTCATATTGCCAGAGGCCGAGGATGGCACTCTGGACTTACAGTGATCAAAAAAACCACCCATACAGGGTCCACACCACTAAGACTGATTACCCGCGCAGGGGCCCTATCATGGAGACGAGTCACCTGCGCAGGGGCAGCATCATTGAGACCAAACACCCACGCAGGGGCGCTACCATTGAGACAGATTACCCACGCAGGGGCTTTAAACCTTTGAGGAACAGTGAGAGCAAAAATAGTCATCCCATTCAGGGGCATAGAAGAGAAAAAGAGAACCTTCATCAAGATCCCCCACAGGGGCATAGACAGACATTGAACTATATAATTCGCGAACCAAACAAAGACATTCAAAACATACAGTAAGCCATTGTAGCGGACGTGGCGATTCATAGCAAAACCAGAGCATCGATTGAAGGGAAGAGACTAAGCGAGCGGACGACTATTCGTCTGGCTCCTCTTCATAGATCCAGCACATACCTTCCGGGGGGGGGGGCAATCGACCTTGGCTTTCTCTGACGAAGGCGCTTCCTGAGTCGTAGGTGGGTCGATGACAGGCTTTGGGCGATCCTCTGGCAGACCCTCAGTGGCCCTGGAGCTTTTAGCCTAATGAAACTGTCGGGGTTGCTCCCCGACTTCCTCCTTCGGTTCTTCCAGAAAAAGGACCGAGACATGGGCGTTAATACGAGAATTGCCCTGGGCATTGCTGTAGGAGAAGACCGCGGTTCCAAACGCAGGAAGTGGATTAGAGCCCGAATCAGGATTGCCAGAACCCATGAACTGGCTCGTCTGTATGGGATGAGCCTCTGCAACTTGGTGACATAGACAACGGCAGCAGCGTGAGGGGGCATTGGCGACTGAGGGGCGTGAGGATCCGCCTCTGCCTGAGCCTCGACGGCTGATGAGTCGCTGTCGAGGCTTGACCATGATGTCGCTGAAAGCAGGAAAGCGGAACAGAGCAGGGTAAGAGGATAAGGAAGGCGTGAAACAACCGTCGCCCACCCTTGCAGACCTGATACCACCTTCAATTGCCAGAGGGGCGCCTTGAACCTTAGCTCTGAGAGCCGACGACCATAGTCCCAGTTCCCAAATCTGAGTTCTACCCAATGCATGATTTTCCATACCCTCGTCATTCTTATGCTCCTCTGCATTGTCTCGATCCTCGTATGCCATAACTGCACACCGAAATCGTAATTGAAGCCCGGACATGGCAATGAATTGCCATCCCTTCTCGCACCAGCACTCACGCTTGCAATCCCTGACGGCGGATTGCAGTAAATGCCTTTCTTATGCTTGGGGCCGCCCATGGTGACCAGGTGGCATTCCATTCTCCGCAGTCGTGTCACCCGCATCCGGGGAGGCAGCATCGCTTTGGATTAGCTTATCTAATTCCTGAGCCTTTGCAATATCTGATATGATGGCCGTGGTACCTGTGAGGAGATTATGATCATTATCTGCACCTATGTTAGCTACAAGGTCAGCGACCTTGTTTCCTTCTCTTTTTGTATGAGTGAAGGTGATGGCCCTGTTGCTGCGAAGAGCTTGTTCAATGGCTTCTAGTCTGGCTGCAAGTCTCCAGTTGTTTGTGATTTTTTTCGCTTGTGAGCCATTCTGCAGTTTCTTGGCCATGTTTATGAGTATCTGGGAGTCTCCTTCCACGATCAGAGGCTGAAGATTGAGGTTCCAAGCGAGAAGGATTCCTTGCCATAAACCTTCGATCTCCGCCGAATTGTTGGTGTCCCATCCCAAGGATCCGAAGTATAGCTGCAGGGGTGTGCCTTCGTGATTCCTAATGACGCCTCCAAAGCCTGCCTTTCCCGGGTTACCTTTGGAGGCCCCATCAAAGTTGAGCTTGTAAGAGTGCTTAGGGGGGGCGTTCCAAGTGCCTTTGATTGTGCTGCTGCTTGTGGAGGTACTGCTTTTGTGTTGGGTCTGAGGTAGAGACAAATGCCAGTTACTTAGAATGCCTTTTTCGACGTCTAGAGATGGAAGATCTTCCGGAGTCCAGGAGTGGAGCGCCAGCGTCTCATTGAGGTTCCCACATAGTCTGGTCCATATATCCTCGATCCTAGAGCTCTGATTTTTGAATATCCTTTTATTCCTTTCTTTCCATATACCCCATAAGATGAAACCTGGGAGCAGTTTCCACAAGCAATTGAGGAGCTCACTCTTATAAGGATGCTGCGGCCAGTGTCTTAGGGAGTTAGTTATATCATTCTCTGTTCTACATCTTTTTTGACATCTGAAACTAGCCTTTTCCCATAGCTGATTGGCTAGGGGGCAGGAGTCCAAGAGGTGTTGGAGCGTTTCCTCATTTTGATGGCAGTTGGGACATATTGAAGGTCCATGAAAATTTCTTCTTCTTAGTTTGTCCCAGGTGAGGATTCTTTTGTGACTCACCAGCCACAGGAAGTAAGAGACCTTGGGCCAGGAGCTAAGACCCCATATTGTACTCCAGATTGGGTCCGAGGGGGTATTGTTGTTGCATACTATCTTGTAGGCTTCTGAAGTTGAAAAGTCACCTTTTGGTCGGTATCCCCATCTTAGGATATCTTTGCCTTCGTCATGTCTGATTCTTCTTTTTCCAAGCTCCTTCTCCAATTCCCCTATATCCTGTAGGTTTGTGAAGTTAGTTAACTGATTTCCCTGTATCCATTTCCTGAATCCGTGCTCCGACTCCTGCGTCCAGTAGTGATGGATTTTTCCTTGCTGCTGCTCCTGCCTTACATGATCCAGCGGTGAATGCAGAATGTGGGTAAGCTTTGGCATCTGGTTCCATGCGTCTGTCCAAAATCTCGCCGTTTTGCCATTCCTGACCTCCCAAAAACTGTGCTGCTGTATTAACTGGAAATGCTGTTTGGCCGCATTCCAAATTAGTGAACCTTTTTCCGTGGGAATGAACCGGATGAGCTCCTCCTGGGGACGGTTGTTGGCATATTTAGCCGTCCAGATTCTTGCCCAGGGCTTTTCTGGATTAGTGATCCAGTGCCACCAAATTTTTGCACTCATGATGGAATTACTATGCTCCGGATCTCTCAGACCAATGCCCCCTTTTTCTTTTGGTTGACATACTGTAGACCATTTGACTAACGCCCATTTCCGATTAGTTGCCGAACCGCCCCATAGAAAACTGCGCTGAATCTTCCTGATTCTTTTTAAGACCCATTTGGGTGCTGCAAGGACTGAGAAAAGGTACAATGGCATTGCCTGAAGAACTGACTTAATGAGCACAACCCGGCTGGCCAGGTTGAGAGATCTGTGCGTCCAAAGGTTGAGACGAGATTCAAGCTTCTCAATGAGGGTGCGCCAGGAGGAATGCTTTATAGCTGAGGCTGTGAGAGGGGCACCAAGGTAATTTGAGGGAAGGGAGGCTGAGGGGAAGCCAAGGATTCGGGTAACAGCTGATTTAACAAGAGGAGGCGTGTGAAAGAAAAAAATCTGCGATTTGGTACAGTTTACATCAGTGCCAGATGCTTCAGCAAAGTCATTGAGCAGGGATTTGAGGCAAGCAGCTTCCTGGGCTGAGGGATATCCAAAAAGCATAGTATCATCAACAAACTGCTGATGAGAGGTGGCAGGGGTGTTGTGAACTGAAAGACCTTTGAGCTGGTGAGATTGGAGAGCTTGCTTGATGTGACAGCCAAGCCCTTCTGCCATGAGAACAAATAGGAAAGGGGATAGGGGATCCCCTTGCCTAATTCCTCTTGATGGTTTGAAGGGCCGAGAAGGGATTCCATTAACAAGGATGGAGAATTGAGTTGAACTTATTAAGCTCATGATCCAGCGAATCCACATAGTACTAAAACCAAAAGCTTTTAGCATTTGCTGAATGAAGTTCCAGCTGAGTTTATCAAAAGCCTTAGAAAGATCAAGCTTAAGAATCATACCTGCCTGCTTTGATTGTTTGAGGGAGTGAATGATCTCGTGCGTAAGGAGAATGCCATCCAAGATTTGTCTGCCTTCCACGTAACCCGACTGTTCCTGAGATATTAGCAGCGGCAGCAGGGGCTTCAGCCGGTTAGCCACAACTTTAGAAATGACCTTGTAGATTACATTACAAAGTGCAATCGGCCTGTATTTATCGGGCGTTATTGAGTCCTCCTCTTTGGGAATGAGGGCTATGAAAGTGGTGTTGAGAGAGGGCAGCATCCAGTGGAGAGCTCTCGATTCTTCAACAATTTGCCATACTTCCTGTTTTATCATCTCCCAAAAGGTATGAAAGAACGTAGTGGTGAATCCGTCTGGTCCGGGTGCCTTTCCATCCTTGAGCTGGGACATTGCCTCATCCACCTCCTGAGGCTGAATCGGGCGGAGGAGAAGCTCATTGTGTTCCTCCTTGATGATTCTTGGCACATTGTTAGTGATTTTTTCAATTGCTTGTCTTCTATCTCCTTCCGGCTCTTGAAGGATCTGGTTGAAGTGATTGCGAAATTCTTCCTCAATTTCCTCATGCGTTTCTACTTTCTCTCCTCCTTGCTTTTGGATAAACGGAATGCTGTTGTGCATTCTTCTTTGAATGGTGGTTCTGTGGAAGAATTTGGTGTTGCGTTCGCCTTCCTTCAACCATCTTATTCTGGACTTTTGTTTCCAGTAAACTTCCTCCTGCTTCTGCCTTTCCTCAATCTGCCTGTGGATACGCCTTTCCTGTTCCAAGGTCCCTTCAGTGTGTCCCTCTGTGGTAATTTTTTGATGGAGATCCGTCAGTTCCCGATTGAGGTCTTGCTGCGCTTTGAAGATATCTCCAAAGGTTTCTCTGTTCCATCGCTTTAGGTGGTTTTTTAGGAACCGGAGCTTCTGTTGGAATTTATACATCTTAGACCCTTCTGGAGGGGTGAAGGAAGTCCATGTGGTTTTGACAAAGTCCTTGAATTCAGGGTGCGTGAGCCAGAATCCTTCGAAGCGGAAGGGTCTCCGTGTCTGGTCACCGGGTCGTTGCCATTGGAGAGCTATCGGCCAGTGGTCCGAGCCGGTATGCGGGAGAATAGCGGCTGTGATGTCCCCTCCAAGATGAATCGCATTATCTGAGATAAGGAAGCGATCTAGTTTGGATGCGATTTGGTGTTTTCCGGCTCTGCGATTGCTCCATGTGAAGGTTCCATTGCAAAAAGGCATGTCTATAAGGGAGGCGTTTTGAATGAATTCCTTGAAATGGATGTTTTCTTGTTCCAGTCTATTTCTCCCCCCAATCTTCTCTTCTAGCTTGGTGATCATGTTAAAATCCCCTCCAATGATCCAGAGTGGGTGCCTTCTGTTGTTGTTCAGTGCCTTGATGGTGTCTAGAAGTGCAATTTTGCTCCCTGTATCCTGCGAGAAGTATACGTTTGAGAGGTTACCATGAACATTCGTGCCCAAAATGTGGAAGGCTGCCTGTATGAGGTGATGAGAGGCATGGAACTCTGAGAGATCTATTGCTTGAGTATTCCATGCAATGGCCAGCCCCCCTGATGCTCCCGATGCATCTACTGCTACTGAGCGGCATCCTGGCCAAGCTTTTGTGAGGATGCTGCCTAATGTAGTTCCGTTACATTTGGTTTCCTGGAGTAAGCATATTTGCGGCTTTTCCACTTTAATCATGTTTTTTAACATTCTAAGTTTACCTGGGCTGTTGAGCCCTCTTAAGTTCCATGAGACCAGCTTCATGGTTCAACTATTTGCAGAGGGTTTGTAGTACTTTGTCAATTTCGCATACCTGCCTGAGTCTACCAGGAGTTTCCCGACCTCGATCGTTCTCTGTAGATCTGTTTTTCGTCCTCTCTTTTTGGTTTCCTTTGGGGGTTGGCTTCCATCCCACTGGCTTCCTGGTTGAATCCCGAGTTGCTGCTGCTGGTAAGCTCTTGAGATAACCACCTCCAACTTGCTGAGTTGGGCTTCGGATATGCTATCATATGCTTTCGTTTTGCATGCTAGTTCCAGTTCTAGAATGTCTAGGCCATGCAAGTCTATGCTTTCTGGTTCCTCTTCCATCTGTTGCACCTGATTGCCTTCTTCCTCAATCGATTTTGCGCTAGAAGGAGGGTCTAACTTTCCATCAATTTCCATTTCCTTGTCTTTCTCTGCATGTTCCTTCCTGTCTCCGGAGGGGAAGTCATGGAAGATTATGGGGGAATGGCGTTTGGGGGATGAGGTTGAGGGAGGAGGGGGGGCGGAAGAAGAGGGATGGGAAGGGTTAGCTTCAGAGATCGGGGGAAGATCCTCAGAGGATTGAGCCAGGATTTCGAAACTATTCTTAGATGCTAGGCCGCTAGAGCTATTTTGTTGGGGCTTTTGCCCATTTGAGGGTTTCTTGTGCGCTCGTCTTCGGCTGGGGGCTTTAGTAAAGCCATCTTGGGTGGCTGAGACAGAAGGGTCAAGAGAGGTAGCTTTGGCATTCAAGGGACAATCACGGAAGAGATGCCCAAGAGCATGGCATCTCCTGCAGCGGAAGGGAACATGCTCATAGTCCAAGGGTTGGATCCACTCTTCGTCCCGGTGGGAGAGACTTACCGATTCTGGTAGTGCTTCATTCAGCCGCATGAAGACGCAAATGCGAGCATAGGAAATGAATCTGCGCATTTTGGTCTCTTCTGCAGTCCTGATGTATTCCCCTAGTCCATTTCCAATGTTCCTGAGAACGTCCTCGTCCCAATATTCATCTGGAAGTCCATACATTCTGATCCAGACTGGCGCCCAGGTGAGGTCTTCCTTGTCCGGGTTGAATCTTGGTATCCAATCTCTCATGTACAAGCCCGCTGCGTTGAAAAAGTGAGGCCCTGTTCCCAGTACTCTGAGTTTGTCCTCAATACAGTAAAAAATAACTGTAAAGAAGCCCTTCGGCCCTAACTGCAGGGTAACATCTCCTTTTGGCTTCCATTTTGCTGCGATCCACCCATATAAGGCTCTTTCCGTCGGCCAGAACCCTATAAACTTCCCAATAATGGCATGATCTCTCATGAACTCGATTCGAGCCTCTATCTTGTGCCCGGGTAGCTCTATTCTTGGCCTTTCTGTGGCTACTGGCTTGCAGGTTGTTGAGGTTACTTTTGGTGCTTCCTCCGGGTTTTTCCCACTATCCTGATTGACGCTATCATGGTCTTGTCGTCCTTCTGTTTTTTTGTTATCTTGCTGTTGCCTTTTCCCTTTGTTTAGGATCTCCCTGTCAATCGATCCAAAACGGAATGCCTGTTCCAGGTCGTTCTGCATTGGGGAGGGCTCTGACGCCCCCCCCTGTGGATATTCCATAGAGCCTGTCTAATACCGTGCTGTTCTGCTACACGCCAGTGGATACGGTCTGGTTTGAGTGCAGAACCAGAGCTGCGCTGTCTGCGCCGTCACAGCTTTCTGCAAAACCCTAATCGCCCAGTCCGTTCAGAGCGCTCCTGAGCTTACTGCATTGTTGGGGTGCTCTATCGATACACAATTACCGAACATTTGCAAAGTTTTACTATGGACTCCAATGTTGCTAGA
Organism: Pinus tabuliformis; assembly: GCA_031772625.1. Lineage (NCBI taxonomy): Eukaryota > Viridiplantae > Streptophyta > Pinopsida > Pinales > Pinaceae > Pinus > Pinus tabuliformis. The sequence continues at coordinate 490,591,890 of CM062818.1, forward strand.
ACTTGACAAACAAGGAAAAATCATATTTGAGCCCGAAGAACTCTCAAAGACAAGAATTCAATAGCTATGGAATCAATTAATTTCATAGTATCTCATTAAGTGGAAGAACTTACCCATTGAATATTACACATGGGAGGATGGTAATTTTATACATAAGCATCTAGAACTACTCAATCATTAAGGACAATACTTTTTTGAAGGAGATGGGAATGTTAGGTCCTTATAATACTATTGTATCCCCCTTATTGTTATTGTTAGTGTAGCCCCCTATTGTTATTTTTGTGCCCATGTATCCCCCATATTGTTATTGTTGTGCCCCATAGAAGCCCACTATTATTATTTTTGTTCCCTTACATTATTATTGTTATGTACGCTCTGATTATATTGTGACCCCTTAGAATCCTATATATACGAAGGAGGCATTATCATTTGAATCATCCAAGAATTGTTCATTTATGTGATCTAAAGGAGGTTTCCCCCTCGAAGAGGCTATTTCTCAAGTCATTGATCTATATTTTATTCTATTTTGTGTTGATGGACTAAGGCACAAATAGTGAGTAGATTGGATAGTTGAGGTTCAGTGGCCAGATGGACTTGGATCATTGATAGAGGCAGTTTTGTAGATCGAGAGTCGAAGGACCAGGAAGGTACAAGGTACAATCGAGAGGATCTGAGAGAACGTGTTATAGCCAGATGGTCAAAGTATCTTGATGAGGGTAGATTGTTTGACGATGAACTAACACCAATCCCCAGATTTGTATTATTGTCATAGCAGATGTATGTGGGCCGTTATCCTTGGTACGAGAACTCTATATTTTTATACTATTTAAGTTGATTAATCTAATTAAGTTGGGTTGAAAATTTGTAAAACGTTGTGTATATTTTGTGTACTAGTATATTTACTGTTGTTTATATTCTACTATGCAAAGTTGCTTCGTTGTGATTCTTATTTTGGTAGTGTCAGTGACTTAATATTCTATTCTAGACACTAGGATCGTGGAAAAAACAACATGGCATCATAGCATGTATGAGCTAATTTGAGGGACAGTGAATTGGAGTGTGCACAACAAAGCAACTCAGAGGGATTTGTGGGTGTCTGGATCATGAAGTAGAGGGTTGAGCTAAAGGCATGGATATGTGGTCTTGATTGGCTTAAAAACGAGATTGGCTAGGAGTTTTGGTGGATTGGTGGTGAGGTTAGTGAATGAAAATTTATTGTAGTGTAGGTTATCGATCGTGGATTTCCCATGACTTGTCATGGATGGTTGGGATAGCTCAAGGATTGCTTTGACATGGATGAGATACACGTGATTGAGATGGGTTCATGTGATTGACTAGATATTGACAGACTAAAGTCTTCATCAAATCGTGATGTTGCATATCCAAGATTCGAGGGATTTACTCGCGTGGTATTTGATCTAAGAGAATGGTTGCTTGCGGGACTGAGCCAGTGGAGATCGTGTAGGCTTAGAGGGAGAAAACTTATGGATGTTTGGGATCTTCAGGTTTAGATCTGATGAGGCAAAGGTGCTACCAATATTACAGGGTTCATTCTAAGAAGTATGTTGCAGTGATGGACACTAGATGGGCTAGTGTTGTCGGTGATGATGATGAGGAGACTTCCTAGTGTTGGAAGTACCTCCCTCGCTAAGAGGGAGTGTTGAGATTTGTGATTGGGAGGTACTCCAAGCCTTGAAGATCGAGGATTTGGAGGAAGAGGCTCCACAATTGGCCTTGTGGGCTTGAAACCCAAGCTTGGGGTTTTGAACCTAAAGTTTTTGGGCCAAAACTGTTACAGTATTTTGACATGTGATGGAAGGATATGATAAAGAACTCCGAGAGAAACCGAAATGCATTGAAAATCATCAAAATTTGTGTTATCAATCTTGGTATATTAATTTTTAAAGGTCATTGTTGGGTTTTCACATGTGTTGGTCAAGTCAGCCTAGTGTTTAGAGGCCTAATGACAACTGTACAAGCCCATCGAGAGACTCTTTTGGAGCCATTAAGAAATATATTAATATAGGGCTTGCGTGAGATCATTAATACATCGAAGAGAGCAACACAAGAGCAAGCAAAGAAGGGAAGAAGAAGCTCGTATAAGAGGGAGGACATTTATATTTTGGGTTGTAGGTAAAGGAGAAATGAAGCAAAGGAAGAGAAGCCTATGCACGAGGCTTATCCATGAATGTTTTGGTTCCATGATTACCTTGCAGTAGGGCCAAGTGGAAAGGGACAAAGTTGGGCTAGATTTGACTCCTATTTTGTGTGGATAACTACCTTAGAAATAGGCCGCAGCTCATATTTGATGTTATAGGAGGGGTTGATGGTTTGAAGTCACCTAGAACAGGGGGCCAAGAGGTCTTCTAAGGGTGCAGACCTATCCTAAAGGATAGATAGGGGCAACAACTTGAAGGGTGAGGTGGATCACAGGTGAGAGGAGGTGTTTGAGAGCTTAAGGAGAAGGTTGTACAAGTGTACAAGAAGCCCTAACCATGAAATAACACCTATAACAGTTAAAACATCAATCCAAAGGTATTTTCCTGCTTCATGATTGCTAGGTGTTGGGTCTATTTTGGATTACTTTGGATGGATGATTTGTTTGGTCCATTTGGAAAATTCTAACGACATCAAGAGGAGTAGCAGATGGTTGTAGGACAATAAGGTCATCCTCTTGGGTTGATGAGACTTGCAGGTGAATAGGTGTCCTAGGAGAAGTCTACGTGACCTATGTTACTCTTCAATAGAACATCGTAGGAAAACCATAGTGGGTTGAAGTCCTTGAGTAGCTGAGGAGTAGCAGTGGGCAGTTGTGAGTTGTTCACAAACAAAGTTGTGAAAAACTGTTGGGTCCCTATAATACTAGTGATTACCCCATTACTATTGTAGTTGTATCCCTTATTAATATTGTTGTGCCCCTATTGTCCCCATATTGTTATTACTGTGCCCCATAGAATCCCTCTATTGTTATTTTTGTGGCTTTATATTATTATTGTTAGGTCGGCTGGGTTATATTGTGACTCCTTAGACTCCTATATATAGAAAGGAGGTTTTTTCATTTGAATCATCCAAGAATTGCTCATTTATGTAATGTAAAGGAGGTTTCCCCCTCGAAGAGGATGAATTCTAAGGCGTGGATCTATCTTTTCTATCTTTTTCTTGAGCTAGTTCATAACATTTGGTATTAGAGCTTTGGATTCTAGGGTTTCGCTTCTCCAAACAGGTCATCGTGGCATTTTCGCTATAACTTTTTTTCTGCGACGTTTCAAAAGCTAAAAAAAACCCATTTGATAAGAAATCACACTGAATCTTGGGTCCAAATTTCAAATATTTTTGCACTATATTTGCGGAGATATGATCTGAGGAAGTTGGTCTTTTTGCAGACTCCTGAATTACATTCCAAACAGGTGACCTGGGGAAAATCATCATAACTTTCTCTCTGAGCATCGAATTGAAATTTCGTAAGAAGTTATAGAAAGAGAACGGACTTTAGTTTCTTGTATATCTCTTTCAGATCCAAAGGTAGAAACAAGGATACGTGGCTCGTCGTACAAGTTCGCTCTACTGAACTAGTCTATAATCAGGTCACTGTGGGAGATTTGACATAACTCTTCCTTGTAGAATCCAATTGGGATCAGACTGATGGCATTGGAAAGAGGAGACAGAGGGCTAATATAGGTTGCAATTGTAGAACTGGATGATTTGAAATTACAGAGAGACATTAGAGGCAATATCGAGATCCTACAAAGTGAAAAAAGGTGTGTAGATTTTTTTAAATTTTTGCTTAAGTTTGGTTTGAAAAATTATTTTGAAGGAATTCAAAGGGCACAATAGAGCATTGTTATCGGTAACTGATGCCCTGAGGAAAGAAAATTCAAACACCTAGTAAGAAACTTGAAAGCCCTAGCATGACTCATGAAGAAGAGGAAGAAATGCTACATGATATATCAAAATTACAAGACCAAGTGCAACAAATTTCACTCTCACAAAAGCTAACAGAAGCTAAGATAAATGGCGTTTAATCTAAGATAAAGGGCGTGGAAGCTAAGATTGATGATTTGAAGACATATTTGAAGAGAGACATGGAAGATTTGAAGACAGATTTGACAAATTTTCTACAAGAAATACTTACTAATGGTGAAAAGGTAGTAAAGGAAACTCATGATGCTAACAAAAGAAATGTTAATCATGATTTCATAGACTCTAATGTGGGATCAAAGACCCACCATATTCCAAAAATTGATATGAGGAAGTTTAAATGGCAAGGATCCCGCAACATGGATATTACAGATGGAGAAATTTTTTGATCTCAATAATGTGTAAAACACACAAAAGGTACATATTGCAACTTTATATTTGGAACCAAATCAGTTTGTATGGTATCAATGGCTTTGCTCTCGTAAACAAATTATCACTTGGGCAATTTTTATGGAAGAATTGACATCACATTATGAGGACACAAAAAGCAACACTTTTTTTAGCCAATTGATAAGTCTCAAACAAAATGGTTCAATAATGGAGCACATTGAGGAGTTCCAAAAATTGAACATAAGGGTAAAAAATATTCCAGAGGAGCATAGGATTGATGTGTTCATAGGGACTTTAAAGGATAATATCCAAAATGATGTTCGCCTTTGGGAACCTGATTCATTAGAGAAGGCATTCATGTTAGCAAGAAAAATGGAAAGCAAAATTATGGAAACCAGGAAGCATACCACTCACAACTATAAAGATGGAAGTGTTGTTGCCCCTAGTCTTCCACAAACTATAAGGTTGACACCACAACAATTGGAAGAAAAAAGAGTGAAAGGGCTTTGTTACAATTGTGATAGCAAATACACTAAAGGTCATAAGTGTGCTGAGAAGAAATTATTCTACATAGATTGTGAAGAGGAAGAAGAAAAGGAGCAAGAAAGGTTAAAAGAAGAGGATATACTCCAGGAACAAAGCCTAGATAAAGAAGAAATGAATCCAACCATATCTTGTAATGCGTTGGCAGGAATTACCACTCCTCAAACCATCAAGATAGAAGGACAAATCAAGAAGAAAAAGGTAATAGTGTTGATTGATTCAGGAAGTACCCACAATTTTATTCATTGTAAGGTAGCAAAATAATTGAATTGCTTCTTATATCCAGCACCAGAGTGTCAAGTGATGGTTGCAAATGGAGGAACAATAAATTGCTCTGGAAAGTGCCATAATATCAAGCTATCCATGGGAGAATATGTATTGACTAACCCAATGCTTTCCATTCCAATGGGAGGTGTTGATGTTGTACTAGGAGTCCAATGGCTACAATCCTTGGGTACAATAGCTTTTAATTTTCAAGAACTTTTCATGAAATTTTTTGCGGAAGGAAAGGAAGTTGAATTAAGGGGTATTGCAGGGAAACTGGGAAAGATAATCAGCTCTAACGGTATGACAAAGCTTCTAAAAAAGCAACAAAGAGGTGTAATTGCACAATTATGTTCGCTAGATGTTTCCACATTGGAATCATCTATTTCTCCAGATCTCCAAGAAGTCTTGGACAATCATTCCAAGGTATTTGAGACTCCCAAAGGTCTCCCACCTATTCGTGATCATGATCATGCTATTCATCTGATTCCAGGAAGTGTTCCTCCAAACATCAGGCCGTACAGATATCCCTATGCCCAAAAGAGTGAAATTGAACGTATGGTTGCAAAAATGCTAGAGGCTGGTATAATTCAACCGAGTCAAAGTTCTTTCTCTGCTCCAGTAGTATTGGTGCACAAGAAGGATGGATCATGGCACATGTGTCCGGATTATAGGGAGCTCAACAAGCTCACTATTAAAGATAAGTTTTCCATTCCTGTCATTGATGAATTACTGGATGAATTGCATGGATCAATTTACTTCACCAAGTTGGATCTTCGTTCAGGATATCATCAAATCAGAATGAAGACTAAAGACATTCTGAAAACAGCATTTAGAACTCATGAGGGTCATTATGAATTTTTGGTCATGCCTTTTGGCCTTACCAATGCACCTTCAACATTTCAAGGTTTGATGAATTCCATTTTCAAACCATTCCTTAGAAAATTTGTGTTAGTATTTTTTGATGATATACTAATCTACAACAAGTCTTGGAAGGATCATGTTGAACATGTTGACAAGGTGCTACAACTATTGGAAGAGAAACAATTATATGCAAAATGATCCAAATGTTTCTTTGGAGTACAAGAGGTGGAATATCTGGGTCATATTGTATCTCATGAAGGAGTTAAGGTAGACCCTAGCAAAATTAAAGCCATTAAGGAATGGAAAATCCCCACATCCATAAAGCATCTGCGAGGATTTCTCAGGTTGACAAGGTATTATCGCAATTTTGTTAAGAATTATGGGAGAATAGCAGCACCTCTAACAACATTATTGAAGAAAGATGCATTTTCATGGACTCCAGAAGCAACAAAGGCCTTCGAACATCTTAAAAAGGCAATGTGCCAAGCACCGGTCTTAGCTACACCGGACTTCACAAAAACCTTTATTGTGGAATGTGATGCTTCAGGAAATGGAATTGGTGTTGTTTTAATGCAAGATGAAAGACCCATTGCTTTTGAAAGTCGTCCAATCAAGGGAAAGTTTTTACACAAAGCTATTTATGAGAAGAAAATGTTGGCAATACTCCATGCACTTAAGAAATGGCAACCCTACCTAATGGGAAGACACTTCAAGGTAAAAACGGATCATGATAGCCTTAAATACTTTTTAGAACAAAGATTATCCTCTGAAGAGCAACAAAAGTGGGTCACAAAGATGTTGGGTTATGACTTTGAAATCATCTACAAAAAAGGGAAGCAAAATGTGGTGGCAGATGCACTCTCAAGAAAGGATGAGGATGTGGAAGCATTGTTGTGCGCCATTTCTATTATCCAACCAGATTGGATAAACGAAGCAAGGGAGGAATGGAAGAATGACGAAGAAGTGTGGGCACTTATTCGAAAGTTACAACAAGATTCCAGTACATCTGATACATTTAGCTGGCAAAATGATTCGTTATGGTACAAAGATCGCTTATACCTCTGTAAGAATTCCCAGCTAAAACAAAAGATTCTTATGGAATTGCACACTTCTCCCTTAGGAGGGCACTCAGGATTTTTAAAAACTTACCACAAGGTTAAGAAGGAATTTTTTTGGGATGGCCTTAAATCAGATATTCAAAAGTTTGTGGTGGAATGTTTGGTTTTCCAACAAAATAAAGTTGAAACAATTAAGACATCGGGTCTATTACAACCTTTATCCATTCCAAGCCAACGTTGGGAGGAGGTTTCAATGGATTTTATCACAGTTTACCCAAGTCTGAGGGAAAGAGTGTCATCATGGTGGTAGTTGACAGACTTACCAAGTATGCACACTTTTGTGCATTATCACATCCATTTAAAGCTAGTACAGTTTCTTCTGCATTTATGGAAACAATTCAAAAGCTACATGGAAACCCAAAGATTATTGTAAGTGACAGAGATCCCATTTTCACTAGAAATTTTTGGATAGAATTATTTTCTTGTCTTGGTACTCAGTTAGCTCATAGCTCATCTTATCATCCTCAATCTGATGGGCAAACTGAGATAGTAAACAAATGTTTGGAAGGATATCTTCGTTGCTTTGTATCTGATAAACAGACACAATGGGTCAAATGGTTGCCTCTGGCTGAATGGTGGTATAACACTTCCTTCCATAAAGTAACAAAAATGACCCCATTTATGGAACTTTATGGATATCAGCCACCATCCATCACATCATATTTAAGATAAAATTCTAAGGTTCAAGCAGTGGAACATCAAGGTTCAAGCAGTGGAACATCACATCAAACATCAACAACAAGTCCTTCAACTCTTAAAGGATAACCTCGTGTTGGCATAGAATAGAATGAAACAACAGGCAGATCAACATCGCAGTGAAAGAAGTTTTGATGTAGGTGATTGGGTATTCCTACGGCTACAACCATATAAGCAAATGTCCCTCAAGCAAGCTAAGAAGGATAATAAATTATCACCAAAGTATTATGGTTCGTACAAGGTGTTGCAAAAGATTGGTACTATGGCATACAAATTGGAGCTTCCTGCAGCTTCTCGATTGCACCCAGTTTTCCATGTTTCATGTTTAAAGAAGGTTATAGGCAACAAGCTCCCAGTTCAAACAATATTGCCAAAACTTGACGAGGAAGGAAAAATTATATTGGAACTAGAAGCAGTCACAGAAACAAGAACTCGACAGCTACGAAATCGATCAATTTCGGAGTATCTTATCAAGTGGAAGAACTTATCCGCTGAAGATTCCACATGGGAGGATGAGAATTTTATACAGAAGCATCCAGAACTACTCAAGCGTTGAGGACAACACTTTTTTGAAGGAGAGGGGCATGTTGGGTCCCTATAACACTAGTGATTACCCCATTACTATTGTAGTTGTATCCCTTATTAATATTATTGTGCCCCTATTGTCCCCATATTGTTATTACTGTGCGCCATAGAATCCCTCTATTGTTATTTTTGTGGCTTTATATTATTATTGTTAGGTCGGCTAGTTTATATTGTGACTCCTTAGACTCCTATATATAGAAATGAGGTTTTGTCATTTGAATCATCCAAGAATTTCTCATTTATGTAATGTAAAGGAGGTTTCCCCCTCGAAGAGGCTGAATTCTAAGGCATGGATCTATCTTTTCTATCTTTTTCTTGAGTTGGTTCATAACAAAAACTCAATAGGAGTCTCAATGGGTTGTGCCCTTGATGGACTAAGGCACAACTATTAACTAGATTGGATAATCGAGGTTCAATTTCCAGATCCACTTGGATCATTGATAGAGGAAGTGCTATAGACCAGGAGCCAAAGCACTGGGAAGGTATAGGGTACGACCGAGAGGAGCTGAGAGAGCACGCTACAGTCAAATGGTCAAAGTATCTTGTTGAGGGTAGATTGATTATTGATGGATTGCCACCAAGCCCCAGTTTTGTATTCTTGTACTAGTGGATGTATGAAGGCCATTATCTCTGATATGGGAGCCCTAGATTGTTGTATTATTCAGGTTGATTAATATGACAATGTTGGGTTGAGAAATTGTAAAATTTTGTGTATATTTTGTGTACTAGTAGATTTACTGTTCTTTATATTCCACTGTGGAAAGTAGCTTCATTTTTATTCTTGGTTTGGTAGCATCAGTGACTTAAGATTCTATCCTAGACACCAGGATCATGGAAAAAACAACAATTGTTAGCGAATAAAACTCTTTATGAAGTATTTGATGGATATAAACTAGTTCTTAATGGTTTAAGAGTATTTGGGAGTAAAGAATTTTTCCATGTAACAAAGGAATATAGAAATAAACTTGATTCAAATTTAGTCAAATGTATTTCTATTGTTATTGTGTTAAGCATAATTCTTTACAAAATGCATGATTCTATTACTTATAAAATATTTGCAAATAGGAATGTTATATTCATGACTATGCAAATGATGATAAAAACTTATTGAAGAAGGAATTGGAATTTCAAAAGTATGAGAAAGTGAATATCACCAAGAATATGGTGAATGCTAAGGTGATATTAAAGCTACAAGAAGTAGGAGTACACCAAGAAAAAGTGGACCTAATCCACCAAGTAATAAGGCACTAAGAAGATCAACAAAGCAAATCAAGATACTAATTAGGTAAAAATAGTATTCCTTGATTATTCAAATAATGAGTGTCGAAGAACCTTTAAAGTTTGAGAAAGAAAAGGATAATACTGTAATGACCACATTCATTTTGCATATATGTAATTATGATGTTGGTTACTGCAAATGTTTCATGTTTCTATTATATTAAAATAAATTACGTGATTTTTTTGGATTTTTTTTACATTGGTGTGAATATTTCATGATTAAATTCATAATTTTAATTGCTTATGTGAATAACATTAATATATGGCACATACACCTATCAAGGTCGTTATGAACTCATTACAAAAATGTGTAAATGAAATAAAATTTATATAAGTGACAGTTAAGGTAGGTGAGGCAAGACACTAACTACTTGTAGGGAGCCCTAACTAATGGAAAACTGAAACCAAACTGTAGAAATGGGAGGAGAAACAATGAAGGTGAGAAAATAAAAATAAAGAGCATTGGAGATCAATGCCAAGAGTGGATGAGAGTACGATACAATAACGAGAGTAGGGAAGACTCACATAATAAGAAGAAATGAGGACTTAGATTATCAATTTTATTCTCCTAGTGAGTTATTGCAACCAAGTTCAATTTTGCAATTGTTTAAAGTTATCCTTCATGACTTATACATTAAGTAGCAGTAGATATTTGGCTCTCTTGTTATGAGTGAATATGTTTTTTGTGTAAATGAGATTAGGATGAGAATTTCATCTCTGAAGTCTGCATTAGGATAAGGTGGATGTGTCTTACCTCTAGAATCCATCTTGGTTGGTGGGTGGAGGTGTCATACTTTTGGAACCTTGGGCTAGCCTGTAAATTGATGTTCATTAAGCCAGAAGGGTGGAGGTATTGCTAGACCTCTGGAATCCCTGCTATTTTCTGTCTATGTGATCATTTGGACTGTTATGCTTGGGGGTGACAATGCCCTATAGAGTATGCAGACATGTTTTCTATGGTTGGGAGGAAAAAACATAAACTCAATCCCTGAACCCACCTTGCAGAAATTTTTTTGGCACTTCACAGTGATAAAAATGTAGAAATTCCTTGTAGATTCAAACTGCTTATGTAATATGCTAAAACAAAAGACTTGAATCTACTCTACACATTAGCGGAAACAATTAATCAATAAATAAATCACAACATATACATGAGACAAGATTCAATCACATATGCTCATAGATTTACTAAGGGGAAAGCTTGTTGCGCAAAACCCCTTCCTATTTGTATTGCATTAGATCGAAAAGTAGAGTAGAAGTTCAATGCTTGTTCAAGCATGAACAATCTCTTTACAAGTGTAATCTATCTCATTACCTCACAAGCTAACTCTGCCCAATACTTAGCCAATTCTTTTACCTTCCAAGCCCCTATTTCCTTGCGTTGTTTCTCAAGGAATAATCCCCCTATTAATTAGGGAAATCCCCATCCTAAATTGGGAAATCCCAATAGGTCCTTCTCTGACTACATGCACCACCTATACAACTCGAAAAATTATACAATAGATAGTACACTGGCCTTAAACTCCAATATCAACTGAGTAAATCGAATTTCATGAATGAATGAGTTAATTATGGATGATTTATTAGTTAACTGGTTGAACACTGAAGTTGCACCCCACTGCTAGACCTCCTACTAGTTCCTCCAATAGTTGGAACTAGTAACTAGCAATAACTCAAATTAGACTCAACACAGACTCCTAAAATTTAGGAACCACTCTATATGACTCAAGATAGGCCCTCAACTCAAATTAACTGAGCCAACTAAATGAAACTAACTTAGTTAACTCATTCTTGTTGTCTTGTGACGTGGAATTACAATTTTCTCCTAATTTAATTCAAGGGAAAATTAAATCAAGATTTTCTTGTTTCCATTTTCAACACTCCCTCTCAAGAAGAAAGGGATTATCATATACCCCAATCCTGTCTCTATGGAACTCAAATTTTCCTCTTGACAATTCCTTTGTCAAAATATTTGTATCTTGTTCCTCTGTAGGAATGTATTCCAACAACATGATCTACGTATACACATAATCTCATAAATGGTGATACCAGATGTCGATATGCTTGGATCGATCATGAAAAACTGGATTTTTAGAGAGTTTGATACAACTCTGATTGTCATAGTAAATCATAGTGGGATCCATCATCTGACAAAATATCCCAACAAAATATTCCTCATCCAGATAGCTTCACATGTTGCTTGACTAGCATCCATGTACTCTGCTTTTGCTGAACTGAGTGAAATTGATATTTGCTTCTTATTGTACCAATAAACTATCATTGACCCAACACTAAATATGCATCCTAATGTGTTCTTATGGTCTAATGGACTACCCGCCCAATCTGCATCTGTGAAGCCTTACAAATTCACTCCCTTTATCCACTTGTACCAAAGACCAAACCGAGTGGTGCTTCTCAGGTATCTCAACACATGTTTGTTTTCCTTCCAATATAGTTTGGTTGGCTTAACCATTGCTTGACTAAGCTGGTTAACTGCATAACACATTTTTGGTCATGTGTTCACTAAATACATAAGTGAACCCACAAGTTGATTATAAATAGTGGCCTCCACCTCCTCACCTAATGTGACATCCTCTTTCCTCCAACTGCCTGCTAGAGGAGTCTCCATGGGTTTACTACTCTCCATGCGGAACTTCTTCAGTACCTCATTGGCATACTTTTCCTGAGAGACAAATAGTTCCCCATCTCTCCAAACCAAGGAAATAATGCATGAGTCCCATGTCCTTCATCTCAAATTCTCTTGCAATATCCTATTTGCAAGACTTGATCAGCTTCGCATCACAGGTTAAAATTAAATATTCAGTGTATAATAGTATAATCAATAATTACCTTCAACCACAATATGGTAAAGTTTTTCATCCACTTAAATTTTGGTGAATCCCAACTTTGTGAAATAGTTGTCAATTCTAGTGTACCAAGCACAGGGTGCTTGTTTCAATCCATACAATGCTCACTTTAGTCTACACACATGAAACTCTTTGTCAAAGGTATCAAATCCTTCTACCTTCTCAATGTACACCTCCTCCTCAATCACTCCATTGAGGAATGTTGTCTTCACATCCATCTAGTGGATCTTCCACCTCATCTATGTTGCAAGAGCTAGAATTGATTTAATTGAACAGTACCTTGCAACTGGAGAAAAGGTCTCTTTGTAGTCAATTGCCTCCACCTAAGAGAACCCCTTACCCACAAATCTGGCCTTGTGTTTCTCGATGCTTCTATCTATTTCTTGCTTCACCTTGTAGATCCACCTCGAGCTTACCACTGACATGTTCTATTGTCTTGGGACAACTTCCTAAACACTATTTCTGACTATGGAATCATATTCCTCTACCATGGCATCAACCCATACTGGCTTCTACATTTCTTGCTTGAATGAGGATGGTTATATCTCAAATAGCTCACTCATCAAAGCCATCTACCCAGTGTACTGATATGGTGACCTCCTCTGCCTACACTATGATGTGGGTTCTCCCACATTCTCTCTAGCATCATGCAATAATCTATTAGCTTCCCTGGTGTGCTTCCTTCCATTTCCGTGTGTATTTGCATGAATGGGTGCTTCCACTCTCTACTCTACTTGTATATGCTCCACAATATCCCGAGGTTCTTCCTTTCGAGCCAAAATATCCTCATATGCATGCAATTAAAGCTCCCTCTCAAGGGAACATCTCATGGCATTCTCTTCATCAAAATTCACATCTCTACAAACAACTATCATCCTGTGAGATGGCAGGTACACCTGATAGTTGTGAGGTGTATCAGTGTACCCCAAAAATACTCCCAACTGAGCTATCAGATCTAGATTTTTCCTTGCATCCTTGGAGACATGACAATAAACTAATGAACCAAAGTTCTTGAAGTGTGACACATCTAGTTTCTTCCCTGAAAAAGATTCTTCTGGTGTACTCATCCTGAGAATCCGATGAGGACTCTTGTTCTGCACATATATAGTTGTGTTGCATGCTTTAGCCCACAAGTGTAATGGTAGGCCTTGATCATGCAACATCGCCCGTGCAACTCCCACAATAATTATGTTCTTCCTCTCATCCACCCCATTATGTTGTGGGTTATGGGGTGCTATTAACTCTTGTTGCCTTCTATTTCACAAAAGTTCTTGAACTCATTTGACACATATTCACCACCATTATCGCTCCTGAGAGCCTTCACTTTCTTGCCAATGTCTGTTAAAATTGGCAACTAGGGCAAAACTCCATGTGGGTCATCTTATTTATGGCAACTGATATTTGTATTGGATCCCCCTCATTGAGAGGTGTAGGATTGATCTAAAGATCATCCGATTCCGATAAGTATTCATGGAGTTATTAATTTATTTATGTTATAAGACAAATTGTCAAGTCGGCCAGCAACTTGAGTAGGCTCAGAAGCCCAATAGACATGTCTATTCATCATCTACGTTTTAGTATAAATAGGAGAGGACTTGAAGTATTTTGTGACACACTCTTCATGTGATCTCCTCTCCATTTCTAGGGTTTTTGGAGAAGGAGAGACACTAAAGAGTACGTTGGCCTAAATGATGCCCATGCTACAGATGATGCCCTAATCCTACACAGTCAACAAATACTCTATACACATTTATGAAGACTCATATACGCTGGTCATGGAGACATCTATCTGTGGTAAATGGAGACACCTTTCCTCTATAAATTGAGACATATATGTAGGCAATGGAGATATGCAGGTAATGAACATAGCAAAGGTATGAAGTCGCAATCAAGCATAGTAGGACGCAAAGAACCATAGCCAAGTGAAGCCACGGCGTAGTGGAGCCACAGTCAAGACATATGGCCACAGGGAGCCACAGTCAAGCTGCAATCAAGGCATATGGCCGTAGGGAGCTGCAGTCAAGGCATATGGCCACAGGGAGCTGCAGTCAAGCCGCAGTCAAGGCATATGGTCACCAGGAGCCGCAGTCACGGCATATGGCTGCAGGGAGTCACAGTCAAGCTGCAGTCAAGGTATATGGCGCGGGAGCCATAGTCAAGCCACAGTCAAGTGGAGTTGTAGTCAGGGTCATAAGTTTAGATGTCTCCTTGTATGGGTTAAGGAACTGCAAAACTAAAGCCTATCATCGGCATAGGCAATCTTGGAATAACTAGGAATAGTCTTGATTTTGGTGGCAGTCCTATAGTAGACTAATCATTGGATAACAGAGAAAGACATATTCTCTTGGATCAATGATTATCTCCTCTATATAAATTATAGTCTAGCTATAACTCGATGATGAGATAAATCCTTGGCATACGACAGTCTCAACATGTTTCAAAGAACAGTGACAAGGATAAAAATAATTATAGATCATCATCATATAGATGTATGAGGCAGCATGATGATCAATGAGATTACATGTTGATGTATGAGGCAGCATGATGAACGGGACTGCACGCTGATGTATGAGGCAACATGATGACCAATGAGACTACATGCTGATGGATGAGACAACATGATGATGTATGATGCGGCATAATGATGAATAGGGGCTGCATAATGATGGAAGATGCAAAATAATGGGCAACATGATGATGAAAGCAGATGAGATGGTGCTACACGGTAAGGTATATCAAATGGTCGAAATGGATAGGTGAAGCCATCACCTTGGAGAATCGGTTGAAGCAAAATGTCTTCAAATGATCTCATGTATCATCGTTATAGGAGATGATCTATGCTCAGATCTAGATAAGTCAAAGTGTCGACTTCTGTTGTAAATGTACTGTCTCTCTCTTTGCTGAACTTTGAAGAACATAAAAGAAGAATTGATCAAGGGTTTCCCCACATTGGGGTTTTTCCTTGGCTGGCGCCACATCTTGTGTCCTCTTGTCTTGGCTTGTCTTCTTCAATTTATATTTATGTTCTATCTGCAGTTTACTTTAATGCTGATGTGCTTGCTAACTGTGGAAATTTAAATAAATTGCTCTAGCATAGAACATACCTAAAATTAACATGGTATCAGAGATGAGGTAAAGACAATGCCCAAGCAAGAGTGAAAGAACAATCACCAAAGACAGTTGGGATAGGACAAAAGGATCAATGGGATCATCATCCCTCTTCTCATTCATGAAGGGTGAAGTCGAAGCAGAATGACGTAACGGAATATGGCCTACCTAAAAATCACTTCATTGGAAGACCAATCTCATGGTGGAAGGAAAGACAGATAACTAATTCGGCTATTATGCGAAGGAGTGTTCGAATGGAAGGGACACATCACTTGATGATGATAACAACAGGGGCATCTTCAATGAGCAAAGGGAAGGAAGGTGCACTCTCTAATTTGGTAGAGATGGAAACAATCGTGGGATTATACTTGGAGCCGATGACACCTATCCTGAAAAGGGTGTAGGGAATGTTACCCCTCAATTGAATGAGGGTAACTCAATTCATTTATAGAATCCTTTTTTTATGTACATGATTATAAGAAGAACTTGGTGTCCATTTCAGAAATGGAAGTCAAAGGTTTCAGGATGGAAAGGTACGTGTTTGGAAATAGAATTTTTAAAGATGCTTTTTGAGTTCAGGGTTGTCTCAAGTTACAGGAAGTCCACTGGGGACCATGTCCATTGACACATAACACCGGAGGTCTGTGAGTTAGATGGTAACGGGGATGTCTGAATTCAAAAAGAGCATGAAAGTACATGTCTGAGATGTACACGAAGGAAAATCTTACAAGAGGACCATTCCCCTCATGTAGCAGGTCCACAGGCTTGGAACAATCCGAGGGGTTTGAGATTCATGGCCAGGAATCTCACGTATGCAAGTGGAAGAAAGCCCTCTATGGCTTGAAGCAAAATTTCCTGGGCATTGTATGAGATGATTGATTGCTATCAGATGAAGCTGAGGTTCACTAGGAGTGAAACCAATCTAAACCTTTACTCGAAGGTTGTGGATGATAGACCTCTCATACTGGCACCTTATGAGGATGACCTATTTCTAATAGGTACAGACCCTCTCATTTGTAGAAGTAAGAGGGAGTTGGATTTTGGATGTGGAATGATAAACTGCAAGCCTGTGACTACCTCGAGAATATTAACTTTCAAAAGTTATATGGTAGTGATGTCAGATCAGATTTGGTAAATGCCTCTGGGTCTCATAAACTCATTCGTGTTGATGTTCTTTGTGAACTTCTGTCTGGACATATGTTTTGCAGTTAGCATGGTGAGCTCATATTCGGTTGAGCCTCACTGGATTGGTGCCAAGAATCCTCTGAGATATCTTCGGGGCACAATCTCTCATGGATTGAGATACACTGCTTGTTATATACCTAGGGGGGATAATATGGGGTACCAAGGGTGGTACCCAAGGTAATAATGTAATAATGGGATGGGCCATAGTAATAAATAAGGTGGTTAACCCATGTCATGTAAGGGACCACAAGTAGTTAATAATAATGTAATGGGCCCATGGTATTAGTTGATGGTATGAGGGAACCATGGTAATGATGCATGGTATTGTATGTATGAGGCCTATATAAAGGCTAGAGACTCCACATGGAGAGAGGAAGAGAAGTATTCTTGTATGAACAGGCATATGGCTTGTGGAGTGTTCTCCTTCCTTAAGGAGTGAATGTATGGTGTTGCCCTACCATAAGGGTTTTGATAATAAAGAATCATTTCATATTATCTTTGGGTTTACTTGCATTATCTTATATTTTTGTATCTGATCTATAATATTCCGGATTAGATCTATAACAAGTGGTATCAGAGCACTTTCTTGGGCAAACCGTGGAGATTTTTTTCTTTATTTTTTTATTTTTTGGAGGGATTTTTAGGTGGCGAAATTGCAGATCAGATCTGTATGTTTTGGTGCCAGATCTATAGAATATAATTATAGATCTGTATTCCTTGTGAAAAAATACCCAAATTCAAAAAAAAAATCAGTTGAATCGGAGTCCGGATGAAGGAGATATCGTTGATTTAAAAATCAGTGGGGTTGCAGACAATTTTCAGGATAGCGAGTTTGCGGCGCAGATCTAGAAGTCTTGGTGCTAGATCTGCAAGATCTAATTGTAGATCTGGAATCTTTGTGAAAAAACACATGATTTCAAAAAAAAAATTAGTCGAATCGAAGTCCGGATGAGGGAGATATCACTGAATTAAAATCAACTCTTTTTGCAGAAATTTTGGGTGACGGCGAGAGAGTAGCAGCGCAGATCTGAAATTTCAAGTGTCTGGATCAAGATTTCTACCACATGGGCAGATGCAGAGTGGTTGTTCCATTTCTAAAAATAGGTTATAATAGAGATTCTGAGAAATATTGACAGATTTGTGGCCATTTCAAATTTTCGCCAAGTTAATGAATCTTTCTCAAACCCTCTTCATGGAAAAGTTTACAGGAAGAGATGATGGCTCTACTATTGAAGAATTCATACAAAGAATAAAGTCCAAATATGGGATATGTTGGAAAACTGTAGTATGGTTTAATTTGACAGAAGAGGCTGACAGATGGTATTCTTCACTTGACTACCAGCAGTTGATCAAACTTTCAGATGCAGAATTTGAAAAAGTCTTTTTGGACAAATGGTCTCGGGCTAGAAAAAAGGAGAATGAGACACATAAGGGTTTAATTGCTATGGGTGTTTCCTTATTGCAGGTTCATGGATTGATTCAGAAGGAGAAAATCATTGTGTCTATAAATCCTAGTTGGAAGCAAAATCTTATAAGTGTTAATTTGGCAAAAAGATTGCAAGTTCCAGCAAAACACATTGAAACTTTACAAGTTGATAATGAGGATGTTCAAGTGTACAAGGATTTGAAGATTTCTATGGATAAATATGTGTTGCATGGTGATTTTTATGCTTCAGAAATGGATAATATGGATGTTGTTTTGGGATACCCTTGGATGGAATCAGTAGGTACTATCAACATTAATGTGCAGAAGAAATTCCTGAAGCTCTGGTATAAAAAGAAGAAAATTACATTACAGGATATGTCCATTAATAAGCAGGTAGAGTCCAAGAAGGTTGAAGGAGAAGATGTTACAGGGACTGACATATCAGATGATGAGCAGTTGATGGTTGACAATCAAACACAAACAGAGGCTGAAGCAGAAAAGGTTACAGGTGCTGATACATCTGAGGACGATTCAGTGGTTGAAGTCATATTGAAAAAGAAGACACCACAAGAGGCGCCACAGCAAGGTGAAGTAAAGAACAAGCCATCATGGGTTAAAACTTCAACATATCATCACCCGCATCACCCCGCAAGACAACCATCAAGATGGCAACCAATTAGCCACATGGACAACAAACCCCGCAGGACAGATCGAGAGGAACAAAGATCCACCTACTACACATCCACACAGAAGAGCTACCACAGTCAACTTCCATCTCAAGCGAGCGAGGCACCAGCGAGATTGAGGGTTCACCTTTCTCTTGAATGGCTAGATGCACGTGCATGGTATCAGTGGACTACTCTTTTGAGTAGATCTTATTATTTGTGTTCTTCCCATGTTTCGGGGACAAAACATGCTTAGGGGGGTGGAATGTTATATACCTAGGGGGGATAATATGGGGTACCAAGGGTGGTACCCAAGGTAATAATGTAATAATGGGATGGGCCATAGTAATAAATAAGGTGGTTAACCCATGTCATGTAAGGGACCACAAGTAGTTAATAATAATGTAATGGGCCCATGGTATTAGTTGATGGTATGAGGGAACCATGGTAATGATGCATGGTATTGTATGTATGAGGCCTATATAAAGGCTAGAGACTCCACATGGAGAGAGGAAGAGAAGTATTCTTGTATGAACAGGCATATGGCTTGTGGAGTGTTCTCCTTCCTTAAGGAGTGAATGTATGGTGTTGCCCTACCATAAGGGTTTTGATAATAAAGAATCATTTCATATTATCTTTGGGTTTACTTGCATTATCTTATATTTTTGTATCTGATCTATAATATTCCGGATTAGATCTATAACACTGCTAGAAATATGAAACTACATGATTATTCGAATGCTGATTGGGAAGGTAGTGTGGAGGATCACTAGAGCACTTCTTAGTGTTGTTTCTCTTTGGATTCTGCTTCGATATCATGGATGAGCTGGAAGCAGAAGTCGGTTGTTATGAGCACCGGCAAGACAAGATACATATCTACGAGTATGATCTTGTATGAAGATTCCTTTTTGGGAAAGCTCTTTAGTGAGTTGTTATTCTCTGTGACAACCAGAGGTGGGATTCAATTATTGACTAATCCCGTATTTGACGATTTCTCCAGCAAATAGACATCAGATACTACCTTATTTGGGAAATGGTAAGTCTATGAGCAAGGATGTTATATACCTAGGGGGGATAATATGGGGTACCACCCTTGGTACCCCATATTATCCCCCCTAGGTATATAACAAAGGAAGCTCCATTGCTATGAGATGATGTACAGGTCGCTACACTTTTTCTAAGCCCCGGTGGAAGATCAAATTTGTGATTTTCCCAAATGACTTGGATTCGTTGAGAGACCCTTGAAAAAGGGTCCTGCATGTTGTATACATTGAGCTTTGGGAGCTCTGGGGGCTTGCGGTTCTTACTGGAGCAACATACAACCACAGGGTGACTCACCCTCCCCTGGTGGTGTGCACTAGACAGGATGATTCAATCTCCTGTGGACAAGATGATTCGCTCTCTTGTGGGATAGGATGATTCTCTCTCTTGTGGACAAGATGATTCGCTCTCTTGTGGGACAGGATGATTCACTCTTGTGGACAAGATGATTCGCTGTCTTATGTAGCAGGATGATTAGTTCTCCTGTGAGGCCTGGAAGATGTGTTCTCCATGGCGATTATGGAACAAGATGATTCGCTCTCTTGTGGGCTAGGATGATTAGTTCTCTGTGGCATCCATTGGACAGGATGATTTTCTCTCTTATGGATAGGATGATTAATTCTCCTATCAAGGCATCCTACCCATGCAATTCGAGACTCATGAGAAGTACCTCTCATCTGATCAATGAGCAGGGAAATGAGGATAGGTACCATAGTAGTACCGATGGATGCATCATTGTATCTACCATACTCCCTATGCTAGGATGACCTTCATTGATCTAGGATTAATGATACTAGTCTTGGACCAGTGGTAGGAGTTGTACCCACTATGACACTGAATTTGGGTCAGTAGAGGACTAGTCTTGGAAAAGTGGTACATACTCTGAGATTGACTTCGAGTCAGTAGAGGACTGGTCTGGGACCAGAGGTAGGAGTTGTACCTACTATGACACTAACTTCGGGTCGATTGAGGACTGGTCTGGGACCAGTGGTACACACTCTGAGACTGACTTCGAGTCAGTGGAGAATGGTATGATACATTCTCGATCAATTCTTCTTCTTCATGGTTCAGTAGAGCTGAGCAGAGTTGAGCAGAGCCAACAAAGCTGAGCTGAGTTGAGCAAAGTTGCGCAGAGCTAACAAAGTTGAGTAGAGCAGAGTAGAGCAAATAGAGCTGAGTAGAGCTAGCAGAGCTAGCAGAGCTGAGCAGAGCTAGCAAAGCTGAGTAGAGCAGAGCAGAGCCAGCAGAGCTAAGCAGAGCCAACAGAGCTTAGCAGAGCTGAGTAGAGCTGAGCAAAGTAGTGTAGGGCACTAATGGTAGAGATAGTATTGTTGGACATATGGATCAGCGGATGGAGTTCTCCCTAGTTGAGAAGGAGTGTTAAAATTGGCAACTAGGGCCAAACTCCATGTGGGTCATCTTATTTATGGCAGGTGATATTTTTATTGGATCCCCCTCATTGAGAGGTGTAGGATTGATCTAAATATCATATGATTCTGATAAGTATTCATGGAGTTATGAATTTATTTATGTCATAAGACAAATTATCTAATCGACCAGCAACTTGAGTAGGCTCAAAAGCCCAATAGACATGTCCATTCATCATCTACGTTTTAGTATAAATAGGAGAGGACTTGAAGTCTTTTGTGACACACTCTTCATGTGATCTCCTCTCCATGTCTAGGGTTTTTGGAGAAGGAGAGACACTAAAGAGTACGCTGGCCTAGATGATGCCCTAGCTGCAGATGATGCCCTTATCCAACGCAGTCAACAAAGACTCTATATGCAATTATGAAGGCTCATATACGCTGGTCATGGAGACATCTATCTATGGTAAATGGAGACAACTTTCCATTGTAAATTGAGACATATACGTAGGCAATGGAGATACGGAGGTAATGAACGCAGCTAAGGTATGAAACAAAAGTCAAGCATGGTAGGATGCAGAGAGCTGTAGTCAAGTGAAGCCACAGCGTAATGGAGATGTAGTCAAGGCATATGGCCGCAGTCAAGCCGTAGTCAAGGCATATGGCTACAGTCAAGCCGCAGTCAAGGCATATGGCCGCAACGAGCCGTAGTCAAGCCACAGTCAAGGCATATGGCCACAGGGAGCTGCAGTCAAGCCGCAGTCAAGTCATATGGCCACAGGGAGCCACAGTAAAGCCACAGTCAAGGCATATGGTTGCAGGGAGCTGCAGTCAAGCAATATGGCCGCAGGGAGCCGCAGTCAAGCCACAGTCAAGGTCATAAGTTCAATTGGCTCCTCGGATGGGTTAAGGAACCACAGAACTAAAGCCTATCCTCGGCATAGGTAATCTTGGAATAACTAGGAACAATCTTGATTTCGGTGGCAGTCCTGTAGCAGACTAATCATCGAATAACAGAGAAAGACCTATTCTCTCGGATCAATGATTATATCCTCTATATAAATTATAGTCTAGCTATAACTTGATGATGGGATAAATCCTTGGCATACGACAGTCTCAACATGTTTCAAAGAACAGTGACAAGGATCACATTAATTATAGATCATCATCATATAGATGTATGAGGCAGCATGATGATCAATGATATTGCATGCTGATGTATGAGGCAGCATGATGAATGAGACTGCATGCTAATGTATGAGGCAACATGATGATCAATGAGACTGCATGCTGATGGATGAGACAACATGATGATGTATGATGCAGCATAATGGGCATGAGCAGCATGATGATGAATAGGGTTGCATAATGATGGAAGATACATAATAATGGGCAGCATGATGATGAAAGCAGATGAGATGGTGCTACACAGTAAGGTGTAGCAAATGGTCGAAATGGATAGGTGAAGCCGTCACCTTGGAGAATCAGTTGAAGCAGAATGTCTTCAACTAATCTAATGTATCATAGTTATAGGAGATGATCTATGCTCAGATCTAGATAAGTCAAAGTGTTGAATTCTATTGTAAATGTACTATCTCTCTCTCTGCTGAACTTTGAAGAACATAAAAGAAGAATTTATCAAGGGTTTGCCCACATTGGGGTTTGTCCCTAGCTGGCGCCACATCTTGTTTCCTCTTGTCTTGGCTTGTCTTTTGCGATTTATATTTATGTTCTATCTGCAGTTTACTTTAATGCTCATGTGATTGCTAACTGTGAAAATTTAAATAAATTGCTCTAGCATAGAACATACCTAAAATTAAAAATATATTTCTCAACAAGTGCTTTAAATTCACAAAATTAGGATAACGTGTGGTCTTTCTTTTGCATGAAGAACATCCATCACTTATGTGATAAATCATCTACAAATATAACATAGTATCTGTGCTTGGTCATGGAGGCTGTCAAGAAGGTTCCACACACATCTCAGTGAACCCTTTCAAGTACTTCTTGTGCTCTACTGTCCTTATCATGAAAGGTGGCTTTGGTGAAATTCCCCAATGTACACCCTTTGCATGTATCTCACTGCTCTAGTGAACCCTTAGGAAAAACTGTAGAAATCTGTTGCATGATCTTCAAGGCTCCATGGTGCAAATGGCCATGTCTCTTATGCCATAATTCACTAATGTTTTGACTTTTCACCTTCTCTGCTTTCATGCTCAAAGCAACACAATCTTATACATCTAATTTGTAGAGGCTCTTCCCACAAACCCCGATCTGCTTCACTTGTCCTGTGGTGATATGTCTAAGGAAATCCTTTCCTTCGTTAAATATGAAATCATAGCCACAACCTTCCAAGACAGAAATTGAAACTAAATTCTTCTTCAGAACTGTAACATACATGCCATCTTTTAATATGAGAGGAGAACCATACTCCCTCTGAAAAGTAATTATACCGATATCGGTTGCGCTATACCTTCCATCATATCCCATCTTGATGTGCATCTGGAGGTCCTTCTCCTCCAAGTCACTGAAAAATTATTTGTTGCTCATCATATGGAATGAGGCTCCACTATCCAGATACCACACACTACCCATCACCGATGTCACCATGCATGCAATAAGTGTGAAATCCAACTTGAATTTTGAAGCTAGAGCTTCACCTCCTACTCCTCCTGAGGAATTCTTTCCAACCTTCTTGTGCAGACACATTAGGGTATTTTTGAGGTAAAAAATGGGCCTCCTAAGGAAATTATAAAATGATAGTGGAAATAATAAAATAAGATTATATTACAACATCAAATTTAAAAGGAAAAAAGAAAAAACTATTTTTTCAAATCGTGTTTTCAACTTATCTCCCTATGGGTTTTCTCAAATTTTGAATGGAAACACTCATTGGATGAAGAATTTGATTCCTCATCCAAGGAGTACCCATGTTGCATACTTTCGATGGACTGTGCTACACGAAAAATGAGAAATACATGGAAAGCGTGATTGCAATCATGTTATTTCATGTATTTCTCATTTTTCGTGTAGCAAGGTCCATCGAAAGTATGCAACATGGGTACTCCTTGGATGAGGAATTAAATTTTGCATTGAACGAGTACTTCCACTCAAAATTTGAGTAAAAATTTAAGGAGATAAGTTGAAAATATGAGTTGAAAAACTAGTTTTATTATTTTATTATTTTTTAATCATTTTACTTTTTTACTCCAAAAATGGTGAATCATCCCCCATGGTTGACATCATCATCTTGAATCCTATTTTTTCTTATAAAGTTTATTTTGGTTGTACATTTTTCTTAGGAGGCCCATTTTAGACCTCAAATATCCCTAATGACTTGATGGCATAGTGTCCCAAGTCATGACAGTGAAAACATTTAATCTTCGACAAGTCTTTATTATTTCTCACCTGACAAGAATCTCCTTTGGATTGGGACTTCTTCCTTTTCCCTTTCTTTTCCTTTCCAGCCAAGGCACAATTCTCCTCATTCTCAAACTTGGATGAAGTTCCATCTCTGTTGCTTCGCATGATCTCTTCCTGTACGAGATCAGACCATTACCGCTCCCATGTTAGTAGTTTGTCTCTACCATTCACATAATCCTGATAACTTTTCCATATTTTGGGAAGACCCAATAGAGATAGAGCTACCATATATTCTTCGTGAAGAGTAATACCAACCATGCCAAGTTAATCACGAAACTGTGTGAATTTTCTCAGGTACTATGGAATTGATTCAGCCTTCTACATCTTGATGCTACGAAGCTTTTCCTTCAGTGCCAGCTTCTTGTGGCCAGTTTTTTCCACATCATGAATGGAGTTTCTTTCATGTGGAGATTCAATACAATATTATCTTGAAATCCCTCCAATATGATCCCACTTTCATTAGCTATATCCTTCTTCCATTGAGTGAGATCTTCGGTATCAGTTGTTGGGGGTTTAACTACATCAATCTTGATGTAATCTAGTAGCCCGTTATCATCTAATACTGCCTCCATACGGATCTTCCATGTCACAAAATTTGTGGTTCCTTCCAAAACATACTCGAGCGTGAGTCTAGTGGAAGTCGTCTTCTTAGTCCTAGAGAAAACCTACAACACTGATCTTGTAATTCAAACCTCCTGCACAAAATTCGAATTCTTGTCTCTTCTATTATGGTTCCTGCTATGATACCATGTAGAAATTCCTTCTAGATTCAAACTGCATATGTAATATGCTAAAAAAAAATACTTGAATCTACTTTATTCATCAGTGGACACATTATATTGATCGAGAAATCACAAGATAAACATGAGACAAGATTCAATCACATATGTTGAGAGATTTATCTAAGGGGAAATTTTGCTACTCAAAACCCCTTCCTATCTATATTTCATTAGATCATAAAATAGAGAAGAAATACAATGCTTGTTCAAGCCTGAACAATATCTGCGCAATTATGATCTATCTCACTGCCTCACAAGTCAACTCTGGCCAATACTTAGCCAATTATGTTGCCTTCTAAGCTCCTATATCCATGCACTATTTCTCAAGGAATTAGCCCCCTATTAATTAGATAAATCCCCATCCTGAATTACGCAATCTCTATAGGTCATTCTATGACTATATGCAACACCTGTACAACTTAGAAAATTATACCATTGATAGGACATTTCCCTTGAATTCCAATCTCAACCGGGTAACTCAAATTTCATGCATGCATGAGTTAATTATGGTTGATTTATTAGTTAACTGGTTGAAAACTGAAGTGTCACCCCAATGTTAGACCTCGTACTATTTCCTCCAATAGTTAACTAGTTTAACTGAAATTAACTCAAATTAAACTCAACCTAGGCTCCTAAAATTTAGGAACCACTCTACATGACTCAAGTTAGGCTCTCCACTGAATTAACTAAGCCAACTAAGTGAAACTAACTTAGTTAACTCATTCTTGTTGTCTTGTGATGTGGAATTCAATTTTCTCCTAATTTAATTCAAGGGAAAATTAAATCATGATTTTATTTTTGTCATTTTCAACACAAAATACCTAAGAAACTATAGACCTGGTAAATTTGATGTGTGTGTTACTATTGCAAGTGACATTTCCGCATGCTACGCTCTGTGCAGAGTATATAATTCAGGGTAGAGTAAGAAAATACCTGGTGTAATAGCCCTGGGTTGATTTTCTATGTAAATAATTGAACCAAGGTCATGGGACATACATTCCAATTTGAATGGAGGGAAAACAATATAGTGAGTATTACTTGTGGTTAATTAATGTCTATGGAAATTAGCAAAGGCATTGGTAAAGGAAAAGAGGCAATAAATCGAAATTTAATATAAGAAATAAAGAAAAATAGGAGAAAGGGAAGATGAAGAGACACAAATATGCATGCAAGGGAAATTAGAGAGAAAATAAGGGAAAATGAAGAAAAAAATAAAAAAGGAAAGGAAGAGACTAGACGTCAATGATAAAAAGGCATCAGATAAAAAATTCACAACTTTCTTAAGTTCTAGCTTTGATCGCTTTCAGAAATAGACCTCTAAGGGAAGAGATAGGGATCACTTGGACACAAGCGAGTAATGGAAAAGAAAAGGAAAGCAAGGGAGCACAAGGAAAAGGTTGGAAAAGTAGCTACAACAAGAGGACATTAAAGGTAATACTTTGCATATGTGATTTCATTGTTTATATTTGGATTCATGGTACATGCATTTGGTTATTTGGTTGCTTTATTGTCATTGACATGGGATTTTCCTAGATTGACAGTGGTTTTGAGCCTTACCTTGCCATTTCTTGGATATCCATGATGTTGTGGGTTCCTTGTTTGGTTTAAGCTTTAGATGACCAGTAGACTTTGGATCCTAGTGAGGTGGTCTTAGGAAATTCCCAAGGGTTAAGGGTGGAAATGGACTTTCTCCTATAACTCTTGACAAGCTGATGCAGATAAGAAAATTCCCGTGGGTGTGGTGAAGAAGGTTGAAGGCATCCAATCTTGTTTGGTGTTAATGATTTCTGGACCAGTTTAGGTGAAATAACTGTTGTTAAGGGTTCAGGTGGTTTGGACTCTAGAAGCCCTATTTGGTTATGTTTTGATTTATCCCATGACCTCCTACATTCATGCTTGGAATATGGAATGGGTGTGATTGGCTTATAGACAAATTTGGTTTAGCCCAATCTTTGGTCGGGTGGTACGTGGAAGTCCCTAACTTGGTTGGAATTTTCATATGTTAATATGATTTATTTCCTTATTGTGATCAATGTGCACATGTATTGGTTATTGTGTTGATTTTATGATTGACTTTTCATGGATTAATTCTGGTTATATGTTGGTTATAGGCTCAATTAAATGATGCGCTCTGGTTAAGGATCATATCCATGATTTGATAAGTTATTGAATGGCACCAGGGCTTCACTCGGGGAGAAATACAATACCACGTGGACATAGAAAATTTTAGGGGCGAATGTTCGCCCTTTGGCGAAATTAAGGGGTTTTAAATTTTTTGTGGGCGAATATTTTGTATCATAGTACATTTTTACAAGTCACCTCAAATAGCCCACCTTATTTTAAGGGAGAGGGTAAAAAAGGTAAATTTAGCCCTTGAATTAGGAGTTACAACCTTCCATTCCCCATTTTCAAGAATAGGTTTTATTTAAGTGAATCATATGGGCCAAATACCATATTTATAAAAGAGGTATGGTAAATTAATAAAAATATAAATAAATGAGAGGTATGGTAAATAAATAAAACATTTTTTATATTTACTCCATAAGTCACCTTATGTACATGCAAGGGTGTAAACAAATAAAAATATAAGTAAAGTGGGGGTATGGCAAATAAATAAAATGTCTTTTTATACTTACTCAAAAGGTATGGTAAATAAATAAAAATATAAATAAATTAGATGTATGGTAAATAAATAAAACCTCTTTTTATATTTAGTCCATAACCCTCATTCTATTTATAAAGGCTCAAGAAAGAGGTTTTATTTAAGTGAATCCTATGGGCCAAATACCATATTTGTAAAAGAGGTATGGTAAATTAATAAAAATATAAATAAACGAGAGGTATGGTAAACAAATAAAACATTTTTTTATATTTACTCCATAAGTCATCGATATCGTGATATGCAAACTAGCATAGAGTGAAAAAATATTTGATCCCTATCGGGGCTTGGTGAGTAAAAATGGATGTTGTAATTTATATGTATGTTAAACATTTTAGCTTGGTTAAAATAAAAAATAAAATAAAAATCAACTATTAATTTTATTAATTTTTATAAATTACTAATAGTAATTTTTAAGCTCCAGGTTTATGATAACCCATGGTATTGACCCGTGGTAATACCAAGATCTTACAAGATTTTATAATTGAGTAAAATATTCGCTATGCCTGGTGAGAGATTCACCAAAAAAATATATATACATATTATATTTTTGATAAAATCGCCTTCCATTTTTCCTATATACCATGGAGATGCGCCCATTTATTATAAATATAAATCTAGGGGGGTTTTCTTAAAATTTTCCCTGCATGTGGGTTCATATTGGGGGAATTATATTGAGTAAAAAATGGCATAATATATTGGGGAATATATAGGGGGTAAAGTGTTTTAATATTGGCAAGTATAAAAAATGGAGATCAAAGTTAATGAAAAAATATAAAGGGGTATAAAAAATGTTAATGAAAAAATGGATACCTACAATACCTAGTATAAATAAGGGTTTTTGAAAGTTGGAAGGTGTATTTGGTTTGTATTGGCTTGATGGGTTCTAGACCCAAGTTAAGAGTTCGTTGAGCCAACCAACAAAACCCTACATTGTTGGCCCTTTTGGCAACAACTCGTGTAGCGCAAGCTGCAGTCTCACCTGAGGCAGTATTGGGGGATGATAGAACGAAGCTTCTACATCCAGAGGGTTATGTGATGTGTTCCTGTTACTTCTAGGGCTTTATTCTGACCTTTGCGAACCCCAACCCTTAAGCTGCATAAATTGCAGTAACTTACAGAAAATAGATCTAACTCTTGGCTAAGTGTTCTAAACATTCATAGCATCATGTAATAGACTAGATCTACCATTTTTGCACATCCATTAAGCATTTCTTAAAATAAATGCAGTAAATAGAGTGAATGCATAGTAAATTCAGAAGTAATCATAAATTCACAAATGTACAGATATTGCTCCAAAATAGTCTTTATTATATTCAAATATTCTATTACAGACTCTTTCTTCTCTGTGTACACAACTGCAGGGGCCCACACACTCAGCTACGAACTTACCAAGGTCTCCATGCACATAACTGCAAGATCCTTCCCCTTCGCCTAAGTACAAAAAACAGACTCTTATGAGTTAGATTACTAGCTCATACCATCTTAGATACTTATCTCTTCATGGCTCTCTATGACTCTTTTTATATCTTCTTCTATTACAATACCATGGTCTTTGAACCATGGGTAGGTCATAACACAACTTAACGTCTAACAAAATAAGGGTCTTTGACCTTCCTAAATCCCCTTTGACTCCTAACAACCTTCACATTCTATTCCTCAAATGTGGAGACTTTACAATTATAACAAAAACTATTTCCCAAAATTGACCCCAGGGGACCCTGTCCCAATAGGCCCCCAATACAAAGTCGTGACTCATCCTCGAGTCACTTTATTGGTGGTACCTCAAACTTTGCCTACAGCTCACTGAACTCTATCTTCAATACTTACAGGTTCATCGTTCCCTGCGCAACATCCTGACGAACTTCATCAACCAATTTTTCTATAGTTGGCCCTTTAACTGCAAGGCCCATGGTTCTCTGTGTATGTTGCATCCCCTTCAGCTTGCTCTGTACTGACAGATTCAACTGACTTACCTCATCTGCCTAAGGTTGAATCCTTGAATATATGATGGATTCCTTGCGACGCAGTGCATCAATCTCACTTTGAATGAGCTTGCCCTCCTATAATTTGGTGAACCTTTGCACTAGTGCTAAGGTTTGCATTGTAGACCTGATTTCATCGAACTGCCTCTTCGTTTCCCAGATATCTGCTTCAATATTATGTAGAGTTGGATCCTCATGCAACAAGGTCCATAGTTCCATGGCTTATTCGAACAATTGGGTGTAGCCTTTGACTCCAACTTCTAAGGTAGCCATTTCTACTTCAATATTAGCCTCGTGTTGCTCTCTGACCTATGGAGGACTGGCTGGTTGCAACTTAAGTTGGACCTCGGAGATCTGTAGCTGTAGCTCAAATATAACTTTGTTTATTTCCTCCTTTGACTCCTTGACTGTGACAACTAGCTTCTAAATCTTCTCTGTGGAGGTCGCATCTGTTGGAATCTGGAGCTGGGGAAGCTCATTACAGGCCTGCACGATTGTTGCTTCCAGCTGTTGACTCCACGCCATCACTTCCTCCCTTTCCTTGAGGGCATGCACCTTTTCCTTGAACATCTGCTGATTGTTGGTTTTAATTTCATTGATGATCAATAGCAAACATTGTTCCTGAGCTTTGATCTCATCTGACACCCTTTGATGCAGCTCGTGCAATGTTTGAATAGGAAGCGTCACCAAGTTTAGACTCAAATCCTTCATGTGTAAGAGGTGTGCCCTGTGTCCAGATGCCTTGACATGCAGGGACCCCTCTAGTAACTTTACTGTGTGGAGGTCTGTGGTGAGCTCTGTTGCTAAGGCCGACCCACTCACTTCTTTCAGGCTCGTTTGCTTTAGGCTCTCCTGTCCAACACTCACTTTAATGATTCCTAGTTGGACCTGCAATTCCCTTAGGTCCTACAATACCTTATCCAGTGTTTGGTGGTATTTTTCTTCAATGTGACCCCAAATATTCTTCGTCGCATCGCAGACCACATCACCAATCTTGTCGAGGTCCCCCTTCATGAGGACCAAAGGCGTCGCACTCACCGATTTGTCTGACTTCTTCTTCTTGCATGGCCCCATAGAACTCCTCTTTTGCCTCTTTTTGACGATGAAGGGGGAATCCAAACCTATGCCTCCTTCCTCTTCTCCCTCTGTCTCTCCCTCCACATTTGTGTGCTCCATGTCTGACTCGCCGAGGTCAATAGTGGCCTGCGATGCAGTAGAGGCCTTTTATTTTGTTGCTTATTTTTCCTTGGCAGTAGCGTCTTTCTGTTGCACAACCTTTTATTTTTCCATGACCATCTCTTTCGCGGAAGCCTTCTGCACTTCTTTCTTTTTCTCTTTTGTTACTGTTGTCATTGTTGTGGTCTACGTTGCTTCGCCTTCTGCAGCCTTACTAATCCCCGCACCAACATTGGAGGGGGTAAGCCAGCCGCTCGACCAGTTACTGACAACCCTCAAAATATCGTCCTCAACAACTAAGTATGACAACCTATTGCATATGCCCTTGGCATATTTCTTCATGTGGATGTGCATATTATGGAAATCCGCCTTGAAATCTACAACATTGTTATACTACGCGTGTAAACTAGGTGATAACCTTGGCTACTGGTTAATCACCATCCTTATTTCTGACTCAAATAAGACCCAAAAGATCTTTATCTCCATAAAACGCTCGAGGTATTTGGTGGACCATAGCGAAGCAAACTTCACGAACTCAGGTAGATCTGGATCATGCTAAGGGAACTAACTTTCTTCAAGCATCCTGTATTCCACCAATGTGATCAACAACAAAAACCACACGTAGTGGAACACCTCGCCCTCATCCTGGGCTTCTCTACAGTCCTCCAAAAGTTTGTGACATAGGTATTGAGCCCAATTGTATTGGAATCCTTTGGCGCACTTTGTAGCCAAAGAGACCACTAGTGTCAACACTTCATCGACGTAACACCTCCTCATGATTTTATCAACCAAGATTTGTGCAGTAAACTACATCACGCCATCTGATATGGAATTTATCGCGTATTCGCGTGACTTCTTCACCAACTTGAAGTCACTCTTCATTTGATCGACCAATTTCTTCTCCTGTGACTTTCCACAAAAGCTTCCGCAAGGTCAACTCCTTCGTAAGGTAGCAAAGTGATTATGTGAATCAACATGTCAGTAATCGGGATGGACCCTCCCAACCAGAGGAACCCATCGTGGACTAGTATCAAAAATTGATGCACACAACTCGTATTAATAGCACTACAGCTAAAATGCAACACCCACAACATATTTAGTAGCCTTACACCCCCAATTTCAGCTGAACATTTTTCATCGATTCAAGCTATGACATCTGCTTCTTCATAATATACCTTCTTCAGGTACTTGCTTGGCTCCAATTGTGGGAACTTCACATGGTACCCCATGTGCCAATCTTCCATTTTTAAGTAAGGAACCCGTGCCAACAAATTACCCTCAAATAGTGCATTCTCCAATAGCAAAGGTGTGGAGACCATGAACTTTGTTGAATGTGGGTCTTTAGGAACTTGGCTGTGGATTTTCTTGGTGGTATATACATCGGTAACCAAGTTATCAGCTTAGCCTCCTCGACATCAATCTCCTCGGCTAGTTCTTCTTCCTCTAGGTTCAGGGGCTCCTTCGATTTCTTGGATCTATCCATCTTCCCCTTCTATCGGATCTCCATGAGATTTTTGTAGGACGATTGCCACACTGGTTCTTGTTGGGGCTTCTTCTGCTTCTTATCTCCTATTGTAGATGCATATGGATTAGGTCTTGGCGACCTAATTGTTGTCGTAGGAAACCCTGTAGGTATAGGCTGGGTTGTCTCTAGCTCAGGTTGAGTTGCATTCATTCTCTCAATGAATATCTTGAGCTGCCATTCAGTTAAATTGGTGAATCATGGCTGTGAAATCTTCTCTTTAATTCTTTCCCAAGCCTTTGTAGATGTACAACACTTCTCTTGGTGAAAACTAAAGTGCAAAATCTCAAGGCGAATTCTCAGGAAGAAAAGTGTTTGAATGTGGAGCGACATGTCATATTTATAGCTCAATTTGAATTCAAATCCATATGTTCCCTCCAAATCCCTGTCATTAATGCATTTTTGGCGGCATATTTCCAAATATATTCATCTTAAATGCCCCCACCCCCACTCCCGTTAACAGAAAAATCTCACTCCAATCAACTACAGTGCATCCAACGGTCACTTTTTGTCCAGGCTATGTGAGACCCACCAATGGAGTGCAACTCCTTCGTAAAAACTCTCCTCTGCACCTTCCTTTGATTCATCACGCAGCCCATTCACTTTGCCTTCCTAAAATTCGAGCAGTGTACTTTATAGTCCTGGACTCCCTTGCAGCTGCCTGGAGTACTAAGACTATCCTGCATCCATATATTCATTGCACAAGGGTAGATCACCCTTGTACAACTTTAACTAACTCCTATTGACCTTTCCCATAAAGAACTCCTCATTCAGCTTCACGAGATGAACTGCACCTCCATCTGTAATCTCCTTAATAATATATGGCCCCAGCCAATGCATTTGGAACTTCCCCAAAAACTTTGTGAGCTTACTAGCATATAGTGATACCAAATCTCCATTCTTAAAGGTGCGTTGTTTGATATGGCGATCATGTCATGCCTTTTCGCGATCCTTCTACACCTACTGATGAAAACCCACCAAGAAGTGATCTTCCTCCAACTCGACTAACTACGCAAGGCATTCTTCCATGTTACCTCAATCATGAATGTCTATAACTGCAGCAATTGTAGAGTTGGCACAATGTACTCCACTGGCATTACAACTTCCTGTCCATAAACCAGTCTGAACAACTTTTTTCCCATCAACTTTTTGTAGGTAGTCCTATACACCCATAGGATAATTGGTATGTGCACATCCCAATCATTTTTCTTCGCATTGCAAATCTTTGTTAAGGTGTTCTCCAGGATTTTTTTAAAGTCTTCCATTGTTTCGTTCTCTTGAGGGTGATATGGCATACTCTTCTTGTGATACATCTAGAATTATTCAAGCAACACAGCAACTTCGTTGAATTTGGGTCTTTAGGAACTTTGGTTGTGGATTTTCTTGGTGGTATATACAAGGGTAACCAAGTTATCAGCTTAGCCTCCTTGACATTAATCTCCTTGGCTAGTTCTTCTTTGTCTAGGTTCAGGGGCTCTATCGATTTCTTGGATCTATCAATCTTCCCCTTCTATCAGATCTCCGTCAAATTTTTGTAGGACGATTGCCACACCAGTTCTTGCTGGGGCTTCTTCTGCTTCTTATCTCCTATCGTATATGCATATGGCTTAGGTCTTGGCGACCTAGGTGTTGTAGTAGGAAACCCTGTAGGTATAGGTTGGGTCGTCTCTATCTCAGGTCGAGTTGTAGTCATTCTCTCAATGAATATCTTGAGCTGCCAATCAGTTAAATTTGTGAATCCTGGCTGTGAAATCTTCTCTTTAATTCTTTCCCAAGCCTCTGCAGACATACAACACTTCTCTTAGCGCAAACTAAGGTGAAAAATCTCAAGGCGAATTCTCAGGAAGAAAAGTGTTCAAATGTGGAGCGACATGTCATATTTATAGCTCAATTTGAATTCAAATCCATCTGTTCCCTCCAAATCCCTGTCATTAATGCATTTTTGGTGGCATATTTCCAAATATATTCATCTTAAATGCCCCCCCCCCCGCGCTCCCGTTAACGAAAAAATCTTAATCCAATCAACTACAGTGCATCCAACGGTCACTTTTTGTCCAGGCTATGTGAGACCCACCAATGGAGTGCAACTCCTTCGTAAAAACTCTCCTCTGTACCTTCCTTTGACTCATCACATAGCCCATTCACTTTTCCTTCCTAAAATTCGAGCAGTGTAATTTATAGTCCTAGACTCCCTTGCAGCTGCCTGGAGTACTAAGACTATCCTACATCCATATAGTCATTGCACAGGGGCAGATCACCCCTGTACAACTTTAACTGACTCCCATTGACCTTTCCGACAAAGAACTCCCCATTCAGCTTCGCGAGATGAACTGCACCTCCATCTGTAATCTCCTTAATAATATATGGCCCCAGCCAATGCATTTGGAACTTCCCCATAAACTTTGTGAGTTTACTGTCATATAGTGATACCAAATCTCCATTCTTAAAGGTGCATTGTTTGATATGGCGATCATGTCATGCCTTTTCGCGATCCTTCTACACCTACTGATGAAAACCCACCAAGAAGTGATCTTCCTCCAACTCAACTAGTTGCGCAAGGCATTCTTCCATGTTATCTCGATCATGCATGTCTGTAACTGCAACAATTGCAAACTTGGCACGATGTACTCCACTGGCATTACAACTTCCTGTCCATAAACTAGTCTGAACAACTTTTTTCCCGTCAAATTTTTGCAGGTAGTTCTATACACCCATAGGAGAACTGGTGTGTGCACATCCCAATCATTTTGCTTCGCATTGCAAATCTTCGTTAAGGTGTTCTCCAGGATTTTTTTAAAGTCTTCCATTATTTTTTTCTCTTGAGGGTGATACGACATACTCTTCTTGTGATACATCTAGAATTATTCAAGCAATGCAACAACTGTTTCGTTCAAGAAGTGTGAACCCCTATCACTCATAATTATCTTAGTGCAACCAAACTGAGATAGGATATATTCAAAAATGAACTTTGTAGCTATAGCTACATTACAATCATTTACAGGCTGCGCCTCATCCCACCTAGTTAAATATTTGGTTGTTGTAATGATGTATCTAGCTCCTGTCTTCTTTCCCAGTGGCTGAATTGGACCCACAAAGTCTATTTCCCACTTATCAAATGCCTATAATGATACTTGAGGGTTCAGAGGAAATTCATCTCTTTGCGATGACCTCCCTATTCTCTGAAAGACATCACATGCCCTACAATAAGCATTGGAATCCTTATGCACATTTGGCCACCATAGTCTTGCTCGTAGGATTTTTTGTGCAGTTTCTTTTCCTGCGTAATGTCCTCCTGCAACCCATCCATGCACTTTAGTGAGGATATTTTTTCATTCATACTCTAGGAAATACCTATGTAATATTTCATTCGATCCCATTTTATATAAGTGTCCTACGATAATGGAGAAATATGCAGCCCAAACCACCATTTATTTCTTTTGTTGTGTCGTATACCCTTCAGGACATGTACTTGTAGACAAGAATTGGATTATGTTTGTGAAATGGTCATCTACGACGCTGACAACAAAGAGTTGCACTCCCTTGCAGCTGCTTGGAGTACTAAGACTATCCTACATCCATATAGTCATTGTACAGGGACGAGATCACCCTTGTACAACTTTAACCGACTCCCATTGACCTTTCCCAGAAACAACTCCCCATTCAACTTCATGAGTTGAACTGTGCCTCCACTCGTAATCTCTTTAATAATATATGGCCCCAGCCAATGCATTTTGAAATTCCCCAAAACCTTTGTGAACTTAATGTCATATAGTAATACCAAATCTCCATTCTTAAAGGTGCAATGTTTGATATGGCAATCATGCCATGCCTTTTCGCCATCCTTCTTCACCTGCTGATGAAAACCTGCCAAGAAGCGATCTTCCTCCAACTCAACTAGTTGCACAAGGTGTTCTTCCATGGTATCTTGATGTAGTAATCCACATACTTGGCACGATGTACTCCACTGCATTACCGCTTCATGTCCATAAACCAATCTAAATAGTGTTTGTCCGGTCAAATTTTTGCAAGTAGTTATATACACCCATAGGACAGCTGGTATGTGCAAATCCCAATCATTTCACTTCACATTGTAAATATTTGTTAAGGCATTCTCTAGGATTTTGTTAAAGGCTTACACTGTGTCGTTCTCTTGAGGGTGATATGGTGTACTCTTCTGGTGATACATCTAGAATTCTTCAAGCAATGCATCAATTGTTTTGTTCAAGAAGTGTGAACTCCTATCGCTCATCAAGATCTTAGGGAAAACAAATCAAGATGGGATATAGTCAAAAATTAACTTCACAACTATAGCTACGCTACAATCATTTACAGGTTGTGCCTCATCCCACTTGGTTAAATATTCAGTCATTGTAATGATGTATCTGGCTCTTGTCTTCTTTCCCAGTGGCTGAATTGGTCCCACAAAGTCTATTTCCCACTTATCAAACACCTGTAATGATACTTGCGGGTTCAGAGGAAATTCATCTCTTCGTGACGACCTTCCTATTCTCTAACAGACATCACATGCCCTGCAATAAGCCTTGGAATCCTTATGCACAGTTGGCCACCATAGTCCTGCTCGTAGGATTTTCTGCGTAGTTTCTCTTCCCACATAATGTCCTCCCACAACCCCTCCATGTGCTTCAGCGAGGATACTTTGTCGTTCATACTCCAAGACATACCTATGCAATATTTCATCAGATCCCATTTTATATAAGTGTCATGCGATAATGGAGAAATCTGTATCTTGGACCACCAATTCTTTCTTTTGTTGTGTCGTATACCCTTCAGGAGTTGTACCTGTAGACAAGAATTGGATTATGTCTATGAAATGGTCATCTGCATCACGTAAAGAAAAGAACTACACATCAATCAATTCTTCCTCCAGATTTGTATGTTCGTCATCATTCTCAATCCTTGAGAGGTGATTTGGTGCAACATTCAATCGCACTAGCTTCACAATTACTTCAAAGTCATATTCTTGAAAGAGAAACAACCATCTATAGAATCCCCCCCCCCCAACACAGGCTTGTTGACCAAGTAGTTCAAATCAGAGTGATCTGTGTACATCTTGAAGTGCACACCCAACAAATAGTGCCTAAATTTCTAGAGCGCATACACCATTGCTAATCCGTCACGCATTGTGGTTGAATAATTATTTTCTGCCTTCGATAACTTCCTACCTGCAAATGCTATCAGATGGTCAATATCACCTTCATCTGGTTGGGTTAGCACAACTCCTAGTGCTATGCAGGAATCATCTACATGTACATGGAAATCCTTCTTCCAGTCGGGGAACACTAGAATGGGTGTGATGATCATTTTTTTCTTCAAGACATCCAAACTCTTCTGGCAATCATCATCCCAACAAAATGCCACATCATTTTTCATCAATTTTTCCATAGGCACAATGATCTGCACATACGCTTCGATGAACTTCCTATAATATCCTGTATGGCCCAACGTCTTGCATATTTGTTTGACATATTTTGGAGGCTCCAAATTGATAATTACTGCAATTTTGGCAGGGTCTACCATGAATACCTACTTGCAGACAACATGGCCCAAGAGTATCCCATAGGGTACACAAAATATTCATTTCTTCGGATTAAGGGATATCTGATACTTTCTGTTATAAATTGGGCTAGTGGGGGTTGGGCTGTGTCAACCCTTCGACCCAACCTAGCTATTTCGAACCAGCTTTTGATTAGAAGTTAGACGTTCCAATCTGAGAGGGCTCTCTCAATATTTTTTTAAAAATATAGATGGCTAACTCTGGTCTTCTATGTGATTTTTCAAGTGAAAGAGTGTGAGGACAGCCACCATTGGGCATGGAGTCAATTAAAGAAAAACAAAAACAAATAACATTTTTTTATGGAAGGCATATTTGGTTTACTAATGTGGAAATGGACATTCACAGTAATCACAACAAATTGAAGGAAGTTGGAGAAATGCAACATTGAATTCCATGTAATGAAATAAGCTCTCAGGTTAAAACAGAGTATGTTGCAACTGTGTTTTCTATTAATTGAAAACAATACAATAGTGGTTCTCACATCATTGATCCCCCATGCAGAGTCGAGAATCTACATATTTATAGAGAAAGATCTCTTTACATAATCTTCCACCTAGGCTAGATTCAATCAACAAATATGAGATCTAATAAAACTTGAGCCTTCTAAGGGATTTTTTGTTATAACAGAGTTCGAATACCAATGGGAGTTGTATGAACTATTACAATAATTTAAAGTGTGACACTGTATTGGTGGAAACTCGAACATTTGGCTCTTCGAAACTGTTGTGTTTTTTGCTATTGAAATGTGATGAAAATGCCTTGCCGTCTCTATATCTTGTTGTCTCTTTGTTTCGTTGCCTTCTGTTTTATGACCATGTTGCGGGATATATGTCGAAAAACACCCTCGTTGTCTCATAGAGCAGAAGCGGAATAAATACTTTAACGTTCATTGATCTTGGCAGCTGATTCAATCTAGGTCGTTGATCCGGGCATGTTGACATCACAATCATAATGCATGAGAGGGTCCCTTTAACATTGATTTTGATAATTTTGCGATTTTCTAGACATGGCGGTTTTATAGGATGTATCACATAAAATATTTCATTCAGTATGTTCTCGCACATCGCAATCGCAAGTCGGAAAGGATTTTAGGGAATAATAACTTTGAATATGCAATCGTCGATTCTAATATCGTAATTAGCAGGAGAAGGGCTATTGCAATTGACATCAGAACAGATATCGAAAATCGGCGAGATTATGTGATATGCGATATCAGCAGAGAAATGAGCGATATGTGATATTGGCAGAGATTTAAGTGATATGCGATATCGGCAGTGAAGGTATTATCGCAATCAGTGATCAGAGGGATATCAAAATCGATTATCAGAGGTATATTGTGATATACAATATCACAATCGCAATCAGGAAAGGGGACAGGTGGATATGTATGAAAAGGAAAAAGGGAAGGGCTGATAATGATGTATTTTGCGAGTCTCAACTTTATAAAAAGGATCGTGGCATATTATAAAGTATTTCAAAGGGGAATGGGTCATGAATAGAGTTTGGAAAGGGTGAATGCGGTTAGATTTAGAAATGGGGAAACACAGCTAGATTTGGAATGAGTTACGATTAGAGTTGGAATGGCTTACAGTTAGAGTTGGAATAGGTGAATGCAGATGAAATGGGATGAGTGAGAGAAATGGGTTTTAGAGAATATGGGAATTTCTCAAAAACAATTAGAATGGATATGTTCTTCCTCAATATCGAAATATAAAGCACAAAAACCTCTTTCAGAAAAACAACAGATAGATGAAAATATTAGTGGTGGAAAACCTTAACTAATAAAAATATAAATATTTTTATGAGTTATCATGGATAACATTGGCTCCAATGAAGATGATGCGCCCCTGTGGTGTAGTAAAGAACTAGTAGGCTAGTTGCCTAACCATTGGGTTGATCCCAATCTAAAGACCACATCAAACCCACTTCAACAAACTAAAAAGAAAACTGCAACATGTAATCTAAACCTGAAGAAAATTCTTGCCCAACAAGCTTATTTTTGTCCTACTCTAACATCTTAAAATCCACCTGCTTAATTCAAGCGATATAAAATCTCCATTATAACTAGACAAAGAGTTGATCCAACACCTGGGCTTCTCAACTATGCTTAAACAAAATCAGTAGTGGATCATGTATGGGCAACTCAGAATAAAAATTGAATCCTTCACTTGAGCTTACAAATGAAAGAAATTTCACCTTCATTGATGACTAGAATAGACTTGCGGTAGAACTCATCTTGAAAGTCTTCAAGCTACTGATCTGTAAATAGTGGAGTCATCATGAAGCTTCGATGTTCAGTATCTTTTAAGAGTGGAGTCGCTAGGGTAATATCACAACCTTCAAAAATTCTGATTTCCTGTTACCCTCAGGAATCAGAAAGAAGAGACTCGAAGAGAATCCTAAAAAAAGGAGCTTTTCAGCTCCCGGAAGGTGTACCAAAATATTATCAACCAGGCTGGTGGGGGTTGGGATGTGTTAGCCCTTCAACCCAACGTAACTATTTCAAACCATATTTTAATTGGAAGTTAGCCCTTCCAATCTGAGAGGGCTCTCTCAATATTTTTTTTAAAATACAGATGGCTAACTCTAGTTTTCTATGTGATTTTTCAGGTGAAAGAGTGCGAGGACAACCACCATTGGGCATGGAGTCAATTAAAGAGAAACAACATTCTTTTATGGAATTTGAGGCATCTTTGTTTTACTAATGTGTAAATGGACATTCACAGTAATCACAACAAATTGAAGGAAGTTGGAGCAATGCAACATTAAATTCCAAGTAATCAAATAAGCTCTGAAAACTAATAATAAATGAGCATGATAGGATAATACTGAAAACAGAAAGAATCTTAGGTTAAAACAGAGTATGTTGCAATTGTATTTTCTATTAATTGAAAACAATACAACAGTGGTTCTCACATCATCAATCGCCTATGCAGAGTCGATAATCTATATATTTATAGAGAAAGATCTCTTTACATAATCTACCACCTAGGCTAGATTTAATCAACAACTATGGGATCTAGTAAAACCTTGAGCCTTCTAAGGGATTTTCTGTTACAACAGAGTTCAAATACAAATGGGATTCATATGAACTATTACAATAATTTAAAGTGTGGCATTGCATTGGTGGAAACTTGAACATCTCGCTCTTCAAATTTGTTTTGTTATTTGCTGTTGAAAGGTGTTGAAAACGCCTCGTTGTCTCTATCTCTTGATGTCCCTTTGTTTCGCTGCCTTTTGTTTTATGACCATCTTGTTGGATATATGTCGAAAAACACCCTCGTTGTCTCATGGAGCAGAAACAGAAAAGATACTTTAACATTCGTTGATCTGGGTCATTGATCTAGGCAGCTGATTCAATCTGGGTTATTGATCTGGGCTTGTTGACATTGCAATCTCAATGCAGGAGAGGGTCCCTTTAACATTGATTTATGATAATTCCGCGATTTTCCAAATGTGGCCGTTTTATAGGATGTATCACATAAAATATTGCATCTGGTAGGTTCTCTCACATCGCAATCTCAAGTCAGAAATGATTTCAAGGAATAAGAACTTTGACTATGCGATCGACGATTGCGATATTGCAATCAACGAGAGAAGGGCTATCGCAATCGACAGTGAAACAGATATCACAAAACAACAAGATTATGCGATATGTGATATCGGCAGAGAAATGAGCGATATGTGATATTGGCGGAGATTTAAGTGATATGCGATATCGGAGACGAAGTGATTATCGCAATTGGTGATTAGAGGGATATTTTGTTATGAAATATCCCAATCGCAATAGAGAAAGGGGACAGGCGGAGATGTATCCAAAGGAAAAATGGAAGGCCTGATAGCGACGTATTCTATAGGTCATGGATTTATAAAAAGGACTGCGACATATTATAAAGTATTTCAAAGGGGAATGGGTCACAACTAGAGTTTGGAAAGGGTGAATGTGGTTAGAGTTAGAAATGGGGAAACAAGGCTACAGTTGGAATAAGTTAGGGTTAGAGTTGGAATGGGTTATGGTTAGAGTTGGAATGGGTGAATGCAGATGAAATGGAATGAGTGAGAGAAATGGGTTTTAGAGAATATGGGAATTTCTCCAAAACAATTAGAATGGATCTGTTCTTCCTCCTTAATCTCCAAATATAAAGCACAACAACCTCTTTCAGAAAAACAACAAATAGATGAAAATATCAGTGGTGGAAAACCTTGACTAATAAAACTAAAAATATTTTTATGAGTTATCATGGATAACATTGGCTCCAATGGGGATGTTTCACTGCTGCAGTGCAGTAAAGAACCAGCAGACCAGTTACCTGACCATTGGGTTGATCCCAATGTAAAGACTACATCAAACCCACTTCACCAATTTGAAAAGCAAATTGCAACATGTAATCTAAACCTGAAGGAAATTCTTGCCCAACAAGATTATTTGTGTACTCTAACATCTGAAAATCCCCCTGCTGAATTCAAGCGATATAAAATCTCCATTATAACCAAACAAAGAGTTGATCCAACACCTAGGCTTCTTGACTATGCTTGAACAAAATCAATAGTGGATCATATATGGACAACTCAGAATATAAATTGAATCCATCACTTGAGCTTACAAATGAAAGAAACTTCACCTTTATTGATGACTGGAATACACTTGTGGTATAACTCATCTTGAAAGTCTTCAAGATACTAATTTATAAACAGTGGAGTCACCGTGAAGCTTTGGTCTTCAGTATCTTTTAAGAGTGGAGTCGCTAGGGTAATATCACAACCTTCGGAACTTCTAATTTCCTATTACCCTCAGGAATAAAAAATAAGAGACTCAAAGAGTATCCCAGAAAAAGGAGCTTTTCAGCTCCCGTCAGGTGCACCAAAATGTTATCAACTGGGTTGGTGGGGGTTGGTCTACGTCAACCTTTCAACCCAGTGTAACTATTTCAAATAAAATTTTGATTGGAAGTTAGCCCTTCCAATCTGAGAGGGCTCTCTCAATATTTTTTTAAAATACAGATGACTAACTCTGGCTTTCTATGTGATTTGTCAAGTGAAAGAGTGTCAGGACAACTGCCATTGGGCATGGAGTCAATTACAAAGAAAAAACAAACAAAACAAAACAAAACAAGAAAAAACAAAAAAACAAACAAACAAAAAACACAACAACAACAACAACAAAAACATACAACTATGTTTTATGGAAGTTGAGGCATATTTGGTTTACTAATGCGAAAATGGAATTCATAGTAATCACAACAAATTGAAGGAAGTTGGAGCAATGAAACATTGAATTCCAAGTAGTCAAATAAGCTCTGAAAACTAATAATATAGGAGTATGAAAGGATAATATTAAAACCATAATGAATCTCAAGTTAAAATAGAGTATGATGCAACTGTATTTTCTATTAATTGAAAACAATACAACAGTGGTTCTCACATCATCGATTCCCCATGCAGAGTTGAGAATCTACATATTTATAGAGAAAGATCTCTTTACATAATCTGTCACCTGGGCTAGATTCAATCAACAACTATGAGATCTAATAAAACCTTGAGCCTTCTAAGGGATTTTATGTTACAACAAAGTTCAAATACAAATGGGAGTCGTATGAACTGTTACAATAATTTAAAGTGTGACACTGTATTGGTGGTAACTTGAACATCTCGCTTTTCAAATCTGTTGTGTTGTTTGTTGTTGAAACGTGCTGAAAATGTCTCACTGTCTCTGTCTTGCTGTCTATTTGTTTCGCTACCTTCTGTTTGATGACCATGTTGCTGGGTATATGCCGAAAAACACCCTCATTGTCTCATGGACCGGAAGAAGAATAAATACTTTAATGTT
Source organism: Pinus tabuliformis (assembly GCA_031772625.1). Lineage (NCBI taxonomy): Eukaryota > Viridiplantae > Streptophyta > Pinopsida > Pinales > Pinaceae > Pinus > Pinus tabuliformis. The sequence goes on from CM062818.1 coordinate 490,636,151, forward strand.
TGTTGATATGGGCAGTTGATCTAGGCGGCTAATTCAATCTGGGCCATTGATCCGGGCTTGTTGACATCGCAATCTCAATACAGGAGAGGGTCCCTTCAACATTGATTTATGATAATTCCATGATTTTCCAAATGTGGTGGTTTTATAGGACATATCACATAAAATATCACATCTGAGAGGTTCTCGCACATCGCAATTGAAAGTTGGAAAGGATTTTAGGGAACAAGAATTTTGACTATGTGATCGCCGATTGATATTGCAATTGGTGGGAGAAGGGCTATCACAATTGGTAGCGGAATAGATATTGCAAATCAACAAGATTATGCGATATGCGATATTGGCAGAGATTTAAGCGATAAGTGATATCGATGGGAAAGGGATTATCGCAATCGGAGATCGGAGGGATATCAGAATCAGCGATCGGAGGGATATTGCAATTAGCGATCAGAGGGATATTGCGATATACAATATCACAATCACAATCGGGAAAGGGGACGAGCGGAGAAGTATGAAAAGGAAAGAGGGAAGGGCTGATCATGATGTATTCTATAGGTCTCTGTGTTATAAAAGGGACTGCGGCATATTATAAATTATTTCAAAGGGGAATGGGTCACAGCTAGAGTTTGGAAAGGGTGAATGCGGTTAGAGTTAGAAATGGGGAAACATGGTTAGAGTTGGAATGAGTTACAGTTAGAGTTGGAATGGGTTACGGTTAGAGTTGGAATGGGTGAATGCAGATGAAATGGGATGAGTGACAGAAATGGGTTTCAGAGAATATGGGAATTTCTCCAAAATAATTAGAATGGATCTATTATTCCTCTTTAATCTCTAAATATAAAGCACATGAACCTCTTTTAGGAAAACAACGGATAGATGAAAGGATCAGTGGTGGAAAACCTTAACTAATAAAACTAAAACTATTTTTATGAGTTATCATGGATAACACTTTCGCCAAGTACCCAACATGAGGTAAAGACTGTGAACATGTCACTTTACTAATCCAAACACTGTCCAGTCATCGAATTAAACCTCGAGAAACTTGTGAATAAATTCTTTGAAGGCTGCGACTACCACCCTAGAGAAGATTGCAGGGGAATTTTTAAGTCCGAAAGGCATAATTGTATACTGAAAACAACCCCATTCAGTCGCAAAGGTGGTCTTACTCTAATCCTCTGGCATGATCTTGATTTGATGATACCCTAAGAACCCATCAGTAAACGAATAGGCTTCCTGACCTCCAACATTTTCTAGTACTTCATCTATGAATGGCGTAGGAAATGGATCATGGACACAAGCATCATTCAACTTCCTTAAGTCTATGCATATCTGAATCTCACCCTGTGTCTTATTTTCTTGAACCACCATAGGACTAACCCAGTCTGATTCCTTGATAGGCTCAATAATCCCGGTTGCAAGCATCTTATCCAATTCTTCGTGCACTTTTTCCTTGTACTTAGGATTCAACTCGTAGGGGCACTGCTTCATTAGCTTCACATCTGTCTTCAGAGTGATCTTCATGACACCCAAATCCCCTACTATCCCTTTCAGATCAGAGAACTTGGTAGGAAACAAGTCCTGATACTCTCGCAATACCTTTGTGACTTTGTCCACTATGTCTTGATTGCAACAGTCCCCTATGTTTACGAACTTCGAATGCACTTCTAATCCAGTATTCACCTGCTTAGTGTTCAAGGGTTCCGAGAAATCAAGGACTTCCACCTTAGGCCCTATGACATCGCACTTTCCTTTAGATTTAGGAATATTGATGTTCCTAGGATCTTCTTTACCTTCCTCGTTGGTAACATTATAGCATTTGAGCGCATGGCACAGCTGCGTACTCCAATCTAGTTGTACCCATGCAATAGGTTCTTCACAAATTCTGAATATTGCATCTTTGATCTCCTATAACGCTTCATCGATGCATTCAAATCCACATTCAAAGCTAAAAGTTAGTAGAAAACTTTCCTTTGGAACATGCCATTCTGTGGTTCTGTGTTGCAACTCCGTTTCTAGATACTAGTTCATTGGAATAGTATCAAAAGTATAGAAAAATATGTGAACCCATTTTGGCTGTAGTTCTTCCCCTTAGGCTTTCTTCCATTGGGGCAGATGCTTGTGAGGATCGTCCTTTCCTGTATATTTCTTCGTAATATAGGTATTGGCATATCCAAACGCAACTTCATAATATGTCGATATTCTTACCAATCTACAAAGTTGTTCTTACGTGTGACCCATCATCGGGCAGGCGTAGTTCACAATGCAATGTCTAATGCCTGTAACCGATGTTCCTCCAGTACATCCCTCTCAAAATTATCCAGAAATAAATTGACATCCTCTAAACCATCATAATACGGTAAGTTACGTACCTTAGTGGATATACATTGGAGTGACTTGGTAAGCCTGTTGCAATGCAACGTCGATACCTCATGCAATCGGTTCTACCAATGTTCAAGCTCCTCATCAAAATCTGAATTGCAGGAGTTGTCCCTTTCCCAAGTGATCCACCCATCTATAGTAGGGTTAATCCAATCCTCATCCCACATAGTGAGCTTATAAATTTGATCAATGTCGTCGTCCTCCTCATAATCTCGAACTGGTTCAGTATATTGTGCTCCCACGGTTGGATCCAGTGGAACAATAACCCTTAGTTCCTTCTTCTCAAATGTCATGCTATGCTTCTTGAGGTTGATGACTGTGTTCATATCAAATGCCCAATCAATGCCAAGTAGCATTGGGTATGGGTTACTATCATCTACTATTTCAATCACTTCAAAATCGGCTATGGCGCATGCCCCTTCAATATCCATTGTCACCCCATGTAGGCGCCCCATAGGAATAATATTTTTTTGATTCACCATTTTTAGTTGGATAGGAGACCATTGTAGCATGAGTCTACCCATTCTCTCCCAGGTTTTTTTTCACAAAACATTTGCATCGGATCCTAAATCAAGGATCACTTGGTCCATCTTGAATTGTCTGATCTAGGTAGTCAATCTCATCTCGCGACCAGTTCTTTTGTTACTTTACCTACTTTGTGTACTATGCGCTGCTCAGGCAGGGGTTTATTCTCGCCAATACATTTATCTATCAACTCTTGTAGCCCCTCTACTGCCTTCTTATCCCTTAGGAGCTTCATGCAGGTTTGTAAAAATGAGGCTAACAATGAGGGGTCTATTTCGTGTGCAGTACTGACTCCTTCAAACCCCTCTATGTGTGTACCTTGAGTGCTTGATGTAGAAGATCTTGCATCCACGAAGATATTATTTTCCTCCATCAAAGTCTCCTTTTCCTTACCCAAATTTAATCCATCTTATTTATCAGTAGCCTTGTGTACCCACCCATCTGCCTCTGGTTGTTTCCCTTTATCCTCTCTGGTAGCTTTACCACTTCAAGTAACATATTAACACTGGGCCCATCTTCGCGTGGTTCTGATCTCATCATCTAGATTTTCTACGTAGGATTTTGGGTCTGGGTCATATTTTCTTACATATTTGCGATGAGCATGAGACAATATTCTATGACATGATCAAACTGCCGACAGTATTGACAACAAGGGTGTGTTAGGTAACAATCTCGTGAAAAGTGGCATGGTTCTCCATAGTTGTAAAAAATGATTTGAACACGATCTCTTCCCGCTACTCCTCCTCGTCCTCTTCCTAGGCCTTGGAACCCTTCGTGCATCATAGTTGCGCCTTGATATTTTTGAGGAAGATCCTCAGTCTGCATTCTATATGTTGGGGTTTTGTCCATCATTAATTCATAGCTTCGATAGTGGTGCTCATCATGACCTGTAGACTTACCAAAATTGCAAAATAACTGTTGGTGAGTATGTACAAAATTTTGTATTAAATGACAAATATGCGTTGTATGTTTTCCTATAACCTAGTAGATAACACACCATGGCACCACCCCTGTACTCGTTCCAGTATTATTTTTCGACTTTAGGGGGACATGACCTCCACCAACCAAGTAATTCTAATGCACCGAGAAATGATCCTTATCGTGACCATGACCTTTACATTTCAAACACTATACTTCTGTGTGGACCTCATTCTGGACTTCCTTTCCATTTTTGAGACTCTGCAACTCCATATGCAAGCTAGCCAACTGCAACTGAATTTGTTGCACTCCCAGATTCGTATCCAGAATAAGAAAGGCATCTAACCTCATAGCAATCTCTAATGCCTCGACTTGCATCCTAATCTTCTATTGTGATAATGGAAATCTCAAATGAGGTAATAATGAAGCAATATACCAATTCCTATGTTGGTCATCCATGATCTACATATTATCCTATTGGAGCAGACATTTCAACCTCTGATCAAAGTCCCACATTGACTCATTCACCTTCTACTGAATCTCTTTGACCTCTGTTACTGACTGGGCTTGTGACTTAGGCTTCTTAAATTCGTTATTTAGCACTTCCTTTGTTTCCTTCAGAGTCACAGTTGGATGAATTGAACAATACTTTATATACCAGCTCAACGGTCTATCTTTCAATGTTGTGACTAGTTACACTTTCTTCAAGTCATAATCTGTGATCTACTGTGACTTCCACACAACATCTTCTACAAACCAAAAATGTTCACGTTCTTATGTTCTTAGACCCTTGAATATGGCATCTTCATAACGTTCGCCCTGTTAAATAGTGGAGGTGGAGGTGGAGGTGTAGGTGTGTGAGGCAAAGGTGGTGGCGAAGGTGGAGTGGATGGATGTGGTATCCCCGTGATACCATGATTTACCATCTACAATGCACCTTGAGGTGTTTTTAGAATAGTACTTTCTTCATCAATATCAAACTCTCCCAAAAGAGGACTATACTCAACACCGGAATCTAGATCTCTTTTGAACGTCTTTCCACTTTGCATAGTTCCTATCAAGTATCTTCTAAACGTTAACTCAATGGCATAACCCTTTTCTCACACATTAGCATTTTAATCCAAGTTTTCAGGGACTTCAGATACTTACCTCTTGGTCCTTTGAAAAATGAGAGTTCAGCTTCACTATAACTGACAAATGTATCGATCGCAAACTCAGTAATGAATCTGCCCAAAATGCTATAGATCCAGTAATATAAAACCATTGTGATCTTGTTTCTGATGCTTCCAGGACCTCACCAAATCTAGAGTCCACACAATAGGGTTATCAAACTTCCACGTACTATCACTCTCCGCTAATTTATACAACCACTTTTATAATTTGCAGGGAAAAGGGTAGAAGAAAATTTCGCGTTTGTCCATATATAGGTATCTATTCAACCCCTCTTCCTTTGACATACGCGGAATCCTATTTCCCTGGGCTGCAAATTCGTCTAGCTTCCAGTCTATCCACTTCTTGATCTCCTTCTTTGTTGGGATCATTTATTCAACATCAAACATTCCTTAGACAGATCCTGCTCCCAGCAATAGAACCATTTGTTGGCTTGAGGGGGTCTAGACTTAGGTTTAGATTTAGTTGTGCCAACCAACAAAACCTGACACTACTGACCCTTTATGAAACAAACCATGTAGTGTTGGTTGCAGTCTCACCCAAGGCAGAATTGGGGGATGACAGAACCAGGCTTCTGCATCTAGAGGTTTATGTGATGTGTTTCTATTACTTCTAGGGATTTATTTCGACCTTTGCGAACCCTAACCCTTAAACTGTGGAAATTACAATAACTTATAGAAAATAGATCTAACTCTTCGTTAAGTGTTCTAAAGATTCATAGCATCATGTAATGGACTAGATCTACCATTTTCACGCATCCATTAAGTGTTTCTTAAGATAAATGCAGTAAACAGAGCGAATGAAAAGTAAATTTAGAAGTAACCATAAATGCACAGATGTACAGATATTTCTCCAAAATATTCTTTATTATATTCAGATCTTCTATTACAGACTCTTCCTTCCCTGCGCACACAGTTGCATGGGCCTATGCACTCAGCTGCGAACTTACCAAGGTCTCCACACACACAACTGCAGTAGCCTTCCCCTTTGCCTAAGTACAGAAAACATACTCTTCTGACTTAGATTACTAGATCATACCATCTTAGATACTTATCTCTTCATGACTCTCTATGACTCTTTTTATATCTTCTTCTTTTACAATACCATGGTCCGCGAACCATGGGCGGGTCATAACACAACTTAAGTTATAACAAAATAAGGAGCTTTGACCTTCCTAAATCCCCTTTGACTCCTAATGACCTTCGTGCTCTGCTCCTCAAAATGCGGAGAATTTACAATAATAACAAAAACTATTTCCCAAAATTGACCCGAGAGGACCCTATCCCAACAGTAAGGGGTTAAATAATGTGCTTTTTAGGGGTATTTTCCAATATGTAGTCAAATTAAGGTTATTGTTTAATATGCCATGAACGCATGTGATAAGTCAGAGGTTCATTGATTGAAGCCCCCGTGTTGAATGGTTATGTGAAAGCATGGGCTAACAAGTGTTTTTGTAGCTAATTTGAGAGGGAATTGAACCTTCTTGATGATTTCTTGATGAAGTTAAGGAGACATTGAACATATATGCATTCATGACCTGTAGTTACTATGTTTTTAATGTATTTGATGAAATTTTCTCATGTTTGGAAACTTCTAAGAAATATGTAGCCTTAGTACTTATAATATAGACTTTTCATCACCTTAAAATTGATTCTAGAAAGTTTTGGGTTGTTCTGGGTAGTGGCCTATAGGCTAGCCTTGAAAATGTGGTATTGATTTCATGGCCGCATGCATGGAACTGGGAAATTTCAGCTACAACCACGTGGAGGGTGGCCTATGCATGTGGTTGGAGCATTACAACTACACTCACAACGTCTTATACATGTGGTTGGGTTGTGACCTCAGTTAAAAATAAGTTCTAGCTCAAGGTCTGATCACCAGGGATTGTAGTCTGTCAACTAGGTGATCTGATGCCCCTAAGAGGTTTTAGTAAGTTTCCTGTTAGTAGACCCCACTTCCAATACTGGAACTTGGATGTTGGGTCACATCATAGTAAATCTTATCTCATGTTTACTTAGATACCTTGTAAAAGTGGGTAAATGCGCAATGGGATGGTTACAGGGTGGTATCAGAGGGAGGTTGGAGCACTGGACCTTGGGGTAAAGGTAGATTGATATGCATGCATGTCAGTTGTCTATATGTTTATCATGCATGCATGTTAGATATTTATTGTTATGGTTATGATATCCATGTATGATCTGGTATGCTTGTGATGTTGTATTGTGCTAATCTAGTTTTTCCTACGCAGATGCAATAGCCACCCCTAAGATACCTTAAGGTATGTTTTTTTATTATGTTTTACATAGCTAACAATGGCATATTGCAAGATATAGAAGGCCAAGAGATGAAGAGAAATATAGTTGAGTATAGTTCATATGACTCTTCATATAGGCGAGAAGAGACATTGGTAGGATGGGAGAGATAAGTTGAGAAACGGGGAGAGGGACATTCTCCTAGTTTGGCAGACATGTTGAGAAGTTTGAAGGCATAACTTGTGAGTTGAAAGGAATACAATGAGAGGTTTATTGAGGCACAAGAAAGGCTTATCGGAGCTCAAGAAAATTAGTTCGAGGTTAATGTAGTCATCCTCTAGAGTCTTTCAAATTTGCAGAAGTATGGACAATCAGGGATCAGTCAGAGACAAGAATAAAGACAAATGGTGCATATGGAAGTAGGTCTTGAAAGGGGTATAGTATGGATAAGGATGATACAGTGAGAATAAACATATCGTTGGACACACTTGACAGGAGGGATAACACTCATTGACTCTATTCCAACTCTGGTTCTAAGATACATCATCGTTATCACTGCTAGCATCCTTATAGGTGTGATATGGGGTACTTTCCCAAGGAGTTAAAGAAAACCAAGCCTCCTACTTTTGATGGAGAAGTGAAGAAATCATAAGATATAGAAATCATAAGATAAGATATAGAAGCATGGTTGCATGACTATTCAAAGAACATGAAATCCAAGATAGCTACCTTCAGTCTCAAGGGAAAAGAAGATATCTAATGGGAGGATGTTAAGCATTTCATAGGCATTAGGGAAGAGGATGTGATTTGGAATGAGTTTGAAAGATGCTTCAGGAAGAAGTAAATGCCTAAGAAGTATTATGACAGAAAGTCTATGGAATTCTATGGGCTCAATATGGGTTCCATGGCAGATGAAGAGTACATGACCAAATTTCTAGAGCTGTTGAGGTATGTGCCCTATCTCAAGGATGAGAAAAAGTAGGTCCAAAGGTTCATCAATGGATTTCCATTAGCATTCATATCTAGGATTGATTCTGATGAGCCTCATGCATTGGAGGAAGTCATTTGAAAGATGAAGTATTGTTATGAGTAGACTAAGCGCAAGCGTGAATTCAAGTAGGACTAGAAAGGCAATGAGAATACTAAAGGAAAATGGCCCAAGAAGTGAGGAAGATCTCAGGGTGCAGGTGGCAAGGAGAATGTGGCACCTCATAATAATTTCAATGCAACTAAAAGAGGACATGGGTCTTAGCCTGAGGAGTAGAAGAATAAAGGTGATGAGAGGAAACCTTTGAGGTGTTGGAATTGTGGTGGAGGACATCGCAGGAGAGATTTCCCATTGCATCAGGGTGGATGGCCTCATATTTATAGTTCTTAGGAGGCACATACAGTTTGGGATGTAGGACAAAGCATTCCCTAGATCCATGCAGCAATGGATAATAGGCAAGCAGATCATCAGGTATCCATTATCGAAATGGAATGTAATCTTTGTGATCGAGTTGTTTCTATTTTTATTGATCGTGGATTGAATTATAGTTATATTAGTCCTAACCTGGTGGATCTGTGCTAGTTGAATAAAGAAGTGCATGTAGAATCTTGGTTGGTGCAGTTCGCTATAGGAACTAAGAAAAGATTTCATCACTGATAGAAATCTTGTGCATTTGATCTTAATGGTATGCCTACATCAACACATATAAATGTGCTTCCTTTGGGATCATATAACATGCTTATGGGCATGGATGGGTTGTTCATTCATAGGACCAAGGTGGACTATTATGACAAAGCGATTGAGTGTCTGGATGATGATGGAGAAAAGATAATATTTCAAGGTAAGAAGAAGCCTATATTAGTGAGAATGGTTATAGCTATGGAGGCCAAGCACAGTCACAAGAAGGGATGTGTATTGTTTTCAGTTCATGTTTCCAGTGAAAAAGGGAAGGAATATGAGGATGATGAAGTCTTGAAGAAGTATCCTGTCTTGCAACAATTTCATGATGATTTTCTTGCAAAGATTCAAGAGTTTCCACCCCATAGGGAGGTGGAAATTTCTATTGAGTTGGTACCAGGAGCAGCATCAACATCAAAAGTGCCTTATAGGATGAGCATGTCAGAGTTGATGGAGTTGAAGTTACAGCTTAAAGAGATGATTGATAAGGTACACACAAGGCCAAGTGTGTCTCCTTGAGTTGCACTAGTGTTGTTTGTAAGGATGAAGGATGGTACTCTTAGATTGTGCATTGATTATAGGAAGTTGAACAAGGTCACTATTAAGAACATGTATCTATTACCACAGATTGATAATTTTTTTGATCAACTCAAGGGAACTAGAGTGTTTTTGAATATTGTTTTGAGATCAACATATCATTAGGTGCATATCAAAGAAGAAGACATCTATGAGACTACGTTCTGTACAAGTTAGGGGCATTGTGAGCTTTTGGTGGTTCCTTTTGGTCTTACCAATGCTCCAACCACCTTCATGTATTTGATGAACAATGTGTTACGCCCTTACCTAGATAATTTTGTGATAGTCTTTATTGATGACATATTTGTGTATTCAAAGAATGAGGGGGAGCATGCAAAGCACCTAGTAGTGGTGTTGAGATTGTTGAGAGAGAATCAATTGTATGTCAAGCTCAACAAATGTAGTTTCTTTCATACTCATATTCATTACTTGGCACATGTTGTTTCCAAGGAAGGGATAATGGTGGATCCATAAAATATTAAGTCTATAGTGGAGTGGCCAGCTCTAAGGAATGTGAATCAGGTTAAATCATTTATGGGACTAGCAAGTTATTACAGTCAATTCAATAGGAAATTCTCAAAGATTGGCTATCCTACTACATCATTAAAGAGGAAAGGGAAGAATTTTGAATGCACTGAGGAGAGTGTAGCTGGTTTTGAGAAATTGAAATTTTTTCTTACAAATGCTTCGGTTTTGAAGATTATGGATCCTAATGAGTTTATGGTTTGTAAAATTATTGCAAGGAAGGACTTGGTGGATTGTCAATTCAGGAAGGGTAGGTGGTTGCTATAAATAAAGGAAGTTGAATGAGCATAAGTAGAACTATGTGACTCATGATCTTGAGTTGGTAGCCATCATTCATGCATTGAAGATGTGGAGACATTATATCCTTTGCAGGAGGTTCATCTTAATGAGTAATCATAGTGGAATGAGGTATTTGATTAACCAACCCAATCTGAATGCAAGGAAGGCTATATGGTTGGCTACTCTCAGTGAGTTTGATTTTGAGATCGAGTACATCAAGGGAAAAGAGAACAGGGTTGCAGATGCTCTTAGTAGGAGAGTGTAGGTGAATCAAGTTTCAATTGTAAGATCTTATGGGATAGATTTATGAGAGCATATCTTGCATGAAAGGAAACATGATGAGAGGTATCAACAGCTAAAGAAAATATTACATGAACTAGGTGAAGGTGATTGGGATGAGGAATATCATCTCACAACAAATGGCCTTGTTAGGTTCAAGAGCAGGATTTATGTGTCGGATAGTATCGAGTTGAAGAAGCTTATCTTAAGAGAGTTTCATGTGAATCCATATTTAGGCCACCCATGATACCAGAACACCTTGATAGTTGTTAAGAAGTTATAATATTGGCCTAAGTTATAGAAATATGTGGTTGAGTTTGTTCCTAGGTGTTTTCATTATCAATAGGTGAAAGTCGAATGCAAGCACCCACTTGGTTTGGTGCAGCCTATTTTGATTCCAAAATGGAAATGGTAGGTCATTTCCATGGACTTTATTATAGGCTTGTCAAGGAAATCAAGGCATCATGATTCCATCATGGTTGTGGTTAACATGCTGAGAAAGGTAGCTCACTTTATTCCAGTGAAGTCTATTAATTTAACTACTGAGGTAGTTTAGATATTCATCAGGGAGTGTTATGTGGAATTTTGCATCTACGGATAAACACAACTTCCCTAAGTGGGTAGCTACACTTAGAACAACATATTTAAAGAGTTTAACCTTTTCCTATAGAAGATAAATAAGACAAGGGACCTACTTGTTATCTTTCGCTTCCCTTTGTCTCCTTTGAATAGCTCTCACCGCTCCTTCTCGAACTGAATCTACTCGATAAGTACCTACAATCATAAATAGAGGACAAAAACCAATCAAAGCAAGAGACCTATCTAGTATAAGCAAATGGAATCGAAAGAATTTACACATATAATCATCATACATAAAGACAAGAATATGGGAAAAGTTGTAAACAACTTTATTAAGTAGAAGGAAGAGTTACAACCAAAGAAGTCCGATCCCATGTCACTCATCTAGCTTGAGTTCCATCCTTCATCACACCAAAAGCATAACACTCTAGCAGCATAATAATACTTTCTTATGATCTCAAACCTCAAACCAACAGTATCTCCTTACAACTTCTTCAAAGTCCAACCCCTGATCACTATGATGAGTGCTCAATTTATAGGGAAATGGAGGTGGTTTTGTCATAAATTGGACATTGAATGGCTTTCCAATTTGGGAGTTAGTTTCCATGGAGGGAGGGATGAGAGGATAGGAGGTTATTTGATTCATTCCCTATCCAATTTCAAGCTCATAGGAGAGGATAAGAGGTGGGAATCTTCTACAATGATCTATAATGAAGAAATATTCCCAGAACCCTATAAAAATTTCGCTCAATCTCACCCAGTGCAGGTAAAAGTGGGCCTAGGTGCTTTGTAGAGCAAACTTGAATGGGCCTAAGTGCTCTGCTGAGCACTTGCCCTTGACCAAGGCTACGCTGGTCCCTCAAGGAGTCATTTTAGGATGTCTTCAGGCTAGGAAACTCTCAGGAATGATGGCATTCAATGTGATGACTTTTCTAGGGCATGCAGCAACTGAATTAGGGTTTGATGAGCCGTAATAGTACTGATATGAACGTTGGGAGTGATGTGCCCAAATAGACCTATAACAACTGCCCCCTAAAGCTTGAAGTCGAAAATGATAATGTCAAGTGATATGCTTTATGATGTGATGAGAAGGAACTGAAGCAAACAGTGACCTGCATCGATTACAATACATAATATCATGATATTTTGGATTTTTCATGAATCGCCAAGGGAAGGCATACCCATGCTTAGCATATAAAATTTTCATTACATGTACATAAATCAGATAGCCGTCTATAGATATAGACCCATGATAGGAGGACCATCTGTGTAAAGCCATTATACAGATGATTTAGTACTCTCCTGCATCGCAACCCGGAAGGATGAAACTAGATCCGGAGTCTTCTATCTCGTTCAATCGTTTGCTCGAGTATGAGTTAACCATGTGAATATGTGATTTGGAGTCGAACATGGGAAGACACCGTATGATTACTAGCCAATGATGTAAGTTTTTAACAGACGCGAGAGAAATCACCGATAATGATAATGATTCTCAAGGTACTGCAGTGCATTCTGCAGGGTGTGAATAGGTGTTTTGATGTTGAAAACCACACAAAGTCTTTTGGTCGAAGGCCAGTGATGTCAACCTATCACCGGAAGCAAGAAAATTGCCATTGATGTATGCAAGCCTCAAGGTACTGGAAGGGTGTTTCTAAGTCAGCTTCTTGGATAATGTGTTGATGTCGACAAGAAGCGACTCATCGTAGGAGGGCCTTGATGTGTCCCACATCAACAACATGAAATGAGTGTAATGATTTTTGGAGACATAATGTAACTAAAAAAACAAGGTTCAGGAATGGCGGTCATGAAAATGAAGGTTTATGTGTATTGCAAAGGATGAATTTTAACTGAGTGACTTCTCTTGAACATATCGATGACACTGAATGAATTGGCAACATTGACCCAAAACCAAATTAATGGATGGTATGATAGACCATAGGTATGATAACCATCAAATAGATAACCCAACCCAAGTAGTAACATAGATGAAGTGAAAGTGTCATGTTTAAGAGCGACCTGCTACCATAAAGTGGTTTACACCTTTTCCCATTTTCGCCATTCATTGCTAGCCAGTACCTCTTTATTTTTTATCAAGCTTGAGGAGGATAACATATGCTTGCTGTATAATTCCACCCTTCAGGTGAATCCATCGCTATGTGATGTTTTAACAAGTCTAGCGAAGGTGAAACTCAGTCTTGTCATGATGGACAAGTTTGTCACTATTTGATGTTTTAACGAGTTTAATGACAATGATAACTCAGTCCTTTTCATGTTTAGATAGTTTGAAAAGGGAAAAAAAGAAAACTCCACAATTTCCTTTTTGTAGATTTGTCTCTTAAGTCTGAAAAAGTGTAAAATAATACAAGAGAGAACCTATTGACCATGTTCGATCAACGTATTCCTTTTTCATAAATAATCTATCTCAGTTTGGAAAAGGGTTAAACTTATACTGAGTAGATATCATTTCAAATCTTTTTACGAGTTCTAAAGGACAAGCACTCAACAATCTTTTCATATTTCGAGAGTCTGAAAAGAGATTAAAGAGGACTCCACTTAGAGGAACGAGTGGAGTCTAGGATAGCAACTGGTTCCGATGATGTTGGAACTTCTCAAAAGATGTTGATTTATGTGAAGAGGCTGGCACAATGATAACTCGGTCCTTTTCATGTTTAGATAGTTTGAAAAGGGAAAAAAAGAAAACTCCACAATTTCCTTTTTGTAGATTTGTCTCTCAAGTCTGAAAAGGTGTAAAATAATACAAGAGAGAACCTATTGACCATGTTCGATCAACGTATTCCTTTTTCGTAAATAATCTATCTCAGTCTGGAAAAGGGTTAAACTTATACTGAGTAGATATCATTTCAAATCTTTTTACGAGTTGAAAAGGACAAGCACTCAACAATCTTTTCATATTTCGAGAGTCTGAAAAGAGATTAAAGAGGACTCCACTTAGAGGAACGAGTGGAGTCTAGGATAGCAACTGGTTCCGATGATGTTGGAACTTCTCAAAACATGTTGATTTATGTGAAGAGGCTGGCTAATAAGACCACTCATTGCAACTGTAACTCAAAAATTGTAAAACAACCAAGTGAAAGCGTATAATTGGCCAAGCAGATAGTGACGATGGAAGGAGAAAAACCAAGGCTCATCTGATGGAAGAGGTCGATAGAATGGCAACCACACGGGTTAAAATGGAGATGGGCTCATTTTTACACAATCTTGAACCATATGGAACTATGCTTGGATTCAGTTTCATGTTTATTAAATCTTGAAATGAAAACTATGCTTGAATTTAGTTTCATGTTTACACAAGCTTGAAACGAAAAACTATGCTTGGATTCAGTTTCATGTTTACACAAGCTTAAAAGGAAAAACTATGCTTGATATTGGTTTGCGTACCCCTAGCATGATGACTCAATTCTAGGTGCATGCCCCCCAAGCTTCATTGCATTCACCTCAGTAGACTACTATGGCTATCAGGTGGATGGAATGAAGGTTCATTTATGAGATCAAGTGAAAGACTCGACTGGGATTTTATGAGATCTACTCAAAGACTCAAATTGGAACTTTGCTCTAGGGGAACTTGTTTCATTTTTTAATGAGACTGACACAAGACAAGGAACTCTACTCAGATTCCTTGTTTCATTTTTTTAATGAGCTTGACACAAGACAAGGAACTCTGCTCTGATTCCTTGTTTCATTTTTTAACGAGCTTGACACAAGATAAGGAACTTTTCTCTGATTCCTTGTTTCATTTTTTAATGAGATTGACATAAGATAAGAAACTCTGCTCTGGAACTTGTTTCATTTTTTTAATGAGGTTGACACAGTAAAAGAACTGTCCTCACATTCCTTGTTTCATTTTTTAACAAGCTTGACACAAGACAAGGAACTATGCTTATATTCCTTGTTTCATTTTTTAACGATATTGACACAAGACAAGGAACTATGCTCATACTCCTTGTTTCATTTTTTAACGAGGTTGACACAAGACAAGGAACTATCCTCATATTCCTTGTTTCATTTTTTAACAAGCTTGACACAAGACAAGGAACTATGCTCATACCCTTTGTTTCATTTTTTAACAAGGTTGACACAAGACCAAGAACTATCCTCATATTCCTTGTTTCATTTTTTAACGAGCTTGACACAAGACAAGGAACTATGCTCAGGTTCCTTGTTTCATTTTTTAACGAGCTTGACACAAGACAAGGAACTATCCTTATATTCCGTGTTTCATTTTTTAACGAGCTTGACACAAGACAAGGAACTATGCTCATACCCTTTTTTCATTTTTTAACGAGGTTGACAAAAGACCAGGAAATATCCTCATATTCCTTCTTTCATTTTTTAACGAGCCTGACACAAGACAAGGAACTATGCTCAGATTCCTTGTTTCATTTTTTAACGAGATTGACACTAGACAAGGAACTATGCTCATTCCGTTTTGTTTCATTTTTTAATGAGGTTGACACAAGACTAGGTACTATCCTCATATTCCCATGTTCATGACCCATAAGAGGTCATGACTTCCAAGAGGTTCTCATCAGATGGGAGAACAATGCTCTGGAAGGGATCATTAGAGAGATTTGGTTCCAATGCCCCTAGTACATAATGTACAACATCACAGAATTGATCGTTTGTTGATGTAGGCACGGAACGGGTTGCCACATAATTGACCTGTGGCAGGGAAGATACCATTGGGACAAAAGGACCATTTAGGGAATATGGTTGACTGGAATACATATTTGGACCGGGAAATGAAATCTGGTCAACGGTGACAATTCTACCTTCATGCGGGAAACACATCACTCGAAAGAGTGTTTAAACAATAGCTCCCATGTCATAAACATAGTCACACCCAAGAAGTAAATTGTAATCTAAAGGGCCTAGGACTACCATCACTTTGAGGTAAACAATTTTTCCGCCCAAAGTAATAGGCAACTAAGGAAGGATCCCTAATGGTTGACCAGTTCCTCTGTTAAAAGCCAACAAATTCTGGGTAATAGGCACAAGTGGTGGCGAACCAAGCGCCTGCCAAGTAGTGGAAGAAAGGATACTCACTGATGCACCTTCATCTATAATAGTGCCAGGTAGAATCACATTACAAACCTATACTATGATCTGGAAAGGCACATAAGAAGGAAGACGACATCCTGCCAATCGATTCCAATCAAAGGAAGTGACCAGACTACTTGGAGTGGGTACTGTAAGAACGAGAGAATTACCCCCTTGAGTTATGAGAACGGGAGGATTTTCCTCCTATCTTGATGGAACAGGAGGGTTGCCTCCAAGCACATTGGAATATGAAGAAACATAAATAACCTGAGTGGCATCATACTCACTCTCTACGGGAAAGATATGATTAAGTGAAGGTGAAATCGGGTCAACTATTTCCTCGACCTGTTGTTGGTCAGGTATAGACTCATGAGATTCACATTCCGAGAGAGTGGGTTTGACCGATGGTTGATTTGGGTCAGTCACTTCATCAACTAGTGAAGGATTAAGGGAGAGTCTCATGTAACCAGATGGAAGTCACTGCGGAGAAGAAGGATGGCTATCCAACACTTTTTTGGCTTCATCCAGATAGGGACAAAGGTGAATGGGGTGATTCCCTTCACATAACCTACAAGGAAACTTAACTTTACCCCTCTTTGCATGAACTTTACTACCACTAGTTGATGGTGTGTCATCAACATGATCTCCAGAAGTTGATGGCATAGGATGATGTGAACGAGAAGATCATTCTTTTAAGATCTGAGGAATATCATGATAATTTCGAAGAAGATGGTCTGCCATACAAAGTTTGCATGGATATCTAACTTTGTGAGGCTTATCGAATGGTTTCTCATCAGAAGTTGCATTCAAAGTAATGGTTTCTTGGTTGCCCCTCTACTGAATTTTCTTCTTCCCTTTCTTCTTCTTCCTAGCCACCTGGTTACTAGTGTCAATACTTTCACCAGGCAAAGAGGAAGAAGGGGAGGAAGAAAAAACTGAGGAAGCAAGAAAAGGTTCAACATTAGGTTGAACTAGAGGTCGATTTTGTCTAGCTGGAGGAGTACTCGATTGTGGAGAAATCACGACATTTTGAACCGAGGTTGAAAACAACCATACTGGCAAGCCAATGGTAAATCCCAGAATGGACAATGTAGCCATATAAGGAGCACCAATACTTCCGAAAGGAGGAAAAGGACTAGGATTCCGATCAAAAGGAATTCCTTGATCGGTGGACTCCGAAGTTGTTGCCACATGTCTCAACCTAAGATCAACTAAGGAGTGAACGTAGAGGATATTATCCGCAATCAATTAATCTTATTTTAATCAAAATAACAGAACAAAACAAAAGAGGGATAATCTAGGAAAAATGATTACCAAGCTACTGTGAATTGCAATATACCACCTCAGTAAACCAAGGACTTAACATACATGCAATAAATCTCCCTGAATGTTGTGTTCGGCGTATCACATTGTACAAGGTGGCTGACTCGGTTACCTAAGGATGGATAAAAAACTAATGTAGTCCTCCCATATATACTTGAAAGTACGTGGAGGCCCAATCTGTGTTAGCGTTGTCTAATGTGAAACCACATAGTGAGAGCATTCCTTTATACTTTACGTACTATAACACCACCCTGTATACCCGAAGGTACATGGATGAGCTATGATATAATTACGTACATGGAATGAGGTATCACACTCGGAATGTATCACAGACAAGTTAGCAACAATTTCTATGTTTAACGACACTGGAACACGTGTCTAGCCTAGACCTCTAAATGTTGTGTTAAGTTACAATGCTCCATTAGGTTAATTGAGATAAATTTTAAGTTTATCTTCTTAATAATTTTCCTTTCAAGGTTCACCACGTGATGTATGTTTGCAATTCCTAGAATGCAACTAACATGAGAAACATTCTTTCATTCAATTAATAATGAAAACCATAGCTAGTAAGGGATAGAGCAATCATATCTTTGACAAAGAGCAAAGAGCACACCTAATGCAATTTCCCTAGTTATTCCTATAAGCACACTCAAACTTTTTCAATGCACAATGAAAGTCTTTCTTTTCAATTCCCTTAATGTTGAGATGAACAAAAGGAAACTAATGCATATACAATCAATCAATATTTTTGCAAGAACGAAGACTTTACGATAGTTCTTTTTCGAAAGAAATGAAGACTTTTACGACACTTTCTTTTCAACAAAGATTAATCGACTATAAGCTAACTTTGACAATGAATTGATAATGATAAAGAAATCATTTAAGAAACACTAAAAAATCAAGGCCAAACTAGGGCTAGGAAAGGAAACACAAATTGATTTCAAAGACACAACAATCATTGATCTTTCAGCAAGCAAAAATAGAAGGAAATTTGGAAAAAACCAAGCCAAAGGTGGGATTTTTGACCTAAGGAGGATCAGCGCAGCCATGAATGGGAGATAGTGCACTTAAGAGCATTGTCATCATTAGCCAAGGGCGCTCTGTGTCCAGACCAAGCTTGCGCTGGTGCCAGAGAGGCCATTCAAGGGAATTTCAAGCATAATTTTTTTACCAAAAAACACTTAAAAAAAGCTAAAATAAGACCAATGGAGGCAAGTAAAGTATACTAGGGTGTACTAGGATGAAGGTAAACTACTCAGAACAATGATCATTCCCCAGTGGAGTCACCAATTTTTTATGTGGAATTTTGCATCTACGAATAAACACAACTTCCCTAAGTGGGTAGCTACACTTAGAACAACAGATTTAAAGAGTTTAACATTTTCCTATAGAAGATAAATAAGACAAGGGACCTACTTGTTATCTTTCACTTCCCTTTGTCTCCTTTGAATAGCTCCCATCGCTCCTTCTCGAACTGAATCTGCTCGATAAGTACCTGCAATCATAAACAGAGGACAAAAACCAATCAAAATAAGAGATCTATCTACTATAAGCAAATGGAATCGAAAGAATTTACACATATAATCATCATACATAAATACAAGAATATGGGAAAAGGTGTAAACAACTTTATTAAGTAGAAGGAAGAGTTACAACCAAAGAATTCCGATCCCATGTCACTCATCCAACATGAGTTCCATCCTTCATCACACCAAAAGCACAACACTCCGACAGCATAACAATACTTGCTTATGATCTCAAACCTCAAACCAACAATATCTCCTTACAAATTATTCAAAGTCCAGCCCCTGATCTCTATGATGAGTGCTCAATTTATAGGGAAATGGAGGTGGTTTTGTCATAAATTGTGCATTGAATGGCTTTCCAATTTGGGAGTTAGTTTCCCTAGAGGGAGGGATGATAGGATAGGATGTTGTTTGATTCATTCCCTATCCAATTTCGAGCTCATAGGAGAGGATAAGAGGTTGGAATCTTCTATAATGATCTAGAGTGAAGGAATATTCCCAAAACCCTATGAAGATTTTGCTCAATCTCACCCAGCACAGGTCAAAGTGGGCCTAGGTTCTCTACAGGGTAGGCTTGAATGGACCTAAGTAATCTGTAGAGCACTTACCCCTAACCAAGGTTGCGCTGGTCCCTCAAGGAGTCATTTTAGGATGTCTTCAGGCCAAGAAACTCTTAGGAATGATGTTATTTAATGTGATGACTTTTCTAGGGCATGTAGCAACTGAACTAGGGTTTGATGATCCCAAATAGTACTGATCTGAATGTTGGGAGTGATGTGCCCAAATAGACTTGTAATAGGGAGATAGTGATGTTGCATGGAGTTCCCAAGAATATTATATCAGACAGAGATTCCAAGTTCACTTCCAAGTTTTTGAAGGAGTTGTTTGTAGGTTTGGGGACAGAGTTATCCTTCAGTACAACTTATCATACGTAAAAATATGGAAATACTGAGAGGGTTAATAGGATTTTTGAGGATATGTTGAGGATGTATGTCATGTAGCAGCAAAGGAAGTGGGAGGAGTATCCTCCACTGGTGGACTTTGCTTATAATAATGGGTATAAGTAATCCTTGAAGATGAGTCCATTAGAGGCTCTCTGTAACCACCCCTCCCACGTTTACCCAAATTCATGAGCTCACCAAGGTAAACATGAGACGAGTGTCACTATAACCTGAACCAACCTCCTCATTCTAGTTAAGGAAGTTGGGCCTACAAATTGACATCATACAGGGACTACAGATCACCCAAGAGATGAATAAACACCCCAAGTGGTCAATCCTTAAGATCAAACCTTATTTCACTAACCTAGACCCACAACCACACCCTTGACACTACTTCCATGCAGTTATGAGGCTATAACTGCACTCAGAGGCTTGCCTCCATGTGGTTATGGCATAAACTCTTCAATTCTGAGCATGCGGTCCCAATATTTGTGTCGCCTTTTTAGGCTAGCTTCCATACCACTGCCTAGAATTACCTGAAACATTCTATAATGAAATAAAGGGTTCTAACAATGTTATTCAATCAAAACTCAAGAAATAAATTGACCCAAAGATGCCTAATCCATAATAGACATTTCAAAAAACATATGAAAAACATGTAAGCCACAGGTCATGAATGCATATTATTAGAAAATTATATATTAAAAAGAAATGGAATGAATAAAATATGTTGCAGAAATATAAACACAGAAAACACATAAAACAAGAGAGACACATAGGTTTACCCAAATTGGGCTACGTCCACGGAGAAACAACCAGTCCTTCATTTTATATTATCCATTAAAATGAATACATACAACCTACAACAAATCTGCTGTAATTCCCTCTTCGCTCTCAATTTCCTCTCTCTTTCTCACTCAGAATACAAATCTACATAGATGCAATACAATTCCCTCATATATACCGAGGGGTTGCCTTCTAGGGCAAAAAAAACCCTAAATTAAACATAAATTTTATCGTCAGATTTTAGCCTAATGAACGACCCAGATTGACTATGAAATGACAACATTTTACAAGGAACCCCCCTGTACCCCCCTGGTGGTGCACATTTATAGGTGGCATTGCCGCCACATTATGAACTGGGGTCCTATGTGGCGATACATCTAAATAAAGAAGATAATCAAGCTCCACACCCAACAATCTCCCACTTGGAGACTGATTATAACAACTCCATTGCTACTTCATTTGTTGGACAATGACTCCACTTTGGACCTAGTTGTTTCTCATCTTCATCAACATACTTGAAGACCTATTCAAACCGAGCAAAATCTCAGTTTCTGCCTGGTTACAACTATTGTTAGCATATCTGCAAGATTCTGGCTAGTGTGTATCTTTTCCAGCTTCAGTTGTCCATCTTCCAACATTAACTGTATGAAATGGTACTTGTGCTGTATATGTTTAGTATTGGAATGAAATGCAAAGTTATTTGCAATATGTATGGCACTTTGGATGTCACTGTATAACCTGCCAAACTCTTTCTTCTTACCCAATTCATCCAAAAACCTTTGTAACCAAATCATTTCTTTACTAGCCTCTGTAGCAGCAACATACTCTGCTTCCATCATTGAGAGTGCAACAACACTTTGCAGTTTTGAAACCCAACTAACAGTTATTCCACCTACAATAAACACCTACCCTATGGTGCTCCTCCTGTTATCTCTGTCACCTGCCATATCTGCATCAACATATACCTGTAGAGAAATGTTTGAAACACCAAAGCATAATGCTTGATTTGTGGTACCTCTCAAATACCTGAGAATCCACTTCACTGCCATCCAATGTTCTTTTTCTAGATTGTTCATGTACCTGCTTATAACTCCCATTGCATGTGAAATATCAGGCCTTGTGCAGACCATTGCATACATTAAGCTTCCAACTTCTAATGTATATGGAACTTTAGACATATAAGTCATTTCTTCCAGAGTCTTCAGACACACCTCCTTACATAGTTTGAAATGGCTAGCCAAAGGTATACTAATTGGTTTTTCATTCTGCATATTAAATCTTTTCAACACCTTTTCTATGTACTCACTCTGAGACAATGTTAATTTTTTATTCTTCCTGTCTCTAGTTATTCTCATACTAAGGATTTGTTTTGCAACACCAAAATCCTTCATTGCAAATGAGTTTGCCAATTTTATTTTGAGCACATTTATTTCCTGCATGTTAGAACCTGCAACAAGCATATCATCTACATACAATAACAATATAATATAGTTTCCATCATTTTGCCTTTTGAGATAAACACAATGATTAGAGTGACATCTATTATAACCTTGTTTAGACATAAACCTATCAAATTTTAAATACCACTACCTTGGAGCTTGCTTTAAGCCATACAAGCTCTTCTTCAACCTGCAAACTAGTTTCTCCTTCCCTTTTACCTCATATCCTTGTGGCTGCTACATATATATCTCTTCCTCCAAATCCCCATGGATAAAGGTCATCTTTACATCTAACTTCTCAAGATGAAAATCTTCAAATACTACTAGACTTAAAATAGTTCTAATTGAATTCATTTTAACTACATGATAAAATATCTCATCAAAGTCTATACCCTTTTTCTGTGCAAACCCCTTCACCACAAGTCTAGCATTATACCCTTTTCTACCTCCATCTTCTTCCTTCAACCTATAAACCCATTTATTTTGCAATGTTGTTTAACCTGCAGGCAACCTGACTAAGTCCCAAGTCTGATTATGTGCTAAGGATTCCATCTCTTCTTTCATGGCTTGCTCCCACTTCTTCCTGGTTTCTACCTGCACTGCTTCTTCATAACATTTTGGTTCACCAGAATCAGTCAACAATACATAATATAATGAAGGAGAGTATCATTCAGGGGGTCTACTTATCCTGGTAGATCTCTAATACCACTTTCAATTGTTTTAGGTGCTTGTTGCTATTGTGGTTGTTGTTTTGGCTATTGATCATTATGATTTTCAGGCACCTTCACTTTTTCTATGATCTCATCAAGCACTATGTATTCTATGTTTTCTTTTTCTTTTTTGTTTCTTTTCTTACATCTGATCCTTATACAAAACCTTTTCATTGAGCATGACATCTATGCTCCTAATGATTTTGTGTTTTTCATAATCATAAAAGTGAACCAAAATCATTAACATCATATCCAATAAAGGTAGATTACTTCGATTTTGTCTTAAGCTTTGTTCTATTTTCTTGATTAATGTGGACAAAGGCTTCACAACCAAAAGTATTTAAAAATGAGTAGTTTACCTTTTTCCCTATCCATGCCTCCTCGAGAATACCACCATCCAAGGAACTTGAAGGCCCTTTGTTTATTAGATAAACAGAATTATCTACAGCATCTGCAAAAATTCGAAAGGCAATCCTGCATGCAATCTCATGCACCTTGCATGCTCCATGATTGTCCTATTCATCCTTTTTGACACACCATTTTATTGTGGTGTTCCTGGAACTGTCTTCTCTGTACGAATTCCATTCTCTAAACAGTACCTAGCAAACTCTTTGCTAAAATATTCACCTCCATTGTCTGATTTGAGACACTTCAACCTTTTTCCTGTCTCATTTTCAACCAAAGCTTTCCATTTCTTGAAAGTATCAAATACATCAAATTTATTTCGAATACAATAAATCTAGGTTTTTCTGGTTGCATCATTAATGAAAGCAACATAATAACGAGAGCCACCAAGAGATGATACCTGAGCAAGTCCCCATATGTATGTACAATCTCTAACTTTTCGCTCTTCTTTTCTTTCCCAACTCTAAGGAATCTTACTCTCTTCTATCTTCCATAAACACAATTCTCACAAAATTTTAAATCAACATGCTTTAAACCTGGCAACAAGTTTCTTGAGTGAAGAATTTGCATCCCCTTCTCACTCATGTTCCCGAGCCTATGATGCCACAATGTCATATCTTCTCCTGTAGAGGTTAAAGCATTAAAATAATTAGAAATACCATTGCATAAATACAATGTACCAACCTTTTCTCCCTTTTCTATTACTAGGGCTCCTTTAGTGACCTTCCAAGTTTTATCTATAAAAGTAGTCATAAAAACTTCACCTCCTAACTACCTTGTTGAAATTAGATTTTTCTTCAGATTTAGAACATGCCTTACCTCCTCCAATAGCCATTGTTTTCCAGTCTACTGTTTTATGAAAATTGTACCCATTCCAATGATTTTACAGAGTTTATCATCACCCAATTGAACCTATCCAAAATCGCCTTGAACATAATCATGAAAATGTTTCCTATAGGGTATGGCATGGAATGATGCCCCTGAATCTACCACCCAGGCATCAATAATATTTTCTAATGAAATAATCAAATAATCTTGCAACAAATCACCTGTCACATGTGCTTCATGATTGTTTTCTTGTTGTGCGTCTCCTTATTTTTCCTTCTGATACTTGCAGTCTTTCATCAAGTGTCCTTTCTTCCCACATTTCCAGCACACTATCCATGATCTGGACTTGGATCTACCTTTCCTTGACTTACTGCGATATCCTGGGCTCTTTCCTCTTTCCATTTATCTTCCCCTAGTCTTTGCAGTCAAAACATTACCTGATGTCTCACTGGAGCTTTTTCGTCGCATTTCCTCACTAAGGATTTCACCGAAAACATCATCAAACCTTAAAGTACTAGATCCAGAGACAGAGTTACTAATGGCCATAACTAAACCATTCCAACTTTTTGGTAATGAGAATAGAAATAATAGAGCCCTAACTTCATCATCAAAAGTTACCCCTATAGAACTTAACTAACTGCTAACTGTATTAAATTCCTTTAAATGATCAGCAA
This sequence comes from Pinus tabuliformis, assembly GCA_031772625.1. Taxonomy (NCBI): domain Eukaryota; kingdom Viridiplantae; phylum Streptophyta; class Pinopsida; order Pinales; family Pinaceae; genus Pinus; species Pinus tabuliformis. The sequence continues at coordinate 490,660,986 of CM062818.1, forward strand.
TAGATCCACCTTCTGACATATTCATATTAAATAAACATTTCATAAGAAACACCTTATTTGAGGCCAAGGGTTTTTCATATAGTTTGGTCAATGTTGACATTAAATCCTCTGTTGTCATTTCCTTTGAGATATTAAAGGCCACTGATGCCACTATGCACAACCGTATTGTTCGAAGTGCCTTTCTATCGAGAATATCCCATTTTATGTTTGTCATACTCGTCGGCCTCTTTGTCTTTCCACTCAATGGTAGGTACATATGTTTTTGGTACAAATAATCTTCTATCTGCATCTTCCACAACTAGTAGTTTTGGCCATTAAATTTTTTGACCCTAAACCTACCATCTTCTACCATTGCTCCCACTCAAACTAGGAACCCTTCTCTCCTGCGATTTTATCAACCAAATAGACCTCCAGCTCTGATACCAGTTGTTAGAAAATTATATATTATAGAGAAATGGAACACATAAAATATATTTCAGAAATATAAACACAGAAAATGCATAAAATAAGAGATACACAAATATACGTGGTTCACCCAATTTCAGCTACGTCCACGGAGAAACAGCCAGTCCTTCCTTTTATATTATCCAGCAAAATGGAGATACAACCTACAGAAGATCCATTGTAATTCCCTCTTTGCTCTCAATCTCCTCTCTCTTTCTTGCTCAAAATACACATCTACATAGACGCAATACAATTCCCTCATATATAGTGAGGGGTTACCTTCTAGGGAAAAAACCCTAAATTAAACATAACTTCTACCATCAGATTTATGCCTAATGAATGGCCCAAATTCACTACGAAATTATAACATTTTACAAGGAATTTTTACATCTATTTTTTTGTGTTCGGGGCCACTACCCCCGATCCCCTACTAGGGGTGGGGGGGGGGGGGGCTCCAAATAATCATCTCCGGACCCCCCCCCCTTGCACCCCCTAGTGGTGCACATTTACGGGCGGCGTTGCTGCCACATTATGAACTGAGGTCCAATGCAGTGATACCTCTGAATAAAGAAGATAATCAGGCTCCACCCCCAACACATATATGATCATAAACTGAGAGTCTTCATTTGATAATCACTGAGAATGATTTATTCCCTCTCCACATAGTTGCAACAACACTTATTAGTCAATACATTCATCAACCAATCAATAACTAAACAATTTATGACAAGGGCCATAGATGGTACACACCATATAACTAGCATATAAGCATGAAATAACTAACATAGAAACCATGGAAAATAAGCCATAATATCACCAACATAATCACTACAAATTCTCATAGATCACAATAGGAAAATGTCTCATATTAACATATAAAAATTCCAACCAAGTCAGGGACTTCCATATACCACCTGACCATAGATTGGGCTGAACCAAATCTCTCATTCAACCAATAATCCTTGTGCCATATTCCAAGCATGAATGTGGGATCTCATGGAATAAACCAAGACAAACCAAACAGGGCTTCCAGAGGCCAAACCAACTCAACCCTCAAACATAGTGACTCCACCTATACGGTTAGACATAACTAACATCAACCAAATCAGTATCTACCCAAGTTGTCTAGGGCTCTGGGAATTAGTAAATCAACCCACAACCTTCGAGGGATCCAAAGCATTTGTCTATCCTGGCTCCACGGACTAGTAACTCAACCCACCAAGGGCTCCAGAGTGTTTGTCCCAACCTAGGCTCCAGGACTAGTAACTCAACCCAGTTTGTTCCAAGGCTTCCAAAGTGTTTTGTCCAACCAATAACCATCGGGAACCTGACAACCAATAAAACAAACAATTGGAAAACCCCACAACACCATAGCTTCCAGGAAATGGAAAGGCAAGGATAAAACCACTATCAATCCAGTAAAATCTCCATGCCAATGACAACACATAACTAGAAAATCACATGCTTATATCATGCATCCAAAAATTAGTAAGGAAATCACACATGCAACTTGTTACCTACCAAGAAATCCATCTTTAGTTGTTGATCCCACTGTTCCCTTGCACTTTACTTCTTTCATTTTCCTTCTTTATCCAAATCCAATGAATGCTAAAGTGCTCCAAGCATGCTCCAAGAATGATCCAATATTTCTCGAGTGTGCAAGTGTATGCGAGAATGAGAGAATGAAAGAGAGCTCAACCCAAAAATGTCAAAAGGAAAACAATTGATCCTCATAATCCTTTTTATAATTGAGGCCTTTATTTTCTTCATTTTCCTTCATTTTTCCTTCAATTTCCCTCTCATGCAAATTTGTGTCCCTTCACCTTCCTCTTCTCCTATTTTCATTTATTTTCATAATTAAATGCCAATTATTGTTTCTTCTCCATTTCCAATGCCTTTTACAATTTCCATAGCCATAAATAAACCAAAAGTGATCCCCACTATAATATCTACTCAACATTCATCTTGGAATACATGTCCCATGACCTTGGTCTTATATATTTTTTTTAAATGGAAAATCAACTAGGGGTTGTTACACTCTCTATGGGTGGAGTTGTAATACTCCCATCAGCGAGAGTGATCTAGTGAATAGGTGTTGATTGGACCAAATATGTTGGCTAAGATGGAGCAAGAGATGCAGGTTATTAGAAGGAATTTGAAGGCAACATATGACAAGAAGAATAGTTATGAAAATAAGCATAGAGAATTCAACGAGTTTCAGGCTGGGGAACATGTGTATTTGTGCATCAATCTGAAGAGGATATCCTTGAGGATTGGGTCATGTGCCAAGATGGAACCTCATTATTGTGGGTCTTTTCAGATCTTGGAGAGGATTGGACCAGTGGCCTACAGGCTTGCACTGCCACCAATAGTGAAATTCCATGATGTTTTCCATGTTTGTTTTTTTTGCTAAGGCAAGAGCGGAACCTTCTATTCAATTAAAAATGAGAAATAGTGTGCAAAGGCTACCGCGGTGGTGAGGCACATCAATATGACAGGCCTACCCCAATTCATGGTCTCAAAAATGAAAAATCGGACCCAAGGACGCGGGCCCGCCAAAACAAACTTGCAGTCCAAAACTGACCGTTGGATCTTGAGCTGAAGATCCAGCAGATGAAAAACATATCGGGTGGCCAACAAGCACACCTTTTAACAAGTAGATCAGACCTGATGAACCTAATAGACCATAATCTATAATCTTATTGGGTCCATTTTTTACTTATCCTTCGATCACTTTATCCCTCCGAAATCCACCATATGCGTGCAATCCCGGAGAGGTCTTGCAAACAGCTTGGAACATAACCTTTGTTGCAGACCCACCAACTTGCACGAAAAATCCAGGCCGTAAATTATCCTTGCTAGATCCAGTGGCTACGGATCATATCGTGCGGACTAAGAGCACCGGTAGTTAGTGCGCAATGAAGGCGGTAATTCCACCCCACCCTTAGCCACATGTCGCGTGGTGAGTGGAATCGCTCCCAGAAGTGAAAAACCCCTTCCATCTTGATGAACATGTGACATACTGGAAACCACCACAAGGGCAGTAAAGCTGTTCGGAGGAATAAACGCTGGGGTTTTGTGTTTACCGAGAAAATCTGGGCTCCGGCTCATGGGCCAAAGAGAGATGAAGATCCCTCCATCCAGCCATCACCCTGAGACATCTGATTTGCCATTACCTGCGTTAATGAGGCTGACATAGACCTGCAACCTAAAAAGGATCTCACTTATGTCAAAACACTTCATAAAGAAACCAGAATAACTGGACCCCGTCACTGTGGCTTTGTGTCAGCAAATACTGTCTCTTGATTTTCCTGATGCTGTTGTCAGTTGCTGAGGGCCCTGGATGAACATCCCTCCTTCAACCTGTCATCTGTTATCTCCTCCCACTAGCAGCATAAATCGATATGCTTATTTCGTACCCCCTCATTGGCAAGCCAGTCCACAACTTTGTTGGCTTCCCTACGAACATGCACCAACCTGAGGGTTCTCAGCATTCTTAGGTGTGCTTGGATTCTTTGGTAGACTTGTAGAAGCTGCCAATGTTCTGAGATTTTCTCAGGAGCAGCACCAACATTTATCCTCTTCACTGAGTTAATGACTAGTTCTGAATCAGCCTCAATGATGACATTTTGAATGTTGTACTTGAGCAGTATTTCCAGGCATAATTCCATCACCATGAGCTCAGCCATATTGTTAGTTGCTTTGCCTAGATAACTGTGGAAGATGACCTGTATGTTTCCTTCCTCATCCCTCAAAACCCCTCCATAACCAGCTTCTCCCGGATTCCCTTTTGAAGCCCCGTCTATGTTGAATTTTAAAAAACCATGAGAAGGGGGTTGCCAAGAAGACTTTTCTGTTGAGGTTTTCTTGATAATCTGCATAGAACCCTGAGGGGGAATAACCTTGAGCTCTAACTTCTCCAATATTTTGGCCTCTCTTTGTCCAATTGGCCTACTTGTATCTGCTCCTCCCAAGATATGCACAGTTTCTTTGAGTTGTTTAAGGACTAGTTTGAGGATGTTGCTCACCGGACTCGCTTTCTCCTTGAAAATCCTATTGTTGCGCTCCTTCCAAACATTCCAAATTAAGAATCTTAGGGTCAGCATCTAGGCAGAGTTTATGATCTCATTATCCGAGAAATTTTTCCTCCAATTCTTCAAAGTAGTGATGATGTCATTAACATCTCTGTCTGTCTGCTCAAAGACTTCTCCAACCCAATTCCAAAGTGTTGTGGTGAAAGTGCATCTATTCAAGAGATGATTTGTAGTTTCTTCCCGTTGTATACATAAGTGACATCTTGAGGGGCCAACAAAGCCTCTTTTTTTAAGATTATCCCATGTCAGAATCTTGCCTTGGTGAACCAGCCACTTGAACAGTTTGACTTTCATCCAATGAGGATTTTCCCAGATTTCTTTCCATGTCTTATCTGTGTTTGAAAGGTTAAACCCTGCATCTATCCTTTTGGCTTCCTTACGATTGAAGAGACTTGCCTTGTTCTTTCCCCATATTAGTTGATCATCCAAGTTTGAGTTTAAGATTTGTCTCTTATCTAAAAGACCTTTAAGGGCTATAGCTTGAGTATGCAGCATGCCCATTTCTCTGTAATCTGGAAGTTTCCATGTTCTTCATTTCCCATTGTTCCTTTATTGGTCCCAGTAGTCACTTACCCACCTTAATCCTTTGTTGATGGTATCAGTGTGAATGTCTGCTAATTCTTCACTTCGGAGATTTTCCTCCTGTTGCCAATTATCCTCCCAGAACCAAGCCAGGTTTCCATTTCTGATCTCCCAGAAACTGTGATTTTGGACTAGGGCCTTGTTCTCCACGCCCTATTCAAAATTGCAGAACCTTTTACTTGTCATGTCATTTTGATTAGATTCTTCTCCTGCCATTCACTAGCATATTTTTTCTTCCAAAGTTTTGCCAAGGGGGCTTGTATTTCTTTTAGCCATCTCCACCAGATTTTGGCTCCAAGAACTCGATTAAGAATTCTTGGGTCATGCAGACCCAAACCACCTTGGGACTTAGGTTTTCACACTCTGTCCCATTTCTTCTTTTCTTCACCTTTCCCCTAGAGAAAGTCTCTCTGAATGTTTCTTATATTAGTAACTACATTGGTTGGTGCTGGAATGGCAGATAGCATATAGATAGGGATACTTTGGAGGATAGCCTTAGTGAGAACCAGTCTCCCTGCTAGATTTAGTGCTCGATTTGTCCATTTGATAATCTTGTCTTTTAGCTTATTAAGCATAGGCTCCCAGATATCTTTGTGAAGTAGTTTGTCAGTGAGTGGAACTCCCAGGAACTTCGTAGGCAGTGATTCCCTTTGAAAGCCCAAAATTTTGGAAAGATTTCTTTGTATTGAAATATCCGTATTGAAAAAGAAAATCTTTGATTTGATAAGACTTACCTCTGTGCCTATTGCCCTCGCAGACTCACTGAGAATCTGCGTGAATGCTTTGGCTTCCTTGATAGTGGGTGTGCCTTGAAGCATGGTATCATCCACAAATTGTTGATGTGTCACTATGTCCCCACCTTGAGTGAGTCTCAAACCCTAAATTCTCCCTTCCTCCTTAGCAGCTCTGATAGCTCTCCCTAACCCTTCCATCATTAGAATGAAAAGGAAAGGAGAAAGAGGATCTCCTTGCCTGAGACCTCTAGAAGGCTTGAAGGTTCTTGAAGGAGAGCCATTGAGAAGAATTGAACAACTGGCAATGGTAACTAGCGCCATAACCCATTTAATCCAATTGTGATCAAAGCCATAGGCTTTTAATATTGCTCTTATGTACGACTAGCTAAGCTTGTCATATGCCTTTGCTATGTCCAGCTGCATAATCATTCCTGCCTATTTGTTGGTAATGAGTGAATGAACCATTTCATGAGCTTGAATTATATTATCTAGAATTTGTCTTCCTTCCACATAGCCCGTTTGCTCCTCTGACACTAGGGTTGGGAGGAGAGGTTTGAGCCGATTAGCAATGACTTTGGATATAATTTTGTATATCACATTGCATAATGCTATAGGTCTAAATCTGTCTAGAGAGGTGGCCTTTTCCTGTTTGGGGATTAAGGCTATGAAATATTCGTTGAGCGCCTTTAAGACTGTCTTAAATCTTCGAGAGTCTTCCACTACCTCCAGGATGTCCTGTTTCACTATCCTCCAATAGGCTTTGAAAAATTCTACATTAAAGCCATCCAAGCCTGGTGCTTTCCCATTTTGCATCTCTTTCACAGCTTCCTCTATTTCTTCCTCTGTTACTGGTCTGTTGAGGTTGAAATTATCTTCTCTAGTGACCAATTTAGGGATGTACTGAGTAAATATTTTTGTGGACTGGTATCTGTCTTCTGAGGTATCCTCAACAATTTTCTGAAAATGCTGGAGTAGAACCTTTTCCATCTCTTCATGAGTGTTTCTCTCTATTCCATGCTGGTCTATAAGTTTCACAATTCTATTGTTGTTTCTGTGAGCTATGGTGGATCTGTGAAAGAATTTTGTGTTTCTCTACCCTTATTTAATCCATTGTATTCTGGATTTCTGTCTCCATAATATTTCTTCTTGAAGGCATCTGTTGTCCCACTCCTGCTAGAGTGACTATGCCATCTCTTTCCTCTCTTCTGTGTAGCCTTCAGTGATAAGAATCTAGTTTATTTCCTTTAGTTTCTTTTCCACATCTTCCTTAGCTTTGAAGATGTTACCAAATTCTTTTTTGTTCCACTCTTTCAATTTTCCTTTAATGTGTTTGAGCTTGCTGTGTAGAAGGAACATTTTTGTACCTTGAAGGTGAAGCTCTTCCTTCCACCATTCCTCAATGTTGGTGAGGAAATCTGAATGTGTGAGCCAAGCATTCTCAAACCTGAAGGGGGTGTTCCTTGGTTTGCCAAAGAGGGAACCTTCCAATTGGATAGGCCAGTGATCTGAACCTCCAAAAGGTAGAATGAGAGCAGTAATGTTGCCTGCCCTGAGAAGAAGTTCCTTTGAAACAATAAATTTATCCAATTTGGAGGCTAATTGGGTAGGTTCCCCTCTTCTATTTTTCCAAGTGAAGATTCCATTGCTTGTTTCCATATCAACTAATTTCATATTGGTGATGAAGTTTTGGAAGGCAACTGAGTCTTTGCCAAGTGTTCTAGTTACTCCTTTCTTCTCCATGAGTGATTTTGTTATGTTAAAATCTCCTCCAAGAATCCAGGGTAGAGCTAGGTATCTCTAATTCATATCCTCCAGTGTTGTGAGGTGTCGAAGTCTGTCCTCCATTGGTTTTGGACCATAGACATTGGTGATCATGTAACATTGTCTGTCACCCACCAGTTGGAAAATCAGTGAAAGGTGATGTCTAGATGCCTCTGCATCAATCACACCAAATTTCTGTGGATCCCATAGAGTGAGAATGCCACCAGCTGATTTATTTGCCTTAACTTCAAGGTATTCATATCTATTTAACCATTTGTTGTGTTATTCACAGATCCTCTCCACAAAGCATTTGTTTCCTGTATGAATACTATGTCAGGGTTTTCCTCTTTGATTCTTTTAACTAGATTCCTCTGTTTTCTTCTACTCCCAAGTCCTCTAATGTTCCAGGTTGTAATTTTCATTGAGGTGGGGTTTTAAAGGAGTAACTGGAAAGGTCTTTCATCCTTCCAGAGTCAATCATGAGTTTGCCACACTCTAGTAGTAGTTCTTTCTATTTTTTTTCTTCCCCTCCTCTTGCCTGGATTCTTTGTTAGTTTTCCTGTTATTAATCCTATTGAGGAAGTCCCTTTGTTTTCCTGGTTGTCATGTCCCCTTTTGACTCCTGTAGCTATTTGGTTTGACTTGTTAAGGAATATTTGTTGGACCTTGTCCACATCCTCCTGAGGCATGGAGTTTATTCTCAGGTTTCCTCCCTGTTCTAGAAACTCTTCCAGCTCTAGGTTTTCCCTTTATAGGATCTCCTATAAGTCTTGATCCTCTGTGCCACTTTCACTTTGAGAAATTTCTTGGTCTTTTTTTATTTCCATGTTACTCAAAGGATCCATTGTGTGTTCGTTTTGTTCCTGAGTGAACTCCATGCTGGTCCCTCTTTCTTTCCCCCTTGTTGTCTTCTTCTCTGTACTCTCTTGATCCCCTCCATCTGCCTCTTGTTCTCCTAAGATCTCAAACCTGTTGTAACTTTTAGTTTTATCATTCCCAATAGGGTTCTTTTGTGTCTTCCTTCCCCCTCCTTTTCCTCTTCCTTCTACTCTGGTGAAACCTATCTGGTCTTTCCCTTTGTTAGTATTTAGGTTTTCCTCCTTTCTATTAAGAGGACAGTCTCTAGATAGGTGCCCATGCTCATGACACTTGTGACATATGAACGGGATATGTTCATAGTCAACTGTTTGAAACCATTCCTCGTCATAGACTTCTATAATGACCTCATCTGGAAGGGCTCCTGATAGGTCCATCTCCACACATATACGGGCATATGATGTATATTTTCCCCTTACAGTTGCCTCTGAGATTTTTAAGAAATGACCTAATTTATTGCCTATAGCTTTTAAAGATTTTGGCATCAAATAATCTAAAGGTAAGGAGTATAGTCTAATCCATACTGGTACCGAAGTGAAGGTTTCTCATTCTGGCACAAAGTTCATTGTCCACAGCCGCATATAGAGACCAGTAGCTGCAAAGAAGTGTGGCCCTCCTTCAAAAATCCTGTCTCTGTCTTCCATGTTCGTAAACACCCCGATGTTGGATCCAAGATGTATATTTAACTCCTCCTTTGGTTTCCAGTTGTATTTTATCCAGGTGTACAACGCTTTCTCTGATGGGTAGATTCCGATAAATTTGCATATGATGGCATAGTTTGCAATGTGATCCCTATGCGCTTGCAGAGCTGGATCATTCAGAATAACCTGAGGTTTAGTAATGGTTTTGGGTTTATAGGGCCCCATCTTGGCTCTGTTCTCTGACCCCTGACCTCTGTCTTCCTCTTTTTCCTCCTGATAGTCTTCTTCATGGCTCCCTTGCTCTGCATGGGTTTTGCTACCTTCTTCTTTCTACGTTTCAGTGTTTTTTGTCTTGCTCTCCAAGGGTTGTGGAGGTTTGTTCTTTTTCCCTCCTCGTCCTCTATTTGCTACCATATTACTGTAGGAGGGAGTAGAGCTCCCTCCTCCTTATGTCTCCATGGGTGCTTGTTGCCCTCCGTCCCTCGCTTAGTGAAACCCTAGAACCAGAGCTCCCATTCATCTTCCCCAATGATCCGTCCCTGGAATTTTTTTTTTCCTATGTTTTCCATGTTTCATTCGTTAAGAGATATGTGTAATATGTTGATCATGTGATTGATTGGTCTATATTGCAAGTGGAACTGGAGGGAGAGTTCCAACCAGAGACATAATGATATTACAGCAGAAAAAACTCATGCTTCAGAATCGAGCAATAGAGTAGGTTAAAGTGCATTGGAATCACTTTGGGCCCGATGAAGCTACATGGGAGATGGATGATCAGATGCGAGCATTATATCCTTTTGTTGTAGCTACTACAACACCCCCAAAAATTTTCCCACACTTCATTTTTGGAGCCTACCTTGTGTCTATAAGGACGAATCTTTCACTATCGTCAAGTGTTCCTCTTTATTGTCTAATTGTCATAATCACTTATCTTTTCATGCAATGCTTGTTTGATGTCCTAACTGAGTCTTGTTGACAAAAGTTGCACAACTTTTAAAGACAAGTGAACTCATTTTCAAACACAAGCTAACGTTTTTCCTGATTTAGCATGATTATTGGTCTTGCCTCTAGGGAATATGCAATCTTCCACCACTGGAGAGTGTGCAATTCCATGAAGAACTGAGTTACGTAATCATATGAGAATGGCAGTCACTGAGAAAGTAAAATGTGCAATCCTCCTTTGAGAGTCAGAACTGCGCAATCCACTGAGCCAGTGAATTCTATAATCCCTTGCCAATGGGAATTGCGCAGTCCTTTCCGCCAGTGGATTGTGCAATCTTCCATAACAAGCCAATTGCATGTCCCTAGAAAATAGGGAGTGTGCATTCCTTTTAACCATGTGGCACAAGATTTTATTTTTGTTCTATCAAAAAGTGTTGAGCTCATTTTCACATTCAACATTGGAGCTCTATCCATCCCCAAAATTTCAAGGAGCTTTGGATTTGATTTGCAGCACTTTTCTAGGTAAGTTTCTAAAGTGTTGCTTTTTGTTTCTTTTTTTGTCACTTGTATCACTTTTGTGTTTGCAAGTGATGCTTTTCCCATTTATTCTTGTATTTACTTATTACTACTTTGTATAAGTTTTGTTTCAGTCTATCGAGTTGTTTTTATAAGTGTCGCGTACCTTTCAAGTATTTCCACCTACTAGTAATTACTATTTTTGGGTCTTTTTATGCATGCATGTTCTTCCCTCTGAGTGAAATTTTCTAGTTGATGCTAATGATTGATTTAAATCACTTTAAGGTTGATATACATTCTTCTCTTCCTTGGTTCCAGATATGAATTTTTCCTCTCTCCCAGGATGAATTGCAACATCTTTAAGGTTTATTAGTTCCTCCTATTGTGCATTGCGTAATCCCAAGCAGCAAGCCCCCTCCTTGCCATTTCAAATTGCACAATGTGTAGTCACTAGCCTCTTCCAGTTGTGCATTGTGAAATCACATCCAGCAGTGGCCCAGCCTAGCCACTGAGACTATGCATTCCACAATCCTTCCCCTCTTCTGCCAGCTAAGACTGCACATTGCGCAATTCCAACCCTTTGTTAGTCAAGACTGCACAATATCCTCTCTCACTATGGATAGCTCAATTCCAGATCCCAACCTGTCCCCATGCAGCCTAGTATTCCACAACGTCTCTCCTTAGTCATTATTTGGATGCTTTAAAATTGATTGTTAAACTGATCTTCTATAGCTAACTTGTTATCGCCATGAGTGCATCTCTTGTTATAGGTACTGCAGGTATTAAAAATATTTTCCTTTCATAAGAATATATCGGCATTCCTACCAAGAGATCAACATCAAAGGAGGCTAGAAAATGAAATACTAAGGAAGTTGTTGAAATTCATTTGAAATCAGTTCCCATTCTATCTAACACACAATTTTACATTGAGAACGACTTTGATATCACTTGGCATATTGTTAAGGATGCATTCATTACTACAGAATTTAAAGTATACCTAGAGGATAAAAAAGTTTACATCAACAACCAACGGCTAGGGTTTCACGGGGTTGCTTGTAGATTCCTAGTCTTAACATGTGCATATGTCATTAGATTGATTATGCAAGGCTTGGATACCAAGAACATGTCTCTAAACAATGCTAGTGGGTAACAACTTTCCTCCTACCAACCACATAATGTCCACTTTATCTACAACTTTCCTAAGCCTGAGCAACACATGGACTCTCATTTCTATGCAACAACAGGCTACCTAAACACTAAGGAAGTGGTCAAGATGTGGGTAAAGGAACTAGAAAATCTTCACCAGACAACAAACAATAGATACAAGACCAAATCAATCAAAATGTGTTTCAATACTTGATAGTGTTGTGTTGCCAAGTTTATGGACTCAAGAATACTGAATCCTTCCCAGAAGGATGGGTTTACATGCTATATTATATTGTCTCAAAAGGGAAGATCTTTAATTGGTATGATCTTGTGTCTTAGCAGCTAAATATCAACACAAACAAGGTGAAAAATACACTAAAGGGAAAGAAACAATAGTTCTACATGTTTCCCTACCTACTATCCAGAATAGGTACTCGTAATGATTTCCCTGGCATGGATTGGAAGTGGACACTAAGAGAGCCTCCTATCCATATTTATTGCAAATTGTTAGCATAATGAAACTACAAAGGAGTCTTTGAAAAACTAGCTTATCACTTATTTAGGGTCTTATACCATATGATCTTTGAAGAAGAAGCCCCTTGCATGTCTCATGAGGTAATGTGTTTAGTGTCAAAAGTTGCAGACTGGTTTGCCTCACTAGATGACACATACCTCATAGTGTTTGGATACTAGAAGCCATCCCATATCTTGCCGACATATGCCACAAACAAGGTAGTCATGCAAGAGGTTGCTTATCTTCTTGTCATAGGTCTAACTATAGTGCTGTAGAGAAAGAAGAAGGAACTTTGTCCTACTCTTCTCTTCTAGGTGGGATCTTATGAGATTAAGAAATTGAAGGTTACAGAAGCTGAAGTCACAGAATTGAAAAGCTTCATGCTTGGTACAATGGATTTTCATCAATATGATACTAGAGGAGTTTTTAGGAAACACTATTCTAAGTTGCACTTTGTCTAGCCATATGGGACATATTCCAACCCAAAGGAATAAAAGATAAATAATTATTATAATGCCTCTCATCCATATGCACCAGGAAACCAAGCAGGCCCTTCCAACGCAATTCCAGAAGAAAGTGTTACCCAAGAATTAAAGAATATAGAATAATGCACACCAATGAGTATAAAGTATAAGAGGAAGGTTTCTCATAACCTATCAGAGGAGTGCTAGGAGAAAATCTACAAGTTCAAGGCAGATCTAGTTATTCTAAAAGAAATTATGGCAACAGAAAGGAAGAAGAAGCAGCAAGAAATAGAAAAGAAATAAGAGGAAGAATAGAAGCATAAGGAAGAGTGGAAAAGAAATGAACAGGAGGAAAAGAAGGAACAAGAAGAACTAAGGAGAAAAGAAGAAGAAGAATCCATACTGGAGCAAGCAAAAGAACAAAAGAAAAAACAACTTGAAGAAGAAGAGAGTATAAAAAGAAGGATCATGAGCTTGTGTTGTTGTTGTGACAAACAACCTCCAAAATTTTTCCAATACTTGAATTTTGGAGCCTACTGTGGATCTCGTGATCAATTGTTCCATAATAACATCTTGTTTGGTCGATGCTTTGTTAAGTCTTTGACCTTGCTTTTGGATCATAAGTGTCACAAAGTCACATGCTCACACATGCTTACTTTGCAACGCATTCATGAAAACATTCCTTCATGCAAGCTTAATCAGGCATGGCACAGTCCACTAAGATAGTTTCAGTGCAATGTTCAACCCATGTCGGCAGTCACTATGCACCTCATTGACAGTTCCTCACTTAGTTTGCAATCATCCTTCTTTTTAAACGAGTTTCTTCAACTGTTGCCATTTGCGAACTTTCATTTTTGCAAGTGTCGTTTTCATGTTTGTGACTGTCATTTTTTCTTGAGTTCACTTTAATGAGTGTAATTTTCATGTTATCTTCACTATGGCATGTGTCTCTTTCACTATTATTAATATATCACAATTATCGTTCACACTTTTCTCTTCATATAGTAAATGTCGTCCTTTGCATGTCGAGTGTCACACAACACACGAAAGCTAATTTAAGAGTGTTTAAAGGGGTAATAATTTCGTTAATTAGTTGTACTCACCATGTAAACATGTATTGCACTCATTTCCAAAGTTTTAATCATTGTTGCATAAGTGTCGTCATGGTCATTGGAAAGTGTATCTTTGGTGTCACACTTTTCATCACAAAGTTGTTGCACTGAGGGAAGATTTTTTTTCACGTGTTCTAGATGATCTATGTTATGTCATCAAGTGTTCTAAGTGTGTGATAATGGTCAAGTTCTATCACTATTCACATAATCTTCATCAATCCCACACTTAGCCTAATTCAGAAAAACTTCTTACCAAGCAACTTAGCCTCCTCTGGTCCTTCTGAACTACGCATTGTGTAGTCTGAGCCCTCAAGTTGTAACCCTACCTCTTGAAACTACGTAATGCGTAGTTACTACCTCCAAGGATTTCACACTGCGTAGTGTCAGTGCTCAAGCCCAGACCTTGACCTTCAAAATTGTGCAATCATTCCCTCCAGCTAGGCTTGAACTTCAAATTGTGTAGTCTCAGTCCTCAAGCCTCAGCCTTTAGCTCCTGAACTACACAATTGCGCAATCACATGGCCTCCCTACCTCCCAGAACTACATAGTGGGTAAACTCAAGGCTCAAGCCTCCATCCTAAGTCCTTGAGTCCCTTAACTATGAAATTCCTCTACCCATGCCTCCAAATCTCCGCATTGCGCAGTCTCAGAGCTCAAGCCTCCATCCTGAGTCCTTGAGTACCTCAACTATGAAATTAGCCTATATCATCCCAAAAATATGCAATGAGAATATTAAAGCCTCAATCCCTAGCCTTGAACTCTTAAGCCCCGCAACTGCACAATCTCTTGAACATGGCCATCCTAAACTGCACATTGTGCAGTCTCAAGCCTTAGTCCCAAACTTGGCCTTTAGAACTGCACTATCCCTTAGCCAATCACTCAATCAATCACCAGTTCTAGACCTAATAGGTGATTTCATGAAATATGTTAGGTTAGGGGTTTTCCAGATTGATATCATCTTGTCGTTAATGGTTTTGAGTCGTAGGTACTCTATCTTATCATGACAGGATGATGAGGGAAGATAAGGAGAAGGGGACCATGCTAGAAGACACATATGGAGCTGAAGAGAGAAGATTATCATTAGGAGAGAAGATGAAGGAACACTAGATTGCAATAGAATATCAAATATCAGGACCGTATGAAGACTCCATCTGATTCACAACCCTTTGGAGGATGGAGATGAAGAACAAAGCATATCTCTCATGAATATGAAGCATTGCACATCTCTTATTGAAGAAAAAGGAGTGGAAAGAATTGATTTACATTTCCATGTCATCAAGAAGTCTTTTCCAACAGTGGAATTTCATTTCATTTCATGAATCGTCATATGCCACATCATTCTTGTGGATTATGTAATTTCTTACTCGAAAATGTATTGTATAGTGGAAGTCCAAAGGACATGTACCGAAGATGAAGAGTCATGTAAAGTTGGAAATTCATAGGAAGTCAAACAATCATGAGGGTAGTCAAAGAGTCACAAGGGAGGTAAATCATCACCCATTGGTTATATATATACCCTCATTGTATGAGCAAAGGAATTTTCACCTTGGCTTCTCCCATGAGGCATCAGAGAGACAAAGTTAGTACTTTTGGATTGTATGAGAAAAGTAATGTTCACCTTGGATTCTCCTATAAGGCATCAGAGAGACAGAGTTAGTACCTTTTGGGAGGAAGTTGTGGCTCCAATGCTCCACTATTGGAGCTAGTGATTCTCATTGTATTCATGTACCTTGGGAATTTTACTTAATACTTGAAGCCTGATGGGCATCATGTTTTCATGCATGGATTGTAATATTTGTAAGACTGCTCTCTGAATATTTATGATTCATGTTTTCTTTCACCTGTACTAAATTAGTTGAACTATTTTGTTTATTTTAGTGCTTATCTAATTGAAGATGTGTTGTAATGGTTGTAACAATCGTCGCATCTATGTGGACTATTCTGCTTGAAGTTAGGTGGTTATATTTTCACTTGTGTGCACCTCTACTAGGGTGGTAGTATTACCTCTCTCTTATAATTTCACCTTTCCTTCCTCCGTAGTAGATGAACCTGGATACACCTGCAATCTAACATTCACCAGGCACACTTACTTGCATTTTGCAAAGGCACATATATGCTTCTCTCTTGCGGATAGTTAAAGCTAAGGAAAATCTATAAGAAAATATGGCAACCAAGTCGATACTCTGGATGGGGCTCCTATTCCAAACAATTTGAGGTATAATTAGGACTTCACATTGAGGAGACCCCCTTGGTTGACGGATTTCCAGCACCATCAACAAATGGAACTAGAGGGAGGGCTAGATGAAAGGTTGTGCCCATTGAGTCTGCTTTGAATCTCTTATTCAAAATTTCTCTTCCCTAAATCATAATCCCAAGATGTTTTTCTAAATAAATTAATCTTACCATCCCTATGGAACTTTTCCATAACCTATCCAAATTTAAGTTTGATGGTGAGGGTCAATTAACTCTTTATGTACATTTGTTTCAAGTTGTCTATTTTTTTCTTTTCTAATGGAATACATTGCAATGATGTCATGGATATATTACTCACCCTCATATTTGAAGGTCACAATAATCGATGATGTCACACATTACCCGCTGCTTCTATTGATCTGGATTTAAACAGGAATGCAACAAATTACAAAGATAACCATAAACACAGATATGCAGCGGAAATAATACTTCATTTCATTAATGTAAAATACTAAAATATGCTTATAAACAGGAATGGAAATAAACTAGCTAGGGTGATGGTAGCTTATCTCTGAGAAGAGATGTGGTGGCTACATGCTTCTAAACTGTGTTACAATGAGGCTCGAAGGCCTATTTATTGTTGAGAAACAATGGAAAACCCTTAACATCCCAAAACCTAACCCTAGAAGATGAAACGCCAAATTGTGGGCCCTGTTTGGGTAAATTGGTACATCAATTTCCCGGGGTCGTAACTTTAGCATACGATCTCCGTTTGACATGTACAATAGCTAGTTAGAAAGATCTATCCGAGCACTACAACTTTGGGAAAACATTGTTTAGGGCCTCAAAATGGCTCTGGAAGTTTAGGACCCAAAAAACCTGCTAAAAATAGTAAATTGTGCTACAATTAAGGAAACTGAAAAAGCTGAAAGAGATAGTTGTGGGGGTCTAGATGGGATAGGTGGGTGGCCACCAACATCCACCTGGATCATTCCTCCCCACATAGGAAGCAATGGTCCCCATTTTGTTGTGTTCCTCCCTAAGATGAGGAAGCTTCTGCTGAGCTGGGTCTCTGGTGAGTTGTTGTGCAATATCTGATATGTCTAGTAATGGTGGGAAGCATGGTTGGCGACGGTCCACATTGAACACTCGATGCAAGTGAAGGAATGGAGGAATGTTGTGCTCCAAAGCATTATTTCCCATAGCCTTGGTAATGGTGTAAGGACCATGTCGATGTGGTCAGAGCTTCTGATGGGCTCTTGTAAGGCGTTCTTTCTGCAGATGTAACCAGACTTTATTGCCCACCTGAAGCTTGTGTGGTATCCCTGTAGGTGAGGAGAAGTTTTTCATGTGTTCTTTCATAACCATATCCCTCTGTTGCTGCTGCTGCATGGAGGAACCCTTCGCGGGGGTCATGGATGTGGCGACGATCTTCTCCTTACTTTGGGAGCGAACCAAACAGATGAATTTCCTAGTTTGGGAGATGAGCTTGCTGCCTTTCTTAGTAGACATCAAAGAGGTGGTGGTAGGTGGGGCTATCTTTGGTATCCTGTATAATGAATTATCCAAAGAAATAATGACAGTGCGAGGCCTTGACTCATACACAACATGTCACCTCCACAAGTATGGCTAGCCTAATAATACATCACAAACATCTCGAGGTGTAACATCACACAATACCTCGTCTGTGAAGGGCTTGATGCTGTAGGGAAGGTGGCATTGCTGGCGAAATTTGAGATCTCGTCCTTCATGAAGCCACCCGATACTGTACGGGTGCGGGTTTGGTGCAGTCGATAGGCCCAACCACTTCACGACCTCTGCTGAAATGTGGTTCTTTTGACTGCCACTGTCGACAATGAATTGCAACGGCTAACCCTTCACCCACATCTGTGAGTGGAAAAGACGCTCCCCCTCCTCAGGATCTTCGGGTTCATTCTTCTAGATCTTGGCGATGGTAACAGTGGCACTGGGTTCCACATCAATGATCTACTTCCCTTTGCCATTCCCCTTGTTAGGTTTTGGCTCAGGGTCGGAACATGCATCTGATTCGGAAGCCTTCAACTCGGCCACCAGCGACTGCTTGGTCCGACACTCACTTGTGTTATGAGTGGGACTATGGTGGAACTCACACCACTTTCCTATGTCCTTCTTCAGCTTCGTGGTGTTGTTATTTTCTTGCACCTTCAATGGGTTGTCTTGGGTCACCCCACCTTGGCTTTGTCCTTTAGGCTTCGAATTTGCAGATCCAAAGTCTTACTTCTTCTGTTTGAACTTTTTCTTGATTTTGACAACGTATTGGTACGTCGTGCCGAGTGAGGAGATATTCAGGAACTCCATCTCTTCTTGGATGTATCTATGCAGGCAATCGCGGTATTTGAGTACCAGATGCAGATCAGAATCTTTGATACCCAACTGTGTACGAAGGGTATGAAAAATGTTTTTGAACTCTGGCACATCTTGGTCCCTTCCCTGTCGCAGCGTGGTCCACTTTATGTATTTGTCCTTGTAGATTTTGACAGGGTAGCACTACTCCTTGATGGCATCCCGGAATGAATCCCAAGTGGGTGTGGCTGAAAATAGTGAGCCTGTGCTTTCATTCTTCTCCTCGCAATAGGTTTCCCACCAGTCCTTGATGTGGGGGGCTGCTTTGAGAAGAGCGAAAACAATCTTTTCCCGGCTCGAAAATTCATGAACAGAAAAATACCCTTCTAATAGATTTAACCATTTATCTACAACATTCGGGTCTATTTGACCCTCAAATATGGGGATTTTGAAATTGACTTGTACCTTAAATGGTGTGGTGTTTCCAGAGTAGCTGTTGGAAGCCAATGCGTCACCTTTGGATAGTTGTTGAAGGATCTGCGCAAAGTTTTCCATCATCACGTTCCTTTGTCCCTCGAGGGCTTCTTCGAGCAAGATTTTGATAGGATCTCCTACCCCCTCCTCTTTCTTCTTATTTTCCATGGGAGGCTGTTAGGATTTGCGAGGCTGGTCTTGCAAAGGTTCAACTAGTTCAAGCCCTAACTCCTTATATCCCGACCTCGTTGGGGACATGCAAAGAAAAACAGAGAAAAAGTAGGCCGCTCTGATACCACTGATCCAGATTTAAATAGGAACACAACAAATTACAGAGATAACCATAAACACAGATATGCAGCAGAAATAATACTTCATTTCATTAATGTAAAATACTAAAATATGATTACAAATAGGAATGGAAATAAACCAGCTAGGGCGATGGTATCTTATCTCTGAGAAGAGATGTGGTGGCTACATGCCTTTGAACTGTGTTACAATGAGACTCAAAGGCCTATTTATTGTTGAGAAACAATGGAAAACCCTTAACATCCCAAAATCTAACCCTAGAAGATGAAACACCAAATTGTGGGCCCTGTTTGGGTAAATTGGTACATCAATTTCCCGGGGTCATAACTTTGGCATACGATCTCCGTTTGACGCGTACAATAGCTCGTTAGAAAGATCTATCTGAGAACTACAACTTTTGGAAGAGAAACATGGTCCATAAACCCATGTTTCCCTTATATTTCCCAAAAAACGTCGTTTAGGGCCTCAAAACGGCTCCAGAAGTTCAGGACCCGAAAAAATTGCTAAAAATAGTAAATTGTGCTACAATTAAGGAAACTGAAAAAGCTGAAAGAGATAGTTGTGGGGGTCTATATGGGATAGGTGGGTGGCCACCAACATCCACCTGGATCATCTATCCATTCATTTGACCGACGTGCAAAGGATCTTCATAAATTGTTTGACAGGTATGATTACCAGAATGTTCTTAAAAGAATCAGTCAACTAAGAATGAATCCTAATGAATCAATTGAGGATTTTTTTGATTGGTTCCTTCACCTTTGTTATGAATTTCTAAGGGAAGACATGGATTGGGATTTATTTAAACAAAAGTTTAAGAATTTGGTTCATATATCTTTTGACGGTGAATCTAAACCCCCTAATGCTTTTACCTCTCTAACCCTTGTAAATGATGAGACACCTCGAATTTCAGAGGAGGAAATTACTATTCATTTTGTTCCTTTTCCTCTTCATTTTCTAGTCTCGATGTGGGTGCCTCCTTGCGATGATAATAAAGTTGGGAAATCCACAAATCAAATCCCTAATCCATCTCTTCATCCTCCTCCCTCTTTTCATGATTAATATCTAATGGAAGAAACCCCAAAATGGCTCATGGAGCCTAGGCTGAAGGGTAATCCTTTCATTCCTCAAGATAATATTGACATTCTTAACATCAATCTTGAATCTAGTTCCATTGAAAGTGCTACTTCTTACAGGGAATTTTTTCATTCTCTACCATCTACATGTCATGACTCTATGTATCATGATTTTCTTGATCAATCTGCTCCACCAACTAGATCTTCAATCTCTCGTGGTTTTCGAGTTGTTGGTTCAAATTGCGATCATATACGAGGCATTCATATTACACTAGTATAGGAGGAGGAAAGTGAAGAGACTTTTGACCTCTCTTCCTTTTTCAAAGTCCCCCATGTCAATATGATGCACTGCCATTCTTAGATTATTTTGAATCTGCTAATTTCGATAGTGAATCAAATGCAACCATTTCTCCCAATCAATCCATGGCCTTGGGTAACCATCATTCCAATGATGATGACTTTCTTGATGTATGTGATCATGAATTCCCAAGTGCACCAATTGATCTTTTAGTTTCTCAAGAAGCTTCTGTTTTGAAAGATCTATATCTTAAATATGTTTCGGTCAAAGAAGATTCACTTATGATTGATTCTTCCTCTTCACCTCCCTTGTAATGTCCCATAATAATAATAATAATATAAAATAATATAATATTAAAATATAAGAAAATAAATAATAAACAATAAAGAAAAGATAATAATAGTAAATATAATAATAACAAATAAATAAAATAGTAAATAACAATACTAGAGATCTAAATAAGTATATACAAAAGTAAACTATAAAATAGTAACAATTGGTAAAGTTAACAAAAAGTTAAATAAAACAAGAAAGATTTAACTAAGAGAACTATAAAAATAGTAAAAATAAGTAAAGTTACCAAAAAGTAAAAAGGAATAAAATAAGAAATAAATAAATTAAGAGAAAATTTAACTTAAGTAAAACTTAAAATAAGCCCCAAGGGTTAGCTCAGTTGGTCAAAAACCGTGCCTCGCCATCGGGAGGTCATAGGGTTGAATCTACCTGAAGCCCTTGGGGTTAGGTCTTGCCAATAGGCCGAGAGGTGATTAGCCCAAATTTTCTCATGGACGTAGCGACCACTCACTAACCAGGGTGTCTTGAACCATAATGTAAAAAAAAAAAAAAGTAAAACTTAAAATAAATAAAAATAAAAGTTGCATGTTGACACATGGAATGTATGCATGTGGTTCCCTTTCCAATGTTTGGTCTATTTAATAGACAATGAGGAAGTTGAGATATCATTCCTTCATCCATTCTCTTGGGAGAAAAATGTTGTGAGACAAAGGATTCTTTGGCATTAGTACGTTGATTGAGGGCTCGGGGGTGGCCAGCTATAGAAAGATTATGTGCAGCTGAGCCTACTATTGGGTGGAGAGTCGTCCCCAAAAATTTGTTGCGGTTATCGGAATTCAAATAGCATTCAAATCCGAAATTACAAGTAAGGAATATCATCACTACAGGTAAGTTGCCATTCCTCCTATTTCTCAAAAATTCTATGCTAATTAGTTGAATAGATGTGTGTTGATTGTAAATTGCATAATTGATCTAATAAGTTGCATATTTTAATTTTGGGGTTGTTACATCCCTATCCTTTGTGATCTACTCTTTACAATGCATCAACTTGGGATGGAGAGTCTCAATGCTCTTCAAGTTTATTATCTCATGAGTTGAATCTTCAAATAACATAAGATAGTGAGAATATCCATGAAGAAAAAGAAAGCAATGAAACTATAGAGCATCCATTCCATCCCTTATCATATCTTGTTTTTTATGGGGGTAAATCTTTGAATCAGTGTGATCACAAGACTTTTTCAATTCATACATCCTCAGATCTGCGATCAGAGGAATATCATGATTTAAGTAATCTATTTGTTGAAGTTGGAAAATATGATCAAACTAGTGATGTAGATAATTGCCATATAGATAACAGTGATCATGTTAATTTAATCGATAACAGTTGTCCACATGCAATTTGCGATCTATCCTTCCAAAGTTCCAGAACTAGTTAGGAGGTCGAGGCACTTCAACTTCCATTGATGGTTATGTCAAGTTCTCAGAATCTTGGTAAACTTTGTGAACCATGTAAGATATGGATTTTTTCGCACAATCCTTTCATTATTATTATTTCACTAGATGCAAACTCATTCTTGATGGATTTTGGAATTCCTTGTTACAATATTTCTATTTCTCGAGATTAGGTTTCTGATCATACTCTTGTCTTAAATTCATCCTCGTGCCAATATCTTATATTTAATTCGGGTTTGGAGTGTATACCTTTCGTAAATATGTGTGGAATCACGAAGCTTATCAATTTGGATATCAACTTTGGTCGAAAAGTCCATATTCATTGAGTGCTATGGTGAATAATCAACTCCTAGTGTTTCTTGTGAATGTCTTCACGACATCATAAATCCTCTTGAGTGCTAGCAAGCGCTTTAGCTATTTGCTTAATAGTTTTCCTCTTTTTCATCCATTACATTCTGAATGGTTTCATATGTTCATTATTGACCCATAAAATATGGTGGATATTCCATTGGACCATCACAATAGATCTGATCATCTTATATTAAAAATATGAGATTCTACACTATCATAGGATTATTAAACATTATGATCTGTAGATTTAACTATGATTAGTGCATGCATGCAAACGGAAATTATGCAAAAAAGTAGAGAATGAAAAAATAAGATCACACACACACATAAGACACAATATATTATTTTTGGGAAATCGTTGTTGGAGAAAACCCAACTAGAAGGTGAGGTCGCTTCGCTCTCTTTATCTTTCTAGAAATATGGTTGCAGGTACAAATAAGTAATGCCTATGCCCCATGGGATGATACAATGAATATATACTATCTATGTTTGCTACCTCTTATCTCTCCTAGCTATTTTTTCTCAACTATGGAGTAAAATTCTCTTGAAAGAATGGAATACCTCTTTCTCCTAGTGGCCCGGTTATAACACAACCTGATAGCCTACTAGTGTTTAATTTTTTACTACATCAACTCTTAACTAGAGTTACAATATAGACTCTACTAGATTCTTTTACATCATAATCACATGGATATTCCCTTTTCCATGAATAATGCGACCCGATGTGGCATCCTCCTTGTTACAGGGAAAAGTGTCTATGTAGAACTGCTAATCCCACTAAGGCTGGTAGCTACCTTAGAAACAAAAAAAGTAAAACTACTTTTGTTTTCCTTTATGAAAGATAGATGAGAGAAGAATAAAGGGGACCAACCTCTGTCTTGCACTTGGTTCCTTGCTCGATTCCTCTCTCTTCTGATAGTCCTTTGCTACTTGCTTTCTCGTATACCCAGCTTCACAGAGTACCTGTAGAATCAAAGCAGCATAACACTATACGAGAACATGGATCTATTATCATAAACAATCTAGGATCAGATGTAAATTGACCATACAAATGCATAAAACATAAATCACACAAGAGTATGGAGGAAAACTTGAATAGCTTTATTGATAATCAAGAAAGAGCCAAGAGAGTTACAACCAATCGTTCTGACCCAGCATCATCCTCTCAGCAGAGCCCTTCTTCACCTCATGAAAAGCTTAGATCACCCAACACTATGATGTTGCCTCAAGAAACCAACAGCAATTCCTTACAAGATGCAAAATTCCAGCCTCTGGATCTCTGGGATGAGGGATCCATATATAGATGTCTGCAAGGGAGGTGAGTCATCTTTTGAGATTTGATTAGTGTCTTCCCTCTGATAGTTCTTGCTTCCACTTGGAGATTGATGATCTCTTACTCATCCCTGGTCGAATTCAGAGAGGCAAGTGTCACAGGAGAAGTTTCTGGAAGATTCCATGCTTCTCCACCTCGCGGATTGACACTGCCATTTGTCCCTTCTCACCCATCGCACCCCATAGAAGGGATTTTTGAAATGCAATGCACCTACTGTGTGTATTTAGGTGAGATGCAACACACTTTGCCTATGGAGCAGGTGAAATGGTCCAGTTTTGACCAGTTTTGATCAGTTTTTCATGGAGAACTTCTGGGAGAAGCTGTAATCAGTTGACCTTGTTCTTTTAGGGGTTGGAACAACACTTTTAGGGACTTAGGAGCCCTTAGTTTATGGAAATTTATGCTTGGGGTTTCAGTGCCCAAAAATGTCTATAACAGTTGCCCCCTAAAGCATGAGGTCATTAATATTTTTTGATGTCGGGTGAAATGCTTTATCATGAGGATTCAAAGTTCTTTCAAGCTGGAAGGAGACCTGTAATAAGATACAATACAATACATTATCTTCATAATATTTTCATCATCTAGCTGAGGCAGGTATTCCCATGCTCAGCTTTATAAATTCATTTTCATGTACATAGGACAAACAATCGTCTGAGTGTAGACTGATGATTCTGGTAGAGCCATCATCCCTTAGATTGGATTATTATCTATGCAGCAATGATGTACATTTGATGTTTTTATTTTCCTGAATATATGTCGCAGCCCGAATGGATGAAACTAGATTTGGGGTCTTCAATCTCATTCGATCTTCACTCAAAGTACAAGTCGATCCATGTGAGAGATGTTCTGGAGTCGAACATGGAAAGACATCGCCTGATTACCAGCCAATGATGTAAGCTGTTAACAGGCGCGAGAGGAATCACCGATAATGATAATGATCCTCAAGGTACTGCAGTACAATTCACGTGGTGTGAATAAGGGACTTGGCGTCAAACACCATGCAAAATATTTCGGTCGAAGGCCATTGATGTAAACCTGTCACCGGAAGTGAGAAACTTGCCATTGAGGCATGCAAGCTTCAAAGTACTGAAATGGGTGTTCCTAGATCGACTTCTTGGATAATGAGCTGATGGTGACAAGAAGTGATCCGTCATAGGAGGGCCTTAATGAATCCCACATCAATGACACGGAACAGATCATTTGGAGGTGAAAACGATCTAGTGATATAAGGTTCAGGGTGGCAGTCATGAAAGAATGGAGCGTAAATGTATTGCAGCGGGTGAGACAGGTGAATTCTCTGAGTGACTTCTCTTGAACATATCGGCGACACTGACATGATGGATTGGTAGGATTAACCCCAAATGTGGATGGTGTGATGTGACCATGGTGATGTGACCGGTGAATGAAACAACCCAACCCGACTTGGATGCGGAGTGAAAGTGTCATGTTCAAGAGAGACTTGCTACCAACAAAGTTTCTTCAAGTTTTCTTCCCAATTTTTCCCCAGTCATTGCTGACCAATACCTCTTTATTTTTGTCAAGCTTGAGGAGGATAACATATGCTTGTTCTATAATTTGCCCTTCAGGCAAACCCATCGCTATGTTTTAACGAGCCTAGCGATAGTGAAACTCATTCTTGTCTGTTATGGACAAGTTTGTCGCTATTAGGTTTTAATGAGTTTAACGACAAAGATAACTCAGTCCTTTTCAATTTTAGAGAGTCTTAAAAGGGACGTAAAGAAAACTCCAAAAATCCTTTTTCGTCATCTAATCCCTTAGGTTTGAAAAAGTATAAAACAATACAGAAGGGATGAATTTTTGGTACTTTTAACTAGCCGAACAAAACAAGCGCTCAATCTTTTTGTGTAATAATCCCTCAGGTCCAAAAAGATTAAAATTTAAAGGAGGGATAGCACTTCCGGTCACTTTGATGAGCTGGAGAGGCCAACGGCTCTGCAATCTTTTCATATTTTACGAGTCAGCTGAAAAGAGCTTAAAGGAGACTCGTTTTTTGAGGAACGAGTGATAAATTCGGGTAGCAGCTGATTCCAGGTAAGGTTTGGAATTTCCCAATCATGGCATTGTTACAAGGATGGCTAATAGAATCACTCTCCTCAGCTGTTCCTCAAAAGGGGTAAACAATCAAGTGGAGGTGAATGATCGGCCAATACAAAGTGGAGGTGATGATGAGAACACGACCAAGGCTTCAAAGGCTGAAGTACTACATTCATGATGGTTATTTACCGGAAATTGGTTCATTTTTTAATGAGCTTAAATGCTCGGGGAAACATTTGCTCATTGCTTATGTTTATTTTTTAACGAGCATGAAGTCCGCGTTAAAACTGCTCAAATAATCCAGTCGTATAATAAGAATGTCTCATATATAAAAACGACATTATTTCAAAGCTTTGCCCCACATCCTTTCTTTATGCAAGTTAGGAAACGACCAATCCTACGAGTTTAAAGGGTTAGAGGACCTACAAATTTAAAAAAATAAATGGTCGCTCTTCGCTTGCATGCCAAAAGGTTTGCATGCCCCCAGGTATAGAGACATAGAGTTTCAAGGTTACCCCGTAATTTCGCAGACAAAACATTTGTTTTGCCAAAAAGGCCTACCTCTTTCAGGTTACCAAAGATTGTTCTATTTGTACCACAAACAAAACACTTCTTCGGCGATGTCTACCGAAATAGACAAAGGTGAATGGCACAGACGCCTCCACTCACATAACTTTGACGAGGGAATCTTGTTCCAGTCCAACCCCCTTTTCCAATTTCAGACGGGAGTGTCAGACTAGTCATATATCTCTCATGGAAACCTACCCTATACCTGGAGTTTTCCTGCCGAAGCAGACCAGGGTGCATGCCCCCTGGGTTTCAGTCATGTCCCCCGAATTACTCGCGCTCATCAGCTGGACAGACTGGGGATTGATGAGACATTCCTTGTGTGAAAAGACCATTCAGGGATGGTGTATGACTATTTTATATGCGTGAACCAGGGAATGAAAGCTGGTCTATGAGATTGACCACTCTTCCTTCGTGCGGAAAACACATTACTCTAAAGAGTGATGAGACAATGGATCCCATGCAATAAATATAGTCTCACCCAAGGAGTAGATTATAATCTAGGGGTCCTTGGACTACCATTACGTTCATGTGAACGGTTTTCCCTCTCAATGTTATGGGCACATTGGGAAGGATCCCTAACGGTCGACTGGTTCCTTTGTCAAAGCCTGTTAGATTTCTCATCTCAGGCAAAAGCGATGGCGAACCAAGCGCTTTCCAAGCAGTCAAGGAAAGGATACTCACAGAAGCCCCTTCATCTATGATGGTACCAGCCATAACCATTATATATATTTGATCAATGATTCGGAATGGTATACTAGCCGGTAAACAAGGTCTGCCTAGTAGATTCCAGTCAAAGGAAACAACTAGGTTGCTTGGAGGCGGGACCGAATAGACGGCCGAGTACGACTCTGACGAACTTCCTTCCTGCGGTAAAGGAATGGGTAAATTTCCCCCATGTTCATCAGAGTCTGTGCTTACGAAAAGAATTTGGACGGTGTCATCGTTGTTCTCTTCGGTGACTGTATCATCTAAAGATGGAACCTCCGAAGGAAAGACCAGGTCAACTGCCACCTCGACCTTTTGAATTTCGTCTGGTATGGATTCAGATGGTTTTTCTTCACTGATAGATACTTCGACTGACCACCTGGGCATGTCAGCCGGATTTTCAACTAGTGACAGACTTGGCAAGAGTTTATTATATCCAGGAGGAAGTCGTAATGGTGAAACCGGACGATCGTCCAAAACTCTTTTAGCCTTGTCTAAGAAGGGACAACAGTGTACGGCGTGATCGCCTTCACACAGTTTACAAGGAAATTTGCTTTTTCCTTTTTGTCCAGGGGCTTCACTTTCACTAGTCGACGATGTATTTTCAACATGATCATCAGAGGTTGATGACACCGGGTTGTGCAAACGAGGAGACCAGTCCCTTAAGATCCGAGGGATGAAAGGACAATCTCTATGAAAGTGGTCTCCCTTGGAAATGACACATGGCGATTTAGGCCTGGTCGATGCAGTGTGTGGATTTTCAATAGACGATACTTGGTTACCCCTTTTCGCCTTTGGCACCTTCTTCTTCTCTTTCTTCTTCCTTTCCTTCTTCTTCTCAGGTACTTGATTTTTGGCTTTACCAGCCCCATCAAGCGAAGAGGAAGGAGGAGAGGAAGAATTGGACGAAGTAGAGGGTTGGGGGCTAACTCCGGAATTGTCTAGTTGCTGACTCGATTGTTCAGGAATCATAGTGTTCTGAATGACGGAGGTTGAGAAAAGCCATATGGGCAAGCCGATTGTCAATCCTGGAAGTGACAATGTGGCCATATGGGGTGCACCAACATCTCCCCAAGAGGAGAAGGGACTAGGATTCCTCCAAGGGGATCTCCTTGATTGGTGGACTCCATTTTCCTCAACCTAAGACCAACGTAGGAAAGGTGATGATTATTCCGTTTAAAATAAATTTTAGACTCTTTGACACAACTTGTTTTTCCAATTTTAAAGAGTCGAGAAAAAACAAAAGATGACTCTAGTCGCCTTCGATTTTTAATGAGCCTGAAGTGACAAGTGCTCAAATGGACCTTTTCCATTAAGGAGTCTGAAAAGGAACGAAAGGGACTACTCTAGAAATCTAGGCAGAGGGATTACCAAACCAATCGCAAAACTGCAGAATACTTTTTACGGTACGGCAGTCAATCTTCCCGAATGATGTGTTCAGTGCATTGCGATCGATAAGGCGGTAGACACAGCTTCCTATGGATAAAGGATTAAGCCTATTGTGGTCTCCCAAAATATACTCGATGGTACGTGGGAGCACAAGTCCGTACTGGCACTTATCGTCTCAAAGTGGAGGAATCACCCATCCAACAGTGAAAACAACAGTTACCAGGCTTTACGATGCCGAAATACGTCTCTAGCCTAGACTTCTAGATGTTGTGCGTTAGGTTCCAAAGCGTTGTTAGATTCATTAAATTTATTTTATAGTTGATATTGCTTAAGAAATTTGCCTTTCAGGTTCACCACGTGATGTAGATGTACAATTCCTAAAATGCAATCTAAGATGATAAACAGTTGTTTTATCTTCTTTGTGCAATGAAAATCCTAGCTACTAAGGAAAGAGAAATGGCGTTCTTTTAGCAAAGAGCATAGAGAACACACTATATGCACTGTCCTAAATCAAACCAATCAAACAGTCTAAATGCAAATGCACATGCATGTATTTGTTTTCAGCCTTCTTAATATGTGAATGATAAAAAGAAAGCTAATGCGCAAATCTGAATTATTTTTCAAAGAAACAATTACTAACAAGTTTCTTTTCAAAATCAAAATGAAGACAATGACAACACTTTGCGATTTGGAAATGAAAACTTGCTTTCGACACTAGAAAAACTACTAATTCAGATCGAATACAATAGTAATAGGGTAATCAACTATCAAGAACAATCAGATTCTCTTCTACGACTGAAAACGACACTTGCGACACTTTAAAATCAAGAAACGACAGTACAATTACGTTACTTCTTTGTAAAGGAGAACCGAAAATGACTCAAAAAATACATAAAAACATTTACAGTTCTTTACGCAATGGAGGCGGAATAATAGCAAGGAAAGGGGTTTCAAATAGAGGTATACTGACTACAGGCAGCAAAACTCTTGAATAGATCTGAAAAGAGTGAACACAGAAACCAAAATTTAGGAACAATGCCTAGTCTGATCAGCGCACCTGTAACACGGCGAAACTGAAATGCAACGCACCTACTACACTCAGGAAGTGCGCTGAATTTGAGATTCACAGAACAGACAATGCGCTGGACCAGGGACGAGACTTTGATTGGGTTCCAGGTCACAGTTTGCAGTTCAGTTCAGGGATTTTGGCCGAGCAAGTGGTAATCAGTAAATCAATCACAGGGGTAGATCTAAGGAGGTTACTAGAGCCACCACAAGGGCAATTAGAAAGCTTGTAAATCAATTGTTTAATTCATAAACAAAACCCGGAGATTGACTGAAGCAGCGTTGATCTACTTTGCACTTGCATAGCAAATGCAATTCGAAGGCTAGCTGGCTTGACTTCAGGCTCCGTCTGTAAGTTTATAAAGTAAACAAATGTAGATAAACAATCAATCTATTCGCTCCCCAGCGGATTCGCCATTTTGTTACACGGAAAAGTGTCTATGCAGAACTGTTAATCCCACTAAGGCTGGTAGCTACCTTAGAAACAAACAAAGTAAAACTACTTTCGTTTTCCTTTATGAAAGATAGATGAGAGAAGAATAAAGGGGACCAACCTCTGTCTTGCGCTTGGTTCCTTGCTCGATTCCTCTCTCTTCTGATAGTCCTTTGCTACTTGCTTTCTTGTATACCCATCTTCATAGAGTACCTGTAGAATCAAAGCAGCATAACACTATACGAGAACATGGATCTATTATCATAAACAATCTAGGATCAGATGTAAATTGACCATACAAATGCATAAAACATAAATCACACAAGAGTATGGAGGAAAACTTGAATAGCTTTATTGATAATCAAGAAAGAGCCAAGAGAGTTACAACCAATCGTTCTGACCCAGCATCATCCTCTCAGCAAGTGAGCCCTTCTTCACCTCATGAAAAGCTTAGATCACCCAACACTATGATGTTGCCTCAAGAAACCAATAGCAATTCCTTACAAGATGCAAAATTCCAGCCTCTGGATCTCTGGGATGAGGGATCCATATATAGATGTCTGCAAGGGAGGTGAGTCAGCTTTTGAGATTTGATTAGTGTCTTCCCTCTGATAGTTCTTGCTTCCACTTGGAGATTGATGATCTCTTACTCATCCCTGGTCGAATTCAGAGAGGCAAGTGTCACAGGAGAAGTTTCTGGAAGATTCCATGCTTCTCCACCTCGCGGATTGACACTGTCATTTGTCCCTTCTCGCCCATCACACCCCATAGAAGGGCTTTTTGAAATGCAACACACCTACTGTGTGTATTTAGGTGAGATGCAACGCACTTTGCCTATGGAGGAGGTGAAATGGTCCAGTTTTGACCAGTTCTGAGCAGTTTTTCATGGAGAAATTCTGGGAGAAGCTGTAATCAGTTGACCTTGTTCTTTTAGGGGTTGGAATAACACTTTTAGGGACTTAGGAGCCCTTATTTTATGGACATTTATGCTTGGGGTTGCAGTGCCCAAAAATGTCTATAACACTCCTGAACTATAGGTGTGAAAACAAGAAGGTCAACTTCCGAGTGGCATAACTTTTTCATACAAACTCTTATTGAACTTTTTCTTGCATTGTTGGAAATATATTTGTGTGTAGAATAACATTAAATGGTTCCGTATTATGTTGGAAAATTTTTACCACCAAAATACGTTGTTTTATGCCTCAAAATGCTCCTGGAAGGTTTAAGACCATGTTTTCCCAAACTGGTTTTGCCGCTAAAAATGGTCTCATGAGCCAATTCGTCCACTCTTTCCACTCCAAATGCATCAATATGGATGAAAAAAATATAATGATCTAATCTGGATCATACCTCCCCATTTTGGGAGGATTTTTACCTCCAAAAGATTCAACTGAATGAGGTGAGGAATTTTTTCCTCCACCTTATCTCTAGTGTACCATTTATTTGTGCCTATAAGTTGTCCCTTCAATCCAATCTACCAAATGTCATGTTGCCCATGTATTTTAGTTTTGGACTTCTTCTACGAAATTATACCTTCTGTCAACTCTTCTCGAGCATCTGGTGCCAAATACTCCACAGAAGGTATGACATGTTCCTCTTCCTTATCTAACATGGAAGGCTCATAGAGTTTCAAATTCTCTACATTCACAACTAAGTAAATGTGCATATATGGTGGTAAACTAAGTTGATAGGAATTATCACCCGCCTTTTCTAGTATCACAAAGGGACCATACGTCAGAGCCTTGATTTTCTTTCCAGGCCCCTGCAACCTCTTCTTGTTCAACTGTAACCATACTCTGTCTCCCACCTTGAATGACTCATTTGTTCTGTGTTGATCATTCCTAGCCTTATACTTTTCCTTTAACTTTTGTAGTGTTTCTTGTACTTGTATATGGATTTTCCTAATCTTCTCTATAAAATTTTCAACCCTCAAAGCATCTCTTGTAAGATCTTCCCTCGCTCCTCCGTATTTCCCATATGAAATATCCAAAGGTGAAGGTGGAAAATATAAAAAAAAAGTCACAAATGGGGACTTTCCTGTAGAATTGTGGATTGTTATGTTGTAAGAATGTTGTAGATATACCATATTTTCATCCCAGTTCTTTGGATGCTTTTGGTTTTAACCCCTCGAAAGTTGTACCAAAGTCCTATTGACTACTTACGTCTTCTCATATGTTTGTGGATGGAATGTTGTAGATATCTTCAACTTTGTGTCCATATTATCCCATAATGTAGTCCAGAATGCACTGAGAAATATTGTATCCTTGTCTGAAATGATGTTCCTTGGTATCCCAAAGTGCACCTAGACCTGTCCAAACAACAACTTTGTTTCTTCTTTCTCGCTGATGGTATTTTTATAGGGCATCAGAACACACATATTGTTGAACCCGTCAACTACCATGAACATGTATTCATGTCCCTTCCTAGTTGTCAGTAGACCTCCCACAAAGTCCATGGAAGTGCTTTCCCAAGAATGAGTAGGTATAGGTAAGGGATGATATAGACAATGTTTCCTATTGCTAGGTTTGCTGGTAAAACAAAGCATGCATCCTCTTATGAACCTAGCAACCTGCTCTTGAATCTTGGGCTAATACACATACATCTACAAGTTAGCCACAGTCTTCCATACATCAGAATTCCCTACAACCGAGGAGGTGTGAGTCTCTCTGATCAGCTACAAGCACTCACCTTTAGGAACACATAGCTTATCCAACCTATAGAGTAACCCATCCTGGAGATGGTAGTAAACCGTGTTATCACCATTGTGCACATGACTCTAACTCTGCAACTGCTGATACACCTCCTTGAGGTCCTCATCTTCTGAATATGCCTCTTTGTATGCATCATGGGTGAATGGATCCATGTGCATAAGAGTCCCAAAAGTTGTGATATTTGATGTGGGTGGACATAAAAGCATGTCAACCATCTTGTTTGTGCTTCCATTCTTATACTTGATCACAAAATGAAACTACTATTAAAACCCCATCGACTTGTAATGCATGGTTTGTTATAGCTTAATATGGGCCTACAAGTATTATAACAATTGGTGATCTGTGTGGATTACTGTCTCCTTTCCCATCAGATAGTGCTTCCACTTCTTCACAACTTGCACCATCACATAGAGCTCCTTGTTGTAGGTAGGGTAGTTAAGGACTTCCCCATGAAATACTTCATAACAGTAGCATATAGGCCTTCCTCCCTACATCAAGATAACTCCCATAGCTTGCCCATTTGAATTTATCTACACTTCAAAGGTTTCTTGCAAGTTTGGTAATGCCAAAACTCGTTCTTGGTTGATATTCTTCTTTAGCTCTTCGAAAGCCCTTTGCTGACCTTTCCCCACTGGAAACTCTTGCCACTTGTTGTTATGGCATGGAGCGGTGTTGCTACTGTTGAAAATGAGGCTATGAAATTTCTCATGTATTGTGTTCCCCCAATGAAACTCCTGACCTCAAAAACATTAGCAAGAACTGCCCATTTCATGATGGCCTCCACCTTGGAAAAATATATCTTCAGTTCTCCTCCACCAATCACATACCCCAGATACACCAAAGACTATTGTGAAAACTCTCACTTCTTGAGATTTTCTAGCAGTTGGGGCTTCTTCAATGCTTCCAGCAACTGTGTCAAATGTGACATATGCTCCTCCCAAGTAGCACTATATACTAGTATATCATCCAAATAGACAATAACAAATGAATCTATAAAAGGGCACATTACATCATTCATTAATCTCATAAATGTAGTTGGTGCATTACATAGGCCAAATGGAATGACTAACCACTCATATAAACCTTTCCTAAATGTATTTGGTGCATTACATAGGCCAAATGGAATGACTAACCACTCATATAAACCTTTCCTACTTTTGAAGGCAGCCTTCCATGTATCTTCTTCTTCGACTCGAACCTGGTGATATCCAAACTTCAATTCCAACTTGGTGAAGTATTTTTCTTGCTACAACTGATCTAGAAGATCATTTATCATGGGCAAGGGGTATCTGTTCTTGAGCGTGATTTTGTTCAACGCCCTGTAATCTATACACATCTGCCAAGTCCCATCCTTCTTCGGCACAATGATTATGGCTAACCCACATGGTGATGTACTTAGTCGAAAGACACCCTATTCCAACAATTGCTACAACTGTTTTTTCACCTCACTTGCTTATATAACATACAACATGTACATCACAATGTTTGGAAATGGGGAATCTGGCAATAGTTGGATCTCAAGCTCCACTTCTCTCTTAGGTGGTAACCCTTTAGGCTCTCCAAACACATCCTTGTATGCATGTAACAACTCGTCCAATTGTTGTTTTTGTTTCTTAGTACACCCCTCCAGGGATGCCTTGCCTCTTGTTGACTCCTCGTCATACTGAATCTCTCTTAAAAAAAATGAAACATACTTCTTGTTGGAACGGATCAATTTCTTGGCTTGGTTGGCACTTACCAGTGAGATTTTCGACTTGCCTTTGTGTGCGTTGATGATGAAAAATTTTCCATCCTTGACAAGACAATATTGGTTGTCTCTCCTCATGAACATTGCATCATGCATGTGCATGTATGGACTCCCAAACACGACTCCACATACATCAAGGGGAACCACATCTAGGCCTACTTCATTAATAAAATCAGCACTAATAGCAAATCTAAATTTACACTCTTTTGTTACCTTCAGCTCTGAATCCTTATTTACCCATCCCATGCGATATGGATTTATATGGAAGAGTTTGGTCATTTCTTTCTCTTCCTATTGTTGAAGGCTACTAAAATTCACCTCCTTCTGTACTGACATATAGACAATCTTCTCATCCACATCTGAGCTACTTTAAAATTAGTTGCTCGAATCAGTGGCCATGAGATTCTTCTTCTTGTTATCTTTCTTCTTGTTCTTTGGGTTTAGATTTGGATGCAACTTCCAACATTTTTCCTCTATATGGCCATCGATGTTGCAGTGGTTTCCGTGGTTGCTAGGATCTTTGCATTGGTGTTATGTGGCATCCATATTCATATCTTTTCCCCATATTTTCCTCTTCTTCCCCTCCTTAGAAGCTTCTTATTACTCCTTCTTCTTCGATCCACTTGATTGTGCTCTCTTTAGGCCCATGTTCTCCAGGTACTATGCCTATACACAAGCCTCATCCACCGATTTGGGATTAAAGAGCATCACTTTCTCACGTAGATGGTGATGCATACCCCCAAAATACTTGAGGATTACATTTGGGTTCTTTGGAGAGATACCCAACATTATAACCATCTTCCCAAATTTCGTGGTGTCCTCGTGCATGCTTTGGCCTGAATTTTTCCTGAGGTAATGCCACCAAATCCACTGGTCCTCCACATACCTAATGGGATAAAACTATGACTTAATGAGGGTTTTGAAATCCTCCCACTTAGTCACTGGAGGTTCTCCCTCTAACCTCAAGGTTTTTGTGTGTCTCTCCCACCAAGTCAGTGCATGATCCTCTGATTACAGCCACGCGAATGAGATCTTTTGCCCTTCCTCAATCTGATGGAAACTAAAATAAAATTCTAGTTGCTACAACCAGTGGTTCAAATTCATAGCATTGATATCGCCATGATAGATCTTGATATCGATTTTTTCTTCCATTTTCAATAGGGACTGTGATTGGTTCATGATACTCGAACTAGGTTGATCTTTTTTTGGGTCCTTTCTTCAATTGGTTCTCTGTTTCTCCCTTATATTTTGATCCCCATTATGATTTGTCCTCTGTATTCAAAACCCCATATTCTCCAAATATCCCGAAATTTCTATTAAAGGATGTGTTTTAGCGACTACAACCACCCTCAAAAACTTTTCCTAAGATTTGTTTTGGAGCCTCCCTACCAACCATCCTTGGCAACATTTCTTGCATTGTCAAGTACATAGGCTTCATTGGTTTTTCAGTAGCTTGCCAGCCTGTGCATGTCAGTTTGATCCACTCCCCTCAAAGGCTACCATTCCAGACTTGGGCTAGTTGTTGGCTGAGAAGTTCCCTCAGAAAATTGCACATATCTGAAGGTGAACTAGCCTTCCCTCCAGAAATTGTGCAAATCTGCTAGGCTCAAAAATTGCGCAATGTAGTCAGACAGTCTTCCTTGGAAAAATTGTGCAATCTAGCCCAAAACTATAGCTCAGCCTAGAAATTCCGCAATTCTGGGTAGCAGTCACCTACTCCTCCCAGAAATTACGTAATCCCTCATGGACAACCAGCCTAGATCCTCCTAGAAATTGCGCAAAATTCTCTCTCAGTCAAGTAGGTTGTTGCATGTTCCTTCAGGTTGACCAGTTCCACCCAGGACCCAACAAACTTGATTTTCATGCATGGGCTACTTTTTCCCGAAATAGCAAAAAGAAACATGCAAAAAGCATCCCTAAGTTTTAGGGATCTATTTTTTTTTTTTACCTGTAACGGGTATGGAATTTATTTATTTGAAGAGATTTTGGGTCTTTGCCGAAGCGACCCCTATTACAATGCAGAATTCTATCTGCTACTGTTTTTTATCTACTACATTTTCAGGGAATTTGAACAAAACTTTCATTGTTTACAATTAGCAGTCCTTTCATAAGTGAGCTGCCTTTGTTCGCCACCTGATCAGCTTCACTATTTGACTTTCTAAGAATATGATAAAACTTGCACGTGTCAAAGTCTAGGAGAACTCTCTTTAATCTATCCAAAATTTTGTTGAGGCTAACATTGCTAAACAGAGTCTCCAAGTGATGAGCCCCAATTTTTGGTAACAATTTGGGCTCATTTGGCCTACTCACCTTGCTCAACCCTTCATCTTTTAACACTTATGCATTCATTTCTTAGTATATTCGTGTTATTCGTAGGAAGAAGGGCAGGCATTATATCTATGTGGCTAATACATGATGATTTCAGGTTTTTGGCATTAAAGAGAGCAAAAGACCACGCAAATGGAGACAAGGAGACAACAAAGGTGACATTGCGGGTTCATAGGGAGGTTGTCCACAGTCTTGATGACCTTCCTCGTGATTTTCACCTTAACTCCGAGCTCCAACAGCTCTCCCCACCGAGCTTAAAGGCAACCAATGGATTCTACAGGATCAGCAGTTTAACTTTCAGTTGGACAGCCAAGCTCCACGAATGGAGGAAGCCAGCTTGATCTTCATTATGTATAAATATGAAGGCCGTAGCCTTTGATAAGAGCTTTTTGAACTTTTGAACTACTGTTGCACTTTCTAAGCACGAGCTACAGCTCGGTTTTTGCTCTTTGTAAGCCAGTTTTGGCATGATGTTAGACTCTTGATTATTTAATAAAGGCAGGCAGCTTTGGATCTAATTCTGAGTTTTTAAGGGAGCTATAGCTCTCAGGTTAGGGCCTAACCTGAGAGCAATAGACCTCCTCTTCCTTGTATGGTTACTTGTTTCCTTGCAAGCACTTTATTTCCTCTGTTTTGACATGCATTTAGAATTTACAGTCTGCTGATTTGATTTCTTTTATGTGATTGAGTAGGATTAGTTTACAGTTCAAGTGCTTCTAGTTGTTTAGATTAGAATAGGAGGATTGTAATTCATTGGAGATTCAAAAAAAGGGTTGATAGTGCACTCGTTTCCATCTCTGTTTAGAGATTGGGGGTGTGGGCTGTACCAACCACCAAAAAACGCAGTCTTATGCTTTCATGCAAGCTGCCACACAGTCATTTCAATTGTAGATCCATACATGCACTCCGCTCTTTAGCACTACTGCTTCATTCCAACACCATGCATGATTTTTCTCCACACTTTACATTGTTGTTCATTGGTTTAATAACACAGTTAGAATAGGTTGATGGAATTCTCGGTTTTGTGCAAGATATAGAGGATTTGTTTCTTTTACACTGCTTAGCATCACTTTATCGTGTTCTTCTTCTTCTCAACCATGCCTGAAGCCACTTGCTCAACCTCTGTTCAGCTCATTAGCCTTCCAACTCATCTACTTCTCACGTAGCTCCATATTTTCAACTTTTCCTTGCTGCCACCCTTCTATTCACTAACCAACTGTACCCACTCTTTCCTCATCTCATATCTCTGTCCCTGAGCCACCACAAACTCCACCTTCACCTTACCCATCCACCCATACCACTCCTCCACTACTCCATCACCCAAAACTCCAACCATAGCACATCCTGTAGAAGTTAGCAGACCTCCTGTAGAAATCCCAAGCTTCCTGTAGGATCCCCTGCAGACATCCTGTAGAAGCCTGTAAACTCGGTTGCTGAGCATCTGAACGTTGTGGACTCCTGTGGAATGATGTTAGGGATCCCCTGGAACCTCTCCTAGCCCTCTTGACCTTTCCCAAGCTTTCTCTCCCTTCGCACCACCTCTGCACAGCCAAACCCTAATAAGAAACAAAATCATAATCACTCCAACCACTTAAGCAAAAATATAAAAACATGTTCTTTTCAATAGAAGTAGTTTGAGTTCATGCATTTCACATCATTAGAAGTAATGGCATCATTCTTAGACATTTGCACTCCCACCATTGCATCATAGAGATTAAGCTAGTCAGATTAGGGTTTACTAGGGTTTCCATGTTTTGGTTGGTTTTTAGTTCATTTTTGCAAAGTAGATTAATTTCCTTTGAGATAGCCTTCGTCCATCATTTAGAAAGCTTCTTCTGAGAACATATAGAAGTTGGCTTGAGCCCTAGTGGACTTGTGCCAGCTGACCAAGTGACAGCTGCGACAAGAGCTAGTACTTGTGCATACAGCACCGTCGCTTCCAAGTTTGTTACGAACTACCGGGTTGATAAAATTAGAGATAGGAAGCTCCAGGAGTTGTAGCATTATTGCTACAATACTGGAGCCCACCATCTTTTTGGCGCTGTTGCCGGGGAAGCGTCAGAGTATTAGTAATTGTTGCTTTTCTTCTATTTTCTTACTCTTGCCTTCTGCCAATTAGTTTATTTCATTTCCATTCTGCAAAAGTAGCATAGACATTTCCTGCTTTCCTAGATTAGCCTTTCAATTCCGCAATTTCAATTCTGCAAGCGTAGATTAGCATTTCAATTCTGCAAGCGTAGACTAGCATTTCCATTCCTGCAATTTCATTTAAGCAAAGTAGATTAGTTCTTTCCTGCTTTCAAGTCAATTCTGCATCTTTATTTCAGTAAGATAGTTAGTTGTAGATCAATCTGTTTCAGTTTTGCAGGTACCAAAGAAAAAAGCAAAAGCAAACAAAAAAGGTCTTTTCCATTTCATGCCTCATAGGAACCGAGATAAAACAGGCAAATTCCTACCCAATACCCCCACCACATCACTGAGTCACCCTTCTCTCTTCTTAGGTGGCAGTGATCCAGAAGAACCTATAGGTGAACCTCCTGAGATATACGAAGATCCTATAGCAGAAGAAGAATTAGAGACCATCCCATCTGAAGCTATGGCTGACAATGGAAGAGAAGATGAGAGAATAGAAGGTGCCTTCCCCATCCGAGAGACCAATGGAGAGATGAAAATGAAGAACATTAGCCCCTCCGCTTTACCTCACTTCCATGGACTGACCACTGAAGATCCTGATACCTTCCTGTTTGAGTTTGCTGTCCTTTGTAGAACCTATGACTATACTGAAGATGAGCAGAAGCTGAAACTCTTCCCTTCAACTCTTAAGGATGCAGCATTACGCTAGTTCATGGGCTTACCTGGAAATAGTATCACTACTTGGGCTCAGATGCAACAAGCTTTCAATACCAAGTACCGGGATTACTGTAGGTCCAAGGAAACCAAGGGAGAAATCTTTCGGATGACCATGGGAAATGATGAGTCCTTAGAGGATTATGAGGAGAGGTTCCAACTTAGCTATAAGCGGGCCAGGTGCACACTTGACCCTGAATCCCTCAAGTTGGTCCTTCTCCGAGGAGTCCCTGAAGACCTTTTAGATACCCTTCACATGTTAGCTGGGAGGGACATTTACCAACTGCCTTATGAGGACATCAAGACTGTGTTTAGAAACCACTCCAGGGCAGCTCGGAAACGTGGTAGAGGAAACCTCCTCTCAGCTAGTGTTCCTTTCTCCAAGCATGAGTTTGCAAATCAATTAGAAGATCTTAAGAGTGAGGTGAGACAGACCATCGCCATGCAGCTGGACACATTCAGGATCCAGCAGAAGAAGGAAGAAGCTGAGAGAGCCTTGGCTATCTTCTGCCCTAGATGTACAAGGAGACACCCTAAGAACGAATGTCCATTGCATTCGATTGAAGTGTGTTTCGTTTGTGAGGAGGACCATCCCACAAACCAATGTCCAACCTTACCTGGATTCAAAGCCATGTACCAAGGGACAGAAGCTTCCACTGAACCTCTCTACTACCTCAACCAAAGGAGGCCACAAGGACCTAGACCTTACCAGCAGGGGATGCAAGGGGCACCTCAAGCTTATTACAGCCCCAACCAATCGACTCCTATGCCTTCCTGGGGTCCCCCTGCTCATCCTTCTTGGTCCATGCCTCCTCCATGGTCTTATCCACCTCAGTACCCTACTCAACCTACTTCTCATTCATATCATTCACATGCCTAGCCACAGCCTCAGTGGAATGCACCTCAGTCGGGGTGGAGGCCCCAGTACAACACTCCTCCTTCCATTTTGCCTCCACCACTAGTTCAACCTCAGCCATTACCTCCTGCTCCTCCAAGGCAACCTCAAATGCCTGCTCAACCGAACCCGAACCCCAACAATAGACAGGCCCAACAGGTATACACTGGGGAAACCTCATGCCCTACCTATGCTGTGGAGATCCAGGAGATCAATCTTCGATCTGGAAAGACTCTACCAGATCGCCAACCTCCTCCCCCAGAGGATGAGGAAGATAAACAGGAAAGTGAACCAAAGGCTATTCCACCCTTTCCTGAGAGACTAACAGCCACCACACAACCCAACCCAGAGGAGGATGAGCTTTTGGGTGAGCTCAAGCAGTTGTGTGTGAAAATACCACTTCTCCAAGCCATCAAGGATGTGCCAATATACAACAAACTGGTTAAGGAAAAGTGTTTCAAACACCCAGGCAGGCGAAAGAGAGATGCTTCAACCATCAATGTCTTGGGACAACTGTCTGACCTTATGTTAGGACAAGTCATCTGCCCGAAGTATCTAGATCCTGGGAGTCGTGTAGTAGATGTCCACATCAATGGCACCATCATACCACACACCTTGATTGATCTGGGGGCTGCCATTAATGTGATGACCAGGGATACTATGCTCAAACTCAATCTTCAGGGTTCCTTGAGGAAGACCTCGACAGTACTGCAACTAGCAGATCGCTCCACTGTGACTCCCGAAGGGATTGTGGAGGATGTCTTGGTCTCTATCGACTCTTGGGAATACCCTGCAGAT
Organism: Pinus tabuliformis; assembly: GCA_031772625.1. Taxonomy (NCBI): domain Eukaryota; kingdom Viridiplantae; phylum Streptophyta; class Pinopsida; order Pinales; family Pinaceae; genus Pinus; species Pinus tabuliformis. Next base: position 490,702,454 of record CM062818.1, read on the forward strand.
TTCTTGGTTCTGCAACCCAAGGCAAAGCTTACTGGATATCCTCTCATTTTGGGAAGGCCTTGGTTAGCCACTGCAGATGCTTACATAAGTTGTCGTGCAGGAAACATGACCATCAAAAATGGTCCTATGTCCAAGCAGCTAGTCCTCTACCCTCCTGCCCAACCCTCCTTAGAGCATGAATTACCATTGTGGTTGGAGGAAGGAGAAGAGGATGAGGTGTACTCAGCACCTTTGTGCACCCTAGATACCACTAGAAGAGACCCCCCAACCGAGGATGACTTGATTGATACCTTGATCCAGAATCCACCTTCCAGTGCACTATCCTTAGAAAAATTGGTGGAGGATGCCCAAGCCAGCACCTTAGTGGATCTTTGTACAACAAACCCTGTCACTCCCAGAGTCAAAAATGTGGAGTTCGGCCCTGAGAGAACATTAAAGATCAGCTCCTCCCTATCTCCTTCTCAAGAAAAGGAGTTGTGTAGCCTGTTGGCCAGTCACCTAGATGCTTTTGCTTGGAGCTATAAGGAGATGAAAGGAGTTCATCCTTCGGTCTGTACCCATCACATATACATCAAAGAGGATTGTAAGCCGGTTAGGCAACCTCAGAGGAGAATGAATCCAGCCCTTAAGGACATTGTCAAGGAAGAATTGCAAAAACTGTTGGATGTCAGATTCATTTACCCCATCTCAGATAGTGAGTGGGTGTCCCCTCTGGTTTTGGTTCCCAAGAAAAATGGGAAGTGGAGAATCTGTGTGGACTACCGAGAGCTGAACAAAGCCACCAAGAAAGACCATTTCCCTCTACCTTTCATAGATCAAGTGTTGGATGGACAGGCAAGAAAGAAGTTCTTCTCTTTCCTGGATGGGTTTAGCGGGTACAACCAGATCCAAATCAGCCCGGAAGACCAAGATAAGACCACCTTCACTTGTCCTTGGGGTACCTTTGCCTACCGTGTCCTTCCCTTTGGACTATGCAATGCTCCTGCTACCTTCCAGAGAGCTGTCTTGAGCATCTTCTCGGAGCTGGTCCATGATGCAGTGGAAATCTATATGGATGACTTCACTCCTTATGGGGCCAACTTCCAGGAAGCATTGTCCAATCTGGGAAAAGTCCTAACCAAATGCATTGAGATGAACTTGTCCCTTAGTCCTGAAAAATGTGAATTCCTAATGACTGAAGGGACCGTGCTAGGCCATACCATCTCTTGCCAAGGGTTACAGGTGGATCCTAACAAAATTGCTCTCATCAAGAAGGTTCCACCTCCTCAAAAGGTAAGGGATGTTCGGAGTTTCTTGGGATTAGCAGGATATTACCGGAGATTCATTAAAGACTTCAGCAAGCTAGCCTCGCCATTGTTTGGCCTGTTGGCAAAAGATGTGGAGTTTAAATGGACTGACGATTGTCAGAGGGCTTTGAATGAATTGAAGGACAAGTTGGTGTCAGCCCCAATCCTGAGAGGTCCAAACTGGGCCCTACCTTTCCACATCCACACTGATGCCTCGAACAAAGCCATAGGTGCAGCTTTAGGACAAGTTGAGCAAAAACTTCCATATGCCATTTACTTTATTAGCAAAAACTTGTCCAAAGCCGAGCTGAATTACACTGTAACCGAGAAAGAATTCTTCGCTGTGGTCCATGCACTGAACAAGTTCCGACATTATATCACTGGCTATCAAACATTTGTACATACAGACCATGCTGCAATTAGATATTTAATGAATAAACCAGATGTGAATGCTCGTATTATTAGATGGTTACTTTTATTGCAGCAGTTTGATTTGACCATTGTTGACAAACTAGGTAGAGAAAATGTTGTTGCTGACTTTTTATCTAGATTGGATTTGTCTGCAGATGAGGATGGAATAGTGGATGACCAGATGCCCGATGAACATCTGTTTGCTATTTCAGTACTCTCTCCATGGTTTGCTGATATAGCAAACTACCTTGTTTCAGCACAGTTCCCTCCGCACCTATCTTCAAGAGAGAAGAGCAGAATCATCAGAAAAAGTGCCTCATTTACTTGGATCGGGGGCAATCTGTTCAAGCTTGGCCCCGATCAGATCTTAAGGCATTGTGTAAGGGAGGAGGAAGTCTTTGATATCCTCCTCACCTGTCATGATGGGCCTTGTGGAGGACATTTTGCAGCAAGGAGAACTGCCTTCAAAATCTTGCAGGCAGGCTACTATTGGCCCACACTTCATCAAGATGTCAGAAGATATGTCAGCCAGTGTGACCAATGCCAAAGAATGGGGAAACCGACCCAAAGGGATGAGATGCCTCTCCAGCCTCAGGTGACTCTTGAGCCATTTGAGAAGTGGGGTATGGACTTTGTGGGCCCCATCAGCCCTCCTTCGAGGCAAAGGTCTTACATCATTGTGTGCACTGACTACCTAACAAAGTGGGCAGAGACCAAAGCAATCAAAGCAGAAACAGAAGAAAAGGTGGCTGAGTTCCTAAGAGAAAACATCTTCTATAAGTTTGGCTATCCAAGAGAGCTGGTCACCGATCAAGGGAGCCAGTTCACCTCCAACCTGGTTGAAGATCTACTAGCTCATCACAAGATCAAGCATAGGACTTCCACCCCCTATCACCCTCAAGCAAATGGGCAGGTGGAAGTCACCAATAGAGCATTAGAAGGGATCTTGACTAAGGTGGTGAGCAACAGCAGAAAGGACTGGGCAGATCGCCTGGTTGAGGCCACATGGGCTTACAACACCACTTGGAAGACCACCACCGACTTCACACCTTATGAGCTGGTCTATGGGAAGAAAGCTTTGTTGTCCATTGAATTTGAATACAACACTTTGAGGATGGCAGCTCAGCTGGACCTAGATCTCAGCCATGCACAAAAAGAGAGGTTATTGCAGCTGAATGGGTTGGATGAGCACCAAATGCAGGCCCTCCTTCACTCGGAAGTGGTTCAACTTCAGAGAAAGGTGTGGCATGACCAACACCTCCATGACAAGCAATTCCAGCCGGGAGATTGGGCCTTGTTGTATGACTCCAGATACAAAGATTTCAAGGGGAAGCTGAGAACCAGATGGCTAGGGCCATATGCAGTGGAAAAATGTCATGACAATGGATCTGTTCTTATTCGGACCATTGATGAGGAAGCCATCCCCATGCTTGTCAATGGGCATCGATTGAAGATCTACATGAAGCCTCTCTCAAGACAAGAGTTCATCAAAACTATGGAGAAGTCAGTGTTGGTCATAGAGAAGGGTTCTACCTCTGCTTTGGGCATACCCTGAAGAATAAAAAAAATAAAATAAAATAAATAAATAATAAAGATCCTTGGGTGAAAACCTTTCTGAGGCGCCCAAGGCAGGTGGTAGGGGTGAAAACCTCATTGAGGTGCCCCTATTGTCTTTCAAAAAAAAAAAAAAAAAATTGGAAAAGATCCTTGAGTGAAAATCTCTCTGAGGCGCTCAGGGCAGATGGCAAGGGTGAAAACCTCATTGAGGCGCCCCTGTTATCTTTCAAAAAAAAAAGAAAAAAGAAGAAAAAACAATAAGCAAGAAAGACAAAGACAACAAGTTTATAATGTAAAATTGCATGCAGATTGCAGGTGTTCTATGGAGGAGAGGGAGCCTCTCAACTCAGAGCCAAGGAGCCTTATCATACTGCCAGGAGACCTCACCAGTACCTCCTCCGAGAATATTCAGTTCCTCCAAGGTATGTGCACAATTTCATCATGGCTTGAGTCTTCTACAGGAAGATGCAGACTTTCTACAGGAAGATGCAGATTTTCTACAGGAAGATGCAGATTTTCTACAGGAAGCGCAAACTTTCTACAGGAAGCTCTGTATTTCTACAGGAAACTTCCTATAGAAGTGCAGGACGGGCCAGAATTCATTTTATGAGGAGATCTAACAGTTAAGGATTGGTTTGGACGCATGCAAGCTACTGTTGTCACCCTTGCACACTGTTGTCACCTTGTTCCACCATCCTTGTCGACATGCAACAAGTTACCTGCACCAGCAAATCAGATCGATGAGCTATCAAGAAGAAAGAAATTTTTAAAGATAAACAAATGCTGAGATCTCACACCATATTCGTCCCAGTCATCCAGAAGCTCCGGGAGCGTGATCGTGAGGCCAGATCCTTCGTCGTGCAGCATGCACCCAAGGAGGAAGAACTGTTACAAGACATCCCGCGGGAGTCCTGTAACAGTTAAGCCCGCTAGAGTGGATACCATTCACAGCGCTGGCCATATGCAATGAAACGCGGGCGCATGCAACCAAAGCGTCCAATCCATCGGCGGCAGCCTGTAAACATGAACCTCCGGACCTGTGTAAAGTCATCAGCGGCAGATAGATCCACTCATCATCGTCCAAAAGCTGGAAAATCGTGTTGCAGCCGCGCAGGTAAGTGTCTCGACCCTTCCTTCCTTCAGATTGCATGAATTTTACTTTGAAATTGTCTGCAAAGTGTGAGGTGAACGGGTTGAACGGTGGTATGGTCACTTGAATGGCCACGTCGACCGGTTAATGGTCCAGTCGGAAGTTTGGGTGGTGGCCGTGACAAAAGGAATGAGCAGCACACACGTGAGAAAAATCCTGTCGGGAAAAATGAGTCTAACGAGAATGGCGGCGGCGGATCTACTGAGGGATGATCGACAGTAAGTGAACTCGCAGACAAATGATGGAGCAACGTCAGCCAACGGTCCGGCGGGGACAGCTCACCCCCGCGCCACGGGTTCCGCCGATTCAAATCTAATCGGCTAGATTGCCCGCATGCATTTATCATCCACCGTTTGAACCTCAAGTAAACATTCGGATCCCTCTGCAGTTCGGAACCCCGAGCCTTTGGCTATCAGAACGCCGGTGAAGCATCGCCGAGAGCGCAGACCAACTGCAGTCTTTCCCAGAAATCACGCGCTGCTCCTACAGGAAAGCTGCTCCTACAGGAACGCTGTTTCTACAGGAAGGCGGGTTCCTCACGTAAAAAGGTGGCAGATTAAAAAGGTAACCCTGAACTCTCCATGCAATTGGTTTTCAAGGTGGCAGAATCGTCGTCTACAGTCTGGTCATAGGAGGTTGTTGCAAGTATTGTCTGCTGTGCATAGACTGTCGTTCTACAGGATGTCAGCATAATTAAAATGTGTTAAGGTCCTCAGGGATAAAATTTCGTGGATTATGTGCATGACAGAAGCGTAATTCTACGCTCTGTCTCAGTAAGCTAAATTTCCTTCGCATTTGCCACCTCTAGTCAAAACCACAGTTTTTATCATGTCGGGTGGGTTTATTAGATGGGAACCCACTAATTCATCAAAATTAAGGGAAAACCAGGAAGTGGTGGAGCTCTTCACATGAGCACAATGAATATCCTTTTGTGACAAGCTGCAGGGTTATGATGACGAAGTGGCAGAAGATTTTTTACAAGCCTTGAGGCCGAAATCCAAAATAGTGGCCACAGTAAATTTTAGGGGCCTAAGCCTCAAGCTCACCCCGCAATATATCAGTCGAATTACTGAACTTCCAATGGGTATGCCGTGGGATAAGGAAGAAAGGAAGTTGAGCCAGCAGGCCAAGAAAGAATTCTTTCCACCTGAGGAGGAATTCTCGGAGGACAAAAATGGGGTGCGTAGAACAAGTTTGTTGCCACCATGGAATGAAGTTAGCTTGCAGATCATGAAGTATATAACCTGTGAAGGCCGTTTTAGCATCGTGTACGGATATCACTTTAGGTTGCTCACTGAATTAAGGCACCAGATTGATCTTCCTGTAGAAAATAAGCTGAGCATTCCTTATTTCCTGCTACAGTCTTTAATTGAGTGTGCCACAAAGTTAAAAGAAGGCATACCAGATCAGGTAGCCCACCATGGGTTGATCAAAATTCTTGTGGAAGATGCACTCCATTCATATAAGGTTCCCCTCTCGTGGGAATCATTCAGAAATTTGACAAAAGATGGGGACATAAAGATGTTGACCGAGGAAAGTGGTTCCTCCAGCAGTGAGGAAAGAGAATCAGTGGCCGTGGGAAAGAGAGAAACAGGCCAGAAGACCCCAACCACAGTGCAGAAGAAAGAACAAAAGAAGAGGCATGAGAAAAAGGATGACAAAGAAAAAGGTGACACACCCATCTTGTCAGCAAGAGAAAAGAGGTTGCAGAGCAGAACGGACAAAGCTGAGATGGTCCACATCAGCCCAAGTACCTCATCAGCACCCGCAACCAAACCAAAAAGCAAAACCCATACAGCAAAGCAAGCCAAGGTGGCGACACCTGTGTCTACAGGAAAGCAGAAACAGGCTTCTACAGGAAGCCCGAAAACAGAGAAAGGGTCTTCTACAGGAAGCCCGAAAGTTATTGAGAAAGGGACTTCTACAGGAAGCCCGAAAATTGCTAAAACAGGGTCTTCTACAGGAAGCCCTGACAAAGTAAAACCCAAGGAGAAGAAGGCTGATATTCGTGAGAGGGAGGCAGCAGCTGTGCTGGCCGCCCTCAGCACGCCACCTAAGCCCAAAGAGAAAAGAAAGAGGGAGACCCCTCTATACTTTGAGGCTCGAAGAAGTGACAGGATAAAGACGGGCAAGCCACAGCCTCCATCCAGCAGCCAAACCACTACAGGGGATGCCCCTACTTCACCCGGTGAGAGATCCCCCTCGAAGATATCGGTCACCTACGAGAGGGGGAGCCCAAAAACAACTGCTTGGAAGGGGAGGTTGGACCAATCGGTTTCAAAAGCCCGGCACAAAGTCAAGGATACAGAGAAGGGGGAAGGAGCGGCACCCTCATCACCACCAAGGACAGAACAGGCAGAGCCACCGAAAGTAGGAAAGAAGGAGAGTATTCTGGAGCCTAGTTCTCGACCAAGGACAAGGAGCCAGAGCAAAGTTGCTCAAGGATGAGCAAATGTTTTAGCTGGGGGGTGATGATGAGCCCCAATTTTTGGTAACAATTTGGGCTCATTTGGCCTACTCACCTTGCTCAACCCTTCATCTTTTAACACTTATGCATTCATTTCTTAGTATATTCGTGTTATTTGTAGGAAGAAGGGCAGGCATTATATCTATGTGGCTAATACATGATGATTTCAGGTTTTTGGCATTAAAGAGAGCAAAAGACCACGCAAATGGAGACAAGGAGACAACAAAGGTGACATTGTGGGTTCATAGGGAGGTTGTCCACAGTCTTGATGACCTTCCTCGTGATTTTCACCTTAACTCCGAGCTCCAACAGCTCTCCCCACCGAGCTTAAAGGCAGCCAATGGATTCTACAGGATCAGCAGTTTAACTTTCAGTTGGACAGCCAAGCTCCACGAATGGAGGAAGCCAGCTTGATCTTCATTATGTATAAATATGAAGGTCGTAGCCTTTGATAGGAGCTTTTTGAACTTTTGAACTACTGTTGCACTTTCTAAGCACGAGCTACAGCTCGGTTTTTGCTCTTTGTAAGACAATTTTGGCATGATGTTATACTCTTGATTATTTAATAAAGGCAGGCAGCTTTGGATCCAATTCTGAGTTTTTAAGGGAGCTATAGCTCTCAAGTTAGGGCCCAACCTGAGAGCAATAGACCTCCTCTTCCTTGTATGGTTACTTGTTTCCTTGCAAGCACTTTATTTCCTCTGTTTTGACATGCATTTAGAATTTACAGTCTGCTGATTTGATTTCTTTTATGTGATTGAGTAGGATTAGTTTACAGTTCAAGTGCTTCTAGTTGTTTAGATTAGAATAGGAGGATTGTAATTCATTGGAGATTCAAAAAAGGTTGATAGTGCACTCGCTGCCATCTCTGTTTAGAGATTGGGGGTGTGGGCTGTACCAACCACCAAAAAACGCAGTCTTATGCTTTCATGCAAGCTGCCACACAGTCATTTCAATTGTAGATCCATACATGCACTCCGCTCTTGAGCACTACTGCTTCATTCCAACACCATGCACGATTTTTCTCCACACTTTACATTGTTGTTCATTGGTTTAATAACACAGTTAGAATAGGTTGATGGAATTCTCGGTTTTGTGCAAGATATAGAGGATTTGTTTCTTTTACACTGCTTAGCATCACTTTATCATGTTCTTCTTCTTCTCAACCACGCCTGAAGCCACTTGCTCAACCTCTGTTCAGCTCATTAGCCTTCCAACTCATCTACTTCTCACGTAGCTCCATCTTTTCAACTTTTCCTTGCTGCCACCCTTCTATTCACCAACCAACTGTACCCACTCTTTCCTCATCTCATATCTCTGTCCCTGAGCCACCACAAACTCCACCTTCACCTTACCCATCCACCCATACCACTCCTCCACTACTCCATCACCCAAAACTCCAACCATAGCACATCCTGTAGAAGTTAGCAGACTTCCTGTAGAAATCCCAAACTTCCTGTAGGATCCCCTGCAGACATCCTGTAGAAGCCTGCAAACTCGGTTGCTGAGCATCTGAATATTGTGGACTCCTGTGGAATGATGTTAGGGATCCCCTGGAACCTCTCCTAGCCCTCTTGACCTTTCCCAAGCTTTCTCTCCCTTCGCACCACCTCTGCACAGCCAAACCCTAATAAGAAACAAAATCATAATCACTCCAACCACTTAAGCAAAAATATAAAAACATGTTCTTTTCAATAGAAGTAGTTTGAGTTCATGCATTTCACATCATTAGAAGTAATGGCATCATTCTTAGACATTTGCACTCCCACCATTGCATCATAGAGATTAAGCTAGTCAGATTAGGGTTTACTAGGGTTTCCATGTTTTGGTTGGTTTTCAGTTCATTTTTGCAAAGTAGATTAATTTCCTTTGAGATAGCCTTCGTCCATCATTTAGAAAGCTTCTTCTGAGAACATATAGAAGTTGGCTTGAGCCCTAGCGGACTTATGCCAGCTGACCAAGTGACAGCTGCGACAAGAGCTAGTACTTGTGCATACAACACCGTCGCTTCCAAGTTTGTTACGAACTACCGAGTTGATAAAATTAGAGATAGGAAGCTCTAGGAGTTGTAGCATTATTGCTACAATACTGGAGCCCACCACCAAGTTTAGATTTTTTATTATTATCTCTGAATATCCGAAAACTTGAAGGTCTTTGACTCCTTTGTCTATTGCAATAAGGCAAGCTTTGAGGAGCCCAAGGATCTCTGCTTGGTTGTTGGATTTCTGGCCTAATCCCCAGCTGAAGCAATATTTTGAAAACCCGTCTGGAGAGTAGATGACCCCGCCAACACCGGCGGCACCAGGATTAACTTTGGACGCCCCATCAGAGAATATTGTGGATAAATTTTGAGACCGCCACCAAGATTGAAAAGTGTCATCATCGTATCTTATGTGCCAATCTAGATTGACATTTGAGGAGAGAGTAGATACTTACGCGAATAAGGCACTAACGGGCCTAGCCACCTCTTTTATTCTGGCCGTAACAAAGGATCTTCTTTAAAATACTGTTATTGGGCCGCTTCCAGGAGAAAGGATTTAGCTTTTGCAGCTACTTGCAACGGTGAGTGCCTTATCTCTTTGAAAATCAGCTGATTGCGGGCCAACCAAAGCTGCCAACAAACATATTTGGGGAGCGCTATCCAGATTTTGCGCCAAAATGATTTGGGAGGGGTATGATGGGGATAGAAGAGACTCCATGAGGCAAAGAGATCTGAGACAGAAATCTAGGAAGGGAATGAAATCTGTAATTCATGTAAAATGAATCCCCAGACCTCTTTAGCAAAAATGCACTCCAAGAAAAGGTGCTGGGTTGTTTTGGAGTTGTTACTGCATAACACACATCTATGCAGCCCTACTATGTTCCTTTTTTCCATATCATCACCCGCCAGAAGTTTATTATGTACTAGTGTCCAGAAGAAGAAGTTCACTTTTGGTAAGGCTAGGGAATCCCAGACATTCTTCCAGAAGGCCGGTGTTTGATTGTTGTTTCTTGAGGCCTACAAAGCTCTATAACCAGCAGCTGTGGTGTAAACACCGGACTGGCCCCAACCCCAGCTATCTTTCATGGATCTATTGACAGGGGCAACATCCTCCAGCAGATCTTCGAGCAAGGTTTGTTGAAGGGATAACCGGGCAGGGACTCCATGAAAATCCCATCCTGCCCAATATCCACGTTGATCCCAAATCGAAAGGTCATATATGTTGTTAACTCCTGCTTGCTTCAGCCAGTCCCTGAGATCTGTTATGTCCACGTTTTTGGCCAGAGGTTCTTTCCCCATAATGCTGTCGAGCCACAGGTGAGTGTGTTTGCCATTGCCAGGTATTTTGTAGGCCTGTTTGTTGAAGAAATTGCTACTTTTGCAGCATAATTTCCACACCTGCGTGCAGTTTGTTGTATTAGCGTTGTGCAGATTTCTGAGGGATTTGTTGGGTTCATACTTTGAACATAGAGTGACACTAACCAGGTGAGTGGGCTTATGGATCAGCTTCCACAAAATCTTTCCTCCTAGTGCTAAATTGATGAGAGTGGGGTCTCTAATTTACAGCCCACCTTCTGCCATTGTTTTTTTGACCACTTCCAAATTCACCAAATGCATTTTTTTCGTTGCCCTTACCTCCCTGCCACAAGAAGTCTCTGAGAAGTTTGGAGATCTGCTCCATCACGTTTCTTGGTGCAAGGAGAAAAGCTGCCTGAAAGATTGGAAGCGCCGACAGCATGGATTTGATTAAAATTACTTTACCTCCCTTAGTCAACCAGTAGCTTCCCCACATTGCAATTTTTGTTTTGATTTTAGAAATTATTTCGCTCCATAGCGATCTTTTGTTGACTTCAAATATGATGGGGAGGCCAAGGTACTTAAATCTGTCCCATGTTGCTTGGCCTTTGAACCTGAGGAGAGTGGTAATGCTAGTGAGTTCCCGCTGATCTATATTCCAACTGAAGACTTCACTTTTGCTCTTGTTGTGGAGGTAAATCCTCTCTGCGGACAGAGACGATCCCTACTAGCCCAGACCGGGTCTAGCAACAATCACACCATGTTATCACGCAAGTTCCTAATTGCAAATAAAAAGTGGATGGTGAGAACCTACTTGGATTCCAACGCTATTGTTCGTAGGAGAGATGTCGCCCTCGTTCCTTTGCCTCGACCAGTCACGATCCCCACGATCTCCGTGATTGGACACCTGCACATGCAAAGAACAACACGAATACAAGCATAAAATCTAGTAGATGCAATTATATATCAGTCAGAAAAGATATAACTCAACATAAAACATAAGATAATGAGAGTGGAACCATAATGATAGTCATCTATTATTAATAAACAACAAAGAAGAATACAACCATTGCTCTGACGTCAAATCCTCCTTTGGCTGGGTAGTCAGCTACACAAGTCTTGCAAAGCTTGTTGGGATGAGGAACAAGCCTTTCTCTCTTTGGGTGACAAGAATCTCCTTACTTAGATTTGGCCTTATGGGTGCAAAGAAGGCTCTTGCAGCTTTAAACTCTCTATCACTATACTGGAATTGCTAGCTAGAACTGCTGTCACTAGCTTGCTCAAGGAATAGAGGCAAGCTTTTATAGATAGAGAGGAAAGAGATAGGATCAACCACATTATTCATGGGATTGGCTTTATCACTTCGAAACTTCCATGAAAGGTGGCAAACCACTTTCCCTTCTATGGAGATTCGAAGCCAAACCATCCTAGCTCAACATAGATTCAGTTGGAGAATGGGTTGAAGAGAACCTTCAGAAACTTGTTGGTTAAAAACTTTACTCAATTCGGTTGGCGCGAGTGTGACTCTGAGATAGAGCGCCAATGGCGCGCCCTCTTTAGAGGATTTCCCTCATTGGCGCGGGCAGTGAACTGTGGACCCACGCTAATGCAAAAAGAGCTGTTTTCATGGGTATTTTGCAGGAGATGTCTTAAGGGCACATGAAGCTCATACTTAGAGGAATATGATGCAAGTGGTTTTAGGTCATGTCACTTCTCACAGGTCCCGGAATGAGTCCTCCAGTGTGCGGGTGAGGGGTAATAGGGATGGTGACAAACGGTGACAAATTGTTGTGTAACAGCTCTCGTTGATTAAAGACCCTAAGGATCTGCAGTAATTTCTGAGAACAGTGTCAAAAGCTTTGGCTATCCTGGTGGAAGCTCCACCAAGGAGAAGGGAATCGTTAGCAAAGAGGGCGTGGTTCAAGGAATCTGCTCCATGGGAAGGTTTGAGACCTGGAACCGTTTAATCTTTCAGCAGTGAGCTTTGAACTAAGGGAGTCTGCCATTAAGATGTATAGGAAAGGGGAGAGAGGGCATCCCTGCCTGATGCCTCTCTGAGCTTGGAAAAACTTTGTAGGGCGACCATTGACTAAAGGGGCAATCCACGGATTGTCAATGCAGGCTTTAATAAGGTGAACAAAGAGGGATGAAAAGCCAAAGGAGAGAAGGACTTTGCTAAGGAATGTGTGATTAACTCTGTAGAAGGCATTTGCCATATCTAATTTTATCAACATACCTTTTCCGTTCCGCTGCTTGCTTGAATGTATAGTCTCCTGAACTTGGATTACATTGTCTAGAATGTGCCTACCTTCCACAAAACCACCTTGAGAAGAGGAGATCAATATTTTTAACAATGGCTTGATCCGATTTGCTAACAATTTGGCCAGAATTTTATAAGAAGCGTTACACAACGAAATGCGCCTGAATCTTGCAAATGACTCAAGGTTGGTGTCTTTGGGGATTAAAGCGAGGTAATTGGAGTTGGTTCCTCCACCTATCTTGGCTTTTTTCATAAACCCACTTATCATTTTATGGAGATCATCCTTGATAAGATGCCAGCAAGATTTTTAGAAATGGATTGTGAATCCATCAGGCCTAGGTGCCTTGTCTACGTCCATGGACCAGATAACGTTTATGGTTTCCTCCTCAGTGATTGGCCTATAGAGGATTGTGTTATCTTCAGGGCTGATGAGTGAAGGGATGTTAGAGAGGAAGTCAACAGCTTCCTCATCATTGCTTTGAGTTCCTTCTCTGTATAGATTCCTGAAATGGGTTTCGGCGGCAGCTTTGACTTGATTAAACCCTTTACAGACATGGCCCTCAGCTGTTTTGATTTCTGCTATATGATTCCTGGACAGTCTCGCTCTATATTGCCAGTGGAAGAAGGAGGTGTTCCGATCCCCAGCCTTCAACCACAGACTTCTGGATTTGAGTCTCCAGTATTCTTCTTCCTTTCTAAAAGATTGATATGTGGATTGTTGGGCTTTTATTTCTTTTTCCAGCAACTCTGCTGTGATATCTTTGCTTTCCATATCTGTTTGCAGGGACTGCAATGAATGCACTGACTCTTTTCTTTGATCGGTAGGAGAAGGGGCTGGCCTCTTTATCCAATCCTTCAGAGCTTGTTTTGTGTCTTTCAAATTTTTCTCCCATACATAGCTTGGGGATCCCAAGAAGGATTTGGCCCATGCTGCCTTCACTATCTCTAAAAAACCTTCTCTCTCGATCCAAAGAGGGTTGAATCGAAAAGGAATAGGACCCAGGTCTTCTTCATCTTCCAGGAGGAGCTGAATAGGCTTATGATCAGAGGTAAGTTTAGGCAGAATTTTTGTGATGATAATCTTTTTGTTCATCATTATGGAGCTTTGCACCAGGAATCGGTCTAATCAAGCTGAAATGTGGTCCGATCCAACCCTGTTATTGGACCAAGTGTAAATGCCTCAGACAGGATTGAAATCTAAAAGGTCCCAATGCTGAGAGAGCTCCTCCACCATGTCCAGCATGGGGTCTCTGATGCTGGAACCCCCCCTCTTCTCTTTTTCTTTCATAATGATATTAAGATCCCTGGCTATAATGATATTGCTGGGAGAAGACTTCTCTAAAAAGGCAGAGAGAGAATTCCAGCATTCTCGTTTTTCAAAGTACGAAACTAGAACGTAAAGATTGAAGAGGGATATGGACAACTTACTTGCATTGTGCTTCAGTTCCATGAAGATCCAGTGCTGGGTTTCATGATATTGATTCAGATGGGCTAAGTCTTCATTCCAAAGAGTTTCCAACCCTCCATAAGTACCACTTGAGCTTACTTCTTTGCCTGTTCTTTTATTCCACTTTGAACTGCTAATCTCTAGAAGGGCTTGCCCTTCTATTTTGGTCTCTTGGAGCATGAGAATGTCTAAGGGTTCTGCTTTCATAAGGTCCTTAACTGCTTCTATTTTGGAGGGATTCCCCAGTCCTCTACAGTTCCAAGAGACGAGTTTCATTATTTGCTTAGGGGCGGTTGAGGCCTCCCTTGGAGGGCCTTGGTCTGATATTTTGCCTAATAGACATTTCTATTGTAGATTGACTTCCTTGTATTTTGAGCCTTTCTGCCTCCTCCTCCCTCTTTTCTTTTCGGGATTTCCTTCCTGCTTTTTTTGATAGATGCTCGTAAGTTTCATCCTCTGAAGAACCAGAGCTTTCCACTGGTTTTTTCCTTGCTATTTCTGCATATGAAGGATTGGAGGGACTGCCTTGGTTGGCTTCGGTCTGTATTGCTTCCCCTCCCTCTTTGTTTGAAGGTGGAGTGTCTACCTATTCTACATTCTCATGGAGTAGAGTTACTTGATTGATCTGAGCACTTTTTGTCCCATTTGGAGTTGCTTCCATTTCTTGGTTGGTTTTGGCGCTGCTAGGACCTCCAACCGTATTGCCTTTACCTGTGCCTTTTTTTGAGTTTGCATTTTTCTGGACTAGGGTCCATTGTTCCCCATTTTGTTTGTCTACTTGTTCCTCAGCCTTCTTTTTACAGTGCTTTGCAAAGTGTCCATGACCATGGAAATGTCTACATTTAAAAGGTAGTTGTTCGTAGTCTAACTCCTGGACATGTGTCCACCCAGCAATAGTGAGTTTGATTGCTTCCGGTAACCCCTCTTCTAGATCCACTTCTACGCAGATGCAAGCACATGAATACTAATCTTTTCTCGCAGCTTGGTCTATGTATTTTCCCAATGCATTACCTATGAGCTAGAGGGATTTTTGATTCCAGCAGTGGAGAGGCAAATGGGGGAGCCTAACCCAGACCGGGACAACAAAGGGGATGTCTTGGGTGGGATCGAAATTAGGAGACCATTTGTTTAGATAAAGACCCTGGGGTCCCATGAAATATGGTCCATTTCTAAAAATTAAGCCTCTGTCATCCGAGTTTTCAAAGACAAACACAAAGAAACCCTTACCTACAAAATAAATTTTGACTCCCTCTTTGATCAATGGCATCCAGTTCCTTTGAGTCCATTCATCAACTGACTTGGGAGAAGGCCAGAGGCCCGTGAATTGACCTATGAGGCCTCTCTCCACAAGGTTCAAAGCCGCTTTGTAGGTTTCTTCTTCTGATAGGGCCACAGATGGAATTGTGTCCAATTTCTTAACAAACTTCTGCTAAGACGCTGAGGGAGGGCACTTTGGTCTAGCGGCAACCATGGATCTGAAAGCAAGAACCTCCGGAGGCGACGAGGGAGGGGGATCTGAGTCCCCGTAGGCCTCCATTATCTAAAGTTGGACGATCGGATGGGCACAGAGGCCTTAGGAGCACGTTGGAGCAGCCAGCAGCCCTAGCACTGGTGGAGCACGGGGAGGTAGAATTAGGAATCAAAAACAAAACCCCATTTAGGGATCTATTTTTAGCAACAGGAGGTTACATGCAAAGATCGTTATGAAACTTTCCTCCAAGTGTCGCTTTTTCCTAGATTTGTGGCATGCACATCATGAGCCTCAAACTTATCTATTCGACACTTCAGAGCTCATTCTTCACATCAATCTTGGAGCTTTGACATCCCATAACACATCTAGGAGTCTTTGGCACATCCAGCTCAGCTATTTCCGGGTAAGTCCCCTTTACTTGTCTTTTGCATCATTTCTATCACTTTTTTGTTTTGGCCTTTGTGAGTGATGTCTGATTGATTTCTGTGAACGATTGTTTTCGTTTGCATGCATGTTAGAATGTATAAGAACCATTTTAGTTTTCATTTGCATCTCACTATTGTTGCATGCATGACACTGTTTTGCACGAATGGTAGCCGATTCAGCAACTCGTTTCACACACATGCATGTTTTCCTGTTTTCCAAATCCTGCATTCATTGTTTGCATGCATGATCATTCACTCCTTCTTACACTCAGTTTTGCCATGCATTCACATCTTCATATGTTTTTAGTCACTCGTCGATGGGTCTGGGCAATCTTGGCCCAGACTTTGCCTTGCCCTAACAACATTGCACATTTCTGAGAGGGAAGGCTCTACCTTCCTCCAAGAAAATGTGCAAATTTGGCCAGCCAGTGTCCTCCATAATTGCTTTGCGCAATTCTGAGAGGCAATGCCTGCTGGCCCATAAAACTGCACAATGCAATCCCTAGGCTTGCATGAATTGCCAGCTAAAATTTTTCATTTCACAATCTCAGCACCCAGCAGGCTAGTCTAGATTGTGCATTGCACAATTCCAGTAGTCAACCAGAATCCCGACAGTCAAGAATTCCTTTTACCCAGTTACGGCAGTCAGTCTCGTGGCCACCCAATGAAAATTGTGCAATCCTTGCCAGCAGTCTCCCAGGTATGTTTCATGTCATTCCTCAAGTTTGCTTTAATTTAACTGACATATTACTTTCGAAGCATGTCACCATGTCTCTAGATATAGTAGGTTTTTTTCCATCTCTCAGTAGTTCAGGATCAATGGCCTCCAAGAGAGTAGGTTCAAAGGACACCGACGGAAGCACAACTGGAGAAGTAGTTCAACGAATGTCTATGAGTTTGCCGATTTACGAAGACACCAAGCTAATTGTAGACAAATACATCAAGTTGAAATGGTAGGAGGTCAATGATGCATTCTCAGGCACAATTAGGGAAGATCTTGAAAATCTCCAAGTCTATGTGAACATTCACAAATCTGGCTTGTACCGGATTGCATGCAGGTATCCTGTGTTTCCATGCGTGGACATGATACATTGGATCATCTCGCACAATGATCCCAAGGCGATGGTGTTAAGCAGTGTTAGTGGGACAGAGATTTCTACCTTCAGGGCACATGAATATCAATAGATGTACCACTTGTCGAAGCCAATGATCATCATTGAGACACCCTTCAGCATAGCTAAAAATAATGCAAAATCCAGGGATATCTTGAAGAACTAGGTGAAGGAGCTAGCAAAGTTCAGGATGACACCCAACCATATTTAAAACATGAAGATAGTACAAAAGGTGTATCAATACTTGGTCATCTTTGCATGTCGACTGTATGGCGAAGAGAACACGGAGACCTTCCTGTAAAGTTAGGTGATAGCATTGGACAAACTGTCCAGTGAAGGTAAAGTGGGAAACTGGTCCAACAGGTTGGCTCACAGGCTGAAGGAATAGGTAGCAGGAGCTCGACAACCACCCAAAGGTCAACAAGCAGAAATATACATGTTTGCATACATCTTGGATGCAATTTGTGCCCATTAGTAGTTCTCGTGCTTGAAGTGGGCATGGGCATCAGCGGAAACCTCTATGAATACTTATTACAAACTGTTTTCTGAATGTAGCTTCCGTGAAGTCATCACACATTTGTTAGATCATTTTTTCACCTTGGTATACACGATAATATTTGAGAAGGATCCACCTTGCTTGTCAAAGGAAACAATGGAGGCATTGATCGACATAGAAGATTGGTATGCCTCACCTTTTGGCACCTTCATACGGATGTATAGTGCAGAGAAGCCTCTGCATGTTTTTCCAGAGTTTGCCATGGACAAGCTCGTCATGAAAAAAGTATCGTACCACATCTCGATAGGACTATCAGCTAGACTACATTGGAAGAAGAAGGCACCCTGGCCCATTCTTTTGTTGTGGATCGTGTTGTACGAGATACAGAATCTCAAGCATGCGGATTCTAAAAGAAAAGAATTCAAAATATTTACTTTCGGCACTAGAAGCTTCAATCCGTACGACCTGCATTGCTTTGTGAAGGATCACTGTGCAAGAGTACAATTTTTGTGGATCCACTGGGCGTGTCATTGGGATGATGAAGACCCATGGAGATATTGTCACAACTTCTCCAAGCCCAATGAACTAGTCGACATCACTGTGGAATGGTTAGTGAAGCAGCACCTAGGAGAGCACTAGCAGGAGTAGCATCAGAGGGAAACATACCTGCGTGTGACAAAGGCAAGAGAAAGATTGTTGACAGCACAGAGGTAGAACAAAGATGCAAGTTTAGAGTAGATCCACTTATGGAGAAAGCAACTTTGGAGATAGAGGCGAAAAGGTGGCAACACAACAAGAGGACCACACAAAGGTAGAGAAAAAAACAGATAGGGTGAGCAATCACAGGAGCAGGACTTCACTCAAGAGATTGAATGAGTACTTGAGAAGATGGATATAGAGATGGAGTAGCTAGAGTTAGAGCAAGACATCAATCTCATTCCTTACAACCAAGAGTTCAACCCACTGTTTTCACTGGATACAGAAGCAAAGCAGTTCCCAAGTGACCAGGGAGACACTGAGATCCTTGCAGACAATCTGGAAGAAGAGATGCATAACATATCATTCGATGAGTCACAACACAGAGTTTTGCAATCATGCAAAGTGTTCACTCTGGATGTCCACACATATCCTGCATAGTTTTAGGAATGAGTGATCATATCTGATGTGTGCAAGCATCCAGCAACATTGACCGCTGCTACCAAAGCATATGCCAAAGCCACTAGCTCGAATGTTCTCTTCTTGATAGTAGAGAATGAGCGAATGGCTAAGGAGTTACAAACGGCCAAGCAAGGAGGAGAATTGGTTACAACATCATCTCGAGTAGAGTTGAAGAAGGCGATATTGGATGAAGTATCATCCCTTGAGACAGTCATGCGGGCATTGTATTCTAGATTTGGTACCGTGCATAAGGCTCCACCTCAATGGTTGGCAGCAACGTTGTGCTAGGAGAGCACGTATCTTTTCAAACTTGCGTATTGATGTCAAAAAAATGCAAACATGGACAATAAGATACAAGCGAGCCCTATTACACTTGCCCATGATGATGAAGCCAAGGATGGTTTAGTTGAAGGCATGCATCCAGAGTCAGATCTGGAACTATGAGGAACTCTCACAACTCATCACTAGTTTGCAGGCTTCCCATGCACAAGTGTTTAGAAGCATGGATGTTGTTGTGTCCGCACATGCAATCCCATCTATTGGGACACTCACCAAGGAAAAGACAAAGGGTCAAGTTCGACAGGAACTGGACTCATACTTTGACGAGTTGATGCGCATAGCCACCAACGTAGACTTGGTGATCAGTGCAGACACAATGCATCTATATGTTGTTGGTTCGGACACACTCAAGACAATGATGTGCATGTTATCAAACGAGTTGGACAGAGGAGCCAAAGCAGTGCACTCAGATGCCACAGAGGCAAGAGTTCGTTTCCAGAAAGATGCCACCACAAAGTACATGGACACCATCACGGACTACCAAGCTTGGCATCAGTTCGCCATGATCAACCATCATGAGGATGTTGAAGAGTTGGTATTCCCACAGTTGTTTGAGTCATAGTGATGTCTTAAATGGCTTGCTCAAGCCTATTTTGTCTCACATGGATACATGTTCATATTGTATGTAACATCTTGTCAAGTGGAAGTTCAAGTGTCAATAGTTGAATGTAACATTCATAGAGTAGTTGAAGAGTCATGAGGGTAGGTGAACAGTCACAAAGGGAAATGTCAAGATTCACCCCACCCTTTGCTATATATAGTACCTCATAAGTCATTGTAGAGGCTTTTGGTCAGCCAAGCTTCTGATAGGAGTATCTTAGAGAAATATTGGACAGTATTGTAATGAGCCTTGGCTTCTCCACAGTGCAAAGCTAGTACATCTCTTTGGAGGAGAAGGCGGCAAAGACTGTAATGTTCTGTTATCAGGGCTAGTGGTTGGCCATGGTTGTATTGTATGATTGGAACTTTCACTTCTTAATATAACAGAGCCAACACGTTTCATGTATATGTTGTTATTGAATTTCAGTTAACTTGTTTACTCTAATGATATATGTATATGTTTGCTTACGCATGTGTCGAGCAGTATAAATGCAAGATTTACACCAACATTTAATTTGTCAATCCGGGTAAGTAAACTTAGAGGCATAGCAAAATATATGCCAGAGTATGACCTCAAGGATCTGTTAAATGAAAACCAAGCTCTTGCAAGAAATTCAAAAGGAGCATCATTCAATAAAAATAAACAAGACTCTTCAAAGCAAAGTAAACACACTCCGGGAATCTACTTTTCGCTCCTCTTCTGGGTTGAGTTAACTCCTACAGTAAGTCTTCCTCAGTTGTCCAGGGGATAAGGGAATGTAGGCCCTATTCAAAAGAATGTGATTCAAGAAATAAAGAATGCGAAACCTCTTAAAACATTATTGCTATGTTGCAAACACGAAATTAAACTAGAAATCACACAACTTCATTCCAACTAATCTAAGGAAATAATTGAATGCTTTAAGAA
Source organism: Pinus tabuliformis (assembly GCA_031772625.1). Classification (NCBI taxonomy): domain Eukaryota; kingdom Viridiplantae; phylum Streptophyta; class Pinopsida; order Pinales; family Pinaceae; genus Pinus; species Pinus tabuliformis. The sequence goes on from CM062818.1 coordinate 490,722,817, forward strand.
GAATCAAGATAATAATGCACTGCTTCTCTTAAAGACAATTCAATACTTTAACTGTTAGAGAAATATGCAATAAGAACCAATATATAATTCATGTTATTTGGCCTAATCTTATTAAATATTTCCTTATAATATATGCAGCATTTAATTATAATGAAGAATTATGTGAGAGTTTTTTCAACAAGATTCACAATCTTTCCTTATGCTAATCCTGACATCTGCTTGCAAAAGTGCATGAATAAATGTTTTTCCTGCAATAGTACAGGAATATGTGTCATATAATATTCAAAGGCAATCATGAATACATGTGAAGTTAAGTTAACCAAAATTCTTGATCAACAATTATTTCACCATTACATTCTAGAAATAAACTTTGTTATGCAGCAATGAGATCAGGGTAAATATTTGTAAGAATAAATAAGAGATGCAGTTAAAATATTCATCGTTTACTTTAGTTCTAACTTTATCAAAATACATCCAAAAGCATTGATATTAAACTTGAATAACCAGAGTAGTAAAATAAAGCTTTTGGAATGAAATTGAAAATGAAATGACTGAAAGAAGAGCTATGAACTAAAATTGTGAAATTATCTAAGATCACACTCACATGAAGCAAACTAAAATGTAGCAAAAGAAAGTTAAGACATTTGGGGCAATAGACTGGCTGGTAGGCCCAACCATCCAGCTCGTTGCCCTTGCAACAATTAAGTCACAATCTTCAGAACAATATGGAGAAACAAAATTACTCAGAGCTGATTGTCAAATAAAGTCATTTCAGAGTAGAAACTAGAATTTAGAATTTAATGCCAAGGAAATTCATTTCATAAGTCTTATTACAGATTCATTAAATAATGCAGCGTTCGCTCCAATGGTCCCCTCCAGGGATCATCCCACTGGTGTGTAGCTCCTCCTTCCCTGCACAACAAGATCTAACTCCATGTTCTACAACTAAAATACAATTTACAAAATACAAACTACCATCCTCTCCCACCTACGTAGCTCCTCTCTTTTATATTGGTTTTTACATGATAGTTTCTTTAGCAAATAACATGGGGATTGAATCCCAACTGATATTTATCAATAGAATATTAGTAAAACTATTTACCCATTGAAGGAATGAAGATCTGGAATGACTTTCCTAAATTTGGCCGTTTTCTACAATTCTGGAAAAATCAGTTTTTTAACAAAATGCTTCCAAAGAACTCTGTGTATCTCCTTAACCATTACGAATTTCGAAAAACTGTTTGGAGGAAATCTAGCTTGTTATATTTTCAACAATAACCTCTCTCATAATTTTTTGGTTCAGATCCATTGCCTCAGAAATCATGCCCGAAAATGACTATTTGAAATCTAAGATGCTAAAATTCTGGAAAACAGTCTATTTTTAGAAAACTACCTCAAAGACCATTATGTAACTTTTATACCATTATGAATTTTAGAAAACTATTTGACACTTTGTCAATTTTCTATACTAGGACCAAAACCCATGTTCTAGAATTTCTTCATTCACCTTCACCTACACAGAAAACGAGGCAGAAGTTGGCAGTTTGGAAACTACTGCGAATTTGGGGCTGAGGCATTAATTATTGCCTAAACATAAATCCGTATGACCTGGGTGTATCTTAGCTTATGTGGAAGTGTTAAAAAACCATTTTGAACAAAAACCTCTTTCATATTTCCCTAGAGATGTGTCAATGTATGAAAGCCCCAAATTAGTGCAGGCATGTTGGTGTAGGCAGAGCTGGTGCAGGAATGTTGGTGCAGGCACAGCTGGTATAGGAACTGCTACTACAGGAATGTTAGCACATGCCACAAAAGATCCTGACATTAATGATATTTTCACATTAAATTAACAAAACAAGAAGAGTTCATAGATCAACAACTATCAGCGCTAAATGCCTCCAAATAATAACTTAATAATGTGCAAAATGAATAATAATGATTGTAGACATTTGGTACAAGAATAAAATTATTCAGTTAATCATGTAAATTTGGAAAAAATGGAGACTCAACACTCCCCCATGCTGACCTTCTTGCATGTCCTCATGCAAGCCAAACCATAGGACCATAAAAGCATGGAAGAAGGCAGGGGAAATGTTTTAAAGATCAAATTATGCTTTCCAACAAAAGTGTCAGCAAAAAATCTTAGCAAGGAAATATGAATATATCATGGTATGTCATCATTTAAAGTATTCATCAAGTCTACAACATTTTTATTATTGTGACAACTAAAACCATGTTACAACACTTATGAAAGTATTAAGTGCAGAAATGATAAAATTGGAACAAGATCGGGTAGGAAAGCAATGCTTTGTACCATACATTATGGAAAAAGAATACTACACCTTTATGATAGACAACACATACCTATTTTCCTATTTTTGATGAATTCCCTGCTTGTCTTATATTTCAGAGCTCTTATTTCTGTCTAGAGTCTTATTAACACTTATGATAAAAAAATCAAATCTTTGTTGAAAAGGTGCAATTTCAAGAAAATTACCATAACATTCTTCCACCTAATACAACAATCTTGTACCTAGGTCATGTAGTGCTTATTTAGAGGTAGCCACAATCAACACATTTTTGTCCATCAACACCTAGTGAGTAACCATCGCTGAGCAATTCTTCACTCCAAATACCATAAAAAATTAAGTGAGTTATGATACCAGAAAAGGGAGATAAAAATAGAACAAAATTACACCTTCTTGGACCAATCAGAAAATTGAACACTCTAAATTTGTTGTCATACATATGTGAAAGTAAATTTCTCCTTAATCCAGTACAAAGAATTACCTCCACTAAGGGTACCACATCATTAAAGATTCCTAATTTTTGAAAGATAGAACTCAAAGCATCATGCTCAAAGCATCTTAAAACCATTATCCAAGAAATAAAATGATGAGTTTTAGGGAAAGATAAAGATAACCAAGTAAATCATAGTATGCAATTAACTTTAATACCACAAACATGGCCCTGCTGCCTACAGGTGTTTATAACCTCGGCAGGGATGTCTTTTAACCCAGCGAAATGCATGTGTCCCACTTACTAGATATAGATTCAGAGTTATCTTATTTAATTTTAAAAATTAGATGAAGGCCAGTCCTGGCTTGGTAACCAACTAATGGCAGTGCCACTCACAAGAAATAACACAGATGAACAGGCCAGCTCGTGATGAGACCTCCTGTCTTCCAACTTTTCAGCTGAAAGCCATTACTCTGGCTTGGTGACCAACAACAGTAATGTCATGCATGTTAGGTCTCATGATCATGGTAGGTCGGCTCATCACAAGACCTCCTATCCTCCCCTAAATATTTTATAAATTTTGATTGTGATTAACCTTAAAGGTTACTTAATAAGTGGGGAGACAGATCTACTCCTTAAGAGTATGGGATGGCGTGAAAAGCTTTTAATGACTAATCATTACTGGCTAGTTCCTCTACCTTAAAGACTTATTAAAAATATCCCAGATAATGACTAAAATATTATTTAAGTTAATAATGCTAGCATTCTCATGAATAGCTTATTATGATCTTTACAAGAGTGGTCCACCATAGGGGCTCTCCAATAGTACCTTCTCAGGGAGACTGAAAATATATATCTCATATGACAACTTCGTTGGAGTGGTTAATCATGGTTACTTTTGAAAAATCATGAGGTATTAGAGTGAATCATACTCAACAAGATTTGTCACAGATGTGTGTGTTAAAAATTGATGTGGATTAAAAGCAGTTTCAGTGGCTATGCTTTGAAAGTCAAAACCCCAATTGCATTGTTGTAACAACTTTATTCATGGCATTTCTTTATTCTTCTACCCTACTCTACCCTAAGAAGTGGAAGACTCCCTTTTAAGTATAGGAGGACTTCCAATGCAACCAAGTGCGCAACAAAATGCTGATTATACTCACACTTAGTTTTAAAGAATAGACTTCAAGACATACCAAAGCGTGAGAAACCAATTGCTTCAATTGATATGGTACCAAGAGTTTCCAAATGATGAGGAAATAAGGTGGCTTGATGACTGCTCAAAACTAGGATTCGATGAAATCCACATATGTATGATTCTCCAACTGATGCAAGTCTTCCATAGTTTGATAGTCACTCTCCTGGAGGCACAAAGAATCTAGTGAAAGACAAAGGATAAATCCCTCAAATTCAGGCTCAAATATTTGATTTTCAAATTGACAAGAATGGTTGAGAGAGATTCTAGGGTTTTGAGTTTCAACAACATTTTGAGAACAAGTTCCAATGAAAGATTGCTCCTCTGGTGGTCTTTGAATGATAACTTCTCAGGGTGATTGTTCTGCGGTAATTGGGGGAAGTTTCCAAATTCATTCCCTTTTCAAACATGGAAGATGTAGTATTTTGTTCAACATGGGAATCAACCGGAAGAATAGGTGGTTCCAACTGTTGTGCAACCTCATGGTTTAGATTAGGGTTTATGATATGGTTTGGGCTAGGGTTTTGGTTAATGCTTGGACTAAGGCTTGGGTTTGGATTGGGATTAGGGTTTGGACTAGGGTTAGGTCTAGGGTATGGATAAGGGTATGTACTAGGGTTAGGGTACAAATTAGGGTTTGAATGAGAGCTAGCGTATGGGTAAGGATAAGGAGTAGGGTAAGGATTAGGATAAGGGGTAGGGTATGGATTGAGGCTAGGGTAAGGTTGCACATGCGGCTGAGACCATGGGGGAGGGTAATTTAATGGTGCATTATAAAGAAATTCTAGTTGTTGTTGGTGCTCATATGACTGAATTTTCATGGGAGATTTCCCTAGAGATAAGGATCCAAACGATTCTTGAGGCCATGGAGATATCTGGCTCGAGGATGAGGGCTAAGGAGAGGGCCATTGCGGCCATGAAGTAGGATATTCAATTGGAGGAGGATTAAAAGTTTGCCATGAAACTGCAGAATTATAATCATGTTGAGAAACCTGCTTAGGAAAATAAGCATTATTCCAAGTATCAAATGATAAGGGGTTTTGAGTTATACCCGGTATTCGATTCGATTCCTTACTTGATTTCCTAAGTACCTACAGTAATCTTGGTATTGTTGGGCAATGTTCTGTTAGATTATCCTCTTCACAAATTTTGCAAATTTTCAGGCTACTAAGTGGACACTTTCCAAGGAGGTGTCTTTTTCTACAGTTCGCGCAAAAGATAAGTGGCGGGTTTTCATCCTGCTCCCACTCTTCCTGCAAATCATCTAATTTCAAAATTAAAGATTTAATGATATAATTTTTATGTTCAATCAAAATATTAAATTTTTCAGTTGTTAATTCTTCATTGGATGAATTGTATGTCTCTGTAGCAGCATAAATATTCCTCATTAGATGATTCCTCAAAATACCATTTTCCTATTTTTAGCAAGCCAACTGGTACATTCATTAGCACATGAATGGTGTATATGTAGGGTGGGGGTTTTTTCAACACCTAAAAAACTCAAAAGATCAATTGCATTAAAAAGAATAAACCAAGATTATAAACTAAGGAAATCACACTTGTGGAAATTAAATAACCTCTATTGCAAAAAAAAGTAACACACTTTGCAGTAAAAGAAATTGCTCATAAAAACTCAATTGCAGTAAATCAAGCATCACACTTTGCAGAAAGAAAAATACTCATAAAAACCAAATTGCAGTAAAAGAAACAAATCAGGCATCACAATTTGCAGTAAAGGAAATCACTCATTTGCAGAAAGGAAAACCTTGCTTGTGAGCTCTCTGGGAATGTCATCCAGTATGCTTCAGTAAACAAGGGGAATCTCGTTAATCTAGAAATTCAATTGCGAAGGAAAGGGAAAAGCATGACAAATCATTGAGGCCTTATCCCACAAAGCATCCCCGACAACGGTGCCAAAATGTCGGGCGATATAAATGAAGATTTACACCAACATTTAACTTGTCAATCTAGGTAAGTAAACTTAGAGGCGTAGCACAATATATGCCAGAATACAACCTCAAAGATATGTTAAACAAAAACCAATCTCCTGCAAGAAATTCAAAAGGAGCATCATTCAAGAAAAATAAACAAGACTCTTCAAAGCAAAGTAAACACACTCCGGGAATCTACTTCTGGCTCCTCTTATGGGTTGAGTTAACTCCTGCAGTAAGTCTTCCTCAGTTGTCCAGGGGACAAGGGAACGCAGGCCCTATTCAAAAGAATGCGATTCAAGAAATAAAGAATGTGAAACCTCTTAAAACATTATTTCTATGTTGCAAACATGAAACTAAACTAGAAATCACACAACAACTTCATTCCAACTAATCTAAGGAAATAATTGAATGCTTTAAGAAGAATCCAGACAATAATGCATTGCTTCTCTTAAAGACAAGTCAATAATTTAACTATTAGATAAATATGCAATAAGAACCAATATATAATTCGTGTTATTTGGCCTGATCTTATTAAATACTTCCTTATAATATATGCAACATTTAATTATAATGAAGAATTATCTGAGCCTTTTGTCAACAAGATTCACAATCTTTCCTTATGTGATCCTGACATCTGCTTGTAAAACTGCAAGAATAAATGTTTTTTCTGCAAAGGTGCATAAATCTGTGTCATATAATATTCAAAGGAAATCATGAATACATGTTAAGTTAAGTTAACTAGAATTATTGATCAACAATTATTTCACCACTACATTCTGGAAATAAACTTTGTTATGCAGCAATGAGTTCAAGGTAAATCTTTGTAAGAATAAATAAGAGATGCAGTTAAAATATTCACCGTTTACTTTAGTTCTAACTTTATCAAAATACATCCAAAAGCATTGATATTAAACTTGAATAACTAGAGCAGTAAAATAAAGCTTTTGGAATGAAATTGAAAATGAAATGACTGAAAGAAGAGCTATGAAATGAAATTGCGAAATTATCTAAGATCACACTCACACCAAGCAAACTAAAATGCAGCAAAAGAAAGTTAAGAGGTTTGGGGCAACAGACTGGCTGGTGGGCCCAACCATCCAGCTCATTGCCCTTGCAACGATTAAGTCACAATCTTCAGAATAATATGGAGAAACAAAATTACTCAGAAGTGATTGCCAAATAAACTCATTTCAGAGTAGAAACTAGAATTTAGAATTTAATGCCAAGGAAATTCATTTCAGAAGTCTTGTTATAGATTCATTAAATAATGCAACGCTGGCTCCAATGGTCCCCTCCAGGGATCATCCCACTGGTGTGCAGCTCCTCCTTCCCTGCACAGCAAGATCTAACTCCATGTTTTGCAACTGAAATACAATTTACAAAATATAAATTGCCATCCTCTCCCACCTACATAGCTCCTCTCTTTTATATTGATTTTTACATGATAGTTTCTTTAGAAAATAACATGGGGATTGAATCCCAATTGATATTCATCAATAGAATATTATTACAACCATTTACCCATTGAATTAATGAATATCTGGCATGAATTTCCAAAATTTGGCTATTTTCTACAATTATGGAAAAAACGGTTTTTTTAACAAAATGCCTCCAAAGAACTCTATGTATCTCCTTAACCATTACGAATTTCAGAAAACCGTTTGGAGGCAATCTAGATTGTTATATTTTCAACAATAAACTCTCCCATAATTTTCTCGTTCAGATCCATAGCCTCGGAAATCATGCCCGAAAACGACTATTTGAAGTCTGAGATGCTAAAATTCTAGAAAAATTGTCTATTTTTAGAAAACTGCCTCAAAGACCGTTATGTAACTTTTAGACCATTACGAATTGTAGAAAATTGTTTGAGGCTTTATCAATTTTCTATACTGGGACCAAAAATCATGTTCTAGAATTTCTTCATTCGCCTTCACCTGCACAGAAAACGAGGCAGAAATTGGCAGTTTGGAAACTGCTGCGAATTTGGGGCTGAGGCATTAATTATTGCCTAAACATAAATCCATATGACCTGGGTGTATCTTAGCTTATGTGGAAGTGTTAAAACACCATTTTGAACAAAAACCTCTTTCATATTTCCCTAGAGATGTGTCAATGTATAAAAGCCCCAAATTAGTGCAGGCATGTTGGTGCAGGTAGAGCTGGTGCAGGCACAACAAGTATAGGAACTGCTACTACAAGAATTTTAGACCCTGCCACAAAAGAGCCTGACATTAGTGATATTTTCACATTAAACTAACAAAACAAGAAGAGTTCATAGATCAACAACTTTCAGCTCAAAATGCCTCCAAATAATAACTTAATAATGTGCAAAACGAATAATAATGATTGTAGACACTTGGTACAGGCATAAAATTATTCAGTTAAATCATGCAAATTTGGACAAAATGGAGGCTCAATAGCATGTATGTATAGACTCTTTCTATATATGTATGCATGAATCTTACTAAAATGTGTTGTTGTCTTAACCATCACTTTGGATTGTTGGTTCACCTTCCTTCCAGCTTGTGATGCATCTTTGCTTGTGTGTTCCCTTCCAAGCTGTGTGTTTACACATGTTTCCAAGGGGTGCACTCATTCCACCTTCCATGTGTTAGAATCATCATGCACCTTGCTTGGCTTGTTGTGCATGCCACACCCTTGCTACCAACAGGAACATCTTACTTGCCTCTGCGCGCAACCGCGGTCAAGGCGATACCGTACAAACCATTGCTGGGACTCCTACACCAAACGGTTTGAGGTCTAGTTGGGACCTCCTACCGGGGAGATCCCTTGACATGTTTGCAAGTCTAGCACCGTAAACATTTTTAGCTGTAGAAGGAGGGCCAGATGACAAGTTGTGTCCTCTCATCCAGTTTTGAATCTTTGCACATCTATCATGGATATTGTCACACTCACCCCTCTTGATGTTTTTCGCATGCCGAACCTCTCGACATCACGAGGGATTTTTTTGATCTCTTGTCCAAATTCACGTATCATGGTGAAGGCTAAGTGGCCTGGCCTGCGTACTTACAATACTTCTTTGCCATGCATGACAAGGTAGATGAATCCTCTGATGAAGAGGCCAACCTGTTGCTTGCATACACACTTTATGAATCCCCACAATGGTGGTGATGGATTTTTCCTCCGGCAACGTGGACTCACTTGAGCAGTTATGTGATCTCATTGAATCTACTTTCCATCATTTTGATCTAGAACCTCTTGAAAAAAAACTGTTAGGACAACGAAAGACCCCGAAAGAATCGCCTATGGAATTTTGGGACCGCTTCCATGTATTGTAGTTTCAAGCTCTAAAAAGTCAGATGAAATTCTAGTATCTCATGGAGAGATTTGAATATTGTCTTACCAAATCTTTCAGTCCTAAGAATAAGTTCAATCCCAAGACCTACTAAGCATACTTCGGTGATGGAGCTGCGCAATCACAAATGGACCCGATCGTTGTCACAAGAGACTGTTCGTCGTCCCTTCATCAAACAGCTCCACCATTGCAGAGTGATGTGGGAGAACATGCACACACATCTGTTCAAATGTCACATCCTCCCAACATCACTTCTATCAATTGTCATGCATATTTGGTTGTGGATCCCATGAGTTGTCACATGTATTTCATACCTCAACCTCCATCTTCATATTCTGATGATCCTCTAGATTGCACTGTCTTGTTTTCTTCCATTCCGAACTCTACACTTGTTGTAAATGGGGATCAAGCTAGCGATAGACTTGGTGTTGCACAACCAACCTACATTTTCATTCATGAAGAGCATGGCTGGGAGCCTGAACATCAACTTGCGGCGAAGGATGATTTCCTTCTGTCTGCGCCTCCTTCGTTTTTCCCTAACATCCTTGGTGATTCTGCCATCCCTGATTTCGCATGTGTATCTCTGTGTACGGATGCACCCATTGTTGATCATTCATAGAACACACCGGATGTCAATCCATCATTTGACAACGGAGAGGAGAAATCATTCATTAATATCCACTTGATTTTTCATCTGCTTTTTGTGGAAACGCAGAGGGTGAACATTCTTGCTTCTCATCTACCCCTCTGTGTGATTCATCAAATCATGAGGATGTCGGAAAACATCTTGAATTTTCTGATCTTGGTTTTCATCATCTCTCTACTTCTTCATTTGATCACGATGTTGATTCAATCATTGTTAATCTATCTAATACACTAGTCTACAATGATCTATCTGTCGATGAAGTCAAAACCTCGAATACTATCGAGGCAGTTTAGCCCAGGCTGATGGTTATATCAAGTTCTCATAGTCCTGAGGTTGGTTTCACTTCTGATCAGGAAATTGTTGAAACACCCGGGGCTCCTCATCACTCATCTATATTAATTGAAGATCAATCTCAAACACATATTATGCTTCCTCCACTCAAACTACAAGATCCGATTGCTCATGCATTGGAGGAATATTACATAGAAATCACACATGAGCGATGCAAGTTGTCTTTGTTTCTTTCGTTTTCTTGCATGTCACGGTCAAGAGTATGTGTATGCTTAACAACTGCACATCATGTCACACAGCACCATGGTAAGTTTGTGGATTGCATGTCATGCAATTGCACTCACTTATGTTTTGTGGATGCATTTAAACTCGGAGTGTGTTTGTCTTCATTGTTATATCTTTTAGGTTTGTTGGTTCTCACAATTGTGTTGTTCGCAAACCATGCCTTTACCAACATGGGTTGACCAATGTGCTGATGGCTGAATTGGAGGTATCACTTCACATGAGCAAACCCATGCACCATTATATTAGGAGTAGGAGTAGTGTTTGCTTTAGGTTTGTTTTCTTGCATGCATGTTTGTTTCTTGCTTTTCTCATTTTCTTGCTTTCCTACTTGTTTGCTTACTCGCTTTGCTTATGCATTTTCTTCTGCTTTTGCTCTTTTTTTTTTGTTTGCTTGTTTACGTTCGTAGGTTAGTTTCACATGAAACTATGTGTGACTCTTGAAACAAGTTAGGTAAAGTACAAGAGGAATTGTGTAGTTATCAATACTTGGTTATCTGTTATCCTTCCTCTGCATAAAGAACTTGGTGTCTTTAGTCCGTGATACGTCAATGGAAAATACGTATAGTTCAAAGTGAACCTTGGTGAAAACATAACGCTTGGGCAATAACTAGTGTCACCTACTCTAGTCAGTTGTTTTTGGGTTAATCCTTGCAACTCAGTCAAGTAGAGTAAGGTGAGGGGGAAACCTTAACAAGCATGTCAGAAGTATATATATATATATATATATATATATATATATATATATCTCTGAAGGAGCAACCTCTTCTTCTCTCAATAAGTTAGGATCCCTCTTCCGCCTCTGAAATGAATAAGTGCTATGCACAGTTATGAAAATGAAAAATTAAAATGTGAAAAATTTCGAAAAAATGAAAAATGAATAAGGTAAAAGAAGAGAAAGGCTTCCTGCACAAAGAGGTGATGCAAGTAACTCCGCCGGGGTACTGACCAAGCTCACTGGTAGTGGAGCGATGCTTGTGTTCATGCATGACTCCGCTGGAGTACTGTTCAGGCCTGCTAGTAGCGGAGCAACACTAGAGACGAAACTAAAACTATGACGACCATATGGCTTGTGCACCAATAGACCCCTCATCCCTAATTGAAACAACTATGTTGGCTTGGCTTGGAATGTGTGTCGACTAACCAAGAGCTTGGCAGATGCTACATCTTACTATCAAGCAAGTACGAAAACCAAGACGAACAAAGAACTAAACAATACTTCCAGAGGTGTTAGACTTTATTTTCACGAACAAGGTCCATTCAGAGAGCTGGAGTGTAGCCAAGTGTTGTAGCAGCTACAACCACCCTCCATAATTTTGCCTTAGCTTCATTTTGGAACCTCCCTACTGACCATCCTTAGCAGCATGTCTCTCACTATCAAGTACATAGGTTTCATCTGTTTTTCATCATGTTTCCAACATGTGCATGTAATTTTGCTCCACTCCCCTCATAGGCTGTCATTCTAGACTTGGGTTAGTTGCTGGCTGAGCAGCTCCCTTAGAAAATTGTCCAATTCTGGAGGGGAACTAGCCTTCTCTCCATAAATTGTGCAAATTTGTTGGGCAGCCAGTTGGGCTCAGAAATTGCGCAATGCAATCTGTCATGCGGAAAGAGTCAATTTTGCGGACAAAACCGACCTCCCTAGAAAGCAAAGCTTTACTAGTGACAAACAAGACAATCAAGCACTATCTTTCCCTAAATATGCATTAAAATAAAAGCAACCAGGTGTTTAAGGCTTACCTCTAGTCCAACGCTTGTTTGCAGCAGCCAAGCCTCTTCGATCCAGATGAGCTCCTTCTCCTTGAAGCCTACATTCACTAACAAGCAAACGATTACATAGCACCTGAATAACTCATATAATAAAACATATTCATCATAAAGACCAAGGAGTTTATGAAACAAATCATATATAAAAACTTGTTGAGAAAAATGAATGTAATTGTATTAATTGGAAACAAAAGAAACCATTACAACCAGTGCCTTGGTGTTGTGTAGGTCCCTCCCAGGGTCCAGCAAGAGTTCTCCTTTACTTTGATCATCTCACCCACTTCCAAATGAAGCTAAGAAAGGAATGGAATCTATCCTCTCAAGCTCTATAAGGGAGTCCTAATTTCAGCAGCATCTACCCTTAGGAATGTTCAGCTTTCAACCTCCCTTGCCTCTGGTCCAATGCCTTTATTTATAGTGCTTTGGAGGAAGTTAGTAGGTCCACCATCAAAGGGATAAGCTCCTTCTTCAAAGGGATAGCTCCCCTCTTCATGGGATAAGTTCCTCTTTCATTGGGATGCATGAACCATCTGGAGGCGCTCAATCCACGTCAAACCATCTTCTAGAATGCTCTAGAATTGACCACAAGTAAGTTTTTTGAAGTAAAACTTGCGCCTTTTGACCTTTACAGGAGTATGCACCCACCCCTTTATAGACAGAGCGTACAAGTACACAGGTGTTATGAACTTGAGGTGCGTACACGCAGGTAAGGGTAAGAGAAACTGTGTAACCAGAGTTATATTGACTTATAAAGACTTTCTCTCTTTTTTGGAGTTTGACATGAGGAGCAGAGGTATAAGACTTGCCAAGGAGGACAGTATGACTATTGATGGAGCCATACTGACTGCAAATCGTCATGGTGACAAATTTTAGTGTAATAGATTGCCCCCTAAAGTGCGAAGCCTGTAGTAGATTAGGGTTTTTATATCATCTAGGAAGGGTGAAGCACTTTATCATTTCAAGGATTATCTTGTGGAGAGCCCAGTTGGAACCTGCAAATATTCAACACAAAATACATATATGAGATCATATCATCGCTGAGGTAGGCATTCCCATACTCAGATCAAAAACTTTAACTAACAAACTAACTACTGCTCTGATACAGGAATGATTTCGCAGTACATCATAGTCATAGACTCGTGTAGACACAGTATGGACGTAGCCATCTGTTTATAATTAGTCTACTATATAATGAATACAAAACTCCTCGCAGCCTGGATGGTGGAAACTAGATCCAGGGTCTTCATTTCTACTTCCCGAAATAGTACGATTCTATCCATGCGAATAAATGAGTTGATGTCGAACATGGTAGAAACCACTTGATTACCAGTCAATGATGTAAACTGTTAACAAGTGTGAGAGAGACCACCAGTGATGTCAATGGTTCTCAAAGTACCCAGTACAATCCATGAGATGTGAATGAATGTGTTGATGTCGAACATGTCACGGAATCCTTCGATCGAAAGTCAATGATGTAAACTGTCGTCAAAGGCGAGAAACCTGCCATTGATGCATGCAGATTTCAAGGTACTGACGATTTCTAGATCATCTTTCTAGATAATGTGTTGATGTCGATAGAAAGCGATCCGTCGTAGGCAAGCCCACAACACGAAATCATAGATCAAGTTGAAGAAATGTAGCTGTAAGGACTGACTCAGGGATGGTCAAGATGGATGACAGATATTTTGCAGATGAATGTTTATTTGCAGTGACCTCTTGAACACATAACGACACAGCAGATGGCTTGGTGACAATTGACCCAAATTTAATGCCCAGAAACCGGCTGAAGACTTTCAATGTGGTTTGACTAACTGTTAGGCAAAGGATTTCCCAACCCAGGTGAATGAAAAGTGTCATGTTCAAGAGTGGTGATAAGGTTTTTCCTGAGACGAAGGATAACAAATAGGCTCATTTTTCTCTCTTTTCCCCCACCATTTCTGGCAAGTACCTCTTTATTTTTTACAAGCTTGAGGAGGATAACATTTGCTTGATTATAAGCTCATCCTTCGGATGAGTCCAACTTAGTTTAGATTCGAACCCTAAGAAGGAGTGGTTCGTTCCTGTTTGTAATCGAACAGGTCCTTTACTGTGAAATTTTAACGAGTCTAGTATAGGAGAAACTCGACGTTTTTCAATTTTAGAGAGTCTGAAAAACTTAAGAAGACTCCAGGGTTGACCTTTTTCGTAAATTTGTGTCTCCCAAGCCCGAAAAAGTATAAAATAATACTTGAGATAACTGCTTGATCTTTTATGACCAAGGAGTACTTTCATGATTAGTGTCTCTGATCTGAAAAGTAAAAAGCGACCAAGGACACGTCGTTTTATTTCCAATATCGAATTTGAAACGACAAAAATCCGGCAATCTTTTCATGTTTTTACGGTCAGAAAAGGGCTATAAGAGGACCGTCTTTTAATTCCATTTTAACGAGTGTAAAAGAAACGCTCGGCAATCTTTTCATGTTTTAGGAGTCAGAAAAGGGCTTAAAGATGACTCTGATGTTTTTGTTTGTAAAAAATGACAATTTTCCCTGAAAATCCTTTATCCTGCACAAAAACCAACATATTACTCATACTTGTTGAAGATAGACAAAAATACTTTGAAAAATACCTTTTCATGGTGAAAAATAAACAAATTTACCATCTATTTACCCAAAAAACCTATAAAAAGGGTTTTTACCAATTCATTTTTACCATTTTACTGTTGAGGAGAGAAAAAGGGCTTTTGGCAAGAAATTTCCCGTGGACATTGTGGAGAATCCGACCGTCGAAATCAAACGCCGTCTCTTTCAGGTATTCTACAACATCCTCCTCTTCATTTTCACCTGTTTAGAATTCTTTTTTAGGCCCAAAATTTCATTTTTTGGAGGCTTTGGGGTTTCAAGAACCGCCTCTCGGGGTACGTAGGTGCCACACTAGGGACCCGCGTACCCCGACATTTTCTCAGTTGGGAAAATGTCGGGCGTACGCACCTTTCCTTAAGGGAACCTGCGTACCCACGCTCTGTTCCTAAAGGCGGGGTGCGTACTCCACGCAAAGAGTTTTCAAACCCCAAATTCTCCAAATTGGACCAAATTTTTTTGATTTTATGGACTCTAATGGATGTTTTCTGGTGTGTAGATTGTTCACCATGCTTGATTGGCGTGCGAGAGAGCACGAAGATGTTGATTTGGCCACCATTAATCACCAACCATCAATTGATGCTTTGAAGGCATGCGGCCTTTATAAATACTGGGCCATACCTGGCATGAGGGCCCAGGTGAGCTTTCTAGAGTGGCTGGTAGAAAGATGGAACGTTCAGGACCAGTGTTTTTATATTGGAGGGCACCAACTCGAGATGGAGCCCACAGATATTTACTTTCTCACTGGTTTTCCCAAGAGAGGCGAACACTTGACTCTGTTCGGGACTAGGCCAGGTGGCCAGTCCATCGCTAGTCTCCGACTAGAGTGGTGTAACACTTAGACTCAGGAGAAGGGGATAGAGATCAAAACTATATCCCGACCTGAACTTAAGGTGATTGCTTTTACAGTTACCAGACTTTGCGGGGCTGCCGCTTTACACATTGCCACTGGATCCCAGATGCGGATGGCGATTGATTGCTATCGAGGTACCATTTTTAACTGGTGTGATGCTGTGTTGGCCAATATAAAAGGCCAACTGACTAGAGCCAAAAACGGTCAGCTAAAGACTTTTGGTTATGGGCCTTTAGTTGTGAGTTTTGGCTTAGAGAGGGTTCCGATGCTAATTCCACAGCAGCTTACAGTTGGTGTTGGACTTCCTTGAGAGCCCAAATTGATGCGATGGGTCGCGGTTATGGCCCGTCATCCTGACGAGGGAACGGAGGTTGTTCGATTTACTCCGGAGTACTTTCACTGGTTAGAAAACCAGGTCTTTTCTATACAAGATTTTCCTTATGCCGGGGTTGATTTTTTTGGAGATCCGGACATGATTCTTCCACCGGGAGAATAATGGGATGATACAGGTAACTTCATTTTCCACAAGTTTTTTAAACTATCTATTTTTTTTTGTTTTATATCGTCTCAAAACTGACAGTAATAATTTTCAAAATGCAGATGTAGGCCCACGACGTCCAGCCAATCTCCGGCCTTTTGAGAGGAGACTACCAGTTGTAGCGGCACCGGCCCAACAGGACGAGGCCATAGAGACTTTAGCTGAGTTGGAAAGTGACCTAGAGCATCTTACAGCAAATATACCGGAGACTACCATAAATGATATTCCTATCAGACTTCAGCGCTATGTAGTCGGGGCCCCAGGACCTTTTAGGAGGTTCTTGTGTAGGGTGGCTCATGCAGTGGTGTCATATAGAGATCATCACCAGTGATTGGGTGGTCGTTTTTGTAGACACATGTGACATTTTGGTTTTTTGTACTTATCATTTTTGCCGATCATAAGGTGTTTTTCAACCTATGATCGAAGACGATGTATTTTTTGACACACTCCTATCTATATATATCATTATTACTGGCTTATCTTGTAAATCATGTTATGGAATGGTTTTAAATTTACATGTATGATTATTGCAAATGTCTATTTAACATTCGAGAAGCAATTGCATCTGCTAATGTATTTAAAGACCTTGGAATATGTTGATATTCAATGTAATCAAACTCACGTTCCAAGAGACGCACTCTCAAAAACAACCTTAATAACACTGGATTTCTAATGGCATACACTCTATTAAGCTGTAATACAACGAGTTCAGAATCTAACCTCACTATCAAACTTCGAATCCCAAATGAAATAGATTCAGACAATAACTCAATTACTGCACTGTATTCGGCAATGTTGTTTGTTGTTTGACCGAGGCTCACCCCATGCATAGAAACTAACTCGTCAGAGGGCGAATAGATAACCCAAGCTGCGGAAGAGATATTCCATGTACTACGACAAGCACCATCAACGAAACCAATGTATGTTTGGAGAGGCATCGACATCTGCATCATCAAAAGTAAAACCAAGATGAGCTAGAATAACAACGAAAAACACACTCTCTAGGATAAGCACACTGTCTAAACTAACAAACACACTAGCTAGAAAGAAAAACTAACCTAGAAAGAAACACTAACCTAACTAACAATCTCCATACCCATCTTTTAAGCATAATACCTCTTTAAGTAAAGTCCATTTATGGGTTTACCCAAAGAGTCCCCGTCAAAGTCTACCAGCTCATAGGCCCCTTTTGCTAGCTTCTGCTTGACAATATAGGGCCCATGCCACATAGGAACAAATTTTCTAGCACCTAATTTATCATTAGCTTGATCATATAATAACACTAGGTCTCCTTCCGAAAATTTTCGAGGGGTCACATTTTGATCATACTGAGCTTTCATTCGTTTTGCGTGAGTCTCGATCGCCAATGCAACATCACGTCGATTCTCATCTAATTGAGCTAAGTATAATAAACGCTTCTCCTCTTCGGAAGTAGCTGGAAGTAACTCGATGGCCATTTGCAGTGACGGGATTTCGCATTCAATGGGTAGCACAGCTTCCAAACCATAAACTAGTTGGAAAGGAGTGAACCCTGTTGATGTTTTCACTGAGGTTCGGTACGCCCAAAGCGTTGAAAATAACATGTTGTGCCAATTCGACCGATGAATACCAATGATTCGTTGGATCATGATAACTAAAACTTTGTTGATGGACTCAACCAGACCATTCGCTTGTGGATAATAAGGAGTTGAACTATCGTGACACAAACCAAGCTGGGCTGTAAGTTCTGTCATCATAACGTTTCGAAAATGGCGCCCATGGTCAGTGATTATCGCTTGTGGGACACCAAACCTAGCAATTATGTGATTGAATACGAAAATTGCAGCTGTCTTGCCGTCTGCCTCGAATGTAGGCATCGCCTCGGCCCACTTAGTAAAATAATCTACCGCAAGGATGATATACGCATGCCCCCCGGCCGAGTGAGGGTTACATGTAATAAAATCGATACCCCATTTGGCAAAAGGACCAACGGCAATTATAGGGTGGAGAGGAGCAGGTGGAGCGTGCATCTTTCGATCAAACACTTGACAGTTGTGGCATTTTCGGACCGCAGTAATACAATCTTTAAACAAGGATGGCCAGAAGTAGCCAGCGCGCAATATCTTTTGGGCTGTGGCATACCCAGACATATGACCGCCACACGCTCCAGAGTGACAGTCATTTAGAACCCTTTCAGCCTCTTCGTGAGTTAAGCAACGTCGAAAAATAGAGTCCGCCCCACGACGATAAGGAGTATCTCCAATAATTGTGTATTGTTGGGACTAGAATCAAATTTTTCGACGTTCCGACTTTGAAGCTTCAGGCCGAAAGGATTGGGTCTAGAGATAGATGATGATATCTCCATACCACGGATATAAAGTGCTGATGAGAAACAAAGATTCGTCCGCAATGGGCTCCTCTGCCACAGTTTCCGTGTCAGCACGCGGGAAGTCACACATTAACTCTTAGAATTAGATTTCTTAGACTTAGATTTCTTATATTCCAAGTCGAACTCTTGCAGGATAACAATCCATTTAGAGTACTTGCCCCCTAGCAATTGTTTGGTCAAAATATAAATCATAGGGTTGCAATCCGAAATGACTGTAGTTTTATGGAGTAAAATGTAGTGACGAAAACGTTGGACAGCTTGCACGGCTGCCAATGCCAATTTCTCCACATGTGAGTATTTTAGCTCAAAAACTAAATATTTCTTAGACTTAGATTTCTCAAATTCCAAGTCGAACTCTTGCAGGATAACAATCCATTTAGAGTACTTGCCCCCTAGCAATTGTTTGGTCAAAATATAAATCATAGGGTTGCAATCCGAAATGACTGTAGTTTTATGGAGTAAAATGTAGTGACGAAAATGTTGGACAGCTTGCACGGCTGCCAATGCCAATTTCTCCACATGTGAGTATTTTAGCTCAGTTGGATTTAACGTCCGACTAAGGTAATATATCACATGTTCCATTCCGAATTCATCTTCCTGAACTAAGACCATCCCAATGGTGGAATGAGCGGCGGCGAGGTACAAAAAGTAATCCTGGTTGTAGTTGGGAGGATGCAACAACGGTGCATGGGTCAACGCGTGTTTGAGTGCATCAAAAGATTTCTGAGCTATCTCATCCCAAGAGAATTGAGCGTTCTATTTCAACAACTGTGTAAAACCCTTTGTAACCTCGGCGTAGTTAGGAATGAATCGTCGTAAAAAGTTTGCTTTCCCCTACAAACTTTGGAGTTGGCGAAGACTCGAAGGAGGAGGCAATTTGATAATAGCTTCTACCTTCGAGGGATCGATGCAAATGCCGGCTTTCGAAACTACAAATCCTAGCAATCGCCCCACTTCTATATAGAAGACACATTTGTGTGGGTTCAACCGAATATGATAATGCCTACACCTCATGAAGATTGCTCGTAGATGGACAAGGTGGTTAGCTCGATGTAACGAATGAGCAGGCAAATCATCGAGATACGGTTGCACAATGTGTTTGATGTCATGAAACGCATAAGACATCGCCCGTTGAAAAGTTGCTCCGGCATTCTTTAGCCCAAAAGGTAATTTGCAATAAGAAAATGTCCCCCATGGACAAATGAATGCCGTTTTCGGTTGATCAGCAGGTAGAATATTGATTTGATTGTATCCGGAAAAACCGTCCATAAAGGAAAATATTTCACTGCCAGCACAATCATCAATGATTTGATCGATATAGGGTGTTGGGTAGTTGTCCTTTGAACAAGCTCGATTAATATCCCTATAATCGATGCATATTCTTATTGTTCCCTGTTTTTTGTTAACTGGAACAATATTCGATACCCAGTCCGTTAACGGGATCGGATAAATGAAACCTGCTTTCAACAATTTTTCAACTTCTGCTTTAATTGCAGCAGCTTTTCGTGGGTGAATCTGACGCAAACGTTGCTGGACAGGTTTAGCATCCGGGTAAGTCTTGATCTCATGAACAACAATTGCGGGATCAATTCCTGGCATTTCCTCATAGGACCAGGCAAACACGTCACGGAATTCTTGAAATAGGGCCTTGTATGTCTGAATTTCGTCATCTGTACACGAGGCACCTATATGAATGTTTTCAATAATTCCAGGCTTAACCGAAATGTCAATGGGAATAGTTCGAGAGATGTTTCCCAAATTCAGCTCTGAATCAGGATGTTTCATGGGGTTCTGAGATTCCTTGACATATTCAACTGTAAAAACTGATGAGAAATCATTGTCAAAGCGATCATCCTCGGGTAAAAACGAAGATCTATGATGGAGATCCTCCCATGGTAAATTGTCTACACATAGGACTTCACGAAATTTCTCGTCAGATGACACAACTTCGGGAAACGCTATTATCGCCGAGGTTGATGTGAAAAGTGATTCCTCATGGACCACATTCATTTGGTCGATTTTGGTTGAACACGGGTTGGTAAAAGACTGCACGGCTTCATAAGCAATTTCATATGGACTCAATGGCATAGAATTACCAAATGAGTCTATTTCAGATTCAGAAGGAACGATCCAAGGATCGTCATAATAAATAGTGTCTGATGTAATCATATGAATGGTTGCGAATGAAGATGATGCGTTGGGTGGAGGAAAAGAAAAAGTTCCCAGTAAACCGACATCTTTAACTAATCCTACGCCAACATCCTTATATGGGATAGTCGTTTTACCGACATGCTGAATACTCTCTGAAGAGGCTGGGTCGGATGAAAAGTAAGCCAGCTGGTCTATAGTTACGATCTTTCCATTATGTGGAAACTTTATTACTCGGAAGACCGATGAAACGACCGCTGTCATAGCGTAAGTCCAACTTCGACCCAAGAGAAGGTTGTAGTCTAGAGGGGCATCAACCACCTCCACATCTAGACTAACGGTTTTTCCTTCAACCCCTATAGGCAAATCCTGTAGAATGCCAAAAGGATGAAACCCACGGCCATCAAAGGCCTTAAGAATTGTCAGGGATTGATTTAGTGAAGGAGAACCAAGCGATCTCCAACACTGTATCGACATAATACACGTGGAAGCTCCCTCATCAATTACAGTCCGATGAATAGGCCTGTTTTTGACTATCACTGGGATCTGGAAAGCCATTTGATGAGGTAAATGTGGCGTACTATTTTCTAGATCAAAGATTATTAGGTTCGGGTCCTGAACATCAACAGCTCCTATAGCCGACAAAAGTAATTTGCGTTGTGCTGGGCACGATTGCAGCACTTCCAAAGCCGACATTGCTGAGGGTGAAACAGCTAAGTCCTCAACAATGTTATAATGTTGGGCCGCTCTCGCATGTGGATTGAAATCAGACCTTCGAAGTACACCCTTGGCAGGCGGCTTGATTACTAAGTCTGTGTTAGGTTTCTCGATCTGTAGTGGATCAGAACCGGGAGCTGAGGTTGACGGATTAGAATGAAAAGATTCTGCTTCTTTGCCATCAACAGGACTTTTACTACCATAATCTTGCGATTGAGTCGCAATCCTTACATGGGACATCATCAAAATGGGTTCTTCATTGGCAGTCGAGGAAGAACCTATCATTTTGCTATCTTTCGGAAATGGATCCTTCAAGACAGCAGGAATTTGGGAACCTTTGACGATTTTCGCAACCTCTGCTCGATGGGGGCAGTCTCTTGTAAAGTGTTCTTCTTCACAAATGAGACATGGATAACGAGGCTTGCATTTTTCATCATTGGATTCCGCCTTTTCAGTTTTCTCCTTTAGAGTTTTGTCTGCTTTATTCTTCTTCTTCCCACCAGATTTTGATTTAGTTGTAGATGACTCTACAACATGAACATCGGCGGAGAGTTCAGCGGAAGAATCTCCTGTCAGGGAATCTGGTAAGGTTATAATAGGAGAATAATTCTTGGAAGACTTCTTCTTGCTTTTAGTGTTCACCGTACCAATCATGCCATCAGCGGCATGAGATCCCGAAGGAGCTGCAGCGATTTGATTTGACTTAGGAAGATCTGGGATCTTTTCGTGTAACGTACCTCACTGAGTATAAACTAAGTCAAGGTACTGTGCTTGAGCAATCACTTGCTCCTCAGTAACTACTCCAGCCTTAGCTACGTCTTCAGTGATCTTCAGTAACAATGATTTAACAAACCATTCAGCTAAGATTTGGTCCGGGATAAAAACTTTTACTAACCGCCTTCGACGTCTCCATTCGTGAATATGATCGGAAATATAAGTGGACATTGATTGCTTTAGCGAAGTTAGTAACTCCGTGCCATTATCATATCTGACCGGCAACTGAAAATGAGTTAAAAACGAGGTAGCTAACTGGCTAAAATTATAAAAAGAGGCCCGTGGTAACTCAATATACCACTTGGCCACAAGACCAATGAGAGTGCGCTGGAAAAGACGTAAGTGGATCGAATCATCCGAGATGGAATTAGAGGCACACCAGAGGTGGTAAGTCATCACATGATTTGACGGGTCCTCTCCAGACTTACCCTCGAACTTGGGAATGTCACTGGGCAACTTATGCGGCATTGGTGGCCAAAACGGAAGATAATTAATCAGATCGTTCGTTAGGCGCGACAAGTCTGGTAAGTCCAAAGTTGCAATAAACGGTAGCTGCTGATTAGGATCCCTAAAACTCTGGGTCATGAGACCAACCCTAGGAGGAGGATATCTAGGATAACTAGGAATAGGAATCGCGTTCGGGATATTGTATCCTCCTGGAAAACCAGGATTAACCGGACCGTACTGGGGTTGTCGTGGTTGTTGATAAGTGTACCCAGGATATGGTTGATACTAGTAAACTGGCTGCTAGACAGTAGGACCGAATTGGAACTGTCCCTGGTATGGTTGATAAGTGAATTGTGGTTGACTTGTGACAACCGTACTTAAACCAGGTTGTCCTACAGGTATTCGAACCGTAGTTTGAATCGTGGATCCAGACGATGGTAAAGATGTCTGAGGAGTAGATACAGGAACAGTAGAAAACAGAGCTGTCGATACTCCAGAAGTAAGTGGGGTAGATTGAACAGATGTTGCGGCAGTTGCAGCAGTCGTTTGAGATGGAGTACGAGGCGAAACAGGCCCAGACTGAGAAACTACTGAAGGTACAGAAGTTTGAATATTAGACTGGACTGGTTGCTGGGGTGAACCAGAAACTAAGGGTTGTCCAGTTTGAGATGACAACTGTACATTTGGCTGCAACACCTGTTGAACTTGCGATGGGTCCCACACTATATTCAGTCCGGGGTATTGACCCATAACAAGTTGAGGAAATTGAGATCCAAAACCGGGTTGAGGGTAGGATTGATAATTGAAAGGCACATTTCCCGTACCTTGAACATAAGATTGACCTTGGGGTGGTTGGAAACCTTGACTCGAGTACTGACCTTGGGGTAGATACCCTTGAGGCATGTACTGATACTGGGGTTGACCTTGAGGTATAAATTGATACTAGGGTTGACCTTGAGGTAAAAATTGAGTCTGAGGTTGACCCTGAGGAACGTAATGTACCGTAGGCACATACTGTCCTTGAGGTTGCCCCCCAGATGCAAATTGTGTACCTTGAGGTTGCCCCCCAGATGCAAATTGTGTACCTTGAGGTTGCCCCCCAGGCATTGATTGAGGCTACCCCCCAGGCGGTAAGTGGCCACCTTGAGGTTGAGAAGCGGGAATAGAACCTGACATCATAAGAATGTCTTCTACGCTCAACGGCTTTGCACCATTGCTTCCAGTGAATAACCCTTGTTCAATGGGTTGAGGAGATGCTCCCGAAAAAGTACCAGAAAGTGACTGATACCCAGAGGGAACAAAAGGACCGTCGTACAAAAAAGATTCAGGCAATTGAGTAAACATGGACGACTGACCTGACATATTTACGGGAGTATAAATACCCCTAGGTGGATAAGAAACACGAGGTGGTGAAAAACTTAACCTTGAGTTGTCCAAATAATTTGTTAAAGAAAGATACCAAGTAGTACTCCTTGGTGGACTATAAAAAATTGATTCACGCTTCCTTAGATCAATAGTAGGTTGATTTTCAGGGATAGGGATGCCTATTTCCTCTTCTGGAGCAAGTTCTTCAATAGCTATCAAACCAGAAGGAAGATTTTCGGTGATTACTCTTTCTACCCTAGGTGAATCAGGAGCACTAGAAGTTGGAGAGACTAACCCTGATGTTGGAGTAACAGGTTCAGATATCTCAGGTTCTTCGCCTATATCACTAGTAGATGAAAAGCTACCAGCAAGTTCAGAAACCGAAACAACTTCAGGATTATAACCTGTTTCTAGAGTTTGGTAATCCGGATGAACAACCAACGAAGACTCTCCTTCTTCAGGTAACCCTACTTTACTGCCACTAGGAGTTACGAGGACTTTCAAACCTTCGTAATGGCCCGGGACTTCTTCAGGAGGTTGGCCCCGAAGTCTACGGGACTTCCTCAACAAATTAGCCATGGTTACAACCTCAGGAGACTGGCCCCAAAGTCTACGGGACTGTCTTGGTAATTCAACCACAGCTAAAAACTTTTACCTACTGCACACGCAAACAAAGTAAAATCTCAAAGCAAACCGCCTAAAGAATCTAGGGCGTCAAACCACACACAAATAGTAACCTTCCGGACCGAAAACACTAGTTGGTGATGAAATCCAACATCGCCGAATTCAGTACAGAAGTGGCGGTGGAACAGTTACCCCGGCAACCTGCTTAATGAATAGACTGGACCAAGTTCCTCCACTTTAACCGTCTCGAGTGAAGTGAACCCCCCAGAAAATCCAAGTGAGTCTAGCCGATGTCTGCTCCAGGTACAGTGGGATCTTCCCTCCACCGTCACCTTAGGAAGAAACCTAAAGATAATAGTCACTAAGGTCACCAACAACAACAAATATACCTGGGGGAACAGTCTATGATCCGCTAGCACGCAAGGGCAGAGTAACAAGCTCAATCCCCTTGCCGGCTCCTTGACAATAATCCAAGGTTTACCGACAAGTGACCCCAGGCTCCTCGATAATGGTTAATCCGAGGTTTACCATTTGTAGTACGTGCATATCTGGCGTCGTTCCCAATGAAGGAGGATTGATTCCCTCACTGGTTCGGACACGATCTCGTGCTTCTCCTTTAAGAGGAGCTTTCCCAGAGCATAAATATAACAGTTGGATTTATCCTACCACAAGATAAGCTACTTGTTTGGTTTAACTGTCTTGGAGATTTAATTACTCTCCTACTCCAAGACACTAGCCTGATCTATGTTGGTGTTTCAGAGCCCTAGTAAATAAAAAGTTACTAAGTTAATTTTACTTTAAGCGTTAATTTTTATGGCTTTTCTTTAGGACAAAAGGTAGCGGAGATGAAACTGATGGTGTGTAGACTCAACTCAAATCCACTAAAAAGATGCACCTAGGATGAAACAAAACAATCTTTCATTTTCAATGAATTCCCTAGCTAAGAGAGTTGGAGAATTCAAAATTTATAAAGACAACTTTCTTGGCAATTAAAATCAGAGAAACAATCTCTTTATCTTTTCCAAAGCACACAACGCATGACCACTAATTATTTCACGAAAACTTCCTTTCTCTTTTCAAAGACTTCAAACGCTACTAAAACAAACTTTCCTCAAAAGAGATTTTGTATTTTCCTATTTAACAAAGCATGTAAAACTACTTATCAAAAATCAATTTTAAGATCTATGAAAATCTAAGAGAAATTTATCTAAAAGCAAATCTAAGAGAAATCTACCCTAAAGAAAATCTAAGAGAAATTTACCTAAAAGCAAATCTAATGAGGTAAAAGCCTACAAAATATAATTCCAGGATGTTTTACTCAGTTACAATTCAACCAAGGACTAATTCATGCAGAATCATAAACTAGTCAAAAACAAAAAACAAAAGTTCTTGTTCTTTTTCTTAAGAATGAAATTCACAGCTTAACCAACAAGCCTTCTCGAAATTCCGCAAAGAGACAACACAAAGGTAGGTTTCTCACAAAGGTGGATTTTACGAAAAGTCCAACTCCCAAGAAGACTGAAAAGACCAGGGAGATCCAAGGTTTTTACAGCTTCTAAAGCCAAAGTCACTACAGGACCAATGCAAAAATCAAACCTAGGGCTAGAATCTCTATGAACTTCACTAAAACCCTTGATGCTAATGAAACAAGCTTAGATGAAAACTTTTGACAGGTAACCAGTGGATCTGGGCAGCAAAACAAGCTATAAACAAAATCTAAAAGGTAAAAAAGGAAAAAATTTGAAATTTTCTAAACTTTTGACAGGGTACGCAGGCAGCCTGTTTGCACAGGTGCGGCCACGCTCTGTGCACAAAGCAAAAGTGCGTACAGGTACGCACTGTGCTTAACACAGAGGGTGTGTACTTCTCTCAAAACCAAGAAAAATAAAAACTAACTCAACCCTAAGCTATTCCACCCAAATTCACAGTCAATCAGTCAAAAACTAGAAAGAAATCAGCTTTTCTCAAATCAAAGTATCAATCAAAAGAGAAATCAATCAAATCCATGGATTCCCCAGCGGAGTCACCATTTTTTCATGTGGAAAGAGTCAATTTTGCGGACAAAACCGACCTCCCTAGAAAGCAAAGCTTTACTAGTGACAAACAAGACAATCAAGCACTATCTTTCCCTAAATATGCATTAAAATAAAAGCAACCAGGTGTTTAAGGCTTACCTCTAGTCCAACGCTTGTTTGCAGCAGCCAAGCCTCTTCGATCCAGATGAGCTCCTTCTCCTTGAAGCCTGCATTCACTAACAAGAAAACGATTACATAGCACCTGAATAACTCATATAATAAAACATATTCATCATAAAGACCAAGGAGTTTATGAAACAAATCATATATAACAACTTGTTGAGAAAAATTAACTTAATTGTATTAATTGGAAACAAAAGAAACCATTACAACCAGTGCCTTGGTGTTGTGCAGGTCCCTCCTAGGGTCCAGCAAGAGTTCTCCTTTACTTTGATCAGCTCACCCACTTCCAAATGAAGCTAAGAAAGGAATGGAATCTATCCTCTCAAGCTCTATAAGGGAGTCCTAATTTCAGCAGCATCTACCCTTAGGAATGTTCAGCTTTCAACCTCCCTTGCCTCTGATCCAATGCCTGTATTTATAGTGCTTTGGAGGAAGTTAGTAGGT